>OZ010743.1:6486950-8986950 GCA_963932245.1 Tachinus rufipes
TTTTTAACGCGTTTCGCATGAAATCTGACACTTTCGAAAAAAAAATTTTTTTTTGAAAAATCTAGTCAAAAAAATTCTAATTTTAACGAGAATTTCACTTCTGAAACAAAGGGAAATTTCCAAAAAAAAAAAAAATATTTGCTTTTTACGCGTTTCGCATGAAATCTGACACTTTCGAAAAAAAAATTTTTTTTTTTAAATCTAGTCAAAGTTCAAAAAAATTCTAATTTCTGAAACAAAAGGAAATTTCCAAAAAAAAAAAAAATTGTTTTTAACGCGTTTCGCATGAAATCTGACACTTTCGAAAAAAAAATTTTTTTTGAAAAATCTAGTCAAAGGTTCAAAAAAATTCTAATTTTAACGAGAATTTCACTTCTGAAACAAAGGGAAATTTCCAAAAAAAAAAAAAATATTTGTTTTTAACGCGTTTCGCATGAAATCTGACACTTTCGAAAAAAAAAGGGAAATTTCCAAAAAAAAAAAAAGATTTGTTTTTTACGCGTTTCGCATGAAATCTGACACTTTCGAAAAAAAAAATTTTTTTTTTAAATCTCGTCAAAGTTCAAAAAAATTCTAATTTCTGAAACAAAGGGAAATTTCCAAAAAAAAAAAAATATTTGTTTTTTACGCGTTTCGCATGAAATCTGACACTTTCGAAAAAAAATTTTTTTTTGAAAAATCTAGTCAAAGGTTCAAAAAAATTCTAATTTTAACGAGAATTTCACTTCTGAAACAAAGGGAAATTTCCAAAAAAAAAAAAAATATTTGTTTTTTACGCGTTTCGCATGAAATCTGACACTTTCGAAAAAAAAAATTTTTTTTTTAAATCTAGTCAAAGTTCAAAAAAATTCTAATTTCTGAAACAAAGGGAAATTTCAAAAAAAAAAAAAATTTGTTTTTTACGCGTTTCGCATGAAATCTGACACTTTCGAAAAATTTTTTTTTTTTGAAAAATCTAGTCAAAAGTTCAAAAAAATTCTAATTTTAACGAGAATTTCACTTCTGAAACAAAGGGAAATTTCAAAAAAAAAAAAAAATTTGTTTTTTACGAGTTTCGCATGAAATCTGACACTTTCGAAAAAAAATTTTTTTTTTTTAAATCTAGTTAAAGTTCAAAAAAATTCTAATTTCTGAAACAAAAGTAAATTTCCAAAAAAAAAAAAATATTTGTTTTTTACGCGTTTCGCATGAAATCTGACACTTTCAAAAAAAAAATTTTTTTTTGAAAAATCTAGTCAAAAAAATTCTAATTTTAACGAGAATTTCACTTCTGAAACAAAGGGAAATTTCCAAAAAAAAAAAAAATATTTGTTTTTTACGCGTTTCGCATGAAATCTGACACTTTCGAAAAATTTTTTTTTTTTGAAAAATCTACTCAAAGGTTCAAAAAAATTCTAATTTTAACGAGAATTTCACTTCTGAAACAAAGGGAAATTTCAAAAAAAAAAAAAATATTTGTTTTTTACGCGTTTCGCATGAAATCTGACACTTTCGAAAAAAAAATTTTTTTTTGAAAAATCTAGTCAAAAAAATTCTAATTTTAACGAGAATTTCACTTCTGAAACAAAGGGAAATTTCCAACAAAAAAAAAAATATTTGTTTTTTACGCGTTTCGCATGAAATCTGACACTTTCAAAAAAAAAATTTTTTTTTGAAAAATCTAGTCAAAAAAATTCTAATTTTAACGAGAATTTCACTTCTGAAACAAAGGGAAATTTCCAAAAAAAAAAAAAATATTTGTTTTTTACGCGTTTCGCATGAAATCTGACACTTTCGAAAAAAAATTTTTTTTTGAAAAATCTAGTCAAAGGTTCAAAAAAATTCTAATTTTAACGAGAATTTCACTTCTGAAACAAAGGGAAATTTCAAAAAAAAAAAAAATATTTGTTTTTTACGAGTTTCGCATGAAATCTGCCACTTTCGAAAAAAAAAATTTTTTTTCTAAATCTAGTCAAAGTTCAAAAAAATTCTAATTTCTGAAACAAAGGGAAATTTCCAAAAAAAAAAAAATATTTGTTTTTTAAGCGTTTCGCATGAAATCTGACACTTTCGAAAAAAAAATTTTTTTTTTGAAAAATCTAGTCAAAAAAATTCTAATTTTAACGAGAATTTCACTTCTGAAACAAAGGGAAATTTCCAAAAAAAAAAAAAAAATTTGTTTTTTACGCGTTTCGCATGAAATCTGACACTTTCGAAAAAAAATTTTTTTTTGAAAAATCTAGTCAAAGGTTCAAAAAAATTCTAATTTTAACGAGAATTTCACTTCTGAAACAAAGGGAAATTTCCAAAAAAAAAAAAAATATTTGTTTTTTACGCGTTTCGCATGAAATCTGACACTTTCGAAAAAAAATTTTTTTTTGAAAAATCTAGTCAAAGGTTCAAAAAAATTCTAATTTTAACGAGAATTTCACTTCTGAAACAAAGGGAAATTTCCAAAAAAAAAAAAAATATTTGTTTTTTACGCGTTTCGCATGAAATCTGACACTTTCGAAAAAAAAATTTTTTTTTGAAAAATCTAGTCAAAAAAATTCTAATTTTAACGAGAATTTCACTTCTGAAACAAAGGGAAATTTCCAAAAAAAAAAAAAAAAATTTGTTTTTTACGCGTTTCGCATGAAATCTGACACTTTCGAAAAAAAATTTTTTTTTGAAAAATCTAGTCAAAGGTTCAAAAAAATTCTAATTTTAACGAGAATTTCACTTCTGAAACAAAGGGAAATTTCCAAAAAAAAAAAAAATATTTGTTTTTTACGCGTTTCGCATGAAATCTGACACTTTCGAAAAAAAATTTTTTTTTGAAAAATCTAGTCAAAGGTTCAAAAAAATTCTAATTTTAACGAGAATTTCACTTCTGAAACAAAGGGAAATTTCCAAAAAAAAAAAAAATATTTGTTTTTAACGCGTTTCGCATGAAATCTGACACTTTCGAAAAAAAAATTTTTTTTTGAAAAATCTAGTCAAAAAAATTCTAATTTTAACGAGAATTTCACTTCTGAAACAAAGGGAAATTTCCAAAAAAAAAAAAAATATTTGTTTTTTACGCGTTTCGCATGAAATCTGACACTTTCGAAAAAAAATTTTTTTTTGAAAAATCTAGTCAAAGGTTCAAAAAAATTCTAATTTTAACGAGAATTTCACTTCTGAAACAAAGGGAAATTTCAAAAAAAAAAAAAAATATTTGTTTTTTACGCGTTTCGCATGAAATCTGACACTTTCGAAAAAAATTTTTTTTTTGAAAAATCTAGTCAAAAAAATTCTAATTTTAACGAGAATTTCACTTCTGAAACAAAGGGAAATTTCCAAAAAAAAAAAAAAATATTTGTTTTTTACGCTTTTCGCATGAAATCTGACACTTTCGAAAAAAATTTTTTTTTTGAAAAATCTAGTCAAAGGTTCAAAAAAATTCTAATTTTAACGAGAATTTCACTTCTGAAACAAAGGGAAATTTAAAAAAAAAAAAAAATATTTGTTTTTTACGCGTTTCGCATGAAATCTGACACTTTCGAAAAAAAAAATTTTTTTTTTAAATCTAGTCAAAGTTCAAAAAAATTCTAATTTCTGAAACAAAGGGAAATTTCCAAAAAAAAAAAAAAATTTGTTTTTTACGCGTTTCGCATGAAATCTGACACTTTCGAAAAAAAAAATTTTTTTTGAAAAATCTAGTCAAAAAAATTCTAATTTTAACGAGAATTTCACTTCTGAAACAAAGGGAAATTTCCAAAAAAAAAAAAAATATTTGTTTTTTACGCGTTTCGCATGAAATCTGACACTTTCGAAAAAAAATTTTTTTTTGAAAAATCTAGTCAAAGGTTCAAAAAAATTCTAATTTTAACGAGAATTTCACTTCTGAAACAAAGGGAAATTTCCAAAAAAAAAAAAAATATTTGTTTTTTACGCGTTTCGCATGAAATCTGACACTTTCGAAAAAAAAAAATTTTTTTTAAATCTAGTCAAAGTTCAAAAAAATTCTAATTTCTGAAACAAAGGGAAATTTCAAAAAAAAAAAAAATTTGTTTTTTACGCGTTTCGCATGAAATCTGACACTTTCGAAAAAAATTTTTTTTTGAAAAATCTAGTCAAAGGTTCAAAAAAATTTTAATTTTAACGAGAATTTCACTTCTGAAACAAAGGGAAATTTCAAAAAAAAAAAAAATATTTGTTTTTTACGCGTTTCGCATGAAATCTGACACTTTCGAAAAAAAAATATTTTTTTTTAAATCTAGTCAATGGTTCAAAAAAATTCTAATTTTAACGAGAATTTCACTTCTGAAACAAAGGGAATTTCAAAAAAAAAAAAAATATTTGTTTTTTACGAGTTTCGCATGAAATCTGACACTTTCGAAAAAAAAATTTTTTTTTTTAAATCTAGTCAAAGTTCAAAAAAATTCTAATTTCTGAAACAAAGGGAAATTTCCAAAAAAAAAAAATTATTTGTTTTTTACGCGTTTCGCATGAAATCTGACACTTTCGAAAAAAAAATTTTTTTTTTTAAATCTAGTCAAAGTTCAAAAAAATTCTAATTTCTGAAACAAAGGGAAATTTCCAAAAAAAAAAAAAATATTTGTTTTTTACGCGTTTCGCATGAAATCTGACACTTTCGAAAAAAAAAAATTTTTTTGAAAAATCTAGTCAAAAAAATTCTAATTTTAACGAGAATTTCACTTCTGAAACAAAGGGAAATTTCCAAAAAAAAAAAAAATATTTGTTTTTTACGCGTTTCGCATGAAATCTGACACTTTCGAAAAAAAAATTTTTTTTGAAAAATCTAGTCAAAGGTTCAAAAAAATTCTAATTTTAACGAGAATTTCACTTCTGAAACAAAGGGAAATTTCCAAAAAAAAAAAAAATATTTGTTTTTTACGCGTTTCGCATGAAATCTGACACTTTCGAAAAAAAATTTTTTTTTGAAAAATCTAGTCAAAGGTTCAAAAAAATTCTAATTTTAACGAGAATTTCACTTCTGAAACAAAGGGAAATTTCCAAAAAAAAAAAAAATATTTGTTTTTTACGCGTTTCGCATGAAATCTGACACTTTCGAAAAAAAAAAAATTTTTTTTAAATCTAGTCAAAGTTCAAAAAAATTCTAATTTCTGAAACAAAGGGAAATTTCCAAAAAAAAAAAAAATATTTGTTTTTTACGCGTTTCGCATGAAATCTGACACTTTCGAAAAAAAATTTTTTTTTTGAAAAATCTAGTCAAAAAAATTCTAATTTTAACGAGAATTTCACTTCTGAAACAAAGGGAAATTTCCAAAAAAAAAAAAAATATTTGTTTTTTACGCGTTTCGCATGAAATCTGACACTTTCGAAAAAAAAATTTTTTTTTGAAAAATCTAGTCAAAAAAATTCTAATTTTAACGAGAATTTCACTTCTGAAACAAAGGGAAATTTCCAAAAAAAAAAAAAATATTTGTTTTTTACGCGTTTCGCATGAAATCTGACACTTTCGAAAAAAAAATTTTTTTTTGAAAAATCTAGTCAAAAAAATTCTAATTTTAACGAGAATTTCACTTCTGAAACAAAGGGAAATTTCCAAAAAAAAAAAAAATATTTGTTTTTTACGCGTTTCCCATGAAATCTGACACTTTCGAAAAAAAAATTTTTTTTGAAAAATCTAGTCAAAGGTTCAAAAAAATTCTAATTTTAACGAGAATTTCACTTCTGAAACAAAGGGAAATTTCCAAAAAAAAAAAAAATATTTGTTTTTTACGCGTTTCGCATGAAATCTGACACTTTCGAAAAAAAAATTTTTTTTTGAAAAATCTAGTCAAAAAAATTCTAATTTTAACGAGAATTTCACTTCTGAAACAAAGGGAAATTTCCAAAAAAAAAAAAAAATTTGTTTTTTACGCGTTTCGCATGAAATCTGACACTTTCGAAAAAAAAAATTTTTTTGAAAAATCTAGTCAAAGGTTCAAAAAAATTCTAATTTTAACGAGAATTTCACTTCTGAAACAAAGGGAAATTTCAAAAAAAAAAAAAAATATTTGTTTTTTACGCGTTTCGCATGAAATCTGACACTTTCGAAAAAAAATTTTTTTTTTTTTAATCTAGTCAAAGTTCAAAAAAATTCTAATTTCTGAAACAAAGGGAAATTTCCAAAAAAAAAAAAAATATTTGTTTTTTACGCGTTTCGCATGAAATCTGACACTTTCGGAAAAAAATTTTTTTTTGAAAAATCTAGTCAAAGGTTCAAAAAAATTCTAATTTTAACGAGAATTTCAGTTCTGAAACAAAGGGAAATTTCCAAAAAAAAAAAAAAATATTTGTTTTTTACGCGTTTCGCATGAAATCTGACACTTTCGAAAAAAAATTTTTTTTTTTTAAATCTAGTCAAAGTTCAAAAAAATTCTAATTTCTGAAACAAAGGGAAATTTCCAAAAAAAAAAAAAATATTTGTTTTTTACGCGTTTCGCATGAAATCTGACACTTTCGAAAAAAAAAATTTTTTTTGAAAAATCTAGTCAAAAAAATTCTAATTTTAACGAGAATTTCACTTCTGAAACAAAGGGAAATTTCCAAAAAAAAAAAAAATATTTGTTTTTTACGCGTTTCGCATGAAATCTGACACTTTCGAAAAAAAAATTTTTTTTTTTAAATCTAGTCAAAGTGCAAAAAAATTCTAATTTCTGAAACAAAGGGAAATTTCAAAAAAAAAAAAATATTTGTTTTTAACGCGTTTCGCATGAAATCTGACACTTTCGAAAAAAAAATTTTTTTTTTTAAAATCTAGTCAAAAAAATTCTAATTTTAACGAGAATTTCACTTCTGAAACAAAGGGAAATTTCCAAAAAAAAAAAAAATATTTGTTTTTTACGCGTTTCGCATGAAATCTGACACTTTCGAAAAAAAAATTTTTTTTTTTAAATCTAGTCAAAGTTCAAAAAAATTCTAATTTCTGAAACAAAGGGAAATTTCCAAAAAAAAAAAAAAAATTGTTTTTAACGCGTTTCGCATGAAATCTGACACTTTCGAAAAAAAAATTTTTTTTGAAAAATCTAGTCAAAAAAATTCTAATTTTAACGAGAATTTCACTTCTGAAACAAAGGGAAATTTCCAAAAAAAAAAAAAATTTGTTTTTTACGCGTTTCGCATGAAATCTGACACTTTCGAAAAAAAAATTTTTTTTTGAAAAATCTAGTCAAAGGTTCAAAAAAATTCTAATTTTAACGAGAATTTCACTTCTGAAACAAAGGGAAATTTCAAAAAAAATAAAAAATATTTGTTTTTTACGCGTTTCGCATGAAATCTGACACTTTCGAAAAAAAATTTTTTTTTTTTTAAATCTAGTTAAAGTTCAAAAAAATTCTAATTTCTGAAACAAAGGGAAATTTCCAAAAAAAAAAAAATATTTGTTTTTTACGCGTTTCGCATGAAATCTGACACTTTCGAAAAAAAAAATTTTTTTGGAAAAATCTAGTCAAAAAAATTCTAATTTTAACGAGAATTTCACTTCTGAAACAAAGGGAAATTTCCAAAAAAAAAAAAAATATTTGTTTTTTACGCGTTTCGCATGAAATCTGACACTTTCGAAAAAAAATTTTTTTTTTAAAAATCGAGTCAAAGGTTCAAAAAAATTCTAATTTTAACGAGAATTTCACTTCTGAAACAAAGGGAAATTTAAAAAAAAAAAAAAAAAATTGTTTTTTATGCGTTTCGCATGAAATCTGACACTTTCGAAAAAAAAAATTTTTTTTTTTAAATCTAGTCAAAGTTCAAAAAAATTCTAATTTCTGAAACAAAGGGAAATTTCCAAAAAAAAAAAAAATATTTGTTTTTTACGCGTTTCGCATGAAATCTGACACTTTCGAAAAAAAAATTTTTTTTTGAAAAATCTAGTCAAAAAAATTCTAATTTTAACGAGAATTTCACTTCTGAAACAAAGGGAAATTTCCAAAAAAAAAAAAAATATTTGTTTTTTACGCGTTTCGCATGAAATCTGACACTTTCGAAAAAAAATTTTTTTTTGAAAAATCTAGTCAAAGGTACAAAAAAATTCTAATTTTAACGAGAATTTCACTTCTGAAACAAAGGGAAATTTCAAAAAAAAAAAAAAATATTTGTTTTTTACGCGTTTCGCATGAAATCTGACACTTTCGAAAAAAAATTTTTTTTTTTTAAATCTAGTCAAAGTTCAAAAAAATTCTAATTTCTGAAACAAAGGGAAATTTCCAAAAAAAAAAAAAATATTTGTTTTTTACGCGTTTCGCATGAAATCTGACACTTTCGAAAAAAATTTTTTTTTTGAAAAATCTAGTCAAAGGTTCAAAAAAATTCTAATTTTAACGAGAATTTCACTTCTGAAACAAAGGGAAATTTCAAAAAAAAAAAAAAAATTGTTTTTTACGCGTTTCGCATGAAATCTGACACTTTCGAAAAAAAAAATTTTTTTTTAAATCTAGTCAAAGTTCAAAAAAATTCTAATTTCTGAAACAAAGGGAAATTTCCAAAAAAAAAAAAATATTTGTTTTTTACGCGTTTCGCATGAAATCTGACACTTTCGAAAAAAAAATTTTTTTTTGAAAAATCTAGTCAAAAAAATTCTAATTTTAACGAGAATTTCACTTCTGAAACAAAGGGAAATTTCCAAAAAAAAAAAAAATATTTGTTTTTTACGCGTTTCGCATGAAATCTGACACTTTCGAAAAAAAATTTTTTTTTGAAAAATCTAGTCAAAGGTTCAAAAAAATTCTAATTTTAACGAGAATTTCACTTCTGAAACAAAGGGAAATTTCAAAAAAAAAAAAAAAATATTTGTTTTTTACGCGTTTCGCATGAAATCTGACACTTTCGAAAAAAAATTTTTTTTTTTTTAAATCTAGTCAAAGTTCAAAAAAATTCTAATTTCTGAAACAAAGGGAAATTTCCAAAAAAAAAAAAAAATTGTTTTTAACGCGTTTCGCATGAAATCTGACACTTTCGAAAAAAAAATTTTTTTTGAATAATCTAGTCAAAAAAATTCTAATTTTAACGAGAATTTCACTTCTGAAACAAAGGGAAATTTCCAAAAAAAAAAAAAAATTGTTTTTTACGCGTTTCGCATGAAATCTGACACTTTCGAAAAAAAATTTTTTTTTGAAAAATCTAGTCAAAGGTTCAAAAAAATTCTAATTTTAACGAGAATTTCACTTCTGAAACAAAGGGAAATTTCAAAAAAAATAAAAAATATTTGTTTTTTACGCGTTTCGCATGAAATCTGACACTTTCGAAAAAAAAATTTTTTTTTAAAAATCGAGTCAAAGGTTCAAAAAAATTCTAATTTTAACGAGAATTTCACTTCTGAAACAAAGGGAAATTTAAAAAAAAAAAAAAAAAATTGTTTTTTATGCGTTTCGCATGAAATCTGACACTTTCGAAAAAAAAAATTTTTTTGAAAAATCTAGTCAAAGGTTCAAAAAAATTCTAATTTTAACGAGAATTTCACTTCTGAAACAAAGGGAAATTTCAAAAAAAAAAAAAATATTTGTTTTTTACGCGTTTCGCATGAAATCTGACACTTTCGAAAAAAAATTTTTTTTTTTTAAATCTAGTCAAAGTTCAAAAAAATTCTAATTTCTGAAACAAAGGGAAAATTTCCAAAAAAAAAAAAAAATATTTGTTTTTAACGCGTTTCGCATGAAATCTGACACTTTCGAAAAAAAAAGGGAAATTTCCAAAAAAAAAAAAAGATTTGTTTTTTACGCGTTTCGCATGAAATCTGACACTTTCGAAAAAAAAAATTTTTTTTTCAAATCTCGTCAAAGTTCAAAAAAATTCTAATTTCTGAAACAAAGGGAAATTTCCAAAAAAAAAAAATATTTGTTTTTTACGCGTTTCGCATGAAATCTGACACTTTCGAAAAAAAATTTTTTTTTGAAAAATCTAGTCAAAGGTTCAAAAAAATTCTAATTTTAACGAGAATTTCACTTCTGAAACAAAGGGAAATTTCCAAAAAAAAAAAAAATATTTGTTTTTTACGCGTTTCGCATGAAATCTGACACTTTCGAAAAAAAAAATTTTTTTTTTAAATCTAGTCAAAGTTCAAAAAAATTCTAATTTCTGAAACAAAGGGAAATTTCAAAAAAAAAAAAAATTGTTTTTTACGCGATTCGCATGAAATCTGACACTTTCGAAAAAAATTTTTTTTTTGAAAAATCTAGTCAAAAGTTCAAAAAAATTCTAATTTTAACGAGAATTTCACTTCTGAAACAAAGGGAAATTTCAAAAAAAAAAAAAAATTTGTTTTTTACGAGTTTCGCATGAAATCTGACACTTTCGAAAAAAAAATTTTTTTTTTTAAATCTAGTTAAAGTTCAAAAAAATTCTAATTTCTGAAACAAAAGTAAATTTCCAAAAAAAAAAAAATATTTGTTTTTTACGCGTTTCGCATGAAATCTGACACTTTCAAAAAAAAAATTTTTTTTTGAAAAATCTAGTCAAAAAAATTCTAATTTTAACGAGAATTTCACTTCTGAAACAAAGGGAAATTTCCAAAAAAAAAAAAATATTTGTTTTTTACGCGTTTCGCATGAAATCTGACATTTTCGAAAAATTTTTTTTTTTTGAAAAATCTACTCAAAGGTTCAAAAAAATTCTAATTTTAACGAGAATTTCACTTCTGAAACAAAGGGAAATTTCAAAAAAAAAAAAAATATTTGTTTTTTACGCGTTTCGCATGAAATCTGACACTTTCGAAAAAAAAATTTTTTTTTGAAAAATCTAGTCAAAAAAATTCTAATTTTAACGAGAATTTCACTTCTGAAACAAAGGGAAATTTCCAACAAAAAAAAAATATTTGTTTTTTACGCGTTTCGCATGAAATCTGACACTTTCAAAAAAAAATTTTTTTTTTGAAAAATCTAGTCAAAAAAATTCTAATTTTAACGAGAATTTCACTTCTGAAACAAAGGGAAATTTCCAAAAAAAAAAAAAATATTTGTTTTTTACGCGTTTCGCATGAAATCTGACACTTTCGAAAAAAAATTTTTTTTTGAAAAATCTAGTCAAAGGTTCAAAAAAATTCTAATTTTAACGAGAATTTCACTTCTGAAACAAAGGGAAATTTAAAAAAAAAAAAAAATATTTGTTTTTTACGAGTTTCGCATGAAATCTGACACTTTCGAAAAAAAAAATTTTTTTTTTGAAAAATCTAGTCAAAAAAATTCTAATTTTAACGAGAATTTCACTTCTGAAACAAAGGGAAATTTCCAAAAAAAAAAAAAATATTTGTTTTTTACGCGTTTCGCATGAAATCTGACACTTTCGAAAAAAAATTTTTTTTTGAAAAATCTAGTCAAAGGTTCAAAAAAATTCTAATTTTAACGAGAATTTCACTTCTGAAACAAAGGGAAATTTCCAAAAAAAAAAAAAAATATTTGTTTTTTACGCGTTTCGCATGAAATCTGACACTTTCGAAAAAAATTTTTTTTTTGAAAAATCTAGTCAAAGGTTCAAAAAAATTCTAATTTTAACGAGAATTTCACTTCTGAAACAAAGGGAAATTTCCAAAAAAAAAAAAAATATTTGTTTTTTACGCGTTTCGCATGAAATCTGACACTTTCGAAAAAAAAATTTTTTTTTTTAAATCTAGTCAAAGTTCAAAAAAATTCTAATTTTTGAAACAAAGGGAAATTTCAAAAAAAAAAAAAATATTTGTTTTTAACGCGTTTCGCATGAAATCTGACACTTTCGAAAAAAAAATTTTTTTTTGAAAAATCTAGTCAAAAAAATTCTAATTTTAACGAGAATTTCACTTCTGAAACAAAGGGAAATTTCCAAAAAAAAAAAAAATATTTGTTTTTTACGCGTTTCGCATGAAATCTGACACTTTCGAAAAAAATTTTTTTTTTTGAAAAATCTAGTCAAAGGTTCAAAAAAATTCTAATTTTAACGAGAATTTCACTTCTGAAACAAAGGGAAATTTCAAAAAAAAAAAAAAATATTTGTTTTTTACGCGTTTCGCATGAAATCTGACACTTTCGAAAAAAATTTTTTTTTTGAAAAATCTAGTCAAAAAAATTCTAATTTTAACGAGAATTTCACTTCTGAAACAAAGGGAAATTTCCAAAAAAAAAAAAAAATATTTGTTTTTTACGCTTTTCGCATGAAATCTGACACTTTCGAAAAAATTTTTTTTTTGAAAAATCTAGTCAAAGGTTCAAAAAAATTCTAATTTTAACGAGAATTTCACTTCTGAAACAAAGGAAAATTTAAAAAAAAAAAAAAAATATTTGTTTTTTACGCGTTTCGCATGAAATCTGACACTTTCGAAAAAAAAAATTTTTTTTTTAAATCTAGTCAAAGTTCAAAAAAATTCTAATTTCTGAAACAAAGGGAAATTTCCAAAAAAAAAAAAAAAATTGTTTTTTACGCGTTTCGCATGAAATCTGACACTTTCGAAAAAAAAATTTTTTTTTGAAAAATCTAGTCAAAAAAATTCTAATTTTAACGAGAATTTCACTTCTGAAACAAAGGGAAATTTCCAAAAAAAAAAAAAATATTTGTTTTTTACGCGTTTCGCATGAAATCTGACACTTTCGAAAAAAAATTTTTTTTTGAAAAATCTAGTCAAAGGTTCAAAAAAATTCTAATTTTAACGAGAATTTCACTTCTGAAACAAAGGGAAATTTCCAAAAAAAAAAAAAATATTTGTTTTTTACGCGTTTCGCATGAAATCTGACACTTTCGAAAAAAAAAAATTTTTTTTAAATCTAGTCAAAGTTCAAAAAAATTCTAATTTCTGAAACAAAGGGAAATTTCAAAAAAAAAAAAATTTGTTTTTTACGCGTTTCGCATGAAATCTGACACTTTCGAAAAAATTTTTTTTTTGAAAAATCTAGTCAAAGGTTCAAAAAAATTTTAATTTTAACGAGAATTTCACTTCTGAAACAAAGGGAAATTTCAAAAAAAAAAAAAATATTTGTTTTTTACGCGTTTCGCATGAAATCTGACACTTTCGAAAAAAAAATATTTTTTTTTTAAATCTAGTCAATGGTTCAAAAAAATTCTAATTTTAACGAGAATTTCACTTCTGAAACAAAGGGAAATTTCAAAAAAAAAAAAATATTTGTTTTTTACGAGTTTCGCATGAAATCTGACACTTTCGAAAAAAAAATTTTTTTTTTTAAATCTAGTCAAAGTTCAAAAAAATTCTAATTTCTGAAACAAAGGGAAATTTCCAAAAAAAAAAATTATTTGTTTTTTACGCGTTTCGCATGAAATCTGACACTTTCGAAAAAAAATTTTTTTTTTTTAAATCTAGTCAAAGTTCAAAAAAATTCTAATTTTAACGAGAATTTCACTTCTGAAACAAAGGGAAATTTCCAAAAAAAAAAAAAAAATTTGTTTTTTACGCGTTTCGCATGAAATCTGACACTTTCGAAAAAAAAAAATTTTTTTTAAATCTAGTCAAAGTTCAAAAAAATTCTAATTTCTGAAACAAAGGGAAATTTCAAAAAAAAAAAAATTTGTTTTTTACGCGTTTCGCATGAAATCTGACACTTTCGAAAAAATTTTTTTTTTGAAAAATCTAGTCAAAGGTTCAAAAAAAATTTTAATTTTAACGAGAATTTCACTTCTGAAACAAAGGGAAATTTCAAAAAAAAAAAAAAAATTTGTTTTTTACGCGTTTCGCATGAAATCTGACACTTTCGAAAAAAAAATATTTTTTTTTTAAATCTAGTCAATGGTTCAAAAAAATTCTAATTTTAACGAGAATTTCACTTCTGAAACAAAGGGAAATTTCAAAAAAAAAAAAATATTTGTTTTTTTACGAGTTTCGCATGAAATCTGACACTTTCGAAAAAAAAATTTTTTTTTTTAATCTAGTCAAAGTTCAAAAAAATTCTAATTTCTGAAACAAAGGGAAATTTCCAAAAAAAAAAATTATTTGTTTTTTACGCGTTTCGCATGAAATCTGACACTTTCGAAAAAAAAATTTTTTTTTTTAAATCTAGTCAAAGTTCAAAAAAATTCTAATTTCTGAAACAAAGGGAAATTTCCAAAAAAAAAAAAAATATTTGTTTTTACGCGTTTCGCATGAAATCTGACACTTTCGAAAAAAAAAATTTTTTTTGAAAAATCTAGTCAAAAAAATTCTAATTTTAACGAGAATTTCACTTCTGAAACAAAGGGAAATTTCCAAAAAAAAAAAAAATATTTGTTTTTTACGCGTTTCGCATGAAATCTGACACTTTCGAAAAAAAAATTTTTTTTGAAAAATCTAACAAAGGTTCAAAAAAATTCTAATTTTAACGAGAATTTCACTTCTGAAACAAAGGGAAATTTCCAAAAAAAAAAAAAATATTTGTTTTTTACGCGTTTCGCATGAAATCTGACACTTTCGAAAAAAAAAAAATTTTTTTTAAATCTAGTCAAAGTTCAAAAAAATTCTAATTTCTGAAACAAAGGGAAATTTCCAAAAAAAAAAAAAATATTTGTTTTTTACGCGTTTCGCATGAAATCTGACACTTTCGAAAAAAAATTTTTTTTTTGAAAAATCTAGTCAAAAAAATTCTAATTTTAACGAGAATTTCACTTCTGAAACAAAGGGAAATTTTCAAAAAAAAAAAAAATATTTGTTTTTTACGCGTTTCGCATGAAATCTGACACTTTCGAAAAAAAAATTTTTTTTTGAAAAATCTAGTCAAAAAAATTCTAATTTTAACGAGAATTTCACTTCTGAAACAAAGGGAAATTTCCAAAAAAAAAAAAAATATTTGTTTTTTACGCGTTACCCATGAAATCTGACACTTTCGAAAAAAAATTTTTTTTTGAAAAATCTAGTCAAAGGTTCAAAAAAATTCTAATTTTAACGAGAATTTCACTTCTGAAACAAAGGGAAATTTCCAAAAAAAAAAAAATATTTGTTTTTTACGCGTTTCGCATGAAATCTGACACTTTCGAAAAAAAAATTTTTTTTTGAAAAATCTAGTCAAAAAAATTCTAATTTTAACGAGAATTTCACTTCTGAAACAAAGGGAAATTTCCAAAAAAAAAAAAAATATTTGTTTTTTACGCGTTTCGCATGAAATCTGACACTTTCGAAAAAAATTTTTTTTTTGAAAAATCTAGTCAAAGGTTCAAAAAAATTCTAATTTTAACGAGAATTTCACTTCTGAAACAAAGGGAAATTTCAAAAAAAAAAAAAAATATTTGTTTTTTACGCGTTTCGCATGAAATCTGACACTTTCGAAAAAAAAATTTTTTTTTTTTAATCTAGTCAAAGTTCAAAAAAATTCTAATTTCTGAAACAAAGGGAAATTTCCAAAAAAAAAAAAAATATTTGTTTTTTACGCGTTTCGCATGAAATCTGACACTTTCGAAAAAAAATTTTTTTTTGAAAAATCTAGTCAAAGGTTCAAAAAAATTCTAATTTTAACGAGAATTTCAGTTCTGAAACAAAGGGAAATTTCCAAAAAAAAAAAAAAATATTTGTTTTTTACGCGTTTCGCATGAAATCTGACACTTTCGAAAAAAAAATTTTTTTTTGAAAAATCTAGTCAAAAAAATTCTAAGTTTAACGAGAATTTCACTTCTGAAACAAAGGGAAATTTCAAAAAAAAAAAAAAATATTTGTTTTTTACGCGTTTCGCATGAAATCTGACACTTTCGAAAAAAAATTTTTTTTTTGAAAAATCTAGTCAAAAAAATTCTAATTTTAACGAGAATTTCACTTCTGAAACAAAGGGAAATTTCCAAAAAAAAAAAAAATATTTGTTTTTTACGCGTTTCGCATGAAATCTGACACTTTCGAAAAAAATTTTTTTTTTGAAAAATCTAGTCAAAGGTTCAAAAAAATTCTAATTTTAACGAGAATTTCACTTCTGAAACAAAAGGAAATTTCAAAAAAAAAAAAAATATTTGTTTTTTACGCGTTTCGCATGAAATCTGACACTTTCGAAAAAAAAATTTTTTTTTTTAAATCTAGTCAAAGTTCAAAAAAATTCTAATTTCTGAAACAAAGGGAAATTTCCAAAAAAAAAAAAATATTTGTTTTTTACGCGTTTCGCATGAAATCTGACACTTTCGAAAAAAAAATTTTTTTTTGAAAAATCTAGTCAAAAAAATTCTAATTTTAACGAGAATTTCACTTCTGAAACAAAGGGAAATTTCCAAAAAAAAAAAAAATATTTGTTTTTTACGCGTTTCGCATGAAATCTGACACTTTCGAAAAAAAATTTTTTTTTTTTAAATCTAGTCAAAGTTCAAAAAAATTCTAATTTCTGAAACAAAGGGAAATTTCCAAAAAAAAAAAAATATTTGTTTTTTACGCGTTTCGCATGAAATCTGACACTTTCGAAAAAAAAAATTTTTTTTGAAAAATCTAGTCAAAAAAATTCTAATTTTAACGAGAATTTCACTTCTGAAACAAAGGGAAATTTCCAAAAAAAAAAAAAATATTTGTTTTTTACGCGTTTCGCATGAAATCTGACACTTTCGAAAAAAAATTTTTTTTTTAAAAATCGAGTCAAAGGTTCAAAAAAATTCTAATTTTAACGAGAATTTCACTTCTGAAACAAAGGGAAATTTAAAAAAAAAAAAAAAAAATTGTTTTTTATGCGTTTCGCATGAAATCTGACACTTTCGAAAAAAAAAATTTTTTTTTTTAAATCTAGTCAAAGTTCAAAAAAATTCTAATTTCTGAAACAAAGGGAAATTTCCAAAAAAAAAAAAAATATTTGTTTTTTACGCGTTTCGCATGAAATCTGACACTTTCGAAAAAAAAATTTTTTTTTGAAAAATCTAGTCAAAAAAATTCTAATTTTAACGAGAATTTCACTTCTGAAACAAAGGGAAATTTCCAAAAAAAAAAAAAATATTTGTTTTTTACGCGTTTCGCATGAAATCTGACACTTTCGAAAAAAAATTTTTTTTTGAAAAATCTAGTCAAAGGTTCAAAAAAATTCTAATTTTAACGAGAATTTCACTTCTGAAACAAAGGGAAATTTCCAAAAAAAAAAAAAATATTTGTTTTTTACGCGTTTCGCATGAAATCTGACACTTTCGAAAAAAATTTTTTTTTTGAAAAATCTAGTCAAAGGTTCAAAAAAATTCTAATTTTAACGAGAATTTCACTTCTGAAACAAAGGGAAATTTCAAAAAAAAAAAAAAAATTGTTTTTTACGCGTTTCGCATGAAATCTGACACTTTCGAAAAAAAAAATTTTTTTTAAATCTAGTCAAAGTTCAAAAAAATTCTAATTTCTGAAACAAAGGGAAATTTCCAAAAAAAAAAAATATTTGTTTTTTACGCGTTTCGCATGAAATCTGACACTTTCGAAAAAAAAATTTTTTTTTGAAAAATCTAGTCAAAAAAATTCTAATTTTAACGAGAATTTCACTTCTGAAACAAAGGGAAATTTCCAAAAAAAAAAAAAATATTTGTTTTTTACGCGTTTCGCATGAAATCTGACACTTTCGAAAAAAAATTTTTTTTTGAAAAATCTAGTCAAAGGTTCAAAAAAATTCTAATTTTAACGAGAATTTCACTTCTGAAACAAAGGGAAATTTCAAAAAAAAAAAAAAATATTTGTTTTTTACGCGTTTCGCATGAAATATGACACTTTCGAAAAAAAATTTTTTTTTTTTTTAAATCTAGTCAAAGTTCAAAAAAATTCTAATTTCTGAAACAAAGGGAAATTTCCAAAAAAAAAAAAAAAATTGTTTTTAACGCGTTTCGCATGAAATCTGACACTTTCGAAAAAAAAATTTTTTTTGAAAAATCTAGTCAAAAAAATTCTAATTTTAACGAGAATTTCACTTCTGAAACAAAGGGAAATTTCCAAAAAAAAAAAAAATTTGTTTTTTACGCGTTTCGCATGAAATCTGACACTTTCGAAAAAAAATTTTTTTTTGAAAAATCTAGTCAAAGGTTCAAAAAAATTCTAATTTTAACGAGAATTTCACTTCTGAAACAAAGGGAAATTTCAAAAAAAATAAAAAATATTTGTTTTTTACGCGTTTCGCATGAAATCTGACACTTTCGAAAAAAAATTTTTTTTTTTTTAAATCTAGTTAAAGTTCAAAAAAATTCTAATTTCTGAAACAAAGGGAAATTTCCAAAAAAAAAAAAATATTTGTTTTTTACGCGTTTCGCATGAAATCTGACACTTTCGAAAAAATTTTTTTTTTGAAAAATCTAGTCAAAAAAATTCTAATTTTAACGAGAATTTCACTTCTGAAACAAAGGGAAATTTCCAAAAAAAAAAAAAATATTTGTTTTTTACGCGTTTCGCATGAAATCTGACACTTTCGAAAAAAATTTTTTTTTTGAAAAATCTAGTCAAAGGTTCAAAAAAATTCTAATTTTAACGAGAATTTCACTTCTGAAACAAAGGGAAATTTCCAAAAAAAAAAAAAATATTTGTTTTTTACGCGTTTCGCATGAAATCTGACACTTTCGAAAAAAATTTTTTTTTTGAAAAATCTAGTCAAAGGTTCAAAAAAATTCTAATTTTAACGAGAATTTCACTTCTGAAACAAAGGAAAATTTCAAAAAAAAAAAAAATATTTGTTTTTTACGCGTTTCGCATGAAATCTGACACTTTCGAAAAAAAAATTTTTTTTTTCAAATCTAGTCAAAGTTCAAAAAAATTCTAATTTTTGAAACAAAGGGAAATTTCAAAAAAAAAAAAAAATATTTGTTTTTAACGCGTTTCGCATGAAATCTGACACTTTCGAAAAAAAAATTTTTTTTTGAAAAATCTAGTCAAAAAAATTCTAATTTTAACGAGAATTTCACTTCTGAAACAAAGGGAAATTTCCAAAAAAAAAAAAAATATTTGTTTTTTACGCGTTTCGCATGAAATCTGACACTTTCGAAAAAAAAATTTTTTTTGAAAAATCTAGTCAAAAAAATTCTAATTTTAACGAGAATTTCACTTCTGAAACAAAGGGAAATTTCCAAAAAAAAAAAAAAATATTTGTTTTTTACGCTTTTCGCATGAAATCTGACACTTTCGAAAAAAATTTTTTTTTTGAAAAATCTAGTCAAAGGTTCAAAAAAATTCTAATTTTAACGAGAATTTCACTTCTGAAACAAAGGGAAATTTAAAAAAAAAAAAAAAATATTTGTTTTTTACGCGTTTCGCATGAAATCTGACACTTTCGAAAAAAAAATTTTTTTTTGAAAAATCTAGTCAAAAAAATTCTAATTTTAACGAGAATTTCACTTCTGAAACAAAGGGAAATTTCCAAAAAAAAAAAAAAAATTTGTTTTTTACGCGTTTCGCATGAAATCTGACACTTTCGAAAAAAAATTTTTTTTTGAAAAATCTAGTCAAAAAAATTCTAATTTTAACGAGAATTTCACTTCTGGAACAAAGGGAAATTTCCAAAAAAAAAAAAAATATTTGTTTTTTACGCGTTTCGCATGAAATCTGACACTTTCGAAAAAAAAATTTTTTTTGAAAAATCTAGTCAAAGGTTCAAAAAAATTCTAATTTTAACGAGAATTTCACTTCTGAAACAAAGGGAAATTTCCAAAAAAAAAAAAAATATTTGTTTTTTACGCGTTTCGCATGAAATCTGACACTTTCGAAAAAAAATTTTTTTTTGAAAAATCTAGTCAAAGGTTCAAAAAAATTCTAATTTTAACGAGAATTTCACTTCTGAAACAAAGGGAAATTTCCAAAAAAAAAAAAAAATATTTGTTTTTTACGCGTTTCGCATGAAATCTGACACTTTCGAAAAAAAATTTTTTTTTGAAAAATCTAGTCAAAGGTTCAAAAAAATTCTAATTTTAACGAGAATTTCACTTCTGAAACAAAGGGAAATTTCAAAAAAAAAAAAAAAATTTGTTTTTTACGCGTTTCGCATGAAATCTGACACTTTCGAAAAAAAATTTTTTTTTTTTTTAAATCTAGTCAAAGTTCAAAAAAATTCTAATTTCTGAAACAAAGGGAAATTTCCAAAAAAAAAAAATTATATTTGTTTTTTACGCGTTTCGCATGAAATCTGACACTTTCGAAAAAAAAATTTTTTTTTGAAAAATCTAGTCAAAGGTTCAAAAAAATTCTAATTTTAACGAGAATTTCAGTTCTGAAACAAAGGGAAATTTCCAAAAAAAAAAAAAAATATTTGTTTTTTACGCGTTTCGCATGAAATCTGACACTTTCGAAAAAAAAATTTTTTTTTGAAAAATCTAGTCAAAGGTTCAAAAAAATTCTAATTTTAACGAAAATTTCAGTTCTGAAACAAAGGGAAA
This sequence comes from Tachinus rufipes, assembly GCA_963932245.1. Lineage (NCBI taxonomy): Eukaryota > Metazoa > Arthropoda > Insecta > Coleoptera > Staphylinidae > Tachinus > Tachinus rufipes. The sequence goes on from OZ010743.1 coordinate 6,507,135, forward strand.
TTTCCAAAAAAAAAAAAAAATATTTGTTTTTAACGCGTTTCGCATGAAATCTGACACTTTCGAAAAAAAAAGGGAAATTTCCAAAAAAAAAAAAAAGATTTGTTTTTTACGCGTTTCGCATGAAATCTGACACTTTCGAAAAAAAAAATTTTTTTATTAAATCTCGTCAAAGTTCAAAAAAATTCTAATTTCTGAAACAAAGGGAAATTTCCAAAAAAAAAAAAATATTTGTTTTTTACGCGTTTCGCATGAAATCTGACACTTTCGAAAAAAAAATTTTTTTTGAAAAATCTAGTCAAAGGTTCAAAAAAATTCTAATTTTAACGAGAATTTCACTTCTGAAACAAAGGAAAATTTCCAAAAAAAAAAAAAATATTTGTTTTTTACGCGTTTCGCATGAAATCTGACACTTTCGAAAAAAAATTTTTTTTTTTTAAATCTAGTCGAAGTTCAAAAAAATTCTAATTTCTGAAACAAAGGGAAATTTCCAAAAAAAAAAAAAATTTGTTTTTTACGCGTTTCGCATGAAATCTGACACTTTCGAAAAAAAATTTTTTTTTTTTAAATCTAGTCAAAGTTCAAAAAAATTCTAATTTCTGAAACAAAGGGAAATTTCCAAAAAAAAAAAAAATATTTGATTTTAACGCGTTTCGCATGAAATCTGACACTTTCGAAAAAAAAAATTTTTTTTGAAAAATCTAGTCAAAAAAATTCTAATTTTAACGAGAATTTCACTTCTGAAACAAAGGGAAATTTCCAAAAAAAAAAAAAAATATTTGTTTTTTACGCGTTTCGCATGAAATCTGACACTTTCGAAAAAAAAATTTTTTTTGAAAAATCTAGTCAAAGGTTCAAAAAAATTCTAATTTTAACGAGAATTTCACTTCTGAAACAAAGGGAAATTTCAAAAAAAAAAAAAAAAAATTGTTTTTTACGCGTTTCGCATGAAATCTGACACTTTCGAAAAAATTTTTTTTTTTTGAAAAATCTAGTCAAAAAAATTCTAATTTTAACGAGAATTTCACTTCTGAAACAAAGGGAAATTTCCAAAAAAAAAAAAAATATTTGTTTTTTACGCGTTTCGCATGAAATCTGACACTTTCGAAAAAAAAAATTTTTTTGAAAAATCTAGTCAAAGGTTCAAAAAAATTCTAATTTTAACGAGAATTTCACTTCTGAAACAAAGGGAAATTTCAAAAAAAAATTTGTTTTTTACGCGTTTCGCATGAAATCTGACACTTTCGAAAAAAATTTTTTTTTTTTTAAATCTAGTCAAGGTTCAAAAAAATTCTAATTTCTGAAACAAAGGGAAATTTCCAAAAAAAAAAAAAATATTTGTTTTTTACGCGTTTCGCATGAAATCTGACACTTTCGAAAAAAAATTTTTTTTTTGAAAAATCTAGTCAAAAAAATTCTAATTTTAACGAGAATTTCACTTCTGAAACAAAGGGAAATTTCCAAAAAAAAAAAAAATATTTGTTTTTTACGCGTTTCGCATGAAATCTGACACTTTCAAAAAAAATTTTTTTTTTTGAAAAATCTAGTCAAAGGTTCAAAAAAATTCTAATTTTAACGAGAATTTCACTTCTGAAACAAAGGGAAATTTCAAAAAAAAAAAAAATATTTGTTTTTTACGCGTTTCGCATGAAATCTGACACTTTCGAAAAAAAATTTTTTTTTTTTAAATCTAGTCAAAGTTCAAAAAAATTCTAATTTCTGAAACAAAGGGAAATTTCCAAAAAAAAAAAAAATATTTGTTTTTAACGCGTTTCGCATGAAATCTGACACTTTCGAAAAAAAAAATTTTTTTTGAAAAATCTAGTCAAAAAAATTCTAATTTTAACGAGAATTTCACTTCTGAAACAAAGGGAAATTTCCAAAAAAAAAAAAAAATATTTGTTTTTTACGCGTTTCGCATGAAATCTGACACTTTCGAAAAAAAATTTTTTTTTGAAAAATCTAGTCAAAGGTTCAAAAAAATTCTAATTTTAACGAGAATTTCACTTCTGAAACAAAAGGAAATTTCAAAAAAAAAAAAAAAAAATGTTTTTTACGCGTTTCGCATGAAATCTGACACTTTCGAAAAATTTTTTTTTTTTTTGAAAAATCTTTAAAAAAAATTCTAATTTTAACGAGAATTTCACTTCTGAAACAAAGGGAAATTTCCAAAAAAAAAAAAAATATTTGTTTTTTACGCGTTTCGCATGAAATCTGACACTTTCAAAAAAAATTTTTTTTTTGAAAAATCTAGTCAAAGGTTCAAAAAAATTCTAATTTTAACGAGAATTTCACTTCTGAAACAAAGGGAAATTTCAAAAAAAAAAAAAAAAAAATATTTGTTTTTTACGCGTTTCGCATGAAATCTGACACTTTCAAAAAAAATTTTTTTTTTTTTAAATCTAGTCAAGGTTCAAAAAAATTCTAATTTCTGAAACAAAGGGAAATTTCCAAAAAAAAAAAAAATATTTGTTTTTTACGCGTTTCGCATGAAATCTGACACTTTCGAAAAAAAAATTTTTTTTTTTTAAATCTAGTCAAAGTTCAAAAAAATTCTAATTTCTGAAACAAAGGGAAATTTCCAAAAAAAAAAAAAATATTTGTTTTTTACGCGTTTCGCATGAAATCTGACACTTTCGAAAAAAAAATTTTTTTTTTAAAAATCTAGTCAAAAAAATTCTAATTTTAACGAGAATTTCACTTCTGAAACAAAGGGAAATTTCCAAAAAAAAAAAAAATATTTGTTTTTTACGCGTTTCGCATGAAATCTGACACTTTCAAAAAAAATTTTTTTTTTGAAAAATCTAGTCAAAGGTTCAAAAAAATTCTAATTTTAACGAGAATTTCACTTCTGAAACAAAGGGAAATTTCAAAAAAAAAAAAAATATTTGTTTTTTACGCGTTTCGCATGAAATCTGACACTTTCGAAAAAAAATTTTTTTTTTTTAAATCTAGTCAAAGTTCAAAAAAATTCTAATTTCTGAAACAAAGGGAAATTTCCAAAAAAAAAAAAAATATTTGTTTTTAACGCGTTTCGCATGAAATCTGACACTTTCGAAAAAAAAAATTTTTTTTGAAAAATCTAGTCAAAAAAATTCTAATTTTAACGAGAATTTCACTTCTGAAACAAAGGGAAATTTCCAAAAAAAAAAAAAAATATTTGTTTTTTACGCGTTTCGCATGAAATCTGACACTTTCGAAAAAAAAATTTTTTTTGAAAAATCTAGTCAAAGGTTCAAAAAAATTCTAATTTTAACGAGAATTTCACTTCTGAAACAAAAGGAAATTTCAAAAAAAAAAAAAAAATTGTTTTTTACGCGTTTCGCATGAAATCTGACACTTTCGAAAAAAAATTTTTTTTTTTGAAAAATCTTTAAAAAAAATTCTAATTTTAACGAGAATTTCACTTCTGAAACAAAGGGAAATTTCCAAAAAAAAAAAAAATATTTGTTTTTTACGCGTTTCGCATGAAATCTGACACTTTCGAAAAAAAATTTTTTTTTGAAAAATCTAGTCAAAGGTTCAAAAAAATTCTAATTTTAACGAGAATTTCACTTCTGAAACAAAGGGAAATTTCAAAAAAAAAAAAATATATTTGTTTTTTACGCGTTTCGCATGAAATCTGACACTTTCGAAAAAAATTTTTTTTTTTTTAAATCTAGTCAAGGTTCAAAAAAATTCTAATTTATGAAACAAAGGGAAATTTCCAAAAAAAAAAAAAATATTTGTTTTTTACGCGTTTCGCATGAAATCTGACACTTTCGAAAAAAAATTTTTTTTTTGAAAAATCTAGTCAAAAAAATTCTAATTTTAACGAGAATTTCACTTCTGAAACAAAGGGAAATTTCCAAAAAAAAAAAAAATATTTGTTTTTTACGCGTTTCGCATGAAATCTAACACTTTCAAAAAAAAAATTTTTTTTGAAAAATCTAGTCAAAGGTTCAAAAAAATTCTAATTTTAACGAGAATTTCACTTCTGAAACAAAGGGAAATTTCAAAAAAAAAAAAAAATATTTGTTTTTTACGCGTTTCGCATGAAATCTGACACTTTCGAAAAAAAAATTTTTTTTTGAAAAATCTAGTCAAAAAAATTCTAATTTTAACGAGAATTTCACTTCTGAAACACAGGGAAATTTCCAAAAAAAAAAAAAATATTTGTTTTTTACGCGTTTCGCATGAAATCTGACACTTTCGAAAAAAATTTTTTTTTTGAAAAATCTAGTCAAAGGTTCAAAAAAATTCTAATTTTAACGAGAATTTCATTTCTGAAACAAAGGGAAATTTCAAAAAAAAAAAAAAATATTTGTTTTTTACGCGTTTCGCATGAAATCTGACACTTTCGAAAAAAATTTTTTTTTTTTTAAATCTAGTCAAAGTTCAAAAAAATTCTAATTTCTGAAACAAAGGGAAATTTCCAAAAAAAAAAAAAATATTTGTTTTTTACGCGTTTCGCATGAAATCTGACACTTTCGAAAAAAAAATTTTTTTTTGAAAAATCTAGTCAAAAAAATTCTAATTTTAACGAGAATTTCACTTCTGAAACAAAAGGAAATTTCCAAAAAAAAAAAAAATATTTGTTTTTTACGCGTTTCGCATGAAATCTGACACTTTCGAAAAAAATTTTTTTTTTTTGAAAAATCTAGTCAAAAAAATTCTAATTTTAACGAGAATTTCACTTCTGAAACAAAGGGAAATTTCCAAAAAAAAAAAAATATTTGTTTTTTACGCGTTTCGCATGAAATCTGACACTTTCGAAAAAAATTTTTTTTTGAAAAATCTAGTCAAAGGTTCAAAAAAATTCTAATTTTAACGAGAATTTCACTACTGAAACAAAGGGAAATTTCAAAAAAAAAAAATATTTGTTTTTTACGCGTTTCGCATGAAATCTGACACTTTCGAAAAAAAATTTTTTTTTTTTTAAATCTAGTCAAAGTTCAAAAAAATTCTAATTTCTGAAACAAAGGGAAATTTCCAAAAAAAAAAAAATATTTGTTTTTTACGCGTTTCGCATGAAATCTGACACTTTCGAAAAAAAAAATTTTTTTTGAAAAATCTAGTCAAAAAAATTCTAATTTTAACGAGAATTTCACTTCTGAAACAAAGGGAAATTTCCAAAAAAAAAAAATATTTGTTTTTTACGCGTTTCGCATGAAATCTGACACTTTCGAAAAAAAAATTTTTTTTTGAAAAATCTAGTCAAAAAAATTCTAATTTTAACGAGAATTTCACTTCTGAAACAAAGGGAAATTTCCAAAAAAAAAAAAAAATATTTGTTTTTTACGCGTTTCGCATGAAATCTGACACTTTCGAAAAAAATTTTTTTTTTTTTAAATCTAGTCAAAGTTCAAAAAAATTCTAATTTCTGAAACAAAGGAAAATTTCCAAAAAAAAAAAAATATTTGTTTTTTACGCGTTTCGCATGAAATCTGACACTTTCGAAAAAAAATTTTTTTTTTGAAAAATCTAGTCAAAGGTTTAAAAAAATTCTAATTTTAACGAGAATTTCACTTCTGAAACAAAGGGAAATTTAAAAAAAAAAAAAAAAAATTTGTTTTTTACGAGTTTCGCATGAAATCTGACACTTTCGAAAAAAAATTTTTTTTTTTTAAATCTAGTCAAAGTTCAAAAAAATTCTAATTTCTGAAACAAAGGAAAATTTCCAAAAAAAAAAAAATATTTGTTTTTTACGCGTTTCGCATGAAATCTGACACTTTCGAAAAAAAATTTTTTTTTTGAAAAATCTATTCAAAAAAATTCTAATTTTAACGAGAATTTCACTTCTGAAACAAAGGGAAATTTCCAAAAAAAAAAAAAATATTTGTTTTTTACGCGTTTCGCATGAAATCTGACACTTTCGAAAAAAATTTTTTTTTTTAAAAATCTAGTCAAAGGTTCAAAAAAATTCTAATTTTAACGAGAATTTCACTTCTGAAACAAAGGGAAATTTAAAAAAAAAAAAAAAATATTTGTTTTTTACGAGTTTCGCATGAAATCTGACACTTTCGAAAAAAATTTTTTTTTTTTTAAATCTAGTCAAAGTTCAAAAAAATTCTAATTTCTGAAACAAAGGGAAATTTCCAAAAAAAAAAAAATATTTGTTTTTTACGCGTTTCGCATGAAATCTGACACTTTCGAAAAAAAATTTTTTTTTTGAAAAATCTATTCAAAAAAATTCTAATTTTAACGAGAATTTCACTTCTGAAACAAAGGGAAATTTCCAAAAAAAAAAAAAATATTTGTTTTTTACGCGTTTCGCATGAAATCTGACACTTTCGAAAAAAATTTTTTTTTTTTAAAATCTAGTCAAAGGTTCAAAAAAATTCTAATTTTAACGAGAATTTCACTTCTGAAACAAAGGGAAATTTCAAAAAAAAAAAAAAATATTTGTTTTTTACGCGTTTCGCATGAAATCTGACACTTTCGAAAAAAAATTTTTTTTTTTAAATCTAGTCAAAGTTCAAAAAAAATTTAATTTCTGAAACAAAGGGAAATTTCCAAAAAAAAAAAAAATATTTGTTTTTAACGCGTTTCGCATGAAATCTGACACTTTCGAAAAAAAAATTTTTTTTTGAAAAATCTAGTCAAAAAAATTCTAATTTTAACGAGAATTTCACTTCTGAAACAAAGGGAAATTTCCAAAAAAAAAAAAAATATTTGTTTTTTACGCGTTTCGCATGAAATCTGACACTTTCGAAAAAAAATTTTTTTTTTGAAAAATCTAGTCAAAGGTTCAAAAAAATTCTAATTTTAACGAGAATTTCACTTCTGAAACAAAGGGAAATTTCAAAAAAAAAAAAAAAAAATTGTTTTTTACGCGTTTCGCATGAAATCTGACACTTTCGAAAAAAAATTTTTTTTTTTTTAAATCTAGTCAAAGTTCAAAAAAATTCTAATTTCTGAAACAAAGGGAAATTTCCAAAAAAAAAAAAAAATTTGTTTTTTACGCGTTTCGCATGAAATCTGACACTTTCGAAAAAAAAAAATTTTTTTTAAATCTAGTCAAAGTTCAAAAAAATTCTAATTTCTGAAACAAAGGGAAATTTCCAAAAAAAAAAAAAATTTGTTTTTTACGCGTTTCGCATGAAATCTGACACTTTCGAAAAAAAAAAATTTTTTTTAAATCTAGTCAAAGTTCAAAAAAATTCTAATTTCTGAAACAAAGGGAAATTTCCAAAAAAAAAAAAATATTTGTTTTTTACGCGTTTCGCATGAAATCTGACACTTTCGAAAAAAAAATTTTTTTTGAAAAATCTAGTCAAAGGTTCAAAAAAATTCTAATTTTAACGAGAATTTACTTCTGAAACAAAGGGAAATTTCCAAAAAAAAAAAAAATATTTGTTTTTTACGCGTTTCGCATGAAATCTGACACTTTCGAAAAAAAAAATTTTTTTTGAAAAATCTAGTCAAAAAAATTCTAATTTTAACGAGAATTTCACTTCTGAAACAAAGGGAAATTTCAAAAAAAAAAAAATATATTTGTTTTTTACGCGTTTCGCATGAAATCTGACACTTTCGAAAAAAATTTTTTTTTTTTTAAATCTAGTCAAGGTTCAAAAAAATTCTAATTTATGAAACAAAGGGAAATTTCCAAAAAAAAAAAAAATATTTGTTTTTTACGCGTTTCGCATGAAATCTGACACTTTCGAAAAAAAATTTTTTTTTTGAAAAATCTAGTCAAAAAAATTCTAATTTTAACGAGAATTTCACTTCTGAAACAAAGGGAAATTTCCAAAAAAAAAAAAAATATTTGTTTTTTACGCGTTTCGCATGAAATCTAACACTTTCAAAAAAAAAATTTTTTTTGAAAAATCTAGTCAAAGGTTCAAAAAAATTCTAATTTTAACGAGAATTTCACTTCTGAAACAAAGGGAAATTTCAAAAAAAAAAAAAAATATTTGTTTTTTACGCGTTTCGCATGAAATCTGACACTTTCGAAAAAAAAATTTTTTTTTGAAAAATCTAGTCAAAAAAATTCTAATTTTAACGAGAATTTCACTTCTGAAACACAGGGAAATTTCCAAAAAAAAAAAAAATATTTGTTTTTTACGCGTTTCGCATGAAATCTGACACTTTCGAAAAAAATTTTTTTTTTGAAAAATCTAGTCAAAGGTTCAAAAAAATTCTAATTTTAACGAGAATTTCACTTCTGAAACAAAGGGAAATTTCAAAAAAAAAAAAAAATATTTGTTTTTTACGCGTTTCGCATGAAATCTGACACTTTCGAAAAAAATTTTTTTTTTTTTAAATCTAGTCAAAGTTCAAAAATATTCTAATTTCTGAAACAAAGGGAAATTTCCAAAAAAAAAAAAAATATTTGTTTTTTACGCGTTTCGCATGAAATCTGACACTTTCGAAAAAAAAATTTTTTTTTGAAAAATCTAGTCAAAAAAATTCTAATTTTAACGAGAATTTCACTTCTGAAACAAAAGGAAATTTCCAAAAAAAAAAAAAATATTTGTTTTTTACGCGTTTCGCATGAAATCTGACACTTTCGAAAAAAATTTTTTTTTTTTGAAAAATCTAGTCAAAAAAATTCTAATTTTAACGAGAATTTCACTTCTGAAACAAAGGGAAATTTCCAAAAAAAAAAAAATATTTGTTTTTTACGCGTTTCGCATGAAATCTGACACTTTCGAAAAAAATTTTTTTTTGAAAAATCTAGTCAAAGGTTCAAAAAAATTCTAATTTTAACGAGAATTTCACTACTGAAACAAAGGGAAATTTCAAAAAAAAAAAATATTTGTTTTTTACGCGTTTCGCATGAAATCTGACACTTTCGAAAAAAAATTTTTTTTTTTTTAAATCTAGTCAAAGTTCAAAAAAATTCTAATTTCTGAAACAAAGGGAAATTTCCAAAAAAAAAAAAATATTTGTTTTTTACGCGTTTCGCATGAAATCTGACACTTTCGAAAAAAAAAATTTTTTTTGAAAAATCTAGTCAAAAAAATTCTAATTTTAACGAGAATTTCACTTCTGAAACAAAGGGAAATTTCCAAAAAAAAAAAATATTTGTTTTTTACGCGTTTCGCATGAAATCTGACACTTTCGAAAAAAAAATTTTTTTTTGAAAAATCTAGTCAAAAAAATTCTAATTTTAACGAGAATTTCACTTCTGAAACAAAGGGAAATTTCCAAAAAAAAAAAAAAATATTTGTTTTTTACGCGTTTCGCATGAAATCTGACACTTTCGAAAAAAATTTTTTTTTTTTTAAATCTAGTCAAAGTTCAAAAAAATTCTAATTTCTGAAACAAAGGAAAATTTCCAAAAAAAAAAAAATATTTGTTTTTTACGCGTTTCGCATGAAATCTGACACTTTCGAAAAAAAATTTTTTTTTTGAAAAATCTAGTCAAAGGTTTAAAAAAATTCTAATTTTAACGAGAATTTCACTTCTGAAACAAAGGGAAATTTAAAAAAAAAAAAAAAAAATTTGTTTTTTACGAGTTTCGCATGAAATCTGACACTTTCGAAAAAAAAATTTTTTTTTTTTAAATCTAGTCAAAGTTCAAAAAAATTCTAATTTCTGAAACAAAGGAAAATTTCCAAAAAAAAAAAAATATTTGTTTTTTACGCGTTTCGCATGAAATCTGACACTTTCGAAAAAAAATTTTTTTTTTGAAAAATCTATTCAAAAAAATTCTAATTTTAACGAGAATTTCACTTCTGAAACAAAGGGAAATTTCCAAAAAAAAAAAAAATATTTGTTTTTTACGCGTTTCGCATGAAATCTGACACTTTCGAAAAAAATTTTTTTTTTTAAAAATCTAGTCAAAGGTTCAAAAAAATTCTAATTTTAACGAGAATTTCACTTCTGAAACAAAGGGAAATTTAAAAAAAAAAAAAAAATATTTGTTTTTTACGAGTTTCGCATGAAATCTGACACTTTCGAAAAAAATTTTTTTTTTTTTAAATCTAGTCAAAGTTCAAAAAAATTCTAATTTCTGAAACAAAGGGAAATTTCCAAAAAAAAAAAAATATTTGTTTTTTACGCGTTTCGCATGAAATCTGACACTTTCGAAAAAAAATTTTTTTTTTGAAAAATCTATTCAAAAAAATTCTAATTTTAACGAGAATTTCACTTCTGAAACAAAGGGAAATTTCCAAAAAAAAAAAAAATATTTGTTTTTTACGCGTTTCGCATGAAATCTGACACTTTCGAAAAAAATTTTTTTTTTTTAAAATCTAGTCAAAGGTTCAAAAAAATTCTAATTTTAACGAGAATTTCACTTCTGAAACAAAGGGAAATTTCAAAAAAAAAAAAAAATATTTGTTTTTTACGCGTTTCGCATGAAATCTGACACTTTCGAAAAAAAATTTTTTTTTTTAAATTTAGTCAAAGTTCAAAAAAAATTTAATTTCTGAAACAAAGGGAAATTTCCAAAAAAAAAAAAAATATTTGTTTTTAACGCGTTTCGCATGAAATCTGACACTTTCGAAAAAAAAATTTTTTTTTGAAAAATCTAGTCAAAAAAATTCTAATTTTAACGAGAATTTCACTTCTGAAACAAAGGGAAATTTCCAAAAAAAAAAAAAATATTTGTTTTTTACGCGTTTCGCATGAAATCTGACACTTTCGAAAAAAAATTTTTTTTTTGAAAAATCTAGTCAAAGGTTCAAAAAAATTCTAATTTTAACGAGAATTTCACTTCTGAAACAAAGGGAAATTTCAAAAAAAAAAAAAAAAAATTGTTTTTTACGCGTTTCGCATGAAATCTGACACTTTCGAAAAAAAATTTTTTTTTTTTTAAATCTAGTCAAAGTTCAAAAAAATTCTAATTTCTGAAACAAAGGGAAATTTCCAAAAAAAAAAAAAAAATTTGTTTTTTACGCGTTTCGCATGAAATCTGACACTTTCGAAAAAAAAAAATTTTTTTTAAATCTAGTCAAAGTTCAAAAAAATTCTAATTTCTGAAACAAAGGGAAATTTCCAAAAAAAAAAAAAATTTGTTTTTTACGCGTTTCGCATGAAATCTGACACTTTCGAAAAAAAAAAATTTTTTTTAAATCTAGTCAAAGTTCAAAAAAATTCTAATTTCTGAAACAAAGGGAAATTTCCAAAAAAAAAAAAATATTTGTTTTTTACGCGTTTCGCATGAAATCTGACACTTTCGAAAAAAAAATTTTTTTTGAAAAATCTAGTCAAAGGTTCAAAAAAATTCTAATTTTAACGAGAATTTACTTCTGAAACAAAGGGAAATTTCCAAAAAAAAAAAAAATATTTGTTTTTTACGCGTTTCGCATGAAATCTGACACTTTCGAAAAAAAAAATTTTTTTTGAAAAATCTAGTCAAAAAAATTCTAATTTTAACGAGAATTTCACTTCTGAAACAAAGGGAAATTTCAAAAAAAAAAAAAAAATTTGTTTTTTACGCGTTTCGCATGAAATCTGACACTTTCGAAAAAAAATTTTTTTTTGAAAAATCTAGTCAAAAAAATTCTAATTTTAACGAGAATTTCACTTCTGAAACAAAGGGAAATTTCCAAAAAAAAAAAAAATATTTGTTTTTTACGCGTTTCGCATGAAATCTGACACTTTCAAAAAAAAAAATTTTTTTGAAAAATCTAGTCAAAGGTTCAAAAAAATTCTAATTTTAACGAGAATTTCACTTCTGAAACAAAGGGAAATTTCAAAAAAAAAAAAAAAATATTTGTTTTTTACGCGTTTCGCATGAAATCTGACACTTTCGAAAAAAATTTTTTTTTTTTTAAATCTAGTCAAGGTTCAAAAAAATTCTAATTTCTGAAACAAAGGGAAATTTCCAAAAAAAAAAAAATATTTGTTTTTTACGCGTTTCGCATGAAATCTGACACTTTCGAAAAAAAAATTTTTTTTTTTTAAATCTAGTCAAAGTTCAAAAAAATTCTAATTTCTGAAACAAAGGGAAATTTCCAAAAAAAAAAAAAATATTTGTTTTTTACGCGTTTCGCATGAAATCTGACACTTTCGAAAAAAAAATTTTTTTTAGAAAAATCTAGTCAAAAAAATTCTAATTTTAACGAGAATTTCACTTCTGAAACAAAGGGAAATTTCCAAAAAAAAAAAAAATATTTGTTTTTTACGCGTTTCGCATGAAATCTGACACTTTCGAAAAAAAAATTTTTTTTGAAAAATCTAGTCAAAGGTTCAAAAAAATTCTAATTTTAACGAGAATTTCACTTCTGAAACAAAGGGAAATTTCAAAAAAAAAAAAAATATTTGTTTTTTACGCGTTTCGCATGAAATCTGACACTTTCGAAAAAAAAAATTTTTTTTGAAAAATCTAGTCAAAAAAATTCTAATTTTAACGAGAATTTCACTTCTGAAACAAAGGGAAATTTCCAAAAAAAAAAAAATATTTGTTTTTTACGCGTTTCGCATGAAATCTGACACTTTCGAAAAAAAATTTTTTTTTGAAAAATCTAGTCAAAGGTTCAAAAAAATTCTAATTTTAACGAGAATTTCACTTCTGAAACAAAGGGAAATTTCAAAAAAAAAAAAAAATATTTGTTTTTTACGCGTTTCGCATGAAATCTGACACTTTCGAAAAAAATTTTTTTTTTTTTAAATCTAGTCAAAGTTCAAAAAAATTCTAATTTCTGAAACAAAGGGAAATTTAAAAAAAAAAAAAAATATTTGTTTTTTACGCGTTTCGCATGAAATCTGACACTTTCGAAAAAAAAATTTTTTTTTTGAAAAATCTAGTCAAAAAAATTCTAATTTTAACGAGAATTTCACTTCTGAAACAAAGGGAAATTTCCAAAAAAAAAAAAAAATATTTGTTTTTTACGCGTTTCGCATGAAATCTGACACTTTCGAAAAAAATTTTTTTTTTTGAAAAATCTAGTCAAAAAAATTCTAATTTTAACGAGAATTTCACTTCTGAAACAAAGGGAAATTTCCAAAAAAAAAAAAAATATTTGTTTTTTACGCGTTTCGCATGAAATCTGACACTTTCGAAAAAAATTTTTTTTTGAAAAATCTAGTCAAAGGTTCAAAAAAATTCTAATTTTAACGAGAATTTCACTACTGAAACAAAGGGAAATTTCAAAAAAAAAAAATATTTGTTTTTTACGCGTTTCGCATGAAATCTGACACTTTCGAAAAAAAATTTTTTTTTTTTTAAATCTAGTCAAAGTTCAAAAAAATTCTAATTTCTGAAACAAAGGGAAATTTCCAAAAAAAAAAAAATATTTGTTTTTTACGCGTTTCGCATGAAATCTGACACTTTCGAAAAAAAAATTTTTTTTGAAAAATCTAGTCAAAAAAATTCTAATTTTAACGAGAATTTCACTTCTGAAACAAAGGGAAATTTCCAAAAAAAAAAAATATTTGTTTTTACGCGTTTCGCATGAAATCTGACACTTTCGAAAAAAAAATTTTTTTTTGAAAAATCTAGTCAAAAAAATTCTAATTTTAACGAGAATTTTACTTCTGAAACAAAGGGAAATTTCCAAAAAAAAAAAAAAATATTTGTTTTTTACGCGTTTCGCATGAAATCTGACACTTTCGAAAAAAATTTTTTTTTTTTTAAATCTAGTCAAAGTTCAAAAAAATTCTAATTTCTGAAACAAAGGAAAATTTCCAAAAAAAAAAAAATATTTGTTTTTTACGCGTTTCGCATGAAATCTGACACTTTCGAAAAAAAATTTTTTTTTTGAAAAATCTAGTCAAAGGTTTAAAAAAATTCTAATTTTAACGAGAATTTCACTTCTGAAACAAAGGGAAATTTAAAAAAAAAAAAAAAAAATTTGTTTTTTACGAGTTTCGCATGAAATCTGACACTTTCGAAAAAAAATTTTTTTTTTTTAAATCTAGTCAAAGTTCAAAAAAATTCTAATTTCTGAAACAAAGGAAAATTTCCAAAAAAAAAAAAATATTTGTTTTTTACGCGTTTCGCATGAAATCTGACACTTTCGAAAAAAAATTTTTTTTTTGAAAAATCTATTCAAAAAATTCTAATTTTAACGAGAATTTCACTTCTGAAACAAAGGGAAATTTCCAAAAAAAAAAAAAAATATTTGTTTTTTACGCGTTTCGCATGAAATCTGACACTTTCGAAAAAAATTTTTTTTTTTAAAAATCTAGTCAAAGGTTCAAAAAAATTCTAATTTTAACGAGAATTTCACTTCTGAAACAAAGGGAAATTTAAAAAAAAAAAAAAATATTTGTTTTTTACGAGTTTCGCATGAAATCTGACACTTTCGAAAAAAATTTTTTTTTTTTTAAATCTAGTCAAAGTTCAAAAAAATTCTAATTTCTGAAACAAAGGGAAATTTCCAAAAAAAAAAAAATATTTGTTTTTTACGCGTTTCGCATGAAATCTGACACTTTCGAAAAAAAATTTTTTTTTTGAAAAATCTATTCAAAAAATTCTAATTTTAACGAGAATTTCACTTCTGAAACAAAGGGAAATTTCCAAAAAAAAAAAAAATATTTGTTTTTTACGCGTTTCGCATGAAATCTGACACTTTCGAAAAAAATTTTTTTTTTTTAAAATCTAGTCAAAGGTTCAAAAAAATTCTAATTTTAACGAGAATTTCACTTCTGAAACAAAGGGAAATTTCAAAAAAAAAAAAATATTTGTTTTTTACGCGTTTCGCATGAAATCTGACACTTTCGAAAAAAAATTTTTTTTTTTAAATCTAGTCAAAGTTCAAAAAAAATTTAATTTCTGAAACAAAGGGAAATTTCCAAAAAAAAAAAAAAATATTTGTTTTTAACGCGTTTCGCATGAAATCTGACACTTTCGAAAAAAAAATTTTTTTTTGAAAAATCTAGTCAAAAAAATTCTAATTTTAACGAGAATTTCACTTCTGAAACAAAGGGAAATTTCCAAAAAAAAAAAAAATATTTGTTTTTACGCGTTTCGCATGAAATCTGACACTTTCGAAAAAAAAATTTTTTTTGAAAAATCTAGTCAAAGGTTCAAAAAAATTCTAATTTTAACGAGAATTTCACTTCTGAAACAAAGGGAAATTTAAAAAAAAAAAAAAAAAAATTGTTTTTTACGCGTTTCGCATGAAATCTGACACTTCGAAAAAAAATTTTTTTTTTTTTAAATCTAGTCAAAGTTCAAAAAAATTCTAATTTCTGAAACAAAGGGAAATTTCCAAAAAAAAAAAAAATTTGTTTTTTACGCGTTTCGCATGAAATCTGACACTTTCGAAAAAAAAAAATTTTTTTTAAATCTAGTCAAAGTTCAAAAAAATTCTAATTTCTGAAACAAAGGGAAATTTCCAAAAAAAAAAAAATTTGTTTTTTACGCGTTTCGCATGAAATCTGACACTTTCGAAAAAAAAAAATTTTTTTTAAATCTAGTCAAAGTTCAAAAAAATTCTAATTTCTGAAACAAAGGGAAATTTCCAAAAAAAAAAAATATTTGTTTTTTACGCGTTTCGCATGAAATCTGACACTTTCGAAAAAAAAATTTTTTTTGAAAAATCTAGTCAAAGGTTCAAAAAAATTCTAATTTTAACGAGAATTTACTTCTGAAACAAAGGGAAATTTCCAAAAAAAAAAAATATTTGTTTTTTACGCGTTTCGCATGAAATCTGACACTTTCGAAAAAAAAAATTTTTTTTGAAAAATCTAGTCAAAAAAATTCTAATTTTAACGAGAATTTCACTTCTGAAACAAAGGGAAATTTCCAAAAAAAAAAAAAAAATTTGTTTTTTTACGCGTTTCGCATGAAATCTGACACTTTCGAAAAAAAATTTTTTTTTGAAAAATCTAGTCAAAAAAATTCTAATTTTAACGAGAATTTCACTTCTGAAACAAAGGGAAATTTCCAAAAAAAAAAAAAATATTTGTTTTTTACGCGTTTCGCATGAAATCTGACACTTTCAAAAAAAAAAATTTTTTTTGAAAAATCTAGTCAAAGGTTCAAAAAAATTCTAATTTTAACGAGAATTTCACTTCTGAAACAAAGGGAAATTTCAAAAAAAAAAAAAAAATATTTGTTTTTTACGCGTTTCGCATGAAATCTGACACTTTCGAAAAAAATTTTTTTTTTTTTAAATCTAGTCAAGGTTCAAAAAAATTCTAATTTCTGAAACAAAGGGAAATTTCCAAAAAAAAAAAATATTTGTTTTTTACGCGTTTCGCATGAAATCTGACACTTTCGAAAAAAAAATTTTTTTTGAAAAATCTAGTCAAAGGTTCAAAAAAATTCTAATTTTAACGAGAATTTCACTTCTGAAACAAAGGGAAATTTCAAAAAAAAAAAAAATATTTGTTTTTTACGCGTTTCGCATGAAATCTGACACTTTCGAAAAAAAAAATTTTTTTTGAAAAATCTAGTCAAAAAAATTCTAATTTTAACGAGAATTTCACTTCTGAAACAAAGGGAAATTTCCAAAAAAAAAAAAAATATTTGTTTTTTACGCGTTTCGCATGAAATCTGACACTTTCGAAAAAAAATTTTTTTTTGAAAAATCTAGTCAAAGGTTCAAAAAAATTCTAATTTTAACGAGAATTTCACTTCTGAAACAAAGGGAAATTTCAAAAAAAAAAAAAAATATTTGTTTTTTACGCGTTTCGCATGAAATCTGACACTTTCGAAAAAAATTTTTTTTTTTTTAAATCTAGTCAAAGTTCAAAAAAATTCTAATTTCTGAAACAAAGGGAAATTTAAAAAAAAAAAAAAATATTTGTTTTTTACGCGTTTCGCATGAAATCTGACACTTTCGAAAAAAAAATTTTTTTTTGAAAAATCTAGTCAAAAAAATTCTAATTTTAACGAGAATTTCACTTCTGAAACAAAGGGAAATTTCCAAAAAAAAAAAAAATATTTGTTTTTTACGCGTTTCGCATGAAATCTGACACTTTCGAAAAAAAATTTTTTTTTTGAAAAATCTAGTCAAAAAAATTCTAATTTTAACGAGAATTTCACTTCTGAAACAAAGGGAAATTTCCAAAAAAAAAAAAAATATTTGTTTTTTACGCGTTTCGCATGAAATCTGACACTTTCGAAAAAAATTTTTTTTTGAAAAATCTAGTCAAAGGTTCAAAAAAATTCTAATTTTAACGAGAATTTCACTTCTGAAACAAAGGGAAATTTCAAAAAAAAAAAAATATTTGTTTTTTACGCGTTTCGCATGAAATCTGACACTTTCGAAAAAAAATTTTTTTTTTTTTAAATCTAGTCAAAGTTCAAAAAAATTCTAATTTCTGAAACAAAGGGAAATTTCCAAAAAAAAAAAATATTTGTTTTTTACGCGTTTCGCATGAAATCTGACACTTTCGAAAAAAAAATTTTTTTTTGAAAAATCTAGTCAAAAAAATTCTAATTTTAACGAGAATTTCACTTCTGAAACAAAAGGAAATTTCCAAAAAAAAAAAAATATTTGTTTTTTACGCGTTTCGCATGAAATCTGACACTTTCGAAAAAAAAATTTTTTTTTGAAAAATCTAGTCAAAAAAATTCTAATTTTAACGAGAATTTCACTTCTGAAACAAAGGGAAATTTCCAAAAAAAAAAAAAAAATATTTGTTTTTTACGCGTTTCGCATGAAATCTGACACTTTCGAAAAAAAAATTTTTTTTGAAAAATCTAGTCAAAGGTTTAAAAAAATTCTAATTTTAACGAGAATATCACTTCTGAAACAAAGGGAAATTTAAAAAAAAAAAAAATATTTGTTTTTTACGCGTTTCGCATGAAATCTGACACTTTCGAAAAAAAATTTTTTTTTTTTAAATCTAGTCAAAGTTCAAAAAAAATTTAATTTCTGAAACAAAGGGAAATTTCCAAAAAAAAAAAAATATTTGTTTTTAACGCGTTTCGCATGAAATCTGACACTTTCAAAAAAAAAAAATTTTTTTTAAATCTAGTCAAAGTTCAAAAAAATTCTAATTTCTGAAACAAAGGGAAATTTCCAAAAAAAAAAAAATATTTGTTTTTTACGCGTTTCGCATGAAATCTGACACTTTCGAAAAAAAATTTTTTTTTGAAAAATCTAGTCAAAGGTTCAAAAAAATTCTAATTTTAACGAGAATTTCACTTCTGAAACAAAGGGAAATTTCAAAAAAAAAAAAAAAAATTTGTTTTTTACGCGTTTCGCATGAAATCTGACACTTTCGAAAAAAAATTTTTTTTTGAAAAATCTAGTCATAGGTTCAAAAAAATTCTAATTTTAACGAGAATTTCACTTCTGAAACAAAGGGAAATTTCAAAAAAAAAAAAAATATTTGTTTTTTACGCGTTTCGCATGAAATCTGACACTTTCGAAAAAAAATTTTTTTTTTTTAAATCTAGTCAAAGTTCAAAAAAATTCTAATTTCTGAAACAAAGGGAAATTTCCAGAAAAAAAAAAAATATTTGTTTTTTACGCGTTTCGCATGAAATCTGACACTTTCGAAAAAAAAATTTTTTTTTGAAAAATCTAGTCAAAAAAATTCTAATTTTAACGAGAATTTCACTTCTGAAACAAAGGGAAATTTCCAAAAAAAAAAAAAATATTTGTTTTTTACGCGATTCGCATGAAATCTGACACTTTCGAAAAAAAATTTTTTTTTTGAAAAATCTAGTCAAAAAAATTCTAATTTTAACGAGAATTTCACTTCTGAAACAAAGGGAAATTTCAAAAAAAAAAAAAAAAAATTGTTTTTTACGCGTTTCGCATGAAATCTGACACTTTCGAAAAAAATTTTTTTTTTTTTTAAATCTAGTCAAAGTTCAAAAAAATTCTAATTTCTGAAACAAAGGGAAATTTCCAAAAAAAAAAAATATTTGTTTTTTACGCGTTTCGCATGAAATCTGACACTTTCGAAAAAAAAATTTTTTTTTGAAAAATCTAGTCAAAAAAATTCTAATTTTAACGAGAATTTCACTTCTGAAACAAAAGGAAATTTCCAAAAAAAAAAAAATATTTGTTTTTTACGCGTTTCGCATGAAATCTGACACTTTCGAAAAAAAAATTTTTTTTTGAAAAATCTAGTCAAAAAAATTCTAATTTTAACGAGAATTTCACTTCTGAAACAAAGGGAAATTTCCAAAAAAAAAAAAAAATATTTGTTTTTTACGCGTTTCGCATGAAATCTGACACTTTCGAAAAAAAAATTTTTTTTGAAAAATCTAGTCAAAGGTTTAAAAAAATTCTAATTTTAACGAGAATATCACTTCTGAAACAAAGGGAAATTTTAAAAAAAAAAAAATATTTGTTTTTTACGCGTTTCGCATGAAATCTGACACTTTCGAAAAAAAATTTTTTTTTTTTAAATCTAGTCAAAGTTCAAAAAAAATTTAATTTCTGAAACAAAGGGAAATTTCCAAAAAAAAAAAAATATTTGTTTTTAACGCGTTTCGCATGAAATCTGACACTTTCAAAAAAAAAAAATTTTTTTTAAATCTAGTCAAAGTTCAAAAAAATTCTAATTTCTGAAACAAAGGGAAATTTCCAAAAAAAAAAAAATATTTGTTTTTTACGCGTTTCGCATGAAATCTGACACTTTCGAAAAAAAATTTTTTTTTGAAAAATCTAGTCAAAGGTTCAAAAAAATTCTAATTTTAACGAGAATTTCACTTCTGAAACAAAGGGAAATTTCAAAAAAAAAAAAAAAAATTTGTTTTTTACGCGTTTCGCATGAAATCTGACACTTTCGAAAAAAAATTTTTTTTTGAAAAATCTAGTCATAGGTTCAAAAAAATTCTAATTTTAACGAGAATTTCACTTCTGAAACAAAGGGAAATTTCAAAAAAAAAAAAAATATTTGTTTTTTACGCGTTTCGCATGAAATCTGACACTTTCGAAAAAAAATTTTTTTTTTTTAAATCTAGTCAAAGTTCAAAAAAATTCTAATTTCTGAAACAAAGGGAAATTTCCAGAAAAAAAAAAATATTTGTTTTTTACGCGTTTCGCATGAAATCTGACACTTTCGAAAAAAAAATTTTTTTTTGAAAAATCTAGTCAAAAAAATTCTAATTTTAACGAGAATTTCACTTCTGAAACAAAGGGAAATTTCCAAAAAAAAAAAAAATATTTGTTTTTTACGCGATTCGCATGAAATCTGACACTTTCGAAAAAAAATTTTTTTTTTGAAAAATCTAGTCAAAAAAATTCTAATTTTAACGAGAATTTCACTTCTGAAACAAAGGGAAATTTCAAAAAAAAAAAAAAAAAATTGTTTTTTACGCGTTTCGCATGAAATCTGACACTTTCGAAAAAAAATTTTTTTTTTTTTAAATCTAGTCAAAGTTCAAAAAAATTCTAATTTCTGAAACAAAGGGGAAATTTCCAAAAAAAAAAAAATATTTGTTTTTTACGCGTTTCGCATGAAATCTGACACTTTCAAAAAAAAAAAAATTTTTTTAAATCTAGTCAAAGTTCAAAAAATTTCTAATTTCTGAAACAAAGGGAAATTTCCAAAAAAAAAAAAATATTTGTTTTTTACGCGTTTCGCATGAAATCTGACACTTTCGAAAAAAAATTTTTTTTGAAAAATCTAGTCAAAGGTTCAAAAAAATTCTAATTTTAACGAGAATTTCACTTCTGAAACAAAGGGAAATTTCAAAAAAAAATTTGTTTTTTACGCGTTTCGCATGAAATCTGACACTTTCAAAAAAAATTTTTTTTTTGAAAAATCTAGTCAAAGGTTCAAAAAAATTCTAATTTTAACGAGAATTTCACTTCTGAAACAAAGGGAAATTTCAAAAAAAAAAAAAAAAAAATATTTGTTTTTTACGCGTTTCGCATGAAATCTGACACTTTCGAAAAAAATTTTTTTTTTTTTAAATCTAGTCAAGGTTCAAAAAAATTCTAATTTCTGAAACAAAGGGAAATTTCCAAAAAAAAAAAAAATATTTGTTTTTTACGCGTTTCGCATGAAATCTGACACTTTCGAAAAAAAAATTTTTTTTTTTTAAATCTAGTCAAAGTTCAAAAAAATTCTAATTTCTGAAACAAAGGGAAATTTCCAAAAAAAAAAAAAATATTTGTTTTTTACGCGTTTCGCATGAAATCTGACACTTTCGAAAAAAAAATTTTTTTTTTTAAAATCTAGTCAAAAAAATTCTAATTTTAACGAGAATTTCACTTCTGAAACAAAGGGAAATTTCCAAAAAAAAAAAAAATATTTGTTTTTTACGCGTTTCGCATGAAATCTGACACTTTCAAAAAAAATTTTTTTTTTGAAAAATCTAGTCAAAGGTTCAAAAAAATTCTAATTTTAACGAGAATTTCACTTCTGAAACAAAGGGAAATTTCAAAAAAAAAAAAAATATTTGTTTTTTACGCGTTTCGCATGAAATCTGACACTTTCGAAAAAAAATTTTTTTTTTTTAAATCTAGTCAAAGTTCAAAAAAATTCTAATTTCTGAAACAAAGGGAAATTTCCAAAAAAAAAAAAATATTTGTTTTTAACGCGTTTCGCATGAAATCTGACACTTTCGAAAAAAAAAATTTTTTTTGAAAAATCTAGTCAAAAAAATTCTAATTTTAACGAGAATTTCACTTCTGAAACAAAGGGAAATTTCCAAAAAAAAAAAAAAATATTTGTTTTTTACGCGTTTCGCATGAAATCTGACACTTTCGAAAAAAAAATTTTTTTTGAAAAATCTAGTCAAAGGTTCAAAAAAATTCTAATTTTAACGAGAATTTCACTTCTGAAACAAAAGGAAATTTCAAAAAAAAAAAAAAAATTGTTTTTTACGCGTTTCGCATGAAATCTGACACTTTCGAAAAAAAATTTTTTTTTTTGAAAAATCTTTAAAAAAAATTCTAATTTTAACGAGAATTTCACTTCTGAAACAAAGGGAAATTTCCAAAAAAAAAAAAAATATTTGTTTTTTACGCGTTTCGCATGAAATCTGACACTTTCGAAAAAAAATTTTTTTTTGAAAAATCTAGTCAAAGGTTCAAAAAAATTCTAATTTTAACGAGAATTTCACTTCTGAAACAAAGGGAAATTTCAAAAAAAAAAATATATATTTGTTTTTTACGCGTTTCGCATGAAATCTGACACTTTCGAAAAAAATTTTTTTTTTTTTAAATCTAGTCAAGGTTCAAAAAAATTCTAATTTATGAAACAAAGGGAAATTTCCAAAAAAAAAAAAAAATATTTGTTTTTTACGCGTTTCGCATGAAATCTGACACTTTCGAAAAAAAATTTTTTTTTTGAAAAATCTAGTCAAAAAAATTCTAATTTTAACGAGAATTTCACTTCTGAAACAAAGGGAAATTTCCAAAAAAAAAAAAAATATTTGTTTTTTACGCGTTTCGCATGAAATCTAACACTTTCAAAAAAAAAATTTTTTTTGAAAAATCTAGTCAAAGGTTCAAAAAAATTCTAATTTTAACGAGAATTTCACTTCTGAAACAAAGGGAAATTTCAAAAAAAAAAAAAAATATTTGTTTTTTACGCGTTTCGCATGAAATCTGACACTTTCGAAAAAAAAATTTTTTTTTGAAAAATCTAGTCAAAAAAATTCTAATTTTAACGAGAATTTCACTTCTGAAACACAGGGAAATTTCCAAAAAAAAAAAAATATTTGCTTTTTACGCGTTTCGCATGAAATCTGACACTTTCGAAAAAAATTTTTTTTTTGAAAAATCTAGTCAAAGGTTCAAAAAAATTCTAATTTTAACGAGAATTTCACTTCTGAAACAAAGGGAAATTTCAAAAAAAAAAAAAAATATTTGTTTTTTACGCGTTTCGCATGAAATCTGACACTTTCGAAAAAAATTTTTTTTTTTTTAAATCTAGTCAAAGTTCAAAAAAATTCTAATTTCTGAAACAAAGGGAAATTTCCAAAAAAAAAAAAAATATTTGTTTTTTACGCGTTTCGCATGAAATCTGACACTTTCGAAAAAAAAATTTTTTTTTGAAAAATCTAGTCAAAAAAATTCTAATTTTAACGAGAATTTCACTTCTGAAACAAAAGGAAATTTCCAAAAAAAAAAAAAATATTTGTTTTTTACGCGTTTCGCATGAAATCTGACACTTTCGAAAAAAATTTTTTTTTGAAAAATCTAGTCAAAGGTTCAAAAAAATTCTAATTTTAACGAGAATTTCACTACTGAAACAAAGGGAAATTTCAAAAAAAAAAAATATTTGTTTTTTACGCGTTTCGCATGAAATCTGACACTTTCGAAAAAAAATTTTTTTTTTTTTAAATCTAGTCAAAGTTCAAAAAAATTCTAATTTCTGAAACAAAGGGAAATTTCCAAAAAAAAAAAAATATTTGTTTTTTACGCGTTTCGCATGAAATCTGACACTTTCGAAAAAAAAAATTTTTTTTGAAAAATCTAGTCAAAAAAATTCTAATTTTAACGAGAATTTCACTTCTGAAACAAAGGGAAATTTCCAAAAAAAAAAAAAATATTTGTTTTTTACGCGTTTCGCATGAAATCTGACACTTTCGAAAAAAAAATTTTTTTTTGAAAAATCTAGTCAAAAAAATTCTAATTTTAACGAGAATTTCACTTCTGAAACAAAGGGAAATTTCCAAAAAAAAAAAAAAATATTTGTTTTTTACGCGTTTCGCATGAAATCTGACACTTTCGAAAAAAATTTTTTTTTTTTTAAATCTAGTCAAAGTTCAAAAAAATTCTAATTTCTGAAACAAAGGAAAATTTCCAAAAAAAAAAAAATATTTGTTTTTTACGCGTTTCGCATGAAATCTGACACTTTCGAAAAAAAAATTTTTTTTTGAAAAATCTAGTCAAAGGTTTAAAAAAATTCTAATTTTAACGAGAATTTCACTTCTGAAACAAAGGGAAATTTAAAAAAAAAAAAAAAAAATTTGTTTTTTACGAGTTTCGCATGAAATCTGACACTTTCGAAAAAAATTTTTTTTTTTTAAATCTAGTCAAAGTTCAAAAAAATTCTAATTTCTGAAACAAAGGAAAATTTCCAAAAAAAAAAAAATATTTGTTTTTTACGCGTTTCGCATGAAATCTGACACTTTCGAAAAAAAATTTTTTTTTTGAAAAATCTATTCAAAAAAATTCTAATTTTAACGAGAATTTCACTTCTGAAACAAAGGGAAATTTCCAAAAAAAAAAAAAATATTTGTTTTTTACGCGTTTCGCATGAAATCTGACACTTTCGAAAAAAATTTTTTTTTTTAAAAATCTAGTCAAAGGTTCAAAAAAATTCTAATTTTAACGAGAATTTCACTTCTGAAACAAAGGGAAATTTAAAAAAAAAAAAAAAATATTTGTTTTTTACGAGTTTCGCATGAAATCTGACACTTTCGAAAAAAAATTTTTTTTTTTTAAATCTAGTCAAAGTTCAAAAAAATTCTAATTTCTGAAACAAAGGGAAATTTCCAAAAAAAAAAAAATATTTGTTTTTTACGCGTTTCGCATGAAATCTGACACTTTCGAAAAAAAATTTTTTTTTTGAAAAATCTATTCAAAAAAATTCTAATTTTAACGAGAATTTCACTTCTGAAACAAAGGGAAATTTCCAAAAAAAAAAAAAATATTTGTTTTTTACGCGTTTCGCATGAAATCTGACACTTTCGAAAAAAATTTTTTTTTTTTAAAATCTAGTCAAAGGTTCAAAAAAATTCTAATTTTAACGAGAATTTCACTTCTGAAACAAAGGGAAATTTCAAAAAAAAAAAAAAATATTTGTTTTTTACGCGTTTCGCATGAAATCTGACACTTTCGAAAAAAAATTTTTTTTTTTAAATCTAGTCAAAGTTCAAAAAAAATTTAATTTCTGAAACAAAGGGAAATTTCCAAAAAAAAAAAAAATATTTGTTTTTAACGCGTTTCGCATGAAATCTGACACTTTCGAAAAAAAAATTTTTTTTTGAAAAATCTAGTCAAAAAAATTCTAATTTTAACGAGAATTTCACTTCTGAAACAAAGGGAAATTTCAAAAAAAAAAAAAAATATTTGTTTTTTACGCGTTTCGCATGAAATCTGACACTTTCGAAAAAAAATTTTTTTTTTGAAAAATCTAGTCAAAGGTTCAAAAAAATTCTAATTTTAACGAGAATTTCACTTCTGAAACAAAGGGAAATTTCAAAAAAAAAAAAAAAAAATTGTTTTTTACGCGTTTCGCATGAAATCTGACACTTTCGAAAAAAAATTTTTTTTTTTTTAAATCTAGTCAAAGTTCAAAAAAATTCTAATTTCTGAAACAAAGGGAAATTTCAAAAAAAAAAAAAAAATTTGTTTTTTACGCGTTTCGCATGAAATCTGACACTTTCGAAAAAAAAAAATTTTTTTTAAATCTAGTCAAAGTTCAAAAAAATTCTAATTTCTGAAACAAAGGGAAATTTCCAAAAAAAAAAAAAATTTGTTTTTTACGCGTTTCGCATGAAATCTGACACTTTCGAAAAAAAAAAATTTTTTTTAAATCTAGTCAAAGTTCAAAAAAATTCTAATTTCTGAAACAAAGGGAAATTTCCAAAAAAAAAAAAATATTTGTTTTTTACGCGTTTCGCATGAAATCTGACACTTTCGAAAAAAAAATTTTTTTTGAAAAATCTAGTCAAAGGTTCAAAAAAATTCTAATTTTAACGAGAATTTCACTTCTGAAACAAAGGGAAATTTCCAAAAAAAAAAAAAAATATTTGTTTTTTACGCGTTTCGCATGAAATCTGACACTTTCGAAAAAAAAAATTTTTTTTGAAAAATCTAGTCAAAAAAATTCTAATTTTAACGAGAATTTCACTTCTGAAACAAAGGGAAATTTCAAAAAAAAAAAAAAAATTTGTTTTTTACGCGTTTCGCATGAAATCTGACACTTTCGAAAAAAAATTTTTTTTTGAAAAATCTAGTCAAAAAAATTCTAATTTTAACGAGAATTTCACTTCTGAAACAAAGGGAAATTTCCAAAAAAAAAAAAAATATTTGTTTTTTACGCGTTTCGCATGAAATCTGACACTTTCAAAAAAAAAAATTTTTTTGAAAAATCTAGTCAAAGGTTCAAAAAAATTCTAATTTTAACGAGAATTTCACTTCTGAAACAAAGGGAAATTTCAAAAAAAAAAAAAAAATATTTGTTTTTTACGCGTTTCGCATGAAATCTGACACTTTCGAAAAAAATTTTTTTTTTTTTAAATCTAGTCAAGGTTCAAAAAAATTCTAATTTCTGAAACAAAGGGAAATTTCCAAAAAAAAAAAAATATTTGTTTTTTACGCGTTTCGCATGAAATCTGACACTTTCGAAAAAAAAATTTTTTTTTTTTAAATCTAGTCAAAGTTCAAAAAAATTCTAATTTCTGAAACAAAGGGAAATTTCCAAAAAAAAAAAAAATATTTGTTTTTTACGCGTTTCGCATGAAATCTGACACTTTCGAAAAAAAAATTTTTTTTAGAAAAATCTAGTCAAAAAAATTCTAATTTTAACGAGAATTTCACTTCTGAAACAAAGGGAAATTTCCAAAAAAAAAAAAAATATTTGTTTTTTACGCGTTTCGCATGAAATCTGACACTTTCGAAAAAAAAATTTTTTTTGAAAAATCTAGTCAAAGGTTCAAAAAAATTCTAATTTTAACGAGAATTTCACTACTGAAACAAAGGGAAATTTCAAAAAAAAAAAATATTTGTTTTTTACGCGTTTCGCATGAAATCTGACACTTTCGAAAAAAAATTTTTTTTTTTTTAAATCTAGTCAAAGTTCAAAAAAATTCTAATTTCTGAAACAAAGGGAAATTTCCAAAAAAAAAAAAATATTTGTTTTTTACGCGTTTCGCATGAAATCTGACACTTTCGAAAAAAAAAATTTTTTTTGAAAAATCTAGTCAAAAAAATTCTAATTTTAACGAGAATTTCACTTCTGAAACAAAGGGAAATTTCCAAAAAAAAAAAAATATTTGTTTTTTACGCGTTTCGCATGAAATCTGACACTTTCGAAAAAAAAATTTTTTTTTGAAAAATCTAGTCAAAAAAATTCTAATTTTAACGAGAATTTCACTTCTGAAACAAAGGGAAATTTCCAAAAAAAAAAAAAAATATTTGTTTTTTACGCGTTTCGCATGAAATCTGACACTTTCGAAAAAAATTTTTTTTTTTTTAAATCTAGTCAAAGTTCAAAAAAATTCTAATTTCTGAAACAAAGGAAAATTTCCAAAAAAAAAAAAATATTTGTTTTTTACGCGTTTCGCATGAAATCTGACACTTTCGAAAAAAAAATTTTTTTTTGAAAAATCTAGTCAAAGGTTTAAAAAAATTCTAATTTTAACGAGAATTTCACTTCTGAAACAAAGGGAAATTTAAAAAAAAAAAAAAAAAATTTGTTTTTTACGAGTTTCGCATGAAATCTGACACTTTCGAAAAAAATTTTTTTTTTTTAAATCTAGTCAAAGTTCAAAAAAATTCTAATTTCTGAAACAAAGGAAAATTTCCAAAAAAAAAAAAATATTTGTTTTTTACGCGTTTCGCATGAAATCTGACACTTTCGAAAAAAAATTTTTTTTTTGAAAAATCTATTCAAAAAAATTCTAATTTTAACGAGAATTTCACTTCTGAAACAAAGGGAAATTTCCAAAAAAAAAAAAAATATTTGTTTTTTACGCGTTTCGCATGAAATCTGACACTTTCGAAAAAAATTTTTTTTTTTAAAAATCTAGTCAAAGGTTCAAAAAAATTCTAATTTTAACGAGAATTTCACTTCTGAAACAAAGGGAAATTTAAAAAAAAAAAAAAAATATTTGTTTTTTACGAGTTTCGCATGAAATCTGACACTTTCGAAAAAAAATTTTTTTTTTTTAAATCTAGTCAAAGTTCAAAAAAATTCTAATTTCTGAAACAAAGGGAAATTTCCAAAAAAAAAAAAATATTTGTTTTTTACGCGTTTCGCATGAAATCTGACACTTTCGAAAAAAAATTTTTTTTTTGAAAAATCTATTCAAAAAAATTCTAATTTTAACGAGAATTTCACTTCTGAAACAAAGGGAAATTTCCAAAAAAAAAAAAAATATTTGTTTTTTACGCGTTTCGCATGAAATCTGACACTTTCGAAAAAAAATTTTTTTTTTTTAAAATCTAGTCAAAGGTTCAAAAAAATTCTAATTTTAACGAGAATTTCACTTCTGAAACAAAGGGAAATTTCAAAAAAAAAAAAAAATATTTGTTTTTTACGCGTTTCGCATGAAATCTGACACTTTCGAAAAAAAATTTTTTTTTTTAAATCTAGTCAAAGTTCAAAAAAAATTTAATTTCTGAAACAAAGGGAAATTTCCAAAAAAAAAAAAAATATTTGTTTTTAACGCGTTTCGCATGAAATCTGACACTTTCGAAAAAAAAATTTTTTTTTGAAAAATCTAGTCAAAAAAATTCTAATTTTAACGAGAATTTCACTTCTGAAACAAAGGGAAATTTCAAAAAAAAAAAAAAATATTTGTTTTTTACGCGTTTCGCATGAAATCTGACACTTTCGAAAAAAAATTTTTTTTTTGAAAAATCTAGTCAAAGGTTCAAAAAAATTCTAATTTTAACGAGAATTTCACTTCTGAAACAAAGGGAAATTTCAAAAAAAAAAAAAAAAAATTGTTTTTTACGCGTTTCGCATGAAATCTGACACTTTCGAAAAAAAATTTTTTTTTTTTTAAATCTAGTCAAAGTTCAAAAAAATTCTAATTTCTGAAACAAAGGGAAATTTCAAAAAAAAAAAAAAAATTTGTTTTTTACGCGTTTCGCATGAAATCTGACACTTTCGAAAAAAAAAAATTTTTTTTAAATCTAGTCAAAGTTCAAAAAAATTCTAATTTCTGAAACAAAGGGAAATTTCCAAAAAAAAAAAAAATTTGTTTTTTACGCGTTTCGCATGAAATCTGACACTTTCGAAAAAAAAAAATTTTTTTTAAATCTAGTCAAAGTTCAAAAAAATTCTAATTTCTGAAACAAAGGGAAATTTCCAAAAAAAAAAAAATATTTGTTTTTTACGCGTTTCGCATGAAATCTGACACTTTCGAAAAAAAAATTTTTTTTGAAAAATCTAGTCAAAGGTTCAAAAAAATTCTAATTTTAACGAGAATTTCACTTCTGAAACAAAGGGAAATTTCCAAAAAAAAAAAAAAATATTTGTTTTTTACGCGTTTCGCATGAAATCTGACACTTTCGAAAAAAAAAATTTTTTTTGAAAAATCTAGTCAAAAAAATTCTAATTTTAACGAGAATTTCACTTCTGAAACAAAGGGAAATTTCAAAAAAAAAAAAAAAATTTGTTTTTTACGCGTTTCGCATGAAATCTGACACTTTCGAAAAAAAATTTTTTTTTGAAAAATCTAGTCAAAAAAATTCTAATTTTAACGAGAATTTCACTTCTGAAACAAAGGGAAATTTCCAAAAAAAAAAAAAATA
This sequence comes from Tachinus rufipes, assembly GCA_963932245.1. Taxonomy (NCBI): domain Eukaryota; kingdom Metazoa; phylum Arthropoda; class Insecta; order Coleoptera; family Staphylinidae; genus Tachinus; species Tachinus rufipes. Next base: position 6,536,369 of record OZ010743.1, read on the forward strand.
TTTGTTTTTTACGCGTTTCGCATGAAATCTGACACTTTCAAAAAAAAAAATTTTTTTGAAAAATCTAGTCAAAGGTTCAAAAAAATTCTAATTTTAACGAGAATTTCACTTCTGAAACAAAGGGAAATTTCAAAAAAAAAAAAAAAATATTTGTTTTTTACGCGTTTCGCATGAAATCTGACACTTTCGAAAAAAATTTTTTTTTTTTTAAATCTAGTCAAGGTTCAAAAAAATTCTAATTTCTGAAACAAAGGGAAATTTCCAAAAAAAAAAAAATATTTGTTTTTTACGCGTTTCGCATGAAATCTGACACTTTCGAAAAAAAAATTTTTTTTTTTTAAATCTAGTCAAAGTTCAAAAAAATTCTAATTTCTGAAACAAAGGGAAATTTCCAAAAAAAAAAAAAATATTTGTTTTTTACGCGTTTCGCATGAAATCTGACACTTTCGAAAAAAAAATTTTTTTTAGAAAAATCTAGTCAAAAAAATTCTAATTTTAACGAGAATTTCACTTCTGAAACAAAGGGAAATTTCCAAAAAAAAAAAAAATATTTGTTTTTTACGCGTTTCGCATGAAATCTGACACTTTCGAAAAAAAAATTTTTTTTGAAAAATCTAGTCAAAGGTTCAAAAAAATTCTAATTTTAACGAGAATTTCACTTCTGAAACAAAGGGAAATTTCAAAAAAAAAAAAAATATTTGTTTTTTACGCGTTTCGCATGAAATCTGACACTTTCGAAAAAAAAAATTTTTTTTGAAAAATCTAGTCAAAAAAATTCTAATTTTAACGAGAATTTCACTTCTGATACAAAGGGAAATTTCCAAAAAAAAAAAAAATATTTGTTTTTTACGCGTTTCGCATGAAATCTGACACTTTCGAAAAAAAATTTTTTTTTGAAAAATCTAGTCAAAGGTTCAAAAAAATTCTAATTTTAACGAGAATTTCACTTCTGAAACAAAGGGAAATTTCAAAAAAAAAAAAAAATATTTGTTTTTTACGCGTTTCGCATGAAATCTGACACTTTCGAAAAAAATTTTTTTTTTTTTAAATCTAGTCAAAGTTCAAAAAAATTCTAATTTCTGAAACAAAGGGAAATTTAAAAAAAAAAAAAAATATTTGTTTTTTACGCGTTTCGCATGAAATCTGACACTTTCGAAAAAAAAATTTTTTTTTGAAAAATCTAGTCAAAAAAATTCTAATTTTAACGAGAATTTCACTTCTGAAACAAAGGGAAATTTCCAAAAAAAAAAAAAATATTTGTTTTTTACGCGTTTCGCATGAAATCTGACACTTTCGAAAAAAAATTTTTTTTTTGAAAAATCTAGTCAAAAAAATTCTAATTTTAACGAGAATTTCACTTCTGAAACAAAGGGAAATTTCCAAAAAAAAAAAAAATATTTGTTTTTTACGCGTTTCGCATGAAATCTGACACTTTCGAAAAAAATTTTTTTTTGAAAAATCTAGTCAAAGGTTCAAAAAAATTCTAATTTTAACGAGAATTTCACTTCTGAAACAAAGGGAAATTTCAAAAAAAAAAAAATATTTGTTTTTTACGCGTTTCGCATGAAATCTGACACTTTCGAAAAAAAATTTTTTTTTTTTAAATCTAGTCAAAGTTCAAAAAAATTCTAATTTCTGAAACAAAGGGAAATTTCCAAAAAAAAAAAATATTTGTTTTTTACGCGTTTCGCATGAAATCTGACACTTTCGAAAAAAAAATTTTTTTTTGAAAAATCTAGTCAAAAAAATTCTAATTTTAACGAGAATTTCACTTCTGAAACAAAAGGAAATTTCCAAAAAAAAAAAAATATTTGTTTTTTACGCGTTTCGCATGAAATCTGACACTTTCGAAAAAAAAATTTTTTTTTGAAAAATCTAGTCAAAAAAATTCTAATTTTAACGAGAATTTCACTTCTGAAACAAAGGGAAATTTCCAAAAAAAAAAAAAAATATTTGTTTTTTACGCGTTTCGCATGAAATCTGACACTTTCGAAAAAAAATTTTTTTTGAAAAATCTAGTCATAGGTTCAAAAAAATTCTAATTTTAACGAGAATTTCACTTCTGAAACAAAGGGAAATTTCAAAAAAAAAAAAAATATTTGTTTTTTACGCGTTTCGCATGAAATCTGACACTTTCGAAAAAAAATTTTTTTTTTTTAAATCTAGTCAAAGTTCAAAAAAATTCTAATTTCTGAAACAAAGGGAAATTTCCAGAAAAAAAAAAATATTTGTTTTTTACGCGTTTCGCATGAAATCTGACACTTTCGAAAAAAAAATTTTTTTTTGAAAAATCTAGTCAAAAAAATTCTAATTTTAACGAGAATTTCACTTCTGAAACAAAGGGAAATTTCCAAAAAAAAAAAAAATATTTGTTTTTTACGCGATTCGCATGAAATCTGACACTTTCGAAAAAAAATTTTTTTTTTGAAAAATCTAGTCAAAAAAATTCTAATTTTAACGAGAATTTCACTTCTGAAACAAAGGGAAATTTCAAAAAAAAAAAAAAAAAATTGTTTTTTACGCGTTTCGCATGAAATCTGACACTTTCGAAAAAAATTTTTTTTTTTTTTAAATCTAGTCAAAGTTCAAAAAAATTCTAATTTCTGAAACAAAGGGGAAATTTCCAAAAAAAAAAAAATATTTGTTTTTTACGCGTTTCGCATGAAATCTGACACTTTCAAAAAAAAAAAAATTTTTTTAAATCTAGTCAAAGTTCAAAAAATTTCTAATTTCTGAAACAAAGGGAAATTTCCAAAAAAAAAAAAATATTTGTTTTTTACGCGTTTCGCATGAAATCTGACACTTTCGAAAAAAAATTTTTTTTTGAAAAATCTAGTCAAAGGTTCAAAAAAATTCTAATTTTAACGAGAATTTCACTTCTGAAACAAAGGGAAATTTCAAAAAAAAAAAAAAAAATTTGTTTTTTACGCGTTTCGCATGAAATCTGACACTTTCGAAAAAAAATTTTTTTTTGAAAAATCTAGTCATAGGTTCAAAAAAATTCTAATTTTAACGAGAATTTCACTTCTGAAACAAAGGGAAATTTCAAAAAAAAAAAAAATATTTGTTTTTTACGCGTTTCGCATGAAATCTGACACTTTCGAAAAAAATTTTTTTTTTTTTAAATCTAGTCAAAGTTCAAAAAAATTCTAATTTCTGAAACAAAGGGAAATTTCCAGAAAAAAAAAAAATATTTGTTTTTTACGCGTTTCGCATGAAATCTGACACTTTCGAAAAAAAATTTTTTTTTTGAAAAATCTAGTCAAAAAAATTCTAATTTTAACGAGAATTTCACTTCTGAAACAAAGGGAAATTTCCAAAAAAAAAAAAAATATTTGTTTTTTACGCGATTCGCATGAAATCTGACACTTTCGAAAAAAATTTTTTTTTTTGAAAAATCTAGTCAAAAAAATTCTAATTTTAACGAGAATTTCACTTCTGAAACAAAGGGAAATTTCCAAAAAAAAAAAAAATATTTGTTTTTTACGCGTTTCGCATGAAATCTGACACTTTCGAAAAAAATTTTTTTTTGAAAAATCTAGTCAAAGGTTCAAAAAAATTCTAATTTTAACGAGAATTTCACTTCTGAAACAAAGGAAAATTTAAAAAAAAAAAAAAAAATTTGTTTTTTACGCGTTTCGCATGAAATCTGACACTTTCGAAAAAAAATTTTTTTTTTAAATATAGTCAAAGTTCAAAAAAATTCTAATTTCTGAAACAAAGGGAAATTTCCAAAAAAAAAAAAAATATTTGTTTTTAACGCGTTTCGCATGAAATCTGACACTTTCGAAAAAAAAATTTTTTTTTGAAAAATCTAGTCAAAAAAATTCTAATTTTAACGAGAATTTCACTTCTGAAACAAAGGGAAATTTCCAAAAAAAAAAAAAAGATTCGTTTTTTACGCGTTTCGCATGAAATCTGACACTTTCGAAAAAAATTTTTTTTTGAAAAATCTAGTCAAAGGTTCAAAAAAATTCTAATTTTAACGAGAATTTCACTTCTGAAACAAAGGGAAATTTCCAAAAAAAAAAAAAATATTTGTTTTTTACGCGTTTCGCATGAAATCTGACACTTTCGAAAAAAAATTTTTTTTTGAAAAATCTAGTCAAAGGTTCAAAAAAATTCTAATTTTAACGAGAATTTCACTTCTGAAACAAAGGGAAATTTCAAAAAAAAAAAAAATATTTGTTTTTTACGCGTTTCGCATGAAATCTGACACTTTCGAAAAAAAAAATATTTTTTTTTTAAATCTAGTCAAAGTTCAAAAAAATTCTAATTTCTGAAACAAAGGGAAATTTCCAAAAAAAAAAAAATATTTGTTTTTTACGCGTTTCGCATGAAATCTGACACTTTCGAAAAAAAAATTTTTTTTTGAAAAATCTAGTCAAAAAAATTCTAATTTTAACGAGAATTTCACTTCTGAAACAAAGGGAAATTTCCAAAAAAAAAAAAAATATTTGTTTTTTACGCGTTTCGCATGAAATCTGACACTTTCGAAAAAAAATTTTTTTTTTGAAAAATCTAGTCAAAAAAATTCTAATTTTAACGAGAATTTCACTTCTGAAACAAAGGGAAATTTCCAAAAAAAAAAAAATATTTGTTTTTTACGCGTTTCGCATGAAATCTGACACTTTCGAAAAAAAAAATTTTTTTTGAAAAATCTAGTCAAAAAAATTCTAATTTTAACGAGAATTTCACTTCTGAAACAAAGGGAAATTTCCAAAAAAAAAAAAAAATATTTGTTTTTTACGCTTTTCGCATGAAATCTGACACTTTCGAAAAAAAATTTTTTTTGAAAAATCTAGTCAAAGGTTCAAAAAAATTCTAATTTTAACGAGAATTTCACTACTGAAACAAAGGGAAATTTAAAAAAAAAAAAAAAATATTTTTTTTACGCGTTTCGCATGAAATCTGACACTTTCGAAAAAAAAAATTTTTTTTTTAAATCTAGTCAAAGTTCAAAAAAATTCTAATTTCTGAAACAAAGGGAAATTTCCAAAAAAAAAAAAAATATTTGTTTTTTACGCGTTTCGCATGAAATCTGACACTTTCGAAAAAAAAATTTTTTTTTGAAAAATCTTTTCAAAAAAATTCTAATTTTAACGAGAATTTCACTTCTGAAACAAAGGGAAATTTCCAAAAAAAAAAAAATATTTGTTTTTTACGCGTTTCGCATGAAATCTGACACTTTCGAAAAAAAAATTTTTTTTGAAAAATCTAGTCAAAGGTTCAAAAAAATTCTAATTTTAACGAGAATTTCACTTCTGAAACAAAGGGAAATTTCCAAAAAAAAAAAAAATATTTGTTTTTTACGCGTTTCGCATGAAATCTGACACTTTCGAAAAAAAATTTTTTATTTAAAAATCTAGTCAAAGGTTCAAAAAAATTCTAATTTTAACGAGAATTTCACTTCTGAAACAAAGGAAAATTTCAAAAAAAAAAAAAAAAAATTGTTTTTTACGCGTTTCGCATGAAATCTGACACTTTCGAAAAAAAAATTTTTTTTTTAAATCTAGTCAAAGTTCAAAAAAATTCTAATTTTTGAAACAAAGGGAAATTTCAAAAAAAAAAAAAAATATTTGTTTTTTACGCGTTTCGCATAAAATCTGACACTTTCGAAAAAAAAATTTTTTTTTTTAAATCTAGTCAAAGTTCAAAAAAATTCTAATTTTTGAAACAAAGGGAAATTTCAAAAAAAAAAAAAAATATTTGTTTTTAACGCGTTTCGCATGAAATCTGACACTTTTGAAAAAAAAATTTTTTTTTGAAAAATCTAGTCAAAGGTTCAAAAAAATTCTAATTTTAACGAGAATTTCACTTCTGAAACAATGGGAAATTTCAAAAAAAAAAAAAAAAAATTGTTTTTTACGCGTTTCGCATGAAATCTGACACTTTCGAAAAAAAAATTTTTTTTTTAAATCTAGTCAAAGTTCAAAAAAATTCTAATTTTTGAAACAAAGGGAAATTTCAAAAAAAAAAAAAAATATTTGTTTTTTACGCGTTTCGCATAAAATCTGACACTTTCGAAAAAAAAATTTTTTTTTTTAAATCTAGTCAAAGTTCAAAAAAATTCTAATTTTTGAAACAAAGGGAAATTTCAAAAAAAAAAAAAAATATTTGTTTTTAACGCGTTTCGCATGAAATCTGACACTTTTGAAAAAAAAATTTTTTTTTGAAAAATCTAGTCAAAGGTTCAAAAAAATTCTAATTTTAACGAGAATTTCACTTCTGAAACAATGGGAAATTTCAAAAAAAAAAAAAAAAAATTGTTTTTTACGCGATTCGCATGAAATCTGACACTTTCGAAAAAAAATTTTTTTTTTGAAAAATCTCGTCAAAAAAATTCTAATTTTAACGAGAATTTCACTTCTGAAACAAAGGGAAATTTCCAAAAAAAAAAAAAATATTTGTTTTTTACGCGTTTCGCATGAAATCTGACACTTTCGAAAAAAAATTTTTTTTTGAAAAATCTAGTCAAAGGTTCAAAAAAATTCTAATTTTAACGAGAATTTCACTTCTGAAACAAAGGGAAATTTCAAAAAAAAAAAAAAATATTTGTTTTTTACGCGTTTCGCATGAAATCTGACACTTTCGAAAAAAAAATTTTTTTTTTTAAAATCTAGTCAAAGTTCAAAAAAATTCTAATTTCTGAAACAAAGGGAAATTTCCAAAAAAAAAAAAATATTTGTTTTTTACGCGTTTCGCATGAAATCTGACACTTTCGAAAAAAAAAATTTTTTTTGAAAAATCTAGTCAAAAAAATTCTAATTTTAACGAGAATTTCACTTCTGAAACAAAGGGAAATTTCCAAAAAAAAAAAAAAATATTTGTTTTTTACGCTTTTCGCATGAAATCTGACACTTTCGAAAAAAAATTTTTTTTTGAAAAATCTAGTCAAAGGTTCAAAAAAATTCTAATTTTAACGAGAATTTCACTTCTGAAACAAAGGGAAATTTAAAAAAAAAAAAAATATTTGTTTTTTACGCGTTTCGCATGAAATCTGACACTTTCGAAAAAAAAAATTTTTTTTTTAAATCTAGTCAAAGTTCAAAAAAATTCTAATTTCTGAAACAAAGGGAAATTTCCAAAAAAAAAAAAAATATTTGTTTTTTACGCGTTTCGCATGAAATCTGACACTTTCGAAAAAAAATTTTTTTTTGAAAAATCTAGTCAAAGGTTCAAAAAAATTCTAATTTTAACGAGAATTTCACTTCTGAAACAAAGGGAAATTTCAAAAAAAAAAAAAAAAATTTGTTTTTTACGCGTTTCGCATGAAATCTGACACTTTCGAAAAAAAATTTTTTTTTGAAAAATCTAGTCATAGGTTCAAAAAAATTCTAATTTTAACGAGAATTTCACTTCTGAAACAAAGGGAAATTTCAAAAAAAAAAAAAAATATTTGTTTTTTACGCGTTTCGCATGAAATCTGACACTTTCGAAAAAAAATTTTTTTTTTTTAAATCTAGTCAAAGTTCAAAAAAATTCTAATTTTAACGAGAATTTCACTTCTGAAACAAAGGGAAATTTCAAAAAAAAAAAAAAAATTTGTTTTTTACGCGTTTCGCATGAAATCTGACACTTTCGAAAAAAAAATTTTTTTTTGAAAAATCTATTCAAAAAAATTCTAATTTTAACGAGAATTTCACTTCTGAAACAAAGGGAAATTTCCAAAAAAAAAAAAAATATTTGTTTTTTACGCGTTTCGCATGAAATCTGACACTTTCGAAAAAAATTTTTTTTTTTTTAAATCTAGTCAAAGGTTCAAAAAAATTCTAATTTTAACGAGAATTTCACTTCTGAAACAAAGGGAAATTTCAAAAAAAAAAAAAAATATTTGTTTTTTACGCGTTTCGCATGAAATCTGACACTTTCGAAAAAAAAATTTTTTTTTTTAAATCTAGTCAAAGTTCAAAAAAAATTTAATTTCTGAAACAAAGGGAAATTTCCAAAAAAAAAAAAATATTTGTTTTTAACGCGTTTCGCATGAAATCTGACACTTTCGAAAAAAAAAATTTTTTTTGAAAAATCTAGTCAAAAAAATTCTAATTTTAACGAGAATTTCACTTCTGAAACAAAGGGAAATTTCCAAAAAAAAAAAAAATATTTGTTTTTTACGCGTTTCGCATGAAATCTGACACTTTCGAAAAAAAATTTTTTTTTTGAAAAATCTAGTCAAAGGTTCAAAAAAATTCTAATTTTAACGAGAATTTCACTTCTGAAACAAAGGGAAATTTCAAAAAAAAAAAAAAAAAATTGTTTTTTACGCGTTTCGCATGAAATCTGACACTTTCGAAAAAAAATTTTTTTTTTTTTAAATCTAGTCAAAGTTCAAAAAAATTCTAATTTCTGAAACAAAGGGGAAATTTCCAAAAAAAAAAAAATATTTGTTTTTTACGCGTTTCGCATGAAATCTGACACTTTCAAAAAAAAAAATTTTTTTTTAAATCTAGTCAAAGTTCAAAAAAATTCTAATTTCTGAAACAAAGGGAAATTTCCAAAAAAAAAAAATATTTGTTTTTTACGCGTTTCGCATGAAATCTGACACTTTCGAAAAAAAATTTTTTTTTGAAAAATCTAGTCAAAGGTTCAAAAAAATTCTAATTTTAACGAGAATTTCACTTCTGAAACAAAGGGAAATTTCAAAAAAAAAAAAAAAAATTTGTTTTTTACGCGTTTCGCATGAAATCTGACACTTTCGAAAAAAAATTTTTTTTTGAAAAATCTAGTCATAGGTTCAAAAAAATTCTAATTTTAACGAGAATTTCACTTCTGAAACAAAGGGAAATTTCAAAAAAAAAAAAAATATTTGTTTTTTACGCGTTTCGCATGAAATCTGACACTTTCGAAAAAAAATTTTTTTTTTTTAAATCTAGTCAAAGTTCAAAAAAATTCTAATTTCTGAAACAAAGGGAAATTTCCAGAAAAAAAAAAAATATTTGTTTTTTACGCGTTTCGCATGAAATCTGACACTTTCGAAAAAAAAATTTTTTTTTGAAAAATCTAGTCAAAAAAATTCTAATTTTAACGAGAATTTCACTTCTGAAACAAAGGGAAATTTCCAAAAAAAAAAAAAAAAATTTGTTTTTTACGCGTTTCGCATGAAATCTGACACTTTCAAAAAAAAAATTTTTTTTTGAAAAATCTAGTCAAAAAAATTCTAATTTTAACGAGAATTTCACTTCTGAAACAAAGGGAAATTTCCAAAAAAAAAAAAAATATTTGTTTTTTACGCGTTTCGCATGAAATCTGACACTTTCGAAAAAAAATTTTTTTTTGAAAAATCTAGTCAAAGGTTCAAAAAAATTCTAATTTTAACGAGAATTTCACTTCTGAAACAAAGGGAAATTTCAAAAAAAAAAAAAATATTTGTTTTTTACGAGTTTCGCATGAAATCTGACACTTTCGAAAAAAAAATTTTTTTTTTTAAATCTAGTCAAAGTTCAAAAAAATTCTAATTTCTGAAACAAAGGGAAATTTCCAAAAAAAAAAAAATATTTGTTTTTTAAGCGTTTCGCATGAAATCTGACACTTTCGAAAAAAAATTTTTTTTTGAAAAATCTAGTCAAAGGTTCAAAAAAATTCTAATTTTAACGAGAATTTCACTTCTGAAACAAAGGGAAATTTCCAAAAAAAAAAAAAATATTTGTTTTTTACGCGATTCGCATGAAATCTGACACTTTCGAAAAAAAATTTTTTTTTTGAAAAATCTAGTCAAAAAAATTCTAATTTTAACGAGAATTTCACTTCTGAAACAAAGGGAAATTTCCAAAAAAAAAAAAAATATTTGTTTTTTACGCGTTTCGCATGAAATCTGACACTTTCGAAAAAAATTTTTTTTTGAAAAATCTAGTCAAAGGTTCAAAAAAATTCTAATTTTAACGAGAATTTCACTTCTGAAACAAAGGAAAATTTCAAAAAAAAAAAAAAAAATTTGTTTTTTACGCGTTTCGCATGAAATCTGACACTTTCGAAAAAAAAATTTTTTTTTAAATATAGTCAAAGTTCAAAAAAATTCTAATTTCTGAAACAAAGGGAAATTTCCAACAAAAAAAAAATATTTGTTTTTAACGCGTTTCGCATGAAATCTGACACTTTCGAAAAAAAAATTTTTTTTTGAAAAATCTAGTCAAAAAAATTCTAATTTTAACGAGAATTTCACTTCTGAAACAAAGGGAAATTTCAAAAAAAAAAAAAATATTTGTTTTTTACGCGTTTCGCATGAAATCTGACACTTTCGAAAAAAAATTTTTTTTTTTTAAATCTAGTCAAAGTTCAAAAAAATTCTAATTTTAACGAGAATTTCACTTCTGAAACAAAGGGAAATTTCAAAAAAAAAAAAAAAATTTGTTTTTTACGCGTTTCGCATGAAATCTGACACTTTCGAAAAAAAAATTTTTTTTTGAAAAATCTATTCAAAAAAATTCTAATTTTAACGAGAATTTCACTTCTGAAACAAAGGGAAATTTCCAAAAAAAAAAAAAATATTTGTTTTTTACGCGTTTCGCATGAAATCTGACACTTTCGAAAAAAATTTTTTTTTTTTTAAATCTAGTCAAAGGTTCAAAAAAATTCTAATTTTAACGAGAATTTCACTTCTGAAACAAAGGGAAATTTCAAAAAAAAAAAAAAATATTTGTTTTTTACGCGTTTCGCATGAAATCTGACACTTTCGAAAAAAAAATTTTTTTTTTTAAATCTAGTCAAAGTTCAAAAAAAATTTAATTTCTGAAACAAAGGGAAATTTCCAAAAAAAAAAAAATATTTGTTTTTAACGCGTTTCGCATGAAATCTGACACTTTCGAAAAAAAAAATTTTTTTTGAAAAATCTAGTCAAAAAAATTCTAATTTTAACGAGAATTTCACTTCTGAAACAAAGGGAAATTTCCAAAAAAAAAAAAAATATTTGTTTTTTACGCGTTTCGCATGAAATCTGACACTTTCGAAAAAAAATTTTTTTTTTGAAAAATCTAGTCAAAGGTTCAAAAAAATTCTAATTTTAACGAGAATTTCACTTCTGAAACAAAGGGAAATTTCAAAAAAAAAAAAAAAAAATTGTTTTTTACGCGTTTCGCATGAAATCTGACACTTTCGAAAAAAAATTTTTTTTTTTTTAAATCTAGTCAAAGTTCAAAAAAATTCTAATTTCTGAAACAAAGGGGAAATTTCCAAAAAAAAAAAAATATTTGTTTTTTACGCGTTTCGCATGAAATCTGACACTTTCAAAAAAAAAAATTTTTTTTTAAATCTAGTCAAAGTTCAAAAAAATTCTAATTTCTGAAACAAAGGGAAATTTCCAAAAAAAAAAAATATTTGTTTTTTACGCGTTTCGCATGAAATCTGACACTTTCGAAAAAAAATTTTTTTTTGAAAAATCTAGTCAAAGGTTCAAAAAAATTCTAATTTTAACGAGAATTTCACTTCTGAAACAAAGGGAAATTTCAAAAAAAAAAAAAAAAATTTGTTTTTTACGCGTTTCGCATGAAATCTGACACTTTCGAAAAAAAATTTTTTTTTGAAAAATCTAGTCATAGGTTCAAAAAAATTCTAATTTTAACGAGAATTTCACTTCTGAAACAAAGGGAAATTTCAAAAAAAAAAAAAATATTTGTTTTTTACGCGTTTCGCATGAAATCTGACACTTTCGAAAAAAAATTTTTTTTTTTTAAATCTAGTCAAAGTTCAAAAAAATTCTAATTTCTGAAACAAAGGGAAATTTCCAGAAAAAAAAAAAAAATTTGTTTTTTACGCGTTTCGCATGAAATCTGACACTTTCGAAAAAAAAATTTTTTTTTGAAAAATCTAGTCAAAAAAATTCTAATTTTAACGAGAATTTCACTTCTGAAACAAAGGGAAATTTCCAAAAAAAAAAAAAAAAATTTGTTTTTTACGCGTTTCGCATGAAATCTGACACTTTCAAAAAAAAAATTTTTTTTTGAAAAATCTAGTCAAAAAAATTCTAATTTTAACGAGAATTTCACTTCTGAAACAAAGGGAAATTTCCAAAAAAAAAAAAAATATTTGTTTTTTACGCGTTTCGCATGAAATCTGACACTTTCGAAAAAAAATTTTTTTTTGAAAAATCTAGTCAAAGGTTCAAAAAAATTCTAATTTTAACGAGAATTTCACTTCTGAAACAAAGGGAAATTTCAAAAAAAAAAAAAATATTTGTTTTTTACGAGTTTCGCATGAAATCTGACACTTTCGAAAAAAAAATTTTTTTTTTTAAATCTAGTCAAAGTTCAAAAAAATTCTAATTTCTGAAACAAAGGGAAATTTCCAAAAAAAAAAAAATATTTGTTTTTTAAGCGTTTCGCATGAAATCTGACACTTTCGAAAAAAAATTTTTTTTTGAAAAATCTAGTCAAAGGTTCAAAAAAATTCTAATTTTAACGAGAATTTCACTTCTGAAACAAAGGGAAATTTCCAAAAAAAAAAAAAATATTTGTTTTTTACGCGATTCGCATGAAATCTGACACTTTCGAAAAAAAATTTTTTTTTTGAAAAATCTAGTCAAAAAAATTCTAATTTTAACGAGAATTTCACTTCTGAAACAAAGGGAAATTTCCAAAAAAAAAAAAAATATTTGTTTTTTACGCGTTTCGCATGAAATCTGACACTTTCGAAAAAAATTTTTTTTTGAAAAATCTAGTCAAAGGTTCAAAAAAATTCTAATTTTAACGAGAATTTCACTTCTGAAACAAAGGAAAATTTCAAAAAAAAAAAAAAAAATTTGTTTTTTACGCGTTTCGCATGAAATCTGACACTTTCGAAAAAAAAATTTTTTTTTAAATATAGTCAAAGTTCAAAAAAATTCTAATTTCTGAAACAAAGGGAAATTTCCAAAAAAAAAAAAATATTTGTTTTTAACGCGTTTCGCATGAAATCTGACACTTTCGAAAAAAAAATTTTTTTTTGAAAAATCTAGTCAAAAAAATTCTAATTTTAACGAGAATTTCACTTCTGAAACAAAGGGAAATTTCCAAAAAAAAAAAAAAGATTCGTTTTTTACGCGTTTCGCATGAAATCTGACACTTTCGAAAAAAATTTTTTTTTGAAAAATCTAGTCAAAGGTTCAAAAAAATTCTAATTTTAACGAGAATTTCACTTCTGAAACAAAGGGAAATTTCCAAAAAAAAAAAAAATATTTGTTTTTTACGCGTTTCGCATGAAATCTGACACTTTCGAAAAAAAATTTTTTTTTGAAAAATCTAGTCAAAGGTTCAAAAAAATTCTAATTTTAACGAGAATTTCACTTCTGAAACAAAGGGAAATTTCAAAAAAAAAAAAAATATTTGTTTTTTACGCGTTTCGCATGAAATCTGACACTTTCGAAAAAAAAAATATTTTTTTTTTAAATCTAGTCAAAGTTCAAAAAAATTCTAATTTCTGAAACAAAGGGAAATTTCCAAAAAAAAAAAAATATTTGTTTTTTACGCGTTTCGCATGAAATCTGACACTTTCGAAAAAAAAATTTTTTTTTGAAAAATCTAGTCAAAAAAATTCTAATTTTAACGAGAATTTCACTTCTGAAACAAAGGGAAATTTCCAAAAAAAAAAAAAATATTTGTTTTTTACGCGTTTCGCATGAAATCTGACACTTTCGAAAAAAAATTTTTTTTTTGAAAAATCTAGTCAAAAAAATTCTAATTTTAACGAGAATTTCACTTCTGAAACAAAGGGAAATTTCCAAAAAAAAAAAAATATTTGTTTTTTACGCGTTTCGCATGAAATCTGACACTTTCGAAAAAAAAAATTTTTTTTGAAAAATCTAGTCAAAAAAATTCTAATTTTAACGAGAATTTCACTTCTGAAACAAAGGGAAATTTCCAAAAAAAAAAAAAAATATTTGTTTTTTACGCTTTTCGCATGAAATCTGACACTTTCGAAAAAAAATTTTTTTTGAAAAATCTAGTCAAAGGTTCAAAAAAATTCTAATTTTAACGAGAATTTCACTACTGAAACAAAGGGAAATTTAAAAAAAAAAAAAAAATATTTTTTTTACGCGTTTCGCATGAAATCTGACACTTTCGAAAAAAAAAATTTTTTTTTTAAATCTAGTCAAAGTTCAAAAAAATTCTAATTTCTGAAACAAAGGGAAATTTCCAAAAAAAAAAAAAATATTTGTTTTTTACGCGTTTCGCATGAAATCTGACACTTTCGAAAAAAAAATTTTTTTTTGAAAAATCTAGTCAAAAAAATTCTAATTTTAACGAGAATTTCACTTCTGAAACAAAGGGAAATTTCCAAAAAAAAAAAAATATTTGTTTTTTACGCGTTTCGCATGAAATCTGACACTTTCGAAAAAAAAATTTTTTTTGAAAAATCTAGTCAAAGGTTCAAAAAAATTCTAATTTTAACGAGAATTTCACTTCTGAAACAAAGGAAAATTTCAAAAAAAAAAAAAAAAAATTGTTTTTTACGCGTTTCGCATGAAATCTGACACTTTCGAAAAAAAATTTTTTTTTTTAAATCTAGTCAAAGTTCAAAAAAATTCTAATTTTTGAAACAAAGGGAAATTTCAAAAAAAAAAAAAATATTTGTTTTTTACGCGTTTCGCATAAAATCTGACACTTTCGAAAAAAAAATTTTTTTTTTTAAATCTAGTCAAAGTTCAAAAAAATTCTAATTTTTGAAACAAAGGGAAATTTCAAAAAAAAAAAAAAATATTTGTTTTTAACGCGTTTCGCATGAAATCTGACACTTTTGAAAAAAAAATTTTTTTTTGAAAAATCTAGTCAAAGGTTCAAAAAAATTCTAATTTTAACGAGAATTTCACTTCTGAAACAAAGGGAAATTTCAAAAAAAAAAAAAAAAAATTGTTTTTTACGCGATTCGCATGAAATCTGACACTTTCGAAAAAAATTTTTTTTTTTGAAAAATCTCGTCAAAAAAATTCTAATTTTAACGAGAATTTCACTTCTGAAACAAAGGGAAATTTCCAAAAAAAAAAAAAAATATTTGTTTTTTACGCGTTTCGCATGAAATCTGACACTTTCGAAAAAAATTTTTTTTTTGAAAAATCTAGTCAAAGGTTCAAAAAAATTCTAATTTTAACGAGAATTTCACTTCTGAAACAAAGGGAAATTTCAAAAAAAAAAAAAATATTTGTTTTTTACGCGTTTCGCATGAAATCTGACACTTTCGAAAAAAAAAATTTTTTTTTTAAAATCTAGTCAAAGTTCAAAAAAATTCTAATTTCTGAAACAAAGGGAAATTTCCAAAAAAAAAAAATATTTGTTTTTTACGCGTTTCGCATGAAATCTGACACTTTCGAAAAAAAAAATTTTTTTTGAAAAATCTAGTCAAAAAAATTCTAATTTTAACGAGAATTTCACTTCTGAAACAAAGGGAAATTTCCAAAAAAAAAAAAAAATATTTGTTTTTTACGCTTTTCGCATGAAATCTGACACTTTCGAAAAAAAATTTTTTTTTGAAAAATCTAGTCAAAGGTTCAAAAAAATTCTAATTTTAACGAGAATTTCACTTCTGAAACAAAGGGAAATTTAAAAAAAAAAAAAAAATTTGTTTTTTACGCGTTTCGCATGAAATCTGACACTTTCGAAAAAAAAAATTTTTTTTTTAAATCTAGTCAAAGTTCAAAAAAATTCTAATTTCTGAAACAAAGGGAAATTTCCAAAAAAAAAAAAAATATTTGTTTTTTACGCGTTTCGCATGAAATCTGACACTTTCGAAAAAAAAATTTTTTTTTGAAAAATCTAGTCAAAAAAATTCTAATTTTAACGAGAATTTCACTTCTGAAACAAAGGGAAATTTCCAAAAAAAAAAAAATATTTGTTTTTTACGCGTTTCGCATGAAATCTGACACTTTCGAAAAAAAAATTTTTTTTTGAAAAATCTAGTCAAAAAAATTCTAATTTTAACGAGAATTTCACTTCTGAAACAAAGGGAAATTTCCAAAAAAAAAAAAAAATATTTGTTTTTTACGCGTTTCGCATGAAATCTGACACTTTCGAAAAAAAAATTTTTTTTGAAAAATCTAGTCAAAGGTTTAAAAAAATTCTAATTTTAACGAGAATTTCACTTCTGAAACAAAGGGAAATTTAAAAAAAAAAAAAAATATTTGTTTTTTACGAGTTTCGCATGAAATCTGACACTTTCGAAAAAAAAATTTTTTTTTTTAAATCTAGTCAAAGTTCAAAAAAATTCTAATTTCTGAAACAAAGGGAAATTTCCAAAAAAAAAAAAAATTTGTTTTTTACGCGTTTCGCATGAAATCTGACACTTTCGAAAAAAAAATTTTTTTTTGAAAAATCTATTCAAAAAAATTCTAATTTTAACGAGAATTTCACTTCTGAAACAAAGGGAAATTTCCAAAAAAAAAAAAAATATTTGTTTTTTACGCGTTTCGCATGAAATCTGACACTTTCGAAAAAAATTTTTTTTTTTTAAAATCTAGTCAAAGGTTCAAAAAAATTCTAATTTTAACGAGAATTTCACTTCTGAAACAAAGGGAAATTTCAAAAAAAAAAAAAAAATATTTGTTTTTTACGCGTTTCGCATGAAATCTGACACTTTCGAAAAAAAAATTTTTTTTTTTAAATCTAGTCAAAGTTCAAAAAAAATTTAATTTCTGAAACAAAGGGAAATTTCCAAAAAAAAAAAAATATTTGTTTTTAACGCGTTTCGCATGAAATCTGACACTTTCGAAAAAAAAAATTTTTTTTGAAAAATCTAGTCAAAAAAATTCTAATTTTAACGAGAATTTCACTTCTGAAACAAAGGGAAATTTCCAAAAAAAAAAAAAATATTTGTTTTTTACGCGTTTCGCATGAAATCTGACACTTTCGAAAAAAAATTTTTTTTTTGAAAAATCTAGTCAAAGGTTCAAAAAAATTCTAATTTTAACGAGAATTTCACTTCTGAAACAAAGGGAAATTTCAAAAAAAAAAAAAAAAAATTGTTTTTTACGCGTTTCGCATGAAATCTGACACTTTCGAAAAAAAATTTTTTTTTTTTTAAATCTAGTCAAAGTTCAAAAAAATTCTAATTTCTGAAACAAAGGGGAAATTTCCAAAAAAAAAAAAATATTTGTTTTTTACGCGTTTCGCATGAAATCTGACACTTTCAAAAAAAAAAAATTTTTTTTAAATCTAGTCAAAGTTCAAAAAAATTCTAATTTCTGAAACAAAGGGAAATTTCCAAAAAAAAAAAAAATTTGTTTTTTACGCGTTTCGCATGAAATCTGACACTTTCGAAAAAAAATTTTTTTTTGAAAAATCTAGTCAAAGGTTCAAAAAAATTCTAATTTTAACGAGAATTTCACTTCTGAAACAAAGGGAAATTTCAAAAAAAAAAAAAAAATTTGTTTTTTACGCGTTTCGCATGAAATCTGACACTTTCGAAAAAAAATTTTTTTTTGAAAAATCTAGTCATAGGTTCAAAAAAATTCTAATTTTAACGAGAATTTCACTTCTGAAACAAAGGGAAATTTCAAAAAAAAAAAAAATATTTGTTTTTTACGCGTTTCGCATGAAATCTGACACTTTCGAAAAAAAATTTTTTTTTTTTAAATCTAGTCAAAGTTCAAAAAAATTCTAATTTCTGAAACAAAGGGAAATTTCCAGAAAAAAAAAAAATATTTGTTTTTTACGCGTTTCGCATGAAATCTGACACTTTCGAAAAAAAAATTTTTTTTTGAAAAATCTAGTCAAAAAAATTCTAATTTTAACGAGAATTTCACTTCTGAAACAAAGGGAAATTTCCAAAAAAAAAAAATTTGTTTTTTACGCGTTTCGCATGAAATCTGACACTTTCAAAAAAAAAATTTTTTTTTGAAAAATCTAGTCAAAAAAATTCTAATTTTAACGAGAATTTCACTTCTGAAACAAAGGGAAATTTCCAAAAAAAAAAAAAATATTTGTTTTTTACGCGTTTCGCATGAAATCTGACACTTTCGAAAAAAAATTTTTTTTTGAAAAATCTAGTCAAAGGTTCAAAAAAATTCTAATTTTAACGAGAATTTCACTTCTGAAACAAAGGGAAATTTCAAAAAAAAAAAAAATATTTGTTTTTTACGAGTTTCGCATGAAATCTGACACTTTCGAAAAAAAAATTTTTTTTTTTAAATCTAGTCAAAGTTCAAAAAAATTCTAATTTCTGAAATAAAGGGAAATTTCCAAAAAAAAAAAAATATTTGTTTTTTAAGCGTTTCGCATGAAATCTGACACTTTCGAAAAAAAATTTTTTTTTGAAAAATCTAGTCAAAGGTTCAAAAAAATTCTAATTTTAACGAGAATTTCACTTCTGAAACAAAGGGAAATTTCCAAAAAAAAAAAAATATTTGTTTTTTACGCGTTTCGCATGAAATCTGACACTTTCGAAAAAAAAAATTTTTTTTTTAAATCTAGTCAAAGTTCAAAAAAATTCTAATTTCTGAAACAAAGGGAAATTTCAAAAAAAAAAAAATTTGTTTTTTACGCGTTTCGCATGAAATCTGACACTTTCGAAAAAATTTTTTTTTTTGAAAAATCTAGTCAAAAGTTCAAAAAAATTCTAATTTTAACGAGAATTTCACTTCTGAAACAAAGGGAAATTTCAAAAAAAAAAAAAATATTTGTTTTTTACGCGTTTCGCATGAAATCTGACACTTTCGAAAAAAAATTTTTTTTTTTTAAATCTAGTCAAAGGTTCAAAAAAATTCTAATTTTAACGAGAATTTCACTTCTGAAACAAAGGGAAATTTCAAAAAAAAAAAAAATATTTGTTTTTTACGAGTTTCGCATGAAATCTGACACTTTCGAAAAAAAAATTTTTTTTTTTAAATCTAGTTAAAGTTCAAAAAAATTCTAATTTCTGAAACAAAGGTAAATTTCCAAAAAAAAAAAAATATTTGTTTTTTACGCGTTTCGCATGAAATCTGACACTTTCGAAAAAAAAATTTTTTTTTTTAAATCTAGTCAAAAAAATTCTAATTTTAACGAGAATTTCACTTCTGAAACAAAGGGAAATTTCAAAAAAAAAAAAAATATTTGTTTTTTACGCGTTTCGCATGAAATCTGACACTTTCGAAAAAAATTTTTTTTTTGAAAAATCTACTCAAAGGTTCAAAAAAATTCTAATTTTAACGAGAATTTCACTTCTGAAACAAAGGGAAATTTCAAAAAAAAAAAAAATATTTGTTTTTTACGCGTTTCGCATGAAATCTGACACTTTCAAAAAAAAATTTTTTTTTTGAAAAATCTAGTCAAAAAAATTCTAATTTTAACAAGAATTTCACTTCTGAAACAAAGGGAAATTTCCAAAAAAAAAAAAAATATTTGGTTTTTACGCGTTTCGCATGAAATCTGACACTTTCGAAAAAAAATTTTTTTTTGAAAAATCTAGTCAAAGGTTCAAAAAAATTCTAATTTTAACGAGAATTTCACTTCTGAAACAAAAGGAAATTTCAAAAAAAAAAAAAATATTTGTTTTTTACGAGTTTCGCATGAAATCTGACACTTTCGAAAAAAAAATTTTTTTTTTTAAATCTAGTCAAAGTTCAAAAAAATTCTAATTTCTGAAACAGGGAAATTTCCAAAAAAAAAAAAATATTTGTTTTTTAAGCGTTTCGCATGAAATCTGACACTTTCGAAAAAAAAATTTTTTTTTTGAAAAATCTAGTCAAAAAAATTCTAATTTTAACGAGAATTTCACTTCTGAAACAAAGGGAAATTTCCAAAAAAAAAAAAAATATTTGTTTTTTACGCGTTTCGCATGAAATCTGACACTTTCGAAAAAAATTTTTTTTTTGAAAAATCTAGTCAAAGGTTCAAAAAAATTCTAATTTTAACGAGAATTTCACTTCTGAAACAAAGGGAAATTTCCAAAAAAAAAAAAAATATTTGTTTTTTACGCGTTTCGCATGAAATCTGACACTCGAAAAAAAATTTTTTTTTGAAAAATCTAGTCAAAGGTTCAAAAAAATTCTAATTTTAACGAGAATTTCACTTCTGAAACAAAGGAAAATTTCAAAAAAAAAAAAAAATATTTGTTTTTTACGCGTTTCGCATGAAATCTGACACTTTCGAAAAAAATTTTTTTTTTTTTAAATCTAGTCAAAGTTCAAAAAAATTCTAATCTTTGAAACAAAGGGAAATTTCAAAAAAAAAAAAAAATATTTGTTTTTAACGCGTTTCGCATGAAATCTGACACTTTCGAAAAAAAAATTTTTTTTTGAAAAATCTAGTCAAAAAAATTCTAATTTTAACGAGAATTTCACTTCTGAAACAAAGGGAAATTTCCAAAAAAAAAAAAATATTTGTTTTTTACGCGTTTCGCATGAAATCTGACACTTTCGAAAAAAAAATTTTTTTTGAAAAATCTAGTCAAAGGTTCAAAAAAATTCTAATTTTAACGAGAATTTCACTTCTGAAACAAAGGGAAATTTCAAAAAAAAAAAAAAATATTTGTTTTTTACGCGTTTCGCATGAAATCTGACACTTTCGAAAAAAAATTTTTTTTTGAAAAATCTAGTCAAAAAAATTCTAATTTTAACGAGAATTTCACTTCTGAAACAAAGGGAAATTTCCAAAAAAAAAAAAAAATATTTGTTTTTTACGCTTTTCGCATGAAATCTGACACTTTCGAAAAAAATTTTTTTGTTGAAAAATCTAGTCAAAGGTTCAAAAAAATTCTAATTTTAACGAGAATTTCACTTCTGAAACAAAGGGAAATTTCAAAAAAAAAAAAAAATATTTGTTTTTTACGCGTTTCGCATGAAATCTGACACTTTCGAAAAAAAAATTTTTTTTTTTAAATCTAGTCAAAGTTCAAAAAAATTCTAATTTCTGAAACAAAGGGAAATTTCCAAAAAAAAAAAAAAAATTTGTTTTTTACGCGTTTCGCATGAAATCTGACACTTTCGAAAAAAAAATTTTTTTTGAAAAATCTAGTCAAAGGTTCAAAAAAATTCTAATTTTAACGAGAATTTCACTTCTGAAACAAAGGGAAATTTAAAAAAAAAAAAAAAATATTTGTTTTTTACGCGTTTCGCATGAAATCTGACACTTTCGAAAAAAAAATTTTTTTTTGAAAAATCTAGTCAAAAAAATTCTAATTTTAACGAGAATTTCACTTCTGAAACAAAGGGAAATTTCCAAAAAAAAAAAAAATATTTGTTTTTTACGCGTTTCGCATGAAATCTGACACTTTCGAAAAAAAATTTTTTTTTGAAAAATCTAGTCAAAGGTTCAAAAAAATTCTAATTTTAACGAGAATTTCACTTCTGAAACAAAGGGAAATTTCCAAAAAAAAAAAAAATATTTGTTTTTTACGCGTTTCGCATGAAATCTGACACTTTCGAAAAAAAAAAATTTTTTTTTAAATCTAGTCAAAGTTCAAAAAAATTCTAATTTCTGAAACAAAGGGAAATTTCAAAAAAAAAAAAATTTGTTTTTTACGCGTTTCGCATGAAATCTGACACTTTCGAAAAAATTTTTTTTTTGAAAAATCTAGTCAAAGGTTCAAAAAAATTTTAATTTTAACGAGAATTTCACTTCTGAAACAAAGGGAAATTTCAAAAAAAAAAAAAATATTTGTTTTTTACGCGTTTCGCATGAAATCTGACACTTTCGAAAAAAAAATATTTTTTTTTTAAATCTAGTCAAAGGTTCAAAAAAATTCTAATTTTAACGAGAATTTCACTTCTGAAACAAAGGGAAATTTCAAAAAAAAAAAAATTATTTGTTTTTTACGCGTTTCGCATGAAATCTGACACTTTCGAAAAAAAAATTTTTTTTTTTAAATCTAGTCAAAAAAATTCTAATTTTAACGAGAATTTCACTTCTGAAACAAAGGGAAATTTCAAAAAAAAAAAAAATATTTGTTTTTTACGCGTTTCGCATGAAATCTGACACTTTCGAAAAAAATTTTTTTTTTGAAAAATCTACTCAAAGGTTCAAAAAAATTCTAATTTTAACGAGAATTTCACTTCTGAAACAAAGGGAAATTTCAAAAAAAAAAAAAATATTTGTTTTTTACGCGTTTCGCATGAAATCTGACACTTTCGAAAAAAAAATTTTTTTTTGAAAAATCTAGTCAAAAAAATTCTAATTTTAACGAGAATTTCACTTCTGAAACAAAGGGAAATTTCCAACAAAAAAAAAATATTTGTTTTTTACGCGTTTCGCATGAAATCTGACACTTTCAAAAAAAATTTTTTTTTTTGAAAAATCTAGTCAAAAAAATTCTAATTTTAACGAGAATTTCACTTCTGAAACAAAGGGAAATTTCCAAAAAAAAAAAAAATATTTGTTTTTTACGCGTTTCGCATGAAATCTGACACTTTCGAAAACAAATTTTTTTTTGAAAAATCTAGTCAAAGGTTCAAAAAAATTCTAATTTTAACGAGAATTTCACTTCTGAAACAAAGGGAAATTTCAAAAAAAAAAAAAATATTTGTTTTTTACGAGTTTCGCATGAAATCTGACACTTTCGAAAAAAATTTTTTTTTTGAAAAATCTAGTCAAAGGTTCAAAAAAATTCTAATTTTAACGAGAATTTCACTTCTGAAACAAAGGGAAATTTCCAAAAAAAAAAAAAATATTTGTTTTTTACGCGTTTCGCATGAAATCTGACACTTTCGAAAAAAAAATTTTTTTTGAAAAATCTAGTCAAAGGTTCAAAAAAATTCTAATTTTAACGAGAATTTCACTTCTGAAACAAAGGAAAATTTCAAAAAAAAAAAAAAATATTTGTTTTTTACGCGTTTCGCATGAAATCTGACACTTTCGAAAAAAATTTTTTTTTTTTTAAATCTAGTCAAAGTTCAAAAAAATTCTAATCTTTGAAACAAAGGGAAATTTCAAAAAAAAAAAAAAAAATTTGTTTTTAACGCGTTTCGCATGAAATCTGACACTTTCGAAAAAAAAATTTTTTTTTGAAAAATCTAGTCAAAAAAATTCTAATTTTAACGAGAATTTCACTTCTGAAACAAAGGGAAATTTCCAAAAAAAAAAAAAAAATTTGTTTTTTACGCGTTTCGCATGAAATCTGACACTTTCGAAAAAAAAATTTTTTTTGAAAAATCTAGTCAAAGGTTCAAAAAAATTCTAATTTTAACGAGAATTTCACTTCTGAAACAAAGGGAAATTTCAAAAAAAAAAAAAATATTTGTTTTTTACGCGTTTCGCATGAAATCTGACACTTTCGAAAAAAAATTTTTTTTTGAAAAATCTAGTCAAAAAAATTCTAATTTTAACGAGAATTTCACTTCTGAAACAAAGGGAAATTTCCAAAAAAAAAAAAAAATATTTGTTTTTTACGCGTTTCGCATGAAATCTGACACTTTCGAAAAAAAAATTTTTTTTTTTAAATCTAGTCAAAGTTCAAAAAAATTCTAATTTCTGAAACAAAGGGAAATTTCCAAAAAAAAAAAAAAATTTGTTTTTTACGCGTTTCGCATGAAATCTGACACTTTCGAAAAAAAAATTTTTTTTTGAAAAATCTAGTCAAAAAAATTCTAATTTTAACGAGAATTTCACTTCTGAAACAAAGGGAAATTTCCAAAAAAAAAAAAAATATTTGTTTTTTACGCGTTTCGCATGAAATCTGACACTTTCGAAAAAAAATTTTTTTTTGAAAAATCTAGTCAAAGGTTCAAAAAAATTCTAATTTTAACGAGAATTTCACTTCTGAAACAAAGGGAAATTTCCAAAAAAAAAAAAAAAATTTGTTTTTTACGCGTTTCGCATGAAATCTGACACTTTCGAAAAAAAAAAAATTTTTTTTAAATCTAGTCAAAGTTCAAAAAAATTCTAATTTCTGAAACAAAGGGAAATTTCAAAAAAAAAAAAATTTGTTTTTTACGCGTTTCGCATGAAATCTGACACTTTCGAAAAATTTTTTTTTTTGAAAAATCTAGTCAAAGGTTCAAAAAAATTTTAATTTTAACGAGAATTTCACTTCTGAAACAAAGGGAAATTTCAAAAAAAAAAAAAATATTTGTTTTTTACGCGTTTCGCATGAAATCTGACACTTTCGAAAAAAAAATATTTTTTTTTTAAATCTAGTCAAAGGTTCAAAAAAATTCTAATTTTAACGAGAATTTCACTTCTGAAACAAAGGGAAATTTCAAAAAAAAAAAAATTATTTGTTTTTTACGCGTTTCGCATGAAATCTGACACTTTCGAAAAAAAAATTTTTTTTTTTAAATCTAGTCAAAGTTCAAAAAAATTCTAATTTCTGAAACAAAGGGAAATTTCCAAAAAAAAAAAAAATATTTGTTTTTTACGCGTTTCGCATGAAATCTGACACTTTCGAAAAAAAAATTTTTTTTGAAAAATCTAGTCAAAAGTTCAAAAAAATTCTAATTTTAACGAGAATTTCACTTCTGAAACAAAGGGAAATTTCAAAAAAAAAAAAAAAAAATTGTTTTTTACGAGTTTCGCATGAAATCTGACACTTTCGAAAAAAAAATTTTTTTTTGAAAAATCTAGTCAAAAAAATTCTAATTTTAACGAGAATTTCACTTCTGAAACAAAGGGAAATTTCCAAAAAAAAAAAAAATATTTGTTTTTTACGCGTTTCGCATGAAATCTGACACTTTCGAAAAAAAATTTTTTTTTGAAAAATCTAGTCAAAGGTTCAAAAAAATTCTAATTTTAACGAGAATTTCACTTCTGAAACAAAGGGAAATTTCCAAAAAAAAAAAAAATATTTGTTTTTTACGCGTTTCGCATGAAATCTGACACTTTCGAAAAAAAAAAATTTTTTTTTAAATCTAGTCAAAGTTCAAAAAAATTCTAATTTCTGAAACAAAGGGAAATTTCAAAAAAAAAAAAATTTGTTTTTTACGCGTTTCGCATGAAATCTGACACTTTCGAAAAAATTTTTTTTTTGAAAAATCTAGTCAAAGGTTCAAAAAAATTTTAATTTTAACGAGAATTTCACTTCTGAAACAAAGGGAAATTTCAAAAAAAAAAAAAATATTTGTTTTTTACGCGTTTCGCATGAAATCTGACACTTTCGAAAAAAAAATATTTTTTTTTTAAATCTAGTCAAAGGTTCAAAAAAATTCTAATTTTAACGAGAATTTCACTTCTGAAACAAAGGGAAATTTCAAAAAAAAAAAAATTATTTGTTTTTTACGCGTTTCGCATGAAATCTGACACTTTCGAAAAAAAAATTTTTTTTGAAAAATCTAGTCAAAGGTTCAAAAAAATTCTAATTTTAACGAGAATTTCACTTCTGAAACAAAGGGAAATTTAAAAAAAAAAAAAAAATATTTGTTTTTTACGCGTTTCGCATGAAATCTGACACTTTCGAAAAAAAAAATTTTTTTTGAAAAATCTAGTCAAAAAAATTCTAATTTTAACGAGAATTTCACTTCTGAAACAAAGGGAAATTTCCAAAAAAAAAAAAAATATTTGTTTTTTACGCGTTTCGCATAAAATCTGACACTTTCGAAAAAAAATTTTTTTTTGAAAAATCTAGTCAAAGGTTCAAAAAAATTCTAATTTTAACGAGAATTTCACTTCTGAAACAAAGGGAAATTTCCAAAAAAAAAAAAAATATTTGTTTTTTACGCGTTTCGCATGAAATCTGACACTTTCGAAAAAAAAAAATTTTTTTTTAAATCTAGTCAAAGTTCAAAAAAATTCTAATTTCTGAAACAAAGGGAAATTTCAAAAAAAAAAAAATTTGTTTTTTACGCGTTTCGCATGAAATCTGACACTTTCGAAAAAATTTTTTTTTTGAAAAATCTAGTCAAAGGTTCAAAAAAATTTTAATTTTAACGAGAATTTCACTTCTGAAACAAAGGGAAATTTCAAAAAAAAAAAAAATATTTGTTTTTTACGCGTTTCGCATGAAATCTGACACTTTCGAAAAAAAAATATTTTTTTTTTAAATCTAGTCAAAGGTTCAAAAAAATTCTAATTTTAACGAGAATTTCACTTCTGAAACAAAGGGAAATTTCAAAAAAAAAAAAATTATTTGTTTTTTACGCGTTTCGCATGAAATCTGACACTTTCGAAAAAAAAATTTTTTTTTTTAAATCTAGTCAAAAAAATTCTAATTTTAACGAGAATTTCACTTCTGAAACAAAGGGAAATTTCAAAAAAAAAAAAAATATTTGTTTTTTACGCGTTTCGCATGAAATCTGACACTTTCGAAAAAAATTTTTTTTTTGAAAAATCTACTCAAAGGTTCAAAAAAATTCTAATTTTAACGAGAATTTCACTTCTGAAACAAAGGGAAATTTCAAAAAAAAAAAAAATATTTGTTTTTTACGCGTTTCGCATGAAATCTGACACTTTCGAAAAAAAAATTTTTTTTTGAAAAATCTAGTCAAAAAAATTCTAATTTTAACGAGAATTTCACTTCTGAAACAAAGGGAAATTTCCAACAAAAAAAAAATATTTGTTTTTTACGCGTTTCGCATGAAATCTGACACTTTCAAAAAAAATTTTTTTTTTTGAAAAATCTAGTCAAAAAAATTCTAATTTTAACGAGAATTTCACTTCTGAAACAAAGGGAAATTTCCAAAAAAAAAAAAAATATTTGTTTTTTACGCGTTTCGCATGAAATCTGACACTTTCGAAAACAAATTTTTTTTTGAAAAATCTAGTCAAAGGTTCAAAAAAATTCTAATTTTAACGAGAATTTCACTTCTGAAACAAAGGGAAATTTCAAAAAAAAAAAAAATATTTGTTTTTTACGAGTTTCGCATGAAATCTGACACTTTCGAAAAAAATTTTTTTTTTGAAAAATCTAGTCAAAGGTTCAAAAAAATTCTAATTTTAACGAGAATTTCACTTCTGAAACAAAGGGAAATTTCCAAAAAAAAAAAAAATATTTGTTTTTTACGCGTTTCGCATGAAATCTGACACTTTCGAAAAAAAAATTTTTTTTGAAAAATCTAGTCAAAGGTTCAAAAAAATTCTAATTTTAACGAGAATTTCACTTCTGAAACAAAGGAAAATTTCAAAAAAAAAAAAAAATATTTGTTTTTTACGCGTTTCGCATGAAATCTGACACTTTCGAAAAAAATTTTTTTTTTTTTAAATCTAGTCAAAGTTCAAAAAAATTCTAATCTTTGAAACAAAGGGAAATTTCAAAAAAAAAAAAAAAAATTTGTTTTTAACGCGTTTCGCATGAAATCTGACACTTTCGAAAAAAAAATTTTTTTTTGAAAAATCTAGTCAAAAAAATTCTAATTTTAACGAGAATTTCACTTCTGAAACAAAGGGAAATTTCCAAAAAAAAAAAAAAAATTTGTTTTTTACGCGTTTCGCATGAAATCTGACACTTTCGAAAAAAAAATTTTTTTTGAAAAATCTAGTCAAAGGTTCAAAAAAATTCTAATTTTAACGAGAATTTCACTTCTGAAACAAAGGGAAATTTCAAAAAAAAAAAAAATATTTGTTTTTTACGCGTTTCGCATGAAATCTGACACTTTCGAAAAAA
Organism: Tachinus rufipes; assembly: GCA_963932245.1. Taxonomy (NCBI): domain Eukaryota; kingdom Metazoa; phylum Arthropoda; class Insecta; order Coleoptera; family Staphylinidae; genus Tachinus; species Tachinus rufipes. The sequence continues at coordinate 6,563,774 of OZ010743.1, forward strand.
AATTTTTTTTTGAAAAATCTAGTCAAAAAAATTCTAATTTTAACGAGAATTTCACTTCTGAAACAAAGGGAAATTTCCAAAAAAAAAAAAAAATATTTGTTTTTTACGCGTTTCGCATGAAATCTGACACTTTCGAAAAAAAAATTTTTTTTTTTAAATCTAGTCAAAGTTCAAAAAAATTCTAATTTCTGAAACAAAGGGAAATTTCCAAAAAAAAAAAAAAATTTGTTTTTTACGCGTTTCGCATGAAATCTGACACTTTCGAAAAAAAAATTTTTTTTTGAAAAATCTAGTCAAAAAAATTCTAATTTTAACGAGAATTTCACTTCTGAAACAAAGGGAAATTTCCAAAAAAAAAAAAAATATTTGTTTTTTACGCGTTTCGCATGAAATCTGACACTTTCGAAAAAAAATTTTTTTTTGAAAAATCTAGTCAAAGGTTCAAAAAAATTCTAATTTTAACGAGAATTTCACTTCTGAAACAAAGGGAAATTTCCAAAAAAAAAAAAAAAATTTGTTTTTTACGCGTTTCGCATGAAATCTGACACTTTCGAAAAAAAAAAAATTTTTTTTAAATCTAGTCAAAGTTCAAAAAAATTCTAATTTCTGAAACAAAGGGAAATTTCAAAAAAAAAAAAATTTGTTTTTTACGCGTTTCGCATGAAATCTGACACTTTCGAAAAATTTTTTTTTTTGAAAAATCTAGTCAAAGGTTCAAAAAAATTTTAATTTTAACGAGAATTTCACTTCTGAAACAAAGGGAAATTTCAAAAAAAAAAAAAATATTTGTTTTTTACGCGTTTCGCATGAAATCTGACACTTTCGAAAAAAAAATATTTTTTTTTTAAATCTAGTCAAAGGTTCAAAAAAATTCTAATTTTAACGAGAATTTCACTTCTGAAACAAAGGGAAATTTCAAAAAAAAAAAATTATTTGTTTTTTACGCGTTTCGCATGAAATCTGACACTTTCGAAAAAAAAATTTTTTTTTTTAAATCTAGTCAAAGTTCAAAAAAATTCTAATTTCTGAAACAAAGGGAAATTTCCAAAAAAAAAAAAAATATTTGTTTTTTACGCGTTTCGCATGAAATCTGACACTTTCGAAAAAAAAATTTTTTTTGAAAAATCTAGTCAAAAGTTCAAAAAAATTCTAATTTTAACGAGAATTTCACTTCTGAAACAAAGGGAAATTTCAAAAAAAAAAAAAAAAATTTGTTTTTTACGAGTTTCGCATGAAATCTGACACTTTCAAAAAAAAAATTTTTTTTTGAAAAATCTAGTCAAAAAAATTCTAATTTTAACGAGAATTTCACTTCTGAAACAAAGGGAAATTTCAAAAAAAGAAAAAAATATTTGTTTTTTACGCGTTTCGCATGAAATCTGACACTTTCGAAAAAAAAATTTTTTTTTGAAAAATCTAGTCAAAGGTTCAAAAAAATTCTAATTTAACGAGAATTTCAGTTCTGAAACAAAGGGAAATTTCCAAAAAAAAAAAAAATTTTTGTTTTTTACGCGTTTCGCATGAAATCTGACACTTTCGAAAAAAAAAAATTTTTTGAAAAATCTAGTCAAAGGTTCAAAAAAATTCTAATTTTAACGAGAATTTCACTTCTGAAACAAAGGGAAATTTCCAAAAAAAAAAAAAATATTTGTTTTTTACGCGTTTCGCATGAAATCTGACACTTTCGAAAAAAAAAATTTTTTTTTTAAATCTAGTCAAAGTTCAAAAAAATTCTAATTTCTGAAACAAAGGGAAATTTCCAAAAAAAAAAAAATATTTGTTTTTTACGCGTTTCGCATGAAATCTGACACTTTCGAAAAAAAATTTTTTTTTGAAAAATCTAGTCAAAGGTTCAAAAAAATTCTAATTTTAACGAGAATTTCACTTCTGAAACAAAGGAAAATTTCAAAAAAAAAAAAAAATATTTGTTTTTTACGCGTTTCGCATGAAATCTGACACTTTCGAAAAAAAAAATTTTTTTTTTTTAAATCTAGTCAAAGTTCAAAAAAATTCTAATTTCTGAAACAAAGGGATATTTCCAAAAAAAAAAAAAATATTTGTTTTTAACGCGTTTCGCATGAAATCTGACACTTTCGAAAAAAAATTTTTTTTTGAAAAATCTAGTCAAAAAAATTCTAATTTTAACGAGAATTTCTCTTCTGAAACAAAGGGAAATTTCCAAAAAAAAAAAAAATATTTGTTTTTTACGCTTTTCGCATGAAATCTGACACTTTCGAAAAATTTTTTTTTTTTGAAAAATCTAGTCAAAGGTTCAAAAAAATTCTAATTTTAACGAGAATTTCACTTCTGAAACAAAGGGAAATTTCAAAAAAAAAAAAAAATATTTGTTTTTTACGCGTTTCGCATGAAATCTGACACTTTCGAAAAAAAAATTTTTTTTTTTAAATCTAGTCAAAGTTCAAAAAAATTCTAATTTCTGAAACAAAGGGAAATTTCCAAAAAAAAAAAAAATATTTGTTTTTAACGCGTTTCGCATGAAATCTGACAATTTCGAAAAAAAAATTTTTTTTTGAAAAATCTAGTCAAAGGTTCAAAAAAATTCTAATTTTAACGAGAATTTCACTTCTGAAACAAAGGGAAATTTCAAAAAAAAAAAAAAATATTTGTTTTTTACGCGTTTCGCATAAAATCTGACACTTTCGAAATAAAATTTTTTTTCTTTAAATCTAGTCAAAGTTCAAAAAAATTCTAATTTCTGAAACAAAGGGAAATTTCCAAAAAAAAAAAAAATATTTGTTTTTTACGCGTTTCGCATGAAATCTGACACTTTCGAAAAAAAATTTTTTTTGAAAAATCTAGTCAAAAAAATTCTAATTTTAACGAGAATTTCACTTCTGAAACAAAGGGAAATTTCCAAAAAAAAAAAAAAATATTTGTTTTTTACGCGTTTCGCATGAAATCTGACACTTTCGAAAAAAATTTTTTTTTGAAAAATCTAGTCAAAGGTTCAAAAAAATTCTAATTTTAACGAGAATTTCACTTCTGAAACAAAGGGAAATTTCCAAAAAAAAAAAATATTTGTTTTTTACGCGTTTCGCATGAAATCTGACACTTTCGAAAAAAATTTTTTTTTGAAAAATCTAGTCAAAAAAATTCTAATTTTAACGAGAATTTCACTTCTGAAACAAAGGGAAATTTCCAAAAAAAAAAAAATATTTGTTTTTTACGCGTTTCGCATAAAATCTGACACTTTCGAAAAAAAATTTTTTTTCTTAAAATCTAGTCAAAGTTCAAAAAAATTCTAATTTCTGAAACAAAGGGAAATTTCCAAAAAAAAAAAAATATTTGTTTTTTACGCGTTTCGCATGAAATCTGACACTTTCGAAAAAAAATTTTTTTTGAAAAATCTAGTCAAAAAAATTCTAATTTTAACGAGAATTTCACTTCTGAAACAAAGGGAAATTTCCAAAAAAAAAAAAAATATTTGTTTTTTACGCGTTTCGCATGAAATCTGACACTTTCGAAAAAATTTTTATTTTGAAAAATCTAGTCAAAGGTTCAAAAAAATTCTAATTTTAACGAGAATTTCACTTCTGAAACAAAGGGAAATTTCAAAAAAAAAAAAAAATATTTGTTTTTTAAGCGTTTCGCATGAAATCTGACACTTTCGAAAAAAAATTTTTTTTCTTTAAATCTAGTCAAAGTTCAAAAAAATTCTAATTTCTGAAACAAAGGAAAATTTCCAAAAAAAAAAAAAATATTTGTTTTTTACGCGTTTCGCATGAAATCTGACACTTTCGAAAAAATTTTTTTTTTGAAAAATCTAGTCAAAAAAATTCTAATTTTAACGAGAATTTCACTTCTGAAACAAAGGGAAATTTCCAAAAAAAAAAAAATATTTGTTTTTTACGCGTTTCGCATGAAATCTGACACTTTCGAAAAAATTTTTTTTTTTTTAAAATCTAGTCAAAGGTTCAAAAAAATTTTAATTTTAACGAGAATTTCACTTCTGAAACAAAGGGAAATTTCAAAAAAAAAAAAAAATATTTGTTTTTTACTCGTTTCGCATGAAATCTGACACTTTCGAAAAAAAAAATTTTTTTGAAAAATCTAGTCAAAGGTTCAAAAAAAATTCTAATTTTAACGAGAATTTCACTTCTGAAACAAAGGGAAATTTCCAAAAAAAAAAAAAATATTTGTTTTTTACGCGTTTCGCATGAAATCTGACACTTTCGAAAAAAAATTTTTTTTTTTTAAATCTAGTCAAAGTTCAAAAAAATTCTAATTTCTGAAACAAAGGGAAATTTCAAAAAAAAAAAAATATATTTGTTTTTTACGCGTTTCGCATGAAATATGACACTTTCGAAACAAATTTTTTTTTTGAAAAATCTAGTCAAAGGTTCAAAAAAATTCTAATTTTAACGAGAATTTCAGTTCTGAAACAAAGGAAAATTTCCAAAAAAAAAAAAAAAATTTGTTTTTTACGCGTTTCGCATGAAATCTGACACTTTCGAAAAAAAAATTTTTTTTGAAAAATCTAGTCAAAGGTTCAAAAAAATTCTAATTTTAACGAGAATTTCACTTCTGAAACAAAGGGAAATTTCCAAAAAAAAAAAAAATATTTGTTTTTTACGCGTTTCGCATGAAATCTGACACTTTCGAAAAAAAAAATTTTTTTTTAAATCTAGTCAAAGTTCAAAAAAATTTTAATTTCTGAAACAAAGGGAAATTTCAAAAAAAAAAAAATATTTGTTTTTTACGCGTTTCGCATGAAATCTGACACTTTCGAAAAAAAATTTTTTTTTGAAAAATCTAGTCAAAAAAATTCAAATTTTAACGAGAATTTCACTTCTGAAACAAAGGGAAATTTCCAAAAAAAAAAAAAAATATTTGTTTTTTACGCGTTTCGCATGAAATCTGACACTTTCGAAAAAAAAATTATTTTTTTTAAATCTAGTCAAAGTTCAAAAAAATTCTAATTTCTGAAACAAAGGGAAATTTCCAAAAAAAAAAAAAATATTTGTTTTTAACGCGTTTCGCATGAAATCTGACACTTTCGAAAAAAATTTTTTTTTGAAAAATCTAGTCAAAGGTTCAAAAAAATTCTAATTTTAACGAGAATTTCACTTCTGAAACAAAGGGAAATTTCAAAAAAAAAAAAAAAATATTTGTTTTTTACGCGTTTCGCATGAAATCTGACACTTTCGAAAAAAAATTTTTTTTCTTTAAATCTAGTCAAAGTTCAAAAAAATTCTAATTTCTGAAACAAAGGGAAATTTCCAAAAAAAAAAAAAATATTTGTTTTTTACGCGTTTCGCATGAAATCTGACACTTTCGAAAAAAAATTTTTTTTGAAAAATCTAGTCAAAAAAATTCTAATTTTAACGAGAATTTCACTTCTGAAACAAAGGGAAATTTCCAAAAAAAAAAAAAAATATTTGTTTTTTACGCGTTTCGCATGAAATCTGACACTTTCGAAAAAATTTTTTTTTTGAAAAATCTAGTCAAAGGTTCAAAAAAATTCTAATTTTAACGAGAATTTCACTTCTGAAACAAAGGGAAATTTCAAAAAAAAAAAAAAAAATTTGTTTTTTACGCGTTTCGCATGAAATCTGACACTTTCGAAAAAAAAAATTTTTTTTGAAAAATCTAGTCAAAGGTTCAAAAAAATTCTAATTTTAACGAGAATTTCACTTCTGAAACAAAGGGAAATTTCCAAAAAAAAAAAAATATTTGTTTTTTACGCGTTTCGCATGAAATCTGACACTTTCGAAAAAAAAAAATTTTTTTTTAAATCTAGTCAAAGTTCAAAAAAATTCTAATTTCTGAAACAAAGGGAAATTTCAAAAAAAAAAAAAAATTTGTTTTTTACGCGTTTCGCATGAAATCTGACACTTTCGAAAAAAATTTTTTTTTTGAAAAATCTAGTCAAAAAAATTCAAATTTTAACGAGAATTTCACTTCTGAAACAAAGGGAAATTTCCAAAAAAAAAAAAAATATTTGTTTTTTACGCGTTTCGCATGAAATCTGACACTTTCGAAAAAAAATTTTTTTTTTTTTAAATCTAGTCAAAGTTTAAAAAAATTCTAATTTCTGAAACAAAGGGAAATTTCAAAAAAAAAAAAAAATATTTGTTTTTTACGCGTTTCGCATGAAATCTGACACTTTCGAAAAAAAATTTTTTTTTTGAAAAATCTAGTCAAAAAAATTCTAATTTTAACGAGAATTTCACTTCTGAAACAAAGGGAAATTTCAAAAAAAAAAAAAATATTTGTTTTTTACGCGTTTCGCATGAAATCTGACACTTTCGAAAAAAAAATTTTTTTTTGAAAAATCTAGTCAAAAAAATTCTAATTTTAACGAGAATTTCACTTCTGAAACAAAGGGAAATTTCCAAAAAAAAAAAAATATTTGTTTTTTACGCGTTTCGCATGAAATCTGACACTTTCGAAAAAAAATTTTTTTTCGAAAAATCTAGTCAAAGGTTCAAAAAAATTCTAATTTTAACGAGAATTTCACTTCTGAAACAAAGGGAAATTTCAAAAAAAAAAAAAAAATATTTGTTTTTTACGCGTTTCGCATGAAATCTGACACTTTCGAAAAAAAATTTTTTTTTGAAAAATCTAGTCAAAGGTTCAAAAAAATTCTAATTTTAACGAGAATTTCACTTCTGAAACAAAGGGAAATTTCCAAAAAAAAAAAAATATTTGTTTTTTACGCGTTTCGCATGAAATCTGACACTTTCGAAAAAAAAATTTTTTTTGAAAAATCTAGTCAAAGGTTCAAAAAAATTCTAATTTTAACGAGAATTTCACTTCTGAAACAAAGGGAAATTTCCAAAAAAAAAAAAAATATTTGTTTTTTACGCGTTTCGCATGAAATCTGACACTTTCGAAAAAAAAATTTTTTTTTTTTAAATCTAGTCAAAGTTCAAAAAAATTCTAATTTCTGAAACAAAGGGAAATTTCAAAAAAAAAAAAATATTTGTTTTTTACGCGTTTCGCATGAAATCTGACACTTTCAAAAAAATTTTTTTTTTTGAAAAATCTAGTCAAAGGTTCAAAAAAATTCTAATTTTAACGAGAATTTCACTTCTGAAACATAAGGAAATTTCCAAAAAAAAAAAAATATTTGTTTTTTACGCGTTTCGCATGAAATCTGACACTTTCGAAAAAAAAAATTTTTTTGAAAAATCTAGTCAAAGGTTCAAAAAAATTCTAATTTTAACGAGAATTTCACTTCTGAAACAAAGGGAAATTTTCAAAAAAAAAAAAAATATTTGTTTTTTACGCGTTTCGCATGAAATCTGACACTTTCGAAAAAAAAAATTTTTTTTTTAAATCTAGTCAAAGTTAAAAAAAATTCTAATTTCTGAAACAAAGGGAAATTTCAAAAAAAAAAAAAATATTTGTTTTTTACGCGTTTCGCATGAAATCTGACACTTTCGAAAAAAAAAATTTTTTTTTTAAATCTAGTCAAAGGTTCAAAAAAATTCTAATTTTAACGAGAATTTCACTTCTGAAACAAAGGGAAATTTCCAAAAAAAAAAAAAAATATTTGTTTTTTACGCGTTTCGCATGAAATCTGACACTTTCGAAAAAAAAAATTTTTTTTTAAATCTAGTCAAAGTTCAAAAAAATTCTAATTTCTGAAACAAAGGGAAATTTCAAAAAAAAAAAAAATATTTGTTTTTTACGCGTTTCGCATGAAATCTGACACTTTCGAAAAAATTTTTTTTTTTGAAAAATCTAGTCAAAGGTTCAAAAAAATTCTAATTTTAACGAGAATTTCACTTCTGAAACAAAGGGAAATTTCCAAAAAAAAAAAAAATATTTGTTTTTTACGCGTTTCGCATGAAATCTGACACTTTCGAAAAAAAATTTTTTTTTTTTAAATCTAGTCAAAGTTCAAAAAAATTCTAATTTCTGAAACAAAGGGAAATTTCCAAAAAAAAAAAAATATTTGTTTTTTACGCGTTTCGCATGAAATCTGACACTTTCGAAAAAAAAATTTTTTTTTGAAAAATCTAGTCAAAAAAATTCTAATTTTAACGAGAATTTCACTTCTGAAACAAAGGGAAATTTCCAAAAAAAAAAAAAATATTTGTTTTTTACGCGTTTCGCATGAAATCTGACACTTTCGAAAAAAAATTTTTTTTTGAAAAATCTAGTCAAATGTTCAAAAAAATTCTAATTTTAACGAGAATTTCACTTCTGAAACAAAGGGAAATTTCAAAAAAAAAAAAAAATATTTGTTTTTTACGCGTTTCGCATGAAATCTGACACTTTCGAAAAAAAATTTTTTTTTGAAAAATCTAGTCAAAGGTTCAAAAAAATTCTAATTTTAACGAGAATTTCACTTCTGAAACAAAGGGAAATTTCCAAAAAAAAAAAAATATTTGTTTTTTACGCGTTTCGCATGAAATCTGACACTTTCGAAAAAAAAAATTTTTTTGAAAAATCTAGTCAAAGGTTCAAAAAAATTCTAATTTTAACGAGAATTTCACTTCTGAAACAAAGGGAAATTTCCAAAAAAAAAAAAAATATTTGTTTTTTACGCGTTTCGCATGAAATCTGACACTTTCGAAAAAAAAATTTATTTTTTTAAATCTAGTCAAAGTTCAAAAAAATTCTAATTTCTGAAACAAAGGGAAATTTCCAAAAAAAAAAAAATATTTGTTTTTTACGCGTTTCGCATGAAATCTGACACTTTCGAAAAAAAAATTTTTTTTTGAAAAATCTAGTCAAAAAAATTCTAATTTTAACGAGAATTTCACTTCTGAAACAAAGGGAAATTTCCAAAAAAAAAAAAAATATTTGTTTTTTACGCGTTTCGCATGAAATCTGACACTTTCGAAAAAATTTTTTTTTTTGAAAAATCTAGTCAAAGGTTCAAAAAAATTCTAATTTTAACGAGAATTTCACTTCTGAAACAAAGGGAAATTTCAAAAAAAAAAAAAAAATATTTGTTTTTTACGCGGTTCGCATGAAATCTGACACTTTCGAAAAAAAATTTTTTTTTTAAAAATCTAGTCAAAGGTTCAAAAAAATTCTAATTTTAACGAGAATTTCACTTCTGAAACAAAGGGAAATTTCCAAAAAAAAAAAATATTTGTTTTTTACGCGTTTCGCATGAAATCTGACACTTTCGAAAAAAAAATTTTTTTTGAAAAATCTAGTCAAAGGTTCAAAAAAATTCTAATTTTAACGAGAATTTCACTTCTGAAACAAAGGGAAATTTCCAAAAAAAAAAAAAATATTTGTTTTTTACGCGTTTCGCATGAAATCTGACACTTTCGAAAAAAAAATTTTTTTTTTAAATCTAGTCAAAGTTCAAAAAAATTCTAATTTCTGAAACAAAGGGAAATTTCAAAAAAAAAAAAATATTTGTTTTTTACGCGTTTCGCATGAAATCTGACACTTTCGAAAAAAAATTTTTTTTTGAAAAATCTAGTCAAAGGTTCAAAAAAATTCTAATTTTAACGAGAATTTCACTTCTGAAACAAAAGGAAATTTCCAAAAAAAAAAAAAATATTTGTTTTTTACGCGTTTCGCATGAAATCTGACACTTTCGAAAAAAAAAATTTTTTTGAAAAATCTAGTCAAAGGTTCAAAAAAATTCTAATTTCTGAAACAAAGGGAAATTTCAAAAAAAAAAAAATATTTGTTTTTTACGCGTTTCGCATGAAATCTGACACTTTCGAAAAAAAAATTTTTTTTTTTAAATCTAGTCAAAGGTTCAAAAAAAATCTAATTTTAACGAGAATTTCACTTCTGAAACAAAGGGAAATTTCCAAAAAAAAAAAATATTTGTTTTTTACGCGTTTCGCATGAAATCTGACACTTTCGAAAAAAAAATTTTTTTTTTTAAATCTAGTCAAAGTTCAAAAAAATTCTAATTTCTGAAACAAAGGGAAATTTCCAAAAAAAAAAAATATTTGTTTTTTACGCGTTTCGCATGAAATCTGACACTTTCGAAAAAAAAATTTTTTTTTGAAAAATCTAGTCAAAAAAATTCTAATTTTAACGAGAATTTCACTTCTGAAACAAGGGGAAATTTCCAAAAAAAAAAAAATATTTGTTTTTTACGCGTTTCGCATGAAATCTGACACTTTCGAAAAAAATTTTTTTTTTGAAAAATCTAGTCAAAGGTTCAAAAAAATTCTAATTTTAACGAGAATTTCACTTCTGAAACAAAGGGAAATTTCAAAAAAAAAAAAAAAAATTTGTTTTTTACGCGGTTCGCATGAAATCTGACACTTTCGAAAAAAAAATTTTTTTTTTTAAATCTAGTCAAAGTTCAAAAAAATTCGAATTTCTGAAACAAAGGGAAATTTCAAAAAAAAAAAAAAATATTTGTTTTTTACGCGTTTCGCATGAAATCTGACACTTTCGAAAAACAAATTTTTTTTTGAAAAATCTAGTCAAAAAAATTCTAATTTTAACGAGAATTTCACTTCTGAAACAAAGGGAAATTTCCAAAAAAAAAAAAAATATTTGTTTTTTACGCGTTTCGCATGAAATCTGACACTTTCGAAAAAAAATTTTTTTTTTGAAAAATCTAGTCAAAGGTTCAAAAAAATTCTAATTTTAACGAGAATTTCACTTCTGAAACAAAGGGAAATTTAAAAAAAAAAAAAAATATTTGTTTTTTACGCGTTTCGCATGAAATCTGACACTTTCGAAAAAAAATTTTTTTTTTTTTAAATCTAGTCAAAGTTCAAAAAAATTCGAATTTCTGAAACAAAGGGAAGATTCCAAAAAAAAAAAAATATTTGTTTTTTACGCGTTTCGCATGAAATCTGACACTTTCGAAAAACAAATTTTTTTTTGAAAAATCTAGTCAAAAAAATTCTAATTTTAACGAGAATTTCACTTCTGAAACAAAGGGAAATTTCCAAAAAAAAAAAAAATATTTGTTTTTTACGCGTTTCGCATGAAATCTGACACTTTCGAAAAAATTTTTTTTTTGAAAAATCTAGTCAAAGTTCAAAAAAATTCTAATTTCTGAAACAAAGGGAAATTTCCAAAAAAAAAAAAAATATTTGTTTTTTACGCGTTTCGCATGAAATCTGACACTTTCGAAAAAATTTTTTTTTTGAAAAATCTAGTCAAAGGTTCAAAAAAATTCTAATTTTAACGAGAATTTCACTTCTGAAACAAAGGGAAATTTCAAAAAAAAAAAAAAAAAATTTGTTTTTTACGCGTTTCGCATGAAATCTGACACTTTCGAAAAAAAATTTTTTTTTTTTAAATCTAGTCAAAGTTCAAAAAAATTCTAATTTCTGAAACAAAGGGAAATTTCCAAAAAAAAAAAAATATTTGTTTTTTACGCGTTTCGCATGAAATCTGACACTTTCGAAAAAAAATTTTTTTTTTGAAAAATCTAGTCAAAAAAATTCTAATTTTAACGAGAATTTCACTTCTGAAACAAAGGGAAATTTCCAAAAAAAAAAAAATATTTGTTTTTTACGCGTTTCGCATGAAATCTGACACTTTCGAAAAAAAAAATTTTTTTTTTAAATCTAGTTCAAAAAAATTCTAATTTCTGAAACAAAGTGAAATTTAAAAAAAAAAAAAATATTTGTTTTTTACGCGTTTCGCATGAAATCTGACACTTTCGAAAAAATTTTTTTTTTTGAAAAATCTAGTCAAAGGTTCAAAAAAATTCTAATTTTAACGAGAATTTCACTTCTGAAACAAAGGGAAATTTCAAAAAAAAAAAAAAAAATTTGTTTTTTACGCGTTTCGCATGAAATCTGACACTTTCGAAAAAAAATTTTTTTTTTTTAAATCTAGTCAAAGTTCAAAAAAATTCTAATTTCTGAAACAAAGGGAAATTTTCAAAAAAAAAAAATATTTGTTTTTACGCGTTTCGCATGAAATCTGACACTTTCGAAAAAAAAAATTTTTTTTGAAAAATCTAGTCAAAAAAATTCTAATTTTAACGAGAATTTCACTTCTGAAACAAAGGGAAATTTCCAAAAAAAAAAAAAAATTTGTTTTTTACGCGTTTCGCATGAAGTCTGACACTTTCGAAAAAAAAAAATTTTTTTTTAAATCTAGTCAAAGTTCAAAAATATTCTAATTTCTGAAACAAAGGGAAATTTCAAAAAAAAAAAAAATATTTGTTTTTTACGCGTTTCGCATGAAATCTGACACTTTCGAAAAAATTTTTTTTTTTTAAAATCTAGTCAAAGGTTCAAAAAAATTCTAATTTTAACGAGAATTTCACTTCTGAAACAAAGGGAAATTTCCAAAAAAAAAAAAAATATTTGTTTTTTTACGCGTTTCGCATGAAATCTGACACTTTCGAAAAAAAAATTTTTTTTTTTAAATCTAGTCAAAGTTCAAAAAAATTCTAATTTCTGAAACAAAGGGAAATTTCCAAAAAAAAAAAATATTTGTTTTTTACGCGTTTCGCATAAAATCTGACAATTTCGAAAAAAAATTTTTTTTTGAAAAATCTAGTCAAAGGTTCAAAAAAATTCTAATTTTAACGAGAATTTCACTTCTGAAACAAAGGGAAATTTCCAAAAAAAAAAAAAATATTTGTTTTTTACGCGTTTCGCATGAAATCTGACACTTTCGAAAAAAAAAATTTTTTTTTTAAATCTAGTTCAAAAAAATTCTAATTTCTGAAACAAAGGGAAATTTAAAAAAAAAAAAAATATTTGTTTTTTACGCGTTTCGCATGAAATCTGACACTTTCGAAAAAAAATTTTTTTTGAAAAATCTAGTCAAAGGTTCAAAAAAATTCTAATTTTAACGAGAATTTCACTTCTGAAACAAAGGGAAATTTCCAAAAAAAAAAAAAATATTTGTTTTTTACGCGTTTCGCATGAAATCTGACACTTTCGAAAAATTTTTTTTTTTTTTTAAAACTAGTCAAAGTTCAAAAAAATTCTAATTTCTGAAACAAAGGGAAATTTCCAAAAAAAAAAAAAATATTTGTTTTTTACGCGTTTCGCATGAAATCTGACACTTTCGAAAAAAAAATTTTTTTTTGAAAAATCTAGTCAAAAAAATTCTAATTTTAACGAGAATTTCACTTCTAAAACAAAGGGAAATTTCCAAAAAAAAAAAAAATATTTGTTTTTTACGCGTTTCGCATAAAATCTGACACTTTCGAAAAAAAAATTTTTTTTTTTAAATCTAGTCTTCAAAAAAATTCTAATTTCTGAAACAAAGGGAAATTTCCAAAAAAAAAAAAAATATTTGTTTTTTACGCGTTTCGCATGAAATCTGACACTTTCGAAAAAATTTTTTTTTTTAAAAATCTAGTCAAAGGTTCAAAAAAATTCTAATTTTAACGAGAATTTCACTTCTGAAACAAAGGGAAATTTCCAAAAAAAAAAAAAATATTTGTTTTTTTACGCGTTTCGCATGAAATCTGACACTTTCGAAAAAAAAAATTTTTTTTTTAAATCTAGTCAAAGTTCAAAAAAATTCTAATTTCTGAAACAAAGGGAAATTTCCAAAAAAAAAAAAATATTTGTTTTTTACGCGTTTCGCATAAAATCTGACAATTTCGAAAAAAAATTTTTTTTTGAAAAATCTAGTCAAAGGTTCAAAAAAATTCTAATTTTAACGAGAATTTCACTTCTGAAACAAAGGGAAATTTCCAAAAAAAAAAAAAATATTTGTTTTTTACGCGTTTCGCATGAAATCTGACACTTTCGAAAAAAAAAATTTTTTTTTTAAATCTAGTTCAAAAAAATTCTAATTTCTGAAACAAAGGGAAATTTAAAAAAAAAAAAATATTTGTTTTTTACGCGTTTCGCATGAAATCTGACACTTTCGAAAAAAAATTTTTTTTGAAAAATCTAGTCAAAGGTTCAAAAAAATTCTAATTTTAACGAGAATTTCACTTCTGAAACAAAGGGAAATTTCCAAAAAAAAAAAAAATATTTGTTTTTTACGCGTTTCGCATGAAATCTGACACTTTCGAAAATTTTTTTTTTTTTTTAAAACTAGTCAAAGTTCAAAAAAATTCTAATTTCTGAAACAAAGGGAAATTTCAAAAAAAAAAAAAATATTTGTTTTTTACGCGTTTCGCATGAAATCTGACACTTTCGAAAAAAAAATTTTTTTTTGAAAAATCTAGTCAAAAAAATTCTAATTTTAACGAGAATTTCACTTCTAAAACAAAGGGAAATTTCCAAAAAAAAAAAAAATATTTGTTTTTTACGCGTTTCGCATGAAATCTGACACTTTCGAAAAAAAATTTTTTTTTTTAAATCTAGTCTTCAAAAAAATTCTAATTTCTGAAACAAAGGGAAATTTCCAAAAAAAAAAAAAATATTTGTTTTTAACGCGTTTCGCATGAAATCTGACACTTTCGAAAAAAAAATTTTTTTTTTTAAATCTAGTCAAAGTTCAAAAAAATTCTAATTTCTGAAACAAAGGGAAATTTCAAAAAAAAAAAAAAATATTTGTTTTTAACGCGTTTCGCATGAAATCTGACACTTTCGAAAAAAAAATTTTTTTTTGAAAAATCTAGTCAAAAAAATTCTAATTTTAACGAGAATTTCACTTCTGAAACAAAGGGAAATTTCCAAAAAAAAAAAAAATATTTGTTTTTTACGCGTTTCGCATGAAATCTGACACTTTCGAAAAAAAAATTTTTTTTTGAAAAATCTAGTCAAAAAAATTCTAATTTTAACGAGAATTTCACTTCTGAAACAAAGGGAAATTTCCAAAAAAAAAAAAAATATTTGTTTTTTACGCGTTTCGCATGAAATCTGACACTTTCGAAAAAAAATTTTTTTTTTTTAAATCTAGTCTTCAAAAAAATTCTAATTTCTGAAACAAAGGGATATTTCCAAAAAAAAAAAAAATATTTGTTTTTAACGCGTTTCGCATGAAATCTGACACTTTCGAAAACAAATTTTTTTTTTTTAAATCTAGTCAAAGTTCAAAAAAATTCTAATTTCTGAAACAAAGGGAAATTTCAAAAAAAAAAAAAAATATTTGTTTTTAACGCGTTTCGCATGAAATCTGACACTTTCGAAAAAGTCAAAGGTTCAAAAAAATTCTAATTTTAACGAGAATTTCACTTCTGAAACAAAGGGAAATTTCCAAAAAAAAAAAAATATTTGTTTTTTACGCGTTTCGCATGAAATCTGACACTTTCGAAAAAAAATTTTTTTTTTTAAATCTAGTCAAAGTTCAAAAAAATTCTAATTTCTGAAACAAAGGGAAATTAAAAAAAAAAAAAAATATTTGTTTTTTACGCGTTTCGCATGAAATCTGACACTTTCGAAAAAAAATTTTTTTTTGAAAAATCTAGTCAAAGGTTCAAAAAAATTCTAATTTTAACGAGAATTTCACTTCTGAAACAAAGGGAAATTTCCAAAAAAAAAAAAAAATATTTGTTTTTTACGCGTTTCGCATGAAATCTGACACTTTCGAAAAAAAATTTTTTTTTTTTAAATCTAGTCAAAGTTCAAAAAAATTCTAATTTTAACGAGAATTTCACTTCTGAAACAAAGGGAAATTTCCAAAAAAAAAAAAAATATTTGTTTTTTACGCGTTTCGCATGAAATCTGACACTTTCGAAAAAAATTTTTTTTTTGAAAAATCTAGTCAAAGGTTCAAAAAAATTCTAATTTTAACGAGAATTTCACTTCTGAAACAAAGGGAAATTTCAAAAAAAAAAAAAAAAAATTGTTTTTTACGCGTTTCGCATGAAATCTGACACTTTCGAAAAATTTTTTTTTTTTTTTAAATCTAGTCAAAGTTCAAAAAAATTCTAATTTCTGAAACAAAGGGAAATTTCCAAAAAAAAAAAAAATATTTGTTTTTTACGCGTTTCGCATGAAATCTGACACTTTCGAAAAAAAAAATTTTTTTTGAAAAATCCAGTCAAAGGTTCAAAAAAATTCTAATTTTAACGAGAATTTCACTTCTGAAACAAAGGGAAATTTCAAAAAAAAAAAAAAAATTTGTTTTTTACGCGTTTCGCATGAAATCTGACACTTTCGAAAAAAAAATTTTTTTTTTTAAATCTAGTCTTCAAAAAAATTCTAATTTCTGAAACAAAGGGAAATTAAAAAAAAAAAAAAATATTTGTTTTTTACGCGTTTCGCATGAAATCTGACACTTTCGAAAAAAAATTTTTTTTTGAAAAATCTAGTCAAAGGTTCAAAAAAATTCTAATTTTAACGAGAATTTCACTTCTGAAACAAAGGGAAATTTCCAAAAAAAAAAAAAAATATTTGTTTTTTACGCGTTTCGCATGAAATCTGACACTTTCGAAAAAAAATTTTTTTTTTTTAAATCTAGTCAAAGTTCAAAAAAATTCTAATTTTAACGAGAATTTCACTTCTGAAACAAAGGGAAATTTCCAAAAAAAAAAAAAATATTTGTTTTTTACGCGTTTCGCATGAAATCTGACACTTTCGAAAAAAAATTTTTTTTTGAAAAATCTAGTCAAAGGTTCAAAAAAATTCTAATTTTAACGAGAATTTCACTTCTGAAACAAAGGGAAATTTCAAAAAAAAAAAAAAAAAATTGTTTTTTACGCGTTTCGCATGAAATCTGACACTTTCGAAAAAAATTTTTTTTTTTTTAAATCTAGTCAAAGTTCAAAAAAATTCTAATTTCTGAAACAAAGGGAAATTTCCAAAAAAAAAAAAAATATTTGTTTTTTACGCGTTTCGCATGAAATCTGACACTTTCGAAAAAAAAATTTTTTTTTGAAAAATCTAGTCAAAGGTTCAAAAAAATTCTAATTTTAACGAGAATTTCACTTCTGAAACAAAGGGAAATTTCAAAAAAAAAAAAAAAATTTGTTTTTTACGCGTTTCGCATGAAATCTGACACTTTCGAAAAAAAAATTTTTTTTTTTAAATCTAGTCTTCAAAAAAATTCTAATTTCTGAAACAAAGGGAAATTTCCAAAAAAAAAAAAAATATTTGTTTTTAACGCGTTTCGCATGAAATCTGACACTTTCGAAAAAAATTTTTTTTTTTTTTAAATCTAGTTCAAAAAAATTCTAATTTCTGAAACAAAGGGAAATTTCCAAAAAAAAAAAAAAATTTGTTTTTTACGCGTTTCGCATGAAATCTGACACTTTCGAAAAAAAAAAAATTTTTTTAAATCTAGTCAAAGTTCAAAAAAATTCTAATTTCTGAAACAAAGGGAAATTTCCAAAAAAAAAAAATATTTGTTTTTTACGCGTTTCGCATGAAATCTGACACTTTCGAAAAAAAAAATTTTTTTTGAAAAATCTAGTCAAAGGTTCAAAAAAATTCTAATTTTAACGAGAATTTCAGTTCTGAAACAAAGGGAAATTTCCAAAAAAAAAAAAAATATTTGTTTTTTACGCGTTTCGCATGAAATCTGACACTTTCGAAAAAAAAAATTTTTTTTGAAAAATCTAGTCAAAGGTTCAAAAAAATTCTAATTTTAACGAGAATTTCACTTCTGAAACAAAGGGAAATTTCCAAAAAAAAAAAAAATATTTGTTTTTTACGCGTTTCGCATAAAATCTGACACTTTCGAAAAAAAATTTTTTTTTGAAAAATCTAGTCAAAGTTCAAAAAAATTCTAATTTTAACGCGAATTTCACTTCTGAAACAAAGGGAAATTTCGCCCTCCGCCGGCTAAAAGTATGTTTGTTTCACGTTTTTCACGATCGCTAAAGATAAATTAACTTTTTGTTTGTCGACAGGAGTATGAGTGTTTTAAATTTGAAATCAATTTAATGAAAAAAAAATACAAATTTTTGATTTTACGCAAGTTGATTATTATGCTACTTATATTACACATTTGAACAAATAGTTATATAATTTATAACGCAGTCAGTTATTATAAATAAAGATTAAATAATACTCAACTTATTGTGTCGCTTAGCAACGAATCCTAAATTTATTTTCAAATAACGTTACTTGCTGAACGTTTTTGTCGTTTCGCTATTGTTAAAAAAACTTGAGATGCTATAAAACTTCTTATGCATGTATGTGTATTCATGACTGCATACCCGTGTTTTACAAGTTTAAATTAATTATCACTAGGCTGGCTAAAACCCTAAATAGTCAACTAGCAAGCCACAGATGACAGAATGAATATGTTCTGCACTGCAGTAACAGATGATGATGAACGCAATTTGTAAAAGGAATAATCTCTATTGTCAACAATAATAAATAAAAAGTTAGGAATTGTATTTTAAATACTGGATTTAGCATTAGGTAAGTTATTAATGTAATACAACCTATACAAGCATTATAAACCTCGACTAAACTAAATTTAATTAACAGAAGCAATAGAAACAGTTAAAGACTGATTATGCATTCTGAAAATTGTATAATATAATTATTATCAACCTAACCTAACCTCAATAAATTAACAAAAAACCTATTTAAATCTGTATTATTGATGCAATCTAACCTACAATGTTTTTATTAATAATTGCAGCTTTGTTGCAAACCTAACCTAACCTAATCAAGCCTAAACTTGCATAAAACAATTACAATTAATTTGCCACAACTACAAACAAATTATTTAAATGCAATTAAACCTCAAAAAAAATATTTACAATTTTTCAAACGCAAAACATCTCAAATTTCAACAATAATTTTAATCAAAGCTTATTATTAATTACATAAATACAGGGAGTTTATAAATGAATGGGATTATGTAATCACTTTAAATGTGCCGCTTTTGTTAAATTGTTCACTAAACTATTTGTTTTGACAGATCAACTTTGACAGCTGTCAAGCAAACATATGAAAACATATGTAGTATAGTGGACGATTTTAAAAGGCGGCACATTTAAAGTAATTACATAATCCCATTCATTTATAAACTCCCTGTATAAAATTTGCATTGCTTTATATAATGCCAATTATTAACATTTGATCCAATTTAATCAAAACTAACAAACATTCTACTCACAAATCACAAAATTTAATTTGACAGTCAAGATGCCAACACAAAATTTTCTGACCGACTTGGATTCCCCGCTTTCCGAATCTCAACGCCAACTTCATTCCGATGCCGATTTTAATTCTTTTTTTAAACACAATTATTTCACTTTTTTTTAATTTTTCGAGCAAATCTTGCGGCCACAAAACGGATTAATTAATTACTTCGCAATAACCACTCCCCGGCCTCAATCAGGCTTAAAATACACGGACCGAGAGTCAGACATGTGTGCAGTCGAAGGCACCGCTAAGTACTGGAAATTTCCAGAATATTAGCAATATGGCCGACTTTTTTCACGATCTTAGCCGAAGTGAATTATTTAATAAAAAACGATTTTCACCTTTATCGAAGGCGATTTAAGGGTTAATATTCAATTTAAAGCAACCAAAAAGCCGAAATTTTCCGAATATCATATTTCCAGAACTTTTTTATATGCGAATAATTGACTTAACTTAAAACTACTTAAAATAAATATTTAATATTATTAATATGTTTTTGAATTATAATAAAATTTTAAAATTTCTGTTTTATCTCAAAACAATCTGAATATTTTATTTAACTAAGTTATTCAAGTTTTTATATTAAAATTTAAAAATTCATTCCTGCTTTATTAGTAACAAAGGAATGATAAAATTTGCACAGGTTATCAAGAAAGGTTCCATCAAATATTTATTTCAAAAATTTAATTTTATTACATTCATATTTTTAATTTAATAGGAATACAAAACAATCTCAATTTCAATTATAAAGATACATCTTTTCTACAAAAATTTGGTAAAATTGTAAATGTTTATTTAAACCATTTTTATTAAAATTAAGTTCAGACTTTAAAAAAATTACTTTAACCTAGCTTGATTATTATAGTTTATACATCATTTTAAAGCCCCAAATTTCTACTTTCCAATGATTTTTTAAACAAAACTTTAAAATCAATACAGACTTTCCTATATTTATTTGATTGATTTATGATATAATTCAACCCCAACATTAGTAGGGATACTTATCTCCCAAATGGCATTATGGATTAAAGTAAACTGATTTGTGGATTGTACAATAACCAACAATTAGATTTTAAACACAAAACTGCTTAAAATTAAAGGAAAAGTTAATAATTTTACAATTTTCCTACCTTCATATTTTATTAAATTTAAACATGCTTATATTGATGTGATGTGTTTTAGGATAGTTTTATACAACAAAAATTATGATAGAATGCATTTAAGTGCTTTAATAAGCAGATTTCAAAATTAATTTTACAATATTGTACATAACCTCAAAATACAAAATTTTATTCAAAAAAGCTTTTTATTTAAGCAATTTTGACTCAATTAAATTTTATAATTGTTATTTGGGATTAAAAATAAATTTATTTTGTGTATTGACAACTTTTATAGTTGACGTTTATAATTTTGCTTCTATTAACAGTTTATGACTACAATTTGTTGTTTTCTGGCATATTTTTATGTTTTATGAACGAATTTTGCTGTTTTGACATTTCATGAATAGACTTTTGCACTATTTGATAAGTTTATGGCCAAATTTGTTTTTTTCTGACAATATTTTAATATTTCATAGACAAATTTTGAAATTTTTAGATTTTAATTTTAGAATTTTGCACTTGTCAACCGTTTTTTGGCCGGATTTTGCTATTTTTGACATTTTATAGTAAGAATTTTGCATTTTTATAAACAAAGTTTTGGTTTTTAACAGTTTATGGCCGAATTTTGGTACTTTTTGACTTTTAATGAATGATTTTTTGACATTTTGACAAATTTTCTATGTTTTTACAGTTTTATAAGTAGAATTTTGCATGAATTTTTTTGGTCAATATTTCAATATATTATAACCAAATTTTGCAATTTTTGACTTTTATGAAAAGAATTTTGTACTTTTCAATTGTTTTTATAATAATAATAATCTTTATTTACGGTAAGTAAAACCATTTACATCTACATAAAAATACAATAAATATAAACAATATAATACATATATAAAAAACAAAAGCAAAAGATTGACATAAAAAACAATATAAAATACATAACATTTAATCAATATGTCCCAATTGAATCTTAAACAAAGATTTAGAACAAAAAAAATTTAAATTGTTTGTTAGACTGTTTGCAAATCTACAAATTCTACCAATAGGATTGTGAAATCCATAATTAGTAGAATGTGTAAATTCTCTAAATAATGAAGTCTGCCTAGTACGTCGTTCACTAATAGGAATGTAGAATGGAAGAGATTCAAGTAACTCAGGACAGTCTACTTCAGACATCACTAGACCACGCAAAAATGAGAGATCTGATCTTTTGCGCCGAACTTTTAGTGACGGTAAATTGTATAGTGAAGAAATGTAATTGCGATCAAAATTAACCGACAATATACCAGATCTATAGGACAACAGGCGAAAAAATTTGTTTTGAACACGTTCAATATTCTGACTATGGATTTCATAGAAAGGGCACCAGACTGACGGAACGTACTCTAAATGAGAACGCACCAAGGCACAGTAAAGTAATTTAAGAGTATTTGGAGAAAGATCAGCAGACATCCTGTATACAAACCCCAGCATTTTTATAGCACGATTACACATCTAGCTGATATGCTCAACAAACGTAAGTTTAAAATCGAAAATTACACCCAAGTCTTTAATTTGTGTCACTTGTTGTAGCACCTTGTTATCGATAATATAATCGTACGAAATTTTGCTTAGCGTTCTATTAAAACTGATTGCAAAACATTTATTTACATTAAACAAAAGGTTATTAATAAGACACCAATCATTAACAGAGTCTAAATCTTGTTGTAAAAGATTACAATCATCGATTGATAAAATACTTCTATAAATTTTTAAATCATCTGCAAATAATAGGAATGATGATGAACTAATACAGTCAGAAAGATCATTGATAAAAAGTAAAAATAAAATAGGTCCGCAGTGAGATCCCTGAGGAACACCTGATGGAACTAAAATAGGTTGTGAAAGAAAGTTATTGATTTTTACACACTGCGTTCGGTTTTTCAAAAAGCAAGATAACCAAGCAACCACTGCATTATGAAAACCCAAAGCACGAAGCTTAGCAATCAAAATATTGTGGCTCACACGATCAAAGGCCTTTGAAAAGTCAGTGTAAATAGAGTCAACTTGAGTTTTGCATTCAAATGCGTTTAAGATGTAATTTTCGTAAGAAAGTAGATTGGTAAGTGTAGATCGACCCTCACGAAACCCATGCTGTTCTTCTACTAAAATACTTTTGCACATCCAACGTATTTGACCAGTTATAATTTGATCAAATAATTTTGGGATAGCAGATTGAATGCAAATTCCTCTATAATTTGTAATATTTTCTTTAGCACCAGATTTATGCAATGGCATAATATAAGTTTGTTTCCATACATCAGGAAATTTAGTTTCATTTAATGAAGCGTTAAAAAGTAAATGTAATGGTTTTGAAATTGAATAAATACAATTCTTTAAGAGCATAGAAGGAATACCGTCAGGTCCAGTGCTAAGATTAGATTTAAGGCTTGTAATTCCATTAAAAATATCTAGTAAACTGACTGAGAAATTTGTATGAATTACATTTTTATCAAACTTAAACAATGGAGTTGGATGAGTTTGAGAATTATAAACGGAAGAGAAAAAATCTGCAAATTGTTTACAAGAACGTCACCATTAATACAGGTTTGATCACCATAATACATTGTAGCTGAAAAAGCATTAGTTTTCTTAGCTTCATTTACAAATCTCCAGAAATGTTTTGGATTAGACCGAATGTTATTCTCGGTGCGTAAAATGTACTGTTTGTAAAGACGTGCGTTCAGATTTTTACATGAAGTCCGAAGAGAATCAAATTCATTGTAATCAGAAAGAAGTTCTGAAGATTTAAATCGTTTATGTGCTATTTTTTTAAGTTTAGTAAGTGAAATTAATTCCTTGCTAAACCAAATAGGAAAGTTGTTGTCATGCCACACTTTTTTAGGTACATAACAATCAATTGCATAATACAAAACAGAATAAAATAAATCAACACATACATTAATATCACAGTTGTTAAAAAGAACAGACCAATCAACGTTCAACAAAAAATCATTGATTGCGCTGAAGTTGGCACATTTAAAATCATTAAAAACGTAGTTACAGTTTAAAATATCACTAGAAGTATCACATTTGACATCTATCACATAGGCATTATGATGTTGACTTATATCTAATAAAACATCTACAGCATTTATCACAGTAATATTATCACTATCATTAGTAAAACACAAATCTAAAAATACATCCATACTATTTGGTATGGTTATACATTGAACACAGCTTAAAAATCCAAATGAATTAGCAACTAAATGTCCAGGATAGTTTTCGTTGCAAGTAACTCCAGTTCCAAATTCATCATTTAGCCACGTTGCATCTGGTAAATTGTAATCTCCCAGTAAAATTAATTTACTATTAGGAAAAACATCAGCAAAAGATTCAACGGAGTAGCAGTGGTCAGCATATTTATCAATAACCGAACGAGGGGGTAAATAAACTGCACCAATTATGTACGACACAAACTTAAAGTTGACAATTACAAACACATGTTCAACACTTAGATATGGCGGATGTAGTAATGTACACTTTAAATGACTTCTAACCGCAATCAATACGCCACCCCCGCTTTTTTTAGGGCTAGTTAAATTAGACCGATCACATCTAAATAGGTTATAGCCAGTTAGTCTTAGTTCTGAGTCAGCGATGTCATCAGATAGCCAAGTTTCGGTTAAAACAATAATGTCATAACTTGACAGAGCTACAGCTAACAAAAGTTTTTTTAGTTTGGTTTTTATGCCTCCAACGTTTTGGTAGTAAATTGAGAGGCCGTTGGTATTCCTGGGGACGGGTCCAAACTGTTGAGCGGATTTAACGTCCGAAAATCCCCTGCAGGAGTTGGTGGTAAATTTCGTGGTCGGCCATAGTTAATAAATTTCTTGACGGCAATGTTTGCCGGCCAAAAGTTTTTAGAAAGAACTAAACCAGCTTGATCGGCTGGAATAGATACTTTAAAGCTGCTGTAGTTTCCAGATCTCACTACCAACTCAACAACATCAATCAAAACAGATGGTAGTTTAGCTTTCATATAGTTTGCAATTTCAGTTTTATTTGTTCCAAGCTTAAGTTTTGACACATGAATATATGAAGGGGGAACGTAGGCTTGTAGCTGGTCATTGTCAGGACCACATCCAAAAATCGTTGGAGTTTTGTGCTGTACTCTAGGTTTAATTGATTGTAAACTATTAGTGGTGTTAGAAGTACTGGATAAAATTGTTTTTGCCGGTGGCAATTGAATTGAATCCGTATTAATAACAGGCCTAATAGAAGCAGGTTCAAGTTGACGGCCAGATTTTAAGTTTAAAATTTCTATATCTTTCAGAGCTATCTTCTCCTCCAAATAAGAAATTTTTTCAGTTAAAAGTTTATTGTTAGAGCGAACTTCATCTAACAATACTTGATACAACACTATATTTTCTTTGTATAGTTTGCATAGATCAGACTCCGATTTAAAATCAAATAAAACACCACAATGACATTTTTTGTAGCGAATAGCACAGCTATTATGGAAAATAACTCCACAACCACTACAAGTAATTCCAGATTGTGCTATACTGTTACACTTGCAAAGGCCAGTCATAGTAAAAAAATGTAAATGTAAATATAAATGTGAATAAAATAAAATAAAATATGTAGGAAAAGGTTTAAAACAAGGAGACAAATTTCACACCGGTACGGTCTATCACCAGGTGACTCACTTTAAAACAAACACGGATAGACCACGGAAAGGTTACAGTAGAGACAACGGGATAATTAAAAACAAACTTTAAAATTAAATTAAAATATAAAATCACAAATTAAAACTCTATGTTACGCCACTGGTACAAATAGTATAAAAATATGCCGCAAACGGCGTGGATGTTGCAACAATAATTTAAGGTTAATTTATTACAACAATGCACATCAAGAATATCGCTGCTATAAGAAGTTAACAATTAGCATATATAACTACTTACACAGTCAACACAAAATGTGCCAAGTAATTTTTAATTAAATAAACTCAATAACACACAAAACCACAACAGCACCAAAATAATAACAACACAAGACACAGTGGCGTTCAGCCGGATTTTGACGTTTGTGTTGTTTTGTAGCATAGATTTTGTAGTTTTAAACAGTTTATGACTAAAAGTTGGTGTTTTCTAACCGGATTTTTTTATTTTTGACAGATTATGGCCGTATTTTAGTTTTTTTGACTATATTTTAGTATTTTATAAAAAAAATTATTTTTGACTATTTGCAAACAAATTTTTGCACATTTCAGTCGTTTTTGATTAGATTTTGCGGTTTTTGACGTTTTATAGTAAGAATTTTGCATTTTTTAAACAAAGTTTTGTTTTTTTTAACAGTTTATGGCCGGATTTTTTTTTTTTTTGACAATATTTTAATGTTTCATAACCAAATTAGGCTATTTTTGACTATTTACAAACAAAAATTTGCACAATTCAGTCATTTTTAGCCGGATTTAGCTGTTTTTATTTTTAATTTTGCATTTTAAACAATTTTATGACTAAAGTTTGGTGCTTTTTGACAATATTTTTGTACTTTATGGCCGGATTTTGATATTTTTGTCATTTTATAATAAGAATTTTGCACTATTCAACAGTTTATGATCGAGTTTTGGTTTATTTTAACTTTTAATGAACAATTTTTGCACTTTTTAATTGTTTTTTTGCCAAATTTTGCCATTTTTTATATTTTATACCAAGAATTATGCATTTTGTAACAGTTCATAATTAAAGCTTGGTGCTTTCCGACAATAGTTTTATACTTCATGGCCGGATTTTAATATTTTTGACATTTTTTATAGCCGGATTTTTTTTTGACAATATTTCAATATTTTATAGCAAAACTTGTGTGAAATTGGATCACAAATACTAAGCCGGGTACTATAATCCAAACTACTCGCGCGAAATCATAAACTTGTGTCCTCGACCACCCACCCAAGCCTTTGTTATCCAATCTCTTAATCACTAACACTTGGGTGAGTGGGTGGGCCAATTCAATCAAAACTACTCGCGCGGAATTGTAAACTTTTGCCGCGGCCACCCACCCAAGCGTTTGAGATCCAATCTGTTGATAACAAACACTTGGGCGGGTGGGTGGGCCACTCCAATCAAAACTATTCGCGTGTAATTATAAACTTGTGTCCTCGCCCACCCACCAAAACGTTTGTGATCTAATCCATTGATTACAAACATTTGGGCGGGTGGGTGGAGTACTCCAATCAAAGCTATTCCACCCAAACGTTTGTGCTCTAATCCATTGATCACTAATACTTGGGAGAGTGGATGAGCCACCCTAATCAAATCTATTTGCGCGTAATCATAAACTTGTGTCCCCAACCCACCCACCCAAGTGTTAGTCATTCAATTTCTTTATCACAAATACTTGGGCAGATGGGTGGGTCACTCCAATCAAAACTACTCGCCCGAAATCATAAACTTGTGTCCCCGCCCACCCACCCAAACGTTTGTGATACAATCTATAAATCATAAACACTTGAGCGGGTAGGTGGGCCATTCCAATCAAAGCTATTTGCGCGTAATCATAAACTTCTGTCCCCTACCATCCAAATCATGATTTGTATCTCCACCCACCCACCCACCCAAGCGTTAGTCATCTAATCTATTGATCACAAATACTTGGGCGGGTGGATAGGACACTGCAATCAAAACTACTCGCGCGTAATCATAAGCTTGTGTCCCCGCCCACCCACCCAAGCGTTTGTGATCCAATCTATAAATTACAAACACTTGAGCGGGTAGGTAGGCCACTCCAATCAAAGCTATTTGCAAGCATCATAAACTTGTGTCCCCGCTCACCCACCCAAGCGTTTTTGATAATAAAATTGGATCACAAACACTAGGGCGGGCACTCTAATCAAAACTACTCGCGCGGAATCATGAACTTATGTCCCCACCCACCCACCCAAGCGTTTGTGATCCAATTCCTTGATCACAAACACTTGGGTGGGCGGGCCACTCTAATCAAAACTACTTGCGCGTAATTATAAATTAGTGTCCCCGGCTGGGTGGCCATAAAATGTTTGTGAGCTGTCGTAGATGTCATCAAATGTTCTTGAACTGTCATAACATCATAAAATATTCGTTAATCAATTGTTTAAAGACTTCTAACGTAGGCATCCAACAATTCTTGTGTGTTTGAAAGCAACGACTTTGTAGTAGCCAGTGGCGTAACTGTAAATTATTTTTTGAGTGATAATTGTACAAAAAACCTTGATTAAATCAATTTATAATAAAGAGTGAAGCGACAATTAATCGAAAATTAGTTAAAATGATTCACGATTAATCGCAAAGCGACTCGGGACTCGGGACCACTCTTTGCAAATGTCATTTATCACTAAATTAGAAAAAGTTGGTTTACAGATTCAATCATTTAACAACTAACACTTTCAAAAAATAATTAAATATTTTCAAATTAATAACATTTTTAAAACAAAATATTTTTTTTTTTTTTTTTAATTTAGTGGGCGGTCAAAGCACTCATTTTATTGAAAGTGATCGGGTAATTTCT
Organism: Tachinus rufipes; assembly: GCA_963932245.1. Classification (NCBI taxonomy): domain Eukaryota; kingdom Metazoa; phylum Arthropoda; class Insecta; order Coleoptera; family Staphylinidae; genus Tachinus; species Tachinus rufipes. The sequence goes on from OZ010743.1 coordinate 6,591,297, forward strand.
ACAGATAATAAAATAAGAGTTTACCCTTATTTGCTAGTGTCATTTGTCACTAAATTAAAAGAAATAGGTGACAGATTAAATCTTTTAATAATTAACACTTTGCTCATCAAACACTCATTTTATTAAAAGTGGGCGGGTAGTTTCTGCTGAGCTTTTTCGCCCACCCACCCAAGCGTTTGTTATTCAGAAATAAGAGTTTACTCTCTTTGCTAGCGTCATTTGTCACTAAATTAGAAGAAATAGGTGACAAATTCAATCTTTTAATAATTAACACGTTGGTGTGTGATCAAAGCACTTAGGTTCCCGCCCACCCACCTAAGTATTTGTTATATTTATTTTAACTAATTTATGGCCGGATTTTTGTATTTTGCATTTTCATAAATTTAAAGCCTGATTTTTGAATTTTTAGTGAATTTTGTCAACATTTTATCTTATCAAAGGCCGGATTCAACACAATAAATCTTATTTTATCTATATTAGGCCGGATGTTTAGTTTTTTGACCAATTTATGACCGGATTTATATATTTTCAATCAATCTGAGGCCAGTTTTTATTTTGTAGCAAATTTTCAAAAAAAATTAGACCGAATTTTTGTATTTTCAATTAATTTGGCCAAAATTTTATACTATTTTAATACAGCAAAAGTTATTTCTTACTTCTTAGGCCAGATTTTTATCAATTTTTGGCCGAATTTTACTTTCCAACTTAGATTATTGTGTTTTTGGTAAATTTAAGAGACAAAAATTTGTATTTTTAATCAATCTTGTCAAAGTTTTGTGTTATTTAAGACCGAATTTGACTTATTATTTACATTATAAGGCCGGATTTTTGCTTTTTTGATTAATTGATATCAATTTATGTTAACTTTCTTATGTTTTTAGTTAATTTAAGGCCGGATTTTTGTATTTTTAACAAATCTTACCAACATTTTATTTTAACAAACCGGATTTTCAACACAATAAAGCTTATTTGTTACATTATAGGCCGGATTGTTGCTTTTTTGTCTAATTTATGACAAGATTATTGTATTTTTAATAAATTTTGTCAGATTTTATTTTATTAAAGACCAAATTTCAAACTTATTTGGCCGGATTTGGCCTATTTTTAGCCGGATTTTTGTGTTTTTGACCATAAAATTGCGTTTTAAATCAGGCCGGATCATTTTTTTGACCAAATATGGCCGGATTTTTGTTTTTTTTGTTACTTTGTGGCCGGATTTTTGTTTTTTTTTGTTACTTTGTGGCCGGATTTTTGTATTTGTAATCAATCCGAGATCAAACAGTTTTTTTAGGAAATGTTTTTGTTTATTTTTTACTTACTAAGTCGGATTTTTGGGATTTATAAATAATTTTGTATTACCAAACAGATAATTGTCTTTTTAATCATTTTAAAGCCAAATTTTTAAATTTTCAATTAATTTTGTCCAAGTTTCATATTATTCAAGGCCTGATTTGATGCAACAAGACATATTTTTTACTTACTAGGCCGGATTTTTGTCTTTATCATATATAGAGTCCAAGTGTTTGTCATCAAAGAATTGAATATCATCAGCTCCTTTGACATAGAGACTTTTAACGCTTGCAGAGAAGAAAAACTTTGAATTTCTTAATAACTTACAATTGGACGGGTGGTTGAAACTATCCGTACTCATGTTCTGGAGTGACCCACCCACCCGCCCAAGTGTTTGTCATCAAGGAATTAGATATTACAATCACCTCATGTCTGTGAGCTGTCATAAAGGTTAAATAATGTTTGTGAACTGCCATTGATGTCATAAAACGTTCTTGAGCAGTCATAAACATCATAAAATGTTCTTAAGCTATCATAAACGTCATAAAATGTTTTCGGACTGCCATAAAATGTTTAAGAGATATCATAAACGTCATAAAATGTCCGTGAACTGTCATAAACATCATAAAATGTTCTTAAGCTATCATAAACGTCATAAAATGTTTCCGGACTGCTATAAAATGTTTAAGAGATATCATAAACGTCATAAAATGTCCGTGAACTGTCATAAACATTATAAAATGTTCTTAAGCTATCATAAACGTCATAAAATGTTTCCGGACTGCCATAAAATGTTTAAGAGATATCATAAACGTCATAAAATGTCCGTAAACTGTCATAAACAACATAAAATGTTCTTAAGCTATCATTAACGTCGTAAAATGTTTTCGGACTGCCATAAAATGTTTAAGACATAACATAAACGTCATAAAATGTCCGTGAACTGTCATAAACATCATTAAATGTTCTTGTGCTATCATATACGTCATAAAATGTTTCCGAACTGCCATAAAATGTATAAGAGATATCATAAACGTCATAAGATGTCCGTGTACTGTCATAAACATCATTAAACGTTCTTGAGCTATCATAAACGTCATAAAATGTTTCGGGACGGCCATAAAATGTTTTAGAGATATCATAAAGGTCACAAAATGTCTGTGAAGTGTCATGAACGTTTTAAAATATTCGTAAACAGTCAATAATTGTTTCTGAGCTGTCATAAATGTCATAAATTATTTAAGAAATATTATAAATGTCATAAAATGTTCTTGAACTGTTATAAAATGTTCCTGAGCGGTCATAAAATATTTGTCAGATATTATAAATGTCACAAAATGTTTATGAACAGTCATAATTGGTTTTGAGCTGTCATAAATGTTATAAAATATTAAAAAAAAATTATAAGTCATAAAATGTTCGTGAACTGTTATAAAATGTTCCTGAGCGATCATAAAATATTTGAAATGTCATAAAATGTCCGTAAACTATCAGAATCGTCATAAAACGTTTGTGAAGTGTTATGAACGTTTTAAAATGTTTGTAAACAGTTAACAAATGTCATAAAATGCTTAAGAGATATTATAAAAGTCATAAAATTTTTGCGAACTGTTATAAAATGTTCCTTAGCGGCCATAAACTGTTGGCGAAATATTATAAATGTCATAAAATATCTTTGAACTGTCAAAAATGTCACAAAATGCTTGTGAAGGGTCATAAATGTTTTCTTATATTTGTAAACAGTCAATAATTGTTTTTGGGCTGTCATAAATGTTATAAAATGTTCCAAAGCTGTCATAAAATGTTTTGTAAAATATCATAAACATCATAAAATGTCATCAAATGTTTTTGAACTGTCATAAACATCATTAAATATTCGTTAATCAATTGTTTTAAAACTTTTAACATAGGCAACCAACAATTCTTGTGTGTGTGAAAGCAGCAACATTGTAAAAGCCAGTGGCGTAACTATAAATTATTTTTTGATTGAGAATAAAAATTAAATAATTTATGTTTATTATATTGTTAAAAAATTAAAACAAAAAAAAATAATAATATTGCAATGGATTGGTTTCGTTTTACATCAAATTCTATGACAAAACAAAAAAATTATAATTACACAATAAAAATATTTAAAAATGTTTTTCCGTTAACTTTTGATGTAATGACGCCTGCTCACCATGCCGAGGTACCAATCCTTAAGCAGGGGAAGGATCGGAAACAAAGGATTGGAAGGTAGAAAACACAAAAGGATCCCAACCCTATCGCGACGCATTTTGGGATGGAGCATGATAACGGACCATGGTCACTTTACTAAAATATAAAAAACCGGCCAACCCACTTGTGCGCATATAAAAACCGAACAAAAGTCGGACCAACCTTAAATCTTGAATTAGAGATGAGATGCAACGAGGCACCCGGCTTCTGGGCGCCCTTCAATGCCGGACCTACCTTTGCTTGCTTAAAGGTGAGGATTGAAGTTCACTGGTTTCCTGCTTCCCCCTCTATTGATTGCACTTTATATTAATAGACCACGGAGTTTAATTATTTGTTTGCACCTACATATGCCTAAAAGAAAATCAAACCTGTGCCATCAAGGTCGAACCACCTATAGACCAGAGGAAGGTGTCCCTGAGCATGAGGGGTTTACCCTTTTTTAGATCGAACGCTGATAGCATTACATTTTTAAAAGATTGACCTAATCTTTAAAATACAATGCGTCGTTCAAAATGATGGGGACTTAGTATGCCGGCCTCAACTCTTACACTAGATCCAATTTTAAAAAAACCTGGTCAGGTTAAAAATTATCATTAATGTGATGAGGTTGGGTCATACTTCCAACCTATAATAGCACCCACACCCTACCCTGTTCTTGCACTACAAATACAACCCTCAAGCTCACTCCATTTGAGGGGGGAAGCTATTTATGATGCAGGGTAACTCACGCATGGTTTGATCAACACTTTCCTTTAAAATTTGCTAAATTATAGGATCATGATGTAACTAACAATGCGTTTTAGTGATTCTAATAGTAAATGCTGTAAATATTATTCAGCATTTAATGAAAGCAAACCCAAAATTATCGCAATTTAATAACAAAATCTAACCTGTGCCATCAAGGTCAAACCACCTATAGAACAGAGGAAGGTGTCCCTGTGCATGAGGGGTTTACCCTTTTTTAGATCGAACGCTAATAGCATTACATTTTCAAAAGATTGACCCAATCTTTAAAATGCAATGCGTCGTCCAAAATGATGGGGACTCAGTATGCCGGCCTCAACTCTTACACTAGATCCGATTTTAAAAACCTGGTCAAGTTAAAAATCATTACTAATGTGATGAGGTTGGGTCATACTTCCAACTTATAATTCAACCCACACCCAATTAGTAAGTTTGAATTTAAATGTTTATTGTTTTCAATGTTTTGTAATAGTTGTAAATTTGTAATTATTGTAAAAAATGTTATTATAAGATCCTGTGAGTCGATCCTGTAAGTTGACCCTGTACCTGTAAGTCTAACCTGTGCCATCAAGGTCGAACCTCCTATAGACCAGAGGAAGGTGTCCCTGAGCATGAGGGGTTTACCCTTTTTTAGATCGAACGCTGATAGCATTACATTTTTAAAAGATTGACCTAATCTTTAAAATGCAATGCATCGTCCAAAATGATGGGGACTCAGTATGCCGGCCTCAACTCTTACACTAGATCCGATTTTAAAAGCCTGGTCAGGCTAAAAATCATCACTAATGTGATGAGGTTGGGTCATACTTCCAACCTATAATACCACCCACATCCGATCCTGTAAATCTAACGTGAAAGTCTAACCTGTGCCATCAAGGTCGAACCACCTATAGAACAGAGGAAGGTGTCCCTGTGCATGAGGGGTTTACCCTTTTTTAGATCGAACGCTAATAGCATTGCATTTTCAAAAGATTGACCTAATCTTTAAAATGCAATGCGTCGTTCAAAATGATGGGGACTCAGTATGCCGGCCTCAACTCTTACACTAGATCAGATTTTAAAAAGCCTGGTCAGGCTTAAAAATCATCACTAATGTGATAAGGTTGGGTCATACTTCCAACCTCTAATACCACCCATACCCAATCTTGTAGATCAAACCTGAAAATCAAACCTGTGCCATCAAGATAGAACCCCATATCAGGGAATTGCGGCCCTGTGCAAGTGGAGTCTACCTATTTTAGATCGAACGCTGATAGCATGCATTTTCAAAAGATGGACCCAATCTTTAAAATGCAATGCGTCGTCCAAAATGATGGGGACTCAGTATGGCCGACCTCAACATTACAATAGATCCGGTTTTTCAAAAACCTGGTCAGGCTTACAAATCATCACTACTGTGATGAGGTTGGTCATACTTCAAACATATAATAGCCCACAAAAATTTGCTAAATTGAAGGATCATGATGTAACTAACAACGCGTTTTATAGTTTTGCTGCAAATATTAAGAAATAAATGCAGAGTTTTAAAGAAAGTAACTCCAAAATTATTGCGATAAATTCCTGAAACGATGTAGGGGCAAACAAATGTAAAGTAATAACAAAATTTAAAAAAATCCATCATTTTTTTGAAACACATTTATAATTTTGAAATTTTGAAAAACACCTATGCTGCTTATATAAGGCCAATTCTTGTTCCTCAACCACAAACTACTAATTACTACTAACAAATACACAATAACAACAATTTTACTAGTACTAAACTAATACCAAAACTAATACCAAAACTAAACTAATACCAAAGCTAAGCTAATACCAAAACTAAACTAATACCAAAACTAATACTACACTAATATACTACTAATACCAAAATTTAACCTTATTTTAAGCAGCATAGACAAACGAAACATTTTATTTATTAAAATTATTAATTTATGATTGGATTTATTCAAAACTCGATTGATCAACTCAATCATTGAATGCAAACAAACGTCCGCTAATGGTCAAGCACTAATTTATAAATATGTTTAATCCTATCCTCTTCTAACACTTTTAATTTAGGTTTAATTAATTACACAACAAAGTAGGTCCGACCGCACTACCTACTATTACGAATGAATAACGAGTTTGCGTCGCGATGGACGTATAATGTTCGTATATCCGTTTAGCGATGAATTTGTAAATGGAAATTCATAAAAGCTTCCGTCGCACTGTGCTGCTAGAATCGTCTGAAACAAAGAAATAAGTATTAGAAAATTCAATAATTTCTTGCATTTATTTTTGCTTTATATTCATGCATTACCGCAAAATATTTACTGTCGAGTTCACAATTTTAATAGTAGCAACTCAAAACTTTAATACGACATACTCAAAACATTGCTGAGTAACTAATTCAACTCAAAATTGTATTCCGAAAATCAGAAATATAATTTATAATTTTTAAAAAATTTGGATTTTTTTGTACATTATAACTCATGTTGAGTCCACAATTTTAATAGTAGCAACTCAAAATTTTAATACGACATACTCAAAATATTGCTGAGTAACTATTTAAGCTCTTGTACATTATAACTTATGTAGAGTCCACAATTTTAATAGTAGCAACTCAAAATTTTAATACAACATACTTAAAACAATGCTCAGTAACTAATTGAACTCAAAATTGTATTCCAAAAATCAAAAACATAATTTAAGATTTTTTGAAATTTTTGGATTTTTCTTGTACATTATAACTCATGTTGGGTCCACAATTTTCATAGTAGAAACTCAAAAAGTTAATAAAACATACTCAAAACATTGCTGAGTAACTAATCAACTCAAAAATGTATTCAGAAAATAAAAAACATAATTTATAATTTTTTTTTAAATTTTGATTTTTCTTATTCATATAACTTATGTTGAGTCCACAATTTTAATAGCAGCAACTCAAAATTTTACTACAACATACTCAAAACATTGCTGAGTAACCAATTAAACTCAAAATTGTATTCCGAAAATGAGAAATATAATTTATGATTTTCTAAAAACTTTAGATTTTTCTTATTCATATAACTCATGTTGAGTCCACAATTTTTATAATAGCAACTCAAAATTTTATTACAACATATTTAAAACATTGCTAAGTAACTATTTAAACTCAAAATTGTATTCCGAAAATCAGAAATATAATTTATGATTTTCTAAAACTTTTGGATTTTTCTTATAAATTATAACTACAATTTGCATAGTAAGAACTCAAAATTTTAATACAATATACTCAAAACATTTTTGAGTAACTAATTCAACTCAAAATTATATTCAGAAAATTAAAAATATACAACATTTTAAATTTTTCTTGTACACATTGAGATTTTTTTAAATCCGTTTTTTAGACTATTTAGAAAGCGTTAGGGAACATTCTTCAAACATGTGTAAAGCATTTAGATATTTTTAATTTGTTTTTGCAAAATTTGTGTACAAGCCTAAAATAATCTATAAAATTTTTGAAAATTTTGGACAAACCTAAGATGAACTATAACTTTCTTCAAACTTTTAATCAAATCAAAAGAAGATATTATCTTTTAAAACTTTTGGACAAGTATTTTTCAACAATTTTAATTAAACCCAGAATGAACTACACTTTTAGAAAAACATGTTTCGACAAACTTAGTTTAACCTAGAATAAGTTATAACCTTTTTCAGACCTTTTGGGCAAATATAGAATAATTTATAATCGTTTTAATAAGTTTTAAACAAAGTTAGGATAAGCTATTATTGTTTTCAAAAGTTTTGAACTAATCTGACACGTTTTTTAAAACTCAACAATCAACAATTTTAGTATAACCAAGAATGAGCTACAACAATATTTTTAAAACTTTGGAGGAGCCTAGAATAACATTTTCAAAAGTTTTGAACAAACCTAGAATAAATTATAATTTCTTTCAAAACTTTTAGACAATCTATAACATTTTTCAACAATTTTGGTTAAACATAAAATAAATTAAAACATTTTTCAAAAACTTTTGGATAAATTTAGAACAAGCTTTTGGACAAATAACATTTTTTTACAATTTTGGTTAAACCTAAAATAACCTATACATTTTTTTAAGTTTTAGACAAATTTAGAATAATCTATAACCTTTTTCAAAAGTTTTGGACAAACTTAGAATGAGTTGACTTTTTGTTAATCAGACAATTTATAACATTTTTTAACTATTTTGGTTTAACCTAGACTTTAAATGGTATTTTTTTCAAAAGCATGAGCTAAAACTTTTGAATAATTCCAGAATAAAGTGTAACTTTTTATAAAAGTTTTGGGCAAACCTAGAATGAGCAATAATCTTTTTCAAAAATTTTGAGCAAACTAAGTATAGCTATGACAACTTATAACATTTTTAACACTTCTAGCATAAGCTATAACATTTTTTAAATTTTGGACAAATTTAGAAAAAGTTACAACTTTTTCAAAAGTTTTCAACATCTTTTGACAATTTAGAATAATTTTCAAAAATTTTGGTTAATCCTAGAATAAGTTACCTTTATCTAGAGTAATCTATAATCTTTATAAGTTTTTGAAAACCTATACAACATTTTTTCAATAATTTTGGTTCAACCTAGAATGTGTTATAACTTTATTTTTAAATTGTAAACAATTCTAGAATAATCTTTAATTTATTTTTAAAAGACAAACTTAAAATCAATTATAACTAAATGTGTGAAATAGCCTAGAATAAACTATAACATTATTCATAACTTTGGACAATTTTAATTAAATTTAGAATATGTTTTAAACTTTTTAAAATCTTTTGGACAAACTTAGAATAATTTATAAATTTTTGAACAAATCTAGCATAAACTATGGCATTTTTCAAAACTTTTACACAAACTATAACATATTTCAAAAGTTTTCAACTTAAAATAAGCTACAAGTTTTTTTTGAAAAGTTTTGGATAAGCCTGGAATAATTTGTAATTTGTTTCAAAAATTTTGGACAAAATTAAGAAGAGCAATGGCATCTTTCAAAACTTTTGGACATTCTATAACATTTTTATCAATTTTGGTTAAACTTAAAATGAGTTATAACAGTTTTCAATAATTTTGGTTTAGCCTAAAACAAGATTTAATTTTTTCCAAAAGTTTTCAACTAGCCTAGAATAAATTATAACATCATTAATAACTTTTGGACAACTTAAAACAATTTTAGTTAAATTTAGAGTAAGCTTCAACTTTTTCAAATCTTTTGGAATAGCTTGAAATGATTTATAACGTTTTCAGAAGTTTTGAACAAATCTAGATTAAGCCATGACATTTTTTAAAACTTTTGGACAAGTTATATCATTTTTAACAATTTGGTTTAACCTAGAATGAGTTATAACACTTTTTGAAACTTTTGAACAAACCTCGAATAAGCAATATATATTTTCAACAATTCTGGAAATCTTAAAATGAGTTATGATAGCTTTTAAATAACTTATAACAGTTATCAACAGTTTTAGTTAATGCTAAAACGAGTTACAACCTTTTTCAAAACTTTTGGACAATTCTAGAATAAGCTTTATAAAACCTTTTTTTAAAAATTTGTTTAAACATACAAGAATTATAATGTTTTTAAAACCTTTTGGACAGGATATACTTAAAATAAGCTATTATTGCTTTCAAAAGTTTTGAACTAACGTAATATGAGCAACAACATTTTTAAAACTTTGGAAAAGTCCAAAATAACTTTTTCAAAAGTTTTGGACAAACCTTTTAGATAACCTATAACACATTTCAACAGTTCTGGTTTAACCTAAAATGAGATATAACTTTTTTCAAAAGTTTTGGATAAATTTAGAATGCTTTGAAAACTTTTAGACAAATTATAACATTTTTCAACAATTTTGGCTTAACCTAGACTAATAATAATAATTTCAAAATAAAGTATAACTTTTTATAAAAGTTTTCGACAAACCTAAAAAAAAAAAAAAAAAAATATTTTTCAAAAATTTTGGACAAACCTAGATTAAGCTATAACAATCTATAACATTTTTTTAGTATTTCTAGAATAAGGTAGAACTTTTTTTTTAAATTTTAGACACACCTAAGACATTCTTCAACATTTTTGATAACTTATAACATTTTTCAAATATTTTGGTTAATCCTAGAATAAGTTATAATCTTTTTCAAAAGTGTTGGGTAAGTCTAGAGTAACTTTTTTTGAAAAGTTTTTGTAAACCTAGAAAAGAAGCTAAGACACCTTTCAAAACTTCTACACAAATATTTCAAAAATTTTGAATGAAGTTTTGGACAAGCCCGGAATAATTTTTAATCTTTTTCAAAAATGTTGGACAAACCTAAAGTGAGCTATGACATCTTTCAAAACTTTTGGATAACCTATAATTCTAACAATTTTTGTTTAACCTAGAATGAATTAAAAAAATTTTTAAAACTTTTAGACAAGCCCAGAATAATATATAACCCTTTTTCAAAGTTTTGAACAAACTAAGAATGATCTATAACATTTATCAAGAATTTTGGTTTAAACAATCCTAGAAACTTCTTTCACAACCTTAGTTTTATGATAACAAATAATTATGCGAGAAAGCGGAAACAATGTATCAAACCGGCCCAATATTTTTAAACTGTTCCCAACAATTGTTGATAGAAATATTTCAAAACTATGCAAAAAGTTAAAGAAATTATAATTTTCTTAATCAGAAACACTTGGGTGGGTGGGCGGGACACAAATATAAACCATATCGCGCTTTATTGTTGAACTATTTTGGCCCGCCCACCCACCCAAGTTTTTATTATCAAGAAATTGGCTAATCAACAATTGTTGATTGGAATTTATCAAAAATATGCATAAAGTTAAAGAAAATAAAATTTTCTTGATCACAAACACTTGGATGGGACACAAATATAAACCAAATCACGCTTTATAGTTGAAATAGTTAGGCCCGCCCACCCACCCAAATGTTGGTGATCCAGAGATTTGCTAATCAACAATTGTTGATTGACATTTGTCAAAAATTTGAGCAAAGTTAAAGAAATTATAATTTTCTTGATCACAAACACTTGGGCGGCTATGCGGGATACAAGTATAAAAATTGGTTAATCAACAATTGTTGATTAAAATTTGTCAAAAATATGCAAAAAGTTGAAAAAATTATAACTTTCTTAATCATAAACACTTAGGTGGATGGGTGGGATACAAGTATAAACCACATCACAATTTAATGTTGAATTACTTTGGCCCATCCACCCACCCAAGTGTTTATCATCAAGAGATTGGCTGAAAAAAATTGTATATTAACACTAAAATATGCGCAAAGTTGAAGAAATTATATTTTCTTGGTCACAAACACTCATATAAAACATTAGATATTTCAGAAAAATCCCTAAATCAAACCAAAATTATTATGAAAAGCAGTAATAATTATATGCGTATTAATCCGGTTACAAATATAAATAGATTTAATTAAATTCAAGAAACAAATAAAAAATTATGTGTAATACTAAAAAAAAATCCCCACAAAAATATAAATGCGACGCAATTAATCAAACCATCAAATAAAATTTATTAACTATTACATAATGAAAACGCAATATAGAAATCAATTACCTTTAATAAATAATTAATCCGTTTTAAATGCACTTCACAATTTTGATCCACCGGCAGGAACCATCTAGCACGACACAGCACATCCGCACATTTCGACCGACTAACACTGACTGAGCTCGCTCGGCGTCGTGCGCGAATTTATACCCTCGGCATTGACGTCACGCCAACGACAAAAATTATTATTTTATTTAAATTACAAATTGCATTTTCATCATGAAAACGGCACTTTTGAGACTCGCCATTAAAGAAACCGATACAGAAAAATCTCAGCTTTCAGATGGTTTTAATCTTATTCCGATTGGATTAGATTCCGATTATATATAAACAAAATGTTAATTAAAAATATTAAACATTTTTCAATCAAATTGAAATTAATACAGAATTATTGTTTAATTATTAGGAACAAAATGTATTAATTAGATTTTTAATATATTAAGTAGAAGTTGATTTATTAATTATGCAAATATATGCTATTTTGACAATTAATTTTTTAGCTTCAAATGATTAATTAAGTTTATGAAAACATGCTTCCTATTTAGTTAAAGCATTTCTGAAAATTGCAAGTCTTGAATTGGCCCCATTCTCGTGATACGGCAATTGCAGTATTAGTTAACCTCAATTTGTGCATTTACTAAATACTGTATGAAAACGTAAAAATTATGCAAAACCAATAGCATATTCGTATTTCTGGAGTTAACCTTGTATGATTTTGAAGGAATCAAGTCTCAACTCAGCCCCATTTGTACGCTGTGAGAATGGCCCCCTTCACTAACTTCAATGACCACATTTAGCAAACATGGTAGCAAATTGGTATTATATTTGCAATCCTGGCATGGCCTATACTTGATTCTGTAAGTAACAAGTCTCTAGTTGGCCCCATTTGTGCGCTATGAGAATGGGGCCATTCACTAACCTCAATGACTACATTTGGCAAACTTAGTAGCAAATTAGTATTATATTCGTAATCCTGGCATAGCCTATACTTGATTCTGAAAGTAACAAGTCTCTACTCGGTCCCATTTATACGCTATAAGAAGGGCCCCCTTCACTAACCTCAATAAGTACATTTAGCAAGCTTAGTAGGAAATTAGTATTATATTTACAATCCTGGCATAGCCTATGCTTGATTCTAATACTACCAAATCTCTAGTTGGTTCCGCTTGCACGCTACGAGAAGGGCCCCCTTCACTAACCTCAACGACTACTTTTAGCAAATTAGTATCATATTCTCATTCCTTGTATGATCTATGCTTGATTCTAATGATACCAAGTCTTTACCTAGCTCCATTTTTGTAGTATGAGAACGGCCCCATTTGTTAACCTCAAAAATATTTTAAATTTTTTTGTATTAAAATGTACAAATCGGACAAAACCAATACGATATTCGTGATTTACGGGTTTGATATGTTAGGTGAGTAAGAGTTTTGAGCCTCCACCGACAAATTACTAACTTTAATACGTACATAATTTGAAGATGCTGTAGGGCTTCTTTGGGGCCCATTTCTGGTTTGCTTATGTTTGATTACATTCTTATCGTTCTCTTATATTCATGTGATCTGTAGAATGTGTTTTAAAAAATAATACATTTTTTGAAAGGGGGCCCCATCAGCTGATCTACATAATTCATCGCTTACTATAAACTGGTTTGCTAGATCCGGTCTAATGATTGCTTATTTGGTCTACAATCATCAAAAACAAAAAAAAAGGGGGCTCGGGCCCCCTTTTTTTTACAAATTTGTCAAATTGTATTACTTACTTCAGTTTTAAACAAATTTTTAAGTAATATTTCAAAACAAACAATCAATTTGGTGGGGTTTTAGAAATGTGTATTTTTAGGTTGTGTAATTTGTATCTTATCATGCAATCTTTTAAATCATTTGCTGGTTATACTGGATTGATTAGGATATTTTGAAGCATACACAAAACAAAATTCAGCTTTCTAGGAGCCCTAGAAAGTGCTCTATTCGGAACGTCTACATTACGAAAACCGAATCTTTACGTAATCGTTTTGAGGCTTCAAATATATGTTAACTGAGTGCGCCAACACGAATATCATATTGGTTTTTCTGATTTTAAACGTTTTCATTGAATATTTTCTTAATTAATTATTGAGGTTAAATAATATTGATGTAGCCGAATTGGGCAAATTACATCATTTAAAGCTTTGCAACTTGTAGAATTGTAATCAGGGAATTAAATAATGTTGATTTGATATATTTTTAAATCATTTGATGATTTGATGGGGTTGCAATAATAATTTTATTTAGAGTTGTCAATTATCTAACTAATACTTAATCAATTGCAATTATACAACTGAGATTTTGTTAAGGATAATTATTCAATTACCCTGTATCAATTTCATAATTATAAAATAATATTTACTATTTTTTTATTGACTTTAAAGTTTAAGGGTTGGTTAGGGGATGAATGCTATATTGTAACTCGTTCTAGTTATAACCATGTGAAAGCTTGGATTTTTCTGTATGAAACTCTCTAATGGGATGTCTCTAAAATGCCATTTTGTAAAGGAAATTGTAATTTGTAAAAATTGTAATTATTCAAAATTGCAACGGTATTAAGTGGGGTAAAAGTGGTGGGAACCGAAGCATTATAAGGGATGTCGGGGCAGCTCGAGCTCAGCAAAAGGTCGACTGCAAGCAACCGACACAGACTCGCGTCTGCATCCTGACTTTTTCCGCCATTTTGATTTTAGCTATTTTGCTGCCCGACTACCACGTGACTGCCACTAACAACAGCTGATCGATAATTGAGTGTTATGCAATAAAGTAGAGCTCGACCCAAATGCAAAAAATGTAGCTAATTTTTTGGCGGATTTTTCGTCTGTGTTGACTTTTGGTCCACGACCAATAGCAAGCGAGCTATTCGAGGAGGCGCGGAAAAACGCGAATGGCAACGTTGCCTTACAAGATGGCCGCTCGACCCAAATGCAAAAAATGTAACAAATTTTTTGGCGGATTTTTCGTCTCTATTGACTTTTATATATACTTTCAAATCTAGTAATAATAAAATACATTTTCCAAGACAATGACAGTAAACAAATTATATAAAATATTTAATATTGCCAAAAATTATATTATATTTATTATTAATAATACTAGTATAAATAATTATATATAATAATTATACATAAATAATTTTACTTAAAAATTAATATGTATTTTTTATTGTAAGTAGATAGCATAATTATATTGTCTGCGAGTTGTAACATAACTTCAGTATACATAACATAACACTCAATTATCGATCAGCTGTTGTTAGTGGCAGTCACGTGGTAGTCGGGCAGCACAAACGAAAAATCCGCCAAAAAATTAGCTACATTTTTTGCATTTGGGTCGAGCTCTACTTCATTGCATAATACTCAATTATCGATCAGCTGTTGTTAGTGGCAGTCACGTGGTAGTCGGGCAGCAAAATAGCTAAAATCAAAATGGCGGAAAAAGTCAGGATGCAGACGCGAGTTAAAAAACATAAAAATGTAAGAGGCTTTTGACAAATGTAATTAGACAGTCACACTCATTGAATGAGTGCCAGCAAGTGCGAGTATTTGGTCAAATAGAAAACAACTATAGTTAAATCTGTAAATCATCAGTTTTATTGTCAAACACCATTTTAAATTTTTTTGACAGAGTTCCGGATAACTCTCAACAATTCATTAAAAGTAGTTCAAATGCACGTTCAAATAAACTACTTGCACCAGTGTTGCCAACTGTGGCAAATCAAAAATTAAATATTTGATTTGACATTCGGCAATCAATTTTAGGTTATGATATAATAAACAGTTCTAATTTATTAATAACAATTTAATTAAATATGGATGTTAAATCAAGTTTGAAAGAAGCTAGGGATGCATTAAAAAATAAAGATTATAAAACAGCTCTAAAAATAAGCAAGGTAATTTATAAAATAATTTATCAAATTTTTTAAAAAAATAATTAATAAAATATATTCATTTTACAGTCTATATTACGAGAAGATAAATCTAATTATATGGGTTTAGTCTTTTTGGGTATTTCATTACAAGAAGAAGGACCGACAGATCAAGCACCGAACGCTTTTAAAAAAGCAATACATTTAAATGCCACAAATGTGTTGGCATGGAATGGTTTGATTAATTATTATGAGAAAAATGATTCGATAGAAGTGAATCTCGAATTAATTAAAGCTTATAGGACTTTATTGAAATTGGAAAGGTAAAATATCAAAAGCGTTGTTTTGATTCCTGTTTAGTATATTTTAAATCGATGTTGTTTATAATTATTTTTGTTGATAATTTAATTAAATAATTTTTTTGGTTGAAAATTAATAGACTTTGAGATTTCATTTATTTATAAACTAACCTATCCTAATTCAACCAATTGATTTTGCAACTTGATTAAATAATAACTCTATTTTCAAGTTTGAACTTCACTCAAAGTTTTGACATTTCATTCAAAATTTGACATTTCATTCAAAATTTGACATTTAATTCAAAATTTGACATTTAATTCAAAATTTGAAATTTATTCAAAATTTTATTTTGATTCATTATTGTTTGACATTTTGGTATCAACATTTGACATTTTAATATCAAAATTTATTATTTTAGTATCGAAATAATTTCTGTTAAATCTATAATTTCATTTACCTACTAAGTAAAATGTTTTTTTTTTCAGTAATGGACTTAAGCTTATAGAAACATTGAAAAAAATACCAAGTGTACTGCCAAATGAATATGAAGACAGTGTTCCACTCATAAAAGACATTTATGGGCTAACAAAAGATGAGAAATCATTAGATAATGTCAAAAATGAAGCCTTAAAACAAATCAATGTGATTTTAAATAAATGCAATGATGTTTCTGATGATTTATATGAAATTGTGAGTATTATTTGTTTTTTACATAAATATTCACTAGGTTTGTGTTTTTACCTTATTTGTGTCAAACCTAATTTGATAGGTAACTAAAACGAACATAACCTTAAATTTGTTGTGACAGATTCTGGGGATTTTTACACTTTTTATTAAATTAGTTGAGGTTATGTTATTATGCTGTTTTTATTAAAACACCAGTCTTGACTGAAGAAAATTTCTATCTAAAATTATATATTTTTGTTTTAATTAAACTTTAAATAATATATTACACAAGTTTTGCTGTGTATTGCAGGTGGTGTGATTTTGCATACATAACCTCAAATAAGATTTTGGTGTATTTATTTGTTAGTTTATGATAACAATGGTTTCATAAAACCATTGTTATCATAAACTGAGTTTTAGTTTAGTTTTTAGTTTCTTTAATTATCTATACTGTATTCAATTTTATGGTAGAGCGCAACAAAACAAAATTTAGCGCGCGAATATATGGACCACCGTATAGCACGTCCGGCGCACGATGCGGCTTAATATCTATAAGCTACATTGTAGATGTTTTCTTTTGGTTTTTAAATACTTAAACAGGTTGAGTTAGCAAACCACTTGAGAGGTCAAGGTCAAGCATAATTGTGTGGTTTATAGCGGTTTCAGCTGGCGTGTAGACTGTTGTTTGGGTTGCTATTGTTATTGGCATCCATCCTACTCATAAGAGTAGTAGGTCCAAAGCTTTAGAATCCCCAAAGCTTTGGACGTTGAGGCAGTGAAGTTGTAGAATGGCGGGGGTACGTTAGTCTTGATCGAGGTAGCCGGCGGTGTCTAGTGTTGTCAATTTTAGGACTTTTTGTTGTGCCATTGGTGGTACCACTAGTAGATCTTGTTTGTCTTTTCTTAGTTCTAAAGACTTTGTCTTGTTTCCCAAATCTGTCGTCTAAGTCTGATACTTTTGAATGATATTCTTGTTGCCGGAGCATCAAGACGACGATTCTTGGAGTGGTTTGAACTTATTGGTTTGTACGCTTTTGGTGGCAACTAAAGGTTTTCAACTCAAGCATCGAACACTGGATTATAATGAGCCCGGATTTGGATGCCGCCGTCCTTCTCGTTGGGAAACTCCGCGGGTATCGCCGGGATCGGACTGCGGGCCGACGAAGGGGCGGCCGAAGGGGTCTTGATTTTCTCGATCGGCTACTCAGAAAAGCGCGGATATCTTGGAAACGGTGCGTCGGAGAAAAAAACGACTTCATCATAGATGGACCCGAAAAAAGGCGCAGAAAGGGTTTCAGAAAACGTCCTGAAAAAAATTTGTATTTTTTATCACCGGGAAATAATCGCAAAAAACTCAAAAACCGTGTTTCGCACGTTGCAGGAGAACCGTAAAAGCTTTCGGGTTCCGGTCATTTTGCATCAATTACTTGCGTAGTAGGTAGCCTAACGGTATAATAATTTTGCATTTGTATTAAATTGTGCTGTTTATTAAATCAATTTTTTTATTCTAGTATGAAGAAAGTTTTATTCATCTTCTTAGTAACCCTGATACAGTAACCACTGAAATTTACACCGAATACCTCAAACTATTATACAAGTTGAAAAAAATCGAAATGCTTGTCATAGAAGCTGAAAAAATGTTTAAATACAATGATAATAACATCACTTCCTTAGAATGGATGTGCAAAGTGTACGGAGAGTTAAACATTGAAGACAACGAATTACATATAGCAATAAAAGAAACTGTACAGAAATATTATGAAACGCTTTTAAGACTGCAGGGTGAATCTTGTATGGGATCATTAGTGAAATCTATAGTTTTATATGAGGCAAAGAATTTAATTGAAGCCAGGGAATGTGTTAAAAAAGGTAAGAAAAATTATAAAATATTATTTAAGGTAAGTGTTTCTCTACAAACTACTGTTTTTGGCCAGTTTACGTCTTTAATATTTTTGGGACTGATTTGACGTTCCCAATGATTATTAAGTAAAAAATTAGAAAAAAAAAAAATTAAATCAAATCAACTCTAGGAAAATAGTACATATGCTACTCGGAGTAGAACGTGCATTTAATGTTCTGCTCAAATATTGGATAACTCAATTTAAATTATTTTCCAGTTACTAATTTACGTCCTGGTTTATTGCATTCTTGGATCCTACTAACTAAAATCAATATTCATTTACATTTTTACGACGATGCCGTTGAATCAGCTTATAAAGCTGAGGAATTGTTACAAATAAAAAACAATAATACCTTATTACAATACAAAATAAGCCGATTACTTTGCCACTGCCTTTCAAAATCGCAAGATATTAAGCATCTGGAAAAAGCCATCAAATTATGTTTACATGTAAGCTGAATTGATTGATTAATGACTATTTATTTTAATCAACTTTATTGTAGCTACTTGAAGATTCTTCAAATGATGACGAATTAGTTAATTATTTAGTTGAATCTTATATAGGAGCAAACAATTATGTAGAAGCTAATATGTGGATAGATAAGTTAAAAAATAAAACTGTTATGAAAGCTAAATTGTTGAAATCGCAAAATAAATTAAGTCAAGCTTTGAAAGTTCTTGAGGATGAGAGTATGGAGAGTTCTGAGTATTGGAATGAAATTGGTGAAGTGTATTGGAGGTTGGAGAAGTATGAGAAAGCTTTAATGCCATTTTTAAGTGTAAGTATTTTATGATTTAATTTTTTGTTGTTATTTGTTTGGATTTTTAGGCTGCCAAATTGGATCAAAATTCGTATAAATGTTTTTTAAATTTGGGAAATTTTTATAAGAAAGTTAGGGATTTTGATAAAGCTAGAAGATGTTATGAAAAATGTTTGAAGATTAATAAAAAATGTTCAGAAGCTGGTGTTGAGTTGTGCCAAATTTATCGGAAGCAGCAAAAATGGGTAAGTAAAATAAGTTTCATTGCATGATGCATCTGTTACTAACTCACTTTTTTGTGTGTTTGGAACATGAAATGAATCACATAATGCTATAATATTCAATCACGTCCATACTTTGGCAATGTTTTTTTCTGTACAATATGAGCTGGGGTTGATTATTTCTTTTTTTGTATATATTTTCAACTGAGCCTGCGCATCTATATCATTCTCTGAACATTTTGTTTGGGACTGTAGTTGATGTGTATTGCAGTCTGCTAACAAAATTTTGTTTCAAATGTGTAATTAATGTATTGTCATTTTTCAGGAAGAGAATTTAAATCTCTTAGTGAGTTTAACATCGAATGCTATAAATGCCAACAACAAATGGGCCCACATTCAACTGGGTATACATTACTTGGAACAAGAAGATTACGACAATGCCATCAAGAGTCTCCGACTTGTAATCAGGTCTGATCCAACAAACAGGTAAAATATTATTCAACACTATTGGTGACCATTTTGATTATTTGTGAGTAATTTTCAACTGCAAACAGTAAATGTTCATAAAGATATTTGTTTTTCTAATTCAGTATATGTCTATATCGGCGGCCATTTTGTTTTAACAGCGATAAATTATGACGTAAATAGAATTGAATTCCGAATAATGTTTTGAAATACACATTTATAAATATTACGATTATTTACGTCAATTTTATCAATTTGCGAACATTTTGTATTTAAAATTTTGATTTTACTTTTAGTCATTGTTGGGAAAGTTTAGCTGATGCTTATTTTGCTCGCGGAGCATACACCTCATCTCTAAGATCCTATCAAAAAGCAACAGAACTGGATCCTGAATCATTGTATCCAATCCTACAAATGGCGAATATTAGAATGGTAATAATTTAAAAATTTTACGTATTTTTCCAAATTTTCTCTAAGATTTTAGGTGAATACGCAGATGCTAGAAAAGAATTTGAAAATGTTCTATCAAAAAACAAAACATACGTTCCTGCATTGAAAGGCATTGCCGAGACTTGTTTATATCAAGCGAAGCATTATTACAGACAACAATTGCACGGATTAGCACGCGATTCGGCTCAATATGCCATGGATAAAATAACCATGTAATTTGACATTCAGTAAGCTTGAAAACAACCTTTACAAAATTTATTCAACTGAATAAAATTGATATGGTGCTTGTTTTGAGGCTTTAATAAGTGTAGTAACCGATTATTTTTAGAGCTTTAAAACAACGAGGCGATTTATCGTGTTTATGGAAAATCGCCGCCGAATCTTCATATTTGGTAACAAAACTACCGGAAAGGTTTTGTTGTTTGCTGGTTACTGCTGCATTAGCTGAGGGCAATAGTGATGAGAAAAAGATTATATTGGAACAGGAAGAATTATTTATACTTGCTGCTAGGTGAGTGCTGTATAATATTTTTATTATTTCAACTGGTGAGATGCTAGGCATACTGATGAGGGGTGCATACTTTGAAACACAATTAATTTAACATTTTTTATTTAAATTTGTTTGGTTAAGTAATTGACTATTAACTAATTAGCATTGTTATCTCTTCATTTCACTTTTAGATGTTATTGTAAATCAATTAACTTAACAGAAGAGAATATATTGATATATCACGATTTGGCCTGTTGCTACTTTTCACATGCGAAAGTGCTGCAAGAAAGTGAAAGCAAGAAGAAATTATTGGATAAAGCGATGGAAGTAGTGCATCATTGTTTGGCCAATAATAGCTCTTATTGGCAACATTGGAATTTGTTGGGCAATATTGCATTTAATAAAGGTAATTAATGAAATTTACTAAAAAAATTGTTTTTAATATTTTATGTTTAGAACCTAAAGGTTATGCTTTGGCTCAACATGCATTCATCACGGCGGTTACATTGGAAGCAAATAGTGCATCAGCTTGGTGCAATCTAGGAACACTGTATCTTCATATAGGTGAAGTTAAGTTGGCTAATGATGCGTTTTCTCAGGCGCAAAGGGGTGATCCGAATTATGTTTGCAGCTGGGTCGGACAGGTAAATATACAACAAAAAGGAATTTTGTAAAGTAAAAAAAAAAATGTTATAGGCTATTATAGCCGAATCAGCGGGACATGAAGATGCGATGGATTTGTTTCGTCACAGTACACAATTGGATGCCAATCAACAGGGAGCGATTGGGTATGCTTTTTGGGTGTGCAGGACTTTATTAGAAAATCCACCAGATAAGCATATTTACTCTATTGATAATATGCATGCTGTACCGGTTGCTTGCGATGCCTTGACTTGGTATGTTGGTAAGTAAAATAATATTATATTATATATGTTGTGGATTTGCTGGACTGCAAGAAGAACGAATCAGTTCATCTTGGACGAAATTAAAGAACCGGAACGACTTTCAAGGATCAATTATTCTCGCATTTTAAAGTATTTCGGACACATTTGAAGACGGAATGATGACAACCTTGAAAAGCTTATCGTACAAGGAAAAAGAACAAGAGGCAGGTCGTCTCTGCGATGGATCGATCAAATAAAACAAGCAACAAATAGCATTGATCATCAAGCAACATACACCTCTAGAAATAGAGAACGAATAGCAAATAGTGAGGGGGATGAAAAAAATATAGTCACAGTCAATTGAATCACGAAAGGATTTGAAGAAGACGAAGAAGATACTGAAGACTATTCTTGTCATGAATGACTGGAATGGGGACGTCTGTTACGTAATGCTTTAGGGATCTTCTACATTTTCTTCTTCTGTGGTCGATTCTAACGTTTTCTACTCAACACAAAGTTTTGTGAATCTTTGTGGCTTTTTGACTTGATTATGAAGTTAGTTTAGCGTTTTGCTGTCTTATGGGGTTGCGAAGTCTTTGTCATTGGTGTTTAGCGGCGTTTCTTTTGCGGACCAATGCCTTGTTTGCGCTTGATAATCTTAAAGGATTATCGGTTTGAACCAGTTGGGTTTTAGTTAAATGTTTAACGCTTTTTTTCGCAAGCGTTGTTAGTGGAGGTATACTGCCTATACATGAGAAAGTGTCTTTAACGGATCTTCCTCTCTCCTTGTATGCTCCTTTTCCGTAGAGTTCCAGTAATTGTGCGTTGTGATCAGAGCTTACGTTATTGATTGTCTTAATTTGGAACTGGAAGTTGACATCTTGAAGTATTGCTACATGAAGAACGTTTCCTTGGTAGCCAGGTGGGCTTATCGAGATCTTAAACTTGAAGAACTTTATATTTAATTTAGTTGATCAATGCTCGACTTTTGGTGTATTATTTTACGTTTTTTCACGCCGAAATAAGCAGAACCTCTATATTCTGATCGGAGAAGAAGAATGTTTGCATTTCAGAAGCACACTCTTAGCAACAACTGGTGCATATCCATGCAACCAACTTTGCGCTTTGATTGATTTGTGTTGGCGCTTTGCCAAATGTTTTGTTTGCGATTACCTTTGCCAGTTTGTGGAGTTGGAGTTGACGCAGGGTCGGGGTTAGCGACTTTATTTCTGTTGTGTCTTTTCTGTGCCCAGACAGAGCAGTTTAGGAAGTTTGCTGGATGAGGTCGAGCACACTTTGGCAGTGTGTTCTTTGGTCAGTCCGGTGCCTGATTTGACTTGTTGAGTAGTTGTAAAACAACGCTTGGAAGTGTGCTTATATTGTTGGCACTTTTGGCATTGCACAATTTTATTTGACCGTTTTTTAGGTTCAACGCTAATCTTAAGACTAAAAAAGTTGTTGAACTTGCCGATATCTGCATTTTTACTCTTTTTCGGTAGTGAATGCGAGTTTCTTTGTTTGTCATTTAGTGGATATATTTAGAACTAAACCTTAGAGATTTAAGTTTTTGGTCTGCGGTTTTTTGGGTCAGGAACTCAGTGCTTGTCAGAGGCTAAGTGAAAGTGACTTTGTAGCCGGTAAAACGCTGATCACATCTTGGGTGTTACGGGCAGAAAGAGCGGAAAAAGTGTTAATTATATTAGAAGCGTGCCTATAGTGACAGGCTTGAATCTTTCCTTAGGATAACCTTTTTTGGTTTTGGATTTTTTTTGGCGGGGCGGCGATGTTGGGTGGACGAAATTCTCTTGTGTCTTTTGGATTGAAAGTCTGCGATCTTCTTGTGAATAAAGTCTGCAATCTGCGTTTTGGGCCACAGTGACATCCGCATTCTGAGGCGCAATGACATTCGCACTTTGGGAATGTTCAAGTCTTTTTGGTGCGTTGGTGTCTGCATTTCCTAATGCGCAGATGTCCGCACTCTCTGCTGGCTGAGGGTGGTAGAGTGTTGTAGATCGGGAAACTGCAATATTTTAACCTCATAAGTGGTGTTATGGGCATTTAGCTTCTGCTGTAAGCTGCCTCGCTAGATATGGTGGCTGGCTTTCACTTTGAAATGGATTTGTCGACAACCGGCAGTCGATTGTTGTTGCTTTATTGCATTTTTATATCTATTTTTGTATGTTTTGTTTGTTTTCACTTTAGGTTAGACTACGGCTACTTGATTCACCGGTCTTTTGTGGAAGTGAACTTACATGTCTGGCTCGGTGAGTCGGGCCAGATTAGTTTAGATATGTTGGCGCAGCGGGGGTATCTCGAAGTCTGTTAAAATTTTTCTGGTTTTCAAAGTATTACTTTGAACAGCCTCGAAACGGTTGAGGTGACAGCTTGCGGCCGTTCCCCAGACTGTGAACGAATAAGTGATTATGGGTCTTATGGTAGATGTGTAGAGCTGGATTATGTTTCCGACGCAACATTGGAACAAGAAGATTTTGCCATTCTGGTTTTATTAAGAATAGACTGCACGTGCAATTTGTATGTGAGTTCTTTGTCGAAGGTAATCTCCAGATACTTGGCAGCATCGGACCACGGTATAGGAACGTTTTTGAGATAGACATTGCTTTTCTCCAGATTCACTTTGACTTGCCACTTTCTTAACCATTCTTTAAGATCGGTGGTGGCTTGTTATAACCTCGAGGTGACCACCGCGAGTGACAGTGAAGAGTGCTGTGTCGCTATTTTAATTTCGGGCCTGCATACCGAAGGCATATCAGCGACGAATAGGTTAAATAGCAGAGGAGAGAGAATGGAGCCATGAGGAACTTTTGCCGTAATATGTTGTAAGATAGAAATGTGTTTCAAAATTTTTACTGACAGAGTTGTGCTATTTATATATAAGGCTATTAGTCTTACAAGATGCAGAGGGAAGTTGTTTTTGTACAGTTTGTAGAGAAGTTCCTTGTGCCAGACGTCGAAAAAGACCACCTCCGTGATTTTTTTTGCTAAAACCTTCGACTATAAGGTCTGTCACGCGGTTTAATTGAAAAACAGCTGAATGCCCCCGTGTTGAGGGGGGGGGGGAGGATTGTTAGCTTTTGTGTGGTTCAGTAGTCTTTCCAGGATCATTTTTTCTATGACCTTATTGCTGGGGTTGGCTTCTGTCTATGATTGTTGAAGATGCATCTACTACTGCATGCGGTCGAATCTTATGCTATGCTTTACATCTGAATGATCTGAAAGCTAGTCATGACAAGTCCATGAAGTTTTTGGAATACAGAGCAAAATTTACTCTAGATTGTTGTTTGGATTGTAAAGTATTCTACAGGGAGTTTATAAATAAATGGGATTATGTAATCACTTTAAATATGCCGCCTTTTTAAAATCGTCCACTATACTACATATGTTTTCATGTTTGCTTGACAGCTGTCAAAGTTGATCTGTCAAAACAAATAGTTTAGTGAACAATTTAACAAAAGCGGCACATTTAAAGTGATTACATAATCCCATTCATTTATAAACTCCCTGTATATACGTTTGGATGAGATGCTTTCTCTTCACGGTACCTTCACCTTACCTAAATTTTATTTAGAATGAAACTCATACTTCATCTTCATGTTCAAACAACAAATAATGGAAGGAATTTTGTTTATCTGTATATTACAACATCTTTTCAAAAGAATGTTGTAATTATAAATGAAAACATTGCGATAGGCTGCGCAAGAATTACTAGATTTATTTTCTAGCTATCACATAATTAGTATTTACAAAATAAATTAAATAACTTATAATAATAAATTAACAAATATTTACAAACTTAGATATTCTGGCATGACAGTACAGTTTTTATACAAAATGGCGCAGTCTTCAAATTTGTTGATTGGGACATCTGTTCGATACTTATTCAAACCAGCATCACTAAAAAAAAAATTAAAATAAACATTTATAATATTTAAAAATTCAATATAAGATTTACCTAGTTATATACATGCCCAATGAGAGTATAGAACTATTTTTGGCTTTATAATCTGCTTCACAAATAAATCTCCTTCTGCACGCATCGTTATCCATTTCCATGGATTCGAAAGCAAACTCTGTTAAATCCAATCTAGAAAATAATGCAAAATTATTAACCTTAATTAATTTGACATAATTTTGATTATTTAGATATATTTCAGGTTCCAAAACAGTTTTAGTATGAAATTAAGTAATTGAGATTATACCTCTTGATTAGATCCTTGACCAAGTCAACATTATCAAAAATGCTCTCCCCCAAGTCCCTTCCGTATGACGAAGTATCATGATCGTGGTCAAAACTAGGGCTGCTGCTGCCGTAGTATTCAGGAGCGGAATGATAGCTAGCATGCGGGTCGGATTGAACATAAATCTTTTCCGGTGCAGCTTGCTTATATCTTAACAAAGCGAATAATTTACCAGCAAATAATGCGAATGCTATCGCGGTTCCTATCAGAAAGACAACCTTTACTTTGATTGCTAGGAAAGCTAGATAATAGAGAATTCCACTGTGACCTAAAAAATATATTTGTTGTCATATAATTGGTATTACTGTAATAATTAATTCTACTTACGCAATGAATGATATTTATGTTTATATTTAATTGGAACTCCTCCTTTCTTTCTGGCCATTTCTTGATCATCTTCTTGCGCCAAACACATTGACACAATTAATAAAACTAAAATCAATTGCTTCAACATTTTAAAATTGGTTTGCTTGCAAATATCATAAATCAGATGATGTGCGACTGCCAAATTAAAATTCCGTCTTCTTATATATAGTAGTAAAAAGTAACTTTCTTTGTTTGCTGTTATCATTATTGGGATGAACCACTTTTGGTTTCAACAAATAGATTAGTATTAATTTGTGTTTATTTCAACAATTAGTGTACATACAAAGAGGTTAACTTTCACACTATTCCTGTTTGTTAATCAGTTTATAACATTTTTTCTACGTGTGATTTAGAATTTCATTCATAATTTATAAAAAATACAAAGAAATAATTGGAATGAAATCATCTTCGAATTTAATGTTGTATTGCATATATTTCGATTATTTATAATAAATAAGAATGATTTACGAGGGCGATATTTACGACGTGTAATCATATAAGTGAATAAGTCATTACACGCGAGTAGAATATTATATTTTATTTATAACTATCAAATAATGACTCAATTATTCTATTAAAAACAATTGAATAATTGCTGCCAATATTGAAATCCGTGCATGTGATCCATAATATATCAGTTTTTGTAAGGTTGTGTACAGTAAAACAATTTTTTCATAGATAAAGTGTAGTATTCTACTAGTGTGTAATATATACAAATTTTGTTTTCAGAGAATAATCCGAATGATTCTTGTGCGTGGAACATGCTTGGTTTGTTGCGAGAACGAATGGGATTGAAGAAAGGAGCGTCGATTGCATTTAAAAAATCTTTAATATATTCCAAACAAAATGTTAGAGATTACATCAATATTAATTACGGACGATCTTTGCACGCGCTTGGAAACTATAAAGAGGCCGTCAAGTTGTTCCAGGATGTCAAGGAAGCCACTTTTAATAGCGGAGGTGGTCTGGCATTAGCATTATTTAAAGGTAAGATTATAAAATTGTTTGTATTTAGTTTTAAGGGTATCTTGTTAAGACCTAGTGGTGACGTCATCATACCTTATTAGTCATAGTACCGGGGTTTGAGTTTTGTTGTCAATTCTCGATAGTCTTTAACTTTACGTAGCCTTTGAGGTCATAGGAATATTGTTCGTGTGATCCGCATCTGCCTTCGATAATATAACCCAGCGTCCAGACGAAATTAGGGCTAGCATCAGTAGATCAAGCTTCTGGGTGACGAATGTTACGGATGGAAGTTGATAAAAATGTAATTTCGAACAAATTAATCTCAACAAACCCAAGTTTGGGTTTTTATTATGCCCACCTTGATCTAGGAGTCAGTACTAAACATTCTTATCATAATTTCCTAACAGAATTCAAATATTTTTATTAATGTATTGCAGATGAACAGTATGAAGAATCATATGAAGCCTACGAGCAAGCTTTACATTGGTTGACAGATGAAGCGGGTTATCAATCAGATTTGCTAGTGGCTTTAGCCTCAATGGCATATTTGTTTCAAGGAGCCGATGCTGCTAAAACGTTATTATTTCAAAGGTAGGAATTTTCTTTAATTATACAGTACTTTTGACTTGCGCTGATTGTTCCGGAATATGTTATTCAATTTTTTTTATTTTAGTACTCAATTAGAACCCAGATCATCTTGGGGTTTGTATGCAACGTTATCTTTAGGTCTTCTTCATAAGGATCCGAATTTAGCACATCTAGTCTTGAATGAACTGGAAACTGATAAAGATAATCTTGATACTCTTCCTCATTATGGTATATTGTTGGCTTATACTTATTTAATACAGGTAAGTAATTCAGACATATAAAATTGATCCTTATGGTTTGCTAATATTTTAGGGAGAAAATACTAAAGCGGTTAGAGAACTCAGTAAACTAATTCATCGACATCCTGATACTTCTTCCTTATGGTTAACCTTATCAATTATGTTGCTTCGTTTGCATAAAGAAAGAAATGTCACAGAAGCTGCGGCTAAGTGTGCAAAAGCTGCTATGAATCTAGGTCAAAGCAAAATGGACGTAACTAAAGTAAGTAGCAATCTGCATATTAGTTATTAGTTTAATAATATACACATTGGTTGGCCCCAAAATATGAACTATACATGATAAAACTTTAAAGGTATGATCGCTTAAAGGACGCGTTTTGGTTTATACTGCGCATTACGTCATCTCGGTGACTTGTCATGCGAGTTATGCCATTTCAGTGAAAGCTTAGTATTATTTAGATAAGAATCGCACCTCTGCGCGTGATCATATGTTATTAGTCATAGTATTATGTGAACTAAGACTTTTAAATAATGACTAAATTCTATTAAAATCAATTGATTAGTGGCAATCATGATCAAAATTAGTGAAAAAATAGTAATGAAAACTTTCGCCGTCATTGTAGATAAAGTATAGTATTTTACTCGCATTCAATTAATTGAATTTGTGAATAATACCACCATTACGCACTTCTTGAACAATATTTTACTAATTATTTCTTTTATAGGTTTTGTGCATAATATCATTAGCATCTGTAATGTCTGGCGATTACAAACGTAGTTTAAAAGCAGCTCAAAATGCCATCCACTGTTATC
Source organism: Tachinus rufipes (assembly GCA_963932245.1). Classification (NCBI taxonomy): domain Eukaryota; kingdom Metazoa; phylum Arthropoda; class Insecta; order Coleoptera; family Staphylinidae; genus Tachinus; species Tachinus rufipes. The sequence goes on from OZ010743.1 coordinate 6,620,380, forward strand.
CCGACAAAGCAGAATCTTGGTCCGTTTTGATTTACTCATTGAAATTCAATAAGTACCCACGAGACGATGTTAAAGCAAGGATTGAGTTTGTTAAAAATAATTTAAAGTGCACTGAATTGCTCAGCAAATGGTTGCTCACTGTGTGAACGATTTTATTTTTATTTAATGTTTTATTAACTAATTGACGATTTGAGTAAGTAAAATTTGTTTTAATCATATTAATTATAATTGTAATAATAAAGTTGATTTATTTTTCATTTGATGGCTTTTTCTTGTCCGGTTTTGCGTAAATTGGAATGGCGCCTTCCATACCTAAAATATAAAAAAAAGTATATATGAGAGTTTAGATTTATAATTGATAAAAAAGTTGATGTTGGTTGATTAAACTTTTAAAATCTACTTAGTATATCTACTCCAGGTTATCAAAGCTACCTTCAGTTCAGTCAACATCAATTAATGTGTATTAAATTATAAACGGCAACGGAAATAACATGTAGGTATCGCGACGATTGAGCGTGGGAACCAAATGCTAGGTAACAGCGATTACTGGATCTCAATACAATACACTTGAAGACACAAACATTCATTCTACGTATTTATAGTAACGGAAACCGTGTAAAAGCCATCAAGGCTGTCTATACTCGTGGGAAATGGACACCATATACTATTCTACATGTCTTACCGCTTGGTGTTGCCATTTCTACATCCATATTTACAAACTTTTCATTTAATCCAGTCAATTGTGGTTCGTCGGTTGTTTCACGTTTATTGAGAAACTTTTTATCTTCTGTATCTACCACAATCTCTTCCGCGTTTGAAAGATTTGTAGCTAAAATCAAGTTAAATGTTTTCAGTTGTGAACACATATGTATATATAAAAAACATAGTACCTGGCAATTCTGGTATTAAAGCGACTTCATTTGGTTGGCATTTCTTCATCCTGTATGTCTGAAAAGCGATTTATGTATTTTAATATAAAAAAAAAAACTTAATTTTATCCACTGAAGAGGAAATAACAGTTTGATAGCAGAATTTAACACGTTTGTAGCCAAATTTTTAGTTTTGAAGGTTAATAACAAAAGTATACTTACAGTAAACACTTTCATCTCCGGATTATAATAATCGTACAATTTGACAGTCGCATCAACTTGATCTTCCACAATCACATTTTCGTTAATATTAAATGGAACACATATCGGTTCATTATTGAGTTCTGTGAAATACAACACAACTCTGTTGTTGAACTCTTCAAATTTCTTCACTCCTGAAACAAACAAAAATTTCTTTTGCAAATTTGTTTACAAATTGCAAAAGATCTTTTCAAAAACTTACGTGTATTGTCTTCATCCGTTAATTTAAACAATGTAGCTCTATCTGGTTCATAACCCGAAGGCATTGATACTTCCAAAACAGCCATATTGGAATGCCCTGTACCCATATATGAAACACATGGTGAAATTGTAGCAACAGAACATTGATCAATAGTTGAAACCGAGCTAACTTCAACTGCAACTTTAAATGCTTCGCTATGGACGACGCGATACATATTGTAGGTAATCGATAACTAAATCAAAATTATGTCAATAAATAACATTAACTTTTTGTCAATCCAACCTGAGCCAATAAACAGCCTTCTCCACTTGAAGACACTTTAATCATTCCTGGAACTGAATCCAATTTAATTTCTTTTGATTTGATGCGATCTTTTTTGCTTATATTAATATCATATTGTTGATCTCCACTTAATATATTTATTAGAAGTGATGGGTCTTTGTCGTTTATTAAAGCAGCGTATCGTGATAAAGCATCAAGAGCTACTACTGTATCCTGAAAGTTTGACAAAAATAATTTAAATCAATTTAATTTAAATAATTTAATTTAAACTCAATCACAGCGGCCAAGAATCAAATACAGACAATTGTTTCGGTTCTACAAACCTTGTCAGTGTGCCATTTTATGACTACGGCGTCGCATGATCACGCTTCAGCCTTTTTCCGCCCGTAATGCAGGCAACTTACATTACGGGTAGACTTACAGTTAATTCCGAACTACTGGTGAGATTATTAATTAAATTTAAAGAGAAGGATCTTGGGCATGAAGTGGACGTATATAACATTTGAAATGATTTGAGTTACGATTTTGGTGCAGCAGGAAAGATAAATTTGAATAAAACATTTGGTATACATTACGATATTTACTTGTGTAGTAACAAAACCTCCTTGCGATCCACGTTGTGTTCCTAACCAACGCACAATTGCATTGGCGTGCTTTAAGTTTTCACTAGAGGGGGTATTATGCAACAGTGACATCAAAACATATCCAGTCATTTCAATATTGCCTGCAGCTGATCCTGCAATTAATTGTTAAAGCTATTATAAAAGTAGTTGATGTAAATATATTACCAGATTGATTGCTCCAGGACATCATTTTTCCATCTCTTGTAGCAACTTCCATTAATCTACTTAAATACCTATCAGCTTCACTTTGCCAGTTAAGTAAATACAACGCATAGGTACTAATGGCTAGAGTATATTTATCAGGATTGTGTTGACCTCTGATGCAATACATGGCGTTAGTTCTGACTGTTTGGGAAATTTCTATTTTGGATTCTAGTAGACTTATGATTACGTAAGCTGTTAGTGCTGCTGTACTGTTTTCCATGCTTGTACCACCCTATCAACAAATTTAGATTGTATTGTTTCTATTAAAATCTACTAATATTAACTACCATATCGTGGAAAACATGCGAAACAGCAGCAAAGCATCCATTCTCCAATTGATGATTCATAATCCATTCCGTTGCTTTCTTAATAACCTTATCATCAACATAAATATATTCCTTGGCTTGTTGCAAGGTACGAACTACAAAAGCTGTTAGGAACATGCTTCCAGATGAATCGTGATAACCAAAAGCAGAAAATGATCCATCTTTGTGTACGTAATCCAAAATTTTTTGATAACCTAATAACATTGATTTAGGAAAGTGCAATTTAATTTGATTGGTTTGTTTACCTATTTTTATGTTTTTGACTGCTCTTTGACGTAAACTTGTTGTTAATTTGTTAACAGATTTTAAATAACGCAAAACGTGCAGATTGGGAGCCAGAACTGCCATCACTTGTTCACCGCAACCTGTTGGTAAGTTGACTAGTTTTTCCAAATTCTAAAAAAAATGTTTTAGAGATTAAGCAAAACGGAAACGGAAAAAAAGTTGAAGCAAAAAATTAATAATAATAAATGATTTAGTGTGAGATACATAAACTAGTGTTTTAGGGTATGCACCCTTCATCAGTGTGCCTAGCATCTCACTGGTCCAAGAGACTACTATTTCTTGTTTCACTAAGTAGTCTTAAATTATGAACTCAATTCAACGAATAAGGTGGACATTTAGTATTAAATTGCACCAAATAGAGTCACAGTTTCATTATTTACTCTTGAATTGTTACCTGAATTGTAGGTCCCATTAAATCTGAATTTAATATAATTCTACCACTTTCAGAACCATCTACTCTATCTTCAGGTATGTTGACAAACCATGTAACATTGTTAGATGCATCTGAAAATTGCAATTAAAAACGTGTCGTGGCTTTAATTTAATGCATACCTCCACCGCATAGCAATACAGATTTGGAAAATTCTGCTGGGTATCCTTCAGGTTCTACTATTAATGATTTGTATATAAGATCTCTAGAAGTAAATTAATTAAGTTATGTATGGTGAATCTAGTTTTATTTACCGTTTGTTTATAATGGTTTCTGGGCCGCATTCGCTTGGATAAGATGATTCGACTTCAGCTAAAACTGTTAGATTGATGGTTCCCAAATGTGTTGCTTTGACGCGGAAATTATGCACGTGCATGTCGTCTGCTTTGACACATATTGATGCCCTACTTGCTGTTACTTTGTCTAATAATTCTAATCCTGGGATGTTGCCTAATTTTAATCTAATCTAAAAATATTTCAGTTTAATGTAGATTAATGATTTACACTACTCCAAACATAACTTGGCCGTTAAAATAGGCAACTTTTTTGTCTTCACGTTTTATGGGTCAAACTAAAGTGATTCTACTTTAGCATCCGTTTATATAATCTTAGTTTAAACATATAAGGACCCTGTAATAGCTTAGTTTACCGCATGCTAAAAGAAAACAAGTCTTGTTGACTAAATACATTTTGATTTGTTTTGAGCGGATTGAAAAAGTGGAAAGGATTATTATTAAAAAAGTTTTCAAAAGACCACTGACATTTTGAACAATTACTAGACACCACCAAGGTGAAAACCAACCTTACTAGATAAAGAATCCAACATTGACATAACGTGACTTTTACTTGCCGGGAAACGAGTAAAGGGTTGGTTTGAGAACTACCTTATTATTTTGCTGACCTAAGATGGCATTCTTTTAGGTTGAATGAAATAAGATAGTTTTTAGACCGACATAAAAAAACAAGAAGAAGAAGATGAAAAAAAGAAGAAAAAAAAAAAGATAAAATATATATATATAATCGGTTTAGAACGTTTTTTGACGTTGTCCGATGCCCGTTTGCCACTCTTTTTTATTATCTCACTGTCCTTCTACTAGGTTTTTTGCAGTCATTGCCGTTTTAATTCCCTGAATCCACCTTTTCTTTGGCCTTCCTTTTTTTCTTCTTTGTTGTGGCACCCATTCCATTGCTTGCCTAGGAAGTCTATTTAAGTTCATTCTTTTAACATGTCCGTACCATATTAATTGTCGTTTTTCTAAATCATCATAGACACTCCCTTCTATTCCCATACGCTGTTTAATAATCTCATTCCTAATTCTCTCTATTCTTGATATTCTTGTCGATCTTCTTAAGGCGTCCATCTCTACGGCTTCTATTTTCTTTTTATATCTATCTGTAACTCTCCATGTTTCTGATCCATATAGTAGCTGGTTTTTTATCATGGTATCATATATGTTGTATTTGAAAAAAAGAAGGCAGAACCCTTAAAAAAATTCCAGTCTAGGTGGGGTCAAGAAAAGAAGTTCAAATCAAAATCAACACTAATGCCAGCTAGAATAAGCTTTGATTGATACAGGAATTATCTTAAGAAGGCTTAACCTTCAATCTAAGTCTCTCAAGCCAATCCAGATAACTTTGCAAGCATACTCAAGACTATTATACAACTCAAGGACCAAATAGTCTAATTTTGCTCCAAATCTTGGGAAAGAAGTTATCTTAGGGCATCAATTGTTTTTAGAACAAGATGTAACCATTAATTAATTTCAAACATATTTCTATTTTGGAAACAAACTGAACAAAAAGTTGAAAAACTTGCATTTAGTCCGGATGGAAAGAAATCAATTTTTCTAGTTGATTAAAGACTTCAAAATGACGAACGATTATTTCCGATTCTTACAAAAACCACGGTTTATCACATTGAGTTACGTATCAAGTCCCTATACGAGTTCCTTACTACGGATAAATGCTAGGAGAAAAACAATAATTTATTAACAAATGTAAAGATTGCTAGGTAGCAAAATTATAGACAAAAGCTTGAGTAGCTAATGTGCCTTAGTAGTTTTAATACAGAAAAAAGAAAGAGGTTTTTTCTCTCTGCCCGATTACCAAAGGAACAGAAAACGCTCAAAGATTTTGGAAACGTTCAGGTTCTTACCAATTTTAATCTGTTCTCTAGCTTTTGGCAAATATACATGGAGGAAGAACACAAACAAGCAATTGACTCCTCCTTCCTAACACCGATGTGGAGACGGACCAGTTCACGGTCGTTGGAAGTTTTTGAAGGACTTCTGGAAATTTCAGAGTATCTTGACGATATTTTTATTTATTTAAACGGTTACGTTGAACATCTCTACCATCTACGGTGTGCACTAGAAAGATTTGACCAGTTCTTTGTTTTCATTATACGGATGCTTGCAACCTTGGGGCTTTACCGAGAAGAAAAGGAATTTGATCTAGTCTCTAGCTACTGGAAAGTGCCCATAGAGGAAAATCAGAATCAATTAACAGCATTTGCTGACACTGATGGAACAACACGCCAACATCTTTTTAAAAATTGCTGTCGGATGTTGTTGAAGGACTTCTGGAAACTTTAGTACTAGTGTACTATCTCATTTTATGGGCAACGAATAAACTCTTCTTGAAATGTACATGGAATACAGAAAGAACAAACATCTGAAACCGTTACTCATTAAACGACTTGGCATAAAAATATGCCTCAGTGTATGGTTACTGCTCTTTCCATAAGATGTTGAATTTGTAGTGGTCGTGGTTTCTTAAGTAGTAGCGCTGAGTGAAAGTATATTAGAAAAGGCCCAAGGCTAATACATTCGTGTATGTCGCTCCTATAAAGTCTTCCTTAGACACTAGTTATCAACTATCCGCCATCTCCAAATTTTGGAGATGGTTTTTAAATTTGTCCAAAGACTTGAAGATGGCGGATACTCGATGGATAGTGCGTTGCGCCCTTTTATGATATTTTTTCACTCAACGGTAGTAGAAGTGGTTTTGTGTCTTTAGGCTCTACACTTGCTGTTTTCCAACTTAACATGAGTGTTTTGTGCTTTACGGCGTTAGATGGCGGTCTATGCTATAAATCATCTAGACATAATGAAAGAGTGAACGTAACCGGCAGTTGAACTTATGGTCATGGGAACATTCAATACCGGGTATTTTGCAAAACGAACGTAAACTCCAAGCGTAAACGAAAAACTGTTGGTGTATGATTGAAGAATACTTTGTAAACTGTAACATAGGTTGAATGTTGGTGCTCCCAACCAACATTCTAGGGGATTAGGGTCTCAAGAAGACCATCGTGGTTGAGGGAACGCTACGCTCCCCTAGCTTTTGGGAGTATCTATCTTTCTCTCTCTCTCTCTCTAGAGGTACCCACTTTATCCAGCAAATTCAGAATGATCAAGATCAGAAATATAAAACAACCTTAAAACTGCCGCAAACATTGGTTACCGCTTCGGGAGCCAGGCAGAACTCATCAGGACCATGACCAAAAGTTTGAACTTACGTACGTTTATTTGTGAAAGCAAGTTTACTATGCACACAGACCAAAAAGAAACAGTGGCGTATCTACGATTTTTGGGTTTAGGTCAGCTTTGAAAAAAAAATGTATTAGCAGACTCTTGCTTACAGATAGCTACGCCACTGCAGGGGGTGCAGCAGTGATATGAGTGCATTGAACGTTACTTTTCTTATCGCTAGGGCTACTTAAAAGTGATTCTGATAGTGGACCTTAATTTGTGAGTTGCACTTTACAAATGCTACGAGGAAGTGGAAAAATCATACATCAGACTACGATTTTTTTTACAATTTTATTGTTTGAGAAAAGTATCCGTGCCCTAATAATAGAACAGCTAGAAAATCCCACTGCAAACAACAAATTGTCGAACTAATGTTGCAAGCTTGAGGCAGACACACCAGGAAAAAGCATTTATAAATTTATTGGATGGAGAAACTTTGGCAGAATTAGTGAGAAGGTTTCAGCGAGATTGTGTACAGAGTCAAGAGATCATCTGGCATTATGAAAACATTTGCGACGACCCGAAAGTTATGACCATTGCATTATTGTTTCACATGAGCAGACTTAGAATAAAAACAAATTGGATTTTTGCAATGGTAGATTGAAGCCATTCCATAACGGGCAACTACCATTGTATACTACCTCGAACACCATTTATTTTATCGTTGAGGCTAACCAAGGGCAATTCTCCCTAATAACAGAATTTTTGTGATCCACACCTTTACGAATGCTATGAAATATCAGATTACGGCGACATACTACCAACATACAAATCTTATCAAACGTTCTAACGCAGAGTTCAATAAAAAATCCAAACCCCGATAGAATAAGAGTTCTAAAAGCAATTACTGGTCACCATCAATTAAGGTGTAAATCAATTTTGTCAACATTGGCAAAATTTGATCTTCCCTCGACGGGAAACGAGTAGAGGAATGGTCTAGAAACACTAACCTGTCTATAATTTATTCAATTCTAAAATAAAGCGCAATATACAGCACGTGCTGGACAAGATCCAAAACAGATGTTACAGTAAGCCCACCAAAAGCAGACTACTTACCAAAAACAACTCTACTCTAGGCATTTTAACGTTTGCTGCTTTAAAACTAGAGACATTAGCTGCTACAGACAATTTGGCGTCCTAAAGCAAAGTTGTTTCTTTTCAAACAACTGTTATGTCAACTGGCCAATCGAAACACCACTATAAATATCAAACTTTCACTCTGTAACTACATTGATTATTACAGAAATTAACCATCTTTTCCAGCAACTCATCATGCGACTCTATAGTAACTACTTAACCTACAATTTCCCCATCACTACATCCACTAGGCAAATGGAAACATGACTTGGATACTGCTCTGAGAATGATGCAAATGCATCCCGGCCTGCATTTTACTTACGGCTTTGCACATTCCTTCATAAGTTAACTGCTGAAAACAATTCTTTGTTCTACACTCCTTGACTACTTCTCTGGAAATGGAAACTTACCAACAAATGCCCTGAAGATTACTAACCTGCCTCCAAAAACCAGCTGTGTTCATGGCATTGCACATTCAGCCGTGGGTTAATTACTAAACCCTGGGGAACTTCTTGGCTTATACATGGCCATTATACGTTTTTGCCACAGGAGAACCGCCCAAGCACGTGTGGACGACACATGCACCAGTTAAACCAGAAGTGGTGTTTCTATTACAACCACCTAAAAGACAGGACACAGACTTGTTCACTTCTAACGGAACATCGAGCATCGATGCACCAGGTGACAAACCGAGAGCTTTCACATCAAACACACCACTACAACCTAGGAAGTGCCTTGTCTTGAGACAAAAGCCGGTAACAGTGCCAACACTGCTTTTGAATTATGAACAAAAACATCATTTGCCAATAAGTAGAAAAATTATTTGAACATAGTAAAGGCGCATGCAGACAACGAGAGAAAATTCAAATAGAAGACTCTTTTGAAGAAGAAAGTCAATGTGAAAAGGACCTCTACACCAAGGTACATATATGCAATCTGATTGGCTCACAATGCATTTCAAACTTCTCAGAGTAAACATCATTGAAAAACCACTACCAGGTAAGCTACTATGCGGAAGCAAAGACTAAATAGACATAATTTGGATACTGACGGCAAAAAACTACATACAATGGCAAAACAACACTTATATAAATATTGTGCAAATTTGATTGAAGTCTTGTCAAATAATAGTCACCATCAAGTGTATTGGAATAACTAATTAACGACGTAGAACTTACTTATGATTAAGTGTAGCAGAACTTTTAGTATAGTGTGTAGCAATAATGTTGATGTTACGATTTAAAAATCTACACCGATGCTGACATGTACAAATCCAAAAGATGTTGTTTTCATGTTGACCAGTGATTCATATACACTTGATGTTGGTTTTAACTATATTAAATGCTTCAGATATGTCAAAATATTTAACAACCCTGAACTACGTGCGTAAAACATGATAAAATTTAATGTCAACCCATCACAAGCATGAGTGTTTATAACGGTCCTGTAGAAATCGTATAATCTTTTTAGGCAGATATTCCAAAAATCTAAAAATCACTACAGCAGATAGTGATACATAATTTTTTTATATTTTAAAACTAAATCACACATTACATTGCAAATACATAAAAAAGTATTGCATACATTCAGTAGTAACAAAGTTACCAGTAAATTTAACCTAGAAAGTTTCAATTTTTTTCTGCGAAAGAAAGATTTTTTGTAATGGCAGTTTTTAAATTCCTAACAAGACTACAATACTTTGTTTATACCCTGCCTTATATACATATATTAGTCCGCATTTAGCGTACTAATTTACAAAATTGTTTTCTCATAACCTTAATGCGCCACATGTGCTTTATAGAACTGATCATAATATATAATTACGATATGGAAATAATACTTACTGGTAAGCTATGATTTAAATAATTGTAAATATTAACTGGCAAATGCAAGATTTCTTGTCTCTTAACAGAATATGGTAGTATCATATCAACAAAAAACGGCTGAAATGTTTTAATCTCTTGTTTAACCCCAACTCCAATACCATCAGTTTGAGACATACACATTACATTACTATTCCAAACTGTTATAGAATGCGGAATATATCTTGAAACATCAACACGTCCTGTTTTTCTAAAAAATCAACATTAGTAGTATTAAGTTAATAAAATGATACCACAAACACACAACGTTACCCTGTTGGAATCAATTCCCATAACCACGTTTCCGGAAAATAGGATCTCACTGAAACACCCCTATCTCCACCCAAAACACCATACATTTGATTAGGTATTAATTTATCTTCTATTTGTCCTGCCGCCAAAGAGTAAACAGTATATGGATCTACAATAAAATTGTTATAAAATAAATTTTTTACAATCAAATTTTACCTTTATAATCGCATAGTTTTGCTAATATATTCATATTGCTGATAGCTGATACGCCAAAATTCTGAAACATATTGTTTAATATAATTGGATTTCTTTAGTGTTGATTTGGTGTACGTTTAAGATTTCATGTACATCAAAGGCCTTTGAACCTAAAGCTGTATGCCAACGTTTTCTTCTTCTTAATTCTTCTAACTGACCCATTTCTTGGATTGATTCTAAAAAGAAGAAGAAATTAAAACCAACCTCCAAATAAAATGCAACAAAGAAATTCACGGACATAACACAAGAAGAAGAAGCAACATACATGTACACACAACAAGGACAGAAAAAGCAAAACAAACAATACTAGGCAATGGACTTGTCACTTACAACCAACTGCCTGAAAGTATCAAGAAAATAAAGAATTATAAAGAATTCAAAATTAAAATTAAAAAACACTATATATTAACAAGATCTAATTAGAAGAAGACAGAAGCAGATAAATAGAAACATAAAATGGTGCCCCGAATACGAAGCTCTGCAGCCGTCCACATGGAAACGGTGTAGAGCAGCAAGTGGGGAGAAAAAAAAAAACAAATAATATAAACTGTAAATATGTAAATATTTTATAATAAAAAAAAAAAAAAAAAAAAAAAAAAGGATCATTAGTTTATATTCAAATAGATTACAAAGTATTTACTTACCTAATTTCCTTTTTTTATTCATTAAACAGTTTGGTTCATAGCTTTCTTTGCCTTCTCTTGGTACCAAAAATGGCATTAAAATACTATGCACGTTTAGAAGTTTTGAACTACTCAGAAAAGAACTGGCTTTATCAGTGGCTGATATTGCACATAACGAATGTGGCAATGTGTTTATGCTTAGAGTTGCATATTCTCCTGGATATAAGTTGGCGTTTGTCCAATGAGATTCTACCTAAGAACAAATACAATAATAAATTGATACAAATTTAATAAAAAATTATTTACTTACAGTATTTGGTAAACATTTCTCCACATAAATATCAATAGTATTTCCAACTATTTCATCTTTTGTAAAGTAGTAGACCATCAATTGAGCTTTAGATACAATTTTATTATGAAGTCTAAATTTTAGTATGAATCTATCCACAAAACTTTCAGGTTTTAAGAATTTGTGCTCTTTTCCTATAATATTAGTCAACTCATTTTTGAAATTAATTATTGTTTTTCTAGGTACGTGCTGGATTTTTCTTATTTGCAAAATTTCATTCCTTGTTTTCAACTAAAATAGAATAAAATAAATAAATTTTGCACTGTGTAATCTATTCAAATTTAAGATAGAGCAAAACAATTTTTTTTATTAACTGTTTTTTTGCAATTAGAAACTTACCACGTAATAAAAGGTAATGTTATCATTATGCTTGAATTTGTTGGTTGTGTAAAGTACAGTAAACTGTTGAGGCGATTTACATTTGGACAACATTTTAGTATTCCGATCGATGTGAATATAGCTATTACTCGACGAGTACCATTTCCTTAACGTCAATGTGTCTCTCAGAGATGTATGATTTAATGAATTGGCCTAAAAAGAAAACAATATATTTAATGCAATAAACAATGTTTGTTTTTGATTGTTGATGAAACGAAATGATTTCTTTCTCTATAATTAATTAATCTATAAAAGAATAAACCTTAAAGTAAAACAAATTATTCTTTTAACTGATGGAAAGCTAGACACACTGATAAGGGGTGCATACTCAGAAATACTAGTATATGTGTCTTGATATAGATAAAAAGATAATTTGCATGTTTTTACTATTTAAAAACACTATACTCACTGATAAAACTATTTCCACAACATTATCCTTAACAGGCATAATACTAAATAAAATAGCACCATCCTGATCAAACACAAGATCACTACATTGTTTCAATTTAATATTCCACGACTTCTTAACAGCAATTTCGTAACAAATTTGGGCATGTTGGTTTTGAAAATCGGTGCCTTCTACTATTTTCAGTTTTCCTTTATAAGGTAATCCCGGTTGGAAATGTTTTATTTCTTCTGAAAATCTCATCTCAAATGGAAAAGGTTTGACAACAATGGATGTAGTTCCTGTTTCTATTTGATTTGTATTTTTCTCAGTAATTGTTGCTACTACATTCATATTAAGTTCATCTAATTTTGATAGATTGAAATCGTCTTGTGTTAATTTGAATGTTGCACAACCATTTTTTAACTGAAAATTGTTATAGAAATTAAGTTATATTTTATATTTGTGGATTTATTACTCGTTCCATTTTGCTTGATGAGTTATGGTCAATTCTGGGATAGCTTATTTTTAATATTGCGATTCCTTTTACTGATTTCTCAAAAGAGTATCTGGAAATAAATCAATTCAGATAAAAAAACGTTAAACATTTAACCTTACCTTGCGCATGCTGTGATTTCAATCATTTTAGAATTAGCATAAATAGTTTTTGGTGATGATATATCAACCTGAAATCTAGGAAGGATGTATTTTTTTACTTGAAATGGTTTGGTAATGTCATTCACACGAATTTTCCATTTTCCCTATAAAATATAAATGTTTTGAATAAAAAAGTAAAGAATTTAATTAGATTATTTACCAATACAGTTTCATCTGATAGTTGGTAGTCCAATTGAACTAAACCTAAATCAGTTGTTACTTTATCCCATACAACTACTGTAAATCCATGCGGGTTTACAATTTGTACATTGTTAATCTAAAATATAATAAAAGTATTTTGAATTTTATCAACAAATATTTACGGTTTTGATCATCTCAACTTGATGTTGTCTAAAGGTGCCTACAGACAAGCGTACATACGATTTTATACTAAATTTTTTTTATAATAATAATAATTTTTTACCATTGCCTTTCTGCTAGCTTTCATTTCTTGTGATAGTACAAGAACCCTTATTCTGATTTTATCTCCCGGTTTATATGTGGCTCTGTCAGTTTCTACAAATGTATAATCCGTGTTTGGGTAGATTACTATTGATTCGTCATTATGTTTGGTATATATTGAGCCATTTAGTTGTATTTGGAGATGCAGGTTTGCCCATACAACTTCTGTAAAGTTTAGCTGTGGAACTGGTAGTTCAAAGCAGGAATGATCTGTAACAATTAAGTTGATTGTATTCTAAACTAATTTAAATTTTGTAAACATTGAAAAAGGTTTTTATATTTTATTAGAGATATTTTGTAGGTTGGCATTGTTGCTACGTTTAAAGGATAAAGATTACTAAACCTTGTTGGGTTTAGTATGTCCTGTTACAAACACTTCAATATTATTTTTAACATTTCTTCTAAAATCTGTTATAAATATTTTACAGTTGCTTTATCAAACGTATCTATCTCGTATATTGATTCTAAAAACCTAATAAAATCTAATTTTTGACTACTCTAAAAAGAATCCAGGTCGTGTCCTTAGACTTGCCTTGCAATTACCAATGTTTTTCGTGCGTACTTTCTGCAACAATATTTTTAAGTAATTCTGCTTCCGGTTGAAAAAATACAAAACTTTCTAGACTTGACTCAACCAACCGCCTATTAGGATTGAAAAACTTGGTAACTTTTGGAACAAGAGCCAAAAGACTACATCTTGCAAACCTGGCATCAGACAATATCATTAAACTTCTTATTCTAGAATGATTTGAGATGCTCTTAAAAAAAAGTGACATGAGAGGCCAACTATTTTGTGGCCGTAGTCATGATCTAAAGTCCCTCGAATTTTTTTTTTGCCCTCAGTTTTGGGCAATGCACTTATCCACTCAACTGTTTGTCATTTATGAATTAAATGTCAAACATACTTTTTTATGTTATAGCTGCATGAACGTCAAAAGTGCAAAATAATTCATTTACTTGATGGTCTTGGGCGTCGGTGATCCGAAGGAGCTGCTCGTTGGTGACGGCAGTATGGTCAGCCATCAGATACAGAGTAGTGGAAACTGGTTGATTTAATGTTTGTTGTTTGTTGTGTGCGTATTGTTCTGGTTCAATAATGCTTGGGAAAAGTGCCCCAATAGCAAGTTGGAAGTAGTAAGGTCGGGAGTAGTTGGATTGCTCCCAGTAGTCCCAGTGCAGGCGTCGGTTTCCAGTCGTCATTGTAGTTCCACTTGCGCCAAGGGGTTCAACATGACGGTTATAGTTCCAGTCAATTGATGTGTTGAATCTTGGAGTTGGATTTGGAACGAATAATTTTTAATTTGGATTTGTTGCAGCTCCGCCCACTAGGCTGACTTGGGCAAGAGTTTGTTGCATGGTGCCGTCTGGCGGCTAACATGGCTACACCAATACAAATTTCAAAACTTGTCATCACCGGAGAAGCAACCATTATCATTCAGGTTGCCACACAACAACAAACAGTCACTTTCCTGCAGGTGCCGGACCTGTGGCTTACACAAAATCAGGCCACTCTCGACTACGTTCAACTCCTTGTCTATTTTGAGTGCAACACTCAAGAGATATGTTTGACTTTTCGTCTGTTTTAGGTGCGACACTCGAGAGGTAATCTATTGGACGTACTCCCAAACCAAACCATACCTGTAGCAGACAATTTTCCAGTCTAATTGTAGACGGCTTGGGACCACTCACTACAAATGCGGTAACATACTGCATAGAACTAATGGACACTACCTCCTTACGAAACTGACCGTACGCCTACAACGTTAGAAGCAGTTTATGGTCATGCCTTTTGGCCTCAGCGACCTTCCAATGTTCTACGAGGTGGACACTAAGTGCAAGTTCATGTAGTGATTATTACTTCTTGCCTAATTTAGCAACAAAGGAGCTGGCAACAAAGCCAACGATCTGGACTAATTAGTAGCTTCCGATTCTATTTACCATCGGCTATTGCGGCAAAACTAAGGCCAATAAAAAGTCATTGCACTACTACCTTTGAGGGTTGAGACTTTGGCTGCCGCTGTGCAGCAAAAATCGTTTTTCCGGATAAAAACTGGTGCCGCCCGATAATTCGCCTCTTTACAGTCTCATCCCGACAGCCGCCCTTGGAAACGTATTGCAATAGACTATGTACTTCCACATTTGCCACGCTGCACACCACCAGGGACGTAACCATTAAAATATTGGAGCAACAAGTCTTTTGTTAGTTTGGGTACCCCAAGATTGTGCTGAGTGACAACGGCCCCCAGTTTGTAAGCCGCAAATTTCGGGAAACCACCATAAAACAGAAATGAGCAGCCCGCCACTGAGTACAGCCAAACCAAACGCAGCAAAACCAAAGATAACAGCAACAGCAGCAAATCTGTACGTTAAAACAAATGCATAATTGCACAAAAACTAATAAATGATCCTTTTTAAGAGAAATCTTAAAAAAAATGGCAATGGCCCCTCTGCCACCGCTTCCATTCCTAACTATGTTATCAACAAGAAAATGGATTTTGAGGATAGACAAGAAAAGGTCAAAAAATTGACCCACTCCCATAAACTTAAGTGCCTAACACCAGGTGCTGAAGACGGGATTGCCGCTGACATCCAGGATTCCCCCGCACCTATGCAGGCAGGCCCATCTACTAACATTGCGGTAGTAGACACCGCAACTAACGAGACAAAAGGATTTATCACCGTCCAGCGTAAACGTAAAGGCTAGTACACACTAATAGACCATGTTGCGCGATTTGTCTATAGACCGTCTAAAGACACTGTCTTGTCTTGTCTAGCGTCCTCCACACTACGATATGAATTTCTCATCTTTGTAATCCACCATGGAGGACATTATTTTGTTTGGAATGAGTTCCTGCTTAGTGCTAATTACAAGTAAAAGAACGCCAAAACGTAAAGGTCGGAAGACGTGCGCAGTTTTCGCAGAAGAACCCAGGTTTGGTAATGTATTATTAAATAAATTAAGACTGGAAGTCGCCAAAAATAAGACGCATGGTAATCTTCAATTAGTTTTAAAACTTTCTTGTTAGACCACATGTTTTCAAAAGAACTGTAAAACTTTGGAATATAACTGTAAACAGCCGAACCACACTACTCAGTAGCTAGAGACAGACTGGGACGTGTCTTGCCACTAGACGCCGAGTGTCATCCACACTATCAAAATATTGCGCAACATTTCTATAGAAATGTCTACGTAGACAATCTGAGACACGTCTCGGAGACCAAAATCGCGCAACATGTCTATTAGTGTGTACTAGAGTTAAGACGTTTCTACCCTAACGTTAGTTACGTTAACAGGCTATCAGCCAACCCTCGGCAGTCCCCTTAAATTTACCGAGATCAGGTTTAAACTTGCGGCTATGGACCTAGCCGACAAACACCTGTTCTCGGGTTATTCCAAATAATTTAAGGATAACGAAATATCTATAATCTCAGCCGTAATTTTGAATACAAACGCCAACCACAGAATGGCAACTGCCTTTTTAAAATCTACCACGGTCAATTTTTTTACTTGGTCAACATGCGGCACATGCCGCTTTACCTAACTAAGGAAGACATTGGACAGACATTAAAAGAGCTGGGTGTCTTACCATCTAATGTTCATTGTATAGGACACGAATTTGGTCATTTTCCAATGTTTTGCGTAAATTTCAAAAAGAGCACAAAGCACGGAAATCATGAAGCTCACAGAACTCCTAAATCTCACGCTTAAGGTAGAACCAACAAAAATGGGACGGTGGCGTTTCCCAGTGTCAAAAATGAACACACCGCCAAGAGACCAACTCTGGTGTGTCGTAATTGTGTCAGCAACCGGCGGCATGCTCAAAAAGCACACCTTCGAAATGTGCTTTCTTTTCAAACAAATTCAACTAAAAATCATGTCTACTATTCCCACTATTGAAAAAGATAGATAATACAACTTAAGTTTTATTAAAAATCTGTTTCTAGAATGCGAACAGTAGACAAACTAACTCATTACCACGTAGCTGGTCACAGAGTAGACGTAGCAATACTCAAGTACGTCAACTTGAAAATTTAGATTAAGACTATCAATGCCCTAAGCTCCGACCACAGCCCAGTATTATTGGAACTCTACGAAAGCAGATTAAATGAGGAGGAGGAAGATTTGTTACCCACACGAATTGGATTTTCTTCTCAAGGTACCTGGAAGAAAGTATAAACAAACTATCCCCAGTAAGAATGGTTGAAGACAGAAAAAGGTTTTTAAAGCTCATCGGATTTGCGCTGATAACCCTTAGGAGAATTTTGCGCACAAAAGGCATTGATTCACAGAAAAACTCCATCGAGGGCAAAGCCAAAGCTAACAGCTTCACACTCCAATGTTCTCCTTATATGAGAAAGGACACTGATCTGAAACACGTCTTAAGAATTCACAGAGAAGACAATGATTTCTTAGAAGACAATGACAACGATACACTGAACGCTGAACAGTGTTCGTCTTTCTTCAATCAATAAAATTATATCAAAGATCAAAGCCCGATCTGCGCCAGGCTCTTACGGAATTCCTAACAGAGCTCTGAAATCCTTCTTGCACAAAGCAATAATGGCCCTCACCAATATTGCTAATGCGATCTTACGTAAAAGGCACTTTCTAAAACCTTGGAAAAACTTGCACGTAATCCACATCCTAAAACCTGAGAAGGAAAAAAAGTTTCTCCAAAAATACTGGCTAATCAGTCTTTTGTGCACTTTAAGCAAGGGCATAGAAAAGGTATTGGATCACATTATCAAAGGGTTTAAACTGAGAAAAACTTTGATAAAGTCTGGCACTAAGCTCTACTACTAAAACTTTACAGATTTTAGTTTCCTCTGCGTTTTATAAAACTGATATTTTATATCTAAAACGCAGATTACAGTACTATACAGTTAAAGGTCACTAAAGGTGCTCACCATAAAGCTTTGAAAAGTTACTAGTAATCTAGTCTAAGTAAAAATTATTTTTTTTTTTTTTTTAAGAACTTCTTCTTATCTTAGATAAAGCCAAATTTGGCAAAAAACCTGCTTGTTCGAATGCTCCGGCGGAACAAAAGGATGTCACTCCAAAACAAAATCCGGATGTACACAACTATTATCAAACCCCAAATCACGTTTGTATCCCGTCTGGGGAACGGCTACAAACACTCACTTTAATCATCTCAAAGCCTTCCAAAGTCTAACCTTGAGTTGGATTGTTGGAGCTATGACATTTTAAGGACTTAGCCAAGAAATAATTGAGGGTTACATAGACTTGCTAAACCAGACAAGAAAGAATACTTTTATAGGAGACCGGCCAACCAACTACCAAATTGAAGTGGGCTTACCAGTTTATCCCACAGCCAATAAAACATCTTATTTTTAATAATCTTCTTAAAAATGTCCAAACGGAAAGTACATTAGCATTACGGTCTCAAACTTCCAGGTGTCTCAACACTAGAGAAGGTTTAGTCTGTAAGCACTTTTCTTTTAGAAGTAAATTTGACACGTTGAATCTTTAAAAGATTCCTCCCGTAAATCATAGAAAAAAAGTTAATTAGAATCCATTTCAACGAAAAGTGACATCAATGACCAATAGCAACGCCCGTAACTGAAATTAAGTGATAGACACTACTTCCAACTACTCATCCTTAATCATAATCTAAAATCAAAAAAATTGGACATAATCGTCTCCTTTGACATAGTAATTACAGACGTATGCAAGGAAGACAATACTACCAATGTGATCTGTGGCATTTAACTAAATGTAGTTTAAAATTGGATATTACAAAACTCCTCCTATGTAGTGACTACAGACGTGTGCTAGAAAAACAAACATCCAATCTCTTAACAACAAACACTTGAGCAGGTAGAAAGGGCACTTGTTACCATCTTTGAGACTAAACCCGGCCAATAGGTCCCCTCTTTGATGCGCAGAAACTGTTCAACTTTTGGTTCTTTTGTTGGATTTGGTAAAGAAGATTTGGGCAACTCTCTGGAGATGTCAACTAGATGCGGTAAAGTCTTGGGGCAGTTATATATTTTCTGGTGCCAGTATGTGCAGTGACACCGGAAAAATCTTCAGTTCAAAGACTCCTAGATGCTACCTGCGGTTGTTTGGTGGATTGGCGTTGAGGAGGCGTTAGGTCCGTCTAAGTGGTTGTCCTAAATTGCAATAGTGTGTAGGTGATAGAATCCATTACTTTCTATAACCAGTTCAGTGCCGGAGTTGTTAGGTTGCTGTGTTGCAAACATGATCCGGTGCTTCACAATTTGTTTTAAGTTTTTACTAGATTTGGCTTGCAATTTTTTTCTGCAAAGTTGTAGTCTCCGGAAAGTAGACTGTTCATTATCTGCATTGTAATGGGGTTCTCATCATTTTTCTAACCAAATTCACAGCTTCCTCTTCTTCTTTCTTGTTCTTAACTTTGTTTATCAAGTTTTTTTTCTATTCTTCCATCCCGTTTCTTAATGTTTTGGAAGTTTAAACAACTGGTACCTCAACGGTTTTTGTTACAAAAGATTTTCTAAGTTGTCGATGGTTTTGGTGTTATTTTTTTTTCTTCCACTATTGTTTTTTCTTTTTTGTTCATTTTTGTTTTTGTTTAATTTGTTGTGCGTTTTACAGTTATTTACATTGCCCCAGAAGTCTTACGACTTGTTTAAAGGGGGTTGAAGGGATGGCTTAGGTGATCTTTGAATCACCCCGGTAGATAAAGAACAAGTTATTATATTACATATTTTGGGGACCAAACCGGGTCTTGGGCAACTTCTTGAAAATGTTGACTGGCTTGGAACAGTTTTTGTTAATAATTAGCAAGCCCAAGAGTTTGTTATAAAAAAACTTGATTTTTTTTTGTAAGAAGAACCAATCACTTGATGACCAACACTTGGGTTGTTAGAACACTCCAATTTTTGATTACCATTTAGTAGTTTTAACAGCAGTAACAAGAATTTGTTAACAAGAAGTTAGAAATTTTTCTTCTTTGCAAGCGTTAGAAGTCTTTATGCTAGAGGAGGCAATGCTGGTATAAATGTTTTTTTGACAAATACTTGGGTGGGTAGGCGGGACACTCCAGTTTATGATTACCATCAAGTAGATTGAATTGGAATCCCTATCCACTTGCCCACGATTTTGTTGAGATTAAAAGTTTCTTCTCTCTGCAAACGTTAGAAATTTCTATGGCAGAAGAGGCTATGGTGATATCAGTTGCTTGATCGCAATAATTGACACTATTGTGAGTGGGTGGATACTCCAGTTTATAATTACTATTAAGTAAGTGAACTAGAATGCTCACCCATCTACCGTAGAATTAGTTAACAAGAAATACAAAGTTTCTTCTTTCTGCAAGTGTTTGAAATCCCTTAATCAGAAAAATAAATGATATCAAATCTCTTGATAACTAACACTAGTGGGGGTTACTCTGATCATTATTACTATCGAGTAGTTTGAACTAAAATGCTCATCCACCCGTCCAAGAAAGTGTTAACAAGAAATGGAAAATTTGTCTTTTTTGCAGGCGTTAGAAGTTTCTATGTTAGAGGAAGGGATGATGAATTTAATCTTTTTATGAGCAACACTTGGACAGATAGATTGTTTTCTTCATATATTGATTACCATTGAGAAATGTAAACCGGAGTGTCTAGTTACCCGCCCAAAAGTTTGTTATGAAAAGATTGAAAATTTTATTTCTTTGCAAACATTATAAGCTTTTATGTCAAAAGAGGAGATGGTAATGTAATTCTTTTGATGACCTACACACTTACTTACACAATTTGTAACTACCTTCAAGTAGTTTGAACGAGATTAACCACCCACCTCTCTTGTAAGTTTTTTCATTTTCAATAAACAAGACTTGGGTCGACGTGTGAGTAAGTCTGATTTATAATTACTATTGAGCAGATTGAACTAGAGTTGCACCCACCCTCTCAAGAGATTGGAAGTTTCTCCTCTCTAAAGCATTTGCAGTTTTTATGTCAGAAAAGGTAATAATAATACCAATATTTTGTTGACCAACACTTTAGTAAGTGGATGGAATACTTCAGTTTATGATTAGTATTAAGTAGTTTAAACTGGAGTGCCCACCCACCTGCTCACAAATTAGTTAGAAGTATCTATGTTAGAGGAAGCAAAAGTGATTCAAACTAGAGTGCCCACCCAAGAGATTGAAAGTTTCTTTGTTTTGTAAGCGTTAGACCAAAATCTTGATGACCGACATTTGGGTGGGTGGTTAGGTTACTCTAAATGTTTGTATTATATACCTGGAAGCTATTTAACCCAATGTAGTATTTAAGGGTGACAATATTGTACATTCATATAATATTTTTAACATTAAATACCGAGGTGTTAAATAGCTTCTAGGTATATAATATAAACATAATTGTATCCCCCGAGGCGGTTAGTAATGAAATTATCTGCTGAGATCATTTAAGCCCATGTCGTAAAGACACTATATCTATGGCTATACTATAACCCTTTCGTTACCTCCAATTCTCCTCTGTAGTGTCTGAATTTTATTAATTTATTATATATTAATGGTAAATAAATTTAAAAAAAACCTTAGTGTAAAATGCAAAATGTTTTACACAATGCAAGTGTCTAATCTAATCATACATTTGTTCTTGTGTCCAACCGGATGTCACTACTGACCTACGCATCTTCTGTTTATATTAAACGTTCCATATACAAGGAATATGCATGTAGCATACTATTTATATTTAAATATATTATCATAACCACATTTTTGCTTACATTATTTTGAAACATAAATCATAAAATCTACAAATTACTTTGTATTTCAAGCATAAACAATAAATCATAATAATTTCATCAAGTGTCTTTTAGGCGCCCAAATAATTATTATTAATATAAATGTTGCGTAAACTATTATAATATTTGTTTAAAGCAGAGCCAAATCGTATTTTTGCACTATTTTACAAGCTAAATATTATGAAATGTTTTGTTTTAAAACATAAATAGATTTAAAATAAAATAAATACCTGAATGCATAATTTTAGTAATGGTATGATGCTTCTCTCTAATTTTCAAATCAATTAAAGCTTTAGTAGGTACAACAGCATCGTGAAGTGTAAGACAAACGGTTTCATTCTTTCCAGCCACTAAAGTTTTCGTATATACAAATAAATATCCGGGTTCTTTACGTTTAATATCGCTAAAACAACATCACGTTAATATTATTTTTTTGCGTTTTTTATTATGTTTACCTAATGTCATCATCCGCACGAGCCGCTAAAATTAGCGCGGCCACTATTATCAAACGCATTTCTTTGTTTACTGCGCGCGAACACAGCACGAATGAACTACATTACTTTAACGTTATCAAATTATTATTTCCGCTAGATTTGAACTCTTTGACATCAAGGCAATGATAACAAAATTTTAAGATTTTTGTATTAACATTGCAATGCTATGTACTCCCACAATTAAGATAAACATGTGAAGGCTTTAACTATCAGTAACATTGATGATGTCTCTAGTTGGACTATCTTGATCATAGTCTAAATATAGAATGCAAACAAACGTTCTCATAGATTGCGTAAGTTATATTAGTTTTTAATTTTTATAGGTAGCTGTAGATCGATTAAATCGAAACTTGGTGTGAAGACACTCCTCGTGCAAATAAACATTCTCACTCATTACATAAGTTATTAGTTTATAATTTTTATAGGTAGCCGTAGAACGATTAAATTGAAACAACTTTTTTTTTTAAACTTACAATTTTACTTATCAAAGACTCTTAAACTTATTTTATTTGTAGATTTCTGCATCATGCCAATTGTTTTATAAAAAATCTGCCATTTATATTAGAAAAGCAGATTTATTATAATAATGCCAGATTTATGCAAGATTTGTAAGATTTATTTAAGATAATGCCAAACTTATGAATACTAAGGCCACATTAATGCTTCAGGAGAATAAATCCGTGTATAAAGCCGGATTTGTGAATAATTAAGTTTAATTTTAGTATAATAAAATCAGTTTTACATACAAAATCCAGAATTTGTGCATAATAAAGCCGGATTTGTTCAGAAAAGACCAATTTTATGATCAAACAACTAAGTTTATAAATACTCAAGTCGGATTTATCTGTACTAAGACATAAGGTTATTGATTTAGAAAGACAGATCTATGTATAAAGCTGGATTTTGATCATCATAATGCCGATTTTGGCATGACAAAGTTGACTGTATCTACAAAAACCAGGGGTGCGGAGTCGTTACAAAATTGTAGCGACTCCGACTCCTTAGTTTTTTTGTTTCGACTCCGACTCCGACTTCGACAATGTCTCCGATTCAATATCCTAAAATTGTGCAAAATAGTGCGTAGGCTGTTATTGCGTTGCCACCAACACAAATAAGTGTGGAGCGATTATTTTCAGCTTTAAAACTAATAATAATAATAATAATAATAATAATAATAATAATACTTTATTTCATTTAAGCCACATGTGTGGATATGAATGGTCAATTACATATTACAGGTATAAAAATAGTGTAGATAATAAAACAATAAATAAAAGTAGTAAACATACATACAAAAGTTACATATTACAATAATATAAAACACAATTAATATTCAAATTCGTTATCACATAAATAATCACAAGTTTTATAGTACGATTTTTTTATAAGATTTTTTCTTATTGTTGATTTAAAAACATCAAAAGACTGTATTTCTTTTATATTTGAGGGTAATTTATTATAAAATTTAATAGACGCATATTTAGGAGATTTTTCAAATTTTGACGTTTTATGGACGGCAGTTCTAAGATGATACTTATTTCTCGTTTCATATGCGTGAATAGATGACGTTCTTTCAAAATTTGATAAATTTTTCCTAACATATAAAATACATTTGTAAATATATACTGATGGTACAGTTAATAAATTATTATTGACAAAATGTATTTTACAAGATTCTAATTTAGGTACAGAAAATATAAGCCTTATTATGCGCTTTTGCAATATTAATACTCTTTCTATATCACTTGAGCCTCCCCACAGTATAATATTATAAGACACAGCGGAATAAACCATGGCGTAATATAAACTCATTACTGTTTCTGTTGGCAACGAAGCTTTAATTTGTAAAAGTGCGTAAAATGATTTGTTTAATTTATTGCACACAACTTGAATATGATCGTGCCATTGTAACTTTGTATCAATTATTGTGCCAAGATACTTATAATTTTTTTCAAAATTGTAGTTGTCGCTATTTATGTTAAGTGAGATATTATTAAATAAAGTTTTTGTTGATAGATTGGGAGTATTGCCGTTTTATCTGTATTTAAAATTAGACTATTTTTTTTACACCATATAGTAAATTCGTTTACAACAAGATTAAATTTGTACTCTAATTCTGCTTCATTTGTTGCGGAAATAGATATGGCCGTATCATCTGCAAACATTACAATGTGTCCGGTGCTGATGTTTTGGTTTAAGTCATTCACATACATTATAAACAAAAGTGGCCCTAACACTGATCCTTGTGGTACCCCCAGAGATATTTCATGTTTGTTTGATATGGTACCATTTGCTTTAACAACCAGTTTACGGTGAGTGAGATATGTCTTTAACCAATCAGAAATAGGACCTAAAATCGGATTTATTAGCAAGAAGATATTTTAGAAGCAATTTTATTTTTGCGAACAAAAAGTTTTTAAATGTTTTATTTATTTTATTTTTTGTAAAAATTACCTTATTATTATTATGTATAATTTTTTGTATAGTATTTCTTAATTTTTGTATTATTAAGGAGCCGGAGTCGGATTAGTTACAGTTGACTCCGACTCTGACTCCGACTCCTCAAATATTGGCAAACTCCACGAATCCAGACTCCGGCTCCGACTCCACACCACTGACAATAACAATGAATTTGTACATATTTAGGATTGATATGCACATATAATACCAGATTTTTGAATAAATAGACGGATTTTTTTATTTAAAAAAACAAAAATCGATCAAAAAGTCATATTTATGCCAAACAAGACAATAAAACGTCAAAATTTTTACCAATAGGTCAAATTTTGTATGTATAGTAACCAATTTAAGCTACAGGTCTGCAAAAGTGTAAATAAATTAACAAATTTTTACAAAAAAAATAATAATTTTGGAAAATTAGTTTTGATTTGAAATGCCAAAATATGTATAAAAAAATCAAATATAAGCTTTTAAAAGTCAAATATGTACAAAAAAATTAGTGTATATTAACGATTTTACCCCACGTTGCTAAAAAAGTTTCACTTAAATATAAATACCAGGATCGGAGCAATGAGCGAGGGTACGAGCATCGGCTCGCACATCGAACGGCGCTCCGAGCCTGAAACATTAGTATTTGTTCTAAGCTATGACCTTCGCTCATTGCTCCGATTTTTGTATTTATATATTAAACTAAACTTTTTTTAGCGTCGCACACTGCGGCCAATTTACCCTAAAATCTGGTTGTATTGCTTGGTCTGATCTATACGATTGATTCGTCGCACTCGACCAGATGCGTATTAGTTATCGATATGCTAATTCGATTTTAGCACTTTGTAGATTTGTAGGATTGGAATTAAAATACTGTTGTCGACTCGGAATTGTGTTTAACACTAGTTTTATTTATTAAAATACAACTATATATATACAATGCGAACTACATATTTACATAAAATTAAAATTATACAAATTTCTAGGAATTACAATTTATATAATCTTGGGATAATCCGGTATACCTGAACCGTAATAAAAGGGTTTAGTGATGGGTTAATCTTGTAAATTCCGTTTTTATTTTATACTTATGCCGGCAGACGTAATAAAGAGTTTCAATGCCATCTGTTTTAACATCTTAATAATTTACGGAAAATCCGCTTGTTAAGCCCTTAACATTCTGCCAGCCTTAAAAGATTGCTTTTAAAGTTATTCGTCGATTGGTAGTATGCATAATTTTGAGGCCGATCTCCTCACTTGTTTTCCGTTTATTTGTATAGAGGCTGTTCTGACTATGCCGTCTGATCCTGGATGGACTTCAAGCACCCGACCGGTGATCCACTGAGCTGGTGGTACATTATCTTCTTTGATTATGACTAAGTGGCCAATCTTTAATTGGACAGGGTTGTTACTCTTCCATTTTGTCCGAGTTTGTAGTTGTCCTAAGTATTCCCTGGACCATCTTTTCCAGAAATGTTGTCGTAATTGTTCGATGTATTGAAACTTTGATAATCTATTTTGGGCTAGTGACATTAAGTTAGGTTCTACATATGTCAGTAGATTATCTCCGATCAAGAAATGTCCAGGTGTTAATGTTGTTTCGTCATTCGGATCTTCGGACATTTGGGTTAATGGTCTAGAGTTGAGAATAGCTTCTATTTGACACAGCAATGTTGACATCTCCTCATAGTTGAGAGATGAATTTCCTAATATTCGACGTAAATGATATTTCATTGACTTCACTGCAGCCTCCCATAAACCTCCAAAATGAGGTGCCCTTGGAGGAATGAAGTGCCAAGTGATTTGTTTCTGCGTTAGAAAACTTCTTAAATTATTCGTTTCGTTTTCTGCTTCACATATTGTTTGTATTTTCTTTATTTCATTATTGGCGCCTACAAAGTTTGTTCCATTGTCAGAGTATAGATGACTTACATGTCCTCGGCGTGCTATGAAGCGTTTAAAGGTTGCCAAAAATGCTTCTGTGGATAGACTCGTCACTAACTCTAAATGCACTGCCTTTGTAGCCATACATACAAACACGGAGATGTATGCCTTGTAGGTTAATTTGCTTCTTGATGATCCTTGTTTAATTAAAATGGGTCCGCAGAAGTCAACGCCTGTATTAATGAATGGCCGCGCTGGCACTGTTCTATGACTAGGTAACGTAGCCATCTTTTGCGGTTTGTTGGTAGGTCTTGCCTTAAAACAGATTACACATTTTTTTAGAGTTTCAATTACTACTCTTCGACCTCCTATGATCCAGAATTGACATCGAATAGCTGCCAGCGTAGCTTGAGCTCCAGCATGAAAGACCCTGTTGTGTCGATCACGAATTATTAATTTTGCAAGCTCATGTGAACGTGGTATAACCACAGGATGTTTTTGGTTGTAAGGCACAATTGCTTTGTTTAATCTCCCTCCGACTCGTATTATTCCACATTCGTCAATAAATGGATCTAACGCAAATAATTGGCTTTTTCTTTGTACTTGGTTTGTTTGCTGAATGTCCTTGAGCTCCTGTTCAAATGCGGATTGTTGCACCAATTTCACTATACTTCTTTGCGAAGTGTTCATCTCATTGATTGTGATTTGTCCTATTTGTCTGTTTTCTTGTCTTGTCTTGCAGTTGTTAATGAATCGATGACAATAAGCCATTATTCGTTCTAACTTTGATAATGTTGATACTCTATTGAAAATCGGTGTTAATTGTTGGAGTGTGATTGTAAATGATTTTATAGGTTTTACTTCGGGTAACTCTGGCACTTCCATGTAATTGACTACCGGCCAATAGTTTTTTGTGTCTTCTAAACATTTTGGACCGTTCCACCAT
Source organism: Tachinus rufipes (assembly GCA_963932245.1). NCBI lineage: Eukaryota > Metazoa > Arthropoda > Insecta > Coleoptera > Staphylinidae > Tachinus > Tachinus rufipes. Next base: position 6,648,207 of record OZ010743.1, read on the forward strand.
AATATTTGATCCATTAATTGTCGTGGTGTCATACCTCGAGATATGATATCAGCTGGATTATCGGTGCCGGATATATGTCTCCACTCTTTGATGTTTGTATGTTCTCGAATTTCGGCAGTGCGATTTGCTACAAAACTCTTTAAGATTTTGTCGTCGGCTTTTATCCAGGCAAGCACTATTGTTGAGTCTGTCCAGTAATATGTTTTGTTTGCCTTGTGTATCATATTTTTTTTGACTTCACTCATCAGTCGGACTAATAACAGCGCTGCACATAATTCCAGTCGTGGTGTCGTCGTTGGTTTTAAAGGAGCCACTCTGGATTTGGAACATACGAGGCGGACACTCACATCATTTGATTGATATGACTTGACATAAACACAGGCTCCGTATGCAAGATTGCTTGCGTCAGCAAATCCGTGAATCTCAAACTTTGTGTATTGGTCTTCAAATATACATCTTGGAATACTGAGTTCCTTTAAGTATTGTAGTTCGTGTTTAAATTGTACCCAAGTAGAGTATATGTGTGTCGGAACCGATTCATCCCATGCTAGTTGTAATTGCCATAATTGCTGCATTATAATCTTCGCAGAGGTTATGACGGGTCCAATTAATCCGAGTGGGTCGAATATTTTTGCAATTTGGGATAATATCGTACGTTTGCTTACTTTCTCTTTTGGAGTTGTTGGTGATATGCAAAATCTAAATTTGTCTTGTTTGGTTGACCATTGCACTCCAAGGGTTCTTACAGTATCATCGTCAATTGTCATCCACTCCGAGTTAGTATTTTGTTCACTGAACTGTAGTTCAGGAGCATTAGTTGTCCATTTTCTTAAGTTAAAACCTGCGGCTGACAGTATCGTTGTGACTTCGTCTTTTATCTGCATAGCTTCTTCTAACGTATCGGCTCCAGATAGCAGATCATCAACGTAAAAATCTCGTAATATCGCTACTCGTCCCAGATTGTGATCATTTGTTCTCTCAGCTAGTGTTCTTAAACATTTTATGGCTAGATATGGTGCTGATGATGTACCATACGTGACAGTTTGTAACTCATACGTTTGTAATGGATCCGTGGGTTTTTGTCGCCATAAGATACGATGATATTTCATATCTTCGGGATGCAATAGTATTTGCCTGTACATTTTGGCTATATCTGCGGTGATCACAAACTTATGTTCTCGAAAACGCAGTAATATAGCAAACAGTTCATCTTGTAGTCGTGGGCCAATTAGTAGCTTATCGTTTAATGATGCACCGGTAGTTGTCTTTGCTGAACCATCAAACACAACTCGTAGTTTTGTTGTCGTACTGGTGTTCTTTGTAACCCCATGATGTGGTAAATAGCAGTGTTCTTGTTTAAGGTTTGTATCTTGGACTAACTTCATGTGGCCCAATTCTAGGTACTCTTGCATAAAATTCACGTAGTCTTGGTGAAATTCCTTTTGCTTGGAGAATTTTACTTCCAAATTATGAAATCGATTTTTGGCTGATATTATGGAATTCCCTAAAACTACTGGATTTGGTTTGAGTGGCAATTTTACTACGAAGCGGCCTTGTTCATTTCGGAAGGTATCTTGAGTGAATTGTTCCTCACAAATTTGGTCGATTGGTGATTGTATAGTTTTAACGGCTACTTCTTCAAGAGACCAAAATCTTGCAACATTCTCGTTTAATGTTAAAGTGCATTGTGTTCTGACCGATGTTGTTGGTGTCGATATGCAATTTCCGGAGAGAACCCATCCTAAATGTGTTTTTTGTAAACAAGGATGTTGCATTGTAGGTTTAATTTGTCCGATACATAGCATTTCGTAAAATAGCTGTGCTCCAATAATTGCGTCTATGGCTGTTGATTTAAAGTAATAAGGATCTGCAAGCGATATGTTTCGTGGTAATGTTAACGTAGATGGATTTAATTTCACTCCTGGCAAGGTTGTAATAGACGGAAGTAGCAAAAACTTTAAATTGGCCGTAAATGAATTCAATCGTGATTTTATTTTTGTTTGACAAGATTCCTTAATAGTAGTAGACAGTTGATTGACACCATATACCGGTATGTTTACTTGCTCGATGGATAGTTTTAGTCGTCTTGCACATTCTTCTGTCATAAAATTTGATTGTGCTCCAGAATCCAGTAGCACTCGACATGAATGCAGCATTTTCTGATTATCTTCTATAAACACTGTTGCTGTAGATAAGAAGACATGAGATTTTTCCTGGGAATAGTGGACTGCCGTTGCGTGCGTTTCTACGTCTGGTGTGTGTAATAGAGAATGATGCCTTTGTTGACAGGTTTTACAATTACCAGCTTTACAGTATTGTATTTTGTGGAATCCAAGGCAATTGTGGCATAGTTTGTGTTGAGATACCCTTTCTTTTCTTTCGTTCGGGTTTAATTTGAGGAATTCGTCACATTGATTGATGTAGTGATTGTTTGAACACATTCTTTTAGTCGTAACAAAAACATTTGTCGCTGGTCTGTGTGTTTGTACCCTTGGTATGTTCGGATTAGAGTTCAGTTTTCTCGTTAGTTGCATTGCTTCTAGTACTTGGCACTTATTTGATAGAAATGCTTCAAATATCTGGAATGTAGGTATCGTGTTGCATACTAGTTGTTCTTCCCAATCACGTCTTGTAGTAAAGTCTAATTTGGTTGCGATGACGTATATTAATATCGCATCCCATTGATTGACAGGAACTCCCAAATTGTTTAAAGCACGAAGGTGTTTTGTAACTTCGTCAAGTAGATGGCGTACTGCTGTTGCGGATTCGCGGTTTATTGTTGGGATGTCAAATAATTCTTTTATATGATTATTAATCAGTAAACGCTTATTTTGGTATCGTGCTTGCAATAAATCCCAGGCTATAATATAGTTAGTGGCTGTCTTTTCCATTCCATTTAATAAATACTTTGCTTCTCCTTGTAATGACAGGTGCAAGTAATGGAATTTTTGAATGTCTGACAATTGTACGTTTTCATGTACAAGAGACTTAAACGAATCAAAAAAAGGCATCCAATCTTCATATTTCCCGGAAAATTGCGGTAGATTTATGACAGGCAGTCGTATTGGTATATCGATCGGTATGGACGAGTTTGTTGACGTTGTGGAATCTCTATCTTGATGAGCATTCATTTGTTTAATCAGCGTTTTGGCGGCACCGATGACGGAATAATATGTTTCTTCAAAGTCTAAATATTCTTCTAACGACTCGTCATCACCCAATTCTTCATAGATTGTTTTAAACTCTTCTGGCCATGATGAAGCGCTTTCAATGCGAGTTTGCAATTCTTCGCAATTTGTAGCATTTTTTACAAAAGTTGATAATCTTGTCAACTTTGCCTTGATCGTAGCCCGCTGTTTACGTAATTTTTCTGGCGTTGTCATTGTTAGCAGATTAAATTGTTAATCTAAATATATTGATTATTGATTCGGTTTGGAAGGACCATGTATTGCTTGGTCTGATCTATACGATTGATTCGTCGCACTCGACCAGATGCGTATTAGTTATCGATATGCTAATTCGATTTTAGCACTTTGTAGATTTGTAGGATTGGAATTAAAATACTGTTGTCGACTCGGAATTGTGTTTAACACTAGTTTTATTTATTAAAATACAACTATATATATACAATGCGAACTACATATTTACATAAAATTAAAATTATACAAATTTCTAGGAATTACAATTTATATAATCTTGGGATAATCCGGTATACCTGAACCGTAATAAAAGGGTTTAGTGATGGGTTAATCTTGTAAATTCCGTTTTTATTTTATACTTATGCCGGCAGACGTAATAAAGAGTTTCAATGCCATCTGTTTTAACATCTTAATAATTTACGGAAAATCCGCTTGTTAAGCCCTTAACACTGGTATTAATTCAAAAATTAGAATGCAGTGAATACATTTGTTTTTATGGCATAGTGTAGCCAACACATGGCCTTATAAAACTACGTGTGGCCAATAAGGGTTTTCTTGTCCCTTGCCAAAATTAACAACATTAAGTTTTGGAAACCGTTTTTACAGTTATAATTAAAACAATTTATTGAGTGAACTTTAAAGACTGTGTTTTATTTTTAAATAGTTTTAAATTATTTTTTTGTCATGGAGCTGCCAACCTTAGGTATGTATTATATTTTCAGCAATTTTTATTTTGTGAAAAAGTGTTAATACTTAAATAAAAACGTTTAAAAGTCATTATTTTAATTTTTTTTCTGCAAAATAATGTGTATCTAGAAATAGGTAAACTTTCACTTGTGCATCGAGCTGTATCGAGCAGTTTTGTTTGCATGGTTAGGTTAGGTTAGGTTAGGTTAATACCCAAGAGGGTTTTGCAAACACGGGGAATCCTACCCCACTGATAACAGTGGGCTGCTCCGAAGATTATAGGTAAAGCAAATTAAACTCAAGAAACAAAACAATACTGGATGGCAATTTGCTGACCAGACGTAGCTCAGCTAAAAAAAAAGATTTTACAGAAGCAGAAATATTACTGCTGCGGAACCATAGCAGACGATGGAGCATCAGTAGATCATCTACTAGATCAATTCCGGAAGTAAATGACAGCGCAGGTACAAACACTGACATGGCGATGAAACCTTATCAGGAAAACTTTGTCAAATGGCAAGACCTGGCTCTTCATAGAAAGTAAAAGCTTGGCAAATGACGTTCTCAAGGCAGCAAAGTTGGCTATAGCGGTGGTACTCGAACACGAATCGACAAAAGATGCAGACAAGACAATAGAAGAGGTGCTAGATTCAAGAGACACTAGAACGCTACTCCCACATTTTTTACCTCGCAAACTGATACCAATAGATGAAAACTTTTACCCCAGCAGTAAAAAACAAAAACAAAACGCAAAGAGAAGGAAGGTAAGTACTCTGGAAAAAGAACATCGGAAGCAAACAACTTTTTAAGAAAAATGAAATCGGAAAAATGAAGACAAAATACAGCTTCTGGAAAGTAAGTTAGCAGGAAAACTGGTAGGAAGTGAACTTGAGGAATTATTTTCTTTAAAGTAGCCGGAAGAAATATATAAAAGGTGCCACTCAACTAGAAGAGAAAAGACCGCAGGTAAAAAAGAAGACTTAATTTTTATAACAATAAAAAATCAAGTTGAAAACGACAGCATTGAGCCGAGCAGTGTAATATGCAGTGTGATCTCGTATGAACTTTTTACAGAGAAAAACAAGATGCAGGATAGTGATGAAAGTCTCACTTTTCTTTCAACGCTAGAAAAAAAAAACACGGAGAAAACTCGGCAAAACCAACGCAACCACAAAAACACTAAAAAGGTCTTCGAGTATATAGGCAGAAGCAAACAGCCAGCAAAAAGTAGAAGACAAGATGACAAAAGTAAAAAATAGAGGTCGCAAAAATGGGGAAACTATAAGCTGCAAAAATATACAAAACAAAAAGGACAAGTTAGCTTTCCGCGAGGCGCTCACTAAAAACATGAAAGAGATGACAAATTTCGGCTCCAGATGATACTCAAAAACTTGTATGCTTCTAGACATAGATGAAACGCCGCAGACAGAAAAGGTCAAAAAGGAAATATATAATAATAGAACCAAACCCCTACTGGAAAGGGAATTTCTGAGATTTGGAAACAACACAAACGAAGATGAGGCCAAACATGCCTTTGTGACGGTCCACGACAGCACAACCGTCTTGCTTAGAGCAAAAAAGACTATTAGCAAAGGCTAGAACAGATGACACGTGAGAGAACTAGAAGCCTTACAGAAATGCTACAAATGTCACCGTGTTGGGCAAAAAAAGTGTTCAGAAAAAAAAGAAACTTGTTACAAGTGTGGAGAAAAAGATCACAAACTAAGAGACTGCTCCAACTTCCAAAAATGCTATCTCTGCAACAAAGAAGGGCATAAGACCAAAACGAAGCGTTGTCCTGCAAACAGAGCCCTTGTCAAAGTGCAGGAGAAAGAGAAAAGGGAAAAGCCAGTCAACTAAAATGCTTACAAAAATTGTGCAAGTAAACTTTAGTAGGAGTAGGAGGGCCATGGAGCTCCTAATGAATAAATGCGCCAAAGAAAATGCTGCCTTTGCTCTAATTTTGGAGCCAACACAAAGCATTGCAATCACCAAAACGCAATAGTTGACAGACCAAAACGCGGACGCAGCTATCTACGTGCCACATGCCCACACCAAGGTTTACAAGACGGGCAGTGGAAAGGGATACGTATGGAAAGCAATGATACTGTATTTTAGTCATGCTACTTCTCACCTAAAACTCAAGCAGACGACTTTTGTAGCATCCTAGTAGCTCTCGACAAGGTTCTAAAGAAACACTCAAAAGCAATCTTAATTGGAAGCGACTTCAATGCAAAGTCCCATAGCTGATGCTTTCCAACCAAAGACCCCAAAGGAAGCAAGCTTGTAGAGTGAGCCAGCAAACACGACTAGGTTGTCCTTAACAAAAGCAATCTTTAAAATGGCAGACGACACGTTTTACATCGACGTAACCTTGTGCACAGCAAATTTAAACAAGTCTATACAAAAAAGGAAAACCTCAGTTTCCACAAAACAATTAATATATAAGACAAAACCCAAACAAAGGCAATAAAAAAATCACTCTACCAGTAAAAATGACTGGTATTTTAAAGCCGAACAGACGGATAAGCTGGTAAGCAATTTTGCCAAAACAATCAAACAGAAATCCTTTATTCACAGAATCCCTGACCTGATGACGGCCTTAGTAAAAACCTGTAGCAGCGTCCTTGCCAAGAAAAAACCAAGAAAGAACAAGCAAACAGTTTATTGGTGGAACAGCAACATCTCTATTCTGAAAAGCAGATGCGTAGGAGCTAGGCAAGATCTCACACGCGCACGCAGAAAAAAACAGCCTGGACCAGGATAAGGTAGACTATCTGACGGAAACCTGCAAACAAAATTATAGCGAGTTAAAGGCAGCAATTGCAAATGCCAAAAAAGTACATGGGTCGCACTGTGCAAAAACGTGGACAATGATCTCTGGGGCAGAGGCTGCAGAATAGTAACCGGCAAAACCAGAATACGCTTGCTGGTAAGCTTGGCAGATGAGGAGCAAGTGGAGGTAACAAAACAGCTTTTTCACCAGCACCCAACACCACCGAAAAAATGGGGCCGGATATAAAAAACACCTAAAACAGTTTCTGCAGACCCGATACCTGATGATCATCTCCAAGCTAATTTTACCAAATCATCAAAAAACCAATTGAATACCTCAAATCTTCTGCAAAACTCAAAAAATCTGAGCATCACCATCAGCAGACCTCTTGAGCGACATTTGATAAAAATAGCAAAATATCAACATCATCTACAAAAGTTATCAAACAAACTAAAAAAAAAAAAACAAAAAACAAAAGCCCTTTAGCAACTAGAAGATCCTAAAAAACCAAATATTTAGAATAATCACCAAATAAACACAAAAACACACCCGGAGGACCCTTTCATAGGTTGTTTTTAAAAATAAGTAAAATAAAGTCAAAATGCTTGAAAAAGTCCATAACACCTTTAAAATCAAATAGCACTGTCACTGGAAGATATCTCAAACCTAGAGATCATCTTCAAGATTTTTTAACAAAAGTCTATTAACATCTAGAAGTAATGATATTCTAGTGTCAAAACAGTTAAAGCCATCACCAACAAAAAGCGTTCAATACCTGGAGGACCCCATAAGTTGCACCACTAAAAGATGTATGGCACCTGGAGCACATTTTCAGAAGTGTTTATATAATCAAACTAAAAGTCATCAGCAACACAAGCACTTTAACACTACTTTCTAGACATTTAATGCCATCATTTTGCCTGGAAGACATAAATTACTAAGTTTTTAGCTATATCAAGATGATTAAAAAAGACTTTGACATCTTTTAAATCAAATAGCACTGAAAAATACATCTTCAAGAGTCTTCAACATAATCAAACCAAGTTATGAATCTGGTTTTTAAGAAAAACCCATTAAAAACTAAAATATCCTTATTTAGGGCCACAAAAACACTCAATAGCTAGAGGACCTCTCCATAGGTTCTAAAAAACTGCAGTTTTTAGCTAACTAAATCAAGCTGATTGAAACAGTGATCATTACCTTTAAAACTACATAGCACCATTACTGGAAAAAAATTGACACCTGGAGAACTTCTTCAAGAGTTGTTAATATAATAAAACTGTTCAAAAGTATCTTTTACAAAACTAAATAAAATAATTTAAAGACATTGTTAAAGAGTAGGTAACCGGCACCTGGAGTTCTTCTTCAGAAGCTTTCTTCCAAAAATTCAACAAATTGGTGACAAAACAAAATCATCTACAAGAAACTGCTCGACATATAAAGAACCCTTTGAAGAATTTTTTTACAAAACTCACAGGAAAGTGTAGCGTCACTATCTGAAGGTTCTTTGCTTTTATCTTTGATTATACTAAAGTTTAAATTTTAAAAAGAAACAAATGCTAGCAACAAAATCTATGATTATAACTGCTTGAAAGCAACCTCGTTAACCTACAACGGTGTTTGAAACCAGAATATGTTTCATCAACATTAAAACAAACAGACAAAGTCAACTTCGATTTTAAGCCTTACAACAAAAATTAAGTCCAGCAACTTTATTCCACAATTTTTGCATTAATTAACAAATTTAACTTTATAAACTTCATCAGTGTGCCTTAAGCCTTATTATTACGGCACAACAAAGCCAACAAGGCTTTGCACTCTACCCGTTGGGGGTTGAGTCTCTGGCCGTCGCCGTGAAGCAATGTTAACGCAAGTGCAGAACAATCTTGGCGGGTTACGCCGGTTTTCCGAACCTGAAATAGAAGTAGGCTACCAGCAAGGCACTGACTGTGCGCCATACCGCATTCTAACAGGCTGGGATAGGTAGTAGCACCCGACATGCAAAAGGAGATGATGATACAGCATTGCAACAAACATCCAAGACGACACAAAACCCAGCCGCAACCTGCTGAGAGATTACCATTGGCCCGGAATCAGGAAAGACGCCAAAGCGTACGTCTGGGGGTGCATCACCTGTACGACTGAAGACTGGTGCTACCCGAGAAGCCGCCGCTTTGCAGTACATCTCAACAGCCGCCCCGAGGAACGTATTGCGATTGACTACGTGGGTCCCTTAGACATTATCTCTACAGAACATTAGTTTATACTAACTGTCATGGATATATACACTTGCTGAGTGGAAGCATTTGCCACGCAGCACACTACCAGTAAAATTAAGGTTCTGAAACAGCAGGTTAGGATACCCCAAGATCGTGGAAACGCCACCATCACACTACGGCTATGTATCACCTACAGGCTAATCCCATAGAACAATGCCACGCGTAGCTAAAAAAAATCAATGTGGTGCTTACAAGATAGCTACTCCGGCACTTTTTGGGACGAGCTACTACCCATAGTCACTTTAAGTGAAGCCCTGCTGGGGGCAAATATCGCCAAACTTGGAGCTTGGAACACAGTACGAGCGGAAGTCCAAAATGACAACAAAGCGAGAGATCAAAGGTTAAAATGAGCTCAAGGGACAACCCATGTACCGCCAACGGGTATATCCCAAACGGCGCAACGCCGCCATCAACTATAGGCCCAGCGACCAGGTCATAGTGCGAGGAAGGAAAAGAGGCAATGGATGGGCTTAAACGGTCAAATCGTAAAGATCCACGTGGACAATATAAAGTCACCACAATATCACCCAAATGAGCCAGAACAGTGCATTCCCCGGACAAACCTTCATGGGCATCACCGGACAAGATTTTTGACCGCGACAATACGTTACCGGGGGGACCTCAGTAGTGAGAACTAATGAAACAAATTTTAGTGTAATCTTCTTTAGTGTAACCGGCAAACCGCACAACTATTGTGCTTTTAGTGCCAAAGTGCTACACACCTTTTTCGTGAGTTGGAGGAGATTGTTGCTGTGGTCCAAACTTTGACAAAATCTCGCCTCAACTTGACTATCTATACTATTTTAGCCTCCTGGGATGCTACTGTTTTTGCTGAAAGGTAATACCTTTACAGTACAGTCCCAGAAAACTTTTTAGCAATTCAATTTTTATTATTCCATTCCATATTGACCATGTTGCACAAGCAAATAAAAAATAAGAGCACGTCAATTCGCAAATACGTCCACGGTTAAATTAGTGGATGCAAACTTCTCTTGTAAGTTAAATTGTAAGCTGTAATTCTTTAAGGTTGCATTCATTCATTCACTTCTTGAACAACTGCAGTTGTTATGCAGAAACAAAGTTTGCTGAGAATAATTGTAGAATCTTTTTTGTGTATAGCTACTTTCAAGATCTTAATTGTGTCTTTGTAGACAAGTTGTTTTGGCGTACACTCAATTAAGCAAAAACTGCAATAATTTCTTTTTGCGCAGACAATTTTGCGTTTTTGCCTTCTTGGTTGATATAAAGCCTTTACGAACCTATTGCATGAAGACTTAATTTGTGAGATGATCTCAAGTTTCATCTCTTGTTACAATTCTATAGAAGTTTTCATATTCAGATAAATCAAATTCTCCTCAAAAATTTATCGTCTACACAGTTTTTGTTCAGGACTGAGCTGCTTGAAAATCCATCATGACGACACTTTGTTCACTCCCAAATCTTTATGTAGAATTTTGAAAACACTTGTTTATGATATTTCTGGTAATCTAACCATAACTGAAACTTTTACTCTTTGCTCAATCAACACTAAATCTTCAACTTTGTCTCATAAAACTTCTGTGTTCAAGTTGCAAATCACTCATTTTCGCTTCTTTAAACTGATATAAAAATGATAAATATTAAGTATTTTGAACCAAACTTAGATATAACGCTATAAAATGTCAACTTGACATAAGAAAACTTTCGCGATAGCAATTATTGTTTTCATAGCTAGGTAGATAACATAATAAACTCCCCTCGTAGCTAACATTGAATTTCAACATAATTCTCAACTATACTAATGTTTAAAACTATCGTCATTGATACGATGGTTTTAATAGTGGTAAAATTATAATTTTTGATTAGCAAGCTAACTTATAGATAATTTTCTGAAAAATTATGCGACTTTCTGACAGATAAGAGCATTTTACTTTGAACTAAGCGATAACAATTGCAAGGAAAGCAATAAACGAACACAACAATTTAGAATATTATGTTATTATTATTATTTTGCAAAACAGCACATTTATAATATTATTAGCTAAATAATAAATCAAAAAAACTGCCAGAAAGTCGAATCACATCGCACATCATCTGTCTGGTCAACCTAAGGATGCTTAAGGTTAAAATTAAGCCAACCAAATAATTTTTGTTATATATTTTTCTTTCAGCAGTTTTTAGAGATCGTTCATAAAAATAATAAATATATACAAATTAATTATATAAAACATAATTAATAATAATATCAATAATCACAATTCTAATTTAAAAATGCGTTCTGCCACTTAACATTTGTTATCAAAATGGCCCTTAAGTGGTACGCATTTTAAATAATCAGAATTAACAAAGCTTAAATTAATAATAATAAGGGACTTTTTGCAAAGTAATACTGATGCGGCGTTAGGGTACTTTTTTCATTTTTTTAGTGGTTCATTCTTCTACTTTGAGATCTAGTATCTTCTGCTTTGGTGACATTCCAAGCTGTCATCGTAGCAACCGTGGCAAGTGTACGTGTTGGTCTCGTCTTCTTTTTGGCACCACATTCCGGTTCCACATTTACCGAAGATTTCTTTAATTCCGCCGCATCTATGACCTGGACCCTACAAAATAAATAATATTAATATTGAATTTATATCAAGAATATTTTTGCTTATGAAATATGATTCAAATTTAAAAATTAATAAAAATACCAATTATCAACTAATACACAAAGTTTGAGCCAAACTTTTATATTTATTTACCTTGGCGCACACTCTCCTGTTGCATGGATTCCTAGCCTCTCCCCAGAAACAATACTCAGATGGTTCCACTTCACATTCTTCATAATCCTTACACGGAGTGCATAACCAAGAGGACCTTGCGTCAACCCTACAACAATATAAGTATATACATTAATTGGTGCAATTAATGTTGCGTGAGTAAAATGTAATTGAAAGACCAATCAAAATTGATGAGAGTATTGTTCATAATCTTTTTTTAGATCAAGGGTAAATAAACTCTGACCTAATTCAAAATAAATGAAAAGCTACATTGATTTGTTTTTCTCAGAAATTATTAAAATGCATTCAAGACTAACTATTTGAAATTTACTTTTAAAAATACACAAGTAATATAATTATCTGGTTTTACTATAATTATTTATTGAGACTACAACTAGTTCTATTCAGTTATAAAAATAGATAATCTCATTATTGTCTGTTTGTACTTGTTTATATAGTTTCTAATCCATACACACTTGTTGATTACATTATAAATTGTAGGCTGAAAGATTCCGTTTGGTACTAACGGGATAAATTCCATAGGTTAGAGCACAAAAATAGAATATATAGGACATAAATAGAAACTAGAAAACAACTATGATAAGGAGTTATTTTTAATAGTGTTGATGAATTATGCGTGTGGTCTAATGATTAATAAAAAATGTGTTTACAAAGTGGTGGAGTACATATTCTGTTATAACATTGATACGTACAAATACAATTTAATATATTTATACATAAAATTAATAAAATTAAAGTCTTCTATTCTTTCTAACTTTGTGCCTTGTGAAGTAACTAGATTTTCTATAGATTTTGTACTTTGAGCAAAAGCGCAGACTTTTCTTATATTTGAAATAAACTATAATTCTTGAGCAGTTTCTGCATTATTGCATCATTTATGAGTTTGAAATTTTCAATTTAAAAACACCGCAACCGTTTTGTATCAAACTAAATAAAAAAAGTAACAAGAATGCATTACAATCAAAATTATAAAATTTGATTGTCGCAGAATTACTAATTAGTCGGATTTTAACAATTTTCTACATTGACAATTAAAAATTTAATCAGACCCATAAAAACCATAACTCAAAAACAATAAATCGCTCACACATTTCATTTTATTTTTTTAATCCGTAAATTTTACAGAAACCGTAAATTTTTTGTCAAAAAATAAAATATTAATTATTGTTTGATGATTAATCAAAATTATTTCAAAATATTAAAAAAAATAAATTTTAACAAAAATCGCTCAGAAGAGAAGTTTTTGCCTTTGAATCCACCAAAAACGTTTAAAAACTACTTCCATAAAACGCATTTTTGTATAAAATCCATTAAAAATTATTTTTTTGTATAAAATCTATCAAACCAAGCAAAAAAATACAATTTAAATTTTGTTAATTTATCAAAATCTGCTGCAAAAGTTTAAAATTGCTCAGAACATGCATTTTATCTTTTTGAATCCACCAAATTGCATAAAAAATGTGAGTTGCACTATAAATCCTACAAAAAACTTAAAAATCGCTTACAAAACTAGTGAAATTAGCAGAAAATTGATTAGAAAGCGTATTTTTGGTATAATATGCAAAACACTTTTGGAAAAATGTCTTTTTGTTGTGATTGAAAATGTTGGTCCTTCAAATCGGATAAAACAAATAAAAGAAAAAAAGCCAACAATCAAAATAAAGCTAACCCAAACTTCATCTCTAAATTTATAATCAAATACAAATTGATAGTAAACATTTATCGAAGCCATCCGCGTATCTAGTACATTTGTGCTTTTATGACTGTAATTAGATAAATGCCTATGTACATTTAATTTATCTTCAAATGACATTATTAGGTTTGCTTTATCTAACCACATAGTTAATTTTATGTTTAGCTCAATTTTGGTCCTTCGAATAGGATAAAACAACCAAAAAGCAAAAGCGCGCTGTAGAAAGCTCAAATATCATCTATCTTGTCTTTGTTTATTACGTTCGGGTTTTAAATATTGTCTTAGTAAGTTGAAACAGACTTACCTGGGTAGATGTTTTTGAGAAAAATGCAAAAACGAGCAAAGAGATCCATTTTCTTTGCAAATCTCGTTTTCAATTAGATTAAAATTTAAAGTATTGTCTTAGCAAGTTAAAATTAATGCCAAATTGTGTTCAATTTTATGTAGATTTAATCCAATAAGTTGGTTTACATAAATTTATTACAACATTTTGAGTAAAATGCAAAAAACTGTCTGAAATTTGCATTTTTGAGTTTTATGTTCATCGCTTACGTCAAATTTTAAATATTGTCTTAGCAAATTGAATAATAAACCAAAATAGGTAGAGTAGTTGATTAAAATAAAAATAGTACAAAATTTTTGAGTAAACTGTAAAATACTGTTGAAAAAATGCTTTTTTGTTTTCTTTGTCTATGACGTTTGAATTTTAAATATCATCTTAACAAGTTGAAACAAATGTTAAAAAGTGCATAATTTAATGAAGATTTACATGCTAAGGTTGGTTAACATAGGTCCAGTATAAATTTTTCAAGTGAAAAGCGGATAACTGTTGAAACTTCTTTTTTGTTGCAAGTCTCGTGATTGTCTCTCTCTTTTACATATTAAATATTGTCTTAGCAAATTACAAGAGGAGGATCTTGATTACCAGCAAGTAGTTTGAACTGGATTGCCCACCCACCCATCCTAGTGTTTGTTATCAAAGAATTTAAAGTTTTTTTCTCTGTATTTAAAGTCATTTTGTTAGAGGTGAAAAAGGAATATTTAATCTTTAGATGGGTAGGTCACTCCAGATTATGATTACTAGCAAGTAGTTTGAACTGAAGCTACAAGCCCATCCGCCCGTGTGTTTGTTATCAAAAAAGTTAAAGTTTTTCTTTGCTGCAGGTGTTTGAAATCCTTTAGTTGGAAGCGGAGGAAGTAATATTCAATCTTTATAAGACCAACTTTTGAGCGAGTGGGTGGGTCATTCCAGATTATGATTACTAGTGAGCAGTTAAAACTGGAGTGCCTACCCACCAGCCCAAAAATTTGTAGTAGTCATTTGGAGTGCTCACCCGCCCAAGTGATTGTTATCAAAGAAGTTAAAGTTTCTTTTCTCTGCAGGTATTTAAAGTCTTCTATTCAGAAGTGGAAGAGGTAATATGCAATCTTTAGATGACCAACATTTGGGCGGGTGGGTGAATCACTGCAGATTCTGATTATCAGCGAGTAATTTAAACTCACCCGGTCGAGTGTTTGTTATTAAAGAATTGTAAGTTTCAAGTTTAAACTGGAGAGCCCACCCACCCGCTCGATTGATTGTTATTAAGAAATTGGAAGTTTCTCTTCTTTGCAAGTATTAGAAGTTTCTTAGTCAGAGGAGTAAGAGGTGATATTCAATTTTTAGATGACCAACACTTGGGTGGGTATGTGGGACACTCCAGATCATGATTACTTGCGAGTAGTTTGAATTGGAACGCCCATCTACCCGCTCGAATGTTTGTTATCAAAGAATTGAAAACTTCTCTTTTTTGCAAGTATTAGAAATTTCTTATCAGGAAGAGGAGGTGATATCTAATTCCTCTAACACTTGGTTGGGTGCTTGGATCACTCCAGATTATGATTACCAGTGTGTATTTTAAACTAGAGTTTCATGTAAATGCATGTGGTTAGTTTGGTTTATATAGGTCAAGTACAAAGTTTTTGAGTAAAATGCAAAAAAACTGTCAAAAGTTGTCTTTCGTTCATCTCTCACACTTCGGGTTTTAAATAACGTCTTAACAAGTTGAAATAAATACCAAAATATGCATAATTTGATTTAAATTTGTGTGGTTAAGTTAGTTTAAATAGATCCAGTACAAAGTTTTTAAGTAAAATGCTAAAAAAATTCCAAAATTTTTAAATATTCAGAGAAAACCTGCGATATTTTAGAGTAACTTAAACAAGTGGCGTTGATTATCTCAAATCTTAAATCATCTTCTACTCACAGTAGTTTTAATAAAAGAAACATATAATTACCAAGTAAGAAATTACCAAGAAAGACATCGAAACAAGACGCAAATTAAATGAATTAAATAATATACCATTTTACAACATATTTGGAAGAAGGTATTTTTATTGCCCCAGTTTTATTAATTTAATGTGGACTCACGTGGTTAGAGTAGGTTAGGTTAGGTTAGGTCTTTAAATAAGTGTAACACAAAGTTTTTGAGTAATTTACAACAAAAACTGTCAAAAAGTTGTATTTTTGTTAAAAGATTTTTGGGTAAATTGCAAAAGCTGCCGTAAAGTAGCATTTTTGTTACAGCTTTTGTGTTCAACTCTTACGTTTGGACTTAAAGCAAGTGCCAAAATATGCATACTTTTTTGTAACTAAGTTTAAAGTTTAGTAAAAATGCATTTTCGTTATTAACCTTGGTTTTGCTTATCATGTTCAAGTTTTAAATATTATAATGCAAGTTAAACCAAAAATGTTCAATTTGATGTAGATAGTCTTGTATTTGTCTTAGCAAATTTAAAAAAGTGTTAAAAAATTGGCTGAGTAGAAAGTTTTTGTAGTTAAAACTGTCTGAAAGTTGAATTTTCATAACTAATCTTGGGTTTGAATTTTAAATATTGTCTTAACAAGTTCGAAGAAGTACCAAAGTATGCACAACTTAATAAAGATTTAAATGGTCAGATTTGTTTAAATAAGTTCAGAGCAAAAAATTGTCAAAAATTACAAGTTTTGTGTTCGAATTTTAAATATTGTCTTAGAAAATTGAAATATGTTCTAAAAGATGCAGAACTAGAGGTAAATTTACATGATTAGATTGATTTACAAAAGTTTAATACAAAGTTTTTGAATAAAATTTTAAATATCGCAAGTTCAAACAAACGTCAAAAGGTGATCAATTTTATGTAGATTTATGTAAATAAGTTCTTCTTCAGCTGTATATACGCCAATGCTGACGCGCAGCCTCTTCTCTGCTCGTAATGCTGGCAACTTACATTGCGAGTGGTCACGTAGTTTTGAGTGTATTCCGAACCACTGGAGAGATTAATCTAGTCCGGACCAGAGAAGGTTTTTAGTCATAAAATAAGGGGGGGGGGGGGGACGTGGTGCACTAAAAATCGTGCGTTCAAATCTCACAAATAAAGATTAGGTTAGTTTGAGTAAGTTTTGTAGAATTTTTTTGAGTAAAATGTGAAAACTGTCGGAAAGTTGCATTTTCGTTGCAAGTCTCTGTTCGTTTTTAAGTTCTAATTTTAAGTATTGTCTCAACAAATTGAAATAAGTAACAATAAGTACAAAGATAGTGCCCAAATAAACCCTACTGTGTATACTATAAGAAAAAGGAAGCGTAAAGTGTCCAAACAACATAGACAGAAAAAACGTAGAAGAACATTCTAACATCATAAAGATCCAACAAATTGACGCATACAGGAATCTTCAGCACAGGATCTCGCTATAGCTACTACCAAACAACTGAATGTTGAAATCACAGAGTCGTTTCACAGAAATTAGTGCTTAGCCCAACTCTGTTAAACATCCTTTACTATGGCCTACTGAGAATAAAGTAACTAGAAAGAGTGTCGCTAATTGCGTTCGCAGACGACGTAGTCCTGACTGTAGTTGCAGAAAACAAAATATTAGTGATAATCAAAGCAGACACAGACCTTCAAAGGGCAGTAAGTTGGTTAGAAGAAAGGCAACTACAGCTTGCACCCAAAAAAATCAAAAGCCGTACCACATAAGAACTGGCTTTATCATCCAGAAATCTATCAAACTCAGCGCTGCCATTAAATACCTAAAGATATAGCTCAATTCATTTACAGATTCTCTACGCGCATAGCACATGACCTGGTAAATTAGAAGAACCATAAAAAAGCTAGCAAGTATCCAAAGGCTGATGTCGATCAGGATGTAGTGCATACAAAACAATCTTGATAGAAACATTAGATGTAATCGCGGTCATTCCACCAAAAGAGATGTTAATACTGGAAAAAGCCTCAAAACATTATAGCACCACTACAACATCAAGAGAAAACGTTAGCTCTATAAGCAAGCATCCAAACCTGGATATGACAATCATTTCAATTTTATGCAGTCCCTTTAATTAAAGCACGAGTTAAATTATAGATCCAACCCTTGTATTTAATAAAAAAACTTATTACACTTAATTTGCCCCTTTTATTATCTTTATGATTTATATTTGGTTATAGTCAAACAAATTCAAAACGTTGCAAAATCATCATCTCAATCTTAAATTGTATATTTGTTGCAAAAGCAGCGCAGTTTGTTCTCATACTAAGGCCAAAAAATTTAAACATCTTAGCACAGATCAAAATGCTGTATATTTAAACATCAAAACTTATGTGCTTCACTCAAAATTGTTATATATATTTAAGATGGTGGTAGTACAAACCACAACAAACAAAAAATTCTTAATGTTTATTAAGACTTTTTTGTTTGTTTGGTTGTCACAGCAACGGTTTCGGAGATATGGAACATTATTTATTTTTATATATTTTTGCAAAGAACGGAGTTATAGAAGATGTTCGAAGTGCCCTCTTTCCATTTCCAAACAGGTACAACATCTTTGTCTGAAAGACATTCGTACTCTTTCTAAAACCCCCTCATTGGCTCGAACTTCTTGGCACTTTTTATTAATTTTTAGTTGCAGCTCCTAGAGGCTATTTACAAGAGTAGCATACATTAATGATTTCAAATATCCCCAAAGAAAAAATCAATAGGGTTTAAATCAAGCGATCGTGCTGGCTATAAAACTGGGCCTCCTCTTCCTAATCACCTATGTGGAAAAGTTTGGTCTAAATGCTCTCTAACGGCAATCGAAAAATGAACTATCATGCTAGAACCACATTTGTTGCCTGTGGGTAAAAGGAATGTTATCCAAAAGATCATACATTGTGTTCTGCAGAAAGTTGAGGTAAGCAGCGCCTGTTAATCGGTTTGGTAAAACAATCAGTTAAATTTAAGACTTGTACTTGCTGTACATGGTATGGATAGAGCAGCTGCTCGTGGAGAGTTCTCCAAACAAAAGTAGCACCAATTCCTACTTCGGCTAATATTTTCCGCACACTCGTCCCTGGATTATGCTCTATCTGTGCTATAATTTCTTGTTCTGCTCTACGAGTAGATACCGACCTTGGTCTGCCGGATAGATAGCACTGTTTTCGAAGTAAAACGATATCTCTCAATCTCTGGTAAATTCTTCCAAACATACGATGTTAGGGAATCTGGCAATTTGGATAAGCTTCTACATAAAAACGTCGCGCTTTGGTGGCAATCCCATTAGCACGACCATACATGATAAAAACTTGTGCACTAACAACAACTTTTAAATACTGAATATTTATTTCACAAAACATCAGCCAACTATGATAAGAAGAAATATTTTGCATTCTTTTTTTGAGCACCCTGTATATATTTAAAGTTTTTAAAATAAAAATCAATGTTTAGAGCGTACTCATCTGAGACAACAATTTTTAATTTTATTATTTTAAAAATTGAATGATTGATGCAATAAATTCATAAGAAATATTTTTATTAATCCAATTTCATGTTAATATTACTGAAATGTAAGTCAATCGAATCAAACAGATCCTGTACTTATTTACTGAGTTACTTTACTTCTTTACTTTACTCTAAAGTACTATTTACATATTAAATAGTTTTTATTATTTAAAAGACTAATTAATGATGTTTTTACTTAATTTATTTCCAATCAGTCCCCTTTATATTATATTCTCTCATAATTGCTGTAAATTTATAAATAATTTCTACTTATAAGATGTGTAAATATGTTTTATTAAACCGTAAAAGAAAAAAACTGCCTTTCAGATAATCTTTGAGATAACTTAATATACAAACTTACAAAAAAATGAATTAAATCCAATTAAAACCTCAAGAAATAACAATTACAATTTTTCCATATATTATAAATAAAACCCTAATTAGTATAAGCCTTGTTGGTAAACAAACAAGAGACAGATTTATAAATAAATACAAAAACAAACATCTCTTCTACTCAATACAAAAGTCCATGAACTAAATAACTAATCAATTATTTACATTTAAAAAAAATAATAACAAACAGATGAAAAATATAAGTTATGCAATTAATGTGTAATTTGTAAATACTTACGTAGTCATTATAGAAAAGTAGAAGGTAATTGCGAATACTAGGGAAATGATTGGTACAGCACGCATGGCAAGTTCAAGGCGTGCTTTTGGGGTCGTACAGTTTTAAATACTGGAATCTGAAACAAAAACAGAAAATAATTAATAACATTTCTTGAAATAACATTCAAATAACAAGTGGGATACATCGTAAATTGTTATATATTTATACTGCGTTTATTATCACTTCTGTCTATTAAGTTGACGATGAAAATATTTATATTATAACATATTACATCTAATTATCAATATTTATTAAAATACACTGCTCAAAAAATGAAAAGAACACTTTTTAAGTTAAAACGTTATTCAAATAAAATTCAAATTCTTATTTATACATATTTTGTTCTCTAAATGAATAAATTTAGTAATTATTTATTAAGTAAGATATGATTAATTTTCTATAAATAATGGCTCAGTATTGAGTTTGTGTGAGGTTTAATATTGCGTGTCCTCCACCTTTTTAATTAACAAATTTTGTATTAAATAAAAAATAGAACCTAATTTTAGTTACTTTTTAAACAAGTTTATGCTTTTTGCAATTTTTAAGTGTTTACAGTAGTTCTTTAAGAACGATTAAATTTATTAAAAGTAAGATAAACTAAAAGTAAAAACTACAGCATTCATGGTTGTTCTTAGTAGTTTTCAACTCAAAAACTGTTCTCTATAACTTTTGCATATAGTAGCTTTAATTTCTTCTATTTTTCTTTTACAACCTTTTAAAACTTCTTAAAAAAAATCTTCCAGAGGTCGTTAAGGTTATCCGAACCAATTTTAGTAGCTCTTAAATAATTCTATAGTCTTCAAACACATTAAAAAACTTTCTTGTAGTAGTCCTTAAAAGTTTTTAAAGTTCCTTTAATCTTCTAACTCTATAATAGTTTTCTTGAAGAGTCTTTTTAAGTTTTTTAAACTCATCCAAGACTCTATGATGCTTATTGTAACTTTCAAACTCTAAGAGACACACCAGTTTTTGAAAATTTTGATTATAAAATGATATAAATCCACAATAATTAATTTTAATATTTTTTTAGCTGCATCTTTATTTTTAATTACAATGTAGCCAAGGTTAGAAAACTGTTGGTCATGCTTGGACTCAGAAAAACCTTCGGTGAAGGTGCCGGGTTGGGTTCGACGTTTTAATAAACTTTAATATCTATGAGATACTGAAAATCACCAATTACCTACTAAGCTTTTCATAGCCGATAAAAAAAAAAATATTTTCCAGATTTAAGGATTTTAAGTTCAAACATGAAAAATTTATGCAGTGGCAAAACTAGGATTTTTGGGCTTCACCACTTCACTTGAAATAATATAATTTTGTTTTTTGTATTTAATTTTGTAGCTTTTCCGCATTGCAAGTAATAAACAGTTTGTTTTTTACTGAGTTTGTAACAGTTTTAATGTTTATGTCAATTCTGACAATTGTTTGTACTAAGTACAGTTTGTTTTCCATTAAATTTATGACTATTTTAATGTTTATGTCAATTTAACATTTGTTTTTCATTAAGTCTGTGACAATTTTTATGTTTATGTCAATTCTGACGTATTTTCTCATTGAATTTGTGACAATTTTGATGTTTGTCGATTCTGACGTTTGTTTCCACATTGAATTTGTGATAAATTTTATGTTCATGACAGTTCTGACGTTACACACATACGCAGTTTGTTTCTCATTGGTTTTGTGACAAATTTGATGTTCATGTGTAGTTTCTTATTGAATTTTTGATGTACATGTCAATTCTGACATTTGTGTATATTAAACAATTTCTTTTTTCATTGAATTGGTAACAATTTTGATGTTTATATCAATTCTAACGTTTGTTACTTATTTAATTTGAGACAGTTTTAATGTTTAAGTCAATTCTGACGTTTGTGTATATTAAATAGTTTGTTATTCATTAAATTTAAGACAATTTTGATATGTAAGTTAATTCTGATTTAGCTTCTTATTCCATTTATTATAATTTTAATGTTCATGTTAATTCTGACGTTTGTTTTCATTAAATTTGTGACAATGTTGATGTTTATGTGAGGGCCCCACCTCAAAATATCAAAAAGAGTCCACTCAGAAACATATTGTGCTAGTGGGTTCTTCCGCATTGCAGACTCATTTTAGGATCAAATCTACATATTTTGCAGCCGGAGTTAAACATTTTGTGGTCTGATTTCACTTTTATTGTTTAGATTTTAACATTTTATTAAGATTTGAAAATTTTATGACCGGATTTAAACATTTGATGGTTTTATTTAACTTAACTTAAAGTTATGATTTTAACATTTTATTGAGATTTGAATACTTTAAACCCGGATTTTCACACTTAAGACCAAATTTTATCACTTTATGGCTGGATTTAACTTGCTATGATTTAAATTTTAACATTTTCTGATTAAATTAGAACATTTTAAGACCAAATTTAATGTAGTATGGTCTAATTTAACTTATGGTTATGGTTTAAATTTTACCATATTATGACCGGATTTGAACATTCTACAACCGGATTTGAACATTTTATGGTAGGATTTAACTTTTATAATTAAGGTTTTAACATTTGATCGGAATTTGAGTAATTTAAAGCCAGATTGACATTTTATGACACTTTATGGTTAGTTTTATCTTGTTATGGTGTAAATTTTAACATTTTATGATCGAATTTGAACACTTTAAGACGGATTTGTTCGTTTTATGATAAAATTTAAACACTGTATGGCCAAATTTAACTTGATATGGTTTAGATTTCAACACTTTAAGGAGGCCGGATTTGTTCATTTTATGGAAGGGTTTAACTTTTATAATTTAGATTTTAACGTTTTATCAGGATTTTAATATTTTAAAGCCAAATTTTGACATTTTATGGCCAAATTTTAACACTTTATGACTCGTTATGGTTTAGATTTTAACATTTATGACCAAATTTAAACATTTCAAGACCAGATTTGAACCTTTCAAGACCAGATTTGAACATGTTATGGTTTGATTTAACTTTTATGGTGTAGATTTTAACATTTCATCTGCATTTGAATATTTTAAAGCCAGATTTTGACATTTAACGGCTAAATTTGAACATTTATGACCAGATTTAACTTGTTATAGTATAGATTTTAACATTTAATCGGGATTTGAGTATTTTAAAGTCAAATTTTGACATTTTATGGCCAAATTTAATCACTTTATGGTCGGATTTAACTTATGCTTTAAATTTGTTCATTTTATGGCCGGATTTGATTAATTAAGACCGGATTTGTTCATTTTATGAAAAGAGTTAACCTTTATAGTTTAGATTTTAACATTTTATCAGAATTTTGATACTTTTAAGTCAAATTTTGACATTTTATGGCCAAATTTTAACACTTTATGGTCGGATTTAACTTGCTATGGTTTAGATTTTAACATTTATGATCAAATTTGAACATTTTATGATCAAATTGGATAATTTTAAGACCAGATTTGAATATTTTATGAAAAGGTTTAACTTTTATAATTTAGATTTTAACATTTTATCAAGATTTTAATATTTTAAAGCTGTATTTTGACATTTAATGACCAAATTTTAAAACTTTTCTGCCGGATTTAACTTGTTATGGTTTAGATTTTAACAGTTTATTACCGGATTTGAACATTCTAAGACTGGATTTGAACATTTTATGAAAGAATTTAACTTTTATAATTTAGATTTTAACATTTTGTCAAGATTTTAATATTTTAAGGCCAAATTTTGACATTTTATGGCCAAATTTTAACACTTTATAGACGGATTTAGCTTGTTATGGTTTAGATTTTAACATTTTATGGCCTGATCTAAACACTTACGACCAGATTAGAACATTTTATGGTAGGATTTAACATTTATAATTTACATTTTAACTATAACAAGTTAAATCAAACTTGATATAGTTAAAATTTTAACATTTTATGAAAATATTCACTGCGACTAAAAATAATGTGTATTCATTGCAGCAAAATGCAGATTGTGACTGCATAAAGAATAATTATGTTGAAGCTTGATAAATTGTGATTATTAATAACAATAACATTGTTTTTATTTCTCGTATTACATACAGAAAAAGGCAAAGTTCAGTAACGTAACTAAATTAATCTACATATGACTAAGTACAAATAGCGACACGTAGTTTGTTGTTTTAATTTTAACAATTTGTGACTAAATGCAGATTATATTGACAAATTAAAGTTTAACCATATATTTTGTTACAAAAAGTAGATGGTTACAGTACTCTACTTATTTATCTGCCAACTGTCAATTTGACAAAACAGCTGTGTGACTGTCTAACATATGGTTTGTCAATTTTTATTTTTGACTAGTCTGTTGATTTGACAAAAAATTATGAACTGTTTCATAAATCTGTCAAAAAAAATGTCAAATGTCAATTTGACAAAGCAATTGTTTCAAAAATTTGTCATATTAACTGCCAATTCAGCATGGCAATTGACTCACAAACCTGTCATGTGCTATATAAACTTTAATCTTAACAAATAATATAAACTATCAACTGTCAATATGAGAATGCAACTGTCTTCTATTTCACAATTTTGACAAATGAACTATCAACAAAATGCGCAACAAACTTTCATTATAGTATGTCAATATGTCAATTTGACAAAAAAAATGATTATAAATCTGTTAAACGAAATGTCAACTCTTAAATTGGTAAAACTGTTTTACAATTCTTAAAATATCATGTTAACAGTTATACAAAGCATTTGTAATAAATCTGTTATAAGTGGCATCTATCAGATAAACTGTCAACTTGACAAAGCTACTGTTAACTATTTTACAAATCTTGCATGTGATTTGATTAATAATAAAGCTCTTTTCACTTTAAATTTGCTTAATTTTTTTTTTGCTTGTAAAGTTTGAACAAATATTTTGACAAAAAATTACAATTTAATTTAAAAATTTAATAGACAAAGTTTTGGATTTTCATATATTTCATTAGACTAGAAATTTCTCTACACGTTGCAAAAAATTAATTTTAAAAAGGAGTTAAATTCAGCCCATAGTTTTATGACACTCCCTAAACCGCGCCCTTAAACTAATTACTTATGAAAATAATCCAGCGGGTACTTGCTATAAACAGTTTACGTAAACTATTTGCATTGATAAGACAACACAAGCATTTAAAAAATAGCAAGCTTAGTCAATTAACTCATTAACCTAAGTACCATAACGAAAATGTCAAAGTTGCATATAATAAATAATAGTATTAATCACAAAAATGTCAAACCTATCATTAAACTGTTAAGAAAATTATTTTTCCATTTAATCAATCTAGTAAAAACTGGATCAGTCAATTGTAGTAATCTAAAAATAGCCCACAGTGATAAATTGCCACATTAAATACCAATCATGACATTAAAGTATTAAAATAGTATAAAAAAAATAATATTTTTTACAAATTTGACGGAAATATCAATAGGAACAATATATTTCAAATATTAATTGTATTTTGTCGGAAAGATTAATGATCGATAACATTATTTATGTTACATATAACAGTTACTATTATTAAGTCTTAAAAATAACAAACAATTTTATTTTTCAAAATTAATAAATTAATTGTATTTTGACGGAAAGACTAGCATTTTACAGATTATAGCAATAAAGATTGCTATTATTGAATGTTAAAAATAGCTACAATATATTCTAATAAAGTATGATTAATCTGTCAAAGAGCAGTCACTTGTTTATCATAATAAATTTTCATATAAATCAAGTGCACGTGAAAATGTCGATTTGATTGATTCAATCTTAAAAGTAAACAACTATTTTTGTGATTAAAGCGTACTACGAGTGCTACAACAACCAATGAACTTTTGTTTACGTCCGTTCCACATAAGAACATCAACAGATCAAATTTCACATTTAATTGAACTTCCCCATATGTTGTGGATTTATTTATTGAATTAATAATTAATAAAAAAATTAATGTTTATGATTAATTTTGATAAATTGCTAAAATTGGAATCAATTAAATTGTACATGAGCATTAATAATAATCACTATAACCTTGATTTATTTTAAGACAAATATGTAAAGTAGTAATTGTAAAATAGATGATTTATAGAATGGTAGATATAATAATAATAGTTCTATTTATAAAATAGGCGTTATAATTAAAGCAATCTGCGAGTGACGCATGGGAAACAGTTTCAATTTTAAAGTTAAATTGTGGTCGGACAAAAAAAAAGATTTTTTTTTAAATTTTATGAATTTGTACAGTACTCAAAATAATTAGAGATATATACTTCAGCAGATTTGTATGCTATTTCAAGGCTTTCTAAAATTGTTTACGTTTCCACCAAGTCAAAAGTTTTATGATAATCCACTAAGGCTAGGTAAATAAGAACATTGTTCCAGCGGTTGTAGGTAGTTGATTATACTCAATCCTCTACGAAATCCTTCCTGCTCCACCGGTTAGTAAAAACCCAGGCGATTTACAATACTAGTTATCAGTTTGTATATTATGTGACATAGTAAACAGATTGGTCTATAATTTTTATTGTCTTTCTTGAAAACTATTATAACTTCTTTAATTTTGCCAAGAATCTGGTATTTTGTCTTCTTGATTAATACTAGAACTGCATATATTAAAGCTCTCTTACCCATTTTTAACATTTTGTTTGTAATTTGATCTTTTTTGTTTTTCTTGTGCTTTAATAGCATTTTTTTCTGAGTCAACGTTGGTTATATGTATTGGTTAGTTGTAGGTTTTGTCTGAGTGCGTAGCGTTCACCTTAGAACCTTTCTACAGAGTTGACGTTTTGAGTTTTGTCGGTTACAACAATTCCAAATTTTGTATGCTGTGAATGTTTCTTCAACCTCTTTTCGGATTTACTTGTTGATGGTTCTGTACAGTTCTTGCGTATCTCGACATGTATATCGTCTAAGTTCTATCAATCTTGTTGTTTTCGGATTTGTTTTAATGCATGCATACCTTCTTCGTTGTTACTTACATGACATTTCGATTGTTTGTTCATACTCCTTTCTATGTTTGTTCAACTGATCTGTTGTTGTATAAAAGCCATTCTTTGTAACTAACTTTTTGATATTGATTTTAAAAGTTCCTCTTACTAACCTTTAGTCACTGCCCGAGTCAAAATTGTTTATAAATACGTCGGTACAAATATTCCTGTTATCCATAAGTATAAAATCTATTTCGTTTTTGTGTAGCCATCAGGGCTTCTCCTGTCCAAACTACTATAGTATAGTGTCCCACTCACCCACCAAATTGTTCGTCATCAAGATCATGTTTGACCTCTTTGCAACCGTCATTTTGTTAGAAGAAAAGATTGTGATCCAACTTCTTGATAACTAACGCTTGGGTGGGCAAGTGAGCCACTCTTGTCCAAACTACTGACTTGTTAACATAGTATGAAGTGTACCACCCACCCACCCAATTGTTTGTCATTAAGAAATTGAATGTTTGACCTCGCTGCGGACGTCAGCAGAAGTCATTTTGTTAGAATAGAAGATTATGATCCAACTTTTTGATAACTAACGCTTGGGTGAGCCACTCCTGCCCAAACTACTGACTCATCAGATCATAGTATGGAGTATCCCACCCACCCAATTGTTTGTAATTAACAAATTGCATGTTTGACCTCTCTGCGGACGTCAGAAGAAGTTATTTTGTTAAAAGAAAAGATCGTGATCCAACTTCTTGATAACTAACGCTTGGGTAGGTGGGTGTGCCACTTTTGTTCAAACTACTGACTTGTTATCATAGTATGGAGTGTCCCGCCCACCCACACAATTGTTTGTCATTAAGAAATTAGATTTTTGACCAACGTCAGCAGAAGTTATTTTGTTAGAAGAGTAGATCGTGATCCAACTTCTCAATAACTAACGCTTAGATGGATGGGTGGGTGGCCCATTCTTGTCCAAACTACTGACTCGTTATCATAGTATGGAATGTCCCACCTACCCATCCAATTGTTCGTTATTAAGAGATTGTGTGTTTGACCTCTATGCGGACGTCAGAAGTCATTTTGTTAGAAGAGAAGATCGTGATCCAACTTCTTGATAACTAACGCTTGGGTGGCTGGGTGGGCCACTCCTGTTCAAATCACTGACTCGTTGTCATAGTATGGAGTGTCCCAACTACCCACCCAATTGTTTGTTATCAAAAGATTGTGTGTTTGACACTCCTGTCCAAAGTAATGACTTTTTTAAAGAAGGTATTAAGGCAATACAGGTTTTCTTGTTGTAAATATTGTAATAACATTTTTTGTTTCTGGTTTCTGCATAGTTTTTTTTATGTTTTTTGGATTACAGTCTTTCTTTTTGATGATATTTGCATTAAAACCGCCCATTACTACTAAGTATTGCGTTTTTCTATGTCTTTTGCAATATCT
Source organism: Tachinus rufipes (assembly GCA_963932245.1). Lineage (NCBI taxonomy): Eukaryota > Metazoa > Arthropoda > Insecta > Coleoptera > Staphylinidae > Tachinus > Tachinus rufipes. The sequence goes on from OZ010743.1 coordinate 6,676,636, forward strand.
TTACAAAATTGTTCGGCTACTATATTTACAGTGTCACTTGCATGGAGTATTTGCTGTTTAATCAGATCTAATACAGTTTGCATCTTTGTTATTTAGGTACTTGATTTTTCAGTTAATGAGAAAAGTTACTTCCTCTATATGATATTGTGTATCTTTGTTGTTCTGTTACATTAGATGGTCCGATTTCAGTGTGGTAAATTTTTGTCTTTTTAGCATTGTCTCGCTGATGCCAATAAAATCCCAATTGATGAGTTTTAATTTTTCCTCAAACCTCTGTCGGTGTTCCTCTAGTTGCATTGTGCTATCAGGATTTGATCTTTACCTTCTTTACCAAAATTCGCCTTCCCCAGAACCCTGGAGGCAGATGTCAGTGTGAAATTTTAAGGTAGTTGCTTTTTGTTTTAGAATTCAACATTTACATTTTAATGTTTATTTTTCCGGACGGATTTGGCACTTAAACGCCATAGAAATTACTAAAAAGCAAATCCCAAATCCTGGGGGCACTGTACCTCCAGCTCCATAAGCTTGAGGACATGTTCAAGGACCAAAACAAAAAGTTCAACCGCCTTGAAAAATACGTAGTCTGGATGATCGACTACGTATTCGTCACAGTGAGCAAAGAGCAAAACCGCTTTCATCTTCCAAAATAATGTCCTTCGTGACCAAGCAGATCTCTAAAATCTCTCAACCAGAGAATGTTTTGGCCAATACCCCCCACATAGAGGTCCCAAAGACACAAACGTCTCTCCCAACTGTCACAACAATGCCTTCATCACTACCTCAGGAAACCCAACACGAATCTGCTAACAACCCGGTCAAGTCCAGCACTTCTGAGAGCAAATAGCCCACGAAAATTTAGCCAGACAGCAAATTCAAAGCCCACAAAAAAGTTCCACCCATAAAGAAAAGATTTACCACCAATAAACAATGGCCAAATCCTGGAGGCACTGTATGTCCTGTTCCAGAAGCATGTTCAAGAGCCAAAACAAAAAAAATTAACGGCCTTGAAAAATACGTAGTACGGAAGATCAAGAGAGAGAATCGACTGCGTATTCGACGAGGTGAAGCAAAGCAGGCTGGACCTGAAGGACATCCTCTTTGACCTTCGCATGGACATTAGAAAGGAAATCAAAAAAAGCAAAACCGCTTCCACAGCTAAAATAAAATCCTTCGTGGCCAAGCAGATCTCTAAGTCTCTCAACCAAAGAATGCTACGTCCAATACCCCCACGTAGAAGGCTCAAAGACCCAAGCGTCTCCCTCAACTGTCGCAGTAATGCCTTAGCTCATCACTACCCCAGGAGATCCGACCCGGACCTGGCAACAATCCGGTCAAGTTCACCACTTCCGAGAACAAAAAGTCCATAGAGATTTAGCCAGACAGCAAAATCAAAACCTACAAAAAAGTCCCACACAAAAAGAAAAGATTTATTGTCGTGACTCACTCCAAAAAGTCAAAGAAACAGAAGAAAGAACAAGGTCAGTCTTCTTCAAATTCTTCGCATAGACATTAGGAAGGAAATCAAGAAAAACAAAACCGCTTCCACCGCCAAAATAAAGTCCTTCGTGGCCAAGCAGATCTCTAAGTCTCTCAACCAGAGAATGTTCCGGCCAATACCCATACGTAGAGGCTCCAAAGACCCAAGCGTCTCCGTCAACTTTCGCAGCAATTCGTATGGACATTAGGAAAGAAATCAAGAACAGCAAAACCGCTTCGTCCGCCAAAATAAAGTCTTTCGTGGCCAAGCAGATCTCTAAGTCTCTCAACCAGAGAATGCTATGGCCAATATCTCCACGTAGAAGCCCTAAAAACCCAAGCGTCCCCGTCAACTGTCGCAGCAATGCCCTAGCTCATCACTACCCTAAGAAACCCGAACCGGATCTGCCAACAACTCGGCCAATCCAGCACTTCCAAGAACAAAAACCCTATAAAGATTTAGCCAGGCAACAAAGTCGAAGCCAACAAGAAAGTTCCAGAGGCAAGATTTATCGTCGAACCTCAGTGCAAGAAGTCAAAGAAACAGAAAAAGGAACAAAGTCAGTCTTCTTCAGATTCTCTTCAACCTTTGTATAGACATTAGAAAAGAAATCAAAAAGAGCAAATCAGCTTCCACCACCTTAATAATGTCCTTCGTGGCCAAGCAGATATCTAAAATCTCTCAGCCAGAAAATGTTTCGGCCAATACCCCCACGTAAAAAACCCAAGCGTCTCCCTCAACTGTCGCAGCAATGCCTTAGCTCATCAATACCTTAGAGGACCCGACCTGGATCTGGCAACAACCTGGTCGAGTCCAAAACTTTCAAGAACAAAAAGCTTATGAAAATTTAGCCAAAAGGCAAAGTCGAAGCCCACAAGGAAGTTCCACCCAAAGAAGAAAAAATTATCGTCGTGACTCACTCCAAGAAGTCAAAGAAACAGAAGAAGAAACAAGGTCAGTCTTCTTCAGATTCTAATCTTAATAAACCCAGCAAACGCCATCTAAGTCCTCAACCGCAAAAGTCAAAGGGTCCAAGATCCGTCCGGCCACTTAGACCAAAACCAATAGGTCCCTTGGTCTTCCAACAAGCCCTCCAAACCACTAATTTCCCATTACAATACGGGATAAAACCTTAATTCCTGGGTTGTCGGCCACATTCAAATCAGTGTATGTAGCCGTCGATCGCGCCGTAAACGTAAACGACGGCATCCGCATGCGATTTTAGATTCAACTTAAAAAAAACTGTTTCTTACAAAATTGTGTGATCTCACTGTAAGCGTCAAGATGCAAGTCTGGGGACATTGTCCAATTTTTCCATCTAAATGCAATTCCCCCAACGCATGTGCCATGTGCGCCGCAGCCCATCCTAGCTCCACGTGCCATTTACCAAGAAATCGAGACATGTGCGTGCAAAGAACCGCACACCGCAAGCTCTAAAGACTGTCTAGCTTATCTCAAACTGAAGGTAAGCCAATCTTCTAAGCCCCATTCTAGGAGCACTTCGAACGACTTCAATAAATTTTCTAGCCTAAAAAGCTAAAAGCAGACTATTGGTTTGGAATTCCAGACATTCCAGTCGTGGTGCAAGTTCTTCCCAATCACTATGCAATGCACAAAACGTGCAATTTTAAGTTTTTCCCACTAAGACAAAATTCAGTAAGGTAGAAAGTTCCTTGCACTATAAGTGCAAACCATAAAATAAATCATAAAAAGAGTTTAGACATTTTTCAAGTTTTTAAAAAAGTTCTCTTCCCAATCCTCAAAAAACCCTTCTTGTTATTGAATTGATTATATAGCAGTTCATTGTGAATACAAAATCTATTAGTTTGAGTGATTTTTAGCCTGTTAATTTATTCTGTGTATAACTCTTTAAAAGCAAATGAAATGACGCAAGACGACGGGAATAATGTAATTATAATGTCTGCCAATAAAACCCCGTTTGTTGTGTAATTGATTACATAGTAGTTTACCTATTATTTCAAATGTTTTGTTTATTTATTCTGTTTATAACTTTTTAGAAGCAAATGACACAAAGTGACGGTCGTAATTTAACAATAACGTCCGCCATAATACTCTGGTTTGACTTGATTATATAGCAATTTGTGGTGCATTCAAAATCTAATATTCCAAATAACTTTTAGCATGTTTAAGTTAGTTAAAAACAAATATCATGACGCAAGGTGTCGGGCGTAGTGTAATAATAACGTCCATTCATAATACCCCACTTTGACTTGATTATATATAAGTTAGTAGGGAATACAAAATTTAATATTTCAAATAACTTTTAGCTTGTTTATTTATTCTGTTTATAATTTCTTGAAAGCAAATATAATTACGCAAAGTGTAATATAATAATAACGTCCGCTTATAATAGCAGTTCATGTTGCATATAAAACTTAAAATTTTAAATAACCTTTAACCCGTTTATTTATTGTGACGGAAATAATGTAAAAATAATGTCCTCTCTTGATATTGACTTGAAAATATAGTAGAACAAATAACAACAAGATGTTAGCTTTTCTCGGTAAGCAAGATTACAATTGAAATGTATCTATTTTTATCATTATCATTAAAACCATTCATGAAAAAACAAATTGTGTAGAAACAAACCGCAAAACAAAACCCGGAAAATTACTATCAGAAAGAGAAAAACAATATTATTTTATGTATAGGACCACATTTATTAATCAAACTTAAAAAAAAGTTATCACAATCCAAACTACACGTTGGTTTTTACCAAACCAAATAGTGTATAGTTTCCTCTTATTGTGGCTAGAATATAAAAGCAAAAATTCAAATTGTACTTAAGTAAATATGGTCAACTTATTTTTTAAAAAGTTAGTTTTTTATTAATTTTTAAATATAAGTGCAAATCTATAACCCAAAAAATGAAAGCATAGAATATTGTATGTAGTTTAACATATAAAATAAGTGATGACTAAAATCTTATCGTTTAGATATTGATTTGGTTGGCGTTTTGTCTCAATTTTAATTTAAAAAGAGCACTGCACTTATCAATATTTTTCTAGAGGAAAAAGTTCACAGATATACTTGTAGATGCAAAAGGAATTCGGTAGTTAAGGTCATTATTTTGTAAATTTTGGTAAACATTGAGCAAGAGCTAAAAACAATAATTTCTTTCATGTTTTTGATTAATTATTCATTTTTATTTTTGCATTAAATTTAATTTTCTAGCATTACATTAACAATTTTGATTTCTTTCTGAATGAATAAAATAAATTCCTTTTTATGTTTAGCACGTTTTATGCAAACATAATAAAAATTGTTACTTGACCATTGTTTTCAATTTTTTTTTTAAATGGCAAGCACTTTACTTACATTAATTTAAACTTTTTTTAAAACTTAATGATAATTTATTTTAGATCATGCAAATTGAAAATCATCAAATTCGCTTATTACAAAAACAATGGGACACTCTGTATATGCAGACGATGACTACACACAACATGTTGACTTGATTAAAAATATTACTTATCTATTTCATCCAAAGAATTATTCCATCACGCTTATTTTCAGACTAACTCATAGAAGTACAAAGTGACAAATCAACAAAACATTTACAACTATTATCAATAATATTGATGATGAATTTGTTGTAAATATAATTCAATTACATGGTTATGAACATAAATTAACATTCTTCATTAATCGTTATTTTGACACAACAATTTCTGTAATTAATATAATTAGTCTTGATTATAATTTGTAAGTCTGCATCGAATAGTAGTTGTAGAGAGTGTCAACTATCAGATTCATATTTTTTATTAGTTGATAAAACTGAAGTAAGTATAAAAATTGTTTTTTTATTTGCTTATTTTAGAAGTAGAGATTTTACTACAGACTCAGTTACCGTTACAATCATCTATTCTGATTATGTTTCTATTGTCAAAAAAACTATAAATACAGATTTGTTATTAAAACCTACATAATGCAAATAATAGTACGCTAAATTTTAATTTGATTTGTTGTTTGCTTTAGTTTAATTAGGTTCGGTTATCTATAACTTTTTAATTATTAATAAAAATCATCTTAAATTGTTCTCTGCAAAATTGTTAGTTAACTTTCCGCAATACATTGATTTGTTGAGTAGTTTTTGCGCATTTTTTTATAGATTTTGCTTGCAATAAAGACATTGTTTCAAGACTTTTGTCTAACAATGGGTTTTATGAGAACTTTGGTAAATTTTATGTGAACAATTTCTGATAAATTTTATTATTTCTAACCAAAATTTGTTGTGTTTTAGATTATAAATAGATTTGCTGTGTGCAGTTCACAAATTGGCTTGTCTGAGATTATTGATTTACAGTTTCATGAGCAATTTTTGTTATTTTGTGTGCGCAAATTTTTGATAAAGTTTTCTGTGCAATTTTGTTGAGAATTAGACAATAAATAGATTTGTTGTGAGAAGTTCACACTATAAATTGTTTTGTGAAAAATATAAGAGTATTTTTTTACTAATTTGCATACAAAAAAATCAAATTTTTATTCATTAGAAGAGATTTAATACCAACCATGTTAATAGAATATTGATAGAATTTTGTTACTTAACAACTTTGATAAAATTTTGTTCAATATAAACTTCAGTATAGTTCAAATCTGAAGACAATTTAGTCACTCAGATCATGATTGTGGATTCATAGTTTGTTCACCCACCCAAAAGTTTCTGATCAAAAAGTTAGATGTTTTACTAATTGTTGGCGTTCCTGCAGCTACAACATAAAAAAAATAAATGACATTTAGGCAGATGGGCAGGGCATTTATTTACTCTTATTTATAAACTGGTGTTCCCGCCCACGCATCCAAGTGTTAGTGATCTGTAGATTAGATAACAAACACTTGGGAGGCTGGGGCGGGTCACTAAAATTATGATTGTGTACTCGTAGTTTGTATTGGTGTACCCCACCTGCCCACCCAAATGTTTGTGATCAAGAAAATATTTATATAACACTCTTTGGATATTCTTGGAACTATCGTATACAAGAGAGTAAATGCCATTTATCAAAAACATCCGACAAAATGTTTTAATAAAAAAATCTTTAACTACAAAAACTTGGGTGGGTATTAGGACATTTCATTTCCAACTATTCGTTGGGTAGTTATGACCCACCGGCTCAAGTGTTGGTCATCAAGAAATTATATATTACCACCCCGTCCTCTGACAAAGGAACTTATAATACTTGCAAAAAAAAGAATTTGAATTCTTTGATAACAAACACTTGAGCCGGTAGGTGGGCACTCCAATTTAAACTATTCTGTAGTGATCATGATCTAGAATGAGCGACCCACACGCTCAAGTGTTTGTCATTAAAAAAATATATTACCTCTTCCTTCTTTGATTTAAAGATTCCCAACACTTGCAGAAAGAAAAAAACTTGCAATTCTTTGATAACAAACATTTGGGCGAGTGGGTAGGCACTCCAGTTCAAACTACTCGACGATAATCATGATTTAGAATGACCCACCCACCCGACCAAGTGTTGGTTATGCAAAAAATGGATTTTACTTTCTCCATCTCTGACCAAGAAACTTCTAAGATTGGTAGAAAGAAGAAACTTGCAACTTTTTAATAACAAACACTTGGGTGGGAAAGTTTACAGTCTAGTTAAAATTACTGAATGGTAATCATAATCTAAAGTGACCAAGCCACCTGCCCAAATAATGGCCATTAAAAAATTATATATTACCTCTTTCTTATTTGACTAAAAAACTTTTAAACTTTTAACATCTGCAGAGAGAAGAAACTTCTAATTCTTTGTTAACTGGGTACTCTAGTTCAAACTACTCATGATTTGGAGTAACCCACCTACCCGCCCAAGTGTTAATCATCTAAAGTTTGGATATTACTTCCTACTTCTTTGAAGAAATTTCTAACACTTGCATTGAGAAAAAACTTCCAAATGTTTGATAACAAACACTCAGGCGAGTAGGTGAGTACTACTCTAACTCAAACTATTCAATTGTAATCATGATCTAGAGTAACCTAACCACCCACCTAAGTTTGTTACCAAAAAATTGGAAGTTTCTCTTTCAGCAAATGTTAAGTCAGAAAAAGAAGAGGTGCTATGTAATTTAAGTAATGTCTAACAAATAGGTTTTATAAGCAATTTGGCACAATTTATGATACATTTCATAAACTGCATAGATTTTCTGAGCAATTTTGTTGTGTTTTATGCAATGAATAGATTTACTATCCAAAGTTCACACTATAAATTAGTTTGTCTACAAAATAGGTTTTATAAACAAGTACTATTCTACATGAAGATTAGAATACTAGCAAACTCTCAGCATGATATGAAATGTTCATTCCCAAACTTTCATTTAGAATTTTAGTTGTTCAGTGTCAAATAAAAACTGTGTAGAAAACAAAAAGCAAAAAGAATTTGACTGTTTAACCCAAGATTAAGATTTCTGCTATAAAATTGTAACTAGGTATAACCCCTGGGTATACCAATAAGACTCTTACAAAAGAAAAGTCATTACAATTAGTCTATAAAAGCTTTCCACCACCCAAGAAGGTAAAGATGCAATTTTCAGCACAAAAAAATGATGGATACAATTTTTTGAGACGTCAAAAATTCTCTTAACTAAGTATATGCCAAAAAAGACCACAAAACTAAAAAAACCTTACTTCTGCACATCAACTGCAGGGTGCATAAAGCACACATTTTTCAAGAAAAAGTCATTGAACGCGGATATAAGAAACTACAACATACACCTTACAGTCTCAACCTCGTCCCCTATGACCTTATCTCTTTCCAAAACTCAAAAAACACTTAAAAAACGTCAGTTTTTATCAAATGACAACTTAGAAAACGTTGTCACAGTAAGTTAGGAAAAAAACTTTAAAATACAAATTTTTTCTTTAAAGATGGCGGAAGTATGGTTTATTTCAAATTTTTTTTTGAACACAGTTGAATAAGTTTAAATAGCTTAAAAGTGGTTTACGGTTAAACATGTATTTCAAATCCGGCCATAACATGTACAAATTTGGCCATAAAATACTTGAAAATGTTTGATCAGTGGATGATCGTTAGAAAAAATAAATAAAAAGAACAACAAACAACAAAATCTGCCCAATACCTTTTACTTCATATCGAAAGCCAATATCATCTTACTCATAATCTAATTGAAAAAATAAAAGTTATCATCTTTGATCTAAAAACCAAAACTACCAACACAAAGTTCCAACCCTACAAAAATTCACAATTCTTTTAGCAAACGTCCAGTTTTGAGAAGTAAAAGAGTCCTAGTAACGCAAAACTTCTAACTTACGTAAATTCACAATTGCCCTATTCTTACACCAGAGTCCATTTTTGAAAAGTAAAAGTGTCTTCTGTCTTCCGACGCTGATGAAGGTTTTGTTAAAAACCATCTGGAAAAGTTGTTTAAGTGCAAGACCCTCAAAGTTCAACAATGTTGAGCTAGTCCGGAGATTAGCCAAGTGACCGTTGTAAAAGACCTTAGTGACAAAAGGTTTAAAACAAAAAGCGCTGGTAACATTAAAAAGTATGTTTTCTTCATTGGGGTTATCATAGGTGTGGATGTTTGCTCGTTCTAGATCTCATTGCTGAAGTCTTCTTCTTTGCGGTTTTGCTATTTCTGCAATGCAGCACAAGTCGTAGCCATATAAACATTAACTTTGTCCGCTTACAGATAAAGCATATACAAGATTTTTCAAAATTCCAGTTCAAAATGCAAAAATTGAACTCCAAAAAATTATTTAATTTACTTGTAAGTATCAAAATTTTTGACCAAAAATAAATACCAAAATAGATATTTAGTCATTCCAAAATTGAATTGTTCTTTTTGTTGTGGATGTTGCGCCAACTATTGTCCCTCAGCCACAATTAAAAAAAAAAAACGTGTATTTTTATTTTGTATTTGAAATAAATGCCGTAAAACCCTCTAAGCTTGTAGACCCTTCCTCAGTGCAGACTCTTCCTTATAGGTAGCTAGATTAGAACCTTAATACTGTCCAGCATCTCATAAGACAAATTTTATCTCAGTATTTGTTCCTCTTTGTAAAACTTATTTGGTCTACCGCAAAGATTGCAACGCTTTTTAATTTTTGTAAGCTTGCAATCGTTCCTCAACTTTCCTAAAGATTTCCAAAAACACTTTTGATGTAATATAATCTAAAATCACGATGCGATTTGAAATCTATTTCTTTTAAACCTCTGGCTCTGGCCTATTTATTTTGCAAAACCAGTTTTTTCAAGCCGCATGGTACAAATAGCCCAAACTATTTTTGAAACCTTTTTGTATCACAGTAGTTGGCTATCCTTGATGTATCAGATAAATAGAGTCTACAAAGCGCAATTTAACTTGTCAGTAAAATTTGCCCAAAATTAGTATATTGTAATGACATTGCCTACCATACGTGGTGCAAAACTATTGGTAAACTGCTTACCGGTTTCGGTAAAAACCAATTGAATCACGGACAAAAAACATTGTGGCATCATAAAGCCCAACAGTTTCTTTGGAGCCACTCTTTAAACGCTGGCACACGTTGCAATACTGAATAACATAATATCGCAACGCAAACCAAAAGTACTTGTATTCTTTCTATGAAAGGTCTTATATACATAAACGACATGAAGTGGGTCCAATCTGACATCCTTGAAAAATTATGACCGCTTCACTGAGCGGCATAACCAACAAAAAACGTCAAAAAAAGTGTATAGCTAAAAAAATAAAACAGAAATCAGTTCTCTATGCTGATTGCATCAAAGATATGTTTAGAATTGATAACCTTTGCTACAACATTTGAATAAGAATGAAAAAAATAGCAAAAAAAAGACAAAGAAAAAGAAATAGTATACAAATATTTCAATAAGTCCAAAAAATGTGTTTGTCAAATTCATCAAACTAGACATATCCAAAATAGAATTAAAAGAATACAGCTTTTATATAAAATTGTAAAAAACTAAATTTCATAAATAATCTTGTGGCATACCTAATAATCATAATTTTAATACAAATAAATTTCTCTTAACATTGAGCTATTTGATTTCCTTGTAAGAGATTAAATTATGCTTCATTGTTTGACTTACAAAAATACTTATTCGTAAATATGACTAATAACAGTAAATTGTTATTTGAAATAATTAATTTCATAATAAAAACTCGTCACTTTTGTATGCGATAATTTTGCCGACAACAAAATGAGTCAGATTTGTTTAAATTATGCTAGTACTACAATTTTTAATTAAAGCATTACAAGTGACATAGATTTGTAACTCAATACATAAATTTAATATTCAAATCCTATCAAGAATTACAAAGACGGCAACAATTTTCACAAAAACATCTTGTAACTAAAGATTAGATTAAATTATATTAATTTGTTTAAGAATTGGAAGTCATTATATGGTAATTTTGTCAAGCTTCAAAGGTTGCTTATATTGCAATTAAATTGAATTATAATGCAATTTTATTATTATTATTAATTTAAATATTTAATTAAAAAAAACTTTTTGTCACAAACATGTAAAAAAGAAGCAAAATCAGTTTACCTTTCTTTCCAATTATACCTAATCCAAATGCAACAGAACTTTTCATATGCAAATAAATTTTTGTCGCACATCTATTAACTAACTCACTTAAATATCACTAAAAATATTTACGGAAAATAAAATTGCTGCACTCGTTTAAAGACACGATTTGTTAATGAGCAAACAACAATCATTGCCTTCAGTTTTCTTATCTCCAGCCGATAAATGAATTTTAATCAATAAACAACTAATATTAATAATTAAAAAAGTAATAATAAATTTATAATGTAATAATAGTTAGTGTGAGCACCGCACCAGTATTACCGAGTCAATGGACACCCAACCAAAGACTGAATTCTTATTCGAACTAGCCGCTTGTTGTTTCTTATCATCAAATTGTGAGCGAGCACAGAACTCAGATTATGTAATGGTCTTAAGGTTAAATGAAAATTGATGTTTTTTAATTGTGAAAACACGTAGTATTATCGTGTTGTGCTACTTTTTTTTCCCTATTAATCCTACTAATTTCTTATTTAATGGATTATTAGATATATTTCTATTTTAAAGAGCATTAATCATTACAATTAGATAATAGGTCTAATTTTAAGGGACACGTTGATGTAAAAATAGGGTACATTAAAGCGCACACAATGGCTTGGTCATTATGGTGTTACGGTTTGTTTTCAAATGATTTTTCTTTGTTCAATGGAGGGGGGAGTATTGTTTTTTTTTCTTCTGTTATATTAAGATTGACAGAATGATTTGCATTGCATAACCGATTTGTGGTAATAAAATAATTGTTCAATAACAAGACCGGTTCTAGAAGTTTTGTGCTAAATGTTAGCGCACGTTTGTTTAATCTTTGTAATACATAATATTAATTGCAATAAAATATGTTTAATATAACAAATGTCACATACATATTAGGTCGCATTAATGGCGAATTTTACGAGTATATACTTGACGGTCGCCATGAGCTCTATTTATTTTTAATTTGTATCTATAAGGTTGGTTCAGCCGGCGGATTTTTGCAATTCATATTTGATTCACAATATGCTCTTAACATGCAGATAATTTGATTGCAATTTGTGTCAGTACGCATAGTTAATTTTGTCATATTAATGTTTGACATTTATTGCAAAACTTTGTTTAAAGCATTGAACACTTTAAATTGGGTTAGCAATGTGGCTGCTAAATTGTTTATCCGGCTTTTTAATTATAAATTCAGTTTTTAAAAGTGTAAATCCGATTTTTAAAACTAGAAATCCGGCCACTGACTTGTTAATTTTTGTTAGCAATCTTTTAATACAGTCTCCATATTATAAATCCGGCCTTTAAGATTGTTAATCCGGCTTTTAAATATGTAAATCCAGCCTTCAAAACTATAAATCAAACTATTAACTTCCAAATTACAGACACAAACTTAACCTATAAAAATGTTTCATACAATTTATATTCCGATCTCTAAAATAAAAACCCAGCTATCAATTCGTTAAATTCTGTTTCGGCTTTTAAAAATGTCAATTCAGCTTTTAACCTGAAAATACAATTATAAACGTGTGCGAACAAGTTTGGCTACCAAATTGTTAATTCGACCTCTAAGTTTTAAAAATCACAAACATAACCTTAAAAAGTATTGCATACAATCAATATCTGGCCTCTAAATAACAAATCCGGTTTTTAAAAATGTAAATATGACCTTCAAAATTAAAAATCCGGCCCCCAAACTTGTTAAATATTAATAGTCTCTAAATTATAAATCCGGCCATTAAAAAATGTAAATTTGGCTTTCAAAACAAACGTATTCAAACAATTTTGTCTGTCAAATGGTTAATACCTTTTCCAAATTGTAAACACACTAACATAACCTAAAGAATTTTGCCTCTCAATTATAAATCCGGTTTTTAAAAGTGTAAATCCAGTTTTCAAAACTTGAAATACATCCACCAACAACAAAAATATAATAAATGATAAACCTAGATTGTCGTTTTATGATAGTCACGGTAAGTACCTTTGCAATGGACAATACTTTACATTTTATTAATTTGCTTGCAAACTACGGGTACCAGTTGTAAAGTTGACAGTTTAATTACGTACAAATGCATGTAAGAAACCTGACAACGCAAAAGCACGGTTTATTTAGCAGCAGAGCCGCGAGAGCAGCGAGAAGAAGACACCGTAACCATAGAGCGGAAGAACCAAACGCAATAGTCCGCAGAGCCAACAACAACCCAAATCGAGAAGAACTTGGGTAAAAACAAAACATGACTCGCCAAGGCCCGGGTAAATAACGAATAGAGAAGGCAGCTCTTCCTGACCTACGCAAAACAAAGATCAGCCCTCAACCTATGGAGCACAGGATATAAAATAGTCACCGGGAAATAAATCAGAACTTTTATTTTTATTTGTTGCAATCTTGTCTATACGGAAGCCTTAACATCACGGCAGCCAACCCATAAAACTGGGAATGTTCAGAAACTCATCAGATTTTGCAAGAATAACTAACATTAGTAGTGTGCTGTAGGAGGTGTTGTAAACACTTGATAACGTTAGACTTCACCGGTTTATTTCCTTAAACTAAGTGTAAATTTTACCTAATTCTAATATCACGGCCAAATGAAAAACCGCTTAATTTGCATAATGTGAGGTACAAACTACCTTTTTTTTGTCAGGTGTAAATCCTTTATGGACACTGGATAAACTTCTTCCCCCATCCAGTAGCGTGCGACTTCCGTGCGGGTTGTGCAGATTCATCTTCTAAGGACGTTTCGGAATATCACCGTGTAGGTATGCCTTCAAAATGGCCCAGCCTTTATCTTTCACTCCAAATCTTCTTCCTCCTTCTTCTTCAAAATTTTGTCTACGGTATTTCTGGCATGTTCGTAGCTCTCCTTGTTTTCCAGCATAGTTTCTCCATGTTTGTCCTTTCTACTACCCACCTGTGGCACTTGAAAAGCGTATGTTCCACGTTATCCACTTTGTTGCAGTATCTGCACGTATCAGTTTCATCCTTGCCGATTCTTTTTGTGTACGATTTGTACAAGCCGTGCCCAGTCCAGGCTTGAGTCAGAAAATAGTCGGTTGTTCTGTAATTGCAATTTAGCCAGCTTTCTACGTTTGGAATTACGCTTGGTCCACTATGCGACGCTTGCTGTTTCTTTCTATCTATTTTGCCCTCTGTTGATGGTTTCTTCCTTCTCTTCAAGTTTAGCCTTTGGCGTTGCTAAATCTATATTCTTGTACAATCTCCTCCTCTCTTTCGCCAGCAAATCGATCGGAATTGCTCCGGCTACCACCTGAAATGCCTCCGCCGAGACTGTCCTGTATGCCCAAGTTACCCGCAATAACGTCTTCCTCTGCACACTGATCAAACAATTTTTGAAAGTTTTCACTTTCATGGCTCCGTGCCATATGGGTGCGCAATAGAAAATTTGCGACTCAGTGCCTCTTACCGCTTGACGGTCCGCCTATGTTGGGCATGAATCTGGCCAAATTTGCCGCCCTTTTTCAGTCATTACTGCCGCTTTTTTTATGTGCTCCAAGAAAGTAAGAGCATTTAATACCGAGGTATTTAATTGCCCTCTTGCTATGTATAGTTGTGCCTCTGTATTTGAAGGTAACAGCACTCCTGAGACTTCTTTTCCGTGGACCGTTCAGTATGACCGCCTCTGTTTTCTCGGGGGCGTGGTGTTTGGTTAGCCAAATATCCACTATTTCTATGGAATCATTAGTTTTATTTTCGAGCTCGTATGAATCTCTTGCTAATATTATCAGTGTAAGGTCGTCTGCAAAAGCCACTGCCTTTACCCCAGTCGGCCACTTTCTTCTAAGTATACCGTCATATACTAAGTTCCAGAGTACTGGTCCTAAAACTGACCCCTGAGAGACTCCTGTAGTTACGTCCATTAATACATCTTTTTTTATTTGCAGTTTTCTTTCAGTTAGGTAACTTGCGATGATTTTTTGCAAGTACTCTTGTAGCCAGTTCCTCCTTAATATCTTTCCATGATAGGCTGTTGAAGGCATATTTAATGTTGAGAATGACTAGTACTCCCCATTTGTCGTTGCTTTCATTGATGATCTTGATAACATTTTCTACAGCCATTAATGTAGATCTTCCCTTCACGAAGCCATACTGATGCTCTGATAATCTTCCTCCTTGATCAATTTCTTCTTCTAATCGCTTTTTTATCATTACATACTCGTAGACCTTGCTGGTGGTATTCAGAAAGCATATGGGTCTACATTTTAGATTGTCAATTGTACAGTTTTCCTTAGGAAAGGTTTGTAGCTTAAGCAGTTCATTCAGCATATTTAATAGCCATTCAGTTGCTATACGTCCTACTTCTTTTAGGGCCTCTGGTGTTATGTTATCCAATCCGGGAGATTTTTCAGATTTTAAAACCTGCAGTGTTTGTTCCAGCTCATCCTTTTAAAAAAAAATTACTTTTTTCACTACTTTAACAGGATCTGTTATGTGTCTGCTTTTTGGAAAGAGTTCTTCCGCTACCTTTAACTTGTTCTTTGAGGTTAGCTCGTACGGTGCAAAGCTTCCCAGTTTTTTTTATTGCAGTCTAGTAGGCGGATTCCCATACGTTCTCGTTCAACTCGCTGCATAGCTTTTTCCACTGTTTTCTTGAATTTCCTTTGAAGTTGCTTTTTGTGGGTTTTGTAGAGATTTCCAATTTCCTCAAGGGGTACAGGCTACCTTAACGATTACTTATCCAATATCTTGGGCAAAAAATGCATCGCTTAGATTACATTGTGTTTTCAAACGTATATACGCCCTTACACTTTCCAACACTTGTCTAAGTACGATTTTATTACTAAGGTCCAGAGTAAATAGATCTTAAATAAATTTTAGGTCTACCCGTAATGTAAGTTGCCTGCATTGCGTACAGAAAAGATGATAAACCGCCAACCGTAGCGTGTATATGGCTAAAACAACGACAATAAGCAGCACAAGCTTCCTGGACGGTTACTTATCAAACGTGACGTAAGTACTAAGAGAGTACAGGAACCCCAGCGGGTGGTTTCCAGTACTAGTTTGTATAGTTTGTAGATAGCGGAGTAGTTTCACCGTTCATGAGCGTGATGGCATTGCTAGTTATAGAAGGGTGCGTAGTGGTATAGACCTATCCCACCGTCCCCAAACCCTACCGGACCTATTCAACCAGAAAGCAGTAAAATAAGTTGAAGCGACGCACTAAAAAAAAAAAACTCCGGCTTTTAAAAACGTAAATAAATCATTCAAACCAATGACCACCAATATATTAAATAAGGCTGACAAACTGTTAAACAGGTTTTTGCATTATAAAACGGATTTACATTTTTAAAAGCCGAATTAACAATTCGGCTTTTAAAAATGTAAATTCGGCTTTCAAAACTAGAAATAACCTGTTCAAACAAATTCGGTTGTCAAACTGTTAATCTAACCTCAAAATTGTAAACATCACAAACATAACCTAAAAAATGTTTGCATACAATTGATATCATCTAATATTTTAACGCTAATTGTTCAAATTTATTGAAATTACATTTGTTTCTTCTTGATTTAAAGTTGTAAAAATGCACCTAACTTTTACCATCTATTCATAAAGTAAGATTTTTAAGTTAAGCATCAATCTATATTAGGGGTCGTTTACCCATTTTCATCTCTTAAAAATAAACAAATGCATTAACCAGTGTCTAAAATAAATTCATAGCACACAACGTAAAATGACTCTTGCTCTAGAATAATTTTTACAAAACTTCGAAAATTTAAAAAGCCTGTAACTTTTTTGTTTTTAAAAATATCAATATGTTCTGCGTGGCTATTACCTAGAGAGTCGCGAATTCTGGTGGAATTTGATGTTCAACATCAATGACTTTTACTTGTTGAGTTCCGGTATAAATTCCTAAACTCCATCAGTCTCCTTGAAGTTAGCATGTCGTATTTGACCTTGCACAGTCAGCCATTTCCATCAGTCGGTTATGTAGTTTGCTACGTTTACCAAGTACATGTAAAGCTGATGTGCTGTTTGCATATGTAATGGTTTTGCAAATTGTAGGTTTCTGCATCTACCTGGAAGTCGTTCACCAGGTAGGTCAGGTCTCTTGTCCTAGTAATGGGTGGTTACGGTGACGGCGTAGAACCTTATCTGGTTTTCCCGTCCGGGTTTTGTTCGCAATGTGAACGGTATTGGGTTTGCTGACTCACAGCTGTTTGGTTGACAGGGGTCTAAACCGTGTTGTAGTTGCTGAGACTTGTTCTATTTCTTCTGAGCGTCTCTGCCGCCTGGTCTTCCTCTTCTCGGATTATTAATTGGTGGCGGAATCGTAAAAGCACCCCCACTTTGAGCCCCATTTGTTACCGGCTGAGTTCACCTAAGCGATAAGCCCGCGTATGCCTAGAACGCACTTATACCAAAGACAAAGTTGCTCGGCGGAGGAAAATTTGGGGTTGATCTCCTACATCAGTTCTTGTTTGTTATGATTGAACTCTGGTGAAGAATACAAAGACAGAGTATGGAATTGTAGTAGAATTGGACTATCCAGACGCAGTGTTCAACGACATCAGCTGCAGTTTGGTATTTGATTAATGACCACAGTGATTCATCAGTACATATTGTCTCTCAAGATCGTAAAAATCGGGTATTTATAAGAGTAGGGAGGGACAAAAGTGTGTGATGCCATTGATGAAATGTAGATCCGCCCAATCGCGGAATAAACATATTCAACTTCCAAAAATAAAACTTTTTTATTCTCTCTGCAAATGTCATTTGCCTTTAAATTAAGAGGGAGAAGTGAAAATAACAGATTGTTAGTGAGTAGTTTCAACTATAGTTTCCGACCACCAGCCCAAGTGTTTGTGATATATTTTTTTGACCACAAACACTTGGATGGGTGCGTGGGGCACGTAAATCTTTAGTGAGTCTTTAAACTGAAGAAAGAAGTTGACGGATCTAACCTCTTGATAACAAACAGGCGGGTGGGTGAGCAAAGCACTCAGTTCATTGATTATTGGTGAGTAGTTTTAACTGGGGTTCCGGCCCACCCACCCAAGTCTTGGTGATCCAGAAATTGAATTTTCTTCTCTTTGCAAACGTCTTTAAATTGAGGGGAAGAAGGTGTCAAATCCAACTTTTTGATAACAAAGATTCGGGTGGGTGAGCGGGGCACTCAGTGTATTGATTGCCAGGCAATAGTTTCAACTGGAATTGACCCACCCAAGTGTTGTTTAGAAATGTTTATAGATATTTATACATTTATATCCAAAGCTTTCCAAATGTCCCTACAGCTTTTAGAATGTTCCCAAAGCTTTCAGAATGTTTCCAAAGCTTTTAGAATATTTTTAAAGCTCTTAGAATGTTTCCAAAGCTCAATAAATATTATGAAATAAAAAATCCTAAAGTTTAAAATATTTACTAAACTTTGAAAACATTCGTAGAGCTTTATGCATGTACTTGGAGCTTTCAGAACATTCTCCGAGCTTTTGGAAAATTTAATCAAGCTTTAAAAATGTTCTCAAAACTTTAGAAATGTTTATAGAGCTTTACACATTTACACCCAAAGCTTTCAAAATGTTATGCAAGCTTTTGAAACTTCAATAAAGCTTTACAAATGTTCTCAAAACCTTCATAGAGCTTGATTCATTTATACCTAAAACTTTCAGAATGTTCCCAAAGCTTTCAGATAGTTTTCAAAGCTTTTAAAATGTTTTTAGAGCTTTCAGAATACTCCCAAAGCACTAAATGATCAATAAATTTGATGTTGTACAGCATCGTTATTTTTTCAAATTTCTTTTCGAAAATAATTTTAATTCACTTTCCTGTAAGCATAGGCGTAGAATGCAAATTTTTGCAACGGCTGTATAAATCCTTCCACCGGCTGTATAAATCCTTCCACTTTTTGCATCTTACATATTTTTTTTATAAATTGATCAACAATTTTTCTTTTTTTTTTAAATTAATTTTGGCACAATAATGTTAATAAATGTTTTTTTTTTTAATTGCTTTAGTTTTGATTAAACTTTTTAAAAAACTCAACTTTTAGAATCATCCATGTTTGAAAGCCCTTTTCTAAAAACAGTCAAAATGAAGCCAAATTTTCTTTTGAATTTTAGCTACAACTTAAGATTAAACATAAATTTGGGGAAATGGGCTCACCTCTGTTTTGGTACCAAGAACCATTAGAACTAGTCACGTTATCCCTAAAATTAATATGAAAGACTCACGAGGGCAACTTATCAAATAAAGTTAACAAAATTTAGCTAACATGGGTACCATAAGATATGGTTAGACCCCACGTTTTCTAAAACTAGATGTAGATTCTGCCTGAACCCAATATCTTGGCCAAAGGAGGAACTGCTTACTTTTGATGGTGTGGGGCACAGGCTGAGCAAGCTACCTGAACGGTTACTTATTCCACATAACAAATGTCGACATAAGTACTGAGCCCTATAAAGTGGCTTTCGGTACCGGTTTGCATAGCAATGATCTCTTAGTAGCAAAGTAGCTGGGGTGTAGGAAAGAGAGCTAAGCCAAAATAAACTCAGGCTAACTTCAAAGTAATGGAGAACCCACGGTTCAAACGTCTAGTCTAGTAGCTAAGTATGTGGATAAAGCTACTGCCATGCCAAAAGTAAATATTTTAGAGAAAAGAGAAACAGCTTAGTTTTCATGATGTGCGGTACAGGCTTTAAACGGTTACTTATACCACATGACAAATGTCAACATAAGTACTGAGGGTAAACAAGAGCCATAGTAAGTGGCTCCCGGTACCTGTTTGTATCACGATGATCTATCACGAGCTAAGTAGCTGGGGTGTGGTGGAAGGGCTGTATCGTCCGCCTTGTCACGGGCCTAGGCCAAGTTTAACAACAACAAAAATGTAAATAACAGTATCCTAATTACAATAATTACAATAAATAAATTACTATAAATGAGAACAACTCGTATTATTTTTAACAAATAAAAAAAAAATTAAGTCAGATAGAACTACAATATTGTTTGTGGGTGTCGGTTTTTATGTTTGCATTAGTTTGAGGATTACAATATGAAAATGCTTACATAAACTAAAGATGATCCTCAGTCCAGATAAAAACCTGTTTGCATAAAATGAAGATTATTACTAGACTAAAGATGATTTAGTTTGCATCAATTTGAGGATTATTGCAGTAATAATCTTGAATAAAATGAAGATTATTACTGAACTAAAGATGATTACGTTTGTATCAATTTGAGGATTATTGCAGTAATAATCTTGATTAAAATAAAGATTATTACTAGACTAAAAATGATTACGTTTGCATCAATTTGAGGATTATTGCAGTAATAATCTTGATTAAAATGAAGATTATTACTGGACTAAAGATGATTTAGTTTGCATTAATTTGAGGATTATTGCAGTAATAATCTTGATTAAAATGAAGATTATTATTAGACTAAAAATAATTATGTTTTCATCAATTTGAGGATTATTGCAGTAATAATCTTGATTAAAATGAAGATTATTATTGGACTAAAGATGATTATGTTTTCATCAATTTGAGGATTATTGCAGTAATAATCTTGATTAAAATGAAGAATATTACTGTACTAAAGATGATTACGTTTGCACCAATTTGAAGATTATTGCAGTAATAATCTTGATTAAAATAAAGATTATTATTGGATGATTATGTTTTCATCAATTAAGGTTATTGCAGTAATAATCTTGATTAAAATGAAGATTATTACTGGACTAAAGATGATTTAGTTTGCATCAATTTGAGGATTATTGCAGTAATAATCTTGATTAAAATAAAGATTATTACTGTACTAAAAATGATTACGTTTGCATCAATTTGAGGATTATTGCAGTAATAATCTTGATTAATATGAAGATTATTACTGGACTATAGATGATTACGTTTGCATCAATTTGAGGATTATTGCAGTAATAATCTTGATTAATATGAAGATTATTACTGGACTATAGATGATTATGTTTGCATCAATTAGAAGATTATTGCAATAATAATCTTGATTAAAATAAAGACATTTTTGCATAATATGAGCATTATTGGGGCTTAGATGTCTGTTTTTATGTACCTTTACAAATGTAAGTAAGTGTCTGTGAGTATCTGTAGGTATCTGTGAGTATCTGTGGGTGTATGTAAATGTAAAAAAAAAATCATGTTTTTTTAAAAAATTTTTCCTTACTGCTTAGTCAAATTGACAGTTGACAGATTGCGTTTGTTTGCTACAAATAACTGTTGATTAGAACAACTGATAGGTCTGTTAAAAAAAAAACTAGAAATGAAATCAATCCGGAGATTTGTCACCAAACTAAGAAGAATGCGCTTTTTCAAAAAGTTAATATGTAAAACTGACAATTAACAGTTCATACCACACATTTGTGAAAAAATCTAATTAAAAATGTGCTTAAGTTCACGCCATCCTAACATTGCAATCTTGTCAATTTTATCTTTGTTTATTAGTATTTGTCACTAAGTAACAAGGTATTTAGTTAAGATTTCAGATGTTTCATCGTAGAAAAAGTTTACGAAATGCTGTAGTATAGTGTGATTAGCTGATTGTAAATGTTTGAATATAGATAAATTATGAAAATAAAAGATAAAAACCAATGTTTGAAGTTTTTTTAATTAAAAGTAATTGAAGTTTTTAATCCAAAATGACAAAAACATTTATATCAATAATATCAAATTTTCTAGAAAATAATATTTACATTTAAATTGATATAATTAGATTAAAACTGCACATTATGTGGTGTTCTAATTAACATAACTCAATTAATCATCTATTGCCAAACAACAAAACAATAAATCAAGAATATATTTTTTTCCGATCAAGATTAATAATTTTCAATTTATGATTATTTTCGGAGTATTCCCCTTGACCATTGGAGTCAACGCTACTCGCAAAACAACAAACAAGTATTTCATAACACTTTCTAATAAATGTTACATATATTCCACGAAATTGACTGATTTTTCTTCAAAATATATTATGTATTTGCATAATACCAATGATAAACTCAAAAATTTTATCGTGTAAACAAGACAACATTCTTCAACAATTTACACACGATGTCTCCACTGAAAACAATGCGGCCTATTTATTGAAACTATAAATATTTATTAATTGTTCAGACTGATTACGGTTAAATATTAATGGCGCTTGTTTGCCGAGGCTCAGTTTCAAATGTTATTTATAGATTTTGTTGGTACAGTGCTAACAGGTGGATTCGATTTGTGGTTAAATAGAAGGTGCTTGCTTCAATATTGGATTATCGTAATGTGTTTGTATATAACATAAGAAAAGAAAGCGACAAAAATAGTTGGTTAAAAGTTTTTATCAAAATAAATTTAAATATATACCCATAAAGTAAGTAAGAACTTTAGTGAGTTTAATTAAAATTTATTATAGATTGTATTAAAACGTTTTTTTAATTATTTTTAATATAGTTGTAGGAGTTATCATTATATCAGTCTCAACTGTAGTCACAGTGACATAATAAACAGTGATAGTGAAATCTTAGTAACTGTTTTATTAAATGTTTATTATTTCTATACATAAGCTAAAAAAATATATTTTAAAACACATTTTTGTGATTTTTCTATATGTATTAAAAATTTCAGACAAAAATTTTTGTGCACATTGAAGAAAAACTTAATATAATGACATAAAAATCTAACAGAATTTAGATAAGTGTAATTTCTCGTCAAAATTGTCTAAATGTCTTACATTTTTATAAACAAACATTTATAGAGGTTGCGATGATTAAATATACAATACGTTTTGAGTTTTTAATAAAAATCATTTTACTATAGTTAGATTCAGTTTGAATAAATTACTTTATAATCATTTTACTTTAAAACTTAATAATAATTTTACTTACTAAAACCTGAAGAACTAAGTTGTATATGAATGTGTTGTCGGATAATGTATATTAAGCGAACAGGAAATGCTGTGGCGGAGGACTTCTATCAGCAAATTTTTGTGTATAATGATCTATTGTGTCCATTCAAATCTACGCATATGTTATTGTAATTATTCCACCACAACATCATAATAAATGAAATCGTAAAGTAAACATACATTTTTGGGAATTTTACAATTTGTCGAAATTCAACATCAACTTTCATTGTATCTACAATCCCAGATTTAATTTGTCTTTACGGAAAATAGAATTGCTCTGCCGGAATTCGAAGATGGAATGGTTTTATATATATAATAACAGCCGATATGCAATATCAACGCTCAATAGTCATCTGTTTCTTATTTATCAAAGGCTGCGTTCAGAAGGACTCATCACTAGCAAGCGCTGAGTCATTAATCGGAGATAAGCAATAATTTTTTTTTAATATATTTGCCGATGACTAATGATTTTGCTTTGTCAGCAAAGAAGCGTACCTAAACGTATGATGAGTAAGAGGGCAAGCGTTGCCAGCAAACGATGACTCAGCGGCGGCGTTCAGTTTGCATGATTGACAGTGATGAGTCGTTCTCAACGCAGCCATTGCCTACACTATTCTTATTCGCTTCTTGAAGCTTTCGAGATATGCATAAAAGCGTTGTCAAAACTTCTTTTGTTACATTTGATTAGCCACTATACTGGAAAGCTCGTAACATTGTAAAAGCCGCTAACCCAACATTAAATTTAAAGAACGTTATTGTAAGGCTTGGAAGATTCCATCTATTGATGTCGTTTAAGAAAACAAACAGTATGATTGAAAAGCTTTTAAAGTTAATTTATGCAAGAAATTGTATAGAAATTTTTTTTAGACATACAAAAACTCTCCCTCTTAATATTTTGTCACATAAAAAAACGTGCCTTAAGCTCTACCTTCATGGTAGTGTGTACAAATTTATTTGTTTAATATCTCAACAACGATGACTACTCAAAAAAGTCATATTACTTTAATTGTACAATTGGAATTGTAACTTTTATCAAGATGTGGGTGGAAACAGCTCATAGGAAATCTGGGTCAACATTTTGAAGTAAAGCTTTTCTAAGCTAAGTGACTGGACTATGACTGGACAATGTTGAACAAATTGTAAACTTTGTCTTTAACTTTTAGGTCCTAACCTAACCTAAAACCTAACCTTTAAACGTGTGTCAAAGTGCCATAAAAAAAATCTAGATTTGTTGCTAAAGACCTAACCCAACCTAACCTAACCTTTAAACGTGTGTCAAAGTGTCACAAAAAAATATAGATTTGTTGCTAAAGACCTAACCTAACTTTTAAACGTGTGTCAAAATGCCATAAAAAAAATTAATTTGGTTGCTAAAGACAGTTTTTGTCCGTTCATGAACCCAGTCTTGTACCACTGCAGCGATGGCCTTATACTAAACTGTTAAATAAAGACAAAAATAAGGAACAAAAACGCAATCTAAAAGATCTGGTGCTAATAGAGACTTTGTGACCAATTGCATGTGTAGATTTAACCAAATCTTGAATTGCACTTCTTCTTAAAAACCACTTTTAAGTTTTTGTGACACTCTGAGATGTTCAGTGGCTCAAAACAAGCTTCCAATCAACTTACACTAGCCTATAATCGACCTACACTGCTGCAAGTTTCTACCCTTATGCATTCTGATAATTTGCCCTCAATCACATTTCAATTCAATAGTCCTTAAGATACTAACAAGAAATGGCTGCAAACAAATGTAACAAATAAGACCAAAAATAAACCAACTTTAGAATTTGAAAAACACAAAGTAGTAAGTAACAAAAGAGGATTTCTAGTACAAAATCAAAGAAGAAATTTGCTTTGTGTTTTTACTACTTGCTGCAGTAGTGCTACACAAAGCACTACTATTTTTGACTAATAACCAGAATATTCTTACCATCTAAAAACATATACAATATACCGTTGTCTACATTCTATTTAAAATATTGTTCTGCTTTTGTTACTTTTGAATATTCTATCAGTTTCACAAATATCCAAAACATATATATTTCTTGACAAGTAACAGATTCAACGCTTCTTCTTTGTGTGGGTTACTTTTATAACGTATTTTTTAAACTTTATATCCCACCTAGTTAGGCAAGCACGTAGATTGTGCATGTTCTAAAAGCACAAAAGTAAATAATAATCCAAGCAGTTTTTTTTCAACATACATCTTAAATTTCTCAATTGTAAAAGATAATTCACTTAGGCCTTGGATAAAGATCGACTAACATAAAAAACTATGATTGGTATCGCATTGTTATCATTGTTGGGTTGAAACCGCTCCTAGATCAACATCAGATGTGTCATTAAGGATAGTAACTATTGTTCAAAACTGGGATTTCGCAAAGTAAGCATTGTTGCAAACGCTTTTTTTAAAGTTTTTACAAATAATTAGAAATTAGGACATTAAGACCGCATTTGCATATAAATTAAAACGTTATACCCAATAAACCAAGCAACTACCAAGGTGATCCATAATTTATTATTATAGTAATAGTAACAGTTATACAAAGGATAATTAGAAAATTTGAAAACACACTTACAATTCAATATATAAAAAAAAAAGATTAACATTATATAATTGTCAACGTCTGCCAATTAGATACAAGCGTACTTGTAAAAAAATGTAGTATACGATATATCTTTTAGTAGTTTTAATAGTATGACTAAAACTTTTGTTTATTAACTTGGCCACTTTCATTAATGTTGAAAAGATTGCAAACCCTTAAACGTGCAATAAAACCCAGATTACCTTCTCAACATTCTCTGCACTATACCATTGCTCTACAGTCGCCTCAATACATGTTACACACAGTTATTTAAATTTGTTGTTTTAAACAAACGCTCAACCACCACACCGAGCGTATGCGTAATATTAGTTTCTGTCACTAATTTCTATTAACTGTTTGACATTGTATTGATGATGATATTTTATGGGACCGCATCACTTTACTGCTAAAAAAGAACTGTTTTTTTTCCTCGCGCTGCTTTAACTTGCCCTGCTGCTCTTTGTCGAAGTTGCCAAAATACTTTTCTATCAATTGAATCTGCACATCACATCAATTTGTCTAATGCCAGATCCTCATCATAATATCATTAAATCTTTACATAAACTTTGCTCACAATCACTTATTTAACTCAATACTATTGTACAGTACTCTGAATACAATTTCAACAATGAAAGCTTAACAATCTTTTGTAGTTATTGTGCAACTCTAAGGCTTAAAATACCAATGCACAACACGCTCTTAACAGCGTAAAATCAGAACACAAAAGCCTCAAATACATAAAAATCTTTTACAGCCTCAACTTAAGTAGCGTACCTAGCATTGTACAGCTCAGCTGCTAAAGTCTATCGTCATTAACCTACCCAAGAAAGTAAATACAAAATTACCGTATAATCAACTAAATAAGTCATGTACTGAAACTATTCTTAAAAATCATTTATGCAAAAATTTACAACAAACTTAACAAGAGAGACGCAATTTGAATTTAGGAATGGTATAGATACAAGTCATGCTCTGTTCTGTATGCAAGTTCAAGTGCAGAAATGTCAAAATATGAATTAAAATGTATTGAGATTTTTAATAAAGACATAACAGTTTTGTATTTAAATACCAAACGCACCTTTATACTTTTTTCTGATTTGTCAATGTTAAAACGTCAGTCAAGGTTTACATTTTTTTCATGGTAAAGTTTAAAAACAAGCAACGTTTAAAAATATTTTTTTTTAATTGGATTTATACAGTGCCGTCTTTGCAGTGCATCCTCTTCTTCCAGCCCTCATCGCATCTCGAATGGTATCGTTCCATGTTCTTCTGGGTCTTCCCCTTTTCCTTCTTCCTAGCGGTTGCCATTCCTATACTTTTCAGAGCCATTTATCATCCGTCATCCAAAGAACATGACCAAACCACTTCAGGCTTTTTATTCCCACTCTTTTCACTAGTGTTGTTCAGCTTCCATTATCCGTCTAATTTCCACATTTCTCACTCTCTCTATTCTGGACTTTCTAGCGCTTCTTCTTAAATAGTCCATTTCTACGGTATTTATTCGTCGCTTTTCTTTAGCTCCCAGTGTCCATACTTCTGCCCCATATGCCAGCACTGTATCTACCATGATTAAAAATGACTACTAAAGTTTGTGGTCGTAACTTACAACGCTTACTTCAGTTTTCGGTTGTATTAATCGTCGCACCAGACAGGCTGTACGTGCTATAGTAGATAAATTTGAGTCAACATGTTTACTATTAAAAGTTTCTGTGCCAGTAAGTCAACGGTCGGTGAAAGTAACAAAAATACTGCAGCCGTAAGTGTTTCAGTTCAAAATAAGCCAAATCAGTCGATTCCACTACGTTCACAAGAATTAAGAATATCTCAGTCTACATTGTGGAAAATTTTGCGTAAAGACCTTTGCCTACACCCTTACAAGATCTAATTAACTCAAGAACCAAAACCTCTTGACCATTTAAAGCGCCGAAACTTCTCCAATTGGACTTTGCCGTGTAGTATAGATTTCATAAAAAAATTGCCATGTT
This sequence comes from Tachinus rufipes, assembly GCA_963932245.1. Classification (NCBI taxonomy): domain Eukaryota; kingdom Metazoa; phylum Arthropoda; class Insecta; order Coleoptera; family Staphylinidae; genus Tachinus; species Tachinus rufipes. The sequence continues at coordinate 6,704,104 of OZ010743.1, forward strand.
ACAGTCAATAGAGTTATGTTGCAAGGTTATTTTTAGCCAGAATTTGATAGACTTGACATCAGTGATATGTGGTTCCAACAAGACGGCGCCACGTGCCCCACAGCTGGTAAAAAAATTGATCTAATAAAAAGACAACAGTCCGGGGTTTGATCCCCGAATATGACTAAAATAATAACTTTGCTCTTTATCCACCGGGGTGATTTGGAAGTCACCTAATAAGTCGTTGGTCCTATCAACCCCCTTCATACAAGTCGTAAGACTTTTGGGGCGATGTAAAATAGCTGTAAAACGCAAAATAAAGAAGAAAACAACCCAACATCGGTACTTTAGATGTTGCTTAAATAAACAGTAAGAGTAAGATTTGTATTGAATATGCTAAAAGTATCTTTGTAAAAAAAAACTCTATATTTCTTATGCTGCTATATAAACTTAAGAGATAAATCCTTAAGCAAACCTTGCAACAAAAACTGGAACCATTTGAAATGTAGACATACAGATGCTCACTCCGTATCTCAAATAACAAATGTCAAAGTGTTACAACAGATAATAAACATTGATTATAAAGTTGTCTTTAACATAAGAACAAAAGCTGAAGTAATATCAAATATTGTCGTTAGTCTAGCAAGGAAAAACAAAAAGCAATACAAATTGTAAACGGAAAAAGACGTTGTGGCTGCAGAATCAGAATTGGTACGGCCAAAACACTAAATCGCTATTGCAATCTGCTGCCTAAAAAAATATAATTACCATAATGGTCGCCAACCTTTTACAAGCATCAGAAGAAGAAAACACTCTATTTGGTCTAGTTGTAAATAACTTCAACACACTTTCAAACATTGTACCTGTATGTAAATAACAGTGTATATACATCAAATTTACGTCGAAACCTTCTGAAACTTATTTGACAAAATAATTAAAGTGTTGAGCTCAATAAAAATCATTATCATGCTGCTGGATTACCCAAAACCACCAGTACTATCTTTCTCGTTTAACGTGATCTGGTATAGCATATTTCTTGTGATGTCTCATAGAACAGGGTTTTCCATTAAGAAGTGTAATTTTTATTTTATAAAAAAAACACATAACAATAATAATAATAACACGTAACTATATTTGTAGTTCAATTTCAAGTAGAAACTTTGCGTCTACTTGTGGAACACAATATCGCTTATTTGGCCGCCACGGCTGCGGTTACAAATTTTCATTCTTTTGAAGAAATGATGCATTACTCTGCCGCACATTTGTTGCTCTATTTTGCGAATAACAGCCCAAATATTATCCTTAAGCTCTTCGATTATTGTGGGGTTATTGGCGTAAAATTTGTTTTTAACGTAGCCCCACAGAAAAAAGTCTAGCGGTATTAAATCACACGGCCTAGGCGGCTAGTTGATGTTTCTTCTTAGCAAAATAACATGTCCGGGAAATCGCTGAGGCAATACTGCTATTGTTTCTCCACTTGTGTAGCATGTAGCCCCGTCCTGCTAAAAATAGACATCACCTACGTCCATCTCGTCCTGTAATAGCCACAAAAGCCTGTAAGCATCGTTCATTATTCTGGAAAAATATGGCCCCATCACTCCACCGCACCAAATTCTAACTCGTTTTGGATAATGTGTTTTCTCAACAATTAAACTAAGTTTTTTGGAGCCCTAGATCCGACAGTTCTGTTTATTTACAAAGCCACTTAAATGGAAATGGGCTTTGTCGCTCAGGATAATTTTACTGAAGAACTGGGGGATATTTTCTTGCATTATCAATGCCCATTGAACAAAAATACGGTGTTGTTTGTGGTCTCTCGGCTTTAAAACTTGAGCTAGCTGCAGGTGCAGATCTTTATGCAAAATGCAATGTATACTGGTTTGTATAATGTGTAGAATCGACATACGTAGATTTTCTGCGACACTTTCAGCAACAGCAGCAATGTTTTTGTCTGGCCTAACACTACGACGACGGACTGGTGACTTAACTTTACTAACTTGACCAAATGTCTCAAATTTCTTAATCATCTTCACACTTGCTGTTTGTGGCGGTGCGTCATTGCTACTTAATACACCGCGAACTCTACGAACCGTCTCAGGTAAATTTTCACCATATTTGTAGTGAATTTTCACTATTTCTATTTTTTGTTGAAGCGTATATTGTACCATTTTTGTAAATGGGATAGTTTTTACTTTTCAACTGTTAAATAATAACATTCATATATTTACAAGTACAAAAATGACGCAAACTTTAAAATGTCACTTCTTAATGGAAAACACTTTATATCATGCAGGCAGGAAATGTTGTTGTTCTTTCACCAATTTATGTGCATAATGATCTATTGTGATTATTCAAATCTACGCATATGTTATTGTAATTATTCCACCACAACATCATAATAAACAAAATTAAAAGTAAACAATAATAAGAAAATATCGTTTTTAATGATATAAAAACAACATATATGTTGAATACGTCAAACACGTGTATCGGCATAATAACTTGTGTATGGGAATAACCAACAAAATTGAAGAGGTGTATAAGCATAACTGCCAGTCTATCGCACCATAGACTGATTTCAGGTTCTAAGCACTCTCAGTCTAAGCAAACATCAACTATGGCAGATCGGATAAAAACATCACCCACCAATCAATCAAGCACTAAACAAAAGTTCACTTTCGACAATTATTTGCAAAAGTATAATCGGAAGTGTAAACAATGACAGATGCATAGAAATATCATATGTGCAATCTGCCATAAAAAGCCCAAATAAGAATCAGATTTTTAATGACAATCAGAGAGTAACCGTGCAGATAAAGCACTTAGGTATTACTGAGAACTGACTTGTAGAAAATAGAAACGAGCAAACCTCAACACAGACAGTCCATTAAACCTTGCCTCACAACTCTTAGAAACCGATCTTTAGAAAGTAACTGAGATCGGAAACAACGGTAGTTATTTTGATTGAGATCAACACTCGGAGTAAATACTACTGGTTATAACTGCTTGAAAGAAATGCACAAAGCTGACCATAAGTAAGAACTTGCATTGCAAACCCCAAAGGATAACAAGAAGAAGAAAAAAATGCAAGCAGTGAGTAAACTGACTTGACAAACCCCAATAACGAAAAAGCTGCAAGAAACCATTGATAACAAACCTAGTCCCATGTAAACATAACGGTATGAGGCAATTCCAAACGTAACGAGTAAAAGAATCTACACAGAAAGGACGCCCCTTACATTAAAAACTGTCTTTTTATTGTGAGGGTTGTGCCAAATACCTCAAAAATAGAAGGCTACTTACTGCTTTTTACCTTCTTAAACACATACAAACAAACAGTTTACAGCCTACAGATGTAAAATTAAAAAGATTGTAACCCCTGTAATAATTGGCACTTACGGTCTTGACTAGCGAAGACGAGTAGAGAGCCTAAATGTGTGTTTAGTATATGAAAGAAGAGTGTTTTTCTTAAGAGCCACTAGCTTGCTGCTTTCTACGTTAAGCACAAAAGCACCAGCCAGGTTTTGTACCTGGTGCACAAAAAGGTCACTTCTACTAATAGCGGAACAAGAACCAATATAAATTTTATTATCACTCAAAAGACAAATAACCATGGGATAGAAAACATTTTTAGTTTTCTGTAGCACGACTCTCATTTGAGCTGGGATGGTGTGGAATACTATCCACCATAGAAGTAAGTCTCATCTAATAGTTATTCCAAGAAATTAAATGCGCTTTGTTATACCAATAACGTATTGCAGCCAGTACTAACGCCATATCTGTAAGAACTAGTAAATCTCGTTTCACAACAAGATAATGCACGGCTACACACCGCTATTGAGTTTCTGAATAATGCTAAAGTAAATTTTCTTCCCTAGCATTCACGTTTGCTGGATTTAAATCTTATCAAACATGTGTAAAATATAGTAAACAGCAAAAACTTTTTGATATTTGGGATAGCGTACTACAAGCTCGCTTTGATTGAACCATTTTGAGTATGTCGGATTGCTTTGTTATTAATATTTTAAGTTAAAACAAGACTTATTTATCTACTAATTTATTTACTAACTCAAAAATACTATTTGAGTTTCTAAAACTATTTAACTTCTGTCAATTAAGTGATGTTGAAACATTTTGACAGTTATCAGAAGAAGGATTTTGTTTTAACCTAAAAATTAGCTTAAATCGTTTAGCGGTTTAACATTTGATCACCCTATATATTGATTTTGTATTAAATTCAAATAATTAAATCATAAAGTTTTACAACTTATTTGTAAAACAAGATAAATACCACCAAATCTTAATACAAAGTAATCTGCTAAGAATGAACAGTAGAAAAAATCAAAAAGAAGATTTGTGCATATTAATTTAAAAAAATGTTAATCTCCAAATCATAAATTAATTGCTCAAAACAGCTTAACACAATCCTAAACATAAAACTTGATAACAAAAAACAAATTCTGCATTTTTTATAATTGTGTGCGTTATTGTACAAAAGCAAAAGAAACTGTTATTTGGCATTTGTAAATGAATGTTGTTGATTGAAGTGAATTGTATCTATTTGTTGAAGAAAAGGCAAATAGAACATGCAATAAGAAAAATTGGGTGCTGATTAGTGAAGTTATTAAAGGTTTGTGAGTAAACAGACAGAGAATCGTGAGAGTGGAATAAAAGACTTGGCACATGAAACATGTCATAAACAGAAAACTAATAATAATTATTTATTAATATCAAAGGTAAGTAAAAAAACACCAGTTTTTGAAAATGAAAAAGCAATCAACTTTCTTAATGCAATCAACAACCAAAGTTATGATAAAAATAGAAACCATTAAGCTCATTGGCTACTTTGCAGGTCAATTAACTCTGCCAGCATTGTAAATAAAAAAGATTTTTGACTTGTTAACATAAAAAAAAGATTGAAAGTGGTAACGCAATGCCCCCTATTAGGAGAAACTGTTTGTGTGTGAAGAAGAGCTGTAGTACAATTAATCCTTCACGGACAGCCAACGGCATTTATGGCGCGTTTTATTTGAATCAGATGATCGAAACAAATTTATAATTTAAAAATAAAAAATGATGGATTTTATGTAAATTGCTTTTTTATCCAGTAAGAGACACATACACTCGTGTTTCAGGATATGCACCCATTATCAGTGTGCCTAGCATCTCACTGGTCAAAGAGACAATTTACATAAAATTACAGTAACTGTTAAACATTTTATGTTTAGTAATGTGTCGAATTAGGTGTGTAGTTATAGTAACTTTGAACTATTTGTGTGTGAAGGAGAGCTGTAGTACAGTTAAATCCTTCATTATTATTTTATTATTATTATTATTATTGCAATCTTTATTTGTCATTATGGACAAGCAACGAAAAATAATAACAAATCAAACTGTTTTATCATTTGTTCGGCAAACTTGCGCCAAAAGGTAGTTAATGTACTCAAATTCTGAACATACTTATCATAAATTATCACCCTGATCCAATATCACACATTCTAGTAGCTTTCTTAAAACCAAAATGATTTTATCGTGTGTTTGGTGCACAGAAGCCGAATTGTCCATCATGAGTTTTTAGAAACTAGTCAAACAATTACCGCTCTGCTCTATTGTGAACAGCAGTATAAGCAAAACTAATCCAAAAACAGCCATTTTTGATCAATCAGAGCTATTCTTACAGAATAATGTTAAACCTCATACCGCGCACGTGATCCAGACGTCGTGGCTAAAGACTCTTTGGGATTAGTACAGCCCAAGCACTAAACACAGACAATTATTTCGGTTCTACAAATCTTGTTAATGTGTTGAGGCATAGCATAATAGCAAAAGACAAATTTGAATAAAGATTTCTGTGTTTATAAACACAATTGATGATGTAAACGAACGACTGTGGCTTCAACTAGTGCAATTTTGTGCTCGTTAGATTGAGTTTGAATAAATTATTAATTCATTTCATAATTTATTGACGATTCAAAACCGTTTAACTCAAAATGACTGCTAATTGCATAAATGCTAAATAATACCAATTAATGCAGACGTTTAGTATAAACTGCTCTAGCTGGAGCCAAAGTCGTTTGTTTGATTATTTATTTCCAATAATTTTGGTTAAAATTCTTTAATTTGCAGCAAATTTCTAGATGTGGTAGGCTTAATTAATCTTGCAACAGAAATAGACCAACGCGACGTTAAATTAATAAATTTAAAAAAGTAAACTTTTGCTTTGAAAAACCTCACGACAAACTTTAGGCATTAATTTAATAGAAAAAATTAAAAAAAAAGGTTTTCTTTTCTTGCGGTCTTAGAAAAACATAAAATTAGTGAGAGACCACCAAAAAACAACAAATACAACAAAATTTTTGTAGTTTAAAAATGTGCGCAAATAATTGTTTAGAGTTTACTAGATTAATGCGGTCTATAGTCTATTCAATTCTAAGATGGAGTAAAAACAATAACGCAATTTTTACTTAATATTTAGCGTTCATGCATTAAACTCCAACTGACTTATACAACAGCAGATTTGTGTCTGATTGACTAGTGCTCTACTTTAGAATTGAATAACCTATATTGTTTGCCTTGTTTCAACCATAAAGAGTATATGGTGTTTATAAAAATATAAAAATAAATTTTGTTGTTTGATTGTTAGTTTATTTTATAATTTAAATTTGGATTAGGTACTAATTTTATGAGAGAGGTGGTAACGCAACTCCTTTTACTACGAGTAAGTTAAACTGTAAATATGTATGTGCAAAAAAATCTGTAGTTTGTAGCGCGTTTTAATTCAATCCGATAAAAAAAACAGATTTATTATTTAAATTTAATAAATGATGCTAGACACGCTGCTAAAAGGTGCATACCCTGAAACACACATTTATTAAATTTAAGTAGAAGTTTATAGCTACACTATAATGCACTGCACTAAATGATATGCAAAAAATATTTATAATTTATTTCGATGTAGTATCGTTATACACTTTTTTTAATATTGTGCGATTCACAGAAATTTTACATCGTCCCTAAAGTCTTACAACTTGTTTCAAGAGGGTATATGTGTTGCATCGGTTGATCATACCGTTGATTTTGTATTAATCAATATACGTACAAAATTTTGTAACTTGATTCAATTTAAAATTTGATATATGCTATTAAGAATTAAATTATACTGCGGAAACTAATAAATTTACAAAAATAAATAAAAAAGCAATTGCACCGTTTATTGATGTTAAAGTTTGGACACGTACGCCAAAATGGAGAGGTTTACGTGTGTCGTAGACCTCAACCCGATGTTACTAGACAGAAAAAATGCTTTCCACAAAACAAAAATAGAAACTGCGGTTAAACGACCTTTGAAAATTGCAAAAAAATATATACGCTCAGACGAAACAATACATTTATTTATTTTCCCGATGACAACAGAAAAAACTAATCATAGAAAAAATAAAAACATGTTTGTTTAACGCAACAATCGATTAATTGTCTGCTTTGATTACTTGTAATTGTTTATTTCCTTAATTAAATCTTTCTTATATTTCTTAATAACAGTATTAATTAGTAATTAAATAAATATTATGATTTGATGGAAATATAATATATTAATTTATTTAAAAAGTGCTGATTCAGTAATTAAATTGCAGAGAATAATCTAATATAAATCACAATAAACTACAGTAACCAATATTTATTTTTGTACAATTCAAGCAAATATTTATAAAAACTTAAAATACATGAGATCTGTTGCCCACTAGAGCAAGTCGCTTCCAAGCTACCGCCGCAAAACTAATAAAATACATTAGTTCTTATTGCAAACATTTTTTTTACATCGTTTTTGCAAAGTGGGAATAGGTTTTGATTGATTCAGTAATCAATTTGCAGAGAATAAATAAAGAGTTTTTTAAGTCTATATTAAGACAATTTAAAAAGTCATTATTAAAACATAATTTTTTTGTAGTTTTGTGATTTTTTATAAGCATTTATAAATAAAATTACCAAAAAATCATCATTTTCGATAACACAGAACAGTTATAGAAGTTATTAAATTTAAACAAAAGAATTGTTACAAATAAATGTTTAATCCTTTTAAAACATCTCTCTTAAACGTCTCACATCTATGTATAGTCAGTGAACAATTATTAGCATTCCTAGCAAGTTTTGTGTAAAAATGAGTTTGAGACAAATTTGTCTGATTAATTTTTTTCATTTTTTTTTTTCATTTTTGACATAATTAATATACAAAACAAATTGTTTAGAAATAAATTCCAATACAAGATCGAAAAAGTTGAACAGTTTGAAATTTCAAGAAATTGTTGCGAATTTCTATAATTTTGAGAATATCATTATCAATTTCTATTTTCAGTAATTTATATAATAAATTATATTATGTTTATATATTAATTCTGGATAACATTCAGCTTTTATGATTGAACTAATTGTTGATTGAAAATATCAATTGTAATTTCCATTACGTAACAAATTGATCTTATTTTCTATTATTGCAAATATTAATATAAATATTATATAACTGATAATAAATGCATTTCGAAATAATTAATTATCGCTGACGTTCTGAACTAAACTGAAAAACAACCATGCAAGGAATGTTAAATTAATTCGTTTAATTTTAGATGTTAGTATTTCTGGAAAAAATGTCATGCCAATTATTAGTCATCCAGATTTGTATCCACTTAAACGGATTCATTAAAAGCTGTACTATATTTCATTTATAAAGAAAAAACGTTTTATTTTTTATTAGGTTATTAAATTTTAGGTCATTTTCAAAACATATAAATTATTTCTTGACAATTTAAACTTTTTTTATAGTTTAAAATGTCATATTTAGGAACTACTTACAATGTCACAACAACGTAAAAATACTTTTAAGTATTATGGAGTAAAGGTATACATGTGCCGTTTATTAGTATAATCATAACAAACAGTGGAATTGAAGAGCTTTTAAAGTTAGTTTATGCAAAAAATTGTATAGACAAAATTTTGTCTGGTCATGCGTATGCAAGGGCTCTCCGTGCTCCCATTTTGTCATACGTTGCATAAAAAACCGTGTTTTAAACTCTACCTCTGTGGTAGTGTAAAAAAAAGTTTTTTTTTAATTGTTTAATATCTTGGCAATAATCAATAGTACATACAATTGTTAACTTTTGATTTATTTGCATTTTCAAATATTCATAGTAACTAGACTAATTGTACTGTATTCTACACACAACTTCAAAGCCTTACCAACCAGTGTAAGTTTCATAATTTTTGGCAGGCTTCAAATGCCAGTGCACAGCATGCTCTCAAAAGCTGTTACGTACTATGCCTCAATGACAAATACGGTTTAAACCACAACTTCAAAACCCTAGATGCATAACAATTTTTTATATCCTTCAACAGAATTTCAAAATTTGTTGAGTAGAACATCACACCAATGTGTCAGTATTAAAAGCTCTAAAAATTAAAGTCAATTCACTTCAAACACATTTCTAATAACAAAGAAAATACTTAAAAGCAAAATTAAAGGCAAATGAACAAAAAAAATTGAAATAACTTAGTCACAAAAAAGCACTAGAGAATAAAGAACAAATTTTGTAAACAAATCAAAATTGTTAAAGGAAAGAAAAACATTATAACATAGAACTTGGTTTAAACCACTGCAATTCAAGAAAATACAGAACACAAAAAACCTTAAAACGTCCAAAGTATCAAAAAATCAAATTAGTACAACTAATATTTTTCTATTACTGTTTTCTAAGCAATGCGCCCTTGAAGCTTGACGCATAGAATCGTTGATAACTGTTCTAAAAAGTGCAAAGTTTTGCAATATGTTTTGACAAACAAACCACCGCCCTTAATAACCTTATATAGATATTCAACATAGCATTGTATTCTAATTGTTAAACATTATTTCAAAAGTCGTAAAAGTTTGTCTTTCATAACTCGCAAATTGTGTTCAATTAATCAAAATCCAAGTGCATCAATAGATTAACCAAAAAGTTCAAAAAGGTTAGGTTGATTAACATATCATCTACATGTTCTCTAAGTTTGTTTGTTAAAATGTAGTTCTAAAATCCAAAAGCATTACTTCAGTATTTAACTTTCACAATTTGTAAACTGCGCCTTATTGTTAGTAATTTAGTGTGTCCACTGTAAAGAAAATAACCAATAAATTCAAGAAGACTAGCTTAAATATTAACTATATAGCTCCAGGTTTATATTTTTAGCATATCAACCTAAGAAGGCTATTAATGGATCATGTGCTTCAAGAGATTTGTATGTAGTAAAGCATGGTTGCACTCTAATTCATTTGTTTTTGACCAAAATGAGATGTGACTAAATTTAATCATGTAAATATAGCCAGTTTTTAGTCTTTAGATTGTTATTTTTTTATTAAATAATAAAGTACATAGAATAGAGTTATTTATGGAATAACACATCGGGCAAATGGCCTCCACTGCTTTGCTGGCACATACGCACTCTTTTGTCGAAATTTTCTATATCCATTCTGCATAAATGTGGCTAAATTTCGTTGATGCAGCGTTTAATTTCCTCCTGTAACGCACGGGTGGTTGTGAATTTGTTGACAAAGACCTTTGACTTCAAATAACCTCATAAAAAAAATCTAACGCTGTTAAATCACACAATCCAGGGGACCAATTCTGATCACCAAAACGAGAAAGTACACAATCAGAAAATGTCTCATAAAATAATTGAATTGTTTCACGAGCAAATTCAAACCTTGCGTTAATTTTGGGACACTTTTATAAAATATTTTTTGAGTTAAAAGTTAATAATTTATAATTTGGATAACTTATTTATGTTAGACAGTTGATTAGTTAAAATAAATGTTAAAGATTATTAAAAAGACTTGCCGACAAAAAAGTTAACAAATTATTTGAACATTTGGCTTATAAAATTAGCAATTAGCAGTTAGTATAACAGATTAGTAAAATAGTTGACAATTGCTTTGTGAAATTGACAATTGATACAACAAATTTGTCAAAAATAAAGTTGGCAGGTTATAAATCAAATTGACAGTTTGTAAAATAGATTTGTTAAAAATAATTTCAACAGATTAAACGTTAAACAGTAGTCAGTTCAAATGACTAATTTGCCAAGATTATTGTTACTTCATGTAGACGCCAAAGTAAAAATGTCAACAAAATGTCAAATATTAAATTGCTGCAACTAAATGTCAAATAGTTTGCATCTACAGAGTCAAAAGCAACTAAAAAGTTTAATTTAAATATCAAAATATGTCAAACTAACGTTTGAAAATTTAAAGTGCCAAACAAATGTGTAATAGCAGCAAATGCAGTTAAACAACGTTCAAAACGTTATATAAACGTCACACAAAATATTTAAAGTGACAAACTTATGTCTAAAGCACCCACGGAATGTCTAATTGTAAGCAACTAATATCTTAAATGTGAAAATGTTTTAAAAGTCTACATATATCTAAAAATATTTAAAAGTTCAAACTGATATCAAAAACTATCAAACAAATGTCTAAAAGTAATAAAATAATATCATAAAATTAATGTCGGTCCAATCAGAATGTTTCAGTTATTGACTGTAAGTGTCAAACAAAAACTCTAAAAAAGTCAATAAAATGTCTTAAAATAGTCAAACAAGAAAATGTTTTTAGTCTCGCAGTAACGTAAGGTGCAGTAGAAACCAAAACGCATCCTCCAAACAATCATATCTTTATAGTATGATTTCTTTTTGGGTGTAAAAAGTAGTGAACACCGCCACCTAAATAACCTGACCTGCACGCGGTGCATCCTGTTAGAGAACAAATAAAGTTCTGTCAACCAACTGCCGGTATAAATGTCTTTTTATCAGCCAACAGGTGATAGTAGAGCTGATAAACTATAATTCTTATCAACTCTATAGCCCTTAGAGTAAGAAATCGATTTAAAACACAAAAAAACTGACAAAACAAAAATGTAGAAGCAAAAAGAAAAATACTACATTAAAGATCCGCAAAGATATCTCTAGTACAACCAATATAGCTTTGACACATAAAAACACAATAGAATACGGAAACGAATAAAAGAAAAAACTCTCAAAACCACAGGACTTTTCAGGTGGTCATCCAACCAAATTCATGTGCAACGACAACTAAAACAACAATAACAGCAGCAGCAGCAGCAATATTCGGCTCAGTCTTTTTTTTTCAGTTGCAAACGCCGAAATTTGTAGGGCTTACGTTTGTGCTACTATAACACAAGCTGCCTTTGAATATGTACCTGAAAACACAAATATATACTACTGACAATGTAATTATAGTTAAATGGACAATAATCATATATTAGACTAATGTCCTGCGTTAATAAATTCTATAATTTCTTAAAATTTTCTGCCGGAGTTGGGGCTTGAACCTGCGACATATTATGCGCAGAGATTCGAGTCAGGCGCTCCACCCAACTGAACCACCCTCCGGTTTTAATGTACCCTTTAAAATTGGTTCACAACATTTCAGAACAATGCATAAAGTAAGCAAAATCTACAACACGATCAATAAAATAAGAAAAACTTTTTGTAGACTTAATAGGAATTAGCGAGATGCGCTGATTAAACTCCTAAGAATGCCGGATAATGGATCAGCAGTTATACTACTCTGAAATTACTAATGCAGTAAGCATGATTGTTAATAACAAAGTAGCTAAACGTATTATAAAATAAATCTTAATCTCAGAAGAATATTGATATTTCAAATAAATTTCACGCTCGTAAAATCTAATACTGCGTACACACTTGCAAAAATCTGCCGTACCGCAACACCTTTGCGTACCATCGTCATGTACCATCACTCCGCAACACAACTGCGTACCGTAACATCGTCGCGTAACATGTTCTTTAATCCGACGGCAGAAAACCGACAAGCAATAGGACGCTGTTGCGCAAGAATGTTACGCGACGGTGTTGCGGTACGCAGTTGTGTTGCGGAGTGATGGTACACGACGATGGTACGCCACAGTACGCAGTATTAGATTTTACGGGCGTAAAATCTATTTGAAAGAAGTGTGTAAACTACCAAACGGAAACACAATCTTAACGCCAAGATTGGAAGAATGAAGAAGAACGAGCACACAAAACAAAAAATATAGCACGTTATTGAAAACAAATAAAGTTAAAAAGCTGCAACAATGCAAACAAGAAGTTCTCGACAAATAAAAATTACGTCTAATAAAAAAATTAAATAAAACGTGGATGACTGAGAAAACATTAGACATAATGAAAAGAAGAAAAAAAATTAAGTGTAAGTAAAACAACATACTATAAAACCAACAAAGACATTAAAAAAATCCTTTGAGAAACAAAACAGCGGTTTCTTTTGTTTGGTGAGCATTGTTGTTTGATGTTTATTTTTGTCATGAATCAGATGTCAACTGAGCAACGTATCCAAGTGATAAGAAATTATTACAAAAATAGTGAAAGTCCCACGGCAACCGTTCGTGAATTGCGTGTGATACTCGGACGTAACTTTGCTCCAACCAAATCCACAGTTCATAAGTTAATCCGAAAGTTTGAGACTACGGATTCTGTTTCAAATGTTAAGAAAACGAAATAACCACATTCTGTTCGAACACAAGAAAACAATGCTGTCGTGCGTGATAATGCAACCGTAAGCCCCAGAAAATCGGTTCGCCAAAAACCAACTGAGTTTATCACCAATGGAAAAAGACATTAATTTGCTTAGTGGGTCTTGGCTCGATAAGCGAAGAACAACAACAAAAAGAATAGTTTTCACAAATGAAGCGCACTTCCACCTCAGTGGATTCGTCAATAAGCAGAACTGCAGACAATCCGCGAGTGACTGTGGAAAATAAGATGCATCCACAACGCACGACTGTGTGGTGTGGGTTCAGGGCAAGAAGAGTAATCGGCCCGTACTTTTTTGAAAATGATGAAGGAGATACCGTCACTGTAAACGGCGTCCGTTACAGAAATATGCTTCCTGATTGGTTTTTCCTAGTTGTGAATGAAATTGACGACTTTTGGTTTCAACAAGATAGTGCAACATGTCACACATCCCGCAAAACAATTGCTCTGCTGAATGAAAAGATTCTTCAAAAAATTATCTTTTTGCGTGGCAACCAGAAATTGCCTGCTAGATCATGGAATCTAACGCCTTGTGACGTTTTTTTTTTGTGGAGATTTGTGAAATCAAAAGTGTACGTGAACAAACCACAAACAATATTCCAATTAAAAAAAGAATTTCAAAGGTTTATTAGCAGCATCCCACCAGATGTTTGTGAACGCGTCATCAATAACTTTAATGCTAATTGCCGCGCGGCCTTGGGTGGTCATATGGAAGATATAATTCTTCATACATAAATGAAAGATGTTACTTAATATGTTTGTAATTTTTTTACATTTTCAATAAATTTTGTAAGTTCTATAGCACTTTAATATACGTCCCTACTTCCTAGACACCGTTTAATATAGAATGTAATATTGGACTACCAATAACAATCAATAAAGTATTCAATGCCATTAAACTACCAAAGATAATAAAGCTACAAACCCAGACAACTTTTATTCAAAGTTTCTAAATATAATAAACAATAAAAAATCAACAAAAAATGTATTCAAACCTGACTTAAGTTAACATTTGTAACTCTGCCAAAAATCCCATGCAAAAAATACCACAGATTTATAAGCCTCATAAGCCACATTCTGAAAATATTCTTAAAAATAATTAAAACAAGAGTATACAATAAAAGCGACTTATATGATAAAAATCTCAGAATTATCAGTAACATATACCTTAACCAAAATGCAAACATAAAGATTGGTTAAAAACTGACAAATGAACTAAAAATACAACAAAAGGTAAGGCAGGGCTGTGTGTTATCTCATATACTCGTCAATGTCTACTCCAAACAAATAATAAAATTAATATTGAAAAATATTAAGAAAAAAATAAAATACAAAGATAACAAAATCATCCAAAGTTAGCAGCCAGCCAACAATATGGCCTTGACTTCAACGTAATAAAGACAAACTATACCTTCTTCTCATAGTGCCTCTCTTGTATGTTTGTGGTGTGCAATAATAGTTCTACTCAAACATGAGAGACTTCAAAATTTAATCCATGCCACTAGAAAGATTTAATAAACAGATACTTTACTGTTTTGCCATTCCCGCAAAAAAGATAACCGCATCAAAATATATTCGACAAATTAAATATTGCCGCTGCTGAGAATCAAGCCTAGATTGTCTGCACAATAGTTCTTGCATTAGACCATTAGTAAAGACCAAATTCCTTCTGGGCAGTTGCTGGTAAACCAGTACCCAATGGAAAGAGTAAACTACTATAATTGCCTTGGCACAAATATAAAAAGATAGCAGATAGCAGTAGAACCACAAAAAAAAATTAAACAACGCATTGAAGCCAAAGCATCATTCATTAAAAATACACCTATTACAATGTATTGTTGGTCTTCATACAAGAAACACTGCCAAAGTTCGCAAAAAATGTAAAGCAAAACACAAATTACGTTATGTAAATCGCATTATTGCTTCTCAAAATATTCTCCTTTAAAATCTATACACTTTTGCATCCGATGAAACTAATCGTTAAAACAATTTTGCCACTCTGAGCAAGGTACCTCAAAAACAAGTGATTTAAATGCTTCAACGACCTCTTCGGGCAATGAAAAATGCTCGCTAAGCATTTTATTTTTGATATGTCAAATTAGGAAAAAGTCACTAAGCAATAAATCAGGCAAATATGGGTAATGAGTCATTAATTGGATGTTGTTACTTGTCAAAAACTCTACAGTTCGTCGTGCTGTGTGAGCGCTTGCATTGTCATGATGACCAATGATTCGCCGGTTTATGTTGTTCCTTCTAATTTCAGCAATAACTTCCGGAAATCAAATTAAAGAATACCAGTCAGCATTAACTGTCCTTCGATTCTCTAATGCAGTTGGAACATGATTGCGTTTTTCAAAGAAACAAGCAATCATTCTTTTCAAAACGCTTCGTGAACGCACCACTTTTGTGGGTTTAGGTTCATTTTAAAACACTTAGTTTCAAGCTCATATAAATATATCCAAAATTCGTCACCTGTTACAATGTTATATACCGAATTTAAACGACCTTGTTCAAATTTCTTTAGCATTTTCTAGCACCACTTGACACGTGCCTGTTTTTGTTCTTTTTTCAAATTGTGTGGGATCCAACAACTGTAAAGCTTCCTGACATGCAACTAATCGTGCAAAATCGTATGTATTTGTTTCGCTGCAATGCCTAAGGATGCCTCTATCTCACTATAGGTCACATGCCGACCTGACAAAATCATTTCACGCACAGCATCAATATTTTTTGCAACAACAGAAGTGCATCTTCCACGCTTTATTTCTGCGAACCATTTGTAAACCATAGTTTTGGATGGTGCTTCATCCCTAAATAACGAACAAAATTTCCATTTTTTACACAATTATTACTTTTCTTAAATTTTGTTGAAACACAACCGAGCAGTTTGAAATCGAACTGTCAACTGAATTATAAGTGATAAACGTCAAATTTTACGAATGTGACAATCGCAGAATGCTGGCAATACAGGAGTACTTGATTCCGCAAACTTTAGTATATAGCGTTAAATCTTAGACAAAAAGTGAGGCATTAATGAAAAAAACTTAAAGCATTGAGATGTGGTGTTACAGACGGATACTAGGAATAACAGGAAGAAAGACCATGTTTCCAACACTGAAGTTGTATATACAGAATGCAAAATAACCGATTTAAAGCTAATGCGCATGCTGACTCTTAAATCCACGCTCAGCGACGTAGAGTAATATGGTTAACTCTATTTATTAGGATAGGCAAACGCAGCTTATGTTATGTACAATTGACTGTCAACACTTTCATGTGCAACCAATGACAAATTTGTCAATTGTAAAGCAATCAATCAATATATCATATCAATATTTATCATTGTCAATATTTTTTAAGGTTATGTTTGAAAAATAAAATGGAAATGTCACAACAATTTTTAGGTCACATTCTGAGTATTTTTAGGTTATGTAACGTTTGTGACGCACTAATTGCAAAACAATGTTGTACTTCTTTAATCTCGATAACTTTCTCAATAACGTATGAGCTAAGGAATATCTTAAAAACAGATATTCAAAGAATTTATGAGATTTTCTACTAATAAGAAATTGTAATTTTAAATAAAAACTATCCCAGAAAACCAAGACAAAATGCTTATTAACAATAAAAGACCTAATGATGATAAAGAATGATGATTGATATAACTTAAAAAAAAACTAACCTTTCAAAATCAAAATAAATGCACCAAAATTGCAACATTAAAAAGTATAAAACACCACTAAAAAAAGTTTACTAATACATCAAATAAAATAGGCCACTTATTTATCCTTGGTAAACCACTGACAATTAAATTTGTTTAGAAAAAAAAAAGTTCATTAAATAAATTAAAAATATTTTTCAAAACTAACCTTTAAGTCATTTTTAACAACTTTTTAAAAACACTTAACACAAAACAATAGAATTTATAAATATTCCATAAAGAAATCAAAACTATGCTGGCTAAAGCAATGTTAATTTGGACGCTAAAGATTCATTTGTTAATAACTTTATTTATTTTGTGGTGCAATCGTTTTATTTTTGTAATGTGGTAATGCAATATTTTGGAAACATGTCCTGGCCAAAAATGGCACTTCAGTAACTGCTACACCAACTCACACTAGAGTATTCAACCTACATATTTTTTTCATTGTATTAGTTAATAGTGTTTTTGATGCATTAAATGTACAAATTTGACAACAAAATCAGTAATCTTAGATTAACAAGACTTTGTATTGAAAAAGTATGATGAACCATACAATCGAAAACTTAATTTAGTTGTGAAACACAATTTGATCAAAATTAACAGTGTTTTGTTTATAAATTTAAAACAATCCAATTGTTTTGTTGGTTTGTCTGGCCACCTACTTATTTTTAATCTATTGAGAGGCAAATGACAATGAGTGGGCAGTAGATGCAAACATAATAATTGGCAGCCAAATTTGCAATTATCACATATGCAGGTATTAGCTAGAGAATTAATATTTTAGAATGATTATATTATTTCCTAGTAAATATAGATTCCGCGTAATATATTCATTCAAAAATAATGTAATTTCCAATGAAAACTACGTGTTGTCTGCACCTACACTAAACAACGTGCCGAGAATCATGCGCTTTTTAAAAAAACTCGTGAGACCTCATTCAATCCGTATTTCTAATTTTAACATGTTTAGATACATCTAGAATTTATTGTTATCACTAGTTTTAGTGCGTGTGTTTTGCATTTATTGTTATTATTGACGGAAATATAGTTTGGAGGTCGACATAGATTTATGTAAATAACTATTGAAAATAGAAATATTATTCAAATAATACTGCACACCATTCTCAACATATTAATTCAGCTACAACAACAAAATTAAAACATATGTAATTGATGTTAATTATAAAAGTGTCATTGTTCTAAACACATAATAACATATTAATCCCAATTTCGCCTTGCACTGAAATTAATGTGAAACACATCACCACTTTATTTATGGAATCATAATCTGTGTGAGAATGCAGGCGACAAATTTAATTTTATTAAAACGGTCAAGAGCAATTTTATTTCCAAAATAAAAAAGAATTAAACGCTGACCTACATCTTCATCAAAAGAAAATAATCTAAAAATATAATAGAAAAAAAAAGTAAATAGTAACTTAAGACATTGACAGTGAATTTCAGCCCATATCAACATGTTTACATAGTTAATTTTATATATGAAATTATGAAAAAGAAAAAAACATCGTGGTCTGATTTTCGTGAGATGATCTTGTGCCAAATATACTCAGTGACGCACACAAGTAGGGCAAAAAATATCAAGGAAAAATAAGAAATCGAAAATGCGCCTCCGATATGTTTTTTTTGCTTGTTGTTTGTTTACGTTATACTAAAATGTTAATCACCGGAGTATTCAGTACTCGTTGCAACGCTACAAGAGAAGCATCTTAAAGATTTTGATTTTAATTTATTAATAATGGGAATGATAACTCGCGTACGCGGTAGACTACGCAGTGTCCATACTATACCAAAACTGGATCCTAGATTAAGGGATGAAAAAATTGCAGAGACAGGTATTGTTTGAATTTTATATTTTCCTAGATGAGTTGGCAATAATAATAATAGACCCAACCGAATTATAAATAGTTTCGTACAATCTTACTTAATAGTTGGGTCAGGTGATTTTTCGCGACTAGAAGATTTTATTCGGTTGTTATTACTCCTGTAGTGATTATGTGTGATTATATTCGTGATTTAGATATCATGGGGGTTTCCATATATGTTCGGATACATGCGAAAGGTAAAGAATTGTTTAAAACGAAAATAGAATTTGAAAAAAAAAAGTGATTAATTGTGTCGTGCGGAAAGTTTAGAAAATATTTGCATACAAAGGGGACAACAACAAAAATGTAATTTATTTGGTGTAAATAATATGATTGTTTTTACCAGACGTGCCAGTCATATAAATTGAAAGTTATATCAACAAAAATGTATATTTATCAAATTATATTTAAAGATAATTATAAAAGTTATGCAAAATATTATTAAATGTTTGTCTATTACTTATGCCAAGCAATTTTACTTCAAATAATTTTGTATCGAATTAATTATAAATAAAACTGAACGTAGAAATAACGTCAAATATTTTTCTGCGTGTTGACAATTGTAACGTCAACAAACTAAATATAAAATATAGAGCGCCACAGTGTATCAATTAATCATAATATAGCACCATATTGACAGACGGGAAGTTGTAAAAGAGTTATTACCAGAGCCGCCACTACATATATGTACTTTTCTTTTGACTAAATGCACTATGACCGAGAAGTGTTGTTTTTTTTTTAAATTTAATCTAAACAAATTTGTTTATGAAAAAATGAAAATTATATTTAAAATTTTGTTAATGTAAAATAAATTGATGCTTATTAAGCTTAATAAGTTTATGTAATTAGAAATTAAAACAATTAATAAGTTTAAAAAATTAAATCTGTATTTTAAGATCGAGCAATGTTCTAATATCATAAAGCTCGGGCTTTCAAAAAATATACTTAAAACAGAGAAGTTTGAATAGTTTAAAAAAAAAATTATTTGGTTGTTTTAATTTAAAATAAAAGTTGAAATTTAAGAAAAATAAGAAAAAAAATTTTTTTTTGTTTGTTTATTTACGAATTAGTTCTTAAACAGTTTTCGTTACTTTTAACATTTTCTGTAAAACATCAACAGAAATAAGTTTTTGGGTTATGGATTGCAAAATATGTCACTTTCTATCGATTATGCTGCACCAACCTTTATAAATGAAGAACAAATAAATGGTTTTCCTTTAAAGATAAATTGGTTATGTCAAACAAAACTTTTAAATTGTCAAAAATGTTTATTTTTACGTAATATGGTGCCCAGATTTTGATTCCACAGTGAAACTTTTACGATGATAGAAAAATGCTCATTCCTGCAACTTAGTACTAACTCCAGTAGATCCTCTTTCAAAATAAAAGTTTGTTACGTAAATTAGTTCTTAGATTTCGATTCCATTTGAATATTTTTAACATTTTTTGTTTGCTTTATTTATTACCTAAACAATGTGTAGATTGAATAAGACACAGAAGTCACTTTAAGTAGATTGATATTGTTGAGCACAGTTTGACGATGGGCTCAACAATATCACAGATTCTTTTATCCTTGAAAAAGAAATAAACTGGTACTGAAGGCATTTATTTTCAAAATACCAATTATAGACAACTAGAAGGTCGTTTTGTATAGCTTTGCAATCTTTGCTAATTTTTTTTGAGCAAGTGAGTGCAACTTAACAGATTTAATAAATCGATGTAAAATATTAAAAATTATATACAAATTTATATTGCAAAGGTACATTGAAACCCTCATATCTTTGTAACTAATGTAATAATAGATTAAAATGTAAGAAATCCAAACTTGCAATCAATATGACAGATAGAATTTCACTTTTGATAGATGTAGTTTTATTTTTAACAAATGATTTGTCACGTATGATTAAAGATTTTGAGAAGACATCATTTATGACAAACAAAATGAAATTCTTTTACAGATTAAATGTCACTCATTTAGAATGTCACTTTTGACAGAACCCTTACTTTGTTAATTTTAACAAATAACTTTATAATATTATAAATATTACTTTTAACAATTGAAAAGTTGGAAATATCACTTCTGACAACTGAAATAATACTTTTGACAATTAAAAACCATTCAGCTTCTCTTAAATATGTTGTTGATTTGATTCAAAATTGAAAAAAAGTTTTTAAAAAATAATCAAGCAATTCAATAATTTCCAAACAAAGATTTTGCTTAAATTCAAAAATTGAATAACATTTTTAGTATTTAGTCAACAATCAATCAACAGTTTAAGAAAATTTTCAGATAACAATCAATCAAGCTTTAAAGATTCAAACAAAGACCGTTAGATGTGGTCAATTTCGATAAGAGTTGTTTGAAATAAGGCATTTTTGCTTCAATATGTTCTTAATCAATTCCCATATTTTAAAAATGTTCAATCAAGTATAAATCAATCTTCACATCTGTTAATCAGAATCATGCGATATCGTTAATCATAAAAAGCCTTCTTTCTGTTCTCATATTTTACAAATTAAAT
This sequence comes from Tachinus rufipes, assembly GCA_963932245.1. Classification (NCBI taxonomy): domain Eukaryota; kingdom Metazoa; phylum Arthropoda; class Insecta; order Coleoptera; family Staphylinidae; genus Tachinus; species Tachinus rufipes. The sequence continues at coordinate 6,725,787 of OZ010743.1, forward strand.
GCAAAAAATTAAATATTTTTTAGCACTTATGTCTTTACATGTTTGTTACCAATTTATAAAATTTTCAATCAAGAATTATCAGGCACGGATTGCCAAATATTGCCAGTATTGCCCATTGAAGTATTGAAGTAATTGATTTTGTGCACTTTCGTTTTAATATGTTCTTAAATAAATCCCAAGATTTAGAATATTATTAATCAACAATCAGTCATTCTATAAATTTTCAAACTCGGAATGCTAGATGTTATTACTATAAATAAGACTTGTTTGATGCTTTATATCTGCTAAACTAACTGCATTAAGTAATTAAAATTTTCAGTGCTTCAATATGTTCTTAATTCAATTCTAGATTGAGAAAATCTTCAACCAACAATCAATTAATCTATATATTTTAAAGAAATCATCCCCAGTAAGACCTGTTTGAGGTTCCATATCTTCTATATTAAAAGAAATAAGTCAATACAACAACTTTTAATCTATAATCAATCAATTTATCAAAAGCATCACTAGACGTAGCATCAACCGGTTTAAGCTTTAAATTTTTTGTATCTACAATATATTCTTAATTAAATCCCGAATTAAAAAAGAAAATATTGTTTAACATTTTTTCTTTATGGGACATGCAGCACTTTGCCGCGGTACAAACAGTTTGTTAGTAGAAGTCAATATTTAACGTGGGAAAACTTTGACACATTATATTCAGTGTGTTAAGGAATCTTGAACATATGCTAGAGAAAATCAACATTGTTTATATGTAAGATTTCACTGGTATCTGTATGGATATCAAGAAAAAAACTTTATACATTGTATTGTAGAAAACACCAATATTTGTTGACTTAAACAACAAAAACAAAGAAATAATTAAGTGCTGCAACTCTTTTACATAGTTTTGTGCACACTAAAATCTAATATCATAAAGAAGAAGCTTTTGCTATATAAGAGATGTCTCAACAAGAGGAGGTTTTAAGTAAAACAGTTTTTTTAGAGAAAATACCAAAACTTTGATTTAATCATAAACTGGAAATAATCTCTTCTTCTTTAACCATCTTGATTTTACTTCTGGACATATGCCTCCACCATTCTTCTCTACAAATTTTATTTTTATAACATCCTTATCTATGCCAAACCGACATTTTTTTTAATTATCGTTTAAACTTATCTCTTCCTCTGCTTTTTGTTCCGATGTAGTGACGCCACTGCTAAATCACGTGGTTCTATCTTCCGCCCTTTTGCCGTGCGTTACAATGTGCAAATTTCTTTTGTTTTTTCCCTGATTCAGGTGTATCTTTTTTGGTATTGGAAGGTAGAGTGAACAATACATTTGATAATTGCAGATTTACGTTCTTTTGACAAAAAAATTAATCGTGGTTTAGCATAACTGTTGCTTAATTTCAGTTATACAACGTCTCCTCATCTCCTCCTTCAAAACTTGAGTAGTCTTGGACTTAACATAAACTTTTAATTTTAAAAAACCTCAGAAATGAAAAACAAATTGTACAATATTGAACGCCAGATTTAAATTGCCCAAACGGGAGATTACACGACCAGGGAATGCCTTGTGCAATAATGGCATTGTTTGGTGATGTGTGGCAAGTGTCCTGTTGAAACCACAAAACTAGGTCATTCCTAAATACAGTGTGCTATAGACTGTTTTGGTATTATCAATATAAAAATAGACTTCATTTCTGATTATTTAAGATGATTTTGTTGGAAAACCATCATTCACGGTTTGTTGTTTAAAAACCAATTGACAAACTCTCTTTGCTATGTATGGTCCGTAAATAGTTGAATAAGTTGAATTTAGAACACAAAGCTCTTTTAGCTCATAGTTGAGATGTCTCTTGTAGTTGCGTTTCTTCAATAAAATCCAAAAACTTTTGCCAAAGGACTGTCTTAATCTCTTCTGTAGTTAGCTTGTGTTTGCTAAAGAAGGCACTACGTTGCGTATTGTAAGCTTTTTAGAGTTCCTCAGCAGATGTAAATGAGTTTTTTTATTATCTATACATTTGCAGCAGAGAAAATCCGTCTGTATTCCCAGTCTACGCATGTGTTTTGTTCATCCGCATTGCCAAAAATTGGGTAATATGTTATAGTCCAGTTAGAAATAACCATTTGTGCTTTATGTCTGGCAGTTTTTTTACAAATAACTATGTTCCGTGTCAAGTTTACTATGGATTATTTGTTCCAGTCTCGTATAAGATTTCAAAAGCATGTTTAGGTTCAATAAACATCTCTGTAGTTCTTTTTTCGGCAAACTGGTCTGTTGTAAGGTTACCTTATATACCCTAATCTTTTGATATCCAAATCAAGCGTACCCTGTTGTTTGTGGCTAATGAAGTCAGATTAGTTATGTAGTTCACCTGTTTGGATTTTATTACTGGCTAAGCTATTAGTTCCTTTGTGCTGCTAAAAGCCGCAAGCTTTTAAAGCCTATTTTGGCCCTTGATACACTATATAATATTTGGCACAAGTTACACTCAATATTTTTTGCCTGCCCCAAATAAAAACATTGTTTTAAAAAAATTCAAAGTTTAAGTCAAATCTGTCAGATTTTAAGGTGATTTTCAGCCAATCAAATGCCGCAAAAGTTATAGCCTCTAAATCGTCGTTTCGGCCCACATTTGAGACGCCAAAACAGATGGTTTTGGTAAAGACAGGCAAAAAACAATATTTAAAAATTTGCCATTGTTTAACGGTCTTATCCTATACTTGAGCAAAAGACAACACAAACTTTTAAATAAAAACATGAAATACTAGAATAACGCATGCAAAATACTACATTAACATTAGCAACGACTGAAGATAAGTTAAATATTAGCAAGCACACGCAAACTTTATCACTAGATTGGAAAACAACTACACAAACAACAACACTCGCAAACCGTAATAATCCATAACTACGGCAATTATTAGAACACGATGAGATAACCTGGCCAATAAAAAACTGGATCAACTTAAAATTACTAGAAATACACAGGAGATTTAAGCCGTAACCCAATTTGATTCTCCAGTCAATCATCTAAAGATCATCAAATCAGAAAAATAACGTAATAGTTACCACAGACCACCCGGCGGCTGCAGCAAAGCAAAACTGCCGAAGTGTATCATCAGAAAATATAATAGAACAGCAAGAAAAAGGAGTTTCAAAGTCTAGTCAATAAAAGATTTCACATTAGGCCAAATATTATAACATGACCCAAGGCAAAGTCAGCAAAATTAATCTTCTTTATCTTCTTTATTTCGCGTTTTACAGCTATTTTACATTGCTCCAGAAGTCTTACGACTTGTATGAAGGGGGTTGATGAAACCAACGGCTTATTAGGTGACTTCCGAATCACCCCGGTGGATAAAGAGCAAAGTTATTATTTTAGTCATATTCGGGGATCAAACTCCGGACTGTTAGCCTGCTACGCTAACGCTCTACAACTGAGCCATCTCACCGTTAATCATTTTTGGAACCCACAGCAAAATTGAAACAAAACTTGAATCAACCCAGGATAGTTTGAAATTAATAAAAAACATGAAGCAACTCAATTTGGTTTACTAGTCAATCACCAGTTAGTGTCTGAAAAACTCTAAAAATCAATGATTAAAGAAAAAACGTAACATCAACAACAACTGGTCAATCGACGGTTACAAGCAAAGATACAGCAACGGTAAAAAACACTGCTGATAAGAGAAAAAGTAATCAATTACCAGCAACTCCAAATCAGAGCTTGAAAAGAAAAGAACACATCTCGTAAAATACTTTTTATTACCCGGATGTAAGCCAAGCAAAACTGCCATAAAAATTATCAGAAAATATAACGTAACGGCAAATAACAATGCTGCAGAAGCAAAAAGTAAGAAACAAAAGTACCTCATCTGAAAAAACTGCATATTAGGAAAGAAGAGAAAGATTGTCAGCCAGGCAAAAAATGTGTTAGCAAAATTACAGGCTACGTCACTTATAAGAAATTTAAAATAAAAACTTAAAAAAAACTATGATTGTAAACTTTATTCAATTTTTTGAGTCACGCAATCAAACAAAACAAAACGTAGTTCTCGCAGACATCCTCAAGAAACAATAAAACTCAGACAGATTGCTAACAAGCTACAAACTCTAAAGCAACAACTACAAATCTCGACTTATTTATTAACAACAAAGATATAAGCAAATCTATGACATAAACCGACGTTTTGCCACAACTAAGACGTTGATACAACTTAAGTCAACATTTACCTCAATAAGAAAAATACTGGCTAGACTAGGTTATTACACTGCAAAACAGTTTTAAAAATGTTGAAGCGTAAGTCCTTTATCATATGAACGTTTAGGTTTAGAACGGGATCTTAACTAAAAAAATTTTATAAACCAACCTTTTGGCACAACTAACGAAGCAATAAAAAGTCTAATGGCTAGATTTAATTATTACAGTAAGAGCTACAATAAAATTCACTTTCAACTGCGACCCTATTGACACTAAAGAAAAAAAATTAAGCCAACAGAAATCTTAAGGTACTACCACTGATAGACTAAAGCCATACTACTCACATATGACAAGTAACTTGCATTGTGTAATTTAGGCAGTTTTCATGTAGCCCAAGATATTGGAATTAAGCAAAAACCGCACATAACACAAGAGAATAAGCCCGTGAGGTGTAACCGTATCCTGTGATGAGTACTTTTGACAATACTTCCTACATTACAGTATTTATATTAGTTAAGTTTCCTCAACAACTCTGATGAGTCTTCATCGTCGACTCTAGCGGGATCTACTACTTCACGACTAATGATTTTTGGTACCAAAAAGCGGTAGATGAACCCACTTTTTCATTTTTTGAGATCAATGCGTAAGCTATCGTCAAGTCTTACAACCACTTACTTATCCCGTGGTGAGTGATCATGACTAACACTCTCTGCATCGCAGTACTTATGTTAGCAAAATTTCTTCAGATTACCTCTAAACAGAAGGTAGGTGAACTAATTTTTCTAGTTCTATAGATGAGTTGCCGTGGAGTCTAACAACTACATGAAAGTTATTGTTACAGGCACCAAGGCGACTATTCCAAACGGTCCTAAAATACATCCTTTTGTTACTTTTTGTAAATTTCCTTTCTATCATTGTAGAATCCAATAGCTAAAAGTGTACGGCATTATGACTTACAACCAATAACAAAAACCTGACCTAAAAATTGCCACTGAGTTAACAAGCAACTTCTTTACGCTAGTCGCATCAAGTGCTACAAAGTCACTCAGTCTACAAAGCTTCTTAGTTCAGATCCCATAGCAATAATAATTTAAAAAAACTGATCTTCTTGCTTATTTTAAGCACAACATACAACTATATTTATTACAGAAAATTTTTGAGGATTTCAATTTTTCATCAAACAACGTTTACACAAAGCAGTGGCATAACTACCTGTAAGCAAGGACCTGCAATGTAGAAGGACTCCCGTTTGTTTCAATTTACAAACAAAATGAAGTAAAAAAAATTACAAACTTGTAAATATTTTGCGGTGAGGCCCAAAAATCTGAACTACGCTACTGGTATCTTACGTCCTGTTTATTAAGTAAACCTTAAAAGCGTAAGAATTAATAAAATCAATCAAAAATAATCATATAATTTTTTTAACACATTGTTCATATTTTTACTATTTTATTTTGAGTCTAATTGACCAATATTTAAACCAATTTCAAGAAAATAACAAAGATGTGTTGCTTCACTTGTGTATACCTAGAAACACTAGATGAATTGTTTCGATCAATTATTTATTTAATTTAAAGATATGTTATAATATTGAAAACATTAGCTAAGATAAAGATTTTTTCAATTTAAACAATATTAATATTCTTATAAGACAAGTCGTCTTTCAAGAACCTTTGTATAAAGATAAAATCATAATCATTTTGTTTAATTCAACATGTTTTTGGAAGCACTTTAAGAAGCGCAATTTAGATCAAACTTCTAACATTTTTTAAATCATAATATAATATGGTTAAAAAAAACGCTTTTCTTAGCAAATATTTTGCACACCAATCAAATCAAAATCAAAACTAGATTAACAATTTTTATTAATGCACAAAAAAGACGTTTAAGTAATTCGGTTGTAATAAATATTATGCAAACACGTTCGTTTTCTCTATATACATATTTAGATAATTGGACCTTATTTCATAATTGGGAATTAAGCGACATTTACATAAAAATGATTAATCACATATTGCAAACCAAAAAGATCAACTTTTCTTAACAAATTCACATTTATCACTCAATTCTTTAAAAAAATGGCACTAGAAACTTAAAATATAAATTTTGTTGCTTAATCAACAATTACATAACAGGGTCCAATTGAGAGAGAGAGAGAAATATTATATAATCATGCATTTTTTTAAATTTAATTTAATAGCTATTTGCAAGAAAAGTTTATATGGCGTGATTCATAGTATCGGGTGCAAATTTCAGACAGACAGCAATTTGCACAACACTGTTTACTGTGCATATTTCAGGTATTGTGCAACAATTTGGCTGAATTCAAACAAATTGCAGCATATAAAATAAATAATAATAAAATAAATTTAATCAAGAATGCAATAAAATTTACCAGAATTATGGGAATGTTGATGTAATAACTGATTAATAATATTTTTTGTCTAGAAATTATAATGTTTAATTGTTCCAATTGTTAATACCAAACTATTCTTTTTTGCATCATTAAAGCTAACTAAAATAATTAATTTTTAATGGAACAAATATTTAATTTATTTAATTTTTTATCAAATTCTTGAACAATATCGGTCACAAAATATTGACTAAACAATCGGAAAATTGATAATAAATAATGATGAAATAAATCAAAACGTTACTAATTTGATAAAAATGATTCATCAAATTGAACGCCAATTAAATTGATATTAATTCTAAGTCTAGACCAATTTAGACAAACTATTATCTAATCTAGTAGATTGATAAATAACATCCTTTTATAAATGCAAAATTAAAGCAAATTTTAATGCTAATTTTATAAATATTCTATTAATACTATTTTGTTTCAGTATGTCTTTTATCTGTGCTGTTTCTCCTCCCGTACTGCTCAAGAGGTCATGCACCACTACTGCTCAGTTTAGGTGGTTGGTGTCTAGCAACTTATTCCTGTCTTGTGCTACCACTTCTGATCTCCGCTAATTATATGTATCCAGTCCGTTGGCTTAGGAATCTCATCTATAGTTTACCAGGTTAGTGTACTATGACAATGTAACATATCTTAGTAAGTAACTAGAAAATGAATATTCAACAAATATTTTTATGTTCATTTTACGCAAGTATAAAATTTTAAAGAATTTATAGTAAACATAATTCAGCAATAAAATTGATAAAAGAGTTATTTTTCATAATCCAAAGCTTATGCAAACAGTCCAGAATTCGATCCACCCAAGATGATAAAAAAATTGCTCTTTAACAAGATAAAATCCGTTCATTAACCCCCTTCAAATAACTTTCTGAGGTGATGTAACAAAAACAAAATCACAATATTAAAATAGTAATTTACGTTATAAGTCCAATAAATTCAATATTACAGTACGAATATCAAAATGAGTACTGTAAATGACTTACCGGACGTATTACGTAGTTTGTTATTTGTTGCTTCACGGTTAATTCAAATTGTATAAGTATTTTACAGAAAGAATTTGTAGCTCCTTGATTGATTCTCAATAAATTTATAATAAGCAAATGTCATTTTGTCGCTTAGAAATTGATTCTTAAGTATTTTAAGACAATTTGTCGTTTGACGGTTGATTCAAAAACGTGTAAATGTTTTTATAAAGCTTCACGATTGATTCTCACTAAATTTACAATGTTATTTTGTAGCTTATCAATTGATTTTAAATTATTTAAAGGCAATTTGTAGCTTCAATGTTGATTCAAAACTGTGTAAATGTTTTTCTGAAAGAAATTTTGTTTCATGATCGATTCTCAGTAATTTACAATAATCCGATGTCATTTTGTTGCTTATCAATTGATTCTAAAACATTCAAAGACATCACGGTTAATTCAAAATTGTGAAAATGTTTTAAACTATCCTACCGACTGCGCCAAAGTTGTTTTTTTTTAATTCTAAGCTTTCTGTTTGTCTTTCAAAAACTTGATTCTATCTGTCAAAAACTCGATTCTATGTGCCAAAAAATTAATTGCTAATTGCAATTTTTGATTACCATTTTACCGACTGCGCGCCAAAATTATGTTTTTTTTTTGTAAAAATTTAAATTTACACTGATCAAGTTTCCGTTTCTCAACTGTCATATGTTGACTAAATGCAATTTTAGATTATGTTACCGACTGCGCCAAAACTGATTTGTGGAGAAGTTCAAATTTTAAAAATATATGAAATGTCATTTAATTATACAAATCACAGTTGTATTGACAAATGTCACTTAATTTAAATTGATGTCAAAATTTATGTGATTTGGAATACAAATGCGAGAGCTCCCTACCGACTGCGCCAACATTTTTAGTTAAAATTATTAAACTTGGATACTTTAGTAGTTAAAAATAGTACCGACTGCGCCAAATACTGCTCCTAACAAAAATCTGTAATTTGTTACAATTATCCAATTTCATTTTGTCGCTTAGCAATTGATTCTAAATCATTTGAAAACAATTTGTAACGTCCTGGTTGATTCAAAATTGTGTAATTGTGTTTTGCAGAAAATTTATTGCTTTTACATTGATTCTCAGTAAATTTTCAATCAGTCAATGTTAATTTGTTGTTTAGCAATTGATTATAAATCATTTAAAGGCAATTTGTCGTTTTTTTGTTTATTCAAAACGTTTTGCAAAAAGAATTTGTGCACCATTGATCCTTAGTAAATTTACTAATTGTTAAAAACAGCAAAATTCTATTCATAAAATGTCAAAAATAGCTAAATCGGGTCTAAAAACATCAAAATATTGTTAAAAAGCATTAAAATTCGGTCATAAACTGTTAAAAAATCTAAAATTCTTTTTATAAAATGTCAAAAAATGCTTTAAAACATCAAAATATTGTTAAAAAGCATCAAAATCGATTTAAAAGTTCAAAAGTTTATTTAAAAAATGTCAAAAACTGCAAAATCCAGTCTTAAAACATTAAAATATCGTTAAAACTAGCAAATATTGGTCATAAACTGTTAAAAGGTGCAAAATTTTATTCATAAAAAGTCAAAAATAACTAAATGAAGCCTTGAAACATCAAAATATTGTTTGAAAGTACCTAAAATTTGGCTTTAAACTGTTGAAAAATGCAAAACCTTTTACGTTTTCTAAAAACTAAAGAGACAGTTAAACCATACCTTATCAAACTTACGGAACTAAAATCAACAGTGTAAACTGCAAACGCCCCATAAAGTGTTTTTTTTTTGCAGTGTTTTGGTGTTTTACAAATAAAAGGTTATTAATATTAGTATTAAATATATGGAATCAAAATCAGGAATTCATCGCTCACGTAGATAAGTTGTAGAAACAATAGTGTCCAACTACTTCCCCAAAAAATGTACTAAATCTTAAAACTTGCATTTTTTTGTGTTTTCTAAAAACTAAAGAAAAAAGTTAATAATTTAGTATCAAACGGAATCAAAATCAAGAGTTTATTTTACGTATATGAGTGCAAAAAGTTTAATTATTTTTATTCACCTCTCCAAGTTTCGGCGTTTTGTTAGCGGTCCGTCCATTTTTACTTTTCTGCACTAAAAATCGCCTTAGTCAAGGTTTAATAATCGACGCAAAAACGCGCATTAAGCCACGATGACCTATCAGAGACAGAAATAGAACATCTCCCATTATGCATCATCAATCAACGACAATCTACAGAACAGTAATTGTAGATTAAAAAAAAAACACCTTCACCCAAGTCAACTTTTATTGCAAAAAATTTCATTTTTGCAAATGGTTGCATCAAAGATCATTTTACGATTCTGAAACTGCATGAAGCTGAAACAATTGTTTGTTTTGTTTTAATTTGTCTACAACAGTGGAAATTTGCGGTGTGTTTCAGCAGTTTTACTAGATTTTGGTAACGCAAGAAACTTTCAAACCAAGCAATGCATTTTCATTGTTTTGATTTAAGTACAGCTTTGCCACTATGGCCTTTTGTAAGCTTTTTCATAAAAAGCCAAAAAATAGCTAAATTTGACCATAAACTCTCGCATGGGTGGGTGTGCAAATAGACCATTATTGTGGGAGAGTAGCTTACGTTGATGTACCCCGCTCACTCTACCAGGTGTTTGTGATCAAAAGATTGGATTCCTGTCCAGCTTTTGATGTTCCTGTTTATTAACTTTTTAACCTTTTTTGGTAGTTAAAAATACTCTAGCCAGTTTAATGTCAAAAATGTTCTAAAATTGTCAAAAATTTGCTACAATTGTCAAAAATGTTCCACAATTGTCACAAAATTTTCTACAATTGTCAAAAACATGCTCTAGTTTGTAATCCTAAAACAAGTAAATTTTAGCAAATATCTAAAATGTTTCAATTTTCAAAATAATTTCCACATTCGAAGTTCCTTAATTGTCAACATGCCAGTAAATGTAACAAGTAATAGTCAAAAATGTTCCACATTAAAATAAATGTTCAGAAGATATCAAAATGTTAAAAATATTATTAAATAGTCAAAAACGTTTCAAAATTGTCAAAAATCTTTCTTATGTCTGTTGATATTTTCTAAAATCGCCAATTATGTTCCAAAATTGTTAATAAATTTTTTTAAATTGTCAAAAATGTTGAACATTTTAAAAAAGTTCCAAAATCGTCAAAAATGTTTCAAAATTGTCAAAAATGTTTCCTCAAGTCTGTTGGTATTTATATAATAACATTTATCGACAAAAATTTTATTGAATTGTTAAAAACGTTTCAAAAGTGTCAAATATGTTCCAAAATTGTCAAAAAACGGTTCAAAAGTGTAAAAAATGTTCCAAAATTGTCAAAAATCTTTCTTAAATATGTTGATAGGTTTTAAAATTTTAAAAACGCTATTAAATTGTTAAAAAATGTTTAAAAAAACTAGAAATTTTTCAAAAATTTAACAATTATTTCCTCAAGTCGTTTAATACGTTCAAAAATCTTCTAAAATTGTCAAAAATGTTACAAATTTTCAAAAATGTAAAAAAAAAACTAAATGTAAAAAAAAATCTTCAAGTGAGGTTATGTTATGTTAATTATGTTCTAAAATTGTCAAATAATGTTCTAAAATTGTAAAAAATGTTGCAACATTTTTAAAAAAGCTCCAAAGTCGTCAAAAATGTTTCAAAATTGTGCAAAATCTTTTTCAAGTTTATTGATATTTTATAAAATTAAAAAAAAATGTTTCAAAAATATCAAATATGTTTCAAAATTGTCAAAAAAAATCTAAAATTGTTAAAAATGTTCCAAAAATGTAAATAATGTAAAATAAATGTTCCGCAGATGTTAAAAATATTATTAAATCGTCAAAAACAAAAATTCAAAATTGTAAAAAATCTTTCTCAAATCTGTTGATGTTTTCTAAAATTGTCAATAATGTTCTAAAACTGCCAAAAAATGTTTCAAAATTGTCAACAATGTTCTAAAATTGTTCAAAACGTTATTAAATCGACAAAAAATGTAAACAACAGTTCAAAATTGTCAAAATTGTTTCTCAAGTTTGTTAATAAGTTCAAAAATGTTCTAAAATTGTCAAAAACATTACAAAATCCTCAAAAATTAAAAAAAAAAAAAATTAAAATGATCATAAAGTTATGCCAAGTTAAGCGTACCAAGTCAGGTAAATTTTTTCCAACCTACAATGTTACTGTGGCATATCTGAAAGTTTTTTTAATTTTGTTAAGTGTTATTAAGTTACTAAAACTTATTGACAGATGTAGTCACTTTTTCTATGACAGTCAACTTTGAACATAAATTGGGTCTTTAGGCAAACATTTTAGATTTTTCTGTTTCTTCTAAATGAGACTATGAGCAGACCTTTAGGTTAAGCAGTTTTTGGCTAAAAATGTTTTTTTCAACTTTGACGAACCATCTTGGTTCATTTGTAGAGATATCAAAAAAATATAAAAATAATAATTTGTAGAAGAAAGTTAGATTTTTTATTTGAGACTAGGCAACGATTATTTGGTTCCCGAGTTAACCTGTTTAAACTGTTTAAAATCAAAGACCTAACCTAACTCAAAAATGTGTTCAGCCTACCGAGTGTAAAAAATTGCGGCAGTTTTGCATGTTTGAAAAAACACAAACTTTGACTTTGATAGAAAATTTTTTGGTGACGCCTCTGGAATGTTTTGATAATTTTAGGAAAGACATGTCTGTTGTATTCTAAACAATTTGACTTAAACCGCGACCTTCTATAAAAAATACTAAAATTGCCTTCAGAAGTCGTCCAAAAATTGGTGTTTTTGTCAAAAGAAGCGCAGTTAAAAATAAAAAATTTAACAAAAAGAACCGAGTTCAGGAACAAAATTACCCAACTCACCCAGCATGATTAAGTTATTAAAAAAATTAAAACTTGAATTTGTCCAACAAATTGCAAAGAATCGTTTCGCGTTTTGCCGTTTAAACAAATAAACTGCTATTTCACTGGCTTGAAATTTGCACATTGAAAAAAATCCTCCACTATACAGTATAAAGTACTCGTGGATCCGTCACCAATGGTGTGGTCTGGTTGAAATCGACACGGTAGTAAAAAATATACGGCCATATACTTCTTTGAATTGCTGAAAATGTTTATACTTTCGAAACGAACCGTAGGATTTGAAATTTTTCTTTCTTTTAGAGAATAAATAGCAGTACCTATCAACGGTTGAATTGAGAGATTTTGTAAAAAGTTTGTTTTTGACATATTGTGAAATATCACATGTAAACAAGAGGATAAAGATGCGGGTGTGTAATAATAATAAATGAACATTACTAAATTTAAAATTAAAAAATAGAAAATGTTCTTAACTTGACTTCAAATGTTATAAAACATTAAAAGCATCAAGTCGTAGCATATTTAGTTGAATAGTTTAATTCAGAAAATGTTGGCTTAAATTTTGTACTTAACATAGTCAACAGATAAATGCACACACATTGCTTAATTCTGACAAATTTTGACTTGAAATTTGCATTAAATATAATCAATACTATTTAGAACAATTGTACTCTGTTGAATTTGAATTTGAAAATTATAGAATATTATTAATATAATTATTAATATAATAATATCCTATACACATATCAAGTATTTAATAATTTTGACTAAAATATAAAATATGAATATAAATTTGCGGCAAACATTATATAAGTTAATTAAATGACTTATAAATACCAGTACTTATTTACACACAAAGTTAGTCTATAATAATTTATCAAAACTATTAATAACAGCAATTGGCTTCTAAGAAATTCCACACAAAGCTATAAATACTGTTCCAATTTTTTAAAATTAAACACTGTTGTTGTGGTAAATAATGCAATTATTGTCTACAATAAACACAAACAATGTACATGATAATAATAATTAATATCTTAAGAGCTATTTCCATATTCTACTTAATTCAATAAAATAAAATACTCATAGCAACAATAAATATAATAAAATAACATACCTCAAGAACAAGAAGTTGTGGTTGGTAACTCGCAAAAGAATGAGAAAATCATATTAAAACCGCCACCTTATATACCCCTTTATTAAATTAAATCAATTAATTTCCTCATAAAAATTCATAATGTAAAGAAAACAATTTCCTATGATTGACAATTTATCCCTTCGCATATTTTTAATTATTTTTCTCCAGTGGCGTCCATGCAATCTAACCTAATTATAAAAACTAATTAACAAACCTAAAAAAACATTTCAAATCAATTGTACATATTTAATTAATTGATTATTAATTTGGAACAATTATTCTTTGTCTATAAATTAATCGCAAATATTTATCTATATCCATTTGAGAATGCGGAGGCGAATTTTTTTGTTTACTGAGTCATGTTTGCATTATTATTGTCAGACAAAAGAACCTTAAATGTAAAGTTCATTATAGATATAATAAATTATGTCTGTTATATTGTTAGCATTAATAACATGATATTATATTATCGGTCTGGTAGAAAAAGTAGACTATACTCGGATTATAAATAACCTATTCATCATATGTGTTGGTCCCTTAGTAATTTTATTCATAAGGTCAAGAATAATTGATGAACCGTAAAATTTTATGTTAGAATAACTAAATTAGATGGATTTTGTTACAATGTTTATTTATGGCTTTTTATCTTGTTCGATATTTCGTAATCAAATGTCTCGTTGGCTTTAATTGAAACAACGTAACCGGATTTAAATATAATAGTTAAAATTTAATTAAAAAAAATGTATTATCGTTTTAACTTTAAATTAAGCATTAATTTAAATTGGAAATTATTACACTTAAAATTTAACTTTGGTAACTTCATTCATCTTAAAAGGTAACGTTAGAAATCAGCAATTAAAGTCGATGTAAATATTTGAGAAAAAATAAAACAATTTACTATATTTATTCTTACGAATACATTACTAGTTTCGGCTCTACTAAAGCCTTCTACATCTATAGAAGACTTTTTCCATCATCAAATATAGTGAATATTTGAGATTAGTTTGATGGGTTCAACCTCATCTTTTTCCTTCCCCCTAAATAATACAAAATCATCCTTGAATACAGTACAACACAATTTTTTTGTCAAAGGTAATTAAGAATATTTAATCTATCACTTCGTGATTATTGTGTTTTTGTTTGCATTATCTTTAATTGTTGACATCTGTCAATTCACAATGGACAATAGATGTGAATAAAACCCATTTCTGCAATTATTATGTCACAACACATACATAACCTAAAAAAAATTCAATTGTGACATAATTACAAATAATCACAGTTTGCACATTACCAATAAACTGGCATCTGCCACTTTGTATTTGCCAGTAAAACTATTTGTGATTCGTCACATAAATCGCATAAGCTAACCTAATTCAAAATTGAATACTCTTAATCTATCGCTTCGTGATTACAGTATAACTGTTTGCACATTATCTTTAAATATGGCCATCTGTCAATTCACAATTGACAGTAGATGTGAATAAAACAGATATTATGTCACAACACATACATAACCTGGAAAAGTCAATATAACCTAAAAACATGACAATTGTGACAGAATTATACATATTTACAAATAATCACAACACGCACATGACAGTTGTGAAAGAAATATATACAAATAGTGTGTTAACACTTACATAACCTTAAAATTATACTTATTTTATCAGAAAGTGATGTCACATCATAAAATAACCTAGCAATTGACATATTTGCATTTAACCTAATCATGCCATTTATTTAATCCATAGTTCTCCAAATACTATGTCAGAATACGCACTGAACTAAAGATTTTGGCAACTGTTCTTATAGTGTTGCCATTATTGACTGTTGTGGAGTAGCAACTTTGTGATCATGTGTGGTTGCGGTATTTCGGTATTCTAAAACCTATCACTTTGCATTTATAAACAATAATTCCAAAGATTTTTACCGTTTCAGTTATTGTATCACTCTACTCACATAACCTTAAAAAGTCAACAATTAATTTAAAACTTTGTCATTATTGCGGTTAGCGGTTGTGGAAAACAATTACCAAAGTAAGCAACTTCCCACAATTATAAACAAAGTGAAAATCTCACCCGCCCAAAAAAATTGTTATCCAAAAATTAGTTATTTGTTTGTGTTTTAATGTAATGACAATTTACCTTTATTTTATCTTATGCTAAAACTGCTAAAACATCAACATTGTTTGAAACATAAAATTTCTTAAGCACAAACACATTGGTACACCAATATAAGCCATCCGTTCAAAATCATAAATTGAAAGTGATTGTTATACAGAAATTGGTTTTTTTGTTTTTTCTTTAAAGTAATGACAATTTGTTATCGGCTAGGCACTCGCAGATATAGAAAGTGTGCAGAATATGTATGATATGGATTTGGTGTTGGTAGTATTTGGAATACCACCTGCGGTTTCCCGTGATAAAGAGTTGCTGGGTGCCTTTGAACCGCAACGCATCAAAGAATCGAGTGTCACCTGGTTTAGCTCAAAGTCGAGTAGATAAGGCCCAGGTATCAACACTTCCTTCTTCAAAGTATTGAGAGGGATTGGCTTGTGTATTACCACTTCCTCTAGTATATAAGACTGGTAGTAATGTACTTAACAGTTTGGACGCAAGTCTATGGCAAGTAATGCAAAGCCGAAGGCCGCAAGTTGGTTCGAGAGTGTAAAATGCCCTCCCGGCAGATACGTATCATTAATATTCGTTGCGAAGGATGTCGTAAATATCGGGTGGTTCCCTAAAGTGAGGGATACAATATCATAGGATTGGTAATTCCCTGCGGTGGCGAATGCAATACCGCAGAGTGTGTTGAGACCAAAGAACGTGGAAAATCTTCTCGGGCGGTCATCGGTGTAGATGTCGTCATCTAGGTCGATACAAACAGGAACTTTTCATTCGTACAAAAACACAAAACACCAAATACTGCAACAGTATCCAGATTGATGGGCACCTTGACCAAACAGCAACACGACCCGCTGGAAACAGTAAAATGTTTTTTTTTTAAACCGGAAGTTTACATCTAAAAGCCCCCCAAATCCGCATCCGCTAGGTAAACAATGGGAACAAATACTCATTGATTAATTGATTGATACGCGTTTAATATCATAAACCTCTACACCAGATGGGCCAAAGCAGTGCCAGCCACTACTAGCAAGGCAACAATCAAAATCTTGGAACAACATTGGTGGGGCTACGCAAAGTCCTATTATCGGACAACGGGACCCAATTCACAAGCCAAGGGCGCAGTACAAAAGTGGAAAGTCAAGCATCATACCATCGCAACGTACCATCCACAAGCTAACCCAGAGGCAAACGGCTTACAAAAAACGACAGTACCCGCGGCGGGTAAACGTCCTGGAATATGAAGCAGGAAAACTGGTGAAAACAAATGGTTAGGCTCAAAATAAATTATAACTTCAACACCAGAGATCGCAATACAGTAAGTGGGGGAGGGAGAGAACTAATGCCGTTTTAAGGGCAGAGCCACAACGACATTGTTATTCAAACAAGGTAAA
The DNA here is from genome assembly GCA_963932245.1 of Tachinus rufipes. Classification (NCBI taxonomy): domain Eukaryota; kingdom Metazoa; phylum Arthropoda; class Insecta; order Coleoptera; family Staphylinidae; genus Tachinus; species Tachinus rufipes. The sequence goes on from OZ010743.1 coordinate 6,742,898, forward strand.
CTTCAAAACCAACTGGATCTACATCGTCACACCGAAGCCACTATGCGACTTCATAACAACAACAGTCTCTCAACCTATTCGACCACAGCAATGCCCACGGATCAATAAACTGTATACCAACTTTTGCTTTCCAAGAGTTCCATTTACAATTCCTGGATTGCACAGGACTTACCGATTTGCACCCCATGACGCAGACCTCTTTCCGCTTTTACCCAAACTAGACAACCTTGACGACAACCCCCGCTATTCACTACTGCTACCGGATCTTTTCTACACTGTTGACGGCTTTGGAAACTTTGCTCTTCTGCCCCAAACCATCACCATTCAGCAAACTTCTGGAGTGTGCATTCTCTTAGCCGCGAGTTTCTCCCTAACCAAGTTGCACTAACCCCAGTAAGCTGTGAAACCACTCTATACGTTTTCCAAGCGTCCTCGCTTCCATCAAGATGCTCATGACATACCAGGTGGACGTTTAGTGGAAGCATCAGACCAACCCCATGGTTGGCCAAACACCGTTGTATACGGACGTCTGCTCTCACCACCAAGTAAATAACTACGGCTATTTACCCTTTACTGATGCAAAGACACTAAAGGGACACTCAATACATTTTTTTACCACCACCGACTCTACCCCTCTTCATCATGGTCATGGTCATGTGTGACAGAAGTAATGACTTTCTTAGGTCCTAACTATTGGTTGCTCAGACCGTTAGAGCGTCCGCTTACCATGACTTGCCCTGACGCTGGTAACGGCGTTGATTGTACGCCGTTTGTTTGTTGCTTGGGTACCTCCCAGTTTCTTGGTTCTGTTGTATTGCTTTTTGGAAGTGCTGGTTAGTAAATTGCGGACCATAATCCAATAACACAAACTTTGGGTAATAGTTTTGCTTATTTTAGCAGCAACTGGTGTAGCTTATAGCCACCTAGTGTAGATGTCCACCATCGTTAGTATGAACTTATTCCCGGACCTGATGGTGTTTAAGGAATCTATAGTAACTCTGGTTTGCCTTTTGAGCTTTTAGTGATGTCATGGGTTGGGGGGTTTTCACACTTTTTGATAAATATTCAGGCGTTAAATTCCGGGCCAATGATAAGCTTCAAGAATAGCGGCGGTTGTTTTGTCACACCCTGGGTGGCCAGCGCTGATTGTAGAATAATGTACTTTGTGTTGCGCATGGACCTTGAGCTTTCCGATTCTGTACCCAAAGCTTTCGACTTTGAGGCATTCCAAATTGTTCGCCATTTCATAGTATTTTTGAATGATGTCTTGGGTGTTGGTGCTCACCATTTGTGCGCGTTGCAAAAGTCTCTCTTTCTAAGAGGCATATCTTAGCGTAGTTTGTTCTGTACGCTCTACCAAGTTTAGTTAGTTAGTTAATATATTTATTTAACGTCGGTCTATTTTTGCCGGCCAGGGCTAATCACCAACGCCAGAGGTTAAAACTATCACATCTAAGAAGTTTGCCACAAATTCAGGAATTCCAACTTAAATTGTTGAGTTCTTTAACGTGCATACAACATCGAGGCAGTACACTATACACACTATACAGTGGCCAAAAATAAGCTTTAGCAACACGAAGAAGCAAAGCGAGTGAGAGCTGCTGAATCCAAAAAAGGCGTACTCATCACAACACATTTTTTTATCCAAAGAAACTGACATTCTAGATTGGGAACTCAAACTAAAGACCCCTGGTGTAGCAGTAGAGTATGCTAACCTCCTGGTAAGGTGTGTGTACAGATAACTTATTGTAGGCGTTTTGTGGTTGTCAGGAATCTTTGGTGGCAGTAACTTTATGGACTATTCCGCTACTAGTGTTTTGAGTTTGTTTGGATGTCGGCTAAGGGCGTTGGGTAAAATGTTTATTTTTCCTAGAGTGTGTTCTACTTTGAAGTCAAATTTGAGTAACAATTTTTGTTGAATTTTCGAGCCAGGCTAAAGCCTTGCTATTCGTGCGGAGACTGAACGGTTCGTATTCTAAATAAGTTCTGTATTTTTCGATGGTCCACACAATTGCCAACTCGTTCGAATAGTAACAAGTCTGTTTTGGAGTTAGCAAACGATATAACGTGATGTTTAGATTTATTTCCTGATATAGGATTGTTCCAACGCCGGTGTTAAAGTGCGTACACACTTGTAACAAAGTGCCGCAAAATGTTGTATAACATTACTTTGCAACATGAGACTTATGTAGGCGCCCCATCGTTTATTGTTTTTCGACAATTTTGCAGTTTGCAGAAAATTTTATTTCATCTTGCGGAGTGATGTTACGTACGCATCATTACAGGAATCTGTCTGCAGTATAAATAGTATTCCTGGTTGTAGCCTAGAAAAACTTCATTTCGAGCTTCCTGCGTGACCTTGATGACCCTATCCACAAAAATTTGACACTATAGCTCGGAATGTAGCCTCAGTTGGTGGATTGTTCTTTTGTTTGTATTGGGGCCGGTGTGATTCTTCGAATAGCATATTAGTACCAACTGTAAATATTTGTGAAAATCTCAATTTGACATAACTTTACTTAAATCAAAATGACATATTAGAATCAATAATGTAATCAACAACTTAAAACTTCATTACACAAAAATAGTACATTGAAGTTTTATATAATTTGGTGCTAATATGCCTGAATATCATTAGTACCTACTGTAAAATATTTGTAAAATTCCATACGCCCAATTTAACATAACCTCACTTAAATCAAAATTACAAATTAGATCCAATAATGTAATCAACAACTTAAAACTGTATAACTCAATAATAGTACATTAAAATTTTATATAATTTGGTGCAAATATGTGTAAACACCATTAGTACCAACTGTAAAATATTTGTAAAAATCCATACGCCTAATTTGACAAACCTCACTTAAATCAAAACTACAAATTAGATCCAATAACAACTTAAAACATCATAATTCAAAAATAGTACATTAAAGTTTTATATAATTTGGTGACAATATGCCTGAATACTATTGGTACCAACTGCAAAAAATCCATACGCCCAATTTGACATAACCTCATTTCAAAACTCAATTTATTAAATGCTAATTGTTTTTAATTAAATATTATTGCAATTAATTTACAACTTTCAGCCAAATTTTGGTAATACAGAGCGTCACGACACACATAACCTAAAAACATTAACTGTCACTGTTGAGGCAAAACAATAAGCTTTACGATTGATTGTTGTAGATTAAAATAACACTGTTATATATCTTTGATTCTATTTAATAATTAATTTTTTTAATTAATTATTTTACTGTTCAAGTAGGGAGGAGGGGGCGACTCTGTTCTTGGTAATTTTTGTCATAAAAATTGTAAAATATGAATAACATTTTGTCTCATTTGACTGAAATTACATAACTCATTGCAATCAGAATTATTACATTATTACTAATATTATTTAATTTTGATAATTATAATTGTACTATGTACCGCTTATTTACCCTTCGGGTACAAATAAAAAAACGTACGCCTATGCAAACAATTTATCAATCATGTTAACACACATAACCATCACAATGTGTAATCAGATTGAAAATTGCCTGATGAGAAGCGCATCAGTGCAGCGTCGCGTGTAATCGCAACCGATAGCTGCTGTAATTAAATTTCAATTTTTAGAACGCAAATATCCATACTATGTATAAAATTTATACACAGTTTAAAATTGTTACTAAGTTGAGGTCTATGACTTAAATTTATCATATTTACATTTCTAAACCGCTGATTAGATTTAATATAAACACATTTCAATTACTAATTTGTACTCCAACAAATTGTTAGTATGTTAAATACGGAAGCTGTTTTAATTGCATATCGTTTATTTAATAATCGGCACGTGCTGAAATTTTAATTGTGTTTAATTGATTAATTATTAACAAACAAAATGTTCGTCATAACATTTTATTTTTGTTTATTTTAGAAATTAATAATTAATACGTTGTTGATTAAATAATTTATTATTTTGGTCTATTATCTGAAAAATGTAGTAATGTCAATAAGTGTGTGTAAATATTTTTTATTAAGAGACGCGATAAATTAATTTTATTTTACTTAGATTATTAGTATAAATATTATGAAATTTTAATATATTTATAGATTCGACAGGTTGTGAAGTTCACGGTCTTTGTTTGATATTGATAGATATTTTTAACAGGTAAAGTTAGTAAATATACTAAACAGTAAAACAAAAATATTAATTTGCACAATCGAGCCGAAATGTTAGTTGATATCAAAGGCTGGGAGTAATAGCACATTATCTCCTATGGAAGATTCAAATTATATCATGCATGTAACAATATTGCCATATATGTACATAGTAATCCGGCATGTTTGCAATTAATGTTATAATTATCGTGCGTGATTATTTTTTATTGTTGACATAGAAAAAAATGTAAGATAAATTTTATGTAATAATAAAATTAATTAAAATCCGCATCGAATATTATTACGGCGAGTTATCCGAAATGCAAGTCGATGATTATTAATGACATTTTTTTTCTACTACCGAACGCGTTAATTGGGAGAATGGAGGCGCTGTAGATACATTACGAGGCCTAGTATCTGATCCATAGACATTAAACATGTATTATATCATAAATTAATAAATTATTTCTCAAATTGTTCTACCAGAGCTAGGATTTGAACTGCGACAAATTATGCGCCAAGATTTGAGTTATGCGCTTCAGCAGTGCCACAATTAATAATTTTTATTGAATTTTGTATGTTTTTTGGCAGACTAGGTTACAAGTCGAATCCATAATCATTTCTGGAAGTAGCTAGTTAAGTATTGGTTTAATAAAAAGAATTTTTGATGCTTTTTGTCTACTAAAGTCAATCCACTTGAAAAAGTCTTTCAAGTTATGGATCAAATGTTGAATTAATATTCAAACAAACTATCCAATTTGCAGAATTGCTTAAATCAACCGGAAAAGTTCACATTCTATCTGAGTAGTACTTTCAAATATTAAAAAACTCAAAAAGCTAAATCTCCATTGCTTGACTACTCTTTTATAACAGCTTAAAAACATTTTATGACAGCTCACGGACATTTTATGACGTTTATAACATCTCACAAACGTTTTAGAACCGCTCAGAAACATTTTATGATTTTTATGAAAGCTCAGAAACAATTAATGACGTTTCAAACATTGTATGACATTTATAACAAAGCTCCCAAACATGTTTTGACATTTATAACAGTTTTGAAACAATTTATGACATGACAGTTGTGGCATCTCATTCATATTTTATGACAGCTCAGAAACAATGTATGAAGTTCATGACAGTTTAGTAGCATTTTATGACATTTATAATAGCTCAGAGACAAACAAACTAACTAAGAAGAAGGTTATGATGATATTCAATTCATTATTGACAAATACTTCACTCCAAAACATGAGTACGGACGGATTATTTCAACTGTGGTTCCCGCCCACTTGTCCAAGTGTTAATTATTTTTAAGAGAAGGATTTCACTGTAAATGTTAAAAGTCTCTATGTCATAGGAGGTGATAATAGTATCCAAACTCTTGATAACAAACACGTGGGCGGGTGGATGGGTCACTCCAGAACATGAGTACGGACAAATGGTTAAACTGGAATTCCCGCCCACCCGTCCAAGTGTTACTTATAAAGAAATTAAAAGATTTCCTTATTTGCAAGCGTAAAAAGTCTCTATGTCAAAAAAGGTGATAGTGATATCCAATCCCTTGATAAAAAACACTAGGGCGGGTAGGTGGGTCACTCCAAAACATGACTACGGACTGATGGTTTAATCTAAGGTTCCCGCCCACCCGCCCAAGTGTTACTTATTAAGGAACTGGAAATATTCCTTCTATTCAAGCTCTCTCTATGTCAAAGGATATGATAGTAATATCCAATCGATTAATAACAAAGACTTGGGCAGATGATTGGGTCACTTCAGAACATAAGTATGGAGAAATAGTTACAACTGGGGTTCCCGCCCACCCACCCAAGTGTTACTTATAAAGAAATTAAAAGATTTCCTTATCTGCAAGCGTAAAAAGTCTCTATGTCAAAGAAGGTGATAGTGATATCTAATCTCCAGAGCATGAGTATGAGTGGATAGTTTAAACTGATGTTCCCGCCTACCCGCCCAAGTGTTATTTGAAAGATTTCCTCCTCTGCAAGCGTTAAAAGTCTCTATATCAACAGGTGTGATAGTGATATCTAATCCCTTGATAACGACACTTGGGCGGGTGGGTAGGTCACTCCAGAACATAAATAAAGATAAACATTTGGAACTGGGGGGATCCCGCCCACCCGTGTATGTGTAGGAAGTAAGGATGACTTCCAATCGTTAATCGTGGCACTCAAAAACATGAGTACGGACAGTTAGTTTAAACGGGGGTTACTATGTTTTAGTTTTTATAGTTAGGGTACTGAAAAAGATGGTTTAAAGTTGTTTCTTTATACTACGCATGGTCATCACTATCGCAGGATTCCCATAAGTAACTAGTTGAAATGAAAAAGAGTTGATAGCGTAATAAATCCGGCTAAAATGCAAAAAATCTTGGAGTTATAATTTAAATCCGGTCTTAAAAATAAAGAATCTGCTGTTTAAAATAATTAATCCAGCTTTTCCGGCTTTCCGGCTTTTTGATAAAAATTCTACCTTAAAACAAAAAATCCGGCCTTTAAAATAAGAATTAATAGCCGGATAAAGCCTTAAATTTGATTAAAAACTATAAAAAACTAAAAATCAGGCACAAAGTAATAAATCTGCCACTAAGTAAAAACTGTAAATTAATAACAAATCCTAATAAATGTTACTTAAAAAATCTTGGTACAAAAAAGATAAATCCAGCTTTAAAAACAAGAAAACCGGACTTTAAAATGACAAATCTGGACTTTATAACCAAATATCTGGTCTAAAAAGTTATAACTCAAGTTATTACAAAGAAAAAATTAAAGTTTTCATAAATTAAATAATTAATCCAGCCAAAAAGTAGACAATCTAGTGGTTATAATGTAAATCGGGCATCAAAAGCAATGAATCCGGCATTAAAAGTAAAGAATTCTACTTTAAAAGTGATTAATTTGGCTTTAAAACTTTTAATTTGTCCTTACAATAATGAATATGGCTTTAAAGTAAAAATTGTTACTTTTGGTATACCCAATCCGGCCATCAAATTATAAATGTATTCTAAAACCTAAGTAATTTGGCCTAGAATATATTTAAAACTTTCTCAAAAAATTTAGTAAATATAAATCCAGCCTGAAAAATATAAAATCCGGCAAATGTAAAAAGTCTTATCTTCAAAGTAACAACCAATCATAAAAATGCCAAATCCGGCCATCAAAATATAAATAAATTATAAAAACAGCCACAAAAATAAATAAATTTGCATTCAAAGTAATAAATCTGGCTTTTAAAGTAAAAATCCGGCCTTTAAGATGAAACTTTAATTGAAAAAATAAAATCTGCTTCAATTTTTTTTTTTTCAATTCAGTCTTGTAATCATAATTAACCTTTAAATCTAACAAAATCAACCTAAACCGGCTTCTAAAGACAACAAAAAGTACAAAATCTGGTCTCAAAACTGTAAAATTTGTCTTTATAAGGTCACAACAATTAAGTTTAAAAATTTAAAATACGCAAATTTTGGTTTGAAATTACCTAATCTGGTTTCTAAAGTACAAAATCCATCCACAAAAGTTAAAACTAAAATTTGTTTTTTTGAAAATGCAAAACTACTCTTGAAATTAAAGTATTTTGCTTTTGAAATGCAAAATAAGGCTTAAATTTTCAATTTAAAGAGGTCTACAAGCACAAAGAAGCTCCCCAAAAGTTTTATTTTAAAACGTGGACAGAAAGAAGGGTTACAAAGTAAAGTTAAAAAAAAAATGACAAAATTGTTTCAATATTCTGCGGTGGAGCCTAAAAACCAAGTTGCGTCACTGGATCCAAGTATATGATGTTTGTTCTCCAGACCAACGCCAGCTGTTGAGACCTAGTTCTTTATTAAAATAAGTTTTTAAGTGTCTAGGATAACAAATTTCTTGTCAGAAATTTGTTATCCAGGATAACAAATTTCTGACAAGAAATTTGTTATCCTAAACAAACTTTTGTACGCTCAACTCAAATTAATCCAACCGGAAACAACTAAAGGGTCATTCAGAAAAGGTGATACTTCTTTGCCATAAAGATTTTTAGCTTATGCCAAATATGTTTAGAGATCTATCAATCAAAATTTTTAATATAGTCTTTTCAAACGTTTGGAAATTATTTAAAAAATATCATCAAAATTTGAGCTCAATTGAGAATTAGATCTCAGTCAGCGTTACTCAAGCAGATGTATAGAACGCATTGCAAAAAAGATTTTTCTTACAAAATTGTATGTCAATACGATTAAGAGTTGAAGCCAAATGATCACAGATTGGGAGTTTCCTGATTGGAACGTAGAGCAGTTATAAAATGATCCTAATTTAGACAAAAAAAATGTTTTTGGGTAATGCCTATTTTTGACTAAATTGCTTTGTTAATAAACATAATTGTCGTTATTGGTGCGAGAAGAAGCCACAACCAACCAAAAAACAAATTTGGTGTAACCCTACAGCACAAAAAAAAATTGCCATAATTAAACCACTTCTTCTTTATTGCGCGTTTTACAGCTATTTTATATCGCATCAAATGTCTTACGACTTGTTTGAAGGGGTTGATGGGACCGACGGCTTATTAGGTGACTTCCAAATCACCCCGGTGGATAAAGAGCAAGATATTATTTTAGTCATATTTGGGGATCAAACTCCGGACTGTTAGCATGCTACGCTAACGCTCTATAACTGAGCTATCTCACCGTCACTTCAATTTCAATTACCAAAGAATCTGATGTTTGTTCTCCACACCAAAGCCAGCAGTTGAGATCTATTAGTTTTATAACAATCAACTTTTACGGCAAGAATTAAGTACGTGTCGGCTGAGTTTTGACGCAACTTCAAAAGTAACGAAAAACCTTGGCTGTTAGCAAAAAATACTGCTGCAACTAAACAAACTGGTTCTAGTAATAATAGTTATTTAGAAAACAATTAACTCTCCGCATAGTAAAGAATATATTTTAAGTCAATTTCTAACAATTCCTTACACGTTATGAGCATTTTTAGAAAGTGCCCAAAAAAGCATCTTTTGCTAAATTCGACAAAACAAGCAAAATCCCAAACTCTCTTGCAAATGCCAACAGCAACTTTGTAAATCCTAAATTGAAATAAACGCAAAAACAAAGAAAAAGGTCTTAATAAAGTATTTCGACTCTCAAAACATTCAAATATGACTAAAATGAACACAACCAACAGCTCACTGACAAGAAAACCCAAAAACTCCAGATTAAAAGAAAACAAAACGCTGCTAACGCACTAACCACTATCTTTATAGAGAATCCTAGAAATTTTGGTTTGTAAAAAACTCCAACCTAAAGCAGAAGCTCAAGCCAAAACTCTAGCTAATCTTAGAAGATCTTGGTGCAAGATTGTATCAAATAGCATCGACAAAGTAACAGACTTTTAAACAGCCTTTGAGAGCATGCTGTGCACTGGCATTTAAAACTTTTTCAGAAACATGTGGAAAAAAAATTAACACGCAGCAACAACTTAAAATGTAAATAAACTCCAAACCACAAAAAAATGCATTTATAAAAATACTTTTAGTAAAGAAAATATCCAGAATTATCGTTCAAGCGCTGCTTACCAAAATACTAGTATTGACAAAAAAATTTCTAGTATTTAAAGCACATTAGCTCACACAATAGACACACCTCGCAATTGTAACCATAATTTGGGTTTTTTATTAAAAATTTGACCAATTACTGTCAGACAAAAGTAGATGTCACAAATTAAAAAAAAATAATCAAGATACTTAACCAACAAAGATTCATATCTGCAAATATTAGTAAGACTAAACTATTTTGTTGTGTTTCTGCCAATTCAAGAAATTCCAATATATAGAATGGCGTTGTATTTCCTAAAGCTGGTTCAAATTTGGACCTCAGACTGAAACCATGTATTTTTCAAAATTTAAAAAAAAACACTTTAAAGCCAAGTTTCAAGTTTAAAAAGAAAAATCATTTATAATTTGCAAAAATGTACCACGGACTAAAGTGGATGCTACTAAAGCCATCCCCACTAGTCACTTTCTTTGTAGACTACCTCTACCGCTTATTGTTTCCTTCGGTCTCCATTGGGCAATTCAAGTTGTCCATCACACAAAAATACAATAAAACTCACCAATACAAACGGCGCTCTTATAATGGCAACGGAAAAAATATCTGCACTCAAAAAATTATGTTAGCTATTCCTGAATCTAAGGATTTGACCTGTCTAACCTAACCTAACCTATAAAAACATACCCGACCTATTAGCTACCCCTGAATCTAGAAAATTGAGCTGTCTCCTTCACCGCCACTAGTTTTGCAACTTAGACAAAACAAACTTTGATTCTGAGATAAGAATGCCATCAAAGGAATGTTGACACTTGAAACTTAAACAACAACAAAAAAAGTGATCCATTGCTTTGCAGTTCAAATAGGGCAGATAATCAATTCATGAAGACCCAAAATGTGAAAAACCTCTAAAAGCACAAATTGACAAAATCATCAACAATATTGAAGATTTAATGTAAACATTTCAGTTATTGCTAAAGAAATAAGAATATCAGAAACGAGTGATTTTAGAATTTACACAAAGATTGACTGGCACAATAAATTTTCAAGCTACTCAGTCCCAAACAAAACCTATACAAACGACAAATTCACATAGAAAAAAATTTATTGCAAGATAAAGACTTCTTCTATAAAATTGTAACTGGGTGCAGTATTAGGATTCTCCTACATAACACAAGTCTATACAATGTGTTCATAAAGGCACCAACACAAAAAAAAACACATTTTTTTGCGCAAAAAGTAATGGCAACAGTTTTGTGCGACGCTGAGAAGATTCTCTTAATTGAGTATGTGCCAAAAAGGACGAGAATAACAGGAAATGACACAACTAACTAAAGCAGTACTTACTGAGCACAACAAATAATGAGTGCTTGAAGCACAAGAATAAAGGTTGAATTTCTGAGCAAATATCATGTTTAAGTTTAATGTATATAACAACATAAATTGAATAAACTCAATAACTATAAAAAAATGTGACATTCATCCTTTTGGATTTCTACATAACAAACTTTACTAAAACATCAAATAATTAGACTATATTTTTTGGTCTATCAAACGGGGAATAGCTTCCAAAAAAACATTTTTTTTCCTTTATAATTTTGATCATTAGTTTTTAATACCAAAATTTTAGTAATCGTAATGGTTTAGTCTGTAGTGTAGCATCTAATATTTCGTGGAAAGTACATTTCGTATTTTGGAATACAAGAACACGAACATAATGTTTATTTTTTCTAAATTTCCAGGTTTTGTAAAAAGGATGTCCGGCCCCATATGGAGAATTCTACTAAAAACTTATTCCCCACTAGACCGATGCGAGAGAATATTCATGAAAATGACCAACATATCCACACTGGCAATTCAAGTAAATATTAATTAAATTATTATTCCATCACATTCACATTTTTATTTTACAGCTGGTATTTTTCATGGCTTGTGATCGTGTCTTATTATGCAGTTTTGGAGGAACAATATGTCCACAGAAAAAAATCGCTGGATTGTATTCATTAATGTTCTATAATGTAATAGCGTATTGCGTTGGATACATTAAGGAATTAATTGAAAAAGAAGATTGGTCACCTTATGTCCACATAACAACACACAGTAATATCAAACATGTTGCAATGTCAGCAACCAAAATGGTGTTAGAATGGACCAAAGCTGTGACCTTCATCATTACTGTAATCTTCATGTTACTGGTATTTGGTTTAGAACAAGGTTTGGATAATTACCAACCAACTTTACTATATACAATTATAACATGGACTTATTACATTTGCACCGAAAGAGTTTTTGTTGAAATATTTCCAAAAATATTAATCTTCCTTCAAATTCAAAGATTGGAAGCTTTGGAACAATTTTACGCACCGGTAATATTGCGTTATTACACAATCGGTTTATCATTATTGTTATCTGTGATTTTATTATGTTACGGACAACTTAGATTTAGTTCAATATGTTTATATTTAACAGTTTGGTTGAAAGGAAAGGATATGGTTTTAAATTGTTTGAGGGAATTAAGAAAAGAACAGAAAATGTTAGGTAGATTCAGGAAAGCTAGTCCTGAAGAAGTTGAGAATTGTGAAGATGTCTGTGCTATTTGTTTGAGTCCTATGGAAAGAGCTAGAGTTACACCATGCCAACATTTGTTCCATGCTGAGTGTTTAAGACAATGTCTTAATGCTTCATATAATTGTCCAATATGTAAAAGGGAATATGTTTTCATATGAAGTTTTTGTATTTAATTAGGAATTTACAGTTGATTTGGGATTGGGAATCATTTTATTGAATTGAAAATTATTGAGGACAATTAATTTATTAAAAATAAGTTACTATTAAAAAAATATTAATATATAAAACCAGTATTGCCAACTTAAGGATTAATTTTAGTTAGTATATTGCTAACAATTTTATTTTTAAAAACTTATAATTTGAGATGATGAAATCAGTGCTGCCAATAATTTGATAGTAAGGCAGTAATAAAATAATCGACTTTGTATAAAATAGATAAAAATTAAAAAAAGTTATATTACCAACTTAAATAACTGATAAAACTATCAAATAAATAAGTTTTATATTTTTTTACTCTCAAAATAACTAGTAAAGTTAACAAAGCTATTTAATGAAATCGTGTATTTGCTTTGATTTACATTTACACATTGCTACATTATTTATCAAATGATTATAATATATGTCAATGAAACTCTTAAGGACATTATGTTTTTATCTAGATACACAAAATCTATCAAAATACTATATTATCTTCATGTTGGTAACTCTGATACAGTTCATCAAACTATTATGAAATCTGTCAAGATAATATAAGTTTTGTCAAACTATTATAGTATTTATTACAAATTTAATAATTTGTAAAAAAAAGTTTCAATAATCTTAAAATACACATTATTGGTTTTAAATTTGACATAGACCATAATTTTTAGATAGAAAGAAGCTCAAAATGCTCAATTCTTGGCCTAAAACTAAACCAATACCTTAAAAATTGATTATATTAGACTTAAATTCAAATCAAATTAATGTTATAATTAATTATTAGTAGTTTCCACTACTAAGAACTTTAATATTTTCTAAAAAAAGTTCAAAACTATCAAAATAATTTGTTTTTAGCCAAAAACTAGACTAGTACTTTAGAAATTTATTATTTCAGATTTTAATTATAGCGTATAATTAGTATTAGTAGTCTCCGCAGTATTTTGAAATTTTTTTAGAAAAAACCTTCGAAATACTCAATTTTTGGTCAAAAACTAAACCGGTATCTTAAAAATGGTAACATTTTTGGCTACAATTTAAATCAAATTAATGCTACAATTAAAAATTAGTAGTTTTACCAGCAAGGACTTTAAAATTTTACGGAGAAAAGCTAAAACCATCAAAATACTCAAATTTTATTCTAAAACTAAGTCTACGCAGCGGAAATTTATTGTTTCTGGCTTGAGTTAATGTCCCAATTAAATATTAATAGTTTTTACCACTAAGGACTTTAGAGTTCAGCATAAGAAAGCTCATAACTATCAAAATTTTCAAATGTTGGCCTAAAACTAAGCTCATGTAGAGAAAATACAATATTTTTGGTTTAAATTTAAATCAAATTGATGACTCAATTAAGTATTAGTAGTTTTTGTTATCAAAGACTTTATAATTTTGCTGAATAAGGCTTAAAACCATCAAAATTGTCAAATTTTAGCCTAAAACTAAGCTTATGTAAAGAAAATACAATATTTTTGGTTTAAATTTAAATCAAATTGATGCTTCAGTTAAATATTAGTAGTTTTTGTTATTAAAGACTTTATAATTTTGCTGAATAAAGCTTAAAACCATCAAAATTTTAAAATTTTAGCCTAAAACTAAGTTTATGTAGAAAAAATACAATATTTTTGGTTTAAATTTAAATCAAATTGATGCTTCAGTTAAATATTAGTAATTTTTGTTATCAAAGACTTTATAATTTTACTGAATAAGGCTTAAAACCATCAAAACTTTCAAATTTTAGCCTAAAACTAAGCTTATGTAGAAAAAATACAATATTTTTGGTTTAAATTTAAATCAAATTGATGCTTCAATTAAATATTAGTAGTTTATGTTATCAAATATTTTAGAATTTTGCTGAAAAAGACTTAAAAGCATCAAAATACTCAAATTTTAGCCTAAAACTAAGCTATTAGAAACAAAATTTATGATTTATAGATTGAATTCCAATCAAATTGATGCCTTAGTCAAATATTAGTAGTTTTTACTATTATAAACTTTAATATTTTCTAGAAAAAAAGGTTAAAATCATCAATTTACTCAATTTTTGGCTTAAAATTAAGTCTACAAGGCAAACATGTATTACTATGTACAAGTTTACAATCAAAGACATTAAAGTTTTGTGGAAGATATTTATGGCTTGAATTTTTAAACTTTAATTAAATATTAGTACTTTTTGCCACCAAAGACTTTATAATTTTGTGGAGGAAATCTTAAAACCATCAAAATATTAAAGCGAAAGTTTAAAATTAAGTTTGTTTGCCTTAATTTAAGTCAAATTAATGCCTTAATTAAATATTAGTAGTTTTTATCATTATGGACTTTAATATTTTGTAGAAAACACCTTAAAATCATCAAAATACTCAATGTTTAGCCTAAAACTAAGTCTATGCAGCGGAAATTCTTTGTTTTTAGCTTAAGTTCAAATTAAGTTTACGTCCAAAATAAATATTAATAAATTTCCTCACCAATGTCTTTAGAGTTTTGCAAGAAAAGACTATTAAAATACTCATATTTTACTCTAAAACTAAGTTAATGCAAAGAAAATTCCAAACTTTTGGCTTAAATTTAAATCAATTTGATACTTAAATTAATTATTAATAGTTCCTACCATTAGAGACTTTAATATTTTCTTGAAAAAAGCTCTAAACCCTCTCAAACTCTCAATTTTTGGTCTTAACAAAATCCACTTGAACAAAATTCATTATTTCTGGCTTGAGTGCAAATTAAATTAATGCTTCAATTAAATATTAGTAGTTTTTACCACCAAAGACTTAAGGGTTTTACAAAAAAAAAACTCAGAACCATCAAAACACTCAAATTTTTGCCTTAAATATTAACTATTTTCACCACCAACAATTTTAGAGTTTTGCGAAAGAATGTTCTGTTCATCAAAATTCTCAAAAACTAATGTAAAAATAATTAAAACTTTTGGCTTAAATTTGAATCAAATTGATGCCATAATTAAATATTAGTAGTTTCTACTATTAAGGACTCTAATGTTTCCAAGAAAAAAGCCCAAAACTATCAAAACATCCGATTTTTGGTCTTAAACTAAGTCTACTTGTTAAAAATTTATTATTTCTAGGACAAATTTAAATTAAATTAATGTAGTAATTAATTAATAACAGTTGCCAACAATAAAACTTTAAAGTTTTGCAAAAAAAAATTTAATCCTTCAAAATACTCAAATTTTAGCCCAAAACTAAGCTAATTCAAAAATAAATTAAGTTTTTTGGCTTAAATTAAAATCAAATAGTAGTTTTACCAATAGGGATTTTAATACTTTCTAAAAAAAAAGATTAAAACTATCAACATTCAATTTTTGGTTTAAAACTCAGATTTTGCGGCAAAAATTCATTATTTCTGGCTTAAATTCAATCTAAATTATGCTTCATCTTTAGATTAGCAATTTTCATCAACAAAAACTTCAAAGTTTTGCGGAAGAAAGCTCCGAACTATCCAACTTCCAAAATTTTAGTCAAAACTTAAGTTGCAAAGAAAATTTATGTAAATTAATGCCTTAATTAAAAATTAAAAATTTAATTAACTTTAGCTTCTTGTCAATTACCTTAAAATTATAGTTAAATCATAATTATCAAAATACTCACTTTCTACCCTAAAGGAAGAAAGCTTAAAGTCATCAAAATTTTCATTTTTTTTGCTTAAAACTGAGTATATGCTGCAAAACTTCATTATTTCTGGTTTAAATTTAACTTAAATTGATGACTCAATTAAATATTAGTAGTTTTTACCATCAAGGACTTTAAGAGTTTTGCGGAAATAGGCTCAGAACTAGCAAAATGCTCAAATTTAAGCCTAACATTAAGTTATGCTAAAGAAATTTTTATTTTTGAATATTTTAAAGGAAACCATACTCAAATTATATAAATTCAGTAAATTTTATGTTTAAGCAAGATGCTTTCTACATAGTAGACCTATTTTCAAGCGTAAGGACTTTAAATAACTCAAGAAGAAGGCTTAAAACATCCAAAATACTAATATTTTAAGCCCATTTTTGCCTAATCATAACAAATGATATAAATTTTGTAAGTCTTAAGTTCAAACAACTTATCTTTTATATAATAGATCTATTTTCACGCATGAGGACTTTAAATAACTTAAGAAGAAGGCATAAAACAACCAAAATACTAATATTTTAAGCCTAATTTTGCCTAATCATAACAAATGATATCAATTTAGTAAATCTTAGGTTCAAACAAGTTAATTTTTATATAATAGATCTATTTTCAAGCATGAGGACTTTAAATAACTAAAAAAGAAGGCTTAAAACGTTCAAAATATGAAAATTGTAAGCCCAATCATGCCCAAGAATAACAAATTAAATAAATTCAATAAATTTTAGGTTTAAATAAGATGTCTTCCTTATAGTAAACTAATCTTTAAGCATTAAAACTTTAAATAATTTAAGAAAATAACTTTAAAACTTCAAAATATCAATATTTTAAGCCCAACCATGCTCAAGCATAACAAATATTATAAATTCAGTAAATTTTAGGTTTAAACAAGACGCTTTCTACATAGTAAACTTATTTTCAAGCGTAAGGACTTTAAATATTTAAAGAAGAAGGCTTAAAACATCCAAAATACTAATATTTTAAGCCCAATTTTGCCTAATTATAACAAATAATATAAATTTAGTAAATCTTAGGTTCAACCAAATTATCTTTTATATAATAGATCTATTTTCACGCATGAGGACTTTAAATAACTAAAAAAAAGATTAAAACGTTCAAAATATCAAAATTTTAAGCCCAAACATACCCAAGAATAACAAACTAAATAAATTCAATAAATTTTAGGTTTAAATAAGAAGTCTTCCGTATAATAAACTTATTTTCAAGCATTAAAACTTTAAATAATCCAAGAAAATAACTTCAAAACTTCAAAATATCAATATTTTAAGCCCAATCATGCTCAAGCATAACAAATTATATAAATTAAGTCAATCTAAGGTTTAAACAAAATGTTATCTATATAGAAAACAACAATTAAAGAAGAAGGCTTAAACCTCCAAAATATTAGTATTTTAAGTCAAATCTTGCCCAATTATAACAAAATATACAAATTTTAGATTCAACCAAGGTGTCTTTTTTATAGTAGACTTATTTTCAAGCATAAAAACTTCAAATAATTAAAGAAAAAGACTTAAAACCTTCAAAGTATCAATATTTTAATCCTAAACATAACAAATTATATAAATTCAGTAAATTTAGGTTTAATCAAGATGTCTTGGTCTATGTTAAATTTAACCAAAATATTTTTTTCATTATAAACATATTTTCAAGCTTAGGAACTTTAAATAATACAAGAAAAAAACTTAAAACCGTCATAAAATCTTTAAGTCCAATTCTGTCAACAAATATATTTTTTCAAACAAAAAATGATTCTCAATTAAACTAATTACAATACAAAAATGGAAAACGTATTAATTAATAAATTTAAAAAACACTTTTCATATCATATTCAAAAATTTTAATTAATCCCTTTCCATTTTCATGCAATCAAACCTTAAAATGAAGAATTAGTCAAACTTTTTTAAATTGCTCCAAAGTTGGAGATATTATTTCAATTATTGCAATTTGATTTGCTAATTCTTCATTCATTTCATTATTAACTTATAAATTAGATATATTAAATGACTGATGATGAATTTAGTGGTTAGTAACTCATGCATGGATCAACACAACGCTTCATGTCTTATTTTAATACTTTTATATATACACATATGTATTATTATTAAGTTGTATTATTTTTTCTGATTTAGTGTGATATGTTTGTTCCTTCACCATATATATCGATAATAGACGAATTTACACGAACGTAGTATAGTTTGTGTAAATACGAAGTTTATACAGAAATAAATCACAAATTTTGAATCAATAATGTAAAATATTTTATATTTTTTGGTTTACTTCAACTTTACAAAATACAAAATGGCGGCCATCTTGTTTTGATTCAAACTTGTTTAATAAGAATAAATGTATGAAAAAAAAAAGAAAAAAATCTATTAAATAAAGTGGTCGTTTTACTGTTGCAATTTTAATCTGATTATTTCTTGTTTAAACTAATTTATTGTTTATAAAATTGTATATAGAATTAATTTATATAATTTATGTTAGAATGAAAAATATATATGTGATGCATTTTTATATATTTATTGTGAATTATACTTTTAAATATAAATAACTAAAATATGTTTACTCACTTTATAAGACAGATCACCTAAATTATTTTCAAAATATGATTACTACGAACCAAAACAACTTCATGGACTCCATACTTCTGATGCAACCGCGGATGTCAAAAATTAAACCGTACACTAGCAAGAATTGAGAATGTAATTATATTTATTAATAGATTATTTGATTTCTATCACAAATAGTTGGCACAACAACTTTATTATTTTCAAATTACAATAAGTCACGTAACTACTTCATCAAAATGGGTAAATAGAAGATTAACTTAACACAAACTAACTATTTTGTTTAGACAACAACTAATATTACCGCACTAGTGTTGTAATAAACACATGAATACACTAGTGCGGTAATAAATCAATTAAACTACTAGTATTGCATCAGTACATTAATGTATTTATTATAGCACTAGTGTGGTAATGAAGTATTAAGTCATCTATACTTTAAAAAAAAGTTTAAAATTAAATTAGCATTTTTAATACTCTATCGACCTCACCAACCTGGTTCTAGCAGGCCGAAGGTTTTTTAGAGTATAAGTGATGAAATAATGCAAAATGATTAATGTTTGTAAATTTGGTTGTCACTGAATCCATGAATGCCGAAACGTTTAAAAGCACTTTCTTGGATTTTTTATGTTGTGGTTTTCCCGGTGTAGAGCGATTGTCCAATGGCAATTGAGTTTGGTTTTCCGGCATCGAGTTCCGTGATACCGGGAGAGCCCCTGTCAGGTCCATAGTGATGACCTACTGAATAAGCCCTACTGGGTTTGGGGACTGCATCTACACCCGTAGACACTAGGTCCGTCCAAGTGGTCCATCAACAAACAACAATCGTCGTAAAAAATAGTACTTTGAAAAAAAACTGTTTGGCTCTTGGACAGATACACAACCATGGTAAACAACGCACGGTGGACAAAACTTAAAAAAGAAACGTTAATTTGTTAGAATAAAAAAAATATTTTTACATTGATTTTGAATTGTAGATTAAAATAAATAAATACTTAAAACGTGTCTAGTTAATTCTACAAAACCGGCACGTCAATCATTATTTAGGTTATAAAAATGTCATTGTAACTGTTATCAAATTCCAAATTCTTCGTGTGCATTAAAATGCAAAATGTGGCTACCACCAATGAAAGCATCTGCAGGAACATGTTTGAAGTAGCCTGGAAAGTTTTAATATTTTTATCAAGTAAGTTACTAAAAAAGGTAAATTTGGTACCTATTTGTGTAACCCTTTCATACAATTTTGATCAACATATTCAATAATAATGTTGATTAAATCTATATCCATTGCACGTTGATGTAAGTTAGTTTGAGATTGATTGTAAGATCTATGCAATGTCGATAAATGGAAACTCGATGTACAAGCAATATTAAAAATATTAATTACAAAAACTTAGTGTAGCAAAGACCAAACGATGGTTTAAACAGCCATTACTATACCATACCATTATTGTAATTTATTTAAGTCTTCAATTTATAAGTAACAATTCAAAATTTAAAACTAATAATTAAAGGATGCTAACTACTTTAATAATAAACTAATCAAGTTTTGTGATTAGTAATATTTTAATTAAGCTAACTACAAAGTAATAGACATTCTTTTTTTAGATATATGTCAACTAATATGTGGAATCACTTACTTCGTAATCGAACGGATCTTAGACGAAGTTATAGCGACGGAACGTATCTTCTTACTGATGACCAATCTATATGCTTTCATGTGCCAAGTAAGTATTAATATTTTAGAAAAAAGTATTCAATTTTAAAATTTTTGTAGTAACCTAAAATATAAGTACAAAACCTACTTAAGTTATGAATACATATTTGCAATAATCATAATCCAGCACTAATTCAAAATCAATTAATCAATTGTCCACTAAAGCAAAAATAAATAACATTGTATGTTACTATTTGCATTGATTAAGAAATCAAATGCTCAAATAGAAGAAATAATAAAAACAACAAATAAACGGTATTCTAATATCATTTCTATTTACTCACAGTTACTAACCATATCTTTATTTTTGAACGGTTTCACAGACTTTTAAAGTCTACATTAAATGTTCTTTTTAAGAATCTTTACATACACAAAACTGGCATCGTCTATAGAAAAGTATAGGTTTTGCTATTTTTAATAAGAAGTATCACTTTAAATTATAAACTTCTGGACTATTTACTTTAGAATTGAGAATAGCCTGTTTAGTCAATTTTGGAACAAATATTATCATAAATTGTTAAAAAGTGCAAAATTCTATTTATAATAAGCTAAAAATAACTAAATCAAGTCTTGAAACATCAAAATATTGTTAAAAAACACTAAAATTCAGTCATAAACTGTTGAAAAATCTAAAATTCCTTTTATAAAATGTCAAAAACAACATAATCCGGCTTTAAAACATCAAAATCAATTTAAAAGTTTAAAAGTTTATTTATAAAACGTAAATAAAAAATAACAAAATCCGGTCTTCTAAACATCAAAATATTATTAGAAATAGCAAAATTTAAGCATAAACTAGTAAAAAGTACAAAATTTTATTTATAATAAGTCATAAATAGCTAAATCGGGCCTTGAAACATCAAAATTATGTATGAAAGTAACAAAATTTGACTTTAAACTGTTGAAAAATACAAAATTTATGTACCGTAGATAAGTCCAAGCCGCAGGAACAAGTCCAAAATTTTTTGTGCAACAACAATTGTAACCAGCTGCTTCCCCAACAATGTACTAAACCTAAAAACTTGCATTTTTTAGTGTTTTCTAAAAACCAAAAAAAAAAGTAAATGATTTAGTATTAAACTTACGGAATCAAAATCAAGAGTTTATCTTACGTAGATGAGTGCAAAAAAATTAATTTTTTTATTAACCTTTCTGCACAAAAAAAAACGCTTTAGTCAAGACGTAATTATCAACGCAAAAATTCGCAACAAGCTACGATTCATGACCTATTACAGGCAGACATAGAACATCTCGCATTATGCATCATCAATCAACGACAATCTACAGAACAGTAGTTGTATTTAAAAAAAAAAACACTTTTACCCAAGTCAACTCTTAGTGCAAAAAAATCATTTTTGCAAATGGTCGCATCAAAGATCACTTTGCAATTTTGAAACTGCACAAAACTGAAATAATTGTTGTTTTGTTTTGTGTTTTTAATTTGTCTATAACAGTGAAAACTTGCGGTGTGTTTTTGCATCTTTCGCAAGATTTTAGTTACGCAAGAAACTTTCAAACCAACCAAGTTTTGATTTAGGTACAGCTTTGCTACTGTGGCCTTTTCTAAGCTTTTTCATAAAAAGCCAAAAATATCAAAATTGCAAAACTTTACCATCCCGCACGGGTGGGTGTAAAAATAAACCATGATTGTGGGCGAGTAGCTTACATTGATGTACCCGCCCACCTTACGCGGTGTTTGTGATCAAAAAATTGGATTCCTGTCCAGCTTTTGATGTTCCTGTTTAGTAACTTTTTAACGTGTTTCGGTAATTAAAAATACTCTACAAGCAAGTAAATGTCAAACATATTCCACAATTGTCAAAAATTTAGTACAATTGTCAAAAATGTTCCACAAAATGTTCTACAGTTGTCAAAAATGTTTTCTAGTTCTCAAAATGTCCATAAACAAGTAAATTTTAGCAAATATTTTCAAAATTTAAAAAAAAAGGTTTTACAATAACAAAAATGTTTTTCAATTGTCAAAAAATGTTCTACAATTATAAAGACGTTTTGGTGTTTTCGTCAAATGTTGAAATGTTCCACAATTGTCAAAAATATTTTACAGTTGTAAATAATGTTCCTTGCTTGTGAAAATTAATTCACAAACAAACAAAGTAGATCAGCAATTCCTTAATTGTCGACATGTAACAAGTAATTGTCAAAAATGTTCCACATTAAAATAAATGTTCCACATATGTCAAAATATTAAAAATAATATTAAATCGTCAAAAACGTTACGTCCGTTATATTTCAAAAATGTCAAAAATAACATTTATTGACAAAAAAAATTAAAACGTTTCAATAAAAAAATGTTTTTTACAATTTTTTTCAAAAATGATGTTGATAAAAACGTTCAAAAATCCAACTTCATTTATTAAATAAAATTAATTAAACCTTAAACTAAAAAGTCAATTTCCATCAAAAAATGTTAAAAATTGCGCAAGAAATTTTTTTAAATTAATTTTGTAGAAAACCTATTTATTGATTTAAATTAATTTTAAAATGCATCAAAAATTAACCTATACAAAAAGTAAACAACAAGCATTAAACTTCTTAATTACATAAAATTAGCACAAAAATTCATTTTAGCGGAAGATTTATGAAAAATTGTTATAAAAACTCATTTAAACTAAACTAAAAAAAAATATAAAATCGAAATTGCACAGTAAACTTAATTGTTGCATAAAATTCACACAATACATAGATATTGCGCAGTAAACTTTTTTGTTGCATACAATTTGCAATGCCTTAAACTACTTTTAAATATATTGAATAATGTAACAGGGTGTTGTAGGGTTATAATAATAATAACGTGGTTCTTCGTGAATAATGTTTAATCAACAGTGAAATAATAATAATCGTCTAACAATGTAACAAGAATGAAATCTTAACTGCCTAAATAATGTTTTACAAAATACTTATATACTACATTTTCCCACTATAAAATATACTCCAGCACAGCTGCTGGAAATATCCGGATTATTATAATCCGTCGCGTCCGTTGCTTAATTAGTTATTGGAAATATCCAGATTATGTCGTTAATATAACTTTGGGGAAATAACCAGATTAATATATTTGGGACTTCTTAGTAACAGGGTAGTGTTATTACCTATACATCTTAAATGTGCTTGTTACATACTCCCCCTTAAAAGTGCTTCAACGTCCTCGAAAGTGCTTTTATTGTTTTCTCGGCCGTCCTCTTCTGCGAATTGGCTTTACAGGTATCGGTATGGGTGTAATGTCCTCTTTAAATGGAGTCAGTGCATTTGTATGGTATGTTCCCAAAGAAACTGCTGGATTTTCTGGAGAAGCCACTTCATATGTTGTTGGACTTACAAGTCGCTTTATTATATTCTTTAGTTCAGGGTCTTCAATTTGTTTATCTCGAATCTTGGCAAGCATTTTTGTGGGCATGTCGATCGAAGTATAACAGATAGGGCAGTCAATTTCAGCGGCGTCATGACATGGAGGTCTTGATAGCGTATCTGCGACTAGATTAGCTTTTCCCGGTAAATAGTCTATAACTAGATTATATGATTGTAAAGTTAATGCCCATCGTGCTAGTCTTCCATTAGGCGATTTCAATGACATCAACCATTTTAATGGTTGGTGATCAGTTTTGACATTAATTACGGCTCCTTCTATATATCCTCGATATTTATTGCAAGCCCATACCACAGCCAAAGCTTCTCGTTCCGTTGTCGAATAATTTTGTTCTGCGGGTGTCAGTAGTCGGCTTGCATATTCTATTGGTCTCTCGTCGGCACCCTCCCCCTGGAGCAAAACAGCTCCTAAAGCGTAGGCGCTTGCGTCAGTTTTTAGGGTGTATGGCAAACTAGGATCAACCGATCGTAGAATAGGATAATTTATCAGTCTCATTTTTAACTCTTTGAACGCAATTTCTTGCGATTCGTCCCAGTGGAATTTTGCATTCTTTTTCAATAGCCTGCTTAGCGGTTGAGATATATTTGAAAAATCTGGTATAAATCTTCTAAACCAGGAGCAGGTTTGCAAAAATGATCTAATTTGTTTCTCATTCCCAGGTCGCTTCATTTCTTCTATTGCACTCACTTTTTGGGGATCCGGTTCTATTCCTCTGGGTGTTAATATGTGTCCTAGGTATTTTACTCGATCACGTACAAATTCACATTTTTCTTTGTTGACTTGGAGTTTAAACAATTTTAACCGTTGAAATACTTCATCTAGATCTTGTAGGTGCTTTTCAAAAGTTGTGGACAAGATGATTATATCATCCAGATAGGCAAGAATAATAATGTTTTTGAGTCCGCTCCGGAATCGGTCAATGAGCCGTTGAAATGTCGCTGGGGCATTGCGAAGACCAAATGACATTCGTTTGAATCGAAAGGTTCCAACTGGGGAAATGAAAGCGGTACGGTCTCTATCCTCTATTTTTACAGCTACTTGGTGATATCCTGCTTTTAGATCCAATGTCGTCATAAAAAGAGTTTTTGGGGCAGTATGAAGTAAATCGTCAATCCTGGGTAGAGGATAGGTGTCTGCTATAGTTACGGAGTTTAGTTTTCTATAATTCACACATAGCCTATATTCTCCCGTCTTTTTTGGTACTAATACTACAGGGGCTGCATATGGGGATTCGCACTCTTCTATAATATCCTCTTCTAGTAGTCTGTCTATTTCTTTTTCGAGAAACTTCTTTTTCTCAGGAGACATTCTATATGGCGGAACAGCAATTGGTTCATTTGATGATAGCCGAATTGCGTGTTCTGCAAACGGGGTTGCTTGATCAGGTCGTGTGAACACTTCCTGGTGCTCTTTCAACAAATTATCTAGTTTTTGTTGATCAGCGTCGCTTAGCTTCTGAATCTGATTTTCGGTAGATTCTTCTACTGCTATTTTTATATCATTTTCTTCACCTTCAGGTATTAATGCAAAACAGTTCTCTGGATTTTCATCAAAATAAAATTTGTTTCGGGGAACATTTAAAACCATATTTGTTTTTCGAATAAAATCTTGTCCCATCAGAGTTCTTGCTTCGGTAAATTCTGGGACAGCAATAAACGGAACCATTACAGTTTTGTTTTCTACCGTAACTGGTAACTCATAACGTCTTACGTCTCGCTTTTTCTTTACTCCGTCCGCAAGTGACATGTAAATTTGGTCGTACTGGAATGGATAATTAAGTTCTTCAAGATGATCATTCAGTTGTCGTCCTGCAACGCAGCCATTTGCGCCAGTATCTATTATTACCAGATCGGTATGGTTTGCTGCAGTAATATACAGGGAGTTTATAAATGAATGGGATTATGTAATCACTTTAAATGTGCCGCTTTTTTTAAATTGTCCACTATATTATTTGTTTTGACAGATCAACTTTGACAGCTGTCAAGCAGACATATGAAAACATATGTAGTATAGTAAACTATTTTAAAAAGGCGGCATATTTAAAGTGATTACATAATCCTATTCATTTATAAACTCCCTGTATATACTTGGACGTCCATATTTTGCTTCAAAATCGGCGGCGGAGAAATCAAAACTTGATGCGTTGTTAATACTTGTAGATGGTATTTGTGCATCCTGGCACTGACTGCGGATATGTCCGGGTTTTCCGCAACCAAAACATATAAGTGTTGTGTTAGGTGCTGGCGGCACTTGGTTTGTTGCATTTTGTTTTTGCCTACAAATAAATTCATCGTGTCCAAACTTTTTACAGAAATTGCATCTTGGGCGACTTGTTCTTGCATTATTCAATGTTTCATTGTTCCTTCTTGGTGGATCTTCCTCCATCATTTCAATGGCTCGAGCTTGAATAATCAACTCGTTAAACGTTTTCACTGACTCGCGTGATAGCCTTTTTCTAATATTCAAGTTTAAACGTGAGTATACCATGTCTATCTGATACATCTCGGGCAGCTCTGGATCATTTGGCAAATGTGATAGTAGTGCTCGTGCTTTACTCACAAAAAAATCTGTCGGCATATTTTTGTTTTGCTTCCATGAAAAAAGTTCCTCGAATACCATAAATCGAGGTTTGTTGTACCCATATGCGTGGCGTAGGGCGTCGAGTGCTTCTTTCCATCCTGAAACACTTCTTTTTATTCCTTTCCACCACGTTCTCGCTGCACCATCTAACAACATCGGAAATCCTGTTAATGCGCTTTCATCGTCAATTCTCATGCAATCTTTAAATATGTTGACTGCATCGATAAAGGCATCTACATCATCGGCTTCATCTCCGGCGAATCTCGATCTGCAGGTGGCAAGGGTCATCTTCTGCTCTTGTGCTGGTGCAGGTGTTTGAGCCGATTTTACCAAATCACTAAAAACTCCTTTCATGCTTTCCATTACAGCTAGGAGCTGTTCCTGTGATAAGGACATCTTGCTTCTCAAATTGTAAGACGCCGTTTTATAGCACGTTGATAATCTTTTTAATCACGAGCCACTAAGTTGGGCTCCAATTGTAACAGGGTGTTGTAGGGTTATAATAATAATAACGTGGTTCTTCGTGAATAATGTTTAATCAACAGTGAAATAATAATAATCGTCTAACAATGTAACAAGAATGAAATCTTAACTGCCTAAATAATGTTTTACAAAATACTTATATACTACATTTTCCCACTATAAAATATACTCCAGCACAGCTGCTGGAAATATCCGGATTATTATAATCCGTCGCGTCCGTTGCTTAATTAGTTATTGGAAATATCCAGATTATGTCGTTAATATAACTTTGGGGAAATAACCAGATTAATATATTTGGGACTTCTTAGTAACAGGGTAGTGTTATTACCTATACATCTTAAATGTGCTTGTTACAATAACAATTAAAAAAAAAAACGTCAAAAATCGCTCAATATGTTTGTTGAACTAAACCCATTTTTTTTGTCTAAGATTTAGCAAAAATTGTAGTAAAAACTCATTATATTAATTTAAAAAAATGTATAAAAAATCAATTTCTAAAAGAAATGCGTATAAAAACTCTCAGTAAACTTCATTATTGCATAAAATTCGCAAAAACACAGTTTTCTGTGTAAAAAAACGGTAAAAAAAAAACCATTTAATCCCTTAAAATAATTTTTAAAAACGCATAGCATAGCGTAGTTGCATAAAATTCGCACAATAAAGGCTTTTGCGAAAAAGATTTTCTCTTAAAATCCCATTTATTGCTTTAGACAAATTTTAAAAATGCATACAAAACTATTTTATAGAAAAAATACTTAAAAAATCGTCAGAAAAAAATTTGATTCCACAAAATTTGCATAAATCTCATTTTTCACAAAATATTAAGCAAAACTCAATTTAAAAAATAATTAAGATATATAAAAAAATTTCATAAAAAACTTATTCACATAAATTAATTTAAAAAAACGAATAGAAAATCAATTTATAGGAGAAATGTGTAAAAATCGATGGCTGAAAGACTACGGTCGATAACCGTTTGAACAAAACAATATTTTTTCTTTAATTCTGTGTATTATATTTGTCCAATAGAGTTGTAAACTACTTAAAAACTGAGTCCTGACTCCAAATTGGCTCACAATTAAATATGTATGTGATAGTAGGTACCAAATTACTAATCTTTAAAAGTGGTATCTTATGATTTACAGGTTCAATAAAAAAAACTTCAAAACAAAAAAATTAAGCTAAATTAGACTTAATTTTATTAAAATTTGACATTGTCACGGCATTTTCAATGTGGGCGGTTTTTGTAATTTTAGGCTATATTCACGGTCAAGGAATTAAAGAATAGCTAAATAAAAAGAAAAAACTAGTAAAAGTACAAGAAATTACAAAAAGAATCAGACTTTCCAGAGCGTTTTCCAATGTTTCTACGCTGAGAAAAAAAAGTTTAAAATTACCGAAAAAATGTGATGCTTAGGCGTTTTTCCGAACTTTGAAAGACTCCCAAAAATTGAGATCATGACAAGTTGAAAATTTGGGAAATATGTTAGTTTGGTACCTTTAAAACATCTAAAAATCAATTTACAGAAGAAATACGTAAATAATCCAGCAAAAATCAAAACTCGTCGTAAAAATCCACAGATTGCCTTAAATTAATATTATATCAAAAATTGCGTAGTAAACTTCTTTGTTTCATCAAATTAGCATTAAAACTAATTTTACCATATTTTGTTTTAGAAAAGCAATTTATTGTTTTAAATTAATTTAAAAGTTGTATAAATAATTAATTTATAGAAAAAATGCGTAGAAAAACGCGTGTAAACTTTTTATTGCATAAAATTCGTACAAAAACCTATTTATCAAAAATTGTTTTAAAAACATCATTTAATGCATTAAATTTATAGAAAGAATTATGTAATAAACTTTTTATTGCATAAAATTCACACAAAACCCCAATTTGATTTAAAATAATAAATCAATTTATAAAAAGGATACGTAGATAAACGCACAATAAATTTCTTTGTTGCATAAAGTTTTCACAAAAAACAATTTTTTACGTGTTTATTAAAAGAGCAATTTCATTTCAAACAAACCAGAGCAGGGGAAGGAGAAATTTGCTTTAGTATTTTTTTTCCGTTTCTATAAGTTATTAGTAGTCTTTTGATCATTTAGTTTTTTTGTCGTATATTAACTTAACTGATTTTTTTGTTTAAAATCGCATATTTAACTTAAAAACAAACTACTAAAATCAATCAGAAATTTTCCGTAGAATTCAAATCTGGCGCCATTTTAAATCTATTGAACGCAAAAGCCATAAAACCATTTTTTGGTTCTCGGTGAGAAAGGCAAAAAAAACATTTTTTTAAGTTTTTTTTAACTGCCAAAGTTGACGTATTTTGATGTAAATTAGTTAGAAAATATAAATTTGTTTTGTGTATTTGGGTTTTAAAGGTCTAAAACTGCAAAAATAGGTTAAAAATGCCTATTTTCAACATAAACTCTTACAAATTTAGCAGCGTTCAGAGGAACTATACACTAAATATTATTAAAAATTTTAGTTTTGCAAACAATTCTATATAGACAATAGTTAGTGTCGTGCTTATCTGGCGTAGAAAAACCCATCTAAAAAAACTGTAAAATATTTTACTTAAAATTTTTTTTTTAATTTTATAAAAGATTATTTGGCTTATATTTTTTTCAAGCTCATTTCAAAAGTTTATCAAAGACATCTTTTGTCGCTTGAACCAATTTTGAGCTATTTTACTTTTTGATTGATAGTGTTTGCGCTTGCGGCACAAATTTAAAAAATTTGGGAAATTATTATTTTTGGCATTCAAACATAGATCCGCCCGGAGCTTATCAAAATTTGATTAAAAAAAATTTAAACCACACCTTAGGGTGTTTATAATAGGTCTGTTCCAACATACGATTTGGACAGTTTGCAAACCATTCAAACTGTGCACCATTTTCCGCAAAAAAATATGAAAAGTTGTTGTAGGAAAACCATTTATTGACTTTTTGCAACCGTTTTAAAGTCATCACTTTAAAAACTGTCCTTAAAGTTGACGTTTTTGCCACATAAAAAAGTATATCTGCTAAGGCAACACTTTTAGTTCCTAGAATTAAAGGCACTTTTAATCTTAAGAATTTTTTACAGTAAACATTTTTGGTTAAGATCTGTTTTGTAAATAATATTTATTTAACAAAATTCTACAAATAGATATATTAAACAAATAAATAACACAAAAATTGTAACAATAAATTAGATTCTAATTGCAAATTAAAGATTCATGAAAATTAATTATACGTCTTGACTTTTTTAGAATTATTAAGACTACTTTGAGAATCTACAATTAATTTTAATTATTTCTTGAATACTCAACTCTTTCCAGAATTTTTTCTGTCATTTCTGTTCCATGAAGTGTTTCTTTTTTCATTTCATCATAATTAATTATGCTAGTATCATCAGTAATAATTATACTATGTACTTGGCTGATTCAGTTCAACATTTTAAAAAAGTCACAGCCAGCCAGTAAATTCTATTGCATTGTCTACATTTAAAAATATAGCGACCTTTTACTGCTAATCTTATGAAATCCTACTACTACTCGATGGCAATTCATTATAGTATTTTACAACAGAACGTGGGTCTGGAAAGTTTGTCAGGGAAAGTCACATATTTCTTATACATATTTAAATAGCCATCATAGTAAATGATCTAGCCTCATTAGTTTTAGTGTTAGGAATCAGTAAGGCTGATTTAAGATCTTCAATATCATTAAACTTTAAATATACGTCTAGTTCCAAGTACATTTACAATTGACTACCTATAAAAGTCAAAATGTAAGTATCATAAAATATTCAATTTTTAAAATTAAAACATACCTTTATCAACAAGTATTGCTTATCAGGAGCACAACTCACAAATAGATCCACCTAATTTTTACTAAAAATTCTCAATTTTTTGGGTATGTAGCCATTATTTTTTGGTTTTAACTTCTAGTTTTCAATATTTATCCCATTTTTTACATTATATGCTGTCTTCAATATTAAATGTTAAACCCAAAAAGTAGAAGCCCTTGACAATTCAGAAAAGTATGTTAATAATACCCTTTGCATGTGAAGGGTGTTTTATTTAAAAAGGGCAAACTTTAAATTGGCAACACTCTTATCTGTGACAGCTAATTTGATAGTTCTCAGTTGTTTTAAGGTTAGTTTAGTTTGACAATTGCATTGTATGGTGCTCATAATCGTCAATCAGAGCGATTAATTCGAGAAACTGTGCATCGTTTTTGCAATACGTTTAATCTTAAATATAATAAGCATCCAGTCGTACAGTGCGCACACAAGAAGCCATTGACAGTGTGCAGCGTAGTTAATGATGTTAATGATGATCTAAATGTGTGAATTCGTCATCGTGCTCAACAATTAAACTTGTGTACTTCCACTTGGAAAATTTTGCGAAAATATCATAGTTAGCTTACAAGATTCAACTTGTACCGGAATTGAAGCCACACAATTATCGTTCGGCGTACATTTGATAAATGAGCCGAGGAAAACTTTGACAACTTTGTTCAGTGATGAAGCACACTTTTGGTTAAATGGCTGTGTCAACAAACAAAATTGTTACATTTGGAGCAATAATACTCTACAAGCCATTGATCGAAACACCATTACATCCAGAAAAAATTACCATTTGGTATGCTTTATATCTTCAAAAATAGTGTTGGTCGGAACGCTACAGTCAACGGTGAGCGGTACGGAGACATGATTGCCAACTTTTTCGTGACTCAATTGGACGACAGCATTAATGTTGCAGACATGTGGTTTCAGCTGGACGGCGCCTGATGCCACACAGCGCGCGATACAATTAATTTATTGAAAGAAACATTTCACGAACGATTAATTTCACGATACGGACCTGTTAACTGGCC
This sequence comes from Tachinus rufipes, assembly GCA_963932245.1. Classification (NCBI taxonomy): domain Eukaryota; kingdom Metazoa; phylum Arthropoda; class Insecta; order Coleoptera; family Staphylinidae; genus Tachinus; species Tachinus rufipes. The sequence goes on from OZ010743.1 coordinate 6,774,599, forward strand.
ACCTCGTTCGTGCAATTTGACGCCATTAGATTATTTTCTCTGGAGATACGTAAAGTCCCATGTCCACACTCATAAACCAGAAACAATTGAGCACTTGGAAGCCAACATTCGATCAAATTGAAACATTAATGCCATAAAATTATCTGTCAAATAAAGCCAATTTCATGGATATAAATAAAATAAATAATAAATCAAACTATTGCAATAAATTAAATTACAAATTCATAGAAAATCAATGTATAAAATCGCGCAATAAATTTTCACAATAAAACAATTTTCACGTAAATGATTTTGAAAAAAAAACCATTTATTACTTCAATTAATTTAAAAAATGTTTAAAAAACAATTTATAAAAGATACTATTTGACAGAATAAAATATATAAAGAAGAGACGCAATGTCCTCTAATGAGACAGTTGTAAAGCAATAGGATAATTAATAAATTAGAATAATTTTTTCATAAATTTAATTGTTTAATGTTATTATTTGACAGGTGGTAGTAACTTGTAATTCCTTGATGACAATTACTCAGGCGGGCGGGTCAAAACTTTATATCAAACCACTGACCTAATATTCATAAACTGTGTTCCCGCCCACTCGCCCAAATGTTTGTTATCAATAAATTTGTTAAGTCACCTTTCTCTTCTAACTTAATAACATCTGTCAGTCATTTTGTCAAGTTTGTTAGTTGCAGGAATGCGGGAGGCGGTAGTAACATTTAATTTCTTAATAACAAACACTTGGGCGGGTGGGCGGGGACTCAGTTTCTGAATATTGAGCTGGTGGTTTCAAAATGTGTCCTCGCCCACCCTCCCAAGTAATTGCCATCAAAAAATTAAATGTTACTATCGCCTCCCGTGTTTCTGCAGCTACTAACACGTCAGAATAACCAACAGATGTTATTAAGTTAAAAAAGAGAAATTAACTTAATGTAGTAGTAACATTACTCAATTTCAAACCACCGGTCCAATACTCATAAACTGTGTTCCCGCTCACCCACCCAAGTGTTTGTTATCAAGAAATTAGTTACGTGTCTTCTGTTTTCAAACTTAATGACATCTGTCAATCAGTTTGTTATGTTTGTTAGTTATACGGGAGACGGTAGTGACATCTAATTCCTTGAAGACGCATACATGAGTAGGTGGTCGGAAACACTATTTTAAACCCAAGTGTGTGCTATCAAAAAATTTGGTAAGTCACCTCTCTCTTCAAACTTAATAACATCTGTCAGGTATTCTGTCATGTTTATTAGTATTAGAAATACGGGAAGCAGTAGTAACATTCAATTTTTTGATATTAGACGCTTGGGGCAGGTGGGCAAAGACACAATTTTAAACCACCCCCCGCCCACAAGTTTGTTATCAAGAAATTCATTACGTTTATTTCTTTTTAAACTTAATGACAGCTGTCAGCCATTCTGTAATGTTTCTAAGCTGCAAGAACACGAGAAGCGATAGAAACATTGAATTCCTTGACGACAAACGCTCGGGCAGTGACACAATACTAAATCACAAGCCTAATATTCATAAACTGCGTATAGTATGCCCATAGATATAGTGTCTTTACGACATCGGCTTAAATGGTCGGTAGGGATTATGTCATTACCATTCGCCTTGGAAGGAAATTATATCCGTATTATCTACCTGGAAGTTATTTAAGGGTCAAATAAGTATTGTATATTTATAATTAAAGAAAACGTCAAAAATAACAATAAAATTTGCACAAAACCCCATTTTTGGGTGAAATTTATCAAAAACACATTTATTGACTTATATAGATTTAAAAAATACATAAAAAAGACAAAAGCCCACTTATTAACTTAAAATTAATTCATAAAAGAAATTTTTGTATTGGTCAAGATTTGTGAAAATTGTCGTCAAAAACCCATAAATTAATAAAAAAATACGTAAAAAACGCGCAGTAAACTTTTTCATTGCAAAAAAATCACACATAAAACTCATTTTTTGCATGAGATTTGTCTAAAATTCTATTTACTTTACGTATTAAATAAAAAAAAAATGCTATAAATTAATTTAAAAATGCATAATAAAATTAATTTATAACAGAAATGCGTAGAAAACAGCGCAATAAATAACACAAAAAACTCATTTTTTGCTTAAAATTTGTTACAAAATAACATTTTTTACGCAATATTCATGAACAGTTGTCGTATAAACCTATTTATTGTCTTAAAATAATATTTAAAAATGCATAGAAAATCAATTTATAGAAGATATTGAAAAAGTAAACTTTTGCATAAAATTAGTTTAAAAAATGCATAAAAATCAATTAAACAATAATAATGATACCAACCACTATTACAAACAAATAGAAAAAAACGACTTTCAAACTAAGTAGAAAACTGTAAAAAATACTTATTTGTTGCATAAAATTTGCTCAAAACCATTTTTCGTGTAAGATTGATAAACAATTGTTGTAGAAAACCTATTTAATGTCTTAAATTAACTTAATAAATGCATAAAAACTCAATTTATAGAAAAAAAGTGTACAAAATTGCTACGTAAACTTCTTTTATTGCATAAAATTTGCTTAAAAATTCATTTTTTGCATAATATTTAGCAAAAATTGTTGTAGAAAACTTCTTTAATATCTTAAACTCATTTTAAATTACATTAAAAAATTATGGCAATAGACAAGTGCCAGCGGTACACGAAACTAAAAAGCAAATTGCACGGTGAACTGAGTAACCATGGTACAAAATCTTGTGCATTGAGAGGCAGTGTAGAATAACTCATCTTTATCAAAATTAGGTACCAACTTATTGCTCTGCTGTAATCTTGCTTCTCTGCTTTAACAATCCAATAAGTAAACCTTAACAAATTCTGGTTAAGTTATCAAATCTGAACATAACGTATCCATTATCAGCATAGTTACCACTTTTTGCATGTTTTATATACAAAACGTTCTCGATTAAATAGCAGAATCTCTGTCTATCTCGGGCCTACTCCAATCCTAGTAATTTGTTGAAAAAACCTATTGCTCTTTTTATGATCATGACAATATTTATCTTTTTTCAATAGTATCTAGCCTGGCGTTGCTGTTTTTGATCATAATTTCTATCAGTCTCGTATTGCTAGTTTTTAAAATTATCTTTAAGAATATTGTCCAATAGAATTAACTTAAAATACGCAAGCTATAAAACAATTTAATTTAAAACTCGTAATAATAGTAATAACCTCAAGTCCATTAACAACAACTAATCTAATTATTAAATACTAATCCATTTATCTGATTTCAGTTCTTCTTCTTCACACTGTGTGACATCGCAATACTGAAAGCAGAAAACAAGCACAAACGTGGCAAAGTGGTATCAGGATTAACAACATTATTACTATATTCAATAATAACCTACTTCGCCACCAAAGTAAGAGATACCTTTCAAAGCAATTTAGACCGTACAAGATCAACAAATCCAACCAGAGATTTAATTTTAAGAATCGTAAAAATTATTTTAGAATTTGCTAAAGCAGCAATAGTAATATTATGCTTACGCGAACAAGGCTTACATTATCATTTCGACGCTGTATACTCAACAACTACTTTCATCTATTATTTATCTACTGAAAAAATATTTGTTGATGCATTTATATATTTAACTAAAGTATTCAATATTGTAAGATTTGATAGTTTGGAACATCTTTATATCCCAATAATATTGCATTTAGTACATACATTTTTATCAACTATACTTGTGGGGTATCTTTTAATAACGAGAAACCATGTACTATACGCTCTGCTGTCTTCATATTTCACGATATATTTACCCCTGAAGGATTTAATTTGGAATTATTTAAATCCGCTAGTATTAGAACAACAAACTTATGCTAGTTTCAAGGTGGCTACTGATAAGGAAATAAATAGATGGGATGATATATGTGCTGTTTGTTTGGAAAGGATGAGCAGGGCTAGGATAACACCATGTAATCACTTTTTCCATCCACAATGCCTGAAAAGATGCCTGCAGACTTCTATGCAATGTCCACTTTGTAAAAAGGATTTTGTACAGAGCAATTAAAAATAAATTATTTGCTAAATCATTGAACTAAATTGCATACTATCATAAATCAAAAAAAGAAAACTTAACTGACCTTTTATCATAGTAAAAAAATTTATCTTGTAAGTGAGGTAACATAAATTGAACCTTTTTAACCTATATGTGTAATTTTTCAGGCTTAATGTGTATAAGTTATTGCAACTAACCTTGTTATTGAGCTTTGTCGATCTCATCTTTATCGTAGCACAAATATAACATTTATTTTTCACTTAAACCACATTAATTTTGTTGTTGTTATGGTAGAATTAACCGCACAATTACTAAGTAAACGATGCGTACGGCATCCCTGAGTACAGGTGAATGAAGATCGATCGGATCAAACGTATTCAATGACTTGTGTACCGGCTGCAAAAGTGAGAGAGATAACTGCAATTGATTTTTATTTGTTTTGTTTAATAGAATCAAATTTCTAAATTAATGTTAAGAAATGTTTGTAGCTCATAGATAACACCTAGACATAATATCAACAATGATATTGATTGATTTGAAGCATTATATGAATCAAATTGCATTAAATGGTAAACAAGAAATTTTTTTAAATAATTTTCCATAGAAACAATTGATAGGTAAATAGATGTAGACATTAAAAAATTTCATTAATTAGTTTTAACTTGATAATCTATTAAAAAATTTAAAAAAGTTATCAATGATAATAAACAAAAAAAAAAAAGGACCGATAGTCCTATAGTCTATTCAGTTTCGATTATATTACCGACCTATACCGTTCAATAATAAGTATCTTCAAAGTTGAATGAATCATCGTTCAGTTTTGTTGCATAATTTCAAATTATTTTCTTTCCAAAAGACAATTCTATTATCTGAGGTCGCCAAAGAAGATCTAGGAGTAGTCGGATCGTAACAAGAAGTGTAGAAGTAAGTAGTTGTAAAATGTGAGTGCGGTGCTGTAGAAGTCAATGCAATCATAGTAAGCAGAATGATTAGACAAATTATTAGGATAATGCGTTTGTTCAAAGACCTTCTTTGTATAAAGTTGTCAAAAAGAATATGCAAAGGATATCAAAAATGTAGCCAAGATGGTAATGTAGTACGATAATAAGACGTGACGGTCTGTCAATAGATGGCAGTTAAAGCGTTATTCACTGCAGTGGCTAATAGTAAAGTTTGGTTGTTGGTCCGTCGGTCAAAGACAGTAGAATAAAAAGTAAATAAGTTTCAACCGTATACACGTCACTGCTGGCGCAGCCTCTTTTCTGCTCCTACAATACGAGTAGACCTATAACTCCAAACTACAGGGAGTTTATAAATGAATGGGATTATGTAATCACTTTAAATATGCCGCCTTTTTAAAATCGTCCACTATACTACATATGTTTTCATATGTTTTGCTTGACAGCTGTCAAAGTTGATCTGTCAAAACAAATAGTTTAATGAACAATTTAAAAAAAGAGGCACATTTAAAGTGATTACATAATCCCATTCATTTATAAACTCCCTGTACTAAAAAAATATTTATATACTCCGGACCAGAAAAGAACATTAGTCGTAAAACGCCACGCTGACAAAGCAAATTAAGGAGTGAGAGAGTGTATAAAAAGAAATAATTTCAGTTCGAAGGATCAAACGCACAATCCTCCTAGAAATTGACATTCCCTAGTAAACAAAAAAAAACGTAAAGTCGGCCAAGTGCTTATAAGTAGTTTCCAAAAAAGAGAACCAAAGTTGCTTTTCTAGTAAAGCAATAATGTAATGTAAGAGACGTAAGCGACCTCCCAAGACCAACCAATAGCCTTAATAAAATTCATCAGATGCTGAAGCAGTTTTTAACAATGTCTAAAATTCTAAAAATAAATATAAATAACTTCGTTCAAAGTACAATTCTTCAGGTTGTAGAGTCCGACAATAATTTTTGAAGCTCATCTAAAAACGCTCGTTCTGAGTCAGTCCTTGCGTTAGCAAAAAGCTAGGTGACAATGTCGGACAATAATGCAGCATCTAGCTTTGCTCTGATGTGCGTTGCTGGCAGTGGACTAAAAAAAGTTTTCATTTTAAATGAAGCGGCTTTCGATGACAATCTAGAAGCGGTTGTGACGAGTTTAACAAATTCTTAAATATGATCAAAAGTCTAAAAACTGAATAACCGTCGCTGTGATTATCCAAGCTGCAAGTTGAGCCAGTTTAAAAACGTGGTAATTTTGCAGAAATGGTTACAGTTTAATCAGATGGCTAGCAACAGTTGTGTAAGTCAGCAATAACTAAACTAATTCTTTCATATCCAGTTGCTTAAGCCCAAGAACACTAAACTACACAGAACTTCCGGATTCCTATAATTTACCTTTTGATATATTGTGACGTAGCTCAGAGTACACACAATGTCAACCAATCATAGTTCCGCTTTTTTGGTCAGGTATAAAATATTGTGACTAACCAATAAGATGCTATAATTTTCCGCGTCATAGGCATAACAATTGTCATTATTCAGCAGTTCTTTAAATATAATGTTTTTGGCTTAAGAATTGGTCATCAAATAACTCACAGTAAAGTTAAACTTCGGTTAAATGCTAGACACAAGGGTTCGTCGCTCTGTTAACATTTGTTGTAACTGTTTCTTGGTTGTTGCTATAATGTTCCCAAAACCACAGTAAATGGTAGTCTTAGTAAGAAGAGTAGTCTGTACCCAAAGTTGTTTAAGACTTCGAATCACAAAAAAAATCTTTAGTTGATCCAATAATAGTGCTTGAAAGTTGCTTACAACATTGCAAAAGTAGTCTAGTTCTCGGTTGTTAGATTGGCCTCCAAAATCCGTTGTAGGTAGACCAAATGCGGCGTTTTTCTTATGCTTCAAATTTGTTTGTAATAAGGCTGCAGACACAACGAGGATCCTCCCTCCAATCATAGCATTCTACCCTTGCACACCGCTCAATCCTTGCAATACTAGAGCTTTAATTCTAGAAATATATAAATACGAGGATCGGGGCAATGAGAATAACAAACTAGGATCAAAGTTCCAGTGTTCAAAGCAAAAACTGTAAACAGTGGGCAAAGGTACAGTAAAATATGGTCTGCACACTAAAACTGCAAACACAAACGGATCCTTGCTCCGACCATAGCATCGTAGTCTTGCTCATTGCTTCATTCCTGGAACACTAGAACTTTAATCCTGAAATATATCGGGCAATTTTTATAATCATAAAAAAACATTTTTTACATTTATTTTTTTCATATGCGACTAACATGTTCCATTATGAAGATCCAATTTTGGATGACGCGTTCGAGTATTTTAAGAGGTATTTGGAAAATAATGCATTTAATGTTAGCTTTCAATTCCTCAACGTAGCCATGTAGACTTTGGACTTTACATAACTCCAAAGAAAAAAATCTAGAAGTGTTATATCAACCGGTCCAAAGCGTAAAATTAACAATTCACCAAACCGTTCTCACAATGAAGCTTTGATTTTACGGGCTGTTTGGCTAGTCTTGTTGGAACCAAATGTCGTCAAAATTACAAGCTTCAATTTCAGGCAGCAAATAATCCCTTATCGGTAACGGGCGAATCGATTCATCACGGTCATCGCGTACTCTCAGCTATCGCCGGTATATTTTCTTCATTACGTTCTAGATGTGGTATATGTGGTTGCTATTGTCCAATAATAAAAATTGAGTTTTAAATTTTTTGATGGTACAGCAAATTGTTTGTTCGGAAGGCCGATTATGTAGACCATAAGTTGCACTAAGCGCACGAAACACATTCCTCGCAGAGGGTAAATTTTCGTACAACTAAATATTTTGTAGACGCTGTACCAGGATTTTTCCATAATAAAATGTCAAATAATAGTGAACAAAAATACTAATGAGGTCTAAAAGAATCACACATTATAAGTATGTGAATCGGAGCAATGAGCAAAAGTAGCCAGCTAAACTCAGAACTCCAGTCTTCCAAGCTCAAACTGCTGAGTGGGAGGTAAAACCATTTTCACTGTACTTAGGCCTCATTAGGCCCTTGTACCTCCTCCACTGGTAAACCCCTTCGTCCCAACACACAACCAACATATGTGGTTGATGTATGCTGACAAGGGTTTCTTTATGCTAGCCTTATCAAGCCAGCAATTTCCTAACATAGACTCTCTTGCGTAAGAAAGCGCCGTTCAGGTACATAGTACGTGCTCGGTTGTCTCATCTTTCATTTCACATCCTCTGCATATCAGGCTGTCTAAAATGCCCATAGTATGCATGTGGTTACTTAATTGAAAGCGCATTGTCAAGATTTCAGTTAGGAGGTGCTATGCCCAAAGTTAGCCAAGCTGCAGATACCAAAAATCTAATAAGTACTCATAGCTACTGTTGTAAAAACCGTGACAACTGTAAATTCCAATCCTCTACTTTTCTTATATTCACTTACTCCTACCTTGGCTATACAACTTGCAGAAAACTTAAAATAGTAAATTTTAATTTGTCCGCCACTCCGCTTCCTTCTATTCTACGGTTATACGGCCAGCAATAGTCTTAATTACCACAAAAAGTTTGTCTCGGCCCTTATGATAAGCGGTAACTACAATATAAACGCCTGATTTTAAAGACCTCATACGCAAGGATAGAAGTTTCTCGCAAATAGAACCAGATGATAAAAACACTATCTACGCAATCGTGTAGCTTGGTTCCTAAAGAATTACCGTCCGCGCGCTGTTAACAAAACCATTCAAACTTTAATATCGGTAAAGCGTTGATACACTCTTTCCTCGTTCTCAGATTTTGAATCTCAAGTCAAGTGATAGCACTCGTCCACGTGGATTCAGAATAAAGGTAATATTTTTTGTTGAATCCTAAATCACTTTTTTGAATAATCGCTTCGTTTGCTAATCCGCGGGTAATGTTTTTACTGGCAGCTTAAATGCAATGCCTAGCTCCTTAAAGCGTGTGCCCCTCTCTTCGCCTTAGTTCTTTAGTCCATCGGGTCGTCTCAAGTGCTGCGCTTTTAGGTTAGGTTAGGTTAGGTCACAGTATCTACTAGAGTTGGTTTTTGCCTATTAGTAACCAAAGATTCTTTTTTAGTTAGAAATACGAATTGGCTTCATTCAATAGTCTTTTTAAGCTGATATGCCAAAAATAAAACAGAGTTGGCTTGTTAGTAGCAAGTCGCAACTTCCTAAAACATTGACTAGTAAACTGTGAGACATTGTTTAAGACAATAATTTTAAACTATTCGTAAATCGTAGCAACAGGATGCGGCAGCATAACTTCCTTTTTTTAAAACTTAATAAAACTCATTGTATGAATCAGAAATTTTTTATTTGTTTTTTATAATGTAGGCGCATACCTAAAGTTTTGTTTTAATAGTTTTAAAGATCAAATCAGGTAGGTGACGTCCCCCATTCTCCATAAATGTGTGAACCGATTTCTGCGTTTATCATGATTCTTGCCAACATATCAAACGTTATGTTGGCAATTTTTTTTTGGATGTTGGCCTTCAAATCTTGTACGGTCCTTGGACGGTTCACATAAATACCATAGAAAAAAATCACAAGAGGTCAAATTGGGAGAGCGGGCAGGCCACTCCAAACCTTCCCTAATTGAGATGAGACGCTCTGGAAAGTGTTCCCTCAAAACAGTCACCAATGTTCTTGAAGTGTGTGTCGTTGTACCGTCTTTTTGGAACCAAATCTAAATCCAACTCATCTAGCCGTGGGAAAAAAGCCGTAGTGATTGCAACACTGAAGCTCGCACTGCCTCAATATTCTCAAGTAATCTAATGCGCCGAGGGACTCTAGTTCTTGTCGCACTTGCAGTTTGTCTGAACTTAGTGACCCACGTAACAATTCATAATGCAATTCCAAAAGGCGCGATGGGTTGCGATTACAGAACATCCGCTTGAAAAGTAAGCCTCAACGGCAAAAGCACGCTCCTCACTGTTCCAACGCATGATAGCAAATGAACTGTGTAAGGACAAAATTTTATAGTCCCGCCTCTCGAACGAGACCACTAACGCTCCGCTACGACTTCAACCGACAGAATGGCGCGCATTTTAAAAAGGAAGTTATGCTGCCGCACCCTGTATAAAAGACTTCAGTCTCAAAAATACTGTAGACCTGGTCGCTAGTAGTGATTGCTTCGGAAAAGAATATGTTCTATCTATATTAACGGGTGCGCCATCTGTTGCAATAGCATTTGAAACTTGAATAGTTCCTCCAGTTTTTGACGTATTGACATATATAGTGGCTTGTTCGACGCGTCATTTCAGTCTAATTTGTGCCATGAATCAACTAACACCGATACAACGAGCCGAAATCGTCAAATTGCATTTTGAAAATGGGTCCTCCATTGTCAAAACGCAACGTGCCTACAAACGTTTATATCCGCGTGAAACACGGCTTCTGGGCCGACGAAAATCCTTGTGAGATATTCGAAGACCCTCTCCATGATCAAAAAGTGACCGTTTGGTGCGGCGTATCGGCCAAAAAGATCGTATTTTTTCGAGAACGAGGCTGGCAACGCCGTTACGATCAATGGCGAGCGCTACAGAGCGATGCTGCGTGACTTTGTGTTTCCAGAAATGACTGAAAATGACATGGCTCACTTCTGGTTCCAACAGGACGGAGCCACACCACACACTAGCCGCGATTCAATGACGCTACTCCGCACGATGTTCGACCGACGCGTCATATTGAAAAACGGCGATTTCGACTGGCCGCCGCGCTCACCCGATTTGACGCCGGCGGACTTCTTTTTGAGCGGGTATTTGAAGAGCAAAGTTTATATCGACAAGTCGCAGACCATACCTCAGCTCAAAGCCAATACTCGCCGGGAAATATCGCTTATTACCACCGAGACGCTGGAAAATGTGATGCAAAATGCACGAAAAAGGGCATTGTTTTGTATAAAAAATAAAAGCGGTCATTTGTTGGATATTATATTCAAAACATAATGGAAATAAAATAGAAAGGAACAAATAAAGTTTGTGTAAAAAAAAAATAAAAAAAGTTGGCCACATCAAAAGTTATTCAAGTTTCAAATGCTATCGCAACAGATGGCGCACCCGTTAGTAAATACAAACCGATTGCTTCCTCTAATATCGAGACAGAAATGTAGTCAATCGCAAAGTTCCATGATAACGTAAGTGCAAACCGGGTGTGGCCGTAGAGAGGTCAACATAAATGAAAACTGATGTACCATCAAAAAAATTTAAACCCAATTTTCATTATTGAATGCGCAACCAAATGAACCGCATCCAGCACGTAGTGTAGTAAATATAGCGGCGTTAGCTGAGAATGTACGCGATGATCCGTTCTCAACAGCTTGGCTTGTCGTATAGAACAACTTCTTCAAGATCTTTGTTTAAAAGCATACAAAATTCAACTCGTTGAAGAATTAAAGCCGGCCGAACTTCCGAATCGGTCTATGGGCTCTTAAAAAGCTTAAAGAAGATCTAATGTTTTTGACCCAAATTTTGTTCAGCAACGAGACCGTATTTGGGCTGAAGAGCAACCAGAAGAGGTTCAAGAGCTGCCATTACATATAAACAAATCATCTGTCCACATTTCTTCAAAAATGAGGCCGGCAGGGACGTAACGGTAAATGGCGCCCGTAATCTCGGCAAAATTGGTTCCAACCTGACGGCACGGTACTACTTGCCATACAGCCCATAAAACCACGACTTTATTGTGAGAACAATTTAGTAAACAGTTAATTTCACGTTTCCAACCGGTGAATTGGCCGCCTAAGTCATGTGATATCACACTTCCAGACTTATTCCTTTGAGGCTACGTAAAGTCCAAAGTCTACATGGATAAACTGGCTACAATTAAGAAGCTGGAAATTAACATTACTCGCGTCATTCGCCAAATAACACTCAAAATGCTCAAACGTGTCATCAAAAATTGAAACTTCAGAATGGACCTTGGATTTTTAACAACCAAGATGTCCATTATCTTTTTCTTCGTAGTAGGCTTGTAGCTAACATATATCAGTGAGGTAACTAACAAGTGAACAACTCATGCCTACCAACTTCGGAAAAAAATACCAACCTCATAAAAATGTAGACAAGCAAAGACAATAAGCGATCAACATCTTTACTTCCTTGTCTGTGGAATCCTCCCAGGCTGTCTGCATAGATCTTCGAGTAGCTGGTTCGTCTCGTAACACCTAAAAACATAAATTTTGAATTGAATTCCACCGATTTATTGACCAACATCTTGTTCTTACCTAGTTTATGAATTTTAGAAAAATGGTTTAGAATGGTATTCCCCCGATCACCGTCCAAGTGTCAATAAAGCGTCAAAAGTGGACGCAATATCCAATTTCTTGATGACTAACCCTTGAGCGAGTACGTGGACACCTCGTTTATGAATTCTGGAAGGGTGGTTTAAAATAGTGTAATCAGCCCACCCGCCCAATTGTTAGTATCAAGAAATTAGATAATTCTCATACTTGTTGCAATTCTGTTTTTTAATGTGACAGAATAAATGACAGTTGTCATTAAACATCATAAATTGACGCAATACCAAATTGTAGCAAATTCCAATGAATGATATTGAAGCACTTTAACTAATAAAAGCAACAATTTCAAATAACGCAAATCTTAGTTTAAACCAAATTTATGAATGCCGTGCTCAATTTTAAGACTTAAATTAATTTAGTTTCCTAACTGATTTAAGTCTTCTGAATCCAATTTTATTAAAGATAACTTGATATTCCAACCAACAATAAAGTTAGAGCAATTTAATTAATGAAAGCAACAAATTCAAAAAACCTAAATCTGAGTTTAAACATAATTTATAAATTTCATGCTCAATTCTAAGACTTGAAACTTGGCAATTAAAGCAGCAACAAAGTTAGAGCAATTTGTTTAAAGAAAGCAACAATTTCAAAAAACCTAAAACTTAGTTTAAATTCAAAGACTTGAAATTGAGTTCCTTCCTACTAATTTAAGTCTTCTTAATTTAAATTTACTAAGCCCAACTTATTTGTTAAGCAGTAATAAAGTTAAAGTTATTTTATTAATGAAAGCATTCATTTTAAAAAACACAAATCTGAGTTTAAACCTAATTCCTTGCTTAATTCCAAAACTTGAAATTAAGTTTCCTTACTAATTAAAGTTTTGCGAATCTAAATTTAGTAAGCAAAAATATTTCAAGCAATTGAGCTATTTAATTACAACTCAATCTAAGGCATTAAAATAAACTAACTATACCAGAACAAATACCAACGCCAACTGATCTGTAGCCTGTGAGAAAGCCTCCTCCATCGAACAAAAGAATTCACGTCACCAGTAAGTAGGATCCATCAACAAATATCAAATAACCCACCCAACAACACCGCAGCATTGTCATTCACCAGCAAGTCCAGCCGCATCCTCTTCAACTAGCCTAACTAAAGATACCTGCAACAGAAATCACAGCATGGCATCTATAGTCTATAGCAAACTGAGATAATGCCCTAGTTATATCTATATTCTTATTTTTAACATTACCGGTATGCAAAAGCGAGTGTGTACATACCCAACAATTTTCTTTGGCCGTTACCTAGATACATAATAATTTTCAATAAATATTTTAATATTATCTGACATAATTTATTTATATTAATTCATTAATACCATTTTTACATTAATAATGAAATAACAATTGCCATACATATTAATATATAAAACACATTAAAAACAATACATATTTACACAGTAAAAAAAGTTAAACATGACAGATTATTGCTCCAAAATATACATTAACCAGTGCAAATAATAATAGCAAAACACTACAAAAATACCTGCTTAATAGACCCACATGAAGTAATTACATTTAAAACAAATATAATGATCAATCGAGATTAATTGATAAATTAGTAACCAGTAAATGTATTTTACAAATCAACTTTGCGCATGCGTAAACGCGTAAGCGCATGCGTACATATTACAAATCTCGATTTATATTACATTTATCTATTAAACAAATACTACACCAACAAATAATTGCACAATTGCGCAATAAAATAAATATATTTGATTTACAAAATACACAAAACACCATTTATCATGACTAGATGTTCTAAAAAAATTTAAATATTTATAACAAGTAAAATAAACATATTTGCACATAATAGTTAAAATCACTCAAACAAAAATGTTACTGGCATAAAAAAATGGAATATCAAAAAGCAATCTTGACAACTAATGCTTTTTTTCGTCCCAAAGCAAGAAATGCAGAAAGTACAATACGTTATGACCTGATTATAGGCATCACCACGTATGTGTCTTAAAACGCACCAATTTAAAAACTATAGAGTGGACGCTTCAACTTGTTTGAACGGTTTTTCGAAAATGGATCCAAAAATAAAATAAGTTTTAGAAAAAGAACCATGTGTCGATTGTTCTGTAACAATCGATACGTGATCCTTTTTCTAAATCTCCTACTCATGAAATAAAAGTGCAATTAAAAAAAGATGTAACTATTTGTAAAAGCAAGCTTTTTTCTTTTACGGAGAGTTACATCTTTTTGATTTGCACTTTTATTTCACAATCGCCGAGTAAGAGACAATGTGGACATCTGTGTTGGAAACAAGAAAGAACGAAATTAAGAAGTTGCAACAATGGACCAAAAATATAATGCAAAAACTACTAAACTAATGCATAAAATAATGCAAAAACTTGGTATAGAAACCGAGATGTTTATGACGCAAGTGTTTGAAGATACTAATAGGTAGCGCGTGTATGCTAAACGTGCCACAATTAAACCCACTGACGTACAACTGGTCGCTAACTCTTAAAATAATGAAACCTGTTCTATTTTCCGATATAAACGCATGCGCAAAACTTTTAGCGCGTGCGCAATAAGCAAAAATCAAGTAGTCACCTCAATATCCATAACAGATCGTTGCCCATCAAGCATTTATAAACGCATGACTTATACATTTCAATATATTAAAAGCACTCATGTGCAAACGTATATTGAACATACATTTATGCGTAATTGTTTGTTCGTCTCCAAAGTACAAAGTTTGCTATAACAGCTCTCCTAACATAAAACTTACTTAAATAAATGAGTTTAGAAGATAAAATTAAAATTTCTTCAAAAAATGCAAAATAATATATTAGGTTAGCTATTCATCATTAAAAACTTCAATGCACATGCGTGTTCCCTAAAAAGCGGCTAATTGATTAAAATGCGTTAATGTAAACACTCCAACTAAAAAATGCATAAAAACTAATTAAGGCCCCACAGACGCTAAAATTCACGTCAACCCATTATTAGTGGCGCCAAACGTTTTTATTTTATTAGCATCAAATGTATTCGGCCTTACCTGTATAATAACAAATTAATGGAACAATTAAATATCTCCCAGTATTTGAAACAAACGTTTTCCTGTTCCCAAATCATTAAATACATTAAATATTTATTATATACAATCAACGTACAGGAAACTTTAATACATTAAAAATATCTGAGTGAACTCTCCTCAAACCGTGAGCACGAACCGTACCAATACAAGTATCCTTAGTCCTTAAAAAATATTAATATCCGTGGGTTAATAAAAGTTGTTTTTTTACAATAAATTCTCCTTTCATTTCGAAAATAATAAAACTTACATATCTTTCAATGACTGTACCGACCATCCCAATACTCGCCTATCGAAGCCGCATGTGAATAAATTAACAGTGCTTATGTTGTCTTCAGCCCATGCGCAGCCGGCTACCATACGATTATGTCCCTGTCTGCTCGATCTTGGTAGGCGTGCCAATCGCTGACCTGTCAAATCAAACAGACGTACCTGTCTGTTGTCATGGGGGATTGCAATTACCCCGTTTGCTGATACCGATAGTCTGTTGACTGCTGAATCTACACGTACTGTTGCGACTGGTGAACGCATGTTTCTCAGATCCCATACTTTGACGCTGCGGTCGTCCGAACTCGAGACGACTTTATCTTCTCTCGTGAATACAGCCGATGTTACACTTCTGAAAATATATATATTATTGAATCAGGGGCATGATTTCTGCAGGTAAGTGGTTTAGTTATGTAAGTATGTACTATTCATATTAATATAGAAAATAAACTTAAAAATAAAAAATTACAAAATTCTCACATTTTCACGCATGCGCAAAATTACAACGCATGCGCAAAAATAACCAATCACAAAAATATTGCAACAAACAAAAAAGTCAACTTTAAGCTGCTTTTAAATATTTAAACCTTAGTTAACTTGTTTAGAAAATAACGACTTGTAGACGTATTAATGCAAATTTTTGATAACCTAATTACATACCAGATTTAACAAATCCCCAAAATATCATTGCGCATGCGTACAATTACCACAAATATAAATATAGAAATCGTTAATATTTAAGCATTTGTAAATAGCATCAATCATAAGGATCAAACACATACAAACCTAATCTCACATTATAATTTACGTAAACGTTATCGTGCACCAAAACATCGTCATATAATTTCTTACAATTAAAAAAGTGTCATTTAAATGTATATTCATGTAGGTATGTAAAAAATAACTGAAACTTGATACGTACTCTGTATGTCCTTGGAATACGGACACGGAATGGACATTGTCTCTAAAATCCCACAACCGAAATGTAGTGTCCCGCGATGAAGTGACCGCTAACTTCTGTGTCGGGTGTGTTGCTGTGTTGGTTAATTCTAAGTCGTGTCCTATACAAATATCGTTACTATAATTTAGTGTATTATAAAATAATGCATCTACTAACCTGATAACGTCGATACGGACGATCCGGTTTCGACATCGTGAAGAACCGCTAAACGATCCCAGGCCGCTGTGATGACTTGCTCAGCCCCTGTGTAAGAAAACATAATCTTAGACCACATACTCTTATAGATGCGCTTTGTGATATTTTTCGCATTTTGTAGTGAAATCAACATAACATCGTTTTATGCCCACAATTGACGTCACACACATGTTTTCGAAAGAAGCCTTTAAATTTGTTTCAAACTACTTTTTTATTTCTACTTTTTTCTAACTTTTTTCTAACTTTAGAACTTTTAAAATAATTGAAGAAAAGTGCTATCGAAACCGATGGTTTTTAATCATTTTAACAGTTTTATTCAAATTTTTTCTTAAAATTTCATAACTTTTGAGATATATGAAGAAATTAGCTTCAAAACCAGGGTTTTTTGCACTTTTGACTGCTTAAACTTCAAAATTCAAAAACACTTAAATAAAATTCTGCATCATTTTTACATTTCAAACTATCTTGAAATATTTAGAAAAACTAAAACTGTTTTTCGAATTTTGACAGGTTGGCTGTCAAAATATTAAAATTCTTACCCACAACTGACGTCACACGCACCGATTATGTTAGCTTAAAGCCGCATCGGCAAAAAGCGTGCATATATAATCCAAGAGTAGAATAGCAACAAGTTTCGAATGAATGTTAAAGCCACTATACAGTTTAAAAAACATCGTCGCATTCACAATATCCCGCATCAGTGTGATAAGCACAATAATGTCTGTTCATAGTTTTGCATAGCCATACAAACCATATGGCCTAGTTACTTTAACTAAACCCAACAATCACAGCGGCCAAAAGTCAAGCACAGACAATTGTTACAGTTCTATAAACCATGTCAGAGTGCCTTGTATCGCTAAGATATCGCATGATGAGTAAATAGTTTTGTGCTTATATTAAACTGCACTAGATGGAGTCACAATTATTCGTTTCATTATGTTGCGTAGTTTTATGATATTAGACTTATTTACAAAGTACACAAAACATAATAATAATCTTTATTACCTGTAAGCCAATCCGCTGCTGCAATGGCACCTGAATGTCCACCCAATTCACAAACAGGCGTTCGTAACGTCGCAACTCTTGCACTATCTGTCCGATCCTCGCAATCGTCTCCGTCCAATTCCTCCTCAGATGAATGGCCCTTCTGAAATGTTGAGAGTTTCTGTTCCCAATTTATAAAAGTGAAATGAAATAAAGCATGATAACGGCTATTTTATTGATGTTATAAATGAAACTATATTTACTGGTAGGTCCCAATTGACGACGGCTTGCCAGATGTGGGCGGAGCCGTCACCACTAGCTGTCAAAACCATATCTTTGAGAGGATGGAATCGAATCGAGTTTACAGATCCGCTGTGTCCCTGGTATTGCAGTAAACAGCGTGTGTTGTCCATGCTCCATACACATGCTGTATGATCTGAAATAAAAATAATTAAGTATATTCGGTTAAAATGAAGCGAAAAACTAAAAACACAAAAAAAAATGTAAATTGCGTGCTTATTAGAACTTAAAAAAGTTTTGTAATAAACTGAGAAGTTTCAAATAGACTTAAGAGAACTCTTAAAGTTGAAGTACAAAAGATCAAATCAGGTATGAGAAAAGCCTAGATGAGCCAAAACACTGAATGAACCTGACGTAATTATACTCTTATAAATCTTTCCCAACATAGTTTTTGAGCAGGCCAAAGATCTTAAACAATATACACTTATAAGACACGCTTTTTGCTATCGTGACGTCATTTGTGGGTAAGAAAGTATAAATAAAAAACAGCTTTGAATTAAACGCGTGTATAATAACACATTTTTACTTTTATTTGATCTTCCAAAATGAGTTGGGCATTGCCGAGTTATTTAATTAAGAAAAATGATTTGTTTTACATAAATATTGAATTGTGTAGTACAAACAAGTGATAACTGATAACTTACTAATGATATTTATTGTTGCTTATGCCCACAAATTAGCGCATGACGTCATTAGTGGGCATAGAATCGTTTGACTTCACCAAGCGTCAAGCGGAAAATAACACACAGCCCATATATAAGTGTATATGATCTAAACCAGAGATTTTTCAAACTATGAGTGAAGTGAAGCAAGATTATTAATGTTTGTCACATAAATGCCGTTATAATTCATCAATGTATCTCATCACAAATGTTCATAAAAAGACTGAACTAAAAAATATTCCAGATTTTCGGCGCAAGTTGAATCGACGTGGCTCCAAGGCTCGTCCAATGTATTGTTGCTTATTCAGATTCCTTGCATAAAAATGGTGTTCTTTCCGGTTGGAATGTTTCAACATATTTGCATACAATGACTGATTTATAATACAAGTAGAAAGAATCACAAATGATAAAAAAAACATGCTTTTACTTTCATTGGAGACTTATTTATAACCGGTCAATAAACACTATTAATTCTTAAAATGACCAAAACATAACAAGAAATGATTTTTTTTACATTAACAAAAGTAATTGAACAGGTATTATGATATCTTAAAAACTCCGTCTTATTGTCATAATACGAAGGACTTTAGATGCAAGGCAGGGCAGGGCAGGTGTACAAAAGGGCCCCCAAAAGGCCATAGTGACTTTAATGAATTTAAGCATTATTTTTATTTGATTATCTCCGTGACAACGTTATTCTCGACAAATATGTCATATAAACTGTTAATTCGGCAAAGCAATTGTCAACTATTTTACAAAACTGTCAATTCTAAAAAGCAAATGTCAACTGTCTTACAATTCTGTCAGACAAACTGTCAAATGTCAATTTTACAAAGCAACTGTCATCTGTTTCACATGTCATATGACCTGTCAATTCAACATGTTGACAATCTCACAAAACTGTCATATAAACTGCAAACTTTAATTTTGACAAATCTGTAATATAAACTGTTAATTGTCAATATAAAAATGCAACCGTTTTTTATTTTAAAATTTTGACAAATCAACTAGATTTTCGATAATTTTGCATTATAATATGTCAACTGTCAGTTTAACAAAAAAACTGCCAATTCAACTGTCACATAAATCTGTCATATAAACTGTCAACTCTTGATTTGACAAAACAACTGTTTACATTATTCTCAACAAATCTGTCACGTAAACTTTCAAACTTATAAAGCATCTGTCAAGTATTTCACAATTATGTCATAGAAACTGTCAAGAATCTTAAAAGATTATAATATTAAGGGCGCGGTTTAGGGAGTGTCATCAAATTACGAGCAGAACTCACGCAATTTAACTTTATAAAATCGGTTTTTTGCAACGTGTTCAGAATGAAATTTCCAATCTAATTAAATATATGAAAATCCAAAACCTTCAATTGACTATTAAATTTTGAAATTATCGTATGCTCGTAGTTTTATGACACTCCCCAAACCGCGCCCTTAAACTTTCAACTGTATGACACGACTTATACATTTGAACTGCCTTACATATAAATAATTTCTTTTATAAATCTGTTATACAGGGAGATCAATAATTAAACCGCCAAACGTTCAAGGCTAATTTTCAGGTTAAAATAAGATTTTTTTCGTCTATAAAAAATATTTTCAAAAATGCTAGCTAGAGTAAAATAAAATTAAAAAAAAAAACTACTCATTGAATAAAATTTTGCATTTACTTTCACCACACTATTTCAAGTTAGTTGTTCCTTAGTTAGCCCTCAACGGCGTTAGCGCTGCGAACACCGCCGCTCGGTTCAAGGACACCGTGGACAGGGATAGGCGGACCTTTCCCCCCACTACTTAAGGGTATGCTCCCACAAAGGACACAAGACCGCACCATTCTCTACTACAAAGGAAACCGCAACCACTACGAGTCCGACACCTTATCGAGATAGCAGTGCTAACCACACACTGGGGCTCTATCTCTCCCGTAGTACTCTTATCAACAGAAGTCATTCCGTCACGGTTGAAGAGTAACCGTCCAGGGGTATTTCGACGTGCCTGTACTCCATCTGTATTTCTGATCGGTTCATCCAATACCCACTCAGTGGGACAGGGCAGAGGTCCGAACAGTTTTAACAGACACAGCAATGAAGTCGAGTTGGGTCCCAACAAGAACATTCAAAGAAAAATGTTCCCTGCGCCCAAGTACTTAAGTCTACCTGGTTCCCCAAGTATCGTTGGTTAAGTAACCGTCGTGAGCCCTTTCGAGCATCACTACTTCACATCAGTTCAGAACCCGGCATCCATTACTCCAGATAGCTTCCAGCTTATTCGCTCGCTTTCCGCCATAGGGGGAAGGTAGGGTAGCTCCAAGAACTGTTCTATGCGTAAATTGCCGTGAAGTACAACAACCCCGCCTGCTTCAATTTTTGTTTGTGTCAAACTTTGACATTTCTCCGAGTGAATTGATGAATTGAAGTTGTAGTGCATTTTAAGTGTTTTGCGTATTTTTAATCAAAATCATGTCAAATACGCGGATATTGTGATTATTTATGGGTACTGTAATAGCAATGCGCGCGCTACAGTAGTCGAGTACGCCCATAGATTCCCATAAAGAGATTGCCTGACAGATCAAAGTTTTCTAATACTTTTCAACGTCTATGAGTGACAGGATCAACTACATTGCGTTCGCGAAAAAATGGATTTTATGCATCTCTTCAGAATGAAAAAATAACAAAGCTTGAATCTTAATAAAACGCCTTATAGCAGCAGCATTGTAAACAAGACTTTGAAAGCAGACAGTCGCCATCCATATTATCTGCAAAACGTTCAGAATTTGTTACTTGATGACTTTTGCTATCCGACGGTGAATTAGACCGACTAAGCAACTTTCACCCGCGCTTATATCTATATTCGGCATAACGCTCACGTTTGGTAGCACAAAAATCAATATTCGTACAAAGTTTGGATGAGATTGTGCAACAATTTACTCATCGGTCTAATTTTTCTGCCTATTTGCAATTCAATTGCAAATAAATGTTTACTTGATTACTTTTTATTGAATATGTATATCATTTTATTTTAGTGTGCCACTGTTTTTTATGTTTCCCCTCCGTTGCGCGGGGTACAGTAGTCGTAACGAAGCCAATAAGACGATCGCGGTACCTTTCAATTATTGTTTTCAGGCTATACTTACCTCCATGCTGCGCAGGGTACAAGAGATAAAAACTATAAATACTTTGAGAGACTCGAACTCAGTCGCCTCAGTCTAGTTCATAGAACATATATACTAGTTCAGTCTGGCCCAGTCGCTCAGTCGCCCCAGTCTTGTTCAGCCTAGTTCAGTTTAGCCCAATCTATCTAATCACAATGTACGCACTAAGCACTAGTTAGTGCATAATAAAACCATTTTTACAACAAAAACATATTTTGTATATACTACACTCGACCAGTTCAGCTGTGGTTGCACCACAATTTTCCGAGATCGAACAGTCGCGGTCAAAACTGCCCCCCCCCTCTCTACGCCTTTAGACTTTTTGTATGTGCTACAATGGAAGAAAAGGTTTATTTTATGCGTCATCGACAAAGCTGCCTTCCGAGAAAAGATTGTTCAAGCAGCCCAGGAGACACCAATAGAGTGCGGCAGTGGAACTGCTCATTGTCGTCCGTAGGAGTGAGGTTTGCATTAAAAATGATGGCAGTCATTTCGAGCAGTTTTGTAGATGTTCAAAACTTATCCGTTTTGTATTTGATTTGATCAATCACACTTTATGTTTGTATATGAATCCCCAAAACATGTTTTGCTCCTAGGCCGCCTTATAGAGAAGGCCGGTTCTGATTCTGATCATCCATTTTTAGCCTCTGTTGGTATGACTCTGCATGTACAAAGAGTGTGCTTTGCTTGACAAAGCAGCAATGTCTTCGCTAAATCGTCGATGAGGGATGCTCTGTTTTGCGTCGATCGTTGCTGCCTTGCTAAAGCTTACAAAACATATCTCGTCCGTAACCGACCTAGGTAGCTTTACGGTTAAGAAATTAGAGGTCCCGAGTTCAAAGACCAAAATTTCCAATTCTTTGATAGCTCAAACACTCGGGCGGTTGGTTGGTCATTGCAGTTTAATCTACTCAGTGGTAATCATGATCTGGAGTAACCAACCCACCCACCCAAGTGTTGGTCATCAAAAGATTGGATATAACATCTTCCTCCTCGAACTAAAGAACTTCTAACACTTGCAGATTGAAAAAACTTCCTATTCTTTGATAACAAACACTTGAGCAAGTGGATAGGCACTCCAATTCAAACTACTCGCTGGTAATCATGATGTGGAGTGATCCACCTAATCAAAAGATTGTGTATCACCTCCTCCTTCTTGGACAAAGTCTTCTAACGCTTGCAAAGAGACTTCCAATTTCTTGATCAAGCGAGTGAGCGAGAACCTCAAAGTGGGCGAGAACCCCAGATCATGATTACAAATAGTTTGAACTGGAGTAGCCGCCCACCCACACAAGAGTCATACAAAAATTGGGTACCACTTTTTCCTCTTTAGTTTAGAGGTTATTTGATTATTTAGACAATATCTGAATTTTTGTTAGAGGTTAAATTAGTTATTTACACAATAGCAATAGGTGGATTCATATTTAAAATTATCTTCTGAAAACGTTTTATATGAAAAATTGGTTTATTTGAAGAAATTTTGAGAAATATAAATTTGAATGTTTTATGCAGTATTTTTATTAAATCAAAAAAATAATATTTTGAAGGTTAAATTGATTATTTAGACACTACCAATAAGTGGATTCATTTGTAAAATTGTCGTTTAAAGACATTTTGTATGAAGAAAAAAATTGGTTCATTTGAAGAAATTTTGAGAAAATTCAATTTGAATCATCTTTATGCAGTCTTTTATTAAAACCAAAAAATAATATTTTAAAGGTTAAATGATTATTTAGAAACTACCAATAAGTGGATTCATTTGTAGAATTGTCATTTAAAGACATTTTGTATGAAGAAAAAAAATAGTTTATTTGAAGAAATTTTGAGAAAATTGGAAATATCCATACTATCTATTTTTGTTAAATCCAAGAAATTGATATTCTAGAAGTTACATTGATCATTTAGGTTCTCAATTATTTAAAATTACGTTAGTACATCCTACATAAATCTGACAAAAAAAAAATCATCGTTTTATATATTTTGGAAGGGTTTAAACCCCCAAAACCCCTTTTAAATATGGCCTTAAATTAGAGGTCCGCAATTTTGGCCAAAACTTGGCTCGGCCCGGCCCGTTTGGATTTTGGGCCGGGTCGAGACCGCGGTCGTAGACCAACCTCAAGTAATCGTCCCAAAAACGTCATTTAAAGACACTTTTTGAGAAAATGCGACTGAAAAGATCCACAAATAATTGTTCTTTTAATTTTTAGATGTCCATACGCATAAACCGTTTAGTTTACATTACCAATTGTTCAAAACAAAATGTTGAGGTTGATAATTTTCTTGGTTTCTTTAAACACAAATTTGAAAGTGCCAGGTGGAAAGATATTTGAGCAATCTGAAAGCCAAACACAGATCTGCCGTACCAATTCCCTTCCAAAACCAAAATTTTGTCCCATCCAACCTTCCTTCCCCTTCATTATTGAAGATTTTAAAATAATCAAAAAAAAAATCACTGATGTTACTTCATTTTTTAACTTTTCATATAAAACATAATAAGAAATAACTATTTCAAACTATTTGAATCAGGAGGAACCCTCAAACCCCACCGCAGATACAGCCTGTATAAACAATTCTTAATAAAAAAAATTTAAATGTAAATAAAAAGAATTGTTTATCAAAATTGCTTAAATATTTCATAATTTTACATTACTATTGTTTACCCAATATTAAGCAATATTGCTAAACTTATTTGTTAAAACTAATTTAACTGAATAATTAACATAAAATTAATACCTGCTGATGCAGTACCAATAATTGGCTGCCCCGGCCGTGCAACCGAGACCTCCCAGACACCATCTTTATGCCCATTATACTCCTTCAACAAACTACAATTTAAATGCGGAGCTTTAAAACTGGACACAATTTTACTCGTCTGAGCCTTCAACTTATGTGCAGTCTTTAACTTCTGAGATGATGTCGTACTCACTAAAAACAAACAAAACTATTACTAAAATTAATCAATGAAAAACTCTCAACTTACATTTCTTACTGATTACTTTTGAAAAATTATTTTCAAAATCAACACCATCATACGGTTGCTTATCAAACGTCGAGGTCTCAATTTTTTCATTTAATAACTCAATCTTTTCATGCACTAAAATCAAATCAATTAATTAACGATTTTAATATTATATTAATATATTACGGTTTTGATTTTCTTGATACAAGACATCGAATTCCCTCTCAATTTGTCTGAACAAATTGTGCAATCGTGATTTATAAGCTGGTGTGATGCTTTCATTATCGTAATCCGATCGAAATCCAATATAAATATCACCGTCCACTGTGCTTGGTGGACGAATTGAATTCCTTTTACCTTTTTGCCCTTTACCGCTAGGGGTAATTTGATGCAGCGACATTTTCACATTGACTGGTTGTATAAAATAGGATTAATTATTCATACAAATCAATAATTGCAATTGCATGCAATGATATTACAATTTATTTTTCTCATCCTTGACTGTAATTAATTATTAATTACCTGAAAATTCAGCTGTCTTCAAGGTTGATTCTTATTAGAAATTTTATGCTTAAATATTTATTAGACATGTATTTGTTATCATGTTTACAAAAATCTTTTCCTTAGGTTTATGTTTTTGACATTTTTTGACATATGTTTTAATGAATTGTTTTTTTGGGATAAGTGTTGCCAACGTTATGTAATAGTTTAATTCATTTTTGCCAACAGTAGGTAAATTAATATTTATAAAATTTATTTAATATACAGGGTGAGCCAAAGTTTTAGAAATTGCAAAGTAGGCAACCAAAAGTACCCTAATAAAATCTATATAACGGTTTCAAAGCATAATTGTAACAGAATTAATTAATAATATTATCCTATACATTTGTCAACTATAATCTATTTCGTTAAACCCAAGATAAAATTGTTTTTCCATATAAAATTACAAACTCAACAAGCTAAGCTTGTACAAATATTGTCTTAAGGTAATCAAGTGTTTGATTACGGCTTAGATTAAGATTTGTAGGTGCAATTGTCGTGAATCCTGATTTTCATACGCTTTAAATAGTTTCCAAAACACCTGTGTCGTGCTTTATATTATACTTTTATTATGTTATCGGTGAAGCATCGTTACTTGCAAATCACTGGACGATTTGGTATAGTTTTTTTGCAGATTTTATACTTTTATTTTGTTGATGTATCAGATCATGAACTCGGTTTCTCTTTCCTCTTTAAACGCGGTTTACGTAATAGAGTACACAATATTTTTGTGATAGCTTAAGTTGACGCCCAGATTTGTACCTTTGCTGCCAAATGTGAGCAAATCGTAATGTCCGTAAAAGACCTCTTACCATTGCACTCATAGATCAAGGAGGCACTTTTTGAAGACTACTAAAAGCTAAGTTTAGTGGGAGCGCACTTCACAGCAGAGCTGTCACTCGTTAATTTAATAACATATAAAGAATACTGTGTGCAAGTGACTTATGTGAATATATCAAAATGTCAACATCGGCTTGTCGACAAATTTGCCGCCAGGTAGCATATTTCTTAGGCATTTTAGGCCCGGTTGTAACATATGTAGTTAACTCTCCAGTTAGTTGAACTCCCAGTTAACTTTGATCTTAGTTCAACCCCGCACAGGTTACGTGAGTTAACTAAACTAAATAATAATTATTTTTTCTCAAGTTGATGGCTGGACTCTAGGGAGTTCTTTAAAATTTGTAGTCAACTACCCGACAGCGTTCGTTTAACTTAACCTTAAGTTCTCCAAAATGGTACAACGTAAATTTTTAAGTTGAACCCGTTTAAGCAATAAACTTAATTAACCATGCCTTAACAATAGTTATAAAATACGTACCTTGAAACATTATTTCTATGTAACTGTTCCATTAAATTTGATGTTCATGTGGGTCTTTAGAATTTGCTGAAAAGCGCATAAATAGAATATATGATAAGCATATTTAAAAATAAATAAAGAATAAATATATTTTTTAAAATATCAACTTAATAAAAATATTAATAATAAAATAGGGTACAAAAATTACGTAAAATTATATAAAAAAAAATACTCACTACCAGCACCATAATTATAAAGATAATCTATAAATCACAATTATTAATACAATTAATGTTTAAAAATAATAATTACGTTATTGGTAAACTTGGAAGCACACATGTTACTTTGGTATTATAGATCATTCAGTTACAAAATAAATAAATAAATATGTGATGTAGAATAAATCGCAGTCTCATTATTATACAAGCTGGTTAACCCTGAGTCGTTGCATTATTAGTAGCTTTCGGTTGTTGAGGCCCATGTAAATTATCTGAAAGTTCTTTACCTCTCGTCTCAATCGGTAATACTAGACAAGCAACAGCTGCCAAAAGTGCAGCTACTGCATATATTGTTGTCGCAAAACTGATTGATGATTTCAATAAAACCTGGAAAAGAATATTGTTTAACTAATAAATTAATAAAATTTGAAGTCAGATTTTATTAGAATAAATAAATAATAACGGCACACTTATAAACGCGTCGTGTGCTACTTTTCGCTTATTGCATGGTGAAGCTAACATAACAAAGTTCTATAACCACAATTGACGTCACGCGCTAATTGTAAACATAACCCTACAAGTAGTTCACTCTTACTTAATATACGTATTCCATTGTATTACACTGTAGTGTACATATTAATAAATATTAAATCTAATACCTGAGCTACATATGGTGTAACCATAGCACCAAACCTGGCCATAGCACTGCAAGATCCAACTCCAACGGCTCTTAACGAAGTTGGATATACTTCAGGTGTGTACACGTAAGCTGCTTGGAAAACACCGGCAATAATACCACGTGCCAAAAACAGCATAAACGTCAAAAAGGCTCGTCTAAAAATTCCTAAACTGTATATATTGTTAAATTGTGCAATACAACTTACGTTTCTGTGCAAACAACTAAGAAACATACACAAACAGCAAATGCAACAAATTGCACTGCCATTGTTTTCTTACGTCCATATCTTTCAATTATAAATATTGTTGCAAAAATACCTAAAACAAAATTTTAGACTAAAACCGTCATTTTTTTGCAAAATATTACCTGGAAATTCTGCTAACGTTGTCCATAATAAATCCATATAATCCGTAGTCTGCAATTGTCTGCATTCAGCTGCACATGTTTCAATACTATTATGAGGTTTAAGTTTTTCCGAGCAACTAAGCGAGGAAGTTTCAAATAATTCCGTCGTCATAAGTACTAAGCCGTAATAACAAAAAGCGCATGCCATCCATATAAACCATAATAATAATGATGTAAGTCGTAAAGAAGGTACAAGTAAGTCCCTAAAGCGACCTCTATGAGGAGACGCTGTAGCTGCATCATCAACCACTAATCGGCCTAATAGCATAGGTTTTCCATTGTCTTTTGCTATTTTTTCCAATGTTTCTAACGCTTTATCAGTTTGGCCACTCGCTACGTGATATCTTGCCGATTCTGGTAACCACTAAACATATTTAATAGTTTTAGTAAAAAGTCATGATTCTCGCAGTGACGTAATGCGCAGTACGCACTAAAACTCGTCCGCGTAAACAATACTTACTGGGCATACTAATGCAAATGCCAATAGCGGTCCTGTGGATAAAGCTAGCAACCATTGCCAACCCAATGTAGGCATAACTACTAATGCCAATGCGACTTCAAAACAAGCTCCTAAAGCCCAAAAACACTACAACAAATATTAATTAACATAACAATTAAACATTTACAAAGCCACTTACATCAAGCAATACAACACATTTAGCTCTTTGTTTTGTTGGTAAAAATTCTGCATAAAGCGTCACACTATAACAAAATGTAAATATAATACTTAAGCTTATTGGTTATTGTAAACTTACGATTGTGGGGTGCAACCAATGGCAAAACCGACTAGTCCTCGTAGCAATAATACCCACATAAAACTAGGTGCAATTGCACTTAGTAAACCGTAATAGAATAATAATACTGCACATAATGATAATGCCTGAAAGATAAGTTTGTAGTAATTTTAGATTGGTATTTGATTAATATTTACATGTTTTCGTCCATATCGATCACTTAAGTTGCCCCAAAACGTTGAAGACAACATCATACCTAAGAATACTACAGTTGTTGTTAAAGCTTGTTGATACCTGTAAAAGATTATTTATTATTAGATGAGGTTAAGATAGGTGTGGGTAGCTAAGTTTAGGTTTGGTAGTATATTGTTCTGGTCAGAGATGACGCTAGGCGGTAAGCCAGATAAGCACCGCTTCATTTGCATCTTACTATTGTATAAAACTTTTAATAATTTTACTTACCTCGATATATGCCAGTGACAGTGTAGTGCTGGTGACAAAATTGACAAAATCGTCATTTCCATGCTGTCTGCCATCCAACAAAGACCCGTCCATAATGATAACTTGACTTGAAACCAACCAAAACCAAGAGCATTTACAGCTTGAGTCACAGTGAATGTATCTAAAAATAAAATATATAACTATATTGAGCATATCACTAGGAGACTTGTGTTAATCAAGGCCGGTCACAAAAACGGTGCTGAGGATGCAAGGCATCCGAGCCTTGGTCTACAAATCAAAAAAAGCCCAATTAATTGTGTAAAACTCTGTGTAAGAAAATCTACTACTATTGAGCAATTTTTAATGAGTTTTGCATGATTTCCAAAATATTTCTTCTCATATCTTCTTCTTTATTGCGCATTTTACAGCTATTTTAAATCGCTCCAAAGTATCACGACTTATTAGGTGACTTCCGAATCACCCCGGTAGATAAAAAGCAAATTATTTTGCTACGCTAACCGTCATATTGATTTTCTGTATATTTAATGCAATAAAAAGCCGTTTTGCGTTAATTTTTTTATAAGATTCATGCAGAAAATGTGTTTTTTGTACAAAGTTCAGGCAATAAATTAGTTTCCTGCGCTGTTTTTACGGTATTTCTGGTCATAAATTGATTTTCTATATAAATTTAGTCTTCGTAACTTATTATATTAACGCAGAATTGTCATAAAATGTTGCTGAAATGTCCCATTGGCGTCAAAGATGACATAAAATAACCGACCTTAAAACACACCAGATTTTTCTTCATGCGGATAATGTGTTTTTTGTACAAATTTTATACTCCATTAGTTTTCTTTAGGCAGTACGGCAGAGAGGGCATGTACAAATACCAGCGCTAACAAAAGTTAAACTACGGCCGCTCTGGCCACAACTTGGATGGGTAAACCCAAAAGTGATGCCGAGCGTAGCGTTCTTCCCAATATGGGTCCGTTACCTCATATAAGCATCCATGCATGTCTTCTCTGTGGCTCGGTGTGTCCGACACCTCGACACCTAACTGTATTAAGAGGTTATTGAATATATATATACAGGGTGTAGATTAATTGGCGGATAAACGCCAGGTAACTTTATAGATCGTGCCAAAAGAAAACGAAAATCTTAATTCCAAAATGCTGAAAAACTCTTCGTTCGGCCTCACGAGGTCCACAAAGTTTCAATTTTGTCAATACAAATATTGTTTTAACTGCGTATATTATGTACCAATTTGCTTTCTTTTTTAGTATAATAAAAATTACGAGGTTTATTGAAACTTAATAATAAAAAACATTGAAAAATATGCAAATTACTTTTGAAGAATAAATCAAATTTAAATTAAAAATACGCTTGGCAACGTAGCAAAATTTTTAATAAAATTCAAATTATAAAGTAGGCAATGCAATAAATGTCAGGGGGTCAATTCTGATCTCCGGTGACTTTTGTCATCAGTGACTTTTAAATTCAAACAAAATTCAATTTAATGAGTCTATTCTGAACATATTTTAACATCGATGTTAGCTAACATCGCTGTAGAAATTGATTTTTAACCAATCAGGTATCGAGTTATTTAAATATTGCCTAGCAACGTTCGAAATGTTAATTAACATCGCTGTAAAAAATGTTCAGAATACGGCTATAAATATTATGATATACTTTATTCTTTTGATAATCATTAATTTAAAATTGTGTGAGGTTGCACATTGACGACACATACCGAGTAGTAAAAGAAAGGGGCTGCTCGAAAACCCCCCACCACTTTTTTCAAGGTCAAGGCCGTTGCCATGGCCACGCCTCCTCAAGGCCATCACGCCCCTCCAAGGTCAAGGCCACGCCTCCTCAAGGCCATCACGCCCTCTCAAGGCCAACTCACTACCCCCCTCCAAGGCCAACCCCATTTTTCATAGTCACACGTGTTCAAGGTCATAACCACACCACTTTTTTCAAGGCCATTGCTATGGCCATTACGCCGTCCAAGGCTACACCCATTTTTCATGGTCACACGTGTTCAAGGTCATAACCACACCACTTTTTTCAAGGCCATTGCTATGGCCATTACGCCGTCCAAGGCTACACCCATTTTTCATGGTCACACGTGTTCAAGACCATAGCCACACCACTTTTTCAAGGTAAATAATTGCTCATATTTAAATTGTAGGCCATGACAACTAAGGTTAAGTCACACCCAATTTATAATTTATTTGGCACGATTCTTTCAAGTTTAGCTGTGAAGCAGTTACATATATACCAAAATAAATAATAACATCAGTTATTATACCAACTACCACCATGAATGCAACAACCTTCATTTTGTTAACGACAATTCTAAATAACACTTTATATGTTTCCAAACCCAAAAATACAAAAGAATGTTATATTTCAATTAATAATTCAACATGGAAACAAATGGATATAGACTATATTTACCATCCAAAAACATGCAAGACCTCGATAAATGCCAACAACCATTTAGGATACAACATCATTTATAGGTTAAAAAATAATACAAACATAACAACAAGTTTTCAAAATACCATTAATTTTAATAATTCAACATTGTACAATTTTGTTAACATATTATCAATTATTATTCTAACATTGTTTCTTACTTATATATTATACTTTATTACAAATAAAATGTACACTAAATATATTACTTATTAATAAATATTTTTAAAAAGTTACGAGTGCTTCATTTTCAACCACTTTCCATAATAGATCTATATTACTTTGCCAAAGTGATTTATTATTGACACTAAAAAATGTCTCTACATTTTGTTCAGATTCTTCTTTTTCAATTTCTTCTGCTACTTCAAAGAACATATCAATATTTTGTTTCCAAGGGTCATTATCTAACAGTTTATGTCCCCAAGCTAAAGTTTTCATTGAACCAGGAATTATATATCGTTTATCATCAAAATTGGTCAATGCTACTTTATTTTTTAATTCTGTATACATATTATGTAGATGTGATCGAAAAATATACATTCTACATAGCTTGTTTTTACCTTTTAGAATATTTTGAAAATCGTATACCGTCAATTGTTTATCAATAGCACAAGTTTTAACACCCTTTGCTTTTTTTGTAACTGATGTGGGTGTTACCACACAATATGCTTTTGCTCCGGTGCCATAGAAACTTTGAATTGGTTTACCAACATATTCATCTTTCATTTTACCCAAAATAGATTTACTTCTGGTTATTCCATAAATATTATTATCTTTATAATTAGATGTGTCAAAGTGATTTGAATTATTTTTCATATCATCATAAAAATTATTAGTTTTTATATCTAATATTAAGGAATCGGTATCTGTATATAATAATGACACATTTTCATTATATTTTGGTTTTAAATAATTGTAATAAAAATCATACATGACCGTCTTTGACAAATCTAATATAGAAAATCCAACATATATAGGTTTATTGTAATATATTTTTACTTTATTCATCTGAATGGCAACTAAATTTTCAGAAAATATTGAACAATTTTTAAAATTTGGTTTAGATATAAATACTTCAGCTCCAAATTGTTTACCTACTTTTTCCCAATGGCTTACAAGTTTAATATCAATTCTATTATCTAAATTTTCCATAGTTTTACCAAATACACTATTATTCATAAGTTTAAAAAATAACTTTTCAAAATCATTTTTAGAAGCATTTCGCATATTGGTATTTAAATCAATATAAGTTTTAAGCCATGGTGATTGTTGAAATTGAATAACACGATGAATTTTTTTCAATTTTAAACCGTGATTTAAACATTGTTTTAAGTTTCTGTAGTGAATAATGTATTTATTTTTGTCACATAAATTTGGAATCAATTTTTGAAACTTACCGTTTGGTGGAATTATATTTTCTGGACAAAACGGAAAATCGTTATGAATGTCATGTAATTTAGATGGATACTCCAAGTCTACTTCTAAAACATATCCCATATCAGATGAATCAGAAATATCTAATACATTTAATTGTTGAATTTGTTCAGGTGTTAACCAATAAAAACCTTTTTCGGGTAAATATTCAGACATAGAACAACCATACAAATTGGTTGCATCAAGATACATTAAAAATGAGTTTGGTTTTGATGGATTATAATTTGGTAAAAACTTGTTATTTGCTTCAGCTTGCCTACCTATACATGTACTGACACCACCGCGAATGCCCTTTTTAAAAAAATGTAACATGTCGATGTCAGTTAGTAATTCTAATTTCACTTTTGTATATTTTAACATAGCATCCCAACTTAGACCTGGTGCAGTGAAATAATGTGCAGGATCTAATTTATAATTTTGTAGGCAAATTTTACGAAAATTTTCAAAAACGTCTGCTAACAGTAGAACATCTGATTTTAAATATATATCAGCATAATCACCAATAGTTTTACATTTGAATAAATTCCACACATCACTTGCTCGTTGGTAGTCTTCACTGGAAATGTTTTCATCTCTTAATTTATCATAAAATTCTTCTATGCTAGGTAATTTTGATTCATTTAATTTTAAACAATTATCAATGTAGGAGTAAGGAAATACTCCTTTCTGTCTTATAAAATTAAATTTTGTTTGATCGTTAAAATATTTTTTTACTTCTATACATTCATGCGGATTTAAATTTTTTGATAATTTTTCTAATGATTGAGGCATAAATTTATAAGAATCTAAAAACCTCATTTGAATGTAAACATTTTTTTTATTAATTACATCAACTAGAACTTCTTTTGTAAATGATATATATTTTTCTTTTGTTTGAGCAATCACATTAATTTTTTCATTTTTTAAGGCTAAGTTTCGGATAAATAAATGTGAATCATAATTTAAATTGTGAAAAAATATTGGAATATGATTACTGCGTTTGTAATGTAAATTGCAATTGGAATGAGCAGCACCTCGAAATTTGCCAGTCAAATGACAATGATCTCTTACTTTTTCATTTACATCAGAAAAAGATAATTCACAAATATGACACACTAAGGAATTTTTAAAGTATTTTTTTTCCAATTCCGTCATTATCATTGGTTTTATTGGTTTTAAATTTTTATAATATATATTTTTTAAATCAGTTTCTAATTTATTAATAAATATTTGTTCTGAATTTGGTCCTCGATAGATTTCTAATTTTGATAAAGAATCATCATAATTACATTTAATATAGTATGCAAATGAATATGGTTCGTGTTCATATGTTTTAGTACTGAAAGACTTTGTTGGATCAGGAGAACATGTTAACATCGGTTTTAAAACACATTCAAAATCAGCATATACAACAAATGGTACCTCTAATTGTTTTTGGATATTTTCAAATTCTAATATGTTTTCAGGCAGAGATTTTCCAAATTTATTAACATTTATATTTGTGCTGGGAATTTGAGTATACAAGTAGTTGCAATCATTTTCCAAATGTTTTAATAGTTTTATATTATTTCCAAAGTATTGTAAACATCCATCACAAAAATATTTTGTTACTTTATGATTAGAAATTTGTTTGGAAACTAATTTAGATAAATTTTTAATGTAACAGTAATGATTGTTACCATCATCGTCACTGAATAAAAGTAAATTTATATGAGTTGGTTTTTTTAATTTTGTGTAATGCATTGGACCTACGATTTCATATTTCCTGATTCCATCTTTAAAGTATGAATCTAAACCGTACACATTAATTGATAAATTATTATTTTTTTCAAATTTTTCAATGTCACTTAATTTAATTGGAAAATTAATATCATTAAAATTAAACACACTTGTAAAATGCTCATATGATGTAGTTTTACTTGGATTTCCGGTAGGTTGACGTACTGCAGCAACAACACTCCACGCAAAGCAGCAATCATCTTCATTTTCAATGTTTACAATTGCTTGCTTTCTTTTTATTTCTGTGGGCAGTGGAATGTAGGATGAAGCACGGAGAGGATTATATTTGTTGAAGTTAACTTCTAGAAACAATATTTTTTCTAAAGCCCAACCTGTTATAAAAAAGGTATTTAAATATATAAAAATGAGGCAAACATAAAATAACTTTACCTGAATCACGTTCTTGAAATTCAGACATTTTTGTGTCTAGGATTTGCCTAAAAGTCTCATATAATTCTTCAAATGATGTAGAGACTGTAGCAACTTGATAAGTACTATTAAACGATTTTATTTCTCGCAAATCTTTTTCACTAATTATATATGTTCCAAATAACTCAAAACTTATTTTAACAGCACAAAATTTATTGATAACTTTATTTATGATGTTATTTACTTGATGTTTAATTTCATTCATAAAATCAATTATATTTAAATAATCATGTTTTGGTTTAAATCTATAAGTAACAATTCTACTTTTAAATGCTGTCGATACTAGCTCTACACCATCATCTATTATAAGACAACAATTTTTCTTATGGTAGAAACTCTTAAGATGATTGTTGTATGAATGTGAAGGAATGTTTGTTTTGCATTCATTGCAAAACTTATCTACAAAATATTTATATATAATAAATATTATTAATTTTTTTTAAATAAACTTACCTGGATTTGTTTTTTGTTGTTTTCTTGGAGGGGAATAATTATTTAATTTACAACTTTCTCTATAGTGTCTTTTAAGCGCACTCTCACTTTTGTATGTTTTGTTACACTCTGAACAATTCATATTTAAAACAGTATTACACGTTTGAATTATAGACTGTAAATGCATCACAAATCTCTCACAGTTTTATTTTATATGCCTTCGCCAGACTGGAATGCAGTTTGAACGCAGATGTTTTTGCAATTGGTATCGATTCCCACGGTTTTAAATGGAATGGAATGTGGTTAGAAAGCGTGAGACAGACTGTTGACCTTTATGCACATGCAATTCTCGAGTCCCACGGTTTTAAATGGAATGGAATGTGATTTGAAAGCGCGAGACAGACTGTTGATCTTTATGCACATGCAATTCCAGTCATGCGAGACAGGAAAAAACCTGTTCGTGGACGCAGCTGCAAGACAACCATTATCATACACACTTAATCTTCTTCATTGCAAAGGCCAACTCGGTGCACTCATTTCAAATCAAATTTATAAATCACAAAACTCTACATATATATTTTGGAAATGGCTTATAATTTTTCAAAATAAATCAAAAATTTACCCCCATCTACCAGCCATTTCATTTTCTTAGCCAAGAGTTCATTTGTAATACGAATCATATTTTTTAAATGTCATCATTTAAAAATTACGAAATAAAAAAATGGCTACTTCTGGTATGACTTGCGGTGTTTCAAATGGAAGCTTCATGGAACCTTCATGGTACTCAAATGAAAGCGCTCGACGAGTATGTAACAAATCTGAAATAAAAATGGCTACTTCCGGTGTTTCAAATAGGGTCATCATGGTATTCAAACGATAGCGCTCGACAAGTACGTTACGGATCTGAAATAAAAATGGCTACTTCCGGTATGACTTCCGGTGTTTTAAATGCGACCTTCATGGTACTCAAATGAAAGCGCTTGACGAGTACATCACGAATCTGAAATAAAAATAGATACTTCCGGTATGACTTCCGGTGATTTAAATGTGACCTTCATGGTACTCAAATGAAAGCGCTTGACGAGTACGTCACGAATCTGAAATAAAAACCCACACTTGACCTGCTCTCAACCGAAAACATGTAGCAAAGTTAGCTCAAGCGTACATATTTCAGAGTCAAGCACCTTAGGGCGAGTTCATAACTTCGGAAAAATATAACAAATATTACCACACCTCCTGTACATTTTTTTTTTTGCAATAGAGTGGTGGGGTGAGCAGAGGGGCTATATAACAAGTACACTCGCTTATTCGTAGTATTGTACAACAACACGTCAAATAACTACTTTATGATGGTATCCGAACTATTGAATAACAGTACATATTTTCTCAACAAGTCCAAGAGCAAGTTAATTAAAGTAGGGATTCTCCCAGATTTTCAAGATTTTTATCCGGTCGTTCAAATATGTGGCAACTCAAAGCAATGTGTTCTATTCAGAGAAAGTGAATGGATGCAGTTCTTGGATCTGCAGGGTATTATTACCAACTACTTGCAGAACACTAATGAAGAACAATGGAATCCAATTTCAATGCAAAGACTAACACTTCATTTTCAAAATTACAATAAGAAAAAAATTATAAAAATTTCTGATACAAATTCTTCATATGTATTGTTAGCATTTGAATCTGTTCTGGAATTATGGAAATTGCTACCACTGGTTAAAGATCTTCTGGAGAAACTCAAGAAGCAACAATTTTCAACGTTTTACAATAATTTGATTTATAACTTGGTGAATATGAATGGCAATTGTTTACAAAACACCGAAGTGCTAATGTCACCGTTCAATGCGAATGACAATGCACATGGAATAAAGGAACTTCTCTGCATGCTCCCGGACTTATTCGAACAGGATATCAATAAACGTAAACTTTCTATTAACACTAACAAAATTATTTCTGATGTAATTGCTGACATGTAATTTTTCATAAATAAATAAGATTTAGAATATAAAAAAACTATATTATTTATTATGTAACAAAATCCTCATGTGAATTGTAAATTATTTTATAGGGTTATTCACTTGTCTGCAAATGTTCCTCGCTGTACAATAATATAAATTATTGCCGCGGGTGAAACAGCTCATTGGATATCCAGTTTTATTTCGACACAAGAAAAATAAATAGGACATAAATGATATTTTAAATTTGCAGTGAATTATTACTGAATTATTATTTAATATGCAGTTTTAAATGTAGAAAAATCACAACACTTGTAAATAATTGTATAATTAAATTGAAACTGCTGGTTAATGTAATAAGCGTGGACATAATATTAAATTCTTAACGGTATTTAATTATTTCGTATCATTTTGGAAAGATAATTAAGTGGAACAAAATTTACAAAAAAAAATATTTATTCTTGTAATTGTTGTAATACATCAAGTAATAATAAATAATAAATCCTTTCTGATATTTTCTTAAACTTTTTTCGATCTTCTTTTTTTTCTTCTCCTTTGCTAAGCAATTTTGCAAATTCACAATTTGGTGACAATCTTATATGTTCCCCCATAGCTGTATCGGTTGGTTCCCAACGTACAATATTGACTCCACAGCGAAAGCAACGAACGTGGTCCATGTGTTGTAAGTAGACAAAACCAGCTTTAGCGAGTGATTTGGGTGTTACAACTCCAACCCAATTCTTAAATGTATGCAATCGTTCTTCAAATATTGAAAACCTTGTAGGGGAAACACCATCATCCAAAGACATTTTTAACGAACACTGAGGTTGAGTACGTTTGAAATCTCTTATATGCTAGTGGTGGGTAGACATGTTTATTGGACATTATTCTTTGAAATCCAAGAGTTGTGTGATGAGTCAAATCCCAACCACTTAACAAATACTTTATTACCTTTTCTTTTAATTACTTTTTCAACCAAATAAATATCTGGATATTTTGCTTTTTGTAGTTCATATTCATAGAAACCACCCTTTATCTCTTGTTTACTTTGATCGATTAATAAATATGTTAATGGATATGTTGATTGAATTTTATCTATAGTAAATATTTCATTTGACCAGTTTGGAGTATATCCTTTAGCAAATTCACTTCTATATTTACTTATACGTACGTTGTCACCAACACGAAATTTCTTAGTCTTAGGGTCAACCAATTTTAAATGATTGTATGAATTTTGTAAGATAGCTTTTTCTGTTTTATTGTCAACATTAATGGGTTTCATGCCAATAGTGCTGTGTTTGGTATTATTGTATTTGTTAACAATTTCTGGTAAAATATCTAACCATTTATAATTTCCTTGTAAACTAAACTGTTTCCACATGTTGTTCTTTAGAGTGCGATTAACTCTTTCTACAACGGACGCCTTTTGAATTGAATATGTGCTATAGTGATTTATGTTGTATTTTTTCATTAACGTTTGAAAGTCTTTATTGTAAAATTCCGTACCCATGTCTGTTTGAACATTTTTGACAACATTTTTTTTAATTAAAAATATCTTTTCCATGGCTGATGAAACATTTTTTCCAGTCTTTCTTTTTACTGGAAATGCCCAAACAAATTTAGAAAATACATTAATAACTACTAAAATATATCTAAATCCTTTATTGAATTTAGCATAAGGTATCATTTCCACTAAATCTGCTTGAATTAAATCTTTAAGACCTTTTACTATAACATGTCTTCGTTTGAAATTTTTACGAGCTGGTTTGTGAATTTCTTCAACAATTTCTTGTTTAACATTTGTTATCTTATTCTTAACCATTTTCTTCAACAACTGGACTATATTCTTCTTCCACAAGACATTTAAGTACCAACTCAGCATATAACGTTACCATATTTCCACCAACATATTGTTCCGGAAATTCTATAGTATCCCCCCTTTTTAAAGGTAAATTACGTAGAGCATTCTCATAGAATGGTGAATCGTTTATTCTTATTTGAGAATTATTACTAATGAAAGCCGATACAATTGTAGCCGATTTGTATGGAAAGATGTAATTTGATAAAGTATTATATAAAAGATATCTATTGTTGAGCGTTGTATCACTAAAAAAATTTAGTGTAGTTGTATAACTGTATTTTTTTGGTGATGTTGATTGAAGTATTATGTCGATATCGTTATGTTTTGAATAAAGTGTTCTTCCAAATTTATCAATGGTCATGTTTATTTCTTAAAACTCAATCAGTTAATGAGAGTTTACATCTATGTTACCGTTATTTAATAATTTTTGCTTCTCGCAACTCTTCAATTATTGAAGTAATTTCATTATTATGTCCAGTATGCCCAGCAGCTTGGGAAGAAATTAGAAGGCGCAGACGATTAACTAATTCATTAGGATTGTCCCAATATATAAATTCTAATGGCTTATTGTCGTATTCAAGTAGTGCTTTACCTGTACGAAATGATTGAGGTGTG
Source organism: Tachinus rufipes (assembly GCA_963932245.1). NCBI lineage: Eukaryota > Metazoa > Arthropoda > Insecta > Coleoptera > Staphylinidae > Tachinus > Tachinus rufipes. Next base: position 6,814,722 of record OZ010743.1, read on the forward strand.
AGTCTAACCGGAATTGCTTTTCGCCTATCAAGCAAAGGTGCAATTATGTTATTATATTTTGGTAGTTTAGTTCCTATTAATTTACCGGTTGGTATATAACCATGTTTTGCTGCATTTGTTTTATTAACAATTTCCATATAATTAGTTACATCCACACTCCTAAATCCTGTTGGTACCTTCTTGAATAATAACTCATACAAACCCGGTGTACCTGTATATATGCGTTCAAAAGTTTGCCCATTTATAACTGTTTTAATAACTACATCATCACCTCTGAAGGTAACAACTCCATTACCAATAGCATAATTATGTTTGTCTCCATCTTCAGTTGGTACCACTCTTATTCCATATGTGTGATCCATAGCCCTCGTTGTATCAGATATCATGTCGTAAATGTAGGCTTTAGGTAATGTGGAAAATTGTTTTACATATTCATCCAAATCACTCATCTTTTTAGTTTGGACTTCAACATTTGCATATTCATCATCATCATCATCATCATCATCATCATCATCATCATCATTATCAGCAACATATAGGTCTTCGACTATTGGCTGTGTATTGGATGTAGAAGGGGTGTGCTCGTAAACTTGTGGAAGAATACTTGTATCAATGGTAGTATTAGTTGGTGTTACAAATTCTTCCATTTTAATAGGGGATGACCTTCTACCATACTTTTTCTTTTTTGGTGTTTCATTTTTAATTTCTTCAGTTTCCTCAATTTTTTCAAATTTTGGTTCCAATTTAACTTTGAGATTTGCAATAAGGTCTTCTATTGGTTTGGTTATTGGTTGATAGGCCGATCGCATATGTGACTGCGACTGTGCATAATCAGATTTCAAATCTTGAAACTTTTTTTTTACAATACGTCGAGTTTTTAATAACTGCTTGACTAATTGCTTGTCCATGATGTTTATTAAACTACATGTAGATGCAAACTGTTGGAACTCAAACATACAATATATTTATATATTGTTTATAAATAAATAAATGAATCAAATCCTTTTCTATAGCGTCCAGATTTTATTTCACTTTCTTTATCAATAACTAAAAATCCATATTTCTCTTTCCAACAATAGGAACAAATATCTCTAAATTGTTGGTATGACATATCTACACCTACATGATCATCGTAAATGTGTTTTAAATTGGTATTATCTTGCTCAAATATAATCAATATATTAGCATTATCTCTTATAAGTTGTTTTGGTATTTTAGTGTATGTTTGACAAATATAAAAGCAATCTATGTTATTGTGTCGACCAAAACTAAAATAATCCCTCATTATGCTTTGATTGCAACATACAACATCATCAAATATAAAAACTGAATTTTCTTTGGTTTCTTGTGGTGATGAAATCTGATCACTGTTATCATATTCAAAATAACCCATACCCTTTATAGGTTCAATAACTTTTTTTAAATATTGATATTTTGATTGATGTAATGTTTTTGAGTAAATATAAACATTTTGAAATCTTAAACCGTTTGGATGTAAAAGTAAACTAATTATAATATTTGTTTTTCCACACCCAGAACAACCAATAATCAATCCTCTTTTACAACCACCACTAAGCAACTCACTATGTCGTTGAAACGTATTCTCAGAACAATCTACATCTTGATTGTTAATTGGTAAAGATTGAGTTTGTTTTACAACTCTCATTATGCTTCTAAATCTGTAGTTAAACTGATCAATTTGTCAATACTTCATAGAATATATAAGTACACCTACATTCTGTATTGTTATTTAGTATATTATGTTAACTCGTAAAAGAAAGACTAAACGTACCAAAAAAATTAACGGACGTGGATTTGTCAACAAATTAATTAATAAAACTACACGGGAATTTCATATTCCGGGATACAATTTTTGTGGTCCAGGAACAAAATTAGAAAAAAGACTCAAAAGAGGTGATAAAGGTATAAACGTATTAGACGATCACTGCAAACAACACGATATTGCATATTCAAAATATTCTGATATTTCTAAACGACACGAAGCGGATAGATTACTAGCCAGACAAGCTACAATAAGATTAAAAGCACCTGACGCTAGTTTTGGTGAAAAGTTTGCTGCACTAGGTGTGTCTGGTGTTATGCGCGTAAAAACCAAATTAGGTATGAGTCTAAGACGTCAAAAAACTTCAAAACGAAAAATTTCAAAATCAAAGTCTAATGTAATGTCAGCAAAAATTAAATTAGGTAAAGGTGGTAAACGTAAAACAAAATATATAAGAAAAAGAAAAATACCTTCAAGGATTATTAAAATACCACAAAGCGGGGGTTTCTTAGGAGCTATAGTTTCTGGCGCTATCGGAATTGCAAAAGCTATAATAAAGAAAAGAGCATTAAAAAGACAACTAGAAGAACAACAACGACATAACAAAGTGGAAGAAGATGTATTAAAATCCAAAGTAAATAGCAAAGAGGGTTATAAAATTGGTGATGGTTTATATGTGAAACCATATAAACGTGGTCACGGTCTTTACATTTATCCTTACAAAAAAAACTAATAAGAAAGCTACCACAAAGAGCATTAACCAATATTGACTTGTATAAATATGCAAAAAACATTCCATATTTTAGAGGTGTATACATGCTAGATGAATTACCAACTAAAATGAATGCAAAAGAATGTGGTATTGTAAATTTAGAAACAAAATCAAAAATTGGTTCTCATTGGGTAGCTTATATTAGAAATGATAATAATATTAAATATTTTGACAGTTTTGGTAATTTAAAACCACCTTTAGAATTAGTAAGATATTTTTATAAAGATGGTAAAAAGAATATTTTATATAATCATGATGCTTTTCAAAAGTATAACACCTATAATTGTGGACATTTATGTTTAATATTTTTATATGAAAATACATTATGAAAAATCCATCATTCGTATGTTTGATGTCAAACGAGTATGTCTTATAATATTACTTTTACTGGCAAAAGTTCAATCTTAGAGGCAGATTTCAATCCACCTTTATATTTAAAACAAGATGAAAATTATGTATTAGGCTTAACAAATTTTGAATCATTTTATTCAATTGCAAACATAGATGAAAGCAATAACAAATTTTACTATGGTGACAATAAAAAAATTACAATTCCTATAGGATCTTATGAAATTACTGATTTAAACACATATTTACAAAAACAACTACAAAAGCATAACGAAGACATCAAAATTAGAGGAAATAATAATACATTAAAAGTGCATATAAAATGTACAGAACCTATTGATTTTACTAAAGAAAATTCAATTGGAACATTGTTGGGTTTTAGCAAAAGAATATTACCAAAAGATATTTCCACTGAATCAGACTTTTCAACAGATATTTTAAAAATAAATTCTTTATGTGTGGATTGTAGTATAACAACCAGCTCTTATAGAAACGGAAGATTGGGTCATACATTGTTTCAATTTTTTCCCACGGTACCACCAGGTTATAAAATTGTACAGTCTCCCGAGACGGTTATATATTTACCAATTAATACATCAACTATTAATAACATAACACTTAAAATAGTGGATCAAGACGGAAATATAGTCAATTTCAGAGGAGAGACCATCACAGTAGGACTTCATTTAAAAAAAGTTTCTTAAATATGGTAGTGCAATATCATAGCATGCGTAATTATGGTTACAAAAACTTACAATATAACTTGACTACAACAACTAATTCCATCATTAGACAATCCGCACGCAGTAGATTAACATCAGAAAACATTATATTTTTAAAGTCTTTAGGATTTAAATTATATTAAATAATGAGTATACTTAATGTTAAAGAAAATGTCTTTATCGACAACTCAATCGCAAATTCTCAATTTCACACTCATCAACCATATGCATCAACAAGTTTTAACAACAATGATGAAATCAGAATTCCGATTCAACAACAAGATATGTACACATTGCCAAGTGAAAGCTACATTTACATAGAAGGCAAATTGCAAGCTGATGATTCTAAGAAACCAAAAAAAACAAAGTTTATTAACAACGGTATTGCGTACTTATTTAGTGAACTTCGCTATGAATTAAATGGTGTTGTTATTGACTCTACTAGAAATGTTGGTTTAACATCAACATTGAAAGGTTACTTGTCCTTCAATTCTAATCAAAAATTACAAAACGCTGGATGGTTATCAAAAACGGCTACAGAACAAGATGATATGGTAGATGCGGATGGAAATTTTAATGTTTGCATACCACTTAAAATGTTATTAGGTTTTGCTGAGGATTATAAGAAAATTATAATAAATACCAAACAAGAACTGGTTTTAATACGTAGTAATACCGATCTTAATGCACTTGTATCTACTGAATAAGAAGGTGTTAAGGTGACAATTAATAAAATCAATTGGAAAGTTCCTCACATTTCTGTAGGATTGGCTGAACAACTTAGATTGACAAAATTGTTAGGAAAAAATGAGGATTTATCTATAGCTTTTAGATCTTGGGAATTACATGAATATCCTGCGTTGCCACAAACAACAAGACATACATGGGCTGTGAAAACGGCTACTCAATTAGAAACACCAAGATATATAATTTTTGGGTTACAGACTGATCGTAAAAACAAAAAACTTAAGGATATGAGTCAATTTGATGATAATGAACTTACAAATCTTCGAGTTTATTTAAACTCTGAAAGATATCCTTATGATAATTTAAATTTAAATTTCAAAACAAATCAAATTGCGCAATTATATGAAATGTATGCAAATTTTCAACAATCTTATTATCACAAAGAAATTGAACCTCTTTTTAATCGCAAAGAATTTAAGGAAACAACACCAATAGTACTCATCGATTGTAGTAATCAAAACGAAACATTGCAATCAAATGCTGTTGAAATTAGAATTGAATTTGACACAAGTGAACCTACAAAAGCCAACACTTCTGCTGTATGCCTCATTCTTCACGATAAGATGATCAGTTACAATCCATTCACCAAAGCGGTCAGACAGTTGTAAATGGATAAAGAATTTAATAAAAGGTTAATTATTCATAAGATAAAATTAAAGAGGTTAAAAAAACAAATTCATTTGTACTCTCTTAAAAATAAACTTTTTAAAGAGTTTTCTAAATTGAAAATAAAATGTTAATTATTGACGTCCAAGGATTTAATATTGGTTCTAACGAGTTTTCACCGAAAGAATTGGCAATTTTTAATGGCACTCAAATAGCCCACTACGTATTCAAACCTCCCTTTCCATTCCACTTATTGGAAGCAGAATTTAAAAAGCAAGCTATATGGTTAATCAATAATCATCATTGCATCAATTGGAGTCAAGGATTTACACCACAACATCAATTTAAAAATATACTACAAGACATCAAAGATGATACGATTTATGTTAAGGGAAGAGAAAAAGTTATTTTTTTACAAAAATTTACAACCATACCTATACAAGAATTTGATGAACATCCAGCTTTAACTCTAACGGAATCAAAATGTTTATATCACTCAAAACATGTCTCTATGTGTGCATTATCAAATGTTTATCAATTGTATAATGATTTTGTAATGAATTAATAAAACATTTTTTTTAATATATATTTTTTATTAAAACATCAATACATAAATTACAGGTAAAGTTTAATATCAGCAGCAAATCTAAACAATACATCGACTTCTAGAAATCCGGTGTATAGACGATTTAATGAAATATTTTTATTTAAAAAATCGGTACAAATATTTATTCCATATTTATATTTCCCATTTAGAGTATTTATATCTTGTTCAAAAAATGGGTGCATAATCTTATTATTAATCCATCCAACATCCTTGGATAAGTTTTCAAGTTTTTTATGTATTTTTTGAATTGTTGCGTTTACTTCCATCGTATTGGGTTGATTTAAAATATCATCTGGAAGAAAATTTTCCATTTCTTTTAAATATTTAAATAAAACACTGGACTTTTCAAATTTTTGACAAAATTGTTTTAATGTAATATGATGTTCTAAAACTTTTTGACACAATTCCACCCCATGTGTATACATATCATCAATTTTTCTTAAATCCATTTTCAAATCTTCATTTTCTATACTTCTTCGCATTCGATCACAATCTTCAGAAAGTTTTTTTAATATATGCATTACTCTAGTAATTGACGAAAATAAATCCACTGATGTTAATTCATTTTTTTGACGAATGTTGCATTTTATGTGGTTTGGTAAAAACTCTTCTATATCATAGATAAAATCATATAAAATGTCAATTTTTAATAATTGCTCACAAAACTCTTCTAATGAAATTATACCAAGATGATAATCGTAACAAATCTTCATCCCCAAACCATACTTTGTTTCTCTCATTTGATAAACTTCATCACTTTCAAAACTATCAATTCGATTTTGGGCACGACAAGCATCCATACAGAAAATGTAAAACCGATTATGTAAAGTTTCTATTGCACTTTTTAAATCTGTTGGTATTGGTAAGTTCATCTCAGCGTATGCAGCCCACATGGTTGAAACTCTAGAAATTCAGGTAATACCGCTCATTTATATCTATATTCCCCACCATCAAAACGTTAATTACACTTTCCACTACCACTACATCGTTCAAGGTAAATTCTGTTCCTGTGTCCTTCATCCAAAACAGATGATATGATTTTATCTATTTTTTCAATACGTTGTGCAAATCTACTTCTATCTATTGCTTTAAGCATCCAAACCCCCTTTCTAGCTTGTTGATGTGCAAAGTTCCAAACATACATATATTTTATTTTGTTTTTGTCTACAAAGTGTACACGTTTCATTTTACAATATGGTTTATAGATCTAATAATAAAAATAAAACTATTTATTCTTAAATATATTCATTTAATATATCTTTCTCAAAATCATCTAATATTATTACAATGTGGATTTTATAACACTCATCATACAGTTTTAATCGTAATATTTTTAAATTATGATTATACACAATAAGATTAGGGTCTAGTTCCAAATTGTTCAAGTCTTCATCAGTAAATTCCACAATAATTTCTTCGTAGGCTTGTAAATCCACGTTCATCATACCAAGCAAAATGTATGCTTTTTGTTGAAAATATTCCGTTGCAATATTGGGGAGCATTGGAATTTCTACACCATTGTTTATAATAAGAACCTCTACAGGAGGTAAATATGCAACTTCTTCGAAAGACATTGATGTAGTGATGCTTAACGTTGAACTGAATAGTATAAAATTTACTTTAAAACTTATAGGAGTTCTAACCGATTGGTTTGTAAGAGGTTGGATTACAAGAATAATGTGTTTCACACAAAAATCACATAATAATTTTGTCTAAACACAACATACGAAGGGAAAGTGGTTGGAATTGTTTCTCAATAATCCTATTATGATATTTCTGAATGCGCATTTTCTTAATAAATTTGTTGTTGTGTAACAAATTTTTACGACATATGGACCACCATTTCCGATTTTCAAAATATATAGCACTCATACATATACCCATATCAAATTCTCGTATAATTGAATTTGAAAATGATTCACGTGATCCAAACTCCATATTTGTTTTAACTATTATATTAAATACGATGTGTCCATTGCATTGTAAATAAAAGTTATTCATTTGATCTCCTCCAGAATAATATTCTTTTTCAATTGGTGTAAAGTTAAATCCTATACTCTTTGCATTTTGTATAACTAAATGTGCTTCTTTTGTGTTAGTAAATATATCAATATCTTTATAGGAATTTGTTCGGTTTAATAAATATGATGCAAATCCTCCACAAATACACCAGTACCCGGATACACACTTCATTAATTTAAGAACTTGATTTAAAATATTTATATCTTCATTCTTAATTACATTAATGTTTATTAATTTAGATATTAATTTTATATTAATTTTATAAAAATAATTAATGACATCCATTACTACTACTATCTTTTATAATTAAAGTTATATTCAATAGTTAAAATGCAGCTGAGTAACATTATATATATAAATAAAATTGAACACGTGTGACCATGAAAAATGGGTGTAGCCTTGGACGGCGTAATGGCCATAGCAATGGCCTTGAAAAAAGTGGTGTGGTTATGACCTTGAACACGTGTGACCATGAAAAATGGGTGTAGCCTTGGACGGCGTAATGGCCATAGCAATGGCCTTGAAAAAAGTGGTGTGGTTATGACCTTGAACACGTGTGACTATGAAAAATGGGGTTGGCCTTGGAGGGGGGTAGTGAGTTGGCCTTGAGAGGGCGTGATGGCCTTGAGGAGGCGTGGCCTTGACCTTGGAGGGGCGTGATGGCCTTGAGGAGGCGTGGCCATGGCAACGGCCTTGACCTTGAAAAAAGTGGTGGGGGGTTTTCGAGCAGCCCCTTTCTTTTACTACTATACCGCATTATTAAATTATGAATGGTGTTTTGATGCATTTGCAAAATATATTAGGTTTGTTCCAACCGACACCAAAAGCGGTTTGGGACCGTCAGGAACTGTGCACACAAACAATTACTGTGTATAAAAGATTGCCTAAGGATGACAAATATTTGTTTGTGTGCACAGTTTGGACGGTTTGCAAACTGTCCAAACCGTAGGTTGGAACAGACCTATTATGTTGCGTTCGTCTAGTATGCGGCGGTCTGCCTTATGTCTGTCTCGGATTAACAACTACTAGGTTGCCATGTCAATCCCGTGACCACCCTTGACAAAAACCATAGGTGATTTTTGTCGTTTCACCATGCGGCTAAAATGCGTTTTCAAAATAAATGTGTGAATCCAGCAATTTATACATTGCAGCTGATACAACTATTATAAATTATTAGATTCTGCCATAAATAAAAATATTAATTATTTCAATGCACAATTGTTTGAAAATATATTTAAAATAATTGACATGAATATAGCAACTCTGACAGATTTAACATTTAACGCCGGCGTCATAAATTTGATATCGATACGTGCTGTAAAGTGTTTAGAAGTAAACGGTGGCCAATTTGAACATTTGTAGTTTATAATAAAAAATAAAATTTGATGTGTGTATTAAATTGCCTATTTTATGTGTATTAAGTTGCCTACATTATAGGTTTGAATTTAGAAAGTTTGCAACGTTGCCAAGCGTAACAAAACTTTGAGGACCTCGTGAGGCCAAACGAAAAGTTTTTCAGCATTTTGGAATTAAGATTTTCGTTTTCTTTTGGCACGATCTATAAAGTTACTTAGCGTTTATCCGCCAATTAATCTACACCCTGTATAGACACATTTAATGTGTTTATCATAAAATTCATAAAGCTTTAACAAAGGAAACTCTTTTATTGCATGAAACAAAAATACAGTAAAAGTTGCTCAAAAACCTAATTTATTACATAAAATTTGCACCAAAAACACATGTTCTGCATAAAATTCATCAAACTTAAACACAGTTTTGAATTAAATCTATATAACTCCGTAAAAATCTCTTAGGACCGGTATTATAAAGACAAAATAAATCACCGAATAACAAATCTCAAATTAAATATATTTGACGAATAAACGTATTCCGGTATTATAAAACTAAATTAACTATTCGTAAAATAAGAAATTGCAACGCCGCATTTATATGTTATTTTAATATTGTAGTTATTGATGTGTTATATTGTAGCCTTTGTTATATTACAATAATCCCCTACAACATATTGAAAGTCAGTTGCATAACATCGTAGAGCAATTCAAAAGCTGATGTTCAACAGAAATTGCTTCACATTAAAAATTACCTAAGAAACATGACATATGTCAAGTTATTCATTGAATAAATTTTAATCCCTAGATTTTGGATGATTAATTTACTCCATAGATTTAGTTACCTACTTTTATTATTTGACGTTTATAATACCGAAATCAGCCAATTAAAATAATTTACTTGGTTAGTAAATAAAATCTACAGATTTTAATGGTTTATAATACCGGCCCTTAGAAAACTAACTTATTGCATAAAATTTGTACAAAAGATACATTTTATGTTTTCAGCATAAAATTCATCAAACTTTTAATTAAATTATGTGTTTTTTTGTGCAAAATTTATGCAATAAATTTGTTTTCTGTGTAATTTTACAGTATTTTTAGCATACATTCAATTTCTAAACAAATTCAATCTTCGTACGTTATACTAGGGGCACTGTTCAAAGTTCGCGGAATCAAGTACTGCCTGTATAGCCAGCGTTCTGCGATTATCATATTCGTAAAGCTTGACGTTTTTCACCTATAATTCAGTTGACAGTTCGATTTCAAACTGCTCGGTTTCGTTTCAACATAATTTAATGAGAGTAATAATTGTGTGAAAAATGGAAATTTGGAATCGTGACTTCCGAGTGATGATTTTTTATGATTTTCGATACGGTTTAACACCTCAGCAATGTGTGGAAAAAGAAGAACAACAAATGGTTCGCAGAACCCAAGCGTGGAAGACCAACGTTTGATGACGATCTTCGCGAAAGTCGTCCTCTGTTGTCGCGAAAAATATTGACGCTCTGCGTGAAATAATTTTGTCCTTAGGCATTACAGCAAAATAAATACATACAATTTTGCACAATCATTTGCATGTCAGGAAGCTTTGCAGTCGTTGGATCCCACACAATTTGAAAGAAGAACAAAAACAGGCACGTGTCAAGTGGTGCAAGGAAATGCTAAATAAATTCGAAGGGGGTTGTTCAAATTCGGTATATACATAACATCGTAACAGGTGATGAATCTTAAATATATTCATATGAGCAAAACTAAACAGCAATCGACTGTATGGGTGTTGCAAAATGAACTAAACCCACAAAAGTGGTGAGTTCACAAAGCGTTTCAAAATTGCTTGTTTCTTCGGAAAAACGGGTCATGTTGCAACTCTTGCATTAGAGGATGAAGGACAGTTAAAGCTGACTGGTATACTTCAATTTGTTTGCCAGAAGTTATCGCTGAAATCAGAAGGAACAACATAAACCGGCAAATCATTGTTCATCATGACAATGCAAGCGCTCACAGAGCACGACAAACTGTAGAGTTTTTGATCAGTAACAACATCCAATTAATGACTCATTGCCCATATTCGCTTGATTTATCGCCCAATGACTTCTTCCTATTTCGACATATCAAAAATAAAATGCGTGGCAAGCGTTTTTCATCGCCTGTTCACTTGTTTTGGAGGTACCTCGCTCAGAGTAGCAAAATTGTTTTGAAGATTAGTTTCATCGGATGCAATGATGTGTAGATTTTAAAGGAGAATATTTTTAAAAGTCATAAAGCGATTTACATAACGTAATTTGTGTTTTCTTTACATTTTCCGCAAACTTTGGCAGTACGAGGGGTATTAACGCAGAATTGTCATAAAATCTTGCTAAAATGTCCCATTAGCAGAGCCGTCGCGATAAGTACGGTTGCCTGTGTGCAAAACATAAATATGCCGCTTTTTATAGCATATAAAGTAAAACTCATGGGTGTTGTTTGTGTGATGATTCAAAATTATTTTGGAATTTTTGAGACTCACCGCAAAGTATTCAGAACGTACAATTCCATCAGTGCTTTATCTTACAATTGAATATACTATCTCAGTGCCTATAGACAAACATATATGTTCAAAGATGTAATCACCAGTATATGTACAAAGTTTTAGTTATGTTGGCAAATATGTGTTACGGTAACAAATCGAGACACTTGATTTTGTTGCCCAGTCCACACTTATTGAAAAAATATGTAAGATCTATATTAAAAAAGTTAGAGAACCTGTCCCTAAAAACAGCTAAAACTTTCAGTCATTTTTTATGAGTTTTCTGTAACTTTTTGGTCAAAATACAGTATTTTTTTAAAACTTTAATTCAAAATTGCAAACAGTATCTTCTAGAGTATTTTCTTTTTTTGCAAAAATTGCATTTTTTTATTACTTTTTGGTTTAAAAAGCATTTTCTATTAAGTATTTTGTCAGAATCATTTTGTAAGACTTTTTAGTCTATAATTGTTTTTTGTTTAATTTTTAAGCTGAAACAGTATTTTTATTAGTTTTCTCTAATTTTTTGAACAAAATCACATTTTTTGATTATTTATTGTTCAAAAATGCATTTTTATTAAGTTTTTAACACGTTAGTCCAAGATTAATTTTTTTGTTTTATTTTTAGTACATTTTTTAGTTTTCTGTAACTTTTTTGCACAAAATCACATTTTTTGAATACTTTTTGTTCAAAAATGCAGTTTTATTAAGTTTTTATTTATTCATAAACAGCATTTTTTAAACACGTTTTAGTAAAAGATTGCTTTTTTGTTTAATTTTGAGTCCAAAAGCAGTCTTTTCTATAAGTTTTCTGTAACTGTTTTTGCACAAAATCACAATTATTATCAATTTTCGGTCTAAAAAGTTATCACTTTCTAGTCTTACTCAAAAACAGCATTTTCTGAAAACATTTTAGTCCAAAATTGCTTGCTTTGTTTTATTTTAAGTAGAAAACAAGATTTTTATGATTTTTCTATAACTTTTTTGCACAAAAAAACATTTTTTTATTACTTGTTGGTCTAAAAAACATTTGTTATTAAGTTTTTAGTCAGAAACAACATGTTTTTGTTTAATTTATAGTTCAAAACAGTATTTTTTATGAGTTTTCTTGTACAAAATCATTTTTAATTATTTTTGGTCTAAAAGCATTTTCTATTAAATTTTTAGTCAAAAACAACGTTTTCTAAACACTTTAGTTCAAAATTGCTTCTTTTGTTTATATTTTAGTTCAAAACATCATTTCTGATAAGCTTTGTTTCTAGCACAAAATCACATTATTAGTTTTTAGTCAAAACAACGTTTTCTACACATTTTAGTCCAAAATTGCTTCTTTTGTTTAATTTTGAGTTTAAAACAGTATTTTCTAATGAATTTTTTCTATAAAATGTTTTAATTACTTTTTGGTCTAGAAACGTTTTCTAAAAATTTAATCCAAAATTGCTTCTTTTGTTTAATTTTTATTTCAAAACAGTATTTTCTGTTTTCTTTAACTTTCTTGCACAAAATCACACTATTTCATTAATTTTTAGTCTAAAAAGCATGTTCTATAAGATTTTTAGTCAAAAATGTAATTTTCTAAGAACCTCTTTTTCTTGAAGTTGTACGTCTAAAGTTTATACACTTCAATTTATTCTTTCTATTGTGCACCTTTGATTGTTACTCTTTTAGTAGATGCATTACCATAGTTATCAAAAGCAAGTTCAAGTCCATTAAGCATTTCTGTGGTTTTTTATTTGCTAGTCCGCTTCAAGGTTAACTTCTTCTTCTTCTTGTTTGCAATTAAGAACTAAGTCCTTCCTTCGTTTAGGTAGTCTGTCTAAAGGTTTCTACTTTGGAATATTTGATCTTTACCTCATTTGGAAATTTTGTTGTAGTTCATTCTATTCACATGGTCCTCTATTGCCATCTTTGTGATTTGATCAATCTAGCTATTTTTTCAGTATCTAGTTCTTCGAAAATGTAGTTTACTGCTTTTATTGTTCTAACTTTTTATTTCCGTGCTCATCATTAGTCTTTTAATTTTAAATGTTTCTGCTTTAGTTTTAGCGGCATAGGTTATGATCACACAAGTTTTGTAGATTTTAACTTTGCCCTGTTACCTTCTATACTCTAATCCTTTGGAATACAGATCACCAAATGTGCTCCTAATGTTCGACTACAAAACATTAAACAAGAAACTAACAACAAAGTCTAACCACAATTGAGCCAAAGAGCTGACAAAACAAGTCTATTTTGATAAAGCGACTATCTATGCCACAGGAACAATAACTTGATCACAGACACAAATTTAATTTTTTTTTTAAATAATCTTAACTCAATAATCAATTCAAATACATTTTTGGCCGCTTTATTCATTTGGCCGCCGTGGGCACCGCACACATCGCACAATATGTTGCGACGGTCTTGCCCATTAGCGTCAAAGATGACATAAAATAAACGACCTTAAAACATGTTTCATCAGAAATGCCGGATCTAGGGAAGACCTCAACGTCGATTCGAGCTCGGCCCACGTGCCTTGGCCTCACGCGGAATTTGCATTAATGCAAAGCATCCAAATCGGCCGCCATTCAACAGTTCAATAAATTTTATGCGGAAAATGGCTTTTTTGTTCGAATTTTATGCAGTAAATTAGTTTTCTGAGCGATTTTCACGGTATTTCGTCGTAATTTTTTATATAAATTTAATGAAAAACTTTAAAGTGAAAAGAGTTTCGTGTAATTAAGTTTTATGAATTTCATGCTGAACACATTAAATGTGTTTTTTGTGCAAATTGTATGCAATAAATTTGTTTTCTGCTCAATTTTACGGTATTTTTGGCATACATATATTTTCTAAACAAATTCAATATTGTTCAAAACTAACTAACTGCGGTCATAAAATATTAAAATAGAATCAAATATAATCAAAATCCGGCCAAAAACAGTTTAAAAATAAACAATTTTATTCATAAAATATCTAAAATCCAAACTTATATTGTTAGAAAGTATCAAAATTCAGATATAAGTTGTTGAAAAGTGTAAAAATGTTCAAAAAATTTCATAAACTGCAAAATTCTATTCATAAAATGTCAAAAATGGCAAAATCTGACCATAAAATATGAAGACATTGTTAGAAAAAGCCAAATTTGGCCATAAACTGTTGAAAAATGTAAAATTCTATTTAGGAAATGTCAAGAATAGTAAAATCCGCCCATGAAATATCAATATAATGTTAAAAAAAAAGTAAAGTTTGGCCATAAACTGTTGAAAACTGCAAAAATGTATTCATAAAAAGTCAAAAATAACTAAATGCGATCCTAAAACATTGAAATATTTTTAGATAAAAAAAAAGGTCAATGTTAATGTTTTTTATTCATATAATATCAAAAATAGCAATACCCAATTATACCAAATAAACAGATTTTTCAAAAAAAAAAATCAAAATCAGGCCATGAAATATGAAAATATAATACCAAAATCCGGCCTTTTTGCTGAAAAATGTAAAATTCTATTCATAAAATGTCAAAAATGTTAAAAAAACAAAATCCAGCCATAAACTGTTGTAAAATGTAAAAATCCGGAAATAAAATATCAAAATATTGTTATAAATAGCAATATTTTAGTTAATAACTTTTATAAAGTGACAATCAAAAAATATTGTTAGAAATAGCAAAATTCTGTTTAGAAAATGTCAAAAATAGTAAAATCCGACTTTGAAAATTTAAACAATTGTCAGAAAGCGTATAAAATCCGGCCATAAACTCTTAAAAAGTGTAAAATTTTTCATAAAATAATTGCAAAAAGCATCTTTAAAATATCAACGAAATTTAAAAAAAAACCAAAATCCAGCATAAACTGTTGAAAAGTGCTAAATCTGGCCATAAAATTAAAAAAAAAAAAATGTCAGAAAGCAGCAAAATCTAAAAAATTGGCAACATTTTTATATGAGATTTCAAAAAAACCAAATCAAAGTGCAGAATCCGGCTATAAAATTTAACAATTAAATTAAACAATGATCAGAAAGCACCAAAATCCAGCCATAAAACTCTTACAAAAAGTAAAAAATCATGAAATATCAAAAACAACTAAATTCAGCTTTCACATAAAAAATATTGTTAAAAAGAACTAAAATCTGCTCATAAACTGTCACAAAGTGCCAAGTTCTATTCACAAAATGTCAAAATTCCAGCCCACCAGGTTTTGAAATATATGTCTGTATGCTTGTGGGTTCTTCCGCTTTGTAGACCCTTGCTTACAGATAGCCAAATAATATTATTATTAAGTAGAATTAAATGGCATTAAATATTGAAAGTATATTAAATCTAGTCATGAAGTAAAGGCTTAATAAACTATTTAAATATAAAATTTATGTTGTTAGTGAAAAATTACACTTTTGAAAATAGTCTAAAATAAGCCGTTCAGAGGGACTTATTTCTAATTGATGACTCAACGCCTGCATCTCATGACTTGTTCTGTACGCAGTCATGTCATTATCTGTATATATACTGTAATACAACTATTAATTGCACCATGACCGACAAAAATATTGAACTGAATGTACTCATGAAGTTATGAATGTGCCATAACTCATATGTCACTGGCAAACCTTAGAACACCATCAAATTAACTTATAATAATATTATTTTGTAATTATTTGCTTCAATATTTTATCTTGTGACACATTTTGTTTGTGATAACTTAAATTTATTATAATGAAATAGAGTAAATTGATTTACCGCCAGTGGCAGCACTATATTATGATTTCCACACGGTTGCTATAATTTTTGTAAATAATAATAAATAAAAAAAGAATATACGTCATGCAACATTAAAATTACAAACTGTGATTGTCTATTTTTATATTATTTCAATCAACGATACAATTCTAATATATTTTATATTTATACATTTATTTTAAAACGTAATACAACTTTACTTTCTATAATACAGCATTTAGATTATTAATTAGAAAATCCAGACCCCACGCCTTCATTATATTTTTTTTTATAGTTATGCTGATTGTGTTTAGAATATTTAGAAATTGATTAGTACCTAAAATTAAATCTTTTAAATAATAGTATTCTAAATAAAAATAAATTGAAAATATACATACATTACTATTCTTCCTATATAAAAAATATCTTGATAATTATTTAAATTATGAATTAAACATAAAACGTAGTAAAATCTAACATAAAATAATAAAAATATTGATTAATCACACGTAGATTAATTACTTTATGTTTATGAAACTTTTTATATGAATTAAATTAACTTTTAGAATTGGATTGAATTTGAATAAATTAATTAATTCATATCGAATTATATTAAAAACATTACTTATATAAAAACTATTTACTTAAGCTTAATTAATTAAATAAATACACACATTTATTTATTTTACAGAATACTAACCATCAGGCACCACAGAAACTGATGCCATTTCAATTTCTTGGGGTAAGTTCCTATCAGGGTCTGGCAAATCATTTCTGCCATTTGAAGTAGTGCTTGTGCCATCAATATCCTGATAACCGCGATTCCGTTTCAGCACCATTTCATAAACAATTTTTATAAATAATATCACTTCAAGTTAAGTACGTGGAGCAGCCATAACCTCTTAAGTTGCTCAACCTAAGACGCGTTCAATCACACACAAGACTGTTGTGTTGTCAAAATCAGCTGAAGAATAGCGAATTCCTAGAAAGGTAAGTAGTAGGAGGATGGGGTCAAAGGATTGTGTCAAATATAATTATTATGTTTATTAACATAATGTATGATTTTTCTGCGTGTATATTCATCTTATTATTAATTAATGTAGATAAACATAAAATGTAAATAATAATAACTTAAAAAAAATATTCCGTCATCATATTTTATTAATAGCAAATATTATATTTATTCGTAGGCAATTTAATTTGCATTTAAGAAATTCAAAATCTACACTGATCAGCATGACCACTGAAATATTAATTTAACTAAAGCACACAATAAATAAAAAAAATCAAACAAATATAAATAAAATACAATTGAAATTTAAAATAAATTATCTATCAAGCTCTGATCAGTCGCAAGTCTTCAAATCGAGAAAAGTGGTCCGTGGGACAAAAACTCTAAGAAGCTCCCCATGGAAAAATTCCCAAAAACGTGGTCAAAACTTAATTGTGTTTCAATTTTTATTACAATTGATGTAAAGAGGTTTTTGAGGTTGATGATTTTGAACTTGAAGTTATTTAAAAAAAAGGCAGATTAAACATGGCCGACTTTTTACTGAAATAAACACAAAAAAATATCCAAATATAGAAATATAATTTATAAATTTATACAAATTGGAAGTTATTCCTCTCTGCATGCGTTAGAACTCTCTAAGTTATAGGAGAAGATGATGAATCCAATATTTTGAAGACCAATATTTAGGTGGGTGAGTACTTCACTTTATGATCAACAGCGAGTAGTGTGAATCGGAGTACCCACCCACTCGCCCAATAGTTTGTTATTAAGAAATTGGAAGTTTCTCTTATCTGCAAGCGTTTGAACTCTTTAAGTCAGAGAGCTTTTTAATTACCAACGAGTAGTGTGAACTGGAATGCCCAACTACTCGCCCAATAGTTTGTTATAAAGAAATTTGAAGTTTCTTCTCTCTGCAAGCGTTACTTCAAGTCAGAGGAGAAGATGATTAATCCAATCTCTTGATGAGTAACAATTGGGTAGGTGGGCACTTCAGTTTATGATTGCTGTTAGCAAGGCGGTGTGAACTGGAATGTTCGCTTACTCGCCGAAAAGTTTGTTATCAAAAAATTGGAAGTTAATTTGGTTGCCTATATTGTAAACTTCAATTTTTTTTTGCTCGCACTGTATACGAAATAGTTTAGTAAATTGATAACAAAATCATTATATAAAAAAGTAATTAAATTTTTGTTTACAGTTTAAACTAGATATTTTTTTATTACAAAACATATTTATACATTTAATTCATTTTTAAATATTTACTTATATTAAGTTAATCTACACTCATTATCTGTTGAACTATATATAACATTCTTATCAAGTAAAACATATTATTTTATTTCAGTTACGAACTGCAATAATATACAAATATAAAACATCTGGTTGAGTTTTAATTTGTAGCAACATGACCTTTCAATTTGAAGGGCTTATGGCCCCAGTATTTGCAACTTATAGACATGATAGGTAAGAATATTTTTAGTAAATAAATTTGTTTTGTTTAGTAATAATTACGTTTTCAGTACTAAAAGTTTGAATGTGGATATTATTATCGATTATGCAAGATATTTGAATGATAAAGGAATCAAAGGAATCTTAGGTAAGTTAATATTTTTTAGAAAAAGTAATACAACAACGTTGTACTAACCATCCATTTGATTAAATACTATATGAGATTTTTTTATTTTTTTTTTAATCTTACAAAAAAAACTAAATAAAAATTATGCGGGCTGTAATGAATTTTAGCGCCCTAGGGCGCTGCATATAATTTTCCTGCCCGTGCCGCAATACATCACTTTCTGATCTAAAATACGAGCAGAAAAACTGTTTTTTTAGAGTAGGCAGGCAAATTTATAGCCTTGCTATTTTAATACACATGATCAATTTTGGAATAACATACATTCATATATTTAGTAAATGGTACCAGTGGAGAAGGAATGTCTATGAACGTCGCAGAACGTAAACTGATTGTAGAGGCTTGGATAAAAGCAGCTAAAACATTGAAAGCCGATCAGCATGTTATGGTACAAGTAGGCGGAGCATCTTTACCGGACGTTCTTGAAATGGTAGATACTACAGTCTATATAATTTCAAGATAAAGCGCGTATAGTTTTATTCTCACGCTCTGTCTTGAAACCGAATAGATTAATTTAATATTTTAATACAACACTTCTTTAAAGGCAAAACATGCTGAGCAAACAGGAGCCAATTCTCTTCTATGCTTACCAGATTTATACAACAAACCCCAAAATATAAGCCAACTCATAAATTATCTCAAAATAGTTAGCAAAGCTGCTCCAAATACACCTTTATTATATTACCACATCCCAATGTTCACTAATGTGAATAGTAAGTAAAAGCAAACATTTGCAATCAAAGTTTTTTATGGCATTATTTTTCTAGTTCATATGGGAAAATTCCTGCAAGAAATGGGTAATCAAATCCCAACATTTTCAGGAATCAAATTTACTTCCAATGATTTGGATGAAGGTATATCTGCAGTTAAAGCCAACAATGGCAAATTTAGTGTACTTTTGGGTGCTGATACTGTAAGCAATGGTATTAAGCTATATTTTCATTATTAACTTATTTAATTTTAGTTGATGGTTGGAGCTTATGCAATGGGATTTAAATCATCGATTGCAACTACATTGAACATCTGTCCAACATTAGGAGCATCGATTTTGAAGGATACTATAAATGGAAATATTCAATCTGCTCAAAATATTCAAAGGAAATTGTCAGCTATTGTTGCAACTATCACTAAATACGGTACGTTTGATTTATCAGAGTTTTATTAGTAAAAAACCAATTTTGAACTAATTGCTAAATTTAATAAATGATGTATTTCAAGTAAATTGTATCTCCACCTAGTGTGACACAAACACTGGTTTCAAGGTATGCATCCTTCATCGGTGTGCCTAGCATCTCAGTGGTCAAAGACAATTTACATAAAATCATAATAATTACACTACTCCAAACAGAACTTGGCCACTATAATAGGCAACTTAATATACACAAAAATATTGTTTCCTCTGCTGCACTCATCCTTCTCACATTTTACACATTCCATAGGCCAAGCTAAAGTGGCTCTATTAAATTATATGGTAACGCAACGCCTTCTGTAGTCTATCATGAGTAAGTTGAACTCTATATATGTGTAAGGATTCTGTAGTATAGTTAAATCCTTATACGGACAAAACATTGCACATTTGAGTGTTTTACTTGAATCAGATGATCTAAACAACAATTTAATATAATAATAATTGCTAAACGCTATTTCAGGTACATGGGTTCCAACAATGAAAGCAGCAATGAATATAATATCCCCAATCGATTGCGGCCCAGTCAGAGATCCATTGATCAATTTAACCAATGAAGAAATAACAACTTTAACATCAGAATTATCAAGCATTTTTTAATTTTCTTGCAATATAAATAAAACTTTTATTAATATTAAAACTTATAAATAAAATAACATTTTTAATCTTGATGAGAAGATGAATAAAATTTCGATGGTAAATTCGGCGATAATGTATTATATCTATCAACATATGGCGTCGAATTTCTAGTATAATATCTCTTTTCTATAACCTTATCGTAAAATCTGCTCAATTTAACAGCATTTGTGGTCCCAGCAGCTATATATCTAGTTTGTCTACAATCAAGTAATATTTCATCAGCATCGAAAATATTAGCAATTTTACTCGAACGAGAAGTACTTTTCTTATCATCAACTTGATCGAGTTTGGTACCTATTATAAGTATAGGCATGTGTGTTGAACCAACAAAATTTTCAGGATCAGCGTCGTCAAAACTTTGAGCAGATAGTGCGCTTGCATTATTGTCCTTGTTAATGATTTCGTATAGCCATTTTCGTAGATTTTCTTCCGATTTGCGGTTTGTTAAATCGTGAACTAGAATTACGCCATGACATGGAGTATAAAATACGTGACGGGTGTTGCGGTGATTGCTGCTGCCACCGACATCCCATAGTTCGATGAAGAATGGTACCTGTTCTGGTGTACCTTCACGATATTCGTGTAGTTTTACTTCCACCGAACAACCTACCGTCCATCCAGGGGCTCGAATAGGTTCATTATTTGCTGAAATGAATACAAATTATAGTTAGTTAATAAAATGTCGGATAATAAAATTCAAATAAACAGTATTGACAAGCCAAAGCAGCCTTAAGGAATTAAAGTAGCTTACACAACAGACACAACAATATAAAAAATCTGAAAAATGCTGCCGATATATTCACCTTTCAGTAAAGTGCTTAGTAGCGTTATTAATAAGATTTTCATGAGTAAACGTTCATGTATCTGTCAGACAACCTTTCATCAAATCAAATAAGTTACACAGATCACTTTGAGTAGGAAAATAACGAGACGTGTATGCAACTAATAATAATTTGAAATTAGCTCATTGTAACCAATGTGTGTTCTTGCAGATAAAATATATAAGAAGTAGACGTCAATTGTCACTAAAATGTCAAAGGTAGCAAACACCAATTTCTTATCCTGAAAAACTTGGGTAAGTAGGCGGGGTACACCAATTCATATATTGTAAGCGGGTAGGTTATCTTGTCCAAGTGTTAGTTGACAAGAGATTGACTCTTCTCAGCTAAAATGTTTAAGTATTGAACGTTAATTGTCACTAAGATTTCAAAAATACTAATATCTTATACAAAAACCACTTGGGCGGGCGAGCTTTGTACATCATTTCATAAATTATGAGCAAGTACGTTGTCCCCGCCCACCCTACCAAGTCTTTCTTGACAAGAAATTGGCCCATTCTCACCCATGTGATGTTTCCAGTGTCGAAACTAAGGCGGTGTCATCGATGCACCGCACCAAGCTCAGCTTAATACTCATAACTTTGGAAAAAATTAAAAAATTGTGCAAAAACCCGCTTGACAGTCCCACTGTGAACCAAGCGTGGAGGCGCAAAAAGAGCTGTCGCACCGGACGCATTAGAATCTACTTACGGCACTGGAAGTTTCTATATCAGAAATGTATAAGTATTAAACGTCAACCGTCACTAAGATGTCAAAAGTGAACACAATACTAATTCCTTTTCTACAAACGTTTCGGCAAGTGAGCAGGGTAAATCATTTAATAAAGTGTTAGCGCGGGTTTTAATTTTTTGCCCCCCCACCCGTTCAAGTATGTTTAGACAAAAGATTAGCTCACTGTCACACATGTGATGTTCCTGCAGATAAAAGTAGTCAATTGTCAATAAGATGTCAAAAGTAAGCACAATTACCAATTTGTTATCCAAAAACACTGCCAAGTAGCACCATTTTATAAATTGTGGCTGGATGGGTTACTAACGTGTCAGTGCTATAAAAACGGACAACATCGCCCATCACAATTGCAGTCGCCGCGACTAAAAAATCCCTTCAAACCTAAAGAAGAAAACAAAGAAGCCCACCCATCTTTCCACTTCGACGCCGAGAAAAGCTCGCCCTTCATCAAGATGTACCTAAAGTCGCAAGTCACCAGTAACACCCTCGTCCAGATCAAAACCAAGTAAACGTCCACCTCGTTCAAGCTGGCCATCGCCTCCTCCGACAAAATGGCGTCCAGAGACAAAGAAGAAGAAGTTCTCTTCAAGCACAAAAAAACCCACTCATCCTCTCACCGCGACTACAAAGTTTCTCCACCAAATAAATAAATAAACGTAAAGAGACAAAGACAATAAAATTCCCTTCAAACTAAAGAAGCCCACCATCTTCCCATCCTCACTACAAGATGGATGTCAAAAAGGTCTCGCCTTTTATCAAGCTGTACCTGACGTCAGCCGTCACAAGCAGCACCCTCGTCCAGATCACAAACAAAGAAGCCTTCAGTTCGTTCAAGTTCGACGTCGCATTCACAGGCAAATAAACGTCCAGAAACAAAGACGACACAACCCCCTTCAGGCTAAAGAAGCCCACCATCCTCTCATCCTAACTACAATATCAATGCTAAAATGCCCTTCATTAAGATATTGAAGTCGGCCGTCACCAGAACCACTCTCGTCCAAACAAAGGGCAAAAAAGCCGTCGACTCTACCGGCAAATAAACGTCCGGAGTCAAAAATTATAAAATCCGCTTCAAGCCAAAAAACCACCATCCTCCCATCCTAACTACAAAGTCGATGCCAAAATATCTCTCCCTTCATCAAGATGTACCTAGTCGGCCGACATCCGCGACACCCTCGTCCAAATCAAAGGCATGTAAGCCTCCAACTCGTTCAAGACAAATAAATAGACGTCCGGAACCAAACATCGCCTCTAAGCATTCCACGCCCGCAATTGCGGCCAAGTAACTAAAAAAGCCGGCTCCTCGAACGCCAAAAAAAAAAATACATCAATAGGAAAAAAATCCGCCGCTGACTAAAGCCAAAACAGCCGGATGCGCAACCGCTGAGTTGCCCAAAAAACTCGGACAAGCCAGGCAACCAAGTATCCGTTGAAGGTATAAAAAATGAGCAAGCCGCCTCTCCCCAAAAAACCTGGCCCAAAGAAGAATCGAGAGGCGCAAAGGCAACCATCCGCCGCGGCACTGCCAATTTTTGTGGCGCAATAAACTGAATGCAAATAAGAAACCGGCCTCATCAATTCATAAATTGTGAGCGAGTAGGTTATAATCTTGTCCCCGCCCAAGTGTTTGTGGACAAATAAAACACACAAATAATGTGGTATGCTAGCATGTAAAATATATAAGTAGTAAACGTCAATTGTCATTAAGATGTCAAAAGTGAGTACAATTACCAATTTGTTATCCACAAACACTTGGATGAGTAGAACCCGTCCATTTTATAAATTGTAGGTTTTCCAAATAGAACTTTCTATAAAAAAACTAACGTGTCTTAAATCTTGCAGTGCTATGAAGTCTCTCAAAGTCAGACCGATAAAACTCGTACAACTAAATTCACAATAGCAGACGTAGCGACACCATTAGCACCGTCGCCCAGCACGATTGCGGTCCTTGCAACCAAGAAATCCTCTTCGAGCTCAAAAAAGAACTACAAAGTGGACGCCAAAAAGGGCTCGTTTTTGTGAAGATATACTCGGTCGTCGCCAGCAACACCCTCGTCAAATGTAAGAGCCTAGCCTGCCAAGGTCCAAAAACAAAAAAATATCCTCACAAAAAAAAGACAAAAAAAACACTTATCCTCCCACCAAAATTACAAAGTTTAAACCAAAAGTCTCGCACTTCATCAAATTGTTACTGAAGTGAGCCGTTACCAAGCAAGTGAACCTACGGCTCGTTCAAGTTGGCCGTCGCATCCAATTAGGCATTCGGAGACAAAAAAATCCATTTCGAGTACATAGAAAAAGGCAAAGAAGCCCCCTCATCCTCGAAGTAGTTCCCAAGAAGTCTCGGCGTACTAAAAAAAAATAAAGGCCAATCACTTTTTCACTGCAAATGCCGCACCAAACAATCACTTGACGGGATGCAATGGCTCTTCGTACATATTATGTGAATTCTCCATGCCCCGTGACGCAACAAACGTCTGCTGATGCCAAATTGTGTGCATTGTTGTCGATGTTTGTGGACTCTCTCGGACGTCTTCGGCCACAGCGGCGATATTCTCGATCGATCCAACAAGCAATACCGGGCCGGCCACTTCTTGCGACATCTCTAGTAGACCCAGTATGCACGAGACGCTCAGCCAAACGCTTAATTGTTCGCGCACATGGTGCAAGACGACAAAGAAAACGACAACAAAATTAACGCTGAGTTAAAACAGACCAAAAATTGGTGAAATAAGCAGTAACAATTCCTCGTTCTTCGAGTATGTATCGCTCCATTTCTTCTTGTCAAATAATTCTCTATCTGTCTACAACATAAATGTCAAAGCACAATGACATTTGACGCCATTTGCAAAAACCATGGCACATTCACATTATGACATGACTTTGGCCCCACCTTGTATAAGCATGTGGCCGTTAATACACGTTTGGTTTGAAGAGCAATACCAAAGCATACGCTTGAAGTTTAATAAAGCTTTCTCTGAGTAGATAATGTCCACGCAGTTAAAAAACACGATGGCGGAAAATTTGTCAACATGTCTACGTCGACATTTTGCTTATCAATTTTATTGACAGATAAATGACTCATGTTTTATATACATGACATTTAATATGATCTAATATAAAAAAATCATCATATAAATGACGTTGCTGCACATAAAATAGTTATCATTCCAGCCACCGGGGCGCTAACAATTTAAAAACTAATCCCAAAATAGCACCCATACAATGATGACTTCTCAAGTATGCAACACTTCCTCAAAACTGCTAAACAATAAGCCTCCCTTCTGTGTACTATAAGAAAGGTTGAAGCAATGTAGAACAAGGTCAAAGTCACCCCACATAACAATCTTTTACAAACATTCCAAAAATCAACGTTAAATTATATCGATCTCCCCATTATCTACACCACTGCAATTAACCCCCTTTCGGCGCCCATGGTAGACTACCAAAAATGTTGGTACTACTGTTTATAACATTTCTTTTAATTTAATTAAATAAAATGCCAACTGATTAACATAACAAAGCTGTAATATAAATTGATTGTATAAATCTTAATTATTAACACATTAATTAATAATATTACCTGCAAGATGCACAACTGATGTTTTGCCAACTCCTGAATCCCCCAGCACCATAATTCGTACGCGATCTATTGCAGACATTTTTATTGTGCTTAAAATTATAATAATAAATTAAATACTAATAATTATTCTATATCCATTCTACACGTATGTGGTTGTTTGTTATGACAAGCCTACCTCAATGAAGTTGGCTATGCTTACAAAAATTGAACTACTCACTCAGTGTTGCCAAAGGTGGCTAAATGAAAAACGATTTAATGGAACTAGCATCAAACTAATAGGATAAAAAAACCCTAAACAGTTTTAAAAAATTGCTCCGAGTTGTTTACATACAGGAAGCAAATAAATGTTTTTATTCCACAATTTAATTTATTTCAATCATAATTTACTAAATTTACAAAATGTATGTAACCTAGAACAAATGTTATTACAATAATTGATCTAATTGTTTGCTATTTTTTTTCTCTAAGATAACCTCACATTAATTAATTAATTATTCCAAAATATAAATAAGAATTAATGTCAGTGCACTTAATAAAGCTTTACATAAAATAACATACATTCTTTTTGATGGATCAATCGGAAGTTGAGGAAATCATAATTGAGACTGAATGTCCGAGTGATGAACTTGGTGAATTGATGAAAACAGAAATGGAGGAAGACGATGAATTTACTTGGCAACAGGATGATCCATTCGAACAATACGATCCACCAGCGAAAAAAATCAAAAAACCGAGAAGGAAAAAAGGCGATATTGATGAAAGTAGTACATCTAAAGCAAAACAATGTAGTCAGAAATATAAAAAAGACTGGGAAAATATTCCGCAATTTAAAAAGTGGTTAAGTGTTAGTTTAATAGGTCCCGAGTATTTCTATTGTAAGTTATGTAAAATTGACGCTAAATGTGGTAAAAGTGAAATAATGCGTCACATGACTTCCAAAAAACATAGCAGGAATTCACAAAGTACTTCGGTTAAAGTAAGTTACGTGTTTGTTTATTTGTGGTTTAATAATCGGTTATTATTTTTAGCTTCAAAATTTTGAGGGGTTGCTTTGTCCTGTTTTTACACCTATTGATAAAATAAGGTATGTTAATCAAATAATTGTGATTTTAAAACAAGCGGAAAATCATATTCAATGAAGTTTAAATTGTTTTATAAATGTCAATACTCGAGAATTGTTCTATTAGTATGTATTATAATTTTTAGATTTGAAGAAGTTAATTACACAAAAATTTCGGAATACGGCGATTATTTAAGGAGTCAGAATGTTTCTGCTGTATTAAGTAATTTTTTAAATAAAATCATTATTTACGTTTATTAATAATATTTTATAATTGTAGTTAATGATATTGTCGGTGAAGGTATGTCATTAACGATAGCCGAACGCTGTCTCGTAGCAGAAGAATGGATAAAGGTATGCTCCCAAAATAAATTCTACTTAATGGTGCAAGTAGGTGGTGCGCCGATGAAAGAAGTAATCCGAATGGTGCGGCATGCTGTATCGAAAAAGGTGCATGCTATCGTTTTATTACCTGATTTATATAATCGACCTAATGATCATTATGATTTGTTGCGATATATTAAGGATATATCCGATCATGCAGATACATTACCGATTTGGTATCATCACTGCCCTAAATATTCTAATGTTAATAGTAAGTTATATTTTTTTTTTAGGTTAGGTTATAAGGAAGAGTAATTTGTTTTTGTTTTTTAGTTGATATGAAAAAGTTTATGAATGATGTGGTTGAGATTGAGTCGTTTGCTGGAATTATATATAATACGGGGACTATAGATCAAATGATAACTGCATCTACTGTAAATTCCAGATTAAATATAATTGTAGCTACGGATAATGTGAGTACAATAGAGTATAATATATTTTGAGTAACAAAGTTTCCAATTAAGAATGGTTGAACAGATTGTATTTTTAATAAATTAATTTCTAGGGCATACTTGGTGCTACTGCACAAGGATTCAGATCAATTATGTCACCATGTATGAATTTTTTGCCGAAAATAGCACAAAGTATATGTACTTCGATTGAAAACTACAAAATAAGTGAAGCCAGGGAAGCACAAAAATGTATAAATGATGTATTCGAAGTGATTAGTGAACATGGTATGTATTAATTAGATTAGATTTTAACCACAAATATTATCAATTTATTTTGCTAGGACATCCAATAGCAAGTATGAAGAGTGCAATGAATATCATAACAAAAATAAATATAGGTCAAGTTAGACGGCCGCTTGTGGATATTTGGAAGAAACAATTGGACCAGATGCAGAACGAATTTAAATCGTTGGGTATTCTATCTTAGTTTATGTAATAAGTGTGTTATGTATATAAGATAAACATTTTGTAACTTTAATAAGAAATAAAAGATATAAGGAACTGATGAAGTGTTATTTATAAAAGTTCAATGATATTTTAAATCTTTTATAGTTTCGGAAAAAGGAGTTTTATGTGGCACATCCTGTATATGTGTGTATGAGAGCCTACAGACTGACGTACATGTTGCGCGATTATATACGCCAGTATGGAAATAAAGTCTCGGTATAGGTGGACTTTTACAGAGAATTTGTTTTCATACTGACGTAGATGTGCGCGCAAAGCTCAGGATTTGTCGCAACATAGCGGGAAGCCTCGTTCGTTAATAATTATTGAGTTGGGTGATGAGTGTCAAGAAAGAGTAGAACAAAAGTAAGAAAACCAATAACTGATACTAAACAATATATTACAAAGTTATATCGCAGTAATTGATACAGTGGAGTTTCTCAAAGTAGTACCGTCCGCGACCGATTACCGTCTTGGACGGCATCGACGTCCCAGATCCGGCGGACAGACCAAAACAATAAAAATTACAAACTAAAATAATTCTTATTCTACTACTGCAGAAGGAATAAAAATTCTCAATAATTTGACAGTTATTCAATTGGTACTGTCGTTTAACTGCATGTCAAATATTACTATTAATAATAAACCATTGCTTACCAATAAATTTTCCCAGCATGCATTGCTGCATCTGTCCTACATTGCATTAAATTTTTTTCACTTTTTCTGAATCTCAGAATGCTTCTGCACTGCATCCCCTAGCGTTTCGGGTTTGGTACACATTGAGGCTGCTTTCTGTCAAAATTCATACCATTCCATTAAGTTTTCATAATAATATGAGCAAATTAATAAATGGTTTGACAATTTATTGCAAGTGATAAAAAATGACGGAAATGTAGTGCTGCCAACTTAAGATAAATTAAATATTAACAATAAAATATTTTTATTAATTAATTTAATCAAATTGATTGTGTGATTTGGTAACCGATATTTATAAAATTGTAAAAATTGAATTAATAATTTACCAATGCAGAACAATTCGAAATGTATTTTTTCTCATACCAAAGTCGGGAGTAATTAACCTCTGAAACTATGTATTTATCATATCACTAATTACATACATTGAGGCTGCTTTCTGCCAAAATGGTTCATTCCATTGTATTTTAACAAACATAATAATATGAGTAATCAACAACAACTTTTAGCAAAAAATATTTTTCTGTTAAAAGTTGTTGATCATTTGATAAATGTTGATTTATCTATAAAATTTGTTCGTTTGTTTGTTGTTAAATGTTGTTGATCTATGAAATGTTGATTTAACATTACTGTTGAATAAATGTTTCTTATTGTTTTGTTGAATGTTATTGCAGATTTGTCAAAATAATACTTTTAATCTATTAATGTTGTTGTTGATCTGATAAATGTTGATGTTCTGTCAAATATTGTTTATCTATCAAATTTGTTGTTGATCTGTCAAATGTTGTTGATGATCTGTTAAATGTTGTTGTAGTTCTGATAAATGTTGTTCCGCCAAATATCGTTGTTGTCTACACGGTGCCAGTATCGGATAGCCGCTAATATCCTAACGCGACTTTTCTGAAAATAAGTTTGGTGTATGCTTGCGTCCTATATATGGGTCGACCGGATGCAACTTTATTGAACTTGAAAAAATCAAAATTACCAAATGCATTCAAACGTAACTACCCATATGCGACTAAATCTGTTAGTTGAATCGCGTACATGGGACTTTTGTGTAGTTTGAACGTGATTCTATTCCTATTACTCCTCAAAGAGAATTGACTTTTTATTTTTTTACTGTGTATAAACTTAAGTGTGTGACATGTTCTGTTCAAACGACATCTTGTGCGGCACGTAAGTAGAGACATGACCTTTTTGCGACTGAAAAATCCCTCTGCAACAAAACGCCACTTTCAGCTTCCACAGCTACATTAAGGAATCGTTATCCAACACCGACTTCCAAGCAGCCCCAGCACTACTGACCTCACATAAGGCAAGAAGACAAGATAGCCCGGACCTCTGGCTCGGCTTACCAAACTATTCCAGTAATCAAGGATAGCGGAAATAGGCAAAACTTTAAAGTTTGGTACTTAGGGGCATTTATCAAGAAAGAGCAAACCACAATACCAGGGCCGCATCTAGAACAAAATGAGGAGAGGAAAGGGGTTGATGACAAAAAAGCTTTTTACCTTATTTCCATAACATTTGCAATTTTAATTACGATAAGTAGCTCCACCAAATGACAAAACTTGTATTAACACATAGTCATCTTAAATCGTATAATGCCGATTGAATGTAGTCGCTTGAAAATTGAACAATTCAGCCGTAATAAAGGTATCATATCAGATACTCTGGAAATTATATAAAAATTCCTCTATTGTAGTATACCAATATATCATCAAATGTATATAATTCCTTACTACTAATCGAGAAAATGCAAGAGTATCTTGATAACCAATTAGTATTCGCACTAAACAACTCTGGTTCTGAGTTTCAACAAACGCAATCTTAACATTTGGTTAAACATTTTACAGAGTATTGCGGGACATTAAAGCCGCATCTCATGAGAATTTAAAAAAAAAGTAAATAATATCGAAGAAAAAGCTGTCAATGATGTGGATAATTCTTCAAATAGTAAGCAATAATTTAATTGTATCTTGTTTGATTCTTTACTCCAGTTCAAAGTACTGGATGGTAATCATAAATTGGAGTGATCATCTTTTCTTCTCACTTAAAAACTTTTAACGCTTGCAAAAAGAGAAACCTCCAATCTTTTGATAAGAAACACTCAGCAGGTGAGCGACATACCCACTCACTCAAATATTTATCATTAAGAGATAATATATCACCTCCTTCTTCTTAGACAAAAAGATTTCTAACGTTTGCAAAGAGAAGAAACTTCCAAATTTTTGTTAACAAACTTTTGGGCGGGCGTGTGAGCACTCCAGATCAAACAATTTGCTGGTAATCATAATCTGTAGTGACCCACCAACCCACCCAAGTGTTGGTCATCAAAAGATTGAAATCACCTTTCTTTTCTTAGACAAAAAGACTTCAAACGCTTGCAAAGAGGAGAAACTTTGAATTTTTTGTTAACAAACTTTTGGGTACTTCAGTTTAAAATCCTTAATGCAAATCATAATCTGGAGTGATCCACTCAAGTGATGGCAATCAAGAAACTTCCAATTCTTTGATATCAAACACTCGGGCCGGTGGGTGGGCACCACGTTCAAACTACTTACTGGTAATCATGATCTAAAGTGTCCCACCCGCTCGCCTATTTGTTGGTCACCAGGAGATTCAATATCACCTCCTTTGACTAAGTGACTAACAAATGCAGAAAAAAAATCTTCTAATTCTTTAATATCAAACACTTTAGCGGGTGAGATGATATGAAGTTATCCACCTACCCGCGCAAGTATTGGTCATTAAAATATTGTATATCATCTTCTTCTACTACAAAAAACTGATAACGCTTGCAAAGAGGAGAAACTTCTAATTTCTTGTTAACAAACACTCGGACGGGTGAGCGGAAACCCCAGAGCATGATTATTAGGGAATAGTTTATCAAGAGATTGGATATCACTTCTTTCTCTTGTAACTATTGACATTTGCAGAGATGAGAAATATTTAATTCTTTTGTTTGAATTGATTATTTAGACAATACCAATAAGTGGGTTTACATGTAGAATTGTCTTTTAAAACCGTTTTAAATGAAAGAAAAAATGGTTTATTTGAAGAAATTTTGACAAAATTGAATTTGAAACAGCTTTAGTCTGAATTTTTATTAAAATAAAGAAATTGACGATTTGAAGGTTAAATTGATCATTTAGATAATACCAATAAGTGGATTCATATGTAGAATTTTCTTCTAAATAAGTTTTAAATTAAAAAAAGAATACCGTATAAGACCTCCGAAGATGACTTATAATTTCGGGGGGTTTAAACCCTCCTTTAGGCCTTGCACAACACAATACTTCTAAGTCAATGTAACAATATTATTAAATAGAACCAATGGCTCTGACCCTCCCTAAATTTCATAAAATTGAACTTTTTTTCGATTTCTAAAGATAAACCCAATAAAACCTGGACTTCTTGGCAAGATACCTACTGTGGTCAATGGTTTATTTTGCCATCCCATAACCACAAAATTAATTTAAATTTTTTTAGAAGAGTGATGAGAACCAATTTACAGGGGAAACCAAAAAATCACATGCATTTCAATAAGCGACTGCACAAACAATTTAATCAATTTTTGATTTTACCAAAGACGATTATTATTACTTTTATTAAGTGTTAGTGAAAAGTTGAATAATAAAAAAAAATGTTGCCAACGCCGTATTCTGCAACATTGCCATAACGTTTATAGCTTTTCTTAAAGGCGCCAGAGATAGGTTTGGATTTAATATATAATTGAGGAAAAAAAACTAAGCTATTTCTATAAAAAGTTTACTAAACTTGTTAATTTCACCTACTACACATACGATTCCGACAGTTAATAAAGAAACTTGAGTTAATTTCATTCATATTTAGAGAACAAAGGTTCATATATATTTTAAAATTTTCCAGAAATATGAAACAAACGTACCTTTATCTTTCAACGAGAAGTGTACTTCCAGAATCCTTTACCATCAAATCTTTTAATAAGTGGCAGCAACAATTCCAAAAATTAAGGCAACCTAAAAACATTTGTACCAAATATTTGGTAAAACAATACATGATTAGCTTACTTTAGTAAGAAATATTTTGAATTTGTTTATTTCTTGAGCAGAAAATGTTTTAGATTGCTTACTTTTAAAACCATCGGATTTTCGTTTCAGGAAAGAAGGTAGCTTGGGACATTTACTGATACAGATATCACTTTTTATTGATAATGCTCTTAATATAGAATATATAAACCATAAGATAGATGGCTTCAAATTTTCTGACAATTTTGAAAGCGATTATCGCATGAATTTTGGAAAGATTTCTTTCTTCGTACCTTTTTTTCGATTTTTCTGACAATAATTCCGTAGAAGTTTTCCAAGCTTGATTTAACATTTTTGATGTAGTATTGGAAAGATCTAAATCACTTTCTGAATCAGAAATTATGATAAACTACGAATCGCACAAACAAAGCAATTTAATAATGAGGCGATACAGCGGCAACTAGGCGGAGGTGAAAATTAGCAGGTAATTTTGTCTCTGGGGACGAAAGTTAACGTTATAGGATTTTCTTTCACTAGTGACGGCAATAAAATTTTATTTGATAACAAAAGTCTTTTTATAAAAGGTTGTAGAAAAAATGTTTTTCTTGGAGTGAAGTTAACAATAAAAATCAAGTTTTCCAAATTAGTAAAAATTGTTGAATAAAAAATATTTCTTTTTTAATACTTATAAATACAATTTAATAGTCGATATGTGTTTGATCAAGAGGTTAAGTTGTGTCACTTAATAAAAGTTAGAAATTTTAGAATGCATTCTTTTTTTAAAAGAGAAAAGACGATTTACGTCAGGAAGTACGTTCAAACTGCTGTAAATCTAAACGCACCATTAACATTGATGCAAAAAAATTTGCTGTTGATCTCTTTTGATAGGTCATAATCTGGTAATATAAACTCAAGCTATATCTATGACGCATCGCGATATCGAAATGTGTTGCCGAAAACTAGCCCATCTTATACAAAATTACAATTTGCAATTTCTCCAGAACGAGTAGTTACAGCGGTTCAGCATCCAATTTTACATAAGCAACATTATCATTAGTGTTTGTTTAAACCATTAAAATTCTCGGAATTAACTTCAATTTGGGACGACTGACCACAGGGCCTGCGTCAATCTAATACAAAAAATAATAAAATAATTTGTTTTATTATGAAACGCCCTATATTATTTTCAATTTATTAATTTGACTGAATCATATATCTTGCATATTTAATGTCAAAGAAAATCATTTTACGAGTTTATTATTATTATATGCAATATGTACACATAAGTGTTCTCTACCATGAGGCAATAAAAATTACAATAAGATCAATAATGAACATTCATATAAAACGTACAAAATCTATTATAAAGTACCTATTTTTAGTTCAAACATAATAATAAATAAATAATTAAATCACACTAAAAAATTCATTTATTCTTTAACAGTCGTCTCCTGTGTATAAAAATTATTAGTGCCCGTTGTGATTTTCGTTTAGTTATTAAAAAGAAAAAGCAATATAGCGTTTTGTTTTTAATTGACCTTCCACAATAATGGAGTATATAAAAGTTATAATTATTATTTATTTAAGAAATTAAAAATATTTACTTATATACATTGAGTAAACAAACAAAAAATAATCCGGGGATGTTTCGTATGAATGAAATTTTAAGTAAATCAATGGATCCAAACAATAAATCACATAATTTAACAAGTAATAAAACAAATAGATAAAAATATATTTTCAACCGACATCAGTATCAGTGCACGTGGGTGCAGTTAATAAATATAAATCAACTATGTAAAACGAAAAGAAAAATAAAATAAGTCCATTCCCATAAATCACATATAAAAGCATAAAGTCCATAAAGTGTATATAACATACCTATTTGTCACCGTAAAAATATAAATATATGTATATATAAGGGTATATTACCACAAGTACAGAGTATGTCAAAAAACACCTCATCATTTTACAAAAAGGTACATTACATAAAAAAATTCAATCACCGAAGAATCTAGACATTTTCCAGTTACAATCAGAACAATTTATTTTTTATTTCAGAAAATTCTAGACGAGATGATGTCGGGCGAGTTGAGAACATTTTAGAATATTGCTAATCGGTCAAAGTAAAGTGCAACGTGACAACCAATTTGTAGGCTTCCTCTGTGGCTCTGATGCTTTTAATTGGTGTCCTCCTTTTGGTGGATTACTGGCCTCCTATAAAACAATCATAAAAATATATTCACAATTTTAATTAGTAATTAAATAATTTCAAATAAATCAAAAGCGTATTTGAAATTATTTATTTTCAAAACCTCAATGAATTATTAATGTATGTAATATATGCATTGTTAGGTTATGTTGAAGCAGTATATATAATAAAATTAAGAAGTGGTTTATAGTAAGCTGTAGATAGATTAGTAGTATTATAACATGCAACTGGAATTATATTTAAATTTATTATTGCATATTCAGAATGAAAAACAATGGTGTTTTACCAATTTATTTGGTGTTATAATAAAAAAGATAAAAATTATCATTAGGTTTGTTCCAACCGACACCAAACGCGGTTTGGGACCGTTAGGATTGTGCGCAGATGAACTTTCGCGTTCCAACCGTACACAAACCATGACTCTGACTAGAAGTCGGGCGTTCCAACCTGACCCCAAATCGTCCGCAACCAAGTTGTGGACCGTCAGAAACAGTCAGCGATCAGAAGCATGTATTAAAAATCCGGAACCGTCCCAGTCATGCGCAGAGAGTAAAAACGTTGCCGTATTGAAATTATTGAAATTGAAATACTTCCTGCAGCATCTTCCGCAATTAATTTAATTAGTAGAATTTAAATTTAATGATAATAACAGTAATTTATTTATCTGAAACTTAATTATAGTTTTAGTGAAAAATAAAGAAATAAAGTTCATTGTAAAATAATTTTTTTCAAGATGAGTAACTGTTTAACTATATTTAACATTTTTATTCAGAAATAATAAAATATTCTACTATATATATTATTTCTGAATAAAAATGTTAAATATAAAAAATTTCTACAAAATAAAAGAAGAAAATATTAATTAGTTTAACTATATATTTATTTGTATAAAAATAGTAATAGAATAATGTGATACACAACGTCAGGTGTGATATGTTAAACAATTTTAGTTTTTAATATTTGTTTACATTACATAACCTCACTTTTTAAAACTGTTTGAATCTAATATAATTGATGGTTGCGACCTCTACTACGTGATAATTCATGTTAATGAAATAATAAAACGATTTATCACAAATTTGTGATAAAAAAACGTAGTAAATTGTTTTATTAATTCATGTTTGAATTTAGTCAAAAACTTGGTTGTGGCGCGTTCCAACCGGCAAGCAATTTGTGTTCAGTTTGGGGTCAGTACAAAGTCGGCGCTTGCGCAAAAATAATCCATGTATTAGTCGCAACCAGTTTGCAAACTGCCGAGCGATGTCGGTTAGAACAAACCTAATATCAATTGTGTAAACCAGTATTGAACATCCTAAATTCGCGTACTGACTTGAATGAACATGCGTCAGTCAATACGCTTGCATAGGAGAAATTATAACAAACCCATCGTAACACTAAGTAAGCATTGCGTAATTTTAAATATCTCGTCCATATTTGAGTGTATGCGTCCGAAATCAACGTATGGTCATTTTCAGGTACATGCAGCAAGGTTGCGTTTATGAAACATACAAACTCAATAAATACTTGTCGCAACTTCCTATCTAATTTCAAATAAGTTGAAATAAAAATTTAAAAGTTAAACATTCAATCGGAATTTTCATTATGTATCTGGGCGTGCGTTGTGTTACTAGATAGCTACGCGGGCAGACCGAGTTCTTTCATCCCGTTCGCAACCCAATCTTCCTAGTGGCGTGGTTTGGATTCCACATTAAATTAAAGATCTTGCATTTTTGTGAGATACTATAATCGCTCACCAGAACTAAGATGATTGAAAAGCCTTTCTTAAAACTTGTTCATATCATCAGGCATAGATTGAGACTACTAATCACAAGCAAGCATTCACTAAAACCATCTAAAATTTTACCGATGACGTTTAGCAACCATTGAAAAGTAGAAGTTTTGGCCACAGTTTCCAACAGTTGTTGTTCGATGAATCATGATATTAACAGAACGTTTTTAAAACTATCATCTATTCAATTTCAGGATAGAGCTCAGAAAGACAAAACATGTGATTTTCACCGCCCAACTGTGAGCGGAGTACATGTAGCCAAGTGTATGCACCCACACATTAGAAGAAATCATAATACGAGGACGGAGTGAGAAGTTTGGTAAAACTGCCACAGAAGGTGCCACCATCGCAAATCCCAGATGTCATTTGTCAATACCATCTGTCACTAGGCTAAATTAAAATGTTTACACAGATCTGTCATTTAGTTTAGTTTTGACAGCCATTAAAACCAGACAAGTCATCGTATTTTTGCAAACATAGAAAAAAGTGAATTTTGTGTGTTAAGATAAATATTATGGGGACTCTTCACCATCGATTAACATTCACGGTTTACTGATTTTTGTTGTGGTCGTACAAGCACATCACATCACGCACATCAGAAATGGTTGACAAAATCCATGATACGGTATTGCAAGACCGCAGAGTGAAAGTGCGAAAGATAGCTGAGATAGTAGGCATCTTAGATGAACGTGTGCGCAATATATTACACAAACATTTAAATATTAAAAAGCTAACCGCGCGATAGGTGCCGCGTTTGATACAATCGACCAAAAACGCACACGTGTGAGAACTTCACAGACAAGTTTAGCGATGTTCAAGCGCAATAAAAGATTTTTTGCGTCGTTTCATAACTGTGGATGAAACATGGATCCATCAGTGTACACCGGAGACTAAGGAACAGTCTAAACAGTAGATTTCCACTGGCGAAACTGCGCCGAAGAAGGCTAAGGTGGTTTTATCGGCCAAAGATCATGGTCACAGTTTTTTGGAATGCACGCGGCTTAATCTACATCGATTACTTCTAAAAGGAAAAAACAGTCAACGGCAAATATTACTGCAACTTATTGGACCGTTTCAATGAAAGAAAAACCGCCGCAAAATTTGGCAAAAAAAGAAGTTCTCTTCCACATCTGCCATACGACTATTTCCTGTTTCCGAACTTGAAGAAATGGATTGGCAGAAAGAGATTCGTCTGCAATGAGGAGATCATTGATGCAACAAACGCCTATTTTGAAGGGTTGAAGAAATCGTATTAGATAGTTTCCGGTTTTTAGGTAGCAGTTGTTACCAACCATGTAAACATTCACCAATTACATAAACATAAAACTCTGACGCAATCAAGCGCAAAAAATGAAAGCTTTTCAAAATGGCACCGATTGATTTCGACCATGGCAACACATGAAATTCACATTTCTCCTTGTTTGCAAAAATACGGTGGGTGTCTCCTTTCAATGACAATGTCAAAACTGAACTAAATGGCAAATCTGTACAAATTTTAATGTTGTCCAATGTCATCTGAGATTTGCAATTGTGCCATAAACCCAAAACACAGCTCTTCTAACATTAAAGTTCCCTCGCGCCTGTCGTTTCGACTGCTATGGGCCCAGTTAGCGTGGCTTCACCTAGTTGATGCTATAAGATTCATTGTGCGATTGTGGCCGCAGACTTTCCTCGTGGAACTGGAGTGGAATGACTTGTGTAATTTGTCAACAAAAGCGTCCAAAGCAAAGTCGATGAAGATCGTGTAGACGAGTCGCTGATTAGAGCAGGGTTAATTCTTCTGTCCAGTCTATTTTCTTGTTCGGAATTTGACAATTTCCTGGCCGCAAAAACGACGAGCGTTCGTGAAACTCTTAAAAAGAGAAGGCGACATGCATAGTCTCTTGTTAATTCGTCAATTTAACACAACTCAACACCGATGTAATAATATAACCGGAACAAAAAGGCCATGCAGTCATACAAACCACAGACCGTTGCAAGCACCTTAACATAGCCTTCTATATGCAATCAAGCTTCAGAAGAAGCACTAGACAAACCACCAACTCCAAACTTTGGTATGCCGCCTCCAAGAAGCACCAAAGTAATAAAGCTACCTAGACAAAAAGACCCTGCAGTCATACAAATCTCAAAACGTCACAAGAACCTTAAGACAGCTTCTACCTGGAAGCAATAGACAAATCAGCAACTGCAAACTTTGATATGCCGCTTTCACCAAGCACCAAAGTAATAATGCAACCGGGACAAAAAACATGCAGTAAAACGAACCTCAGAACGTTACAAGCACCTTCTGAATTCTTGATTTAGGGTAGAAGATAACAAAAAAATCGCTGCCTCAATAGGCCCTTTGTACCTCCTCCGTTGCCCTGGCGCACAACCAACCTATATGGTTGATGGACACTACTTGAAGGGGTTTCCTTTATGCTGGCCATGTCGAGACAGCTCTCCAGAACACTGACTCCCTTGTGTATGCTCGATCATCAATTTCGGATCCTCAACAAGTTGGGCTATTTTCAATTCCCAACGTAAGCATGTGCTTCGTAAGTTAATAATTCCTAGTCAAGACCCCTGTTAATATCTGCAAGTTCGTAGGTAGATATATATTTGCTTTAACGGTCCAGTCCATACATTTTTATCGTTTAACCCAGCACAGTTCGATGTTATTTCTAAAAGGATCAGTAATGTAAGGGAGACGAGATCTGCACTTCGTAATAACCAGTTGGGCAAGCCAAAGTGTGAGAACACCCAAAAGCATTTGAACAGTCTCCGAAGCGTTCTGCACGGAAATTTGCCGCTGCCCTTGAGTTTTCTCCCTCGGAAAATTCACCAAGAGCCACTTCATAGCCCTGAAGTGACAATTTGGTGCGCTGTGTCCTCTAGGCATTATTGGACCTTCTTTTTGTTAAGAAGGAGGAGGCTCAACAGTGACAGAAAATTCTGCTCGCTATTACGAGATGTTGGAGATGTTTTTACGGCGCCAAATAGATGAACATGTCAGAGCCACAGCCCATACTGCCCAACGTTCACGCAAACTTCAGCAAGAGCTGTTTCCCTGGCGCCTAATATCGTTGTGAGATGTTCAATGGCCCCCTAAATCCCCGGATTTGACTCCGTGCAATTTTTTTCTGTGGGGATTCCTCAAAAGTGAGGTTTTGAAAGCTGGACTTCGAACCCTGGAAGCTTTGAAGGATGCAATTGAAGATATGCTGGCGATAGTGGCTAAAAACTTTGTTAAAAGCCTCAACATGTATGTCCCCCGTCAAGGCAAATTTGCAATATTGCAAACAAAAATGACGTAGCATGGACTTTTAGAAAATAAAATCTTTTTTATCTTTTAGCGTTTACTCACAAAAAATCCTACAATTTATGAATGCAGGACTAATATTAGCAAAACGTAGATAAGAATAAACTCTACTCGCAAGATACAGGGTGAGGCAGAATGATCTTCCTGATTTGCAAACACATTGTTGTCAACCACTTCGAAAAACCAATAGTTCTGCCACTGTTCCAAAATACAATTTTTTGTTTGATTCTTAAAGATGCGTTGTTGCTAAGATTTAAAAAACTTATTCGATCCTATTCGGAACACTATGGTCATGGCCTTCCACTTGTTGGAAAGATTGCAATCATTATTTTACACACCCAATCTTCGATCTGTTAAATTCAAAACTGTTTGAACATGGCATGCATTAGTATTAGTTGCATTAAAAGAAAAGCAAATGCATGCTTAGTACAACAAAATTATGTTTACCTTCTGCCCATGTGAAGAAGAAATAAGAAAAGAAAAATATATTAGTATTTACGTATTAAATTATTTTTATATACAATAGAAAAACATTACCATTACCACCACCACAACTATTTAATAATAAATTCCCATTACCCTTAAACAATATTTTTAATGTGGCTTTAATTTAGCATTGATTCAATGATGACTCAAATGGAGATTATAAAGGTTTATTAAGATTACTGAAATATCGTATTACAAATATTTGTTATCGTGTTATTAAATAGATAACGCAGTTATGTACACGCATCACATTTGTAATAATTTCTCGCCAGCTGCTATCGGAGTTTTATTAATTATATTATAGTTTATTCAATTCCAAGGTAAGCTGGCATGTATTTCGCAAACTAATGAAGCATGTACACGCGTGCATGTGCTCTACCTTGTTTCCAATTATTTGTATTTTCTTTATGATGCGCAAATTTTTAATCTCAGAAACTTTTTTAAATCTCAGAAACACGAAAGCATCAATTCATATTCATTTATAAACACACATTTTGCTTGCCAACGCGGTAGAGCCAATATGATTGGTACGTGTGACGTCAGTTGTGAGCAAGAACGCGCATATAGCAAGAAACTTGTTAAATGCGTGTATGAAAACACATTTTACGCACTTAATCTACAAAAAATGTAAATAAGACACTTGGACGTTGCTAAATTATTTATGCCCGGTTGCACCAACGCAACTTAAAGTGCAGCTCAGCTTAGACGGTTTTACAATAAGAGAGCCTTAAGTTTTACATTTTGTTGTACCAATTAAACGTGACAGCGCCTTACTTTAGTATTAAAATACGTTTGGCAACTGCGCAAAATGTAATTCAACAAACTAACAATAGATGTAGGCACAGACAGTTGTATTTTAAAAGTCCTTAAACGCAATAAAAATAATTTCTAATAATATTATTTTATAATTATTTAATTACTTACTCTAATATTGTTTTAACTATTACAGTTGATTTTACTCATATTATTATTTTAAAATAATCAATTTTTTTATACATTATTATTCATATGTCATCAATGTTCATACTTTTAATAAACATAACCAATAAAATAAAGCATAAGTCATAGAAATCAACTACTTGAGATGTAAGGCCGACATGTGTCAATCTGAGATAATGTTGTGTTGGTGCAACGTTTTAATGAGACCTTAAGCTTTAGCTACAGCTTGAGGTGCTTTGGTGCAACCGGGCATTAATTGCCAATTCAAAAGGAAATTTACTATCAACCATTGACGTTAATTATTGAAGAAGGTTTTATAACTTTTGGCAACAAAAAACCAATCTAAGTCGTCTCTTCTGCCCTATCTTAGACTATTAGGGCAAAGCACACAATTAACGCGTGACGTCAGCCGTGGGCATAGAACGTTTTTATGTTAGCTCGACCATTTAACGAGGAAAATAACACACGCCGTCTCTATATTTGTATATGGTCTAAGATAGAACCAGGTCCGTCCACCGAATCTAGTCAAAACATCATCTAAACCTTATCTAATAATAATCATATTTCAAATAAAATTGACCGAATATAATCATATCAACCATTAAATCTAGCAAAACTCAACAAATCAAAACAAAACTGAACAAAACGGAACCGATCCGCTATCAAATATACCCGAAAACAATAGTAGTTAACCGAACGTATCCGAACTTAACCGATGTCAACCGTTAAAGGAAGTCGGCCTTAATAAATTATCTCCAAGTCCAAGAAACCTTAATTATTTTAGAAATATTGAACAATTTGAAATTTGATAAGTTGCACTTCATCTTTGGCAAAAATATCCTAACTTGTAGCTTTTTTAATTTATTTTGATGACTGAAGAAGTTATTCCGTTTTTCAGATGTTTTCTCAAGCAAACTTTTAAAATTCCAATCTTATATTTGAATAAATTATTAAATAAATTTATTTTGATTTGTGTACATTTATTATTAGAACTTTATAAATTGTTATAAAAGTAATCTCATATCTAAACCTTAATAACCACAATTAATTAGTCATTCAAAAATATAAAACAGACAACATTAAACTGATAAGCAACTTCCTCGAATTGATATCACAAGAATCTACAATAAAACCGGCCCACTCGTTCAAGATAATAAATAATTCATTAAAAACCCCGAGTAATAAACAACACTCACCAATTTCTTTTCCATTTTAGCTTTGATATCTCGCGCGAGCGTGAAGAAAGCATCTTCCACTCGGATGCTGGCTTTCGCACTGGTTTCTATGAATTTGATGCCATACTCAACGGCCAATTGTTCGCCACGTTCCTTCGATACCTGTCTTTTTTCCTCTAATTCACATTTATTACCCAAAAGCATTTTCTCAACATCGGCCGACGCATTTTCTTCTATGTTCCGTATCCAGTTCTTAATATTTTCGAAACTCTTCTCATTCGTTATATCGTACACTAACATAATACCCATGGCACCTCTGTAATACGCTGTTGTGATTGTACGGAATCTTTCTTGTCCGGCTGTATCCCTACAAAAAAATCAAGAAGTTATAGTAAATTCGAATCTATGGAAACAGATAAATAACATTAATTTATTACTTCATTTCAAAATTTCAGTGATCATTTACAAATTCTTATCATTTTATCATCAAAATTTTAAGTATAATAAATTACCGTAAATATTTTATCAAAAATACAAAATGCCGCCACCACCGCATATGTCATGGGGTACTTTCATTAAAAAGCATTATGAGTTGTATCCTATATTCGTTACCTGCATATTCGGTCAGGCAATGACGTATTTGAGTTGTGTCAGAGCAGCGTTTGAAGATAATGTTTTCTTTGCCAGACATGATGAAAAATGGCCTTGGAATACACATGATTTGTTAAGGTACCCAAGAAATCGAAAACTTGTACGTCTTAACGAAGAATACCCCCAGAACATACCACTGGATAATGTATATAAAGAAATGGAAAAGAAAGAAAAAGAAAATAAGAAAAACAAACATTGAAGCTGTTTGTATATATATTTAGTACCACAGTACAGTTTTTGTCAGCAATAAATAAGAATTTTTAATACAATTGATTTTTGTATAATTTAAATATTGGGATTAGAATTGAATAAGTGATATGAGCCAGTGCTAATCAACTGACAAATTTTAATCGTGAACAAGAGCAAATAATTTTAAATAACCATATTTGACATAAAACATACCTAGAATAAACCCATTTTGGATATCATTTTTTAATTTAATCAAAAAAAAAATTGCAATGTTGCCCAAAAACCAAATCCTGCTAATCACAAAACAGTCCTCATCAACAATATTCAATCAAAACCAAAACTTTCATAATAGAACTATCAAGCAAAAGTAGAATCTAAACAAGAATAAGAAATCCAAAATACACCAAATTCACCCAAACGAAACAAATCCGAATGTTACCGGACAAATCCGAACGCTACCGGGCATATCAAAATTCGGCCAAGTCAATCAATATAAAAATTAAGTAAACCGGGCTAACCAACCCATTAACTTCACCCAATCGGAACAGATTCGAACGCCTATATCTGAATCCGGCCGTGGTCAACCTCTACCTAACCTAACCTCTTTTTATATTTGTGAGATAAAAATGTT
Source organism: Tachinus rufipes (assembly GCA_963932245.1). NCBI lineage: Eukaryota > Metazoa > Arthropoda > Insecta > Coleoptera > Staphylinidae > Tachinus > Tachinus rufipes. Next base: position 6,858,911 of record OZ010743.1, read on the forward strand.
TCAAGGACTTCCAGTCTATACGGTAATGAGAAACTGGACACCTTAGAGCTTTGCCCATAGAATTACCTTGCGGCATTTCTTTATCGTAGCGGCCATTTACATCTCACTCTCATCCTTCCTCCTGACGATGATACACTTCCACTTTGTCCAACATGTACCCTACAATGTTTTGGACAGTAACTTCTTCTGCGACTACGGTACCAAGCCAACTTTCCTTTTCTTCCTGCCATTTAGTGCACACTAGACCCGCGTCAGGAGAAGCGTGGCGTTGTAGTCTAGGCATCCGACTGCTGCACCAACAAAAGTTCAAATCTCACAACAGAAACTATTTTAAACGTTTATACTCTCTCCTATTCCTAAAACTGCCTTGTCAGCGTGGAGTTTCACGTCTAAGATCCTTCTCTGGTCCGGAGTTTGTTTTGTGCTTTTTACGGCAATTTTACATCGCACCAGTAAGTCTACGACTTGTTTTAAAGATGTTTGATAGAACCAACAGCTTATTAGATGACTTCCAAAACACCCTGGTGGTTAAAGAACAAGTTATTATTTCAATCATATTTCGGGGATCAAACACCGGACTGCTCGCATAATATGCATTGAGCTATCACACCATTAATTCATAATCTCTCCAGTGATTCGAAATTCACTTAAAACTGTAATGTAAGTTACCAGCATTATATGCAGAAAAAAGCTAATGCTCCTGCAGTGACGTAAAAAGGTTTTGATGATGAGAACCGTGTGCTCAGGACAGTCGATCATGCCGCAGTCGGGCAGTTCTCTTAGCTCGCAGTTAAAATCCAAACAGATACTTTAAGAAGCACCCGCTCAGAAATTAGATGAGGTGACAGTCGACTCAAATTTCACTACACATAGGCCTCAATAGATCCAGTGATAACCTCACTCCGTTGACCTGTCGCACAACCAACGTATATGGTTGATATATGGTAGAGCACTGCTTAAGAGGGTTTCCTTTCTGCTGGTCATGTCGAGTCAGCTCTCCGCCCACATGGACTTCCTTGTTCCTTGATACCCATGTAGTTAGGTTGAAGATGAAAGTTTTTGTCCACGAGGTCGAGCCACTGTCCTCCTGCCACACCACTTTCTCCCGCATCGCAATAGTCGCCTCTCTCGGCGACTTCTTCTGCTCGAGCTGAGAGCCGTTCTAAGCCCAGTATATGCAACGTTATGGTACTAGCAATAGCTAATATTGCGTTTGTGAAGAAAATCATGTACGCGAACGAGACGAGTACGTAGGAAGATTTCTGTTTTTTTTTTTTAAACCCACTGGCCCCAGACAAGAGGTCCGTACAAAGATCTATAAAAGAGACAATGCTTCACATCCCCTCTTTGGGTCCTTAAATCTTGGACATTCGTCTGATTTGTATCGCGGTAGCCATGTCAGCCTTTTCCGTTGCCTTCGCAAAGTGGTGGCACCTGTTCATATTGTAAACAAAAGTGATTGTTAAATATTTGATGCTGCTCTGGTTGGTTATTGTAACGTCGTAGACCGTAAATGTCCGCAAGAATGAGAAACTTCGTCTTTTGCGCAGCAAGTTGGAGTTTGCTTTTGTCAAGCGTATTCACTGCCCATTCAACATCTTCAATTTTTTTGCCCACAATAAGCATTGCCACGACAATAGCATAGCCAATTAGGGAGATGTTTTTGGATCTAGCTCTCGTTCCACAGTGTCAAACCCTGAGAAACCCCAGTGGCGACTTCCATCTCGTACTCGTCAGTTATTAGAACGTAGGTAGATGCAAGTGGCCTTGATGAAGTACTCAGACACCAATCTCCTATTTCGGCCGGCCTCGACCCGCTTATGCTTGGGTGTCCGAGCCTCACGGTCGAACAAGTATTTTTGCGCCAACAATATTTAATATTCTAACGGTGATCCTCGATGTAATTCCTCCACGATCAACTTGCAGGTTTCCCAGGTAATAATGACCCGCCCGGTCTCGATCGAGCGGAGCTCGCCCACAGTCACCTTCTATTACCCGACAGGTGCCTTCGTTTTTGAGAACTTAGTAGTTGGCAAGCTAACAACTAGTGGCCATCATGAATAACACCACTTCAAACACAAGATACACAATCCGGCACGCACTACTCTAGTGCTATCTGTCTTTCTCTGTTATCTCTTGTCTCTTGCTCTTTCCTCTTTTAACAACGCTCTCTTTGTTTCGTATGGAAGGACGTAGAAATCAGCATGCTGCCGCATAGTGACCCTACAGATTCTCAATCTTAGTTATTTCTGCTTTTGTTATTATTCTTACCCGTGCCGAGGACGTATCCCAAAAAACTATGCGAGTTGTCTGCACTGGGTCGGCCGCCAGCGTCAGGTACATAACCTTATAGTGAGATCTCTCTTCACTCGCTGTGGATTAAGTCGCCTTCTCCCACGGTGCCTTGCCGGTCCATTTGGCTTCGACTTGTGCAGATGCTTTGGATCGTAATCCTCACACAGACCATATACACAACCTGGCAGAGTATACTCCTTTTCCCCGAGTTAACTTGCACGTCGGGTTCGGGTGTCTCTTTCACCTTTTAGTATTTCCCGGTGCTTTGACTGCACAAATACTCTCTTTCTCTTGCTATCGGGATCCTCCTATGCAATCATTCTCCATGATTAGCTTGAGTTTCAAAAAGCCGCCGTCTGTACTACAATCCTCAAGTTCTTGACTTAAGATCGTTTAACCAGCGGTCGCTACTCCTTTGTTGGTGATGTCAGATGTTCGTGTTCATCGGCTGGGGTTCGTTCCCGTTCCTTATCTTGACACGTTAGCTCTCAGCAGTTCCGGTGCTTCGTTTGCACGGATACTCTCTTTCACTCGTTTAGACTCGCTCTCTATCGTTTGCCTTGATCACTTCAGGGTTTTGACCGTGAGTTCGTGCACGTTATAGAATATTCATTCAAGACAAAAATTCGCGCATAAAATCTTATTTTCCGCTTAAAAATCGCTCAGAACAGCATTTTTTGCGTTAAATTGAATAAAAATCATGCAACGAACTCATTCAAAGCAAGAAATTTACATAAATCGCTCAAGAAAAGATCAATGCATGTGCGCAGGCAATCCATTTAATGTAATAAAAATCAAATAAGTTCATAAAAAATTCACTAAAACTTTATTTATTACAAATAATCGCTCAGAAAACATAATTGTTGCACAAAATTCACAAAAAATCGCTCAGAAAAGCAATTTATTGCACAAAATTTATATAAAGTGTAAACCAATTAATAAAAAATGTATACGAAACATTCATTCAATGGCACAAAACCTATTTTCGCTTAAAATTCGCCCAATACACCAATTCATTGCGTCAAATTAATTAAAAACCATGCAAAAAAATCGCTCAACAAAATCTATATACGCAGGCAATTCACTTATGTAATAAATACCAAATGTCGAGCAGAAATCATAACATTGCTGGCCATTTCATGCTTTCGAAATTATTATCTGAACACCCGGTATATCACCAAAAAACATTTTAACTCAACTTTACCAAGTATACAGAGTGAATCAAAATTGACTATAGTAAAATAACATTAAATAAATGTAATATTGCTTAATCACACCATCACATCATACTTCAGCAAACAAAATTGTAATTTTTCAGTATTAATTATATTGACTCACCCTGTATACTAGTCAATTAAAATAAAACTTACCATATTTGTAATTTAATTTTTTTTCCATCTAAATCTATTGTTCTTATTTTAAAATCAATGCCTGAAACAGAAAGAAAAAAAAACTGCATTAGTCATGAAAATATTTGTCTCGATTAACATTAAGATGTGGGATGCATAAGGAGCCTCCATACATATTTAACTTAATTAATCTATTATGGGACAATAAAGCATATGATGGTATCATTTATGGCTCCAACACACACAATGTAAGAATAAAAATGTGCTTTAATGCTTCACACAGCACGAAATTATAATAATTATACATGTATGCACATATGAATATAGAGAAACAAAAGAGATTACTATAATTCTGGTTGCAATATGTAAACAGAGCAAGAAATTGGATTTTTTTATTATAAACAAATATACTTCAACTTTATTAATTTGGGGAATTTATTTCACTTTTTATCTTCACATTGTTTGAATATTAATTATGCTAATTATACAGGGTGTACTAAATGTTATAAAACGTCTCATATAACAAAAAACGTCTTTAAACTGTCAAAAAATATTAATGAAATGTGTCACACCACTGAAATGTCTCATACAATAAAAAAACGTTTCTAAAATGTTATCAAATATTACTGAGATGTCTCATGTCAGAAAACGTTTTTGAACTGTCAAAAATATCATAAAATGTCGCCGAGATGCGACATATTACAAAAATCGATTCTGAACTGTCTCATATATAACAAAAAACGTGTCTGATCTGTCATAAAATATCATAAGTTAGAAAACGTTTCTGAACTGTCACAAATATGTCCGAGATGTCCCATACAACAAAAAGAAACGTTTTTAAACTGTGATAAATAACACTGAAGTGTCTCGTATGTTAGAAAACTGTCACAAATGTCATCGAGATATCTCATATAACAAAAAAACGTTTCTAAACTGTTATAAAATATCACTGAAATGTCTCATATGTCAGAGTTCAATTTTTGTTTTTGACCAGCCGCATTTCAAAAACACCTTTAAAGGCTTTATTTGAGGAAAAGCCCGGAACCGCAAAATATGTCAGAAAACGTTTTTGAACTGTCACAAATGTCATAAATGTCACCAAGATGTCTCATATAAGAAAAAACTAGTTCAAAATACTAGATGATAATCATGATCTAGAGTGACTGACTCAACCCACCCAAGTGTGCAAATGCTTGCTAAAACAAAAAATTCTCTTTTGGGTGGGTGAGTGGGTACTCCAGTTCAAACTACTCGATGATAATCATGATTTAGAGTAACCCACCCACCCAAGTGTTGGTCATCAAGAGATTGGATAACACTTCCTCTTTCTTGGCCAAAAAGACTTCTACCACTTGCAAAGAGAAAATTTCTTGGCTGGGTGGATGGTCACTCCAGTTGAAACTACTCGATGGTAATCATGATTTGGAAAATATCACTAAAATATCTCATATTTTAGAAAACGTTTCGGATTTGTCATAAATATCACTGATATGTGTTATATAACAAAAAACGTTTTTAAACTGTCATAAAATACTATTGAAATGTAATATTGAAAAACGTTTTTAAACTTTTAGAAATGTCATAAAACTGCAAAACTCTGTTTGTGAAATGTACTAAAATACTAAAATCCGACTATAAACTGTCAAAAAGTGCAAATTTAAATTCATGAAATTGCAAAACCCAGTCATAAAGTGTCAAAATATTATCAAAACAAAACAAAATCCGTTTATAAACTGTTAAAAAGTACAAAATTCTATTCATAAAACGTCAAGAATAGCAAAATCCGGTCATAAACATCGAAAAATGCAAAATTCTTTTAGAAAAATGTAAAAAAAAAGTAAAATCTGTTTATAAACTGCTAAAAAGTGCAAAATTTTAGTCACAAAATGTTGAAAATAACAAAATTCTGTTTGTGAAATGTCAAAAATATTAAAATCAGACTATAAACTGCTAAATAGGTGCAAAATCTATTCATAAAATGATAAAAAATAGCAAAATCCATTCAAAATGTTTAAAAAGTGCAACAAACATTCTATTCATAAAATGTCAAAAATAGCAAAATACGACCTCAAACTGTCAAAAATTGCAAATTTATATTCATAAAATTGCAAAACCCATCCATAAAGTATCAAAATATTGTCAGAACAAAACAAAATCCGGCCATAAACTGTTAACATGTACATAATTCTGTTTGTGAAACACTAAAATCCGGCTAAAAACTGTTAAAACGTGCAAAATTCTAAACATAAAATGTTAAAAATAGCAAAATTCGACCATAAACTGTCAAAAAGTACGTAATTCTGTTTGTGAATCACTAAAGTCCGCTAAACTGTTAAAAAGTGCAAAATTTAATACATACCTAAAATGTTAAAAATAGCAAAATTCGACCAAAACGGTTGAAAAGTGCAACATTCTATCCATGAAATGTAAAAAATAGCAAAATCCGGACATAAATTGTCTAAAAGTGCAGTAAACTGTAAAAAAAAAGCAAAATCTATTCATAAAATGATAAAAACAGCAAAATCCATTAAAAATGATTGAAAAGTGCAACATTCTATTCATAAAATGTCAAAATAGCAAAATCCTACCACAAATGATCAAAAAGTGCAAATTTATATTCACAAAATGGCAAAACCTGACCATAAAGTATCAAAATATTGTCAAAATAAAATCCGACCATAAACTGTCTAAAAGTGCAAATTTCTGTTATATATATATTCATAAAATTCAAAAATAGCAAAATCAGGCCTCAAAGTGTCAAAACGTGCAAATTTGTATTCATAAAATTGCAAAACCCGGCCATAAAGTATCAAAATATTGTCAGAACAAAACATAATCCGGCCATAAACAGTTTAGTATAAAATTCTGTTCATAAAATGTCAAAAAAAAAACAACATCCGGCCATAAACTATCAAAAGTACATAATTCTGTTTGTGAAATGTCAAAAACACTTAAAACCCGGCTATAAACACATTGAATTCATCATCCCCACCTTTAACACAGAGACTTCTAACAGTTGCAAGAGAAAAATGTTCCTATTTATTATTAAGAAACTCTTAGGTGAGTGGGTTTCCACTTCAGTTCGAACTACTCATTGGTAATCATAATCTGGAAGAACCCAGCCACCCACCCAATTGTTGGTCATCAAGAAATTAAATTCATAATTCCCTACTCTGACTAAAAGACTTCTAATACTTGTAAAAAAGAAAAACTTGAAATTCTTTGATTACAAACACCTAATCTAGATGAACCAGTCAATTCACCAGCGTTGGTCATCGAAAGATTGGATTCATCATATCCTACTCTGACTAAAGAACTTCTAACGCTTGCAGAGAGGAGAAACTTTCAATTCTTTGATAAACATTATTTCCTCCTCTGACTAAAAGACTACTAACACTTGCAAAGAACAGAAACTTCCAATTCTTTAATAACAAACACTCAGGCGTGTGGGTGGGTAACCCACCCAAGTGTTGGTCATCAAAAGATTGAAAATCACCTCCTCCTCCTCAAACTATGGGACTTGCAGAAAGAAAAAACTTCCAATTCTTTGATAACAAACACTCAGGCACTGGTAATCATGATTTGGAGTAATCCATCTACCAGCCCAAGTGTTGGTCATCAAACAAATTTATTTATATGACCTCCTTCTTGAACAAAGAGTAATACTCCAATTTCTTGATAACAAACTCTCGGACGAATGGGCGGAAACCCAAGAGCATGATTACAAGTGAGTAGTTTGAAGACGAGTTCACGCCTACCCACCCAAGTGTCAGTCATCAAAAGATTGGATATCCCTTCTTCCTCTTTAATTTGAAGGTTTAATTGATTATTTAGACAATACCAATAAGTGGGTTCATATGTAGAAATGTTTTTTAAATTCGTTTTATATAAAAGAATAATTGTTTTATTTGAAGAAATTTGTCATAAAATATCACTAAAATGTTTCTGATTTGTCACAAATGTCACTGAAATGTCTCATATAACAAAAAACGTTTCTAAACTGTCATAAAATATCACTAAAATCACATGTTGGAAAACGTTTCTTGTGTAGCAAAACCAAATTTTGATGAGTAAGACATACTCGAGCTTTTTTATTTACAGAACAAAGTCATTCCATAGCCTGATTTTGACATTTTTCTTTATAGACCAGATTTTGACATTACATAAACAGATTTTGATACTTAAAACATCATTGAACTGACATTGTAAGACCATATTTTAATATTTCAGATATATTTTAAGATCATAAAGCCGGATTTTGATACTGCAAATATTTTAAGCAAACAAAGATTCAAATTTGAGACATATTCCAGCCGGATTTTCAACTTTTTCTTGAAATATGCTCCAAAAGTAATTTTCTGCATTTTTGACAGTTTAATATCAAAATAATTTAAAAAAATTATTCCTATGTAACTTATGCTCTATAACTTTCTCCAACATAGAAATATTTGAAGAAATTTACCCCACATCATTTAGTTTCTTACAAATTTTCTCCTTGAGACACTTGAAGAAAATAGCTCTAAAATCTTGTTTTCTGCATTTAAATTTAAATTATCACAAAAAAACATGTATCATTTAACAATATGTGACAACTCAAAAGTTATTTTGAATACTTTCATCAAATTAGAAATATTTTATGACAACTTTCGAGATCATTGAATAATCATTTAACAATATGTGACATCTCTGAAGTTTTTTAGACACTTTATGACATTTTAAAAAAAAATTATCACTTTCTTGAGCTTTAAGTGAGGTTGCCGAACAATGTCATGTATCATTTCACAATGTGTCACATCTCTAAAGTTTTGTAGACATCATTATAATTTTATGACAATTTTGAAGGAATTTATCACTTTCTTGAGAGTAATGTAATGTTTTTCACTTTATTGGCAGCTTATATGTTTATTTGATACTTTAGAAACATTCTATAAAATGTTTGAAAATTACTAGACATTTTTTTTATGATAACTTTGGTAAATATTGGACAAAGTCATAGTATCATGTAACATTTTGTAATATCTTTGAAATTATATATTTTTGAAGCAATTTATTACTGCCTTTGTTTTCAAGATTATGTCATGTCATTCAATAATTTTGACAACTTTAAAGTTTGTTTGATATTTTAGAAACATATTACAAAATTTTTAAAAGAAATTTTTTATTTTCAAAAAATTGTGCAATAATATTTGTAAATAAAATAAAAAATACCTCAAATTCGTTTTTTTTTTAATTAAATGAATTTTTGCCTTAATAGTTATATTTAAAAAAATATAAAAACATTAAACAAACATCAAAAAAGATACCAAGCCCAGACATTCTGCAAAAAAAAGAGAACTTATTCGGTTAAAGCAGACGTCTGATTAGTCTACATGCAACCAACCCGAACTAATTGTAAAAAAGTATTTCTTCATATTTGCAGTGCCTTTTAAAATTAGGCGACATGTAAACATAGTGATGACATTCACATTTGCTTACCGCTGCTTAATAAAAATTTAACTTTGATATATAGCAATTGAATCGCTAATAATAATTAAAAATGTTTGTATCCTTTATCAGACTATTTAACTTTTACAAAAATAAATTACACGCATTTTAATTATAGCATGACAATAAAATTTACATTATGATTGAAAAAAGTTTCTTATAATTACTTTGTTTTGATTTAACTCATAAGATAAAAACGAAGTAATAACAAGCTCAATTATCAGTACCATTTTCTGTTTCAATAACAAAATTGTAATTGAGCTTCTCAACCATTACTTACAAAATCAGCTTGGAATGATTAATCATGATCAGCTGTGTGCCTTGTTAAATGGAAAAATTTAATGAGGCGGAATTTCTGATCAAAACAAAAGAATGTAGTGCAAATTTTGGCATTATTAATAATGTAACATTGATGAGTTTCCTTTTCAACAATGAAATACAATTAATTCATTAAAGAAAATATTTAAACCCACAATTATGTAGGTGTGGTTGCAATTTTAAATAACCCTAACCTAAATGAAAATAGTCCATATTGCCACAAAGAGATTGATCCAGGCATGAAAACGGTACCTAAGATGACACACGAAACATGTAATATCATAATTATAGGTTCGTAACCTTCGTCTTGGCTGCCCCGAAGGTCTATAATCATTACGCACATATATAGAGTATGTGCCTCTTTTTTTAATAATTTTATTAATTGTGACTCACCTATTGTGGAAATGAATGTTGTGTTGAAAGCGTCCTCCGAAAATCTAAAGAGAACACATGTTTTACCAACACCTGAATCACCTATGAGTAACAATTTAAATAAATAATCGTATGTTTTTGCCATCTTTGCCTACACCAAGACACTTTTCACACCGGTCTGCAATTTTGGCAGTTCAACGTCGTCGTGTATAAAAGAAACTAACAAGTGTCATTTCGTTTGCTGTGTGTGGCATGTGTGGGCACTGGGCCGTGTTGGTAACATTGGGTGCGCTTCTATTGTTTTTGCGGGAATATAAATTTTATTCAATTAACAGTTAAGTTTTCTATTAAACTAATTGGTTTTTCTAATAAATGCATAATAATTTACAGCATTGTAAAAATATACAATCATACATTTATATTATATAATTTAATATTATAAATTATTTAATCATTAGCAGACCCTATGCAACTAACATTACATGGTGTATATTTGGTTGCATAAGATTTGTAATAAATACGAGGGAGAATCGACAAATGATTATCATTAATAGTTTTATAATATTTTTAATGTAAACTATTAATATAATTGAAAGATTCAGCAAACTAACTGTGTTTTTAAATTTAGGGTCAACAATATATTATTAGTTATTTATGATTAAATCTAACTTTTATAATAATAAGTAGTAAGCTGAATTGTGTGAAGTGTAGAATAAATATAAAAAGTGTGTTTCAAATTAGCAACATTGCAAGCCAAAATTGTATGTTTATTTATCTTTAGTCGCAAACCCTCTAAGTATTGATCTATAGTTATTAGTCACTTCTTCGGGTGCTTGTGGGTTGTGGAACTAATGTTTTTTTATGCAAAATCAATTATTGAGTTCAAATTAACCACCCCTAACAACTTACAAAAGGTTGTTGACAAGATATTGGCAAAAAATTGCTCTCAACATTTTTTCTATTTTGCGTAGTGCTACTGATTATAAACAAAATAATGTGCAATAATTATGTCAAAAAGCAAGAAAAAAAAGTTTGTTTCAAGGTTTACAACAGGGGTGCTCAAACAATTGCTTGCGATCAATTGATTAAAGTGTTTTAAAGTCGATTGCCTTACATGGTTTATTATTGAAATTTCTGAATTCAATGTATAAAAGTACACTAAATGTTTATTTTTTAAGGTTCTACTAGGTCTACTTACTACTATGTCTACTAGAATCTAGTGATCTACTCGATCGCTTGCCGCCTAACGCTTTTATGGTAGATTGCCAATGCTTTAAGTCTGACGCTCCTGGTTTACACCAACACTAACATTAGAAGTACACTCCACACTTCCAAAACTAAAAGCACTTTTTTAATGTGCGTTTTACAGTTTTATGACCTGTTTGAAAGGAGTTGATGGGTAAATAAAGATAGATAGTTATTATTTTATTCATATTTCAGGTATCAAACCTCGGACTGTTGACTATTGACACTCCATTCTAAATTACTAATGGTTATCATGTTCTAGAGAGTCCTACTCACCCACGTGTTTGTTATTAAGAAATTTAATGTTTGTTTTATATGTAACGTTAGAAATCACTTTATCACAAGAGAAAGTGGTGATATCCAACCTCTTGATGACATATGAAACATTTGAGTGAGTGGGTGTGCCACTCCATTTTAAACTACTGACGCGTTATCAAGTTTTAGAGTTACCCACCCACCCAAGTGTCATTAAAAGATTAGAGTATGTCTTTTTTACAAACGTTACTAGTCACTTTGTCACAAGAAACAACCCAACCTCTTGTCAACTAACACTTTAGTTGGGGAATGGTCCACTTCATTCCAAGCTACTGACTCATTATTATGTTTTGGGGAGTCTCACCTAACCACCCACCCATGTGTTCGTCATTAAAAAATTGGAGTTTGTTCTCTCTTTGCCACAAGAAAAAATCTTGATATTAAAATTTTTGACAACAGGCGCTTGGAAGGGTAAGTGGTCTTTTAAACTATTGATTTGTTATCATGTTTTGGAGTGACACACTTACCCAACCAAGTGTTTGTCATTAAAATATTAAAATTTGTTTTTTCTGTAAACGATACTAATCACTTTGCCCCAAAAGACAATGTTGATATTCAATCTCTTGACAACTAACACTTGGGTGGGTGGGTGGGCCACTTCATTCTAAACTATTGATTTATTATCATGTTATGTAGTACCCAACCACCCGCCCAAGTATTTATTATCAAGAAATTGGATGTTTGTCTTTTATGTAAAGTCAAAAGTCACTTTTTCACAAGAGAAAGTGGTGATATCTAACCTTTTGATGCCAAACATTTAGATAAGTAAGTAGGTCACTCCAGTTACATAACCTTTAAGTCCTTACAAAAAGGTATATAACTTATCTCTTAGTTTTTATATCTATACGTACGCTAGTCACACAGTATCAGCCCTAGTTCTTCAACTCAAAACTTTTCTTAAAAGTTTATGTTCTATGCTACTGACAAATATTTGAGGTCTTTAAAAGATCACTATGCTTTCAAGTCTGCGTCGTATTACAGGCGTTCTTGGTCCTTGACGGAATTTTCAGTTATGGCGCCTGCCATAATGTGTTTACACAAACAGCAAGTATTTAAGTTTATCTTTTTTGCTCTTTTTGTGTGTTCTTTGTCCGTTTTGACAACTGCTTTTAAGGTCTTTTTTGATAAAGTCTTCTATGCATTTTTTACTCATTTATTAGAGTTTTTGCTAATGCACAAACATTGTTGTGATTTGTGGTTCCACGCAATATTGATGAGTGCTTGCCCGGACAATGGTGGCGTTGTTGTGTTGGTTTGTCGTTCTCTTAGTGCGATTGATAGTGACAATGTGTATTAAACTTTATGTAGCATACTTATTTTACTGCAAACCCCACAAAATTGATAACTTAATGCTGTATGTGCAGCGTGTAAACTTCGATAAAAACAAGAAAATTTTCAACATCTACGGGCTTTTTGATCTTACCATAACGGTGCAGACAAAATGTCATTTTGAGAAAATCAGACAGTGCCACAAACGCCAGCTTTGGTGACCCTTTTCGCTCACATTGCTTTTTCTCAAAGAAACCCAGTCTTCAAAAGTTGCGGTCCAAAACCAACAAAAAAGATTCTGGAAAAAATTAGCTCTTTAAAACACATGAAAACAAAAGTGTTATAGGACGGTAGTTTTGCAAGTCGACTTTATCTCTTTTTTTGTGAAGTAAGATGGTAATTGGGTTGCGCCACTTGTCTGAAATTGTGCTATCTTGTAGACAGAGGTTAAGTAGTGTTTGTATTTTCTTCACCAAAAACGTGCCTCCTGCTTGAATTGCTTCTTTAACTATATTGTCTTCGACGGGCGATTTGTTGTTTTTTGTTTTTGACAGGGCAAGCTCGATTTCTCCGATAGTGTTATCTAGAAGCTCCTCGGATCCTTGGTTGACAATATTTTCTTGTGTTGTTATTTCCAGATCTTTTACTTGACGACTTTTATATAGTTTGTGATAGAACTCTAGCGTGCGTAGTATTTCCTCTCTGTTTGTTGTGTTATTTTCTTGCATGTTTTTTAGTTTTGTTATTTCTTTTCTTCCTTTACCAAGGTTACTGCGTAAAACTTTCATGCTTTTGTTCTGCTCTATTGTTTGTTGGATCTTCTTGCTACGATGTCCCGCTTGATGGTTTTGAAGATTTTCTTATTTGCTTCTTTTAGTTCCTCTTTTGTTGTATTTGAATTGCTTCTCATTTCGCTTCATTTAGCCATTAAGTTTTTAGCATCTTGGCTGATCCTTTTTTCTTTCCTGGATTTAGGGCAGTTGGTATCTTGGCTTTTTTGTATAGCTTCCGTTATTGCGTCATTTAGACTTTCTATGTTTGTTTCTGAGTGATCTTTATTTCTTAGTGTATCGGCAATGTCCATTTTAAATTTATCTATGTCCAGTGGGGTTGCTCATGCTCGATTGGTCGTTGTCTTTGTAAGTTTGTATCTTTCTTATCTCAGGTCTATTCGGATTTTACTTCTTAGCATTCTGTGGTCACTTCCCGTTCTGCAGTTGTTAAGTACTGTTACGTTTTTGACTACTTGTTTATTATTGGAAGTTATGAAATCAATTTTGTTGCAAGTTCTACCGTCTAGGCTTTCTCAAGTCCATCTTCTATTAAGTTATTTATTGAAGAAATCATTCATTTGGTAGAGATTGTTTTGTAAAAGTCTACCATTATTTCACCACGAGCATTTCTTCCCTTCTGATCCAAAGTTTTTTAAACATGTCTCCGACTGGTTTGTTTTAATACCGATTTTAGCGTTAAAATCGCCGCATACTATGGTAAACTGGGATTTCATGTCCCCCAGAGCCAGACATATTTCTTCGTAGAATATGTCCACTTCTTCGTCTGAGATGACGTTGGTGCGTATACTTTTACTATCTTAATAGTGTATCTCTTGTTGAGGTTTAGTTTAGTATTAAGGAAGCTACTCTTGTTGAGAATTTCTTGACTGCTAGAATGTCGTTACTCAAGCGTATGTGGATTAGAAAGCCAACTCCTCCTTCTAATTTATCGGGTTCTCCTGCATAGAAAAGAAGATGCCCGGGTTTTCGTTTTAATAGATCATCGCCTCGTCTTCTGATTTCACTGAGGCCAATAACGTACCACCTTATTTTCTCGACTTCCGTCTCCAATTTGATCAGGCTGTTTTCGGGCATAAGTGTTTTTGTGTTGTATGTTCCAATTTCCAAATTTTTTGGTTACTTCTCTTTATAACTTTACGTCGTTTAGTTATAATCTTAGACGATGAAAGCAAATCTTTTCCTTCTTCATACTCTTTGAGGCAGACCTTGTTGAAGGTAAATTTTAGGCTAGATGCCGCAACAACCTGACTTCCATTTGTTTTAAAATTTGCCATGATAAGGTGTTAAAGTCGTAATCTTCCACGCTGACTAGAGGGGTTGAAAGATGGGTATGAATTGCATTTCTTCAATTCACATTCTTCTTATGGTTATCCCGCCAATATTCGGTCGCCAGAGCCTCGTTTGTTATCTATTTAGATCTAGATTTACTTTTTGTTTTAATCAATCGTTTGTACTCCAAGAAATGCCATTTTTAAGATACGTTCTAGGTGCTACCGTACTTTGGCCAAATCATAAAAGAACCAATGCCATAGATGACTTTCTGGCGCTCACAAACATAAAAAAGATTCAAGGTTTTTTAGACTTATGACCTTTTTGTGAAGTCCAAATTGTTAATCATGTTACTTAAAAAAATAACAAATGAATTTAAAGTGACAAAAAAAACACTCTTAAAGCATGTTCTGCTTTACCATCTCGTTTTAACAGAGCATTTCTACGTCTAAACTGACGCCTCGGACCTAGGCTTTTGATACCAAAGTTTTGTTGCCTCGTAAAATACTACGTTTCTAAAAAAGAAGCTTATGCGGTTGTTTGGCTTCAATTTTTTGACTATTATCTTTACAGGAATACAACTACAAAATCAGTAACGTTCCTAGAAAAAAATACATTATCATCACCGATTAAAAGCGCAGATTGACCGTTTACCGATATAATTCAATTTCCAAATGGGGACACAGTTGAATAAACAGGAACATGTCTCGGTCCACCGAGACGTATAGTAGATTGTAATATAAGTCAAAAATCATTTTATAAACTATCCTTTATCTGGAGGGTCAGTTTTTCTGGTTAAGAAAAATGTGTTGTAATGAGTACGAATTACTTCGGATAAGAAGAGAAACTTTAGTAGGTCCCGTGTACTGTCTAAATGTTGCGTGCACGTTAAAGAACCCAATAATTTAGTTTGGAATTCCTGAATTTGAGGCAAAATTCCCAGATGTGTTAGTCTTAACCTCTGGGGTAGGTGATTAGCCTTGGCAGCAGAAATAGACAGACGTTAAATAATAGAATTAAAAAAAAGTAGACCTATACAACATAAAAAAAAGAAAAAATTATAAAAGATAGTCAATTTGATAAAAAAATATTATTTAAAAAAAGTAATAAAACATTCACAGAATAAATATAAATAAATTAAAGACACCAAGTTTTATCCATTCGACATTTTTCAAGAAACCATTTGTACATCAACTGATTAGCATTAGAATATTTATCAAAATTATTTGGTAACTTATTTTCTGAATTCTAAAAAAAAAAAAAAAATATTAAACAGAAATTCAATTTTAAATTCTTTTTTGCTTACCATAGGTGGTGGAAAAATTCGTTTACAATCACCACGATTTAAATGTTCCCTTTGTGCTCTAACCAAATCGATTTTAAAATCAGCAGATAAACATGGCAAACAAAGGGAACACTTTACTGATTCGCAATCATTATTAATACAGTAACTACGGCTACACTCATTTGCCATAACAGCAATATTTTTATCCGCTGTTTGCATTGTTTCTTCAGTTTGTGATCTAAAAAAATGTATTTATGTTATAGAATTAGTGATTACATAGTAAGAGTAACAAAATCCGGCTATAAATTGTTGAAAAGTACAAAATTTAATTAATAAAAAGTCAAAAATAGCAAATCTGGCTATGAAATATTAAAATTAGTCACACCATAAACTGTTAAAAACTAACAAAATTTGGTCTTAAAACATGAAAATATTGTAAGAAAGCACATCTTGGCCATAAAACATAAAAATATTTGCAGATAAAATCAAAATCCGGCCAAATCAATTGAAAAGTCTAAAATTTGATTTATAAAATATCAAAAATTACAAATTCATAATAATAATAAAATTAACATGTTGAAAACCCCAATTTATAATACTGTCATTTATAACTGTAATCAAAACAGAGGTTACTTTTCACTTTCCAGTGATTAACTTCTCAAAGACCGGGGTCCCTCTTTGTGGTCAGCCATGGCCACTGCCTATATTTAATATACTCACCTAGAAGCTAATGAATGTTTCTGAATCCGCTCCCCAACACCAATCAATCCAAACAAATTAAACAAAACCTGTTCAAAAAGCAATTGATTTTTTTTATAATGTTTTGATGACAAACTAGGACTCATATTAGCTTCCATTAAAAATACTTTTAAATTGGCATCAACAACAAAATCAAATCGCATCATTTCAAAAAAATTTCTTTTCGATTTAAATCTAAAAAAAAAAATTAATACAATAAACTACATAGCATTTTAAAACATTAATACTTTTTTACTTCATTTAATATCAATTGTTCTTTTGCCAAAATAACAGTTCGAATTGAATCCTCAATTTGTAACCAAATAGTTGAAGTATCTTTATTTTTAGTTTTTAAATAAGCGTTCAAACTATCAAGCATACCAAAGCCTAATTCTGTGTAGTAATATTCCAAGCCGGGTATTTCCCATGTAGGGATATAATTACTTCCAACTACATATTTATTTAAATTGTTTCTATCAAACGGTTTATATTTCTCTGGACAGAATCTGAAATATTTTAATAATAATTGAACAAATAAACATAATTTGGTAACACTACCTCAATAAAGCATCTCCGTTATAAATGTAAATTCGTAATGGATCTATACTGGTAATAATGGTATAAATCCCGATATCAAACATATGTCCGCTTATTAATAAAGGATTATCAATAAATTCTTGCACAAAACTATCATTTGTATTCAAATCAATTTCAGAAATAGTTTTCACGCTAATATTTCTATGATTATTATTTTTAATAACAAAACTCTTTTCCGGATATTTTTTTGAAAATTCCAAAAGTTTATCTTTATCTATTGGTAATTTAAAAGCAGGTGGAATAAATTGCAAACCACTTGTCGCTAAATTAACTTTTAACGTTAAATAACCACATCCTGGAAAATGATTTACCCTCTGATACGGTTTGAGATTATTCAATTTATTATATAAACTCCTAAATGGGTAATCATGTGTCCAAAATAAATCCCAATCATCCGTATCTGAATCTTGTTTGTAACCCAAACGTTCTAATACGATAAATACATGTTTTAAATATCCGCTTTGTATGTTTTTTCCTTGAGTCCAGAATTTTTTGTGTTGTTCCAATGGTTTTGGATGTATGTGGGTGCGAGTCATGCATTTCTTGCATTTGTCTATACTTATAGCTGTTATTAGACCGACAGCAATGAATACTATCAGCACTAATATTAAAATGAGTTTGTTGCGGGTATTTATGTAATTGTAGAGTTTAATTAGTGTGATTTTTAATTTGTGGTTGGTTTTTTCAGGATTCTGAAATAAATTTATGCAATTGAGATAATTATTTCCATGCTCAATTAAATTAATTAATTACTTAATTTAACTTTCTAATTAATTAATATTTAAGTTTGTTTATAAATGCATATTTAATTTTTAAATAGAACTTACTTTAATATTTTCTTCATTTTTCGTTTCAGTCATTGTGTCCGTTTCAGTGCCCATTTTTATTCTGTCATTAATTTGCGGAGGTATGGAATGCGCGACCGTCTAGGATTGTAAATTACATTCTAATGAGGATCTTCATATTTTGAATATAATACATGTAATGTCTTAACCCTCTAATGCCCCAATTTTTAATCTTTATTGAAATTTAACCCTCTAATGCCCCAATTTTTAATCTTTATTGACATTGAATCATTTGTTTACGTTGCCAGGTAGGGGTACAATTTTTTTGCAAAGGAGAATTTTGTGAGCATTCCAATATTGTTTACAGTATTTCCAAAAATTTGTGTATTAAGAATAAAACATATTTGAACTTAATAATATAGAAGAGAGATGAATAAATTTTGACGACAAATTTAAAATTAAATTAAAACAATTAAAATTATTTTTGAATATGTTCATAACTATTAACTATTGTATAATTATTAACTATTACAGACAAGATTTTTACAATTAAAAAAAAAACAGTATAAGATCCTGAATCCTAAAGTGTCCTGAACCCTTCTATACTAAATCAGTTTCAGAAAAACTACACTCCAATTATAACTAATTATTTATCAACATACAGATTATTAGCTTTTTGCAATGCATTTTCTTTGTTAATACCAACTTTAGAAAAAAAAAACTATATAAATCATTTTATGTAAAACAAAATTTTGTATTAATTTTATTAAAATATTTTTTCAAATATTACCAACTGTTTACAAATTGTTAACAAAAAACTAAAATAATTTTATTCTGTACACTTAATTCATTATCTTTGTTAATACTAATTTTAGGAAACAAAACTATATAAATCATTTCATGTAAAACAAAATTTTGTATTAATTTTATTAAAATATTTTTTTAATACTACCAACTGTTTACAAGTTGTTAACAAAAAACTAAAATAATCTTATTCTAAAACTCTTTATTAATACCAACTTTAGGAAATAAAACTATATAAATCGTTTTATGTAAAACATATTATATAAACAATTTTTCAATACTACCAACTGTTTTTAAATTATTCACAAAAAACTAAAATAATCTCATTTTTTAAACTTATCTTTGTTAATACTAACATTCAGAAATAAAACTATATAAATCATTACCAAATGTACAGACAAACCCTGTTAAGCTCTTATAACTTCAATTCAATCAAAATTACATAACATCCAAATGCGCCATAAACAACTTAAAATGGTACATTTGAGTTTATTTTAATTAAGTGCTAAAATACCCAATAATTATAAAAATGCGCAATTTACCATAACAATAATAAATATTTAAAGTGCGTATATTTAATAACTAATTACATATTAGTTTTAGTATTATTATTATTATCTAAAGTTATTTTGCGTTCAAAGATAACAATACAAGAATGCAGTCCCAACAAAAAAAACCTTGAAACTGATTATATAATCACAATAAGTACCTATTAATTTAGTCAGTTTAAATTTTTTTGTCAAAATCCATGTTATTGTTCAATTTGCTTATAACCATTTTGGTTATAAATGGCAGCGTACAAGCCTGCAGCAAAACGTATTGCTGGAATAAGAAATGTGCATCTCAGAAAGCCTCTGATTGCAAAAGTACAGAAATATTGAAACCAGCAGATCCAACTGAATGCAGATGTTGTCCTAGAAGTGTAGGTAAGTAAATAAATAAAAAAATAAAAAAATTTAATTAATTAATTTTTTTTGATAGAATGCGATGAAACTATTTGTTCAACTTTAAAATGCATGGTGCCGAAGTCTTGTGAAGAAGGGACACAATTGGAACCAAGCGATGGCAAATGTCATTGTTGCTCTTACTGCAGTAAGTTTTACGAATTAATATAGATTTGATTGAAAATTAATAAATTGTTTTTTTTAGAGCCATGCAATCCAAATAAATGTTTAACGGTTAAATGCGCAGGCGTTTCTGAAGGCAGTTGCAAACCAGGTACAACTTATGTTCCTGCTGATACATGTAATTGTTGCAGTTATTGCAAGAAAAATGTTGTTTAATTTTAAATTGTTTTTGAATGTACTATTAATAAAGTAATACACAATTCAGATTTCTAAAAAATATGTTTCCTCGGTTTATAATCATTTGAAATTCATAATTATTTATTTTAACAAAGTTTTTTGCAATATTTAGTTAGACTTACTTAGGTAATGCAAAAAAATAAAAACTAAACATCTTGCAAAAAGCCATCTTCTTAACGCTTGATATGATCACTTTATAAAATAATTTTAAAGTAGAAATATAGAAGTTTAGAAAAATACAGTAGTTTTAACTTTAGCTCCCGCTCACCTACCCAAGTATTTATGATAAAATATCTTGCTCACAAGAGCTCAGACACTCAGTTCATTGATTGTGCAACAGTAGTTTCAACTTTAGTTTTTGCTCACCCACCCAAGTGTTAGTGATTCAATTTCTTGCTCACACTTGGGCTTGGGTTAGTAATCTAATATTTTTATCACAAACTCTTGGATGGATGGACGGGGCTCTTAGTTCATTGAATGCGTAACAGTAGTTTTAACTTTACTTCCTGCCCACCCACGACAGTAGTTTTAACTTTAGTTTCCGCCCATTCATCCAAGTGTTTGTGATCCAATTTCTTAATTACAAACACTTGGGTGGGTGGGAGGGGCA
The DNA here is from genome assembly GCA_963932245.1 of Tachinus rufipes. Lineage (NCBI taxonomy): Eukaryota > Metazoa > Arthropoda > Insecta > Coleoptera > Staphylinidae > Tachinus > Tachinus rufipes. The sequence goes on from OZ010743.1 coordinate 6,879,744, forward strand.
CTTAATTAATTAAATGCGCAACAGTAGTTATAACTTTAGTTCTCGCCCACCCACCTAAGTGTTAGTAATTCAATTTTTTGAAACATTTGGGTGGGTGAGCACTTACTTCATTAAATGCATGACAGTAGTTTTAACTTTAGAAAGTAAAAATATAGTTAGAGTTCTGCTGTGAAAATATAAAGTTATTAGCTTTATAAGACGCAGAAAAAAATTTAGTCTGTGCAGTTCCTAAAGCAGGCCTTTGTGCCAGACCTTGTCAAAGGCTTTTTCAAGTCAACTGCAGAGTAGTCCCGTCGGAACTCATGTTGATGGGAAAGTAGAAAATTGTTAGCTTTTGAGTATTTTTGAATTATGTTCATAATTTTGTGCAACCTTATGGCCGTTCTCACAATGTCATTTATGTTTGGCCGCATTTATTCTACAAATTAATGTTTTGTTAACGCGAGATAATTTTAGAGGGTTATTATCACAAATCTGATGAGTTTTAAAAGCTTTTTTCGTAAATTAGGTTAAAGAAGAGCTTTTTTGAGGTTTGCAACCGTTTTTACTAAGGCTAAACTGCCATTGTTTTCTTCCAGGTATTGTGAGTAGAAAGTCCAATCCGTACGGCTAACAATCTTTCTTTCCTTTATTTGATCTCTTTTCGTAAAGTTCTAGTAATATTGGATAGTGATTGGAACTAAGGTCAATGATTGTCCTAATTTTTACTTAAAAGTTGACGTCTTTCAGTATTATTACGTCAAAAATGATCTTTTAGTGACCAGCAAAAGTTAGTGTGGGGGTCTTTCAGAGTTATTTTTTGAAAAGAAAAAGTTGCAATCTTGAACAAGCCCAGTTTAGACACATTTACGACAATCGTCTTTGTTTATCAGATCAGTGTATCACGTCTTTGGTTTACTTATGAAGTTCCTAAGTACGTAAACGTATTTGGAAATTTAGCACATGTCTGGGTTTGTGGTTAGTTAGTTAGTTGGTCTTTTCTTCTATTTTGCTTATTTTCAGTAACACGTCGGCTGTATTATTGTATTATCAATCGTTTTGGATATCGACAATGGCAGACATAATAACTGTTTGTCAAGCACGGTTATCTTTACGTTTACGGTGTTTTGTACTTCTAGAGAAATATCATAAACAAACGTATTGTTGGCTGTTACAGCAGATAGTTTGCGAAAACCTAAGGTTAAAAAAAAAAACAAAGCTAGAGCCGTTTTGGGCTTAAGCGCAAGTTTAGTGACTTTCTTGTTTTTGCTTTGCAAAGCAATCATTTTGATGTAAACTTTGCATCTTTAGATTTAGCGGGATGAAAGCCAAATGAAAGTGCACACTTAGGTGGTGCGTCTTTAAAGAGATTTTTAGAAAACCCACTAGTTTATTTCCCATTTAATGGATATTAGAGAAAGCAAACCTAAAAGATTCCAGTCCTAATGCTTTCCTGTGATTGGCGTTTGTAGCCGATATTACGCAAATACTATCATAGATATTGTGAGCAAAAAGAATAACAATTTGGTTATTGCTGAAGTATTGGTTGACAATGTTTTCTTGTGTTGTTATTTCCAGATCTTCTACTTGACAACTTTTATATAGTTTGTGGTAGAACTCTTCTACCGTGCGTAGTATTTCCTCTCTGTTTGTTGTGTTATTTTCTTGCATGTTTTTTAGTTTTGTTATTTCTTTTCTTCCTTTACCAAGGTTACTGCGTAATACTTTCATGCTTTTGTTCTGCTCTATTGTTTGTTTTTTTTTTTGCTACAATCTCCCGCTTGATGGTTTTGAAGATTTTCTTATTTGCTTCCTTTAGTTCCTCTTTTGTTGTATTTGAGTTGCTTTTCATTTTGCTTCATTTAGCCATTAAGTTTTTAGCATCTTGGCTGATCCTTTCTTCTTTCCTGGATTTAGGGCAGTTGGTTTTTTGTATAGCTTCCGTTATTCTATGTTTGTTTCTGAGTGATCTTTATTTCTTAGTGTATCGGCAATGTCCATTTTAAATTTATCTATGTACAGTGGGGTTGCCCATGCTCGATTGGTCGTTGTCTTTGTAAGTTTGTATCTTTCTTTTCTCATGTCTATTCGGATTTTACTTCTTACCATTCTGTGGTCTCTTCCCGTTCTGCAGTTGTTAAGTACTGTTACGTTTTTGACTACTTGTTTATTATTGGAGATTATGAAATCAATTTCGTTGCGAGTTCTACCGTCTAGGCTTTCCCAAGTCCATCTTCTATTAAGTTATTTATTGAAGAAATCATTTATTTGGTAGAGATTGTTTCGTAAAAGTCTACTATCATTTCACCACGAGCATTTCTTCCCTTCTGGTCCAAAGTTTTCTAAACATGTCTCCGACTGGTTTGTTTTAATACCAATTTTAGCGTTAAAATCGCCGCATACTATGGTAAACTGGGTTTTCATGTCCCCCAGAACCAGACATATATCTTCGTAGAATATGTCCACTTCTTCGTCTGAGATGACGTTGGTGCGTATACTTTTACTATCTTAATAGTGTATCTCTTGTTGAGGTTTAGTTTAGTATTAAGGAAGCTACTCTTGTTGAGAATTTCTTGACTGCTAGAATGTCGTTACTCAAGCGTCTGTGGATTAGAAAGCCAACTCCTCCTTCTAATTTATCGGGTTCTCCTGCATAGTAAAGAAGATGCCCGGGTTTTCGTTTTAATAGATCATCGCCTCGTCTTCTGACTTCACTGAGGCCAATAACGTACCACCTTATTTTCTCGACTTCCGTCTCCAATTTGATCAGGCTGTTTTTGGGCATAAGTGTTCTTGTGTTGTATGTTCCAATTTCCAAATTTTTTGGTTACTTCTCTTTATAACTTTACGTCGTTTAGTTATAATCTTAGACGATGAAAGCAAATCTTTTCCTTCTCCATATTCTTCGAGGCAGACCTTTTTGAAGGTAAATTTTAGGCTAGATGCCGCAACAACCTGACTTCCATTTGTTTTAAACTTTGCCATGATAAGGTGTTAAAGTCGTAATCTTCCACGCTGACTAGAGGGGTTGAAAGATGGGTATGAATTGCATTTCTTCAATTCACATTCTTCTTATGGTTATCCCGCCAATATTCGGTCGCCAGAGCCTCGTTTGTTATCTATTTAGATCTAGATTTACTTTTTGTTTTAATCAATCGTTTGTACTCCAAGAAATGCCATTTTTAAGATACGTTCTAGGTGCTACCGTACTTTGGCCAAATCATAAAAGAACCAATGCCATAGATGACTTTCTGGCGCTCACAAACATAAAAAAGATTCAAGGTTTTTTAGACTTATGACCTTTTTGTGAAGTCCAAATTGTTAATCATGTTACTTAAAAAAATAACAAATGAATTTAAAGTGACAAAAAAAACACTCTTAAAGCATGTTCTGCTTTACCATCTCGTTTTAACAGAGCATTTCTACGTCTAAACTGACGCCTCGGACCTAGGCTTTTGATACCAAAGTTTTGTTGCCTCGTAAAATACTACGTTTCTAAAAAAGAAGCTTATGCGGTTGTTTGGCTTCAATTTTTTGACTATTATCTTTACAGGAATACAACTACAAAATCAGTAACGTTCCTAGAAAAAAATACATTATCATCACCGATTAAAAGCGCAGATTGACCGTTTACCGATATAATTCAATTTCCAAATGGGGACACAGTTGAATAAACAGGAACATGTCTCGGTCCACCGAGACGTATAGTAGATTGTAATATAAGTCAAAAATCATTTTATAAACTATCCTTTATCTGGAGGGTCAGTTTTTCTGGTTAAGAAAAATGTGTTGTAATGAGTACGAATTACTTCGGATAAGAAGAGAAACTTTAGTAGGTCCCGTGTACTGTCTAAATGTTGCGTGCACGTTAAAGAACCCAATAATTTAGTTTGGAATTCCTGAATTTGAGGCAAAATTCCCAGATGTGTTAGTCTTAACCTCTGGGGTAGGTGATTAGCCTTGGCAGCAGAAATAGACAGACGTTAAATAATAGAATTAAAAAAAAGTAGACCTATACAACATAAAAAAAAGAAAAAATTATAAAAGATAGTCAATTTGATAAAAAAATATTATTTAAAAAAAGTAATAAAACATTCACAGAATAAATATAAATAAATTAAAGACACCAAGTTTTATCCATTCGACATTTTTCAAGAAACCATTTGTACATCAACTGATTAGCATTAGAATATTTATCAAAATTATTTGGTAACTTATTTTCTGAATTCTAAAAAAAAAAAAAAAATATTAAACAGAAATTCAATTTTAAATTCTTTTTTGCTTACCATAGGTGGTGGAAAAATTCGTTTACAATCACCACGATTTAAATGTTCCCTTTGTGCTCTAACCAAATCGATTTTAAAATCAGCAGATAAACATGGCAAACAAAGGGAACACTTTACTGATTCGCAATCATTATTAATACAGTAACTACGGCTACACTCATTTGCCATAACAGCAATATTTTTATCCGCTGTTTGCATTGTTTCTTCAGTTTGTGATCTAAAAAAATGTATTTATGTTATAGAATTAGTGATTACATAGTAAGAGTAACAAAATCCGGCTATAAATTGTTGAAAAGTACAAAATTTAATTAATAAAAAGTCAAAAATAGCAAATCTGGCTATGAAATATTAAAATTAGTCACACCATAAACTGTTAAAAACTAACAAAATTTGGTCTTAAAACATGAAAATATTGTAAGAAAGCACATCTTGGCCATAAAACATAAAAATATTTGCAGATAAAATCAAAATCCGGCCAAATCAATTGAAAAGTCTAAAATTTGATTTATAAAATATCAAAAATTACAAATTCATAATAATAATAAAATTAACATGTTGAAAACCCCAATTTATAATACTGTCATTTATAACTGTAATCAAAACAGAGGTTACTTTTCACTTTCCAGTGATTAACTTCTCAAAGACCGGGGTCCCTCTTTGTGGTCAGCCATGGCCACTGCCTATATTTAATATACTCACCTAGAAGCTAATGAATGTTTCTGAATCCGCTCCCCAACACCAATCAATCCAAACAAATTAAACAAAACCTGTTCAAAAAGCAATTGATTTTTTTTATAATGTTTTGATGACAAACTAGGACTCATATTAGCTTCCATTAAAAATACTTTTAAATTGGCATCAACAACAAAATCAAATCGCATCATTTCAAAAAAATTTCTTTTCGATTTAAATCTAAAAAAAAAAATTAATACAATAAACTACATAGCATTTTAAAACATTAATACTTTTTTACTTCATTTAATATCAATTGTTCTTTTGCCAAAATAACAGTTCGAATTGAATCCTCAATTTGTAACCAAATAGTTGAAGTATCTTTATTTTTAGTTTTTAAATAAGCGTTCAAACTATCAAGCATACCAAAGCCTAATTCTGTGTAGTAATATTCCAAGCCGGGTATTTCCCATGTAGGGATATAATTACTTCCAACTACATATTTATTTAAATTGTTTCTATCAAACGGTTTATATTTCTCTGGACAGAATCTGAAATATTTTAATAATAATTGAACAAATAAACATAATTTGGTAACACTACCTCAATAAAGCATCTCCGTTATAAATGTAAATTCGTAATGGATCTATACTGGTAATAATGGTATAAATCCCGATATCAAACATATGTCCGCTTATTAATAAAGGATTATCAATAAATTCTTGCACAAAACTATCATTTGTATTCAAATCAATTTCAGAAATAGTTTTCACGCTAATATTTCTATGATTATTATTTTTAATAACAAAACTCTTTTCCGGATATTTTTTTGAAAATTCCAAAAGTTTATCTTTATCTATTGGTAATTTAAAAGCAGGTGGAATAAATTGCAAACCACTTGTCGCTAAATTAACTTTTAACGTTAAATAACCACATCCTGGAAAATGATTTACCCTCTGATACGGTTTGAGATTATTCAATTTATTATATAAACTCCTAAATGGGTAATCATGTGTCCAAAATAAATCCCAATCATCCGTATCTGAATCTTGTTTGTAACCCAAACGTTCTAATACGATAAATACATGTTTTAAATATCCGCTTTGTATGTTTTTTCCTTGAGTCCAGAATTTTTTGTGTTGTTCCAATGGTTTTGGATGTATGTGGGTGCGAGTCATGCATTTCTTGCATTTGTCTATACTTATAGCTGTTATTAGACCGACAGCAATGAATACTATCAGCACTAATATTAAAATGAGTTTGTTGCGGGTATTTATGTAATTGTAGAGTTTAATTAGTGTGATTTTTAATTTGTGGTTGGTTTTTTCAGGATTCTGAAATAAATTTATGCAATTGAGATAATTATTTCCATGCTCAATTAAATTAATTAATTACTTAATTTAACTTTCTAATTAATTAATATTTAAGTTTGTTTATAAATGCATATTTAATTTTTAAATAGAACTTACTTTAATATTTTCTTCATTTTTCGTTTCAGTCATTGTGTCCGTTTCAGTGCCCATTTTTATTCTGTCATTAATTTGCGGAGGTATGGAATGCGCGACCGTCTAGGATTGTAAATTACATTCTAATGAGGATCTTCATATTTTGAATATAATACATGTAATGTCTTAACCCTCTAATGCCCCAATTTTTAATCTTTATTGAAATTTAACCCTCTAATGCCCCAATTTTTAATCTTTATTGACATTGAATCATTTGTTTACGTTGCCAGGTAGGGGTACAATTTTTTTGCAAAGGAGAATTTTGTGAGCATTCCAATATTGTTTACAGTATTTCCAAAAATTTGTGTATTAAGAATAAAACATATTTGAACTTAATAATATAGAAGAGAGATGAATAAATTTTGACGACAAATTTAAAATTAAATTAAAACAATTAAAATTATTTTTGAATATGTTCATAACTATTAACTATTGTATAATTATTAACTATTACAGACAAGATTTTTACAATTAAAAAAAAAACAGTATAAGATCCTGAATCCTAAAGTGTCCTGAACCCTTCTATACTAAATCAGTTTCAGAAAAACTACACTCCAATTATAACTAATTATTTATCAACATACAGATTATTAGCTTTTTGCAATGCATTTTCTTTGTTAATACCAACTTTAGAAAAAAAAAACTATATAAATCATTTTATGTAAAACAAAATTTTGTATTAATTTTATTAAAATATTTTTTCAAATATTACCAACTGTTTACAAATTGTTAACAAAAAACTAAAATAATTTTATTCTGTACACTTAATTCATTATCTTTGTTAATACTAATTTTAGGAAACAAAACTATATAAATCATTTCATGTAAAACAAAATTTTGTATTAATTTTATTAAAATATTTTTTTAATACTACCAACTGTTTACAAGTTGTTAACAAAAAACTAAAATAATCTTATTCTAAAACTCTTTATTAATACCAACTTTAGGAAATAAAACTATATAAATCGTTTTATGTAAAACATATTATATAAACAATTTTTCAATACTACCAACTGTTTTTAAATTATTCACAAAAAACTAAAATAATCTCATTTTTTAAACTTATCTTTGTTAATACTAACATTCAGAAATAAAACTATATAAATCATTACCAAATGTACAGACAAACCCTGTTAAGCTCTTATAACTTCAATTCAATCAAAATTACATAACATCCAAATGCGCCATAAACAACTTAAAATGGTACATTTGAGTTTATTTTAATTAAGTGCTAAAATACCCAATAATTATAAAAATGCGCAATTTACCATAACAATAATAAATATTTAAAGTGCGTATATTTAATAACTAATTACATATTAGTTTTAGTATTATTATTATTATCTAAAGTTATTTTGCGTTCAAAGATAACAATACAAGAATGCAGTCCCAACAAAAAAAACCTTGAAACTGATTATATAATCACAATAAGTACCTATTAATTTAGTCAGTTTAAATTTTTTTGTCAAAATCCATGTTATTGTTCAATTTGCTTATAACCATTTTGGTTATAAATGGCAGCGTACAAGCCTGCAGCAAAACGTATTGCTGGAATAAGAAATGTGCATCTCAGAAAGCCTCTGATTGCAAAAGTACAGAAATATTGAAACCAGCAGATCCAACTGAATGCAGATGTTGTCCTAGAAGTGTAGGTAAGTAAATAAATAAAAAAATAAAAAAATTTAATTAATTAATTTTTTTTGATAGAATGCGATGAAACTATTTGTTCAACTTTAAAATGCATGGTGCCGAAGTCTTGTGAAGAAGGGACACAATTGGAACCAAGCGATGGCAAATGTCATTGTTGCTCTTACTGCAGTAAGTTTTACGAATTAATATAGATTTGATTGAAAATTAATAAATTGTTTTTTTTAGAGCCATGCAATCCAAATAAATGTTTAACGGTTAAATGCGCAGGCGTTTCTGAAGGCAGTTGCAAACCAGGTACAACTTATGTTCCTGCTGATACATGTAATTGTTGCAGTTATTGCAAGAAAAATGTTGTTTAATTTTAAATTGTTTTTGAATGTACTATTAATAAAGTAATACACAATTCAGATTTCTAAAAAATATGTTTCCTCGGTTTATAATCATTTGAAATTCATAATTATTTATTTTAACAAAGTTTTTTGCAATATTTAGTTAGACTTACTTAGGTAATGCAAAAAAATAAAAACTAAACATCTTGCAAAAAGCCATCTTCTTAACGCTTGATATGATCACTTTATAAAATAATTTTAAAGTAGAAATATAGAAGTTTAGAAAAATACAGTAGTTTTAACTTTAGCTCCCGCTCACCTACCCAAGTATTTATGATAAAATATCTTGCTCACAAGAGCTCAGACACTCAGTTCATTGATTGTGCAACAGTAGTTTCAACTTTAGTTTTTGCTCACCCACCCAAGTGTTAGTGATTCAATTTCTTGCTCACACTTGGGCTTGGGTTAGTAATCTAATATTTTTATCACAAACTCTTGGATGGATGGACGGGGCTCTTAGTTCATTGAATGCGTAACAGTAGTTTTAACTTTACTTCCTGCCCACCCACGACAGTAGTTTTAACTTTAGTTTCCGCCCATTCATCCAAGTGTTTGTGATCCAATTTCTTAATTACAAACACTTGGGTGGGTGGGAGGGGCACTTAATTAATTAAATGCGCAACAGTAGTTATAACTTTAGTTCTCGCCCACCCACCTAAGTGTTAGTAATTCAATTTTTTGAAACATTTGGGTGGGTGAGCACTTACTTCATTAAATGCATGACAGTAGTTTTAACTTTAGAAAGTAAAAATATAGTTAGAGTTCTGCTGTGAAAATATAAAGTTATTAGCTTTATAAGACGCAGAAAAAAATTTAGTCTGTGCAGTTCCTAAAGCAGGCCTTTGTGCCAGACCTTGTCAAAGGCTTTTTCAAGTCAACTGCAGAGTAGTCCCGTCGGAACTCATGTTGATGGGAAAGTAGAAAATTGTTAGCTTTTGAGTATTTTTGAATTATGTTCATAATTTTGTGCAACCTTATGGCCGTTCTCACAATGTCATTTATGTTTGGCCGCATTTATTCTACAAATTAATGTTTTGTTAACGCGAGATAATTTTAGAGGGTTATTATCACAAATCTGATGAGTTTTAAAAGCTTTTTCCGTAAATTGGGTTAGAGAAGAGCTTTTTTGAGGTTTGCAACCGTTTTTACTAAGGCTAAACTGCCATTGTTTTCTTCCAGGTATTGTGTGTAGAAAGTCCAATCCGTACGGTTAACAATCTTTCTTTCCTTTATTTGATCTCTTTTCGTAAAGTTCTAGTAATATTGGATAGTGATTGGAACTAAAGTCAATGATTGTCCTAATTTTTACTTAAAAATTGACGTCTTTGAGTATTATTACGTCAAAAATGTTCTTTTAGTGACCAGCATAAGTTAGTGTGTGGGGCTTTCAGAGTTATTTTTTGAAAAGAAAAAGTTGCAATCTTGAATTTAGACACATTTACAACAATTGTCTTTGTTTAAAGCCTAAAAATGTCAGAAGTATCTAATTTGGAGTAATTTCAAAGTGATCCAATAGTTTTTTTTTGCAAAGATCAGTATCTCACGTCTTTGGTTTACTTATGAAGTTCCTAAATACGTAAACGTATTTGGAAATTTAGCACATGTCTGGGTTTGTGGTTAGTTAGTTAGTTGGTCTTTTCTTCTATTTTGCTCATTTTCAGTAACACGTCGGCTGTATTATTGTATTATCAATCGTTTTGGATATCGACAATGGCAGACATAATAACTGTTTGTCAAGCACGGTTATCTTTACGTTTACGGTGTTTTGTACTTCTAGAGAAATATCATAAACAAACGTTTTGTTGGCTGTTACAGCAGATAGTTTGCGAAAACCTAAGCTTAAAAAAAAAAACAAAGCTAGAGCCGTTTTGGGCTTAAGCGCAAGTTTAGTGACTTTCTTGTTTTTGCTTTGCAAAGCAATCATTTTGATGTAAACTTTGCATCTTTAGATTTAGCGGGATGAAAGCCAAATCAAAGTGCACACTTAGGTGGTGCGTCTTTAAAGAGATTTTTAGAAAACCCACTAGTTTATTTCCCATTTAGTGGATATTAGAGAAAGCAAACCTAAAAGATTTCAGTGCTCGTCCTAATGCTTTCCTGTGATTAGCGTTTGTAGCCGATATTACGCAAATACTATCATAGATATTGTGAGCAAAAAGAATAACAATTTGGTTATTGCTGAAGTATTGGTTGACAATGTTTTCTTGTGTTGTTATTTCCAGATCTTCTACTTGACAACTTTTATATAGTTTGTGGTAGAACTCTTCTACCGTGCGTAGTATTTCCTCTCTGTTTGTTGTGTTATTTTCTTGCATGTTTTTTAGTTTTGTTATTTCTTTTCTTCCTTTACCAAGGTTACTGCGTAATACTTTCATGCTTTTGTTCTGCACTATTGTTTGTTGGATCTTTTTGCTACAATCTCCCGCTTGATGGTTTTGAAGATTTTCTTATTTGCTTCTTTTAGTTCCTCTTTTGTTGTATTTGAGTTGCTTTTCATTTTGCTTCATTTAGCCATTAAGTTTTTAGCATCTTGGCTGATCCTTTCTTCTTTCCTGGTTTTAGGGCAGTTGGTATCTTGGCTTTTTTGTATAGCTTCCGTTATTGCGTCATTTAGACTTTCTATGTTTGTTTCTGAGTGATCTTTATTTCATAGTGTATCGGCAATGTCTATTTTAAATTTATCTATGTCCAGTGGGGTTGCCCATGCTCGATTGGTCGTTGTCTTCGTAAGTTTGTATCTTTCTTTTCTCAGGTCTATTCGAATTTTACTTCTTACCATTCTGTGGTCTCTTCCCGTTCTGCAGTTGTTAAGTACTGTTACGTTTTTGACTACTTGTTTATTATTGGAGATTATGAAATCAATTTCGTTGCGAGTTCTACCGTCTAGGCTTTCCTAAGTCCATCTTCTATTAAGTTATTTATTGAAGAAATCATTCATTTGGTAGAGATTGTTTTGTAAAAGTCTACTATCATTTCACCACGAGCATTTCTTCCCTTCTGGTCCAAAGTTTTCTAAACATGTCTTCGACTGGTTTGTTTTAATACCGATTTTAGCGTTAAAATCGCCGCATACTATGGTAAACTGGGTTTTCATGTCCCCCAGAACCAGACATATATTTTCGTAGAATATGTCCACTTCTTCGTCTGAGATGACGTTGGTGCGTATACTTTTACTATCTTAATAGTGTATCTCTTGTTGAGGTTTAGTTTAGTATTAAGGAAGCTACTCTTGTTGAGAATTTCTTGACTGATAGAATGTCGTTACTCAAGCGTCTGTGGATTAGAAAGCCAACTCCTCCTTCTAATTTATCGGGTTCTCCTGCATAGTAAAGAAGATGCCCGGGTTTTCGTTTTAATAGATCCTCGCCTCGTCTTCTGACTTCACTGAGGCCAATAACGTACCACCTTATTTTCTCGACTTCCGTCTCCAATTTGATCAGGCTGTTTTCGGGCATAAGTGTTCTTGTGTTATATGTTCCAATTTCCAAATTTTTTGGTTACTTCTCTTTATAACTTTACGTCGTTTAGTTATAATCTTAGACGATGAAAGCAAATCTTTTCCTTCTCCATACTCTTTGAGGCAGACCATTTTGAAGGTAAATTTTAGGCTAGATGCCGCAACAACCTGACTTCCATTTGTTTTAAACTTTGCCATGATAAGGTGTTAAAGTCGTAATTTTCCACGCTGACTAGAGGGGTTGAAAGATGGGTATGAATTGCATTTCTTCAATTCACATTCTTCTTATGGTTATCCCGCCAATATTCGGTCGCCAGAGCCTAGTTTGTTATCTAGCAGGGTTTACCGGGTGACCTAAGTAGACACCGCCCGTGCAGATAAGGTCGATATTTGGGACATTTTGTTATTAAAGATGTTGGCGTCTCTCCCTTACACCTCCTTATTATTTATTTGGAAATAGTATTAGCATAGTCAAGACAAGCAAGATTTACTTTTGGTTTTAAACAATCGTTTGTACTCCAAGAAATGCCATTTTTAAGATATGTTTTAGATGCTACCGTACTTTGGCCAAATCATAAAAGAACCAATGCCATAGATGACTTTCTGGCGCTCACAAACATAAAAAAGGTTTAAGGTTTTTTAGACTTGTGACCTTTTTGTGAAGTCCAAATCGTTAGTCATGTTACTTGAAAAAATAACAAATGACTTTGAAGTGACAAATAAAACACTCTTAAAGCATGTTCTACTTTACCATCTCGTTTTAACAGAGCATTTCTACGTCTAAACTGACGCCTCGGACCTAGGCTTTTGATACCAAAGCCTCGTAAAAAACTACGTTCCTAAAAAAGAAGCTTATACGGTTGTTTGGCTTTAATTTTCTGACTATAATCCTTACAGGAATACAACTACAAAATCAATAACGTTTCTAGAAAAAAATACATTATCATCACCGATTAAAAGCGCAGTTTGACCGTTTACCGATATAATTCAATTTCCAAATGGGGACACAGTTGAATAAACAGGAACATGTCCCGGTCCACCGAGACGTATAGCAGATTGTAATATAAGTCAAAAATCATTTTATAAACCATCCTTTATCTAGAGGGTCAGTTTTTCTGGTTAAGAAAAATGTGTTGTAATGAGTACGAATTCCTTCGGATAAGAAGAGAAACTTTAGTAGGTCCCGTGTACTGTCTTAATGTTGCGTGCACGTTAAAGAACCCAATAATTTAGTTCGGAATTCCTGAATTTGAAGCAAAATTCCCAGATGTGGTAGTCTTAACCTCTGGGGTCGGTGATTAGCCTTGGCAGCAGAAATAGACAGATGTTAAATAATAGAATAAAAAAAATAGACCTATACAACATAAAAAAAAGAAAAAATTATAAAAGATAGTCAATTTGATAAAAAAATATTATTTAAAAAAGTAATAAAACATTCACAGAATAAATATAAATAAATTAAAGACACCAAGTTTTATCCATTCGACATTTTTCAAAAAACCATTTGTACATCAACTGATTAGCATTAGAATATTTATCAAAATTATTTGGTAACTGATTTTCTGAATTCTAAAAAAAAAAAAAAAATATTAAACAGAAATTCAATTTTAAATTCTTTTTGCTTACCATAGGTGGTGGAAAAATTCGTTTACAATCACCACGATTTAAATGTTCCCTTTGTGCTCTAATCAAATCGGTTTTAAAATCAACAGATAAACATGGCAAACAAAGGGAACACTTTACTGTTTCGCAATTATCCTTACAGTAAGTACTGCTACACTCATTTGCCATAACAGCAATATTTTTATCCGCTGTTTGCATTGTTTCTTCAGTTTGTGATCTAAAAAAATGTATTTATGTTATAGAATTAGTGATTACATAGTAAGAGTAACAAAATCCGGCTATAAATTGTTGAAAAGTACAAAGTTTAATTAATAAAAAGTCAAAAATAGAAAATCCGGCTATGAAATATTAAAATTAGTCACACCATAAACTGTTAAAAACTAACAAAATTTGGTATTAAAACATGAACATATTGTAAGAAAGCACCAAGATCCATAAAACATAAAAATATTTGCAGATAAAATCAAAATCCGGTAAAATCGGTTGAAAAGCCTAAAATTTGATTTTTAAATATCAAAAATTACAAATTCATAATAATAATAAAATTAACATGTTGAAAACCCCAATTTATAATCCTGTCATTTATAACTGTAATCAAAACAGAGGTTACTTTTCACTTTCCAGTGATTAACTTCTCAAAGACCGGGGTCCCCCTTTATGGTCAGCCCTGGCCACTTTCTTTATTTAACATACTCACCTAGAAGCTAATGAATGTTTCTGAATCCGCTCCCCAACACCAATCAATCCAAACAAATTAAACAAAACCTGTTCATAAAGCAATTGATTTGGTTTAAAATGTGCTGATGACAAATTAGGACTCATATTAGCTTCCATTAAAAATACTTTTAAATCGGCATCAACAACAAAATCAAATCGCATCATTTCAAAAAAATTTCTTTTCGATTTAAATCTAAAAATTAATTAATACAATGAACTACATAGCATTTCAAAACATTAATACCTTTTTACAACATTTAATATCAATTGTTCTTTTGCCAAAATAACGGTTCGAATTGAATCCTCAATTTGTAACCAAATAGTTGAAGCATCTTTATTTTTAGTTTTTAAATAAGCGTTCAAACTATCACGCATACCAAAGCCTAATTCTGTGTAGTAATATTCCAAGCCGGGTACTTCCCATGTAGGGAGATAATCATCTCCAACTACATATTTGTTTAAATTGTTTCTATCAAATGGTTTATATTTTTCTGGACAGAATCTAAAATAATTTAATTATAATTGAACAAATAAACATAATTTGGTTACACTACCTCAATAAAGCATCTCCGTTATAAATGTAAATTCGTAATGGATCTATACTGGTAATAATAGTATAAATCCCGATATCAAACATATGTCCGCTTATTAATAAAGGATTATCGATAAATTCTTGCACAAAACTATCGTTTGTATTCAAATCAATTTCAGAAATAGTTTTCACCCTAACATTTCTATGATCATTATTTTTAATAACAAAACTCTTTTCCGGATATTTCTTTGAAAATTCCAAAAGCTTATCTTTATCTACTGGTAATTTAAAAGCAGGTGGAATATATTGCAAACCACTTGTCGCTAAATCAACTTTATTTGTTAAATAACCACATCCTGGAAAATGATTTACCCTCTGATACGGTTTGAGATTATTCAATTTATTATATAAACTCCTAAATGGGTAATCATGTGCCCAAAATAAATCCCAATCATCCGTATTTGAATCTTGTTTGTAACCCAAACGTTCTAATACAATAAATACATGTTTTAAATATCCACTTTGTATGTTTTTTCCGTAAGTCCAGAATTTTTTGTGTTGTTCCAATGCTTTTGGTTGTATGTGAGTGCGGTACATGCATTTCTTACATTCGCCTATACTTATAGCTGTTATTAGACCGACAGCAATGAATACTATCAGCACTGATATTAAATTGAGTTTGTCGCAGGTATTTATGTAATTGTAGAGTTTAATTAGTGTGATTTTTGATTTGTGGTTGGTTTTTTCAGGATTCTGAAATAAATTTATGCAATTGAGATAATTATTTCCATGCTCAATTAAATTAATTAATTACTTAATTTAACTTTCTAATTAATTAATATTTAGGTTTGTTTATAAATGCATATTTAATTTTTAAATGGAACTTACTTTAATATTTTCTTCATTTTTCGTTTCAGTCTTTGTGTCTTTTTCAGTGCTCATTTTTATTCTGCCATTAATTTGCGGAGGTATGGAATGCGCGACCGTCTGGGATTGTAAATTACATTCTAATGAGATCTTAACGGTATCTTCACGTTTTGAATACAATACATGTAATGTCTTAAGTATGTAGACATAACCTTAAATGCTGGCTTAAGTAGGTTAAAGTTAATAGAAGAGAGAAAGTAGTGATCAATAAATTTTGTTGATAAATTTAAAATAAAATAAAAATAATTTATTTTTGAATATGTTCATAACTATTAACTTTTGTATAATTATTAACTACTCCAGACAAGATTTTTACAATTAAAAAACAGTATAAGATCCTGAAGCAAGAAGTATTTGTTCAATTATTAACAAATAATTATGTTTAGTGACATCAAATACTTTGAAAATATAGCGTAAAAAAAGTATAGAAAAACTAATAGCGAATTCTGCAATTATTATCTATTGAATCCTTTAAATTTGATACTACATCATAGATGTCACTACCAATAACGCTCTAAATGTTTCCAAAATAATTAAAGAAACCTGTAATAATATAAATTTAGTTACCTTCTATACGTCGCATATTAATAATGTCTTTTATATTTGTTAGATGTCGTCACATGTAATAAATTATGAACACGTTTATTGCACATTTCGGACGCGATATTGCAAGTTGAAAAGATTTTTAATTGCACGGCTTAATTAGTATCATAATTCACGATGCATTTTAATTTAATATTATTTCCGTTATTTCGTGTAATACGAAGTAAACTAATTAAGTGGTTTGAATGGAAACTTATTTTATAATAAGAGCGTTTTTAATGAGGATTATAAAAAATAATAATATGCCAAAGTCTTCAAAAGCCAGCATGTTTTTTGCTGATACAATGTTTCAATACTTTATAAAAAAGCAAAAAATTGTCATTATTAGAAATATTAACATTTATTTATTTAATTACATAAATAATTATTAAATAAATAATACACAAATTTGCATCTTGTATTCATCTTAAACTAGAACTAATATTTTTTTAATTTATTTCTTTTTAACTAGATGTGATGTTTAATTAACAAGTTGAAAAGTATTAGGTTACATCGAGAGGCTTATGGGTTGGATCCCATGCTGGGAAAATATAATGAAACCATATATTACTATATTGGTAACTCAATACTTTATTGGTCCTAATGAGTGTCCGTGTATTTGATGGGACGGATAAATGAGAGTTGAACATCTTCTGTATAAGAACTAATGGACCATCGCAGATAACAAAATTAATTTATGCATTCAAAATGTTTGGATCGAATTTCAAATGGAGTCATAAAGATATCTACAGATATTTATTAAATTAATATATTTTTAAGTTTATTTTATCAAATCAAGCGTATTAGTTGTTGATTTATTTTAACATTTTCTGTCTGAAGTTTTTTTAAAGTAGAATATTTTGTTTACAAAAAGACATTAAAACCGAATTTTAGTTCTATAAACTGATATTTGCTATGTATTTTGTTTCTCAACAAAAACAAATTAGCAAACAATTAAAGCAAATTTGTGTCAAATTTTTGACAAAAAAAAACAAAAATTTGCTCAATCAACACAGATTTTTCATCAATAAAAACAATATTAACAAACAAAATACAATAAAGCTTAACAATTTTCAAATAAGAGCCGGATTTATACTCAATAAAACCGAATTTTTGTCCAACAAAGTTGATTGTAAAAGTTTGATTTTTGCTCAACTACATTTTTGACAATATGAACCAATTTTTACCCAATCAAGCTGGATTTTTGCCAAAAAATTTTTGTTTATTAAAGCAAAACTTATAAGATTTTTGTTTGTAAAACCAATATTTGTGTCCATTTAGGCCAAATTTGCTTTACAAATCAAATTGTAGCCGGAATAAGACCAGGATTTTGATAATAAAGTCAAATTTTTGTTCTTGAAATGTAAAATTTTGCTTAACCAAGACAAGTTTTTTATTAATAAAAAATGTTGAAATTTTGTCCAATAAGGCCAAACTTATACTCAATAAAACAAATTTTTGTCCAATAAAGTTGGATGCCAGAGTAAAAATCTAAATTTTGAACAATAAACAACAAAAAATGTTTTACTTTTTGCTCTACAAACCAAAATTTTTGAATAACATAACTAAAATTCAGCAAATTTGAGCAAAAATCAGGCTTTATTGGGCAAAAATCTAACACAGAAATCTAAAACTTTTCTCAAGAAACTTTAATAAAACCAGATTTTTTATAATAAGTCAAAGTTTTGTACAAAACAATACAATTTTTGTTTTCAAAACATTTTGTTTGTCCAATTAGACCAAAATTTTTAATTCACAAATAATTTTTAATAAGTTTTATTAAGCAAAAACTTAAAATCTAGATAATTATTAAAAAAAAAAATAACTTGGTCCATAAGCCCAGATTTTTGCTAAAAAAATTAGTTTTTTTCAAATAGCAAATTTTTTTCTAATAAAGTATAACATTTATATGGAAATGTCTGAGTCAAGAGTACGGAACAAAAATTTGATTTTGCTCAAACCACTGAAAATGCCTATCTCTACATGAGCCCTAATTTTGTGATTTTTTTAAGATTTTTTCAATAAGCCATTTTTGAGTAATAAGCAATCAAAATTTGAAAAAAATTGATTTTTTTACATTTTTTGATCGTTTGTAACTTTTCAGGGTTGCATTTTAGGAAAAATTGTTCAAAGAATCATTTTTTACAACTACCTTTTTTTCCTTAAATTTTCAAAATTTTGCAGAACTTTAAAAAACAGTTTTTCTTAAAAAAAAAAACAAATATTTTCTTTTTTTTCTCAAATATGGATAAAAACGTGCTTTTATATGTGCATAAGATACCCTGAGTATTTCAGGAAGTGCCGTGTGCTACGCTAAGGAAAAAAATGTTTGGCTATGAAAACTTATTTTTTGAATAATTTTGAAGAAAAAAGTACCTTATAATTTTTTTCTAAAAATGCAATACTGAGAAGTTACAAACAATCAAAAATTGATAAAGGCTTAGATTTCAAATTTTTAACTATTTCTGTGGATACATTCTAAGATATCTCGGATCGTAGTGCAGGGTACTTCCTGAAATTTTCAGAGTGTCTTTTGCACATATAAAAGAACGTTTTTATCCATATTAAAAAAAAAATACTTGACATCTTATTTTTAAGAAAAACTGTCTTTTAAATTTCAGCAAAATTTTCAAAGTTTGACGAAAAAAAATTTTGGTTGTAAAAACTTATTTTTTGGACAATTTTGAAAAAAAAGTACTTATAAATTTTTTTATAAAAATGCAATCATGAAAAGTTACAAACAATCAAAAAATAAAAAAAGCTTAAATTTCAAATTTTTAAGTATTTTGTGGATACATTCTAAAATATCTTGGATTGTAGTGCACGGCACTTTCTGAAATTTTCAGGATATCTTTTGCATATATAAAAGCACGTTTTAATCTATATTTGAAAAAAAAACCGTTATTTTTTTTAAACTGTTTTTTAAAGTTCTGAAAATTTTTCAAAATTTAAGGAAAAAATTTTGGCTGTAAAAACTTATTTTTTGGACAATTAAAAAAAAAAGTTTTTCCTAAAAATGCAATCCTGAGAAGTTACAATCAAAAAAGTAAAAAAACGTAAAAAACTTGATTTTTTCAAATTTTGATTGCTTATTACTCAAAAATGTAAAAAAAACGAGGAGATCAGGACTCATGTAGAAAAAGGCATTTTCAGTAGTTTGAGCAAAATCAAATTTTTGTTCCGTACACTTGACTCAGACATGGCCATATATAAACTTAATTTTTAACCAATAAAGTTAAAATTTTGCTCAATTTGACAAATTTTCAACCAATAAAGCCAGTTTTATGACAATATAATAAAAATTGGGATTTAAAAACAAGATTTTTTACACATAAAAAAAGTTTGATTTAAAAAGCAGTAAAAAATTCTGTTCTTTTTGAAAACAAATCGGCTTTATCAAGCAAAAATCTTACACAAAAATTTGGATTTTTGCTTAAAGAAAGAAAACTTTTCCTAATAAGACCGAATTCATACTCCATAAAACCGGACTTTTGTACAATAAAATCAAACGTAAAAACTTAAATTTTACTTAAAAAAGTCTAAACTTTACTATTTTTTTGATAATATAAGCTAAGTTTTGACCAAAACCAAATTTTTGTTTAATAATCCAAAACCGGATTTTTGATAGTATAGCCAAATTTTTGCTCAACATAACAGTATTTGCTTGCAAAACTATAATTTTTGATTATATAAGTCAAATTTTTGTTTACAAACTAAGTTTTTGATCAACGTAGCCAGAATTCTGCTTTTTTTAGCAAAAATCGGGACTTATTGAACAAAAATCTGATACTAAAAACTAAAATTTTGTTCAAGGATCTTACTAAGTTATTTGACAATAAAATCAGATTTTTGCTCAACATATCACAATTTTTCTTTGCAAAACTATTTTTTTATGTTCAATTTGGCCAAATTTTTGATCTACAAATCAAATGTTTAAACAGTTTTATTAAGTGAAAACCTTACACAACTCCAAAATCCTGATTTTTGTTCAAAACAACAAAACTTGATGCAACAAAACCAAACTTTAAACTAATTTTTGCTTAAAAAGCAATTTTTTGTGTAACAAAGTCAGATGTTTACAAAAATAAAATTTAAAAAAATGGTAATATGAATAAATTTTTAATAAATAAAACCAGATTTTTGATTAATACTACTAAATTTTATTTTATAAACCAAATTTATTTCAAGTTAGTCCAAGTTTTTGCTATGCAATGCAAACTTTTAACCAATAAAGCCAAAGTTTTTGCCCAATCAAAAAGTTTAAGCCAAAAATTCGTATATTTTTAACTAATAAAACCAGTTTGTTGTCAAAAAGACTAAAATTTTGCTAAAAAAAACAGATTTTTGCACAATAAAGAAGTTTAAAAAAAAAACCGTAAATAATTGATCAATAAGGTCAAATTTATGATAAAATAATTATAACTAATAAGACTAAATATTTGCCCCAAAACCAAAAATTGTTTCAATAAAACTGGATTTTTGCTAAGAAGTATTTAGTTAAAAAAAAAAACAAATCTTCCACTTTTTTGTCCTTTACTATATTGTGCGTTACTCTTATAATTTTATTGCACAATAAAAAAAACTTTAGTCAAAAAACCGTATTTTTTTTATCAATAATATTAGACCATACTAAAACTTTGTGTATTTTTTGCACAATAAACAAAAGTTACGCCCGATTTTTGACAAAAAGACCAAATATTTCTAAAAGCAGTTTTATTCAACAAAACCATAATTTTTAAATATTTAAAACCAAAATTTTGTTAAATCGTTTCTGGCTTCAAATTCAGCTTTCCAGCGGGTTAATCAAATTTTTGACGCAATAGCCAAAACTCTGCTCAACAAAGACTGATTATTAACAATAATTTTATAATTATGTAAGATTTTTTTTTTTTTAATCAATAAATTACTCAACAAAGTCTGACTTCTTAAAACAAAAAGACCAGAATTTGTTTAACAAAGCCAGATTTTTCACAAAAAGACAAATGTTTGCTAGTTAAACCAAATATGTTAATTTTCTAACAAACAAAAATTTTGCTCAATCAAGGCAGACTTTTATCAATAAAAAAAATTAACAAAAAAATGCACTAATGCAAGAAATTTTAAGCATTAAAATCAAATTTTTGACCAATGAAGTCAGATTTTTGCTATAAAAAAAATATTTTTGTTTATTAAGCCTAAACTTGTTGAATTTTTGTTTAAATTGACCAAATTTTTGATAATAAGAACAGAATTTTTCTTAACACATCAGATTTTTTTACAAACCAATTTTTGTGTTCATTTAAGCCAAATTTTTGCTATACAAACCAAATGTTTAATTAATGTAGCCATAATTGCATTATTTCTAGCAGAAATAAAAAAAAAATAAAACTTGGTCCAATAAGACCAAATTATTCTAAAAAAGATCAAAAAGCAAACTTATATCTAATTAAACAAAAACTTAAAATTAAAAAAAATGCTTAATATGTCAAAAAAATTTTCTCTATAAAACCAAATTTTTTATCAATAAAACAAATTTTTGCTTAATAGTACTGGATTTTTGTTTTATAAGCCAAATTTTTACCGGATTTTTGCCTAATAAAGTTGAACGCCTGCGTAAAGTTTAAACTTTGCATACCAAATTTTTGCTCAACATAACAAGATTTTTGTTAAAAAAACAATTTTTTTTGTCTGTTTAGGCCAAATTTTGCTTTAAAAACGTATCCAGAATTCCGCTATTTTTAGTAAAAAATGTGACAAAAGTCCAATTTTTTCTTTAAAAGTTTTAATAATTTTTTGTTCAATTACTCCAAAGTTTTGATCTACAAAACCAAATTTTGTACTAAAATTAAACATAGTTCCGCTTTTTTTGAACAAATCTAACTTTATTCAGCAAAAATTCTACACAAAAATGTAAAATCAAGATTGTTGCTCAATAAAACTTGATCTAATAAAATCGGATTTTTTTTAAAATTAGATTTAGCTCAAAAAACAAATTTTTGTTCAATAAAATTGTACAAAAAAAAATTGATAAAATGCTTTGTGTTACCAAAACTTTGCTATATCCAAAATTTTCATCAATCAAACCAGATTTTTACTGAATAAAACAAATGTTGGTATAATCAATAAAGCAAAAAATTTCTATTTTTATATTTTCAACCAATAAAATCGGTTTTTTGGCTAAAATTTGGTAAAACAAGATTTTTGCAGATTAATAAAATAAATAAAAGACTAAGTTTTATTCAACAAAACCATAAATTTAACTAATAAAACAAAATTTTTGCACAAATAAATAAATGGCCAGAATTTTGATTAATAGAGCTACATTTTTAACCAATAAACTAAGTTTTTAGTCAATTAAGGAAATTTTTGCTAAATACTTGTGTTTTGATTTATAAACCAAATGTTTACCTAATTAGCCCAGACTTTTATTCTATAACCCAAATTTTGCACAATAAAACAAAAAAATGTTGCTCAATAAAGACGCCGAATTTACAAAACAACCGAAATTTTGCTTAATAAATAAAATTTATGAAGAAAAACTAGAATTTTAACTATTAACTCAAATAAAACAGACTCTCAACAAAAAAACAAAAGTTAGCTACATATAGCCAGATTTTTGTTTAATAAAACCAACATTTTTGCTTAATACAACAGGATTTTTGTTCTATAAATTGAATTTATGTGATTTATTATAACCACATGAATCTTCACTAAATTGCAAATCGTTAAGCAAAAATTATATTGCAAATTAATTTTTTATCATTTTACAAAACATTAAAACACAAAAATTGTACAATCAGCAAATAATTTGAGATTATAATCGAAATAAACTTTAATCTAGTTCTGAGGATTTGGATTTTTATTGTTTACTTTGGTTTCTGTCAAAAAGATTTTTTTTTTTAATTACAAATTTATTTTTTAAGCCGTAAACTAAGTCAGTGTTTAGTTGATTAATTTGATTTGTAAAACAAACTAGGCCTTGTTCCGCCAATGTATTGGTGCATTGTAGGTGGTTAGGTTAGGTTAGGTTAGGTTAGGTTAGGTTAGACTTATTATAAACATCTAATGTAGTTTTATGTCAAACAAGGTATTATAATCCTGAAGCAAAAAGTTTGAGTACGCGAGAGTCCTAATCTTTAAAAGCTAAGTTTAACTTTCCTGCGCTTAGAACAGATAAAAATAAAGTAATTTCGAACCAAAACCCAAAAGTTTGGGTACGCAAAGACACTATTTATTAAAAACTGAGTTTGTCTTGTTAAAACCAGAATTCTGGCTTTAAATGGTAGATCCAGCTTACCTGCAGGTTAGATTTTTGTAATTGAAACTACATTTTTGATAATATAAAACAATTTTTGCCCATTCTAACTAAATTTTTACCAAAAAAGCAGTTTTTTGTTTATTAAGCGTAAACTTATTAAAAGTTTGATTAGTACAACCAGATTTGATAGTAAGGCCAGATTTTTGCTTAACAATTTTGGCCTAAACTTTGCACAACAAATTAAATTTTAAGCCAACGTTGCCAAAATTTTGGCAGAAAGCACTGTATTGGGCAAAAATGTAACAGATTAAAACTAATATTTTAGCTTACAAAAATAAATATATTTTTTTTAATGTTAGCAAAGTTTTGCTTAAATTTTTTATTAACAAAACTAGAATTTTACTCAATAAAACAAATTTTTGTTAGAGTACTATTGAACTTTTGTTTTATAAACCAAATTTTTACCAAATTAGGCCGGATTTTTGCAATATAAACCAATAAAGTCAAAATTTTGCACAATCTGACTTTGAATTTTTTTCACAAAAGTTTGATTTATAAAACAACAAATAATCAATTAATAATGTCAAATTTTTGACGAAATTTTGCTCAAAAATATATAAAACATAATATACTAATAAAACCAAATTGTTACAACAGACGGGAATTTTGCTAAGGAATATTGAACTTTTAATAAAACCGGCCTTTTCCAAAAAATATTTAAAAAAAGATTTTAAATCAATAAAGCTAGATTTTTACTCAACAAACAAAATTTTTGATTAATATGACCTGTTTTTTGTTTAATAAACCTGATATTTGCCAAAGGCCGGAGTTTTTTCAATACAGCCAAATTAATTTTTTACTCTTTAAAGCAAGTTTGTGCTCAATGCGAAATTTTGTTCTATAAACTAAATTGTTATCCAATTAGACTAGATTTTTGGTCTTTAAACTAAACTATTCAACAATATAAACGCAATTTTGCTCAATAAAAAAAGCTTTAGTCAAAAATCCGCATTTTTTTCCAATAAACTAAACTTTTAATCAGTAATGCCAAAATTTTGTTTAAAAAAACCAAAATTTTGTTTATAAAGACTAGATTTTTGCATAATAAAAAAAAAGTAAAAACATAAATTGAGTAATTGACCAATAACGCCTTATTTTTGCCAAAAAGATCCAATAAAAGCAGTTTTATTCAAAAAAACCTATAATTTTAACTAATATGAATATAAATAAATAGCTTAACAAAAATTTGCTTAAGATGTTGCTCAATAAAACCGAAATTTAACACAACCAAATATTTCTATAATACGACTAAACTTTTATTTAATTAAAAAAGATTTTTGGTTTACTTTAGTCAAAAATTTAGTATTGGATTTAATTAATTATTATAACTACGTGAATCTTGCATAAATTTCAAATATCTAAGTAAAAAATGTATTGTAGAAATTCTTTTCTCATAATTTAAACACAAAAATTGTAATAAAATACTGTTGTTTTTGCATTTTATTTATAAATTTTATATTTACTTTTACATAATAAAATCCCCTTGATATCTAATCGCGTTTCATGATAACTTTATTATAAACGTGTCACGATATTTTCAACTTAAACAAAGTTAGAGCATCTTAATGTGATGCGCTTTGCAAATAACCGAATTGCATACATTATTACTTTTGATTGGCAATGAAATATTGATGCAATTGAGTGCTGCAATAAAATATAGAAACGTTGCAAAGCAACAAAAAGAATGCGCAAACAACAACAAGAAATAAATAATAAAAAAAATCGAACGGTGCCGCATGATTTAGTAATTACTAAATGGGACAACTTCTCCAAAAACATTGTGAAACGCGCATAAATAATACACACATTGTAACGATTTCATTTTACAATATACTCAAACAAAAACGCATAGAAAATGCGCATAAATTGCAAACTAGAGAAAGCAATCGTTAACATATTAGCCAAACAATGCTCAATACTTAATAATTTTATGTAAGTATTAAATTTGTCCCCATTGGCAATTATCGAGATTTAAAACAAAAGAGAATCGCCGTACAAAGCAACGGTTGATTTTTTTTCTATTCTATGTGTCGTTTGTAGTTGTTTGAAGGAAGTAAGTTAAAGTCATGTAACTCTAAGATACTAAGTAGATAAGACTAAAACGTAAGTAGCGAGTTCCGTCTGTTACGTGCTTGTGCTATATATGGATAGGGTTAGAATCAGGATGTAAAAATATTTAAAAAGATAAGGGTAATTATGGTTGCAGATTTAATCGTAGGGTGGGAAACATTTTGCTGTTAAGTTCGGCAGAATTAATTAATTAATTATTATAATATAAGTTATTAATAGTTAAACATTAAAGTAAAAGCATTATTAGTATTTTTTTAAATTATAAAGTTATATTGTTTTGTATTGTATTGTTTTGAGTATTAATATATTCAGGATGAATACAATAATTATATACAAAAATAATCACAAATAATGTATTGTTATAAATTATACAAGACAATTTAAAACATATGCAATAAACATTAAAAGCTAATTTTACAAATAATTTTACAAATAATTTTATCAACCAGCTAACCATGTTGAGGACGCAACGGACAGTCCACAATGTTTCTATAACATTAATTGTTGAGCTGTGCACCGCTAGTGTCAGTTTCTTCTCTCAGTATCAGAGCTTTTAAAAACATACTCGGTTGCTATTTTAACGAAAAAAACTTTTTTAATCCAAAAATATATTTTTTTTTGCTTTGTTTAGAATTTTTCTAAAACCTTCTAGCTCAATTCAATTAAAGCTAACTCCAAATTCAAAAAATTGCCAAAGCCAAAATTTTTATAAACTAACCGAAATTACAAAATTCATACTTAACAGACGACAATGTCAGTTTTAAGTCCGGCTAAAAAATACACCCAACTCTTTCACACTGAAGACAAACGAGATTTAATAAAACCTTATAAAAACTTTTAATACTGATATGGTTTTTGTTAATCATCTACCAGCTATAGCATCGCTTATATTGAACATCAAGTTTTAAGTCTAGATAAACCAACTCATTACAGCTCTGCCGGTTACCAAAAAAAAGGAGCAAAAGAAAGAAAAACTTACACAAATTGGACTTTTTTTTATCTCTTGGAAAAAAATCAGTCTACTTATTAAAAAACCGTCCAAAATTTTACTAATTTAATACACAAAACATAAACAAACCTTTTTAAATCCATCTAAAAATTGATCCCCCAAAGATAAGCTACCAAACGCTAATAGCAAAGACTTTGTAAACCCTAGAGACTTCAAAACCATAAATTCATTTCACAACACAATATAAAGTAAAAAGAAAAGAAAACACAAAAGTTTGTGTTGAAAGTTGAAATCAAGAATAAAAATGTAATGTGGAAGATCTTCAAAGCTCTCTACGTAACAGATATAAGGATTTGTCTACGTTCCAGTCATTCAGTGTACGATTGTAGAAAAAAGTTTTAAGCCCAAGGAAAAAGAATTAGAAAAATTATCTCTAAGTTGAAAACTTGTACTGCTCCTGATTCTAATAATATTCTTAACAAAACGTTCAAAGTCTTCTTGCATAAAGCAATTATGGTTTTAGCATTAATAATTGATCCGCACCAATCACTTTTTAAATTCTTATGTTTGCATGTAGTTAACATTCTTAAATCTAAAAAAAGCCAAAAGTTTTCTCAAAATTACCGGCTATTCAATCTGCTGAAAGATCTCCTAAGTTTATGCTATTTTTGATATTTAATAAATTGAATTTAATATTTTTGAACAGTTTATAACCAGATTTTCAAATTTTTTACGTTTTATGAGTAAAATTTTACATTTTTTAGCAGTTTTATGGCCGGGTTTTGGTGTTTTCTATTAATATTTTGATGTTTTAAAGCCGGATTATGCTATTTTTGACATTTGATGAGCAGAACTTTACATTTTTCAACAGTTTATGGCCGGATTTTGGTGTTTTCTAACAATATTTCAATGTTTTAAGACCGGATTATGCTGTTTTTAACATTTAATGAGTAGAACTTTACTCTTTTCAACTGTTTATAGCCAAATTTTGTAATTTTTTACGTTTTATGACTAGAATTTTACATTTTTCAGCAGTTTTATGGCCGGGTTTTAGTGTTTTCTAACAATATTTTGATGTTTCAAAGCCGGATTATGCTATTTTTGACATTTAATGAGTAGAACTTTACAATTTTCAACAGTTTGTGGCCAAATTTTGTAATTTTTTACGTTTTATGAGTAGACTTTTACATTTTTCAGCAGTTTTATGGCCGGATTTTGTAATTTTTTAAGTTTTATGATTAGAATTTTACATTTTTTAGCAGTTTAATGGCCGGGTATTGGTGTTTTCTAATTATATTTTAGTGTTTTCAGGCCGGATTATGCTATTTTTGACAATTAATGAGTAAAACTTTACATTTGTCAACAGTTTGTGGCCGGATTTTGTAGTTTTTTTGTTTTATGTGTAGAATTTTTTTCATTTATCAGCAGTTTTATGGCCCGGTTTTGGTGTTTTCTAACAATATTTTAATGTTTCAAAACGGAATTATGCTATTTTTGACATTTAATGAGTAGAACTTTACATTTTTCAACAGTTTATGGCCGCATTTTGTAATTTTTTACAATTTGCAAGTAGAATTTTACATTTTTCATCAAATTTATGGTTGGATTTTGGTGTTTTCTAGCAATATTTTGATGTTTCAAGGCCGGACTATGCTATTTTTGACATTTAATTAGTAGAACTTTACATTTTTCAACAGTTTATGGCCCGATTTTGGTGTTTTCTAAGAATATTTCAATGTTTTAAGACCGGATTATGCTATTTTTAACATTTAATGAGTAGAACTTAGCTCTTTTCAACAGTTTATAGCCAAATTTTGTAATTTTTTACGTTTTATGAGTAGAATTTTACATTTTTTAGCAGTTTTATAGCCGGGTTTTAGTGTTTTCTAACAATATTTTGATGTTTCAAAGCCGGATTATGCTATTTTTGACATTTAATGAGTAGAACTTTACAATTTTCAACAGTTTGTGGCCAAATTTTGTAATTTTTTACGTTTTATGAGTAGACTTTTACATTTTTCAGCAGTTTTATAGCCGGATTTTGTAATTTTTTAAGTTTTATGACTAGAATTTTACAATTTTTAGCAGTTTAATGGCCGGGTTTTGGTGTTTTCTAATAATATTTTAGTGTTTTAAGGCCGGATTATGCTATTTTTAACAATTAATGAGTAAAACTTTACATTTGTCAACACTTTGTGGCCGGATTTTGTAGTTTTTTTGTTTTATGTGTAGAATTTTACATTTATCAGCAGTTTTATAGCCGGGTTTTAGTGTTTTCTAACAATATTTTGACGTTTCAAGGCCGGATTATGCTATTTTTGATATTTAACGAGTAGAACTTTACATTCTTTAACAGTTTATGGCCGCATTTTGTAATTTTTTACAACTTACGAGTAGAATTTTACATTTTTCAGCAGTTTTATAACCGGATTTTGGTGTTTTCTAACAATATTTCAATGTCAAAAGTAGCATAATCCGGTCCTAAAGACCGGATTATGCTATTTTTGACATTTAATTAAAAAAACTTTACATTTTTCAACAGTTTTTGGCCAAATTTTGTAATTTTTTACGTTTTATAAGTAAAATTTTACATTTTTCAGCAGTTTTATGGCCGGATTTTGTTGTTTTCTAACAATATTTTGATGTTTCAAAGCCGGATTATGTTATTTTTGACATTTAATGAGTAGAACTTTACATTTTTCAACAGTTTATGGTCGAATTTTGTAATTTTTTAAGTTTTATTTTACATTTGCAGCAGTTTTATGAGCGGATTTTGTTGTTTTCTAACAATATTTTGATGTTTCAAGGCCGGTTTATGATATTTTTGACATTTAATGAATAGAATTTTATATTGTTAGCAGTTTTATAGCCGGATTTTGGTGTTTTCTAACAATATTTTGATGTTTCAAGGCCGGATTATGCAATGTTTGAAATTTAATAAGTTGAATTTTACATTTTTCAACAGTTTATGGCCGAATTTTGTAATTTTTTACGTTTTATAAGTAGAATTTTACATTTTTCAGCAGTTTTATAGCCGGATTTTAGTGTTTTCTATCAATATTTTGTTGTTTCAAGGCTGGGTTATGCTATTTTTCACATTTAATGAGTAAAACTTTACATTTTTCAACAGTTTGTGGCCGGATTTTGTAGTTTTTTGTTTTATGAGTAGAATTTTACATTTTTCAACAGTTTTATGGCCGGATTTTGGTGTTTTTTAACAATATTTTAATAAATGAATCTTAATATTTTAATGTTTCAAGGCCGGATTATGCTATTTTTGACATTTAATGAGTAAAACTTTACATTTTTAATAGTTTATGGCCAAATTTTATAATTTTTTACGTTTTATGATTAGAATTTTATATGTTCAGCAGTTTTATGGCCGGGTTGGTGTTTTCTAAAAACAATTTGATGTTTCAAGGCCGGATTATGCTTATTTTGACATTTAATGAGTCAAACTTTACATTTTTTAATAGTTTATAGTTGTATTTTGGAATTTTTAAACTATATTTTGATGTTTTATGAGCGAAGTTTGCTAATTTTATTCATTTTATGAAAAAAAAAAACGCATTTTCAACATTATATGGCTGAATTTTGGTGCTTCCTGACAATTGTTGTTACTAGCGGCAAAACAGGGACTTGTACGACGGTTTGTTTACCAACGACGGTTTACCAACATCGGATGCTAATGTAAAGTTTCTTTTTCAAAACAATTCATCTTCAATGCTTACGTTCAATAACTAATAAAGCAGTGGGGCTTGTCTTACTGCTCGAATGACTCTAGTGATACTTTCTTTTAGATTTGCACCAAAATTTGGTTGCCTGTGTGGTGCGGTATGCAACTTAGCGTTGTCAAGCTTTTTAAAGTCGGCGGTCTGTTGTCTCTGAAGTGTCGTCGGCCCCAGACTTGGAGCTTCCTACGTTTTGGAGTTGGCAATGAGCATACCCAGCAAAGCTTTGCTTGGCTGCGTTAGTTTAATGTCAAACTTAAACTGCGGCAGTCGGTAATAGATTGTTTCAAGATGTCTGTAGATGATAGTTTTTGAGACATTCTAGCGTTTTTCAACTTTGCAAGCTGTTTTTTCATGATACGTAGCGGTTACGTGATCTGCTATTTTCTATTTTGTAAAAGCGTCTTGTAATTTACGGTTTATAAATTGAGAGGATAGTAATATTCTCGGATATCACAATCTACTAAATAGCAAGTATTCTTGAAGTCGCGTCATTGCTTTGCTCATGGTGGTTTTGATAGCAAACGTTTTAGTTCACTGAGTACACGTGCTTACCAACAAGTTTTTTTTGTGCTCCAAAGTAAGGCAGGTAGTCTTTAACATTGCGCCAAATGCCAGGCCAATAGCATCCACAAAGAATGACTTGTGTGGTTCCAGTTAATGTGGCCAACGGTTTTATCGTTGTGGTGTCACCAGTTTTTTTGTCTCTTTTCTCTTCTATCATGCCTTAGTATTGAACAATAATAACGCTTTTGGATTTTGAGACTAGCTTTACCTATCTCTTTAAACCCCGGATTGCTCAACATTCAGATGGTCCGCAAAGCAATTACCAGCTTGACTGCGCTCTTGGTTGCAAAGGCATTTGGAAAACTATAACAAACGTAAGCACTTTTGTAGACCTCACGGTTCAGAACACATTCTAGAGAAAGCCCAAACAATAAATTTTATCATAGAATACATCCAAGGCAATTTTAAACCAGAAAATCGACCAACAAAGCAAGCAACACCTAACATCACTTGAAGATTATCAGAAAAATAAGTATCTGCAGAATAAAGCAACAAATGACGTTTTTAGTTGAGTTTTGGATTGACATAGATGTAATCTTTGTACAATCGTGACTAAAAAGCACAACGCAACTTTAGATTAACATAAAGGCGGCCGCATATTAAGACCAGTGGAGTAGCTAAAGCAAAATTCTAATTACAAAAAGTCAAAAATGGCAAAATCCAGTTATAAAATATTGAAACATTTTCAAAAAAATAAATTTTATCTAAAGCCGGTTAAGAATTACAAATTTTCATCTTTCAAAAATCTGCTCTGGTGTACCAGAATCTTAAAAATAATGTTAGAAATAGCAAAATCCGGCTATAATCTGTCAAAAACTGTTAAAAATGCACACAAAAAATTATAAAAAATCATAAATTATAAAATAATTAAATATTTTCAAAAAACCGGCCAAAAACGCTTAAAAATTCTATTTATAAAACGTTAAAAATAGCTAAATCTAACCTTAAAACTTTAAACAATTGCCAAAAAACACCAAAATCCAGCCATAAACTATTAAAAGTTTGCCAAGTATAAATATATTGTCAAAAAAGCCAAAATTTGGTCATTAACTGTAAAAAAAAAAGAAAACTTTGTTTATGAAACGTCAAAAATAGTAAAATTGTCATAAAACATTAGAATATAATGAAAAAAAAAATTGATTAAAAACTGCAAAATTTGGTTTATAAAATGTCAAAATAGCTAAATCAGGCTTTAAAGTTTTAAACAGTTATTAGAAACCATTAAAATCTAGTCTTAAACATTTAAAAAATGTAAACATGTACACAAAATCTCAAAAATTGCAAAAATCATTTTTAAATTATCAAAAAATCTTAGAATTTTAAATAATTGTTAAAATTCAGCCATAAACTCCTTAAAATTGAAAAAATCTTTATAAAATAACAAAATCTAGCTATAAAATAAACTAAATTACCGCCAAAAACTGTCAAAAAGTGTTAAATTTTATTCACAAAATGCAAAAATAGCAAAATCTGGTCTCCAAACTTTAAAATAAACGTCGAGAAGGCCTTGTATGCTATATTGAGACTTGGTTTTGAAATTATTGACAATTTGATCAAACTTTATTTATAAATTAGAAAATGTTATTGAGAAGTAAATGAAACATTTAGAAAATGTTGTCAGATAGCTAAACATATTTCCGTACCAGAATTGCAAAACAAAATGGCGGATGCATTTTAGACTTAATTTTAAACTGAGGTGGCTAATTTAATTACTTTAATTTTGACATTTGAATTTATTAGTAACAAATACTTAGGTGGGTAATAAAAAAAATGACTAAGTTTGGCGCAGTCGGTAAAAATTTAAGTATTCAAATATTTATCAAAATCTTAAAATTGCTTAAATGCTTAAAATCACACATTTTTTGTTTTACATCTACAAGGTGTTGAGTCTTAGTGACGTATTATATATATTTGCTTATAAACAACTGTCGCAAGAACAATCAAGATGTTTTTATTTTTACTAGTAAGTGGCAGAATATAATAACATAAATTAAATTTTGGCGCAGTCGGTAGGATTTGAAATAACTATGTGCCTCATTTATTTACTATTAATTTTAAATGTTTTTTAATAACTTAACTGTTTTCCGATTACTCAACTGAAACCAAAACGGCGCAGTCGGTAGAATAGTATTGATCTAACCTGGCATTTTCATTACTAAAATTTAATATTATGTTGCTGATCCGTTTTAATTAACTAAAATACCACTATCCAAAATTTGTTGCAATTTTATGATTAATATTAAAAATGTATATTATGATTTGTTAATTCAATTTATCAAATGTTCATTCAAAATTAGTTAAAAGTTCTCCTTTAATATAAATATAAAGCTCCTGCATAAATTTAAAAATAATTTTTGAATTTATTTATATATACAAAAAAATGTGTAAATGTATATATTTAGTATGGCATAGATAGCAACGCATAGTCATCACACATAACGTCCTACATACACACAAGAACACACATGCATACAAAATCCACCGTGCAATAATATATTAAGCAACCGTCCAAATCGAACAGTGCCCTATAATTATAGCAACATTACAGTACAAACTTCTTCTGTCTATCTGCTCCGGCACTGTGCACGCATGCAATGGTTTTTAGCAGAGGTGCGTTTCGTGTGGAGCGGCATCGCACAGGAAGTTGTAGGCGACCGATGTGAATAGAAATGATTATACAATAGAGCAGAATAGAATTTTTAATCCTTTATATTATATACATGTTGGGAAAAGGGGGACAATAGGAAGAAAGTGTTTTCATTTTTTGTGTATATTTTCCATGTGAATTTGTGCGCGAATAACATCATTCTTAATTAATTAATTTTTCATATATAAACAGCGATTATAACTGTTAATTAGTTGTGGGGAAAATGGAGCATAACTAGTTTGAATTATTTCCCTGTAAATTACAATTAATTATAAATGTCTACTAAATAATTATAATGATTTGATGAGTGCACAGATTTAAGTTGTTAATATTGTATGATGAGATTAATGAGCTTATATCAATAATTAATTATTTATAACACCCTAGTGTTTGTAGTTTACTACAAACTACAAAAAAAATTGTATATTAGTTAATAATTATCACTTTTATTTGTTAGTTAATTCTGGATTATAAAATTATGCAAATGTTTATATAAATATGATTGAAATTTTTTTGATTAAATTAAAATTTATTTAAATTATCTTGATTATTATGTGCGACGCAAGTAAAACTCAAAGATCGATCCGTGTATTAAAATCTATTACAAAACGTTATTTATTAATGTATGCAAAAATATTCTGCAATTTTCTTGCATACTAATTATTTGTCTTTTACAATTATAATTTCCATGCATAAAAAATACATCGTGTTACAAGCGGACAAGAAAAAAATAAGAATATGAAATGTTATGTTACAAGGTTAGTTAGATCCATAAGGAGAATCAAAAGTACGGCAAGAATAATTAATAATATGAACATTTTGAACGAAGTAATTAAAAAATGGATCTGCATACTTGTTCCAATATAGTTTTAATCTGTAGAATTTTCTAGTTAAAAATTGAATAAAGAACTAGCAACAAAATAATTCTAAAATTAATAAATGATGTATTTTATGTAAATTCATCTAGTAAGAGACATATACACTCGTGTTTCAGGGTATGCGCCCATCATCAGTGTGCCTAGCATCTCACTGGCAGTAACCATTAAACAGTTTATGTTTAGTAATGTATTCAACGTTTTTCCTAATTGCGTTACCACCTTTGACAAAATAAATCAATTATTATTGTGCTAAAAAAATTTAAAACGAGTTGTAAAAATCCGCTCTCAAATGACGATATGAAATAAATAATATTTTTTTGATTTATCTATTATGATGTTCTCATGAAAAATATTTTCATCATCATCATTCATTTACCTAGAAAAACAATCGCTGGATGATTAAGTAACGTGAAAAATTATCGAGGATTTCACCTCGACGGGGATGATTTATTTAAACATTTTCTGTGCCCCGCAAAACGGAAAACTACTTCCCATCGTATAGTAGAGAGAAATGTGGAGCATGAAACTTTTTCTGCCTTATAATTTATGACGCAAACTAAAACTATAGATAAGGGTTTTATATATTTTTTTCATTTTAAAACAGACCATATTTTATTATAAATAAGTACGTAAAATTCCGTTACCAATTTTTATCGACTAAATACATTCCAAGAGAATATCGAAGGGAATGACCGTAAAACAGCCAAGATATGACCCGATAGTTAGAAGGGTGCCCTTTTTTGTATTTTATCGAGGGGTTATTACACTCTCCCACGATCGGGATTTGCACCTGGTGTTCGTTCTTTGCAATTCTTTCGATTTTATTAATTTTAAATTTCTGGTCGCGACTTGATAAACAATTGACGTCTTGAATTTTGATCATTTCCGGGCATAAACGCCGTTCAATTGTCTCATTTCCGGCTGTATCCGTAAATGATCAGTCGGGCGGATGATAAAATTTCTTGGATTGCATGAAAGCGGCACAGGAAACCAGCGTTGCATGGAAATGCAAAGACATATAATATATTCCAATTTTTTTGATGTAATAAATTTTAATTGCATTTAATTGCCGTCATTTTTTTATTTAATGTTTTTATTGATATTTTTAATTGTTATCCTGTCGTACAAGAAGGAATTATGGTCTATAATTTTTCTTAATTAATTAATCTTAACAGAATATAAGCATTTTATTATAATATTGAAAACAAATAACAAAATAAATTTAAATTAGGAAAATTTACATATAAAGTAATTTAAATTACAAATTAGATTAGATTAATACCGAGTTACATCCAGACCGAAGACTTGTATTGTGTTTTTTTGTTTACTCTGTACCTAATTCCTGACTACTGGTATCTATGTTGCCGTCCTCTGAACTTGGAGGTAGCTTATTGAAGACGAAACACTCCTGAGATGAAGTAATTGATGCATCAACTTTGGCCAATAGATCCCCACTGTAGTAAGTTATCAATTTTTTGTGTGTGGTGGGTTTATAGGCAGCTCTCTGGATATATTGTCAAGATGGCGTCTGTGGTGATTTGGTTTCCAATGCTGAATGAAGGGAAAGCCTCTGTGTAGTCTATGGTTTGTCAATATCAGTTCCATGTTTAACGTCTGTTGTAACCATTTTATTGCTGCAGTTTTCATCAATGATTTGGTAAATTATTTCAAAATCAAGTCTTAATATGCATCTGCTAGTTTTCAACAAGATACAATGTTACCATGTTATGGAAAAATCATGCTTGGCTACCTCTCAACATTTTTTGAAAATTTTATCAATAACATTTTTTGATTTATAAATGAATTTCCATCAAATTTTAAATAATTTTAAAATTAATTCTAAATTAGTGGCGTAGCAATAAGCATACAGAGTCATCTTGACATCTATTTTAAAATTTGAAAGACCAGATTTTGCTATTCTTGACATTTTGTGAATAAAATTTGGGACTTTTAGTTTTTATATTTTATAGCCGGATTTTGCTATTTTTGGGATTTTTTTGATAGTTTATGGCCGGATTTTGTGCTTTCTGACAATTGTTAAAATTTAATGGCACGTTTCAATAGTTAATGCCGGATCTTGGTTCTAGCTATCAATATTTTTTTATATTTCAAAGATAGATTTTGCTATTTTTGACATTTTATAAACAGACTGCAAAAGTTTTTAACCCTTTTATGTTCTTGTTAAAAATATTTTAATGTTGTATGACCAAAGTTTACTATTTTTGACATTTTCAAATACAATTTTGTTTAAAATTTAAAAGCTAGATTTTGCCATTTTTGACATTTTCTAAATAGAATTTAGGATTTTTAACAGTTTACGATACAATGGAGGTGCTTTTTTATAATATCCTTATACTTTATCAAATAATTTTGCTATATTTTAATATTTTATAAATAAAATTTGGCATTTTTAATTTTTTATAAATAGAACTTTGCATTTTTTAACAGTTATTGCTAAAAAGTTGCTCATTCTAACAATATTTTGTTATTTTATAGCCAATTTTGCTGATTTTGAAATTTTATAAAAATAAAAAATATATTTTTAACAATTTATAGCCGGATTTTGATGACTTCTAACAATATTTTAATGTTTCAAGACCGCATTTTGTTATATTTGACGTTTTGTAAAACAAAACTCAAATTTTCAGGAATTTATAGCTCTATTTTAGTATTTTCTGGCAATATTTTGATATTTCGTAGCCGGTTTTTGCAATTTTATAACTTTTTTAAAACTGTTCAACAGTTTATGACCAGTTTTTGTTGCATTCTGACAAAATTTTGCCGGATTAAGACCGGATTTTAATATGTTTACTTTTTATTAAACAAAACTTGAATTTTCAGCAGTTTTTAGCCAGTTTTTGTTGCTTTCTTACAATATTTTGATATTTTGTGACTAAAATTTGCTATTTTTTTGACAATATATTCATACTTTTAACAGTTTATGACTAGATTTTGGTGTTTTTTAACAAAAGTTTAAAATTTGAAAGCCAGATTTTGCTATTTTTGACATTTTCTAAAAGTATTTTCAATCGTTTTTGCTGAATTGTGGTTTTTTGAAAATTTTATAACCGGATTTTGCCATTTTTAAAATTTTCTAAATAAAATTTTGCGTTTTTAACAGTTTATGGCAAAATGTTGGTGCCTTTTTACAATATTCTTATACTTTATGACCAAATTTTGCTATTTTTTAACGTTTTATAAAACAAAATTATGCATTTTTATTTTTTTATAAATAGAACTTTGCATTTTTTAACAGTTATTGCCAAAAAGTTTTTGTTTCTAACAATATTTTGATAATTTATAGCCCAATTTTGCTGTTTTTGAAATTTTGTAAAAATAAAAATCACATTTTCAACAACTTATAGCCGGATTTTGGTGCCCTCTAACAATATTTTAATGTTTCAAAACTGCATTTTATTATTTTTGACATTTTATAAAACAAATCTTGAATTTATTGCTCAATTTTAATATTTTTTTGGCAATTTTTTAATATTTTATAGCCGGTTTTTGCAATTTTTAAGATTTTTTAAAAACTATTCAACAGTTTATGACCAGTTTTTGTTGCTTTCAGACAAAATTTTGATGTTTTAAGACCAGATTTTGATATTTTTGACATTTCTTAAAACAAAACTTAAATTTTCAGACTCGATTTTAGTGCTTTCTGGCAATATTTTGATATTTTATAGCCGGGTTTTGCAATTTTCAAATTGTTTTTTAAACTTTTCAACAGTTTATGGCCAGTTTTTCTTTCTTTTAGACAATATTTTGATACTTTGAGACCAAAATTTGCTATTTTTGACATTTTATAAACTATTAACAGTTTTTGTTTTTTATATTGTTGACATTTGACATTTGCAAGATAAAATATCTAATTTTGTGATAATTATACTACGATGGATGGTCAAAGCACTTTAGTTGAAATTATTCGTCTGCAATTAATTATCTATGTGACTCGCCCACCAACCCAACAGTTTTATATTCAAAGATTTAATTTGTCAGCATCCTCTTGCACTTTTATGACAGTAAAAAAAAATTTGGATAACTTTTGAGTGGCTTGAGTTGTCTGTAATCAATAATCTAAATGTATATAATAT
The DNA here is from genome assembly GCA_963932245.1 of Tachinus rufipes. Lineage (NCBI taxonomy): Eukaryota > Metazoa > Arthropoda > Insecta > Coleoptera > Staphylinidae > Tachinus > Tachinus rufipes. The sequence goes on from OZ010743.1 coordinate 6,918,296, forward strand.
TCACTCAAATGTTAGTTATTCAAAAACGAAACATTCAATCTGAATGTCTAACAGTTGGTAGAGCCGACGGATACTATCTTTTTGCAATTAATAATCTGAGTTGAACTGAATTTTGGTATTTTTTGACATTTGATGATATAAAATTTGCAATTTTTAACAGTTTATGGCTTCATTTTAGTGCTTTTTGATAATATTCCAAAAATTTTGACCAAAAAATTTCATAAATAGAATTTTACACTTTTTAACAGTTTATTTATAAATTTGGGTGTTTTTAACAACATTTTGATATTTTATGGCCAGATTATGCTAGCTTTAAAATTTCAGAAAAAAAATTACAGGTAATGGCTTAATTTTAGTGATTTTTATCAATATTTTGATGTTGCTATTTGTAACATATTATAATTTTGTATTTTAAAATAGTTTTTGGCCGGATTTTGATCCCATTTGAAAATATTTTAAGGGTTTATGACCGGAATTGGTTATTATTTACTTTTATGAATAGAAATTTGCATTTTTTTTTTTAAATTTAAGACTAAATCATTGTGTTTTCTGACCATATATTGATGTTTCAAGACCAGATTTTGCTATTTTTATCCTTTTTATTAATAAAATTTTACACTTTTCCGAATTGCAACATTTTGAAATTTTTTAGCCAAATTTTGGTGTTTTTAAAATTTCAAAAATGTTGTTACTTCTTTTTTAACAGTTTATGGCCAGATTTTAGTGGTCTCTAACAATATTTTTATGTTTTCAGACCGGATTTTACAATTTTTAACATTTTATTGCTGAACTTTGGTGCTTTCTGACAATATTTTGATGTTTGATGGCCGGATTTTGCTATTTTTGACATTTTATAAATAAAAATTTACACTTTAAAACATTTTACGGGCAAAATAGTTATTATGTAACCGGATTTTACTATTTTTGATATTTTAAGAAAACAAATTTGTATTATCCAACAATTTATGACCCAATTTTGATGTTTTTAACAATTTTATGACATTTTAGAAATAAATTTTACACTTTTCTACAGTTTATGAACAGATTTTAATTTTCTAACATAATATTAAAGTTTTGTTGCCGTATTTTGTTATTTTTGACATTTTATAAATAGTATTTTATAATTTTTAACAATTTTATGGCTCAATTTTGAATGAAACAATGAACGCTTAGTGTGGAGGTTGGGTTGATGAGTAATTTTATTAAAAATACGCGTGTTTTGCAAGAAATTATTTTAAAATTGTTTGGAAAATATATTTAATAAACGTAATTTATTATTAATCAATGATTGATTATAAATCGTTCAAAAAAATGCAATTTTATTGCCTAAAATTTGATAAAAGCTTTTTTAATTGTCAATAACTTAAATTGATTGATATAGAGGTTGGTTAGATGATAAATTTAATAGAAAACGCATGCTTTACATAAAATTACTCAAAATTGTTTAAAAAATACATTTAACAGTTGCAATTTATCAAAAATTGCACAGTATCAATTTTCTTAAAGTGTCGTTGTTGCTATGAGTTTAGACGCCCTTCTCGTATGTTTGTGGTGTGCGATTAATAATTTTACACAAACATACGAGACCTACAGTGTAATGTGAAATCCGAACCACACCAATAAAGAAGCTTACTAGGTAAATACTTTGCTGGATTGCCATTGCTTTGCAAAAGACAATTTATTTGACAAGTTGCCGTTGCAAAGAAATCAAACCAACTAATTATAAATCAACCAAAAGACGTTTAAATTTCCTCTTTAAAAAAATAAAATAAAAAGAATTTTAATGTAATTAAACTGCTTTTATTTTAACATTATAAACGCTCGGTGTGAAGGTTAAGTGAATGAGTAATTTCATAAAAAAAAAATGAAACTACTTTAAAATTGTTTGGAAAATACATTCTCATACAACAATTTCCCAAAATTGAAAAACATTTCCTGACAAACTTCATATACAAGAAAATTATTTAAAAACACTTCCCAACAAACTTTTAAGCACTGGAAAAATATTTAAAACACTTTAAGGAAGAATGATGCGGCCGGCAGAAGAGCCTCACCCGTGCAAATAAGAGTTTTGGTGTAATTAAAGTGTTTTATTTACTAACAACATAAATGCTTGGTGTGGAGGTTGAGTGGATGAGAAATTTAATTAAAAAACAATAATATTACTTTAATATAGTTTGGAAAATACATATAATAAAAACAATTCATCAAATATCACAGAATAATCAATGAAATTGATGATAAACTGATCAAAAAACAAAATTATAGCTTATAATTTATAAAAAAAAGAGGAAGATTCTATATTTATTTATTGAATTAGATTTAATAATTATGTGCAGGTTTATTTGATAAAAAGCACGCGGGAACGACAAGAGTAGTGCACCAATGCAAAATCTACCGGACCGAGAACAGTAGAGCAAGATTGAAGCGAGGAGAAGAATAAACAGTTTTCATTCCGCAGTAAAATAGTGCGGTCGGTTAAAATAATAGCTGATGATGGTTAGAAAAAATGGCTAAAAACAAGCGTTTTGGTGTAATTAAAATGCTTTTAATTAGCAACGACATGAATGCTTGGTGTGCAGGTTGAATAGATAAGCAATTTTATAAATAAAATGCGTAAAATTACTTTAAGGTTGTTTGAAAAATACATTCAATAAACGCAATAAATCAAGAATTACGCAATAATCAATATGATTGATTACAAATAGATAGAACAGTTTTATAATTAATTACTAATTGAAGTGTATTTAATAATTATGTGCTGTTTCAATTGAAAAAAGTACGCGGGAATGATGACAAGTCAAGAGCGCAGCACTGGTACACGAAAAGATTTAGTTGACTGAGCCGAACTGAGAGCAGAAGAGCAAATTGAAGCAACGCAAAAAGAAGAAAAACAGTTTGCTTTTTGTAGTAAAATGCAGTTAAAATTTTTACAAGATAATTATTAACGGCATGAATGCTTGTTGTTTTGATATTGCATAGCCGGATTCTGCTTTTTAAGATTTTATAAGTTTTTTTACACTTTTTATCAGTTTATGGCTAGATTTTAGTGCTGTCTACATGTTACAAAGCCGACATTAAAAAAAAAAAAAAACAATTTTTAACAGTTTTGAGTGCGTTTTAACAATATTTAGATATTGCATAGCTCGATTTTGCTATTTTTAAGAATTAATATTTTTCAATAGTTTATGACTAAATTTTAGTCAATTTTTAACATTTTATAAATAAAATACTGCCCTTTTAACCGTTTTTGACCAGATTAAACAAAATCTGAACAAACAATTCTGAAAATATTTTAATACTTTATTACTATTGTTTGTTTTTTGTTTTTTGTTATTTTTGACTTTTCATAAATAGAATTTTTAATAGTTAACCCAAAAATTTTAGCTACGCCACTGGTCTCAATATGCGTCAGCCATTTTGTTACCAACAAGACACAATCAACCATTAAGGAAATATTATGCTTAAATTAATTTCATTATTTCTCAATAACATTTTCAATTTATAAATGAAATTTCCATCAAATTACAAATAATTTCAAAATCAAGCCTTAATATGTGTCGGCCATTTTGTTGACAACAAAATGTAACCAAATTGTTTAAAAAAATTTTAACTTTGAACTGGCAGAATTGTCAAAATGTTCTGAGTTGTCACAAGTAAGCGTTCCAAAAACGTCATAAATGTTCTAAAACTCTTCTAAATTGTCACAAATATTACAAACTGTTAATTGTCATAAATTGTTATGAGTTATTATAAACATTTTAAAATGTTTCATCCTAAGAAGAGCTGAACAACATTCGGCAGGAAATAGCCGCCATTTTGGCCAAAATCTGGAGTCTTAAGCTTAACCTAACCTAACTTAACCTAACCTAAGCTAAACTAACAAACCGCTAAAAGAATTTGACAACTTTTTGCAAAGACTAATTTACAGTGTTAGAAGACACAGAAGTAAACATGTAATTACAGTTGGGAATTTAAACTCCATCTTTCTAACCCACCCGCTCGCGTTTGATAAAGTGCTTTGCCCGCTCAGTGGCGCAGCAATGATTTTTGGGCCTCACCAAGAAATAATGAAAAACTACAATTTTGTAATTTTTTATCTTGTCATCAATTGTTAAAAACTGCAAAATTCTATTCATAAATTGTCAAAAATACATTAGCTTTATAACATTTGAGGTTATAAAGACACCTAGAAACAGTTTTCAACTTCTTAAGTTAGATTAGGTTCAAGTATCTGAAAGTTACAATGTAAAGTTTACATTAAAAATTGAGGTTATGGTTATAATTACACAAATTTTAAATAAAAATGCAATAAATTCTTAAGCTTATAACGTTTAAGGTTATAATAATACTCTAGAAAAACTTTGTAGAATATATTAATAAAACAATTTAATGACATTTGAGGTTATGATGATACTTAAAAGATGAAAATTGAGGTTAAATAAAAACTAAAGTTATGGTTACGATTACACTAATTTTAAATAAAAATACAACAAATTCCTAAGCTTATAACATATAAGGTTATGATAATACTCTACAAGAACTTTGTAAAATATATTAACAGAACAATTTAATTACATTTGAGGTTATGATGACATCTAGAAGTTGAAAATTGAGGTTAGATTTAAGTATCCGTAAGTTATAATGTTAAATTGATGTTAAAGGTCTAAACAACTTAAAAAAAATTAAGCTTTGAGCTTAGCACTGGTAACACTTGTCGACTGTATCTACAATGTACTGCTTAGATTAGCATGAATTATATAATTTAAAAAAAAATTAATTTTTATTACAAACATGATTTTGCTATTTTTTAATAATTTTAATAATAAGTATATTTCATATATAATATTCCACGTTGCACGTACATTTTAAACAATATGTGGAACGGGGTTAATTCCAGTCACGCAATATACTTCCATGCTACATAGTTCACATTTTTTCTATGTAATATTACAACACACACACATACACCGAAAAAATATTATATTCCCATCGCATGTTTAAGCCTATCGATAATAAAATTTAGTTAAAATTATATTGCAAAAGAACTTTTTGGTGTTCTATTATAAATTAAATTATTTTTAATGCATTACTAATGTTTGAATAGCAAATAATAAAGACATTTAACCGTAAAATATATTCCCTAAGGGGTCGGTACTGATCGTTAGTGGTGAAAATAAAATTGCAAAACGTTTGCCTTTTATATTTTCTGCAGATATAATGCAACCTGCAAACACCTCTAATTATAACAATGCCTCTATCTGTGAATAGTTGCACACACATACATCCATATAGAAGAGTAGGGTGCATTGTGCGTGTGTACCCTACGGTAAAGGGTGCAGTAATTTATGAGCCCGGGGTGCAGCTTCCCCTGGACTTGGCCATCAATCATGGGGGTTGAGCCGCCCCTCGATGCAAGTGCAATATATGACGGGTGTCCCTTCACCCCCTCGAGCATTGTGACTTGATTAACTATTCTATTTACCTGTTCAAAGCGAATATTTCCAATATATTTAATTGTTTCAAAATATGCGTGGGGATGTTAAAGTTTCATAATGCAATTTGTTCAACAAATCCATATAAATTTATTATCTTAATTATCTTTTTCAAATTTTAATCGGCCTGTTGTTAGTGCGTTTTAATTAAAATGGATTTTTTTGTTTGGGTTGTATTAAATATGCCATATGTTTGCATTAGTAATTTTTTTGTACATTTACATGTGAAAATTGGGCGAATGCATTATTATTGCTTGTGCACACATATTTTTTTTTGTTTGGAAATTATTTTCATATAAAAACTATGTCGGTAAATGGTATACATATTGGAATCGTTAAATGTATTATTTATTGCACTTTTGTGGCGCTAAATAATAAATTACATTTTCAGTAATTTAATAGGTAACTGATAATTGTTAATTGATTGATAAAACAATTTATTCTTCTTATTTTAATATTTATTGTAATAATTATTGATTAAGCTTCAGTTCTAGTAAATAATTTGTCAAAATACTTGCATGACTACAATTATTTGCATCTTATAGAATTCTTATTATGCTTTAAGAATCTTCTAATATTGTAACTTTGTAGTAAGTATTTTAAATTTATACAAATGTTTCTTTAAAGTTTTTTTAAAATATTTATGTCAGTATTTACTAAGACTTTAAAGTTTATTTTCTTAAATATTGATATTTTTTAGTTCTCATAAACGCTGATCCATCAGGCTGTTTTCCAATGCTTGACAGTCATTATTTAACATCTTCTCTCTATATTTTTTATCTTTTTTCTATTTTCTCTATTTTCTCTCTTTTCTCTATTTTCTCTCTTTTCTCTCTTTTCTTTCTATTCTCTCTTTTCTCTCTTTTCTCTCTTTTTTCTCTTGTTTCTCATTTTTCTCTTTTTTCTTTTTTTTCTCTTTTTCTCATTGTTTTCATATTTCTCTTTTCTCTATTTTTTCTCGTTTCTCTCTTCTCTCTCTTCTCTTTTCTCTATTTTTTCTCGTTTCCCTCTTCTCTCTTCTCCCTCTTCTTTTTTCTCTCTCTCTTCTCTCTCTTCACTTTCTTCCTTCTCTTCTTTCTTATCCGTTTTACAAATTTAATGTTTCCTTCCAGAAACTAAGAGATTTAATTTAAATTTTTTTGTAACGTAGCTTCTCATTAGGTATCTTGTTGCTGCCTTGAGAGAAAGAAATTTGAAAAAAAAGCGTTAGTGCGAAACGCCACGCAAGAGAACTCAGTGATAATAGAAAAACTGTGTCTTAAAAAAGTTCTTTTCTTTTTCTTGGGACGCTTTCAAGTTGGTAACAATCTTTCTTTTTACGCTGCGGAGCTTAGAGTACTGTTCTGAAAAGTGGGATGACATCTGAATAGTAGTTAATCTTTTTTCCTCTGTGGTAGCTGCGGTAGTCCCTTGTGGCAAGAGACTGGTTGCTTTGGTCCCGAGTTCCGTTGGTTTTGGGATAAGTTTTCCCTTCTAAGGTAGTAATTGGAGATTTACCATTTCTGCCCTATAGTTTTTTTTATTTTGGCGAGTGACTTGTTCATCTTTATAGCGTTGATGCTGGCGTCAACTTGGGTCGGGTTTTTTTGGTTTCACGGTAAACGAGCTTCTCTCCTTCTTTCTAGTGCTGTTCTGCGACTTTAGCGTCCGTCGTTGGTCGTTCCTCTGGTCGATTTAAATCTTCCTTTTTTTCATTTGGGTTTTGTCGGGTTTGACAAGTTCTTGTCTTTTTGATGATGCGCTGGCTTGTAACTATTGCGGGTAATTCAGTTTACCAGGGATTTTCCGTTGATTGCTAGTTCTACGTGCTGAGGTGGAAGTGGCAATGCCTTTTGGGTTTTTCTGTTTTTTTTTTTCGATTTGAAATTTCTGGACGTACTCTGGACGTTTGTAAAGGTAAACTAGGCTGCCGCTGATGTTTGAGGATTGGATTAGCTCAGTCGGGAACGGACAGTCTTCTGCTTCTTCTTCTGGGTTTTGTTTAATGTATTTGTTTGTTGGTTTGCTGACCACAGTTAAGGTTACTCATGTTCTGTGGTCATCAGTATCCAGGCAGTTGCTAGAACTTAGTCTTCATGTTTGACTTGGCTTCATTAGGAATGTATTTGAGTCATCAGCTTTATCTTCCGAGTTCTGTTTGTCCCTATAGTCATTTTTAAAGGGTTGTCCAGCATAGGTCATGGTCTCTGGAGGATTGGAGTTTTCTCTGTTTTTTTGGCAGGTGTTTTTGGGTTAAAGATTTTCCTTCTTTTTCTTGTTCTTGGTCGGTTTGATATCTAAAGAGTGACTTTTGCCTTGGAATTTGGCCACCAGCGTTGGCTATTTTTTGGGTTTGTTTAGTGTTTTCATCAACCTTTTATCCAAATCTTTTTGAATCTGTGCTGTTCGTGCTGCTAATTTTTGTTCACAAAGTTGGACTTCTAATTTTCTAATTCTAAGGGCTTGCGTGGCGATAAAAATTGTGTTTGAGGCAAATGACGTCGTTGCTGCAGTTGGTCCGTTCATTTTGAAGGGTTTGTATCATCAAAATTTTGTCTATTTTGAGCAAGTGTACTTGCATCACGACCGCTTGGGTAACCAAATATTCTCTGGCGGTTTTGTATGATCCTTGATCAATTTAAGGCTTGCGGCCAGCGCAGATGGAGAAAGTTTGTAGGCATTTTTCCATTCGTAGCGGAGAATGGTTATTGATAGTTTTTTATATTAAAATTTGGTCAGTAATTAGAAAAAAAAAAAAAAAAAAAACTTTTTATTAGTTTTCTGGACAAAATTCCAACAAAATTTTGATAATTTTTTTTAAAAAGCAACGGCTGTCTCAGACTTTCTTTGTAACGTAGCTTCTTACCAGGTACCTTATTGCTGTTTAGACGTCTGGGCTTAGAAAGAAATTTGCGGAGAAAAACGTTAGTGTGAGGCCGAGCGCGCGGAGTGCATGCAAAACGTCTCTCAAGAAAGCCCCGTGATGGTAGAAGTCTCAAAGAAGTTTTTTTTTTCTTCTGGGACGCCTCCAGGTTGGTAACATTTTTGCCCCGTTTTTTGTCAGTCAAGTCCGAGAGTCAAATCAGACAACAATGAGATTACATTTCCTGGCCCACTACTGACTGGCAACTTTGACGCTCTAAAAAACATACTCAGGACTAGTCCTGGATGTGGATCAGCTGCTTCCGTCTGCAGTCATGAAGCTCAGCAGGTGACAAATGACGCTCAACGAGGAGCAAAAAAAAAGCATGGAGTCTTTACAATACCGAAAAACACCCAAGAGAAAGAAAATGTCACGGCAAAAAAGACGCTCGAAAGAAGAACAACATTTAAGAAATATATCTTAAGTCAATATCAAACTACGATAGACCAGAATATACGCAAACCTATCAGTTTTCTAATAATATCGATGCAAATAGATACTTAACACTAAACCCGTCTATTACCTCTGAAACATACGGCACAATAGCATGTGTGGAAAACGATAAGATTACCATAAACCATCATCCAAATTCTTGGTGGGCAATTTTTTGGCGCGAGTTGAATGCCACAAATATACCATGAAGTATGCCATATAATAGCCAAGTTTTACAAGCCTAAGAAACACTTTGCAAGGCTTAGTGGGCAGGTACAAATGGCTGATGGCACAAAATCAGATATGTCTTTCTGACATTAACGTCATCACCGACGAGACCAAAGAAGTCTAAGAATACGTGCCAGAATCGGTCACAAAGCAACGCATAATGGTCTTCAAAGTAGAACAGCCAACGCAACAGGCAATTACAAAAAAGAAGAATTCAAGGAAAAATACCACGTAGCAGTGTTACACGTCAGCTTAACCCAGTCACAAACATTAGTGACACCGCCAGACACCAGACCCAACAAATTGTAAGTAACTTTACGGCCAAGAACATCGTACCTTTATGTACCCTAAGCATTAAAGAAACACACACAGGCATTCTGTCTAACTCCAAAACGGACTTTCTAAAGGAAACCGATAAGGCCACATTAGAACAACTTGAAGTTGAAATTGAAGTCTTTAACGCAAAGTGTGCAACCCATTCTTTAGCTTAAAAAACCCTAAACGGTCTTCAAGGTCTAGCATTATCTTGCATGAAAATACCGCGCTTGCCCATTGTTGTCATGTGTGTGCTTTGGTAGAAAGTCATGCCTAAACCATAACCGACCCACCGCTAAATAGAAGTTGCTCATCAATACAAACTGAAGCATATCTTTCTCCGCGTCTTCACCACACTTTCTGACGTCCATCTGATCCATTCAGGCAAAAATGCAGCTCATTTGTAAACTGTACCCTGCTCCAGTCCTCATTATTCCATGCCCGGTGATTTCGGGAAAAAGTCAGTCTTGCAACACGGTGTCGGCGTTGTAAAGATGGACCTGTAGTCAGCTTTCTACACAAAACTCTAGCAGCCCGAAGCTTTCTGCTAACGGTTCATTTACTAACATTTACATCTCTAACTTTATGGAATTATTTTCGTAGATAAACTGCAGAAGCTGTTCTATTCCGCAAACTTATGGACACCAAAAAAACGGTCATCTTTGTTTGTGGTTACTTTTTTTGCCCTGATCCTGGTCTTCTGGTTATCAGGCCAGTATCCAAGTAACGCTGATACACCTTTTGTACAGCACAAAGGCTTTTACCAACAATCCTTGCAGTTTTACGTTTTCCTCGCCCATCTTCAATCGACGCTATAATTCTTACCACAACAATAGGGCTTAAAAGCATTATGACCTCTTAAGTACAGTACACTGTATGAATGACAAGTTTTGCAGAGAAAAATCAACACTAAGTAAAAAAAACACAACAAAATGTAGGTTTTCAATTAGAGCAAAATGGATGCTGTTTCATAAAAGTCTGTAATACGGTGATAATAACTGACAGATAGATAACATTTCTCAGGAAATGAATTATTAAACGCCTACTTTGATTTACAATTTGCAAAAATAAAATTCCAAAACTAATTCATAATTTTAAAGTGACCTTTATTTTTGCTCGCCAGTGTATAAAACTTTGAGATTTATTACAGGTAATTTAGAGTATATATTTTTCATAATTTATCATTAAAATATAATTGTAATCAGTGTGAAAAATAAAATAAATAAATACATTAACACTTTGATTAAGTTTTATAAAAAATCTTAAATTAAGTGTCCTTTTTGGGATGTAGATATAAACTGTTTTGCTTTTTTAATGTACACACACATAATTTAACATTTTTACAATTCGTCAAGGTCCCCATAAATGGCCATCCAACACTGGCGATATGCAAAGGTGTAATCCATATTTACAAAAAAACGCACATGTTAAAATTGTCCCGTGTACTTTTAATGAACACCTGTTCAAAGATATACACCATATTGGGCGATAGCAGACAGCTGTTTCCGGTTAAAAGGGATCTAACAGTGGATCTTAGAATATCATGCATGAGATATGCATATATGCATGGGATAAATAACGCCGTCCGGCTCTATAACAATCGTAAACTGTACGATTATTATTTATTTAATAATTTTTTTGACATCTTTTAGTTTCGGATTAAGAAGGGGATTTAATATTTGAATATGTGTAGGATGGGTGGTTTTGTAATTAGAGCTAATTATAATTTGTAATTTAGGAAAGCGGTAGATTGATTAATAATTCGTCATTATTTGTAGATTTGTATAAGAATTTCGATTTTAAACTCGTTTGTTGAATAAGTTTATTTAATTATTTACTACTATAAGTAAGCAATAATATTTTGTACTTAAAATAAGATAAAGTTGTGTATAATTATTATAATGTTTAAAATAGATTATATTTTAATTTTACTAATTAATAAAGTACCAAAAATTTTAAACACTTTATTTTGTAGTATTTATGATAACTTAAAACATTTTATGACAGTTTTGTCGAATTTTTCATTTAATAATAGTTGTAAAACATTTTATGACAGTTTTGTAATATTTATGAGAGCTTAGAATATTTTATAACAGTTTTAGAACATTTTATGATAGTTTTGGAACATTTTGTGATATTTGTAACAACCTAAAACACTGTCTGACAGTCTTATTTGGTTTTTTATATTTTATAACAGATATGGAACATTTTATAATAATTGTGACAATTCCGATCATTTTATGGCAGTTTTAAAACATTTAAAGGCAGTTCTGGAACATTTTGTGGTATTTGTAACAACCTAAAACACTTTCTGACAGTCTTGGAACATTTTATGGTGGTTTTTTATATGTTATAACAGATATGGAACATTTTGTAACATTTGTGACAATTTTATGACAGTTTGAGAACATTTTATGACAATTCTGGAACGTTTTATGGTAATTGTAGCAACCTAAAACACTTTCTGACAATCTTGGAACATTTTATGATGGTTTTTTATATTGTATAACAGATATAAAACATTTTGTAATATTTGTAACAAATTAGAGCATTTTATGACTGTTTTAGAACGTTTTATGGCAGTTTTGAAACATTTTGTGGTATTGTAACAGTCTAAAAGACTTTTTGAAAGTCTTGGAACATTTTATGATGGTTCTTTATATTTTATGACTGATATGGAAGATTTAGTAATATTTGTGACAATTTAGAACATTTTATAAAAGTTTGAAAACATTTTGTGGTATTTGTAACAACTTAAAACTCTTTTTGGCAGTCTTGGAACATTTTATGATGGTTCTATTTATTTTATAACAGATATGAAACATTTTGTAGTATTTGTGACAATTCAGAACATTTTATGAGAATTTGAGAACATTTAATGGCAGTTCTGGAACATTTTGTGGTATTTGTAACAACCTAAAACATTTTCTGACAGTCTTGGGACATTTTATGATAGTTTGTTATATTTTATAACAGGAATGGAACATTTTGTAATATTTGTGACAATTCAGAACATTTTATGACAGTTTGAAAACATTTTACAACAGTTTTGGAACATCTTTTGGTATTTGTAACAACTTAAAACACTTTTTGACAGTCTCGGAACGTTTTATTTTGATGTTTTATGTTTTATAACAGATATGGAACATTTTGTAATAATTGTGACAATTTGAACATTTTATGACTGTTTTAGAATATTTTATGGCAGTTTTGGAAGATTTTGTGGTACTTGTAACAACCTTGGAAAATTTTATAATGGTTTTTTATATCTTATAATAGATATGGAACATTTTGTAAAATTTGTGACAATTAAGAACATTTTGTGACAGATTTAGAACATTTTATGACAGTTTTATGACACGACATTTCCGAGCAACTATATTTACACCTAGTAAAAAACTAAAAGAAACTAGCAAGCTAGCACAAAAAGAAATAAAATAACTTTTCAAAAACATTACCAGAAGTATACAAACAGCAACAAAGTTGATATGTGCAACACAAAAAAATACACGGGTAAACTGAGCTCACAAGTTAAAAAACTAATGATGCAAAAAAGAAACATGACCAAAGATCTGAACAATAACTACAAAATACTAAACAAAGACATAAGCAAAAATATATAAAAAAATCCTAAAAAAATACAACAAAACAAAAACATAAAAAACCACAAAACTCTCTTCAGCTCCACTTCCCAGAACAACCAATACCACAGACTCAAAAAAATGTGTAAATCTTACTAAATAAATGTATAAAGGAAAAGTCAATCCCGGCTAGATAACAAATGCAGAAGTTATCATTTTACATAAAAAGAAAACAAAAACAACAACTGTGCAAAAGTTTTAACAAAAAATTGTCACTAATTGACTGACACAAAACTGAACTTTTATCAAGCAGTTGAACAAGCTAAAATTTAAAAAAGATACAGCATTACTGATCACTTACAAAAACTCGGAACCCTTATCAAAAAAAGCAACGAATACAATATACTTATTTACATTGTCTTTGTGGTTCTGAGAAAGCTTGAATTGACTCAAGATATTCAAACTTCATAAAGAACATATAAAAATGCGCCAATACAAGTTTAAATAGACAAAGATAAAAACCCGATTAAAAATGAAGTACGGCAAAGCCAGCACACGGTGCTAGAATGCGGCAGATGAGCTGCATAAAAAGAAAGCTGGGCTTCCATCTTTGGCGCAGATGGACTAACCAAGCACAACATAACCACGCACATGCTGGACAGCAAAACAAAGTGGATGAGGGTAAAATCCATTATAAGCAGCATACTTAAAACGAAAGAAAGTGATAAAAAACAAGTGAAAGCAAAATAACCTGGTCAATGCAACAAGGAAATGGCACCAATGAAGTAATGCCGCGAGGTCTTTTCGTTGGTGTCTATGCAGAAACGAGAGGTGGTTTTAGTGGGTAAAACTTCTTGTAAAAAAGGTAGTCATTCTCACACTGCCATGCGGAATGGCGTGCTTAAAGCATTTCCACCTCCCTCTAAAAAAAAAGATTAGGTTAGGTCAAACAAAATAAAATTTTTTGGTCGTCTTATAAAATTTAGACCATTATTGACTAGAATAACAACGTAGTACTCCATATTTTCTGTTTCAGACTAAAATTTAGTTTAGTTTTGCAAGTATAGCCAGGTAGATCATCTCTTTTGCTATGGTTTTGGACAAAATATATATTGCCACCTTTCCTCTTCTATGGTTACTTTAGATTACTTCGAATAATAAACCGTTTTAGTGTAATGTTGGCTATATCTGCTGTAGTATAAAATTAACTAAATAAGTTTAACTCAATGAAAATTAACAAAAAAACGTTTTTATAGATGACAGACGTACTGGAAATCAGTTAAAATTTGTGATAAAAATTAATTGTCATGCCATGCTCATCAAGATAAGTTTTCTTCTCAAATTCAGTTCTAGAAACATAAGAAACTATTATCAAAATTATTTACTTTTATGTAGATTGAAAAATAATTCAAACAATTTTAATATAACAATTTGTTGATTGAATCAAACCAATTAAAAATAATAATAAATTCAATTTAAAAATTAATAAAATAAAAAGCCAAATTAAATATAGTGTAACTACACCAATATTTTCTCTTCTAAGAAATTCCAAACCATTATGGCAAAAATAAAATAAATACTAAGCCGCAAGAAACAAATCCCAACAGACATTTATAAAACATTATAGTCACAAACCTAATATATTATTAAAAGATAATAACAGTTGTAAATATATGATTAAAAGAAACCCACTTTTATTTCGGGGACGTCACTCAAAATCGGTGTTTATTTTCTACCTTTTGGGCAAAATTACTGGTTTTATATAATTCCAACAGGCCGAAACAAAGAATCACACTCTTTGTGTAATCAAGTATAATTTGTGATGTTTTTTTTCGGTTAAATTTTTCTAAAACCTACCTTTAATAATTGAGGCTCACTCTGACCGAAACTAACGTAGGAAAATAATGCCCAAAGGGGGGTCGGATTTAGGGGGTATTATTAATATTATACGGCTTTTAATTTATTCAACACGCAACTGAATGTATAATTGGTGCATTTTATTTTTATTTATTAATTTTATTGCAAATAATTGATGCAACTTTCTATTGCTACATTTAAAAACATTTAATTTGTTATAATTGTAATTCAATTTTAAATTTATGTCAGTATTGCATTGTTGTAATTATAAATATTCAAACATATTACTTAATATTAGCAAAGCACATTACAATATTAGAATAAACTTGCAAAACAAAGAATGCAAATGCTCACAATATTTACTTATTATGATTTTTTCACAAGAGAAACAATGGCAGGAAAAACATTGCTCAATTGTAATTTCTTAAGCTCTTTTAAATATTTAATTGCTTCATATGAAATTCAAGATTTTGTTATATTATTTTTTTGCAAACATATATGTTGAAAGTGCTCGCATTTCAAAACATCAGATGTGATCTCGACTCAAATTCTCGGATGCTAATTTATAATAATTACTCAACTGCTGTTTGTGCTATTGAATTCTTGTAAATTCTAAATTGTTTAATATTATTAATGATGATTAAAGAGGGTACTTTGTGATGAGGGCATTCACATCTTTACAGCTGCAATGGTGTTGAGATGATATCAGTTGCATCTTCGTTTTATTTTAATATGTAAACATATTTTGTAATTGATATGAGTAATTAAATATTTTTATCATAAATATACGTTTAAGTATTTTATGGTTTCAGCATTTCAAGTTTAAGCACCTGTTATTTATTAATGTTATTAATAGCGTCACATTTTTTAAATTAACATATTTTATAATCTACTTAAAATATTTTATTAAACCCATTTGCCCAAAGTAATAAGAACAAACTAATACTTAATTAATTAATAATCAAGTATTAAACGTCAATCACCAAATAGTAACAGACCAGCTGTTATTCAATAGCTGAAGGCATAGAAAACACCTTTAAAACTAATGTTTGCTTACAAAAAGCAAAATAAAAAGAACAATAACAATTTTTTTGCAAATTATAAAATTCTCGGATAGTGACGGCCCGGAACGAGTTGAAAACTATGCAACCGTCAATATAATCCTAGATTCAAATAATCTTGGGACCACCCAAAATTATTTGAATATTGATGGTTGCATAGTTTAGAAGAAGCGACAGTGGAGTAGCTATTTGTACGCAATAGTTTGGCAATGCGAAAGGGCTCAAGTTTAAGCTTATTTGTACATTTTTAACAGTTAATTTAATATTTTTGACATTTTCTGAACAGAACTTTGCACTTATAACCGTTTTTAACCTGATTTGTTTTATTTTTTATTATTTTCAAAGTTTATAATGGTGCAGTTTTTACTTTTTGACCATATTTTATACTTTATGGACGGATTTTACTATTTTTGACATTCAATAAATAAAACTTTGCACTTTTTGAATGGAAGTTACAATTTTTGACTTTCCATAAATAGAATTTTGCATTTTTAATAATTTAAAATTGAATTTGGTTTTTTTATAAACAGAATTTTACAGTTTTTAACCGTTTTTTGCCTAATTTTGTGCTTTTTTAAATATTTTAATACTTTATAACCAAATTTTGTTATTTTTAATTTTTTATAAATATAATTTTACACTTTTAAATAGTTTATAGTTAGATTTTTGTGCTTTATGGCAATATTTTGATGTTTGAAGACCAAATTTTGATATTTTTAACATATTATAAACAGAACTTTACAGTTTTCAACCGTTTCTGACCAAATTTTAGTTTTTTTTAATATTTTAATATTTTATGACCAAATTTAGTTATTTTAAATTTTTTATGAATATAATTTAACACTTTTTAATAGTTTATAGTTGGATTTTATATTTTGATGTTTGAAAACCAAATTTTCTTATTTTTAAAATTTTATAAACAGAATGATATAGTTTTTAACCGTTGCATAGTCAAATAGTTTTTTTTTTATATTTTAATACTTTATTACCAAATTTTGTTGTTTTTAATTTTTTATGAATATAATTTTGCAATTTTTAAAACAAAATTAAAAAAAATTATAAAAATGTAAAATCACCTGGCCGCAATTTAAGATCACTTAGAACCTAATAACAAAAAACAACTCCGCTATATGTCTCAGATCTCTCAAAGATAGCCAGCCTCCTCACAAAACCTAACCTAACCTATGCACGCAATGTTTAATATTTAATATTACTACCATTTAAGTGTATCAATTTTAAAGTAAAAAAGTAGTTTAAACTTATCCTAAAGATAAATTTCAAAATATTATTGATTCGCAATATGTGAGGGAGGGTCAATAAATGTAAAAATACTGTAGAATCGTCTCTCGGAACATGTGTATAATGTTGCTTGTTAGAGGTTGGTGTATTTTTACGGGTATGCTGTGGTACGATCATTCTTTGAAGCTAGTATGGTTGTACGTCTGAGAAAGTGTTAATAGCTGGTGTGGCTAATAGCTGTAAAATGGTTTTTCTTAAATGTTTGTACCTCCTAGCAGCAGTAGTGTAATGTTACGAGATGTAGATGATCCAAGACTTTCACTTCCAGTATGTCTAAATTAATTGACTTTCCCAAGTTTGGGAGTGCGTATAAATTTAAAAACGTGCGAAATTGTTTTCAACGTGTTTGTTGACGTAGATAGAGAGATGTTCAGTTAACATTGTCTTAAGTTGTATTGGTAGACGTAGATGAGGTTAAATAGAAATGTTCTTTATGAGTCGGTAAAAAACATACAAATAGTTATGCAATGCGTGTAAAACAAAATGAGCAATTGTTGAGTTGACCATGATGTTAACACAGGTAGAAGCCTGATAAAGTTGCATTGTAAAGTAGGTGATAACGGTATAGATTTTGACTAACTTTCCATGCAAATGTTACCAGTTTGCAATTACAAAAAAACATAGCCAACGTTTAAATCTGGATTGAAACTTAGATAAGTTTTGTTTGTTGGAGCATTTACTCAAAAAAGACGGTTTTACTTACTGTGCCACTAGCATAAAATTGCGTCCTTTTGATTACACTAAAATGTTAGTATCAAGATAAATATACCAACCATAATACACGCTTGCTCTATACCTTAGAGTTAGACCAACGGCGGCGCTACCAACTATTGTGCCCCCTAAATAATAATAATATAAAGAGCCGAATTACATATATCACTCAAAGTGAGATGAGAATAGCCGACTTCATTCCATGAGATCGTTTCTGATAACATACAAATTCCTTAAAAATTGTCACAAGAAGTTGAAACTATTGCGGAAGTAGCTCTCCCTCCAGGCAATTGCGTTGTTCTAGAGTGCGACTATATTGTCAAAGGTATCATAACGGCAAAAAAATTTCTCTCGATGCTTTGAAACTGGTAGTAAAACTAGCTGTAAAGTTCGAGTACGGCAAGTTTTTTTTTTTTTTACTTTAAAGCTACCCTTCTTGCGGAATCTGTGTCTAAACTATTTCTTCACCTTCTCATTTTTTAGTTTGTTTCACCATCAAACTATTTTGGGTCTTGGACCTTTATAATACACACTTTTCCTGAAAATAATAGAAAATAGTAAAAGTAAATTCTCTTAGAAACTTACGTCCAGGAATAAGTCACGTAATAACCTTAGTTCTTTTTCCGGTGCGTATCCACTAATAAATTTTCGCAATCACATGTTTCATTTTGTCCCGGTTTCTTGTGAAAAAGTTCTTGAACTGTCTTTAGGCCAATCCAATCTCTAATTTTACGCAGCCACAACATCTGATTTTGACCTAATCCTTTTTTGCTTTTGATCTTGCCCTGAACAATTAGTTGTTAAATGCTGTACATAGGATTGCGCATAATGTGTCCAAAGTATGCTGTCTTTCTTTGTTTTATATTTTTAGCAGTTTACGGTCTTTATGTATTCGAGTTAACGCTAGAGAATTGCTGGTTTAGTCGCTCAGTCCTGTTGTGGTGCCACTAGTATTATTGTTATGGAAAAATATTAAATCCCATCACATCTACGAGAATATTGGTGAACCTTTCTCTGTAGAAAAATATTGACACGTACAGCGCCGTTTTTAAAATAAAATTGGTTCTTATACGACAAAACGCCAACCAACTCAATATCCAAACGATAAGATTTTAGTCATCACTCTTTTTATATGTTGAACTACATACAATATTCTATGTCTTCATGTTTTCGGTTAAAGATTTAAAGTTACATTTAACGAGTAAAAAATTAATAAAGAACTGATTAAATACGTCACTTTTTAAAAATTAATTGCAAAGAAATGACTTATTGCATCAAATTTCTACAAGTTTGAGGACACAGATTGGACTTTATTCTACAATGTCTGAAAATTTGATTCAATTATATTCAGGGGTTTTCTTGCTGAGTTGGATGCTGTAAACCTTTATAATAGCGCAACTATTCTCCCCCCTTAATACGTTCGTTATTCTATCTATCCACGAGATTTTCAGTAAGCGGCAAAAGGTCCACATTTCAAATACTTCTAGCTTGTTAACAAGAGGTTTAATGACCAAAACTTGAGTGGGCACTCTAACATAAACTACTTACCATAAATAGTTAATAAGTCAAAAATCTAAACTTAAACTACTCACCGTAATCAATAATTTAAGTGCTTGCCCACCAAATTGTTTGTTAACAAAAAATTAGAAAACTAGCACTTTGGTAGGCACTTCAGCAGAAAGACATGCAATAATATGAGTGCCCCGACTACCCAACCGACTGTTTGTTAGCAACTGGTAAAATGACAAAAAGTTGGACGGGTGGATAGGCACATCAGCTGAAACTATTCACCGGCAAGCAATAATTAGAGCAAAGTTGAATTCGACAATAATTAATCTAAAAAAAATCTTTTGTCTTTGACAATTAAATCATGAAGAAGTGCAGAAATAACGCAAATAAACCTACACCAAAACAGCCGCAAAGCAATTCCTTGAGTACTTAGACCAACAGACAAATACTATTAAGAAACGTAATAGAACTCAAAACAAGATACTGCGGACAAAGTTGACCAAGACTACGTCCAAAATTAAAAAAAATCTAAATTCATATCTTGTAGATCTTAAAGTGCACACAATTTTTTTAAATTTTATTATTAAATTAACAATAGCAACCCCAAAAGTACCTGCACTCTACCAATTGGGAAGTAGAACACATTGACCACATTTAAGAGACATTTAAAAACGTTTTTGAGTAAACTGCTGCACAGTCTTCAAATAACATCAATACTCAACAATAATTCACCTTAAAAATTGTTTGCTCCTGACAATTAAACAAAATTTCAAACTATAAGGAGAAAAAACTAGAAACTATACACACAAAACTAAATCAAATCAAACCTAAATTAAATACTTGGTACCAACACACAAATACTTTTATAGGTTGTTATAAAACTCAAACCTAAACCTTTTGAACGTCAGAATTACCGCTAGATATACCGCCAGAAACACTGCTAGCACCGCCAGCATTAACAGGTAAAACCACCAACCACGTTCTTCCACAAACTCTAAAATGCTAAGCAAGTCTATTGTCTGCAAAGTTCTATTATCAGATAACCACAAACCTTGTAAGTAAATTATAATGGGTAACTACACAACATCTTCCATCAATTTGACTTAACTCTCTTAGAAAAACCAATTGCCTCATTTGAATGTAATTACCAGACTATCACATTAAGATTTAACTTCTCTGCAGAACCCTGCTGCCTGCGCGCAATTATTTTTCGTTTTCAAGTAAATTTGCATGCATTTATAAAAAAAATTATGTAGTTTGTACGTAATTCTAT
Organism: Tachinus rufipes; assembly: GCA_963932245.1. Lineage (NCBI taxonomy): Eukaryota > Metazoa > Arthropoda > Insecta > Coleoptera > Staphylinidae > Tachinus > Tachinus rufipes. The sequence goes on from OZ010743.1 coordinate 6,938,959, forward strand.
TTTATACAAACTCTTCAAAATAATTAATCTTTAATTTTCTATTGTGCATAAAGTTTAGAGTGTTACGTGTTTGCAAGACACCAAATCAGCAATATGGAAGTATAGAAAATGTTTAAAAGCATTGAATAACCGCGCAAAGATAAGGCTTATTCTTAATTGCAACATTTTTCTTAGTCCTCAGCATTACCGACTTCATCTAAACCATAAAGATTCTTTGCCTTTTACCCAGTTTTCCAGCTACCTTTTAGTACGCCTAAACTTCTAAAACCAAGGTTGACAAAACCTCAAGTAGTCCTAAAGACGTGAAAGCATTTCCAAAAGACCCACAAAACAATATTTCATTGGCCATTGCAACTATTAATTTTAGCTTAATTCCCCAATTTTGATAAGAACTAACAAACAAATTGTTTAATTTGTTCTCAAAGTATCAATAATCACTCCAGAATCTTTTTTATATTTAATATGTATTCCAAATAGATCTGTTACCTCAATTAGACATCCAAACATACACATGTCTTCTCTGTGGCTTGGTGTGCTTGATCTCTTTGAGTATAAAAGAAAGCCACGGGATCACGACAACAAAAAGATTTGATATAAAAATACAACAAAATAAACAAATCAAAGTAAGTAATCAAGGTAAGCTATCAGACGATGGCAGACACAAGCTAAACAACAACCGCAACTTGCAAATTTGTTTGGTTACCTAATTTTAGTATATTTATTATTTTAATTTTTTTAGCAACAATTTAATAACTGTACCCGAGTATTTCATCTCACAGTGGTTTGTGTCAAACAAATATTTTTTACATCAATTGTGCTATAATTTCAGACTCGTAAATAATAAATTTATTGTAATTATTTTATTAAAGCAACAAATTCATAACGAAAAATGTAATCTCAAATATTCTTATTAATATTAATTACGCAAGTAGTAGTGTCACTTTTATAACCGCTATAAAGTCCCCATAGAAATTTATTCTATTTCAAAGAAAATATCGAACGGGCGTAAAATTTATATTATTATGTACTGACGCAGTAATAATCATTTATATTGGCATTTCATTTTACAAAACATTATTCACAAAATCACCATCTGGTTTCTCATCACAAAACAATTAAGCAATGTATGATTAATAATAAAAATAAGTTTTTTATTATTAAAACTCTAACAATACTAATTATCAAAGCTAATTGAATGAAATTAATTTAAAAACACATTTGATTTGGTAATAAATAAAATTACAATAATTTAATATTAATACCAATGATTATGTAAGCCATACCATTGTCTTCAATATATTATTTTTTTTTTACTTTAATTAATGAGCTTTTTGTTTTATCTCCTAAACCATATTTAATTAATCGGATTTTAGTTTAATCCAATTCAAATCAAACAAACGAAAAACAATTGCGCCGGGTGGTGATTGTTTTGTTGCAATTTTTTTTTAGAAACTCAATGAATATATTAATCCAAAAGACATTATTTGAATATAGTATATATAATTCAAAACATCCCTATTCCCAAATTAGTGACAACGTAATTAACATAAATTAAACTAAACATACAATTCCTGCAATATTTTACTGACTGTGCTTGCATGTGTGAGTATATGTGTATGGAATGGAACCTCATTATATGAACCTAAATTATTCTGCGCATACAAAATTAATGAAATAAATTGGGAATTTAGAATATTATGTTCTGGAATAATCCGCAAACTCAAATTCAGTTCAACAAACTTTTACTAATAAATATATGGAGGAGTTGCATGTAGTTTTATACTTGTATATCAACCAATTAAAAAGTAACATAAGTTTAATTGGCGTTAATTGTATAAAAATTACTTCATTAAAAAAAAGTATTGCAATGAAAATTGTAGAATTAATAAAATAAAACTTTTTTGAACAATTTGAGTAATACGTTAATTTATTAAAAGTATTTTTTCTATCAATGTTGTTATAATATTTGAAAATTCTAAATTCAACTGCAATTCTATAAGTACTAAATAACTGCACAAAAATTCTGTTTTTATGTGAAAGAAACTTATTAAAAAGTGCTACTTAAACTGACTATACGCAGAGCAATATTTAGAATTTAAAATTGTTGATCTGCGACGTTTATTTGTTATACAAATAGTGGAACTAGATTATTGATCTTTGGTTAACAAAAAAATTCTTATTTATACAGAGTGATTTAAACAAAGAGGAGAAAAATAAAAATTCATGTTTGAGATTAGATTCTAAACAAAAAATACGAAATAATTTTCTGAACTGATTTCTAAACAACTTGGTTTAAACCGCAACTTCCTCCTGTCAAAAATAATAAAGTTGTCTTAAGAAGTTGTCAAAATAAAAATAACTCTAACCCTGGTAACAGTACAGGGTCTGTTTTTTTGTCAAAAAAGCGCAATTTAAAATAAAAAAAGGTAGGAGGCAAGTATTTTAAGGAGAATGGTAAAAACCGGATAGTTTAAAATTTATATTGACCTTTCTTACCGACCGATTTTGGAAAAATTACCTATATCCCCCAGCATGATTAGATCATTAAAAAATATTTTTATTAAAAATTAAAAAATATAAATATTTAAGCATAAAATTAATAAAAACCCTTTTGGTCTTTAACTCTTTCGCGACGGTTTTTTTCAAGGAGCCTGAAAACACAATTAAAGTTTTTTTATGTTTTCATAACTCAAAACAATGTTTTGTATTAGAAAATGGCCGTGTGAAGGGGTAGTAGTGCATATAAGTATTATCAGTTTTTTGTGAAGGTACTTTTATATAGCACCAGTCCTCTGACAATTTTTTAAAAAAAATTTTAAGCGCTTTTCTCAATATATTAAAGTTCAATTTGTTATAAATTTATGTTATTTATACAAAAAATAAAAAAAAAATCTTTTGAAGCTTATGTAAAAACAACGCTTAGTTTTTATGTTTATTTTTTAATGAATCAAAGTCAGTAATTTTTGCAAATCGATGCCAGGCATACAGAAAAAATAATATTTATTAAAAAATTTAAAAAAATCTTTTTTGAACCAATTTAGTTTTTCAGCGGTTTTCTCAATGTCCAAAGTTCTAATTTTTACAAATTTATTTAATTATGCTAAACGTACAAAATTTTTTTCTTTCAAAAATTTTAATTTATATTTAAGTTTTAGTTTTTTTCTCAATGTATAAAAGTACTAATTTTTAAAAATGTCAAAATAATATCCAAACTTGCTATAACAGTTAGGGTTACCAACATTGCGCTGATGCTGACCCGAAGACACGGGGGGGGGTAAATATAATTATCAAAATCATATTATATATATATTATGCAGGTGTAATAGTAATATGCGTTGATTTGCATACGCACGACATTTTTCTTCTATAATTTGTATTGCGGCATTACCTCTTAAGTAATAAATGGATTGAAAATGAAAACCCGAAGGAATGGACGTCGAACCCGAAGCCCGAAGAATGATCGTCAAACCCGAAGACTTCGGGTCAAAATGACACTGTTGGCAACCCTAATAACAGTACGCCACTGTGTGTGTGTAATGTTATTAATTTTAACTTGTGCAGTTTTGTGTGGAATTTAGTGCCTATAATTCTAAAGTTCGTGTCATTCCGGCTGGTAATTATATTAGCAACCAGTCATCTTTACAATTTTAAAAAATTTCACTGGTTTAATTATTTTTATTATTGTAAATGTATTTAAACTAGAATTATAGTTTTCCGCTTACTGTTTTGTCGCGCTTCCCGTGGCGGTGTTTTTAACTATTCGTACCAGTGGCGTAACTTCCATTTTTTTAACGTGTAATTTTATTATTAATTTTTATAATCCTGCTGTCTCTTGTGTAACCTTACCGTGGTCTACCTGTATTTGTTTTTAGTCAGTCACCAGTGATCGACCACACCGGTGTGAATTGTGTTCTTGTATCAACCTTATCCTGTTTTTATTTATTTATTGCTCTAGTCATTTTTGTAAATGCATCTGTTATTATGTCCGGCCTAAACTGTAAATGCAAAACTGTTGCACAATCAGGTGTAACCTGTAGCAATTGTGGCGTTATCTTCCACAACAGTTGCGCTATTCGTTACAAGAAATGTAATTGCGGTAATTTATTTGAATTGGATGATTCCGAACTTCCTAAATATTACTCTTTACCAAGTTTTATGTGATGAGTTGAGGTCGAGCAATAAATTACTCTTAGATAAAATTACTTATCTTGAAGAGAAGATCACCAAAAAAGATAAAACTATTCTTCAATACGAAGCTCGCAGTAAACAACTAACTGCTCCTACTGCCCCCGCTCACTAATGATACGGTGCAATTGATTCAACCTGCAGTTTTTCCTTTTTTGGCAAGCTCTGTTGTTAAGGGAAAAACTAATAAAAAAACTCAAACTATCTTTGGTTGTGGCCCAACCAATAACAAACTGCAGTTTTATGTGCCTACTTCTTCCGTACATGTTTCTAAACTTAGACGTGGAACTAAAAAAACTGATATAGTAAATCATATTAAATCTAAGATTTCCACGATATCAGTTGATGTTGTTGAGTTAAAAGTAAAATGTGGAAACTACAGCAGCTTTAAAGTTTCTGTTTCAGCTAATCATGCTCGATCTATTCTAGATTTTTGGCCTGCAAATATAGCGGTCAAAATTTTTTTAAATTATGGGCGAGTTAATAATGTTCCTGCCTCATCTTTGGTGGATTTTCGAAATCTGGATCCAGCCAACAATCTAAACCCGTCACCAGAAACACCAGCGGTATTTCCGTCTATTACCAGAATGTCGGTATAAAAACTAAACTCAAAGAACAGCATGGCTGTAGCTATATCCAACTACGATATTATTGTACTGACCAAAACCTGGCTAAATCAGGACATCAGCGATGCGGAGCTACAATTAATTGGTTACAGTTTGTTTAGATGTGATCGCTCTTCATTAACAAGCCCTAAGCTTGACGGAGGAGGTGTCTTAATTGCTACTAAAACTTGTTTTAATTGTACTTTATTACAACCTACATTTTTAAGTGTTGAACATTTGTTTGTAATTGTTAAGTTTAAATTTGTATCATATATTATCAGTGCAGTCTACTTATCACCTAACTCGGCATATGATAAATATTTAGATCATTGTTATTCCGTTGAATCTATCGCTGACAAATATCCAGACAGTAAACTAATTTCACTAGGCGATTATAATTTACCCGCAGCGGTATGGGTAAATGATAAGTTAGGCATAAGTGTTATTTGTAATGATAGTTATTCTGCTTATTTTGTTTCTAACTGTTATGGATATCTAAACTGCGTTCAATGTATTTCTATACCTAATGATGGTGGTGTGTTCTTAGATTTATGTTTTTCTAACATCTGTGATATTTCTGTGATTAAAGCTGTGAATGTTTTGTTAAAACTTAGCCAACATCATATTGCTTATGTGATTGATGTAAAATGTGATACTAGCCGTGATATTTTAATGTGTAATTATGTTTTTAATGATTTTAAATATGCCGACTTTAACGCAATCAATAATTTTTTGTTGAATGTTGATTGGTCCGCCCTTTTTTATAATTGTGATGTTGATAATTGCGTTATATTATTTTACTCTGTGTTGCATTTTGCTATTGACTATTTTGTTCCCAAAAAACTATGGCGAGAAAACAATTTTCCAGTTTGGTTTAATAAAAAATTGATTTCACTTACTAGACTCAAAAAAACTGTTTATAAACGTTTCAAATCTTCAAGAATATTGTCTGATTATAACGAGTTTCAATCAATTCGTACTTCGTGTAAAAATCTCAGTACATGTCTATACAAGCAATATATTAGTCGAACAGAAATCAACATTCAAAGTAACCCTAAACACTTTTGGAAATTTGTTAGCGACTCTAGAAAAACTAATGATTTTCCAGTTACAATGTATTATAAACAAAAAATTTGCAGTAATAGAGATGACTATGTTAATAGTTTTGCTGAATTCTTTTCCTCTGTTTACGATACACAAACTCATCCAACTCCTTTGTTTGACTTTAAGAAAAACGTATTACATCGAGCATTTTCAAATAGTTTGTTGAATGTATTTAAAGGGATTGAGAACCTTAAATGTAACTTTAGCACTGGACTGGACGGTGTTCCATCTATGCTGTTAAAACAATATATTTATTCAATTTCTACGCCATTGCACTTACTTTTTGAGGCTTCTCTTAATGAAGCCAAGTTTCCTTTAGTTTGGAAACAAAGCTACGTTATGCCTTTACATAAATCTGGAGCTAAGGAAGATATTACTAATTATAGAGGTATATGCATCCAGTCTGCTATTCCTAAGTTGTTTGATCAAATTGTAACTGGTCAAATACAATGGATGTGCAAAAGCATTTTAGTGGAACAACAACATGGGTTTCGCGAGGGTCGTTCTACTCTTACAAATCTTCTTTGTTATGAAATTAATATTTTGATTGCTAAGCTTTGAGCTTTGGGTTTTCATAAATCTGTTGCTGCGTGGTTGTCGAGCTTTTTGGAAAATCGTACACAGTGTGTGAAAATTAATAACTTTTTATTACAACCAATTGTTGTTCTATCTGGGGTTCCTCAGGGACCTCATTGTAGACCAATTCTGTTTTTACTCTTTATTAATGATCTTGTTTATTCTATTAACTCTTCGTCTTATCTTTTAATTGCTGACGATCTTAAAATTTATAAAAGAATATTATCTATCGAGGACTGCATTAGTTTGCAAATTGATTTAAATTCTGTTTATTCATGGTGTCTTATTAATAACTTGTTGTTTAACGCAAATAAATGTTTTTCGATAAGCTTCAACAGAACTTTAAGTAAAGTATCGTATGACTATACTATCAATAATAATGTCTTGGAACATGTTACACAAATAAGAGATTTGGGCGTAATTAAAAACTAACTTTTGTTGAGCATATAAACTATATGTGCAACCGTGCTATGAAAATGTTAGGATTTGTTTACAGAATGTCTACTGACCTATCTCCTAGCACACTCAAACTACTTTATTGCGCTTTAGTACGTTCTCATTTAGAGTACGCTCCGTCAGTTTGGTGTTCATTCTACAGCGTTTATATATGCAATATAAAACGTATTCAAAACATTTTTTTTTGTTTATTATCGTACAAATTAGGCATTTTATCCGAAAATTACAATTTTAACCTCATTGCATTGCAATATAATTTTCCGCCGCTGAAAATTTGACGCAAAAGAGCCGATTTATCATTTTTACGTGGACTAATGATGTCTGAGATTGATTGCCAAGAGCTACAGTAACTCTTCCATTTCAAGTCCCCAACAATAATCGCCGAACCAGACAGTCTCCATTATTTAAAGAATCTATACATTCTACCAATTATGGATTTAATAATCCAATTGGTAGAATGTGTAGAATTGCAAATAGTTTCTCTAATAATATTGATTTATTTTGTGTTTCAAAATGTAGTTTAAAGTGTCAATTAAAATGTGTTGATGAATAATTTTATATTTTGTTTTTATTTATGTATACTTTTTTCCATGCTTTTATTATTCAATATTCTTTTATATATTTTTGTGTAATTGTAATATTGCTTGTAATTTATCGTTATTTATGTACATAATAATGTAGATGTAAATGGTTTTGTATATACCGTGAATAAAGTATTATTATTATTATTCCACAAAACCAAGAAAAAATTGCTAAATATAAATTTCTATCTAAGTTCATCCTTGAACATATTCTATTAATCTTCAATGTGTGATACACTTCAGATTCATCTAATTAATTGACAATCATGTCGCTTGCTACTTTTTTTTGTAATTGATCAAAATTTCTATAATTTTATCATTTTTACCACTATATTCATACTTATGAGCAGTAAGACTTTGGTCGATAGCCTTTTTCATATTCTTACTAAATTTTTGAGTTTTTTTCAATAAATTAAAATCTTAATTTTAGGAAATGCCAAGCAAATTGAAAAGTGCTTAATTTTTGCAAAAAAGTTATAAAAAGTAAAAAATGATTAGCTTTTGTACTTTTCCTTTTTCTTATTAGAAAGTCTTAGAAATTAATGTAATTTATGCCAAGCAAACTAAAATAAGTAATTTTTATAAAAAAAATCTTTTTTTTGCTTGCCTATTATGAGAAACTGTTTTCTCCATTTTTTGCTTCTGTGTTAATGTTTCAATGTTTTACTTTATTAAATGTAATTGTGTAATATGTGTTGACTAAACGCGTTTTTATAGCGTTGACTATTAAGGTCATTAGCTAAATAAAAAGTAATAATAACGCTCAGGTTAGAGACCCGAGAAAACATTTCAACACAATAAATTCTTTAAATGGCCCATGTTTGAGTCAAGTGTACGGAACAAAAATTTGATTTTGCTCAAACCACTAAAAATGCCTTTCTCTACAAGAGTCCTGATCTTGTGAATTTTTTTAGATTTTTCCAATACGCCATTTTTGAGCAATCAATCAAAATTAAAAAAAAATGATTTTTTTGCATTTTTTTACATTTTTTGATCGTTTGTAACTTCTCAGGGTTTTTAGGAAAAAACTGTAATAAACTTTTTTTTTCAAAATTGTTTAAAGAATCAATAGATTTGAAAAAAAAATACAAGTCTACTTATTTTTAAGACAAAATGTTTTTCAAATTTCAGCTAAATTTTCAAAATTTAAGGAAAAAAATTTTTGGCTATGAAAACAAATTTTAACTCATTTTGAAAAAAAAAAACCTTATAATTTTTTTCTAAAAATGCAATCTTGGGAAGTTACAAGCGATTAAAAAATAAAAAAGCTTAAATTTTAAACTTTCAACTATTTCTGTGGATACATTCTAAGATATCTGGAATTGTAGTGCACAGTACTTCCTGAAATTGTTAGAGTATATTTTGAATATATGAAAAAATGTTTTTATTCATATTTAAAAATATAGAAAATACTCTTTCTGCAAAATTTTCAAAATTTTTGGCTGTAAAAACTTCTTTAAATAACTTTGAAAAAAAAATTGCTATTTTTTTCTAAAAATGCAATCCTGAGAAGTTACAAACGATCAAAATATGAAAAAAGCTTACCATTTCAATTTTATAAGTATTTCTGTGGATACATTTTAAGATATCTCGAAGCGTAGTGCACGGCATTTCCTGAAATTTTCAGGGTTTTTTTTTCTCATAGAAAAGCACGTTTATATTCATATTTGAGAAAAAAAGAAAATCTTTTGTTAAGAAAAACTGTTTTTTAGTTTTGCAACATTTTCAAAATTTAAGGAAACAAATTTTTGGCTGTGAAAAAAGATTCTTTGAACAATTTTGAAAAAAAAGCTCGTTACAATTTTTTCTTAAAAATGCAACCCTGAGAAGTTACAAACAATCAAGAAATGTAAACAAATCTAAAAAAACTCACAAAATCAGGACTCATGTAGAGAAAAACATTTTCAATAGTTTGAGAAAAATCAAATTTTTGTTCCGTACACTTGACTCAAACATGGCCATATAAATACTAAACTTAATATCACTGTTGTTAAAACTAATAACTTATATTACAGAACCTACTAGCTAAGCCTAACCTATTATCACAGCTGACACCAAAGGTACACAATGCTTCAATGCCAATCCCCAAAAATCTAACTAAACCTAATATCACAACCTAACCTAATATCACACATAACACCAAAGCTGTAAACTGCTTTGATGCCAGACACTAAAATCTAATTAAACCTAATACTATAACTTACCTAACCTAACCTAAGCTAACCTAACCTAATATCACAGACGACATCAAAACACTAAAATGCTTTGATGCCAAACCCATAAACTAACTAAACTTAATATCACGACTCAACAACACAAACTGATTAATAAAAACAAATAAATAAATTAACATCAAAATCATTAAGAAATAACACAAAAAATTGGTTACACCTATTTGAGAAGTCCAGCGTCTTTCAAAAATTAAACGCACCTTCCCATGGACTCTTTGTTTGATAAAATGGACGCTACTTTGTTAGAGAGCTTGAGCTGATTACGGTAAAAAAGGTAGGCTTGACATTACTCTAAAATATGCTTCCCGGTTAGAGTGTCGTGACACGTTTGCCATGCGGTTTGTTTGTCGCCGGTCAAGAGTTACAAAGAGGTCAAGTTGGTATGTCTTAAGCACAAGCGACATAGAGCGACCTCCTTTCTCATGCTGAGATTTACCTGCAACTTCCATGCCGTCACGGAGAACATGATTTCCATTAATTTGCTTTCTAAGCCGCTCCATACTCTTTGCCAATTCTCGATGACTTTTGAAATTACGTATCCTTTGAGGTCATTGAGTCTTACGAGAATGTTGTCCGTTGCTCTTAATACCCACATGACCCGGCGTCCAGACAAAAATAACTCTTTGTCCAAACTGGGCCAGACGGAATATTGAAGTTTGTACGAGCTGGGCCAGAATGACACTTAGCAAGTCGGAACAAAGAAGAAACAAACTGTGAGGTAACGTCTCACATTATACTGTGTAGCCAAGATAAAGGCGGCCTCGTGTACTGAAAGTGATATTGATCGTGTTATTTGTGTATTGCTCAGTGTTGTGTTGTTGCATGTTAATAACTGTTGTCAATAAGTTCTCCAAAATGCTATTTTCAATCAAACAAAGAGTATTTATTATTAAAACTTATTTCGGATGTAAGTCGTTTGTAACGTTAAATGAAAAACTCACCACAAAATATCCACATACTGCTGCTCCTGCTAAAAGTGTTGTCCAAAAAATGATTGCTAAATTTAGAGCTACATGTTCAGTCGCTAACGCCAATTGTAACCGTGTACATACGGTTTGTTCACTGGAAAATGTTTTTACGAAATTATGCTAAGAAATCCACGGAAATCAACCAGTCGTCTATCCTTCCAACTAAACATCAAACAAGCGTCATGCCAGAACATGTTGAAGCAGTTACATATGCGAGCGTACAAAGTAAAGGTGATGCAAACATTACAACCTACAGACTACGCAAAACGACAACACTATTGCGAATGGTTACTCATTTATGTTGCTGATGGTTATCTGGATCCAAATCTTTATTTTATCACAGACAAAGCATGGTTCCACCTTAGCGGGTACGTGAACTCTCAGAACACTCGCTATTGTTATTCGTAATATTCTGTATTTACTACTTTTAAATAAAAAAAGTTATTTACACGGGACTTCTTTTATCTTAGCCACTCTGTAACAGCCCTTTATGCAATGCATATAATTCTGCAGTGTATACAAAGGCCTCCTTAAAAAGAGACCATAAATGGGCCGTACCGTCTATAACAAAAACACTTTTCACTCCCCGGTCCGTTTTCAACTTTGGAGAGACTGGGTATTCGGCAACGATTTCAAGAAACTTGCTCCTCAAGAGGTCAGATCAAGGCAAGTTTTTACCTCTAATTTATGCAGGAAACTCGCCAGAGATAACCTCAAACACCTTCGGATAAGTTACATTAAAACTCTCCTCCAGCTCATGCGCTCAGACGCACACATAAGTCGGTTGTTGTGGATTGTTATTATTATTAATTTATTTGTTTATCGTTGGTTTGTTTCATCTGCAAAGGTTAATCATCAACGCCCAAAGTTAAGACTATCAAATCTTAAAGTTTTGCCGCAAACTCAGAAATTCTAACCTAAATTCTTTAACGTGCACGCAACATCGAGGCAGAATTAGAAAAATTGACCTAAAGCCGAGCCGCCTGGTGAGCTACGCTACATTACACCAAATTTCAAGTTTTAGTAAGAAACATATATGGACAATTCCATTTCAAACAAACCAGAGCAGGGAAGGGATACATTGAGAAATTTGCTTTAGTATTTAGTATTTTTTTTCAGTTTCTATAGCTTATTAGTAGTCTTTTAATAATAATAATAATAATAATACTTTATTCACGGTATAATCTTACCATTTACATCTACATCAAATATACATAAACAATAATGTTTTACAATACAAAAATAAAGAATACAAAAAAATAACATACATAAAAGCGCACATATTAAACATTAGTCAGCATGACTTAGCTGACTTCTGAACGTAGATTTAGAGACACAAAATACATTAATATCTGTTGGTAAATAATTTGCAAATCTACACATTCTACCGAGTGGATTGTTAAAACCATAATTAGTAGAATGGGTAGACTTGCGAAATAAAGAAGAATGTCTGCTATGTCTATTATTAGGTGCTACATGGAATGGAAGAGTATCAAGTAGCTCCGGACAATCAATCTCAAACATAATTAAATTACGCAAGAACGAAAAATCAGCTCATTTGCGGCGAATCTTCAATGGTGGTAGGTTGTACAATGAAGCAATGTAGCTGTAATCATAATTTACAGATAATATGCCGGATTTATAAGACAATAAACGACAAAACTTTTTTTGAATTTGTTCAATACTACGGTTATGAATTTCATAAACAGGACTCCAAACTGACGGAGCATACTATAAAAGTTTTAGTGTACTGGCTGATAAATCCGCGGACATTCTATATACAAAACATTTTTATGGCACGATTTCACATGATGTTTATATGTTCAAGAAATGTAAGTTTATGATCAAAAATAACGCCTTCTTTTATTTGTGTGACTTTGTTTAACACTTTAGTGTCAATTATGTAGTTAAAAGAAATTTTACTTAAAGTTCTATGGAAACTTATTGAAAAACATTTATCAGCATTAAAAAATAATTTATTAATAAAACACCAAGTATTTATAGAATCTAAGTCCAGTTGTAAAAGATGGCAGTCATTGAGAGATGATATTCTTCTATACATTTTTAAATCATCCGCAAATAAAAGAAATGATGATGAATTGATATACTGTGGGATATCATTAATGAAAAGCAAAAATAAAATTGGTCCACAATGAGATCCTTGAGGAACACCAGATGAATCAAGAATGGGCTGCGACAAAAAGTTATTAATTTTTACACACTGCGTGCAATTTTTTAAAAAGCTTAATACCCAGGAAGTCACATCATGATAAAATCTCAAAGCACTGAGCTTGACAATCAAAATATTATGGCTCACACGATCAAACGCCTTTGAAAAATCGGTGTAGATTGAGTCAACTTGTACTTTAGATTCAAATGCATTTAAAATATCAATTTCATAATAGAGTAAATTAGTAAGTGTGGAACGCCCTTCACGAAATCCATGCTGCTCTTCTATTAAGATGCTTTTGCACATCTATTGCAACTGACCAGTTACAATTTTATCGAACAATTTAGGTATATATTGAATGCAAATGTCTGTATAGTTAGTGATATTCTCTTTGGCTCCAGATTTAAACAAAGGCGTAATATAGCTTTGTTTCCATATTTGAGGAAATTTAGTTTCATTCAATGAAGCATTGAAAAGTAAGTGCAATGGCTTTGCAATAGAATAGATGCACTTTTTTAACAGCAAAGAAAGAATGCTGTCGGGTCAAACGCTTAAATTACATTTAAGGTTTTTATTTCCCTTAAAAACATCACACAAACTAATAGAAAATTTTGAATTTATTACGTTATTATTAAAATTAAACAATGGAGTTGGATGAGTTTCGTTATCATAAACTGAAAAAAAAAAAAAATCTGCAAAATTAGTTACAAAGTCATTTCCATTATTACAAGTTTGATCTTTATAATGCTTTGTGGCTGGAAAACCATTAGTTTTTTTGTTCTCATTAACAAATCTCCAAAAATGTTTTGGATTATTTTGAATTTTACTTTCAGTTTGTAAAATATATTGCTCGAATTGATGTGCACTGAGATTTTTGCACGTAGTACGAATAGATTGGAATTCATTATAGTCCGACAATAGTTTTGAAGATTTATAACGTTTGTGTACAGTTTTTTTGAGTTTAGTAAGTGATATCAATTCTTTGTTGAACCAAATAAGAAAATTGCTTTCACGCCACAGTTTTTTAGGGACAAAACAATCAATAACATAATCGATTACAGAGTAAAATACATCAAGACACATATCAATATCACAGTTATTAAATAGGTCCAATCAACATTCAACAAATAATTATTGATTGCGTTGTAGTCGGCAAGATTAAAATCATTAAAAACATAATTACAATTTAAAATATCACAGGTAGTATCACATTTTATAGTTAACAAGTACGCAGTATGGTGTTGGCTTAAATTTAATAAAACATCTACAGCTTCTATCACAGAAATATCACGATCGTGTGTAAAACATAAATCTAAAAAAACACTCTCACTATTAGGAATAGAAATGCATTGTATGCAGTTTAAGAACCCAAATAAATTAGCTACTAAATGAGCAAGGTAACTATCATTTTAAATTACTCCTATACCTAAATCATCGTTAACCCAAGATGCTGCAGGTAGATTGTAATCGCCCAATAAAACTAGTTTACTGCTTGGAAACTCGTCGGCAATAGATTCGACGGAATAGCAATGGTCAAGATATTTGTCACTAGTTGAATTAAGTGGTAAATATACCGCACAAATTATATAAGACACAAGATTAAACTTAACAACTACAAATGTTCAACACTAATAAACGTGGGGTTAAAGTAATACAGATTTGAGGTGAGTTTTGATAGCAATTAAAACACCACCTCCGCTTTGTTTAGGGCTTGTAAGGGCCGATCAATCAAACCTAAATAAATGATAGCCTTTTAGATTTAATTCAGAGTCACTGATGTCTGGAGAAAGCCAGGTTTCAGTGAAAACAATCACATCGTAGTCTGATACGGCTACAGCTAGCAAGAGTTTTCTGAGTTTAGTTTTTAAACCCCCGACGTTCTGGTAACAGATGGAGAAGCTGTTATCATTCCTGAAAATGGGTCCAAGCTGTTGACAGAATTCAGGCTTCAAAAATTCATTGGAGATGAAGCAGAAACATTTTGTGAACGACCATAACTTACAAATTTTTTGACAGCAATATTAGCTGGCCAAAAGTCTTTGCAAATAATAGCTCGTGCATGGTCGACTGGAACCGAGACTTTAAAGCTACTGTAGCTTCCAGATTGTACAGCTAGATCTACAGCGTCGATTGAAATATCGGTGTATTTCAATTTAATGTAGTTAATAACATCGAATTTTTTAGTTCCGCGTTTAAGTTTTGAGACATGTATATATGAGTTTGGTCATATGCCTGCAACTTATCGGTTCATAAGAGTATAAAACCCTTAAAATAAATTCTACATTTTTTTTTAGTTTTTTTGTCGTTTTTTATGTTTGCATTTTTTGTTTAAAAATCGCAAATTTAACTCAAAAAAAATTTACTAGTAAAACCAATCAGAAATTTTTCATAGAATCTAAATCTGGCGCCATTTTAAGTTTAATACCCTGTCTATAAGCCGCAAAAGTCATAAAACCATGTTTTTGTTCTCAATGAGTTGGGCAAAAAGAAGCATTAAAAAAAATTTAACCGCCAAAGTTGACGTATTTTGATGTAAATTAATTGAAAAACATAAATTTGTTTTGTGTATTTAGGTTTTAGGGGTTATGTTTAAACTGTTTTCTTGATGTATCAAGTTTTATAAAAATTGGTTTAACATATATGTACGTTACTAAATAACTTACAGAAAAACGCATATATTTCTATATTTGATTGGTCTTTCGGCTATTTTCTAACTATTATTTGACTAAAAAACTTCGACATATCATAGTTTAATCTTTTCTAAATGTACTGGTAAAAAAATTAATCGATTATCAAATTATTTGTAGAAGCAGCGATGAAGCCAAAGGATTTGCAACAAAAATATTTTTTCATAAAATGTATCAAACGTTACTCAAAATTGACATTTAAAAATACTGTATTTGTATAAAATTCCAATTATTAGCCTAAAATATAATTTATTAAAAACTGCACTAAATTGCAGTTTTTTACACTAAAATTATTCAAAAAACTTAATTGTTTAAAATTGATGTAATATATACCAAAAAACTAACTTTAATCAAAAATTTGAAAAAAAGGTAGATTAATTTTAGCTTACTTTTTCTAAATGTAAAAAGTCCAAATTTTTGGATCTGCTAAAGCCATGTCAGGAGTAATAAAAAATATAAGTCTAAAATTAAAAAAAAAAAAAATGTAGAATTTAGGCATAAAAATATGAATAATTCTTAGTTTTAGACTTTTTCCTTAATGTCTTATTTTTTTGAAAATTGTTATAATATGCCAAGTAAACTAAAAAATATTATTATTAAAAACTTAGAAAAAAATATTTTAAACAAGTTAAAAATACAGTCATTTTTTAACTAATGAATAATTCCTAACAAAAAAAATCAATGCGAGAATAGAAAATCAACAAAAATTCTAATAATATTTTTTTCAAGTACTAAGTTTTAAAAAAATGTTAATTTGTGTTTAGCATATATTTTATTATTTGTTATAGAATATTATTTAAATGACAATTTTTTTTTTTTTTTAATTCTTTGTTCAAAATTTTATATTTTAAAGATAAGCTTATTGTATGATAAGCATACTAAAATATACTGACAAATATAATTCTATTAAAAAATAAATAAAAGAACATTTTTGTCTTTTCTAACGTTAGACCAATAATTGTTACACCTAGTTATACAATTTGTATTTTTAAATAACTGACGCAAAGTACGCTGAACCTCCCAACCACCACACCGTGTTGGAACGTCGTATCTTAATTAACTTTTAAGATAATTGACACTAATTTAATTAAGAAACTGCGATTGCCGTCAAACTGTTCAATATCTCTTCTCTGAGTGCTCTTGGCTTTATTTCGCAGATGACTCTCACTTCATGGCAATGCGATCCATTTGTGCCAAACCGTTCCATCTCTTCTTGCAATAGCTTGCTAATGCTACGGCCCAATATTGTCCCATGTATTTTTCTAAAAATTGTTTTTTTCTTCTTAATCAGCCGTTTTTATATCCTTTTTTTTTTTATATATAGAGTTCCATCTCTTACAAAAGACCTACTGTTGTAAGTAGATTCCAAACCACTAAAAAGATTTTATCACTCCATCAGAGAGGGTTTTTAGCTGTAAAACTCCCGCGCTGGGAGGGCGGGTCGGAGAGTGGGAGAGCGTATAAACATATAAAAAGTATATCACGGTATATGGGAATTGAACCCACAATCTTCGGTGCAGCTATCGGATGCCTAGACCAATTTCCACTTTTTTTTTCTAATTTAATACATTTATTAAAAATTCAATTCAAATACAACAACAAACTATGCTAGTGATTACAAAATATAGTAGAAATAAGTTTATAATTAAAAAAAAAATGCTGTTGGGCTTTAAACTAACTAACCTAATATATACAAAAACTAACCTAACCTAACCCTAATATATACAATATATACACAGTTTGTACATAAGTACAATTCAATAATTTTGAGCCTAAAAACAAGATTACAGAGACGGTAGTATCAACTCAATCGTTTTGGTTGAAGATGGGAAAACACTGATAGCTGAGTTTCTGCTTAATTCTAAATGGTTTATTATGCGAACGAATGCTGGTGAGACCCCTGAGAAAGACGTTATTTAAATTTGTAAAATTTTTGTGAAATTTCCATAATATGGTCTAAAATAAAGGGTACATTTGCCTGTTCGTGCAAATCTTTAATTTTGACATACCTATCTTTGCAAAGTGCCATTCTTAGACATTTATTCTGTAGCACTTGCAATCTATTCAGATTAGTTTTACCTACGCCGCACCATACAGAAGCAGCGTAAGTTAACAAAGGTCTGATTAATGTTTTATAAAGATGAATTTTGGTATCAGCCGAAAGAGAACTATTTTTGTTTATAAAAGGATATATTTGTTTAATGGCCTGATTTGTTTTGTGTAAAAAGTGGGTTAAATGTGGTTGGTAATTTAGACGAGAGTCTAGATAGACTCCCAAATACTTGACGTGCTGCTTCGTCGGTATTGTATCTTTGTCGAAAGTTGTTGGTGTAAATGTTTTTATACTTGTGAGTTTACGTGTGAAAGAATTTTTTTCTGATTTTTTGATTTTCTAAAATCTGAAATTTTTTTTGCAGCGTGTTTAAATGTATCTGATTTTGGTTCTGCGCGGCCACTGCATAAAAGGAACCTGAATAGATTGCAGTGTTGTCTGCATACAGGGCTAGACTTGTTTTCGCAAAGACAGAAATGTCATTAAAATAAATGTTAAATAATTTTGGTGCCAAAATTGAACCTTGCGGTACACCAGCATCAATATTTTTAGGGGAGGACAGGGTGTCATTGACTTTTACCTAGAATTGCGTGCCTGTTAAAAAATGGTGTATAAGTATAGTATAGTGTAGTGTTTCTATCTTATGGACCAGTCCGTTGGTCCATACTCGGTCAAAAGCTTTTTTGACATCGAACAGGACCAGGTCTGTCACTTTATCTTTATCGAAGTTGATGCTAATGTCATTGACAATTTTAGCAATTTGCTGAATCGTCCCATGTCTACTTTTAAATCCAAATTGATTGTCAGTCGTCAGTTGGTTGTCTGAATCAAAAGAATCTAGTTTTTTCATGATAATTTTTTCGGTCACCTTACTTTGTAAGTAAGGAAATCGGTCGATATGAGTCGGGTGATGTAGCTGTCTATCCAGATTTGTGTATGAGCATCACGTGGGCTACTTTCCAAGATTTTAGAAAATAACCTATCCTAATGACTCCATTTATTATATAGTGCAATTGCACTACTGTCTTTCGTGTTAAGTGTTTCAGTGTAATGTTCTGTAATTTGTCATGTCCTGCTGCTTTAAGGGGTGTAAGTTTCCTAATTGTTTCTCGAACCTCTTTTGGACTTGTCAAAGATATTTCGATACTCGGACAGAAACCTTTTCACTCCGGCAGTGATTTGTTTTTGTTCGTTAGTCACGTCTTCTTCCAAAACATGTACTTTTTCTAATGTCACCCCAGCATTTCTGCTTTGTCCATGTCAGTAAAGGCGGTATTAATAGCGCCTTCACTTGTCAACGTTCGTATTGTTACTTCTTCCGTTTGATCGACTTCAACAGGGCCCAAACTGAATTGTCCCTGTGTGAAAGTCTTTCAATTTTGTGGTTCCATTCTATGTTTCTAAAATTGTTAATGTCAGATTTAATTTGGTTATGTTGTCTTTTTTATTTTTGTCTCCAGACCGTTGCCAAATTTTTCTAATCCTATTTCTGGATTGAATTTTGTCTATTATGTCTTAAGGTAATCTGTCAGCCAAAAGATTAATCGTCTTTCATTCTGTATAATTTTTGTTAAGATTTTGACAATTTCTTCGGGGTATTAATGTTTCACCTATAAGCGTCATGCCATCTTCTAACCTAATAGCGACATGCTCTAAATTGCTGTTGCAATTTATTTGCATGTAGCTGATAGATTTTTTTACGAGATTTTGATCTTGCCGTTCAATACGGTACTCCTTCACGTTGAATTTTACGGTGAATTCTAATTTAGTTTCCACAATTACCAAAATATCCACATCCGTTCTCGAAAGGAACTCTATCAGTTCGCTAACTTTTGATTGATGCCTAGACCACTGCTCCACGCTCTCCTCAAATCTATATAAATTGTACCTGCACATAATTATTAATATATTCTGTGCAATTAACAAATATATAATTTCTCTCTAGCATAAGACTGGTAGTAACGCCTAAACCCTTATATTTATATAAATATATAGTATACTATATTACCAATTACCTAAATATGACATCCTCAAGATATAGTCTAATATCAGTATGTTTATAACTGCTCTTTAGTAATGTAATGTGCTTTGCATACAACCTCAAGACCTAACTGACCAGTGTAAGCTTGACAATCTTTTGCAGTTATTGAACCTCAAGAGGTCAAATTCTAGTGGCCTCATGCCAGTTGTTTAAATAACCATCTTTTACAACCTAGTACAACCTCAACTCTGGCAGCGTAAATGGTATGCTACAACTGTCAAGTTCCTCAATGATTCCAATGTCAATGTACTTTGTTTTACGCATCTCTAAGACCCTCATTGACCTATGTGTGAATAACCTCAGACAGTTGTAAAGTAAGTCAATGTACTTTTTCACACCCTAAAGACCCACATAAATTGCAAAGTCAACATTTTTTTGATAGCTGAAGCAGCGGTTGATACGTTCAAAACACATGTTTTGGAGGTATTTCAATCGTAGTAGTAAGTGTTTTAAAAATTGATTCAAACGTATGCAAAAAATGATCTTCATAGAAAATAGTTTTGAAAACAATAAAGTCATTTTTGATCCCAAAACTTGAAAATACGTTTTTACAATTAAGGTATTTTTATGTTATTACGACATATTAAGTAATTCGAAAATATAACATAAGTAAGTTTTTATAATAATTATATTTAATTTCTTCATCCAAAAGTATAAAATGGCATAAGTCAATGACTGTGTCTTCATTAGTTAGTTCATGCACAAACTGTATATTTTTGATAAATATGTTTACAATTTGACATTGTATTTTTTCACATAATTCACCTCCTTACAACATCAATAAGATATTCTCATGCATTATTATTGTCCTTTGTCGTTTTAATATTTTTTGCTTATTAATTATTTAATGTTATGTCTATGAATAAATCGAAAGCAACAGACATTCGTTCCATGTTTATGTACATATATATTTATAAAAATATTTTCACATTGCATGCAACGGTATACATATTTCCATCTACCCTATATTTTATTCAGTACAGATTTTTCTTCTATCTATAAAAATTCTTAGAATAATATATGTAGTAGCTTCATTATTATATTATTAATTTTTAATATTATTGAATATTATTTGTGCTTTATAATGCTTGATTTATTATTTATTCTTAATATAAAAGAATCGTTTGTTTTTTATCTTATATTAAGAACAAATTCCAATTTCTCATTATTTTCTCTAAAAATCTAATTCAATATTAATTCAAACATTCTTAAATACCAAAAAGAAAATTTCTATCAATATTACAATTTATTTTTCTTTCATAAAAAAAAATACAAATTTCCTCATTGTCGGAACTTTCTATTTGCGGCGTTCTTTTTGCAATTTCCTCTTCGATGGAATTTGTTAACGTCTCTAATCCTATGAATAATGGCCATGGAACGTTTTACGTGGGGCTTCGCGGCACCCCCTCTCGTGCTGTCACTCAATCTCTCTCCTACATCTCATATTCTCTTAGCATGTGCCGGCTGCATTCTCCCCGATTCGTTCTTTTTTATTTCTCTCTTTCATATTCTGCTGCTCGGCATGGGTTAGTATGGCTTGACAGCAGCCGGACAGTTCGGGACAGTTGCGTGGCTCCTGCACCTGCACCAGCCTGCGAGTAGCACCAACTTTCCTGCCATATTCCTGCACAACCACTTCACCTCACACACATGCTAACCAGACACTTGTATCAAGAATAAAAACTAGAGTCATATAAATCGAATATTAATATTTTTAAATTATGAATAATCTTTAAAGTAAATATACATGGGTATTGTGGTATTTTGTTGGATTAAAATACAATTTATGATAATAATATTCCATGAAATTGATCAAAAATTCCACTCGCAAAATTGCTTATAAAACATTCAAATGAAATCAATCATTAGAGGAGAAAACAAGCTGCATTGATCAAGAGCTCAACCTTACTACTACTTATTGTCAAGTTTTGATCAAAAATACTTATACAATTGTATACTATAAATTCATCAATAAATATTAAATTGCCGCGTCACATTTTACACTTACACTGAAAAGAAGAACTTTTGTTTGATTATAAAAATATATTTAAATTAATCTTTTTATTTGAAAACACATTTAGCTGCGGAAGTTGCTTATGAAACTAATTTATTGCAAAGAAATGCTTATAAATAACATTAAAGAAGTACCGGATCAAAAAAATACTATAAAAGACTTTAAATTATCTTGTAACGGACCCATATTGGGAAGAACGCTACGCTCGGCATCACTTTGGGGTTACCCATCCAAGTTGTGAGCGCTGGTATTTGTACATGCCCTCTCTGACGTACTGCCGACTCATTAAGGATTTAAGTTTTTTTTAAACTAAAAATTTTTGAAAACTTAAATCATTTTTCAAGACTTGAGTCATTTTTGCAGACTCAAGTAATTGAGAACTCAAGTTATTGACAATTTAAGCCATTGGCGACTCAACACAAAAAAAAATGTTGTGTTGGCGACTCAACACCAAAAAAACTGTCTGTCATTAATAATATTTTGTGAAAAATATTAAATGTAACTTGAATATAATTAAATGTATCAAATGTCATGAAATATTTTATAAGTAATATCAAAAACCTTACCAGATCTGTCAACTGTCATTAAAACTGTCACATATTATAAAAAATATTTAATGTAGTTTGAATTATGTCAAACTTTATGGGTCAAATGTTTTAAAAATATTATCAAAAATCTGTCAACTTCGATGAGAACTGTCAAAAGTATTCAACCTAAGTTTTCTACTGCTACTTTTGATTGATTCAGTAAAGTAAAGAAAATAGAACTACAACTAAAACTTTAAACATTATTATTATTATTTTGAGTAAAATAAAAATGGTTAAAATTATTCTTCTCGTAGGAATCATTTGTCATCAAATATCTTCTTCAGATCAACCCTAGGTACATCTATTTTATTGTATTTATTATATTATTTAACAATCAATATACAAACTATTATTGCAACATATTTCCATGTCAATCATACCCAAAATTGACACTTACACAATCTGCATAATGCATTTCCAATGTACAAAAAGATTTTCGCATTAAACATAACAAGACAAAACCATTCCAACTACCAAGAAGTATCTAATCGACCATATGTTTTACACATGAAGTCTTTCGTAACAAATTTCTAAACAAACAATAAATGTATGATATATTTGTGATAAATTAAGGTATTTTTATTTTAGAGTAAATATTTAACATATTAATTATTAATTTAAATAAATATTTGGTCAATTACAACATTTTTAGTTTACCTTGATTCCTGTAAACAGTTGTTCCCCTGTTTTCTTCACACAACAATGCACACGGCACTAATTAATTAAATAAACGAATCGATTAATTAAAAATAAATAGTTGAAATAAATAATTGCAAATAGTCAACAACGCGGATCAATGTACACGCATAGACTAATCATTCGACCTCTCTGCCCGGTTGGGAATAATGTAGTTCGATAAAGATTAGAAAAAAGAAGAAAACAAAAAATGTTACTTTTAGAATATATCTGATAAAATAGTTTATATTTATTTATAATTTTAAATGAATATTTGTTTTTATTGAAATTGCTTTTTATAATAAAAGAAATAATATTTTTAAAGAATTGTTTTAAAATTATTGGATTAAGTAAATATAACAAACTTAGATGTAATTTGAACAAATAAAATAAAATAAATTTCAAATAATTAATTTAAATTATTGATGAATGTATTTTTTGCGTGTAGTATTGCTAAAGTCTAATAAGGTAGTGTTAGTTCATCTATTGATCCATTGATGGTTACGGTTCTTTCCTCCTTATAAATAAAGTCCAATAATGCTGCCATGCCATAAATCAAACCACACAGTAAGTTTTTTTTATTCAAAAGCATTTCTTGCAATATTTGTGAGTTATTCTTGTATCAATAATGGTAATTTTGTGTATTAACAACACCATTCGGTCAAAAATGCGCTTTGTCTGAGAAAATGATTCTTTTGCCAAAATTAAAATATTTTTTCAACGGTTCTGTTTGTCAAGATAACGTCTTCAAAAGCCTAAATTGTTTGAGATATTCCCTTCACTTTGCGTTCTCTGTTATTTTGTTGGTGGCTAATGCACGTGTAGGTTGACTAAATTCTTTTGTAAACAAACGGAAAAAACTTGTGATCAAAATTTTTAAAATATTCTAATAACTTTCAACCGTTTGGAAAGAGTGCAACTTTGCACGATAAAACTGCACTATTTTAATAAATAAATGTTAAAAAATAATTGTAATTAATTTAATCTTTTATATTGCGTATAAATTTGCGGTGTACACGCTGGCTTATGAAAAGATCACGTGTAAACCGCACCATTCACAACAAAAGCACTTTCAACAACTCGCTTCGTTCAGATATAAGCAACCAATAACAGTCCGAAAAATTCTGCAAAAGACACCAGGACAACTATTGCATTTTTTAGTGAGGTCAGGTGCTTTTAGTTTAAAAAAAACCAGAGCTAATCTTTGCAAAGCCAACTTTGTAAGAAGACAAATCTTTAAAAGTTTTATCATCTTTTGCGTTCAGACGTACATTGGCCTACAGACGCTAGACTCGCTTAACTACTAATAAAACAAATTATGTGGTCCTTGTAATAAAGTACAAAAAGTTTGCAAGGTTAGCAAAGGGACTCAAGTCGCAACAGAAACTCGGTGTAGAATTTGTTTAAAAAACTTACGTTTTCAATAAAAAGCAAAAACTTTTTTGTTTTACTTTATCTGTAGTAGTCTAAAATTGATCTTTTAAATGTATTTTGTGTCATATAGACAATTTTTAACCAGTATCACTACCAAAACTGAAATGTTGTTGAGCGTCATGGCAAAAAATGTAACGCTAATCGTTGATTCTTGAAAAGTATTGTTTACTAAACACAGAGTTCAAGTATTTTTTCAAAAAACCAAAAACTTCTAGGATTCACTTTAAACGTTTTTGACTTCTTTTTCAACACTCCGTAAGTAGAAGGTTAGGTTAAGTTAGGTTAGGTTAAGTTAGGTTAGGTTGGGTTAGGTTAGGTTAGGTTAAATTAGGTTAGGTTAGGTTAGGTTTAGACATTTTAATTTTTATGTTAGCCTTTTCTAGTCCTGTTGTTACGAGAAAGATATGCTATGCAATAGCAACAATGCCGCGTCATATTGCACACACAATTATAAATAAAAAAAAGATAGGAAATATATGGGGAGCATGGAGAGTGGAGGAAATGATTAATCTGCCAAAATGCTTCCGATGTCAAAAATACGGACACAAAGCGTACCAATGCCAGGATGAGACGCAATCTGAAAAGAAATGCCACAAATGCGGAGAAGAGCACGAGGCAAAGGAATGCCCAAACCCTAACCAAGTCAAGTGCTATGTGTGCCAAACAGAGGGTCACCGAGCAGATAGCATGGCTTGCCCGATCTATAACCAAACGGTCAAGGACTTCAGAGAAAAAAAAAACAAAGGGAGAAAAAACTGAATCGGAACCAGAAAATAGGATGTCTGGAACCAAAAATAGAAATAACAATCACGCAAATTAATGTGGGAAGAGCAGTGGCTGCTCACGACATGATGGAAGCCACCGCAAAATTAAACAAAACAGATGTGCTCATAATCAGCGAACCAAACAAAAAAATTGCAAAAAAAGAGAGACCAACAATTTTTGACTCAAAACTCGACGCGGGAATCAAGATTCTAAACAAGAAACTCAAAATTGGAGACAAAAAAAGAGGGCAAGAGTACGTGTGGTTGGACGTAGAGAACATCCGTTTGATGTCCTGCTACATATCACCTAACTGCTCTATGCTGGAGTACGAACAATTTATTAATACCCTAGAACAGGAGACTAGGCAGACTAATAAGAAGATGCTAGTTGCAAGGAACTTCAACGCAAAATTGCCGGAGTGGGGTTCTAGAGTGGAGGATAAAAGAGGAGAGTTACTTACCGAGTGGATGGCCGAGAACAGCATTGTCATCGCAAATGATGGAAAGAAGCCCACCTTTGAAAAGAACAAACAGACTTCTTTCATCGACCTCACGATGTGTTCTGAGAATTTAATAAATAGAATGCAGGGATGGCAAGTAATGGATCTTAAAACCTTAAGCCTAGACAAGTACATCCGATATGAGATTGCGAGCTAGACACCAATTGCTAACAGAAACTGGGCCAAACAAGATTGGAACATCCAAAAGCTGGATGAGACAAAATACAAAGAGGTAATAAAACAACAAACAAAAGGAACAATAGACCCTAATAAAGATGATTACTGAGGCATGTGACGCGGAAATACCCAAGAGGAACTGCGGTAACGGCAAAAAACAGGTTTTCTGGTGGAATGAGGAAATTGCCAACAGCAGGAAAGCATGCATACTAAAGAGGCGTGAAGCGACAAGGATGCGGAAAAGAAAAGGTAATGATGAGGAAACATTGCAAAAAGAAGATTTATACAAAGAAGCCAAAAAAACCCTGAAGATACTTACTATAAAAGCCAAAGAAAAAGAATGGAAATAGCTAACAGACGAGTTAGAAGAAAATATATGGGAAGACGGCTATAAAATTATTGCAAAAAAATGGAAGCCTAGAGGGCTCAACATTGCGCAAGAACTGCAAACGCAAATCAGAGAAACGTTGTTCCTGGTGCAGCCCAGATAGGAAGCTACCGGAAGATATTCTAACAACAACAACAACAGGGCCGGATGGGATCCCGACAGAGTTCATTAAACTGTCTGTCGAGGAAATACCAACAACAATCCTTACAGTACTAAACTCTGCGTGGGAAAAAGGAGAATTTCCAACTCCGTTGAAAAAAACGGTTTTGATATTAATAAAAAAAAACAAATAAAGAAGATGAGGACCCAAAGGCATTCCGCCCAATCTGCCATATAGATACTATGGGCAAACTATACGAAAAGATTATAGTCGAAAGATTAAAGGCGGAGCTCGAAGAAGAAGAGAATCTATCAAACGCCCAGTTTGGGTTTAGAGAAGGGAGGTCAACCCTTGGACCTATTGAAGTAGTAAAGAACATCGCAAAAACAGAGATGAAGAAAACGCTAAAGACAAGAGGACTATGCGTCCTTATTACAATCGACGTAAAGAACGCTTTCAACACAGCAGCTTGGGATAAGACAATCAAGACTCTTCAAGGAAAAAAAAATCCGATCATCTGGTGGAGGTAATCAAAAGTTACTTCACCAATCGGACGATAATTGACGAAAAAGGGAAGGAGTACACGGGAGGGGCGCCACAAGGGTCGGTGCTGGGCCCCCATCTATGGAATGTGCTATACGACGACCTGCTCAGAATAGACACACCTAAACAGGTGACTCTACTGGCGTACGCCAATGACCTGGCAATGGTAGTAGTAGAAAAAACAGCCAATAAAATTAAAGAAACTGCAAACAATACTCTCCAAAAAATTAAATGATGGATGATAGAGCACAAATTAGAACTGGCAGTAATGATGATTGGTAGAAAGAAATGCCGGGGACTCACCTTTAAGCTGGGAAATGACACAATAGTGCCACAGACAAAAATTAAATATCTGGGAGTTACAATAGATAAAAATTTGACTTTTGGCGAGCATGTCAAATCAATGGCAGCAAAAGCAAAAAAGCAAGCGGCGGCTGTTGTCAGGATGATGCCTAGGTGCGGTGGAACTATCGAAGGAAAGAGGAGAATTCTCGCATCGGTTGTCGCGTCGGTCGTTCTATACGCAGCCCCAATATGGAAGGAGGCACTGCAGTTCAAAAAATATGTAGGTATATTAAACAGTCTACAGCGGAACGTAGCCATAAGGGTCTGCAGGGCGTATAGGACGATTCCGACAATGAGCGCTATGGTGTTGGTGCGCATGGTTTCTTACACATTGCTGGCCGAAGAAAGGAGCTACATAATAGGCAAAGGGAAGCAGGAGAAAGATCTGGCAAGAAGAGGAACCATTGAGAAATAGCAGAAAATGTGGAAGCAAGACAAAAAAGGAAAGTGGACTCACGAACTTCTCCCAGATATAAGGAGATGGGTTGTAAGAAAACATGGAAACATTTCCTTCCACATGACATAATGTCAGAAGGGCCATGGATGCTTCAAAAGCTACTTAATAAAAATCAAAAAAATTGACACAGATAACGGCACGTATTGTGGCCAACTAAATACGGCAAAGCACACGCTGCTGGAGTGCAATAGGTGGGACACGGAGAGAGAGGATACCGAGAACGCCCTCAAAATTAAATTAAATATACAAAACCTTATTGAACTAATCCTGGAAAGCAAAGACAATTGGTACCTAATAAACAGCATGGTAGACAAAATTATGTCAAAGAAGGAAGAGGACGAAAGGATAAAAAAAAATTAATTAAAAAGAGAAGAGAACAGACTAAAAAAACAAAGTAGGTAGCAACAACAAAAACCTAGCTAAATGAAGAAATGCGAAAAGCGGATGCCATGAAGCTGGGGGAGATGAAAGAGAGGAGGGTTAGTGGGTAGAGTCTCTACTGAATTAGGGAAGGAGTCCCACACACCTTTGCATTGAAGAGACGGTGCATAAAGCATTACTCCTCTCTCTAAAAAAAAAAAAAGTTAGGTTAGGTTAGGTTAGGTTAGGTTGCCCTGTTTTAATAGTAGCAAGATAATAATTTTTTTAACCTGTCTTTTTCAATCAGATTATATATTTCTAACAACCCCTTTCTTATAGAAGAAGACAGTTTCTGGATAAATTAATATAGAACGTTATCTAGACTGGCTGTATTCACGCAACTAAGTACTACATCAAACTTAAAAAAAAAAAGATAAAGTTGTATGGCAAGAACTCCTCGAAAAAAAACCTAGAGATAAATAGATTTTTAATATTTTGCAAAAAAAATGTTTTCTAATTTAGGAAGCTACTTACAAATTCAAATTGTTGATACAAAACATTTGCAATTTTAGCTTTAACTGCAATGTCCTTGTTGTTAACTTTAATGATAAGCGTTACTGTCTACGCTCTTGTCAGCTATCGGAGTAAACTTTTTTTTTGCGTATCAATAGAAAGGTAAGTTTTTCTTGTCGCCGTAGCTTTGACTATTCAGTTTATGAACTATATTTTTAAAAGAGCTTATCTCCTTATTCAGTTTTAAGTTTTCATTGTTTGCACAATATTCACTTTATGTTTGCTGTCACTTATTGGTGGTAGAGTTTGTGGAGTGACTAGTTAGGTGTCACAAAGAGTGCGGTGACGCTAGCTGGATGTCTGTACTGGTAATGGTGTAGTCATTGCTGATAAACTATTAATGTATGCATCAAAGGGATTGCCTTTTTGTTTAGGAATACATATTTGGATAGTTCATGGAAACGTCTGTTGATTAGAACAGTCGTACTTTTTTTTTGGGATTATTATTATGCGCCAATCAATAAGTTATCTTTAAAAAAAAATTAGTGGCGGTTTGCAAACGCAATACTATCCGCGTACTATATTCTTTTAATTTTGTTATTTGGGAGAGATCTATCGGTTACGTAGATGTTAAAAAATAGCGGCAACGGGACTAATCCTTGTGGGATCCCAGAGCAAATTATGCAAAAAGAAGACATTTTTTGGTAAAATTTGTCGTAAAACATTAAATTTTAAAGAAAAAAGGCAATTAGTTTGATTATTAATCTAGCAGAGTAGATAGATTTCAAAAGCTCCCAGACAAGGTTTTGGTACCAAATTATCAATCAAAGGCTTTCTCAACATTTTCTAGTGTTTTATCTGGCTATAATTTTTTTGCTACTTTATCCGTGTTCAACTAAAGCTTTTTCAGAATGATAATTTCCGTTACTTACCCCATATAATGCTTAACAGACTTGGTAAATTTGAAGAAAGTTAGAATTTTGTTTTGTTTTAGGGATGTTGATTACGTGGAAAGTATCTAATAAAATGTTGAGCGTTGCCTTAAGCTGTCTATGCAAATTTTCTAAATACTATCTATGTAATCAAAATGTGTCTCTTGATAAACTAAAATGCGTTAAAGTTTTGCTTTTTATCTATCTTCAAGATTAATGGTCTGTTTTTTCCATAAATTTAATTTTTGGTTATGCCAGCACAACTTTTTGTTCATAACTACTTTGCAAACTTGCAATTGTATGTGTTTTAGCT
Organism: Tachinus rufipes; assembly: GCA_963932245.1. Lineage (NCBI taxonomy): Eukaryota > Metazoa > Arthropoda > Insecta > Coleoptera > Staphylinidae > Tachinus > Tachinus rufipes. The sequence continues at coordinate 6,968,718 of OZ010743.1, forward strand.
CATGCTTATTATCTAAATTTTAGGTAAATTGTTGGCAATTTTTTGCTCAAATTAAGCTAAGAAAATCTTTGCAACTCAACGTGATTGTATACGTAGTTTGTGAAATAGCTTAATGACTTAAGGTTTTAACGTCAGATTTTCAACAGTTTGCTATAAATTATCTGAAGACTCTACTGTAGAAATTGGAACTAAGATCTCTGCCAAGTGCTTCTAATAGAGTCGCCAGTTTGTTTTGTAAACAAACCTGAAGTTTGAAAATAAAATCCTTTGCAACTTTGGCGGATATTGAGACTGTTATAACTTTCAAAACCTCTACATCAATGATGGTTAAAAGTTTAAGACTTAAAACAGTTAAGTTCTGGCGGAGCGCATACTTCGGCAAAGCACTGTATGGTATTGGAGTTTACTGAGCCAGTTTTTGTGTTTGGCATTGGGTTTGAAAACCGTATCAGCTAGTAAAGCGTTCACCTCATTGGAGTTAAATTTATAAAAAAAAAGGTAAGAAGAAACTATTTAAACTTAACTTGACATCTGTGCAAAAACAGGTATGTGCAGTTTAAAATAATCTAATAATCTTCTTACAAAAATTGCCACCTTTTATCTTGTACAACTTTTAAGCTTTGTAGCTTTGTGTTTTGTGTAATTTTTTAAAAAAAGTTGGCGTTGTTGCCTGCGTGATGAAGGTGTTTGGCGACGTGTGAACAAAGATTACAACTGTAGGGGTTCTGAAAATGTTTTCAAAATACACTTTAAAATTGTAATGGTTCTGAAAAAAATCTCAAAGAAACATTTATTTTGTTGTGTTAAGGTTTTAACTGCCGGCAAAAAAAATAAGTAAAACGCAGCAGTTTGGTTAAAAACTTTTACAATATCTAAACTATAACTTGTTGTAGAAGCCAATTTTCTCACATTACGTCATACAACATCAACAAAATATTTTTTTAAGAACTGCTCTCAGGGTAAATGTGTCTAAAACAATAAATATTAGTTTGTTTCTAAAAAATATCTATTACTACTATCTAAACTCTCTAAACACCTACACTTAAACGTTCTCGGACTTAAACCGGCTTTTTTCAACTTTATTTTTAGAAAGCAGGTGGTAACAACTAATTTTTGATTAAATATATTGTTGGCAACAGTACCACCAACGCACTCTAAAGCGCAGAGACTTTACCTATATGTAGCCGCAAAATTGACTAAACTTTTCCTGCAAATTGAGTTTATATGTGTTATGCTGTTTGTTTAGAACCAGTTTTGTTCTGCATACCGACTACTTTAGGGTAACAGTAGTAACCAGGTGAATGCAGAACTTTGGCTGCTTAAAGTATGTCAACCAGTAGTTAATTTACTCTAGTTACATTGACGCAAAGCCGGTTTATCTGTTGGTGTACATAATCCAACACACATTTTGTGCCGGTAAAGTTGTTGGTTTTTTTTTATAGGTGAGTTGCAGATTATACTACTCAGGTTTGTGGTATAGGCTTCACAATAATTTTAGTCAAGTTTGCTTGTTTTTTTTTAGATTGTGGCTTGTATCCGGACTTGAATGTTCTAAGAATATGACTTGATTTAATCGTGCGGTTACTTGGTTGCACCTTGAAGAATTAGGTTTTTGCTTTAGTTTGTTTGGAAGCAATGGTAGTGTAGCTCTTTGACGGGTAGTATGGCAGGTAGAAAAAAGTCTTTAACAAGTTTGTTTTGTTGTTGTTTAAGTCCTAAGCATTTTCCTCTCCTTTACTAATGTTTATAAAGTTTGAGAGAATGATATAAAATAAAGTTAAAAAAAGCCCTTCTTTGGCGTCGTGACGGCGTTTCTACGTAATTAATCATATTGGTTAAAATACGGTCCAGTTGTATATTGTAGTCTGCCATGTACAATTTGAGAGACTTCTATTTTGTCGTGTAGTGGTAACGTATACAAAGCTTAGTTTTTGCTGTATAAGAAAACTTAAAGATACAACGTTTTTGTTTATCTTTGATTAAGCGCCGTTTGTTAGCGGCAGCTCTCTGAAGAAGAAGTTAGAGACAACCGATTCAAGTGTACAACGTGAGTAGCATAAAACCAACAACACTGGCCATACTAAATGTTTACTCTTGGCAGATTAAAAAGTATATAGACAAATTTTTGTGCAAATCTTGTAAATGGTTGTGCCAAATCTGTATGTGTTATGACAGATTTGCAGAAAATTGTACTGGCGCAGACCAAGTTGATAGAAGAAGTGTTGGAGGCAGTATTCCAACCGTAGACAGTATTTTGACTTTAGGTTTTTTATTTTCTTAATCACCCGTTTCAGTTCTTATTGAAGTAAAGGAGATTTTTGAATATTCTGCTTATACTAAATATAATCTAAAAAATTGGTGCTAATATTACAATATTTAGAGTTTAAAAACTAATACAGATACTCTTTATTAGTTTTAATTTGTTGGCAATGGCGGCGTTTTTGGAAAATACTTTTACATGCTTATCAATACCTTTGCCACAATTGTTTCTATAGGTTTGCATGATTTAATTTATTATGTAGATTGTAATCAATATCATCATCAACATACGCTATTTGTATTCTATGGGTAAAGTTCAAAAATTCTTTGCACTCGATGCAAACGTTATGTTATTTTCTGTCAAAACACACCCTAAATTTTTGAGTAAACTGCAAAAAACTGTTAGAAAGTGGCACATTTGATGCAAATATCGTATTTTTTTTTTCTTTTGAAACATAAAACTTATCGTAACAAAGTAATATTAATTCAAAAACAATGTGCAACTTAATGTAGATTTACGTGGTTAGCTTAGCTTATTTAGGCCCACTTTAAAGTTTTTGAGTAGAATGCAAAAAATGTCAGAAAGAAAAACTTGTAATGCAAATATTGTGTTAAGAAACTAAAAGTTATTGTATCAAAGTGAAACTAGTCATAAAAGATGCGTAATTGAATGTAGACTCATGTGGTTAGTTTTGCCCAAATAAAATTCTTAAGTAACATGAAAAAAACTGCCAAAAAGTAGCACTTTTTATCAAATGTTGTGTTTAAATACTTGTTGCTTGCACTTTATTGTTTTACATGTTAACAACATCAAACTTTTTTATCCCAAAAGTTTGTTAGTTAAAAAATACTGCCTTTACACCAACAACAAACACAACTGCTAAGACTTAACAAACCAGCAAACTGGTTTTAAATGATTTAGAAGTTTGATCATTACAAAAACGTTGCTTCAAGAGCTTTGTTTGTTGTTATTTTTGTAATTTAGTTCAATAAAAATTTAGGTTATTTTATTTTTATTCAACAATCTTTTTATTAACTCATTTTCAAAATAGACTTTAGTCTATTGCATTTTTTGAAAGTTATTTAAATATACTCTTTCTTCTTTTTGTGTTGCTTTAAAGTTACACAAGATAATCCACAAATAGGATGATTTGTATTAATATTTTTTGAATGTCCTGATTTCTAGGATTTGTGAATATTTTAATTGAACCTTGTGATATAGTTATAAAAAATATCATACAGAACATGATTAAAATATTAAATTTTGCAAAAAAATGTTGACCCAAAATAATTTTTTGATAAAACTATTTACAGAGTTTGAAGTGAAAGATTAATATAATATATTTTGATTTTATAAACAAAAATTATTATAAAAAATAGCACGACCTTCATGCAGACTTATAACAGCAAACCCCTTTTTCAATGTAACATATTTTACGCGGCGCCGTGTTTTTAGACATAATCCTTGAAAATACCCCTATGCATCGATCTCGCTTCAACTAGCGCACCCTACGATATCGGCCCGTCCTACTCCCACCATCCCGCTCTGGTTCAACTGGATTTTTCATATATATTTTCATCTCTATCCCAACTGGAAAGCGTATACACGTACTAATATATATTTCTCTATTCAACCCTCCTCTTCTTACTGCACGACCGGAATATATCCATTGCCGTTGCTCTCGCATTGCACCCTTAACGGCTCGCTCCTTCCAACCCTTTACAACCACCATCCTTGTCGCCGCTATAAACTTGATGTATAGCACATCTCTTTCCGGGACTTGTTTAAAGGGGATGGATTCGAATGCTAGCAAGGGGATGGTCCCATATAGGAACTATACGTGCGAACGGACAATGTTAATATTGACATCTCACACTTTTTTATACGGATTTTTGCAGAGGTAAAAGTGATGTTTGATTTTGTCTTTTATTGTTTTATGCATTAATTCGCGTCGGGGTTTTGTTATTTTTTTTATTGCGGATTTATACAATATTTTTTCCGCTGGCTTTTACGTCACGGAAGTCTGGTTATTGGAGAAAAAATACACAAACGGGGTAATTGTATTGTAATTTAAATGACCGTGTGTATCATTACGATTCTATAATGCATGCTCATTATATTCATAATTTATTTAATCTTGCATGTTAAGCGTAGAAAAAAGTTATTCGATTAAATCTCTATGCTCAGCAATTAATGTATTTAAGGAATTTTGGAATACAAATATACATTAGAAAGAAATTATTTTAATTTATTTAATTATTAAATTAAATTGGAAAAGCGAAATTTGAACGTGTAAACTATTATTAAAAAAAAAAACAAACTTAAATCTAATTTCAGGCTTTGTTGTTGCTCTAGACTTAGCAAGTTAACTGTAGAAAAATATTGTTGGTTCGTTTCTGTAGTTTGATCTAAACGTTTTTGGGTTGTATGTTAAATGCGTGAGTAGATGTTTGTACTTAAAAACAAAAATAAATAATTACTAACAATTCAGCATCTTGCGCACTTGTGCTTTGTAAGAGTGCTAGAAATCGATCTGAAAAAATCAAATCCGATTTAAAACGATTTTAATTTTTTGGGTGTAAATAACGCTCTGAAACTGCCAAATAAGTAACGTTTGCAAAGTGTTGCTCTCCGGCAGTTTTTTTTTGCAAGCAATGGTTCTAGTAAGAGCAGTGGCAGCAGTATAGCAGTGGCTGGTTTGAAGTTTAAATGAAATCAGTACAGTTAGTATATTTTGGATAAATCTTTTTTGGTGAGTAGTAGGTCTGCATCGTCTTGGTCATGTTTAGTGTCGTGCTTGGTTTCACTTACATCTCAAAAGTTTTCCATTCTAAATCAAAGTCATAATCAGAATATTGGCGTTGAAACTAAAAATTTGATTGAAAACATTGTCAAGGATAGTCTTCTAAAAAATGTCCTAAATTAAGATTGTATTCTTGGCACGTTTATGGCCTATAAAAAAGATTCTCCGGTGTCACAAACAATTGTTGGTGTCGTAGCTTTTGTCTCTAACGTTTTTTACAATAGCTATTTGATTAGTCTTTAGACTAACTTAACACCGTTAATCTTGCACTTGGAGTCTATTGAAATTAAAAATTCTCTAAAAAATTTATAAACCAACTTTCATTATAACACCATAGATAAAAATAACTTTAAATGTCTAGTGTTTTCTTTTTTAAAAATGTGCATTCTAATATCCTTCTAAATCTGCCTAGGTATCTCCAGTCCAGCTTTTGTATAGTTATTTTATTTTGGTTGTTTTCTTCGAGGGTTTAAAGTTATTTTTTTTTTCTTCTTCTTGCTCAGTTTAAAAACCCATCTTTTTTGGTTTTATTCTTTGGTTCTTACTTTGTCTATTGTAAGTACCTTAATTAGCCGCATTTTTCTAGTAGTTTCTCTTACCTTTGGATATCTTTGCGCAATTTTTTTTGAATTTCTGTTACTTTTCTATTCACCGTTCTAACCGCCGATTTCAAAAACTTAGTTTTTATTCTTTAATTTTTTTTCTGCAATTTTTTCGAACTTCAGGTAACACTTACCTATTAATAGATTTTCTTTTATTTTAATTTGGTCGTGTCGGGTTCAGTTCTTAATTTATTCTTACTCTGTTTTTATTTTTATTTTTGGGCTTGGTACCTTGCTAAGGTTAGTGGTTTTCCTTTGAAATCTTCTTAAATATTTCTAGAAAGTTTGATAAAAACAAAGTTCAATTTAAAAACTTACTACAAAATCTGGAGAATAAGGTTAAACCTATAAAAACAAATTTAGATTCAGGATTTGTGTTTACTTTATATTAACACAATACAAAGATATGCTGTTGCGGTAGTTGGGTTAATGTTGATACTTACCTTAGGTAGTTAATAAGTTTTGAGGTTAGTTTTTTCCTTGGAAAAAAACATCGGAGTTAATCTTTATGCTGTTGCGGTAGTTGGGTTAATGTTGATAGCCGCTGATACCTAAGGTAGTTAATAAGTTTTGGAGTTAGTTTTTTCCTTGGAAAAAAACATCGGAGTTAATCTTTTTATTGATTATTCTTGGGTTAGTATGGCATTCCTGACCTATCTACGTCTTATAACAGTTAGTGCATTAAAAAATTGTGCATTTTTTAGAAATAAAAAGAAACAGTTGTAGCAAAATCCAAAAAGTAATTTAGCAGTTTTGAGTAAAAAGTTTTGGCGTTGAGTCGTTTTGTTCACAATGCGTTCAACTTTGTACTTTGTTTGTATATACTGTATAGCATTTTTGTCTTATACACAAAGTTAAACCAGCAACGATTACCGTACAGAAAAACTACTTTTAAAAAACAGTGCAAGCCAAAAGTAGTGTAATTTTTTATGTAGTTTGGCTTCGGTCTAAACACAAAGTGTCAAATTTTGGCATTGGCTCTCATTAGACGTTTTGGTGTAGGAAATCTAGTGTAGTGGCTCTGACTGGCAACCAAAACAAAAAAAAAATATTTATAATACAAATGATGTGGTTTAGTTAAGTTAGGTTAGGTTAGGTTAGGTTAGGTAAGGTTAGGTTAGGTTAGGTTTGAGAAAGAACCAATCTCAAACGTCCAATACGGCTTTAGGAAAAGCCGATCGACGGTAGACGCAATCATGAGAGCGAAGGAACTGTGCGAAGACCAAAACAGCGCGTGGACGGCAATCATTCTCTTGGATGTCAGAAACGCTTTTAATACTGCCAGATAGAGTAACATCATGAGTCAACTGCAGAAAATAGGGGTGTCTAGATACCTCATGGAGATTATGGCCAGCTACCTAAGCAAAAGAACGTTTTTCATTGCACCGGGAGAGGAGAGAAAATTGACGCAGGGTGTACCGCAGGACTCGGTTCTCGAACAGGCTTTGTGGAACATACTGTACGACCCCGTTCTGAAGCTGAAGATCCCGGGATGGTGGCCTACGCCGACAACCTGGCAATAGTGGACCAGAAGTAACCGTCAAAAAGACAGAAGCCATAATTGTGAAGGAAACAAGAAGGAAAAACAAGCTAGTTTTTGCTCTTAGAGGATAGAAGGTGAAGCCTAAGAAAACCGTAAAATACCTAGGGGTCTGGTTGGAGGCTGGACGCAAACGCTGACCTCAACACAAAAGAAGGTCCTGCTGAGAGTCATAATCGGATACAGGACAGTCAGCGCAATCGCAGCTTGCGTCATAGCAGGGGTCCCACCAATCGAGCTGAAGGTGTTAGAATTGGACGACAGATACAGCGCCAGAAAGACTGGTCAAGAAACAGCATAGAAGAGCAGTGGCAGCAAAAATGGGGGGATACGCAAGACAACGCACAATGGACTAAGAGGCTGATCCCAAACATCGGAATCTAGAGTAGGTGTTTTCATAGAAACTCTGACTATTTGTTAACCCAATTTTTGTCAGGCCACTGCAGTTTTGGGACCTACACAAAGAGAATTGGTAAAACCGTTGACGACGACTGCCACTACTGGGGCGCCCAAGACTCTTCCAAACACACTATCTTTATCTGCGATCGATTGCAGGTCAAAAGGCAAGAAACGGAAGCAGCCATAAGACAAAGCCTCAAAGTGAACAACCTGATAGACCTAATGACAAAAGACAACTGAAACCTCATCAATTCTTTCATTAGGGGGTCCATAAAGTGCAAAGAAGAAGAAGAAAGGGCAAGGCAGAAAACCACAAGTAGAATTAATTGACAATAGAGAGTCCAGCCGTCTTGGACGATGAGAAACCCTTCCAGGGTATGCCGTCCAACCGGTGTGAAGAACAGAGGTTTTTAGTGGGTAAAAGTTCCACACTCTCGAACTCATTGAACTAAGAGCCGGGGGAGCATTAGCGTTTACTTCTTAAAAAAAAGAGCCCGGGGAGCATTAGCGTTTACTTCTTAAAAAAAAAGGTTAGGTTAGGTTAGGATAAGTTAGGTTAGGTTAGGTTAGGTTAGGTTGGACGATGAGTCACATATCGACGTTACTCTGTGTGGAGTAAGAGTGGTGGGGTTGGTAACAGGGTGGCAGGTGCTGGAGGAGGGATGCCTCAGTGACCACCGACCATTAACTTTCAAATAAAAACAGAGACAGCGGCAGCAGCAAACGTAAGAGACGCAAATGGGAAAGGGTAGGTAATTTCAAGAGAAAGGTTAAAAAACGTTTGCAGGGACTTCAAGGGGATGGAAATAAGGGTAGGGGACAGCCCGGCTACACTATGTGGTAGTATAAGCCGTCTATGCAATTTACACTTCACCAGGAAAGGGCGCCTACATGGGAAGCGCGCAAAGTACTGGTGGAATGACAAAATTGCGGATGTGCGGGTGAGATGCAACCGGGCTCAAAGAATATATAGTAGAGCCAAAGCCACGGGAAAAAACAACGTGGAGCTGGAGGTAGAATATAAAGGGTTGCGGAAAAAACTAGGAAGTCTAATCAAATTTGCCAAAAAGAGAAAGTGGAACCTCTTGGTAGAGGAGGTAGACAAAGACATATGGGGTCGGGGATTTAAGATAGTTATAGGAAAATTAAGGAGTTCGCCGCCCAAAGTTTTGCCAGAAATTATTAAAACGGCCGTAGTTGAGCTTTTTCCTAAGCAGGAGGAGAGGGTGGTCAGGAGGTGGCGTGTAGAGACGAGGGTAGTTCTTCTGTTTACAGAAGAAAAGCTTAGGGAAGCCTAAATAAAAATGCGCTCTGGAAAGGCGCCAGGACCTGACGGAATCTCTGCGGAAGGGGTCAAAGCCCCGAGGTGTGGCTAGCCACGCCTAACAAGTGCCTAAATAACGGAAAGTTTCTAAAAGTCTGGAAAAGGGCGAGGCTTGTTCTCTTAGACAAGGGGAAGGGAGGGGTAGGTGCAAGGGCGTTTCAACCTATATGCCTCCTGGACGTGGCGGGGAAGCTGCTCGAGCACATGATAGCGGGAAGGCTGCTGGAAGCTCTCCAAGGAGATCAAGCCCTCAGCGAGCGCCAGTACGGGTTTAGGAAGGGACGGTCAACCCTGAACGCGTTTGCTGAGGTAAAAACTGCAGTAAGAGCTGCAAAAAATTTTAGCTTCACGCACAGGAAAGCAAGTGTTCTAGTTGCTCTAGACGTGAAGAACGGCTAACTGGGGAGGGATATTGGAAGCTTTGGAGAGCAGGGGTGATTCCAAATACCTGCTAAATATTATTAGCAGCTATTTGTGGGACAGGGTTTTGCTAGTAGGAGACGGGGGGGAAAAGGAGGAAGTAATTTTAACGGGGGGGGGGGGGGGGGGGGGTGCCACAAGGATCAATTCTAAGCCCCACGTCCTCTTCATAGAGCGTAAAATCAACGCGCTGGGCCTTGAATTGGCCCCAGAAAAAACGGAACTTGTGGTGCTCTCCTGTTCAAGAAGAGTGCCACAAGTGGTGATGACCGTTTCGGGAATTAACGTCAAGTGGCAAAGTTGGCTAAGGTACTACACTACATGTGAGAGAGATGTGTGAGAGAGCGGAGAAAGCGGCCCGGTCCTTAGCAGGGGGGAGCGAGATCTTCCTCCAGGCGCCTGTTGTGCTCGGTAGTCTCCTCCATAGTGCTCTATGGGGCCGAAATATGGGGGGATGCCGTGTGCAACAACAAATGGCATAAGGAGTTAGTTCTGCGGACTCAGAGGAGGTGTTGCCAGAGGGTCTGCAGCGCATACAGGACAACGTCGACGGCGGGCCTTCTGGTTGTGGCAGGCACGAAGCCGTTAGATCTTGTGTTGCAAGTGAAGACGGCGGTCTGGGAGGGTCGCTTTAATAAGTGTGAAGCGGAAGAATGGATGTGGGGGGAATGGCAAAAGAGTTGGGATGAATGCGTGTCGAGTAGAAGTGGTATCAAACCGGCATGGTCCAGACGGCTCATCACAGACGTGAGGCGCTGGGTGGGTCGGGGCCATGGTAAGATAAACTACTACCTCACGCAGGTACTAACGGGACATGGTTGTTTCCGGGCGTACCTGCATTGGATAAAATTGATTGAAAGTGATGAATGTCTGTACTGTGGGTAAAAGGATACGGTTGAGCACACCGTGTTTCATTGCGAGAGATGGCTAGAGACGCGTGAAAGAGCAAGAGTGAAACTGATGGGAGAGAGCTTGAACCCGGATAACATGGTGATAGAAATGCTGTCTTCGGTGTCCAATTGGGACATCGTGGACATTATGATAGGGTCTATGCTTCGTATAAAAGAAGAGGAAAAGAGGGAGTTAGCTCCATGATGTGAGGTGAATGAAACGGGTAAGGGGGAGGGGCCGTAGCTACTCGTTAATGTTTTTGTAAATGTAAACTCAGTTCTTATGTATGTTTTGTAAACTGTTTTGTCAATTATGTATATTTGTGCGCCCAAAATTGGGTAAACAACCGAAACCACAAAAAAAAAAGTAGTGGTCAGATTATGAAATGTGTGTTAAAAAAAAATCTGTTGAAAAGGTTGGGTAAGGTTAGGTTAGGTTAGACAAACTAAAAAGCTGCTGCAACCTCCAAAAATGCTACCTTTGCAATAAAAAGGGGCATAAGACTGAAACGATGCGCTGCGTTGCATACAGGGCTTTTGTCAAAGCGCAGGAAAAGGAAAGGAAGGAGAAGCCAGTTGACTAAAGTTGTATAAGTAAACTTTGTTAGGAATAGGAGAGCCATGGATCTTCTAACAAACAAATCCGTCAAGGAGAATGCTGTTTTTGTTTTAATCTCGGAGCTAACACAAAACAATGCAAAAACCAAAACTTGATGGTTAACCGACCAGAAAGCGAACGCGGCTATCTACTTGCCACGTATCCCAACCAAGATTTAGTCCTTAACCTAATGACAGCACACAAAATAGTAGCTTAAATTAGGAAAAAATAGACTGTCGGAAACTTACAAACAAAGTCGTAGGAAGATAAAGACCACAATAACAAGAACAAACAAGAAAGCTAGGATTCATTGTGCAAGAACATAGACAATAATCTCTGAAGCAAGACGGATGAAGAGGAAGTGGCGGTAGCAAAAAACTTTTTTCTTAGCACTCAAAAGTTGCGTAGCCGCGCATTGTATAAAAGCCCAAAGATACAACCAACATTTTTAAGAAAGAAATTAAGAAAAACGGGTCAAAAAGTTAAAACGCGGAAAGCAACGGGGCCTTATGGTATCTACTTGAAGTTATCAAGGTAATAACTAAAAAGTGCCCAGAAGCACTACATACTACACTCATTGCTTTCCTAAAAAACTGTAACTTCCCAACATAGTGGAAAGTGGCTAGGCTAACTCTAATTGAAAAATTTGCAAAGAGAGCAAAGAACAAGTCGTACAAACCGTTGAGTATTCTCAACGCAATTAGCAAGCTTTTTGAGCAGATACTAAACAAAAGACTACTGTATAAACTTGAAAAAAAACTTATTGGAAATGCAATGCGGTTTCAGAAAAAAAGTGGTCCAAGAACTGGCAAAAGAATGTAGACCCAATAAAAAAATTGTGTTGATTGTTACATTTGACATTAAAAATGCATTCAACTTTGCACGCTGTGGCAACATAGTAGAATTACTACTGGGTTTTAAGATCTCAAACAAAGATTAACTGCAATTTCTTGAAGAATCGCAATCTCTTGATAGGCAAAAACTATAAAGTAGAAATAATTCCACAAAGATCAGTTAAAGGCTTGACCCATTGAAACGTCAACTGACGGGATCTTAAGGCTAAATATGCCTAGCAACATCTGGGGTTTTTGACTACGCAGATAATGTGGCAATAATTGTTGCTGAATATAGCACAAAAGAATTGGTAAAAAATGACAAATAGGCTGCTGGAAGACGGATAAGATGCTGAACAAAAAAGTCAAATTTGCAGCTCACAAAATTAAAACTTTTATTTTAACAGGCAAAAAAAGCTTAAACATTTTTTTTGAGTTGACGGCTTTCAATGATCTGGGTATCACTTTTTTGTCCATAACTAGGTAGGTTTATGCCCAACATAGACGGATTTAAAAAAAGAGCGTTGAACAAACAACGTTGTCAGAAGTAATCACCCTGCAGAACATTAATGAGCACATGCTGGACAACAAACCAAAATGAAGGTGCATCCAAACCGTGATAGGCAATATTCTTAAAAAAGAACTAATTAAAAAACAAATTTGTTGCTGCAGTTTTTTAAATAGGATGTTTACTCCCACACTGCCATTTAGAATCTAGAATAGCATACATAAAGCATTTTCCTTCCTAAAAAAAAATTAGGTTAGGTTAGGTTTTAATTTGCTGAAACTGGTTATGTGAAATGTTATCAAATTGAGCACTTGTAGATCTGGTCTCAAAACCTATCTTAAGTGCTAAAATATATTTTTCTTATTTTTGCCTTATGCGCTGACTAGTCCAACAGTTTTACTCTACTTTTCATACTATAATGGCTGGTTTCAAGTTAGCTAGGATTGGTAGTTTGTATAAAATTGGTACAGTTAGTATACCTTGGTTAGTTCTTTTTTTGGCAAGATTTTACACGCCCAAATTAGGTCCTCGGCACAGGAGGTATTTTGCAAAGTTTTTAAAGAGTATTGCTCAAATTCTTTAGAATAAAATATTTGGCTCTCAAAGTTTAAATTGTTGACCATTGCAAAGTCTGGATTGTCTTTAAGGTCGTAAGGGGCTCTACTTGTTTTCCAAACAAAATATGTTTCAAGAATCATTTGTTTAAGATCAAAATTATAGTCAGGAATCAAAGAGACTCTCTGGTGGTATTGTACTTTTGCTACCAATGTTTTTTATTTCTACCACTTGGCTAGTCTCGTGATTAGATCAACGTTTTTAAACCTTGTAATCTGTGGTTGCATTTGAAGTTTATTGAACTTTTTAGAAAACTTAATAAAAAAACTAAAACCAGTTTGATAACCTAGCACCATACATCAAGGCCACGTACAGTTTCTTACACCCGAAAAACTTTTTCAAAAGGTTTTATACAAGAATGCACACACAAAATCTAAAAAACAATCATTTCACGCTTTGTTCTTTTGTACTAATTCTGAGGTAGTTAGTAACAAATTGACAAAACTGCCCATCTTATATAAAAATAAAAGTACGCGGTAATGACTACTATAAGGCTGTCCGTAACCAACTTTATAATCTAACTAAACAATCTTGAATAGTAGGATTGTTTAGCATGTATCTACACCGTAATTAATACTTTGATATATCGTTTAATACATTTGATCAATTATTATAATATTATAAAACATAATTAATACGGCCACAAGGAAAATGAGCAAGAAAACCATTGTAACTAACTAAACCAACTCGAAAATAATTAGTGCTGAAGCGGCATACTCAAGCAGCATACATAGAATAAAAATGTTTATCATTGATTAACAAGTTTTGATCCATATTAAGATTAGCAACCTGACATTCAAGCACAAAACTGTTAAAAAAAGCTTGTCTTTAACATTTGAATGTTGGCAATCTTAAATCAAGTTCTACTTAAATTAATAAAAAATTATCATCATGCGAGCATTTAAAAAAATCTAGTAATATTTAATGTTTTTCTGAAAGATTGTTAGAATACTTTTTCCATTAAAAATTTATGCAACACGTCATCTATAGTGTTTTATAGGATTCATTTTTTTGTTGCATTATTAATAAAACTGTAAGAGCAGATTTATAACCAAACTTTCATAATTAATAGCAATTCTCAACTTTTTTTTAAGTTCATTGACTGAGAATAAAACTAAAAAAATATATATCTATATATTTTATATTCGAGGGTAGGAGGTAGTGGAAGGGTCGACACGAGACCCAGTGAACTTAATGCAGCGTGAAACTGATGCGAAAACTTTTGAAAAGCCATTGAAAAAATCTGTCGATGAAGAGGAACTGCGCCAGCTCTTAGCCTGTTGATTGTCTCCACCTCCCTCGTACTCACATTTTTTTTTCATCGCTCATCCCTTTCCACGTTTGATACGAAATTAAATATCGCGGTGCTGCCGCCGCGACCCATCAAAAACTCATTTCGACCATTTTAGGGCTGACCCTTTGAAAATCACTTTGTGTTTTGATCGCCACTAACGACTTTAGTCATCGGAATCATTTGCGACATTTTAATATAGAAATTATTTAAAGCTGAAATATGAAACAAAACTAATTTGTTTTTATCGAAAGATTTTTTGTTTAATTTTTGGTTTCCTGCACGATTTCCTGTGGTAATTTTGTAAATAATACTCCCCCTAGAGTGTGTATGTGTGTGTGTGTGCGCATATATCACCCCGTGGGGCAAGGGTTGGCCCCCCTTTTATGCACGGTTCTCTCCCTGTCACGTGTGACCCCTCGTCATGTAGCGAAGCTATTGCCACGGGGCAATGCGGGGGTGGCGCCAGGACTCGGTTCCGTGCACTCTCTTCTCGTGACTGCCTCCCTCTATCTATCTATGCGAAGAGAATTTTCATTGCACATAGATAATATACAGGGTGTTTGTTGATATCTTGAATCAATACTTAGGGTCCATCACCCCATACATCCATACTGTAAGATGTGACCTTTTTTTATTTGCGGTTAATAAAAAAACAATTTGAAAAAATATATTTGTTTACTAAATTCCTCCAATTCTTTAGCACACAAATATCTACATTCTAATCAATAAGATTTTTTTACTACGCTCACAACCATAAAGGTGAATTGAATAAAAAAATATTACAAATTATTTGTAATTTTTTGAATATTTTTAATATTATAAGAAGTAATTGCAAAAATTAAGTATTTTATTATTAAAAGATGAGGAATGGCAATATCTTGTATTATGTTTCTGAGTGAAATACTTTTGGAATTTAAATGAAGTGCAGTCAATCAACATTGCTCTTGCTCTCTGTAGCAAACAACTATTTCAATATTGGGAACGCAAAAGGAGAGGCAAATATAAGCGGACCGACTAAGAGATGGCTGTGAGGGTTTGGGAAGAGATTTTAGTTAGAGCTAAAACACATATAGAACTAGAGAACTTGTTTAATTATCATTATGTCTTAGAATGTTTATCCATTTTAAGTTTTTCGTGTGTAAAGGCAGTGCTTTCGTATATGCTAATGTTTAATATCAATAAGTTCTTTGATTTATAGTAGAATATTTAAAAAAAATTTCTTAATTTTTATTATTATTAATTAGGAATTTTTTTTTTTTTAAATAATATCAATTATTATTAATTGTATAAGTATGAAACTAATATCCAGAATTTATAAAAAATACTGTTGGTTTGCTTCTGAGTAAGTAACAACTTTTTTCTTGGTAAAAAAAACTATGTTTGTGCTTAATTCTTGGCCGTTGTGTCACCGGCGATGGCCCTAGAGGTTGTAGTTGGCGTTGGTGCCCCGAGAGGGGTGTAGGTGCTTCTCGGCAACGGCGTCGGTAGAAGTGTTTGGCCACAGAAACGCTTGATTCTCAAGGTGAACACCTCATCTTTGAAATACAAGCAATATCGGCCCATAGTATAGTCATACATTTTAATTTGTTAGAATAGAAACGAGTATGTCTTTGCGTTGTCGTATAGAAAATGATATGTTTCCCGTTTTCTTGGCAGAACTCCTGCGTAGCTTGCCCCCGTTTGCAAAACAAAACGCAAATTTTGTTGTATCCATGCTCTTTTTAAATTTGTCAAATCGGTTGTCTACCCAAAAGTTTGCTTGGGGCCTTGCATGGCCCACTATCTTAGCAAAGCCCATGTGCAGAGACCCAGAAAGCATTTTAATTGCTTTTTGATGTTCAAGTTGGAATAGTGCCGCACCAGTTTTAAATAGTGTTTGAGCGGTTCGTTTCCATCAACAGCGATACAATAGCTTAAGTATTCTACTTCTTCCTTTCCAAACTTGCATTTAGTAAGGTTGCAACGCAACCCATGTTTTTTGAGCTTTTTAAAGTCCAGCCGCAAGTGGTCTCAATGTTTGTTTTTATTATTGAAAAATACCATAATGTAGTCTAGGTATACCAAAACGCAATTTTCTACTAAACAGGCTAGCACCTCCAAAATTATTTTTTGAAATGTCGCCGGGACGTTCTTTAAGCATTACTTTAAACTGATAAACAACAAAAATAGTTAAATGCCTGTGCCTCTAGTGCATGGGTATCTGCCAGAATCCAGTAGTAAAATTCGTTTTTGGTAAATGCCTTGGTTTCTTTTAAAGTATACTTAATCTTAAGAAGCGGGGTCACCTAATGTTTAGTAGTTTTATTAAGCCGCCGGTAATCAATGCAAAATCAGAGAACCCGTTTTTCATTTTGATGCTAAATTAAGGTTTTCTTGTGAGCGTTGTATAAATACCGGTTAGTTTTATTGAGTTGGCTTTGGCCAGCTTAATTTTGTGCGTACAAGTCTGCGTGGTTGCTGGATTAAAGTCTTTGCTAAATACTGATAGAAACGCTTGAATAATATCACTAAAACGTTGTTCGTTGAGTAGTAGTACTCTTACCTCAGTATTGCCTGACTCCACCTAGAGTAGTTGGCTTTTTATTTCTGTAAGCGGACAAGGGTAGTTGCTAAAGTGCAGACACTCTCGTGCTGGTTTTGATAGCAATCAGCCAAGGGTTCCTCAAAATCATGTCTTTGCCAAAATTGGGGGCGATCAAGAAGTCTACTTTTTGTTGGTTGTTCAAAGTTGAGTAAGGGTTAGCCTGTCAAAACTTTGCCAGGAGAAAGCTCAGCCGGGTAAAGTTGCGGCTGGCTCCGTTGTAAATTAATACGTGTTTTAAGCCATTAGTCTGTATGCCAATGTTTTCAAGTTCTATTTGTTTATTATTTTGTGCAAAGGTTCTTATTATTTTTTGGTCTTCGATTGCGATCTACACGCACCTGGCTATTTTTACTAATTTTTCAAAAGAAACCGTTTTGTATTGATTGACTGCTGGATACGGAATTCAACCATAGTGGTTAATATGTTGGCTATTGTCGTCGAGTGGTAATTTAGATAAATCCAGTAATACAGCGCCGCTTGACGGCACAGAAAAGCTTTGACCAGCTTTTTGGGTTTATAAACATTAGCCATCAATCTTTCTACCATATAGACTATGGCGGTGGGGTTGGCATATTGTAGGTCCAGTCTAGCTTTGCAACATTCATACGCGCGAGCTTTATAAATAAGCCTTGCGGCTAATGTTGAAAAGGCAAAAGTAGTCTTCTAGCATCTTTAGAAACTGTTCAAGGTTTTTGTGCGTTTCCTCTCTAAAATTGGTAAATTATTAAAAAAAATTGAAGTGTCATGATCCAGATTACATCAAAGTGGTGTGCGATGCACAACTAAAATCTCAGACTACGGAGCACTAGCTCGTTAGTCCAAGTGCAAACACTAACCAGCTGAGTGGCGTTTTCTAAGTTTTCATCGTTTTCTAACTTAAACAAAATTATTGTGAGTTTGTAGTGTTTCATGTGGGGAATGACGAGAGACCATATTTAGAAGTGATTGTTTGGAACGGGCTATCTCTCGTCACGAGAGATTAGGTCAGCTTATTAGAAAATGTTAGTAGCCAAAGACTTAAAAGACTTTCTTAGTTTTACCGTTCCCAGCAAAAAAAATTGTTTTACGCGCATGCCATTTGGCCTGAATAATGCCCCAGCAACGTAGCAGAGGCTTATAAATAACGTGTTGGGAGCCAAAATTGAAAAAAATGTGTTTATTTATCTTGACATATTGTCATTTCAATTAGTTTTGAAGAACACTGTCGGGTGTTGACCAAAGTATTCCGTAAACTGTGAAAAGCGGGTTCAACTTTGAGCAAAAAAAAGTGCCAAATTTGTAAACCAGAATCTGGGTTAAATAGTAGATGTGAAAGGTATTCGGGTAGAGAAAAACAAGTTGAAAATAATTTCAGAAGTTTTACCCTCTTTCAACGTGAAACAATTTAGTTTTGTCGGGATGGATTCATGCTATAAAAAATGTATACTTGTATTACTTGCGTTGTTGAAGAAACACCAAACATTCTTTTTATCTGAGAAATGTCAGAAATCTTTTGATAACTTAAAACATGTTCTGGTAACGGCCCCTATTCTTTGCTGTCCTAATTTTTAACGTTTGTTTGTGCTACAAATCGATGCAAAGAATTATGAAGCAGTGTTAAGCCAAAAATATCCAAAGTGCAAGCAGGTAATTAGTCACTTTAACTTTAAACTTTGTGATAAAAAAATAACATACCACAGAGCGCAAGTATTTAGCAGCAGTTTGGGTTATTAAAATATCACAGCCGACTTTAAAGAGTTTGATCTTTTTGGTAATAACCAATTACTACTTGCTTGTGTTGTTAAACAACTTTGCTGGTCTTTGAAATTTTAACAATTTAATTTTACTGTTATCTAATAATTCTTCTGTTTTTTTTTCTGTTATTACCTCTACGTGTTTTACAAAAAATTGATTTCTGTCTAGGGTCACGCCAAGGTATTTTGTATGGTATTTTAGCTGTATGATGACGTCGTCTATTACAAATTACAAATATTTCAATCCTAATTTTCTTGCGTCCTGTTAAGAGCACTGCCCTTTGAGTAGCTACTTGCAGTTTGTGGTCTTTTAACTATTTGATAATCTTTTCAAGATGTCATTTGCTGTGTTTATTAGTTTAGTTTCTGTTTTTTTAGTTATGACAGTATGACGTTGTCTGGAACATTAATATGTAAAACGTTGAGTATGTTCTACAGATGTGGAACCAAGACTGATCCTTGTGGTACCCCCCTTGTCATTTTTCTGTCTAGGACTTTGTTATTGCGCACAATTTCTGGATTTTTTTTTGCCGTGCTATCCCGAGTACTGTTTGTAGTTTTTTTTTCTGAAGCTAAGTTGATGTTTTGACAAGCCTCCTTTTATTACAGATTTCCTGTCAGTTTGGCTGCAATTAATTTTTCCAGCAGTTTATCCATTGTATCTAATAAACCTATATCTGCTTGGGTAGCTTTTATCTTTTTCTGATGAGCACTAATATTGCTTTCTTCTAGTTAGTTAGATTCAAACATCCAGTTTGATTAGCGTTTTAAGTTTTGTTTCTATTGAAAATTCAAGAACAAACTCTGAAAACGTGAAAAGTCACTATATGATAAGAGGTAATGGTGATTCCAATCTACTGATGACCAATACTTCTTAACAGTTAGTGAAATTTTGGTGTTTTCTGAAAATATTTCTTTACTTTATAGTCGGATTTTGCTTTTTTGACATTTTATTAAAAGAATTTTGCAATGTTCAATAGTTTAAGCTAGATTTTGGTTTTTTTTAAACAAAACAAAATTTGTTTTATAGTCCGATTTTGCTATTTTTCATAAAAATCTGTAAATTAGTCAAGTTTATGATCAAACTTTGCTATCTTTTACATGTTATGAACAAAGTTTTGCATTTTTCAACAGTTTATGCTAAATTTTGGATCTTTCTAAACAAAACAAAATTTGTGTTATAGCCCGGTTTTTCATTTTTTAAGAAAATCTGTAAACTGGTAAAGTTTATGACCAAATTTTGCTATTTTTCACATTTTATGAACAGAATTTTGCACTTTTCAACACTTTATGCTAGATTTTGGTTCTTTCTAAACAAAACAAAACAAAATTATAGCCTAATTTTGCTATTTTTTTATGAAAATCTGTAAACTAGTCAAGTTTGTGACCAAATTTTGCTATTTTTCACATTTTATTAACAGAATTTTGCATTTTTCAATAGTTTAAGCTAGATTTTGGTTCTATCTTAACAAAACAAAATTTGTTTTATAGCAGGCTGGTTTTGCTATTTTTCATAAAAAAGTGTACCAGTTTAGGTAAAGTTTGTGACCAAATTTTGCTTGTTTTTTTACATTCAGAGTTTAAAATTCGAGTTATGACTTGACAATGACCTTCAAAAGTCGAAACTCAAGTCGTTAACTGTTGTTTGTATTAATATATATTTTTTAGTAATACATATTTATATCAATGAAGTATTTGTGATAGAAAACTTAAATATACTTTGCTATTGTCTTGTTTGATAGTTACATCCGGTGTAGCATTTCAATCTAACCGTGGCAATACGGTTTGCGGTCGCGGACTGAAGTTTTAATTAATATAGTTTATGCAGCAAGTTTAGCTTTTGAGAGATCCGTTTAAAACGGACACTAAACTTGATAGATTTGCCTTAAGTTGTCTACGTGGATTTTACCCAATTTTACCAGTGTCTTTTGGCGGTTGTGATTAGTTTCCAACTTTGTACCATTATCATACTCATTACTTAAAGTTTTCTATCAATGGCTTCTACGTCGTTGCAGACTTTTGCCCGTAATACGTCTCAAGCTATAGATGTAGCATTATTTGTCCTCAGTAAGGAGTAATTGGTGGCCGTGCTAGAAAGTGGTTGTCGGTAAGTCATTGCAACAAAAATGCCGTACAAATTTGTAAAGTTTAACATTAAAGGTAGTAAGTTGTTGTGTGGTGATGACAATTTTATCCAATCTTTGGTTTTCAAATTTTTTTTGCTTACAAACTAAAAACAACAAGCAACAAACTCAGCAGTTTTATTGAAGCACTTGTTTCTATAAAAGACTTGTTTAAGCGTTTTGATGATAAGGAGATGTGTTTAGTGGCAAAATTTTTTTTTAGCAGGTGTACATGCTAATTATGGTTAAGACAAACCCGTTAGAGTTGCGTCTAATGAACCTACGTAGTCTATGGCTTTACACTACCAGCGGCGGTTGTTGGCATATATTTGTAAGGCATGGCCTCTTAAGTAACTGCAATATTTATTATTGCATACGTAATGCATCCTTGAAAGCTTGATGTTTTTTTTGTTTTGGCTGGTTTTATTTGGCAGCATTGTCATGTAACATCTTTTGGTGTTGTCTTTTTTGGTAACTTTGTTTTGTTTTTTATTTTATGTACTTGGGTGCGTGATTGTTGGTTTTGTTGTAGCATGGCGGCTAAAGTCTCAACTTACGAAGGTTGAATTGCGTCCTAATGTATATGTATATGACCAGTTCTATACGGCAAGTCACCGCGTTGGTATCTTTTTAACTTTAACCTTTAAGTTAGCAAATTCTTGTACCAATTAATAAAATTATGTATGTATTAAGGCAAGTCTACTAATGATTTTGACAGGGGTTGCAGGTTGACTTGAACCTGGACCTGGATCTGGATAGTAAAGGTGATTTTTTTTGTAACATTTAGTTTAGCCCAATGTGACATAACTTGATGTGTGTAGATTAAGTAGCACAGACGGATGAAGTTATAGCTGGTTTTTCTATCAATTAGAACTAGCTTGAGCTTTTACTGAAATGTTAAAACAATTTTGAACAAGTGATAGTAATTGCCAACTACTTCTACGTAAGCATAAATTGATGGTTGTGCAGTGTTTATGCATAATTGATTTGCAACTTGTTTTTTGAGAAAAATAAGATTTTATTCTTTTCCATTGGTAACACCTTTATTCTAGTGTTTTTTTTAGTGTAGCGCTTACCGTTCGTGCCTTCATGGCTTTTTTTAAGAGATTGTTTTATTCAAATTTTTGAATATTGGCCGTTTGTTGAATTTGTTTGCCGGATAAAAATGATAACAGGATTTTGTGTTTTTTTTGTCTATACTTGTTATTTTAGATCTATAATCAGATCGGATTTTGCAACAAAACAAGTTTTTTACCGTTTTTTTTTTTGTTGAGTTTTTGTCTATTTTTGTAGGTTTTGATCAGAAAAACAAATAATCCGTAAAAAACTTGAAACAAAACACAGCAGCTTGTATCAAATTTGTCAAAAAATGCAGCACACAAAGTTATTCTTAACAGGATCATCATATACTACCTAAACTATAGTAGTGCATCAAATGGAAATCCTAAAAGATCTTTTACGCTGCAAAAAATGTTTAGAAGATAAAGAAACTTTACTACATTTTTTGGAAAACACAAGCTTTCTTGTCAAAAAATTATAGATTTTATCAACAAAAGAAAACTAAAGTAGTAACAACTAGAGATACACAATGAGACCAAAACCGAGACAGTAGTAAAGTCAAGCAATTGTAATTAGTAAGGTCCGGCACAGTGCACAGTTTGAGGGCCCGACCAAATTTATTGTGTAGTTTTCTAATTTTCAAAAAGAAGTAAAGATCTTCATGCCCCAGCTGATAGAAGTAGTCTTAGTGAGAAATTATGATCGGAAACCCCCTGATTGGTAAAGGTTTGTTGGTTTTCGATTACAATACTACCGACTTGAGAAAGTCTAAGATTTTAAAATATTGAGAAAAGGTTTTATAAAAAGCTTACAATTTTATATTTTTTTTTAATTTTCTTAGCCTTGCCGCAAAATATTGACGGTTTACGGTCATTTTTCTTTGAACTGTTAAAATTGTTTTATAAAATCTTAACATTAGCAAAATCCGGTTATGAAATATTAAAATACTGTTAGAAAGCACCAAAATCCGGCCATAAAACTGTTGAAAAGTGTAAAATTTTATTTTTTTCTGGCATGAAACATCAAAATATTGTCAAAAACATCAAAATTGGTCTTAAACTTTAAAAGTGCAAAGTTTTGTTTATAAAATATCAAAAATAGCAAACCCAAGTCTTTAAACATTAAAATATTTTTAAAAAGCACTAAAATTTGGTCTTAAATTGTATAAATGTGCAAATTTCTATTCATAAAAAGTAAAAATAACTATATTCGTTCATAAAAGATTAAAATTTCTTTAAATAGAATTAAAACCCGACCAAAAACGCTTTAGAAGTGCAAGATTTTGTTTATAAAATATCAAAAATAGATAAACCCGGTCTTTAAACATCAAAATTTTCTCAAAAAGTACCAATATTTGGTCTTAAACTTTTAAAAGTACAAAATTTTGTTTATAAAATATCAAAAATAGCAAAACCCGGTTTTTAAACATCAAAATATTCTCAAAAAGCACCAAAGTTAGTTTTAAACTGTATTTCTTGTGGCCCCTTTGAGTTGTTTGAGTTTGTCACTACCAAGATGTAGTACTTCAGAACTAAACACCGGATTTAGTAAGCAGGAATCCTTGTATGTCTATGTTAAAAAAAATTTCAACCAACCTACGTAGTTTTTAATTTCTTTAACATTTTTAGGTTTACATAAAACTTTATAAGCACTGAAACGTTGCGATAGGTTGTCTTAAAAACAAAGTTTGGGTTTTAGTAAAACTTATGTTTTATTTTGTGTGTATGCTTTAAGCTAAATTTTATTCATCTAAAATTTGACATTAAAGCCAACGTAGATACATGCTAGTTCTGGATTTTACATCAATGCGACTAGAAACCTTTTGCAAACGTTTGAAGAGGTGTCTTCCTTTCCCGGCTTTGTTTGGGTGAGATTTTGTCCTGACTTTGACCAGATGGTTTCCCGGCTTTGATCGGGTAAATTGACTTCTTGTTCCATTTCAATGCTTTTCTCTTGTTGCATATCTTTTATGGTTACTTTAATAGGTGATTTAAAGAATATGTAGCTTACTCGGCTGTCCTTCCCACTTAACATTTTAACGTCTTCTTTTTTTATACCTAGGACAAGAAACTACCTTTTTTTTGTAGTATAGAAGTCCTAAAGCCAAGTCTAAGAAAAATCCGTCTGAACCAGTTACACGTCAGTACAGTTCTATAGTGGAGATTGTTTTTTCTAGCAACCCTAATAATGTGTCATCATAACAAGTCATTTTATGTTTTTCTTTGAGAGTGTTTTATGTAAGTTTGACCTAGATTCCAGCAATTTCTTTCTAAGTTGCTTTGGTGGCGGCTCGGAAGTAGAACAAAAAATTTTTTTTTTTACTCTTTGCTTCAAAAAAGTTCTTTTGCTTATAGGCTTGAAACCTTCCTTAAAAAAAAAACTTTTGGCTTAATTAGGGCTTTTTCAGTACGTAGTTAGGTTAGGTTAAGTTAGGTAGTTAGGAGTTGCTGTTATCTCAGCACGAGAGGTTGCCTGAAAGAAAATTGCTTCATTCAACCAATCTACGTCAGAAATCAAAAAAAAAAAAAAACTTTTGTTCAAATTTAATTTTTTAAACTTTAAAAATCATTCAGAAACTTACAAAAGTTGCCTTTGATTTAATTTACTTTAAGTCATTTCCGGAATTGATCTTTGCGGACCAATTCTAAAGCAGATACAGAAATATATCTCTAAAGTTTTTTTAGTTTTCTGTGCTAGTCCCAACACAGACAACAAACACTCTAAGTCTAAACAAACCACAGTCGCAGGCTCAGATACGCATGCACATTGCATTTAAAGAGCTTTGAATAAAAATACACAAACTAACTTTAGATCTAGCAGCACCGCTTGAGATTACACAAAAGACTTTTACATTAAATTTTATACAAACAAATATAAATACAATCTTTAAGCAAACAGACCAACAAACTGATAGCAAAATATAGCAAAGTTAACCACCTAACAAACCGAATTAGCTATGTATTTTTTGCTAAAAATGCTAGTAAACTGAAGGTTTTTCTAAAGTTTAAAAACGTTATGCTTTAGGTCAAATTGGATGTTAGTGCGTTTGGTTGCCACTTAGTGCGCTCCTGAAAATTGTCATATGGCTAGATGAAGTATGTAGATGTTATCTTCTTAAGTCTCAAACACTTGGCTTTAGTTAAACACTTCAAAACCTGTGGTTTACACTTAGTTTTTGCAAAATATATCCTGCTCAACACTTTGGATTTGAGTGTAGAATGTTTTGAAACTTATTGTGTCTGTCTCGGCGCTGTTAGGTTTGGGGCTTGAAAACTGCATTTGTTGCATCTTTTTTGTGTAGATTCTATTAGTTCTAGTAGTTAGTCGTAGTCAGATACTTTTGTTAAAGTAGATAACAGTCACTTTTACAAGTCACTGTATAGTACCTTTGCTTTTGTCTAGTTCTCAGTTTGCATTTGTTTCAAACCGGTAGTGTTTTTTTTTGTATTAGCTTAAGAAAATTGACAGAGCATTAAACATGTTTGGTTTAAAAAATGAACTAAAACCTATTCCATACTATTTGCTTTTAGAAAACTCTTGTGCAAACTATTGAAATTTAAAATGTTTGGCCAATACAAGTACACATACTTCCGAAAAATAGTTATTGGCAATATTACTAATCTATTTCAAAGCAACAAATTTGACAAATTTAATAGTAAATGATTATTGTTGACTGTTAATTATATTACAATTAAAACAATTACTAAGTTTTTATTCTTTAGAATACAGTATTAGTTTCAACTTACTAAAATTTTAATAAAAAAATATGAATATATTTCTATTAACAAAATTAATGTTTGCCATTACTTCATATGATGTTAGAATATTCAAACTTACAACCTATCGGCGTACAGTATGCCAACGTTTTTACAACTGAGCTATCGGTACAGTATCAGTATCAAGTTTGATTCCTACTCGGAGCGTTTTCTTTGAATTTTTCCAAAACCAAATGCAGTAATGGAAAAATTAATTTACATAAAACTTTAAAAAAACTACAATTTATTATTATGTAACGACTGTAACAGTCAAAACTATTAACGCTATCAAAAGAATGACAAACTTGACAAATTTAAATTATATTTTTTTTTCAAATATCAAGATCCTGCGAGCATTTAAAAAACGTTGAGAATATAATTTTTTACAACAATTAAGTATTAAATATTAAAAGATTCTTGATTAACTTAAGTTTTCTGTTAAAATGTTTAGAGCTTCCTATAATTTCTTATAAATATTCGTCTGACCATCTCCGAGCTTTCTTGCCGCCCTTAACTCGTCAGCTCCCCTTTAGCGCGCTTCGGAACACAAACACACGACGTCCCGTTATATAATATATTTTTTGCGTGCGTGTTTTTGTCCCGACTGGATAGTGGATAGTTACATTGTAAATTTCAAACATAACAACACAAATTTTAACATAATAATGCAAGAGAAAGCCCTATATATATTCGCGTACAGTAACAAAAGCAAGTAAAGCCGGGCAAGGATTCTAGTTTCTATATGAGAATATCCATATAGCTAGAATATATAGCATCGTATATAAGGGGGTGAGAATACGCCACCCCATCGCCTCGGGTGTTCTGATAAGGCTCCGGGGTAGTCCGGGTGGACCAGTTGCATGACGTACGAGCGAGAACGACGACGTCTAGGGGATGCAATGTTCAGCACTCGTTGTGGGCCGCTGCCGCCTTAAAGCGATAGACTGTAGCGGGATTAAATTTTCTTGACTTAGATGCACTAAATTCAATTTTAATTTTATTTCTATTTTATTATATAATTATTTTTTTGAAGATTTAGTTATCCCGTCGAAGGTTGTGCAGAGATATTTACTTGAATAACTGCAAGACTTACTTCAAGCTAATTAAATTAATGCGATCTTTACAAAATTGATTAAGTACTATATATCTTACATAAAACCAATCTAAATTATGAACTAGTTTAATAATTGAACCAAAATAAAATTACAATTTTCTAATCTTAAAATATTGATAAAAATTGAATAGTGGCCGTTACTATAGGATAGTTTATTATATAATAAATAAAACACATTTACTATGTACTATATCATAAATATATTAAAAAAAAAACTGTAACAAGTTTCAACCTTTACAAGGACATCATCAATGACACAAACAAGTGTTTTGTATAACCGTCCGATGATAGATTTGTAAAGGTTGAAACATGTTACGGTTTCTTTAAATACATTTATATTTGTAGTATAGTACATAGTAAATGTGTTTTATTTATTTTAAAATGTTGAATTTATTATCTAATTATGTTTTATTTAACAAATGTCATCTAATAGAAGTAAATCTTACATGCTCTAATTTTGTGTAGTTATTACTACCTTTGCTCATTGTGTAATGTAAAAAAAAGCTCATCTTCGTGCTGCACTAAGTAATGGAAACCGAGTGACACAAGTTGTCTAGATACATAACTGAACTGGTCAATAAGACACGTGGCAGCTATAATCTTTTGCCTTCAAAAAACCAATTTATAGTTAAGTCATTCACAAAAACCAAATGCTTGTTCTACTGCGAATTGAAACTTACATTAAATAAACAGCAAACATTTGTAAAGGTTTTCTTACAAGCCAAAAAAGCTAAAATACGCTATAAAACAGCCAAACAATTATACAGTTATACTCTATATCAAGATATGATAGGCCAATCACAAGTGGATTGAATTGAAACCATTAAACAGTTCTCAGTGGCAGTAATAAAAACTTAATTTTAGATAATCTCATAAAACAGATTTACTTATGGCGTTATGTCACTCTTTGCGCACTGGGGTGCTCTGGGTGTATATTTTTGTATTTGAGTGACAACGTTTTTTTCAAAACTACTACTTTGTATGATTGAAAGATATGCACTGGCAAAGTTGATATTGCTTTTACGTCAAAACTCGGGGCCTCAAATAGCATAGCCAAAAACGTCATTACATAATACTTGTTCTCACAAAAAAGCGCTCGCAGTAATAAATTCTTAACTTTCTATATAAAAAATAACAGAAATATTAAAGAAGTTTACCAAGGTTCTCAACAAATGTTTATGCAAAAGCGTTTTTTGTAAAAACATAAAATGTCAAACTAGTTTTGATATTAACCAAACCCATCCAGTCTACTGGACGGAGCACATTTATTAGTATTCAGATGATTAAAGAAAATAATCAATGAGCTTACAAATTTGCATCAAAAGCAAATTACTTGTTTAGATATATCAAAAT
The DNA here is from genome assembly GCA_963932245.1 of Tachinus rufipes. Classification (NCBI taxonomy): domain Eukaryota; kingdom Metazoa; phylum Arthropoda; class Insecta; order Coleoptera; family Staphylinidae; genus Tachinus; species Tachinus rufipes. Next base: position 6,996,525 of record OZ010743.1, read on the forward strand.
TTTGCTTTTGATGCTTAAGAATGGAGACGTTTAAAATTATGATCTTCTCTGTCTTTATGTATTAGACTGTTCTAAACTCTACGTAGTTATCATTTATAAGATACATATGTAAGACAAGTTTGATTTATAGTTACGGTTACCAAAGGTAAGACAACTTTATTTCTTTAGAGGTTTGCTTCAAATAGGCCTTAAAATCTTTTAGAATTTAATCAACAATTAATCAGGTAGTATTAGCAAGCTTTGTGTTATATTTTAGTAAATAAACTTTGCAATTAATGTTGTTTTTGAGTAGTCTCATCAAATGATTGCTGAGAGATTGGTTGTTTTTGTCCAATTGTTGAGCCAATTAATCAATTTTAGATTGTGTACAGCATTTAGAGATTATAAATTTAGCGACAAATAACAAAATAATCTATTATTGTTCTGTATTCATTTGGTTAAGCAAAGCATCTAGTCCTATTTTACACTTTTGGACAATCTAAAATTAGTCATTGTTTTAGTCAAAGTATAGTTAGAGACGCTGCATTGCAATAAAGTGCTTGCAACACAGTTGACAGTAGAATACGTTTCAAAACTAAGACTTCAAACTCCAAAAACCTTAAACCTCTCAAATAAAACCATACATGTTGAAACCTATATCTACAACCTCCTAAAAAAAGCAATTATCTGATAATGGTTATTTGACTGAAAACAAATAATATGCATTATTACAAGCTTTTGTTACATTATTAAAACCAAAAAAAACATTCCTCTATAAACCTTCATCATCTTCTACAAACCAAAAAAACTAATAGACGTTTAGACGGAGTTAAACATTGTTAATTTTCCAGTTTCTTACAGTTCTACCCTAAAGTTAACAATTTGCCCAAAGTTTAAATCTGGATTAACGGCATTTTCAATGAAGCACTAATCAACTCTAATACAAGCCAAACTTCGCTCGGTTGAAATTATCTGAAATAAATTGAACAAAATATGACAAGCAAACTCAAACACAGCTACCAACTATTACAATTTTTAATTGTTCTGACATTAAAGTTTCTGTGACTGTTAGAAAACGGTGCTAATTTGGACTATTTTGCTTACTTTAAGAAACAAAAAGAAGCACTAATTATTGTAATTTCTCTCTGCCTGACACAAAACAAATTGTTGATACCAATCAAACAATACCCAATTTGAAAAAGATACTAAATTATTATTGTCCAAAAAATATTAACGTTTACGCCCACGGTCAAAATAAAACGCAAGTCTAACAAGGATCTAACTAGTAGCATTTTTTATGTGTTCCTGTTGTACACCTCTTTTATTTTTTTATTAACTTTGTTTTTTTGATAAAGTCTAGTATTTTTGGCCAATGAGTTGCTTTTGGCTTTATTTTGGTTAGGTTGTGTTTGCAAAAGATAGCTGTGCGTTCTTGTTTATAAGCTTTACATTCAATCAGCAAGTGTACAAGAGTCTCATAAACAGTTCATTTTTGTTCAAATTTTATGCAAGTGCTTGTTAAGACCACAGTGTCCGGTTATCAATCCTGTGAACTTTTGCAGTCTAATATGACTGTTAAGAATTTTCTTGAATGTGTCAACTCTTTACAACTCTTCCACAGGTTGCTGTGCTCCGCCTCAAGTCTGTTGCGGGTTATTTCTTTTCCGGCATTCATATGGGATCCTTAAAGCAAGTTCTGGACCAGTATACTCCTTCTTTGACAAGTTGATTTGTCATAAGGTTTCCTTTTATCCCCTGGTCTTTTGGTTGCCAAAACCATTTCAGGTTGTGGCTACTGCTTTCAGGCTATTTATGCAAGTCATAACTTGACTATATAAAATAATAGTTATTGATCTGTAAGATTTTAGTCTACTCTTGATCATGTTTCTGGCACATCACTCAATGCCAGCCACATCTGCCTGAAATGCCAAGGCATATTTGTCTAAAGACTACTGATGGTAATATTACTTCAATAAATTAAATGCATTTTGAGCCATCAAAAAATACAAAGCACTTTTTAAAGATAAACTTTTTACCTTAAAACTAACAATAAAGCTTTAGTATAAAACCAAATTTACACTTTTTGTTACCAGCAAAAAACCATTAAAATAAGCTTTGTTTAAAGAGTCTATTAACGTATTGGCAACTATAAAATTGCCAATCATATAGCAACTATTTACAAAATTGAATACTATTCTGATATTCTTAATATACTGATGTTAAAAACCAATATAAATGTTTCTAAACAGCAATGTTCTGGAAATGCTTAAAGGTTGTAAAGTTTTGAAAACGTGAGTGAGGGTTGTAGGTATACCATGGAAATTCGGTACTAGTTCAAAAAAGAGCCAAAAAGTATAATAATAAAATAAATTGCTTTTAAATAAATAATAATTATTAAAAAAAGACATTGCTGATGGATCGTCGATATGACTTCTAACAAAGATCTATCTGGACAATCTATGAGCTGTACCAAAACAAGAAAACTATACTTTTGCACTACCGGTTCAACCATATGCTGCATCCGTCAAATAAGTTGAGAGATGAAACAGACCATCTGAGTAAAATCTACTATACTATTATAAAGTAAATCCAAATTGAAAATGTAGTCCGTTGAGGCAATAGCAGCAACCAAGTATGTATCTAACGCCCTTAAAAAACAAATCTTAGTTACGAACTAATATACCGACAGCGACGGTAGCTATGTTGTTACTTGCTTCACTTTAGCCACAGTATTACACTTCCGATGTAAGGTACTAACACTCTCCAAATAATTGCAGGAGAGCTAACATTTTGAGTGAAAAGTAATATTTTAAACTTTTGTTTACTGAAATATTAATAATTTTTGGATGCCAATACCGGTTTATTCCTCAATAAAAAGTGTAGGCAACGTTTTAAAAGTGCACACTTGTCTCTCAAAAAACAATTAGAACTACCTCAGCCGTTGTTAAATGCTGATAGATTCAGTGCTACAACAAAGATACCAATAAAAAACGTATTAGGCAGCCTAGATATAATTGCCAAAGAACATAAATTGGACTTTAATTTGGAAGTATTGCAAGATTTCTTAGGTTTGATTAAACAAAATTGCTTATCAAAATTTAGAAACATTTAAGACAAGAGCTACAAGCAACAAGTTTGCAATGCAAGAGGGCCTACCTGAAGGAAAGGAAAAAATAGAAAAAAAATGACAAAATTAATAATTATTGTATATTAGATGCACTACTGAAATCTTAAGCCCAAATTGACTGACATTTAAACCAATTTAAAAAATTAATAACATAAATATGTTGCTTTTAACGAGTGAAAACACCCTCACCGAAACTATCACATTGAAGTAGTATACCAAAAAATAAGTAACTGAATCAAATTAAAAATAACATAACCTGTATCACAACGTTTAGTATTAGGTTCATATTTGTACTTGTTAGGTTAGATTTGGTTTTTATAGTATAAGTTTTTTTTTTTAATTTTTTGGTTATTTTGCTGCAAAACCTAACCTAAACCTAATCTAACCTAACTCATAAATTGTCGCGGGATCAAGCTCCAGCTCCGGCAAAGCATTATTAAGAAATTGTGACATGTATTAATTCAGGTCATTAGTCTAATACATGATTAGTGTCTATATAAACCATATATGGCCATGTATGAGTCAAGTGTACGGAAGGAAAATTTGTTTTTGCTCAAACCATTGAAAATGACTTCTTCCATACAAATTCTAATTATGTGAATTTTTTTAAATTTTTTTAGTAAACCATTTTCGATTAATATGCAATCAAAATTTGGAAGAAACAAGTTTTTTACGTATTTTTACTTTTTTTGATCGTTTGTAACTTCTTAGAATTGCATTTTCAATTTCAAAAAAAAGCCGTGCACTACGCTTCTAGATATCTTAAAATGTATCCACAGAAATACTTGAAAAATTTAAATTAATTTTTAGAAAAAAAAATATGGTACTTTTTTAAATTGTTCTAGAAATAAAATTTTACAACCAAAATTTTTTTTTTGAGAGTTAAAAAAAGATGACAAGTATTTTCTTTTTTTTTTATATATATAGATTAAAACGTCTTTTTATATGTGCAAAAATACCCTAAAAACTTCAAAAAGTGCCGTGCACAAACTCCGAGATATCTTAGAATGTATTCATAGAAATACTTAAAAATTTGAAATCTAAGTTTTTTTTAATTTTTGATCGTTTGTAACTTTTTAGAATTGCATTTTTAGAAAAAAAATTATTAGCTACTTTTTTGTTCAAAATTATTTAAAAAATAAATTTTTACAACCAAAAATTTTGTTCCTTAAATTTTGAAAATTTTGCTAAAATTTAAATAACAATTTTTATTAAAAATAATATGTAAGGTATTTTTTTTTTTAATATAAATAAAAACTTGCTTTTATATGTGCAAAAGATACACTGAAAATTTCAGAAAGTTCCATGCACTACGCTCTAAGGTATCTTAGAATGTATCCACTGAAAATTTAAAGCCTTTTATGCAATTTTTAAGTATTTCTGTGAATACATTGTAAGTTTATCTTTTGCACATATAAAAACACGTTTTTATCGGTATTTTTTGATTTAAAAAAAAAAAATACTCGTCATCTTTTTTTAAGAGAAACTGTCTTTTAAAGTTCTGCAAAATTTTCAAAACTCAAGAAAACAAAATTTTGAATATGAAAACTTATTCTTTGGATAATTTTGAAAAAAAAAATTACTTATTTTTTCTAAAAATGCAATCCTGAGAAGTTAGAAACGATCAAAAAATATAAAAAAACTCAAAAACCTTGATTATTTCAAAATTTTGATTGTTTATTACTCAAAAATGGCTTACTAAAAAATATGAAAAAAATTACCTAATCAAAATTCATGTTAAGGAAGGCATTTTCAGAAGTTTGAGCTAAAACAAATTTTTAAATATACATTTAATATAAAAGTTTGGGTAAACTAGATACTAGACCTCGTCAGTATCTACAGCGCCTCTATACTCTTAATTTTTGAGTTTTGGTAATATAAATTATGTAATTAATTTACAGGTACATATTAAAAAGCCAGCTGTGATGTAGCAACACAAGCATAAGCCCTTAAATATCAGTTCTTGCAACTGAAAAAAAAAACCTATTGTAAAGCAAAACATAAAACTTCATTCTAAAACAATTTAAAACAAAACTAAGGCTATGATATACCACAGGTTTTCTTAACCCTATTTTGTTTGATATAAGATAAAGTGTAAATCTTTGACAATGTGGTCTTTCATGCAGTTTACTTGATGGGCAGTTGAATGACCCTATCTGAACCAATGTTAATAGACAAAGAAAATATTATTAACTTCCTTGTGGTTTTGGATTATATCTAATATCACCTTCTCTATAATCTTACTTAAGGTGCATAGAAGACTACTTGAGCAGTAGATTTGGGAACACTTACGGTGTTTACCGGGTTTTGGTATGTTTATCACAAGTGATTCTGTAGAAAAGTGCCCAGTTAGGAATATCACATTAGCAATGTAGGTGAGTGGCATTATTGTTTTAGGCAAGAATGATTTTAAAACTTAGTTTGATATTTTATTGGAACCAGAAGTAGACCAAGTTTTAAGTTTTTTGATAATTTCTCTTATTTGAGAAGGTCAATCACTTGTCTAGTGTCTTATTACAGAAAATCATTGACTTCTGGTAGACTAGACCTTTTAACGTACTCTAGATCAGTGTTTTTAGTTGTAAGAAGGGAACATTAAAGTATTGAATATTGAACTCCATTCTTGCCGTAAATGGCAGAAATAAAGACTCATCTATTTCGTAAGACTTTGGAAATCTTCTACATTAGATAGTCATCCTTTGTACTACATTTATAATTTTTTTTTTGGCTTTTTTAACTTCAGCAAATTTAAGATCTTGCAATTTTTGGGGTTGTAATGTCTTTGCCATTAATAGCGGCATTTCTTTTGTAAATCAATGTTTTTGTAGCCCGTGATAATCTTAGAGGGTTATCAAAGCAAACGATAAATTTAGAACTTTTTTCCTTGGCTTGGTGGGTTAAGAAAGTAAGTAATGCGACGGTTTTTTTGACGCCCGCAATTGTTCTTACTGAGACCAGACTGCCAGCTTGCTTTTATTTGCAGGAATTGTGAGAAGAGAGTCCTATTTGTATAAGTTATAATTTTTTTTTTCCTCCTTGGTTGATTTCCTTCTATTGAGTTATAGTATTACTGAGTTGAAGTCATTAATAGTTTTTATCTTGACTTGACAGTTAACGTACATAAATATTGGTCAAGAACGTTTTTTCGGTAGCCAGCAGAGCTGTGATGCATGGGTTTATCTGGACCCAATACTTGAAAACCTTTTTGTTCAACATAATCGACCTTTAACATTAGTTTTTAAAATGTTCAAAACCTGTCAATTTGATAAGAATGACCGGATTGATGTAAACAAATACAGTTTTGTTTGTTCCTAGCTTGGACACGTTTGCCATTTGTTTTAAGCGTGAACGTGTCAAGGATATCTACTTAGGAGTGGTCTAAAAATCAGTGTGTCACGCATGTGGTTTATCACAAACTTTTCCAAGTACGTAAAAGTATTTGGAAATCTCAGCGCTTAAGTAGGTTCTGTTTGATAAAAAACTTTTCTACTTTGCTCATTTTTTTTTTAATGTTGTTGGCATTTTTCAAGCAAATATAGAGTAAAACGTCAAGGTATTATCCATTGTTTTAAAGATCTAGTAACATAGAAATAATTTTCTGTTAAAAATCGTTAAGAGAGGAAAAAATCTAAGAGATTCTAAAATGTAGAAATTGATTTAAGGTAGGCAATTGCTGACCTATAGATGGCGTTTGTGGCCGAATTAATGCAAATACCCTCGTAGGTATTTTGCGCAAAAAGAGTGGTTTTCTTGTTATTGCTATAGTATTTTGAGTGTCCCGGGAAAAAATGCTTATCTCTAAACACAAATGCCGGTAGACAAGATTTAGATAAATTGCCTGCGGGAGAGTTGGTAGGGTTGGATGCGTTGTTGTCACTGACGGGATTAAAATCCAAAACGGAAGGTATAAACTTACTTCGGTGAATGCCTTTTTTTTGAGGCGGCACTTTTTTTGGGAGCAAATTTTGGCTTGAAAAACCGACTTGCGTAGGAGTCGTTGAGAACAACTGCTTGGGGTTGGCTGATGGCTTGTTAGGGAGTAAAGGCTAACAACTACAACCATCACTAAAACAAGTAGAAATAAAAACTTTTGCACTACCGGTTTAACCAAATCCGGTTTTGTCAAAAAAAATTAAAGAAAATTGTTAAAACACACCTATCTGGGCGGAATATTTTAAATTAAATTTAAGTTGGAACGTTGCCATATTTCATAACGACCAAACCAAAATCCCAGTCAGCTAATGGTAGGTAAACACATACAATAGTCAGACACCAACAATATTGGTACCCTCGCCAAGAAAACGCGTTTTAAATCTAAAACTTTAAAAGTTGGAACTAGTTTAAGGTTGAGCTAAGAAATTTTATAATAAAATAAAACAAACAATTATTACTTCAGAAACTCTAACAAAGATCTATATAGACAAATTAAGACCGGCACCAGAATAATTAGCAGAAAATAAAAAACTACCATTTTTGGATAAACGAAAAAAAAAAGCACAAAAAAAGTTAGAAATTAATTTCATCAATTGGAAAATGGTCTTTAAACATATAATTTTTTTAACACAATGCTTATATTTACATTATTTTATCTCACATGTTTTGAGGCTGATATTTAAACCAATTTTTCAAGATTTATTAACAAAGATAAGTCGCTTCTCAGTCTAAGAAATAATTAAATCAGTTGGAAAATTATCTCTAGATCAAATATTTTGTTCAACACAATGTTCATATTTTCAATATTTCATCTTACCTATTTTACAATGACGTAGCTATCACTAAAAAATAACAAATTTGTACGCTTTTTCCTTAAACCGTATCAATATTTTGCGGTGGTGCTAAAAAATCCTAGTTGCGCCAACTCAATCAAATTGATGAAGATTTTAGCTATCATAAAATCTATTTATTCAAAATACCATACTTAATACATTCTCTTAACACGTACGTGTACTGAAAAAGTCCGTTTAAACTCGGAATCGTTTGCAAATGTAAAACAGAGATTAAATAATACAATCATAATCTCGTCTTCTTTAATTGCCACTAATCACTCATATTCTAGTAATATCAACGACTTAATAGAATAAATTCTTAACACATTTATGATTAAATTAAATTTAAATATGATAAATTTACGAGATAGAAACTCATATAATTGTTTATTATTATACAATAACTACCCATATCAATCGTAATAACCATACAATAAAAAAGGTCCATTCAATTCCACTATTACCATTTTTTTTTTGTTTTAGTTGAGTCACGTTTTTATAGGGTATTATCTATACTTTTTATGGGTGGATATTTGGGATGAATATAGAAAGGGTCAATATTACCATAAGCTAATGCATTTTTCTGAGCACACCTTTACCCCAAAATGGGTCTAAATGTTTGAATTATTACTTTATTTTACTGTAAAGCTTTTGTCGGATGGACTTTGCAATTTTTTATTGGGGTGTTATATGCATTCTCGATGGGGTGTAAGCCCCTTAGCTTTAGTACTAAGTGGAATGGTATTAGTTTTATGAAGTATGAATAAAATAAATGGTGTACAAAATTTAAAGCAATAAAACAATTTTTCAATGGGTGATTTTTTATAATAAGTCATAAAATTTCTTTTGGGATTATTTTAGGGTAGAAAAATAAAAAACAAAAAATCCCTCTAAGTATTTTAATTTTTGTTTTAACGAATAATGAGTAAATGTAGGGCAACAGGTTTTAAAAACTGGCTCAGGAAACACGTCGAGTATTCACTGTAGTAGACTTCCAGGAGTGTTCTCGAGATGAGCGGCACTCACGCCAACCTCAAGGACCTTAATTTCCCTAAGATCGACCAACCAGAATTCAGGGAAGGATGTCTACTTAACCATGCTCTTTATATCATCCAGGGCACGGACCCGTGGTCTTCGGGTTGACCGCTAATATGACTAACGTCACATAAATGGGATAACTGCTTTAAAGTGGATGTCCGATCCTTAAAGGACTCCAACAGAAGCAGCAGCATAAAGTAAATGCTGGAGATAATTTCGCTTTTATAGATTTTCCAACGAAATGAAATGTAAACATACAATTTCCGTTCTTTCAATACAAAGTTAATCGCAATAATAAGTAAAGCTGCGGTAAATATGTGCCTTCTTTTCATCTCACATATTACAATTTAAGATTAAAAAAGATTTAACAAAATATTTATAAACATTCTGAAGTTGTCACCACAGAGATCAAAGTGCATAATACTTAATTACATTATCTCCAAAATGGGAAACAAAATATTTTATATCAGTACCCATAATTCAAGCACCACATAACACTTAATATACACATAATAAATTCAGACCATTATCACTAAACTGTCAGCATTGCTTTTCTTAACTGCTCCAGCCAGGTCGACCAACTTCATATCTCATATGTATTATCTACGCATTGCTTAGTTTCAAGAACACTTGACTTTTTCTTAAGAAATTTGTGTAAAATATTTTCAACTTAACGATTTGTATGTATTGATTATTATTAGCCTAACGAAGAACTTTTATGATTAGACATTATGAAAATTACTGGTAAGCTTCGTGATCGCGTTTCCTCAAAAGAAAAGGGAATATCGAACAGATGATTAGATAATGCGTCATTTCTATCACGTATAACCTCATGAAATACTAATTCGTTTGCGAGAAATAAGGTGTGCGGTTAACCGCAAAGAATTAGGGCGGATATTTACACCCTATGCACTTATCAAACAATAATGAGAGTTATTATATTAGCGAATACTAAAGTGAATAAATAATACTTAAAAAATATAAAATACGGAGTGATGGTTTTTATTTACTACTTCTTATTTCATTTATATTTATTAATAAATTATACTTAAGTTTAGAAAACAAATTACAACTGCAATTAATCTTTTGACGTAAAACCAAAAATCAAAATCAGCTTAATACATAAAAACATTAAATGAATAAAGTAGTAGCTCGGAGAGTAGAACATATAGATTTTTTTAAATTTCATGTTAAAAACTTTAAAATTAAAAAAAATGATCTTTTGAGATTGCTGTCACCGACGTCTTACTTGAAGCAACGTTATTGCTCAAAAAAACTATTTATTGCAAAAATCTTGTAGAAAAACAGTTTTTCTTATAAAGATTATTAAACATTGAACAAATAAACCTTTTTAGGCTGCTAAAATACTTTGTCGTAAAACAGTAAACCAAGAGATCCAACATTGGAGGCTAGAGTAGCTTTGAGTCCTTTTTCAATACTAGTAGTGAGCTTCGGCAGTGTCGGAGCTGCTTGAGAAGTAAACCTTTGTTGTAGAATTTTCAAAACAGCTTTCTTTGGTTCCTGTCTCAAAAGTTTTCAAATCCTGAGAGGCGTTTATAAAATTTTGCGCAAGCAATATTTTCTAACCGGAAGCGGCTTTAAGGTTTGCTGTTAAAACCCAATGTTTCTATTACTAAACGTGATTGTGTTCAAAAATTTTGAACAACTGGTGGAAACTGCTATATCAATCTGGCTTGCCGTAAACTCTTTCGGCTTAGTCCAAAACTATCACAAAGCTATCAACAGCAGTGAACGCTCTCGCTACTTCCGTTAATGCAAGAAACGAGTATAAGGTCGGACCAAGAACCACAGGACAAACATCTGGCAACCACAGCCCAAGTAAAACTTGTAGGAGAGATAATTCTACCTTGCATCAAAGTAAACATCCAAGGAACAGATGTCATGGTCTTGATTGTTTTGAGGGTAAGTCAAAATTACACCCGACATTGTCTACCAAAAACACGACCAACAACGGGACAAGCGAGACAGGCGGATCCAACAACCGCCTTATAAATCACAAGTGAAGTGGATGTGACAGTAAAGATAGGCGACCAATGCTAGTGCTATGCTTACAGAGCCGCAGAAAAAGTTTTATTCAAATGAGTTGGAGTGTCTGGCTATAATGTGAGCAGTGAAGAAATTCAGAACATACTTAAAAGACAAACTCTTCATAGCTTAGAACCGACAACAGAGCTTTATTGTGGTAGAACAACTCTGTAGACGCTAAAGCCTAATTGACTAGACGGTCGCTGATACTACAGAAATTTACATTCACCGTAGAACACACTCCAGGGACTACAAAAATCTTACTTGACGTGTTTTCTAGGAACCCCAAAGATGAGTTAGTGAACTCAGCCTTTGAAAGCAACAATCGGCTGTTACCGCACAAAAATACTAAAGAACAACCAAGATTCAGCAACTTGATTCAAACACTTACAGTTTTCATCTAGCAAACAAGAAAACATTCTAACTCAACCTACTCAAAAATGAAACCCTAGCCAATTTGGTAATAAGATGCCAAAAGGAATGCCCACAAACTAGAGACATCGTTTAAGGATACCAAAAACTGTTAACTAACCAAAACTACCCTAAAAACGTTGACATGGGGTATTGCTTGGAAAACCACGGCATATTGCTCCGCACCTCCGCTGGTTGGGAACAACTTTTTGTACTACTAAAAACAAGACAGGAAGTGTTAAAGTACTATTATGATACCGACACAGCTAAAATCCTATAGGCCAATGCCTAGAGTGAGAGCAGACGTGAAGGCCTACGTTTGCCAATGCTTAAAGTGCTTACGCACCAAACCTAACCCCCACTAATCAAGCTCTTCTGTCAGAGCCAACAGAAAAACCCTGAGTACGTATGGCAGTCAATTATGTAGGATTCTTTGACACAACATGAGCAGGGAACAAGGTGGCTTTCACCATTATAGATATGTGTACAAGACGGATCAAAGCTGTGCCGTTACTTTTAGCAACCAGTAAAACTACCATCCAAGTCTTTGAACAACATTTGGTCTACAAATAAAAATCCCCAAAAATTCTTTTGTCAGACAATGTACCTCAGTTCCAAAAGTTGTTCAAAAATACCATGCAATGATGGAAGGTAAGACATTATACCACTGCCACTTTCCATCTTCAGTCAAACCCAGTCAAACGGCGTTGCGCAGATTTGAAAAAATCTATCCAATCTCTGATAGAAGAAAACCTAAGGAAGCATTGAGACAAGTTACTACCACTTCCAGTATACTACAATAACCGCAACACCAATGCTGCCACTAGTATAACACTTAGCAAGTTTTTTCTTGGCCACAACTAAATGAAACCAGGAGGTTGAGATGCTTTGAACAAATCTTTAACCAATCAAAATCAAAAACTACAAGAAACACGGCACCTCTAAGCATCTTACTAAGAGAAGAAATATCCAATACTTATTAATGTACAAACCAACGTCACAGCAGACCCGGTCATAGTACGACGCTGAATGGGCTTTAAGAAGATCATCACTGCAGCAGGCCCAAACTGTTACTAGATGAAAGATCAGCCTTACAGAGCTTTAACCAAAATTTATCTCAATAACCTTAGACCTGCACCATCTACGGAACCACCCAACGGAGATCACAAGGATGCTGCCTTCGTCCAAAAAGTTGTGAGGGATTTATGCCTATCAGCAACCAGAACTCGGTCATAGTACAAAACTAGATAAACCCTAAGAAGATGATCACAGCAGCAACCCCAAACTGTTACTGAATGGAAGATTAGCCTTACAGAGCCCCAACTAAAATTCATCTCAACAACATTTGACCTGCACCATCTACAAAACCACCTAACGGAAATCACAAGGATGCTGCCTCCATCAAAGAAGTTAAGGGGAATTGATGCCAATCAGCAAACAGAACGCTCACTATTGGTTATTAATTTTGGCCAATCATCATCCACTGTGGAAGAAGCTTATAGATAGACGCGTTTGAGTATAAAAGACCAAATTTTTGGAACGGACAAGCAGTCAATAGACTGTTCAGTTCAGAAGATGCACAACGTGTACACACAAAAGCAATTCTAGTAACATTGTAGAAATGCAAGACGCCGGATAACCCTCTTACCAAAAAACCCCTTTTGGCAGGTTACTCAAAACCTGGCCCAACACAACGCCAAGCAAACAACAAACAAATCACTCCAAGATAGCGTACCGTTCGCCACCAAAACTGAAGGTCGGTGACAAGAACCCATTAAAGTGGCATGAGTAGACACACTACCTTAATCGCAATCAGTAACCTGCAACAACAAGCTGAAACTTGAAAACAAATAGTATCTTGAATCCAAAACTAACTTAATTACAAATGAAATGAATCAATAATTTATTCAAAATCAGTCAATCGAATCACAGCAGCCAAGGGTCAAGCATAGACAATTGTTTCGGTTCTACAAACCTCGTCAGTATGCCTTGTACGACCACGGCATCGCATGATAGCGAAGACAATTTTGAATAAATATTTCTGTTTTTATGAACACAATTGATATTATAAATAATCAAACGAAAGACTGGTTTGCCATCTAGTTGCAATTTTTAATACTAAAATGCGGACATTTTAGTATTAAAAATTGCAACTAGATGGCAAACCAGTCTTTCGTTTAATTATTTTTAATATTAATTACAAATATTACCACAACCCAAGACATCACAAAAAAAGAAATTAATATTCTCAACACCGTTAATCAATTAAAACCAGACTTAAACAAATATGCAATCTGATATGACCTACCTACCAGCTTGAAGAGTAGTTGTAGAATAGACCAAAAAAAATTGCGGTAGACCAAATTGGTTGCCATAGTAATAATATCCAGCAATTGCTCAATTTAAGATTCCACCAAAGGTGTTAGGCATGACCTTCTTGGAGTGGTAGGAGTATACACCTACTTACCTACCTACCTACCAGCTTGAAGAGGACAAAACCTTTAAAGTAGTTATAAGATATGTCCTTCAAAAAGTTTCCTGCAGAAAACTATTGGAAGCCTTGCAGCACAAAGGCTTTAGTGTAAATGCTATATCTAGACTCTACAATCAACTAAACGTCTAAGATCTTCTGTACATCTAACTAAATAAAGACAAAAAATGCAAAGAATTTCTAAACGTTATTAAAATACTAGATCTGATTGTCGCCGTTAAACTAAAATCTGTTGAACCTGCGCACTGTCACCGATGCCAGAAATACGGACACGCTGCATTCATGTGTACCAACAAATGGGATTGCGTAACATGTGCGGCTAATTACCTATCCGCACAATGCCATACGCGGCGTACAAAAAAATAATTATATTTAAACCAAAGCTAGAACCAGCTGAACAAGCTAACTACAAATCACCTAAGCTACGCCCTCAGCTAACTTCTTACGCCAAGGCAGTTCATCTGAGTAATCCATGAATAAAAACAACAGTTCAACAATTAAATTCAAACTATTAAACGCTATTCAATCCAGCAAAAATGTTCAAGATTTGATTAAACTTGTCTTGGCCATAATAGTAAAACAAACTTTACAATAGATCCTCTTAATAAAACTTTGACTCTATGCTACTAGAACACAAACTGCATAACTAAACACCCTAAAAAAATAAAATTATTTTTTTTGGACAACATAGATATCAAGCTCCTATCTGAAACTATATACAAAGCCATATATACACAAAAGTTTCCAAATTACAATACTTACAATACAAAAAAAAAACATTAAATCATTAAAAAATAGACACTCCAAATTTTGCTAACTTAGAGATTACTGGGAAATCATCAACTTTTCTCCAATTGGCAAAATAAAAATCCTGTTATCTTACCAGCCGCCCAGCATACTTATAATAGAAAATAACTAATTGGTTTTTGAAGATGACATCACTACAATCTTGGAAGGTGACTTTAGCGCCAAACATGCAAACTAAAACTGCCACACTACCAAAAAGTTAAAACCGAAACCAAACTATTCAAAAACCAGGAGTTGAAAATCTTCTTCAAACACGAGAAAAAAAAAATCACATATGAAGAAACTCAAAATATATAAGAAAAAAGCAAAATCTTTTACAAAACCGATCAAAGTTGCAAAAATTATCAAATCAATAAATGCCAGAAAAACCTCAGGCAAAAAAGCTGTAGTTAGCTTAACTAACATTATACTGAAGACAAGTTATTTTTAAGGTAATTGAAAGCACGACATTGTAATCATTTTTCCAAATCACTCAAATCAAGAAGTTTCTAGCAAAACTACAGACCGATCAGTTTGCTATCAACGTTGGAAAAAATAGCAGAAAGAGTCATCCTCCAACACATTAACGCCCACATTGATAATAACTAATCTACAATATGGCTTTAGAAGCTCACTAGTTTGCAAAGTAACGGATCACATAATAAAAAGTTTTAACATCAAAAAGGCAACAGTAGCACAATGAACTAGTGCGAGGAATGTTGAGCAGGTAGCCCGGGTTTGATTTTCGGCAACGGCAATATCTAATATGTCAAATATATCGTCTCCTTCGCAAAGCAATGGCAAACCAGCATTTGTATTTGCCTAATAAACCCCTTTAGTGATGTGGTTCGGATTTTACGTTAAACTGTAGATCCCGCATGTTTCTGTAGAACTATTATCGCACACCACAAAGCAAGCATGGTACTATAAGAAGAACATCAAAAAAACTAAACTGTACAGAGCTAATTTTCCACACTACATCTTTAGAGATAATACCCTAATACAATGGCTAAAGCAAATTAAATATCTAGAGATCACCATGGATAAGTCACTTACGTAGAAACCCCACATCAAAAGATTCAGAGTTATATAAACTAACTCTCCCCACAAGACAATAAAACAACAACTAAAATGACTTTATACAAATCTACGATTAGATCCCAAGTAACCTACTGTGTTAGAAACTGCAGCAAATTACCATATTAATTCACTTAAAGTTTGTCAATTTAAATCTTTACGAATGATCACAGGAGCCTCATGGTTTATTCAAAATAAGGACTTAAAAGAAGATTTACAAATTGCTACTTTACAAGATTTTATCAAAAATACTTAAAAACTTTTTTGAAAAAGCGGAAATACATGACAATCCGGAAATTCAAAAGCTCATACAGGACCAAATTTTACAAAATTCAAATGACCAATCAACATGTTTAAACCACTACCTAAAATGCCACAGTAATATATGTAGTGGATTCTCAATCAAGTTTCCACAGCCACCAGAATAAGAAAGACAAGAAGATAGTATAGATCAGTTTTACCCCTGGCATAGTATCCGTGTAAATGCACCATTTATTTAAACTGACACTTTCACAAAGCGCTAAAAAAAATTGCTTGCAGGTTTAAAGCGTACGCTTCAAAAGTTTCGGAAAGAGTGCCCGTGTATGCATTTATTGATACATACCAATCATTTATTGTAGCAAATTTTTTTAGATTTTGTCTCCTTTTTGAAAACTTTCTGGAACGCCACTGGATGTCAACATTATTAGATTAAAAAAATAAACTTTTATTTTGTATAGTATTATGCATTAGATTCCCATTTAACTAAACAGCTTATTTATCAAAAAAGAAGGGTGTTAAGAACTTAATCTATTTTTTTATTCCATAAATAGACGACGCATCTTATCACATTGCACCCTTATCTCTTCCATTGCTGTCTTGAAACATTCCCCGACCCTTCCAAAGAAATAACAATAAGAACTTTTACGCTTGTATATATTTATATCAGTGAATAAGTTTCCTCGGCTTTCGTCCTTATCAACCCTTCATTTTCCCACTTCGCCGTGCCTCCCATGTGGCTCATCAGTCATCTCTAGGCAGTCGCTGGTATTATTTCTAACAATACAAAATATTTTATGAGAGCGGAATTTAATATTTAATATTACATTATGTAGTAGAACATACTAACAATATTAGTAATAGCTTTTACAAATAAATTGGAACTGAAAAAATAAATTATAAAGCAGTATAGAAACTTTTAATATTTATTGTTTGGAAACAAGACGATCGCAAAGTAGAACAATAAAATCTAGTTTTAGTTTTAACTGCTGCAGAAGATAAAAACTTAAAATTATCGGAAGCGCTAATAAATTAAATATAGTGGTGGTACTTACAACTTCTTCCTGTTTTCCTATAATAAAAGTTATGGGAAATCAATCGGAAAATAACAAAGAAAATTATAAAAAAATGAATTTTGCTACAAATACTTTATTGATATAAATATATATTACTAAAGAATATATATCAATACAATCAAAAGTTTCTACTTTTGAAGGCCATGGATTACCACATAAAATTAATTATTTTATAAATTGATTGAAATCATTAAGACACGTAGGTGTAGAAAGAAAATGTTTACCTCTCAACAATATTACCTTACATCATTACTACAAGTATAAAGATGCGATGTTGTCGCAGCCGTATCAAAACAATTTTAATAATAACAATGTCGTGCATTTCAATAATGACATAATAACAAACAAGTGTACTTTGACGTCATCTTAATAGGGGTTAAGTGGGCAAACTAAATATATAAACGAGGGACCTCCATCTCTGTTATTAACCGTTTCACACATACACATCTTAATAATAATTGGCGATTCCAATCAAGAGAAAATATACAAGCCGGTTGAGTAAACGCAGCCTTGTTTAATATTTAGATACGAAATGGCTGTAGTGTATTATTGTAGGTATTTGCTTGCTAAATTAATTGCAAACCTTTCATCAATATAGGTAAACATGTCTATTAAATGTGCTGCTCGCCGCTCTCAAAATTGTGTTGACATATGCAAGACCACCACAACAAATAAACGCATGTGTTGATTGTGTGGTCGTGTTTGTTGTTAATAATTATTTTTGTTTTTGTTTTCTGGAATTACCATTGCAGATTTTGTACGTTAATTTTAGGTAATGTAAATTGAATGTACTGGGTTCATGGAAACAGCGCTTTACTAGTTAAACATATTTTTAAATACAATAACATCTTTTTTTCAAAAAAAACTGCTGTTACGTTTTTAAAAATTTATTTGTAGTATAAATTATTTGTTATTCTATTCTTAAATAATCGCAAATAGCTTCTTCTTCTTTTTAGCTTTATGCAAGTGTTTGAAGTGTTGTAATGAATATTTTTAATTTTAATAACCCTGACAATTGTAGCTAAACTTTAAAGCCCTGATGAAGATAACGATATTATCGAAACATTTTTGTTGTGATTTTTTTTGCAGAAACTTTATTTTCTGAGCTTTTAAATAGGCAAATAGGTTTTTCTGTATACATTTATTAAGGCAAATGAAAATGATATGCAATTTTTGATAAAACTCATACATGGAGTTTCTACGCAATTTTTGAAGAGTTTGGTACTATTTATTTTTTTAATAGTTTTTAGACATATTATAGAATGCTGAGCAGTTATTAATGAGTTTTTTGCACAATTTTTAACAACTTTAATACTACAAACTCAATTTTTGAACGGTTTTTGGATTATCTTATACAAATAATAGATTTGTTTGCAATTTTTAGTTTTTTTTTAATGCAAAAATATGTTTGCTGTGCAAGGTTTATTTTCTGCATTTTTTGTATGAGTTCTTTAACGCAAATGAGTTTTCTTCACATACTTTTTAACAATTTTTGGATTATTTTATATAAATAATAGATTTGTCAGCAATTTTTGTTGAATAGTTTTTTTTTGCAATTTTTAAAAAGTTTTTTAACAGTTTTTAGACTGTTTTGTGCAAAAATGTGTTTGCTGTGCAAAATTTTTTTCTGCATTTTTGTGTGTAAATTCATTAACGCAAATGAGTTTTTTGCACACACTTTTTAACAATTTTTGGATATAATAAATGGATTTTTATGTAATTTTGTTTATTTACATTTTTTTTACGTATTTACATAGATAAATGTGGTTTCTACGCAATTTTTAAAGAGTTTAAGACTCTTTTTATAGTGTCATACTCGCTACGAGTGTTCGGCGTCCCTCTCGTATGTTTGTGGTGCGCGATAATAGTTCTACACAAACATACGGGACCAACAGTTTTAACGTGGAATCCGAACCACACCACTAGAGGGGTTTACTAGGCAAATACTTTGCTGGTTTGCCATTGTCTTGCAATGGAGACGACCGCATCGAAATATATTCGACAAATTAGATATTGCCGCTGCCGGGAATCGAACCCAGGCTGCCTGCACAACAGTCCTTGCACTAGACCATTGTGCTACGGTTAGTTTGAAACTACAAGCTATTTTTTAATTATCTTTAGACTATTTTATAAAATAAATAGGTTTGCTGTGCCACTTAAATGTACTAAATACAGTTTTTGAAAACTATTTTATGATTTTATTAACTTTAACTTTAATTTAATACATTTTTTTACGCAATTATTCTTTAATTTCTTGCATTTTGTTGACTTTTTTTATTGTAATAATTGTGTTTTTTGTTGTGCAAGTATTGATTAAATTCTTACAATAAATGCGTTTTCTGTAACATTATTCATAAATGATTAAGCAGAAAAGATTTCTTTTAATAAAAATACATGTTTTTGAGCAGTTTTTAATAAATATTATTAAGCCATGAACAGTTTTTAGTTTAATTTTTAAATAATTGCATACAATAAATCAAGTTCTGGGCAATTTTTAATTAAATTTATGCAATAATTATGTTTTCTGTATAAATTTATTAAAGAATTTTGTACCATAAATCATTTTTCAACGCAATTTTTGCATTATTTTGTACAATAAATAAATTGTTGTGCATTTTTTGATAAATTTCATGCCTTAAATACATTTTTGATACAATTACCAAACATTTTTTGATTAATTTGTTAATGCAAATAAGTTTTATAATAATATATTTAACGCAGGAAAACTGGACTTGTCATTTGTGGCCGGAATTCTGGCATTTAATTACAGGATTCTGGTTTTGGAGTAAACAGATCCAGTTTTTGAGAAGTAATGTTCACCTAAACTTCATTGACCTGTGTTCAAAATACTTTGTCCAACGTATTCCAAACGCAAAAAAGCTAAATCTAGCTTTCTAAGACTGGTGACCTCGTCAAGAAAAAGACTACTAAACAGATTAGGTTTGATTCCTAGCAGTGGCAACACCTAGATTGCTGAATGTATTTTAATGCGGTCGTCCCTTTTGCAAGAGGGGAGCATAAAAAAAAGAAAAAAAACTCAAAAACGGAGCAACCACCGGCCGACAATGATTTTGCGTGTAAAATTATTAATTGCACAACATATACATACGAAAAAGGCGACTTTTGCATCTTGTTTAACTGCAGCTTCTATGAACAAAGTGTGCAAAACATTTGCAAAGCCTGCAATTTTTAAACCAATATTTTTGTCATCTGTAGGCAATAAAAAAAGCTCCATCACTTAAAATTTGCAAAAATAACAAATTTAAGTAGAGCAATTTAATAAAAGATAATGTGCGCCAATCGTTAGACTAAACTTTAGTGAAACTTTTTTGGGCAGTTATGAGAATCAACAATCAATCACGGTCAAAACACAACAAAAAAAATTGTGATACCAACATCAACAACTTAATTGACTACAAAAAATCAAATAATATTCTTGAAAAAGGTATCTCTGACATTTATACGTCTGACAATAATTTTTCTCTCATAAATTCTATTAAAAACAACAAGATTTACAATATTTCTAAATTTTTTGGTTTTAATGCAGACAAAACGACGTTTTCAGAAAATTAGCCAGTATCATGTCGGTGTTTTTGGCGCACGGCGCCGAGTTGATTAAGAAGTCAAGCAGGTAAGTAGAGTTCAGTTGGTAGGTGCTATCTTTAAAAAAATAAATCCAATTGATTAAGTTTTTAAAAGGTTTATAGATTAAAAAGCTCATTACGCCAACCGTAGTACAAATCCAACACCCACTAAAAAGCAGAAAGAAAAAAAAAAAAATTTTAAAACTAAAACTCTGTCCCAAACCACTCTTTTTAACACAATGTATATCTTAAAAATATTGAATTGGCATCAACAACTTAGAAAAGTTAAATGACAAAATATTACCTTCAATATCTACCTTGCCGTTGGCCGGTACTTAGCTACTCAACTCAAATTCCATGCACACAAAACCTGCTTGGTTATATACTTTTGCACACTCTGTTAAGGGTTAAAGTAACATTCAGTACAACCACTGTTGTCAGATTTATGCCACATTACATTGTACAATTCAAACAAAATAATTGTTGTCTACAAAAACTGCACTTTGAATCGAGCATGTCTAAAATAATAGAAAATGCAACTAATTTATAAAATGACAAAACAGCAGCAATCCTCGCTAATCAATTTCCTAGACCACCAAGAACTGGATAGGTAGTCGTCCCATCGTTACATCACACACACATCACTTGCAACGCCAAAACAACTAATGCACTAGCATTTTATACTATTTGTATTAAAAATTGACAAAAGTACAAGTTATATTAGTTACATTAAGATAAGCTGCGTTTGCATTTATGCACGTGCACTAAAGTCACCTCTGTCTTTGTTCTGTAAGATGCTGATACAGCAAGTGCGATTAGCACGTATTGAAATGACAGTTGAGATCAACGGATATAAATATGTAACTTGCATTTATTTGATTCATTATTGAACGTACATTTAACGAAAACGTGTTAAATTTTTGACAGGTTTTTATTACCAAAAACCTATCTTACAATTGCAAGCTAAAAAAGTCCTACCATGTTCCAACAGTCAACTAAACTGTTAAACAAAGTCACGTTTTTAAAACATGCAAGTCCTGATATTAATCACCCAAAAAACAATTACCTGAAAAAACAAACCATTAAAGAAACTAAGTCACAGTACTTGCTTGTCAAACTTGCAATTTTCTAAAAATTTTAACTCTTTGAAATTTCAATAACAACAGTTGAGAAGTACTATGTTATGCAACAATATAACTAGAGTAAACGTCAACTACTTTTGTCTATGTCAAAGTAGCCTAGTGTGCAAACCAATACTTATTATAGTATGCCCATAGATGTAGTGTCTTTACAACATGGGCATCAATTCTCTCAGCGGATAATTCATTACTAATCGCCTTGGGGAGACAATTATGTTTGTATTATATACCATAAATAGCTTTTAACACCTCGATGTTCAAGGGTAAAAATATTATATAAATATACAATATTTTCTCTCTAGAATAGTAATAATAATAATAATAATAATAATAATAATAATAATAATAATAATAATAATAATAATAATAATAATAATAATAATAATAATAATAATAATAATAATAATAATAATAATAATAATAATTCCGGGGGGAATCCTGTAACTCCTACGGAACGCGTCCCCAAGGTGGCGGATAGGGGAAAACCCTCTAGATATAGAGGGTAGGAGATTTTATACTCCCGCGGACCAACAGGACACAGGATAACCAACGGCTTAGGGCGGATGAGTTACTTGTGAGATAAGCGTCTGTTCCTCAAAGAGGCGGCTTATCGCAGGTGTTTGTATCCCAGTGGGACAACCTGTAAAAATTAAGCTTTGGCAGCAGCAACGCAAAAATGCCACACCCCTCATTTATAATGGAGTACACTAATATTAAAGCCTCGGAACATGGATCGGGAAACCAGGATAATACATCCCGCGATAAAACTTGTGGAGCTGGAGTTTTATTGAATAGTTTGTTACAGCCACCTCTGCAACCCGGTGAAGGAAATGGCATCGGACCAGGTCCTACTACCATAACACACGATATAGAGAGCAATGAACAACTACAAGCTCAACCAGCCAAAAATGCTTTGTTTCTTTCTGAAACCACCACTAAAGCTGGAAAAATCAGGAAACGCATGAAGTGGACAAATGAATTAAACACACAAATAATGCGTGCTTATTATATAGTAACCGAAAATGAAACCGATAGTACAGGATATGTGCAAAAACTATCAATATTTAACTCAAAAAATACCACAACTAGCAGAACTATCAAGCCAACGTATTGCAGACCAAAAACGTACTATTATCCGAAACAACCTAATACCAGAACCTCAATTGCAGAGATTAAAAGAGGAAGTATTGCAAGAATTAAACAGAATAGAAAATCAGACCCCCGTACAAGAACATGAAACACAATCCGCAAACAAAACATCGCTAGAAAATCCAATAAACATAAGACAAGAAGAAGCTCCAGAAATAGTAGAAATTTATACTGAAGAACAACTAATAGCTGAAACTAAATATCAAGAAATACTTGCAAAATATTCAGGATTAGATCCTACACAAAGAGAAACAATCAAAAGACCACAAATGGAGCTAGTGGGTACAGTCACTAGAATAATTAATAAAATACTAGACAAAACATTATCTTTAGAAACTGAGTTTGAAGAACTACACGAACATATATATTGCGCTGCAAATACAATATCAGATCTCACAAATCCAATAAAAAACAACAATGTTAAACCTGCAAATTTTATACATAAACCCCCATGGCAAAAAAGAATAGAAAATAATATAGAAGAAACAAGAAGGCAAATAGGGCAGTTAACAAGATATATACAGGGAAATATCACCAATAAACTCACAAACAAACTGATTCACGTGTTCAGAAAATCAAAATCTAATCACCCAATAAAAACAGAATGCCATAGAGAAGATATGAAGCTCGTTTCAGAGTTATTAAAACAAAAACTAGCAGTATATTCTCACCGCCTAAGGAAATATAAATTATCTTTGGAAAGAAAAATTCAAAATACTAATTTCAAAAAAAACGAAAAACTTTTCTACCGCAAACTAAATGCAGACAATATTGAAAACTATCCAATGCCCCACAAAGAACAAATTGAAACATTTTGGGAAAATATTTGGAGTAACACAGATAAACACAAAGAAGAAGCTCATTGGATTCAAGAAGAAACCAAAAACCATATGCATATCGACCAAATGGAATTATTTGAAATAACAGAACTAGATGTTAAAAACGCATTAACTAAAAGTCCTAACTGGAGTGCACCAGGAAAAGACAAAATACAAAACTATTGGCTTAAAACCTTAACATCTACACACAAACATCTTGCAAGACTTTATAACAACATAATAAAAAACCCTAAAAAATTTCCAGATTTCATGATGCAAGGAGTCACATATTTAAAACCTAAAGATCAAAATAATACCAAAGACGCTGGAAAATATAGACCCATCACATGCTTACCTACTTTGTATAAATTACTATCATCTATAATAACAACTAAAATATCTAATCATCTTGAGGGAAACAACATAATGACAGAAGAACAGAAAGGATGCAAAAAAGGATCACGCGGCTGCAAAGAACAACTTATAATAGATACGGTCATTACTAACCAAGCTAGAACTAAAAACAGACATTTATACATGGGATATATTGACTATCAAAAAGCATACGATTCTGTACCTCATTCTTGGATCAAACAAGTTTTTGAAATATATAAAATAAACCCTACAATCACTACATTTCTTAATTATATTATGGAAAAATGGAAAACAGAAATGCACATTAGTAACGGAAAATCCACCGTAACAACTAAATTAATAAAAATACAAAGAGGAATATTTCAAGGTGACACACTTAGCGCTACATTATTTTGCCTAGCTATAAATCCTATATCAAATGCGCTAAATAGGACACAATATGGATATAAACTAAAAGGTACAATAACAAATCATACTATAAACCATCTACTTTACATGGACGACCTCAAACTATACGGAGCCAACAAACATCAACTCACACATCTCATCAACATAGTAGAAAAAATGAGTAGAGATTTACATATGACATTTGGCTTAGATAAATGTAAAATAGTAGCAATAGAAAAAGGCAGTTGGAGCAACACAGAAATGATCAACCTTGATAATAACCAAACAATACAAAATATGAATGAAACGGAAATTTACAAATATTTAGGAATTATGCAAAACACAGTTACTAACAACAAAGAAATGAAAGAAATGATAAAACTCAAATTTAAAACTAGACTACAATCTATAACTAAAATCAATTTAAACTCAAAAAATTTAATGAAGGCAATAAATACATACGCAATTCCCGTACTAACATATTCGTTTGGTATTATTAAATGGAACAATACAGAACTCGAAGATCTAAACAGACAAATTAGAACAAAACTAACTAAAAACAGGGCACATCATCCTAAAGCATGTTTACAAAGAATTACTCTTCCAAGATCTAGAGGAGGAAGAGGTATAATTAATGTAACACACTTACACTACAAACAAATTAATAATCTAACGACATATTTTAAAAACCAGACAAACGGCACTCTTTATAAGACCATATCAGAAGCGGACACTCAACTAACACCCTTGAATCTAAACAACAACATGCAAGTTATTGAAACTAATACTATACAATACAAAGAATTGGAATGGTCACAAAAAGAAATTCATGGCAGACATTTCTATCAACTACATAAAGAAGGCATAGATGTAGAATTATCAAACATGTGGCTAACCAAAGGTAATTTATTCCCAGAAACAGAAGGATCTATTCTTGCAATCCAAGATCAAGTAATAAGAACTAGGAATTATGAAAAATATATACTGAAAGCCAACATAACAACAGATAAATGTAGAAAATGTTATAAAACTGCAGAAACTATAACACATATTATCACAGGATGTGAAAACTAGCTCCAACTAAATATACAGAAAGACATAACAACGTAGCGGCAATTATACATAAAAAAATGATAAGTAATACAAATTTAGAAGAAGAAAATGACAAGGTACCATACTATAAATACATTCCAGAACCCATTAAAGAAAACAGCAATCATAAGATACTATGGGACATTTCTATACAGACTGACAAACAAATAATACATAACAGACCAGATATTATTTGGACCAACAAACTCACAAAAACAACATATTTAATAGACATAGCAGTTCCAGCAAGCGAAAATATCATAAAGAAAACCGATGAAAAAATACAAAAATACACAGAACTAGCATATGAAATAAAACGAATATGGAAATTAACAAACATAAAAATATTACCAATTATAATTTCTGCAACAGGATTAATACCTAAGGAAACGGTAAAAAATTTAAAACTAATAGAAGCTGAAGATACACTGGCAGATCTGCAAAAATCCGTTTTGCTAGACACAGCACATATAACACGTGCTTTCTTAAACTAAATTCATTTTTTAATAAATAACATAGTTATATATACCCTTGGGAAACCCGCGTATATATCGATAAAACACGACAACAAGTTAGTTTAAAAAAAAAAAAAAATAATAATAATAATAATAATAATAATAATAATTTACAGGATAATATTAAAATAAAACAAACACAATATATTATATGTTTGTATATATACATACACATAAACACAAGTTAATCAATTTATAACAAAATATCTATTCATAAATATAACTATAATAATTATCATAACACAACAAAACAATATTCTAATAAACAAAAGTAAATATTTATTTATTAAACAAACAAAATATTGTGTTAGTTTAATAAACAAAAATAGTAAAAAGAAAGAAACAACAGTATATATATAATCTGCAAAAACAAAAACAGCAAAAAAATTTAAATAAAAAAAAAAAAAATCTACATATATGTACCTTAATGTAAAGTAATATTTAACAATGATTCTGCTAACTTACTACTTAATGTGTTAAACATATCAATATCATTGCAATACGTGTTTACATAAATGCACATTGACAAAATAGGTGACCCTAGATGATGGTTAGTCATAGCACGGTCTATATAAAATACAGTTCTAGATCTTCTATTTATTCTGGGCACAATAAAATTGAGTTTTAATAGCAAGTTTTCGTCATTAATTTGTCCATTTATTAATTTATATACAAACAATATTTGGGCAATAATTCGTCTTGATTGCAAAGCTGGTAGATTAAACTCATTTTGAAGAGCACTATTCATAATGCCACGATGTGGGTAGTTGCCATGAGTTCTGTAGTACACAGATTTTAAAAAAAAATTTTGTACTTTTTCTATTTCGTTTATGTACAGTGCAGCTGATGGATGCCAGACTATAGAGCAATATTCCAGCTTGCTTCTTATAAACGATTTATAAAAATTTAATAATGGCGTCGTATCAGTAAATGGTTTTGTATTTCGTAAAATAAAACCTAATGTCTTATAACATTCTTTGGTAATTTTCATTACATGCTGTTTAAATGTTAGTTTAGGATCAAAGTAAACACCTAAGTCTTTAATTAAATCAACATTCTCAAGTGGAGAACCATTTATTGCATACATATATAGTATATTAGTTCGCCTTCTACTGTATTGCATCACTTTACACTTATCAGTATTTAAATTAAGCTTGTTATTTGTTGCCCAGAGTTGTAGTGCATTTAAGTCGTTTTGTAATTGCGTACAGTCATCAAAAGTTTGTATTTTGCTAAACATTTTTAAATCGTCAGCGTAAATAAGACATTCCGAATTAATGGAATCTGAAATGTCGTTGACAAACATTAAAAAAAGCAACGGACCTAAATTTGAGCCTTGCGGGACCCCACTAGTAGGTATAAATGTCTTTGAATTTATTCCGTTAAGATCAACAAAGTTGACCCGGTTGTTAACGTAAGATGCCAACAAACTTATTATGCCATTACTTAAACCAAAGGAATGTAATTTTTTAATAAGAATATTGTGTTGAACTTGATCAAAAGCCTTAGAGAAACCCGTGTAAATAACATCAACATGATATTTTTCATCTAAAGCCCCTGAAACAGCATCCGTAAAACTACATAAATTGGTGACTGTAGATTTCCCTTTTACAAAGCCATGCTGATTTGATTTTAAGAATTTTCCTACGTGACTATATAAAGGTTTGTACAATAATATTTCAAATAGTTTTGCAAAATTAGATATTAACGTTAGTGGACGATAATTTGTCACGTCATTGCGATTTAAGTTCTTAAACACAGGTACAACTTTAGAACATTTCCAACAATCAGAAAATATTGATTTATTTAAAACCAAATTGTAAATATGGAGCAATGGTTTTGATAATATCTGGCAACAATCTTTCACTAGTAACGCTGGAATATTATCAGGACCCATAGTAAAATTTGCCTTTATAGATTTTGCTGCGTTAATTAAATCAGATTCGTTAAAACTTTTAATTGTGAGTAGAAGGTTTTGGTAAACATTTTGAGAATTTAATGAGTAAATACTATCTTTTACAGAATAAACTGATGAAAAATGAGTGGCAAAGGCATTTGATATGTCAGTAACATTGTGTAATTTACTATTATGGTACGTCATGCTAGCAGGTATTTTAGGATTTTTCTTTCGTTCATTAATAAATTCCCACATTTTTTTAGGATCAGTCGTTACTTTACACTGTACATCCTTGATATAAGCTTTAAAATCATTGTTTATATTTTTCGTAACAATACTTCGATATTCAGTAAATTTTCTTTTATTGTATCTTGTACCACTCTTAAGATATATCTTCCTATAGTGTTTTTTACGTCTTATATTAAAATAAGTATTACGACTATACCAAAAAGGAAACTTTAATACTTTGTGTTTTTTGAGTGGTACCGTTAAGTTAATAAAGTTATTAATAATTTCATAAAACACTTTACATGCCAAGTTTGGGTCACTACAATTAATTACGGAATTCCAGTTTTCCGATTGAAGCATTTCGTAAAGCCTTTTTATAATTATATACTACAGCATTAGATATTAAAGATTGTATAGGTACGTTATCCAAGTAAGTGCAACATATTTCAAGAGCAGGATGATGTGCATCTTCCCGTACTAACGGATGTGTGGTATGACTGACTGTGCACTTAATACTATGAGAACATATAAACAAATCAAGTAATCTATTATTTCTAATGTCATTGAACTGTACAGACCCATTAAAGTAATTAAAATTTGTGATGATATTAGACTTTGAACAATAATCTGATGGATATGAGGGTATATTAAAATCTCCAGTAATAATAAAATTGTCATTTAACACTCCATGTGATTCCAACTTGCTAACTAATACTTCATATGTTGTTAATGAAGATTGTGGTAGTATATACAAAACAATAACATTACATACAACAATTCCACAACGCAAGCTAATACAAACAAGATTAATATTAAAGTCATCAAGTTCTTGATCACAAATACGTATTTCATTCGCCGAAAAACTTGAGTTGACCGCAACTAAAACACCACTGCCATGAGACTTATCATTGCGAAAAACACTAAAGTTTGTAGTAAAAAGTTCATAATCGTTGACACATTCATTTATCTAAGTTTCAGACAGCATTATAATATCCAGTTCATCATTTGCAAGTAAGTTGTTGTAAAATTGAGTCGTTTTAGTGTTAAGCCCTCTCACATTTTGGTAATAACAATTTAATGTTTTTGACTGTTGGATGCTTGCAAGTTTTTTGTATTTAGTATTTTTGGTATCCCATTCTCATAACGAAGATATACATTTTCACCATTGTTTTTCTTAATTTTAAACTGATTTATAATTCTTTTCTTCTTATCATTTTGCCTGTGAGTTAAATCTTTGTTTATATACATGTTTGAAAATTGGGAACAATTTTTCAATTTATTGGCATTTCTTAAAATAAAATGTGCATCTTCAATAGAATTTAATATAATTTTTATAGGACGAGACGAGTTGTCGGAGCGCGGTTTACCAAGTCGAAACATCTTTGGCCTACTAGCCATTATTGTTTGATTACTGTCTATTGTGTTTAAGATTTTATTCACTTCAGCATTATCATCAATTGATGCATTATCAGGGATATTTGAGATGATTATATTCTTTTCGCGCTTCGTCTGTTTTCTTCTAAAATTTCATCAACCAAAACTTCAGAATCAATACTTTCTGATTTAGAAGATTTTAGCTCATTAATTTGAATTTCCAGGTTTAAAATAAGTTTTGACAGCGTTCCAATTTTTTCAGCCACATCAGATGTACAGCATGCAACACAAGTCCATTTAATTGTTTTTTTTTGAACAGAGAACTTTTTCTGTTATGCTAATACATAAATTGCTATAAATACTTTGAGATACAAAACATTTGATAGCATTTGCTTCAGAGACGACCGTGTTACAGCATTTACATTCCATACTTATAAATACAAAAAAAAAAATAGGTATAAAGAATTAATAGAGTTTACAAGGACACACACTTCACACCTAGGGACCTATCTAGGTGACTAACTTAGTACATACATGAAGGGCCACGGAAAGGAATTTACATAAATGAGTGTTAAACAAAGGAAAATTAAAGAATTATTAAAATAAAAAATTTAAAAAAAAATATATATATATATATATATATATATATATTTGTATATATATATAATTATAAATATGTTTTATAAAAGATTTAAGAATGTAAGTAGTATAAAATAAATGAAAAGTAAATAAAAATATTTGCCAGAACGCTTGGGTTTGAACCGCGGACTCAAGCCAACGCTTAACACTAGTCGACCACACACCAGACGCACTTTCAGATATACTAACAATTTAATAAAAAGCAATTTTGTGTTTTGATAATATTACAGTTACAAGTGGTGCAAAATGTTAGGTTATATAACTAAATATTAATATATCTAATAAATTAAGCACTTAAAGTATGAAATAATATATTTACGTTAATATCACAATTTTGCATATCCCACAGAACACAACATAAACGGTGTAACTTTCTATAAACTTGTTTAAACTATTAATAAAATCACCACGTTGACATTAAATGATTGCACCTCAATGTTTTTTTTTTTAGACGCTAAGTATTTCGGGTTCCAGGTTGGCTCCATTAAGCCCCTCTACTAACAAAATTTTAAAATTTGAAAATATCAAATTAATGCGCTCTTATGCGTTGCAAAAAAAAATTATGCGCCCATCTTTAAATATCATTTTTGAACAATTTTAGGTGGGAGGGGCAACTTAATGATTAGCCCCCCAGTAAAATTTTTCAATTTTGAATATATTATATTAATGCGCTTGATATGTGCTCTTATGCGCCGCAAAAAAATTTTATGCGCTCAATTGTAAATATGAGTTTTGAACAGTTTTAAATAGGGGGGGGGGGGAGCAACATAATAGCCTTCCAAGAAAAAAAAAAATGAAAATACTAAATTAATGCGCTCTTATGAGCTCCAAAAAAAAAAATTTGTTTATTTGCAAATATGATTTTTAAACAGTTAAAATTTATTGGAGGGGAGAGGGGAGCTAATTATTAAGTTGCCCTTCCCCAACCTAAAATTGTTCAAAAATTATATTTACAGATGAACGCATTTTTTTTTGCAGCGCATAAGAACGCATTTCAAGCGCATTAATTTGGTATTTTTAAATTTATAATTTTTTTCCTGAAAGGCCAATCTTATAGAACTGGCTAATTATTAAGTTGGCCTCCCCTACATAAAACTGTTCAAAAATCATATTTACAATTGGGCGCATAAAAAAAAATTTGCGGCGCATAAGAGCGCATATCAACTTAATGATTAGATTTTTGAACAATTTTAGGAGGAGTAGGCCACTTCACCTAAAATTGTTCAAAAATCATATTTAAAGATGAGCGCATAATTTTTTTTGCAGCGCATAAGAGCGCATTACAAGCGCATTAATTTGGTATTTTCAAATTTTCAAATTTTTTAGTAGGGGGAGGGGGGCAACTTAATGGAGCCTTTCAGGTTTATATTACAATCATAATTGGTTGCTAATGTAATAATCCGTTAAGGTAATTTAAGCCTATGTTGTAAAGACACTATATCTATGGGCATACTATACCAACCGGCAATTAAAGACTACAAAAAAGTTTACAACTTCAGCTGGGTACACCAGTACAGACAACTACTACCAAAATCAGTTACCAAAATAAAAACTGTTTTACAACTGAAGTCAACTCACACAACAAAACAAATAAAGTAATCAGTAGCCAAAACAGTAAAAGACACGCTAATTAAAAAAACAACAATACCCTTGGCGTTGTTCGTATCTTTGTTGCAAAACCGCAGTCATCAATACTTCTTACCTTAAAAAACTTCAACAATAAAGCAAAAAAGTTACACTTTGTACTAAACAAACCTTCAAAATTTTAACAAACAAAATGCTTTTAAACAACTTGGTTTTATTATATTATTATTATTATTATTATTATTAACGTAACTGATTCCGGACAAGCAAGTAATTTAGACAATTTGACATTGCGCAACAAAAATAGTAAAATCTATTGTGAAAACTTTTCAATATAGAGTTACTAGCGTTTTTAAGTGATTAATAAACTGAACCATAAAGTGCAAACTTAAACATCGTTTTTGGAAATAAAACACAGCACTAAATTTGATCTCCTTTTACAATCTACACAGTTGATAACAATGTTTTTTGCTAAAAACATAAAACCCAACTGTGGTCCAAGTTTGACCCTTCAACAGCAATAAAAACAAAAAAAAAAGGTTTTAAAATTGGAATACCGTTCAATCTAACAAACATTTTAAAGATAGGGAATTGGCATCAACAAGCAAAAAACAACCAAAATACCATTACCTAACATTTGGCCACTTTCGCGACACTTGATACAAACTGATCCAAATTTTACAAACACAAAAACTAAGAGTTTTAACATTTAGTATTGCCACTACTGTTGGTTTTATGCTACATTACATCGTACAATACAAACAAAACAAATGTTTTCTTTTTGGCCTTTTTACCAACTCAACCGCCTTCAGTCCAATTTTTAGAAAATTGCTAGTAATAGTAGCTCTAAATATTTTCAAATTATTTGATAAAGTATGGCATCTTAATCTTAATAACAAGTTTTGTTGTATATGGTTTTAACCCCAAAATTATAAATGCTGGTGTTCCTCAAGGTTCTGATCTTCTTTGCAACTTTATTTTTTATTTACATTAATAAACTTCTTTAAAAAACCAAAAAGTTTATAATCTATCCATAGTTTTGCAAATAATAAGACCTTTTTAACATCATGCTTTCCTAAGACTATATCCACAAATATGACAGAACGTCTAGAAATTTCTGGATTAGATTATGTAGCATCTATAAACAATAAATTTGAAACAATATCTGAATAAAGTACCTCCAATTTAGTCAATTTTAACTCTATAAAACTCAAACAAAACTCAAACAAAACTTTTAACTATTTGAAGAGCATGTTGTTGATATAGCTTTAAAATATCTAGAAAACTAAGATTTCTTACTAGATGTGAACAGTTTTAACTATTGCATATATATTAGATTGGTTTAAAAAAATGTGAAAACTCAAAAGAGCACTGCTTTTAATTTTACCTTACTTTACCTTTACTTAAATAAAAACACTATTAGAGTGCTTTGCTACAAATTTGATCTGTACTACTACTATACGTCATTTAAAAGCTTTTGTCTAACAATTCAGACAAAAAATATTGTTCTAAGCCTATCTAACATCATTTAACCACAAACTTAGTTTTAGGCTAAAAGCATAAAATATGATATAAATACGTTAAGCTCCGAGTCGTCAACATTCCACTAAATAACAAAAAAAAAGAAGATCCGATTGAATTCAAGACTGTAAAATCTGTCTCAAGTCACTTCTTTCAACTCGACGTACATCTCATTATCATTAATACACTTTGGAGAAGTCAATAGCCAAAATTCCTTTGCCCGCATCTGGCCACTCTTTGCCTCCAACAACAATATAGATTTGTGCAAAAATTTAAACAATAATAAAATATAAGGTTGCTTAGCAACTAGTTTATAAAATGTCAACGCATTAACCTGCTTTACCGTCCAACTTCTTAGACACCTTCACTGTAAGCTCCTGCTGCTTCCATCCTATTTTTGAAAAACTGCCGATAATAACTAGTTTAGTCAAATAAAACGTCTATACTATACAAATGTCACATTAACACGTTTGCTGTAGAGTAAGTAACTAGGCTCCTTAACCGCCACTACACTATTATTACACATATTTCTATAGAAAACTTGATTTTAGAAAAAAAAAGATAGTAAACGGCAATGTTTAAACCTTTCTGGTACCCAGAGTACAAAACTGGAATAGTGCCTTCCTTTGAGTATCAATTTAGAAATTTAGTATAGTAACATATGCATGCATAACATGTTTATTCAAATTTGATCTTATGAAATAATTGACACAAAGTTGCCAGGGTTAGCCCAGTATATAAAAAGGCCCAGTTAAAGAATTTTTTGGGGTCAAAAAAAAATTGCAATTATAGAAACCTAAAAAGAAATTTACTCATAATGAAAGTTGACAATTTATATGTTAAAGAATTATACACTTTTTCAAAAAATTGATAAATAATTTGTCAAATTTGACAGTTTATACAAATAGATTTGTCAAAAAAGAAGCCTGTACTTATTTTTTGACAAAATCTATTTATTGTGGCTTGTAGAAATATTTCTGATTGCTTTTAATGGCGTCATCATTAATTCAAAAAATCTGCCGGTAATCTCTTTTTGTACTACAGGATCATCTAGTAATGTAAACTCAATACCAAGCTTCGTTAATTGTATTTTTATTTGTCAATATGTATTATTAATTATAAATTTTACATTTACTTTCCGATAGAGAAAATGTATGACGCTGCAATATCGAAATGAGTGCAGAATAGAGGTTCAGTTATACACTATCTTAGAAAGGTGACAATTGATTTATCAAACTGTAGAAAATAGTTTATATGTAAAGCAATTTATTTATTAAACTAACAGTCAACAACTCATATAACAGACTTGTTGAAAAGAATATTGACAATTTGTTTATAAAGCAGTTTATATCATGTCACAGATTTGTCAAGGATAATGTTGACAGTGTATATATTAAACAGTTCTTATGCCAGATTTGTAAAATAGTTGACATTTGCTTTGTCAAATTGACAACTTATTTTATAGACGTTACATATAACGGATTTGTTAGACAATCAATAGGTTTGTCAAATTAAAAGTTGACAGTTTATATAACAGATTTGCAAAACAGTTAAATTGACAAAAAAATTAATAAATTGGCATGCAAAATGTTGTATTTAGTTAATAGATTACAAGTCAAGATTGTAATATAGAAAACAATTTCAATTTTATTAGTTTATCGAATTTGTAAAACAATTGACATATTAAATTGACAGTTTTACAACAGTTGACATTTGACAATTCATCGGTCAGATTTGTGAAACATTTAATAAAAGTTTTATCAAACTAACAGATTTGTCAAAAATAAATTAATATCTTTTCCGATTACAAAACTGAAACAGTTAACAGCTGTATTGTCAAACTGACAGTTGGCAGTTCATACAGTAAAATATATAAATTTGTGTAAAAGTTGACAATTGCTTGGTTAAATTACAAATTGGGTGAGACAGTTTTTTAGTTGAAAACAGATTAAAATTGCTTTTTTCTAATTAAGTTTTATCAAAAATTAAGTTGATAGTTTATAACGTTTGATGGAGATGGTTGATGGTTGTCAAAATTAAAATTACAGTTTATATGTCAAATAACTTATATGGCTGACTATGACACTTGGCAGATGTTGAATTGACAGTTGAGAGCTCAAATGACATATTTGTCAAACAACTGCTTTGTGAAATAATTGACAATTGTTTTGTTAAGTCGACAGTTTGTTTGATAAATTTGTAAAATAGTTGTTTTGTCAAAAAAAGTTTCTGTATTCTAATAAAATATTTTATTTAAATCTCAAATGATTTAATGTAGAATTTAATTATTTGACTCTATAAAACAATTTTGTTTTACTGTTAAACTTAAATGATTATTTTAATAATGTTTTGTGACTAGTTGTAGTTTTAATAATTTGAATTTTATTACAATCGATGTAAATAAATTCAACTTCGATAGAAAAAGATACGTACTATATTTAAAAAGCTGTAATTCTGTCCATAAATTGTATAAAAATAGTTTTTGTGCCATGTTGTTTTGTAAAGTAAAATAAAAACCCAGTAAAATCGTAAAAGAGAATCCAAGAAGAGAAAAAAAAAACAAATAAACATAAAACACTCAATTATATTTTTTCAATACTTTCCCAAACAGGAGCTTAAATCTTTGACACGTAATCAGATGTCAGATATGAAAAAGTTTTTCGTAGGTCCGATTTTCCTTTCCCGAGAAGGAAACTCTCCGCCTGCATACGGGGTTGGAAATAATAAGAGTACATCGCTTTAATACGAGCTCGAGTTCGGTTATATCCCCTTTAGTATACACAACATAAAAAGTTGTCCGTCGGGGGTTGGTTGGTGGGGAAGGGATGTTGGGTTGTGGGTGTAGGGATCGTTGAGGGTTTGGGGTGGGGGGCTACACTTGTCATTGGGACGCGCACTCTCCCACTGCCTGCTGCCTGCCTGTGCCTGCTAGTAGTGGAGCGCGCTCGAAATTCGAACTAGAGTTTGCCTAGCAGGGAATAAGGTTTCGGATAACTCTCGGGGAAAATGGTTTTCTATGCACAGTGAAGTAATAATACGGCTGCGAAGAAATTGCTTATATACCATAAAGGACGTTTATTAATGTTTGTTACTCGCATTATATTTTCAATCTACTTTAAATATTTATTTTTTTGAAGACGACAGTTTTTAATTAGTTGAAAAAATAATTGCAATACAAATTTTATTGTGTAATAAAATTATCATAACATAAATCTTTGTAATAGTTTTATAAAAAACTGCAATTGTAACTGAATTAAAAAATTTCATTAAACTTATTTAAAATTAAAAATTAATTCCAAATGTAAAATTACTAGAGATGTGCAAAAAGTATCTATCCCATGACAGGAATATTCAAATCGTATCAGATCTGTGATCATAAAATTTTTACTTATTATTTGGCATTAATATAATAGTTCCAATTACGGCAAGTTTACAAAAATCTAAATCCTTAAAAAACATAAATTACTTTCTGCTAAATAGCAAACTGTTTATAATACTAAATTATGTTACTGCAAATCTTAAAAACTATAAAAAAATAGATACTTGAAAAAGTAAATTAGAATCTATTAAAGAAAACTATAAAATTGGTAGATTTATATCAGTAGCTATCCAAATTCTGTAACTAAAAGTTATAATTTATTGGAGGTGATTTAAAAAAAAAACAATTTAAATCAAAATTTGATTAAAAAACGTATAAAATTTGAACAAAAATTTCATTTACGACATTTTTTTTAAATTGTTCAGTATTCTATTTATTGCGCAAAAAATACAACACAATTGCACATAACATCAATTTATTGTAAGAAATTAGTCAAAAATATAATATAAACTTGATTCAAAATTGCATAACAAAAGTACCTTCACTTAGTGACCACTTTTCATTAATATCTACAGATTCAAGTTTATCTATTACATCATTAAGTACTGCAAAGCCTCCCAATTCAAAATTTAGTGTCAAATTTCGGATGACATTACTATGCAATTGTGCATATTATATTCAAATGACACATTTAATGATTTTATCTCCTTTTTAATTCAGTCAATAGACTTAAATTGTCCTCTTCAATGTAAATTTAAAAAAACATTTAACTAAAAATAAAAATGGTTAACTCCTCAAATTATAAAAAAAAGAGTTAAAACAACTGTATTGGTAACCAAAAATTGTGCAATCTTTAAACAATATTCTTAATTACTGTAGCAAAAAGTACCAAGTACCAAACTGTTTCACCAAATTGATACACAATTTTTTTAAATTTCATATTTTATTATACATTCACAACTATAACAATTCTTATTTTAGAAAAATAACTTATAGCACAATAAATGGTCTACTAAATTTGATGTTCAATAAAGTACTGACTCTTAAAGTTTAAGCAAATTTAATATAAAATTGAAGGTTTTAGATTTTCATATATTACATTTTTTATTTTTTTAAGATTACTATTGTTTGCCCGGTTTGATCTACCTTCTGCTATATTGTTTTGCTACACATGCAACAATTTTAGCAAAAATATTAACAACATTGCTGAATAAAAATCGCTTCTATTTACAGAAATTTATAAAAACATAGGTATTTGAAGTTGGATTACAGTGCCTGTTTTGTCTCTAATGCTCAGTCAGATCTTCAAATCTGGGTTTGTACTTTCTCAACTATGTGCAAGTACCTAAAAAGCTTCCATGTAGTTAATTTAAAGTATTCTTGTAAAACTTTTCAAACCATGTGGGGTTCAAAAACTTAGTTAGCGTGTTCTTCAACTTAAATTTAGAATTGGTAGTTTATATATCATCCAACAAAAAAAAGGTTGTCAAGTGCTTTGAACATTTGGCCATAGAAATTTGCTCCAACTTTATGTCCGTTTTGGTGAACACTTTGGATCAAAATCATTTATAAAGTTTAAAAAAAGCAAACCCGTCTTGAATTACGCAGTTGAATAACTAATAACCAAGACAAAACTATAGTTTTCTGTTTTTTTTTTTAATATTTCTTATCCGTAAACACTTTTAAAAGTGCCGGTTTGAGATTGTATGCTGCAAGCAGTACGGCAGGTCTAACCAGAAACAGTTTCTTCAAGTAAGAATCAATCTTTTTATTTTCTTTATTTGTTATAGAAACTTACTGCGCAGTCATTAACCACCACTATCGCTCTTGGTTGGTATTTATTTATATTTTATTATAGTATAAGAGTTTTGCTGCAGACAATCCAAGTTTGCGCAAGCATTGCCTTTGTTACTTTTTTTCCAAGTTCCAAATTGGGCAACTTGGTTTTTCTTTAAAATAGTTTTAAAGAGGCGAGTTTTCCTGTCCAGGCTGACCAGACATACTTTTTTTAGTAACATATACTGTTTTTGAAATTAGAATACTCTTAACTCTTTATAATTCAAATTAACAAAAAATATACTCTTTTCTCAGTTGATTCCTAATAATTCTAATTCTTTAAACAAACATATTTATATATTAGTTTTTATTTAAAAAAGTATTATAAAACAATTTGCTTTTGAAAGTATTAAACTTCACTGCCACATTTTTTATCCGGCTTCTAAACAATTTTATCTTTATAATTATAAATCAGGCTTTTAGAATTAAAAATTCAGTAAACAACGTGTTAAAATTTATTCCCAAACTAATAATCTTTAAATTATAAATCCGGCAGTTAAAACCGTAAATCCGTCTTTGAAAGTGTAAATCCGTTTTTGAAAGTGTAAATTTGGCCTTCAAAATATTAAATGTATTAGCTAAACAGTAAATCCGAC
This sequence comes from Tachinus rufipes, assembly GCA_963932245.1. Classification (NCBI taxonomy): domain Eukaryota; kingdom Metazoa; phylum Arthropoda; class Insecta; order Coleoptera; family Staphylinidae; genus Tachinus; species Tachinus rufipes. The sequence continues at coordinate 7,035,633 of OZ010743.1, forward strand.
TTTTAAATTATAAATCCGGTCTTTAAATTATTCGGTTTTAAAAAAGTTGATGCGGTTTTCAAAAAATATTTAAATTCTACTATCTAACTGTTAACTCAGTTTTGAAATAATAAATTTAGCGTTTAAAACTGCAAATCTGGTTTTCAAAAGTATAACTCCTGTCTTTATATTGTTAAATTTTACTGCCAAATTGTTAATCCGACCATAAAATTATAAATTCAATCTTTAAAGTTGTAAATCCGGTCTATAAAACTGTAAATCCGACATTTAAAAGTATAAATTTATCACTCAAAATTAGCAATTTAGTTAACAATAATTTGGCTCTAATAAAACAAAGTCAAAAAACTTTAATTTATGACCAAAATAAAACAAATTTGTAACTTTAAAACTGTAAATCCGGTCTTTAAAATGCAAAGTGTTAAATTTGACTACCAATTTCAAAATCTTTCATTTAAATTTATTAAAAGCTTTAATCTAGCATTCAAAAAGTTAAATTTTATTTTATTGCCAAACTGTTTAAATTATAAATCCGTCCTTAAAAAATGTAAAATAGATCTACCAAACTGTAAATTTAGCTTTCAAATTGCGGATTTAAAAATTAAAATCTGGCCACCATTGTATTTAATCTAATGCTAAACCGATAATCCGCTCTTTAAATTATAAATAGCATTTAAGCCTGTAAATCCAGTTTTTAAAAACCAAAATCAAAAAACAAAACGATTGAAAAACGTAAAATTCTATTTATAAAATGTTAAAAACAACAAAATATTGTCTTGAATCATTAAAATATTGTCAGAAAGCACCAAAATCCAATCATAAACGGTTGAAAAGTATAAAATTTTATTTATCATATTTAAAAAAATAGCAAAATTTGGCGTTTAAACTGTCAAAAAGTAAAAGTTTTTAATAATAAAAAGTAAAAAATGAAAAATATTTTTGAAAAAACGGCAATAAATTGGTAAAAAAAGCAAATATTTGTTTAAAACTGTTAAAAAGTGCAAGGTTCTATTAAAAAAATGTCAAAAACTGCAAAAACTGTCAAAAGATGCAAAATTTTAGTAATGAAATTAGAAAATCCGGCCACAAAGTAACAAAATATTGTCAGAAAACATTAAATTTTAGTCTTAAAACCTGTCATACAAAATTTTGTTTATGAAATGTCTAAAAAGCAAATGTTTGTCATAAAATTTTAAAAACAGTGATTTTTTTTTTCATAAAATAACAAAAATACCAATATTCGGTTACATTCTGTTAAAAAAATCCAAAATTTTATTCATTAAATGTCAATACTTGCAAAATCCGTCTATAAAATGTTAACAAGTGCTAAATGTTATTCACAAGATGTCAAAAATAACAAAACTTGACTATTAAGTATCGAAAAGAACACAATCTCTTAAAAATCATCATAAAATGTCAAATATCAAAATATAGTCAAAAAGCACTATAAGTAAAAAATTGTATTTTTGAGAAGTCAAAAATAGCAAAATCCGTTCAAAAACTGTCTAAAAGTACAAGATTCTATTTATAAAGTATCAAAAACAGCAAAACCCAGCTATATGCTGTTAAAATCCGACCATAAACTGTCAAAAAGTGCAAAAAATTTGAATAAAATAGCTAAAATAACAAATCAAAATATTTTCTAAAAAACGGTCATAAATTGTTGAAAAGAACAATATTTTATTTATAAAATTTAAAAATATTAAAATCTGGCCATAAAATATAAATTTCTATCTAAAAATTCAGCCATAAACTGTTAAATGCAGCCATAAAATATTAAAGTTAAAAAATCCAACTGTTAAAAAGTGCAACATTTTATTTATAAAAAAATTTCTAAGTCGTGTGCTAAACTGGCACGTGAATGCATGGAAAAAATCGTAAATGATTTTTCAAGGTAGATTGAGAATAAAGTAAAGCTTTGTCAATTCCGTGATTGCGGACAGGTAGAGATTTTGCTGAGTTTATATAAAATGTTGTACCTAAATCTCTATTTAATCCAAGTTTTAATTTTGCTCAATTTTTTTCTTAAATTTTATCTAGAGATAACTTTAAAAGTAGTAAGTTGTAGGTTTTGTTTTAAATTAAATACAAAATGCGGCCAAAGAGGATTTAAGTCCGGCTACAAAGTAATTTGGCAAAAAACTTTGATAAACTGCCTTAAATTGATCAAATTTGGATACATTCTCAAAATAACATTTAAAATCCATCTTTTGAAAATTAAAATCCGGCGCAAGAGAATTAAAACCCGTCTATAAAGTAATTAAGTCCGGCCAAAACAATAGTAATCAGCAAAACTGGTAAAATACAAACATAATTTTTAAAATCTGCTCAAAAATTGTTGAAAAGTGTAATTTTGTTTTCATAAAATGTGTAAATAATCACATTAGCACTAAAATCCGGCCATAAACGGTTAAAAATACTAAATTCTATTCACAAAATGTTAAAAATAGCAAAATATTGCTAGAATGCAACAGAATCCTGTCATGAACTATTGAAAAGTGCAAGAATCTATTTTTTGAATGTGAAAACCACCTAAATCCGGTCATTAAGAGTTGATTCTTTTTATATAAAATAAAAAATATTAACATCCTGCATTAAAATGACAAAACATTGTCTGAAAACACCAACATCCTGCCATTAAGCGTTAAATAGTGCAAAATTCTACTCATAAAATGTAAAAAATAGCAAAATCCTGTTATGAAATATAATAATATTAAAAAAAAAAATCTCATATTGGGCTAGAAATGAGTTGCTATTTAAAGTTTAGTAGTTTTGACATGTTAGAATTATAAAAACTATTTTTAACAAATGACATACTTCGTTAAAATCGACTTGGTAGTAAAAAAAATACTGCAATTTGACGTTTTTGAAAAATTGCAAAAAAATTATTTACAAAAAATGGAAACAAAATCGACAACTTAAAATTCCAAACTCCATAAACTTTAAAATAAATTTTTCTACCTTTTGTAAAAATTTTACAAAAATTTATTGCCAGATTCGAAATCTGACTTTTTTTTAGTTTAAACATGTTGACGTTAAAGATGCTGGTGTGGGACCAAAAAGTACAGCAATTCAGTTGTCGGAGTGCAATTTTTCTAAAACTTATATAGTTCTATTTTACAAATTTAAGGGTAGAACGGTTAATAACATACTCTTTTTTAATTGTAAAAATCCGGTCACCCTGTTTCTGGCTCTCTGGCAGTATGTGAAAACTGTATAATATATATATTTTTTTTTTGGCTGCAGATAGTACGACACATTGATTCCAGTTTGTATTAGCAGGCGATTCTAGTCGATTTTGTATTCTAACTCTATGTTAACTGTTTAACATCTTGCCGTGTTTTTAAATTATCCTCTAAACTTGTGGGAGTTTTTTTTACTATAATTGCCATTGTAGTCACGGTTTTTACTTGTGGTAAAGTAATTTGTTTCTGAGGAAACGCCTGTTCAGCCAGTGCACTCTAAACTATTAACACTCTCTGGAGTGGCTTACCCACCCACACAGCCAATTGTTTGTTATCAAGAAGTTGCATCACGTCCATCTCTTGTAATTAAGTGACTTTTGACGATTGCAGAGAGGTTAAACATTAAACTTCTAGATAACAAACATTTGGGTGGGTGGGACACTCCATATTATGATAACAAGTCAGTAGTTTGGATAGAAATGGCCCACCCATCCACCCAAGTGTTAGTTACCAAGAGATTAGATTACAACCGTCTCTTGTGATTAAGTAACTTTTGACGTTCGCAGTGAGGTCAGACAGTAAACCTGTTTATAACAAACATTTGGGTCGGTGGGTGGGCTACTGCAATCTAAACTATTGACACGTTCTCATACTCTAGAGTGTGATTAAGTGACTTCTGACTTTTGCAGAAATTTCAAATATTAAAAATTTTAATAACGAACACTTCAAAGTGTCGGATTCACTCTCACGAGGAAAGCGCCTACCGACTAAAAACCGCCCCATTTTGAGTACCGGGAAGTTTGAGACCTGTGCTCATAAGCCTTCCATTGGGAGAAAATTAAGGGGATGAATAGAGGTAGGAAGCCGTATAGGCTGTGGGGTGAGGTTGTAGGTTGTGGGGTGAACCCACCTTGTTAGATTAGGTTGACCGGTCTTCGATAGAAGTGGCCCTGTTTGTCCGGCTCTGCCAATCTGGCTAGATCAGTGTTCGAATGAATCGCTAAATTCGTAAAATATTTCTCAGCGAGCGCCTTGAAATGTTGTCGTAACGGAGTGATGCCTAGGTTGTTGTGAATATCTGCATTCCTAACGTACCATGGCGCTCCTATAATCCAACGAAGAGTTAGATTTTGAAATGCGTCAAGACGCCTTATATGACTGTTTGCCGCTGTTCCCCAAATTGGGTAACCAAACGTCAATTGCGGTCTAATAATAGACGTATACATTTGGAGTTTGTTCCGAATCGCCCGCTATCCCTGCGGAGCATTGGGACTAACAGGTTTTTTGCCAATTTGGCTTTATCAAGAACAGCCTGAACGTGCAATTCGTACGTTAGACCTTTATCAAAAGTGATCCCCAAATACTTTGCAGCATTTGACCATGGAATCGGTACATCATCGATGAAGACGTGATCATGCAGTTTAGTTCGTCGCCGCGAAAAGAGAACAGCAACGCTCTTTTCAGGATTGACCTTAAGCTGCCAATCATTACACCATTCTTGGAGATCGTCGGTTGCTTTTTGAAGTCTTGTGGTAACCACCATAGGCGACCTTGAGCTGTAGAGAAGTGCCGTATCGTCGGCTTATTGTGCCATTTTAACCCCGTGCTTCCAGCCCGATGGCATGTCGGCAACAAAAAGGTTAAATAGCAAAGGCGAGAGAAGAGAGCCTTGAGGTACCCCTGCCGTAATCGGCCGAGAGGTCGAAACATGATTTTGAAGCTTTACTGCTAAAGTTCTGCTGTCAAGATACGAAGCTATCAGCTTTATGAGCCGCAGTTGAAAGTTAAGTCTATGTAGCTTTAGAATTAACCCGTCGTGCCATATCTTATCAAAGGCCTTTTCGACGTCGAAAAATACCACCCCTGTGGTTTTTCTAAGTCTAAAGCCCTCGGTAATGTGATCTGTCACGCGGTTTAATTGGTGTACTACAGAGTATTCACGCCTAAACCCATGCTGATGAGATGGTAGAAGAGAATTTTTTTCTGCGTGTTCTTGGAGGTTATCCAAGATTACTCTTTCTATGACCTTACTCAAGGTGCATAGAAGATTTATTGGCCGATAGTTTTGAGGAAACAGTCGGTCCTTCCCATGTTTTGGGATATTAATTACGTGTAAGCCTTTCCAAGCTGAAGGAAAGTGCCATGTACGTAAGATTGCATTGGCAATATTGGTCAGAACCATTACTGCTTTGTGCGAAAATGCTTTAAGAGCTTTGTTCGGAATACCGTCAGGGCCTGGCGCAGATCGAGCTTTAAGTTTAGATAAGATTCCTCTGATCCGTGACGGTCGAACGTGGTTCAACGAGGTGTCGTCGTCAGGCTGTCCAAAAGGCGTTCCACCGCTCTTTCAACCCTTTCGACATGCTCCGTATCATCTTCCTCTTTCGAGGGGGAGCATTGGAGTTCCAAGCTGTCAGCAAACGCTTCGGCCTTTCCCTCTATAGAATATTGGAGCCCGGTCTCACCATGGATGACTGGTATCGGGACTTTTCTGTTTCTTAAGGCTTTGGCAATCTTCCACATCAGATTAGTATCCTCTGTGGTTGATTCCATCTTTTCCTGCCAGCACTGATTTTTGTGCAGCCTTATTGATAATCTAACTTCCTTATTAAGGTCGTTTAGAATTTCACGATCTAAAGGGTCGCGATGCCTTTGCCATTGATGTCTGGCGGCATTTCTTCTGCGAATCAATGCCTTTATTTCGCGGGATAATCCAAGTGGATTATTTGCCCGAACCTGATGGGTTTTAGATGCCAGTTCTTTGGCCTTATAAATGAGTTCGGTGAACTTTTCGACGGCTCCTTCGATGTCAGCAATCGTTCTTATTGGAACAATCCTTTCTATGCTATCTTCCAGGTATCTCGAGAAGAGAGGCCAATTCGTATGGGTAACGAATTGTCCTCCTTCCTCGCCAGATCCCTGTCCATAGAGTTCCAGAACTACCGGAATGTGGTCGGAGCTTAAGGCATTGATTGTCCTAACTTCAATTTGCGAGTTGACGTCCTTCAGGATTGCTATATCCAAAACGTCCCCTCGGTATCCTGCAAAGCTATAGTGCGTGGGATCGTCTGTACTCAGTACTCGATACTCTTTAGATTCAACATGACCTTGCAATACTCGGCCTTTCGAGTTGGTTACCCGACTGTTCCAAGCCGGGTGTTTCGAGTTAAAGTCCCCTGCTAAGATAGTAAGGAACGGAGAAGATAGAACCGCGTCGAAATCCGCCGTTTCGATTTGGTTAGTTGGGTTGACGTACCCAGATGCGATTTTGAGAGTGCCCAACCCTTGCACCTTCACCACTATCGCATTGGATTCTAACGATACAGTGTCTGGGGTCTCCACTTCGGAATGGTCTAGCGATCTCCTTGCAAAGATCACTGTTCTACGCCTCCTGTCCACCCCCGACGTTCCCAAATACGTGAAGGTATTTGGAAGCCTCAACGCCTGCCAAGGTTTGTGATTTGAATCACCAACCAGCATAATGTCGATATCGTGGTCAAAGAAGAATTCTTCCACATCGCCCATCTTTTCGTGAATGCTATTTGCATTCCAAAAACATACCCTTAGTAATACTTCGGGTGTATTATCCATTGTTCGGAAGACCAGTAAGACGTTTGACCATGGCCGTTATTTTCTGTTGAGACTTAATGAGCTCAACCAATAATTGGGCCATTTCGTTGTTCGCCTTGGATGGGGCTGGAGGCGCCACCATATCAGCGAATGACCTGTTAGGGTTTACTTCAACTGCAGGTTTGCGGGGACCTGAGCTTTGGGAAGCCTGAGATGGGGCCGGAACGGGCCCTGGCGCCGGAGCGGCTGCCTTTTTGTTTTTAGCCTGAGCGGCCATCATTTTGATGTATACCCTACATCCCTGATGATTGGCGGGATGAGGGCCTGAGCACAGAGCACACTTTGAGGGTGTGTCCTTTGGGCATGCCACCGACCTGTGGGGACCCGAACAGTTACGGCACACTTGGACTGCTTTAAAGCATCTTTTGGCGGTGTGGCCGTAGACCTGGCATCTTTGACATTGAGCGATGCCCCCGCTTTTCTTTTTTGGCTCCACTCGCACAGTGAAACCAAGAATGACCTTAAGGTCGCGGATCGATTGGCTCTTCTCCCCCTTTGGGAGTTGAACCGAAACCATGGAGAAGCGACCAAATTCGTTCCCCATTCTATGCACGTTTGAGGGTTCATACCCCATACCCTCTAGTGCCTGACCCACCTTTTCCTCAGTGAGGAAGAGCGGCAAGTCGCGAATGACCACCTCCAAGCAGCGTTCTTCAGGAAGAGCCCACGTGAAGTAGTTGGAGGTAGTTGTTTTTAGATAGGCCGTAGCCTTTCGATGGTCATCATTTGTGTCCGGAGTAACGCGGATGCCGTCATATGTATGCCGCGCCGACGCGATTTTTATACCGCTGTCCGCGAAGTGTTGGGAATATTTTGGGAAGTTGTCTTTGTCAGTAATGACAAAGGCCACTGGCCGCGAGGAAGAAGAAATGGGCTGACTTTGCGGGGGAGTACCGTCACAGTCGGGTTCTGGGTTCTTGCCCTGTGGCTTAAACCTGACCTCTGTGTATTTCCCCTTATTAGCGTTGTTGGCGGGGGCGGCGCCCTTTTTTTGGGTGTAAGACCCTTTTGCCGGTTGGCTTGAAGAGCCGGCAGGAGTAGCCTCTGACGACTGTTTGTGCACAGCACCTGAAGGGCGCTGGGGATTGACTGAAGGTCCTTTATTAGATTTTAAAGACTCACCCTGAGTCTTCTTCTTCTTCCCTTTGACCAAGGTGTACCCTTGGATGTCCTCGTCGGGATTGGAAAGAATCTGCACGTCGGTGACTTCCGACTGCATTGATTCGGGCTCCTGGGGGCGGCCGTTGTCGCTCTCGTCCTCTGAGAGCGTGGATGAGGCTCGGCGTTTCGTCGTGCCGTTTTCCTTTCCGGAGGCGGTTCCGCCGCCCCCCTGGGTGGAGACGGTATTGCTGCCCCCCTGGGTGGAGGCGGTATTGCCGCCCCCCTTGATGGTGGCTCCACCGCCCCCCTGGGTGGAGGCGGTTGTGCCGCCCCCCTTAGTGGAGGCGGCCTTGACCTCCTCTTCTTGGGTGGGGGCCGACAGGTCCATTGCTTCGGCGACGGCGGCGGCGTTTATAGCCGAGGACTGCCGGGCAATGATGGCGGATTGGTTCTCGATGATGGCCTGGAGCTCTTGATTTTGCTCCCTCATTGCCATCATCTGGGCGCTCAAGTCGTTGACTTGGCTTTGCAGGGCCTTGATGACATCCTTGGTCCTGGATTGAGACTGCGACCGGCTATGGGACCGGTCTCGGTGCTCGTTCTTCCTCCGGCGGTCCCTCTCCTCTTCTTCCTGGGTAAGCCGGCCGCCCTCCCGGGCGGCAGGTGGAAGTTCCCCTTTGGCTGCCATCGCAGTTGAGGGGAGCTGTAAAAAACCTTTTTCCGTTTTCTCAAGCTGGGCTTGAAAAAGCGAAAAACAGAAATTAATAAATAATATTAATAATTACATTCACCTTTCGGTGTTATAATTATTAATATTGAGTAGCAATAATAATTGCTTATTTAAGTAGGACTTGTAGAATCAGCTTGGCTCTCGCTAGAAGATGCTTCTCGATGCGTTCTGGTCGGCTGCTTGCAGTCGAATCGCTGCTGTATTTGAGTGGGTGGGTGTGACACTCCATATTATAATAAAAAGTCAGTAATTTGAATAAGAGTGGCCCACCCACCCACTCAAGTGTTACTTATCAAGAAGTTGAATCACGACCGTCTCATGAGACGATCCAAACTACTGACTTGTTATTATAACATGAAGTGTCCCACCTACCCACCCAAGTGTTTGTTATCAAGAGGTAAGAAATATAAATCCGGTTTTAAAAATCAACGCAGGCAATTGCAAAACTTGGTAAAAAGTTTAAAAAATATGATAAAAAAGTATTAAAATTTAAAAATAAAACTTAAAAATTAAACTAAAAACAACAAAATAAATAAAAAATAAGCAAACCTAGCTTTAAAATAAATAAAAAACACAAAAATCCGACTAAAAAATCTATAAATTTGTTAAAAAGTATCAACAATCGGTCAAAAAGTATTAAAATTCTGCAATAAAATGTAAAAACTTATTTAAAAGCACAAACATTAGTAAAAAATAGACAAAATTTTACAATAAAATGTAAAAATTTATTTAAAATACATAAACCAGCTTTGAAAATTATTGTAGGCAATCAAGTAAATTCAAAATTCAAAAATCCTGCAAAATTTGGTAAAAAATTCAACAAATATAATGAAAAAGTATTAAAATTTAGCAATGAAAAGTAAATATTAATTTAAAAATACCAAAATCCAACTGTAAAAATAAAAAATAACTAACTCAGGCTTTAAAATAAACAAAAAATACATAAATCCGCCAATAAAATTTATAAATTAGTCAAAAAATATCAGTAATTAGTCAAAAAGTACTAAAATTTGGCCATAAAGTGTAAACATTGGTAAAAAGTATAACAAACCAGTTAAAAAGTATCAAAATTTAACAATAAAATGCAAACATTTAAGTAAAAATAGCCAAATTGAGTTTCAATATAAATAAAAAATACAAAAATGTTGCAATAAAGTGCTTAAATTTGTCAAAATGTACAACAAATCGGACAAAAAATAACAAAATTTAACAATAAAATGTAAAAATTAATTATAAAAAACAAAAATCCGGCTGTAAAAAGTTAAAGAAGTTAAAAGAATCAAAACCTAATGAAAAAAAAAAAAAAAAAAAAAAAAAAATTTGGCAAAATGCATAAATTGGTCAAAAAGTATAAAAACTTAAAATTTAACAATCAAATTTAAAAACTGTTAAAAATTAAAATATCTAAATGCTAAATTCAAATTAAGGATTCAAAATAAACAAAAAATGCAAATACTCGGCCAAAATATGTCAAAATTAGTTAAAGGTATCAAAATAGTCTTAAAACTCGGCAATAAAATTTAAAAAATAATCAAAAAGATTAAAAAAATTGCCGAAAACGTAGAAAAAATATGTTTATAAAATGTCAAAAATAGCATAATAGCTCAGGTTTTGAAATAGACGTTAGCGGGTCCCTGGCCAGTGGGTTCTTCTACATTGCATCGCTTTTCTCTTGTTTGTTGTTATAGATAGCCAATATCAGCAAAAATAAATAATCAAAATAAGGATTTTTTTAAGAAAATTGTCCACAGATATCCACAAATGGATGAGTGTGTTTTTATATTGTTGTAATAATAATTGTAAATTGCAAAATGTTTTACAAATTATTTCTCAATAATAAAAATAAAATAAATTATAAATGCATGCAACTTTAAAAAATCGCACAAGCAGCAACAGTTCATCGACCATGCAAAAACATTAATATTCAAGACTGGTCTCACTTCTGTTTTATTTTCCCCCGATAGTTTCATTCTTTTATTTTATATTTCACCTTCTTTTGTATGCATCTTATACAAATGATTTTTTCTTTAAATGGTGTAATTATGATGAGTTATGTTTTTCCTCAAAATTAGCAATTAATTGCATACAAAGGAAATAATCACTTCCTATAGGCGCGATTATTTATTTATGGAAATGTATCCCTGAACAGTTAGATTCCAAAGATCATGCAACGTTATTTATGAACTTGTTTATGGGAAATCGAAAACAACTAGGAGAATGTGTTTGTGCGCTCAATGTGTTTTATTGTTCTTATCATATTTATTTGTAATGTAATGGTTTTAATATTATAAGCATAAAGATTAAGAAAACAAATTCTCAGGAAATTTTTATCAAGCTAAATAAATATATACTGAACCTAATAATGCCATTGTAAAAAAGACTTTTAACAATTTTTGTTTATCACAAAATCATGCCAGACTACTAACTGTTGATCAGAAAACATATCACAGATCAAAAGATAAGATTGAATCATTACTACTAATAAAATTATAAATAGCAATACCGTAAATGATTTTAATTTTTTCTCTCCATCAAGCATACTTTCTAAATAAAATTGACATTTTAATTGATCCTAAAAGCAATTACAACCACATATTTATATACGCGTCGTGATGATATATTTATTTACCAATTGAATCAATCCATTCTGACGATTTCTAGTCATAAAAACCGATTTAAATTAATTTAATTGATGCGAATTTATTTCTAAATGATTTCTCAATATTTATCCCAATTAAATTGAATAAATATAAAAAAAACATTTGTAATTTATGCATGTTATAAATTGATTGGGACATTAATAAGTGTAATTAGTGTAAATTTATGCGGGGAAAACTGTTATAATTTTGCATGTGTGTGCACAGAGAAAAAAAATGTTAATGTAAAGGTGGACCTTATTTCGAAAATTTCTAAAGTATAACTAATTATGTTAATTCGCGTGTGTAGTATTACATTTCATTAAACTAATTACGTTAATTAAATAAATTATTAATCTGGAAAGGCGCAGGCGAGACGGACTACTGCTGGGGCACAATGTACACATACATTACATTGTTATCTAGCTCTAGATGCCCATGTAACATGTTAAATTCGCATGCCACTGGCGTCAGCAATTCATTGCTGCTTTAACACTTCACATCGTTTCTAGTATATGACTATTATAACGCTATTGTATAGATGAATAATTTTTAAAAGCAAACTGTACTATACAGCATTTTTATAATTTAGTTAGTAAAATAAAAGGTTAGCTTTACAAATTGTATTTAATATTGCGTTTTTTTAATTATTCAGAGAGGTGGGTTCTTCAATTAAACACAAAAAAATAATCTGAAAATTGATTAGATCCTAGCTGATATTTGATGAGGGCCATAAATTACTGATGAATCTCTAGGGGAAATTGGGGGAGCGACATACAAGAAATAAGAGAAAAAGTAGTAATGCATTCGTAGAGTGTATTTTTTTGTAAAAACACTTGAGCGGTATAAATTGAATTAAATAATTTAGATTTTAAATGTAATGATAATATTATTGAATTAATTAAATAGTTACAAAAAAGTTGAATACAGCTTTTCAGGATTTGCAGTCACAATTATTGTCAAACGTTGAATAAACTAACAACAAATATTTAGTTTTTTTTTTACATTAAGATTTAATTAGTCAATTAAATGTTTAATGTTCAAAAAACATATTGACACTGCTGAACATTATTACCGCAGTTATCCACCTGGCAATGACGTGGTGGAATTCTGAAAGTCATAAAAAGCAAACGTTGATTTTGGATGTTAGTGCGTAAGTAGCATTTAGCTGGTGTCCATAGACATTTTTGTGAAGAACGCCTACAAGCGTTTGGAGTTGGTCCACAGCTTGCTGGGGTTAGTGCAATCTGGTTGAGAACAAACTTGTAGTCAAGTATGCACGTCCCGTAAAGTTGTCACTTCTTTATTATAAGCATAATGAGTGTTGTTGTTGTTTGATAGTCTGTCTACAAAGCACTCAATTTCTTGTTACTTACTGAATTACAATTTTTGGTGTTGAAGTTAGTGGTTTTGTTGACGTAAAGTTTGTCGGTTAACCTGTAGAGGCTATTTTTTACTTAGGTCTTTACTTTTGGGTTCTTCTTGGGATGCCTTTTTAAATTTTGGGTTTGTCCAAGTTTTGTTCCAACAATAGTTTGCTCGTAGTTTGCTCCGTGACCGCGTTTGTTCTGCTGTTCCAGTGGAACGCTATTATCATAAGGTTATTCCATTACTTGTTGGGTTGTTCCTTCCTTAGAGCGCAAATGCTCCACCGTTGTACTGCGCTTCTAAAGTGTTGGCTTATAAACTAGTGACCGTTATCCACCATTTTTTTTTTGGGTAGCCCTATCTGAGGAATAATTTTGTTCATTTTGCTAGTAGCACTATTTTGACCCAACTAATGCAAAGACCCATCATAGTGAGTGATACCAATTTTCCATTTACGTTGAGTTCATAAAACCGATATAGTTGATAGCTTTTTGTTGATTCGGTTTTGACTTTCAAACAAGTCATGCACTCTCATAAACATTTGTCTATTTGTACGTTTAGTAGTTTTGTCCCTTATTGGTTGTAGTTGGTTTGTGTTTGTTGGTACGTTTTTTGAAAACGGATAAATTTTTTAGTCTAGGAAGCACAGTTTGGCTATGTGCGGGTTTTGGGTTTGGCCAAGGTTTTGGTATAAAATCATCTATTGGCAATAGTTGTTCGGATTCTTCTACCAAGGCGGCAATGGAACTACTGTTTAAATGTCTGCTTAGGGCGTCGAGCAGCAAATTGGCACTGCCTAAAATATGCATTACGTTGTGACTATTTTGTAAACTTTGTCTTTGCGTCTGTCGAGTTTTTTAACCAAATCAATGCCCGGTCATATGTTTGCAGCGTCTTATCCTTTAAGTAAGTTTTTTTATAGCTAAAGTTGTTTCTAGTTTAGTTAGTTTTCCAATTTTGAGTAGCTCGAAACATACTCTCAAAGCCTTAAGCTTTGCAATTGTTTTTTGTCTTAGGGAGTCGTTTCTTTCTTTATCAATGTTAAGTGGTAGGTTAACGGTTAATTTTGTTAACACTGATTTAGTGCCCCAAGTATTTGACCAAATTTTTGTCAAATTTGCATTTTTGGTGTAACGCAATTGATATTTTTGGAGCCGGCATAGTTTTTTGAGTATATTACAATGTCGTCCAAATATACTAGCACAATGTTTCCTAGCAGTCTAGCCAACAACTCAATCAGGTGTTTATGACTTTTATTTATAGGAATCAGCCAGTAGCTTGTCATTTGATAAATTTTATTTAAGGCTTTGGCGTTTCCACAGTTGTTTAAGGTCTTCTTAATTTTTAGTAGCAAAACAGTTTTTGGGTGTTTTTGTTGAAGGCGCGGTAGTCCATGCAGAAGGTCTCTCTGTATGAATTTTCTAAAAAATTACAATTTTAATTGCATTGTCATTCCTGCCTAATTGATAATGATCTTAGTAAGGATTATTAAAAATACACATAGTGTGCCAGCCATATACAGTGAAAAATAATGTTCCTGAGACAAAATGGGTAAAGTGGGTTTAATATATCTGTTCCTACTTATGTTCTGAAGTGACCCGCCCAACTGCAAAATATCCGTCATCAACAGATTAAATACCACTATCACTTCTTTTGACATAGAAACTATTAATGCTTGCAGATAAGAACAATTTTTAATTTTTCATAACTAACACTTGGGTGGGTAGGCAGAAACTTCAGTTCAAAATATCTGTCCCTATTTATGTTTTGAAGTAAGCAATCCACCCGCCCAAGTGTCCGTCATCAAGAGATTAAACATTATCACCACCTCCTTTGACATAGAAACTATTAATGCTTGCAGAAAAGAACAATTTCCAATTTCTTGATAACTAACACTTGGGTGGGTGGCCGGAGACCACAGTTCAAAATATTTGTCCGTACTTATGTTTTAGGAGTGACAAACCCACCCGCCCAAGTGACCGTCATCAAGAGATTAAATATTACCATTACTTCCTTTAGTATAGAAAATTTTAATGCTTGCAGAGAAGAGAAGTGTCGGCAACCGTTTTACTAAATCCAATCCGTGTTGGTAACAAATCTTTCTTTTTGTTGGTTGTGACATTGCTCTACGCTGAGTGCTTAAAATTAAAGTCCCCGGCAATTATAGTGGCAGTTAAAAAAACCGTTTAAAAATTTGTTGTATTGATAAGGTTAGCTTGAAAGTGCCTAGCCGCGACACCTTTGCAACAATCGCATTTGATTTCAGCATAAGAGTGTCAGTGGCGTCCACTTTGGAATAGTTTGCAAAGATCACTGACTCACGCCGCCCATCCACCTCCGACGTTTCTAAATGCATAAACGTATTTGGGATTTTGTAGTTTAACTCATACACTAGCATGGCGTTGATGTTCTGGTAAAAAACTCTTCTATTTTGTCCATTTTGTTTTGAATGCAAATATTTCCTTTAAAAATCATTGAACTCGGCTAAAGGATCAATTATTTTAGTAAACGCCTTACTTTCTGTAATGTTGGCGGGATGAGGGCATATTTCAATGGTAAGGTCTTTGGGCATGCCAATAATTGGTGGGAGCTTAAACAATTACGGTATCTCACTTTTGTTCTACTTTGACTGTAAGAGTTAAAAGCTCTGTGAGCTCTATAATTTATGAACCTTTTGCTTTTTTTAGAAGTTGCACGAAAAACATTGGAAAACGATCAAATTTGTTTTTAAAAGCTTTTTCAATGCCTGTCCAACGTCTTCCTTCGTTTTCCTGCAAATTACTACTTTAAAACAACGCTTTTTAGGAGTTGACCAATTTTAAGAAATTGGTCATATTGAATTTAAGAAGACAGTTGTCTTTTCATGATCAGCGTTTGTAGCCGGAATTACCCAAATACTATCGTGGGTGTTGTGAGCCAAAACGATAGTTATTTTATTATCCTTGAAGTATTGGAAATAACCCATAAAAAATATTTTTCGGCTAAAACAAATGCCGGTGAGTGGGAGGTAAAAATAAAATTCTGTAGGGGTTGAGTAGGGTTGTTTTAATATTTAGGCTTTTACCTAAGATTAATAATTTGTTTTCCTTTTTGTTTGCAAGAGCGCCGCCGTTTATGGGGGCAAATAAACTGTCTTTTGCTTAAAGCCGGCAAGATTAACCGCTAAGGTTGTCTAGTAGCAGTCACTAAAAGCTACTGGAGTTAGCTGATGGCCCGTGAATTAAAATTAAAGATAAACCTAAATCTTTTTTTTTGCTGTTGCTGAACGCTGATGAATTTTTTTTTATCAGCAGTTGCGATGGGACCACTTTGCTAGTAGATGAGCCCTCCTTCTCAGGTAGGAGAGTTCTAAATAGCCGCATTGATTGCGTCTTCTGTAGTTGTGTAGAATAGAGTCGCCATAGTTCTTCAAGGAAGTGTTTGCTGGGCGCTTATGATTAAGGGAGTAGGTCACTTCCTCAACTTAATCATCCATTTTTGCAAGATTCATTTTCTCAGTTGAGGACGGTGAGGTTGGGGACCATTAAGTTGATAAATGCTACTATTTTGCTTGGATGGTGGCGTTGTTTATTTTATGCATTTTAAGAACTGTCTAAGTTACTTTTCACGCTCACAGAGTGTCGATTATAGCAATTAACCTAAAAACTGCTTAATTTGTAGCTTTGTGATTGACAAATGTGTCGTAGCTTGCAATTATTTAAAATGTTTCAAACGTTGACATATTTGCAACTAAAACTAATTTTTTTTTTAGAAAGAAATGTAATGTCTCTTCAATTCAGAGGTGTGTGGGATTCGTTCGTTAGTTTAGTAAGGTTCCTACTCACTAACTCTCTTCTCTTTCATCTTCCCAAGTTTTAAGATGGTATGGTATGGTATGGTTTTGTTGTTTAATCTACTTCTTAGTGTTCTGTTATTGCTCTTCTTCTTTCGCCCTTATTCTTTCTTTGTTATGATTTAATTTATCATTCCGTTGATGATATTCCAGTTTAGGCTACTGTCTAGCATAAGGTTAACCATACTGTCAATTCTAAGCTCTGTGCAGAAAACAGTCTCTGCCTCTTTTCTTTCCACAGGCCATCAGAGCTGTATCCACATCACATCCTCGCAGTATACGCATTTGTAATTGTTTATTTTATAAATTTTTTGTAGATAGACCGTAAAGCACTCGTGTCCGGTTAGGTATTGAGTGAGGAAGTATCCAATTTAGCCGTGTTTTTTTTCGATCCAGCCGGCGATGTTTGGGATTAGGTTATGGGTCCTCTTTTCTTTTTTGTCGACTTTTCACATTGTTTGTAAATTCAGCATTGTCTCTGTTCTTGCTCGCGCCTTGTTCTTTTATCCATGCCCTAAGCAATGCGTCTCTCTCCTGCCAAAAGCGTGCACAGAATCGTTCTAGCCCGTTGCACTCATTATCGGTAAGGTTCTGTATGCTCGGCAGACCGTGATGGCAACGCTTTTCTGTAGGTTGTTCAGTATTCCGACATATTTGCCGTATTTCAAGGCTTTCTTTCAAATTGGGGCTGCATACATGACGACAGATGTAACCACCGATGCCAGGATTCTTCTTTTCTCTTCTCTAATGCCTCTGCATCAGTCTACCCACAAACGCCGCAATTTTTTTTCTTTTGTGGTCACTTTTTAAACGTGTTTCGCAAATCTAAAAAAATGTATCAATAGTTATGCCTAGGTAAATTAAACTGTTTTTAGGGCAAAATTGTATCTGATCCCAGCTTAAAATTTACTTTTCTGCACTTCTTTCTGCCGATCATCATGATTGCTTCTGCTTCTTTAGTTGCCAGCTCCTGTTTATGGTCAGCCGTTCACTGGATAACTTTTTCTAGGCTGTTGTTTGCCGTGTCTTCCATTACGTCCCTGGTTTTCTCCACTATTAGCATCGCAAGGTGGTCTGCATATGCCAAGAGAGTCACTTGTCTGGAAACATCTATCCTTAGCAGGTCAACGTACAAGACGTTCTAGAGGTAGAGGCCCAGTACCAAACCCTGTGGTATCCCTTCCGTTATTTTGTGCTTGTTTCCTTTTTCATCTACAACTTTCCTATTTCTAAAGTAGCTTTTTATTACTTAGGTGAGGTGTTTAGAGATACTTTTCTTTTCAAAGGCTTCAATCGTTTTATTCCATACCGCCGTATTCAACGCGTTTTTGATGTCAATCGTTATTAGGGCTCATAGTCCTCTGGTCCTAAACTTTTTTTTTAATTTCTTTACCTGCGATGTTTTTGACGATTTCCATCTAAAGTAAGCCTTCCTTCCCTAAAAAAATGAGAATCTGACAAATTTTCTCCTTCTTTCAATTTTTTTTTCAGCCCTACCACAAACCTAACCTAACCTAAAAAAAAAGATTGATAAATGTGTTACGGCACGCACATAACCTGAAAATTGTAAACAATAAACTCGTTATTTTGCAATTTTATAAGCAAACAATGTGTTTAATAATTTTAAAAATTCTGATTTGCTGCTTACCAAGTGACAAATGTGTCACGGCATACATAAAACCTAAAAATGTAAACACAAAATTTGCTGTTTTGCAGTTTTTGTGTCATGACACACAAACAAAAAAATGTCAAATAACCAAACAAAAATGTTAGTTTTATGAGTGACAAATGTGTCACCGTACGCATTTAACTTGAAAATAATAATACTAAATCACGGTACACACAACCAAAAATATTGTCTAATATGTTTCTTTGTAATTGACAAATGTGTCACACATAACCTAAAAAATATTAACCATAAATCTGTTGCTTTGCCATTTACGTCTCAAAACACACATAACCAAAATCAAATTTAATATGTTACTTTGTGATTAAGAAATGTGGCACGGTACATAATCACCTTTTTGGCAATTTTTGTATCACAACACATACAATAAAAAAAAATCTAATTTGATGCTTTGCAATTAACAAATGTGCCACATATTTGCAATTACCGTGTCACGGAACCCATATAACCAAAAAATCACTTGTTTTGGATTTTTTGTGTCACAACACGCACACATAACCAAAAAAAAAAATTCAATTTGTTACTGTGTGATTAAAAAATGTGTCACGGTACACACATAACCTGAAAAAAGTTAATACAATTGACAGTTGGGCACTCATACACATAACCTAACAATGCTAGTTTTGACATGCTTGAAAAAACTTGACATAATCTGTTGTTTTGCTATATACAAAAAGATTATATTTTATAATTAGTCATAGCAATCGCTTAATCTAAAAATGCTTTCATACGTAAATTCTGCCAATTATTGTAAACAAATAATTTCCAAGTATTTAAAAACTGGTTTTGGTTGATTCATAGAATAAAATATAAGTCATAAAATAAAAAAATACCGAATTATTATTACGTTTTTTATAAACAATTCATGCCAAGAAATAACATAATCAGTAAAACCGTTTAAAAGCGTGGGTGAGACATATTTATTACAAGGCAAAAAATGATAAATAAAATAAACATAAAATATAGTGTCTCTATCAAGCAGACCTTGAAATATCTGATTGCAAATGGAAAGAAATTGGCACAGCCAGTATATCTAGTTATAACTCAATGTCTACTCAACCGAATAAATACATATTTTTTTCATAATTTTTCTTAAAGTGCATTGTGTTGTGCATTTTCAATATAGGTTACGATATATTTTTTTATAATTTAGTAGAAATTGTGTCAAGATCGATAAAAAAGTTTATATTTCTTTGTAAGTTGTTAACTAATTAATTAATTGCAAAAGGTATTGTATTTATTTTGCATGGATTTAGTTTAGGTTTTATTGATTTCAATGCTTGTGTGTAAACATATTTCAAACAAATAAAATGTTATTGTTTTTTTGCAGTATCCCTCTCCCATGTTTGTTAATTAAAATAATGGTTAGTGATTTAGTATTGGTTATTAATAAGTAATGCAACGGTTGCGCCTGTGAATTAAATTTTAAGATAATGGCTTTTTGCTAGTAAAAATGAGATTAGGCAGTTTTTTAAGTTGTTTAATAGATTGTTGATTTAGGATCAATTTACATTCAATCACAATTTTTTTGGGTCAAAAGCTCAACCGCCACAAGTCACATTTAATTTATATAATAAAAAAAATCATTATTGTTACTTAAATATTTCAAACTATCGTCTGCATTTTCGGTTTTATTATTTCAGTTTAAATTATATCGTTAGAGATAGAGAAACTTTAAGCTTTTGCTTAGCAGGAACAATTAATGCATTCACCTTTCGGGTTCTGTCAGGTCCGAGAGAACTTTATAAATCAGACTAATTCCAAACGTCTGTTAGAAACGCTGAATAATGTAATATATTTGCAATGCGCCAGCGATGCACTTACTCAATACAGAGTGGATTATAAAGTAGGACAAGATAATATGAACATTCCTGACAATAAATCGAGCACTTCAAATAGATTAGATAACATTGAAAACCAAAACTAAAATTTTAGGTTTATAATAAATTAAACAATTCGTCATTGAAATTCATTTGATAATGGAGAAAAATTAAAGAGGGTTAGAGAATAGAAACACATGCAGGCAATACAAAACGTAATCTTTGGCGGTTGCATACGGTACAATACATTTTCTTTAAATTTAATTTTTTAATGAACACTTGGGAGACTAGGTCTGTCACTCCTGATCATGATTACTATTGAGTACCTACCTACCCTAGTATTATTATAAAAAAATTATACATTTCTGCTCTCAGAAAGTGTTAAAAGTCTTTGAAGGAGAAAGTGATATCTACTCTTTTGACAACCCACATTTGGGCGGTTGGTTTGATCACTCTAGATAACGATTACTAATAACGCTCTTCGACACAAACCTCAACGCTTAGATCAAGATTGGGTATAAAAATTACATCACCACAAGGAAGCTACTCAACGTATGCAACTTCAACGCAAAATTTCTGGAATAATGCTCCAGAGTGAAGAACAGAAGAGGAAGACTCCTCACTTTGTAGATAGCCAAAAATAGAACGGTAATTGCAGACGATACTGAAAGTCCATCTTCGAAGAACAAACAGACATCGATCTCACTATGTGTTCCAATAATCTAGTAAGTATCCGCTACGGGATTAAAAACGCACCGACTGCTAACAGAAATAGTGCCAAACACACAAAAGTTGAATGAGAAAAGATACAGAGAAGCATCGTGTAATTTAAGCCAAACCGAAAAACATAATTAATTTGTTTATGAGTTATTAAGTTCCACGATTATAAATTTTTAATAATTATTTATTGTTGATTAGTGCCTAATTCATGTAGATATTAATTTTTAACTCAAAAATATATTTCCCCGTCCCTCTTTTTCATTAGTTCTAATTAAATTTAATGTTACGTCACCGTGCTGGAAATTCTCGTTCCGCTCCTGCCGCCTCACACAGTATCTACCAACATCCTGCCATGTGACGGCATTGATGGTTCTTGCTCTTATCACAAGACTGGATTCTTACCGTTGCCATGACAACGTATATCCTGCGCGCACAGTTTCAAGCCCGACCGAAAGACAAATTATTATTTTTTTAATCAAACTTTATACTGAGTATGTAATTATTTTTTGAAATAAATTTTCATCAATCAATGTTGCACCAAAATATTAATTATTAAGAAAAGTAATATTATTAAAGCTTAGTTATAGTTAGTTTGGTTTTATCTATTTTTTTTTTCATGAAAGTTAATCAAATTGATAGTGGAAAATGCATTCTTATTGTGTTCGGGAAAAATAATTTAAAATATGTAATGGGCCATCGATTTTGCTATCATAGCGTTTTCTGCTAGAGACATAAAGTAAATTAAGATTGCTTGCTTGATAAACGTTTCATAGTTTCAAGGTTTTATACATAAGTTTTCTATGTTAATTATTTTAAAAATTATTCAAATAAAAACAGTATATATTTCAATATTAAATAAGGTTAAGGTTTGACACTATTTATAATTATAGCTTGAACTAAAGATATAATTAAAGGTCAAAAGAGCCACAATAGCTGTATTATACTCTAATGAGGATGACCGAAGCATGTGATGTGGCAATGCTCAAAAAAACCTACAAAAACGGCAGAAATAGGTTTTTTGGTAGAGTAAAGAGATTACAAACTTAGCATCCAAGCATGTATCACCAGATATAAAACAAACAAACCATCCTCAACTTGTTTTATTATAATAGAAAGCTTATCCTTTTTTGATGTAAACTACTAACAAGCCAGTTCAAAAACCTCTTCTATTTGCAAAACCAAAAACTTCTAACAAAAGTTAAAAAGTAAATAGATTTTTTTTAATGATTTTATATTTATTATTTGAAAATGTAATTGTTTTTACAATTAGTCCATATAGTTGTGATTAACATCTATTTACGTTCGTCATCAGCAAGCATACTGCAACTAGGACAACAATCACATTTATTACCAGTGATTAAAACAACACTTCTTACAGGACAAGCCTCACATTTTGCATTTACACAAGTACTCTCGTCACATTCTAAAAAAATATGTATATAATTAGTTATTAAGCATCAATAAAAATTTAAATAGACAAAAATTCTTTTTCAATTTTATGAAATATGTATTTTTATTATATTTACCAACACATTTCGCACAACATCTGCATTTACTGGGATTTGCAGAACGCAATCTTTCAGTATCTTTACATTCTGAAGCTTTTTGTGGTTTGCAATCTACGTTGTTACAAAAATCTTTAGGGCACCTTTTTGGTTTAAATTGTGCATCAGCACTTATAACCAAAATAAGTATAACGAAACGGAACAGCATCATTAAGGCACTGATATGGTATGACCTGATATTGTATTTATATACTAATTCAAGGTTAAATTTTAAGTTTGTTTTTTTGCTTATAAATATATTATAATATCTACTGATAATAATAGTTTGAAATTTGCAAAATTAATTATTAACTAATATAAGGCAAATAATTGCAAATCCTCTGGTCTAGGAGCGTTAAAAAAGATATCTGTGTAAATTCAATTAATAGTTTTTTTTTACTAATAATTTTTGCATTAATCTAAATACACAAAATGCTGGTTAAGTGCCACGTTTTGTCCGTCTGTTCGTTAATGTATTTTACCGCTTCTTTTATGGCAACTAATCAAGGTCAAGATCAATAATAAAACAACTAAATCCCAACAACAATAAAACTCGTAATGAACAAAATAATTTAGAAAGTAAAATTACTAAAGATCATAATTTGCAATACTAATTGATAAAACAGAAAACAATCTTCAAAGACTAATATACAAATTTTACCTTGTAGCAAAGAGGTACAATATGAACATCTTTTTAAATAAAATAAAAAACACGACATTTTCAAACAATCCAACAAGATGCAACTGGAAGTAGCTAGAATTTTTTAGGTTTTATTGCAAATTATTGAAAAAGACCTTCTCAGACGGTTTTGGAAAAAAGCGTACACAATTTTATCATTTTTTTCATTCTGTTTTAAACTGCCAAAAATTTCAAAATTATAAAAAGTCAAAAATAATAAAATTAGGTCATAAGGTATTAAAAAATTTAAAATAAATAAAATTTGACCAAAAACGGTTCAAAACTATAAAATTCTATTTATAAAAAGTTAAAAATAACAAAATTCAGTCTTTAAACATCAAAATGTTGCCAAAAAGCACTAAAATCCAACTATAAACTGTTAAAAAGTGCAAAATTCTTTTTATAAAAAATAAAAATAGCAAAATCCAGTAATATTGCCACAAGAAACTAAGATTGAACTTAAATTATTAAAAGTACAAAATTTTATTTATAAAAAGTCAAAAATTGAAACCAAAATCCGACCATAAACTGTTGAAAAATGTATTGTTGTTTAGAAATCCCAAAAATAGCAGAAGTCAAGAATGAAATATAAAAATATTGTTAGAAAGATTTAAATCCTAATCAAAAATTGTCAAAAAAGGCAAAGTTTTATTTATTGAATGTCAAATATATTATAATCCGGCCATAAAGTATAAACTGCAACATTATATATATTTATAAAAAGTATAAAATGCCAAAATTTGGTCATAAAATTCTAAAATAATAAAAATTCGTCTAAAAATGGTTGAAAAGTGCAAAATTTTGTTCATAAAATGTCAAAAAAAGCAAATAAACTGTTAAAAGTGTACAAATATTTAATAAAAAATAGCAAAATCTCTTGCTTATAAATAAGTACGCCATTGCAGTTTACTATGCAAGGGATCTTATTGCTGATAGATAAGTTGAGATGCAGTAGTTTATTTAGGAAGCCCTGTTAAATCTGAATTTTGTCATATCAAAAGAGCAGATCGGGTTTTCCTTTTTTTGCTCATTAGGTTTGCAAGCAATTTTATACAACCAGAGCAGCCTTGAAAAAAATTTGAGTACTTCTTCTTCTGCATTGCTCAAAGCTCAACTGGCTAACGTATTTGCATCCTTAGGGCATTCCGCAAGTTAGTGGTGCATTTTACGCAATTGAAATCACTAAAACACTACAAGGCAGGAGCGGAGCTACATGTAAGCAAAGATATGCAATGCGGAAAAGCCCACATGCATAAGGGGCCCTCCGACAATTATTTCACAAATTGCCCCCTCCCCCCCCACAAATTTAAAATTTACAAAATAAAAGTTAAATAAATAACAAAACTGTATTTTTTTTTCAAAATTCTCTATGTCTATAGGCCCTTTTCAATGTTTTGCGGTGAGGCCCAAAAATTGTAGCTGCGCCACTGCCACAAAGTTATGTAAAGTTTTGAGTTTGAAATGTGTAAAAATTAACTTAACTTTTTTCAAGTATATTACTAAAGATAAAGCGGATGCCGTCATTCATGTTAATAACTCGGGCAATTACTACATCGTTGTCTTTAGTTAATTTGCTTCCTTTGTTAAATTGCTTTTAATGCAGTGGTAGAAGCTTTTTCTTGTTGCTCACAGAAGGTAATTAAGTTAAATATAGATTTAAAACCGCAAACTGCAGATGTTTTGAGTGTCTTATTAACAAAAAATGCGGTTGGACGGAATGCAGAAGCTGGATTATTCTTTCTTACCTGCTTCTACACAGTTTTATTAAAACTTTTGTATAAAAAACCCGTGCTTTTTTGGCTTGCTGAATTTCTCATAACATAGTTTGTAAAAATCTGTTTGACAAGAGTTCTCTTAATGGCTTGCTGCATTTGGAATGGCTATTGTTTCATCTGTAAAATACAAAGACTAACAGCATCAATGCTTATACAACAAAATAGTAGTTATCCAATCTGAGGTTTGTCCAAAAAGAGCAAATACATTACAAAAGCTTTAGATAACTCCTTTGGAAAGAGTTGCCGTAGCACACTTCCAACAAGATTATTTGGTGGAAGAAGAGACTAGACAAGACAAAAGCAGATACTATAAAACTGTACAAATAAAAAAAAAAAAAAAAAAACGGTGACTGTGCCACATATAAAACCAGTAAAAAGAAAAAGAAGATACTGTAAAAAGTTCAAATCAGTCAAAAGCCTTAAACAAATACCATACTAGAAACATCTCTACAAACCAAAATCTGGAAAAAAATACAGGCGATCAGAGGCACTCTGCAAAAATTGCTGCAGACACACTTCTTGGGCTCTAAATATAACAACAAAAGCCATTCAGGTGCTTTTTGCAATCAAAATGATAGTAAGACGTACATGGGTGTTAACACTTAATATAATTAGAGCGCTTGTATAAGGAGAAAAACCCACTTTCAATTGTACGGCCAAAAAATTAAACCAAATTCAGAAGCTGACTGCTGATAACGGGACCAAAAAAAAAAACAACGCCAACAGCAGTTATGAAAGTGCTATTATTGTTACCGCTACTTCACCTAATGGTAATGGCGGAGGCAAACAAACAGCACACAGACTGTGGATACATGAACACGTTGTAAACATCAAGACCTACAGACCTAACATAACAAATGTGTTGTATAAAAAAGAAACTCTAATAATAAAACCTGATGCATCAGTAAAAAATTTAATGTGATAATACCACAACAAAATAAATAGATAAACAATAAACAAAAACCTTTGAACAGTCAAATATACTATCTAGTATACCAAAAGGGCATTGTGGCTTAAATCTACAAAGACAAACACTAAGAAACGCAAACTTTGCTACCTCTGGGTAAACATGACTTAACTTTTAAGCAGAAGTGGCTGCCATTAAGTAGTGCACCAAGATCAAAAAGATAAAACTTAATAGACTAATAACTATCATGTCAAATAGTCAAACGACATTGCAAGCCCTGCAATTGCTAGAAATAAAATCCAATCATAACCAGTTTGGATTTTATTACTGTATATACAGTTTGGAATAATAATAATAATAATAGTAATAAATGACAAATCAGCTTGCAAACCCTCTTTCAGGATCTTACACAAAACCAAAAAACAAAACATTTTGCAACAAACTTGAGGGGGAACGCAGCAGCTTGTAGAAAAACTAAAAAGGATTGACTCATTCAAGAATATTCCTAACAGGACCATTGCGCAATATCAAACCAGTGGTAACACAAATAAGTCGTATTAGACTGCTAAAGCTCATAGGACTGATAACCAAATAGACAAGCACTTGCATAGAATAGAAATAGGAATAAAACTTGCCGCGAGTGTTACAAACAGCAACACACAGCCATCTTTGGCAAACATAACCAAACTGCGGTTATGCAAAAAACAAACCATTAGTACTTTATCAAAGAGACGGAGCTGCTTAAGAAGTAATTATCAAAAGTGTATAACAGATTCAATAGAACCGCAGTGTAATCGGCGCCCAGCAAACTACCTCAAGGCAAGGAAGAAGAAAAGTAGAATATTTAGTCAGTAAAAACCTGACAATACTAGTAGTCCCTTCAAATTAGACAAAAAATCGACGTTTCAAAGAAATTTTACCCAGATTTTAGCAAACTGTATATTTAGATGTATTTGGACTGTCTGAAGACTATTTTCACCTAGCGCACGCATAAAAAAGGGTGGTTTTGGAGTAATAATAGTTTGAATGGTTTTTTGCAAAATTATTTCTATTAAAAGTGTCCCACTCATCCGCCTAAGTAATTGTCATTAAAAAATTAAATGTTTGTTTTCTATGAAGATGTCAAAAGTTATTTTGTCAGAAAAAAAAATCAAAATCTAAACTATTTTTTGAGTATATGGGCAAGTCTATTTCAAACTATTAGCTTGTTTTCATGTTTTGGAGTATCCCACCCACCCGCCCAAATGCTTGTTATCAAGAAATTAGATCTATGTTTTTTTACGCGGTCGTTAGAAGTCATTTTGTTACAAGATAAAGTTGTGATCCAACCTCTTGGTAACTAACACTTGAGTTAGCAACTTTACTCCAAACTATTAGTTTGTCTTTATGCGTTGGAGTGTTTCATTTGTTCGCCTAAGTGATCCTCATTAAGGAATTAGATGTGTGTCTTCTATGCGAACATTAAAAGTCATTTTGTCACAAGAAAAGATGATCTAACTTCTTGATAACTAACACTTGGACAGACTGACCAGACATACTCTTTTTTATAGGGAAGGTCCGATGTTACTCGGTGAACAAACCAGAATACATGTATTAAGCATTGTAAAGAAATCATAATAAATGAATATACTTTTTAAATTAACAATCAAGTCTTTAAAATTGTAAACCGGGCTTTTAGAACTAAAAACCAAGTAACTAACGTGTTAAAATTCACTGCCAAACTAATAATTCAATCTTCAAATTATAACCGGCCGTTAAAACTGTAAATCCGTCTTTGAAATTGTAAATCCGGTCTTTAAAGTGAAAATTTGGCTTTTAAATTATAAATCTGGTTTTTAAAGTATCCGGTTATTAAAACTATAAAAAGGTCTTAATGAATCTGGACAAAAACGGTTAAAAAGTATAAAATTCTATTTTAAAATGTTAAAAATAACAAAATTCTGTCTTGAAACATTAAAATATTGTCAGAAAGCACCAAAATCCAACCGTATACAATTGAAAAGTTTTTTGTTTTATGAAATATCAAAAATGTTAAAATCCGGTCATAAACTTTTAACAAGTACAAGATTCTATTACTAAAAAGAGATAAATAACAAAATAATTTCTTAAAAACGGCAATAAATTGTTGAAAAAAAAAGTACAAAATTTTATTCATAAAATTATACAGTCCGGCCATATAGTATCAAAAAGCATTAAAATCCGGCACTAAACTGTTAAAATGTTCAAAAATTTATTCATATCATGTCAAAAATAGCAAAAATTGGTCATAAACCTTAGAAAAGTGCAAAATTTGGCTAAGATAAACAATATATTGTTAGAAAAAACCAAAATCCGCCATATAATATTTTGTTTATGGAATGGCAAAAGTAGCAAAATTTGGTCAAAAACTGCTTTTTTCAAAGCAATTTCTTTTTATTAAATAACAAAAATATCAATATTCTGTTAAAAAAATGCAAAATATTATTAATTAAATGTCAATAATAGCAAAATTTGGCCATAAGTTGTCAACAAGTGCTAAACTCAATTCACTTGACAATGTAGTATCAAAATATTCCAAGAAAAAACTTTAATCTGCTGAAAAGTGCAAATTTCTATTTACAAAATGTCAAAACTACCAAACATCCGGTCATAATCAGTTGAAATGTGCAAAAATCAATTCATAAAATGTCATTATTTGGCCATGAAGTATTAAAATATGATCAGAAAGCACCAACAGTGTAAAATTCTATTTATAAAATGTCTAAAATAGCAAAAACTGTTAAAAAATGCAAAACTCTATTCACGAGAAGCCATAAACTGTCAAAAGATGCAAAATTCTGTTT
Organism: Tachinus rufipes; assembly: GCA_963932245.1. Taxonomy (NCBI): domain Eukaryota; kingdom Metazoa; phylum Arthropoda; class Insecta; order Coleoptera; family Staphylinidae; genus Tachinus; species Tachinus rufipes. The sequence goes on from OZ010743.1 coordinate 7,064,066, forward strand.
ATGAAATGTCAAAATTAGCAAAATCTGGCCTTAAACTGTCAAAAATTGCAAGACTCTATTCATGTGTCAAAAATGGGAAATATCCGTCCATTAACCATTGAAAAATGCAAAATACTATCCATAAAAAGTCAAAATTATCCCAAGTTGGCAATGAAATATAAAAACATTGTCAAAAACTTTTAAAAAATGCAAAACTTTATTTATAAAACGTCAAAAACAACATCATCCGGTCATAAAATATCAACATATTTTCCGAAAAAATTGTGGTTTGTTTTACTCATAAAGTTTAAAAATATCAAAATTCGGCCATAAAATATCAAAATATTTTCCAAAAAATCATCCATAAACTGTTATATGCAGCGATAAAATATTTAAATATTGTCAGAAGTACAAAACCCCGCTTAAATGTTTAAAACTATAAAATTTTATTTATGAAAAGTCCAGATGTAGTCAGTTCTTAGAACACACATTTAGAGGTTGTACCATAAGTGTGTGTGTGAGAGAAAATTAAAAACTTGGAAAAGAGTGGATTTGAGAATGAGTGCATATTAGCGTAACCTTGAAATTTTCCCCAGCTGCAGATTTTAGTTTGTTTTCGGTGTCATTCATAGCAAAAATACACGGAAACAGTTGTCGTTTGATAAATGAGTTCAATGAAAACTCAGAGTAAAGTAAAGCTTTTTGATTTAAAATTTTGCTAAGTTAATATAAAAAGTTGTAAATCTCCATTAAATCCAAGCGTTAATTTCAAAGCAAAAAAAAAAAATTTTTAACTTATGTAAAATATTATAATCTCTTGATTGTCTAGAGATAAATTTAAGGGTATAATACAAAATGCGGCTAAAAAAGATTAAAATCCGGCTACAAAATAATTTGGCCAAAAACTTTAATAAAACTGGTCAAATTATATATTCTAGTATAGTATATATTCTCAAAATAACTTAAAATCCAGTCTATAACAATTAAAATCTGGCCGGAAAGTAATTAAACCCGGCAAAAAACTTTAATGATATCCTTATAATCAGTAAAATTTCGACATAATCTCAAAAATCTGGTCATTAAAAACAAAATCCAACTTAAAAAATTAAAACCTAACCTAAGTATTAAAATACTTACACATAATTTTAAAAATGCGAACATAAGTACAAAATTTAACAAAAAAAAATTATAAGTAAATAACTTTTTGGTTAAATTTTAATATAATCTCAAAAATCCGGCCGCTAAAGACAAAATCCGGCTTAAAAAAATAAATTTTAGACATTAAGTAATTAAATTTGATCAAAAACTATAATATTCTGTTTTATATTGGTAAAATATGCACAGAATTTTAAAAGTCTGGCCATAAAATACAAATTTTCGCGTAAAAAAATTTAAATTCTGTCATAAAGTATTGAAACCCAGCAAAAAAACATAAAAATCTACATCAAATTGACAAAACTTGGTCATACTCTTAAAAATCTTGTCATAAAATACAAAATCCGGCAAGAGAATTAAAATGTTCATAAAGTAATTGAATTCAGCCAAAACTATCGTAATCAGATTAAAACTGAGAAAATACAAACATCATTTTAAAAATTTTGCTATAAAATATCAAAAGTCAGAAAATACTAAAATAGAAAAGTGGAAAATTTTACTTATAAAATGAAAAACTAGAAAAAATGAGATATAAATTGTTAAAAAGTGCAAGATTCTATTCTTGAAATGTCAAAAAAGCAAAATCCGGTTATAAGTTGTTGAAAAGAAAAATGTTTTTTTTAATACAAAGTGAAAACTATTAATCCGGCCATAAATTATTAAAATATTGCCAGAAAACACTAAAATTCAACCATCAAGAGTTGAAAAGTGCAAAATTGTACTCATAAAATGTCAAAAATAGCAAAATTCAGCTATAAAACATCAAAATATTGTTGATAAGCACCAAAATCTGGTCATCAAATGTTGAAAAGGTGCAAGATTCTATAAATATCTAAAATAACAAAACAGCAAAATTTGGCCATAAATTGTTAAAAGATGCAAGATTCTATTTATAAAAACTAAAAAATTGCAAAATCCGGCCACAAAGTATCAAAATATTGTCAGAAAGCACTAAAATCCGGTCATAAACGATTGAAAAATGCAAAATTCTAAAATAATTTAGCAAATTTTAGTCTTAAACTTCTTAAAAGTGCAAAATTCTATTCATTAAAAAAAAAGTAGCAAAATCTATCTGTGAAATATCAAAATATTGTTAGAAAACACTAAAACCTGGCCATAGTGTTAAAAAGTGCAAAATTCTATTAATAAAATGTCAGAAAGCACCAAAATCCGAACCAAAACTATCAAAACATTAAAAAATCTATTTATAAAATATCAAAAATAGCAAAATCTGGCCATAAACTATTGAAAAGTACAAGATTCTATTTATAAAATGACAAAACAGCAATGTGTGCCCATAAACTGTTAAAAAATTCAAAATACTATTTATGAAATGTCAAAAACATGAAACATAAAATTTCAATAATAGCAAAATCCTGTTATAAAATATAATAATATTTTTAGAAACAATTAAAATCTTGTCATAAATTGTTGAAAAGTGCAAAATTCTGTTTGTAAAATATTAAAAATTGCAAAATCCGCCCATAAACTATTGAAAAGTACAAAATTTAATTCATAAAATGTGAAAAATAACAAAATTCAGCCGTAAAGTATAAAAATATTATCAGAAAGTAAATTCTGTCATAAAATATATAAAAAACATTATAAAAAAAACCAAAACCCGGCTAAAAACGGTTGAATAGTGCAAAATTCACATTCATTAGATTAAGTATTTTTACAGTCGATCATCTTTCATTGGTTATATTTTGATAGCTGCTATGTAAGATTATGTAATTTTAGACGTATTAAGTTAATAAATATTATCTTAGATCATGTATTTGTTGCCAACTGCTATTTAAGATTTGGTAATTTTTGACATGTACTTGTTAAAGCACTTGTGTATCTGTTGCAAGTAGTGCGACTTGGTGGTAAAAATATTATGGTTATTGACGTTTTTTGAAAAATTGCAAAAATATTATTTAGGAAGGATGGAAACAAATCGACAACCTAAAATTTTCAAATGCCATACATTTTAAAATTAAATCCTTTTACCTTCTAGTAAAAATGTTACAAAAATCTATTGTGTGAGATTTGAGATTGCCTTTTTTTTAGATTAAACATTGGATTTTAATAATTTTTAAAATAAAAAATTGTTGGAGTGCAGGTTTTTTTGATTTAAAATAGAAGGGTTAGAGACTTAAGAGTAGAAAGGTTAACAACATATAACTTATAAAAGTTGAATGGTGGTGGCAGTTACTATGTGATAGATATACTCTTTTTTACTTGTAAAAATCAGGTCACCCTGCAACTCCATTCCAAAGTATTGGTTTATTTTCATGTTTTAAAGTGTCCAACCTACTAACCCAAGTGCTCGTTATCAAAAAATTAGATGTATGTTTTCTATACGGGCGTTAGAAGTCATTTTGTCACAAGATAAAGTTGTGATCCAACCTCTAAATAACTAAGATTTGGGTGGGCAACTGTATTTGAAACTGTTAGTTTGTTTTTTATGTTTTAAAATGTAACCCGCCCAAGTGATTGGCATTAAGGAATTAGATATGTGTCTTCTATGCGGACGTTGAAAGTAATTTTATCACAAAAGAAAGTAGTAATCAAACTTCTTGATAACTAACACTTTGATGGCAATTCTATTCTAAATTATTAGCTTGTTTTTATGTTTTGAAATGTCCCACTCACCCGCCCAAGTGCTCGATATCAAAGAATTAGATGTATGTCTTTTATGCGGATATTAAAAGTCATTTTGTCACAAGAGAAGATAGTGATACAACTTCTTGATAACTCACACTTGAGTGGAAGGGTGAACATCTCCATTCCAAACTATTAGTCTGTTTTCATGTTTTGCAATGTCCCACCCACCCGTCCAAGTAATCGTCGCCAAAGAAGTAGATGTACCTCTTCTATGCAAACGTTACAAGTCAATTTGTCACAAGAAAAAGTCGTAATCCAACCTCTTAATAACTAACTTTTGGGTGGGTGGGTAGACAACTTTATTCCAAACTATTAGCTTATTTTTGGAGTGACCAACTTACTCGCTTAAGTGATTATCATTAAAAAATTAAATGATTTTTGATAAAATTTTGTAATCTTGCAAAACTTTATGATGTACCAAAGCACAGTCACTTGAAAGTCAGGTTACGTTCAGAAAAAAACTAGACACTAATATTGAGTGTCAAACTTTACTAAAAACACCCCGAGCGCCAAGCTTTACTAAAGCCTTCATTTTAAAAGAAACTTTACATTAAGCGCCAAATTTGACTCAAAACCCTACATTAGGCGCCAAATTATTCTCTTGTTCTTCTTGGCATACTCAAAGTTGTAGATTTTGTAATCATTTAAAGCATTATGATGTACTAAAGTACACTAGCATAAAAGTCAGAAGTGCTTAATAGAAAAAACTTAGACAACAAAGTCAAACTTTGCTTTACTAAAGACAACCACGTTGATTTGCGCCAAATTTGAATAAAAACCCCACGTTGGGCGCTAAATTTGACTAGAAATTCAAAACTGAGCAAAAAATTTGACTAGAAACCCCACGTTGGGCGCCAAATTATGACTTTGTTTTTTCTGGTATACCCAAAGTAGCAGTGTTTGTAATCTTCCAAAGGATTATAATGTACTAGAATACAATAACATAAAACTCTAAAGTACCTAGTAGAAAAAACTGTGCTTTGCTTAATAAAGGCTAAATTTGCCTAAAATCCCCAAGTACGTAATAGAAGCAAACCCGAACACCAAAAACTTTGTTTTTGTTAGATGCCAAACTGTCAAGTTATTCTTCCAGGCATACTCAAAGTAGCAACTCATTAGAAACTTGGATGACACCAGCAGTAAACGTTGAGATATTATTAAAACGTAAGAGTTTTGCACCGTAACTAACTGAACTGCTTATGACTGTTTTCCCTGATTAATGCCTACTTGATAAACTTCGACAAATGTTTAAGACCTTTGAAAGCAAAATCTTTATTTTTGCTTGTAATTTGAGCGGTTTGAGAATCAACTTTTCACTTTTTGGGTCAATGCTTCTCTCAAAAATAATTATTTGCCATTAGATTAGCCAAACAAAAACAAGATTAAGAAACCTTTTCAAATTACAATTCCAACTTCATTGACTAAACCTAGTCAGGCAAATAATTGATAGGAAAACGAAGGTGATGCAGTGGTTACACCAGCTCCGGCCAATAAATGCTTGCCCGCAAGCAAAACATTTTTTGACAAATTTTATGCGACTCTCTAGAGATGCCCTCCAGGTGTAAAATAGCCTTAAGGTAATATCGTTTAGTTTCCTGGCATGGAGTGCAGTGACATCAAAAAAGCCCATGTCACGTCTGTATTTTAGTAGTTTTTTTTTTATTTTGGTATGTTTGTCTTGTCGACAATTTAGATCTTAGGATATACTACACATATGCCCAAAACCATTTTGCAATATTTCACTACTCTCAATTAAACCTTCTTCATACTATACAGACGCAAAATGACTTGTCTCACTCACATATCTTCTAAAAACTTTGTCTTCATAAATTTGCTTACTGTTTCTAGCCATTTCTTAATTTTATGTATTGGCTAGATGCTAGTTGAAGAGATTAGTTTGCATTTAGTTAAATACTTATAATTGTTATAGACATTCAACATCTTCGGTAGTCTAATTGTGGATTAAAATGCTAGATACTTGGTTTTGTTAGTTTGACTTTCCAGCAGCAGGAGAAACATCTTGTAAATTTTGATTTTGCACATGCGCCCAGTTTCTTTCTAAAATTTCTTAAAAAAATTCTGCAATATTAGAATTAAAAATGAAAATATTGTAAACCTAATATTTCATTTAACCCTTTGCGTCCTACTGGTCAGGTCAAGTGACCACCTATAATATAAATTGTATCTCATAGTCCTACTGGGATTGTGATGCGACCGCCGTTAAAATGTAACATTGGTGGTGCCATCTATCAGAAAAAAAATTACTTACGGTCGATCAAACGTGCTTAGCTTAGGTATGTTACTGTTGTAAATGCCGTGAATAAGTGCCCACGTGTTGTAGTTTGTTGGTGTTTTTATTTGCAACAATTGATGTAAACTCGGGATGACACGTAAGTAATAATACTCATTATGCTACTCTTTTCACATTGTACAACCGGCAGTACAATACTATAAATATATAATATATATATTATATACTATATGTGGTGGTTTTATGAAATAACCACCAGGAATATAAACATGTTGTGTTTAGTGAGCGCCTGATTTTTTTTTGTGTAATTACAGAAAGACAAATGTGGTCTTTTGCAGACCTTGAAGTAAAGGGCTCTTAAGGAATGTATAGAATGATAGCTGAAATCCCTTCAGACACATAGTCGTTAGCTGATGATTGTTTATCAGGGGATAAAGATGACATTGATATTTTACTTGAAAATTGTTCTAAAAATGTGCCTGAACAGGAGGAAGACAATTTTCATGATGATATGGAAATTGAAAGTGATGACGAGCCACTTGCCCGAGTAGCTGAAAGAATACGTGCAACTGCTGTAACTACATTTTCTCATGACGTAAAGTGGTTGAAGCATAATTTTCATCAGGATCCTCCATATTTTGATGAACCAACTGGCGTAAGATTAGATGAAACTATTGAGCAGCCAGTAGATGTTTTTTTATGCTTATTTCCGAAAGATTTATTGGAAATTATAGTTTTTCAAACAAATTTATTTGCCACACAGCAAAGTACAAATAAAGGCAATAAAACTTTCCAACCAACTAGATGCGAAGAAATCAAACAGTTTCTATGAGTCAATCTCATGATGGGAGTAAAGAAACTTCCTAGCTTGAAGGATTATTGGTCCTCCCAAGATGAAATCAGAGATCCGTTTATCTCTAAAGTTTTTCCTCGTGACAGATTTTATTGGCTTCTAAGTCATTTGCACTTTGCAGACAATAACCTGCAGCCTAAAAAGAGGGAGCCAGATTTCAATAAACTCTATAAAATATGGCCACTTTTGAGCAAACTTTCTGAAACATACAAGAAATATTACTTTCCAGGAGAATTTCAAGCGATTGATGAAAGTATGATAAAATATAAAGGGAGATCGACCTTCAAACAATATATGCCCGCAAAACCAACAAAGCGCGGATACAAAGTCTGGGTCCGTGCTGACGATTCGGGTTACGTTTGTGAATTTCAAATATATACTGAAAAAATAGGAGACCTACCAGAAAAGGACTTGGGTGGAAAAGTCGTAAGAGAGCTGACCAAGGACTTGAATAATAAAAATTATAGAGTATTCTTTGATAACTATTTTACCAGTGTCCCACTCCTATGGGATCTGAAACAATCTAAAGTATATAGTTGTGGAACTCTGAGGAAGGGACAAAAATATCTGCCAACAGACTTTACTGATGATAAGAAACTTGTAAGAGGTTAGTACGATTGGCGAATGACGGAAGATGAGTTAGTATGCATAAAATGGAAAGACAAGAAACCAGTATATTTTTTGTCAAACTATCACAATCCTGAGGATGGTGATAAAACCAATCGACGTAACAAAGATGGCACATTAGAAAAAGTAAACTGCCCAAGTTTGGTTGTCGACTATAACAAGCATATGGGCTCCGTCGATAAAGCAGACATGCTCAAGAAATGTTACGCCATTGATCGTAAAAGTAAAAAATGGTACCATAGAATAGTACGGCACTTTCTTGATACTACGGTGGTAAATGCGTTCATTTATTCCAAAAAAGAAGTAAGGGTTCTACCTTAGATCTAAAACAATTTAAAATAAAGGTTGCCATTGGATTGATTGGTGCTGAGTATTCAACCAAAAAAAAGAGGACGTAAATCTACCGAAATTGTGAATCATTTCAAGAAATACGTTCCAATCGAGAAAAAAACTGCTAACGCAGCCCATATGCCTAAATATAGTACATCTAGGCGTTGTGCACTTTGTAGCACAAAAAAAGGAAACCATTGAAGTACGTGGACCTGTACCATGTGCGATGTCGGACTCTGCATAAACGACAAGAGAAACTGCTTCGCACTCTACCATAGTTCCGTGTAGTCCTACTGGTTAGCTGGCAACACCTCCATTCTTTTTTAATAAGTAGAAAACTTTTTTTTTTTAATACTCATTTCATGTTTTCTTATGTTACCTACGACAACAAATTGTATTTTATTTGAATGAAATCTATAAAAAAAAAATTTCGGACTTAAAGGGTTAAAGTGTGGTCCAGTTTCAATTTGAAATAAAATATATTCTTAACCTATATTTAACGTTTATTATTTGTTGATTTATCCTACTTAATATATAAGCCACTTTGTTGTATCACCATCCGATGATGACCTTGTAAAAGTTAAAACTAGTTACTGATATAGTACATAAAAAATTGTTTTATTTATTTTAATATATAAGTATTACAACATTCTATATTATTCCATCTTATATTTATAAAAATAAGTTTGTGCAAAACATGTTTTGTTTTCATTTTGAAATATTTACTTAACAATGTTTTTTCAAGATGATTTTCAATAAGTAATTTTAAACACATAATATAACAAAATATTCCTTCGCAGACGACCCAAGGCTAAACCTTTATTTCTAAGTTTGTGTATGAGCATGTGTAATTGAAGCGTTCAGGACAGTTAATCGATACTGTTAGAATCTTTGCTGGGGGGATACAAACGCATCAATTTTTAATGTAAGAAATTATAGTCAATCATATCCAAGTTTATCTAGATTAATAATTTACCAAGTCAATCAAACTTATTTTGAATTGGAGTGTCAATGTAAATAATTAAAAATTTTAATCGATTTTAAATTTTAAATAAGAAGTAACTATTGTTGTTGTTATTAAATATTGTACGTAAGTTTCGCAAGATATAGCACAAACAAGACGATTACAAGCCGATCGATACATGCATCTAAAATTAAATTATTATAAAAATATAATACAAACAACTTTGTCATAATTGCATTTAATTATAGGATGCTATAGAGAAAACGTTTTATTTCTATTTTCATATCTAGCCTTCAGGTTGATGATGATGATGCAATTGCGTCTGTAAATATAAAATCTTTGTGTAACGCATATGAGTAGGAAAAACCATCATAATATTCTTTTTGTGTTTTCTTCATTTTTTTTGTATGTACATACATAGGTATATGTGCATTGAGTCCGAAGGTCTTGCAATTTAATTATAACTTATGCAAAAATAAACATCTTTATGAATTTTTATTTGTCCGTAACAAAAGATACCGGCGGGACCTTGAATTTATATGAAAAATTTATTGCGTTATTAATATTCAATTTGCAACTTTTTTTGTTCAATTGTTTTGTTATGTAATCGTGATTTATGGTTTTATTTTATTGATATTATTGAGTAGCGGTTTATGAATTTTAATTGATTCATATGTTTTATTTATATAAAGTTTATGTAAATTATGAAATTCATAAAACATAAACGTGTTACCAACATTTATCTTAATGGGAATTGCAAATTTAGAAAAACTATGATTGAACATAAAAAAAAATTAACAGGCTGATCTTTATGTTATGCTACAAGTCAAGAGTTGTAGAAGTTGTTTACGATAATAGTGCATCACAGAAAGCGTGAACTAGCTAAGCCATAAATGCAGCTAACGCCCGTTTGTTGTATTATATATTTTTTGTAGACTAGTTACAAACGAGACATTACATTACATACAACGTAACTTTTAAATTATTTTAAATTAAATAAATACTTTCTAAATGATTAAATGTTTTAATTAAACAAAAAAAATATGGCAAACAATTAGTTACATTTATAGCCGTGCTAGTTCAAACTTTATTTAACTAGTACTTATGATAATGAAGTATATTAGTATCAAATTAGTTCAATGTTCATTGCATAAATTTAGAGTTTTAAATTTTTAATTTATTCTATAAACATTTTACTTAAATTTTGATGATTTTTCAAAAATTATTAAAAAATATTTTGAGTTTTTAAAATTAAAATTTGAGTTAAGCACATTAATTATCATTGTTTTGACTATGATTGGTACAAATTTTAAATTAAAATTTCAGAAATAGTAGCTTGCACACTAAAAGAAGCAATGGAATATATAATTAAATTTAGTTAATTTTTCAAAAATTATTGAAAAATATTTTTAATTTTAAAAATTAAAATTTGAGCTGATCACATTAATTGTCATTGTTTTGACTATAATTGGTACAAATAGTTTCCAACTAACTAATAGAAGCTATAAAATGAATAATAAAATTTTGTTGATTTTTTAAAAATTATAAAAAAATATTTTTAATTTTTAAAAGTAAAATTTGAGTTAATCACATTAATTATCATTGTTTTGACCATGATTGGTACAAATTTTAAGTTAAAATTTCAAAAATAGTAGCCCACACACTAAAAGAAGCAATGGAATAAATGATAAAATTTTGTTGATTTTTCAAAAAATATTTTTAATTTTTAAAATTTAAATTTGACTTAATCACATTAATTATCATTGCTTTGATTATAATTGGTACAAATTTTAAGAGAAAATTTCAAAAATAGTAGCCTATACACTAAAAAAAGCTATGGAATGAATAATAAAAATTAGTTAATTTTTCAAAAATTATTAAAAAAAATTTTTAATTTTCAAAATTAAAATTTGAGTTAATTACATTAATAACCATTGTTTTGACTATGATTGGTACAAATTTTAAATTGAAATTTCAAAAATAGTAGCATAAACACTAATAAAAGCAATGCAATAAATAATAAAATTTTGTTAATTTTTCAAAAGTTATTAAAAAAAAATTTCAATTTTCAAAATTAAATTTTGAGTTAATCACATTAATTATCATTGTTTTAACTATAATTGAAACAAATTTTGAATTAGAATTTCAAAAATAGTAACCTTCACACTAAAAGAAGCTGTGGAATGAATAATAAAATTTTGTTAATTTTTCAAAAAATATTAAAAAATATTTTTAATTTTCAAAATTAAAATTTGAGTTAATCACATTAATTATCATTGTTTTGACTATAATTGGTACAAGTTTTAAGTTAAAACTTCAAAAATAACAGCTTTCACACCAAAAAAAGCTTTAGAATAAATCAAAAAAAATTGTTAATTTTTCAAAAATTATAAAAAAATATTTTTAAATTTCAAAATTAAAATTTGAATTAATCACATTAATTATCATTGTTTCGACTATGATTGGTATAAACTTCAAGTTAAAATTTCAAAAATTGTAGTCCACATACTAAAAAAGCTATGGAATAAATTATGAAATTTTGTTGATGTTTCAAAAAATATTAAAAAATATTTTTAATTTTTAAAATTAAAATTTCAGTTAATCACATTAAGAATTATTGTTTTGACTATGATTGGTACAAATTTTAAGTTAAAATTTCAAAAATAAAAGTCTACACACTAGAAGAAGCTATGAAATGAATAAAAAAATTTGTTGATTTTTCAAAAATTATAAAAAAATAGGTTTCATTTTCTAAATTAAAATTTGAGTTTATCACATTAATTATCATTGATTTGACTATGATTAGTACAAATTTTAAGTTAAAATTTCAAAAAAGTAACACACTAATAAAGCTATGGAATAAATAATAAAATTTTGTTGATTTTTTAAAAATTATTAAAAGATATTCTTAATTTTCAAAATTAAAATTTGAGTTAACCACATTAATTATCATTGTTTTTACTATGGTTGGTACAAATTTTACGTTAAATTTTTAAAAATAGTAGCCTACACACTAAACAAAAGCTATGGAATGAATAAAAAAATTTTGGTAATTTTTCAAAAATTATTAAAAAAAAAAATTAATTTTTAAAAATAAAATTTGAGTTAATCACATTAATGATCATTGGTTTGACTATAATTGGTACAAAGTTTCAATTCAAATTTTAAAAATAGTAGCGTACACACTAAAAAAGCTTTGGAATAAATAATAAAATTTGGTTGATTTTTCAAAAATTATTAAAAAATATTTACAACTTTCAAAGTTAAAATTTGAGTTAATCAGATTAATTATCAATAGTTTAACTATGATTGGTACAAATTTGAAGTTAAAATTTCAAAAATTGTAGCCTACACACTAAAAAAAGCTATGGAATAAATAATAAAATTTTGTTAATTTTTTAAAAACTATTAATTAATATTTTTAATTTTCAAAATTAAAATTTGATTTAATCACATTAATTATCATTGTTTAGACTATGATTGATATAAATTTTAAATTAAAATTTTACAAATAGTAGCCTACAAACTAAAAAAACTATGGAATAAATTATAAAATTTTGTTGATTTTTCAAAAATTATTAAAAAATATTTTTACATTTCAAAATTTAAATTTGAGTTAATCACATTATTTATCATTGTTTTGACTATAATTGGTACAAATTTTGATTAAAAATTTCAAAAATAGTAGCCTACACACTAAAAAAAGATATAAAATAAATAATAAAATTTTGTTAATTTTTTAAAAATTAATAAAAAATATTTTTATTTTTCAAAATTAAAATTTGAGTTAATCACATTAATTATCATTGTTTTGACTATGATTGGTATAAATTTTAAGTTAAAATTTCAAAAATAGTAGCCTACAAACTAAAAAAAGCTATGGAATCAATTATGAAATTTTGTTGATATTTTAAAAATTATTAAAAAATATTTTTAAATTTTAAAATTAAAATTTGAGTTAATCACATTAATTATTATTGTTTTGACTATGACTGGTACCAATTATTAGTTAAAATTTCAAAAATAGTGACCTACACACTAAAAAAAGCTATGAAATAAATAAAAAAAATTTGTTGATTTTTCAAAAATTATTAATAAGTATTTTTAATTTTTAAAATTAAAATTTGAGTTAATCACATTAATTGTCATTAGTTTGACTATGATTGGTACAAAATTTAAATTAAAATTTCATAAATAGTAGCGTACACACTAAAAAAGCTATGGAATAAATAATAAAATTTTGTTGATTTTTTAAAAATTATTAAAAAATATTTTTAATTTTCAAAATTAAAATTTGAGTTAATCACATTAATTATCATTGATTTGACTATAATTGGTACAAAGTTTGAATTAAAATTTCAAAAATAGTACACACTAAAAAAGCTATGGAATAAATAATAAAATTTTGTTATTTTTTTTTAAATTATTAAAAAATAATTTGAATTTTCAAAATTAAAATTTGAGTTAAACACATTAATTATCATTGTTTTGACTATAATTGGTACAAATTTTGAGTTAAAATTTCATAAATAGTAGCCTACACACTAAAAGAAGCTATGGAATAAATAATAAAATTTTGTTGATTTTTCATAAAGTATTAAAAAATATTTTTAATTTTCAAAATTAAAATTTGAGTTAATCACATTAATTATCATTGTTTCGACTATAATTGGTACAATTTTTAATTTAAAAATAATAGCCTACACACTAAAAGAAGCTATGGAATGAATAATAAAATTTTGATGATTTTTCAAAAATTATTAAAAAATATTTTTAATTTTCAAAATTAAAATTTGAGTTAATCACATTAATTATCATTGTTTTGACTATGATTGGTACAAATTTTGAATTAAAATTTTAAAAATAGTAGCCCACACACTAGAACAAGCTATGGAATAAATTATAAAATTTTGTTGATTTTTCAAAAATTATTAAAAATTATTTTTAATTTTCAAAATTATATTTGAGTTAATCACATTAATTGTCATTGTTTTGACTATAATTGGTATAAATATTGAATTAAAATTTCAAAAATAGTAGCCTATACACTAAAAGAAGTTATGGAATAAATTATAAAATTTTGTTGAATTTTCAAAAATTATTAAAAAATATTTTTAATTTTTAAAATTAAAATTTGAGTTAATCACATTACTTATCATTGTTTTGATTATAATTGGTAGAAATTTTTAGAGAAAATTTCAAAAATAGTAGCCCACACACTAAAAGAAGCTGTGGAATGAATAATAAAATTTTGTTAATTTTTCAAAAAATATTAAAAAATATTTTTAATTTTCAAAATTAAAATTTGAGTAAATCACATTAATTATCATTGTTTTGACTATGATTGGTACAAATTTTAAATTAAAATTTAAAAAATAGTAGCCCACACACTAAAAGAAGCTATGAATTGAATAATAAAATTTTGTTGATTTTTAAAAAAATATTAAAGAAAAATTTTTAATTTTCAAAATTAAAATTTGAGTTCATCACATTAATTATCATTGTTTTGATTATAATTGGTACAAATTTTAAGAGAAAATTTCAAAAATAGTAGCCCACACACTAAAAGAAGCTGTGGAATGAATAATAAAATTTTGTTAATTTTTCAAAAAATAAAAAAACTATTTTTAGTTTTCAAAATTGAAATTTGAGTAAATCACATTAATTATCATTGTTTTAACTATGATTGGTACAAATTTTAAAAATAGTATCATACACACTTAAAGAAACTATGAAATTAATAATAAAATTTTATTGATTTTTCAAAAAATTTAAAAAAAAATTAAATTTTTAAAATTAAAATTTGAGTTAAACACATTATTTATTTTTGTTTTGACTATGATTGGTAAAAATTTATAGTTAAAATTTTGAAAATAGTAGCCTACACACTAAACGAAGCTATGAAATAAATAATAAAATTTTGTTGATTTTTCAAAAATTATTAAAAAATATTCTTAATTTTCAAAATTAAAATTTAAGTTATACACATTAATTATCATTGTTTTGACTATGATTGGTACAAAGTTTAAATTAAAATTTTAAAAATAGTAGCCCACACATTAAAAAAAGATATAAAATAAATAATAAAATTTTGTTGATTTTTTAAAAATTATTAAAAAAGATTTTTAATTTTTAAAAATAAAATTTGAGTTAATCACATTAATTATCATTGTTTTGACTATGATTGGTACAAATTTTAAGTTAAAATTTTAAAAATAGTAGCATACACACTAAAAGAAGTAAGGAATGAATAATAAAATTTTGTTGATTTTCCAAAAATTATTAAAAAATGTTTTGAATTTTCAAAATTAAAATTTGAGTTAATCACATTAATTATCATTGTTTCGACTATGATTGGTATAAATTTCAAATTAAAATTTCAAAAATAGTAGCCTACAAACTAAAAAAAAGCTATAGAATAAATTATGAAATTTTGTTGATTTTTCAAAACCTATTAAAAAATATTTTTAATTTTCAAAATTAAAATTTGAGTTAATCACATTAATTATCATTGTTTCGACTATAATTAATATAAATTTTAAATTAAAATTTCATAAATAGTAGCCTACAAACTAAAAAAAGCTATGGAATAAATTATGAAAATTTGTTGATTTTTCAAAAATTATTAAAAAAAATTTTACTTTTCAAAATTAAAATTTGAGTTATTCACATTATTTATCATTGTTTTGACTATGATTGGTACAAATTTTAAGTTATAATTTTAAAAATAGTAACCTACACACTAAAAGAAGCTATGGAAAGAATAATAAAATTTTGTTAATTTTTTAAAAATTATTAAATAATATTTTTAAATTTTAAAATTAAAATTGTAGTTAATCACATTAATTATCATTGTTTTGACTATGATTGGTACAAATTTTAAGTTAAGTTTTTAAAAATAGTAGCCTACACACTAAAAAAAGCTATGGAATGAATAAAAAATTTTGGTGATTTTTCAAAAATTAATTAAAAAATATTTTTAATTTAAAATAAAAATTTGAGTTAAACACGTTATTTATCATTGTTTTGACTATAATTGGTACAAATTTTAAGTTAAAATATCAAAGATAACAGCTTTCACACCAAAAAAAGCTATGGAATAAGTAAAATAAAATTGTTAATTTTTCAAAAATTATAAAAAAATATTTTTAAATTTCAAAATTAAAATTTGAGTTAAATACATTAATTATCATTGTTTTGATTATGGTTAGTACAAATTTTAAGTTAGTATTTCAAAATAGTAGCCTACACACTAAAAGAAGCTATGGAATGAATAATAAAATTTTGTAAATTTTCAAAAATTATTAAAAATAATTTTTAATTTTCAAAATTAAAATTTGAGTTAATCACATTAATTATCATTGTTTTAACTATAATCGGTACAAATTTTAAGATAAAATTTCTAAAATAGTAGCCTACACACTAAAAAAAGCTTTGGAATAAATAATTTGAATTAATTACTGTATAGGTTAAAATTTTTGCAAAAAATCTAAAAAAAAAAAACACTTTATTGTAACTAAATCAAATATGTTCTGTAATATTAAATCTAACAATTTTGTAAACTCAAAACAATTTATTTAAAAAAGTATAAACTTCTTAATTATGAGAATACAAATTTTCCGTCTTACCTCTTTAAGAATTTGATTGATAAGGCAAATCCATTCCAACAGACAGACAACCCCTTTAATGAAAACAAACGACACAGACCGGATAGTTAGATAAAATTTGCAAAACAATCGTGAGACTGATGCACGGTGATGGAAACAACAATTAAAAACCCTTTAGACCAAAACGCCATATTGCAAACTGTACTTAGGCTGGAATTTCATTTCGGGAACCATTAATATTAATCTAGTGCCATCAATATAACAAAATTACTGTACTGTTACCCTACATGCAGTGAGTCAGTTGTATAAAGCCTATCCACCACCCCCGCACGCAAACGCAGAACACATTTCAAACCTCATTCGGCCGATTGGAAACCTTACAATATTCCAACGTTTACTGTAAGTTATTTTGAGCACTCTGTATGCATGGAAGATTTTGTTGAAATTTGTTATAGCCAGGGAGTGAAACATCAGTGTCTCTCACCTGCATAATTCTTTTTTTTCTTAATTAATTGCGTTAACCTTCACGTAGTGTGTTTTATTTTTTTAACTTCATTTTAAGATGGGATTCGTTGATACGAAGGAATATGTGAAACAGTATCTGGGAAATATGTGAAATTCGTTCCTGGAACAGTGTTAAATTTATTTAGCTTTTGTATAAATTGTTAATAAGATTAATGTTATAATAATAATCAAGTTGAATGCGTTTGATTGTATATAACTATAATTTTAACTTATTACGCTCTTCCTTTCTATTGTAGATTATTTATTATTAGATGAACTATGTCGTAGAAGATAGCCTTGGCCTAATTTCATAGCTAGCAATTTTTGAGAGGGTCTCAGATGCCAGTGAGATAGCGTTCCAAAACGTTTTGTTTTATATATTTTTTATTATATTTTCTTACATAAAACTAACAATTTCTTTTAATAAGAATGAAAATATATTTCATATTAAATTGTATTGTTTCATAAAATTTTATCTTTGATAATATATTTGTAATAAAAAAATTAATTAATTAATCTCAAAAACAAAATTTTCTGTATTTTCAATCAAAAATGTGATATTTTAAATTACTTTATATGACACAACAACTTAAAATATTATTGAATTTCTTGAGTGAAACCACACTCGTTGAACTAACACATTGAAGACAAGATTTAAGCAGTTTGTTTGCAGATTATAAGCCTTGAGAAATAATAAATTTAGAAGTCTATTCCATGGGTCGATAGTATTGTTAAAAAAAATTCTATTAAAAGTTTCGGTTAACTGTCAATGAATATTTGTTAGAATTTCTAGCAACCTTGAATTACGAGTAAATATTTGTTTAAATGACAATGTGTCTTGTATATTGTTTGAACAATGTCCATGAAAATACTTATAGAAAATGCAAAGATCGTCAGTCAATTGTTAAAATTTTAACTCTAAATTGATGACGATTTAGATGTAGAATAATTAAATTAGGTACTCCTCACACCAATTATCAGATTTAATTAAATAACATCGTAATTGAACATCATAGTTTCATGTATTTGGCCCAAGTAAATGCCTCTTCCTGGATGCCCACCTTCTCCACGTCGTAGATGTTGTGTGATTTGACTTTTGTCACTTGGTATGGACCTAAATATTTAATTTTAAGCTTTAGCTCTGGACGAAGCTGTTTGTTTAATAACTACTAGATCCTCGTTTTTATATCTTCCTAGTCTCTTCGATTTAACGTTATAGTATTGTCCCTTCTCTTCTTAAACCTTTAGTATTTGATGCTTAATTGCTTCTCTTAGTGCATCCCATCAACATACTTGTATTATTTTGTTGTATTGTAGACTGCAAAATTGCTATCATAGTGCGGTTTAGCCTGACTATTTGTCCATTTGCCCGGAAGAGCCCTGTAATGATTATGCATGTTCAATCTTCTTTTTTTACAATACTCCTTAAACTCATTGTTTGTGAATGCCGTTTTTTATTCAATATAATTTTAAATGAGTTACCAAAATTTTTTATTTCAAAAATTATCTTATAACCTCTGCGGTCGTTGACTTTGTAGGGTTCAACCGCGTGAACTTTGTAAAAGCTTTTATTAATGTTAACGTGGTTGTAGTTCTTATTAGTCGTGTTCAGGTCTCAAATGGTCAATATAATACGTCCTCAAAGGTACATTCTCTAATTTTTGTTGGTGTATAATTTTGTACTACTTATTTAATCTTTGTCTTGGATTTTTTGCTTAGTTCTTGGCCAATGTTCAACCCTGTTTTGTCTGCCAGGTCAATCTTTATTTGCTTTTTTTTAATAATTACGTTATCTTTAAGATACTTACCTTTGTCTGGTTCAATAGTTTGTTTCTTATGATTAAGTCTAATTCAGAGATGTTCTCAGATACGACATAAACCACGGTATTAAAAGTTTATTGTTTATCTTTAATTCTAGTTTTGTGTAGCGAGATGGTACCACCGTACTCTTCCCAAAACCAGTTAATACTAAGTTTGAAGTTTGATTAGCAGTGGCTTATGTATACATTTTATCAGTGATAATATTAGTTTAGCTGCTTGTATCTATAAGCGTCTCTTACACCCGATCACTTATTTCAATTTTCTTCATCTTGTCTTAGCAATGTTTAATAAACATGCTTCTTCTGTGAGCAAAATTCCATTTCAAATAGACCAAACCAGAAGGGGGTGCATTGAGAAATTTGCTTTAGTATTTTTTTTAGATTGTTTTTAACCGCCAAAGTTGACGTATTTTGATGTAAATTAGTTAGAAAATATAAATTTGTTCTGTGTATTTGGGTTTTAGGGGTCTAAAACTCAAAAATTCTGCAAAAGTAGGCCTACATAAACTTTTAAATACACGTTTAGCCGCGTTAAAAAAACACTTTTGTACTGATTTTTCTTTCTTTATCTTTCGGCAAATTAATGTTCTATGTACTTTTGGAGTGTTCACGTAAAGCTTTCTTTAATCTCGACCAAAATTTTAATTCTGTTCTGCTGCTCCCAAACAACTTTATTAATCTAATCCTAATAATCGTTTCTTTGCAGTTAATTAACACTGCTGTGTTCTTAAAATTTGCTATTCATTTATTTATTGAGTGTTCACCGTTTCCACTAAATGAGTGATTCTGCGTTGCTAGGTTGTTCTTTTCTGGCATTTCATTGTCGTTTGCTGCGTTGCTTCCTGTTTCTTCTTGTTTGTAGCCATCTTAATTGAAATCTTTTCATTAATTTAAACAACTTTGAAAATTGCTACATTGCACGTTACCTTCATAATTCTTGTTACAACGTCATTTGTTTTACCAACTACTTTTAAATTCAATAAATTACAAATTAATGCCAATTCACTTATATTGAGTTTATTTAAAACTTCAACTTGATGTATGTATTCATCACCGTTAGTTTTATACTCAAACCCAAAAAGTTCTCTAAGTCATTGTCGCAATTCCAGTTTTCTCCAAAAATAGTTTGGTACAACGCACGGTGCATTTATTACTTTAAAAGCCAGATTCTTCACTTTAAATACAGGATTTATATTGTAACAGCTAATCTTTACACGATTTTTATAATTTGTTATTATTAAGATCGCATTCTAAATCCCATACAGGTAGAAGAGGCGATAAAATTATAGGACAACTCGGAGAAGTAAATATCAATAACAATGGAGATAGATTGGCGGATTTCTGTACTCAAAATACATTAAAAATCACGTGGATTCAACACACCAGACAGCTAAAATTGATTATTGATTTTATCATTACCAGTCAAGACAAACCAACCAGGGTATTCGATGTAAGAGCATACAGAGGACCGGAATGTGGGTCAGACCGTTATCTGGTAAAGGCACTACTCTACTTCCCATATAAATCTTCTAACATACAAACATTAAATATGGAAAGAGAACCTAAGGAAGAACTAACAAAACTAGACAAAAAAAGTATAATATCGCAAACTTTAAAGAAGAAAGCATTAGGTACTTATACCAACAGAGGTTAGATCAAAAGCTAACAGATAACGCATTTAATGATGTCGAGGAAATGTATGAACATATAAAGCAAGCCATACATGAAGCGTCATATAAAGCTTTAGGTACGTTAGAAAAGAAGAAGCCCGCCAGCAGGAAAATTTGATGGAATCATGAGATCGAAGAGGAAATTAAAAGCAAAAAACAGGCGTACCTCAAATGGCTCAATACTAAAACAGAAGCAGACAGACAAGCGTATAGTAGGAAAAGAAATACTGTTAGAAAGCTAGTAAAAGAAGAAAAAATAAATACATGGGATAACAAATGCCAAGAGATAGAAATGTGCATAGGTGGGAGGAGGTGTACAGAAGCATGGAGATTTGTCAACAATATGCGAGCAGACAAGAAGCAAATAACAAATCGGCAAAAAAGTGGAAAGAATATTACGGTAGGCTGCTATCTGAAGATCGACCTCAATTTATCGAAGAACAAATAAATATTACGGTGGATAGAGAGCCCATTGAAATTGTAATAGATATGGTACAGAAAGCAATAAAGAACATGAAGAATGAAAAGGCGAGTGGACCGGGGGATGTATCTGCGGAGATGTTAAAAAATGGGACAATAAAGCTTAATTAAATAATTACTAAATTACTAAATTACTAAATTACTAAATTACTAAATAAATGTATCAACGAAAATAAAGTCCCTGAAGAATGGAAAATGGGGTTCATGTCATCTATACTTAAGAAAGGCGACCCTCGCAAGTGCAAAAATTACAGAGGAATAACGGTTACATCAACATTTAGTTGCTTGTATGGAAGAGTACTACGCGATCTTGTTGAAACAGAATATGAGCTAATAGAAGCAGAGGAACAAAATGGTTTTAGGGCAGGTCGATCATGCATGGACAACTTATTTTACTTAAAACTACTAATGGAATAGAAAATTAGCACAAGAAGAAAGTCGCACCTACTTTTCATAGACCTGGCAAAAGCGTATGACAACGTGCCCATACAGAGACTATGGAAAGCTCTAAAAAACACCAATATAAGTACAAGAGTAATAAAAGCCATTAAAGAACTTTACCGTGATACCAAAATTTAAAAAAAAATGCTGGAATCAATTTCGAATGGAATCAGTACATCTAAAGGCCTTAAACAAGGATGCTGCCTATCTCCGACTTTATTTAAAATCTACATCGAACATTCCTTGAGAACATGAAAACGGAAATGCAAAGGCATAGGAATCAATATAGGAGATACCAACATATACACACTCCAGTTTGCAGATGACCAGGTGCTCATGGCCCAAGACAAGGACGAACTTCAATACATGACCAGAAAAATTAATGAAGAATATGAAAAAGCAGGCTTTTCGATGAATCTCGACAAAACTAAATACCTATGTATTGGGGGAGAATCGAACGACTTAGAATTTGAGAATGGAGAAATAATATCAGCGTGCAATAAAAAAGAAAATCAAAAACAAAAAAGAAATCAAGCAATGAATCGGACAAGGTAGAAGAAGTATCAAAAGACTAAACGGCATATAGTGGAGTAAAGAAATTACAAAAAAAAAGAAAGTATAACATATACAATACAGTTATAAAAAGTATCGTACTCTACGTAGCAGAAAGATAGAGGTGGACAAAAGCTGACAAAAGAAGACCAGAGGCTTTGGAAATGAATGCTCTTAGAAGCTCATGTAGAATATCGAGGTTGAATAGGGTACGGAATACAAAGATAAAAGAAATAATCGGCTTAAAAAAAAACATCGTACAGAAAGCAGGAAAACGGCAACTTATCTGGTACTGACACGTAAAAAAGATGGCAGATCACCAAAAATTACGCTCGGTTGGGTCCCTTCCGAAAGACGGAAACGAGGCAGGCCCAGGAAATCCTGGAATGACGGCATCCAGAAATTGATGAGCGAAAAGAATCTGCAAGACGATCAATGACAGGATAGGTTTGGATCGAGGAAGAGTCTGAAGATCGGACAGCGTCGAGACGTTTTAAAACCGATGAATAAAAAAAAATATATATATATCTAAAAATCGGATTTTTGATTTGTAAACCAATTTTAATACTTTTGAGAAAAAAGTTCATAATTTTTCAATTTGATTACTTTTGAGTGAGGATTTCTTAGTTTTCTAGCCATATTTCTATAATAAGAGCTAAATTTAGCAATTTTAAAGCTGCATTTACTTTTGATAGTGGATTTATATTATAACAGCCAATTTTCTTTCTTTTTTGCCAAGTTTATCATTAATAAAGCAAATTTTTTTTGTTTTCTGTTTACATTTCTAAATTAAAAGCTGGATTTAATATTTTTAAGCCCGGATTTTTTTAAAGCCGGATTTATATTGTAACATCTATTTATAAAAAAAAACTAAAAATTTAGAGACTTGATTATTATTATTAAGATTGCATTAATTTTTTTTTTTTTCATTTATTTTGCAATCAAATTTATATTGTAGATTCATAATTTTTTTTTTGTTTCTGATTGCATTTATTAAATTCTTATATAACGTTGTAACTTTTTTTTTAGTATACCAGAATTAGTTTTGCGGTAGATATATGTAAACTGTATCAGCATCTGATTTTGAGCGGGTTGATTCTCATATTAATGCATATTTTAATTTCTTTTCTGCGCATCTATTGCATAGCAGGTCCGTTGCTCTTATTTTCCTGCCAAGGTTTAGTAGAGTAATTTTTACAAACATTTAGTTGATAAACTGTTTCTTTTTCTCATTTTCTTGCGCTTTGATTAAAACCTTAAATGCAAGGCAACGCATCGTCTCGATTGTGCCAACTTTATTGCGCATGTAGCATTTTTGTGGTTTGCGGCAGTCTGCCCTCTTCACCGCTACTATTTTTTGCACCAAGTAGAACTACAGCGTTTTGGCAAACCGTTATAAAGTTTGCATGTTCCCAAAATTTTTGTCATCAAATGTCATATTGACATATTTTTTATCTAATAAAATTATAAAGTAATGGAAAGTATTTAAAAGATTTTAAAAGAAACAGAAACAACACCGGGATTATTAAGAAGACTGCAATTAAGCTGAGACTACTAAGATACAAAATTAATTTGATATTTGATATAAAAATTTCATGTAAAATTATTGTTGGGTTAAGTGGAAGAACAGCCATAAGCTGAACTTTGCCCTTTTATATGTAATGTATAAATAAAGACCATTATTATTATTATTATTTTTGTTGATGCTATCAGCCATTGTCAATGCTTTTTGTTCTAGAGATGTTTTTGTTCAATTGAGTGTCTTACCACCTTTGTTAAGTATCATAGATGCTTTTTGAGCTTGTTTGAGACTAACATCGGCTATCTCTATCATATTGTCTCAAAAAGCTGTTTTATTTTCCTTTTTAGTTTTGTTTGTTTTGTATATTTTGCTACTGTTGCCCTCCACATGTTTTTGTATATATTTGATTATGTCAAAGTAGGTAGTTCTTTTTGTTGGTCTTCGGTTTCTTCTTTTCTGCAATCTTTGTTTTGCAGTCTGTCCAACCTTTTTTTTATATAATAAACTAGAGTTTTTGTTTCTTCATATATACTCTATACTATATAGTGTATCAAAAACTGAAAATAAACGGGCTGCTAAAGTAAAAAGGTGCAATGTCGTAGCGTGGTAGTCTTTCAGTATCCAGTCTCATTTCCAAAGAAAAGGTTACCGTCTCCTACTCCTACTAACAACTCAAGGCCGCGCTTTATTGTAGTTTTACCCTCCCCTATCTCCAAAGCTTGGAGACCAGGTAGCCGACAAAAAAGACCAACTTCTTGAGTACATGTGAAATAGTTTGGTGTATTCTAAAAATTATAAGAAACTCGTTGGACACATTTATGTCATAAAAGCCAGTCTTCCTAAGATTAAGATAAGAATACAAACTAAGAATATCTTGTTCCTCAAATTAGCTCCAAAAAAAAAATCAATCTCTAAACGGATCCAAAAACAAACTTTTCTGAGACTATGCACTTGGTTCTAAGAGTATAAACCTGGCTACTTGCTGCTACAAAAAACATACTTATAAACTGAAGCAAAAAACAAAGCATTAAGAAAATAATTTTGTTTTCTCTTATCAAAAATCCTAAAACTCTCTTAGCACTGAAAATTTTTGTGTTGAGTCCAGTAATTCTTTTATTTTTGAGCTGTTTGGTATTTTTACAATATGCTATTACAAAACTTGATTGTGTTTTTTTAGATGTTACAAGTTCAGTTGACCTCAACCGAGTCAAGTTTGCCACCTAACGATTACTTTTTCTATTCCTACTAAGTACGCAACTCAAGTATTGTTTGTTTAAAACGTAGAAAGCAACAAGTTATGCTGTCTTATTCCAAGAGTCGCTGTAGATTGTCTGCGGCAATTTGGTTTGTCTGCCTTTCTATAGCGGTTCAATCACAAGATGTTCTTATCTGTTTGTCATTTGCGTGCACATTCTATGGTTTGTTCCCATGAAAAATTTTTATAGTGCATAATTGGTTAATAGGTTGGTTTACATCCATACCGGAAAATTGTTGCTTAACCAGGCTAAAAAGTAGTTCATACTGAAAATTATTGCATTGTTGCCACGCCCATTAACGGTAACAATTCAGACTTTTTAATACTATGCAACAGCAATCCCATTGCAGCACACAACTGCCATATCTTCTACTTTTTCGTGCATATTGCTAAGTCTAGATGGCAATGAAATGTTTGTCGCGTAATTGTCATCATAAATCTAGTCATTTTAGGCAGCTGTACTCTTATACTGCCTCTCTGCTTAGTTCTCAAAGTGTATAACAACTGTTACGGTGGTAACCGTCAATGGCGTTGTCGCTTAAAGTGCTCGCTACTGTCGATCTTGCTTTTTATTGTGCTTTGTAACCAGAAGATCTTGGGCTTATTTTCTATTTATTCCAATCCTGTTCAATCTGTTTTTTGTTTACTGTTTTACCCGTATTGTGTGAATGTTTAAAGCAAAGCCCTACCCCAAAGTCGTAGATTTAATAGACGGCTCGCTCAGCATGTCACCATCAACCAGGCAAGAGCGCCGCCTGAAAAACTACACCATCAAGCCGCACAAAAACCAACATGAGCTTTGAATTCTACCTAGTTGTTTAGAGATGGTCCAGGTAGCGTCAACGTTTGGTTTTGGCATGATTGTTTAGAAAAAAGCAATCTATAGTAAAAAAAATTCACAAAAGTTTTACTAAGTCTAGGTGTGGCAATGATTAAAAAAAAATCTTAAAGTCTTAAACTAGTTATGGTTTTGGTTCATAGGAGAGGCTCCCCGTTTTGCCGCTGGGTAATTTCTTCTTTTTCTTCTACAGTTGCTTGCAAATCAATTATACTAAAGTATATTGCTAGTATTGTGCTCCTTTTTTTGTGGCGGTTCTGATTTGAGGCTGCACTGTCAGCCGGAGCGTTTTGTTCTCCAGGTGTTCTGGTGTTTTAAATAGATACGCTTTTTGGTGTTTAAAGTTCTGCTGGTAGAAGTTATTAAGATATAGTTTTTCTGGAAATCTATGGAAGTTATCTTTTACTCAATAACATTAGAAGCTTAGTGTAATAATAACTCTTTCGTGTTACAACCATTAATTGTTGTAACTTTTTGCCCCATTCCTTGACTTTGTTTTTGTTGGCTAGTCAAGAATTACGTCTTTGTTAGTATGTTTTCTGCCGTTGTTTTTTGCTTAAATGTTTGCTTTCTATAAAGTCTCTAGTCTAGAGAGAATATATAGAATAGATGTTGGTAACAAAAAACGCTTAAAAACATGGTGCATTAACAACCTCAAACCCAATAACCAATACCCAAAAAAAAAATAATACAAAACCAACAAATACATAAATTATAGATTGATAGCCATCATTCATAAAACAAACATTTTCAAGAGACTTCGCAAACTTTGACTTTTAACCGTAGTAGCAAAAATCCATTCTAACCAAAACCACCACATTTCAAAAAACAACCAGACAAAAAACCACACTAATACTTTGCAAAATTAAAAAAAAAATCTTTGTGCAGAACCACGTGCTAATTATTATTTATTATTGCATTCAGTACAAAGTTTCAAAGATGATACTGCTAAGTATTGGTCCTAAGAGTCAATCAAACAAAAAACCGCATTATATCGACGCATCAAACCTCAAAACCTACAAAACATTAGCAAACAAGGTTTGGCCACCTTAGCTAAAACCCTGAAGAACACACAGGTTTGAAGACTTCTGGAAAATTTAATTAATTAACATGGCAAAAACAGAAAGAGCCCTAAAACAACATTTGCAGTAGAGTCTACTATTTGAAGGTACGCTACTAATAGCCACAACAGTAAAACCACGCCACACAAGTCAAAGCAAACATTGTCCACTAAAGAACCCGTGAATCTAATTACAGACTAAAACTGAATAAAAACTAATACAACGTTCACAAAAAAGGTTAACCTTTAAGCAGATAATCAAACTTTTAACAAATGAGATAATTAAACAAAGCTCGAGCAGCTCCAGTACAGCAGTAGTCTTTGTAAAAATAAAAAACGGCACATCACGCATTTGTGTAGATTAACGCAAACTGGGTAAGAAGTTTTCATGCAATAAAAGCGCATCTTTAACAAAAATCCACAAGTATTCAGTAAAACTGATTTGAAAACTGAATGTTGGCAGATTCTTATGACGGAAGAACACAAATAGCATTTTATGGTAAACCCAAAAACCCACAGACAACGTTCCTAAAATTTATACCTAGCTAGGAAAACATTGTTCATGAGTATCTGTATGACATATTCTTAAAACTATGAAAAATGCTTAGAAAACATCTTAAAAATACTATAAAAATGCAGATTTAAATTATGGTCATCAAATTAACGCCAAAAGAAATCAACCTCCAACGCATCTAAAAGCAGACAAGACCGCTATTGGCTAAATTCCTTCGGAAATTGCCTAGTTACTCGTAAAAGAAAAATCGGATATAATAACAAAAGTAATGAACAATCCTCTAACTGAAAAAATATTCCAAATGATCAGAAAAAAGCAAACCTGGTATTGATCTAAAAACCAAAAAATAAAACAAGAAACCGGACTCATATAGACCAATCTGCTTGTTTAGTATGTTTGGAAAACTATACAAAAATTTGATTGAAGCAAAGAAATTGAAAACAAAAAAAGTCTATCTTCAGAGCGATACGGCTTTCGGAAGAAAAAATCCACAAACGATGCATTGCGACGAGTGAAGAAGGCAGTCTGTGAAGTAAATCGAACTCCAAAGTCTTGAAAGGGCCACTGAGTGTTTGTGTCCTTTGATGTCAAGAATGCATTCAATACTTTTAATTGGTCTCAAATAATCCAAGAACTAGAAGAAACATAAGAAATCAGTGAATATCTCTTGAACGTAATTAAATACTACCTGGAAGACCGGAAGATTAACATTTACGAGATAGAAGTAATGCAAATTCACTGTGGTGTGCCGCAGAGTTCCATTCTGGGCCCGACGTTGTGGAACATACTGTTCAACGGTGTACTAGAACTTAAGATGCCAGGAATATCATCGGTTGCTTACGCTGATGACCTACCATTAATAGTGAAAATATAAAATAAAACAGAAATTACGACATGGATACAACAAGATACATAGAACATTTTACACTGGATAAAAAAGAATAAACTGCAACTAGCACCGCAAAAGACGGAAGCGGTAGTCCTATGTAAACGCAAGAAAATGAGCGAGGTAACTATAACGATAAGGCATCATACCATTAGCACTAAAGACAGTGTAAAATACCTTAAAATACACCTAGACAGGGACATGCAAATGACCGAGCATGTAAAGCAGGCAACATCAAAAGCCGAGAAAGTTGCTGAACTGGGCTCCAACAAGATTACTAACTCCAGTGTCATTAACTCTACAATTCTATACGGAGCATTTATCTGGGCTTAAACGCTGAGACACATGAAATACAGGAGCATAATCACCAGCATACAGAGGAAAACGGCAATCCGAATGTGCTCAGAATACTGCACAATCTTGACCGCGGCTGCATAAATCATAGCAGCCACAATTCCAATTGAGCTGTTGGCCGTGGATAGAAAAGACCTAAAAGACAACAAAAAGATGAACTAAAAAGGAGAAAACTATAAATGCATGGCAGGAGATATAAGAAAACACAAAAACAAGCACCTGGACTAGAACATTAATTATAGACATCAACGAATAGATCAACAAGCAGCATGGGGAGGTAAACTACTACGTCACCCAGTTCCTAACAGGTCATGGATGCTTCACAAAACACCTGCTAAAAACAAGAAAGAAAGAGAACAGCACATGTTGATTCTACCCTATGAAAGACGACGTAGAGCACACGTTCGTATGCAAGGAG
Organism: Tachinus rufipes; assembly: GCA_963932245.1. Lineage (NCBI taxonomy): Eukaryota > Metazoa > Arthropoda > Insecta > Coleoptera > Staphylinidae > Tachinus > Tachinus rufipes. Next base: position 7,092,795 of record OZ010743.1, read on the forward strand.
TGATAAAATGAAAGAAAAGAGCTAAGCCAACAAAACTTTAACAAAAACAGTATTATTAAGGAAATGGTACAATGCGAGGAGAACTGGAAGATGATAAGTCAGGCCATAAAGGAAATTTTAAGAAAAAAAGAAGAATATTGGAAAAGACAGGTGATGGACAATAACTAGCTGCCTACCCTGAAGGAAATACATGCGGAAGCGATGCCGGGGTGGGGCTACTGGAGCCAAAAGAAACAGAAGTTTTAGTGAGTGCAATCCCAACACTGTGACTGAAAAAGCTTTCCACTAAGCCTCAATAAAAATATTTTAAAAAAATTAACTCTAACACCTACCTTAAACAGGTAAAGGAACCAATTCCGCCCAAGAACAAGAAGCAGTTAAGTATTTTGTACTTGGTTATGAGAGTATATACCTAGCGGAATTGTCTGATAGAGTTACAAGAAGTTAAAAACCTTTTTTCCACGTTTGCACCTTAGTAAACATGTGCCATTTAAACAAAAAACAGTAATACTAATTACTAATTCTTGGGGAATACCAATTTTTAGAGTACTTAATTATTTTCCATCATTAATTTATCATTGTTAATAAATGAAATGTAATGTAAACATTGCTTCATTTTATATTAATATAAAATAAGGTCTATGTAGTATAACTTTCTATATTTAAATAACACCATACATTTCTAAAAGAAAAGATAATTAAACGTGACATGTAACAGTTTTTGGTAGCCGAAAGTGTTTGTTTTTATGGGGACATTTACACTGCAACTGAAAATGCCATCACGTTTTATTTTTGTTAGTTTCTATCTATCCATTTATAAATAAATTCAACCTCGTCGAAAATAGATTAAATTTTTTATTCAACATTAAAATAATTCTATTATTATGATTATGATTAATCATTTTATACATACTTAGAAATATAGTATTTGTAAGAAATTGCCTACTTCTTTATTCTTATTGAAGTTCTGTTAATCAATGATATTTGATTTTGCTTGTATTTTTTACTAAATCCTTCTTAGTTAATCACACTTTGCCAATGGATACTCATTCTATTTTGATTAAATAATTTAATTATGAATTTAATTTGTTTGTAATATTAATATTACAAATATTTAATATTATTACTTCAATAATAAAATATCTATATGAGAATTTGTTTGTTAAATAACTTGTATTCCTATTTATTGTATAGATAACCCTAACACTTGCATGATAATTATTGTAAAAAATGTTTATTTATGTTGTAAGGTGACACTCGATGTTGATAAAGCGGTTTTAAAGTGGATTATGTAATAATGTCGGTTTATCATTTTTTTTTGTGCTGATTGCAATGCAATGTATTCATTTTTTATGTCTTTAATTAAGCTATATATATGCCAGAGTGATCGAATTATTAAAAACTTATTACTTTTATAAAATAATTTAGTCAACTATTTTTGAATATACAATAGTATATTGTGCAATAATCAAATTATTAAAACTAATAATTGGACAGATGTATAGGTTATTAATCACTTTTCCAATTGCTCTATGCGTAATTTAACGTTTCGCAAGCAATATATATACGTGTTGTTAGTGATAACATTTTCATAAATGACACATTACAGTAAGGAGAGAATAAAAAATAACTAAAGATACATTTTTGAAAGTATAGTTTTGTTGACCTTTTATTTTGTTTAAATGTTACCACTGCGTAAATCATTCGGACGACAGCAAGACCAGTAAATTATTATTTTAGTACGTTTACGACATATTTTTAAATATAATTAAATTTTATCATTTTTCCAAGAGTAAGCAACATATTTGATAATAATTGTCAACTTAGTCACGAAAAGCCAAAAAAACTAAAATCCGACCTTTTTATGTTCAAATGTAATTAAATAACAAAACTCGGTCTTAAATCCGGCAAAATATAATCAAAATTTGGCTCTAAAATTTTACCTAAATTGTTTTAAAATCATGATTTTCATCAATTCTTCACAACTTACTCAAAAAGCAGTTACTTTATTATTAATATTCATTTTAACATTAAGTATGAACTAATATTTAACGTCGCTAACTATAATTATTTTTAAAAACCATTTAATCAACTTCTCAATTTTTCAAGCGCTTGTTACATCTTCATTATTATGATTATTTCATATATTTTAATGTGGAGGTATGGCGTGAAAAAATATAGCACTAATTATCACATCGCGAAACCGCCAATTGTAATGCAAACAAATTGCCGGTGTTGTATAAATTAATAATTACGTTGTGGAAACATTAAACATAAAAAAAAGAGAGAATTGCAGCGCTTTTTAAGTGATGCCCTATTACACGAATCGCGCCATTTAATTGCGGCAAATTTGCCATTGTTACCTGTTTTTTTTTTTTGTAATCGATTATGGAACCGTTTTAAAACTCTCGCTTTTTAATTATGTGGGTGTTAGTAGTGTTTTAAATGAATTGTTGGCGCTCACATAAATATAAAATGGTTTGTGTTTTTGTTATTTAATTATTTACTGTTTTATTAAATGGAAATTATAAAATTACAATAATTAATTAATTTAAATTTGTGGGAAATAATAAAAGGTCGAATTTAGTATGTATACAAAAAGAATTAAATACGTACTTACAATTTACATGTTCTTATCCAGTGCTAACGGTGGTTCTTACACTATAAATATATAATATATGCTTTGGTTGTACATATAAGTTGTAGGTACATAAGTGATGTTACTCAAGTGTCTATTGAATTCAAAATATGTAAAATAAACTAAAAATGTAAACATTATGTTAAAAAAATTGACAATAACGTAGAAAAATACTTTAACTTTGATCTAATCAACGTCCTTCAATAAACAATAAATAATTGGATTGGATTGTATACAATTTTAATCAATTCAAACTACAAACCTGAATGGCTTATACAGAAATTTTTAACTGAGCAATACATTAGTTAAAAGTCCTAGACGCCAGCAACAATAGAACTACACTACACACTTTTTATTTACATAAAAATTAAAAAAAAAAACTCAGTAGGTGCAGTTGAAGGCTCTATTGTATCTGTTAAGTAAGCCGGGGTAAATGTGTAAGTCGTCAATAAGTTATCTACTAAATATACCGGTAAACTTGTCAGTCCAAAATAGATAAACTGCTACACTCTTTCGCGCATCTCTTGGTACTTATATGTCCCTTAAGACTTTTAGAAATTCCGGTGAATTGGTGGGTACGGCACCAGTATTCACTTTGTCGTCATGTATATTCAAGAATTTTTGGTACATCGTATAATAGATAACCATACTTCTTGGTGGCAACAAGTTTTGTTGGTTTCCAACGATGGCAGAATTCTACCGAATTTTTTGTTACTTTAAATTAAAACGTAAGTACTAGAGATAGCAAAGTTATTGGTACTGAATCTGGAGTATTGGCTTATTTTTGGCAAGATACAAAGGAAGTTGTAGTCCTCAACAATTGCCATAAATACAAATGTTCTCCAGTAAACCGTAAATTAAAAAATGACAAAAGTGTTGCTCTAAAATGTCCTCAAGCTGTTGCTGATTTCAACAAATTTGTAGGGAAAATTGATCTGTCCAATCAGCTTACCACTATATAAAGAAATTCACCATAATACAAAATTTGTACTAAAATTTCTAATCGATTTGGCGGAGGAAATGATCAGAAATAGAAGAGAAAACGCAAAAGTGATTAGAAAAAAAGGATTAAGACAACCTTCTGCTACATCAAATTGATAACAAACTAGTAGTTTAGACTGAGTGGGCCTCACACTCACCCAAGTGTTATCACAAGATGGCATCACGACCTTCTCTTGTAATAAAATAACTTCTGACATCCTCATAGAGGTCAAACTACTAATTCTTTAATATCAAACACTTGTGTGGGTGGGTGGGCCATTTCATAACATAGTAACAAGTCAGTAGTTTGGACTAGAATGACCCACCCGCCCACCTAAATGTTCGTAATTAAAATTTTGCATCACAACTTTCTCTTGTGATAAAATGACTTTTGACGTCCGCAAAAAGGTTAAACTACAAATTCTTTAATAACAAAGACTTGGGTGGATGAGTGGGTCACAATATTGCTTGGTAACAAGTCAGTAGTTTAGCCTAAAGTAGCCTAGCCATGACTTTTAACGTTTGCAGAAAGGTCAAACTACTAGTTTCTTGATAACAAACACTTGGTTGGGTGGGTGGGTTACATAACATAATAACAAATTAATAGTTTAGACTGGAGTGGTACACCTACCCACCCAAGTGTTTGTTATCAAAAGATTGCATTACATTCTCTTCTTGTGATAAAATGACTTTTGACGTCCGCAGAGAAGTAAAAAACACTTAGGTGGGTGGGTGGGCTACTCAAAAATATGGTAACGAGTCAGTAGTTCGGTTTAGAGTAACTCACCTACTCACCCAAGTGTTCGTTATCAACAGATTGCATTTCAACCTTCTTTTGTAATACAATAACTTCTGACGTCTACAGAGAGGTACCAATTTCTTGATAACAAACACTTGGGTGTGTGGGTGGGCCACTCCATAACATAGTAACGAGTTAGTAGTTTAGCTTGGAGATGCCCACCCACCCACCCAAGTGTTCGGTATCAAAAGATTGCATCACACTTTCTTTTGTAATAAAATGACTTCTGTTGTCCGCAGAGAGGTCGAACTACTAATTCCTGGATAACAAACACTCCGTAACATAATAACAAGTCAGTAGTTTGGACTGGAGGGACCCACTCAAACACCCACCCAAGTGTACGTTATCAAAAGATTGCACTACAACCGTCTTTTGTAATAAAACAACTTTTGACGTCCGTAGAGAGGTCAAACTACTAATTCCTTGATAACAAACTCTTTGGTGGGTAGGTGGGTGGGTGGGCCACTCCATAACATGGTAACGAGTCAGTAATTTGGCTCGAAGTAAATTACCCACCCACCCAAGTGTTTGTTATTAAAAGAATGCATCAGAACCTTCTCTTGTTATAAAATGACGTCTGACGTCCACAGAGAGATAAAACTACCAATCAAAATTTCAGACAAAGTTTGAGAATAAATAAAAAATATTTCTAAAACACCAGTACATTCCGGTATTGTTTACACAATAAACCATCTTTTGGCTACAACTGGTACAATTTTTGAATCAATATATTGAAAATTGAACCCGAAACAGAGGTATAATTAAAATTGTAACTTTCAAAACTTCGGACAAAATTTGAGAATAAATAACAAATATTTCTGAAACATTTAGTACATTCTGCTATTGTGTACCCAATAAACCATCTTTTGGCTATAACTAGTACAATTTTTAAATCAATATATTGAAAATTAAACCCGAAACAGAATTACAACTAAAATAGCAACTTTCAAAACTTCCAAAAAAGTATGAGAATAAAAAAAAAAAATTCTGAAACACTCAGTACATTCTGATATTGTGTACCCGATAAACCATCTTATGGCTATAACTGGTACAATTTTTAAATCAATATATTGACATTTGAACCCGAAACAGAGTTACAACTAAAATTGCAACTTTCAAAATTTCGGACAAAGTTTGAGAATAAATAAAAAATATTTCTGAAACACTCAGTACATTCTGGTATTGCGTACCCAATAAACCATCTTTTGGCTATAACTGGAACAATTTTTAAATCAATATATTAAAATTTGAACCCAAAACAGAGATACAACTAAAATTGCAACTTTCAAAATTTCAAACAAAATTTGAGAAGAAATAAAATTATTTCTGAAACACGCAGTACATTCTAATATTGTGTACAAGATAAACCATCTTTTGGCTATAACTGGTACAATTATTGAATCAATATATTAAAAATTAAACCCGAAACAGAATTACAACTAAAATTGCAACTTTCAAAATTTTGGACAAAGTTTGAGAATAAATAAAAAATATTTTTGAAACACTCAGTAATATTCTGATATTGTGTACCCATTAAACCATCTTTTGGCTATAACTGGTACAATTTTTGAATCAATGTATTAAAAATTGAACCCGAAACAGAGTTACAACTAAAATTGCAACTTTCAAAACTTAAAACAAAGTTTGAGACTAAATAAAAAATATTTTTGAAATACTCAGTATATTCTAGTATTTTGTACCCAATAAACCCTCTTTTGGCTATAACTGGTACAATTATTAAATCAATATATTGAAAATTAAACCCGAAACAGAATGACAACTAAAATAGCAACTTTCAAAACTTCCAAAAAAGTTTGAGAATAAATAAAAAATATTTCTGAAACACTCAGTACATTCTGATATTGTGTACCCAATAAACCATCTTATGGCTATAACTGGTACAATTTTTAAATCAATATATTGAAATTTGAACCCGAAACAGAATTACAACTAAAATTGCAACTTCCAAAACTTCGGACAAAGTATGATAATAAATAAAAAAATATTTCTGAAACACTCAGTACATTCCGGGTATTGTGTACCCAAAAAACAATCTTTTGGCTATAACCGATACAATTTTTAAATTAATATATTGAAATTTGAACCCAAAACAGAGGTACAACTAAAATTGCAACTTTCAAAAGTTCGAACAAAGTTTGAGAACAAATAAAAAATATTTCTAAAACACTCAGTACATTCTGGTATTGTGTACCCAATAAATCATCTTTTGGTTATAACTGGTACAATTTTAGAATCAATATATTGAAAATTGAACCCGAAACAGAGTTACAACTAAAATTGCAACTTTCAAAATTTCGGACAAAGTTTGAGAATAAATTAAAAATATTTCTGAAGTACTTAGTGCATGCTGGTATTGTGTACCCTTGATAACAAACACTTAGATGGGTGGGTGGAGTACTCCATAACATAGTAATGAATCAGTAATTTGGCCTGAAGTAGCCCACCCACTTATCCAAGTGTTTGTTATCACAAGATTGCATCGCAACCTTCTCTTGTGATACCTAAATGTTGGTAGAAAGAACATCTCGTAGAAGATGCCATCAATGTTCGCTGCAAAAAAAAGAATTTTGCACAAAAACTTTGTGTACCATGTGCAATATATACCACTGTGCAAAAGTTGTTTCTATCCGTTCCATACATAATATATTATAGTTTGTAAGATACTTTTTTTAAAGTTATTGTAACACTTGAACGTATTCTACGTAGTCTGTTGGGACAAAATACTGGTAGGGCAATATGTCCCAAACTCTGAGTTTAGAATACAAAATAAGAAGCCTCTGAAGACCATGAATATGCCATATTAACTCCATTTATTCCTTAAAACCTGGCACGGGTGGCAAAAAAAATCAGCGCAAAAAGGTAAACAAATTGCTTCATCAGCGTTCTAGCAAGTAAGAAAAACCAGGCTAAACCACATTTAGAAAGTACTTTCGTATAAAGAACTTAAACTATTTTTACTTTAAAGACTCATGGTAACCCCATTCGAGAAAAAATCTGTTTCCTACACCCATGAAAAACTTCCCTAAAAAAACATCCTTAATCATCATCATCCTAATCACTAACGCAATTCCCAGAGGAACTCATCAACAGAAGCAGCATATTTAATTAAAACTTTTAGTTCTTTATCTCAAGGTAAATAATATAAATCGTAAAATCGTTTTTAGCTCCAACCATCAAAATTAGACTGCAACAGTTAAGTGCTTAACGTAGAGCAACTTGTAAAAAAAGCGCTCTCAATTCAACTTAACTCCCAAAGAAGCAAAAATTTTTGTTTAAAAAAATCTATTCATTTTAATTATCCAAAGCAAGCAGAGTATTAAAAGATGTCATAAAACCCAAACCAAAACCTTCTGGACAAAATCAACCGTAACTACAGAACAGAACACAAATCTTTAAAGTCGTATCTTGCCTAGAAACTCCCAAAGACACCTAAAACTACTTAGGTCCTGAAAATGATCAAAACTTGCTCTTAACAAACCAGCCTTAGATAATCTGAAATCTTATCTTAAAACGTTGAGAAGTATGCGTAAAAAATTTTGCTAAGTGTCGAAGCGCAAAAAAACCGACAAATACTGCATTTGACAAGAATTGGTTGGAACCCTACTCAGACTTAGAATGTCTCACCAAATATATCAAACAAATCGTTCCTATGTGAGCACTGACAAAACCTATAACACCAAACTAGCTACCACCGTTTGGGGAGTGACTTTAAAATATAAAGACAAAAGCCAAAATGATATATTTTTGAACAATAACAAGGTTTAGCTAAGGTAAAAGAGACTACCCAAGACGCTACCATCAACCCCAAGCGTAAACAGTAAGGCCTACGTTCTGACATTAAACTGCCAGTGACAATGAGCTTCGACTAGCCCAAAATTGCATCTTTCTGGACCCAAGTGGCACTTTCTTGTAAAAAACAACTCCAATCTTCACCTTCCATATCATCCCACAAATTTAGAAGACAAGTAGATAATAAGTAGCAACCAATGTTAAGCTTTCAAATGTTTTAAATATCTTCGGACATAATTCTGTCAAAACACGATCATTTACATCCACGACAAAAAAGACACAGCAAAGCACTGATCTCACCGCAAAACATCTAGACGTCAACTTCAAGACATCTAAATTTACATACTTGTCCACTGTTATAGAAGACAACACCAGATGGTGCAACCCTTTCAAGAGAAATTGAAGCTGACGTAATTAAACAAGCTTTAATCATCTTCACCCAGAATCAAAATTAGTTTCACCGCTCTCAAATTTGTGATGCCCAAAAACCTCATCAACAAGATCCAGGCTAGTAACAAATAGCGCCCACCAAGAAGTATGTCTCTTTAACCACTCCAACCAACGCTATAAATAAAAATGATCTTGATACCCGCGCACTTTTTAATAGTGAAAGAGACAGCAGTTGTAAAACCCAAAAAAGAAAAATCAATTTAGGAAGTAGAGTTTTGGCGTTAGATCTTTTGATACAAAAGGTTTAAACCTGATGTTAGGTAACTTTGTTTTCAATTAAAAATCAAAGTGGATGATAGGAGTTCGCTAGTAAGTCGTTGGTAATTGTGTTACTGTTACTTTGTTATGGTTCCTACAACGTTTTGGCGTTTAGCCAGCAACCATTGGCGGAGTGTGAAAGCCGTCAATATCTGTGATGATTTTTGCATATACTTACGGTGCAAAAAACAATAGAGTGATTGACTTCAGCAGGATTAGATCTGATTGCCTGAACTGCCGTTACATAAAACTCGTAGATGAGAAACCAAAGACGGATTCCCGGTCTGTGTCGTTCTATTTTCTTGACTCCTATGATGCAACTTGTTTGCTAGTCTGGAAAAGAAAATGTTACCGGTTTTACGTTCAACGTAGATGAGAATGTTGTAAATCATTTGTATTACTATAAATGCGGTTAAATGTCACACAAGCACTGTCAATCTCTCCTAGTTACTTCATATAGTTCGGAATTTATTCAGGTAGGAAGCGGAACGATAGCTTTGTTCGTCAGAAAGAAATTCTGGTGGCCCTGGTAAATAAATAATAAAATAACCGTACCGTAATCGTATACTTTATAGAACAAGTCGTAGTAAATGCGTAGATTGTCAATAATGTTTTACCACTGTCCATAGTAAGCATTTCAAAAAAAAAAAAGGATACAAAGCAAAAGTTATAGTTCAGGGAGAATAATCGGTTTACGTAGCAGATGTTAGAATTATTCCAGAAGATGAAATAGCAAAAATTAGCAGTCTTTTGAATGTCAAAGCATGGTAAAAAGCAAAAGCAAATCCTTCCAAAGGTTTAATTCCAGGTATACAGAAACGACCTTCGGTGTCGTAGCTGCGGATCAACAGTTTCTAAATCAACCTCCGCTACTAACCAACAAATAATAGAAAACAATAACAATTTATGCTACAAACTCAGCTTATTCTACTGGCAACTTCTTTAACGATAACACCAAGTGTACCATCCAAGCACTCTGGTCTCTCACATAATTATCACGACAAAAGTACTTTCTCGTCTATGAGCGCAAACCACTACCACCTCGTTGGAAAATAACCAACGCGGGAAAAAAAATGCATCTGCTTTCCTCCATGAACCAAGGTAAAAACTCCCGGAGCACTGGAAGAATTATTATAACGAGACGAGCGGTGCACCCGTCATAGTGTAGGACACACTATAAAGAAGAGAAGACACTGAGAAAAAAATTCCGATTTCATCTAGATGGTAGGTAATGTAGTTCAGATAATCGCCGGTTTGGTTTGGAGCAACTATTGTTGAAATGATAGTAGGTTAGAAGTGTTCATTCGGAGTTTGGGTGTCGTGTATCCTCAAAGTCCTGATTTAAGAAGCGGTTTCAGTAATAATTGTCCTCCGTTTATGAGTTTTGTTCATTTCTCTGAAACAAATCGGTAGCAATTTAGACTTGGTCTTGTAGTTGTCTGAAAACTTATGAGAAACACATTCGGCCAACTTCCAACGACGATTAACCGTAGACAAATTGGTGTTAAATTTCTCAACCAGTGTCCTGTTGGTGCAACTTTCGTCCTTTTACACGGCCGCCAGAAGCACCTAGTCATCAACACCCAAAGATCAACCACTTTCTCACTTGTTCTCTGAGCTGATATCGCTATCTTTAAAGCAAACAAACCACTCTCGGCATGCCTTTGCGCTAATCGTTTCTTCTATTATAACAAAAGTCAATTAAACACCAAATTCAAACAACCATCAACATAATACTTCGTTTCGATTTAGTCGGTCGCTTTTGTGTGAGGCACAAGAATGTTATGTCAAACCTAATCATGTTTCGTCTTCAGACACGAACGAATTTGCAGCGTTGGCCGTTGTTCTGAGAAAGAATGCAACTTCGTCGTACCGCTCAGTTGTAGGTTGACCACTACTAGGAGCAGGGCTGTATGTCGCAGCTTGAGATGTCCTTTTGCTGCAGTGGGTTTGTGTGCAATGATGTCAAGTTGGCTTCATACAGCTACTCTCTTGCGTGCCAATATAAGTTTGTTTCGCAATATAAATACGGCAATACAACGTGGCTAACCCGTTTCGGGCTCGTTGAAAGCTTTAAGCCAGAGTTCGTCAGTCGCTATGACGATCGTACCAAGAGCAATGTATCTGTAAAGCAGCGCATGTTTTTTGTTTTCATAAAGTGATTATCAGCGTTAAACTGAATGTTGTCACAGCAAGGTATGGATCGTTTCAACTTGAGCATTTTTGCCACACGTTGGGCGCCATTTATTACCTGTACGAATTCCTAAGGTCTTAAACAAACGACCGTAGCAAAACAGTTAAATAGACTAAAAAGTTAAAGATTCCTTCGGTTTTGTAGTACGTGAAATGTCATACCTTTCAAAGTCAGTTAAATATACTTCTAGCAATTGTTCTTTCACCTCTCCGAGCCTTCTCCGTCGCTGGCCTTTTTTGTGATATTGAAAAATGACATTTCTAACCAGCCTCTTCAAAAAATATTAAAAAAGCTGCCGCCACATAACCTAAAGATCAGTAAAATAGTCTAGAGGTAAAGGATTCCAGAGTTGGGTGTAGTCAACCCACTCCGGCCTCATAGGAAACTTTAAATCAAGAATTAATCGGTTGCTAGACCAAACTGTACTAAAATATGATTTCTTGCATTGTAGGTGTCTATCGGTATCTAGCTGACTGGTAGCACAACCGGGTTTTGTTATTATGAACCGTGGTGTGGTGGTCACCCAATAACCTGGTGAATGGTCATCGTTAAAAAGAAGATGGTTGCTTTGAAGTAGCAAGAACAATGTCAGTCTAGAATCAAGCTTCCCTGTCCGTTTACAACAATTTTGTTCAATCTATTATCCTAAACTTTACCACGACACTGGGGTCAAAAGAAAACTCTAAAGCTTGCTCTCCTAAACGTTACTTTAAAAGCTTTCATAGCAAGAATTCCGCATGTTCTCATAATCCTATAATGACATAGCCCTCCGAAGCTACACCAAACTATGTCTGATTAAATCTTACCCAATGCAACTCGTACTACTAAGACAGAAAACCGTATAACAATCAAGCAACGTTTTAGTCAGACCAAACTTTGCAAGGCAAGAGCTATAGCCTGTGCTCTAATAAAGACATAGTTAGTCAGTAAGATAGAAGCGGTTTTGTGGTATATGTTAATACCGTACCTTTCAAAGTCAGCCTAGAAATTGTTTTAGCAATTAATCTTCCATCTACCCAAAGCATCTAAGTCGCCTGCCCATTCTTCTTCTTGACGTATTGTATTAGAAGACTTAAGAGCCCAATGCCATTCTTTGTCCCACGTTGGGCGCCATTTTTACTAAGCAAGCCCTTCAAAGGTAGTAAATGTGCAGTCTTCGCAGTACCCAAGAGGTAAAGGGTTCCAGCGTTGGATCCTTCGGTGTATTGTGATGCGTAACCAAAATCACAAAACCTCAGTAAGCTAGAAACGATTTTGTGTATCGTGATACGTAGAATGACGATATCTTCCAAAGTAAGCTAGATATTCTTCTTTCCCCGCAGCATCTGCAGTCTAGCCTTCTTCTTGCTCTTCTTGGAGTGTTGTATTAAATGGCAACATAAAATTTTTGCCCCACGTTGGGCGCCATTTGTTACTGGCGCAGCCAGTTGGATTACCAGAGAGGTAAAAGGTTCCGACGTTGGATCCTTCGATGTATTGTGATGCGTAGTTGCAGTTTCGCAAGTTTTAAATCTCTTTTTTTTAATAAGCCGATGATAACTTTGTTACTGTGTAGCATTGCAATGAAGTTAAAGAAGCAACTGCAAAACCAACTAGTAGCGTACTTGCCCTCTAAAAAGTTGAGTATAATCACTATCCGGATGGGAAAGGAGCTAAATTTAAAGAGGTATCACATTAAAACAAATCTATCATAAATCGTTTATAATTTAAAAAATATAATTACAGGATGGCTGAGCCAACAATTCATTAATTCTAATTAAATTTCTTTAATATTTACAACATTGGCAATTACGTTGCCGCATAGAAAACATAGGTAAAAAAATACAGGGTTGCCATAATAATCAAACCAACAGCTTCAATACAATAATCCTGTTGACTTGATCATTCCAGGTAAATTTATTATTCATTTTTATAGCATTGGCAGTACTGGACAGTAATATAATCAACATTTCTCAAACAAACAAAAAAAATTAAAACTCTTTGCATACATTTGCATAGAGTTACCCAATTACAGTTTGAGAAACACTGCTTTAAATATATATTTTTTACAACTTTATTGTTGTTAATGTACCTATAACGCGGAATTGCCAAATTGATAACAAAATTATAAAAATGTTTTTTTTAACAGCGTTGCCTAGTTGCATAAAAAATCAGGGAAAATGCCGTAATTATAAACAAATATTTCAGCAAACAAAAACAGTGTTGCTTAATTTATTTCAAATTAAAGAAACCGCGCAATTTGGCATTGGAGAAAAAGCCGCAATTATATAAATATCACGAGCTCAACAATTCAGTTATTAATTGATTCATTTCTCACAATCTAATGTAAGTAACGTGCAGGGCAGTCTCGCCAATTGGATGCGATAAAAAGTTTGTATTATTGAGTTAATCTGATTAAATATTGACGTATTCCAATTAAAATATTGAATAAATTAATAAAATATAATTTAAGTGTTAACATACTGACATGATAGGTCAAAATATCGACAAAACTTTGACATACTCCAAATTGTATTTAGCAGTCAAAACGTCGATTGGCATATATGCCAACTTCGATTGTGCTGTCAAAACTTTAAATTTATGCAAAAACAAACTAAAGTATGGATTGTAGAAACGTCAAATAAGACATTAAAGCTTGATATTAACTTCGATTGTTTTGGCAAACATCAAAGTGTAAAATGAAATGATTTCCAATAGAAAACATGCCATATACCAATTTCAAAAGTAGAATGGTGGCATATGCCAACTAAAATTAAAATAAATTCTTCAACTTCTAATATTGCAATACTAATAACTTCGGTGTAATTGTTAAAACTTTATTCTTGGCATATGCCAACTATAGTGAAACTGTCAAAACTCAATTTAAATATTAATACAAAATGTTGGCATATCTTCAACTTCAATTTAATTGTCATATTATGCGTTAAATTAAGACAATATGCTAACTTCAACATAACTGTCAAAAACTTAATTTTAAAATATCATAATGTCAAATTTGACATATTTTAAATATTACAGCAATTGTCAAAGACACAAAATATTGGCATATGCCAATTTCCGTGTAACTGTCAAAACTTATATATCGATTAAAATGTATTAACGTCAAAGTTAAGGTTGACATACGCCAAATTCACAATATCTTCAACGCAATATATTGGCATATGCAAACTAATATTAAAATGACAAATTTGCCATAAAACGTCATTTTTGAGACCATATTTAAAGTTGTCTTCAAATATTGTCTCAAAAATGACAAAAAATGGCATATGCCAACTTTGGTGTAACTTAAAATTATTCCAACTTTAACCTTGGCATATGCCAACTTAAATTAAAATACATTAATGTTAAATTTGGCATAAAACGTAGGCATATCTTGACATTCGGTGAATTGTCAAAACTATACTAATAGTAACCCTGGCATATGCCAACCGCAATTTAATTCAATGCATCAAATGAAGACAATCTGACAACTTGAATGTAACTGAAAAACTAAAAAAAAATATTGGCATATTGGCATGCCAATATTATAATTTGAAGAATTTAAATTAAAACAACAAAATGACAAATTTGACATAAACGTATTGCAGAAACTGTCAAAAAGACAGAAAATATAACTCTTATCATCTTATGCCAAAATCAATTAATCTGTTATCATCTTATGTCACTTTAACTGTCGAAAAATCCAAATATAACTTCGATTTGACATTGACATAATGTATTGAAGATTTACAAAACATTTCACCGATATGCCAAAAATCCAATATGTTTGACAGCCCAATTTTAGGCATATGCCAACATAAAACTTATAGCATAATTCGAAGGTTGGCATATGCTAATGTTCTACAATGCGTAATTTGATGTTTTTCATAAATCATAAGCATTGTCAACCTCGCCACAACGAAATACAAAAAATTATATTGACAGAAAAAATTAACTCAATTTGGCATATTTGAGAATTATTATCAATCAGGCATAGATAGCTGAACTGTCAAAATATTTTGTAATACCAAACTGGCATGGTTTTGACAGTTACTCCAAAATTTAATTATTATATATTATTCTTTTTTGACAATTGCAATATTTGACAATTATTGATACATTTTAATTTTTAAAGTTAAATAATATGCCAATATTTTAAATTAAAGTTTTGACAGACACCAAAGTTGGCATACGCTAATATTATTTTTATTTGACGTATCGATAGTTAGATGAAAGTTGGCATATGCCAAGTTTAAAATTGATTTTATTTAAAGTTTCTACAGAAACAACAAAATTGGCATAAAATTATTGCCATATTTGATAATGATTAATATACTTTAATTTAAGTTGGTATATTCCAATATTTTCATAGTTAGCATATGCCAACATTTGAAATAGACATTTTGGCAGTTACACCAAAGTTGGCATACGCCAATATTGTCATATTTGACAGTTAAATGAAAGTTGGCATATTTCAAGTTTTCTAAGGTACACCAAAATTGGCATATGCCAATATTTTGTTTGTTTTGACAATTATTGATTAATTTCACTTTAAGTCAGTATATGCCAAAATTACCAAAGTTAGCATGTACAAATATTTTGAATTGAAGTATTGGCAGTTATACCAAAGTTGGCATACGCAAATATTGTCTCGATTTGACATATTAACAATTATATTGACATAAGTCATGGTTAAAATTGACATAATTTAAAGTTTTGACAGTTAAACCAAAATTGGCATATGCCAATATTTTATTTTATTTGACAATTATTAATACATATTTTTTTAATTGTTAGGTTACAACATTTTCAAAGTTGGATTTAAATTTAAAGTTTTGACAGAAACACCATAGTTGGCATAAGGTAATATCTTTATTTTACGCATCGACAGATAAATCAAAGTTGGCATATGTCAAGGTTAAAATTGATTCAATTGAAAGTTTTGACGTTTGAATATGCCAACATTGATTTAGACTACAAACTGTTAAAATATTGCCATATGCCAAACAATTAAATAGATCTTAATACATTAGAATAATTATGCCAACTAAAATAATGTTTTTTTATTATATATAAAAAAAAATGTAACAATTATGACAGCTGTAGACACTGTATTCAAATATGGCCTATGTCAATTTTACCTAAAGCATTATACTAAAAATGCCAACTTTAATTTAATTATAAAATGACATCAAATTGTGAAGATTAAAATTTAACAAAACTGTCAAAAGTTTGCCATATATGCCAACTCAAAGTAATCGATTGAACTGTCAAAACGACAATTAACAAACTTAAAAAATGTAATAATTATGCAAACTGTAGACACAATATTCAAACAGACCACAAACTGCCATATGCCAAATTTCAGTTAAAACATAAAAAATATGCCAACTTCAATTAAAGTGCAAAGGAAACATCAAACTGCCAAGACATGTCAAATTAGACCAAGTTTTCCTAATATGCCAAATATGAACTGTCAAAACATGACTGACAACTTCAAATTATGTCAAACTATGCCAATGTGCCAATTTATTTAAAACACATTAATTTTATTAATGTCAATAAAGTTATGCCAACTTAAAGTATCAAACATTCAAATATGCCAACTTTGATTTAACTTTCAATCATTCTGTCAAAAAAAAAAACAACTGAACTTAAACTTAGCAAACTTAGATTGTTCTGTCAAAAACACTGCCATATGCCAACTTCAAAATAACTGTGATAACTTAAAAATGTTATGGCATATGCCAACTAAAATTAAAATGTATTAATATCAAATTTGACATAAAACGTTGGCATAGCTTTAACTTCTTATTTAAAAAAAAACTAAATTATTCAACATTAATCTTGGCATATGCCAACTATAAGTGTAAATGTCAAAATTAAAAACAAACTAACAAATGACATCAAGTTTTCTTAAACAATAGATGTTTGTACGCCAAAAATAAACTCATAAACTGTCAAAATATGTCAACTTCAATGTAAAATACTGGCATATGCCAATTAAAATTAAAATGTATAATAAACAAATTTGACATAAAACGTTATCATAACTTCAAATTCAAATATTCCTACAAATTTCAAAAACTGGTAAAGCTTTAAATTTTTCCAACTTCAATCTTGGCATATGGCAATTATAAGTGTTAATGTAAAAACTGAAAATAAACTGAAAAATGACACCAACTTTTCATGCAAATATCTAATATGTCAAAATACCACATATGCCAACTTTGTATGTATGAATGTCAAATTTGACATCAAACATTTGGCATATCTTCAACTTCAAGTATTGCAACTTCAAAATAATTATCAACCTTAAATTAAATCAACTTTAATATTGGCATATGCCAACTATAATTGTAAATGTAAAAACTGAAAACAAACTAACAAATGACAAACATATAAATATGTAAAAACATGACATATACTAACTTCAAATTAACTGTCAAAATATGCAAATTTAAATCACATTAATCAAATAAATTGTAAACCAACTTTTGGCATTAAAGTCAAGCCACAATGGCATAATTTCATTGACATTAATTAAATGTCAATAAAATTATGCCAACGTAATCAGTAAAGTAATTAAATATGCCAACTATGGCAACAACTGTCAAAGTCATAAAATTTTGACATATAACTGTCAAAACATTGACATATGCCAACTTTAATTTAACTGTCAGACTTTGATTGATCTGACAAATCTTCAAATCAGTATTTAAACTAGTATGACTTGTATTTAATATTAAAATATTAAACTATGCCAATTATGCATGAATTGGCAAATTGTAAATCCATTACCATATGCAGACTTCATTTAAATTTAGACACCAAATTTTTCTTAGTTTTAAAACATTATTTATGCAAACATTGATTTAACCATCAAAACATTGACATACGCCAAAGTACTGATTACGGCATATGCCAATATGTATATTATACAAACACAGATTATACAGAAGAATAATTTTAGGCATAACTTGCATTTAATCAACTACTAAACTGTCAAAATATTGACATATGCCAACTTAAATTTAACTGTCAAATATTACTAATATGTCAAAACGTCAAACTGAAATCAATACATTAAACTATGCCAATTTTAACTAACTGTCAAATTGTATGCCAAAATAATGATTATGCAAAATTCTTTGAGCATTGACATAATTGTTGGCATAACTAATTTAATCAGCAAATGTCAATTTTGATATAAACGGCAAACTGTCAAAACTTTGACATACGCCATAATGTTAATTGTAACAACTGTAAATTAAGCAATTGGAATAATTGTTGACATATATTCATACTGTATTCAAGCATCAACTTTCAAAATATTAGTATACGCCAACTTTAATTCAACTGTCAAATAACCTATAAAAAATCAAAATAATTCATTAAATTTTCCAACTACAACTTAATCAACAAACTGTCAAAATATTGGCATACATACTTCAATTCAACTGTCAGCTGTCATCAAAGCATAAAATTAACTCAAATTTTAAGAAAACAATACAATTAAAAAAAAAATATGCCAACTTTAATTTAACATAGTAATATGTATTTGACAGTTCAATATTTGACATTTTATAACATATCAAAATATTGGCATACGCCAACTTCAATTTAAGTGTTTATGATAACTGATCCACAAAACATTAAATTAAACCAAATTCTAAACAACTTATAATTAAATGTCAGAACATTGATTACGCCAAAATATTTATTATACCAACTGCTATTAATATAATTATGTCAGCATAGATTTAAGTATCATAGATTCAAGAGTCAACCCACAACGATAAAATTTCAAAACATTAGCATACGGCAACTTCAATTAAACTGTCAAAACAATGATTACACCAAATTTATAATTAAGTAGAAACCATTGGCTTAACTTCCTTTTAACCAGCATATTTGTTTATTCAAGCATTGACTAAAGTGTCAACACATTGACATACGCCAACTTCAATTTAATTGCTAAACATCAATGATCTTTAAAAACTTCAAACAAAGTATGCCAAAATATTGGAATAAATGCAACATAATCAGCATAGATTGGCATACGCCAAATTGTTAAAATATTGGCATATGCCAACTTCAATTTAACTGTCATTAATAAATTAATTTCAACAAAATTATCAAAACTTGATTAATCTGTCTAAACATAAAATTAAAGCTAAACAAACTGTAAAATGTCAATTTTGATTTTAACAAACTGTTAAAATATTGGCATACGCCAACTACAATATGGGAATCAAATCTTACTCAACTATAATTTATTTGTGAATTTGTTCATCGCTCTGACCGCTTCAAGGTATTAATCATCAAATTCATCAAGTATCATTTCATTTCCTTAGTTCGATAAATACGCCAATTTTGTTTTATGCCAACTCAACTGTTAAAACATATCAATACCAAGTGTGATAGGATTAGATCAATATAAATATACCAATTTAATTTTTATGCCAACTTAACTGTCAAAAAATAGCTTTAATTTAGTAAACCAGATTCTACTTTAGCATACAACTAGGCATATAGCAACTTCATAAAATATTAATATAACTATGCCAAACTCTATATAAATATTGATTAAACTGTAAAATCATCAAATTATGCCAACTTAAAATATTAGAATATGCCAATTTCAATACAACCGACTCATTTATAGTCTTTTTAGACTGATATACCAAAATTATTTCAATTCAACCGACTTAACAATCAAATTATTGATTTCATTTAACCGTCAAACATTGTAATAACAAAAATCAGTTGTACCAACCACTAATTTGGCATCAAACATGCCAACACAATTTTACAACTGAACTGTCAATTATACCAACTTTGACTGAACTGTCAATTAATACCAACTTCAAATAATTAAAAAAATATGATTTAATCATAAAATATGCAAAAGCATTATAAATTCGACATCAAATTAACGAGACTTGCAACAACTATTTGGTGGCTAATTTGCACTAATTATTAAAATAAAAGTTTTTGATATAATCGGCAGTGTCCATACTTATTCGACTAACTCCTGGTTGGAGTCCGTTGGATAGTTTTGAGGTATCACTTATGTTATCGGCAGTAAGAAATATATAAATACCCAAATAATGTTGGGTCAATGTCCTGTGGATGCGTAGGGTGAGAAGCCACCCTAAATAAATTTCAATAAAAAAATAATAGGGAAAAATGCTTATTATTTTTGGCGTTTATTTCTTCTTCGTTGGGATTTGCTTCAATTTTTGAATCACGGGGCAGTAAAGCGCGCTTTAGATAAACACACATACACGTGACTAGTGTCATTGTCCTGTACATGTCAGTGACACAAGAGTTGGCGCGGATATATCGGCCCCAAATAAACAATGTTCACCGTGCGTCCATGCTAGACTCAGATTGCGAGCCGTGATCTGAGGAACTCGAACTTGATATTGTCTCTGCCGATTTCATTTTTGGCTTGTATTCGGTGATAACGACCGTGACACTGTTGACGGTCACCTCCCTTGTCTGCGCCGTGCTTCTGTCGACATTTTTTAATCTAGGTGGATGACGGATCTTCTTCAACGATCGTTTATCCTTCTTTTCTTTTTTCTGATTGCTTGTAGCAGGCAGAAATTGGCTTGCCACTTGCTGGGCTACCAATTGCGGATTAATTCTCGGTTTGCGAGTGGAGGTTCCTTTCCGTACGTCACACATTAGGCATTTGAAAGCCTCCGCCGTGTTCCTGTATGTGCACACACTGCAATCCCAGAAATTGTCCTCTAACACTTTCGCCGCACGTTTCGTTCTCCGTATCGGGCTCTTTTTATCCATCTTTCGCACGGGAAACACTTTTCGGGGAACGTTTTCATTTAGGTTGAGGACTGACGTCTGTGCCGCGTACGCGCCGCCATTTTTGTGTTTCGGCATACGCAGGCGTCGGAATTTCCGGCGTTGTTGCCGGTTCGGTTAATCCCCCCTCGAAATGAACGCTTTTAGCCCGCGATGCGGTTCGTAAAACTGAAACTCACTGCAGGACATCAAGCGAATGGATGCGGACTGAGACTGAACCGAGCGGACTCGTCGCTTTTACCGCAATATACAAAAAAATAACGAAAAACAAACTGAACAGCGCATATAAATAAATATGCACTAATTCATGCAATTTTATTTTAGTACGAAATAATTTTTATTTTATTTAAATTGATTCATCTTTTTATGAGTGTTTACTATAGATAATACAAGCTAGAATTATCAAGATATGAAGTGGGCATTTATATCTAGTTACCGTAACCATAGATCATTTCATGAATAAATAAATATAGTTACCATAGCAATAAAATTATTATTTTACTTCAATAAGTTAACGCAGCATTGTGTAATAAAACGTGTTGATTGTAATTTTGTGCAAAACGATCTATTTGAGTATCGGTAATTATTAAGTAGCTATATTTAAAGAAGTTAAATGGTAAGCATGATTATTTCCTTAATTTTCATTTAACGTTTAGAAACCCATTACCCTGGTTGCCAAACGTACTTGTTTTCCGCAATTGTCAGTACCCAGTACCCCCCAAATTAGTTAAAAAAATATGGAAATAGTTTTAACATTAATATTTAATTATTAATTGTTTATTATTATTTAATTAAACTTTAGTTTTGTTCAGTTTGACAGTTTAAAAAACAATGTTTGAAAGTCGTTCATTACGTCATCGAAAAAGCTGATGCGATTAATACTCAGTTTAAAATGAACCCAGTTTGAATCGGTCAGATTTTACTCAAAAAAATGATAATTTACACAAAAAGTCAATAATGCTAAATATAAGATGATCGATGATTTAAGGTATCCATGCAATTTGAAGGTGGTGTTACAGGTCTGCCAACATACTATGCCGCCCACCCATCATGTTCAAGATGTGTTTGGATTGGTGATAAGTCTAATGATCATGCAGTTAATATAGCTGTACTTGTTCTAAGTACTTTCTGGCCTAATGTTTGGCTTTGCATTATTCATTTCGTATCGTCTGCATGAAAGGCTTTAATACTGCTGAGCTGCAATTAATGGAAACCTATGATTCGATCGGTATGATTGAAGACTAAAAGAAGAAATTCTTTTGTAAATTGTTGCCATCGCCACGTGGCAATCACAAGCTTTTGTCTAGTCTACAGCTATGAATGCTATTTGAAACTGATTTTGTGTAGCCAACTGTATAAAGAATCGATCTTTACAAATATTGCTGCTGCTATACCTTCTTAAGTTTATGCATGCCATATTTTTGCATATAGTGTAGTTTCAATTTATTCTTCAACCATGCCGATAGTTTGACTTCTGTCAAAATCCAAAATATGGGAGGAATTTCTTCAATTTCTTACTGGAAGCATAAGGTGCTAATTTTGGTTAAAAAGCACCAAAGAATTGACATCTATTAAGTAAAAAATTCTAATCTTTAAGTAAAAAGACGCCGGGTAGATAGCTCAGTTATAGAGCATTAGCGTAGCACGCTAACAGTCCGGGGTTCGATCCCTAAATATAAAAAAATAATAACTTGCTATTTATCCACCGGGGTAATTTGAATAAGCCGTTGGTCCCATCAACCCCCTTCAAACAAGTCGTAATACTTTTGAGGCGATGTTAAATAGCAGTAAAAAGCGCAATAAAGAAGATTCGTCAACTATTTACATAAAATTGACCACAATAATAATAAAATCCCCGCATGATTTACAAAAAATTAAAAGCAACTTGGACAAATTGTATAAAATCCGGCTAATAATGATAAGATCTTGTCATTATTTATAAAAAATTAACTACAACTTGTACAAACTGTATAGGTTCCTGCTATAATAATCTAATTTGGCCATTGATAATGAGTTTTGCTCATAATTCATAAAAATCAAATGATTTAATCCGACTATTAATAATGAGATCCACTCGTTATTTACAAAAAATTGACTACAACATGAAAAAAACTGTATAAAGTTCTGCTATAATCTAATTTGATTATTACTTAAAAAAAATGGTTACAACTTGGATACACCGTATCAAATCCGGCTATAAATGATCTAATCTGGTTATTAAAAACAAGATCCGGCTATTAATTAACCACAATTTGCACAAATTGTATAAAATCCAACTTTTGATGACAGGGGCGGCGCTACTTAATGCGCCTCTTTGCAAATTTAAAATATGTCAAAAATGTTAAAAACATAAATATTACATTTTCAAATTAAATAGAAAAAAAGTTTATATTAAATTTGTAAATGCACTTAGCGCACTTTTAGCAAAAAAAAACGGAAAAAAGTTGAGATTACATACATAACTGGCTTCATTATATGCGATCGTGTTGCCCGTTACTTAGTTACGTCATTATGTATTAGACCTACATATAGAACTGCACGTTGAACATTGGAATTAGCTATTTAATAAAGTGGAAGCTCATCCAAACTGCTTTTTACCAGCCGGTGCAATCATTAGCTAACATCTTTGAATTTCAATATTTTCCATCAATGACTGACAACATTAATCTGGAGAACGTCAATAAGTTAATCAAGAAGTCAATGACTTCTTAGAGGACACTGACAACGACAATAGTGTTCGACCTTCTCGAGTTAAAAAAAATGATTTTAAATCTTAAAACTGAAAACTCAATCTGCTTCTGGCTCTGACAAGCAATAATGGCACATACAATTCTTTGCCTTGTGCATTTCCCAAAAACTTGAAAAGGCTCTTACGTTAAAAACATTCCAAAACGTAAATCGGAAGTTTTTTCAAAACTACCGGTCAATCAGTCTTTTATGCATCTTAAGTAAAGTCATAGAGAAAGTAATCTTCAATGACCTCTTTTTCTGCTCACCAACATGGGTTTTGACGAGACTACTCTGTAGTCTACTAAATAAACTAATAACATTGTCAAAAGATTTAGCCTGAAAAAACTACGGAAGTCGTTTTTTTTAATGTTGGAAACGACAAGGTTTGCCATAAAGGTTTACTTTTAAAATTTATCATCTAAACTTTTGAACAAAGTTCTTATTTTCTGATTTGATGCTGCCAAGTATCTGAGTATTACCTTATAATAAAAGACTTACGTAGAAATTGCACGTTTTGTCCGTCCTAAACAAAGCGAAATTGGCAAAAAATCCGTTAGTTTAAATTTTTTAGCAAAACAGCATCATGTTATTCCGGAACAAAATTCGGATGTACACCACCATTATTAGACCGCACATTATTTTTGCGTTTTTACTCTGGGAAAGGGTTGCAAACACGCATCTCAATTGTCTCGAGCTTTCCAAAGTCTTACTTTATAGTAAACTCGGTATCTTCCCGCTGCGTCAATACATTAAAACTTTGGGTACTTCGATAACCGGTTTACCGTAACCCGGATCTGGTCAGACTTGCTGAGCTTTACAAAGAGGAATATTCTTATAAGAAACCGATCAATATCACTTTTTAAAATGGCTTATCATACAACTCCCCTCCCCCCCCCCCTTCAACCAGCTAATATTTGTGTCCAGAAACTCACCCACGTACATATTTTTTGCATCTTTGGGCAAACTCCTAAATAGCCCTATTACTTGCCAGCGTGCCAACATAACTAATCATGACATTTGCAGCTCAGTGAAATCGAGACGTGCAAAAAAATATCACACGGAAACCTTAAAATCATTATTATCCGGTGCATACAGATAGATCTTGGAGCATGGACTAGTGCAGATCGCAAAACGGGATGACAGACAGATTACTACAATCACAATTATACAAACAACTCTGCAGAAGAAATTTTAAACAAGGTTTTAATTAAAAATCAAGATTAAGTTGTAAAGCAACGAACAGATTTTCTGAAAAAGTAATGAAAACTATCTGCACACTAACAAACGCTTTACTTTTATGCCAAAGGAACGGTTAACCACTACTACGTGGTTCACCCGCGCTTGGCGGCAGTGCACACTCCGTACTCATTGCAACCTAAGAGTTTTCCACACCTGGAAAACATTTAGTTACTCAAAATCCGAGAAGTCTCCGCACATCAAAGTTGGGACATATCGGCCAGATTTGGTGTAGTAAAAATAATGTAATATAAATGTAAATCATCGCGAGCCACGGCGCTCCCAAAGCTTACCTTGTTCACCGAGTAGCGACGTCTCTGTTTGATAATAAGATTTGGCCATTATTTTCAATAAACCAACCACAACTTGGACACGCTGTATAAAATCCGGCTATAAATTACCTATTTGGTCTATTAATCACCAAAAATTTATTATAGGTTAAACAAATTTTATAAAGTCCGGCAAATGATAATAAAAAAATCAAGATAATATTTTAAAAAAATCGCTTTTTTATAAAATCTGTCCAGAAACGATACCGATAATTAATAATAAGATCCAAACATTGTTTACAAAAAATCGATCACAACTTGAACAAATTGTATAGAATCCGGGCATTGATAATAAGATTTGGCCATTATTTACAAAAAATTAATCACAACTTGGACAAACTGCATAAACTGCTGTCATAAATAATTTAATCCGGCTATTAATCACAAAAATTTGATTATTACTTAAACAAATTTGATAAAATCCGGCCATTGATGATAAGATCCTGTAAATAAAAAAAAAATATTGGCCACAACTTTTTTAAAATCCGATCATAAATGATCCGGCTATTAATAATGGGATCCGGTTGTTACTTACAATAATTTAAACAAACTGTATAAAAACCTATTAATCATTTCCGGTCATTATTTGCAAAACATTGGCTACAACTGAAACATACTGTATAAAAGCCTGTCATAAACAATTTAATACGTCTATTAATTATGAGATCTGGCAGTTCTTTACAAAAATTGATTACTATTTGAACAAACTGTATATACTTACAAAAAAAGACTAAAACTTAGACAAACTGTATCAAATCCGACCATAAATGATCTAATCCGGTTATTAATAATAAAATTCGGCCGTTGTTTACAAAAATTTAATTACAACTTAAACAAACTTTATAAAACCTAACCTAACCTAACCTAACCTAACCTAACCTAACCTAACCTAACCTAACCTAAACTAACCTAATCTAACCTAATCTAACCTAATCTAACCTAATCTAACCTAACCTAACCTAACCCGGCTATTAATAAGATCCGGCCGTTATTTTCAAAAATCTGCATAAATTTTATAAAATTGGTCAGAACCCGGACAAACTGTATAAAAGTCAGCCATAAATGATCTAATCTAGCTGTTAACTTTGCCAAACTAAAAAGGCAGAGCTACCAGACATTTATTTTAAAACCTTTACAAAGTAAAGTAAAAATCTGTCTTTGACTACGCTTTATTTTGTGATATGGGTTAAAAAAAATCTAACTTTGCTTTTGAGAAACTGTATCAAATCTGGCTATAAATGGTCTAATCCTGTCATTAATGATGAAATCCGGTTATTATTTACAAAACTTTGACAAGAGCTTTGATAAGTTGTACAAGATTTAGAAAAAAAATTTCTAATGTGAATATTATTGATGATACTTAGCAATAATTTAGACAAAATTGACTACAATTTGAACAAATTGTATAACATATTGCCATTGATGATGAGATCCGGCTATTATTTACAAATAATTGTTCACAAATTTAACAAACTGTTTAAAATCCATTAATTAATGATGAGATTCGGCCGTTATTTACAAAAGAATTGACCACATCTTAAAGAAATTGTATAAAATTTAGCCAAATATTTTTCAATTTGGCTAATTATAATAAGGTTTGGTTTGATATTTGCAATAAATTAGTTGTAATTTGAACAAATTGTATTAAATCCGACCAAAATTAATTTAATTTGGTCATTATTTATAAAAAAAATGGCTATAAAATGTATAAAATTTGGCCTACAGTTTTATAACAGATTAGCCAGATCTTGCTAACACACTTATAGCAAGGTTGAAGTAGCGCAATATACATGAACTGTTCTCTGCTCTCTTTCAAACCAAACAGACATTAAGATATTGTTAGATAAAAAACACAAAGATCACAAAATAAAGAAATTCCCTCTGTCCCCCTCCCCCTCTCTCAATTGCTAAAAATGTCTATCGACAATAAATTACATTCTCATGCGAGATCTCTTCTTTTGTTCTCATACTTATATAATGTTTAGGTAGTATTATTGATATTTTATAAAAAAAGATACAAAAAAACTTCAACAAGAACTTAAAAACACCTTTAAAACTGCATAGGCTATTAGCTATCCCGATTCTTTTCTCAACTCTAAAGAAGCAGAAACATTCTTAATTTAATTGATGAGCAAAAAAAAAGTAAGCATTACTTTGTTTTCAGATATGCACAAAAAACCACGTTTACAAACGAGCCAACTAAAAAATGGTTGCTAACATTGGACAAAAAGAACTCTCGATAAGAAGCAAACTTCAAGTCAATATCTTGAAAGAAATTTCAGATTCAAAAGAGTAATTACATGAATAACGGGGCTTTGATGAAACGTCTACAACAAAACTTAGCAGTTTCCAACTTTAAATCTGTTTCTAACACAGTTTAAGAATGTTGGTCCGGTAGTTTGATATTATATTCCCGCCCACCCGCCCAAGTGTTTGTTATAGAAACTTAGAATTTACAAGTTCTTTCCGCGTTTGTGGAGCTAATAAACATGACAAATTGATTGACAGGTGTCATTAAGTTTGAGAAAGTAGTCGACGTAACAATTTTCTTGATAACAAATATGCGGGCGGGTGAACGGGAACACAGTTTAAGAATGTTGAGCTGGTAGTTTGATATAATATTCTTGCCCACCCGCCGAAATGTTTGTTATACCAAATTAAAAGTTACAACCACTCCCCGCGTTTGTGCTGCTAACAAACATGACAAATTGACTGACATATGTCATTAAGTTTGAGAAAGTAGTTGCCGTAACAATTTTCTTGATAACAAACACTTGGACGAGTGGGCGGGATCACAGTTTAAGAATGTTTGGTCGGTAGTTTGATATAATGTTTTCGCCCACCCGCCTACAACAACAACAACAGTTACAACCACTCCCCTCGTTCGTGCAGCTAACAAACATGACAAATTGACTGACAGATGTCAATAATTTTGAGAAAATAGTTGACGTAACAATTTTTTTGATAACAAACACTAAGGCGGGTGAGCGGGAATACAGTTTAAGAATTTGATATATTGTTTTCGCCCATCTGCCCAAGTGTTTGTTATACAAAATTAAAAGTGACAACTATTTCTCGCGTTTGTGAAGCTAACAAACATGACAAATTGACTGACAGATGTCATCAAGTTTGAGAAAGTAGTTGACGTAACAATTTTTTTGATAACAAACACTTGGGTGGGTAGGCGGGAACACAGTTTGAGAATGTTGAGCCGGTATTTGATATAATGTTCCCGCTCACCCGCCCAAGTGTTTGTTATCAAAAAAATTGTTACGTCAACTACTTTCTCAAACTTGATGACATCTGTCAGTCAATTTGTCATGTTTGTTAGCTTCACAAACGCGAGAAATAGTTGTCACTTTTAATTTTGTATAACAAACACTTGGGCAGATGGGCGAAAACAATATATCAAATTCTTAAACTGTATTCCCGCTCACCCGCCTTAGTGTTTGTTATCAAAAAAATTGTTACGTCAACTATTTTCTCAAAATTATTGACATCTGTCAGTCAATTTGTCATGTTTGTTAGCTGCACGAACGAGGGGAGTGGTTGTAACTTTAAATTTTTGTACAACAAAAACTTAGGCGGGTGGGCGAAAACATTATATCAAACTACCGACCAAACATTCTTAAACTGTGATCCCGCCCACCCGTCCAAGTGTTTGTTATCAAGAAAATTGTTACGGCAACTACTTTCTCAAACTTAATGACATATGTCAGTCAATTTGTCATGTTTGTTAGCAGCACAAACGCGGGGAGTGGTTGTAACTTTTAATTTGGTATAACAAACATTTCGGCGGGTGGGCAAGAATATTATATCAAACTACCAGCTCAACATTCTTAAACTGTGTTCCCGTTCACCCGCCCGCATATTTGTTATCAAGAAAATTGTTACGTCGACTACTTTCTCAAACTTAATGACACCTGTCAATCAATTTGTCATGTTTATTAGCTCCACAAACGCGGAAAGAACTTGTAAATTCTAAGTTTCTATAACAAACACTTGGGCGGGTGGGCGGGAATATAATATCAAACTACCGGACCAACATTCTTAAACTGTGTTAGAAACAGATTTAAAGTTGGAAACTGCTAAGTTTTGTTGTAGACGTTTCATCAAAGCCCCGTTATTCATGTAATTACTCTTTTGAATCTGAAATTTCTTTCAAGATATTGACTTGAAGTTTGCTTCTTATCGAGAGTTCTTTTTGTCCAATGTTAGCAACCATTTTTTAGTTGGCTCGTTTGTAAACGTGGTTTTTTGTGCATATCTGAAAACAAAGTAATGCTTACTTTTTTTTTGCTCATCAATTAAATTAAGAATGTTTCTGCTTCTTTAGAGTTGAGAAAAGAATCGGGATAGCTAATAGCCTATGCAGTTTTAAAGGTGTTTTTAAGTTCTTGTTGAAGTTTTTTTGTATCTTTTTTTATAAAATATCAATAATACTACCTAAACATTATATAAGTATGAGAACAAAAGAAGAGATCTCGCATGAGAATGTAATTTATTGTCGATAGACATTTTTTAGCAATTGAGAGGGGGGGGGGGGGAAGGGGGCAGAAGGAATTTCTTTATTTTGTGATCTTTGTGTTTTTTATCTAACAATATCTTAATGTCTGTTTGGTTTGAAAGAGAGCAACAGTTCATGTATATTGCGCTACTTCAACCTTGCTATAAGTGTGTTAGCAAGAAGATCTGGCTAATCTGTTATAAAACTGTAGGCCAAATTTTATACATTTTATAGCCATTTTCTTTGTAAATAATGACCAAATTAAATTAATTTTGGTCGGATTTAATACAATTTGTTCAAATTACAACTAATTTATTGCAAATATCAAACCAAACCTTATTATAATTAGCCAAATTGAAAAATATTTGGCTAAATTTTATACAATTTCTTTAAGATGTAATCAATTCTTTTGTAAGTAACGGCCGAATCTCATCATTAATTAATGGATTTTAAACAGTTAAACATTTGTGAACAATTATTTGTAAATAATAGCCGGATCTCATCATCAATGGCAATATTTTATACAATTTGTTCAAATTGTAGTCAATTTTGTCTAAATTATTGCTAAGTATCATCAATAATATTCACATTAGAAATTTTTTTTCTAAATCTTGTACAACTTATCAAAGCTCTTGTCAAAGTTTTGTAAATAATAACCGGATTTCATCATTAATGACAGGGTTAGACCATTTATAGCCAGATTTGATACAGTTTCTCAAAAGCAAAGTTAGATTTTTTTTAACCCATATCACAAAATAAAGCGTAGTCAAAGACAGATTTTTACTTTACTTTGTAAAGGTTTTAAAATAAATGTCTGGTAGCTCTGCCTTTTTAGTTTGGCAAAGTTAACAGCTAGATTAGATCATTTATGGCTGGCTTTTATACAGTTTGTCCGGGTTCTGACCAATTTTATAAAATTTATGCAGATTTTTGAAAATAACGGCCGGATCTTATTAATAGCCGGGTTAGGTTAGGTTAGGTTAGGTTAGGTTAGGTTAAGTTAGGTTAGGTTAGGTTTTATAAAGTTTGTTTAAGTTGTAATTAAATTTTTGTAAACAACGGCCGGATTTTATTATTAATAACCGGATTAGATCATTTATGGCCGAATTTGATACAGTTTGTCCAAGTTTTAGCCTTTTTTGTAAGTATATACAGTTTGTTCAAATAGTAATCAATTTTCGTAAAGAACTGCCAGATCTCATAATTAATTGACGTATTAAATCGTTTATGACAGGCTTTTATACAGTTTGTCTCAGTTGTAGCCAATGTTTTGCAAATAATGACCGGAAATGATTAATAGGTTTTTATACAGTTTGTTTAAATTATTGTAAGTAACAACCGGATCTCATTATTAATAGCCGGATCATTTATGAACGAATTTAAAAAAAAGTTGTGGCAATATTTGTTTTTATTTACAGAATCTTATCATCAATGGCCGGATTTTATCAAATTTGTTGAAGTAGTAATCAAATTTTTGTGATTAATAGTCGGATTAAATTATTTATGACAGCAATTTATGCAGTTTGTCCAAGTTGTGGTTAATTCTTTGTAAATAATGGCCAAATCTTATTATCAATGGCCGGATTCTATACAATTTGTTCAAGTTGTAATCAATTTTTTGTAAACAATGTTTGGATCTTATTAATTATCGGTATCGTTTCTGGACAGATTTTATAATAAAAAATTTGATATATTGTTTTCGCCCATCTGCCCAAGTGTTTGTTATACAAAATTAAAAGTGACAACTATTTCTCGCGTTTGTGAAGCTAACAAACATGACAAATTGACTGACAGATGTCATCAAGTTTGAGAAAGTAGTTGACGTAACAATTTTTTTGATAACAAACACTTGGGTGGGTAGGCGGGAACACAGTTTGAGAATGTTGAGCCGGTATTTGATATAATGTTCCCGCTCACCCGCCCAAGTGTTTGTTATATAAAATTTAAAGTTACAACTTCTCCCCGCGTTCTTGCAGCTAACAAACATTGACGTAACAATTTTTTTGATAAAAAAATCTCCGGGTGGGTAGGCGGGAACACAGCTTAAGAATGTTGAGTTGCTAGTTTGATGTAATCTTCCCGCCCACCCATTCAAGTGTTTGTTATACAAAATTAAAAGTTACAATCTCTTCCCGCGTTCGTGCAACTATCAAACATGATAAATCGACTGACAGATGTCATCAAGTTTGAGAAAGTAGTTGACGTAACAATTTTCTTGATCACAAACATTAGGGCGGGTGGGCGGAAATACAGTTTAAGAATGTTGGGCCGGTAGTTTGATATAGTGTTTACAGGATTACTTTTGTAGACACTTGAGGGGCATGTTAAATGGCGCCTTCTGGCAGCCATGGGTTTTATTGAATTGTGCTTTTTGCGGATTACGCAGGTGCTTGCAACAATTTTTTTCTCTCACTTTTTTGAGTTGTACTCATGTTTTTGCACTTTGCCCGGGGAAATAAAATAGTAAAAATGTCTTTCTTCCAGGATTGGATTACGTCCAAGAGTCACTTCCGATATTGTCACAATTGGGTTTGGTTGTAATTCTTTTTAGACATAGGCACCTGAGCGAGTAGGTTAAGGTCATTCTGGTAGTGCATCAAGGGTTTTATTTCATAGTGTTCTAGGTTTGCGTCCATTAATGAAAGAACCATGTTGGCCAGTGCTGGTGGTTGACTTTTGCTATTTTGGGTTTAGTCTCGGGGTGCTTTTCTAGACAGATTACAACAGCCCAGCTAGTGTACTTCTATTAAAAGTTGTAGAACGGAAAATTTTCAATCGATATAGCTTAATTGAATTTTTCTATAGTTTTCGTTTTTCCGCTAAAAGGCGCGGAAAATAAAGTAATATTTTATTTTTTTTGCACTTAGAGCCGAAAAAAATTACAAGGTATTAAAGTTGTAGAGCAAAAAATTTCCGATTGATATTGGTTATTTGGATTTTCCGATAGTGAGAGCATGTGTTGAAAACATTATGAGACCAAAGTTTTAGAGCATAAAATTTCCAAACGATATATGTAGGTCCTTCGAATTTTCCAATATTGCGTGCATTGCCCACCAGAGAGCGCAAAATTGTGACTTTATTTTTTGCGTTTTCTATCGGAAAAACGGAACATTATAAGAAAATTCAAATAACTTATATCGATTGGAAATTTTCCGCTCTACAACTTTTAATAGAAGTATTTTTTGCCCAAAACGCATAGTTTGTGCTAAAAATGCAAAATATCATTGAAAACCACAAAAATTAATATAAATATGTCTATTACTCCAAAACCACCCTTTTTTATGCGTGCGCTTGGTGAAAATAGTCTTTAGACAGTCTAAATACAGCTAAGTATGCAGGTCGCTAAGCTTTGAGTAAAATTTCTCTAAAACGTTGATTTTATGTCTTAATTTGAAGGGACTAGTAAGGGTTCCGGAAATTTTGACTAATCTTGTATAATTAGATTTAAAATATTTTTAATATTAAATCATTTATTTAAAATATAACGTCAAAAACAAAATAAAAATTAATATTGAATTATACATTTATATTTTATTGTATTTATTACGATTTACAAAAATCGTGACGTCAGCCGTGGGCATAAAATGTTGTTATGTTGGCTTCACTGTGCAACGAGCCGAATAAAGCACACGGCGCGTCTATAAGTGTATATGGTAAAATCTATTATGTTTTATTCAATGTTGGTTATGTCTAACTAATTCCGACATGTTTTATAATATTTAGAGCCAAATCTGGCCTTTTTTAGGCTATGTATTGTTAAATTTGCCCTGTTCTACTGTTGATTGGTTTATCGGCAAATTTAATATTCCAAATTCGGTCTTTTTGTGCAGTTTGTCTAAATGGCGCATCGTAGACTACAAACTTCCTAAATTTGGTAGTTCATACAAATATATATTCATTTACTATTTTCTAGTTTATTTAAAATGATAAAAATTGTCACTTACACTACAAAGTGCCCATTAGTTCACTGTGTTGGTCTGATAGTAGATCCTTGTGGTACCCTGCAATTCATTGCAGTTTTTTTGGTTTTACAATTAGAGTTTTTTTGCCCATCTAACTTTTGGAATTTGAATTGTCTATAATAAATATTATTTTCAAAATTAGTAGTTTATTAGAAAGATTGGACATTTTTTGTAAAAAAGTAAACAGTTCAGTGAACAATCTTTACCTGGGTTTGTTGACAATAAACTGGAAGAATCAAGTGTCGTTGAGGAAACTATAAATGCAGATTCATTACTGCTTGCCGAAAAAAATTGACAATAAGTTCAATGTTGAATATTGTTCAAATCAATCTACATCACTGTAGCATTTGCGGCTTTTAGTGCATAATATAATGTTAAACATGACATTGATATTGCTTTTTTTAGGAATTTTGGATCCAAATACGATTAGCAAATATCTCCACGACCTGCCAAGATTTAGCAGCTCACAAAAAGCGGGGTAAAATGCAAACGCTCACCACATAGCATGGGATAGCAAAAACATAAACATAAGTTAAAATTTCTAATCTAATCTAATTTTAGCATCATAAAAAAAAGCAACACTAATATGTTACAAAATGCGTTGTGCAGCAAAGGTATACCTCACACTAAAATATAGGACAACCACAGTAAAGTAATAAATAAGTGGTACAAGTAGTAAATTTTGTTGTCTAATTATGCATTTTTTTTAATTATTTACATTACACATTATAACATCTATTTCAGTATCAAACCTGAAGAAACGCTTCTTCTAGAAAACATAAACTTGATGAAAGGTAACTGAAATTTATATAACATAATACTATTTGGTCAAATTAAAGACTGTCCAAAAGTGGCAAGAATATCACTTGAGCTGAAGATAACAACAGACTTAATGGTTAACTATGGAAAAACTGTCAAACACACTTTCAACAAGATCATTTGATAAAGCAGTAAGCTTGACTAGTCTAGAGCCAATTATTAAAAATAAACTCGTACAAGACCGTTTAGAACAAATCTACATGCTCCAGATTCCAAACAGCTTTAAGCAAAGATAACTCTGGGAATCTTACTTTTGCAGAGTACTTTTGACTGACTTAAAGATATTCTGTAGAAGCTACTCTAGACACATTTCCCGGGCTCTATGTTAATAAAAACTACTTATCTTAAAGATATATTTTATCACGTTACAAAAAGGGTTAAGAGTTTTGGGAAGACTTTTATGCAAGATTCTCAGAGCAAGTCTAGTACTTTTACAATACCAACAGGTCTAGAGCAGTTAAGGTGGTATTTATACCAACGTTGAGGCAACTTACGTATGCTCTGGCTAAATCTTCGACTTACTTGACATCTTTCATACAAAAATAGTCAACAGGTACATATCGGACGGGGCACTAAAGGCTTAGGCATTGCATCAGCTTTACAGAGCTTACAAATTGAAAAAAATCTGCAAACTGGTTATACATCAACTAGTGAGCAAGTACAAAGAATATTGCTCTAAGTGCTTTTTTGAGCATTAGAATAAAATATAATTGATGGTTGTGTTCTCTACTACGTGATAATTCATGTTTATAAAATAATAAAATAATTTATTTTAATGTTTTTTATCACAAATTTATTCTTACAAATATATTATTAGTATTGGCTATAATATTTTAACAATGTTATTAAATATGGAATATAACGTTGTTTAAATGTCTGCCGCGGCTATGCCCACCAAGCACGTATTTGGGAAATTTAGTTTTTGATCATTTTGTTGCATAAATCTAGCTAAATTTTCTGGATGGCATTTGTTATGTTAATTTTGAGGGCATAAATTGTTTGCGGTTATTTGCATAGATCTGTAATTTAAAATAACCCCAAAAGAAGAAGTTTAAAAGCGTTAAAATGCACAATCAACTATGCCCTTATCATCCAGTTTAAGCTACAAATGCTTTTTTATTGATTTGTAGCAATTTCCTTTTGAAGGTAATGACAGTGCTAGTTTTGTTTGAAGGAAGTAAGGACCAGTGATTTTGCCAGACAAACTTCTGCACTAAACAATAACTACATTCTTAGGATGCATTTTGTGCTAGTATATGTTGTGTAGATTGGTATCGCTCTAAATCCATTTATTCAAAAATGGGCTTTTTGCTAAAGATAATTTTTGGCAAACTTTAGGTCAAAATTCAACTGCTCCAAAGCCCAATTAGCAAACACTTTTTAAGTTTTTGGGTGCAGACCCAAATCTTGCTTTTAAATTTAAATTCCAATTCATTATTTGTAGTTACTTATTCAGTTCTTCTTGTAGCTGAGGAAATTCTTTTGTTTTTGTACATAAAAAAGAATTCAAAATCCAATTAAATATGTTCATTTTCAAAATATCATCAAATTGTTGATTAAAATTTGAATGGAGAGCATTCAATTGCTCACAATAAGAAAGTACGTCTTCATCTTTTCTGTTTCTGATAAATTTGGGAACTGGCTGAATTTCCTTTGTCCAAAATATTGTCAATACAGTGACAGTGAATGCATTTGGCACCTTCCCTGACATATGTAAACAATTCATTTTGTAATAACATGAAATAAATTATTGTTATTATTATTATTAGTTGACCATCACCGCTCCCCTGGATCGCTGCAGCTCCCACTTTGGTAACCACTGGTGTATACTATACTTTCAGAACATTTTAGTGTAAACTTTGTTTGTAACGATTTAACATACAAATAAAGGTCTCAAAATGCTTTCTCATCTATTTAGAGTCAATCAGAAAGTTTGTATGTATCTATCACCCCTAGATGGTAAATTGACGAAAGTGCTATCTTAAAAGTGCTTTAGATTTGTGCAACATTTGATATGTTTTCTAAATCATTGTAGTAGAGTTTTAAAATAATAATTGTTTAGCTTAAAGAGAGAAGCAATTTACTTAAAATACATCATATATTATTATTTAGCATTTGATGTAAAGAATGCTATAAATATTGCATGCATTAACCTACCTAAAAGTTTACTGTCCAGCATTGTGATGTACTTTTTTTACAGAAAACAACTGAAATTGCTTATATAGCATAAATACTGAACATATTTCTTAATTATTATTACTTTCTTTGAGTTAAGCAAGTGCATGATAAATAAGGTTAGACACCTTCACAGAACGCACTACTGACGTTGTCCTCTAAGTCACCTTCTAATTGTTATGTCAATTATTTCTGCAATTATTCATTAAAAAAGTGCATTTAATTTGCAATTTGGGTTCTCAAATTTGCAGACAACCTAGTTCAAGTGTCACTAGTTTTAAAAATATCTAAGCTATATAGGTTAATAAAAAGTGAGTGAACAATATGAACTATTGGAACTAAACTTGTGGGTCAAGATATGATAGAAATAAATAGATTAAGGTTTGTGTTACATTTATTTAAAATATTATTACAATATACAGCCCAAAACACAAGTGGGCTAGTAACTTAAGCATTCAATTTGCCCTTTGTGTGAAATAAATTCCAACTCAAAATTCCCCAACGTATTTTTTCTGAAACGCTTCACTTGTAACTAGAGCCTCCAGTTCCGTCCCCTTTTCAAATCGCCATACAAAACATAATATATATTTATTGCAGACATATTCTAAAATGGTCAACTAATATCCGATATTATTGCACTTTGTGAGCAATAATGAAACATATTTGTCGGTAATAATATTAATAAATAATAAAAAAAAGTACGTTTGTTGTTATTGTAGAGAAAAAGGTTGAAAGGAAAGTTATATTATTATATTGCGAGAGATTTGGTGCAAAGGCGCCATAAGCATTCCAAAAAGGGTAGTATAATAAATGTTTATGTATTTATTGACAAAGCAATAATATGTACTGATTTCGGACTGAAATCAGGTAAAATTGAAAATAGAAATTTAAATTTTTACAAGTCGCATTACATGCTTATTATAATTTTTATTTGTTTGCTATTTGTGTGTTGTTATAGACGGATGTCGTCTTTTGAAATCCTTTTTAATTTTTCATTTTATTAGGTGCACACACGTACGGATTTAATTTAGACGTTACTAAAAATAAGTATCCTTTGAGATCGCCATTTGGTCAAAATTGCGAATGCTCCAGATGTGAAACACGACAGGGTAAATTTATTTTTTGCATCTGTTTGGTGTACATTTTAAACGTGTTAATAATTAATTTATAAATAGTATGCGAATAATTAAAAATTACTCTTACATAAAGTATATTTATACTTATTTGTTTTAAACTTGCTTAGTCAGAGTATTGTTTATAAAATTCAAATATATTCCAATACTCTGAGACGTATCTGCTGTAGGTAATAAATGTTAAATATGATTTTGTTGATCAACAACTAACATTATTTTTAATAATGTTTTATGGTTTTGTTCTGATACACGTTTGTATTTATACCATATACACTTATTGGCGTATAGTGAAGCCAACATAACAATGTTTTATGCCCACACATACGTCACATGCTATTTAGGGAAAAGCTTTGCGTAGTTATTTCTTATTTAACAAAAACAGTAGTTATAAATTTGCCATTTACTATTGATAAACAAATGTTGAAAAGTTTACAATTATAAAAAAACAATAAATGCCAATTATCAATTATTAAATAACGCTTGTACAATATTTGTGTCAAATAAATAATATTTCTTAGTTAAATAATTTAGCAACGCCAGGCACAAATGATGAGACAAGATTTATAGTCTCTTGCTATATACGCGTTCTTGCCCACAACTGACGTCACGCGCACTTATCATGTTGTCGCGTTGTATAAGTGTATACGGTTTAAGTGTAAGCTAAATGTAATTTATTTTTTATAAAGCATTTTTGAACAATCATTTAGAACTGCAATATTTGATCTCAACTGTCAATCATAGATTATTAGTAGTGCTTTGCATCGGTTGTTTCTTTGAGGTGACGGAGAGCTATTGGTGTTTAACTTTGATTAACAAGTTAGAACTGGTTGGCATGTTGAAGGTTATTATAGCGACAGGTTTTTTTTTTAATTCTTTTATTTTTGTTGTTGCAATTTGTTGGTTGCTTCTTGAATATTTGGCTGATCAAGTGGTTAATACACTACAATCACGTTATTGATGCGTTTTGAGCATTAACATTTCTTGTAGATGGTGTTGTTTTCAGCAGTTTGTATTGAAACTAAATCTGATTATAAATGCCCAGTAAGGCGGCGTTCTGAGACTGTTCAGTAACTTTTGAGCAGTGAAGTGTGCGATTAGATGAGTTGGCGGCAAATGATGGTTTGGCAACAAGCTGTTAATTAATAATACTACATAAACGCACGGTGTGGTGGATGAGTAGGTTAGCGATAGTTATACAAAAAATATAATTTGGCATAACAATGGGAACATTTTATTTGAGTGCTTTGGAACACTTTGTAACAATTTAGACATTTTATCATAGTACATGAGGATTTTAGCTGCTTTAAAACATGAAATGACATTAATAGCATAGGAACATTTTATAACAGTTCATGAACATTTTATTACAGAACATGATTATTTTGGCTTTTTCGGAACATTTGGCAACGAAGAAATATTTTGCAGGAAAAATAGCTTAAGTGACCAAAAATTCAATAATATCCAAGGTGAAGAAACCTAAGCAAATTATACTATAAAACGAAGTTCAAGCTATAAGTTTTTACGCGGCCCTTCATAAGTAAAGTAAGGCAAAGTAAAGGTCTTATAGATTGGAACCCAGATGCCTTGCATCCAGTAGTGGATTATAAGTATAGACTCTTGATTGAATTGATATATTATGGAATGTTCATTGTGATAAATGTTTTAAATAAATAAAAAAAAACTGACTGCATGATATAAACAATTTAACTCTTTACAATGTATGTGATGCAGTTGAATTATCATACAACATACATATTGTTTCATTTTAGAAGCAATAGTTTCGCTGAAAGTTTCAAGCAAGTTTGCAATAGTTGCGTTTTGCGGTCGAAGTCCCGTCCGTGAGTTTCGTTTCGTTTGTGCGAGTTGTTGGCGTGCGAAGTTTCTGCGTTGCATGCACACGGACCAGTGGCATGTGGCAGCGGCAGGCACAACTCGTACTACACACGCAATCCAAGGACTGAGACTACACCGTTTCGTTGCGTCACTGCAGCTTTCTACAAAATAGCCTTCCTACCATATTATATTTACACACAAATATATTCGATTGTATCTACCTAAATAAAAGTTTAATGAAATAATTGTAAATCAAAATATTATATATTAAATTTCATCTAAGACAAAATTAATCCTGATATGAGAAATAATTTACGCTCTCATTACCTGGAATTATGAGTCATGAAACATACCGATTCATTACTCAGAAATTTAGATGTCGTTTTGAGATTTTGTGTATAAAATTTCCCATGGGTCATCCATCTTGTTGTAATCGAAAATACCTGTTTTCTGGAAATAATTTCGAAAAAGAATCCCATAATAAATTATCGAATATGAATAAATTCGGTTAGTTTGGAAGCATATATAAAATATACTCCCCCACGAGGCTGTCAGATTGACAGTTACATGGGTATGGTTTGGAGGGTAAAAATTCTTAAGGGTGGCCGCCGCGTATACGACTCGGCCTTCTCAGAACAGGAATGTACCAGTTTTTCTAAGAAGACGCCCCACATATATATGCTTTATACCTGCAACCCGAAAATGAGAGATCTTCTATATATTGAATGGTCTTTATTGTTAACCGCTTCGCGCTTATGCTTCGCTTAGATAAGGGTGGTTTTACCCCGGATGCATACAAGTGTAACAAAGAGTTTTTCGGGGACTGTTTTATTATCTGAGCTCTCTTACAGAGCTGTCACTCAAGTTGAGTTTTTTTTTTCTTGTTGGTCGGTGTACTCTCACACACAACCGCCGAATCTACATTATAAAAAGATCGTTCGTATTTTGTGTTAAATATTCTTTTATGGTATGCACCTTCTATTTTATTTGAAGGTGGATAGCAACTTGTTCGTAATAAAATTTATTTTGCAACGTTTGTAATAATTTGTATTGAAATTAATTAATAGTTTGAATGTATTTCAAGTGCTTCTTACATTTTAATGCATTTTTATGCAATAATGCAATTTTTAAGGTAACTTACATACATTTTATTGTTGAGTTAAAATGTGTTTAATACGCAAATTCTGTAATTTTTTTTACAAAATAATTTCTTCCTTCTCAAATGGGGAAGCATTAACTAGGTACTGCTTGTCTCAAAGCTGTGGTAGGTAGTTTGTTTTTGTTGAGACTGCAATAACTAAATTGAATAATATAATGTTTTTGTCTTTTATACTTTATGTAAGCATAGTCACCAGTAGCGTATCTTATGTTTTTTAGCCTAATTTATGAGACATACGAATGGCCACCATTTGCTAGGGTGTCGCTGTAGATACTGACAAAACTTAAGTCTGGTCCGTCTACACGTTCATTGAATGTAATTAAAATCATCCTTAAAGACAAATACAATTTTTTTCAGTCAGTGTTATCATGACACGCTAAGGCGTCCTTTTTGAATTAACTTCTAAGAAGTAGGACAGAAGTTTATGGCTGTTCCCATCTAGGTAATATTAATAAAAAGTTTGGAGGCAGCAGTTTCTTTCCAGAAAGTATCTCTGAGGTAAAACGGTAGATGAAGAAATATACTAAAACAACGGGAAAATTATTTTATATGTTTTAAATTAAATGTTGAAATTAGGTTAAGTGGAAGATCATCATTATGATGAACTTCGCCTTTTTTTGTAAAATTACAAAAATAAAGACGATTATTATTATTATTATTATTTAGAGGTCCAGCAGTAAAAACTAAAGTAGCTTTGAATTGGTTTTTAATCTTTAGTATGGCAACTTTTGACAATGCCAAACTTCTGCAAAAACTGAACTTTTTGAGAAGTCAGGTCATTGTTGTGCAGTCTTTGAAGCAGTGGTAAAAAACTGAGAACAGAAGTTTAATCACAGTGCGGTTTTGCCGTTTTTCTATGCTTTTGCAACGTTGATTTCAAATAGTAACAAAATTATACAATTCCTAGAGATTGTGCATTAAAGTCTCTGAACACTAGAACAAAATACAAAGCCAATCTTTTTGAAAATTCTGCCCACGAATGGATTGTGGTTAATCCAATGTTGGAAAAGTTTGTAGTTTTTTTTACTACAGTCTAGTTACAAACTTTATGGTCTCTCAAAACTAAAACCTAAATCCTTGTTGGCACTCTACTTGCACAACATTATTCAGCTACACAATTTTTGTGGTAACAACCTTCCAAGTTTTATGTAACAAAATTGCAACTTTTCTTCAAACGCTTCTGCTGATTTTTATTAACCGTAGCAACCAAATCACTTGCATAGCTGCCTCTTTGTGTGGGTTCACGCTGCAGTCTTTCTGCTGTTGTTTTGTCGGTAGCGTTGTTCTAAAATATCTAGTAATTGAATCAATTTAGTCAGTTGCTGTTTTCTAGTGCTAGTTTTCTTTAGATGACGTCGACAAAGATTGATTGGCAAACTAAGATTAGTCTAACTTCAGACTTCTGACCCTTTTCTGGTTTATTAAAGCTACTTATACTGTTTAAAAGTATTTTTTATATTGTTAAGTTGAGTTTGTAGTTTTGGCTTTTTTAGCTTTGTCAAATCCAATTATGTTTGGCACTTTAAACTTTGATGTAAAAGCGTTTCATGTAAAAGCTGGTTGACCTGGCTAATTGGGGTTTTATGGTAAAGTCCAATACAGAATCTTTAACAATTGACTG
Organism: Tachinus rufipes; assembly: GCA_963932245.1. NCBI lineage: Eukaryota > Metazoa > Arthropoda > Insecta > Coleoptera > Staphylinidae > Tachinus > Tachinus rufipes. Next base: position 7,135,239 of record OZ010743.1, read on the forward strand.
ACTAAGCATGTTATTTATTTATGACTATCTTTGTCAAAGTACCACCGTATAAAAGCATCTGTCTGCATATTTAAAAGCAGGGTAAGTTTGTTAATGTGCGGATCTTTACTTTGACTATAGTTTGTATCTTATTGCTCAGAGATTGGCACTTTTGCTAATGTTGCAATCTTCGTATTAAGTTTGAAATCTGTGTTAAAACTAGAATCTTCTTGGACCTTGCCGTAATTTTGGTATATAACTAGAATAGCCTGTGTAATTGGTAATTTAGTTTGAACGGATAAAATGGTTTTATTGCTTTTATTATATGATTAGTACAAAATAATATTTTAAACTTATGGTTTTTTTTGGCCTGGACTGATTTGTATACTTAGTATACTCGGTAGAATTTTGTTAATGTTTTTGTTTATATCTTTTTATATTTTTTGTTTTAAACATTATTTTTTTGCAGTTTCTAGTAGATTAGTGGTATAGCTACCTGTAAACAAGAATTAATTATTACAATTGTTTTGTCCCCCCTCCCCTCCTTCTTCTTCTTCTTACACAAACATTTGATATTTAGTATTTTTCCTTAATTTTATCAAAGTCTTTAGCAACCATTCATTTCTAATACAAAGAAAACCTAATATCTAATCAAATCTATTATTAATTAATAGCATATGCACTCTCCCTAACTCTTCTAAAGTAAAATTATTGTAGCGTTGTAGCAATTTATTAATCATTCAATTACCAAAAGTGCTTAACTAATCAATCTTTATTTAAGTTTAATAAATGATGTGTTTTATGTACAAACTCCCCCCCCCCCTCCTCGTGTTTCATAAAATAACATAACACATTATTGCGGCATTATTTCTTAAAATATCTTTCTCTCCCCCCCACCCTCCCTCCACAGTTACATAATTTAAAATAAATACTATTATCATAATAAAAATGAAATCTCCTTCAACAAACAAAGTTTTGTGTTAAACTTGAACCTTGTTCTTCCAATGCACGCAACAACACGCAACAAATGACTAAAAAAATCTAAGAATAAAGTACCTAATTAACTATAAGTGCCAACAAAATCCCTTCTTCTCTTAATTCAAATAGTTTTTTAAACAAACATTCAAATCAAACATTAGTTATCAACAAAATTTTGACGGTTTGCTACGTCTTTTTCCCAAAAAGTTTTGTTATATGCTACAGAAGAGAAAAACCCTCCCGCTTCCATTCAATAAAAACTGAGTCAATAAAGCAATTTTTATCACATACATTTTCCCGGTTACAAATTTTAAAAAAGTTTGGTATAAAATTAATATAATAATAGTCTTTTTATTTGTATTTATTTTTACTTCAAAACTTGTTTGTAATCTTTATGAGTATTTATATAAATGTATAAAATAAACGTATTTGCTACTATTCCTCCTTACCCATCCCCTCAACAAAGTTTAAAAAATTAATATAAATATAGGCATCCTTATGATTACAAAACATTTCAAGTATGCTTCAACATATACAACTTTGTAAGAAACTACCAAATACCCCCCCCCCCCCCCCCCCTTTTAAACAAAAACAGTCTTTAAAGAAACATTAATACCAAACATTGACATACATTAAAGATATACCCACGTTAGTTCATAACAAAATTTAAACAGTTTACTATGTCAGTTTTTAAACAAAAAATTTTGTTATTTGCTACTTTCATCCCTTCCTCCTCATTTTCTTCACGCTGTAAATTATAAGTTAATGCCATAATCTCAGAAAACTATAAAACAAAAATTACTTATATTATTACAACTGAACCAACTACTCCCTTTTCTTATTATATTTAAGATAGAACGACGTTAGTTATTAACAAAAACGATATTAACGTAGCCCGTTCCTTTCTTAATTAATGAATTGAATGCCCCGTCCACCCACCCAAGTGATAGTAGTGAAGAAATTAGATCACAAACACTTGGGTGGGTGGGCGGATATCTACTATCGCGCAAAATTAATAAACTGAGTGCCCCGCTTACTCAAAGAAGTGTTCGTAGTCAATAAATTGAATTACAAACACTTGGGTGGGTGAACAGGAATTCTAGTCGAAACGACTGTCGCGCATTTAATAAACTGTGAGCCCGCCTGCCCACCTAATTATCTGCAAGCCTGCCTATCTAATTATCTGCAAGCCCGCCCACCCACTCAATTATTTGCGATCATGAAATTGAATCGCAAACAGTTGGGTGGGTGAGCGGGAGCTCCAGTCAAAACTACTGTAGTGCAATCTATAAACTGCGTGCCCGCTCACTCTTCCAAATATTCGTAGTCAAGAAATTAGATTTCAAATAGTTGAGTGGGTAGGCCGGAGCTTTAGTCAAAACTACTGTGACGCAATCATGAACTTCGTATTCCGCCCACTTATCCAAATGTCCGCAGTCAAGATATTAGATCACAAACTTTGGATAGGTGGACGGGAATTCTACTGTTGCGCATTTATTCAACTGAGTGCCCTTCCCAAGTGTCTTTAGTCAAAATATTAGATCACAAACACTTGGGTGGATAAGCGAGAACTTCAGTCAAAACTAATGTCGCACAATTAATAAAATGCGTGTCCTATTCTCCTGAGTGTTTGTAGTTAAAAAATTGGTACTCAAACAGTTAGGTGGGTGTATGGAAACTTTACTGTCGCCCAGTCAATGAACTGAGTGCTCCGCTCACCCACTCAAATTTTTGTAACTAAGAAATAAGGTCACAAACACTTGGGTAGGTGGGCGGGAACTCTAGTCAAAATTACTGTTGCGCAATCAATGAAGTGCGTGACCAGCCTACCCAACCAACTATTTGTAATAAAGCAATTGGATTACAAACAGTTTGGTGGGTTGGCGGGAACTTCACTGTTGCGTAAACAATAATCTGTGTGCCCCGCCCACTCACTCAAAAATTACAAACAGTTACATGGGTGGGCGGAAACTCTACTGTTGTGCAATTATTCAACTGAGTGCCCCGCCCACCTTTCCAAAAGTCTGTAATCAAAATATTGGATTACAAACTTTTTGGTGGGTGGGCGGGAATTTCAGTCAAAACTACTGTCGCGCAAACAATAAACTGCGTGTCCTGCCCACCCTCTCAAATGTTTGTAGTCAAGAAATTGATACTTAAACAGTTAGGTGGGTGGGTGGAAACTTCACTGTCGCTCAGTTAATAAACTGAGTGCTCCGCACACTCACTCAAGCGTTTGTAATTAAGAAATTGGATCACAAACACTTGGGTGAGTAGGCGGAAACTATAGTCAAAATTACTGTTGCGCAATCAATAAACTGCGTGCCCCGCCCACTCACCCAAATGTTTGTAGTAAAGAAATTAGATCAAAAACACTTGGATAGGTGGGCGAGAACTCCAGTCAAAACTACTGTCGCGAAATCAATGAACTGCGTGCCCGCCCACTCACCCAAGTATTTGTGATCAAGAAATTAAATTACAAACAATTGGGTGGGTTAGCGGAAACTCCACTGTTGCGTAATCAATGATCTGAGTGCCCCGCTCACCCACTTAAAGATCACAAACAGTTTAATGGATGGGCGGAAATTCTACTGTTGCGCAATTATTTAACTGTGTCCCGCTCACCCACCCAAGAGTCCGTAGTCAAAATATGGAATCACAAACACATGAGTGGGTAGGCGGAAACTCCAGTCAAAACTACTGTCGCGCAATCAATGAACTGCGTGCCCGCCCACCTACCCAAGTATTTGTGATCAAGAAACAGTTGGGTGGGTTGAAGGGAACTCTACTGTTGCGTAATCAATGATCTAAGTGCCTTGCCCACTCACTTAAGGATCACAAACAGTTGGATGGATGGGCGGAAACTCTACTGTTGCGCAATTATTTATCTGAGTAGTCAAAATATGAAATCACAATCACTTGAGTGGGTAGGCGGGAACTACAGTCAAAACTACTATTGCGCAATCAATGAATTGCGTGTCCCGCTCACCCTCCCAAGTGTTTGTAGTCAAGATATTGGTACTCAAATAGTTAAGTGGGTAGGTGGAAACTTTACTGTCGCCCAAACAATGAGTGCTTTGCACAACCACTCAAGTGTTTGTAATTAAGAAATTTCAACACAAACACTTGAGTGGGAAGGCAAAAACTATAGTCAAAACTACTGTTGCGCAATCAATAAATTGCGTGCCCCGCCCATCCACCCAAGTGTTTGTAGTCAAGAAATTGGATCACAAACACTTGGGTGGATGAGCGAAAACTCCAGTCAAAACTAATGTCTTGCAATCAATGAACTACGTGCCTCGCCCATTCTTTCAAGTGTTTGTAGTCAAGAAATTGATACTCAAACACTTGGGTGGGTGGGCGGGCGGGAACTCCAGTCAAAACTACTGTCGCGCAATCATGGAAATGCGTGCCCCGCTCGCCCACCCAAGTGTTTGTACTCAAGAAATTGGATCACAAACACTTGGGTAGATGAGCGGGAACTCCAATCAAAACTACTGCCGCAAAATCAATGAACTGCGGGCCCCGCCCACTCACCCAAGTATTTGCAATCAAGAAATTGGATCACAAACAGTTGGGGTTAGTAAAAACTCCACTGTTGCGTAATCAATGATCTGAATGCTCCGCCTACCCACCCAATTATCTGCAAGCCCACCCACTTACCCAATTATCTGCAAGCATAAAATTAGATCGCAAACAGTTGGGTATGCGGGCGGGAACTCTACTCGTAACTACTGTCGCGTAATTAATAAATTGCATGCTTGCCCACCCACCCTTCTAAAAGTTGTGAGTGATTTCCCCATATCATAAACATTCTTTTTAGAAATATTTTACAACAACATTGATACTCATAAAACTAAAAGCTTTAGTATTAAATTTATAATCAAGTTTATCAAAAAATAACCCCCCCCCCTCTCGGTTTCTGTGAATAGGTGAGTGAGAAATTTACTGTCGCCCAGTCAATGAACTGAGGGCTCCGCTCACTCACTCCTCTCAAGTGTTTCTAACTAAGAAAATAGATCACAAACACTTGGGAGGGTGGGCGGAAACTCCGTTCAAAACTACTGTCGCGCAATCAAGTAATTGGGTGCCCCGCCCGCCCACCCAAGTATTCGTATGCAAGAAATTAGATCACAAACACTTGGGTATATTGGCGGAAACTCCAGTCAAAACTACTGTCGCGCTATCAATGAACAGCGTGCCCCAACCACCCACCCAAGTATTTGTGATCAAAAAATTGGGTAAGTTAGCAAAAACTCTATTGTTGCATAAGCAGTGATCTGAGGGCCCCGCCTACCCACTCAAGTGTTCATAATCAAGATATTAGACTACAAACACTTGGGTGGGTGGTTGGGAACTCCAGTCAAAACTACTGTTGCGTAATCAATAAACTGTATGCCCACCCACCCACCCAATTTTCTGTGAGCAAGAAATTAAATCTCAGACACTTGGGTGTGTGGGCGGAAACATTAGTTAAAACTACTGTAAGTTCTCTCGCCTACACAATTATTTGCAAACCCGCCCACCCACCCACCCAATTATCTGCAAGCCCGCCCACGTACCCAATTATCTGCAAGCATAAAATTAGATTGCAAATAGTTGGGTATGCGGGCGAGAACTCTACTCAAAACTACTGTCGCGTAATCAATAAACTGCATGCTCGCCCACCCACCTTTCTAAAGGTTATGAGTGATTTCCCATATCATAAACATTCTTTTTAGAAACATTTTACTTTAACATTGATGCTCTTAAAATTAAAAGCTTTAGTATTGAATTTATAATCAATTTTATCAAAAAATACTCCCCCCCCCCCTCACGGCTCCTTCGCTTCACGGCAAATAATATAAACCCTAATTTATGTAACAATTACATCTAGACCGTTATGATTACAATAAATACCATTCAAGAATTTACAAATACCAATCTGTGTGTTTTCAATCAATAAAAATAGTTTATCAATTCTTTCCCATTATAAATTGCAGTCACCTATAGCAAAAGAAAGAACAAAGTTACTTATAATTTATTCCCGTCTTCTCTTCACAAATCAATTTTGATATTGATTTACAATACTACTATCCTGGATTACGCTGTAAATAAATGTTTATAAAAACTTAAGAAACCACAAAACAAAAACAATTATTAATATAGTTGCAGAAAACAAATATCATAATAGTATTCCCCCCTCTCCCCATATCCTTACGGAACAATTAATTTTTTGAGAATTTTTTTGTTAACTTCATCGTTAATATTCAAGATTATAGAAAGGGATGACGTTAGTCAAACTTTTTTTTTTTAAATTAAATTGCTTTACTCCCCCCCCCCCCCCTCACGTTGTAAATAATTGATATAACTCAAAGCAACTTTAAAAAGCACAAAGCAAAAAAGGTTATTGCTTAATATTATTGCAATAAAAAAAAATTGATAAGAATGAATAAAACGAATAAAACTCCGCCCTACCCCCTCCTCCCCTCCCCTCAATGCAACTTCCTAAAAGAAACAAATATTAGAAACATTGTATACACAAATATTCTTTTAAGAAACAATCAACTTCAACATTGATACTCTCAAGACTAAAAAGAGAGAACAACGTTAGTTAAACTTTTTTTAAACTCAAATACTATTGTCCTCCCCTCCCCCCTCCTTTCTTCCTTCATTCTTACTCTGTAAATAAATGCCACCCACAAGCTATTCACAACTTGATGAAGATCAGAACAAACAAGGTTACTGCACGGTATAACTGCACAAAAAAAAACTAAAAGAATCAACAAAACTCAAAACTGCCCTTCCCCTACCTTCTTCATCGCAACTATTAAAGCCATCAAACAAATAACTAAAAAATGATATTTTAAGAACGTTGAATCTAATTAATCAAATCATAAAAACAATTTTTATTAATTTATGTACATTTGATATAGACTTGAATCATAGTTTTGTCTTAAAAACATAAAATAGTGTAAATTAAATGTATAGTACTTGCACATTAATCATACCAAATAATTTAGTTTCTTTACATAAAATTGCATGGCTCGTCCTTCACATTATGACAATGATTGCATGAATGATTTAAGAAGAAAAAAGATTCCATTGAATAAAGTAAGTACACATAATATACCTGTCAAGCGGACAAAAGATTACCTCAGGCCTGGAAATATAAAAATATAAAGATTTGCGAGAGAATGCACTCAATTATAACATTTGCATAAACCCAATGAGAAAACCTTGGCCTTTCAATTCGCTTTTCTTTGCGCATTTGTGACGAACGCCATTTTTGTCGTGTTATTTAGACGCTACAGGTTATAATTACTCTTTTCTAATGCTTATTATGTCGATTGTGATCGACGTTTATGTTATTTCATCTGATTTTACGAGTGGTAAATCAACGGACAAGCAATGTGATGTAATCACGTAATATTTGAAATTGATATTTGCATCATATTAATCAGGAATAATAACCAATCAACTCGGGAGATCTGAAACCAGACGTTTTTTTATAATAATTATTTTTTTACGAATATAATATATTAAATTTAGCTATTTTAAATTTCTTTGCATAATGTGTTAACATGAATATTTTTATCTATATCTCGCATGTTGACAAATTATTGGTGCAATTTTCACGTAGAGAGAAAATTGCATTTTTCTATCAAAAATAAAATAGGCATGGGATAATTATTGGGAACTATGTATCGTGTTCGCTGCTATGAAGATAATTAACAGTTCCATGGTCATGGAATAAATACTAAAAATAAAGAAAATTCTTAGCTATTTTCCATCATTGATTATTTTGTTACATTGTAAAATAAAATATAATATTATTGTTAGTACAATTTACAAAAAAACAAATTCTATATTGTATACAAAAATGTAATTAAAATTAAGTTACGCTGTAATTTATAATGCATCAAAAACTTGTTTAAAAGAAGTTTTAAACTGATCAAACAAAAGTTCAATCATTCATCCACCACACCAAGCATTCATGCATGGCTATGCGAGCCAAAATGAAGTAAACTTTTAATCAAATAATCAATAATTCATAAAAAAAAAAAATACAAAATTAAGGGTTGTTTAGTATAAAAAATATTTTAAAAATACTGTTTACAAATTGCTACTTTATCTAATTAAAATAAAACCACACATAAATATTATTTTATAATAAATCATCCCCTAAAAAATAAGGAATTAATAAGGATAATTCCATTAATCTCGACGGCTCAATGGGGTAGTAATATATCAAAATTATAATATTATAATAAGTTTATAACAACTTATTGAAGTATTAGAGGTGGACATGGTAGAAACCTTAACCGCAAACCCTAGCTAGCTAGCTATCCCATAGGATAGGATCAAGGGATCATATTACGAGTTCACTTTGGGCTCTCTCCCTCAGCCGGTTATTACTACCCCCTACACTCTACGCTCTACTTATAAGATTTAAACTTAGCTGGAAGTTTTAATGAAATTTTAATTTCATTAACTATCAATAGAGATTCTGACTAAAATTTAAAAAAAAGGTAAATAAACTGAATTAATTGCAGCCAGGCAGCCAGCATTCGTTTCTAAATTCTACACATCAAAATGTGTATATAGTGAATATCAAGGGAATAGTGCCGTATAACAAAAGAAAAGAGAAGGAAAGCGAAGACAAACAGAAAGGAGGAAGGAAGAGGGTTGCGTTGTTGAAAGCGCGCGGGGGTTGAAGGCGGACGATAGAAGTTTGTTTTACGCCCGATTCACACGGAAACAATTTGAACGCAAATATTCGCCCCGTTGTGTCAATATTGGGGATGGAATTTTAAATTTGTCGCGGGAGTTTTATATTTTCCTTTAGCGACGATGGAAATTAACATTGATTGATTCTTGCATTATTATTGAAAAATGCAGTATTAAAATTGAAGGGGTTTATTGTTAAGACCTTGCACATCTTTGAAGGGATTATGTGTATTGGGCCGTAATAAGATTTATAGAATATCTTAAGAAGGATGTACGGATAAACTGATTTGAAAGAATTAATTTTAATCTGAAAAGAATGCATCACATCTTATTTTTGTATTTACTTTTATTTAATGCTGCATTTTTACTCCATATCAAGTAGAATCAAATCAATTAAAGGTAATAACATATTATTACATTTGTTTCAACATGTATGGTTTGTTTTCAAATATACTATACTTTTATGCACTCTTTTATTTTAGTTTTTAATTAATTTGAGCTTTTCTAAGATCAAAACTAACCCACTTATGCAACGTTTTTGACGTACAAACTCAAGAATGCTAATACCATATTGTATGCAAATATAAACACAGACTTTTGTAGTTTTCAAAAATTCTTAAAGTATTCAAATTTTTCTTTTTACTAAGAACACATCTTAATTTGGCTTTAAGTCCTGAGGCATTTTGGTTGAATCAATATTTTCTGATTGCTAAATACTTCAATCATCAACATAGCTTAACTCAGAGTTTCATGATATGCAACCATACTTTTGAAAAAAGTAGCACGCGTGGTTTTGCGCGGTTTTGCTTAATGTAAAGGATTTTAGGCGTACTGCCCAATTGTTGTAAAATATATATGATTTTGTCTACATATCTTGGTCCCGTTGCTTTTATTGGTAGTATTCATCTATTAGTACAGGATAATTTTATGGATTGTTGGTGATCTTTTTTTAGATTCAGTTTTGTTGCGTATTTTCTTATTTTCGGCTTTTTTTTTAAACTCACCAGCCATAGTGCTTGTTATTCAGAAATAGAAACTCTGTCTTTTTTTTTTCTAAATTAATAACAACTGATAGTTATTAAAAGTTGTGGAAGAGTTTAATGTTTGTTTTGATTATAAACACTTGGGTGAGGTGGGATTTTCTAGATTAATGACAATTGTCACTAGCCCACAATTATATTTTATGTTGTGTGCGGTTGTGTTGCCTTACCTAAAAACCTTCTCATATAGGTGGAAAATGGTCACAATCACCGTTCAAATTAGTAGTATTATATCAATAATAAGTAGCATTGCTACTCTTATAACATTTACTTTTTTTTTGTAAGTAAATATTGCTGAGTTTGCTTTCATGCCAGCATTTTATGCTTTTATTCTACTTTTTACTTTTTTATCTTAATAAATACACTTTTTTTTAAGAAATATACTGAAAAGTCTGGGGACAGCCAATTTTGTCTAGTAAATAGTAAGGGATCTTGGGAGTGCGGCAGGTCTAAAAATTCTAGCTTAGTTTTTAGTAACTGGTTAGGTTAGGTTATGTTAGATTAAGTTAGGTTAGGTTAAGACGGTCTACCCTAAACGCGCTTGCTGAAGTAAAAACAGCAGTAAAAACTTAAAAAAACTTTAGCTTTACGCACAGGAAGGTATGTGTTCTAGTTGCTCTAGACGTGAAGAACGCGTTTAATACGGCCAACTGGGGAGGGATATTGGAAGCTTTGGAGGGCAGGGGTGTTTCCAAATACATGCTAAATACCATTAGCAGCTATTTGTGTGACATGGTTTTGCTAATGGCAAAAGGTGGGGAAAGGGAGGAGGTAATTTTAAGGGGGGGGGGGAGTGCCACAGAGATCAATTCTAAACCCGACGTTGTGGAACGACCTCTACGACGACGTGGTAAGTCTGGAATTGTCCCTGGGAGTTGAAAAGGTAGGAGTTGGGCCTTGAATGGCCCCAGAAAAAACAAAACTTGTGGTGCTCTCCTGTTCAAGAAAAGTGCCACAAGCGGAGATGATTCGGGAATTACCGTCAAGCCGCAACGTCAGTTAAGGTACTTGGGTGTGACGCTATGTACTAATCTAGCAAGAGAAATGCATGTGAGAAAAGTGTGTAAGGAAGCGGAGAAGGCGGCTTGGTCCTTAGCAGGGCTAATGCCAAACCTGGAGGGAGCGAGATCTTCCACCAGGCGCTTGATGTGCTTGGTAGTCTCATCAATAGTGCTGAAATATGGAAGAATGCCGTGTGCAACAACGGAAGGCACAAGAAATTAGTTTTGCGAACTCAAAAGAGGTGTTGCCAGAGGGTCTGAAGCGCATACAAGACAGCGCCGACGGCGAGTTTTCTGGTTGTGGCAGACACAAAACTGTTAGATCTGCAAGTAAAAACGATGATCTGGAAAAGTTGCCTTAGTAAGTGTGAAACGGATGAATGGATGTGAGGGGAATGGCAGAAGAGTTGGGAGGAATGCGTGTCGAATGTGAGAAAACTTGATAGGGTAGGACTGTAGCTGCTCATAAATTTTTTGTGGATTTATGTAAATTTTTGTCTTATGTATGTTCTGTAAACTGTTTTCGTCATAAAAATGTAAAAAACTGAGTAAACAAACAAATTGTACCACAAAATTTTTTTTGTTAAAATGTAAATGTTGTGTTGTTATAGAACTGTAAACGCGCCTGAAGTCTGTCGCGCGGGATTCTCCACCTTGATGTTAGTTGAGGTTAGTTTGTTAGTGGCCAAACAGTTGTTCGAAAATACCCGTTGGTGAGATGACCAGCAGTCGTGGAAAAGGAGATGATTGCACCTTTCACTCTGCACGAACTACAAGAAGCGTCTGCAACCAAACCTTAATATCATCTTAAAGGTGATGAACCAGGAGTTTCAAAATGGTAAGTTTTCTAAGGTTCGGAAGCAGTCAAAATTGGTGCTGGTTGAGATACTTCAGAAAAGGACAAATAAAGCCGCAAAGTATACGCCAATCTGCTTAATAAATACTTTGGAAAAAATATACAAACAACTAATTGCAAATAAATTGAAGAAGGAGGTAAAAAGTCACATATCCGACAGCCAGTTTTTGTTCTGGAAAAGGAGGTCTACTATTGATGCTATGAAGAAGCTAATAGACACGCTAGAGGGCATAAAGAAGAAACCTATAAAAACAAGAAAACGTGCATGTTTACCACGGTCGACATTAAAAACACTTTTGGTACTGTTCCGTGATACAAGCGCTGATTAGTATGGAAGTGAGTAAAAAGCTTATCAAACTAATTCAGAGCTACCTCTACAGCAGAAATCTGCTGATAAGAAAAGAAGAGAAAAAATGATATCACGTGCTTTGTGCTACAAGGCACTTCTACTGAGGACCATATACTACAACGGCGTACTGGAAGTGGTTATGCCGAAAAGAAGTACGCTACTGTGATTTGTGGACGACACCGGCATTATAACACCGTCGGAAGGGAAAAAGGAACTGGTCATGGTAACAAAATATTAAAAATTTACCTAAATTTATAAAAATTCAAAAAATATTTTTGCACAAAAATCTAAAATTATGAGAAATTTGCTAAAATTTGGACAAAATTTAGTATTTACAAATATTCGTGCAAAAATCTTGACAAAAATAAATAACCGTTAAAAATTTTTTAGAAAACTCAGGAATTATGTCTAAAATGTTAACAATCCTAACAAAATACAAAATTTGGTTTGTATGAAAAAACTTAGCTTTGAAATATTAAAAACCGACTGAAATTATATAATTCCTCTAAAATGTTTGTAAAATTTTGACAAAAATGCTAAGAATCCTACCAAAAATTACAAGATTTTGTTTCTATAAATATTTTTTCAAAAAATTGACAGGAATCTAAAAAAACTTGGTCTGTTATGTTTTTAAAACTGACTTGAAATTATATAGTTTAGATAAAGAATTTTATAATTAACAATATTTGTTAATTATAAAATTCAAAAATTCGTACAAAAACTTTGTCTTAAAATGTTAAAAACTGACTTGAAATTATACAAATCTGCTAAAAAGTTTTGTAGAATAAGCTAGAATTATGATAAAAATGATAAAAATCTTGTCAAAAAATTACAAAACTTGGGTTTTATTAATAACCTAACCTAACCTCACCTAACCTAAAATTATAAAAATCGGTTAAAGATTTTTTTAGAAAAAGCTGGAATTGTGACAACAATCCTAAAAATTTGATCAAAAACTAAAAAAAAAGATTTTTATAAATATTTGTGCAAAAATTTTTACAGAAATTATAAGCTTGGCCTGAAATGTTAAAAACCAACTTAAAGTTATATAAATTTGTCGAAAATATTAAAGGAAAAAGGTGTAATTATAACAAAAAATCTAAAAATCACATTTGTGCTAAAATCTTAATATTAAGAAACTTGGCCAAAAATGTTAAAAACCAATCTGAAATTATAAAAAACATTTTAAAATTTTTGTACTAAAATAAAACTGGAATTATGACTGAATTATAGAGAATGCTAACAATCTGGCCAAAAAAATCGTGATACAAATCACCTTGGCTTTAACTGTTAAAAACCGACTTAGGGCCAATATTACAATAGTGGTTTAAACTGCAAGTTTACTAACTGCTAGTTAAAATTTAAATCTATAGTTAGTGGGAATGCGTATTACAATCGTCCCTATATTTTATGTCAACAAAATATTTAAAATCTTAACCTATAAATTGACGCGTCAAAAAATTGACATTAAAATTTTATTTAATAAATATATTAAATATCTAACAACAACAAAATTGCAAATTAATAAATTGGATAACTCCTTATAAACAATAGTAAATTTCCAGTAATCACTATTAATATAATACACCCATTTTTTATAAGTAATAACTTACATAATTTAAGGTTATTTAAACTGCTAGTTAAATCGTTAATCGCTCATTTCCGCCAGTTAGCTATTCGGATATTTTAATCCACAGTTAGCATTAATCCACGTATGTGTGAGTTAAACCACTATTGTAATTTCGGCCCTTAAAGTTAAAATAAAATATACTAAAGATTTTTGTTGGAAAAGCTAAATGTATGACAAATATGCTACAAATTTGGCCAAAAATTACAAAATTTAGTACAGAAATAATAAAACTTTATTAGAATTACGACAAAAATTTGGGTTTTATAAATATTTGTCCGGAAATCTTGACATAATTAAAAAAAACTTGTTAACAATTCATTTAAAATTATACAATTTGCTAAAAAAATGTAGAAAAAGCTGAAACAAAATGCTAAAACTGCGGCAAAAATTACAAAATTTGATTTTTATAAATATTTGTATACAAATCTTAACAGAAATAAACAAACTTGGCCTTAGATGTTAAAAACCGATCAGAAATTATATAAATCCGCTAAAGATTTTAATAAGAAATGCTAAGAATACAGCCAAAGATTTCAAAATTTTGTTTTTATAAATATTAGTGCTGAAATCTAGACAAATTAAAAATTTGTGTTTGACATGTTAAAAATGAGTTAAAAGTACATAATTTTGCTAAAGATTTTTGTAGAAATGCTGAAATTTAAAAAAGCAAAAGTTTTCACATTTTGAAACCTGAATTAGAACATAAACATTTTTTTTTCAGTTTTTAATAAAAAAATTGGTTTTTAGTTCTCACAGCGTTACATAGATTTTCAATAATGTTAAACTTTTGTAGATTTTTTTTAATTTAAGGCCTAAATTAAGTCACAAAAAAATGTTTAATTAAAGTTATTTTCTAAGTACGCCTTGTTGTAGCATTGTTTATAATAATAATAATAATAATAATAATAATAATAATAATAATAATAATAATAATAATAATAATAATAATAATAATAATAATAATAATAATAATAATAATAATAAAGTCATTTATTTCCATATAACATGATACAGTAAAATGTAGAAGTACAAAAGACAGATAATGCATGAAAACAAGTCACATGAACAAGACATAACTAATAAGTATGGTTAAAAAATTCGTTAACAGTGTATGGTTCAAGACAACACAACAAATCATACACTTTTTTTTTTGACAATGCTATAATGTTTACAAGATTTTATATCTACTGGTAGATGGTTAAATATTTTCATGCAAGTATATGATGTTCCTTTTGAATACATAGTCAGTCTATGGGCGGGAAGGCTAAAATCTGTTCCATGCCTTGTTTCATATGGGTTTGGCAACAAATTAGAGTTGAAATAATATTTGTGCTTATAAAGAAACTTTATGCATTCATATATGTATATAGCTGGTGCAGTTAGCATATTGTTTGATTTAAAAACTCCGCGACACGAATCAATAAATGTAATATTATATAATATTCTAATGGCTCGTTTTTGGTTGATAAAAACTTTATGCAAATCTGTACTGCTTCCCCAAAAAACAATACCGTATTTTAGATGGCTATAAAAATTGGAATAATAAAATATCTTACATATGTTTTGGTTAGTATTTCTTGATAAAACCCTCAGTCCATAACTAGTTAGTTTTTCGCAAGTATGTTTGATATGCTCTGTGTACTTTAAAGTCTCGTCAAGTATTACACCGAGAAACTTGGCACACGTTGTGAAAGGGAGTTTATAGGAATTGAGTGTGATATCCGTTGGAGTTGGTATAGACTGATTGGTTTTATAAAGTATACAGTTTGTTTCTCCTTTATTTAGAATCAACTTATTGTTACTGAACCAATCTTCTACAGAATGCATAACGTTGCTACCTTCTTGAACAATGTCTGTAAAGTATTTACCTTTAATGAGTATATTAGTATCATCTGCGTAGTTGATAATTTCATGAGTAATTTGTTGAGATGGCAAATCATTTATAAATATTATAAATAAAAGCGGACCTAAAATGCTGCCTTGTGGAACACCGGTAAACGTGTCAAGAGTTTCAGACTGCACAACTTCTCCATTCCTATCATCTTTTAGTTGCACCGAATGCTTTCTACCATACAAGTATGATTTAAACCATTCTAATGCCACTCTTCGAATACCATATTGGTACAATTTAGACAAAAGAATGGAGAAATCAATACAGTCAAAGGCCTTAGACAAATCCAGTAGCACTCCACAAACTATATTTTTATTGTCTAACGATTTTAAAATAGATTCAGTCATTTGAAAAATGGCTGTTTCTATGCTTTTACCTCTAAGAAAACCATGTTGCAATGTACTGAAGAGATTATAAGTCTTAAAAAAATTTACAATCCGTACATACATAACTCGCTCAAATAATTTTGAAAAAGAACTCAAAAGGCTTATAGGACGGTAATTGGTATGTAGTTCTGGATCTCCTTTTTTAAAAATTGGTTTGATTACTGCATATTTTAAACTTGTCGGATAAATACCTGTTTCTAATGATTTATTTATTATATCACACATTGGTTTTACAATATGATCAATAGATTTTTTTAATAGGAGCGCTGGAATTTGATCATATCCAGAACTTCTTTTAGGTTCTATTTGTTTAATAATATCTTTCAACTCAATTAATGTTACAGGTTGAAGAAAAATAGACTTTGTATTATGAGGTATATTATACACATTTTGATCCGTGGGCTTTGCAATGGGAATTAATTTTGAGACAGCTTTATTAAAGTAGTTGTTGAATTCATTTGCAGTGTCTATTGTACTATCTGATTTGGGTAAATAATTTTTGTTGTTTTTATTTTTACCTGTTATATCTGATATGATTTGCCATGCTGCCTTTGACTTGTTAAGAGAGGTAGCAACTTTATTTTCCATAAACTTTAAATTTTCAATTTTTAATAGTTCATGATATTTTTTTTTTGTATTTTTTAAAATTAATTTGTATTCCGGGTAATACACAGAAAGTGTTTGATGCAGTAGCAAATCGTTCTTGCATTGAACAATTTCTGGGGTTTTAAAATTACGCTTTTTATGACCATATGATTTAACCTTTTTTAACGGAAAATGTTTTTCAAAATACGTCAAGTAGGTATTGGTAAAAGAAATATATTTTGATTCAACACCGCTACATTCGTCCAATTCTGAAAAATGCTCGCTGCTAATATCTTGACAAAAATTATTAATATTTTCATCGGAAAAAATTCTGACTTTATTCAGACGGTTATTATTAATAGGTATGGTAAGATCACAAATTATAAGTTGAGCAGTGTGGTCACCGATACCAGTAGGATATACTGACACCTTACAATCAATATTGATGTTTGTGATAATATTGTCAATACAAGTGCTGCTTTTATCAGTAATACGCGTCGGCTCATTCACCATTAGTTTTGAATTGTATGAATGCACAAGGTCTTTAAACGCTTGTGAATCTTTATTTGTTACCAATATATTTATATTGAAATCACCAGCTATTAAAAATGTCTTATTATTTAGAAATAAATAGTCTAATATAAAATTTAATTTGTTTAAAAAAACATCAACAAGAGCTTTGGGTGGCCTATATATACAAATTACTGTAATACTAGAATTATTTCCTGCATTGATTTCTACACCAACGCACTCAAAAACTTTGATTTCGGTTTGAGCATTAATATCTCCAAGTTGTTTTGCTCTTAATTTGTCCCAGCAATAGATTGCTACTCCTCCATGTTGAGATGGTGGGCGACAGAAACTAGATATAATGTTGTAGTTAGGTATTAAATTCAGTAGTTGTTCATCTGCTTGCCAGTGCTCAGTAATACTAATAATTATTATAATTATTATGTATTGTTTGCATCTATAGTATTGACAATAAGGTCGTTGAGGTACTTTACAAAGTAAGGAGTCTTAGTAACTTTTGCGCAGTAAAGTGATGCAATCAAATGATTTGACAACAATGGTCGTTCCTAAAATAAATAAGTAATAAGTTAATAAACGACGTAAACGCACGGTGTGGTGGATGGGTGGTTTAGTTTTTTTTATAACTGGGCGTAACACATATTTTTTTTTATTTGTCTAAAAATTATAATTATGATACATTAAGAATAAAACCCAAATCAGAGAATTTTTAAGATTTATATGTTTTGACAAAACAAATATGGTAACCTTATTTCTACGTAAACTTTGGTTAATGGCCTATATAGGTTGTTTTCTTTGGTATAGAGAATGTAACAAAATTGCTTGTAGTAGTAGTTGCTTTCTCTGATGACATTGTAAGAGCTCACGTACTGATAACTATTTTGGAATGTTTCTTGGTATGATTGTGTGTGTATGCGGTTTTTTGTGTGTTTTTTTTAATAGCGAAGGGTTGAAAGTTTTTGACCAATTTTTTGACGTTTTTAAGTACTTTTTTATCTTGATGAAGACTTTATCTTTTTTTACTTGATAATTTATGATATTTTAAATCTTCTTTTAAGCTTCATATAAAGAGTATCTTTGAGCAACTTTTTTAGCGGCGTTTCTAGCTTTAGTATTAGGAATTGTTCTATTGGCCGTCGGTATTTAGAGCAAAGTTTAACACTTTTTTATGTTGAGGTAATGCTTTTTTCTTTTTTGCTCTATTTTTTTTATAAATATTTGAGCAGAAATTTTGACAAAAGTTAAAGATTTTATCAACCTAAATTAATTACAAAAATGCGTGTTTGTGCAAAAATCTTGACAAAAATTAAAAAAAAAAATTGATTTATACAATACTACTATTCTTGTTTATCTTCTTATTTTAGCGTCGTTGTCCATTGCTGGTTTTCCTCGTTTGCTGCCGTATTTCTCTATTTTGTTTTTTTTTTGGCGCTACTTTTTTCAGCGATAGTCATGATATTGTCCAAACAACTTTTTTGAGGTTATCTTTTGCTGCATTTAAAGATTTTTTTATATCATTGAGCCGTTTAATTTGTCTACTTTAATGTTTCTTGTCTTGCGACATATCCTGTTTAGCTCTTCTTAAGGCGGTAAATAACAATTTTACTTTCTCTTTAAGTTATGCCGAGCATATTCCGTTCCATTGCTTGTTGTGTAACAGACACGAGTCGTATACTTTGAATTTTAGTGATTCGGGTATTTAGGAGTTTTCCAAATGCGGCCAAACTCTGCCTAGTTTGCTTTGAAATCTCTGCTTTTTGAATATTTATGCCAAGTGTTATAAGATGACCTAGATATATGTACTCTATTGGTTTGTTGTTAATTGTGATTTGTTAGTTTTTTTGATTCATTGTTTTAGTCTTTAAAGAGTTTATTGCAAGATTAACTCATTCTGATGCTTTTCTAAAATAGCTTTTAGATTATATTTATGTCACTGTTCAAGACCAAATTATCTGAGAAATTGTAAGTGGCTCAAGGTCTTCTGTCAATGTTAATACTTTTTGTTTCTCAAAAAGATTTTTGAAAATATCTTTTATAGCAAGAGTAAATAAATTTATTTGATCTATATCATATCCTCTTCAATCTTAATTTTTTTATTTTGATTAAAAAAATCTATTACTTGGTTTACAATGATAAAAAATGAACCAAAATTAGATAAATTTGCTAAAGATTTTTGTAGAAAATGATGTCAAAAATTTTAAAAGATCCAGCAAAAAATTACAATATTTAGTTTTTATAAACTTTGTATGCAAAAAATCTTGAAAAAAATATAAAAATTGAGCATAAAATGTTAAAAACTGACTTAGAACTATACAAATCCGTTGAAGATGTTTGTATAAAAAAGTGGAATTATTGAAAAAAGTTTAGTTTTTTATTGTGCGGAAATCTTGATATAAATCATAAAAATCTTGACAAAAAACATAAACATTTGGCCTAAAATATTAAAAACCTGCTTGAAATTATATAAATCTGCTACAAATTTAATAATTTTAATTAAAATGTAATAAAATCTATAAGTTTAACTCTTGTTGACAAAAATAAAAAATCCAACCGCTGATGATAAACTTTATCAGCCAAAAATTACCAGAATTTAACCTCAAATAAAAATAAATCAGGTCAAACACTACAAAATCCGGTCTTAAAAATGATAAACAATTGTCAGAAAGCGCCAAAATACAAGCCAAATGTTTAAAGTTTGATTTTTATGAAGATTTGTACAAAAATTATTGATTATTATTTAATAATACGAATAAACATGACAAAATTTAGCTTAAAAATTGGATAATTTAAAGCAACATTATTAATAACTGTGTAAAATAAACCAAAATCATAACAAAAATGCTAAAACTATTTTAAAGAATAGTATAGTGCAGTACTTTTACATCCTATTAGATTTAATAATGTTTGTAAAAAGAAAACACAATTACTCTATTTAGTATTTAGTAGTAACACAATTAATACATACAAATTTATCCATTCATGCTCTTCATTCATAATTGTTTGTTTATTAAAATTGCGATTGCGAGATTACGCGTCCCGGCAGAGTTGCAATAGTAAAAACTCGAACGACCGGGTAATAATGGTAATAATAATGTGCCAATAATGACCGATAGTTATTACTTTCAATTACTATTCAACATCAAATTAGAGTCATGCGTGTAAAATACGTATAACATTATCCCGTAACATATTGAAATCGTTCATTACTATTGTGCTCTGGTGTCTTATTCGATTTGATTCGATCGTTATCGCACGCATTTAACTTTTTTTAAATCTCTCACGTTTATATTTATATTATTTAGAAAAAAGCGTTAAATTGTTTTTGATTGCTTCTATCCTTTTATAAGAATTTTTTTTAATTTAAATTTTATTTAATTGGTTTTTCTTAAGTTTTAAATTAAACTCTATCGCATCTAATTAGTATATATTTTTTGTTGTTGTTGATTAAATATTATTTATGGTACGTTAATTCTGCAAAACCCATCCACACTTCCCAACTAAAATCGAATTAGTCGCGCGAAAATTGAATCAAATTAAATAAATCGCTAATTAATTAGCACTCGAGGCACGCACGGATTTCAAGAGGACGCTAACTGGATCTGAAATTATTCGTTTGGAGTTTTATTAGTAGGAAAAAAAATAAATAGTGCTTCTCATTTCTATGAAAGCAGACTTAAATGAGAGTTTAATATGTATTTAAATTGTAAATAAAGTTTAACAAATGTAGTTTGAAATATTTTCTTAATGGCTAATAGATGTTTGCAATATTTGTTATTTATGATTTTTTATTTTTTTAACTTATTAAATAGTTATTTTAAAGTCATAATATTTTTAAAAATTTTAAATAAAAAAGCGTAGTTTCAAAAATATTGTCTTTTAGAATCGTTAGTTTGTCAATGGTTGCCAAAATGACTAAATTATCTATGATTGAGCTTAAAATATTAATATTTTAAGCATCTTCTTGAACTATTTAACGTCTTTTTGTTTAAGTACATTACAGATGCGTACTTTTTTTGAGTGAAAATCTTCAAAAGACACTGGGGAAGGCCTAGTAGTGTTATTTTGATTTCCGCCCCTTGCGGTCCTGTTGTACACCACTGTTGTTTTACTTCTTTAGCAGCTTTGGTAAGGTTGTGTTTGCCAATATTTATACACCCGCGGCATATGGAATCTATTTCTATTTATATTCTATACATGTGCTTGTTAAGACTTCATTGTCCAGTTATCAGTCTTGTGAACCTTTGTAATCTGATTTGACTCATTTGTGTTACCAAAGTTTTAGTGTTTTGCCTTAAGTCTGCTATAAATTATTTCTTTTCTGGTTTTGTATGAAATCTCAATAGCAGGTTCTGGTCCAGTAAATGTCTTATTTGCTTTGTCTTTAGTAAGCTGGTTTGCCATAAGGTTTTTTTTAGTATTCAGGCCATAACTAATTTGGATTTTATTACTGGCAATAGTAGTGCCTGCAATGCCGCTTGACTACTTGACATAGTAGCTATTGGTCAGCCAGAGTATAGTTCACTCGATGAGAGCCCCTCTGCCTGGAAAACCGTGGCATAATTGTCCAAAGTAGCAAAGTTCTTGGTTTTTGTCTTCGTAGATTTCAGCTCCAGTATCATTCTGTTTTTTAGTTTCATCTGTGTACCAGATATATTTGCTTAGCTGTTTCCTGGTATTTTTTCTTTGTTAATTAATTACGTTGTGGCGACTTTTTATAAAGTTCCATGCTGCTTGACTCACTTTCGTCATTACCATCAGGTAAAGTGGCAATAACAATAGTAGTACTTAGGCGCCGATCTCTTTGTTTTTGTTATCAGCAGACATGTTAACCTCTTAACTATACCTAGCTTCTAGGCCATGCACTTAAACTTAGTCGTTATGTCAATTGTTGTTGGTGTTGTCCCATTTGATAAAAAATGGGTAGAGTCATCTGGATGATTGATGATTAGGTGATATAAAAAAATCTGTTACCGTTTTGTGTTATTTGGTGACATTTTCATGTGTAGTGTTGTGCGTTCCAACAAGTTTTTGTCTGTAAATTTGTTCAGTGGTTTGTTGTATACTAAAAATAAAAAGTGTCGGCAAGTTTGATAGCAGTATGCTCTAAAGTCGTGTCAATAATATGTTTGATGATAATGTGTGAAACAGAATTTTTGATAAGAATGGCCACCCCTACCCGCACCGTCAGATTAGTATTTTTGAATTTTTTCTTGTCAAGAACTATCTTAATTGTCTGCATGTAAATTATTCATGGATTCTTTTAAGTTTGGCATTTGTCATTGCGTGGAACTTGCTTGAAACTAAATAACATCAATCTAATAGTAAGTAGTAGTAGTAATAATCATAAAATTTAAATCTATTTTAGAATTTAATATTGCAAATTTATTTTGCAGTCCAAAAAAGTTATTATTACTAAAAGCTGATTGGTTATGTATGTTTTGGGAGGACTGGAATTGCTTTGAGGCATATCAGTTAAACGGACGCTGTTGTCGTACGATACGTGAGTAGATGCATGAGAAATTTGACTGCCAGCAGCCAATAGAGAAACATCTCTCATAGACAGAGCAGTAGCAGATGGATACCCAAGAGAAAAAAGAGCTTCTAACCACCAAAGAGCGCTAGATGGGCCAAGAGAGGAAGAAGAAGTAAGTTGCTCACAACATTGGAACAGGTCCTACTTCCGATCAAACTAAGTCCAAGGACCAGATGACCGAGATAACAGTAAAGTTTGATCGGAAGATTGAAGCCCTCTACGCCATCATCATAGATTTTAAAGCTTCCATTACAGTAAATGCAGCCGAAACTTTAAGAACAGAAGTTAAAATTGCAAAAAACATGGAAGCAGCTAAAGAAGATAAGGCAGCAGCAGTTTCAGCCTTTTTCAAGCTTCCAACCAAGCAAGACTTCTAACACCCACCTTCAAGTCAACCTCACAGATGACAATACTGCAGCCGTTGCTAAGGATCTTACCGTTTAGAAGTTGGCAACCTATTCCCCTGTTACAGCTACCAAAGAAACCTTCAAATTGACTAAAAAACACCATATGGTCCAGAGGAAGCGGAAGAAAACACGGGTTGAGTCACCACCCTTAAAAACACTTAAGGTCATTCTCCAGTTGCTTCTAGCGACTGTGGCCAGACATCCATTTGCGGTTAACCTTGCTGGCCTTTCAAGCCAATGAACACAAGGGTCATTCTTTCTTAAAAAAAAAAAACCAAAGGGCGTTCATCTAGGTGAGGTTTAGGCTTGCCGCCTTAAACCCCCTTCCCAAAGGTAACAACAAAGACGATAAATCCAATCCTTTTGACCCTCCACATGCAATTCAAAATTACGTCCTCGGCAATTGTGCTTATAGAAAAGCACTCTTTTTTGGCACTTTCAAAATACTTCAGCTATAAGAAAATTGCTATCCTATTTTTTTCAAAATACCTATGACAGTATTTGCATGATTTTGATCTCAAGTTCCGGTTACAGGAAGGCAACCAATTACCTCAAATTTGTTAGTTTTTAAAATAGTAATTAAGCACGTCACAGAATACTTTACAGAGGAATTTTTTTTTTTTTTTTTTTTGGTGCTAGGAGGAGAATCTTTCTAAAGACTCACAAAGTGTCGGATTCACCCTCACGGGCGCCTACCGACTAAAGTCCCCCCGACTTTGACTGCTGGAAGTTCGTCCTCGAGTGGACATTGCCTTCCTGAATGGTTGTGTGTTCAACACGGGAAATATTTACGTATTGCACATGTGTGCCAACCATATAGGTGTGCCTAGAATGAGTGGGATCTGGTTCCACTTCTAGGTCTGAATTTATTAGACGTCTAGTCGTCTAATAGAACTTTAGAAGCTTTTAGTAGCTTGACAAAGTCATCATTACTTGCTTGCGATAAGCGAAGTAACAGCTGATCTTTAGCTGATAAAAGTGAGGCGCTTGGCGCCGATCCCGCAGCTTGTGCGAAGGATTTCTCCCCGCTTGCGTTGGGACCGCTCCGTGGAGGAGAACGAGACTGCTTACGGGGAGCAGGTGTCTTACCGGTGGCCTGGCTGTTGCGGCTAGCCTTTAGTTTCTGGTAAACCAGGCAGCCCTTATAACTTGCCGTGTGGTCCCTACCACACGCGACTCATTTTGCTGAATGGCCGCTCTCTTTGGTAAGAGTGCAACCGGCGCTCGGATGAGCTCCGGCGCACTTGACGCACCGATATGGTGCGTTGCACCGGGATGCCCCGTGGCCATAACGTTGGCAACGGTGACATTGTGCAATCTCGGGGCCTTTGCGTTTGACCTCTGTGGTCACGCGAAGCCCGAGCAACTTAGATAGAGACAAGATTTCTCTGTTTTTGGCTTCCTGGGGAAGTTGGACGTACACCATTGGAAAGTCTTTCCCGTTCCTTCCCATTCGTGTGGTCGATTTTGGAGTGTACCCCTGAGCGATGAGCTCAGCCTGCACTATTTCAACCTTAATGCAGGTGGGCACACCCCAAATAACGTATTTTAAAGTCTTTTCGGACCCTAGTTGGTAGGTGTGGTGAAAGATGTCATGCTCTGTGCAATAATCGATCACCGCCCTGAAGTCATCCTGCGTTAGGGGGTGCAGGCGAATGCCATCGACCACGTTTATTGCGCGATCAATAGTGATATTTAACGACTCGAAGGTCGCCTTTAGCCCTAGATACACATCTTTATCATGGATGGTAATAGGAGGAGGGCGGCGTGCACCGGTTCCCACTGTGGGCGCCGGCTGAGTTGACTGGCCTAAGGTGCAAGTAGTCGGACCAGAGTTGGTCGGCTTCGCCTTAGGGGCGGGCCAGGTTGAAGACCCTTTGGCCTTGGTGGCTGATGGCCTTGATGGTGCTGAAGGCACCTGACGTGTGGGGCCGGCTGAAGGCCTATTTGAACAAGAAGGTTGAGAGGGCTCACCTAGTTCCTTCCTCATCTTCTTCGACTTCGTTTTCTTTCCTTCGACCAAAATGAATCCGCCCCTCTCGGACGGGTCTGCTTGGTGGAGGTCGGCCTCGCTTTGGATGGTCTCCATTTTTTCCTCTTCGGAGGAGATGAACTCGGGCGGTCCGGCGGCAGGTCTCTTGAGGGAGGCCTGGGGGGCCGCTGTTGCGCTTGGTACCTGGTTGCAGGTTTCCATTGGGGCCTCTTTGGTGGTGGTCGAGGCTGGTGCCGTTGGAGAAGGTGTGAGCTGGATGGGCAGCTCGGCGAGAGTGGATTTGATGGAGGTTTCCATTTTTCTAACGGCGGCCTTCGCCTCCTTAGCATCTTTTCGGATCGCTTTAACCTGGGCGTCCTGCTCGGTCATCCTCTTCATCTGGCATTCCATCATTGCCCTGAGTTGGGACTCCAGCAAGTGGATCTTCTTCGCCTGGTTCTCGATGATCATCTCATTCTTCTCCACCACGGCATACATCATCTCCAGTATTTCCCGGTCCGACATATTGCCGTCGGGGTTCATGCTGGAATAAAATGTTTAATTAATTAATTAAGTTAATAATTAATTTATTAAACAGTAGAATTAGTTGTGGGTTGGATGGCAGTATCTTTCAACTGTTCATCCGCGCCTAGCGTGCAATGATAATTGCATTTATCCTCGATTGGATCCAGTAGCAGGTGCGTCTCTTGGATCGTTCGCGTAGTGGACTGGTCCGGTCGGCTGCTGGCAGTCGAATTTTTTCAGCAAAGGAATAAGTAAGCATTAGAATTCCTTAGATTTTCCTTTATCCCTATTCATTTCATGAAGAAGAGCAAAAAGCGCCAAAATTGTAAACTTGACCGAGCTTTTGAAGGTTGAGCTAAAAAAAACGTAGCGGTGGCATTCCTCAATGCCAGAAGAGCCAGGCTAAACAATGTACTCTTTTTGCCAAATTTTTATAAGAAAATTATTATTGCTATTTTTGAAAACCAATAATATAAATATACAGAAAAAATGAATGTATTGAAGAGATAATCATCAAACAGAACCTCAACTAGTGTCTAAGTAAAATCACAATTTTGGTGGTACACATGAAGCGTAAAAGACTGATCTTTGCAAAACAATTTTTGGACCACTTCAAAGTGGATACTTTTGACATGATCTTACTTGAAACAAATGCAAAAGTGGTAAATGTGTCAGGGCTGGGCCCAATCAAGATTGCATCCGCTTATATCACACTAACCAATTGTATTAAAACGGTGGATTTTAATATAATCAAATCTTTTTCTTACAATCATAGCAGGGGATTTCTAAGCATCCAGTGTGGAACAGTTTAAGAACAAACTCCAAAGATCAAACCTTGCTAGACTATGTAGAGCAAAAAGTTTTTAAGTAATAGGTCCAAATGAATTTAGACATAACAGCTCTGTGCGTCACCAAAGGTACGTTTTTGACGTAGCAATACTAAAAGACGTCAACTTTTAAATCGACGTTCACGTCATCAATAACTTTGACTCATAACCATAACCCAGTACTACTGGAGCTTTACGAAAAAGATAGGGGAAAGAGGTAAATTTGTAAAACACACGCATTGTCTATCTCAGAGGATGACAAACTAATGTAGAAAATCTTTAAAACCTTACGAAACAGACAAGTTTTTATTCTAACCATTTATCACAAAAATAGGGTATAATCTACTATCCAAGAAAAGGCCAAAGCATTTGCCAATAGCTATAAACACTAATGCTTCCTTTCATACACCAACAATACTGATCTGAAGAATGTTGAAAAGGTTCACAAAGAAGTCAACAATTTCCGGGAAACCGCTGACGACGACGTTTTGCTGGAAAAAGTTTAACATTTTGCTACAGTCATTCTTGCATAACCTAATAATGGCATTTACTAACATGGCAAATGCATTCTATTCACCTTAAGTAAGGTCATAAAAGAAAGTTATTTTGGACCAAATTCAAGATCACACAAAAGCTAATAATTTAACATGGGTTCAGATTCAGTCATTCAACTGTCATCAATTAAAGCACGTGACTATGAAAGTAGTCTTTTTTGACGTCAAAAAAGGTTTCGACAAAATCTAGCACAAGGAATTTTTTTATAAACTGCACAGAAATAACTTCCCTCTGCGTCTTATAAAACTGATAGCCTCATATTTAAATTGTTAAATCTTGCCAGACAAAGTTTTCAACCACATTTTTACCTTACGGCAGGTATTTAATTTATATGTCGTTGACATGTTTTTGAGATGGATGCACAGGGTTAAAACTGCTCAATACGCTGACAATACAACACTTCTATAAACCTCAAAATCACCTATGGTAGTCACATCAAAGCTACAGAAAGCCACAACATGACTTCAAAAACTGGTTGAACGACTGGCGAGTCAAAGTAAATCTGTTCTCTTCACACGGCTACAAACCATTCTTTATGAGAACGTTTATTTTAACGACGTTTTCATATCGTGTTTCAATGCTGTATTTGAGGATAATCTTTGATAAAAGACTTACAAATTGCAAGTGCAATCTATTCTTGATAAAGAAAAAATAGCTAAAAATCTTGCGATGTTGCGGCGGTGCAGTGTTGCTCTAGAAATCAACCCGGCTCTACACTTTTATCATCAAACCAATGATCACATAAGTGTCCTTTATCTGGGCAGCTGCCACAAACTGGCACCTCAATTGTGTTGTACCTTCTAAAGTTTGACTTTGTGGATACTCTTCAAAGCTTCATGGTTTGTCCAAAACAAGGAAATTTGGACCGACACTCGGCATTACCCCGCAATGCTAACATATATTATTAAAACTTTGGCCAAAAAGTACTTTGATAATCTTGCGGTTCAGCCTAATGACTTGGCTCAACTCGCCGAGCAAAGCAAATAATCTTTCATATACAAATATTCGGTGAATCAAGTAACCATCTAAAAACTTAAAGTAGGTAACACCACATTTTACTCTATAGTCTATAGAGCGTCTCAAGTAACCATCTCCTAATTTTTTATAAACGGAAGGCCTATGAAAGCAAATCCGACACGTTGAGTCTTTAGAAGTTTAATTCACAAAAAATATTTGCAACTTGTGTATTTTATCAGAAACTTCTTTGGTTGTTACTACCAGATAGTAATTGCCTGTTTTGACAATTATCTTTAAACATTTTGATACAGCAGTTTTAGTTTGTTGTTGGACGTTCTGTATAAGTATAAAATTAGTTTAAAAAATATATCTTATATAGTTATAAATATTATTGCAATATCTAATGGTAGGTTTTTCTGGGAATAAAAAATATATATAAAGAAACATATGAAACGCATATCAATTTTCCCAGACATTATAATCTAATCATGTAGCCGCGGACGATGTAAATAAATGATTGTTTTCCTTATCTATAGATAAATGATTGATAGCGACAGCTCCGTTGACTGATTAGAATGCATCGAGAGGGGCCTCTCGCATTTCCCTTTTCATATATTTTTTATTTAATATGTAGAAAAATTACAACCGCAAAATGTGACAAGATAGAAACTAATATAGCGTTGCGGTTTGTGTTTTACTTTTTTTCTCCATGTAATTTCTGCCGATATACTTTCATAGACAAACCGCAAATGTTACGGAATAATGTAATTTGTGTATTTTAGGGATTTCCTTGAACGTCATTTGTAAAGTTGGAATGAATGACGGGCGTATAATAAGAGATAAGGATGTCGGGAATAGACGGATATGAAAATTTAGTATTGCCTGGAACGAAAATAGTGGATGATTAATTAACCAGTGAATGAAAGAGAGAGTAAAGGATGAATTTTTATTTTTGGAATTGTGGTTGCATATTTAACTATTATTCAAACATAAAATAAGCAAAAGTCAATAGTTTATATTAGTTTAGGGCAAATTTGTTGGATATTATTGTAAAATTATAGTTAGAAGGTCCAAAATATACAAATTTTATGTAGAAGATTCTATAAAATTTTATAGTTAATAAATGAGCAAACTTGATACCATAGTTAGAAAAAGATAATAATTATCCATCAAATTAATTAATAATTCCAATAATACCAAAACGTTTGCTACGACAACAGTTTAATGCGCAATTAAACTTTTAATTTAACGCCGTCGTAATGTCCATTAAATAATAATAATAATAATAATACCCCAACTATTTATATAGCCGTCTAATAAATTTATATCACCAAAGAAAATTCGGGAATGTGAAATTTACAAAACAATAAAAGATAATTTCCGCGCGCGACTATAAAATTGCATTTAGAAATAATTATAATCCATTAAAATCAATCGGCGTGACGATTCCCGTCCATCCATCCGTCTGCATTATATTTTGATTATTTTTAATATGCTAAGCGCCATCTATGATGAAAATACTATGTTATATTAATTCATTTCAGACCATAAAACTAGGCACTTCTCGAGGTATGTATGTCTTAAAATTAAGCATAGCCGTTTTAACCAATAAATTTTAGTACCGTGAAAATTGAAGTGATGGAAATATGTCATACTACGTTTGTATTCTGCTGGTTGTTTACGTTAGGGTTGTAAACTCGATTTGTTCAAAAATTTATTTATAGTGAAAGGAATCGTCCGAAATTTTTGTTTTATACTTTATCGACCTTGTTTTAGTGCCAGGAATTTAATAAACGTTATTGAATTGTATTCCCACAATAAATCATAGTAGTATCAACCATAAATGAAACATTAATTAAAAATATTCATTTTAACAATCAAGTTATGTCATATGTTATTGCATATTAAAGATTTTTTAATTTAATAAACATTTTGTAAAACAATACTAAAATATTTTATGTAGAAATTTCAATCGACAACTAAGATTTGTTTATAATGTTTTGGCTGTACTTGTCCTTAAAATTACAATTAAAATTTGGATTTGTTTCTGACAACTTTTGCAACTTTTTGAAGCTTGAATTTTAGGTTTTTATTTAGTCTGATACTTTATCATTAACCGCATACATGTTCTGAAGATATCTCTTTCTTATCTGTGTTGCAGGTTTACTTATAATGAAAATTTTGTTGTGTTCTCCAGTAAAGACAGTTACTGCTTTTTAGGCTGGCTTTGTGATAACAATGCAATATGTGGCAGTGTCTTAGAAACACCGATTGAATTGTTAGAAAAGTTGATTCAAATTTGTCATTGGTGAAAGCGATGGTTTTTTCTTTTGGATTTGGTTTTGGCTCAAAGTCATGAAATGGAAATTTATTAATGCGCGTACAGAACGCCAGTCAAAAATATCTTTTGATGGTGGAGTTCATGAATCATTCCGGACGCTGCTTTTCTGCCCTCAGCAATTCTCCTTTTACGAGGCAGAGCTTGAGCAATGTGTTCAAAGAACTTTTGAGTACATTGGTTTTTCTGACAGATGTTAAGTTTATCTGGGTAGTTTTGTTGTTGACGTCTGCTTTTGTTGAAATTTTTTTAATTGTTTGCCACACCCAAACTTTGTTTTTCTTGATGTTGACTTGTGGCTTTTGCAGTTGATCTTGCTTTCCATGAGTTGGTAGTTGGCTTTTGGATTAATTTAGAGGGTATGCTGGATGTTGTTTTTTTTCTTTCTTTAAAATTTGTAGGCAATTACTTTCCGTCTACTTTTGGCTTGCGGTTTTTGCAAGCAATCTAACTTTTTAAGGATCTGTTGTTGACTGCTGGTTCAGTTTGATTGGCTAGCATACTTTATTAGTGACAATGGTTTTTAGAGACTTTTTGTTTTTCCGCTTTATCAATCTTTGATCGTTTATTGACCACTTCTTGCTGATGTTATCATGCAAATATCTTGTTTTATTTTATTTTTTTAGTTGGTGTTATCTAGGCTTAGCTATGGTTTGTAAGTTTTCTAAACATTGGCAAAAATTTTCTTTTAGTTTTGAGTCGACTTGATTGAGGTTGGTTGTAGGTCGTTAGCTTTGTAATTTGAGGTTAGTTGTTCTTTTAGAGTTTCATTCAGGAACTTTTAAACTGATTTTTGCTGGCTGGAAATTCTTTATTTTTTAGCAGCTGCCCATAAGTTAGATGATTTTTTTTTTTTTGATATTTTTTGTTTGTTTGTTTTAAAGCATTAGTTAGAGCGGTGTGATTTATCTTCTGAATTTTGGATTGGGAGGGTAAAATCATTTTTACTGCACTTTGTACCTCCTGGTAAACCTTACTCCTCCGTCTCAACGCACAGCCAACCTATCTAGTTGATGTATGCTAAGACATTGCAGAAGTTTTTATGCTAGCTATGCCAAGCTAGCAATTTTCTAAAATAGACTCTCTTGCGTAGGAGAACGCCGGGCAAGTACGTAGTACGTTTTATCATCCATTTCACATTCTTGCCATCCCCATAGTTTGCATGTGTTTTTTTAATTAAGTTAAGATTCTTGTTATGATTTGCAGGTTCTTTCGGGACAGTATCAAGTAGTAATCGGCCGTTTTGGGGTTTAGAGCAATTATTGCCTCCTTTGCCTGTCTACAATCTGGCTTGTTATACTATCGTGCTTTAAATGCATTGTGTGTATTTCAATGCAGTCCATGGTTTGAGTCTACACATCTTGGAGGTTGATCTTTTGCGCGCCAATTCATCAGACTTGACGGTTTTTATTGTGTTGTAGTGCTTTTTACCCAGCACGGTACTATGCTATTTGAGCAGCTGTCAATGTAATGTATTTTTTGGTTATTTTTACAGTACAGTACAGTCAGTGTACAGTAGTGTTTGTTCACGTATGCGTACACCTCAGTTCGTTAGTTTAACAAAGAAAGTGCCTGATAAATAGTGTAAAAACAATGAAAACTCTAATTAAGTGACTAGTGACAGTTAGTTAACACCCCTCCAATCTGCGGGCGGCACCAAGCTCCCGCAGAAAGGACAAAGACTTATGACCCAGTTCCCGGTCACTCACCTCTCTTTGTTTGAAGCCACATTTCTTAAACAAAGGAACCAAGACTTATAAAGTGCAAAGTGCTTATAAACATTTATGTGATTAGTGATCTTACATTTACCCTTCCAACTGTGCAGCCCAGCAGACCTGGAGACCATCGCCATAGGAAAAAATTCCCAATTTACGCTAACCCAAGACAATGATGCAGACCAAAGCTTGGATGCTCTTAAAGCAAAAATTGATGAAAATTCAATTAAATTTTTCACCAAAATTTCTAAAATCCGAGCAAACTTGTAAATTTTAAATGCTAACCTGAACATTACCAATAGTAACACGGAATCTACCAGGAATGACGTAACTGTTCTAAAATCCACAGTCAATCAAATGCAAATCGACTATAAAAACATCCAAACAGACATGAACATTGGTTTCAATCAACTATCCATACAGATCTCGGCTCTAGTCGAAAAAATCAACAACGTGAATAAAGCACAACCATCTCACCCCATAAATGATGAATATGGAGACGTGTCGGACAGTTTAGCCAACACGATCACTCCAAAGAGCAGCCCTACAAAAAAGATATCAAAAAATAAAAAGTCAATTACAAAAAGTTTTTACTCACCTATTGACAAACAACCGAAAAAGATGAAATCGGTGACTACAACTCCTAAATTCCAAGTGGACATCTGGAGACAAGTCCCTTTTCCTCCTCTACCAATTATTAACTCTAACCAAGACATGGACGACTCCGAAACATTGCCAATTGAGAACGACTCTACACCAGGTTCCAGCAACCCCACCAACGAAACCGAATGGCAACTAGTAGACCACAAAAACAAAGGGAAAAAGAGAGCACATTCCTCGAGTAGCAGCGAGAATGACGATCCTGACATCGATGATACCACACCTGAACTACCGAATGTCAAACTTCCTCCACAAATCACAATAAATGACAAAAAAGCATGGAGAGTAATCAAAAAGACATGGACAAACTAAATATTAATTTTGATATCAAATGTTTAAGTAAGTGCATCAAAATAATGCCAAAAACGCCTTCAGACCACCGGAGGCCAAAAACATACCTTGATGCGAAAGGTCACAAGTCTTTCACTTACCAGCTGGAGGAAGATAAAACCATCAAAGCGGTTATGCACAACGTCCCTGAAGATGTTTTCTGCGAGGAAATGAGTGAAGCGCTGGAGTCAAAAGATTTTGATGTTAACGCAATTTCAAGGTTGCATAACGTTACCAGAACTTATGATAAGTTATATATTTAGCTAAACAAAAATGATAAAGCGACAAAATATTTAACATTTCAAAAATTCTCGGCCTCAAAGTCAAAGTCGAGGTTAAATTTAAGTCTGGTGAACCGGCCCATTGTCATCGTTGCCAAGCCTATGGCCACGCCGCATCAATGTGTACCAACGACTGGGTGTGCATCAGGTGCGCCAAGAATCATCCTTCAGCACAATGTCACCTTACCTCTGCAGACACGGAGAAAACTGTCTGCGCCAACTGCAGTGGTAACTACTCCGCGTCATGCAAAGGTTGCCCGGTCTATCAAAAGATCAAAACTAAAACTAAACCTAAAAGGCAACCCCCTGTCAACTACAAAACCCTTAAATCACGCCCACAACTTACGACGTATGCAAAAGCTGTGCAGCCACAACAACAATCAGCTCCGTCTATAGAAGCAAAATCCAATTTAAAACTTGATCTTACTAATGCCATAAACAACAGCAGCAACGATCAAGATTTACTTAAATTAATCTTAGCAGTTTTTCTTAAAAATCAATAATGGCAGTTCACAACTGTAGTGCCAAATACCAAGAACAACTGAAACTTTTTATCTCGGAAAATGACATTGATATTATGCTATTTTCAGAAACTAGATTAAACCCAGAGAGAACTCAAAATTCCCCAACTTTAACCAAGGCGGAGGCACAGCCATAATTATAAAAAGATCTATTGACCACTCAGAAATTGATATCCCAAACTTCACCAACCTAGAAGCGACCGGGGTTATTATCAACCTTCCCCCTATCGGCAAAATAAAAATTTTCTCAGTATATTAACCTCCTCCTAAACTACTATTGGAAAACGACTTAAAAATGGCATTCGAAGACAATATCCCCACTATTATTGGGGGTGACCTTAATTCTAAACACGTGGCATGGAACTGTCGAGCCACAATCACAAAAGGCAGAAAATTAATCAAATTTATGGACCAGAACAATCTTTCCATACACAGTCCAACTTCCCCAACATTTTATGGCCACGCAGGTCACCCGCCCGATATACTCAATATCGCTGTTTTAAAAGGCATACTCAACGTCACCACTTCCAAAGTGTTCAACGAAATGGATTCAGACCATTATCCCGTTCTACTAACTATCCATGGCACTTTGGCAGGAAAACAGGATAAAACCAAAAAACGAACAAACTGGAAACAGTTTCATCTGTTTATGGAAAACGATCTCGGCCTTCTTCCAAAAATCTGCTCCCCTCAGGACTTAGACGCTGCTGTTGAACACCTAACTTCATCCATTCAATCTGCTCAAGACAAAGCTTCCAGCAACATTATCATCAGAGATAACGATCCACTCGGACTCCCCCCATTTCTAAAAAGACTCATAAGAGAGAAAAACACTGCCCGACAAAAATTTCAACGCTCTAGAACTGCCCAGGACAAACTTATAAAAAACAGACTAGAAAACAAGGTTAAAGAAGAAATAAAAGCTTTCAAAAACCAGCAGTGGGACAACCTTTTCCACCAAACAGACGACAAAATGCCCAAATCATGGCACATTTCGAAATTATTAAGGAAAAAACATGAGATCATCCGTACCATCCACGGGCAAAACGGGCTAGCACACACTACTCTAGAGAAAGCTGAAGCTATTGCGTTGTCCCTTGTAGACCAATTCAGCCCGGCATATAATATCCTAGACGTCGACGTAATGGAAGATGTGGAAAAAGAGATAGACCACTACGAAAATATCGCCGAAGATGAAGCAATACCATTTACAAATCTTACGGAAGTGGCTAAAGCTATTAAGTACACTAACCCTAAAAAAGCTCCCGGACACGACAACATATCTAATGCGGCTTTACAAAACCTTTCTGGGAAAGCCATTGTAGGCCTCACCAATATCATCAATGGAATTTTAAGGTAAGGATATTTTCCCTATAAATGGAAACATGCCATTATCGTTGTTTTTCCTAAACCAAATAAGCCGAAATCATTTCCACAGAACTACCGCCCGATAAGCTTACTACCTACATTAAGCAAAATAGCGAAAAAAATTATTTTGATTCACATAAACATCCACAGTGAAACCAATCAAATAATTCCTAAACACCAGCACGGCTTTAGGAAACAACACTCTTCCGTCCACCAACTGGCACGAGTGGCAGACCACATCTCTAAAGGGTTCAACAACAGAAAGTCAACTGGAGCAATCTTTTTTGATATAGAAAAAGCGTTTGATAAGGTATGGCACGATGGCCTGATAGCCAAACTTTATCGTGCTAAATTCCCCCAACATTTTAAATGACAGAAGCTTCCAAGTTAAAATCGCAAATACGCTTTCCTCCGTTAAACCCATGACAGCGGAAGTTCCTCAAGGCTCGACTCTATCTCCAGCACTATATAACATCTATGTCGGAGACATCCCATCTATGACGAACGGAACTATTCTCGCCCAGTTTGCGGACGATACAGCAATTATTCACAGAGCCACCTCTTCCAAATTTATAACTAAACACCTACAAAAAGCTGCAGATACCATAACCGAATGGACCGAAGAGTGGGGATTAAAATCAATCCTTTCAAAAGTCAAGCTATGTTATTCACAAAAAGACGAATAACTCCTTATCGAAACATCATCCTCGATGGCATTCCTATACCCCGGGCTAACTAAGATAATTATCTTGGCGTAACTCTAGATAAATCTTTAACATGGAAAGCCCATGTTAATAAAATCAAAGATAAATCCAAAGTTTCCATGATTAGTTTGGCGCCACTACTAAGACACAAGAAAATGAAATTAAGAACAAAATTGACGCTTTATAAATCCACCATTAGAGCCCAGCTGTCCTATGCTGCACCGGTTTTGGGAACGGTTGCCAAAACTTACTTCAAAACCCTAGAAGCTTGCCAATCAAAAACCTTGAGGATGATTACCGGAGCTCCCTGGTATATTAGAAATAAAGATCTCAGAGAAGACTTAAAAATCTCCACTCTGCATGAATTCATCATGAAGAACGCTGAAAAATTCTACTCCAAAGCGTAAACTCATGACAACACCGACATTCAATCCATAACGTACCATCACCCGAACTACACCACCTACAACAGACCTGTAAACTTAATCAGGCACAGGCTGTAAACGTCATAAGACAGGAAGTGGATAACCTGTAAAAAAATCCACAAGCCACAAGACAAAGCATGATAGGTAGATAATGGGGTACTTCCCCGCAAACTACCATAAACACACAGAAGAAAGCAACGGTTATTTTTACATGGCTCAGAAAAATTTTCTTAGCAGTATCAGGTGCCTGGTCCATATTGTTTTGTAGTACCTGGCGGGTAAGTTTGAAAATGATGTTGCCTAAAGATTCTTATTGGATGTTGTTATTAGCCTTTTTTGCTGTTTTAAGTAGTTTTGCAAAAATGTTGATGTTTTGATGTCTAAATAGATCTTAGACAGTTTTGTTTTTAATTTTTTTTTGCAAATTTGCTTACTGAAGTTGCTCTTAAGAGATAAGAGGGTTTGCTGAAAATTCTATTTGAATTCATCCCAAATTTTGGTTAAAACTAGTATCTAAAAATGTTTTGGTTCTCCGGATGTTTCTAAAGAAAATACAAAATTTCAGAAAAAATTGGATTGCTGAGAGGGTTAACTTAAGCCCGTTGTTGGTGGCAACATTGTCATACGCCGAGCGTTGATTGCAAGTACAATATTGTTTTAAATTGTATTGTTGTTATTTTGTTGTGTTAATGTGAGTGAATGGGTAGTTAGTTTAAGTTTTTGTTTGTGTAGTTTTAATTGTTTTAACCATTGATTCAACTCTTGATCACAAAGACTTGGAGGAATAGTTGGGCAACTTAATTTTAGTTTTTTGTTTATGTGAATTTAATTGGTGTTTCCGCTAACCCACCCAAGTATTTGTAATCCAATTTTTCGACAAAACATTTAAGTGGG
The DNA here is from genome assembly GCA_963932245.1 of Tachinus rufipes. NCBI lineage: Eukaryota > Metazoa > Arthropoda > Insecta > Coleoptera > Staphylinidae > Tachinus > Tachinus rufipes. Next base: position 7,172,184 of record OZ010743.1, read on the forward strand.
TGGGTGGGCAACTTAACTTAAATTTTTTGATTATGTTGTTTTAATTGCTATTAGCGCCCACCCGCCCAAGTGATTATGATATAATTTTTTTAGAACAAACACTTTGGTAGGTGTTTATGCTACTCAGTTTAAGTTTTCTGTTTGTGTAGTTTTAACTGGTGTAACCCGCCCAAATATTTTTATTTTATAATTACTTCATGCGTAAAACAAATGAAGCAAATAATGCAGAAACTAGTTATGTTTTAGCGCGCAATATGTTCTCCAACTAAACACTGACAAGACCAAAGTGATTATAATTGACAGAGCAAACAACAATATAGCCAAAGTTTATGAAATAGCGGGTTTCAAAGTCGTAAACAACTTTAACTACTTTGGATCTATGCTAACTAACAAAGGAGGCAGCAAAACCAAAATACAGAGAAAAATAGCAATTGCACAATCCGCGACCACCAAACTCACAAAACTATGGAGAGACACCAACATCACAAAGAACACAAAGCTAAAACTAGTCAAGACACTAATCTTCCCCATTGCAACATATGCCGCTGAAACATGGACCCTAAAAAAGCAGACAAAAACCGGATTGAAACTTTCAAATTGTGTGTATATTGTCATGTTCTAAAAGTTTTTTGTACAGAACATCGCACCAACAAATTCGTTCTCACACGCAAGATAAATCGTGCATACCTTTAATACCTAAACCATATAGCCAGAAGAACTAAGAAGATAAATAACCTTATAGTGAAAGGTAAAGTAGAAAAAAAAAGACTAAGAGGCAGATTGTCAACTCAATGAGCAAACCGTACAAAAAAACTAGCCAAAATAAGACTACACAAAGCGGTCCAAAAAGTTCAAGATAGAATTAACTGGAAAGCCATTGGCAACTTTATTTAACCTAATCAATTGATGTCTTAGTATAACTTAGTTTAAGTTTTCTGCTAGTGTGGTTTTAGTAGATGTTTTCGCCCAACTTTTTGTGATTCAACTTCTTAACAACAAACACTTGGCTGGGTAGTTAAAGAACTTAGTTTATACTTTCTGTTTGTGTGGTTTTAATTGGTGTTCCTGCCCACTTTTCTAAACCTAGTTTAAGTGGTTTTAATTGGTGTTTTCTCCCATTAGTTTGCGATCCAATGAGCAATAAATAAGTTTGACAATAAACTGCATACAAAACTGTTGCAAGCTAAGTTTGTCAGAGGTTGGTAGTGACAGTTCTGGCCGTTGTAGATGCCTAAGAAATAAAATATTAATTTGTAGTTTGTACGGAGTTTCTGACTTGTTTTTCTTTTGGAAATTGCCGCAATAAAAGGAAACAGATACTAAGCTGGCTAACCTTCTATAAAATTCTGTCTTGGAACAGAAGCAACAGAGTAATCTACAGAGTGTTACAAGATTTTAGCGTAGATTGTCGGAGAAACTCTCTAAGGTTAGGTTAAGTTAGAAATATGTAATCTTGATCATTGTGGCATGAAATGTATTTAAGTGGTAGTAGCTAAAAATACTACAATACTTCAGAAGAGATCGTTGAAGACACTTTTTAAGGAATGCCGTTCTGGAACTAGTAGTTTGAAACAGAAACAGGAGAGTAATCTTTAGGACATCACAAAGTTTTGGCGCAGGTTGTCAGAAATACTCTACAGGATTAGGAATATGTAGTCTTAGCCTATTGCGGCCTGTAGATGTATTTTAGTAATAATAGCTAAAAATTCTACAAAATCTTAGAAGAGATTGTTGAAAATACTTTTTGGCGTTCCGGTACAGGTAGTTTTAGTGACACAAAGTTGATATTGTGGCTTCAAACTGGCTAGAAAATTTTGGCGTGACAAGGTTTATTAAGTAGTTGTAGTTTAATTCACAATAGTTTGAACGCAATTTTCTATCACTGGTCTTGGGGCTTTGCGGGCGTCTTGCCTTGGATTTTTTAGATTTAGATGACGCAGATTTTGATTGATAGAAGCAACATATACCTTGCTCTACACCACATCAAACACGCGTTCAGTAACATTGGTTGAGTTGTGAGCCAGTTCAACGCCGATCTAGGCCTGATTACAATTAACCACACACAATTTTTTTTGTATTTTGATACTTTGGTATACATTTTAGCATCTAGACATTCGTTAGACAGTTTTACACATCAAATACACAAAGTTTTACTGTTTTTAGATAACCTTTTGACAGTTTAAGAATTTCTTTTCTACATTTTGTCACTTTCTTCCTGGAAATTTTCCAGAATAACCTGTTTCTGCAAGGAACTGCAAGGAGCCAAGAAACCGTTTTTATAGACAAAGAACAGGTGTTCAAGCTGTAAAGACAGCACTGGCCCAACCCCAACTAATTGATAAAACCAAACTTTTTGTCAATCGCCAAAGGAGAACCCTTTGATCCACACACTTACGGTTTGGCAAAGATTCAGATCGGTCTGTTGGCTAGCCTCGGAAGCAATAACGTCTCTTTCCTTCACCGGTTACTGCCTTTTTTGCAGTTCGAAACGCAAGAAACCATGATTTTAGTGATTAATTTAAAATTGAGGATAAATACTAAGAATATTGGGATCGGAACCCCAAAACCGTAACTAGGAGTCAATTTTACGTCAGAAAATGCAAAAAAAACACGATTTTTTTCCAAAATTTAAAAAAATCTCAAAAAAACGTAAAACCCTTCCTCACATTCCACTTCTTTCGATCGCCGAAAAAAAACCTTTTGACCTACGGATTTCCGGTTTGCAAGAACATTTACTGGGGTCAGTTGGCTTGCCACAAAAGCAGCTTCGGAAGCAATAACGTCCCTTTTTTTCACCGTTTACTGGTTTTTTTGCAGTTCGAAACCCAAAAAACCATGATTTTAGTGGTTTTTTCAAATTGATGATAAATACTAAGAATATTGGGATCGGAGCCCCAAAACCGTAACTAGGAGTCAATTTTATGTCAGAATATGCAAAAAAACACAATTTTATTCCAAAATTTAAAAAATTCTAAAAAAAACGTAAAACCCTTCCTCACATTTTACATCTTTCGATCGCCGAAAAGAAACCTACGGATTTCCGGTTTGCAAGAACATTTACCGGGGTCAGTTGGCTTGCCACAAAAGCAACCGCGTCCCCCTCCGCCGGCTAAAAATATGTTTCTTTCACATTTTTGCGTAATAAAAATACCGACGATTAGAAATACCGTTTGTTCTCCAAACGGACGCATGTAACCTGGTTTTATTAGAGCCTTATTGTACTAAAAAAACGACCAAAAACATGTCTTGTTGTATGCCAAATTTACCAAACCTCAGAAGAAATTTCACTCAAACAAATTATAAAGTAAGGTGGGCTGTAAAAAAATTAGAGTCTATCTAGAAAATGAACGTTTTAAGTTAAAAACTGACCACAAAGCTTTGGTCTGCCTAAACAAATCTATAAATGCCAAAACCAAATTGATTCGGTGGTCATTAATCCTGCAAGATTTCACTTGTACCCCGAGAAGCTTAAATATCCTACCCAATGTGCTATCCAGAAATACTCCAACTTGCTGGAAAGTAAAACTTTGGAAGAAAAAGTACGTAGGTGCTTGAAAAAATGTCCTCAGACCCTGGACATCAACCAAAAATATCATTTTCGAAGATTATAAAATCATTTGTACCCTGAGAAGCTAAAATATCCTACCAAATGTGCTATCCAGAAATACTCCAATTTGCTGGAAGGTAAAACTTCCAAAAACATAAAGAACAATTAGAAGACCCAGACTACCCCTAAAACACGGACATGGAGTATGCCTAAGGGAACAAAACTAACTACTACAAACCTATACTGGATGGATACAGTTATTTGTGACGCCAAAAGCTAGGTATAAGGTTTTAAAGTTTGAACACCAAACGGTAGAATATGTTAAGACCCATACGGCTATCTTAAGCTTGTACCACTGGCCAGAAGTTAGAACAGATGTAGAAGCTCACATTTGATGCTGCCTAAAATGCTCCCGCTCCAAGCCATTTCTCTGATAATCAAAACCTTTGCTGCAGTCGCACCCCTCCGGCAAGCTCTAACAATCAATTTCATTGGATTTTTCACTACCCGAGCTAGAAATAAAGTGGCCCTTATAATTATAAAACCAGCTAATAGAGATGGAATATCCAAATTTTTAAAAATACTATGTAAAATTAAAAAAATAATTACCATCCACAGGCAACCCGATCAAGCGGCGGATTAAAATAATCAATCCGAACACTGCTCTCCCAACATCGGAGGAAATAGTAAGATAAATTACTGTTAGACCACAACTTAACAGAAACCAAAAGCTAAGATACCCCAACCATACCCCGGGTTGTAGAAAAATAAAAAAGTCATAAATATTTTAAACCCTAACGAATAGATAACCAACTTCTTTTCTTCTTCTTTTTTTTTTCTTTAGTTAGGATTAGATACTGTTTTTTCTTTAACATTTATAGTCGCAGTTGGGACGCTGAGCTCCAGATTTAATAGCATCTTGTTGGTGGTCTTCTCAGGAGTCTTTTTGATCTTGGTAGCCCTGTTCTGGCAATTTTTGGCAGTCTGGTTTTGTCCATTTTCCCAATCGTCGATCGTGTTCTTCGCTGTTTGTAGATATTTGTTTACTGGTTTCTGAACATGTTCCATACCTTCTTTTGCCTTCCGTAGAGGTCGCGTTCTATATCTTTGGAGAACTTTTTCCAGTAAACGATTTTGATTATTTGGATTTCGTTGATGGTTATGTTTTTTACAAGCTTATATTTGTCGAATGTGATTGATTTTGCTCTGTACTGTAGTTATAACTTCCGTTTTTCTTCGGCCAGCTTCTTGACATCTTGGGAAAACCTTGGTTTAGTATTTGGATTTTTACCCTTTTTCTTCTTCCGAGTGCTTCTTCCGCAGCTTTTAACATATTAGATTTTAGTTTTCCCCTTGCGGCTTCTACTTTGTCTTCTTCCTGTTTTCTGCATGCCACAATTTTTTTCTCTAATCTTTGCTGGAATCTTGTTGAGTTATCTGATAGAAATTTCACGTTGAGTTTGTTGATGCCTTCGGTTAGATCTTTTTATTTGTGATGTAGTGTGGCTGTGTTTTTGCCAGTACGAGGCTGTGGTTGGTTCCGGCATTTGCTCGGGTCAGGGTTGTTACGTCATGGATTCTGCGTAGTTGGATATTTCTGTTTGTAATTACAAAGTCTATCATGGACTTCTGACCTCGTGTGTTTTTAAAAGTATACATTCTTTAAACAACATATTGGTTTTTTTGATATTTTGATAAATATTTTTGTGCTACCTAGACACTTATTTGGCATTTTTTACAAGTTTAGAAGATAAAGTGTAGTTTCAAATGCTCCTTTCTATACTTTGGAAGAATATTCAATACAAATATAAAAGCTGTACAAAAGTAAAACACTGTTTAAATCTATTAAGAAATTCTAGATTTCCAAATAATTAGTTACCGGGTTTCTCACATTTAACACTAAATTTGTATTACAATAGTCTTAGAATTTTTAAGCTGGATTTGTACTTGAAAAACGGATTCTTATTTTTTAAGCTGAATATATTTAGTGAAAACATATTTCGTATTTTTAGACCGAATTTATATTTAAAGAGTACATTTGTTTTGTACAGACGCCAAATTTTCTTCTTTTCTTATTCATTGTAAAGCCAACAAAATATACTGCTTTAGTGCAACTCTGCGTTTTGATCATCATATAACACTAAAAAAGTATGAAATAAGTGATCAAGAAAATAAAAAAAATCAAGTAAATTCTTTCATTGTATTTATAAATAAAATATTATTATTTTTGTTACTAATTATATATCTTGTAAACAATCTGGTTTTGCATCAGTCACACATGACTTATCAGAAATTTCTCGCCGTGAAACTATTCGCAATGCATGACAATATATCTTTAACACAATTTTCTTCAGCTAAATACAACAATTGCGCTATGCGACACGTATTAATTTACTTTGTTGTATGCTCTATGTAGCATGCACGCATTTTTATTCGGAAGAGATTTATTAGATTTACCTTAATTCTCATACATGAAGCAAACAGGAAAAATCATTTTGGTTTATCTATTTTAATTTCTAATACATAATCATAAATTATTGGTATTTTATACACAATAAATTCCATCTGATAAATATTGTTGAATAATATTTACAACCAATATGATTATTCCTGCATTGTTTTGTTGTCGCCTTTAGTCATCAATGTATATTGCATTGACTATAAGATTGTTTTGTATTACTTATTGGAAATGAGTAGACATAAAAAATATTTATTGTTTATCTACTAGCGTTGTTGAAATATTTACAAATAGAAATATATTACTCATCCATAGCGATAACATTCTTAGAAGTAGAAACAACAGACGGCTGCTTATCGTAACAAAAGTGCATTGTTTTCATGAAAAACGTATGCGTCGAAATTGGCAGAGTTAAATTTCATTTAAGTTCGATTATTATACGCGAGTTTATGGCTCATTCGGATGTAATAGGTCTGGATAATGCAGGTGGACTTAGATATTGAAAATTCATTAAATATAGGAGAATGTGCGTCAATGCGTGGGTTATAAATTCATCAACTTATGGTGTATAAATATTATTATTAATTACATAAAAGTATATCAACTTCCAACAATTTAAATGGAATAATAATACTTTTTCCAACAATATATATGATTCACATATTATTTAGATTCTGATTAATTCTATTTTTAATAACAACTAATATTTGTCTAGTTATTTAAATGTTCTTAAACATCTTTAATTCCATTCAATAAACAGTTTTGAGATTTTTTAATTTTTATTAGCATAGGTCAACTCAAAAGTTTTAGCTTTTCTTGTCAAAATGGATACAAATTAATAGTCAACACAGGGCTTAGAGTGTGGAAAGTAAAGCAACTGCTTTTAGTTGAAAGTAAGACAGGCTATGTATGTAATTACTTTAGACCATATACACTTATAGACAGACGCGCCGTGTGATAGTTTGCGCTTGTTGCATGGTGAAGCCAACATAATAATGTTCTATGCCCACAGATGACGTCACGCGCTAATTGTATACATAAGCCTTAATTTAACAAACAATTACTTATAGCTTTGCCATTAATAGTTTTATTATTAATAAACAAATTTTGCACCTATAAACATTTTCAATTACAAAACTTTCTGCTACAATAAATGTCAATTGTCAATTATCAGTTATCAAACAACATTTGTTTGTACTACAAAATTTAAAATTTATGTAAAATTATAATTAAAGAGCTCTATACAACATTTTGGTAAATTTAATGCGTAAAAATGTGTTTTTATACACGCCTTTAAGACTAAGTATTTGGCTGACGCCAGCTTGTCCACAACTGACGTCATATGCACCAATTATGTTGGCTTTGCCAAGTCTGCTAACGGCGTGTCTATAAGTCTATATAGCCCATGTCTTTTTGTATTTTTATTTACAAGATTGCTTGGAAATGTTTCAATGCCAGACATGTCCACAGTGAAGCGTTTTAAAATAAAAACGTTAACAGTTTTGTGCACAAGCTTGAAATGGCAAAGTTGTTAAAGAAGAAGAAGAAGAAGAAGATAGTTAAAAGTTAAAGTTAGCAGTACTATAGGCAAACAATGCTTTCTGCAAAATTATTGTAGTAAAATCTAACAAACTTTGAACAACTTTTGTAAAAATAAATAATAACCCAACTCAACTATAAAAATCAATAATATTACAACTTTCGACAAGTTCTTTTTATTATTTCATCTCAATAGTTAAGATTTAATATGACTGAATAATAAGCTTTTTTTACATCCGATATCAATTTTATAAAACCTTCTATTCAGACACATTTCATATTTTATCAAAAATAGAAATTATCAAAGTATGTACAAATCTCATTACCAAACTTTTGATTTCAAAATTGAATATTCCGGGAAGGTTTATTTGTCACGCAATTGCATCGAAGGTTAGATCTTATTGTTTCAAATTTCCTCTATATGTTGCGCATACAGTATTTCTCAACTTGTAGCCAGACATTTGGAGTAATCATTTCATTAACGAATTTATTATTCGAGTCCAAGGTTGATTTTTATTAGTCAAGTGCTGCTGCGGTGAGTAGCGCGCAATGAATATGAATTGAATTTTATCAAAGGAGACATTTTTAAGAGAAGATTTTCATTGTTGCTTTTATCAAATTGATAATGATTGGATAACTTTAGTTATGTATTGTTATGTAGACAATTTCTTTAAAGTTTAATTATAGGATATTTGATATCATTTCCTGTTTCAATTTATAAAACATTTGAAGAAATATTATCTATTTATTTATTAAATAAAGTTTGTAAAATAATAAACAAAATCAAATTTAATTTTTTAATAATATGCACATCTCGGCAAGCTTGTTGTCTGGTAAATATTTTCCATCGAAAATTGCCGCTGTGTTTGCGTAGACTGCACAGCTCTTATCTTGAGTAGTGTAACTTGTATGAGATTAAAATGTTTATTATATATTGCCTAGCATACATAAATATATGTTTAAGTTAGGCTAGAGATATAAGTAAGATAAGATATAATGAGCATCGAGGACATCATTTTACTGTTTATTGAAGAAAGTAATGAAGGTACATATTTTTAACTTAATATAATATGCAACACATTCAATTAAATTAGCAAATGTAAATGCAGAATGTATTTAGTATAGAAAAATTGTTGAGATCCTAATGTGATAAACATGTTGTCTTTTTTATAACTGCTATGTACATCGCTACTCATTAAATGTTGTATAATATAATAAGATAAAACGTAACAGTTTAATAATGGTTCTTATACTGATTCATTTTTTTAAATCAACTTTGAGTCAATGGGGTACTGTATTTAATGCATGTATCACTAATTAATAACTTCTATTATCCTGTTTTCTCTTCTAACAAGTACAATTTTAATAAATAATTTGATAATCAATAACATTGATTGTTGTTTAGTTAGGTTAGGTAAGGTAACTAAAAGTTGTTAAAAATTTTGTTCATTGACTTGCAAGCATGCTTAGAAATGTTTGTGTTATTTTTAGCATTTACTTTAGTTACTGACAATATATGAATAACCAAAATTTGGTTAAAACTTTTAGAAAATGTGTTGTGTTAGTTTTATTAATGTATGGCAGATTGCTCGGACTGCATACAGCACTTCAGTAAAGAATTTTTTTCTGGTAGAAGAGTTTACTTAGGGCAATACGTTTGAGATTGGAATATAGTTTGCAAAGTGGCTAGCCGTTCTTCCTTCACGATGGCTACGGTAACTATTTTTTTTCCAAAACCCTCGTAACAAAGTACTTACAATTACATTGGTTTTTGGTTTAAAAATTTTGAAATAAGTTTTTTTGGTAGTCAAGATTTTGCCACTTTTCTTCAAAAGATCTCTTTTTTTGATCATTTGGGTGGTTCTACGGTCTACGTTTTTTCTGTTAAAGTTTGTTTATTTTCTTTTTCTATACCCAATTTTTTTCATCTATTTTGAGCTGGTTTGTGGCTTTTGCAGTCGTTGGTTTCTTTTGTGTGTTTGTGGTAGTTTGCGGGGAAGTACCCCATTATCTACCTATCATGCTTTGCCTTGTGGCTTGTGGATATTTTTTTTTTACAGGTTATCCACTTTCTGTTTTAGACGTTTACAGCCTGGGCCTGATTAGGTTTACAAGTCTGTTGTAGGTGGTGTAGTTCGGGTGATGGTACGTTATGGGTTGAATGTCGGTGTTGTCATGAGTTTCCGCTTTGGAGTAGAATTTTTCAGCGTTCTTCGTAATGAATTCATGCAGAGTGGAGATTTTTAAGTCTTCTCTTAGATCTTTGTTTCTAATATACCAGGGAGCTCCGGTAATCATCCTCAAGGTTTTTGATTGACAAGCTTCTAGGGTTTTGAAGTAAGTTTTGGCAACCGTTCCCCAAACCGGTGCAGCATAGGACAGCTGAGCTCTAATGATGGATTTATAAAGCGTCAATTTTGTTCTTAGTTTCATTTTCTTGTGTCTTAGTAGTGGTGCCAAACTAATCATTGAAACTTTGGATTTATCTTTGATATTTTTAACATGAGCTCTCCATGTTAAAGATTTATCTAGAGTTACGCCGAGGTAATTGGCTTGGTTTGCCCAGGGTATAGGAATGCCATCGAGGATAATGTTTCGATAGGGTGTTATTCGTCTTTTTGTGAATAATATAGCTTGACTTTTGGAAGGATTTATTTTAATCCCCCACTCTTCTGTCCATTTGGTTATGGTGTCTGCAGCTTTTTGTAGGTGTTTAGTTATAAATTTAGGAGAAGTGGCTCTGTGAATAATTGCTGTATCGTCCGCAAACTGGGCGAGAATGGTTTCGTTTGTCATAGATGGGATGTCTCCGATATAGATGTTATACAGTGCTGGAGATAGAGTCAAACCTTGGTGAACTTCCGCTGTCATGAGTTTAACGGAGGAAAGCGTATTTGCGATTTTAACTTGGAAGCTTCTGTTTTTTAATTTTTTTTTGATAAGTTTACCCAGATGGTGGGGGAATTTAGCACGATAGAGTTTGGCTATCAGGCCATCGTGCCATACCTTATCAAACGCTTTTTTTATATCAAAAAAGATTGCTCCGGTTGGCTTTCTGTTGTTGAACCCTTTAGAGATGTGGTCTGCCACTCGTGCCAGTTGGTGGACGGAAGAATGTTGTTTCCTAAAGCCGTGCCGGTGTTTAGGAATTATTTGATTGGTTTCACTGTGGATGTTTATGTGAATCAAAATAATTTTTTCCACTATTTTGCTTAATGTAAGTAGTAAGCTTATCGGGCGGTAGTTCTGTGGAAATGATTTCGGCTTGTTTGGCTTAGAAAATACAACAATGATGGCAAGTTTCCATTTATGGGAAAAGTATCCTTGCCTTAAAATTCCATTGATGATATTGGTGAGGCCTACTATGGCTTTCCTAGGAAGGTTTTGAAAAGCCGCATTAGATATGTTGTCGTGTCCGGGAGCTTTTTTAGGGTTAGTATGCTTAATAGCTTTAGCCACTTCCGTAGGATTTGTAAATGATATTGCTTCATCTACGGCGATGTTTTCGTAGTGTTCTATCTTTTTTTCCACATCTTCCATTAAGTCGACGTCTAGGATATTATATGCCGGACTGAATTGGTCTACAAGGGACATTGCAATAGCTTCAGCTTTTTCTAGGGTAGTGTGTGCTAGCCCGTTTTGCCCGTGGATGGTAGGGATGGTTTCATGTTTTCTCTTTAAACATTTCGAAATGTGCCATGATTTGGGCATTTCGTCGTCTGTTTGGTGGAAAAGGTTGTCCCACTGCTGGTTTTTGAAAGCTTTTATTTCCTCTTTAACCTTGTTTTCTAGTCTGTTTTTTATAAGTTTGTCCTGGGCAGTTCTAGAGCGTTGAAATTTTTGTCGGGCAGTGTTTTTCTCTTTTATGAGTCTTTTTAAAAATGGGGGGAGTCCGAGTGGCTCATTATCTCTAATGGTAATGTTGCTGGAAGCTTTGTCTTGAGCAGATTAAATGGATAAAGTAAGTTGTTCAACAGCAGCGTCTAAGTCCTGAGGGGTGCAGATTTTTGGAAGAAGGCCGAGATCGTTTTCCATAAATAGGTGAAACTGTTTGTTCGTTTTTTGGTTTTTTCCTGTTTTCCTGCGAAATGCCATGGATGGTTAGTAGAACGGGATAATGGTCTGAGTCCATTTTGTTGAACACTTTGAAAGTGGTGGCGTTGAGTATGCCTTTTGAAATTGCAATATCGAGTATATCGGGCGGGTGACCTGCGTGGCTGTAAGATGTTGGGGAAGTCGGACTGTGTATGGAAAGATTGTTCTGGTCCATAAATTTGATTAAAACTCTGCCTTTCGTGTTTGTGGCGCGACAGTTCCATGCCACGTGTTTAGAATTTAGATCACCCCCTATAATGGTGGGGATATTGTCTTCGAATGCCATTTTTATGTCATTTTCCAGTAGTGGTTTAGGAGGAGGTTGATATACTAATAAAATTTTTATTTTGCCGATAGGGGGAAGGTTGATAATAACCCCAGTCGCTTCCAGGTTGGTGAAGTTTGAGATATCAATTTCAGAGTGGTCGATAGTTCTTTTTATGATTATGGCTGTGCCTCCGCCTTGGTTTATTTAGTTATTTCTGTATATATTAAAGTTGGAGAATTTTAGATTGTCTCTGGGCTTTAGTCCAGTTTCTGACAATAGCATAATGTCAATGTCATTTTCCGAAATAAAAAGTTTTAGTTGTTCTGGGTATTTGGCACTACAGTTGGTGTTCCAGTGTCCTATTGATAGTATATTGTTGTAAACTGCCATTATTGATTTTTAAGAAGGACGGCTAAGATTAGTTTAAGTAAGTCTTGGTGGTTGCTGCTGTTGTTTATGGCATTAGTAAGGGCTAGTTTTAAGTTGGATTTTGCTTCCATGGGCGGAGCTGATTGTTGTTGTGACTGCACAGCTTTTGCATACGTCGTAAGTTGTGGGCGTGGTTTAGGGGTTTCGTAGTTAACTTTGACAGGGGGTTGCCCTTTAGGTTTAGTTTAATTTTTGATCTTTTGGTAGACCGGGCAACCTTTGTATGACGCGGTGTGGTTTCCACTGCAGTTGGCGCAGACAGTTTTTTCCCTGTCTGTAGAGGTAAGGTTGCATTGTGCTGAAGGATGATTCTTGGCGCAACTGACGCACACATCAATGCAGCGTGGCCATAGGCTTGGCAATGATGGCAATGGGCCGGTTCACCCGACTTAAATTTAACCTCGACTTTGACCTTGAAGCTGAAAATTTTTGAAATGTTGAATATTTTGTCGCTTCTGTCATTTTTGTTTAGCTGAATGTATAGCTTATCATAAGTTCTGGTAAGGTTGTGCAGCCTTGAGATTGCGTTCACATCAAAACCTTTTGCCTCCAGCGCTTCACTCATTTCCACGCAGGAAACATCTTCAGGGACGTTGTGCATAACCGCTTTGATGGTTTTATCTTCCTCCAGCTGGTAAGTGAAAGACTTGTGACCTTTTGCATCAAGGTATGTTTTTGCCCTCCGGTGGTCTGAGGGTGTTTTTGGCATTATTTTGATGCACTTACTTAAACATTTGATATCAAAATTAATATTTAAATTGTCCATGTTGTTTTTGATTTCTCTCCATGCTTTTTTGTCATTAATTGTGATTTGTGGAGGAAGTTTGACTTTCGGTAGATCGGGTGTGGTATCATCGATGTCAGGATCGTCATTCTCCCTGCTACTCGAGCAATGGGTTCTCTTTTTCCCCTTGTTTTTGCAATCTACTAGTTGCCATTCGGTTTCGTTGGTGGGGTTGCAGGAACCTGGTGTAGATTCGTTCTCGGTTGGCAATGTTTCGGAGTCGTCTATGTCTTGGTTAGAGTTAATAATTGGTAGGGGAGGAAAAGGGACTCGTCTCCAGGTAATCACTTGGATTTTAGGAGTTGGAGTCGCCGATTTGATCTTTTTCGGTGGTTTGTCAATAGATGAGGAAAAACTTTTTGTAATTGACTTTTTGTTTTTTGATATATTTTTTGTGGAACTGCTCTTTGGAGTGACCTTGTTGGTTGAACTGTCCGACACGTCTCCAGATTCATCGTTTATGGGGTGAGATGGTTGTGCTTTATTCACATTGTTGATTTTTTCGACTAAAGCCGAGATCTGTATGGGTAGTTGATTGAATCCAATGTTCATGTCTGTTTGGATGTTTTTATAGTCGATTTGCATTTGATTGACTGTGGATTTTAGTGCAGTTACGTCATTCCTGGTTGATTCAGTGTTACTATTGGTAATGTTCAGGTTAGCATTTAAATTTTCCAAGTTTGCTCGGTTTTCAGAAATTTTAGTAAAAAATTTAATTGAATTTTCATCAATTTTAGCTTTAAGAGCATCCAAACTTTGGTCAGCATCGTTGTCTTGAGTTAGGGTGAATTGGGAATTTTCCCCCATGGCGATGGTCTCCAGGTCTGCTGGGCTGCACAGTTGAAGGGGTAAATGTAAAATCACTAATCACTTAAATGTTAATTAGCACTTTAAAAGTCTTGGTTCCTTTGTTTAAAAAAAGTGGCTTCAAACAAAGAGAGGTGAGTGACCGGGAACTGGGTCATAAGTCTTTGTCCTTTCTGCGGGTGCTTGGTGCCGCCCGCAGATTGGAGGGGTGTTAGCTAACTGTCACTAGTCACTTAATTAGAGTTTTCATTGTTTTTTCACTATTTATCAGGCACTTTCTTTGTTAAACTAACAAACTGACAAACTGAAGTGTACGCATACGTGCACGAACACTGACACACACACACTACTACTGACTACTGTACTGTTACTGTTACAGTCAATTGCTGGTTTAGTTTGCTTGACATGCGTTTTTTTTTCTTTTAAAGTCTGTCAGTTTTGATTTCTTTACAAAGCCTTTGTAGCAACATACTCCTAATTATATCAGTTTCGTGGTTTGATGATTTTGGAATTAGTATTTCTATATTGCCAGTTCTGCTAAACATTTTTTTTGTAGATAAAAATTGTATAGCAAGATTTCTTTAGATTTCTTTAAATTTTTATTATACAGGAAAAAAAAATTTGAGTTTTTTTACATTATTTTTACGTGTAGAATACACTCCCGAAGTTTGGTCCGTTCCTCCCGACTCACCATGTATATTAGTGCTAGCCTGCAGCTTTAGCAAGCGGTTTTGCTTGCAAACAATTTGTTGTTAATTGCTAGTCCGGTTTAGTCAGCTTGCACTTTTTTTTTCTTCTTTTCTTAAAGTTTGTTGACTTTGATTACTTTTTTTGTGGTAATATACTCTTAATTACCATATTCAGTTCGGTGGTTTGGTGATTTTGAGATTAGTTTTTCTATATGAAGTAGTAGTTAGGGTTTTGCCAGTTTTGCTAAAGTATTTTATTTTTGTTGATAAAAGTTTTATAACAAGGTTTCTTTGGATTTTTTTAAATTCTTATTAAATATCAGTGCTAGCCTGCATTATATAAAGAGACTTTGTTTGCTAGAAATTTGTTCTTAATTGCTAGTCCGGTTTGGGCAGCTTGCACTCTTTTTTCTTCTTTTTTATTGAGGTTTTTTGACTTTGATTACTTTTTAACATTATTTTGACTGTGACTTTTGCAGGCAATCAATCTTATTATCTTATCAATTAATTATCTTTTATTGATTTCTGGTCTGCTTTAGTCAGTCAGTTTAGTCTTAAAAAGTAGTTCTAGTTTTTAAATGCTTCTTAGACGCTTTTAGTGTTGCTTTTAGATAAGTTGATAAAGGATTTTTTGTATCTGTCCTTTTTCCTTTTTTTAAGCTTATGCACAAAACTACAAAATTTAAAAAAGAAAACAACTCTTTGTATATATATATATATATATATATATTATCAAAATCCCATTTACCATTACTGGTGTAGGGCCAACTCTTTGTATTTTATTCAATATTTTTGTTTTGTTTTCGGTGTAGAGAAGCAGGCGAGAGTTGTAGGTTTGTTTTCCGAATGCTACACATGTTGGGCGCCATTTGTCGCAAGTCTGTTTCTGATAATTTAGCAATTTTTTACTTTGGTGTTGTTGTAAATACATTTGGCAAACAAAAAATTAATAATAATTACAAGCGCCTAGCGTCCAAAATTTGGTTTAATCAATTGACGATTGTTGCGATCTGAAAAGATTGCTCGGAATAAGTTTTTCCTGGTTTTTTTTAATTTGGTTTTATGGTTTATTTCTGGCAGTTTTTTGAAACAGCAATTAGCTCAGAAAGAGTATAAACTTGAATCTATTGTTGGTAACAAAATTTAAGTTTTTTAGACCTAACCTAACCTAACCTAACCTTCCTTGCAGTAAGCTTTCTTTTGTTTTGGCAAGTGCTTATGATTTAGATAGTTTTTCTTTTTTGTCTTTTTCTAAATGTTGGAAACCAATTGGTACATTTATAACTTAGCATCAAGCATTGTCTAGAGTTTTGCCGGTTGTAAGTTAAGTTTAATTTTTTGTTTCAGTTTTTGTAGTTTCAATTGTAATGCTTTAAGTTTTGCAGAGGTGAAGTCAACAATAGGAAAGCCAAAAGTAATGTCTTGTTTTTATGTCTTATTATCTGGTGATGTAGTAAGTGGGAGGAACAACACCTATCCAATCACTTAAAGCTTTTCCGCATTTATAAATGTATTTTTTTACAGCTCCTCAATCTAGTTCAGAGTCAAAACAAAGCAAACCAACAACAAACAATCAACAGATTGGAATTGACCTAGCTGTTTTTTGAATCTTGCAACGCTACATTTGGAGAATGCGCTTATAACAAACGGCATCCAACACGAATCAAAAAAACTGCATAAAATCTTTACGTTTCTAAATACCAAAAGAATAAGAAGATAGCTCAACTATAGAAACAATGCAAAGAGACAAAAGAACAATTGCTAGAAGAATATCTAACTAACTTTAAAAACTACAATATCTACAACCCGCGTACTATAAAACCGCTTACTGTTTTTACTTTAAAGCTTCCATTTCTTACAATGATGTCCCACCAGGTAATTTAGGTAGCCACAACATCACGGCCATTACGGCCCCCAACTAATAAAGTAAGAAAAAACTCAGCAATAAAACGAAAAAATAGAAAAGCAAGAATATCTAACTGACTTTAAAAGGTACATCTACATCTTGCGTACTACAAAATTGTTTCTAGTTTACTGCTGTCACTTCAAAGCAACTATCTCCAACAATGACTACTAACTAGACTTATTATAAACATTTTATGATTATAATTATACACTTTTTGATAGTTTATGACCGAATTTTGAATCTTTCTGACAACATTTTGATATTTCATTGCCGGATTTTGCTATTATTAGGATATTTGAACAAAATTTG
Organism: Tachinus rufipes; assembly: GCA_963932245.1. Taxonomy (NCBI): domain Eukaryota; kingdom Metazoa; phylum Arthropoda; class Insecta; order Coleoptera; family Staphylinidae; genus Tachinus; species Tachinus rufipes. The sequence goes on from OZ010743.1 coordinate 7,189,015, forward strand.
ATATTTTTGATAGTTTATAAATAAATTTTTAAACTGTTCAAAGGTTTTTGGACGGATTTTGATTCTATTTTAATGTTTTATGACCAGATTAAGCTGTTTTTAACTTTTTATAAGTAAAGATTTGCATTTTTTTAAAAGTTAAGTTTTTAAGTGTAGTTTTAAAAACTTAACTTTTGGAGTTTTTTTTGACTTTTTATTAAAAAAACTTTGCGGCCATAAAGCCGGATTTTGGTGCTTTTAACAATATTTTGATTTTTTAAAGATATTGGTTGTTCAAACAATATTTTATAGCTAGAGTTTCCTATTTTTAAGATTTTATAAAAATTTGAAGACTTTTTAATAGTTTATTTCTAGATTTTCGTGTATTTTGACAATGTTATTTCAAAGCCGTATATTTTTATTTTTTATATTGTATAAGCAAAGATTTGCAATTTTAACCGTTTTTGCCTAAATTTGACTTTTCATTTTTTATATCCAGTCAAAAATTGCAGTTTTTAACAGTTTATGTTAAGTTTTGATACAATTTGATATTTTTATAAATGTTTTGCTGTTTTTGCACTTTTCTACAATGTATAAACTAGATTTTAAATTTTTCAGAAAATATTTTGATATTTTATACTTGGATTTTGTTCAAATTTTGGATTTTTAAAACAATATTTTAATTTTTCAAAGCCGATTTTGCTATTTTTAACTTTTTATGAAAAGAGTTTTGCAATTTTCAACAGTTTATAACCAGTTTTTGTTACTTTCTAACAATATTTTGATGTTTTAAGGCCGGATTCTAGTGCTTTTTAACAATATGTTTACATTTTATATCCGGATTTTGATATTTTTAAAGTTTTATGCAAAATTTTACAATTTTTAACAGTTTATAGCTCATCTTTTGTGCTTTCTGACAATGTTTTCATGTTTCATACCAAATTTTAACATTTTATAAATAAAATTTTACACTTTTAAACAGTTTTGACAGGAACTAGAATAGTTCTTTTTGAAAGTATTTATCATTTTATGAGTGAATTTTGATATTTTTGACAATTTTATTAATGAAATTTTACACTTTTTAACAGTCAATAACAGAATTTAAAAAAATAAAACCGTCTGAGGTAAGGGCTACGTCAAACAGTTTTCATTTTTTAAATTCAATACTTATGGTGAGACCCAAAAATTCTAGCTACGCTACTGGCTCTAGATGGGTTAAATAAAACCTGATGTCATACTTAATAACAATATTATTTATTTATTAAACTAAATTATAAAGTATCCTCTTACCAAACACTTTGAGTGCACATAATTGTTATTCAAATGTAGGTTTTTGTGGAGCCATATAAAACGATCTCTTGTCATTTAAGAACTTATGAAAATATCTCAAATTTCTTTTCTAGGTGATCAGTAATTACGTAAAGTTGGAGCGAGTTATATTCCTATTAGTAGATTTATTTCAAGAAAAACTTTTGATTTTGTCGGAATTAATTACTACAAAAAAATTATTATTGCTTTTGCTAATCTCTAGTAAGCATAAAAACTATGTGGTTGATAAGGAAGAAAATTGCTGGTCTATAAGTTTTATAAAATATTTTCAATAACAGAAATTGGCATCGTTTATTCAAACATTATTATTTCTAAACAATATATGCTTTAGCAAATTTAGATTTATTTCATTATCGCTGCTTCATATATCTTCTTTTCATCCGAAAAATGATTTTCTAAAACATCCTCAGTAAAAAAAACCTCCATGGCGTTTATAACAAATAAATTGTTCTCAATTTTGTCACTATTTGCTAGTTCATTTTGCCCTTTTTGTACATTTACAGCTATTTTACATCGCCCCAACTGTAAATAATATATTTAACTAAATAATAAAATAACATTATAATATATATAATATTCTTACATTATAACTAGATTAAATAAGACAAGTAATGACAAAGTTGCAGCGCGTCGTCGTCGTCGTTCCTGTTTTCTCTCTATGCGAGTACCGTTGGTTTCAAGGTTTTATAATGTGAAACATTTTTTGGGCCTCTTTTGTCGTCCAGAAAGAAGTGGAATTAAAATACCGCTTGCTGGATAGCCGGTCCTCTCTAGAAGTGACCGTGTGAAATTACAATTTTATACATATATATTTTTTAATGGAGATTATACAAGTTGAGTTGATTTTATTGCATGCATTACAACTTTATTATTAAATAAAAGTGTTGAATGAAGTAAGTATCATGTGCAGTTTGTCTGATTGATTATAATTTTGATATAATTACTGAAATTATTCGCATCGTAAAATGGTATATTACATTTATCATTAATGCTATATTACGTATGTATAGTATTAATGCTTTTATATCTAATTTCATTAATCATTATTAATTTAATATAGTCATAGCATTGCAAATTATTGAATTAAAGTTTTTTGTATCTAGATTATAGTTAATTATCATTTGTACACTTACATTTTAAATAAATAATTTAAAATAATTTGAAATTTTATCACAACATAAAAATATTTTTTTGAATTTCAACGAGTAAAACCACATTTGTTAAAACGATGAGATTTAAGTCTTATACTGCGAACAATGTTTATAGAAATATCTATAGAAAATGCTACATTAAATTTTTACTTATTTTGGTTGTTCCAGAAAAGATCATGTGAGATTGTAACTGTAATTTTGTATATATACTAGCATAGCAACTCAACGTCATTTTGATTTGATTGCAATGCAATTTGCAGGCTTGACTAGAATACCAGGTCTTCCAACGGGCCCGGAACAAATGGACACATTTTTGACATAGGACAATAAGCATCCATAAAAACCACTTAAACCATCGCTAAATATGTTCGGGGCCCCACCGATCGGTGGCCTGCCCTAACAAATCAGCGCCAAAATGCGCTCTATGTTCAGGCCTACACCCGGCCATCTACAAGAGATGCAAAGCATACCTGAGAGCGATGGCCGCTTACGGAAAGACAGCCGGCCCAGGTCCCTTCTTCTTCGTCTCAGCCTACAGGTCCCCGCAATCATGTAGAAAACGGCAGATCTTTTGCAACGGCTGTTGCTCCTCCAACGCAACAAAAGCCAACTGTTGCAAAAATAGCCGAAATCTTAAAAGAGATGGGCGAATCTCAAATGAAGTTCATGGCCAATCTCTTGTCTACGCTCATCGACTAAAATAGATAATACACCAGACGTAGTATTACTCCGAGTCTGCTTCTGGAATGCCAATGGCATTACAGAAAAAATAGGAAAAATGGAAGAGTTTTTCTTTGATCAGAACTTAGACATCTTGCTGGTGTCAGAGTCGGTCCACAAACCCAATCAGGCATTGAGAATTCCGAATACTTTTACCTATCGGGGACTGCCGGTTGTACCCACAAAGCGTGGAACTTTGATCTTTGTAAAGAGATAATTGGACCATTCTGAAGTGGATACCCCCAACCTAGTCTCCTTCAAATAGAACGCGATTGTAGTGACTGTGTCAGAGTTTGGCACGGTCAGAATCGCTTCCAGTTACATCCGTCCGCAAAACCTTATTGAAACAGCGGATTTTGATAGAGTTTTTGATAATCCACATCCCACAATAACTGCGGGAGACTTCAATTTAAAGCACGGATCGTGGAATAGTCAAGTAACTAACGCCAAGGGGCGAGCTTTGTTCGACTACGTTGAGCAAAAAGATTTGCAGCTCCTGGGTCCGGACGAACCCATTTTTTACAGCGCCGCGGGCCACAGAGGAGACGTTCTTGACGTAGCAATTCTAAAGAACGTCAACTCGCGCGCAGTAGTAACTACGCTCAACGGCCTAAGCTCTGACCACAGACGGATTGGACTCTTTTTTCTCGATGCCTGGAAGATAACATTGGTAGCTTGACCCCAGTACAAATTGCTGAGGATATCGAAAGAACCGTCGCACTTTTGACTACTCAAGTCCTACAAGCCTCGGAAAAGGCTTCTAAAACCTTTCAGGTTTGCGTCGATTATCCTCTATGATTATCACGAAAAACAAAGGCGTTGGTCCGAACAAAAAATGCGCCAAAGATCAATGGCAAAGGCATTGCGACCCCAGAGATCGAGAGATCTTGAATCGACTTCACAATGAAGTTCGAACGGCCATAAGGAAGCATAAAAACCAATGCTGGAAAGATACGCTAGAATCTTTCACGGAGGATGAAAATCCGATGTGGAGGATCTTTAAAGCTCTTAGGAACAGACGGGTTCCCATTCCCGCCATTCACGGTGAGAGAGGGATGCAATACACTACGGAGGGAAAGGCCGAAGCATTTGCAGGCAGTCTGAAACTCCAATGCGCCGATCTGTATACCGATTATACGGATCTGGAGCACATCAAAAGGGTTTGCAAGGAAGAAAACTTTCTGAGAACCGCTGACAATGACACTACACTTAATAGCGTTAGACCTTCTTGAATCAGAGAAATCATTAAAAGATTCAAATCCCGTTCTGCTCCAGGCCCGGATAAAATATCTAACAAAACTTTTAAATCGTTCTCTCATAAAGCAATTATGGCTCTAACCAATATTGCAAATGCTATTCTTCGCACTGGGCATTTTCCGTCAACCTAGAAAGGCTGGTAAACATTGCTAAAGTTGGGAAAAACAGATTGTTTCCCTAAAATGATCGGCCTATATGCCTACTATGCACCTTAAGCAAGGTCACAGAAAGGGTGATCTTAGATATCATTCAAGAGCACACAAATATAAACAATCTTCTCCCCTCCCATCAACCTGAGTTCAGATGGGGACACTCAAGCGTACATCAACTCAACCGAGTGGCGGACCACATTGTCAAACTCAATAACCCATCTCTGCTTGCAGATAGAGACCGTTGTTCCTCAAGGCTCTATTCTCTTGCCGCACTTTTTTAACTTGTATGTAGCTGACATGCTTTCAGGGCGCATGCACGGGGTTAAAATGGCTCAATACACTGACGATACAGCACTTATCTACTCCTCAAGGTCGACTGAAATGATCACCTTACGTTTTCAAAAAGCCACCTCTAATCTTGAAGACTGGATAGATAAATGGCTTTTTGGAGTAAACCCAGAGAAAAGCAAGGCCGTACTCTTCACTTGGCGTTGGTCACTTAAACCGCATGAGAACGTCACCTTCAACGACGTTCCCATACCGTAGTCCGACACTGCCAAGTATCTTGAGGTAATCTTGGACAATGGTCTCTATTACAAGTTTCAGGTTCAATCCATTCTGGACAAATCAAAAATGGCTAAATCTTTTCTCTACCCAATGCTGCGACGGAACAGCGGCATGTCGCTCCGGAATAAAATCCGACTTTACACCTTGACTATCAGACCGATGATTACATACGCTTCCCCCATTTGGGGAACGGCGGCAAGTAGCCACCTAAATCGCTTAGAAGCTTTCCAAAGCAAAACTCTTCGGATGCTCACAGGAGCTCCATGGTACGTTCGAAATCTAAACGTTCGAACAGACCTAGAGATTCCTCCACTTTGTCAACATTTTCAAGCTTTGGCCTAAAAGTATTTTAAAAGCCTCGCGGTTTATTTCAATCCCGATCTGGCAAGACTTGCCAAACCAGATCGGAAAGATTTTGTCCACAAACGACCGGTGAATTCAATAGTAGCCGAGTTACTTCTAACACAGCGTGGGTAAAACCACATTCAAAAACAAAACCCCAACTTGGCCTATAAGGCGACTCCTAAACGACTTCCTATATACACATCTCCAAACGGAAGGTACATGAGCCGAAAGGTCTCGAACTTCCAGGCAATTCCCAGATGGGTGGGGTTTAGTCGGTAGGCACCCTTAGAAAGGTGAATCCGACACGTCCTGGGAGCGAAGTCTTTAGAAGATTCCCCACATACGCCTAACAAAAAAAAAATAGCTTTTAGAAAGACTTTGAAACCAAATTTCTGGACTTTGTGGAAGTACCACTCAGTTTCCAAACCTTGTTAAGTTAGAAATGAGTTTTATTTTTATTCAACGTCTTTGCATGACCTAACCTAAGAAATATCTATGGAAAAGTACATATAATTTGCCACAAAGGTTATTTCTCGTTATTTCAAGAGCTGAGGCATAAAGATTTTTACTTGTTTATTCCAAACTGAAAAACTGCTTTTAAGAGTTTTTCAAGTGCCAAAACTAATTCATCATCAATCAATCTTTGAAAGCAAAGCATAGACCTAGCAGAAGCAAGTGAACGGCAACTTAAAACTCAAATGTGAGGATACAAAACAGGTTTTACTACAAAAATTGCAAATTTCAAAGTAATTTAAGATCTAAGCAACAACTCTGGACAAAGAAGCATAAGCAAATCTCATCAACAAACTTAAAGTTACAAAAGAAACCACCTTTACCATTAAAGTGGACTTCCTCCTCGATCCTTGTACCTTTTGTGAGGGTTTGGTGGCACTATTATGGAATCATATCAACAGCGACTTCTTCTTTATTTTGCGTTTTACAGCTATTTTACATCACCCTAGAAGACTTACGACTTGTATGAAGGGGGTTGATGGGACCAACGGCTTATTGGGTGACTTCTTAATCACTCCGGTGGATAAAGAACAAAGTTATTATTTTAGTCATACTCAAGGATCAAACCCCAGACTGTTAGCGTGCTACGCTAACGATTTATAACTGAGCTATCTCACTTTCCATGCCTTTCTGTCCTGGATCATTTCTGTGGCTTCATGCATTGTATGACCAACCAGCATATCCACCAAGTTGGCGATCTTCCTCGTGGTCGTTGTCCGTCAATCTTTCCCTGGATCATTAATTTTTTTAGAGTATCCAATTTTTTAGATACGTGGCCAAAATAACGCAGAATGTTCCGGTTCACTCTCTTAGAGAGCCGGTCTTTGATTTTTAGGTTTTCTAACATAGATGCATTAGTACGGTGCTTTGTCCACGATATTTGAAGCATTTGCTCAAATGCCTCTATTATTAAAAAAACATAACCTACTTAGGTCCAATAGACATTACCCCAATTGAGAACCGGTTCATCATGACCTTAATGAACATGTGCACCCGCTAGGTAAAAATCTTTGCAACTAATCACACTAGCATCCAGAAATCATCAAAAACCATCAAAAACAACAAGATTTTGTAGATACGGGTATCTCAATATTCTGCTGAGTGACAACGTTTCTCAGTATGCAATCGAATAGCCAATGTCAAGAGAAGTGTCATTGCCAGCAAGTTATTATTTTATAAATAATCACTTAAAGCAATTGGAATATGTTATTGCTTACAAATATTTTTTTGGCCATCAACCTTACCTAAATTGAAGCTCTGCTAAGGACAAATATTACTGCAAGGTAGTTGTTAGATTTTACGGCAGCTACCCGTAGAACTGGGAAAGTGGGCTTAACGACAGCTCTGCAAAAGCGCTATTATGAGAAAATAATGTAAAGTAGTGGTACCATGTAAGGGGCCACAACGGAAACTAATGCAACGTTTCCAAAAAAATTTGGGTAATATAATAATTATGTTTTTTGCCACAAGCTTTCATGAGTAGTTGTTAGACTTTACGGCAGCTACCCATAAAAACGGGAAAGTAGGCTCACCCATCCTCTGCTTTGGCAACTAGAATAATTAGCCTCTAAACGGCAATGGCGCCAGAACTGATGTGAATTATTGTGTTGCAAGTAGTGTTTATCATAAGCACTGGTTGTACCTCACGGCTATGCCTCCTTGAATTAGGTGCAAATTCAGCTTGATTCCAAAATTTTGGGCATAATAAAAACTACTTAAATTACACTATGTAAGGTACAGGCTTTGCAAGCTACCTGGACTCTTACTTAAAACACGTGACTTTTGTCAACATGAGTACTGAAGGAAAATGGGGACATTCTACCGGGTAGCTGCCGGTGCTGGCTTGTATGGTAAAACCTAACATATAACGTTTTTTGTTGATGAAAGAACAGTTTTAGTCATAGTCAACGGTATAAGCCTGTAGGTGAATAGCGTTTATAATACTAATCAGAAAGCATAAATGGGTGCAGACCTAACTTGCAATGTAATAAGAACTTATGGTTTGAACGCTTAGTCCAGCGGATAAACATGTAGGTTAAGTTTCTTTGAATTTCTTGTGCAAGAGTAACTATAATCCTTTTAAGACAGCCAAAGCCTAGCCGCTAAACGGATGGTTCCAAAAAATTTAAACAGTACCACCAAGACAAGATCATTGAGCAAAAAACAATCTACGCCATTTTTTAATAAACACTATATAAACGAGCTGAACTTCAACTTTACAATAGATCCCGATTAATTCTTTAGTGCGCAAACCGCATTACTACTACAATCCTCTTGCTACCTCCGAACGTCACTACAAAATAAAACAATTGCTAAGCTTGGAAAAGGTCTACTTTGTAAGAAACTTTAGTGGCACCACCCACTGAATCAAGAAAAAGTTTTCAATCTGTCAATCTTTCCAGTCTTTTTTGTAAAGCAGAAGCAAAGCCGCTAACACGGCAAATCCACTTCATTAGCAAATCCAACAAATCCAATTATATTGCACGCCGCAAAACTGGAACGTTACTAAACTATCTGGAGAGAAGGAGCAATGTAGCTAAATTTAAAAAAAACTACCCAAGGTTTCCACGCACTCTAATCAGGTCATTATTATATTTGAGGTTACCTATTGCCTCGGGTTTTAACCGCAGAGCTAGCAACACGAGCATTTTGCATAACTTGCTTTTGTACCTGATACAGCCTGAAATATACGATCAGTTTGGTTACTTGCCAACTAAACAATTAATTATTAGCATAACATAGTTTATTACTAAGCATAATGAAGTCTGAAAAATTGAAAACATTGCCTATTTCAGCAAAAAGTTCAGACAATTTTAACAAATATATTTATTGCAAGAATGACAATGCTTTCTTTATTCTCTGTTGTTAAACTTTGTACAGTGGTAAAAGCAAATAGTCTTTTAGATTAATGGTCCAGCAAGGTTAACAACTGATGGTTGTTTTGCATAGGCTTAAAGCGTCTGCTCCTCAAGCAGATGGGGGGTAATTGCGGGCTCAGTGGCATGCTTATTAGACAAAGAAAAAAATCTATTTTGAATTTCTTCTTTTTTTGATTTTGTTGTACCGTGGTGTAGTTCTGTATTAATTCTCACTTGCATAAAAATCCGCTCTCTGGTTGGTATTCTGTGACGAATTGTTGTCCGCTATCGTTGACCTCTGTCTATCTTCCCAACTCATCTTTTAAAAAGATTCTTAAAACATTGTAATAACTCTTTTATCTTTGCTATTTTGCGTAGAATAAAATTGATACATAAAATCTGTAAAACAATTATTTTATCTAAAAATCCTTATTAACATTTATGTAAAAGTTCCATATAACATAAAATAAAACATAAACATAAATAGAAAATAATGTCATGCATTATCCTTTTGTCTAATAAAACCATAAACCTCGTGAAATGTTAATCTTGCCACATAAACGTTAAACGCATAGAAAGAAAAAATCGAATTTGTAATTTTAGTACAACTCTATATGTCATAACAACAACATTATACGCAATTATAACATTTATTGAGTGTGCAATAGACGTCTGGATTTTTTCCCTAAACCAATAAAAAACTTGTTGCAATCGCGAATGCAATTGCTGGAAAACAAAAAGGAAAATAATAAACGATTATGAAACGATCGGTCGTAAAGTAATTTCGGCATGGACAGGCGACGCATAATTAAATCAATTACTCACAATCATAAATCGGCGTGTATTTATTGCATGGCTAATTGCAATGAAGCATATTTTTACTAGATTTTTCAAGGTTTATTGGATGCGATTTAGAATCATCTTTATAACCCTTCATAAATTCAAATGAGTTTATTTAATTACCAGCTAGATTATTTACGTAAAAAATACTCATCTAATATATTAATTTCTACATTATTAAAGTTATTTTTACTTATTATAACTACTGAAATTTGCTTATAATATAATATGCATTATTTTTTTTTATGATTTGTTTTCTCATTATAGTAATGTTTATTCAATTTATTATTAATCAATTAAGTAATAGTATAGTTTGTTATGTGATTAGGCATGGTGTAAACGTTTCAATTAAATGCGCTAATAAAATGAATAGTCAATTAATAATTTATTTTGTACTGGAATTTATGGATTATAATTGTTTTCTTCAATGCACAATAAAGTTTAATGATGTATTTATTTCACTGTATCATATTAAGAGGCGCGAACAAAGATGCAATTAAATGCATCTATTATATTAATTTAATTTACTTAATTAATAAACTATATACCTGTATGAAATGAATTAATAATTTATTCAAAATCAGTCAATCGAATCACAGCGGCCAAGGGTCAAGCATAGACAATTGTTTCGGTTCTACAAACCTCGTCAGTATGCCTTGTATGATTATTTATATACCTGTATATTTAAATTTAATTTGATTTTTTAATAAATCATTTTAAAAATAATTCTGTCAACGTTTTTATTTGTAATTCTTATTTATAGCATAAACAAAATTGAAAATGTTTAAGAAAACTATAATTGCTAAGCTAGCGACGAAAAACTTTTTTATTTAATGACCTCAAATTAAAAAAAAAAAAAACATTGATATTGGTAATCAATAAAATGTAAGTTTTGAAATAAAGCTTTAAAGATAAATTTTTAGCGCAGCGTATAGTTTAATAAAAGAATCTTCTGAGAACTATATTTGACATGTAGTAGACACTATCATATTTTAAAACTATTATAAAACGTCAAAAATATTTTATCACAAAATGTTTTCATAAAAAAAATGTAAGTAGAACTGTTATAAAATATTTCTATAATATTACAAATATTAGAAAATATTTTAAAGTTGTCATCAAATGTTCTGAAAATACTTCAATGTTCTAGAACTGTCGTAATATGTTTCTATGATAGCACAAATGTCAGAAGATGTTATCATAAAATATATAAAATTATATATTATCAAATAATCTTAAGCTGCCATCAAATGTTTGAAATAAAATATTAATAAATTATTGTTTATTTTGTACTTTTACCAGTATTTGTTGACAAGATTTACCTTAAGGGAGCGGCAAATGTTAGAATAATCATGTAGAGACTTGTATATTCGTACTTTAGCGCACGCGACGCCACTCGGTCAAAACTGTTTTGCAATCCATCCGTAGTACATGCATAGTACGTATTGGTTCCATTCCCGTCGCCTTGTTCTTCTCCAGCGTACTATATTGGTAATTTTATTGTCGCTTTGTATCCTGTCTCTAAGACTGAGTCCTGATATGAATCTGAGGTTCTTCATTTTTATTGCCTGCAGCCGTCACTTTGTCTTACTCGTTTCTACCGCATATGTTAGGACAGATCTTACGCAGGTTTTATATATGCGTACTACTGTCTTTTTGCATAAATTTGTTCCTCCAGATTACATCTCGCATACAACCAGCAATTGTTGACGCTTTTACTATTTGATTTTGGGTCTCTTTTATTGGATATTTCAACCCCTACATATTTGTGCCTCATGACCTGTTCTATTGGTTTATTATCGATCACTGTTTGCATCTGATCGGGTTCTTTGCTATGACCATTGATTTGTTTTTTTTTTTTTATAGAGACTTGCATAATGAAATACTTTGATGTTATATTAAACTGATGAAGGTCATTCTCGTTTTCTTAACTAAGTTTGAAGCTTACGGGCAGGTAGTTATTATTGGTGTTTTTCAACTACACGCCCATGTGTTTGTGATCTAACTTTTTGACAACAAACACTTGGGTGGGCGGACGGGAACTAAGTTCAGAGCTTACGGTCAAGTAGTATTTATTGGTGTTTCCAAGTGTTTGTGATCTAACTTTTTGACAACAAACACTTGGGTGGGTAGGCGGAAACTAAGTTTGAAGCTTACGGGCAGGTAGTATTTATTGGAGTTTTCTAACCACCCGCCCAAGTGTTTGTGATCTAACTTTTTGATAACAAACATTTGAGTGGGAACTAAGTTTAATGCTTACAGGCAAGTAGCATTTGTTGTTGTTTCTCACCTACCCGCCCAAGTGTTTGTAAAATAACTTTTTGCCAACAAACACTTGGGTAGTTGGGAGGAAACTAAGTGTAAAGCTTCAGACGAGTAGCATTTATTAATGTTTTCTACCCACCCGCTCAAGTGTTTGTGATCTAATATTTTGCCAACAAACACTTGTGTAGGTGGGCGAGAACTAAGTTTAAAGCTTGTGGGCAATTATTATTTATTGGTAATCCCTACCCTACCCTACCTCTCTTAAGTGCTTGTTGTCAAAAAGTTGGATCACAAACACTTGGGTGGGTGGATAGAAAAAAACCAATAAATGCTACTTGCCCAAAAGCTTTAAATTTAATTCCCGCCCGCTCACCCAAATTTTTGTTTTTAAAAAGTTGGATCACTAACACATAAGCGGGTGATTGGAAAACACTAATAAATGCTACTTGCTTGCAAGCTTTGAAATTAGTCCCCGCCTACCCACCCAAGTGTTTGTTGGCAAAAAGTTAGATTACAAACACTTGGGCGGGTGGGTGAGAAACATTAATAAATGCTACTCGCCTGAAGCTTTGAACTTAGTTCTCGCTCACCCACCCAAGTGTTTGTTGTCAAAAAGTTAGAACACAAACACTTGGGCGGGTGGGTGGGGAACAATAAGATTGGCTTTTGTAAATTTAGATTTGGGATACTTTTTTCAAAAAATATTTAATTTGAATTTTATTAGAAGCTTAGGTTTATGTAATTGACGGTTAAATAAAATCTTTTTAATTGTTTGTCCTTTGTTTAGTGGTTATAAAGCTATTGTTCAAACTTCATACTTAACTTATAAAAAAAAAAAAAATTAGGTTTACATTAGATTGGTAATTTAAGTTTACGTAATCAACGGTTAAATAGAATATTTGTCAATTATTGTCATTTATTTTGTGGTTACAAAGCTATTGGTTAAAATATTAGGTTGATTTTTGAAAATTTAGATTTGGCATACTTGATTCATCTAAAGAAATGTTTAGTTCATATTTGGTTAGTAACCTAAATTTACGTAATAAGCGGTTAAATAGAATATTTGTGACAAAGTTAGTAAGCAAGTAGCATTTGTTAATAATATCCACCTACTCTCTTAAATGTTTGTGATCTAACTTTTTGACAACAGACACTTGGGTGGGTAGGCAGGTACTAAGTTTGAAGTTTGTTGGCAATGACTGCAATTGGTGATCCCCACCCACTCTCTCACGTGTTTGTTTTCAACAAGTTGAATTACAAACACTTGGGCGGGTGGCTGGAGAACACCAATAAATACTACTTGCCCACAAACTTTGAACTTAGTTTCCGCCCACCCACCCAAGTGTTTGTTGTCAAAAAGTTTAATTACAAACACTTGAGAGTGTGGCTGGGGATTACCAATAAATAATATTTACCCACAAACTTCAAACTTAGTTCCCGCCCGCCCACCCAAGTGTTTGTAATCAAAAAAATAGATCACAAACAGTTGGGCGGGTGGTTGGGAAACACCAATAAATGCTACTCGCCCGCTATTTTTAAGTAGGAGTAGGAGTAGGAATTACTAATAAATGCTACTTGCTTACAAGCTTCAAACTTAACATATAAGGTTGAATTTGTCGGTGCTTATTCTATATCCAATATTCATATTTTTTATAGATTTTATGATTTTGTCTATAACTGTGTTGAACAATAATATGCTCAACTATCCCCTGATACCATCTAAGATGGGTATTTCCTTGTTAGTTTTCGCCTTATCATAAGATTTGATTTGTTATCCGTGTTTAGAACTTTGAAATTTTTTTTTATAACCTTATCGTTGACTACTTTAGTTTTCAGGATTTTCAACTCTGGTAGTTTTATTCTGTCAAAGGCTTGTGTGAGATTTTTGAAACACACAGAAGCTGGTTTGTTGTATTTTATTGGTTTTTTGGTCAGTTGTCGTAGATTAAATACTGCGTCTATGGTAGATCTATTTTTTCTAAAGCCTTGTTGTTTTTTGGTTATTCTAACTTGGTCTAATATTTCATCTGCAATGATCTTTGTGAAGAATTTTATCATTGTATTTAGTAATTATATTTCTCGGTAGTTGTTGCGGTTACTCTTAGTTCCTTTTTTAAACATGAGGATTGTAATACTAGTTTTCCATTGTTCCGGTGATTATTACCTTTTGTAAAAGAGGTGTTATTTCTTCAAGAAGTGTTTGTCTTCTACATTTAATCATTTCCTTGGTGATGTTATTGAGGCCCGGCAATTGTTGGCACTTGTTTTTGTTGTTGCTATTTGCATTTTCATTTACAGTATCTCTTGAGTCATCATAGTTACTGACTGATGATTGTTTGTATAGTTTTTGGAAATGTTCTATCCATGTTTTTTTTGGATTTGATCTTCCTTAGATAGAAGATTGTTGATTAGTTTCTTCTTGTTTTTTAGCATGCTCTAAATCTTTTACTGCCCTTTATATAGATTGTGTTCTATGTCCTTAGACATTTTTTCCAAAAACTCTTCTTTATTCTGGCACTCCGGCATTGATTATGTTTCTTGCAAAGATGTATACCCAAATAGTCTGGCGTTTTGAGTTCTGTATTTTAAGTAGGCTTTTCGTTTTTCTGCTGGAAGTGCAATTACCTCAGTAGTGAACCATGGCTTTTTACAGTTGTTGGCGTCGATATTGACTCTTTTGATTTTGAATGCTTCGTCAGTAGGTGCTAGTGTGTTAGTGGAATTTTTTTACCATGTATCTTGTGTATTGTTGCCAAATGTTGTCTAGCACCAGGTTATGATCATTACCTATTTTATCCGATGTTAGTGATCGGACGTCTAGTATTTGTGATGGTTGAATTTGTCTGTTAGTGATGATATAGTCGATCATTGATTCCTGACTGGTGTTTGACTATGACATCTTGTGTTGGTTTTTGTGTGCATAGTAGTTATTGTTTATGCGCAATTTGTTGTGCTTCAAGTCCGCGTTTATAATGTTGCTGCAACGCACTAACTCGAACTTAGCAATTTAACTCAAGCTTAAATTTTAAGTAGTGTCGGTGAAATCGGTTATAAATACCTACATGCAAAACAACAGACGCTTAAGGTATTGATTGAAAACCACCATGCACAAACCAAACTTTTGCAAAAATCTATTCTAAACAAAACGACCAAGTTAACCGCATAAATACTCATAACAATACTTTGCTGAGTTGAGTCTTTATGCAGAATCACTGATTATCATTGCATTTTAGTATAAAGTTTTAAGAACACTGCTAACTTACTTAGTAGGGAACATTGTGTACTTAGACAACATTTTGATACACTTCTAAAATCTTGAAAAAACTACGATAATACAAACTGAAATGCCACATTAAAAAGTCTAAATTTGGCTAAAAGTTGGTAAAACATTTTGGTCTTTAAATTAGCGCTTAAGAAAATTAACTCTCAATGCACTACCTTAAACTGAAGGAACCAACTTTATCCAAGAACAAAAAGCAATTTGAAAGTTTTATGGGACTGCGTTCTTTGTTATGGGTGTATATACCTACCTACTTGCAATTGGTGACACTACTAAAATGGAGTTACAACAAAACTGAATAGAAACTAGAGTTAAAACGGTTATAGATATAGCCGCTAAAACTAGCTTGACCAAAAACCTTTTGTGATGCTTATAGATGCTTGCAACACCGGCGTAAGCGCTAGGCTGTACCAGGAAAAACCCTTACGTAAAAACATTATATTCTTATTTTAATGGTGCCAAGCTTGACATTTAAATAAGTTTGAATGTCTGGTTATTGTGTGGGCAATTGGCAAATAAAAAAAACGTAACTAGATGATAAAGCTTATACTTTATGCGTAGACAACAAAATCTTGGTCTTGCTACCAAACTCAGCGACGTCAAGTTTACACTGTGGTTGCTCTTGTTGGAAAAGTTTACAATAGAACAAACATTCGGTACTATTAACAACTAACAAAACAGAAAAAATTAAACTTATAAAAACCATTGCAGCATAGTAAGTATCCCGCAAAAACCGCTAAAGCACCACCAAAAAAACGTAAAACAAATGTCTACAAAAAAAATCAAATCAGGTCAAAGAGTAGGACCTTTAGCAACCAAGCATGAAACAAAGTCCAGATAGCAAAAGAACTAAAAAACTTTGACAACACCATTGCTCAGATTAACTCCAGAAAAGAAAGAAGATCTTTTGGGCAAGACCGAGCTACGAGAGCAATTTTTTCTACAAAAAACGTCATTTCAACTTTAAACAGGTAACTACTTCCTTGAAAATCCAACCGCTATTCACGTTGCCGCTAGAACAAACTCAAACAAATACAGTCAAAAGAGAAACAAAACTTGCTCTTTTTAGAGTGTAGCAGCAAAATTTTATTTGTGCCACTTATTTGGCATCTTTTGGACATTTGTTTAACGTTTTTAAAAACTAATTCTAAAAAACAAAAATTAAAAAATTAATAGCAACCACTAAAATATTTTCTAAAACAAACCATCAACATAACTAGCTTTATTTAGACATTGCAACTACTTCAGGATAGTCCAACTTCTATTTACATATTTTGACTTTGGCAA
This sequence comes from Tachinus rufipes, assembly GCA_963932245.1. Taxonomy (NCBI): domain Eukaryota; kingdom Metazoa; phylum Arthropoda; class Insecta; order Coleoptera; family Staphylinidae; genus Tachinus; species Tachinus rufipes. The sequence continues at coordinate 7,205,558 of OZ010743.1, forward strand.
ACTATATCTTTACTAGCGTTCAAGCAATCAACTCCGCGCCAGCAACAGTCTCTTTCATTTTCCCAACAGAGTCTGCTGTTGAGCTTGGTCTGAAAGCAGCAAGTAATATTTGATAGGGATAAGGACGGAAGTTGTCTACATGAACCTTTTGGATTTTTTGAACCTTGTAATAGCAATTATTTTGGCGGTAAAATTATTTTCTTTGGCCTAAACCATTTTAGAACAAATCGTTTTTTAATCAAATTTTGTTGAACGGGTTTAAGTAGTCAAAGAAAACCTTTAATTTTTTATGTGTTGCGTTAGAGTAGAGTTATTTAGTCGGCATCCTCGGTTGTTTCTTGAATTGGTTCTCTTTTCGTTTGTTGAGAATCGGCAAGTGGTTGGTAGCGGCGTTCTTATTTGGAACTTGTTTGATATTGCAAATATACTGTTGCAATCTTACTTAGAAACTCTGCCAAAACGTTGGTCATTAAATTTTAAATGTGGTGCTGCGTATCAGTTTTATTATCAAAGAATATAGGTCTTTTTTATGTTTATTTTGATCAGCCCAAGTTGTAAAAAAGTTTTCTGGGTTTTGGGAAGATAAACAAACTTTTTTTCGGTGGTAACAATCATTTAAGTTAAAACAGTTATTAACTTTTAAAAATTTTGTTTGATCTGAAAATCTGTTTTGTTGTTAGTTTAGTGATGTAAGTTCTAATCCAACTTACGTTAATTTTAGATTGTCTTGTATGTGTACGCATTGTGAGCAGTAGTTCATCTTTACCAACCTGGGATCTAGTATTACTATGTCTCACAGCTGTAAACGTTTCTTGGTTTTTGCCTTGAGAATTGTTTGCTAGTCTAAACATTTTTACGGGTTTAAAGAGGCAGCAACCCTTGACTCAACTGACGCGGAACCAAAAAAAAGTGTTGTTTAAGACTTGTCGGATCCTACTTTTATTATTATGATGGTGAACTCTCTAGTAAAATGCGGCTTTCTAGGTTCAGGTCCAAAATTTTTTTAGTTTTTTGCAGAATTTTTTGGCCCAACCTTAGTACTGAATTCCAATATTTTTATTTTAACTTGTAACGTTGTAATTGTTTATGGTGTAGTAGCTATTTTGTGTGTATTGTGGTTAAATATATTGTGCCAAATGTGCGTGTTATAAAGGTAGCTAGTTGCACGCATTTGCGGAAACGCAATTCAACATTCTTAAAGAGACCTTTTGGTTGAAACATTTAAGCAACGAGTGCTTGTTTCCCAAAAAAAAAACTTAATTTTAAATGCAAAACAAAAAAAATTATGTATCTTAAGTAAAGCCCAGACCCTCAATCACCTTCCCATACCTACAACACTGAAACCTGCACCACAATCAGTAAGCACGCCTTACGTAAATCTTTTTTCTGGAGTTGTTGTACAATGTCGTCTCTACTTAACAACGAGTTTTGCCTTGAGTAGTTTCTAGGATTTCGTGTCGGTGAGCAATGCAAAAACATAAAATTGAGAAAAACGTGCACTTAGCTTTTTAAAGATGTGAAACTTCTGTAGCATTGAGACAGATTAGTTAGATTGGTGGCAAAACTTTACTTTCTTAAAATTGATTCAATGCCTGTTTGCTGCATGGTTAAATCCAAGCGTATCGCATTTTAACTCTTGGATTTTTGGACTTTTATAAAAATTTAAATGCATATTTCTAGAAAGTCAGTTATTTGCATGCATTTTATTAACTTAAATGTATTCTCACTTGCACCACCATGCAGAAAAGCAAAGAGCAAAACCCAAATTTGCATAAAACAAGTTACTCAATTACAAACAACTTTTTTTAACAAAACAAAACCTCAATAGTGAACTAGCTACCACACATTTTTAACGTAGATTTAGAACTATGTAGTCATCTCCAATTTTTTTGCATAACCTGATTTTAAGCAAAACTCTAACCACTTTAATTGTTTTTCTTGAACAAACGTTTAAATGGAATGTATAACAGTTAACCTATGATTTTCTTTTGGTCTCTAAGGCTGCGGACAAAACGAGGAGGACTCTTGCTCCGACTACAGCATCGCACCCTTGCTTGTCATCTTTTTTAGACAAAGAAGCCCATGTCTAATCTAATTTTTGGTTAGTCAAAACCAAAAATTAGATCACAACTGATGTGAAATATATAAATACGAAAATCGGAAGAATGAGCGATGGCAGTAAGCTAAGATTGCAAATCTAGTTCGAGGATCATAGAGCTGAGCGATGAGAGAGAATACAATGCTATGGTCGAAGCGAGGGTCCCCGTTGTTCACACATTTAAACATTGTTTGCGTTTGTGAGCCTTAAATAAATAATTTTTCACAAACGTAACATCATTTATAAGAATCATGTTAAATTAAAAAAAAAAAACTGCAAGATTTCCAGTTAGGTAACGTTAAAAATTCAATAAACTAAACTATATTTTAATCCAAAACATTATTTTTTAATATTAACAATAATGACTTCTATAATTCCTAATAGTTTTGTAAATCATTCAGTGACCCACTTAGTTCAAGTTTAAAGTAAAGTTATGCCTTATTTAAATATTTACTCTAGTAACATGATATTTAAGTTTTAAGTGACCCAAGTGTGAACGTACGGTTTATAAATCACAATTTGATGAATTCATCCTATTGAATTTATTGCATCCAGTTAAAATTATAAGCAAACCAAAGTAATTTCATATAAATTTGTTTATTTTTCTTACTAAATAAAATATTTGCATGTATGTAGGTTTAAATTAAGGCAAAATGATGAAAAACAAGTTAAATAATTTCTACTCATTAAAATTTATTATCATTCGAAGTTTGTTCATGTGAAACACATATAAGGGGGGGAATTGGGATCAATACAGCCCCCACCCACACCCCACTATTAACATTATCAAGAACTGAAAATAATCTGGCACATGTTGATTTCGAAACAACCGTCGCAGATAGGAGATATTTATGTGCTTTATATAGAAATAAATATTTCTACAATGCATTTATTATAACTGATAACTGCCCCGTTTTTTTATATTTATATATATTTTACATGACGTGTAATCTGTGTATTTCAAATGACACCGTTTTCAACATTATGATGGATTTTATGAATTTATAAATATATTTATTACTCTGTGCGTATATTTTGTATGTATGCACGGGGCGACAACAACAACATAGGGAAATAAAACGCGCTCGTTTATGATTATTATTTTTTTGTTGTCGTCGTTGTGTTTGTCCGGCATAAATATACGAGGTGTGTAATTTTTATATTAGGATTATTACAATAATTATGCATAGAGAATTAATAACTACTGTAGTAGTTTTTAATATTCAGCAAACAAATAAGACCTGGTTTATGACTAAGGTAGGGCTACGTGAATGATCTAGCGTAGTAAAAACGGTCGCTCTTATTTTTATGATTATATTATTTATGCGGACTCAATTCAACGAATCAAAATAAAAATTTAAAACTTCCTGTCTTTAAAGTTGTCTTATTGTAATTCCTTTATCTTTTAGATTGAGTTAAACTTAAGAGGCCTCTATACTTCCGGCCAGTATAAGGAATTACATGTATACGGGCGCCAAAATAACTAATGCATCAGTTAACATAATTACAATCCGATACCGGGTTTAGAAAATTTAAACATTTATCTACGATTGGATCGAGAAGGTTTAAAAATAATGTTGTCATTAATTTGTTATGATGAATTTTATTAAAACTCCAGGGTTCACAAAGAGTCGAAAAAAAAAAACTAATAAAAATGTCAATTCCAGGATAAGATTACGTGTTTAGTGAGCACTGTTCTTTCACATTATTGTTTTGTTCAATAATAATTTTTGGATAATGTCACATCCCGGATTTGGACGTGGTTTGACTCACTAAAGATTTGCACACAGTTTACTAATCACTGGTTTTAGAAGCTTGAGGGCGTCGGGTATGCTTAGTGCGCCTGGGTTCAGCTGTAGCGCCGTCGGTTTTCACGACTACACAGTTTTGCTTGGGTTGTATTAGCCAACGTTTTCCGGTTTGGAATACAGGATTCTTTCCAGATAGGGCACTCTGGTGTTGCTCCATTGTCTATAACCAAAAGAATTACGTTGGCCGGTGATGGTGTTTGGCCTCTACTTGGCTCGTGTTTTCTTCCTGGGTGCTTGCTTAAGTCAAATAAATCAATTTCGATTTGAACAAGCATTTGCAGATTTGTAGAGTCAACTTTGCTCAAGTTTGTGTCTGACAGTAAATAAGCACTGTTAATTTGGTACTTGGCGTAGGTAGTCCATTTTGATCTTTTTTTTTTAATAAGTTTTGGTTAGAGTCTCATGATGTTAAATAAGTCATGGCTAAAAACTTATTTAATGTTGTTATTCTAACCTTAAAAAAAAGTTTTTGTTTTCAACCTGATCTGCAGTACAAAGTATACTTGTTAGTTGTTTTTGCTGCTAGTGAACTTGCTCACATTTAGCAACATAGGTTGTAGGTTGTTCCTTTGTTGATCAAAATTTGTAAAAAAATAATAGATTACTATGTCTATGGTCTTCAGGAGACAGATGTTCAAAGTTTTTTGCAAAGTTTTTTCCATTTTTTTGGAAGATGTTCACCAAATGAATGAGGTTAGGTTAGGTTAGGTAAAATACTTAAGAATAGACATAAGCATGAACGCCAATATGGCCCACCATGTAGCAAGAGTCTCAACAGAAGCAGAAAAAAAGCAACAGCACTGAAGATAATACTGCCCAACTGTAAAAGGCCAAAACAATCGACAAGAAAACTTTTTTGTGCAGTAATTCACTCAACAATTCTTTATGGCAGCCCAATCTGGAATACAGCTACGCAGTACAAAAAAAATGTAAGCAAACTTAAAAAAAGTCCAAAGAGTACCAATGCTATGGGTATGCCAGGCATACAGAACTCTGTCTACTGAAGCATTGCAAGTCATAGCAGGTGTTGTGCCAATTCACCTACAAATCAAAGACAGGGCCAACAATTTCGACAGAAAGAAGAATGGACTGAACCCATTTACAAAAGCATAAGCACTAACAAACGTGCAATGCTGCATTTACCAGAAAATTAATAAAAAATGTTAGCACTTGGGTTCAGAGGAAGCACGAGGAAGTAGACTACTCCTATCGCAGTTTCTTGGAGGGCACGGCACTTTTGGAGCATATTTCTCCAAATTCAAAATAAGAGAAAACGACGGATGCACTTACTGTGGCGAGAAAAACACAACCAAACACGCGTTCTTTTATTGTCTTTGATGGGAAAAAGAAAGACAATAAATCAAAAGATATATCAATGAAAGCCTAACAGCAGACAACATTATTGCTGACATGTTATACGAGGAGTCTAAATAGAGAGTAATACATCAACGGATTAGGGATTGCATCAAAGAGAGATAAAAATGAAGAGGGAGATTGAACCTTAAAAAAGTAAGAACATAAGAAAAGAACATGAAGAAATGCCTACGGGCTGATTCCATGTATTGAAATGAGAGGGGTTTTTAGTGGTTGGGTTTTTTTTTGAAAAAATGAAAGGATTCCCACACTACCATAATCAAATAATAATAATAATAAATAATAATAATAAAGTTTATTAATCCAACTGTACAAAAATATACTAATAACAGGATTATATTATACAATTAAATAACTAAACACAAATACATAAAAAAATAAAACTAAAACTAAAACATAGAACAACAATGATTTTTTTACTATGCATTGATATTCAAATCATGCAAGTATTTTAAAAATTCTTTTAATGACATATTAAATGGATCAGTAGTTACATACTTATCAAAATGATAACACATTGATTGAAATGGCGAATTCATATGATGACAAGTGCGAGAAAATTGATTGTAAAACATATGATCAGAGCGACTTTTTAAATCTGGGAACATTAAAATTGTGTGCATATAGCATTTTTCATCTCTCAGAAAAAAAAATGGTTAGGTTAGGTTAGAAATGCATACGGGCTGATTCCATGTATTGAAATGAGAGGACTTTTTAGTGGGTAAAAGCTTTTAAAAAAATAAGGAAAGATTCCCACACGATCATAATCAAATGGTGTGCATAAAGCATTTTCCACCTCTCAGAAAAAAAAAAAAGTTAATGTAGGCAAAATGTTTGAAGTTTTTAGCAATAAGTGTTTCCAATTTTTTGAAAGATGTTTCACCAAATGAATAAGGACCCGTTACTAAGGAGGGTTTGTAGAGTTAGGGCACAATTACTCTAGAATGCCCCATATTAGGCGCCAATTGTTGCCTGTCTAGAGCTTTTGGAAGCGGCGTCAGACGTTGGTTCTTTGAGCTGATAGTATGCCTGAAAGTTATAATAATGCAGGTGTGCAAGGGGGATTGTTCTGTTCTCCTTGAAAATTGTCTAAAAGCAAAAACTGGGTTAATGAGGTTGTTGATTACCCTCCCGGAGTATCATGAGGTTACTGAGTCAACAAAAATAATTTAATATTGACAACGGCACCCTTTCTTCTTCTTCGAGTGCCCTATCCGCTTAGCGAACATTGCAAAATATGCAAGCTTTCTGGTCTTTACGGTTCGTACTAGTTTGGTTTCTTTTTTAAGTGTTTTCATAACCGTGGTATTTGTAGCACCACATCTCAAAGGCCTCTATTCTTTTGAGGTTTGCTTCAGTTAGTGTCCATGCCTCCACTCCATACATAAGGACTGAGAACACATAACATCTAAGCATTCTGATTTGTAGTGCTAGGTTCAGATCTTTTCCACATAATACTTTTTTCATACGTGTAAATGCTGTCCTCGCTTGTTCAATGCGGCATCGGATTTTCGTTGAGTGGTCCCAGTCATCACTCAGGGTGCATCCGAGGTATTTTATCTTATTAGTGTATTCAACAGAAAAGCCATCGACCTGGATATTATGGTTGCCTACTGGATCCTTATTTACAATCATGTACTTCGTTTTTTTATATTCAGTTTTATACCGTACTTTCCGCATACTACTTGCACCCGGTTAAGCATTTCCTGCATTGCTTCTATACTCTCTGCAATGAGTACTGTATCATCTGCATATCGCAGGTTATTTATTGGAATTCCATTTATCGATAGGTCTTCTTTACTTCTCCCTTCAAGAGCTTCTTTGATTATTTGCTCTGCATAGATGTTGAATATTAGCGGAGATAGGAGGCATCCTTGTCTAACTACTCTTTGTATAGTAAAGTTTTAAGATGAAACGAAGGTCTTTGCACCCTTTAGGGAATGATTATTCTTTTTGAACAAGTGCGCTATGTGTTTCCGGGTAAAAACAGAAAAAATGTTGTGTACTCGAGTGACGCGGTACAACTATCTAGCAAAGTGGCTGTGGCCGGTTCAAGTTTGAGAGCGTTTTAGTAAAAGTGTTCAATAGGGATGGTAGTAATGAAAAAACTTTTTTTTGTAAGAAATTAATTGTTATATTTAACGTATGCTTATACTCAGAACGCCAACACTGCCAACACATTTACTTAGAGCTCATTCAGAGCGCTATCACCGCACTAGCACTCACACAGAGTTCTTTGGGAGACTTAATAACAATTGCGGACCGTTGGTAAAAAATGCCTGGGACGTTTTTGAGATAGTGCCATTTTAATGTTCTATTGGGTTGAAGTAGAATTGACTGTCGGACTGAGTTCTGGTTGTAGAGTAGTGCTTTGTTTTTCAAGAACGTAAAGTTGACAATATGATTTGCGGTACAGATCTGCGGTACTGCAGTCTAAAACGTGCCTGCAATTAGTGGAGCGGTTTGCCAAAGAGGATATGACTACAACTAGTATTTGCAAGTCAATTAATAGAGAAAACGCAATAATAAATAGTGTCAACAACTTTGGCCAATAATCTCTTATGTTGCAAGACTCAGGCTATACACCAGATGATAAAGAAACTACCCAACATCACGACCTCAATAATGACCTTTGTAATTAATACGTCTACAACCTCAACTGTAACACTAACAACCACCGCTAGCTATTACCTGGAGCACCCAATTGACCAATTTATACCATTCCGGCACTTTGATGTCATCTACTCTCACATTATAGAAAACAACATGGACACCAACGCCTAAAACGGCGGCAAATTTTTTCATTAATGGTACAAATTTTGGATAATGACAAAGCACCAGGCGTTTATGTAACCATCCAGCCGACTCCTAAACTTCTTGACCACAGCACTGCAGCTAAGTATCACTTTACCCTTCAACTCTTTTCAAAAAATTACAAGGTCCTAAAACCTTTTACAATGCCTTAGCCTTTGTAAATGAAGCCATTATTTTGATCAAAATCTTCAAAAATACTGCCTACCTCACTTTGCATATTACCAACCTGGATAAGTACAGCCATATTACTAATGGCTTAGAAACACTTGTGTTTTTTTTTTTTTTTTGGGTTAAGGAGGGGAATTTTCTTAAAGACTTGGCAAGTGTTGGATTCATCCTCACAGACGCCTACTAACTAAACCCCCCCTAAGTGACTGCCATATGGAAGTTTGCGCTTTACGGGCGTAATTACCTTCCCAACTAACTTTCCTGCTGGCTTTGGGTGCAGCCCTTGGAGGGGCGGTGGTCTGCTAAAGTTTAGCAGGTGCCTTACTGTGGGCCTTGCCAAATCGACTAGCACGCAGTTTGACATAAACTGGGCAGCTTTTGTAGCTGGCAGTGTGCGACCCACAGCACCCGGCGCACGTAGCTACGTGTCCGGACTCTTTAGAAAAAGCGCAGGCAGAGCTTTGTTGAGCCCCGGAGCACTTAACACACACATATGGTGCGTTGCATCAAGATGCCGTGTGACCAAACCGCTGGCAACGATAGCATTGTGCAATTTCTGCGGTCTTGCGTTTGTACTCAACTGTACAACGAAGCCCGCAAATCTCATTGAGAAAGAATATCTTCTTATTTTTGGCTCCCTGGGGAAGCTGAACGTAAAGCATTGGAAAGGATTTCCCGTTCCTTCCCATGCGAGTTACGGAAGAAAGTTCAAACCCCCAAACGATGAGCTCGGCTTGTACCACATCTGTCATGATATAATCGGCATTGTTCAAAATAACGTATTTTAGGGTCTTTTCAGCCTCTGTTTGAAAAGTGTAGTACACCACATTAGCGGCAGTGCAGTGGTCAATGACAGCACGAAAATCGTTTGAAGTGCAAGGATGCAAACGGATGCCATCCATTACGTTTACCGCTTTATCAATATTGATATTGATAGACTTGCGGGCAGCGACGTTGCTTTCTGTTTCCATCTGCTCTTCATCAGATGGACTGGAGTCGATCGGATTCTCGGCCGGCCTCTTGAAGGAGACCTGGACCTGGGGATTTGGTGTTTTGGAGACTTTGGTGACCTGGAGCTGGGGCTCGGCTGGGGTCGTTGCCGGGATTTCTGCGGAGATGGCTGGCAGTGTGAGCTTCTTTGTCTCTTTCGAGATGTCTTCATGGAGGGTCTGGAAGGTAGAACCAAGATTGTATTTGGCCTTCTGATTTGTCCTTGACCATCTTCACCAGACGCTTTGATGTAATCAGTCATCTTCTGGACCTCTATGAGCAGTATGGAAAGTACCTCACTGTCAGAGAGGTCGGAGTCCATGCTGACAAATTACGGTTGAGTTAGTTAAATATTAAATATTGGATATTCAATAAATAAATAAAAGAGTGGATAATTGATTGAACGACCAGTTCAATCAATTATCCGGATTTGGTGCAATTAAAATTGCAGTTGTGGTCGTATCTGGAGCTTTTCAAATCGATGTTCACTCGGCGGCGGACAGGACTCGACTTTTTTTAAATACAGAAAAAAGAATAATGCGGAAGACTTTTCAACCAAGTCAATCCGATCGCCCAACACTAACCTCAGTCTAGTCTTTCTCAACAAAAAACTTCTAGAAAACAATCAAAAACAAAAAAATTAAAAAAAGTTTCTAAAGACCATTGCGACCAACAAAGAATGCAAACTGACCAAACAAGACCAGTGATTAATCAAAAATCACTGGTGTTGCCTGCAATAGTATAAAAAGAAGACAAAAAATAACAAAGCCAACAAACTCCAGAAGAAAAAATATTGAAAAAGATGGAAGCCGATCAAAAAAGATGGAAAAAAGTGCAAACCGACTAATTCAAACAAAAAGACCGCAGGCCAGCACCAAGAAGAAAAAAAAGTACATGTATAGCAACAAAGCCAATAAAACTCTGCCAGAAAAAAGGTCAACATTAAGACTATGAACGTGTCATTTTTAAAAAGACAGGACTAGCAAAACTTTAACTACTACTCCAGAAGAAAAAACCCAAAACTAATGTAACCATAATTTTTTTGCCACAAATTAATTAAAGTCGACAAACACCAAAGAAAAAAAAAAGTATACCGTCCAAATCAAATTAGCAATTGACTACAAATTGCTAACAAGCTAAGTTGCAAAGGCAGATGGCAAAGAAAAAAAATACTGGTCAAATGGTCGTACTACTTGCCAAAAGAAAGAAGAAAGTCTTGACTACAAACTTAGATGACTGCAAAACCGATGTAATCATAAATGCTTTACTACAAAAGTTTTGCGATAAATTGGCTACTATGGCCATCTTGAAAAAAATACGGCCAACCATCTCTGAGACTTGATTTTCACCTCTAACACATTATGCCAAGATTTGATATTTTGTCAATCAATTAAAAGTATTCTTGCAATTTTAATTTTTTTTAGACGTTTAATAATTATTAACATATTTCAAACATGTTTCATACAAACTGCAAATAATAAAAAAAACTAAATCTATTTAAAAAAAGCTTAATGTAGCTTGCAAAATTGTTGTAATTTAACCTATATTAAAATCTCATAAATATAAAAAAAATGTAGTTTACTTTAAATGCATCTTGCTGAATTTTGATGTAACATTAAAAAATATTTATTGCTTTTTAATAGTTTATTCCTATTTTTTATTAAAGTTATTATTATAACAAACAACCAGAAAATTACATATTTAAAAAACAAATATAATTTCAAATAAATTTTCAAAATTATACAACTATTCTTTGATGCAATAACTTTTTATATATGCACAGACTTTTCTGTTTTACAATGGAGACAATACGAATTGTTGAAAAAATATTGTAATTGTTTAGTGCAATGTCTATAATTATAAAAAAAAACATGAATGAATGAAGAACTAGACTGTCTCTTGCATTGTTATGTCGTTGTGATATAAAACAATTAAAATAATGTTGGCAAACGCATCTTGCTAATTACACTTTTACATCTGTCGAAATTTGTTGCGATTTGCATAATTTATTTTAAATTGTAATTATAAATATAAAAAAATTTAATTTGTAGAATAGTTTGTACATAGAAAATTAATATTATTTATTAAAATCAGTGCTTTTGCAGTACTAGCAAAATGTTTACTGAAGGATTGTTTCACTTGTTTGAATACTCGCATGTGATTTGAGACGAGAATACTTGTTCTCAAAATAAGAAACCTCTTACATATTTTAGTTTATAGCTAGATAATAATTAAAAATAAATACCTGTTGTTATTTATTATTGTTGTTATTATTATTTATGTATAGCAAAGTATGACAAAAATTAATATTAATATATTTTTCCAGTCTTACTGATAGTAGACACTTTAAATATGCAATGTATGTATGCTTTATTTTTAGCGCGACACTTATAAATTTTCATATTTCCGTTTTGAAACACAATATTATGTTAAAATATGCACGTGATGCAGATTGCACTTAAAAAATATTGATTGCGCCACGAAAAACGATAACGCCTGCATATTTTTTCGAAACAAAACGTCCTCGTTGAAAATTTAAAAAAATGCGTACCACCTGTGTAATTGTAGACGCATAATTTAAATTGCAAAATGTACATATTCTTTTACAATGTTTTAAATCAATTATATAAAAAAAAAAATTGATTGACCGTGTGTAATGTGTAATTCCGAATAATATAGTTTGCGCGATTAAAGTGGCACGCTTATAATAAATATAGTGATATCTGCTTTAGTTGGCGAAGTGAAACGATTCGATGAACCGTATCGGGTAGGCATAGACTGAAATTTCAAAAGCAACTTGTCAAGTGTCAGGGAACAGACGAAGAGGGAAGAGCCGTTTGCGGGACGGAGAAAGAAAACTTGAACGGAGGCAAAATTCAGGTAACATGCCGAGACCAGGTAGATACTACACACACATATTATAAAAGCCGAGCACAAAAACTTATATACATTCTTATACTAGCATGGAATAGGATGGATGAAGAAGCTTTGTTTGTTATAGAATGGTGGAGAGAACATTTTTGTCAAGATTTTATAATTTTATATACATATAAGTTTTATAATTAATCACTGGCTTAAAACATAATTATAATATTTAGTTTATTATATCAAACATTAAAAAAAAAACAATTGAATTTCAAGCACTCATTGCAACTGAAGATTTAAGCAGCATTATTTGAACTTGGAAAATATTTTTGCTTGTCTATAATCCGGTTGAAAAGTTTATAAAAATTGGTATTTGTTTTTTATTTCTCGTTTGTACAAAAAAGAATAAATCTTAACATTCTGCCGATGTTGTCATTGATTAATTTTGTATCGAGAATAATACAAATATATTTTCTTTGAATACAGTTTTATTTAATTTTTTTGTTGAAACTTGATTCAAAAAATATAGCAAACATTTTCACATCACTTGCATCTGAAATTGGTCCTGAAGTTTATTGTTTGTCAAGTTTTTGAGCAATTATGGTGTTTATTAATTCAAGACATTAATCTAATAGTTACAAAAGTGTGGGTGGATACTAGACCTCGTTGGTATCTACTACGTCTTCATTCTCACAATTAACGGTTTTGATAGTACACATATTTGTGTTTGCAGGTAGATAAAGGCAACTGAGAGGTGGTAACACAAACAAAAAAGTTTTTTTCTTTAATAATTCGTTACCAAATAAACCTCTATTCACCTCATGTTCATTTTTTTGTTCTCAAAGCTTGGTAAATGAGCTATTTCTTTTTTTAATTTTTGGAATATGTCATCTTATATCTCTCATCTGCTGCACAACAAAGAGCAATGTTTTAAATATGTTTTTTGTGCAATAATATTGATAGTGCAGAAAAGTTATTATTTTTTTTTTTTGGCTTAGAAATGGAATTTTCTAAAGACATGAATGCTTAGAAGTTTAAGACCAAACCCCGCTTGATAAATAGTTGAGAAGTTTAGGTTGTAGGATATTATTATAAGTACTTCAATGTGTTGTAGTAGTGGAGGAATCCCGAGGTTGGTCCAAATTTCTCTGTTTTGAACAAACCATGGAGCATCCGCAAAGTTTTACTTTGCTACTTTGCAAAGCCTTGAAACGACTGAGGTCCTAGTTTTCCAAATAAGGGACGCATAAGTGATCATAGGTCTAATGAAAATTGAAAGAAGCAGTTTTTTTTGTTTTATTGAGAATAGTTTTTTATCAAAGAATAACTCCAAATATTTGGCAGTATGCGTATACGTAGCTTAAGTAGATGTTCTTATAAGGACTTTGCTTTTTTTTAATTTACTTTGACTTACCAGTAGTTCAATCAATTTTCTAGATTGGTGGTGGCTTTTTGTAGCCTTATGTATAGAGAAGTGCTGTGTTGTCAGCATATTAAGCTATTTTACTCTCGTGCATGTTTTCTAAAAGCATGTCAGCCTCAATCAGGTTAAATAGCTTAGACGAGAAAATGGAGCTTAAGAAACTTTTTCCGTAATCTGCCGTGAAGTAGAAATGTGGTTTATTAGCTTTACTGTCAAACTTCTGCAATTTAGAAACAAAACTTTTAGCTTTAAAAGACGCAGAGGGAAGTTTTGTCTGATCAGTTTTAGGAGAAAACCTTTATACCAGACCTTGTCAAAGGCTTTAGCGACTTTGATAAAAACCACTTTTGTAGATTTTTTTGTCTAAATTCTTCAATTATGTTGCCCGACACTCGGTTTAGTTGTTAAACACTAGAGTGGCCTTATCTGAACCTATATTGATGGGAGTGGAGAAGATTATTAGTTTTATTGTAATCTTGAATTTTGTTCAAGATCACCTTTTCTATGACCTTACTTAAGGTGCATAGAAGACTTATTGACCGTTAGTTTTGGGAAAACTTCTGATATTTATCAAGTTTATGTATGTTTATTACAAGGGTGCCTTTCCATTCTGTAGTAAAAGTATCTAGTTCTAAGAATCGCATTAGCAATATTAGCAAACGCAATTATTGCTTTATTTAAGAACGATTTTGAAGCTCCGTTTGTTATTTTATCGGAGTCGAGAACAAACCAAGAATTGAGTTTTTTATGGGCTTTATAAGTTTTTTCCGAAGCTTGTTGGATTTGATTAGTAAGTAGTGCTACGGCTCTTTTGATGTCCTCAACCGTTCTTACTCAGGCAGCCAATGCATTAGAAGAGAATTCAATCCGTATAGATTACAATTTTTTCCCTTCCCGGTTGATCACTTTCTGTAGAGCTCCAGTAGTACTGGGTTGTGGTCAGAGCTAAGGCCATTGATTGTCAAAACTTTGGCTTGAAAAATGGTCTGCAGAGCTGTAGAAAGTGGGTTCATTTGGATCCAGTACTTGTAAACCGAGCTGCTCCACGATTAGTCAGTCTGATATAAGCAGATGCAATTGATTGTACTTGGACCTATCCTAGACACAGTTACTATTTTCGCATTTGTTTCAAGCAAGATCATGTTGGGTGTATCCACTTTAGAGTGGTCTAATGATCTTTTTGTAAAAATCCGAGTTCCACGCATTATGGGTACCACTGATGTTTCTAAATAGGTTAAGGTAATAGGAAAGCGTTTGAGTGGGTTTGTAGTTTGACTCAGACACTAGCATAATGTTCAAAAAAGAACTCTTCTACTTTGCTTATTTTTTCTGTAATATTGTGGGCGTAGAAGTTTTATTTAAAATTTATTCATTGCCGGCTCGTACTCGGTTGCCGGACTACCAATTTTAATGGTTTTTCTATGCGATGTCATCCTCTTAATGTAAGCATGGCATCCCTTGAAGAATGTGGGCTTAAACATAAGGCACAATTTGATGGTGTGTCATACACTATATACACATCAGTCATCATGGAATACCATCGCTCCTTTTTTTAAGTTTCACAGTGATCTCAAATTGTCTATGATTTACGCACTTTTAGCTTTCTATAGAAGTTGTAAAAAACAAATACATCTGTTTCCCATTCTATGGACATTCGTAGGTGAATATTGTAGAAATTTGAGGGCTAAGCCTACGTCTTTCTCGGTAAAGTAATCTGGAAGTTTTTAAATAACCACCTTGAGGCAACGCTTATCTGCGGTCAACCAAGTATAGAAGTTTTTTTTTAACCTAACATAACCTAACCTTTTTGTTTTTTTTTGGAAAGAGTATAATCTTCAGCTTGGGATATATCTGTGTTTACTCCACCCCGGAATTGCATTAAAGCATTACTTCGGGGTAGAGAATCCCGGACAGAAGTTAATCTTTTCTGCCTAAAAAAAAACAGCTACTGGCCCACCCCAGGCAAAACCACCACCCACCATTCTTGTACCGGAGCAAGCTCCTTCTTTTCCTCTTCCTTTTTTTGGAGAATAATCCCTATCATAGTGGACACATCATCCCAGCCGGCCTGAGACGCCATCATTGTTTCCACCATGTTGTCAGAGTTCTCGCTTGCTCCGCCCATTTTCACAGTCATTTTCTCCCTCACTTCCGTCCAACGTTTGCAACAAAACATGATGTGCTCAACCGTGTCCCGCTGCCCGCAATATAAACATTTGTCGCTCTTGCACACTTTGACCCACTGCAGATACGCCCGGAAACAACCGTGTCCCGTTAATACCTGCGTGAAGTAGTAGTTTACCACGCCGTAACCCCTGCCAACCCACCGCTTCACGTTTACAATAAGCCGCCTTGACCACCCGAGTTCACTACCACCTCCACTCAACTCACAATCTTCCCAGCTTATCTGCCATTTTCTTCACACCCATTCATCCCCTTCGCTCCTCGAGAGACGCCCATCCCACACTTCCGTCTTTATACGGATTACAAAGTATAGTGGCCTTGTTCCCGCAACCACCAGAAGAACTGCAGTCGACGCCGTCCTGTAGGCGCTGCAAATCTTCTGGCAGCACCTCCTCTGAGTTTGCAAGACCCACTCCGTTTGCCTCTCGTTGCTGCGCAAGGTGTCCCCCCATATTTCTGCACCGTACAGCACTATGAAACAACCAAACACAGCAGGCGCCTGTAGGAAGCCCTTGCTTCCCCTAGATTCGGCATTAGACCCGGCAACAACCGAGCCGCCTTCTCTCCTCTCATGCACACCTCCCGCACCTGCCCGCCCCATGCCATGTTGCTGGACAGTACAACCCCTAGGTAGTTTAGCTTCTTCTTAGACCTGACGGTAGTCCCCGTAACATTTATTTGAACTTGTGGTACCCTCCTTGAGCACGAAAGTACCACAAGCTTTGTTTTTTCTGGCGCCAGTTTCAGCCCTAGCTCGCTCATCTTCAACTCTATTAACTTAACGGCGTAGTTACCAGCCTCTTCTACTTTGAGTCTAGAGCGCTTTGTTACCACTACCGCCAGATCGTCCGCGTATGTCACTACCTTTACCCCCTTTGGCATCTTCAGGCTCACCACGCTGTCATACAGAACGTTCCACAGCGTGGGTCCAAGAACCGACCCCTGTGGCACACCCCCCGACAGTTTAACCTCTTCTCTCTGCCCTCCCTTGCTAAGCAACAAAATCCTACCCCACAGGTAACTGTTGATTAGATTCAGCAGGTAGCCTGGTACCCCCTGTTTTCCAGCGCCCCCATTCGCAGTGTTGAAGGCGTTCATCACGTCCAAGGTGATTAACACGCACGCTTTTCTGTGCGTGTAGCTAAAACGTTTTGCAGCTACTACCGTTGCCTTCACCTCCGCGAGCGCGTTCAGGGTTGAAAAACCCTTCCTAAAACCGTACTGGCGCTCGCAGAGGGCCGCGTCATCTTGTAGCACCTTCAAAAGCCTTCTCACCACCAGATGTTCGAGGATTTTTTCCCCCACGTCCAGGAGACATATTGGACGATATGCCCTAGCCCCCGTACTCCCTTTCCCCTTATTCTTTCACACTTCCGGAAAATTTTCTTCGACCAGGCACCGATTGTAAACTTTTAGTCAGGTTTCAGCGCACCGTCCGATTAGGGCTTTGACGAGTTCTGTAGGGAACTCGTCAGGCCCCGGTGCTTTCCTTGGTCTGATCTTTGCCGTGGCCTCCAGAAGCTCTCCTTCCGCATAGAGTCGGACGTCCCCAGCCTCAACTGGCCACCTCCTGAAAACCCTCCCACTTGCGCTGGAAAAAGTTCCTCTACTACCGCTCTCTGAACCGCTGTATCCACCTTCGGCGGTTTCCTACCCACTTTCCCCATCACTATTTTAAAACCCCTGCCCCAGATGTCCTCATCAACCTCGTTGAAAAGGAGCTTCCATTTTCCCTTCTTGGTCGACTTGATGAGCCCCGCCAACCTTTTCATTAACTCTTTATACTCCCCGACTAAACCCACGTTACTTCTTCCCCAGGCGTTGGCTCTTGTCAGCGCTCTACAAGCCCTGTTGTCTCCGCAATCTCCTCATTTCACCAGTATTTTGGACGTCTTCCGATTTGACGCCCCTTTCTGGTGAAATGAAGATCGCAGAGATGCTTTATGCTCTTGCACAGCTGAGCCGCGTTTTCCCCTTCCCCAACCTAACCTAACCTAACCTAACCTAACCTAACTTAACCACTTGAGGCAACGCTTATCTGCGGTCAACCAAGTACAAAAGTTTTTTTTTAATCGCTTTCCTGTCGCAGAAAGATAGACGATATTATTATTGTTGAAATATTAGGAAAATTCCGGAAATTTGTGTTTGTTTACTAGCACTTTTACCGGGGAGCAAAACTTAAAAGTTACGTCTGAGTGAGGTCAAAGTCAAAACGGTAGGTTTGAACCACACCTTGGTAAAATCTTTCTCCGTTTAGACGGGAGCGGCGCTTTTTTGAGGGGTTTTTGTGCATTTTGGCCTGAAAGAGTGTTCTTTTAGCTTTTAATGGCTTTCAGTCTACAGATGCTAAAAGCATCCAAGAGGTGGCAGAAAGCCCATTAATTAATTTTATTGGTATTGACTCACTTCTTAACTTTTTTTCTTTCTCTGGACTATCTGGTATTTCTCGTTGTCTTTGGGGGCTTTTTGGTGGGAGAGAATGTTACCTGGTTTATTGCGGCGGTTTAAATGTTGAGCTCTGCTGTGACGACCTGAGAGATGGGAGTTGGTAAAAAGTAAACAGGGTTGGTAGCACCAAACAAAACTATAAATTTTTCCAAAATTAACCAGATCTACAGTCAGCTATAGGAACAATAAACTTCATCTCACCTATAGAACTTCAAAACAAGCAGTCAAGTGGTTTGAGAAACTGATAGTAGACAAATTGGAGGTCACCACCACTTCTATTGACATCGAGACTTTTAATACTTGCAGAGAAGAGAAACTTCCTATTCTAATCTCAAACATTTTATGACACCTCAAGAACATTTTGTGACGCTTATGAACGATTAGAAACATTATATGACTTTTATGAAAGTTTATAAACATTTTATAACGTTTCTAACAGGCCACAGATATATTATAATGTCTATAACACTCACAAACATTTTATAACGTTAAAAACTTTTGATGACATCTATGACAAACGTTTATAAACATTTGTAACACAAACATTTTATGACGTTTATAATATTACATAAACATTTTATGACGGTTTAAAAAAAATTTATAACATTTATAACAGCTCAGAAATAATTATTGAATTATTTATTGTTTACAAACATTTTATAACGATTGTGTCATTTTACAAACATTTTATGGCTTTTATGATAGTTCATAAACAATTATTGACAGTTTACAAAAAAATTACGACATTTTTGATATCTCACGGACATTTTATGACGTTTATATCATCTCACAAGCATTTTATGACTGCGCAAGAACATTTTGTGACGTTTATGACAGCTTACGGACATTTTATGACGTTCATATCATCTCACAAGCATTTTATGACCGCGCAAGAACATTTTGAGACGTTTATGACAGCTTACGGATATTTTATGACGTTTATGATATAAAATTTATTAAAAACATTTATGACAATTATGACACAAAACAATTATTGATTGCTCACAAGCATTTTATAACGTTTATGATAGTTTAAATACATTTTATGGCGTTTACGATAGTTTAGAAACAGATATTTAAAACTCACAAACATTTTATGACGTTCCTGATAGTTAACGGACATTTTATGTCGTTTATAACATCTCAGAAACATTTTATGATCACTCAAGAACGTTTTATGACAGCTCACGAGTGCTTTATGACGTTTATGATATCTCTTAAACATTTTATGACAGTTCAAGAATATTTTATAACGTTAATGTGAGCTCAGAAACAATTAATAACATTTCAAACATTTTATGACGTTCACAAACATGTTGTGACATTTATAACAATTTTGAAACAATTTATAGCGTTTATGACTTAAACTGGGGTACTCGCTTACCCACCCAATTGTTTGTCGTCGAGAAGTTGGAAGGTTTCCTTATCTGGAAGCGTTAAAAGTTTTTATGTCGAATGAGGTAATGGTGATATTTAATCTTTTAATGACGGATGCTTAGGTGAGTAGATTACTTCAGATCATAAGGTTGGACGGATGGTTTAAACTAGGGCAGAACATACACTGTCATTCTGTCATGAATATTTATTGGGCTACTGCCTTCTTACGATAAAAAGCTTATGACGTTTTTGTGTTTCAGTTGCAAATTATGTTTACTACTTTATACCAAAAACAACAAATAATTTTTGTTTGGTTCCAAATTTGGAAAAATTGGAAAAAAACTTGACACAAATTTTTGTAATAGCATATTATTTTTATAGCTAGGAAGATAACATAAAAAACTTGTACAGCAATATTTAAAAATATTATTCTAAAACTTAAAAATGTACCCAGATTGTTCCTGGTTTAGTTTAGTTTCATTTCTAATTGTTGTAGCATTTGTAAAACAGATTCAAATAAACTAACTTTTCATACTAGTTTAAACAAATTACATTTTAATTTATATACTTTTTGTTGAATATTGTCTGAGTATTCTTTTATAATTCTTTCCATTTTATAGATTCAAGATATTGCAAATCTCAACTATCGTAAGCTTGCAAGAAAAATAGGCCAACGACGTGAAACTAATGCATGAAAAAAAAAAAGCTATAAAAAACAGATACACGTTTCTGCATGAGTGATATTAAATTATGTACGTTTCTTAAGATGCATGCGATGCTGTTTTATTTTTATTTTAATTAATTATCCAGAAATATCAAAATTTGCATATCATGAATAAATAAGGAATTAAAACGGTCCGAGCAATAAATAGTTATTTTTCCGTCGGTAAATCACTTGGAAAAAATATGTTAATGATGAGACGTTACGTAATTTGTGGAATCAAAACAAAGTGCAATTTTTGGATATGTTAAGTAATTGCTTAATCATAAATAATAAACAATTTAATTAGCCAGCATATTTATTGTTTTATTTTAGAATTATATTTGTTATGCTAAAAATTAATCACGTTTAGTACATACTAATATACAATAAAATAAAATTTCTTTTAGCGCTACCAACAAAGCTGCTGCAATAGCACTTGTGCTTCACCGGCTCTTTAGTGATAACCGTATCACTAAAATCAAGTAGGACGCCAAGGGGACGTTCTTGATGTGGCTATTAAACAAGAACGTCAACTTTTAATAATGCATTTGAGTAATAAAGGACTTAAGCTCCGACCATCTCCCAATCTTGCTGGAGCTCTTTGGAAAGGGGGAACCCGGGGAGAGAGGAAAATTTGTCCTTTGCACGGATTCGCCTCTCACAATCTCTAGAAGAGAGTAAGAACGGTCGCGAACATCGATAAGACCGTCAAACTTTTTACGCGTTAAATCCAACAGGCCTTGGGAAAGGCCTCTAAAACCCTTCAGGTTTGCGCCGATAATTCTCTAGGGTTATTTCGGGACGTGAAAAACCTAATCCGTAGACGTATTGCTGCTAGCGAATTTTGGCAGCGGCACCGCAACCCCTTAGGTCGCCTGACTTTAAACTTCTTTCACGGAGAAATGAGGACAGCCATAAAAAATTGTGTTTGCAAAATACTTTAAAATCTTTCACAGAAGACGACTATCCAATGTGGAAGATCCCTAAAATTATAAGGAACAGGCCGGTCCCCAAAAATGAGGTACAATATACTATTGAAGGAAAGGCCAAAGTTTTTGCTGGAACTGCAATGCTCTTCCCTCGACCACCAAGAACACTGATATAGAGCACGCCAAAAGGGTTCTCAAATCCAAAAAATAATCAACCGATGTAAAACACGGTCTGCTCCTGGCTTTGACGGAATTCCGAATAGAGCACTCAAATAGTTTTGGCATAAGGCAATAATGACGCTCACCAAAATTGCTAATGCGATTTTTCTAACCGGGCACTTTTCTACGGTTTGGAAAAGCTTACTCGTACTTAATATCCCAAAACCTGGAAAAGACCGGTAGTTTCTTCAAAACTACCTAATAGCTTACTATGCACCTTGAGCAAAGTCATAGAAAAAGTTATCTTGGATATAACTCAAGATCATGTAAAACCAAATAATTTGCTTTCTGCTCATCAACTCGGGTTTCCATAAACATACTAAGCCGTCTACCAACTAAAGCGAGTAACATCGTTAAGAGGTTTTATATCACGGCGGGGGTTTCTCAAGGCTCTATTTTTTTTCAATCCTTTTTAACCTCTTCTCCTCTGCAGACATGTTTTTAGAATAGAAGCATGGGGTTAAAATGGTGCAATACGCTGTGTCGTCTGCGCTTCTTTACACTTTAAAGTCACTAATGGTGGTTACAACAAGGCTGCAAGAAACTACCAATGGATCAGGAGAAAAGTAAAGCTGTTCTCTTTGCATGACGACGGATCACCACTCATGAAAACGTCCGTTTTGATGACGTTCCCATACCATGGTTCGATGCTGTCAAGTATCTGGGGATAACCTTTGACAAAAGGCTCACGTACAAGTTGCACGTGCAATCAATACTCAAGAATGGCAAAAAACTGTTTAGTTTCAATGATGCGGTGGAACAATAGTTTATCTCTCCAGAATAAAGTTTGATTATACAAGTCTACCAGCAGACCTATGATGACTTATGCATGCCCCATCTGGTGAACTGCCGCAAACTCGCTTTTCAAAGTTCTTCTAAAGCATAACTTTGCGGATGCTCTTTGGAACTTCGTGGTTTGCCCAAAATCGTAAAATCAAAGCGATCTCGAGATTTCTCCACTACGCCGACATGGCTCATTCCAATCCTAATCTGGCCCAAAACCAGAGTAAAAAAGTTTTGCGACATAAGCGTCCATTTAATCAACTAGTTAACTATACCTAGTTCCTAATCTATAATCAACCCTTAGCCTATAGGACGTCTCATCCTCCTCTTTAAAACTGGTTTTGCTTTCTTTCAGACAATTCACTGGGGGGGGGGGGGGGGGGGGGAGTTTAATAGGTAAGCACTTTTCTTCTGAGAGTGAATGCAACACTTTAAGTCTATGGTTTCTAAGCCACAAACAAAATTACTTGGTGAACGAGATAAACCATCTAACAGCGCAACTTCAAATCAAAACGCCACTATCAGCAAGGCTGTTATAGAAATTAAAATCTAAAAGCATATACCAGACACATTTGAAGTTAAACACAAAGTTTTAAAAAAGTTGAAAGGAAATTTAATACGACCGTTCAATCCATCCACATTGCTAAAACCGTAAGTACCGACTGCTACAAAGAAACTAACTGCTCCAGCTTGACAAATAAAATGTCACTTTAGAAACTGGACACTCACCAAAACCTAGAGAGCAACCAAGCGAAAACTTTTGTAGTTGAGCCCGGCCTAGTTATCTGCCTTCACACGTAAACCCGACATTGATTTATTAGAATAGAAGCCCAAACCATTGTACAACTGAGCAACTCCGGAAGAGGTAAAAGCTTGCCAGCGTCAACTAAATATCTAGACCCCTCATGACTATTTGCCCCTTATTACTATTTCCCCTCATTACTATTTTGGTTTCAAAAAGGTGTTTTTGGGCAAGAGGCGTTGCGGGCGAAGAGGTGGTGCCACCCGCAAAAATTTAACCCAAAAAAATTAAAACGACGAAAACCGGAACCCGGAAGCTTTTCCGGTTTTTCGGCAATGTGCAAAACCAATTTTTGCGTTTTATTGAATTATATCTGCTCCCGGTAAACAAAATCAGATTTTTTTTTCGGGACGTTTGCGGGAACTTTCTGTACGCCCTATTTTAGGTCCATCTTAGTCGTTTTTCTTTCCGACGCACCGTTTCCAAGATATCCGCAATTTTCCAGTCGCCGATCGGACCCTTTCAGCCGCTTTTTTGTCGGTCCGCATCTCTGGCGCCCGCACTCCAATCCCGACGCGACCAGTACCTTTTTCTTCCGGGAAGGACGGCGGAATCCGATTCCGGGCTTCAAATCTCAATCCCGCCCCCACGCTAAACACAGCGGCGTCGCCAAAAAAAAATTGGTTTGCAGGCGACGCGCAAACGTCCGTCGATTAGGAGGCAGGGCTCTTGAAATTCGCCGAACGGGAGGTTGGATTGACCGGTGGTTTTTGGCGTTGACTTCATTGCGGTTGTCTTCCTACGGGATAAAAATTTGAAGCCCAAAGGATCGCCGTTTTCCGGAAAAGGGAATCTCGCGATTGAATGGCCGTAATTTTTTTGTAGCCGGAGTTGAAAAACGGACGTTTTAATTTTTGGAACCGCCGTCTTTTCGCGCTTCTTTTAATGCGCAGCCCGGCTTTCTTACACCTCCGGACGCGGCGCGGCAATTTTTTGATAAAAAACTAAAAAAACGGCCGTAACTTTGCAGTTTTTGACCGCGCGGAGACAGGGTATACGGCAAAACGTTCCTCTCGGAAAGCACTTTTGGCCACTTTTCACCCCGTCCAGATCGGAGAGCGGCAACATCCCAAAGTATGCGTCCTAAGTGAAAAATTGCGTTTTGGCCGAGGGCCTAGAGCCGGTCCGACGCAAAAATACTTAAATAATCTTTGAAAGAAGAAAAATCCAAAATTGCAGTAGGCTGAAGCAATTTTTGAGTTCGATTTTTGTTTTCCACCCGCCGCCGCCCCCCGAAAGAAGTCTTTAAATGCCCACTTTGAGAGACCGCCGCCGGTCTCTTCGTTATTTCAACAAATCGCGACCAGTACCACTTGTGAGATCTGTCCTCAATCTTTTGATCACCCTTCTTACCGTTTATTGATATCTCCGCGCGTTAATTCGCTGCGAAGCGTCGAAGGTTGAATAAAGTGGGGTCGCGCAAAAGAATAGAAGTGTCCAGGGGTTGCACGTGGACAATCGCGCATAGTTTTATTCGAAAGAAGAAGAGACGGAGATTGTATTATCAAATTTTTGATTTTTTTTTTCTATTTTTTGCCGCATAACCGGCCGCGGTGCAAAGAGGGAACATTTTAGAGTTTTTTTGACTGCAAATTTGGATCCGCCGGACCGACTTCTTTCGAGAACTCGAGTTTCGTCGCGATCGGGCCTTCCGTTCTCCGTATTTTTGCGTTTAAGAGTGGCGTTGCGGGTGTAAAAAAACGCTAAAGGTGGGGTCGGGCAAAAAAAGAAATGTGGGAGTTTGACGCAAAAGATCGGGCTTGGTCTCGTTCAAAAGAAGAAGGATGGAAGCAAAGATTGTAAATCTTTTTTTTTTAATTTTGCCCACAACCCTTTTTACGATTTTTCAATTTGGTCGATTTTTCATTTCTTTTTTAGCCAAATATGAGACGGCGGCGGAGGCGGCAAACGTTTTAAGGTCGTTTCGATTTGGATTCGGATTCACCGCACAATTTTCCAGAAATCCAAGTTTCGTTTCAGTCGGACGTCGCCTTCTTCGGTTATTTGCGCTTTTGTGCGGACATTTGTCAATTTTAATGTAAAGTACATACAAGGAGAATTCTTATAAGATTTTTACGCAAATCTTTAAAACGGCCGTATAATTTTTACCTTTGCAAATATGGACACGGGGTTAAGTATTTAGTTTATTTTTGATTAAGCCAAATATTTATTTGAAATGAACAAATTCTTTACGCGCCGAGACAGTCATAGAGCGTAAAGTAATCTGCATACGCAATTACAGTTTCCTTTATTAGTAAAGAAAACTGCAATATTTTTTATTAATAAAGGAAACTGTAATAAACTATGTGAAGTAGTGAACACAACAACAGTTAACAACAACAACAATGTAAGTAACAGTATCTTAATTACAATAATTGCAATAAATTAATTACTATAAATAAGAAAACCTCTATTTTATTATTTTTAACAAATCTTTTAACAAATTTAAAGAAAAAAATTATTTAGAACTACAATATTGTTTGTGTGCTTAAATTATTGATTATTACAGGACTAACAATGATTATGTTTTCATCAATTTGAGGATTATTGCAGTAATAATCTTGCTTAAAATGAAGATTATTACAGGACTAAAGATGATTATGTTTGCATCAATTTGAGGATTATTGCAGTAATAATCTTGATTAAAATAAAGATTATTATTGTACTGAGGATGATTACGTTTACATCAATTTGAAGATTATTGCAGTAATAATCTTGTTTAAAATGAAGATTATTACAAGACTAAAGATGATTATGTTTGCATCAATTTGAGGTTTAATGCAGTAATAATCTTGACTGCAATAAAAATTATTATTGCACTAATGATGATTACGTTTGCATCAATTTGAGGATTATTGTAATAATCTTGTTTAAAATGAAGATTATTAGTGTACTGAGGATGATTAAGTTTGCATCAATTTGAGGATTATTGTAGAAATAATCTTGATTAAAATGAAGATTATTATTGTACTGAAAATGATTACGTTTGCATCAATTTGAGGATTAATGAAGTAAAAATTAAAAAAAAAAAAAATTAAAAAAAATTAAATTAAAACTTTTTCAATTTTTTTTGCAAATTTTTTGGTTAGCTAAAGTCAAGTCAATACTAGGTAGATACTATGCAATTTTGCAACGTCGTATCGTTAGTGCTAGAATTGTACGAAAAACGTTGAAATTTTTGGATATGTCCCAATAAAACCTTTGTAGAAAGTTCACTACAGACTACTATTTTTTTGTACATATTAATGATTGGAAGCTTTAAGAGTTAGGAAGAATTATTTCCGAAAGCAGTTCCGTAGAAAATAATCTGAACTTTTTAACCACATACACCAACAGAATATCCAATAATAAATCAAACAATTATTGCCTTTCAATTCGCAATTTGCATTTCATTGAACCACATATACAATACTTTTGCTTAAAAACAAAGAAACTGGACTGTTTTTGGAGGTTAGTTTCGCTTTTTATTTGTTAGTACTTGTTAGTTACTCTAATAAAAAAAATGTAATAGATTCCGGCTTTCTAAAAGTTTCAATATTTGATATTGTCTTTTTTCTGTACAGATTTTCGTAAATTATTATTTATTGTTGCTAAAATTAAATTAAAATTAGTTATTATAGCTGGAATATTTGTTATGCTTATTGCAATTAATATTTCCTATAATGTGAATAATGTTTGTAATAACTATTTTCATTACAAACTAAACCTGCAATATCATTACCGCCCACCATTAAAGCATCTCATAAACATTTCCAATCCATTCCCAAAAGAAAAAAAATCCTTTATCAATACATTCCTTATTTTTAACATTTTGCTAAACTCTTATCGCCATAATAATAAACCAGCATAACCTATGTGTGTGTGTTAGTGCAAGTCACGTGATCATTTTTATTTTTCATAAGATATCCTGTATCTGGTGCCCGTGTCTGGGCGACTTCACAATGCAGTGACATGTTCCAACCAACCAAACCAAACACTGAGCATCGCAACAAGCTACACATCTGAAAGCAGTAACTGACTAACTTGACTTGGAGTGTAGCGAGCGCGTCCCTCCGAGGCTTGCGTGTGTGGGTTCAGCTTTTTCTTGTTGCGAAAATATTTTTAAATTTGAGCCGAAGTTGTCGTGTATTTTTTTTCTCTTTGGTAGTTTTTCCAAAGCAATTCCACTAACGTAAATTAACAAGTAGGGGATTTTTTATTTATTTTATACTGAAATTTATTTAGTTGTAGTGAATTTTAATTAGTGGATGTGATTGCATTTTTTCAATGTAGGTTGTTAATTAATTGGTTTAATTATTGTTAAGAAAAATCAATGATTATGTAATTTAATAAATATTGATTGTAGGCAGAATTTTATGAAACTAATTCCAAGGTCTGCTGGTAATGTTAAGGCTTAAGGCAATTATAAAAACAAAAATCAAATAAGGTCAAGAATAATTAGATTTACAATTAAATTATATTACAAATTAAAATTGTGTCGCTGCAAAACAAACAAGTAAGAAAGTATAATGAGGAAGTTGGAAAAGAAGAAAATTCCAAGTCTATGACAAACTTTTTCAGTACGTGATAACATGTTCGGTAACTACTTAAATATTTTAAAGGCCAAAGAAATATCGAAGCGGCAACATCTTATCCCAACTATATATTGGCTAGGGGGCTTCTCCTCGTTCACTGCCTGTAGCATGCCATTGCTGGCAGCTGTAGACCATTTTAACACATGCCAGTCTCCGTGTTCCTGCTGCGTTCTTTACTAACTTGTGCCACTTATGAAGGCACCAGGAGTCGGCCAGCTGTACGCGACGTCATGATCCCATTCGTGAGTTCAATCCCACTACGCTGGCCGACCGCATAGTCCACTATAAGTTGTCGGCGTAACCAGACTACGAAACGAAATGCATTATACATTTTTTTTTTATAAAAAATATATATATATAAACCCATTCGAAAAAAGTATATGCTCGGATGACTTTTAAGTAAGAAATTTTATTATGAAAATGGGGTGAATTTTTCTATTGAATTCCAGGCGTATTGATCAATGCAAAAATTATATATGTCCGAGAATTTTAACATCAAATATTTTATCAAATTTTTTTACGGTCGCAAGAGATATTTATTTAATCGATCATTGACCTTAATAAAATTTTATAATTAAAATCAACTATCGGTAAAAAATGTAAATATAAAGTTAAAATAGTCTTAAAATTTTTCATCATATATTTTTAAGTTTAGAATTTGACCAAAACAGACAACTCTATTGGCATATCAATCAATTAATATTATACAAACTAATACAAAAATATCCTTTTCAGAAACTGCTTTTAGAAGTTGAAGACGAGGCTAAATGATCTAACAAAACAGATGAACAAAAACACCAACGTAGTAGTTCATGTATATAATCTATGTTTATAAAAATGAACCAATGTAGAACTCAGATTAAATTTTGAATGACATATTTCACTTTTAGAAAAAAATGATCTCTATTTATCCTTTTTATATTGTCTTTTTGTTTACCTTACTTATTGCAATGTTTTTTTTTTGTTGGATTTTAAGTACCCTTTTTTGTTTTAGTAGCATTTTAATTTTGGTTGATAGTTTTCTGCTATTCCGGCTATCTAGGCTTATGAGTTTTGGTACAGTGTTTTGTATTACTTTTTTGAATTTTCTATTGAGCGCATTTACATTTTTATCGGGTTGCATTACATGTTTTTTTTTAAATATTTTTGTACGTTTTCTCTCAGAATGTTTTGTGTCTCATTGCTTTTGTATAGTTTTAAATCTCTTTGCTTTTTCAAGTTGTTTGTTTACCTAACTTAACCTTTTTTTTTTAAATTTTTTTTTATTGTGGTATGGAGAAGCTCTACTAGCCTGTGTGTGGAGCTCTCATCCACTAAACCCCCTATCCAATTGGTGTGGTCTTTGTATTCTCGGAATCGCAAAGCATACCTTCAAGAATACACGCTCGGACGTTATCTCTATCGCCCTAGTTTGCCATTTCAACTTTGCTATCTCTCTTGGCACGTTACACACTTGTCGCTGTCTGTATGGTGGAATTTTTTTAAGTACGCTTTGAAGCATCCGTGTCCGCTCAGATGTTCACACAGGTAATAGTCGACAGATCCAAATTTCCTCGTTGTCCACGCAGGTAAGTTTTTAACCATTCTTTTTGTCCACGCCGCCTTTTCGGTATCCTGGTTCCATACTTTTTCTCATTTCATAATTGCTTTTTTTTTAATCCCCCTTTTAGTATGCTGATTTGTTTTATAATTCTTCTCTTTCAGCTTGGCTTGTAGATAGATCGGCATGACCGAAGCAATTACGAGAATGGCTTCCGTGGATACGCCAACTATTCTCAACGCCAGTCTTCTTTGGTGTATTTGGCGTATCTTAAGGTTTTCCTCCACACCTGGGCACCGTTTCAGTATTATCGAATGCGCCACACTTGCCAGTATCCTCCTCTTTCCTTCTGAAGGTCCTCTTTCTGTTGTTTTTGAAGATGAACTAGTTTTGATTGCTTCCATACCTTGGTAAATCTGCAATTCTGAAATTCCTGAATTATCACCCTTAGGATATCAGGTACGGCTTTAACTACTTCTTTAGCAATTTTGAGAGGTATCCGGTCTGGTCCCGGCGCTTTCTTGTCCTTTAGCTTTGCCGGTTCGGCTACTTCCATCTGCTTCTCATCTCCGAGCTGGACACCAATTTTATACCCCAGACCTCACACATCGTTTTCCACCTCATCTAGCAGCTTTTTCCAAAACTCTTTTTTTGCCGACATTATAGCCTTTTGTTTGCAATATTTCACTCTTTTTTAAGCGTGGTTAGGTGCTCAGACCACCAGTAAACAGCCCTGTTTAAATTGACTGTTGCTTTCCTCCTGAAGAATAAGTCCATCGCTCTTTTGATGGCTTTTATTAGGCCGTTGACGTTTGGGTTTTGCATTTGATTCAATTCTGTCCTTATCCTCTCACGGAATTTTGGAATTTGCTTTTCCGTTATTTTCCATCCCACGCTTGCCACTGGTTTTGATTTCTTGCTACTAGATTTGAGTGTGAAGTGTAGGCTGAGGTTTACTTCGTCACTTACCTTCCACTTGGAGATGCTTTCTGCGGTATGCTCACTACAGAGAGTCACGTCTATATGCGATTGTGCGATTGCGACTCTTTTCTTACAAAGGTCGGCTTGTTTCCAATGTTTGCTGCTATAAACTGATCCAGCCATCCAATCCAGAACCGTTTTGCCTCTGCTGTCATTGATGTTGGCACCCCATAGCATGATTTTGGCGTTCAAATCTCCGGCTACAATTACGTGCTTGCGTTGATGACCCCTGATGTTGATGTCTAGTCTGTGCAGGAAATTGTCAAAATCTTCCAGTGGCTTGTTGGGTGAGAAGTAGCATCCGTAGATGACGTATCCTCCTACCTTTATCCATGCAAAAACCTTCTCGATTAGGTTGTAGTCCTTTATCTCCAGACCTTTCTTGAGTAGCATGGCAACATCAGATTCCACGTCGGTTATCCACTTTGGGTTTCGGACCGCAGCTTTGTTTGGCTCCGCCAGTGTTCTGGACAGAAAGTTCATCGCCGCCTTGCCCCTTCCCAGATTACTCTGAAGCACCTTCAAAATTTATTTATCTGCACGCCTTTTGTCCTCGCTTAGCGTAGATATCTTTGTACCTTAGACATTTCATGCTTTCAGCCCTGTGTCTCTTCTTTTTGCACAGGTAACACTCCTCTTCATTTAGGCACTGTTTCCGGAGGTGTCCTGTCCTTCTACAGTTCCCTTCTTTTTTCCAATCCGCCTGCACTTGTAACACTGCGAGAGATCCACCATTTCCCTTGTCCTCCACTTGTTTCACTCCATGCCGACCCAAGTAGACAAGATCTTGAGCACATTCTAAGTCCGCCGTAACGTACGCATGCTTCATCCTCATTTTATTTGTTTTGTCCGCCAATGTTATTTTGCCGAAGCATTTGGTCCCCTCTCCCAGTTCTTCCATTACTTCCTCTTCCGTGGTGTGTTTGTCAATGTCCATCAACATGACGGTCGATTGTTTACTTCTAATCTCCACGTTCGCAATACTGCCTAGCTTCAGGTCAAGCAATTTTTTTTAAAATTTCTGTAGATTTGCCTCTTTTGCCCTTAATCTTTAACTGTGCGCTGCCATCTTCTGTCCTGGTGACACTGTCCACCAAAACTTCTTCAGCAACTTAGTTCTTCTATGTCACTTCGTCCTTAGGCTTGAGAATGATAGTTTCTACTTTTCTTTTTAACTCACTGGGATTGTCGCTACCTTTGTCGCTCTCCTTCTGGCCCTGCATGCCTAAATAGTTCCTCCAGTACATTCCTGTACGCCAGTGTATATGCGCCTCTTGTTACAGCGAACACCAGCTTCTTCTTCCCGTTCTCTCCAGCAGTATCCCTCACTCGTTCCAGTGATTTACGCAGGTCGTTGGTAAACTGTACCTGCTGGTCTCCCTTTTCTGTGGCAATTACAAAGATAAATATATCGCTTCTGCTGATTTTTCTATTACTAGATATGCAGCCGCTTTTTGTGATGCTGCATATCATGTCGCCAGGCACAAGTTTTCCTATTTCCAGAACTTCCTAGTTGCGGGTATTGCTCCATCCGCTTCCTCACAGAAGGGTTTCCGGGAAGGTCTTCTTTAGAGCTTCCCCTCTATCGTCTGCTCAATTCTGAGCAGCAGTTTAGTTTTGTCTTGAGACACAATTTTGGTTGTCTGCGTCTCCTTCTTGGTTGTGTCTTTTTGTTTCAACAGTTCTTCTGTTTATTTGTACTTCTTTGTAATGTTGTCCGTTTGTTGTTCTGTTTTAAGTAGTTCCAGTTTTAGTACAATAACTTCCTCTTTTAATTGTTGTATCTTGTTGTCCTTTCATTCTAACTCGTCTTTCTGACTCAAATCTGTCAGGAGTATTGCCTTCCTCGCTTGCTGTGGCACTAAGGTTTATGTCAAGAACCTCTTTGTCAATTTCTAGTTTGATTGCTACCTTTGTAGCTTTTACAATACTGTTTGCTACACCTTTAGATTTTGTAAAATCCAAGATTGAATGTCTCCTTACGGGCGATCTGATTACTTTACTTTTTTGGCCAAAAGCTTCTTTCAGTTCAAGGTCTTTCAAAATCTCAGTATCAATTACGTTATCATTGCTATGGTCGTTGGTTCATTGTTTGAATGTCCGTTTTTGTTGCCAGTATCTTTAGAGAGTCCCTTGGTTGCGCTGTTTTTGTCGTAATTCTTGCGATTGCTGGATGACGATCGATGTGTGCCCGCTTGTTCACACTTATCCTCGACCGCGGCTGAGGTAAGGGATACCGTAAACTTGTTCTGTACGTTGGTGTTTAACATGTTTAATTAATCGCGTTCCTTGCATTTTTTACCTCCTGCCAGGTTTGTCTTCGTTATCGATGATATCAATCCGGTTGAAGAAGAAAATTAAGGTGAATAAAAATAAAATGAAAAATAAATGAAAGATGTTTGGTTCCATAGTCTTCAATACCTAATAGCATCAGTTACCAAAAAGTAATCAAGATTAGATCGAAGAGTTTAGCCGAGAGAGGCCGATAGTTCAAAGTAGGAAAAGAAGAAGGAAAATGGTAGTCTCATTGCCGTGGCAAGGTTACCGTGTCCTTATCCCTTATTCGTCACCTGGGATGCGCTTAAAAGAGGTTTTACCTTCTCCTGCCTCTAAAATCTGGGGTCCAAGAACCTAACCTAACCTAACTTAACTATCTATGGTAGCTGCCTGTTGTAAATGAGTTCTATGTTTTGTACGATGTTTTTTGGGCTGTTAGAACAAAGTCTTATGGGTTTATTCATATTTATTTTTATTGGGTTTTTCCTTGAAGAAGGTGTTTGCTGCATAGACACGTTCTTGGCTTGGAAATTGCCAATTTGTACTTTGTTTTGTTTTCAATTATGCTCTGCTCTGTCTTTACTTCTTTGTCTTTGTGGAAACTTGTGGGTTTGATTAATGTGTTATTGTTTATATTTAGCGTGACATATATTATTTTATTTAAAGGAGCTATACTCATCTGTATGTTCTAGGTCAAGAGTTTATAAATCAAAAGCCTTACGTCACACACAGTGTCCTCATTTTTTTGTAGATTTTAGCTTTAGAAATTCTTCTGTTATTCTTCTTACTTCTGATATGCCTACAATGTCAGAGTTAATCTTGTCTAATTTGTATTCTAGTTCAGTTAAACTTATTAGACTCACATTCTCCAGTAATAAACCTTACTTCTCTGTCCTAGCCTATGTGGTTGATGTAAAACATTGCTGGCCATTTCCTAACATGGACTCTTTGCAAAAGAGGGCGCCGGGCAGGTACATTCAAGAGGAAAGTTTCCCTTAGTATTGAATACCTGGAAATTTAAGACCGCATGCATTATAAACTTTCTATGTAGAGATAGGATTTAAGGAGATGGTTGGTTAAGACGTCCTATAGGCTATGGAGTAGGATGTGGTGTTTGTCACTTTAGGTTTGGAATTGATTAACCGGTTGCATATAGGCGTAAACTTCTTTGTCTGGTTCAGAAAGATTAGAGTGAGCCGCAAGATTATTAAAATATTTTTTGAACAAAATTTGTATGTGATGACGTAACGCGGGAATGATATTGTTACAAATTTCTTTGTTTTAGACAAACTATGAGTATGCATTAAACTACGGTATGAAAACGTCGTTTAAGAAGACGTTCTCATGAGAGGTGGTTTGTTGCCGTATGAAGAGAACAGCTTTCTTTTTTTCTGGATTTACTTTGATTTGCCAGTCATTTAACAAGTCTTCGAGATTAGTAGTGGCTTTTTGTAGCTTCATATTGACTACTTTATGTGACTTTGAAGTATTGAGTAATGCTTGTCAGGATGTCAACTCCGTGCGTCTATCCTATAAGCATATCAACGACAAACAAATTAAATAGCAACAGGATAGAACCTTGATATGCAGTAAAGTATAAATGTGATTTAAAAGTTTGACTGTTTGAGTTCTGTAGTTTAGAATAAAGCTATCAGTTTTATAAGATGCAAAGAAAAGTTTTGTCTGGGTAGTTCTTAGAGAAGGCTTTTGTGCCAGACCTTATCAAAAACTGTAGTTTTTCTCTGATTGAAACCTTTGACTATGTGGTCACGCGGTTTAGTTTATCTGAACCAATATTGGTAAGCGGGAAGAAGATTATAAGCTTGTGTGTAGTCTTGGGTTATCTCCAAGATGAAGTATTTATTACAAGTAAGTCCAAACTACTGACTTTTTATTTTGTTATGGAGTGGCCTACCCACCCAAGTGGTTGTTATCAAGGAATTGGTAGTTTGACTTTTCTGCGGACATAAAAAGTCATATTATTACAAGAAAAGGTTGTGATGCAATCTTTTTATAACAAACACTTGGGTGGGTGGGTGGGGCACTTCAGTCCAAACTATTGTCTTGTTATTTTGTTATGAAGTGTCCCACCCACCCACCCAAATGTTTGATATCAAGAAATTGGTAGTTTAACTTCTTCTTTATCACAAGAAAAGGTCGAGATGCAATCTTTTGATAATAAACACTTAGGTGGGTGGGTGAGCCACTTCAGTCCAAACTACTGACTCGTTATTTTGTTATAAAAATAAGGAAACCTTGGATGGGTGAGTAGGCTCTTCTAGTCCAAACTAATGACTCGTTATTTTGTTATGGTAGTTTGACTTCTCTGCGGACGTCAGAAGTCATTTTATCACAAGAGAAGGTTGTGGTGCAATTTTTGATAACAAACATTTAGGTGAGTGGGCCACTTCAGTCTAAACTACTGTTATTTGGTTACGTAAGATCTGTAGGAAAATGCCCAGTTTGGAGAATTTGATTAGCAATGTTGGTAATTGCTATTATTGCTTTATGCAAAAATAATTTTAAGTTTTGTTTAGTTTTTTATTGGGACCAAAAGCAGACCGAGCTTTAAATTTTTTGATAATTATTTTCATTTAAAAGTTGAATGCTTTCCAGGAAGCCGTTGACGTCTTGGTTGACCTTTGACGTGCTTCAGATCAATGTCCTCAATCGTAGAGGAGTCTGTTCTGTTCCGTAAGGCTTTAGAGATTTTCTACATTGTTGTAATAAATTCCAAAGTATTTTTCTCGCACATTTTTTTGTGCAAACTGTAGAGCAAGTTTAAGATCTTGGCTACATTTTTTTGCAAATTAATGGCTTGGTAGCCCAGAATAATTCTAAAAGGTTATTGCGTCAAAACATGTTAGGTTTTAGAAGCCTTTTCCGTGGTTTAGTGGAACTAAGGTCATTGATTGTTTTTATTTTGACTTGAAAGTTGACGTCTTTGAGTATTCCTACGTCAAGACCGTTCCTATTTCAAAGCAAATCTCGACCAATGCCAAAGGTTTTTAAGCTGTTCCACGTTGAGTGCTTTAAATTAAAGTCTCCGGCAGTTATTGTGGAAAGAAGGTTTTTAAGAACTATATCAAAATCCGCCGTTTTGATAAAAAGTACCCAGCCCAGGCACGTTTACCACAAATACATTTGTTTCAAGCGTGATTGTTTTGGGGTATCTATTTTGGAGTAATTTAAAGATTGTTTTGCAAATATCACTGTTCCACGTCTCCAGTTTACCATCAAAGTTCCCAAGTACGTGAAGGAGTTTATAAATCTTAGCGATTGAGTGGGTTTACAGTTTAACTCAGACACTGATGTTAAAAAAAATCATTAAATTCTACCTGCAGGAGGGTCGTTATTGACGGAGTTGAAGTCTGAAACGGCAGACTTGTACCTCATTTTGGAATTAGCCGCTGATGGCTCTCTGGGTGCAGACGCTGAAAGCAATCGCTGATGGTCCGGTGTTAGGTTTAGTAACAAAAAAAACTTATCTTAGATTTTCTTGCGTTTTTGCTTTATTTGTACCGTCGTGAATCCCTCGATGGCCTTGGGGTTTTCTTTGGTGGCATTGGCAAAAGAAAAGATTGTTTTCTCTAGGACGGCGAGGTTCAGGATATCGGCGCCATTTGTGTCCACTTTAAGCACTTAGAGGTGAGTGGTAGAGTGTTTGTCTTTGTTTATTAACAAAATCCAAGTTTTGAGGACTTCCATCTTGTTGATGGATGCTGCTTTAACCGTTCAAGTTTTGGTTACAATAGGACTGGCCAGACTTAACCACTTAATCATTCTGAAGTGGATTTTTAAGTTGAGATTCTTATTACATAGTAGGGGGCGTAATTTGTTGAACTTGTGTGGTTTGTTTTACCCTACTCTTGATCCCTTGTTCGGGATCCCATCTGTCATTTACTAGATTGCATTTCAAGACTGCCGCTTGATTGAAGTTAGTCTAATTAACGTAGCTTTGCGTAACCTCAAGTTGTACCTGAAGGGATTAGACCAAGAAGTTTTACCATACACAATGTGGAATTGTTTGAGCAAAAAAAATTGTAGGTAATAGTAATAAATAGTCAACCGAATTCTACCACTAAGCACCCTCGTACATTTAAAAGCTAAACTGCGTCCGAAGACTAAACGACCATGGCTTATCGATATTCTACAACGTATAAAATAAGCTTCTACCAGCCGCGTCATTAGTTTTTTTTCTTCAATTTATTACTATATTTGAAAAATAATCGAAAACTCTAATTTTTCTGAAAAGATTTTATAAAAAAATAAATAATTAACACAATTTGTTATTCAAACATTTTGATTAACAGTAAACTTTCTTAAAATTCTATTGACCAAAAACCCTTGAAAAAAAGTCGCTTGAATGTGATATTTAATTATTTATCAAAGATTTTATTAAAATTTCTTAAATAATGAATAAATTGTTTAAAAGAAATGATGATATTATTATGCAATTGTTAACATATACTTTAAATCAAAAACTTATTTTCTTCATCATTATAAAAAACACAACAATGCAATCTAATTGAATAATGTATACCATCATTATTAAGCAACGCTGCACATACTTTTAACAAAATTAAAAAAAAGGCAAAGAACAAAAAAGTTGCAAGGACTTTGGCGAAGCATGTGAAACAATTCCCATGGAATTTTGCAACATCCGTTGTTACGCCACTGGAATGTAATATAATCGACCATATGTGTCGACTTAAAGAAGATCTAATGAGTAAGAGAGCACTCAATGATCCATTGACTATATTTTCAAGTAGCGTTTGGTCTCATTAAAAACGTATGAAGCTATTGGGGAAATATTTATAATTATTTATAAAAAAATACGACCTTCAATGTAGAATGTTTAAAATTCAAGGCGGCTGCAATGACACAGGTTTCTTCTCTTGTAAATATAATTAATGAGTTATTATAATAACATTTAAAAAATTTAAGCAATTATTAAATTGAAACAAAATAGTGATCTGATAACATGTTCGAATTATAAAATATGAAAATAGGTGGAGATTCAGTCGTTCGGAATTGGGTTTGTTTGTGAAATTCTAGAAATTAAGCTAATCAACTGCACTAAATTGTGATCTCATTACTTTGTGGCAATTAAAACTTTGGCTGCATGTATGCAAGTGCACGCACTTATAATAATGTTAATAAATATCAATTAGTGCGATAGCTTCCAGTGCAGGTGTATTAATAATTAGCTTCTCGTTTTGAACTGACCGAATTTTGACATTGCAACATATTATTATTATATATAGTGCAGTAGTAAAATACGCAACATGGTAATTTAATAAATTGATGCAGAAACGTATAGTGATGTTATTATGTACAGTTGGAAATCTTTTGGTTTTACAATTGTTAATAATACATCTTATTTTTTAATTATTGCTATTACATAATTTATTAATAATTTATTTCATACAAATCGCATAAAAATGATTCACATGAATAATCAATTTGATGATTCATTTATTATTCTTTATCATGTAACTAAAAATAAATATAGAATTGATTATTAGAATTATATCAGTTACAATGTCTTATTCAAATTGACTATTACTAGTTGCTTCTTTCAATTATTATTATGAAAACTTCAGAATTCTTTCTACTTCCTTTCCATATTTTTTACAATAAATTAATGTAACAATTATAATGTTCTGTTCTGCAATAAAAGTATTTTATTGTACATATATCATTTTTTATAACATTTGTTATTGTTGTCGGTTCTAAAATTATCATTTATATATCAAATTAATTACTGTGTTGCCGTTTTTGTCAGGTTTTTAAGAACACTCCGTGTGCATTTTCCACGCGCACGTTTTCATCAAATCGTAAAAGGATTATAATTGCACGTGGGCAATCCATAATTTCTCATTTCTTGGATAACATTCATTCTCAATGTCAACTACACATTGTGTTTTTATTTATAATATTGGTAAAATGTTTTTTTGTAATTATAAAATTAAACAAACTTTGATAAAATATTTTCTTATGGAATTTTTAAGCTATTAAATTATTATTGTATACAATTTAAATGCTGACGATAGCATATGCTACTTATGGTTTATTGGATAGCCAAAACGATGTAGTAAGCGGTCTTCTATAGTTCAAACAATAATTTTTCTAGTGGCTGTCAAAACTTGAATAGCTTTAACTTACTAGTGACACAAATCCATTAAGATAAGACTTAATTTGTATCTAAGGTCTTTGGTTATACTTTCTCATTTAAAATTCTGTGATGATTTTGAATAAGTGTGTTAGGAATGTTCAGTAACTTCAAATTACTAAACCTGCAAATGAGATTCTGAATCTGTTAGTGAAAAAAACTGTCTATATTATCTAAAACCACTCTTTTTTATGGTTTTCTTGATAAGTCTTCTTTTTTACAAATATTCTTAATAGGTTTTTTCTTATTCAGGGTTAGTGGTATGACCAGAAGTGGTTTTAATTTAGTGTAGATTATTAGTCATTTCTGATATGCTCTTAAAAGCTGCACAACTGCCTTTTGTTCAAGGGTGATGCATGTTCCTTTATTAGCATTGCTGATTTTTGTCGGCGCTAAGTTGATGACCTAGGTACTCGACTAAATCTTTAACAAACTTGCATCTTTGGTAGTGCAGTTGGTACTTTTGAAATCTCTCCAGGAATAAGTTGAGGTGCATCAGGTGTTTAAAAAAATCTTAAGATGTTGTCTGAGTACACCAGCACAATGTTTCCTATCAGGACCTAAAACATCAGTTTATAAAAAGTAGTTGGTACGTTTCTCAGCCCAAAGGGCATCACTTTGAAGTGATATGTACCACCGTCAGAGACAGCAAAAGCACATAAAAGGCTTTTGTTCATAGAAATTTGCCAGTACCCCGTCTTTAGATCTACCTATCTTACTGGAGACTTTGGTATTGCTGAAATTTTCCAACGTCTCTTGTATCTTGATTTTGTTCAAGGCACGGCAATTCACGCAGAATGGCGGTGCAACGTCCTTCTTTTTGATTATTACCACTGGGGCACAAAAGCTGCTTGTGCTTATTTCTGAGCGTTGTAATACAGAGTGCGGCAGGAAAACTTACTGATTTGAAAGGTCAATAAAAGAAAAAGCATTTCACATATTGATTTAATTCTTTTTTTATCGTATTGTACACATCTTAAATTTTTGTTTCAAGTGATTTTAAAAATGACATCGGACAAATGGCGGCCTTCATTAGCGATACACTGATCCACCCGCATTTTGAAGTTTTGTTCCACTCATTGAAGCATATTGACAGGAATGTTGGCGAATGTTGTCTTTCAGGTGTTGCACGACGGCCACAGTACGTCACGTCTCATGGAGATTTTTTTTTTTTCGTGGTGGTTTTAAATCTGCAGGACTCACTAACGACTTTTTGGTTTCTCTCAGTCAGCGTGAGCCACTTCAGACGCCCCAAGATAGTAGTTGGGCGACGAGGGTTTTCTACCCTCTAAAAAATCTCCACCCTTCTATGACGATAGTTTCTCTACCCTGGTAACCCAATTAACATCGGGGTAGATCGTCCGGATGTCCTCCTAGTTGTTCTAATTATTTATTTCTTCTGCGTTTCCTTTTCCTTTTCGGAACGGTCCTCTGACTCCATAACTACGATTGCTTCCTTGATGAAGCTGTGTATGTTCTTCCAGTTATCCTCGCTGCTCAACATTTTGCTAATAATGTTGCTAGCATCTAGCTTCCCAACATCCTCCTGCAGCCTTTCCCTTTCCATCCGCCACTTGTCGCACTGGAATACCACGTGTTCTGGTGTGTCCTCAAGTCCGCAATACCTGCAAAGATCTTCAGGTACGATTTTAAACCTTTTTAGGTATGCCCTAAAACAACCATGCCCACTTAGGAACTGCGTGAGGTGATAATCCACGCTACCGTGTGTCCTATCCGTCCAAGCCCCCAGGTCGTTAATTAAGATTTTGGTCCATCTCGCCTTGCCTGTATCCTTCGTCCAGTTATGCTGCCATTTGGCCAAAACCTCTTTTTTGATCACCTCTTTTTCAGCTTCCTTTTTCTTATAGGATCCTCTCCTTAGTTCTACCATGAATTCTACGGGCATTATGTTGGCTATCACCAGGATGACCTCTGTAGAGGTAGTTCGGTATCCGCTCGTGATTTTGCTGAGCTACCAGCATATTTCTGTACTTTTCCATCTTTAGGGCTGCCTCCCAGATCTGTGCATCGTAGAGCATGATTGAGTGTGCCACCATTGCAATCACCCTTCTTTTAGTGGAGGATGGGCCTTGTGTTCTCGGCATGATTTTGACCAAAACCGATGCTGCTTTAGCTGTTTTAGCCGTCACCTGCCTGATGTGCTCTTTCATTGTTAGGTTGTGGTCAAACCAGACCCCTAGATATTTTATCGCGGCTTTAGATGTTATTACCGTTTTCCCCGCTTGTAGAGTAAATTCTTTCAGCTTTCTTCCTCCATATAAAACCACTACCTCGGTCTTACTTTCTTCAATTTGAAGCTTGAGTTTAGTTATTTGATCGCTGACTTGCAGAAACATCCGGTTTGCCAACTCCTTAAGTATCTCTAGATTTTTTAACCATACTAGGATGGCTGTGTCGTCTGCAAAGCAATCCTAGAGAGGATCTTATTAAAAAAAATAATCCACAGCAGTGGTCCTAATATCGAGCCTTGCGGTACCTTACAGGTGAGGAGCAGCTCTTCTGACTCACCTATCTTAATTTTTCTACCCTGGAGGTAGTTGGTAATGGTCTTTCTCAACATCTTAGAAATCTTCATTTCGTTAAGCGACTCCATTAACTCGTTCCACGACACCGAGTTGAACGCGTTTTTTATATCCATGGTTATCAGAATACAAAACCTTCTATTTCTTACAGCAAAATCCTTGGCCGCTTTAGCTGTTTTAACGACTTCCATGGCATCTATAGTGGACATGCCCTTTCTAAATCCAAACTGATTCGGGTGTAGTTTCTCATCCACCTCTTCTCTCAATCTTCTAGCGATCAGTTTTTTGTATACCTTTCCCATCGAATTTATAATACATATGGGCCTGTATTTTTGCTCTTGGCCTTCCTTTATTAGTTTTTCAATAAGGACCAACCTAGCCTCCTTCCAAACCTCTGAGAAATTTCCTTTCAGGAACTCCGCATTTAGGACTTTCAGCACTTCGTCTCGGGCGGATCTAACTAGTTCCTTGACTATGCTGATGGGGATTTGATCTGGGCCGGGGGCTTTGTTGTCTTTGCACCCCTTTAACGCTTCCTCCAGATCGTCTCTACTGAATGGAACAACGTCCTCCACTCCTATACTTTCCCAGTTGGTGGGTTGCTGGATGGGAAACAGCTCTAGCGCAATTTCTTTTTGCCTCCTGTCATCCAAGTAAATCCTCTGGGTTAAGTTTAGTTTTTTGGTGACAATTTTATAGCCAAGTCCCCATGTATCGTTTTCAACATCGTCGCAGACCTTCTTCCAGGCATTTTCTTTGGCTTTTGTGATGGTGTTTTTAAACGCCTTCCTCTT
This sequence comes from Tachinus rufipes, assembly GCA_963932245.1. Classification (NCBI taxonomy): domain Eukaryota; kingdom Metazoa; phylum Arthropoda; class Insecta; order Coleoptera; family Staphylinidae; genus Tachinus; species Tachinus rufipes. The sequence goes on from OZ010743.1 coordinate 7,247,430, forward strand.
ATCCGCATACCGTTCCGCGAGTTCTATTTTCATATCTGGATCTAGGTGTTTTTTATGGTAGGCTCTGGTCGAAGCTCTCCTTGCTGTGCAGCACTGTCTTTTGGCCACCTCCAGTTCCTCGTTCCACCAGTATAGCTTGTTGTTCTGCCCTACTTTATATTTTTTGCGGAATGTCTTGTTCATGACCCTCTTTACAGTGCCCATTAGATCCCGAGCAGTTAGCCCGTTTGCGTCACCTAGCTCGTTCACAAACCTTTCCCTCAGACTTGGGAGTAGATCAGTTTTAATTTTCCATCTCTTTTTGTTTGAGTCGTCTTCGGCTTTTCTACTTCTTTCACGTTGTAGTAGATGTTTTGGTGGAGGCTCAAATTTTCTTTGTCTTCTACTGTCCAGTTATGGATGTTGCCAGCCATCTCGCTTGAGCAAATGGTTAGGTCGATGTAGGAGCTTGAATCTCTCCTAACAAACGTGGGTTTCCTGCCATCGTTTACTGCCACCAGGTTCAGTTCCGCCATCCACTCCTGGAATAGGGTCCCTTCCTTTTTATCCAGCGAATCTCCCCAGAGTCTTGCCCTAGCATTAAAATCACCTACTCATGGAGATTAAGCGCTTGTGGAAGTGTTCCCTCAAAAGTTCTATTGATATTCTTGCTGTGTGTGCTGTGGCTTTGTCCTGCTGAAACCATACATCTTCAAGTTTTGGGAAAAAAAATGCCTCAATTATTTCTCTGTAGCAAACTGCATTTCTCAAAAAAGTACGACCCAATTATTGCAACTCTCGACAATGCACACCACACAGTAACACGTTTACAATGAAGTGGCTTCTCATAAAGTTTACTCTAATAACGCATGTTTTGTTGTTTACGCAGCCGGAAAAGAGGAAATGGGTCTCATCACTAAAAAACACGAAGCGTCGTGAGGCAAGTTATGGAGCACTTCACATGCAGTTTGGCGAGAAACAAAACCGCGTTCACTAAGCTTTTGCACCACAGCAAGTTTGTAGGGATAAAACTTGAGTAAAGAATTCGTCTCACACTGCGATCAGAAATCCCCAGAGCACCTGCCTGTTTGCGCGCCGAACGCCGGGGAGAGTGCAAAAACAATCGCCTCACCTTCTCGACGTTTTCTGGGGTTCTGGAAGTCTTCCTTTGTCTAACGCAGGACAACAACGGGCTTGAGCAGTAACAAAACTTCAAAACCCCCTTTTTCAAATGAAATCCTCCCTACCCATTTCTGACCAAGTCTTGCTCATTGGCGCCCAATTAAAATCAGCAAGTTTTTTTGCTGCACTTTGTAGTATCTCAACAAACAAAATAAGGCAGTGTTAGTCAGTTTGATGCGGTGTTTTATGGTTGGTGTCGTCGTAGGTGTGACACTTTTCATAAAAGCGTATTGTGAGAACTTGACCGGTTTATGCAGAGCAGGTGTTTGGGTCTTTAAGAAAGATAATTTATGGTGGCTTGATAGTCTATTAGCCAAGGGTTGCCAAATATTTTACTTCCATCGTGTTTTAGAGCAAAGCTGTAGGGTCAGCTTACAAGATAGCTATTGTTAATGGTGTCGTCTTAGATAATTGTAGTTTAGTAAAGTTATGGCTAGCATCTGAGTCTACAAGCGCTTTCACCTTCTTCCCATCAATAGTGATTGTGATTTAGGGCAGGTGCTGTTTGCTCATTGCGCCTTCAGTGGTAGAGAGTCGCTCCTAGCTGAGATGCTTTTTGGTGTGATGTTGGTGAAGAGCCTGGTAAGTCTTGCGTTTTCTTTCCTGACCAACTCTTGGTTAGGAACTGGTTGGTCGGGTTGTTGCGGCTTGTTTCAGGTTCTTTATTTTTATTTTCAGCTTTTGCTTGCAATATTGTTCTCCCATTCTGTCGGCATTGCGATGAGCTGGTCGTTCCTGAACATGTATCACATCTAGTGATTGTTGGGTTCCATCAAAATAGCCAGGACATTTGCCAATGTTTCTTCCGGGTAGTGTGGACAGGTCTTCTGATAGAACGCGGCATTCCATTGCTTCAAGCAGGTTGCGCTGTTGTTTGGACATTAATTTGGGACGGCGTACTGTAACAGTATTTGATGTTTCATGTTTTTCTACTAATGGAAAGGTTTCCGTTTGTATCGTTGCTCAAATCTAAAAGCTTTTTCTTTTAGGTTTTGTACCAAGAAGCGCTAGTGAGCTGTGTAGTACGATTTTGTGTGGTCGTATTGGGGTTGTGAAAGTACTCTTCAATTGCCCCACGGTGGTTGTGAAAAGGTGTATTAGACTTTTTCAGTATTTCTGCATCAGTGGAGAGTGAAGAGCCAACGTCTCTAGGAATTGAGTACAACAACGTTTGGCCAATCAACCGTGAGGTAAGTTTAATACTTTTCATCCTTCACCTGGTGCTTGTGAGCTGCTTGGTGGAGGCGCTTCCAGATTTTAAGTAAGCCTGGCTTAGGGAGCAAAAACATGCATGCTTCAGTAGTTTGCTGAGTGGTGATCAAAAGGTTGTTGTGTGAGCGACGTGTTTCTCTCGTAGTATATTGTACGATAGTAGACCTCAGGATTCGGGACAATCAAATGAAAACTTCGATCATAGTAAGTAGAAAATTTAGAAAGACCGAGTAAAAAGCACCACTAGCAACATAAACTCTACAAGAAAAACCACAAGGACCTCTAAAACGTTTGGTAGACCCAAGCAAGCAAGAACAGAAAAAGTTTTAGGATTAGTAAGACTGTGAATATATTTTAAATCAAAAACAAAATCTAAGAAAGATCGAACTGACTTTTCTGTTACACATAAGAATTTTTGCAATTTGCAAGTGATAAATCCAAAATACTTTTAAAATAAAAAATATTATTATTACTTGACCGGGGTCATCATCATCACCCAGCCCGTTCGTCTACTGCTGGGCATAGACCTCCCCCATAGCACTCCATTGTCTTCTGTCTTGAGTTTTGTGAATCCAGTTGTTTGCGATCCTTTTTAGGTCATCGGTCCAACTAGTAGGAGGTCTTTCTCTGCTACGTTTATCGGTTCTTGGTCTCCACTCTAGTATTTTCTTTATCCGTCTTTTGTCCTTCATTCGACTCAAGTCCATCTCCATTTGAGTATAGTTATACGCTCAATCACGTCTGCGACTATAGTTTTTCTCCGTAGGTTCTTATTGGTGGTATGGTGGTGTAGGGTTACTCCGATCATTGATCTTTCCATTTTTCGTTGGGTTATTTTAAGTTTCCTTGCCGTATTGGCAGTTAGAGTTAAAGTTTCCGCCCTATATGTAAGGACAGGCAAAATACATTGGTCATGTACTTTCCTTTTCAGACATATCAAAATTTTGCTTTTAAAGATATAGCTGAGTTTCCCGTATGCTGCCCAAGCAAGGTTGGTTCTTCTCTGCAATTCGCAGGTCTGGTTATCTCTAAATATTTTGATTTTATGACCAAGGTATATGTATTTGTAGACTAAATCTACGTTTGTGTTTTCGATGTTAAAGTGTTCGCTCGGTACCAAATTAGTCATTATTTTTGTTTTCGAAAAGTTAATCTTCAATCCAACTTTCAAGCATACGATATGAAGTTCTTCCAGCATCTGCCTTAACTCTCCCAAGTTGTAGGTTATGAGGACTATGTCGTCTGCAAAACAAAGGTGGTTTAGTTTTTTCCATCTATGTTAATGACTCTTGTTTCCCAATTAGCTTGTTAAGGGCATCAGGACCATTATAAATAATTTTGGGGGCATGATATCCCCCTGTCTTACTCCTCTTCCACATTCAATGAGGTTGGTGTTTTCATGTAACTTTACAGATATTGTAACGTGTTGGTAGATGTTATAGATTAGTATCTGTAATCAATGCGACACTCTCTCAATGCGTCCATGATGGCGTTTAACTCTTAAGTATCGAAAGCTTTATGGAAGTCCACGAATGCAAAGGCTAGTGGTCTGTTGTACTCAACTGACTTTTCGATTAGGACCTTCATCCTTTGCAAATGGTGTCGACCGGACTAATACTATATTAATTTTTTATTGATCCATTACTCGCATTTTTCAAAATATTAGAAACTTGTTATAAAATATATTTGAAAGTGTTTAATAGATCTATAAAACTCATACATTTTAATTGTTTTTATGCAAATCCTATCTATTGTGCCAATTCTTTTTTTGAACCTTAAACAACACCATTAACGAGATTTTTGCTGCGTATTTTACATACTAATTGTTCTTTTCATCCACATCTAACTGTTTTGATTCTTCAATGCTTTACAAAGATCTTCAATGTACTCTTTCAATCTGTTCTTGTATTGTCTTAAAAGAAGTTACATAATGGGACGTATTTTGATGTAAATACTTTTTTATGTCCTCACAGAACAATGTTATTGTTTTCCATCTTCATATTTATTATTTTTCAAAACTACTATTCGTCTTTAGAAAATCTTCTTACACTATTAAAGACCTTGTTTCCATTACAATAATTAATAATTTAAAGGATGGTTGAGACCTTTACTACGTGGTAATGGTATTTGTGGTAAAAAACGTAGACAGTGTTTTATTTTTTTTTTTTTTTTTTTTTTTTTTTTTTTATTTTATTATAATTAATAATTGTTATAACATTTTTTCAAATTACAATATATCGTTATCTTCATGTGCATTGGCTAGAAATCTAGACATGTATATCCGGGTCGATGCAGGAGCAGATAACGTCTGAATTTCGCTTCCTGGCTGTTTCCAGTCCGTCCATCACATATCCCCATCTCGTTCCCAACCAACACGCCACAAACTGAAAAGAGACGCCGACGGCGCAACGTTCCGGCCACATCGTGTTTAATTTTAAAACCGTACTCGCACGCTATGACGACGATGGTGATATATACATTTCAAAATTTCATTCATTAGAAATTACTGTATTTATTTTTTTCAATAATTAGGAAGTAGAAGTATTAAAATATAGTGAAGCTGATATGCAAAATAATGTTCACGCATACCATGATGGGAAAGATATGTAAATAATAAATGCCCAGTTATATGTACTAATTATGTTTTTATTAATGTTTGCGTATAACTGGGAATTTTCTCATTTTATGAATATGAATGAGGAGTTGAGTATATTAAATATTTTCTGTCGGTTTGTTTAGAGACATGGAAATAGTTACGAAGGTATTTTTAGGATGAGGTTTAAGTGAAATTTAAATACCTGCACGTGTGTTTTTAGAATCAAAATTACTTTAGTATTAAATTTTTCACAGATTAAATAAATTTTAAGTTTTAAATTCAAAATAATAATTGTAATAAAATACTTTGTCAAATAATAGGCTACAACGCATGATTATCTTTGTTTTAGTAGAAAAAATACATTAGTACATTAAAAATTGAAAAAAAAAATAGATTTTAGTAAAAATCAATCCGGATTTTTGCCAAAACAAGCCTAACTTTTACTAAAATTATAAGAGTTTTAAACGTCATTTAATATTTTTGGGTAACAATAAAATTTGTTAAGTAAGTTTGCCAGATTTTATTCCAAAAAATGTCAAGCGCTAACATAAATTTTTGCAAAACAAATTAAAAATTTAGCTTTATTAAGATGATGCTTTTTTGTAATTGTTTCAAAATGCCAGCTTTTGCACAGAAAGTCAAAACATTTACTTACCGCGGAATGTATCTTTGAAAACCTTGATCTAATAAATATTGTTTGTCTTTGTATATTAAAGATTCTGCAAACATGACACGAAAAGACTCACTTAAAAGTTCCTACAAATAAATCTGAATCGTGTAAGGCAGCGCACAACCTTCTGGAGGCTACCATCAGGACGTTAAGCTAATGCTGGCAGAACGTCAGAAAGACAAAAAAACGATGACAAGACTTAAGCGGATTGGTGGCAATACTAGCTCTAGGCAGCCATACTGCCTAGGGCCACTATTACAGCATTGAAGCTTGAGGCACTTACGCAATCAAGCCAAACACGTCAAGGAACAAGTTTGGAAAGTGGCTTCACAAACACAAAAGTAGAATCCGGACAGTAGAAGGCCAGAGAGTAATAATTGACGGAAACCTAAACGCGCTCCATTGAAGGTCCCACTATACGGACAGGCAACACTTTGCTCTTTAGACAGGATGCCAACAGCATTGTTATCAACGTAACGTTTTGCAAAATGTGGCCGACTAGACAGTGGCAGAAACGGGCAAAAGAGTCCCAACAAAAATCAATTCACCAAAAAAAGCAGTCGAGGCGGTAGACAAACTTTGCAAAAGTGTATTGGTTGTGCAAAGAGATCGCCATTATCAGAAAGGAGTGATACAAAGCTCGCAAAGACACAACTAGAGCCTGGAGGAGATACGGCCGCGTGGTAATTAAAGCAGAGGCAAATGCCAAAACTAAAAGAAAAAAATCTTAAAACCAAAATTGTGGCCAACAAGAAAAAATGCTGGAAAAAACTCAAAGTAGACAAAGATCTATGGGGTTTACCATATCGGCTGATAGCAAAAAAGGCGCACACTTCCCTGGCGGAAAGACGGCTGTAGTAGATGCTTTCTTTACTAACTGTCCCGCAATGACGACACCAAAGCAAGTATGAAGAGTTGGCAAAGGCAACAAAAAAAAATCGCTGTGCTTAACAAACTGCTAAACGAGGTGATAAGTGCAGTGGTAGTAGGATCTCCAATTCTTATATAACCAGTGCCGGCAGAGCGGCATGTTCACAACTAAGTGAAAAGTAGCTAGATTGGTCTTAGTACTGAAAGACGCTACGCAAACTGCTTGAAAGGAGAGTGGCTCAGTTCGGTGAAGCGTTTAACTCAAATCGCGACGCATAAATTGTCGCAGGTTCGAGCCTCAGCTCCGGCAAAGCAATTTTAAAAAATTATGGCATTTATTAATTCAGGACGTTAGTCTAATTTATGATTAGTGTCTATGTAATCATAATAACATTTAATATAAGAGTGTGGGTAGACCAGATACTAGGCCTTGTCAGTATCTACAGCGCCCCCATTCTCTCAATTTCGATAGTATAAATTATATAACTAATTTACAGGTATATATTCAAAAGCAGCTTGTGAGGTAGTATCATAAGTATAAGCCCTAAAATATCGGTTCTTGTACCTGAAAAAAAAAGCTGAACGAGGAGTTGAAAATGACAGACGGTTTATTTCCCAGGCAGTATAGATTTAGTAAGGAAAGATCAACGGTAGATGCTATCCAAGCGGTACAAGACGTGGTTGCTGGGGCCATTTTCTTAAAGCATTGCATATGCCGGGGTTCAAGCTCCCGGAGAGAATACAACTTGTAGCATTTGCGGACGACCTGGCGGTTGTAGCTAGCTACGTTCTGTAGACAATGTACTTTGCAACCTAACTTTTTTTTTTCTTGAAGAGGTGAAAATCTTTTCTAAGACACCAGACACCCCCAGAGGTGTGTCAAAGTCTTACTGACTAAAACCACCTCCTTCTCTTCTTGCGGGAATGACAATCTTTCTCCACCTCGAGATTGCATTTGTCTCGCGCGACAGACTTCAAGCGCGCACACAGTTCTATAACAACACAACATTTACATTTTAACACAACTTGTTTTTTAAACTCTAGTTAGAACGTACTTTTTATTTGCGGTACAATATGTTTGTTTGCTCAGTTTTATTTTTTCATTTTATTATAATAAAAACAGTTTATGAGCAACTACGGCCCCACCCCCCTCCCCACTTCATTTGCACCACACCATGGACTAGCTCCCTCTCTTCTTCTTTTTCTTTCATACGTAGCATGGACCCTATCATGGTGGCCACAAAGTCCCAATTGGACACCGAAGACAGCATTACTACCACCATGTTATCAGGGTTCAAGCTCTCTTCCATCAGTTTCACTTTTACTCTTCTGCTCGTTTCCAACCATCTCTCGCAATGGAACACGGTGTGCTCAACCGTATCCATTTGCGCACAGTACAGACATTTATCACTTTCATTCAATGCAGGTACGCCCGGAATCAACCATATCCTGTTAGTACCTGCGTAAGGTAGTAGTTTGCCTCACCATGGCCCCGACCCACCCAACGCCTCACGTCTGCGATGAGCCGTCTGGACCATGCCGGAACCACCTCCACTCGACACGCATTCCTCCCAACTTTTCTGCCATTCCCCCCACATCCATTCTTCCGCTTCACACTTAGTAAGGCGACCTTCCCAGACCGCCGTCTTTACTTGCGCCACAAGATCTAACGGCTTAGTGCCTGCCACAACCAAAAAGCCCGCCGTCGGCGCTGTCCTGTATGCGGTGCAGACCCTCAGGCAACACCTCCTCTGAGTCAGCAGAATAAATTTCTTGTGTCTTTTGTTGTTGCACACATCATTGCCCTATATTTTGGCCCCATAGAGCAATATGGAGGAGACTACCGAGCACATCAGGCGCTTGGTGAAAGATCTTGCTCCCCCCAAGTTCGGCATTAATCTTGCTAAGAACCGAGCCGCCTTCTCCGCTTTTTCACACACTTCTCGCACATGCATTCCCCACTCTAGGTTAGTATCTAGCGTTACACCCAGGTACCTTATCTGACGTTGCGACTTGACGGTAATCCCGGAAACGATCATCTCCACGTGTGGTACTCTTCTTGAACAGGAAAGCACCACAAATTCCGTTTTTTTCTGAGGCCAATTCAAAGCCTAGCTCGTTGATTTTACGCTCTATGAGGGCAAAAGCGCGGTTTACCGTTTCCTCCAATTTTTCCCTAGAGCATTTGATAATTATCACCGCCAAGTCGTCAGCGTAAGCTACCTTTTCAACACTCAGAGGCAATTCCAGACCTACCACGTCGTCGTAGAGAACGTTCCACAACGTGGGACCTAGAACTGATCCCTGTGGCACCCCATGTTAAAATTACCTCCTTTGTAACCTAACCTAACCTCGGCAACATAAAAATCCTTTTTTTTTACCAAAAACCTCTTTTTATCAGTCGTTAACCTATCATAAAACTGGAGAATGCTGTTGTATATTTAACTTTTATAATGTGCTTTACTATTATATAGCATGTCTCTGTGTCAAGAAATATAAAAAAAATAAAAGATAGAACTCGCACTCGGAATCGTTAAAGCCGCTGATGAGTAAAATAATGAAGTGGCTAATCTGTGCTGTGCTATGATTTGTAGTAAATAATCATAACTTAATTTTACATTATTATTTTTCAATTTTTTTTATTAAAATTTGATCTAATCAAAAAATCCCTTTTTTTTTTAATAAAAATATCATTCATTACCGGAGAACCTAAGCGCAGAAGAACGTGGACAGATCTACACCGCGGCCAAGTAAGAACATTTTAAGACGGCAGCAAGTAAGAACAATAAAGAAGTTGCAAAAAATGTGGTCAAAAGCGGACTTCTGCACATCATGGACACGCCGTCTTATCCTGTCAATATGCAAATGGGTAAACCGGCAACACAGAGAATGCTTATATAATCTAACCCAACTTCTCACCAACCACAAGTTTAGACAGTATTTGCAGAAATTCGGAAATGCCTAAGCAAACATTGTCAATACTGCAACCCGCCGTGCAACGACACAGAACTTACACTTATCAAATGCCCAAGGTGATCAAACCAGAAGCTACGATTAACAGAGTTTATTGGAAAAGTTTTAACGGCGTTAAACCTTGTAGGGTAAATGAGCTCGACTCGATAGATAAGTCGGAAACAGTAATTTTTTTGTGCAGAAACAGTGCAGAAACAGTGCTTACCATCTAAGACACAGAAGACCGAGAACAAAAAAACGACGGTGGAAGTGGGTTGAGTTTAAGTCGCGCCTTGTACTTCCACAACGACCACAACCTGTAAACTTAGTGTAGTATGAAGTTATGCTAAAAGGTGGTCCTGCACTAATACTGGTAAACAGGTTTTTAGTTAATAGAAATCCTACAATTCAGCCAGCCAGAGCTGGTAGCGTCTTAGCTGAAGATTTTTTTTGTGTTAAAAAAATATTAGGTTAGGTTAAATTAAGCTTGCTACACAAAACTTTTCCAGAGCCGTGTTCAAATACTGCAAGACTACCAACTAAGCAGAACGAAAGCCTGTACAAAACCAAAAATTGACAAAATCTTTAAAACTTCACTTAACTAACAATAATTTTAAACTTCTATGCTAGGAGTTAGGCCGGTAAGTAGGCGGTTATAATAGTTAGTCAACATAAGGCAACTTCCGGAGCAAAACAACCAAACCCCTCATTCAAAACAAACCATTTTAACTGCAATCAAGCAAGTATCTTTCAAGTTTGAGGCAAAGCAACACTAGAGGATTTTTTGTTTCAAAAAATAAATTCTAAGTTACAAAAAATTACTGAGTTTGAAAAAAAATTACATTCATAACTTTTTTTATTTGGTAAAATTTTGATAATAACAACAATTCTGTCAGTAAATTGTTAGTTTAACAAATCAATTGTCAACTTATAAACTGCTTTACATATAAATTGTCAACCTTTTTCTTTTATGTTTGTATTTGGGACCTGGGCCCTCTTATAGAGAAAAAAAAAATCAGAATTAAGAATGTTTTTATAAACTAAATCATCTACTGTTTCACTTTAAACCAACGGATTTCATTAGAGATAAAAACAAAACATTCCAGAACGTTAGGAGTTAATCGTAAAAAATGCAAAAGATTAGTTTAGGTGTGTAGGGTAATTACAAATATTTCAAAATTGATAAAAAACACTACAAACTTAATGAATAAGGTCAAAGAGCATTATTTTATAAAACTGAACTTGCTCCGCACCAGCTCTAGAAACTTTTGCCTATATTAGCAACTAAAAAGAGTCAATTATAAAGCGCAATAAACAATATCATAGAAAAGAAAATTTATTTGCAGTATATAAAATAAATTTATTGTTATAACATTTCGATATCATCAAATGCACTTTCTCAATCTTATTTTATTATTAATTAGAATAAAGTGCGTCATTTTATAATAGTGAGTAGGATGCAATGCTATAATTGGTAGGCAGGATATCACATAAAGAACTTCCGTCCTGTGTACTTATTTTTTATAATGCAGATAGTGCACTGAATTATATTTTTTGTATTTCAAAGATTTATTGACAATTTGTATTTATTTATTTTTTCTTAGAAATTGTAGAGAAGATCGTTGTACATACAAGTATTAGTTAATATTATACAATTATAAAATATACTTGACCTTGGTAGTCGTGCCGGGAAACTCGTCGAATATCGAACGAAAGCGGGCGAGAGAGCTGCGGGCCCGTTCGCTTGGCTCGAACGAAACCGCTCCGTGCTGCCTTGCTTTTCAAGGAGCTATTGCTGTTGCATAAATTTTAAATTGACTTTCGAAATTAATGCCTCTATTGACACAGGAAAGCGAAAAAGCGGGACGACTATTGTTAATCAAGAGCGCACAATTCAATGAAAGAAAAAATAATGATTGACTATTTTTCAATGTGCTTTTTCTTATCATAAAAAAATAAGTAGAAGTTGATTAGAAATGTTTCTCTTGTGATATAAATAATTTCAGACTAAACACAAGCTATGATTATAAAAAATTCCAGGAATGGTATAAGACAGAATTAAAATAATTCAAATAAGAAAAGAAGTTGTGGTTTTGTTTGCAAATATCTTATCATTTGTTTGAAAATATCTTATCATTGGTGTAATAAATTATCAGTATTTCAACAATAAATGATGATAAAATTTTACTGCGTTCAGTAAGACTCATCACTTGCTGGCGATGATGCATTAATCGGAGATAAGCAGCCGAGTCCTTTTAAATGTTTTGTAAACTGTCACCAACTATATAAATATACAGCTTCAAAATTAAATAAAGTATTTAAATATTTTCTTCTTGTTAATGTCCACAAAGATTTTATATAATAATAAAATGTTTGTTGTAAATTTCTTTTAAATGTTTTGTAAATTAAATTTTAAGAAATCATTTTATTTTTATTATAAACAGCATTTTTGTAGAAATAGATAATTTTTATGAAATCTTCTTTTGTACTTAACATTTTGATATCAAATAACAGTTAGTTGCTGCAAGCAAGCGTACCAAAAAGTATGATTTGTAATATACATATCAGTTGCTTTTTGTGGTTTGGGAGGAAATTCTTTTGACCGAAACTGGAGACTAAAGTGTCAAATTCACTCTCTGAAGGAGAGTGTCTACCAACAACGGCTCCGGATCATACCTGGAAGTACGAGATCGTATGGCTTATGTACCTTCCGTTTAGATATGGTTGATTGGGACGCCCTATAAGTTGTGGGGTAGGGCACTTAAGGTTGACTAGTCTCTTATATAATTTCTTCCTAGTCTGGCTCGACAAGTCTGGCCAGTTCAGAGATAGAGTAAACCGTAAAATTTTTAGAAGTAGTTTTCGACTAAATACTCGATATGTTGACGCAACGGGAAGCAAAAGTTGTTACCAATTTCTTTGTTTCTAACGTACTATGGGGATTCATCAATCCAACGCAAGGTTAGACTTTAGAAGGCCTCAAGACGATTGAGATGAATGTTTAAATATGAAACTATCAGCTTTATAAAACGCTAAAAAAATAAGTTTGTGCAATTTTAAAGCCACAGTGCAAGTTAGCATCCGAACTGGTTTACTCAGTTACTGTAGTGCACCTACTTCCACCCTGTGACCGCATCATACGAGTTACTGTCCTTTGCGATTATCGTATGATGGGGTCACACGGTGCAAGTAGCTACACTGCAAGTAACTGACTAGGCCAGCTCGGATGCTAGCTCGCACTGTGTAAAGTATAGCTTATGTGCCAGATCTTACCAAAGGCTTTTTCAACGTAAAAAATTCTAATTTTTCTTAGTCTAAAACCTTTGACAATGTAGTCGATCAGGCGGTTTAACAGTATTTACGACGGAACCCATGTTAATGAGCGGGTAGAAGGCTGTTTGACCGGTAGTTTTAAGAAAACTTCCGGTCTTTCTTATGTTTTGGAATGCTAATTACCTAGTGCAAGCCTATTCAAGCTTTTGAAAAATGCCCTGTACTTAAGATCGCTTTAACAATCTTGGCGACTGACATTATTACTTGTGTAAGAAAGATTTTAGAGCTCAATTAAAAAGTTTACTTTAAGTTATAAATTAATTTTTCTAATTTGAAAAGTATCTTCCAAAAAGTCATTAGCATCTCTGTGGACTATTTCGACGTGATTCCGATCATTGTCTTTCGTCATAGAGGGGTGCATTAGAGTTTGAGGCTGGCAAATGCTTTGGCCTTTCCCTCAATGAAGTATTGCAGTCCATTCTTGCCATGGATGACTCGTGTATTGCGCAAAGTTTTAGAGATCTGTACATTGGAATTTTATCCTCTGTTGTTGATTCCAAAGTTTGTTTGCCAGCACTGATTTTGTGCAACCTTAAGGCCACTCTGACTTCTTTATGACGTGCGTTAAAGATCTTGCAATGTCTTTGCCATTGAAGTTTGGCGGAATTTCTTCTATGGATCAATGCTTTTTGTATGTGGAATAATCCTAGAGGGTTATTGCAAACCTGATGAGTTTTAGAAGCTTTTTTGTGGTTTCTTAAATAAGATTTCTTAATTTGACGGTTGTTTTGATGTACGCAACCGTTTATCCTGAGGTTAATTTGTCTATGCTTATTTGATCCCCTTCCGCAGAATTTCAGTTATACTGGTTTGTGGTTAGAGCTTAGGTCATTGATTATCCTAATCTCAACTTGAGAGTTGATGTCTTTGAGTATTGCTAGGTCAAATACGTCTCATTGGTGAGCAACATAGCTATAATGGGTAAATTTTACTAGACCTAATACTTGATAGCCTTTTACCTCAACGTTGTCTTGCAATGCTCGATTTTGACGTTGGTTTTGGCACTGTATAAAGTCTCCAGCAATTATGATGAAAAGAGGGTTTAAATAAACCTTTTCAAAATCCGCCGCTTTAGTGAGGTTAGTTTGGTTGATGTAAGTAGATGCAAGCTTGAAGGAGCCCAGCCCGGCAATTTTGCAATAATTGCATTTGTTTCAAGCGTGAGAGTGTCAGGGGTGGTCCAATAATCTTCTTGCAAAAACCGCTGTCTTAAGTCTTCGGTTTACTTTCAAAATTTCCAAGTATGTGTACGTGTTTCAGATTTTTAACGTGTGCCTGGGTTTGTGGTTTGACTCACACACTACTCTTCTACTTTGTTCGTTTAATCTGGAATGATGTTTACATTCCAGAAGCAATCTCTAAAGAACAGGTATCAATATTCATTGTTTTGGATGTCAAGAAGTGAAGTCATAATTTTCTGTTCAAAGATATTGACCTATGCGCAAAGACCAGCTATTTTGGCGTTTGTTGGGTTTGGTGTTAGTAGCAAAAAAATGTTATCAAACGATTTGTTTGCTGTTAAAGCAGCAGATTTGGTAAAACTTAAACTTTGAGAGAAATACTGGTCCGGGGCCGACACAGGCTCGGGCGCCGGTATGTTTTTTCATTTCTCTTGTATATTTGTATGGAGAAGATTGCAAAGATCTGTGTATATTTGGGGGAGTGAAACTAAGCGACTTCAATGCTTTTCTTATGTCTTTCTCTGTTAGGTAAAGCGGCATATGCCGGATTACCACTTTGAGAAAACATTCTTTAAGAGTAATAAAGACGGCCATTTTAGATTTGAGGAAGATACTTGTCTTTCTAAGATTGGCGTTTGTAGCCAAGATTACCCGGTTTTGACAAATTTTGCTAAATTAACTGCTTTTATAAAATTTCAATAAATAATTTATTTTTATTGAGTTCTATTTTTTACTAATCGTATAAAATATTTATAAATTATGAGTTTGAGTCTACATGAGCAATTTATATTTTATCAGTTTACACGACTTCTTTTAATAAAATTAATATAATTTGGTTTTGGCTTGCTCCACCATAAACCTATTTATATCCTCTACAAGTCTCCACCACACTGCGACATTAATGTTTGTAGGTCCTCCATTACTATGTTTCTCCATATTTTTTATGGCCCTTTGCTTTGTTTCTCATCCATTTTCTATTCTTAAATGTCCGAACCTTAGCACTGATTGCGCTTTATAGACCTTACTATGTCAACTTTATCTATTAAATCATTTAATTCATAGTTTATCCTAATTTTGTAAGTATTTGTATCTACTCTCACCGGTCCAAATATCTTTCTTAATACTCTTCTCTCCACTCCTCTCAGTCTGTTTTCATTGTTTGATACTGTTCATGTCTCGCACTTAATTAGTTTACTATAGGTGCTTTGTTATTTGTTTGGTTATTAATTGTATTCTCTACCTCCTCGTATGATGGCTTTTTTGTTTTAAGGTAGACTGCCTAGTACTTATCTATCTCACCATCTTCTATTTGCAATTCGTTAGTATTCAGCATTTTTTGAAAATGTTCTTGCCACCTCGTTAGGATTTCCTCATCTTCTATCAGGATGATCACGTTTTAGTCTGTACAGCTACTTATCCTGGATTAATAGAGCCACTAGAACCAAGTAGTGCTCTGCTGGACATGAATTTAGTAGGGTTCAGTCCGAAGCTGCAAATCAATCACCTTCGAGCAGCAGGGTACCAAGAGGTATCAAATGACCGTATTCACGCCTTCACGTGGCGGCGATGATTCTAAGTGAGACGGATCGACAGATTGCTCAGAACACCAGAGCTATCTGGAAAGAAAAGTACACGCATACATTCTGTACAATGGAGAAAGGCATCAGGAAACCATCTCCATTAGCATTCCCAAGAGAACCACATGATGACTACATTCAACTCAAATCAAATTACCGGAGTTTTAAACAGTTCCTCATTCGGATCTCCAAATAAAATTAGAATAGGAACCTGGAACGTACAAAGCTTATACGAAGCAGGAAAACTAATAAACCTAACCCAATAAGCAAAAAGCCTTAACATAGACATACCCTGTACTACTCGGGTAATCAAGACAGGAATCACAGGAAAGGAGTCGGATTTCTCATCTCTAAACCTCTCGCAAGGTGCGTCACTAATTTTACCCTCTACTCTGAAAGAACTTCATTATTAAAAATTAATGCCAAGCCCGTAAATCTTAACATCATTTAGGTGTACGCTCCAACGACCAATGCAGCAGAAGAAGAAATAGAATCATTTTACTCTGAGATAAAATATCTACGCAAACTTACGAAAAAACTGGACATAAACATAGTAATGGGGGATTTTAACTCAAAACTGGGAAATAAGAAATTTGAAGACCTTGTTGGCCCCTTTGGATTAGGGATACGTGACGAAAGAGGAGACCGACTCTTGCAATTCTGCCAAGAGGAAAATATGAAAGTAAGCAACACATGGTTTCGACTACCAGCCCGCAGGCTGTACACGTAGAAATCCCCAGCAGACCAACCGCATAATATAATCGGAAATCAAATAGACTTTATACTAAATAATAAAAGGCTTGGTTCATCTATTACAAAGGCATGCACCTACCCAGGAGCAGATGTCCCATCTGACCATACACTACTGATGGCTTCAATCAAGACCAAACTATCAAAACCTAGCAAAACAACTCCTAAGCGGAAGTTTGATTTTGCTAAACTCAAACAGGAAGATATAAAAGCGGCAGTAACAACACAAATTAGCAAGCAAATCAAGGGCAAGTTATCTAAAAATATGGAACAAGAGGATATGAACCATATATGGGGCCAAATGAGAGAGCTTCTATTAAGCAGCACACAACACAAAGTCGGATATAAAACACAAGGCCAAAAACAAACATGGATGACAGATGAAATTTTTACACTAATAGGAAAACGGCAAAAAGTTAAGAACTCAGAAGCAGATTTGGAAAACGATTAGAGCAGCGAAAAACGAGTGGTTGAACCGTGAATGTAGAGAAATTGAACAACTGCAGGCTCTACATGATGACTTCAATCTCCAAAGGAGACAGCAGAAACTTTCCGAAAAAAATAATATCTCCATGTTAGTAAATCGACAAAATCAAATTGCAATAGATATACAACAGAAAAAAAAACATTTGGGAAAACTACATCAAAGAACTATTTGCAGATGACAAAAGACAACATAGGGCAATTGAGGAAGACAACAACTTAACAGGCCCTTCAATTAGCAAGAGTGAAGTAGTAAAAGCTATACAAACTGCAAAATCAAATAAAATAGCAGGACCGGATAAAATTTTCTCAAAAGTCTTCAAATTCCTGGATGAAAAAGGTATCTCCGCTTTACACAAAATCTTCAATAAAATATACGATACGGGTAAATACCCTGCACAATGGCTCACGTCAACGTTTAACCCTCTTCCAAAAAAGAAAACCGCCAAAAAATGTAAAGAACATAGACTGATTAATCTTGTAAGCCACACCTTAAAACTGGTCTTAAAAATCATACATCAAAGACTCTACAGAAAATGTGAAGACACAATGAGTAAAACTCAATTTGGGTTCAGGCAAGGCTTGGGCACAAGGGAAGCAATAACCGCAATACAAACTCTTAGGCAGAACTGGTACGACCAGAGGAAAAGTGTATACCTAAGCTTCATAGATTACGAGAAGGCGTTTGATCGCGTTCAACATCACAAGCTTATCTAAACTCTTAAAAACCTAGATATTGACCAAAAAAACATCAGATGTATTTAGAACCTTTATTGGAACCAAACAGCACAAGTTAAAATTGACAACGAAGTAACCAAACCAATACAGATTTGTAGAGGAGTCAGGCATGGGTGCGTTCTATCACCTCTTCTGTTTAACATATACTCAGAGAAAATATTTCAAGAAGCACTTGGCAATATCGAAAAAAGCATTAAAGTTGACGGAAACTGGATAAAAGACATTCGATATGCGGACAACACAATACCGATAGCCGAAAGCATAGAGGATCTACAACAATTACTTAATAGCGTAGGAATACATAGTAGACAAATGGGATTAAACATCAACACTAAAAAAACAAAGTTTATGGTAATTAGCAGAGACCCAGAGGCAACGAGGAATGACAGATTAACATTTGATGAGTTACCAATTGAACGGGTGAACAAATTTAAATATCTGGGTACATGGCTCACTGAGGAATGGACATCGTACATCGAAATAAAATGCAGAATTGAAAATGCACGTAGCGCATTTATAAAGTTAAAAAAAGTCTTAACCAACACTGACTTTGATAACAGTCTCAAGCTACGGCTCGTCAAGTCTTATATATGGTCGATTCTCCTTTACAGTATGGAGGGATGGACAATAAAAACAGCATCAATGAACAAACTTGAAGCCTTTGAGATGTGGCTGTACCGCAGAATACTTAAGATCCCATGGATAGCAAGAGTCACAAACGAAGAAGTGCTCAGACGAATTAACAAAGACCGCAAATTATTAATTACAATAAAAAGAAGGAAAACTGCGTACCTGGGTCACCTAATGCGCAATCAAAAGTACCACATACTGCAATTAATAATCAAAGGCAAAATTGATGAAAAAAGGGAAATAGAAAGGAAGAAGATGTTCTGGTTGCGGAACATAAGGCAATAGACCAGACTCCAAACTGTAGAAAGTTTGATCCATACAGCTAGGGATCGAGTAGAAATGGAACATGTGGTTGCAAACATCCATTAATTGATATGCGCAAAACAAGAAGAAGAAACTCCATTTATTTCTTGGTAAAACTTGCTTTGGATGATCTGTATGCCTCTATTTCTTCAATTTATTTATCTATTCACGTTTTTTTCTGCAAGTTTTTGTGGCTATCCCTCTCATGGCATTGTAACTTTTTTTGTTTACGCGAGTATTTATGGTTAGCAGTTTCTTCATAGCTTTATTACAATTCTTAGTTGCTATTCTACATGCATAGTCGTACTATTCACGGTTTCTGTTTTTGGCGGCTCTCCTAATTGTGTTTTTGAGAGATTTAATTATTACTTTTTTATATTAAATTTGTCTTCGATGGTCTTCTTCTGTCCGTTATGCTTTGTCCCTTCCTGGTATCTTCGTATTTGTTCTTCTGTTTTTAAAGCTTCAACTTGATCCTTTAAATATTTGGTTGTTATTTTTTCCTATAGTTGTGGTCCTACTAGAAAATAGTAGTAAATTGCAATTAGCTCTTCTATATGCTCTCACATTTTATATTATTGTAGCTCTTCTTTTGTTGATTAGCACGTAGTCAATCTGGTTTACTCTTCTACCTTCCGGCACTTGCCACGTGATTTTGTGTATGTCCTTATGTGGGAAATAAGTACAGCTTATAACCAAGTTTTGCACAATCTTTCCCCATTCGCACTTGTTTTCTTGTGTAAGGAGTGTTTGCTATGTTATCTTCTCACCCTATTTTTGGATTGTAGTCTCCTAGTAGTATGGGGTATTGTAATAGAAATGCGCTATTTCTTTTTCTGGCGCGTCTTCCATGGGAGTGTAGCCGTTCACAATTGTTATGTTAAAAAAAACCTCTTTGTATGCGCATTTTTTATATTCTTTCATTTACAGTTTCAAATCTCAAAATATACTTTTGTTTGCCTATCATCATGTTTTTTAACCCTTCCGCTATTTCTTGCTTTTTTCCAGCTTGTAACATGGACCGTACGTTCTACGTCCCTATTTTCCAACCTATAATCTTCTCTTTTTTTGTTTGCGTATGTCACATTGTGTAATCCGTCTAATCCAAAGCTTTGTTGGGCATCTCTAAGGTTGCTCAAGTTTCCAGATTTTACTACTCCTTTATAAAAGTGAGAGTCGGTATTGGTAGGAGAAACTATGCGGCAGTCTTTTCCTGTGCGACTCTTATGCGGTTAGCATGCATTACCTTATATTTTTGTTGTTGCTAGAGTTTTTACCCTCATCTCCGCTTTTTCTTCTTTTTTTATTAGTTTTTTGTCCTTGTAATTTCCTGTTTCTTTAGGCTCCATTTACGCTTTATTCCTTCTCTATGATTGTTTGGTGGTATCCCATCATTGTATTCTTCCCGTTTGCTCTTTCTTCTCTCGTTTTATCTCTTATTTTGTTTTGGATTTTTCTTTCTTCGTATGTTTTGTCGTTATCGATAATCCTTTTAAGCTGCTCTTCTTCATTTTTTTTTTAAATTTTCAGTTTTCTATTTTATCTTGAGTCCCTCCTTTACTTTAATGTCTATACCTAGTTTGTCTTTGAATAGCTGTTCCACTTTATGTTTTTTGTTTTCTTCCTTCATGTATGTTTATGATATTACTATGTTGTTTCTTTCTTGTTTCTCTAATTTCTCTTCTATATTCATTATTCTCTTTTTCACACTTTTTCTTGTTTCCATTCCTTCGCTTGTTGTTCCCAATACTACTTTGTTTTTTTAAAATTCAATCTTTATCTTCTCAAAGTCTTACCACATGTTTAAAGGGGGTTAATGAGACCAACGGCTTATTAGGTAACTTCCGAATCACCCCGGTAGATAAAAACTAAGTTATTATTTTAGTCATACTCGGAGATGGAACCCTGGACTGTTAGCGTGCTACGCTAACGCTCTATATCTGAGCTATCTCACCGTATTTTCTACTTGTTTTCCTGCTCCTTACCTTCCTATTTGTGATGTTTTTTTTTTCTTTTTGTTTTCTCTTTATTCTTTCTATGTTTGCTATTTATCCTTTTTCCCACTTTTCAAAACCTCTCGGATTCTCCGCTTTATTCCTTTTTATGTAATCTTTTATTGTGGGCACACTGTTCGCTCTCTGTCTTGATCCAGAAAAGTCACGAGTGATATAAAATGTTTCTGATTCAATACAATTTCTTTAAACTCTCAATAAACTATTTATTAAAAGCCACAAATGTTATAAAATATTCTTAAACTATCATAAATTGCTCTAAACAAACTTTAAGTGACATAAACTACCACAAAATGTTTCTGAACAAATTTTCCTGAATTGACTGTTCTCATGAGCATTTTTATAAGGTTTTAAAAAATGATTTTCATTGAGCAGTTTAACAATGAAGAAGTGATTTTCTGAGAGGTTTGTATATTTCAAACAATTTTTAAAGCAATTATTTATCAATTTTTTATAATAAAATTTTAAACTTTAAATTGCTTCCTGAACGTTAGCGTTTTGTAAAAAACCGCATTTTTCAGTATATTTAAGCTAGTTTTAGCATGCTTTTTAAGTTTTTTGCTCAGTTAACACAGTTACGTTTAAGATACGTTTATTTTTGGTATTACACTTAAGTGTAATATTTGTTTATTTGTTAAGTATATTATACGGAAAAATGTCCGGCGATTAAACGAATATATCTTGTATATTTAGTGTGTAATATACGTACCTGTTATATGTATTTTAAACGTGTAAACTACACGTATATTCAACGTTAATATATAATAAAAATATTTGTATATTTTTCGTGTATTTTTTGTATACATAATGGTTGAGTTTTTTATGTATTTTAAGCAATTTTTATAAACATCCTAAGCAATTTATAAAGGTTTTTATGACAGAAATGCATTTTCTGGATCATTTTTATTGTAATTGATGCTGTTTTTATATAAAAGTTGCATTTTTTAACGCATATTTTATATAGTTTGACGCATTTTATAAAGAATTTTATAAGAAATTGTAGTTTTTGCCATCTTTTACATGCATTTTTTGTTTATTTGTTGTTAAAAAAAAGCAATAACACATATTTTGATCGATTTTAAAAACATCCTATTTGTTTTTATATCAATGCATTTTCTAGACCATTTTTTATCAAAGACATTTTTGTCCAGTAGGTTGATGGAAATTGGCGGTTTGCTCTGTGCACATTATATAGGAGCGGCCACAGAATAGTGGTACTATCACAATTTTACTTTCAGGTGAGTTTACAACATTCCATATGATTTAGCTATTTAATACTTGGTGTATACTATATAATTTTTTTTGTTAATATATTAAAAAAAAAAATAATTAGGCCAGCGATGCATAATAAAAAATAAATACATTGCTAAATACTTTTACAATGCAAAATAATCCAGTTCACATCATACAAAAAAGTAAACAATGTGTACCAATAAATCTGAAAAAAGATTTAACTGGTTAATTATATATACTGTTCAATAAGATGAATACGAATTAAATTTTCGCAAAAACATATCAAAAATGAATAATTAGCATCTTGCATATAATATACATACACAATATTTCCCACCAATAAATTTATTTAATAAATTTGCATAATAATAAACAAAATTAAATTTAATATATAATAACTTCTTTCTTGTAAATTTCCAATTTATAATTGCAAATATTTGATTAGTAAAATGAATGGTGTTGGTTGTTATTTTTTGAAATTGTTGCGCAAGTTGCTTTCGGTCTATTTACCTACGTCGCAGTGTATATATTTAAAGTCCACATCAACATTGTGTTTTGGGAGTATACAGGAAACAGGATCCCCTATTCTGTACTGGCTCTGTTATTTACTGAGACCTCCCATGACACGGAAGCGGCAAAAGAGAATTGAAAGAAGGAAAAAATATACTTAGATCGTAAACATTTCTATTGGAGAATGATTCATAATTAAAACAAATCATGAACAAAAAATTTATTATAATTGATAAAAACAAATAATAATCTATGAATACTAAGCAAATATATTTTCACATTTATTCAAATCTGGGATCAAACAAAGTCAGCATTTATAAAATATATGATTATCAAATAAGTTGAGTATTATTTTACACATAGTAATAAATCAACGTCGTGGTGGTAGTTGGTTATTTTTTTACAGTAATGTAGTTATCTGATTTCGGTTCACATGTAGTTGAAATTTACTCATTCAACTATGAAGAGATTAGAGGCTTTCCTTTTGTTTGTAAACCGGGAGAACGCTTAGCTACACAATTTTTTTATTCATTGAGCTTGAATTTAGTTAAATAAATTGGATTTTAGTTAAATAAATTAGAAGTTAGTTAAATAAAATTTATTGTTAATATTTAATAATGAATTTAAGTTTAAATTTGAAATCAGTTTAGAGCTTATTTAGAATTATTTACATTTTTAATAGTTTAGATAAATAAACTTGTTTCTACATTTCAAGCCCAAAATGATACAGTAAAAGTATTAAATAAATGAAGTTTACTTGAAAAATAACTACTTATAACCTTAAAAACAAAAAAGATAAAAAAATAAATATAAAATCTTTTTTCCAATCACGGCATTAAAATACAAAATATAATCCAACAACTTGTAACACTTCTAAAATACTTATTTCTTAACACTGTTTGTGCTACCTTTGTTGTGGGCTGTCTGTAAGTTAGAGACTTGTAGATGTTGGCTTGTTTGAGGTTTAAAAGGTAAATTTTGTTTCAAACTTTTTATATGCTACTTTTTTCAATCACTGCTAGTTGTTTCTCTTTGTATCCAACATACATCTCTCTTTATATTTACAACCACCATCACTCCACACACGTCTTCTGCACAATCAACATCCAAAGTCCACTTTCAATATGATCAGTTACAATGATCAGTTCCACATTCAGCTCCACGTACCGCTCGAATATCTCTACTTAAATTTCTCAATCTTTTGTAGTTGATAAAAAATCGGACTGATTTAGACCCAAAAAGCCTAAGGTTTTGACTATAGACCTTTCAATACCAAGCTCTGCATGAAATATAAATTATTCTAACATAATTTAGAGGTATTTTTATCAAAGCTACTCGATGATGTCCAGGATCTAAAATCTACAATGCTGATTACTTTACAAAAATTATTTAAATGCAAAAGAAATTAAATATTAAGTATAGTTGATAACCACAAATCAACAAGTCTTTTAACAATTTATAAAAAAAAGTCGTTTTACGTCCACTAAACCTAGTTTCTTCCTAACATACAGGACTAAAAAATGTACTGCCTCGTCGTTGGAAAAAATCGCTGTTTATCTCAAACTGTCTAATCTCAAATTATATACTGGGCACTCTTTTTATCGCTCATTGACGACATTGTTAGCAAACGCCGGAGAAGGAATAATATAAATGGTATAATACAATTTGTGGGCTAAAAAAGTAATTGCAGAACAGTATACAAAAAATTCAATGACAAAAAAATTAGATTTGATAAACAAGTGTTGATTGTAAAAGACAATTCATCGGTTTATAACAATAAATGAGCAAGTAGCACAGTGAAGTGGTTGAGAAAATTAATATAAATTACCCAAAATAAATTTAAATTTTTCAATAAAAAACCATAATAACTTTTGATTTGTAATAACCAGACATGTAATCTGGTTGTATTATGATACTTTTGTTTGAGGTTTCATTATAAATCATAAAAATGATACGAAAAATGCAATTTATAAAAATTGCTGAAAAAAACGTCGTTTAGAAAATAGCTTCAAATCAATATAAAATTGCTTTAAACGTTTATAGTTTGAAATTTATCTAAAACAAACAAATCAATGAAATGTATTCAAATTGTTGAAAATTAAAATCGTGCAAAACAAATTTACTCTGTAAAATTAGAAAAATTGCTCTAGTTGAAGTACACATTGCTCAAAAAATAATTTCTTTATTAAAATATAGCAAATTTTTTTTATTTCATAAAAACGTTCACAAAAACGGTCAACCAGCAAAAGTTGTTCATAAAATTTATTTTTGTTCAAAAAATGCATTAATTAATTAAAATCAACATAAAATCACTCAGAACGTTAAAAACGTTTATATTTTTCTTACAAATGAATTCAAAAAAGTATCTAAATTGATCAAAATAAAAATCTCTCACCTATAAGGTATACTAAAGCCAATAATTTGTTAAAAAACCCAATTTATTCTATAAAATTATTAAAAAATTGTTTGAAGTAGACATAAAAAAATGTTACTAAAGAAAAATTATTTGTATTCTAAAAATTAAGTTATGAAACAATTATAAAAGCAGTCAATCCACCAAAAAAATGCATTAAATTTGTCAAAATTTATAGAAAAAAATAATTGTTTTATAAAACCAATCAAAAATCATAAAATTTGTATAAATGACATAAAAATTTCATAAAACATCAATAAATCGATCAGAAAACGTGTTATTGCTTCCAATCAGTATATATGAAATTTATTGAAAACAAAAGTACAACCGCTAAGAAAATCGCTTCTTCATTAAAAACTGAGTAATAAAAATTATTAATTTCTTAAAATGTCTATAAAACGCGCCTAAAAGCATCCAATTCAGCAAAAATTACTCCACTTTTCCTATAAAATATCCTGTATAACGCATTTCTTGCAAAAAACGCTTGTAAAAACATTTAGTAAAAAAATGTGATTTTTTTTAAACGGCATCTAATCGCTCAGAAAATTCTTTTAGTACTCAATTTAGTAATCGCTCTAAACCTTATATAATTATATAAATAGATTAAAACTTAATTGTCTTACAAAAACCCTAAATGCATTTAAATTAATAAAAATGAAAACCGCTCCTTGTAGTATGCACTAAAACCCAAAAATTTGCTCAAAAAACAAATATATTCTATAAAATTATTAAAAAGTTTACTCAAAAGTAGTTTGAAGTTTTACAAATCGCTTAAAAAATAAATACTTCATTAAAAAAATCGTTTAATTTAATTTATTTCTTTAAATCTTATAAAAAAATCTCATAAAAAATTTGTTAAAAAAAAATGTATTCAATTTGTCAAAAATTATACAGAAAACGTAGTGAAAACTTAAAATTGATATTTAAAATTTATAAAAATTGCTTGATTAATAAAAATGCGTTCTTTTCATAAAACGTGAACAAATTGTTCAGAAAATCAAATTAAAATCATTTAAAACGTTAAAAAATACTATCAAATAAAAAAAATATTAAAAAAATATTAAAAATTTTGCAAATAAAAGGCTCTAAAACTCATAATTTGCTGAAAAAACTAATTTATTCAATAAAATTGATAAAAAGTTATTCTAAAAGTTTAATAACTTGTCTATTAAGAAATTGCTCAATAAAAATCATTCATTTCTTAAAATTTCATAAAAATACGCTCATAAAAATAGTTAATCCAGCAATTAGATTTTTCAAAACTTATATAAAAAATGCAATCTCATGAAATCAATCAAAAAATCTAAAATTAGAGCTTTAAATTATAAAAATTATTCCAAAACCGCTTTTATTGATAAAAAAGCGTTTTTTTACACATTTAAAAATCAACAAATCGCTTAAAAATGCTTGTCTTTTCTTACAAACAAATCTCATAAAATGCATTTAAATTGATCAAATTAAAAAATCGCCCACTCTTGCAATAAAAGTGCAATAAAGTTAATATTTTTTTTAAAAACATATTTATTCTATAGAATTATAAATAGTTTCTCTAAAAATTGTATACAAACATGTTCATAAAACACATTTAATTTTATCAAACTTCTTCTTCTTGCAGTCCTACTCCTACCGGAGGTTGGACACCATCATGACTATTCTTATCCTGTTCACCGCTGCTATGAACAGCTGCGTGCTACTACAGCTGAATCACTCACGCAGGTTCTTCAGCCTGGACTCTACGCCTACCAATACTCTTGGTTCCTTTAATTTTTTCCTGCATAATAAGTCTTAGAAGACTATATTTGGGGCCTCTCATGACATGGCCTAGATACTCCAGTTTTCTTTTCTTAATGGTCAGCACGACTTCACATTCCTTTTTTACTTTTTCTAGTACCTGTTTGTTGGTTACTTTATCTTTCCAGGATATTCTAAACATTCTGCGATAACACCACATCTCGAACGCTTCCAACCGTTTTAGTTCTGGTTTCTTTAGGGTCCAGGCTTCACCTCCGTATGGCATGGTAGAGAACACATAACAGCGTAGTATTCTAATTCGTAATTCTATACTAGTGTCTCTGTTACAAATAAACTTTTTCATTTTCATGAACGCTGCTCTTGCTATCTCCACCCTTCTTCGTATCTCACCTGCCTGGTCGCTTGTTTTGTCTAGCACGGTTCCAAGATATTTGTAGGAATCTACTCTTTCAATTATGGTATTGTTGATATTTAGTTGCACTTGTTGGTTATGTGCCTTAGAAACTACCATACACTTAGTCTTTGAAAGATTCATTTGAAGTCGCCATATCTGATATTATTTATTACCTCCCCGTTTATGTTTATACCTATTGGTTCTCCTAACAAAGCTTCTTCAAATATAGCTTCACTGTATATGTTGAATAATAGCGGGGATAGGATGCATCCTTGTCTAACTCCGCGGCGTATTTCTATTTCATCTGTCAGCTCATTCTCGACTTTTACAGCTGCACTTTGTCCCCAATATAGGTTGGTAATTATCCTGACGTCTTTCCGGTCTAAATTCTTTTTAAGTATTAGTTGTTGTACTTTGTCATGCTGAACTTTATCGAAAGCCTTTTGGAAATCGATGAAGCACACAAACAGGTCTTGATTTATGTCTAGGCATCTACTAATTGATTATTATGCTATAGAGTGTCCCACCCACCAACCCAAGTGCTCTTCATCAAGAGATTTTATGTTTGACCTCTCTTCGGACGTCAGAAATCATTTTGTCACAAGAAAAGGTCGTGATCCAACCTCTTGATAAGTAAGTAACAGTTGGGTGAGTGGGTGGGCTACTGCAATCCAAAATACTGACTAGTTTTTATGCTATAGAGTGTCCCCGATCCGGCCAAGCGTCCTTCATCAAAAAATTGTATGTTTGATCTCTCTGCGGACGTCAGAAGTCATTTTGTTACAAGAAAATATTGTGATCCAACCTCTTGATAAGTAACACTTGAGTGGGTGGGTGGGCTACTGCAATCCAAACTACTGACTGGTTATTATGCTATAGATTGTATGATTGACCTCTCTGCGGACGTTAGAAGTGATTTTGTCAGAAGAAAAGATCGTGATCCAACCTCTTGATAAGTAACACTTGGGTGGGTGGATGGGCTACTGCAATCCAACTTCTTCTTCATTCAGCCTGACTCGTCCACTGCTGGACATAGGCCTCTCTTAACATCTTCCATTTACTTCTATCTTGTGCTTCTTGCATCCAGTTGGTGGCGATGCGTTTCACATCGTCTGTCCATCGGGTGGGTGGGCGTCCTCTACTTCTGTATGCCTCCTGTCTAGGTCGCCATTCCAGGATCTTTTTGGTCCATCTGTTGTTTGGCATCCTTGCGACATGCCCGGACCAGTTCCATTTTAGTTTGGTAATTACTTCAATTGCATCACTAACCCCAGATCGCTGTCTTAGTACTTCATTCCGCACACTATCTCGCAATGTAATTCCGAGCATGGAACGTTCCATGGCTTGTTGCGCCACTCTGATCTTTTGGACGGACTTTTGTGTGAGTGTTAGAGTCTCCGCTCCGTAGGTTAAGACTGGTAGGATGCACTGGTCAAACACCTTACGTTTTAGGCAGTTGGGGATGTCGGATTTGAAAATGTGTTTTAGTTTTCCGTATGCTGCCCACGTTAGTCTTAGCCTCCTTCCAATCTCATGTGTCTGGTTGTCTCTGCCGATTTTAATCTCGTGACCTAGATACTTGTATCAGGTGACTTGCCGGATCTCAATCCCTTCCATTATAAAGTTTCGGGAAGGTACTAGGTTGGTCATACATTCCGTTGTCGAGATGTTTATTTTAAGGCCGACTTTTCGTGATTGTTCTGCCAGCTTCTTAAGCATTTTTTCAGTCTTATCTAGGCTATCCGATATTAGCACAATGTCGTCTGCGAACCGTAGATGGTTAAGGTTTTCGCCATTGATGTTTATGCCCATATCTTCTAGTTCTATGGTCTTGAACATGTACTCCATGAGGTTTGTAAATAGTTTAGGCGAGATGGTGTCACCTTGTCGGACGCCGCGTTGTATTCTGAATCTGTCCGTCGGGTAGTTTAACCCATGCGGTAGCATTTTTGTATATGTGCTGTAGAGTATCCGAGTACCTATGGTCTATTCGGCAATTCGCCAGTGCCTTAAACATCTCATTGTAGTTGATAGAGTCAAATGCCTTCTCGTAGTCCACGAAGGCAAGGACGAGTGGCTTGTTGTATTCGACACATTTTTCTATTACGGTTTTGATGGTTTGCAGGTGGTCGTTCGTTCCGTATCCGGCTCTGAATCCTGCTTGTTCAGGCGGTTGATAAAGGTCAAGTTTGGTTGTGAGGCGTCTAGTTATGATTTTGGTAAAGAGTTTATAGAGGTGCGAAAGCAGGCTTATTGGCCTGTAGTTTTTTAGGTCAGCCGTGTTTCCCTTTTTGTGTATAATAACAATGATTGCATTGTCCCATGCTGTTGGTGTTATTCCTTCCGTGAGACATTTGTTGAATAAACTCTTTATGGCTTCTAATAGCTCGACTCCCCCTTCCTTAATCTGTTCAATCGCAATATCATCCTCCCCGGGCGCCTTGTTATTTTTCATTTCCGTAATTGATTTTGAGATTTCCTCTTCGGTTATTTCCGGTAGATCTTCTAATCCTTGGTTTAAAATTTGGGGGATGGTACTGGTATATTCCGGCTCTGGTGTTTCTTGAGCGCTATAAAGGTTTGAATAGAAGTGTGTTACGATTTCCAGGATCTCTTCTTTGTTCCTGATAGTTTGTCCGTTTTGGTCCTCGAGTTTGGTAATTTCTGCTTTTCCAGGTGTTATTTTCTGTCTCAGTACTTTCATGCTTTTGTTCTCTTCGATAGTCTTCGCTATCCGTGTTTTGTTATAGTTTCTAATATCTTTCCTAGCGGCCTTTGATATTTCTTTATTTAGTGTTCTCAGCTGGTCTGTATGTAGTAGGTGCTTTTGTAGTTTTTCTCGCCTTTGTTTCATAAGTTGTCCTGTGTTTGCTGATAGTTTCCCTTCTTCCCTGTTCAGTTTCGTACCATGTATCTGTTTTGCCTCTTGTATCGATGTTACGATTGCATTGCTCAAGGTTTCTATACTCATTTCCTCGATGTTACCGTGTCCTAGTCGTTCTGCTATGGATTTCTTGTATTCCTCGTTATTGTTCACTGTAGTTTGTTCTTTGCTCTTTGATGTTGCAAGCAGTCTTCTCTCCTTTTTCAATCGTAGCACAACTTTTGCTCTTAGCATCCTGTGGTCGCTTCCCACTGACACCCGGTTGAGTATTGTGACATCCTGTACGATTTGTTTTTTATCCGTAATGATAAAATCTATTTCGTTTCGTGTATTTCCGTCAGGGCTCGCTCAGGTCCATTTCCGGTGTTCGGCTTTCTTAAAAAAGATATTCATAGCATTCATGCGATGTTCTAAAAGGAATTGCAGAAAGGTGTTTCCCCTATCATTTCTTTCTCCTATCCCGTATTGTCCCAGGGAAATTTCGCTGTCGTCTTGCTTCTTACCCAGCTTGGCGTTTAAATCTCACTACTATTAGTGTGTAGTATGTTGGAGTTTTTGACATTGCAGAGTAGATGTCTTCATAGAAGATCTCGATTTCTTCCTCTGTGTGTGTGGATGTTGGGGCATACACTTGGATGATCTTAATGTTATATCTTTGGTTTAGTTTCAGTACTATAAAGCATACTCTGGGGCTTATGCTCTCTATGTGTAGGATCTGTTTTGTGTGTTTTTTATGTATTATGAAACCTACTCCTCCATCGGAGCTCTCTTCGTTTCCTCTGTAATATAAGGTATTTCCTAATTTTAGGGTAATCTGCTGTTCTCCTCTTCTTCGTATCTCAGCCAGACCTACTATATCCCAATGAATTTGGTTTAGTTCTTCTTCGAGTTGGAGTACTTTTTCTTCGCTGGAAAGCGTTCTCGTGTTATAAGTACAGATGTGCAGTGTTCGTCGTTTGTTTTGGTAGCCTGTTGTTTCTCGGTGATTCTTTGCACCCTTTGACCGCTGCTTGATCCAACCGCTACCTTGGTTGGGTGCTAGCGGTCCGCCGGGGACTAAGGGCCGTGTTCTTGTTGTATCTTTCATATTAAGAGAGGTTTAGCCGTTACCTATCACGCTGGCCAATGCGGGTTGATAGGGGTCGTCGGGGAGTATCATTTCCTTTACTCCCGTTTTGACGGTTATTCCGCCGTTACTCGGTCGTCAGAGCCTCGTTTGTTATGTAGCAGGGTGCTCCGGATGACCGAGGTCATTGCTCGTGCAGATGAGGTTGACATTTGGGGTGGTATGTGACCTTTTTTTACCTTCTCCCCCTTACACCCCCAATCCAACTTACAGATTGGTTATTATGCTATGGAATGTCCCACCCACCCAACTAAGTATTCGTCATCAAGAGATTGTAAAAAAAATCTTCAAAAATTGTCTCAAAAATATAATGAATCTTAAAATAATTTTTGAAAATTTATATGAAAATTATTGTTATTTAAAAATAAAAATTTCTTGTTGTCGTTTTCACAATTTGTTTTCAATTTGAAATAAAATTTTCCAAAAATTGTCTTAAAACTATACTAAATCTAAAAATAATTTTTGAAAAATTTGATGAAAATTATTGTTTTTTAGAAATAAGAAATTTCAAGAAAAAGCAATAGTTTTTTGTATTAATGGTTGTCGTTTCCACAATTTTCCTCAATATGAAATAAAATTTTCCAAAAATTGTCTCAAAGCTATACTAAATCTAAAAATAATTTTTGGAAAATTTTATGAGAATTATTGTCGTTTAGAAATAAGAAATTGCAAGAAAAGGCGTCAATTTCTTGTATAAATAGTTGTCGTTTCCACAATTTTTCTCAATATGAAATAAAATTTTCCAAAAATTGTCTCAAAGCTATACTAAATCTAAAAATAATTTTTGGAAAATTTTATGAAAATTATTGTTATTTAGAAATAAAGAATTTTATGATTTTAATTTAATAAATTAAGTATTTTATGTAAATTGTTTCTCTACCCCATGTGAGACACATACATAAGTGTTTCAGGGCATGCACCTTTCATCAGTATTCCTAGCATCTCAGTAATCAGCTACCTTGCTTTGAAATACCAGATATTTCATTAAAGTTTCAAAAAATGAAGTTTTTCTTTAATAGCACACAATCGGTAGGAGCTAAGAATGATGTTTAACAAAAATAACAAAAAAAAATCATGTTTGATTTATGGCATGAGTACGTTTAGAGATAGATCCAGATATGTTCAAAAAAGATAGACAATTTAATTGCCTATAAGTTTTATATCCTTTTTTTTTATTTAGACTCTTTTTAAAGTTTTTGACATGCAGCTTCTAGGGTGAACATGGTTGCATATGAGTTTATAAATAAAAAGTTTCTCAAATAAGCCCCCCTACCTACCCTAGAAGTTTGTTACCTTTATTTATTATTTTTTACAAAACGTCAACAATTCGCTTAGGAAATGTTTTTATTGCTTCAAATACAAAATCGCTCAGAACGTTGACTTATAGTTTGTAATGTATACAAAACAAACTTTACTTACAATCACTTTCATAAAATGTGTCTAAATTGATACTAGATAAAAATCGCCAAGAAAGTGCACTGAAAATTATAATTTGATAAGTGTGTTAGATATTGATTGAAATACACAAATTGCCTAGAAAATTACTTCTCCGTTAAAAAACTGCAATGAAATCATATATTAAAAAAAAAAAACTTGAATTGTGAAACATCAATACAAAATTTCCAGCTTTAAATTTATACCTTTTTTACAAAAAATCACATAAAATGCATCTAAATTGATCAATATAAAAATCAACCGCTCATAAAGCACAATGAATCCCATAATTTCCTTACAAACCAATTTATTCTATAAAAATAATAAAAAGTTGTTTGAAACACACAAATCGCTCAGAATATTATAGCTACATTAAAAAATCGCTCAATAAAAGTTATTTATTTCTTAAAACTCATAATACGCTCATAATTCAATCAGAAAATGTATTAAATTTGTCAAAAATTGTGCACAAAATGTATCTAATGAAATCAATTAATTAAAAAACTAAGGGATTAGCAAAAATGCGTTTATTATAGTTGAAATTATAATATAAAATTCATAAAAATCAAACTTCTTACCAAAAATCTCATAAAGTGCTTCTAAATTGTTGTTTAAAATACACAAACTCTAAGAAAAACATTTACCTTATAAAAACGCCCTCAAAAGAAGTCAATCCCAGCAAAAAAACCTAAAATTATTAATTCAAATTCATAAAAATCAACTATTTGCCCAAAAAATATTTTATTACTTCAATATAAAATTGTTCAGAACGTTAATTTATAGTTAAAAATTTAAACTTTTATTTATTCCATGAAATAAATAAAAAGTTGTACAAAAATCGTTTAATAAAAGTAAATACTTTTTTTAAATCGCACATAAAAGCAATCAATCGAACAAATAATAGATTCAATTTGTTAAAAATTACACAGAACAAAAAGTTGTTTCATAAAATAGATTAGAAAACATTATGAAATATTTTAGTTTATGAAAATTGTTTGAAAAGCTCTTAAAAGCAGCCAATATAGCAAAAATCTTTCAAATAAATGCATTAACTTTATAAAATAGCTTTAAAATGTTGTTTATTTGAAAAACTATCGTTTATAATTTACAAAAATCAATTTTTTTTCACAAAAGTCTCTGTAAAATGAACTAAAATATACAATTTCCTCAAAATTTATAACTATAAAACTAAAAGTTGCTCTAAAATTGTTTTAAAATGGATTTATCTGTAATTCTTTAAAGTTTTCAAAGCATTTTTGATAAAATTAAAGCATTTTTTAAACGTTCAGGAAATTACGTTTATTGCTTGAAAACTTCACAAAATGTCAACACATCGCACAGAAAATGATTTTATTGTCTTAAATCAATAACTGCTTAGGACTTTAGTATAGTTCAAAATTTATTTTTTATTTACAAAAAACTTACAAAATGCATCTTAATTGATTAAGATAAAAATTGTACGCCTATAAAGTGCGCTAAAACATAAAACAAATTTATTCTATAAATTAATAAAAAAATTTATCTTGAAATTTTATGATAAAAGCAAAATTAGTTCAAAAAATCAATTGAATTTGTCAAAAATTATATTGAAAATGCAGTCATATATAATCAATAAAAAAACGTAAAATTTATCATTTTTAAAAAACTGCTTGAATAACAATAAAATGCTTTTTTCATAAAACATTAACAAATCGCTCAGAAAATGAGTTTATTGCTTCAAATCAATATTAAATCGCTTAGAACGTTAATTTATAGAAAACAAACTTTTTTCACAAAAGCTCAACACAAAAAACGATTCATTTCTTAAAATTAAACTAAAAGCTGTTCAGAAATTCAACTTCTATAAAAATAACTGCCAAAATAGTTGATTTATTTCTTAAAATTCCATTAAATATGCAACCTTGCATAAAATTCATCAAAAAATAAATAGAAAGTACTTTTTTCATAAAAAAATTGTTTGAAATCGTGTGAAAACTTAGCTTAACTTTTATAACCTTAAAAATTGTCATTGAATTTTGATAAAATTTGTTAAATATAATACTTTATTCACGGTATATACAAAACCATTTACATCTACATCATTATATACATATATAACGATGAATTACAAACAATATTACAATTACACAAAAATATATAAAAGAATATTGAAAAAGAAAAGCATAGAAAAAAGTAAACATAAATAAAAACAAATATAAAATTATTCATCAACACATTTTAATTGACACTTAAAACTACATTTTGAAACACAAAATAAATCAACATTATTAGAGAAACTATTTGCAATTCTACACATTCTACCAATTGAATTATTAAATCCATAATTGGTAGAATCCATAATGGAGGCTGTCTGGTTCGGCGATTATTGTTGGGGACTTGAAATGGAAGAGTTACTATTAACTCTTGGCAATCAATCTCAGACATCATTAGTCCACGTAAAAATGATAAATCGGCTCTTTTGCGCCGAATTTTCAGCGGCGGAAGATTATATTGCAATGCAATGAGGTTAAAATCGTAATTTTCGGATAAAATACGTTCTATATTGCAACGCTGTAGAATGGACACCAAACTGACGAAGCGTACTCTAAATGAGAGCGTAATAAAGCGCAATAAAATAATTTGAGTGTGCTAAGAGATAGGTCAGTAGACATTCTGTAAACAAATCCTAACATTTTTATAGCACGGTTGCACATATAGTTTATATGCTCAACAAAAGTTAGTTTTGAATCAAAAATTACGCCCAAATCTTTTATTTGT
This sequence comes from Tachinus rufipes, assembly GCA_963932245.1. Classification (NCBI taxonomy): domain Eukaryota; kingdom Metazoa; phylum Arthropoda; class Insecta; order Coleoptera; family Staphylinidae; genus Tachinus; species Tachinus rufipes. Next base: position 7,282,401 of record OZ010743.1, read on the forward strand.
GTAACATGTTCCAAAACATTATTATCGATAGTATAGTCAAACGATACTTTACTTAAAGTTCTGTTGAAGCTTATCGAAAAACATTTGTTTGCGTTAAACAACAAGTTATTAATAAGACATCATGAATGAACAGAATCTAAATCATTTTGCTAACTAATGCAGTCCTCGATAGATGATATTCTTTTATAAATTTTAAGATCGACAGCAAATAAAAGATAAGACGTAGAATTAATAGAATAAACAAGATCATTAATAAAGAGTAAAAACAGAATTGGTCCACAATGAGATCCTTGAGGATCCCTAGAAGGAACAACAATTGGTTGTGATAAAAAGTTATTAATTTTCACACACTGTGTACGATTTTCCAAAAAGCTCGACAACCACGCAACAACAGATTCATGAAAACCCAAAGCCCGAAGCTTAGCAATCAAAATACTATGATTAACGCGATCAAAAGCCTTTGAAAAATCTGTGTAAATAGAATCTACTTGAACTCTTGATTGAAAGGCATTCAAAAGATCATTTTCGTAACGTAACAAAGAATATTTGTAAGAGTAGAACGACCCTCGCGAAACCCATGTTGCTGTTTCACTAAAATGCTTTTGCACATCCATTGTATTTGACCAGTTACAATTTGATCAAACAACTTAGGAATAGCAGACTGGATGCATATACCTCTATAATTAGTAATATCCTCCTTAGCTCCAGATTTATTTAAAGGCATAATGTAGCTTTGTTTCCAAACTGAAGGAAACTTGGCTTCATTAAGAGAAGCCTCAAAAAGTAAGTGCAATGGCATAGAAATTGAATAAATACATTGTTTTAACAGCATAGATGGAACACCGTCCGGTCCAGTGCTAAAGTTACATTTAAGGTTCTCAATCCCTTTAAATACATCCAACAATCTAATTGAATATGATCGATGTAATACGTTTTTCTTAAAGTCAAACAAAGGAGTTGGATGAGTTTGTGTATCGTAAACATAGGAAAAGAATTCAGCAAAACTATTAACATAGTCATCTCCATTACTGCAAGTTTTTTGTTTATAATACATTGTGGCTGGAAAATCATTAGTTTTTCTAGAGTCGCTAACAAATTTCCAAAAATGTTTAGGGTTACTTTGAATGTTGTTTTCTGTTCGAGTAATATATTGCTTGTATAGACATGTACTGAGATTTTTACACAAAGTACGAATTGATTGAAACTCGTTATAATCAGACAATAGTCTTGAAGATTTATAACGTTTATGAACAGTTTTTTTGAGTCTAGTAAGTGAAATCAATTCTTTATTAAACCAAACTGGAAAACTGTTTTCTCGCCATTGTTTTTTGGGAACAAAATAGTCAATAGCAAAATGCAACACAGAGTAAAATAAATTAACGCAATTATCAACATCACAATTATAAAAAAGGGCGGACCAATCAACATTCAACAAAAAATTATTGATTGCGTTAAAGTCGGCATATTTAAAATCATTAAAAACATAATTACACATTAAAATATCACGGCTAGTATCACATTTTACATCAATCACATAAGCAATATGATGTTGGCTAAGTTTTAACAAAACATCCACAGCTTTAATCACAGAAATATCACAGATGTTAGTAAAACATAAATCTAAGAACACACCACCACCATTAAGTATAGAAATACATTGAGCGAAGTTTAGAAATCCATAACAGTTGGAAACAAAATGAGCAGAATAAGTATCATTACAAATAACACTTATGCCTAACTCATCATTAACCCATACCGCTGCGGGTAGATTATAATCGCCTAGTGAAATTAGTTTACTGTCTGGATATTTGTCAGCGATAGATTCAACGGAATAACAATAATCTAAATATTTATCACATGCCAAGTTAGGTGGTAAGTAGACTGCACTGATAATATATGATACAAACTTAAACTTAACAATTACAAACAAATGTTCAACACTTAAAAATGTAGGTTGTAATAAAGTACAATTAAAACAAGTTTTAGTAGCAATTAAGACACCTCCTCCGTCAAGCTTAGGGCTTGTTAATGAAGAGCAATCACATCTAAACAAACTGTAACCAATTAATTGTAGCTCCGCATCGCTGATGTCCTGATTTAGCCAGGTTTCGGTCAGTATAATAATATCGTAGTTGGATACAGCTACAGCCAGCATAAGTTCTTTGAGTTTAGTTTTTATACCCCCAACATTCTGGTGTTTCTGGTGACGGGTTAAGATTGTTGGCTGGATCCAGATTTTGAAAATCCACCGAAGATGAAGCAGGAACATTATTAACTCACCTATAATTTAAAAATTTCTTGACCGCTATATTTGCAGGCCAAAAATCTTTGCAGAGAATAGATCGAGCATGATTAGCTGGAACAGAAACTTTAAAGCTGCTGTAGTTTCCAGATTTTACTTTTAACTCAACAACATCAACTGATATCGTGGAAAACTTAGATTAAATATGATTTACTATCTCAGTTTTATTAGTTCCACGTCTAAGTTTAGAAACATGTACGTAAGAAGTAGGCACATAAGCCTGCAGTTTGTCATTGGTTGGGCCACAACCAAAGATAGTTTGAGTTCTTGGCTGAGTTTTTTGATAAGTTTTCCCCTTAACAACAGAGCTTGCCAAAGAAGGAAAAACTGCAGGTTGAATCAATTGCACCGTATCATTAGTGAGCGGCGCAGTAGTAGGAGCAGTTAGTTGTTTACTGCGAGCTTCGTATTGAAGAATAGTTTTATCTTTTTCGGTGATCTTCTCTTCAAGATAAGTAATTTTATCTAAGAGTAATTTATTGCTCGACCTCAACTCATCACATAAAACTTGGTAAAGAGTAATATTTTCTTTGTAAAGTTTAGGAAGTTCGGAATCATCCAATTCAAATAAATTACCGCAATTACATTTCTTGTAACGAATAACGCAACTGTTATGGAAGATAACGCCACAATTGCTACAGGTTACACCTGATTGTGCAACAGTTTTGCATTTACAGTGCATAATAACAGATGCAGTTACAAAAACAAAAATGACTAGAGCAATAAATAAATAAAAACAGGATAAGGTTGATACAAGGACACAATTCACACCGGTGCGGTCGATCACTGGTGACTGACTAAAAACAAATACAGGTAGACCACGGTAAGGTTACATAAGAGACAGCAGGATTATAAAAATTAATAATAACATTGTTAACAATGAAGTCAAACATTATTGAACCGTCACCATTGAATGGTAATGTCTTGGGTATAAAAATAGTTTATAACCTCAAAATTTTACATTAGATATTAAAGAAATTTCAATTTCAATTCAAAAAATCGTTTTTATTTTAACTTCTTTAAAAATGCTTGTATTGTAAAAATATCTAAAAGTTGTTTAAAATACACAAATCGCTTAAATAACACAAAAAAATTGTTCAATAAAAGTCAATCATTTCTTAAAACTTCATAAAATGTTTTTGTTGCTTCAAACCAATATAAAATTGCTCAGACCAGTAATTTATAGTTAGAAATGTATACGTTTCTTACAAAAATCTCATATTATGCATCTAAGTTGATTAAAATAAAAGTTGCCTGCCCGTAAACTGTAATGAATCTGTAGGGAATTTATTCTATAAAATTGGCAAAAATTGCTTCAAGTACATAAATAGCTCAAAAAATTACTTCTCTATTCAAAAATTGTCTAATAAAAATCGTTCATTTCTTGAAATTTTATAAAAGCAGTCAATCCAGGAAAAATCTATCAAAAAATGCTTAAAATATATAAAAAACGTTTTACTTTACAAAACGGCAATAAATCGCTCATAAAATGCCTCAATTGATTTAAATCAATATAGAATTGCTCAGAAAGTTAATTTATAATTAAAAAATCACAAAAACACAAACTTACATAAAAAATTACCATTTTATTCTATAGAATTAATAAAAAATTGCTCTAAAAGTTGTTAGAAATACACAAATTGTCCATAAAATCATGTTTAAATTCAAAAATTGCTCAATAAAAGTTATTTGTTAAAATTTTATGAAAACAGTTAATCCAGCAAAAGAATCAACTAGAAAATCTAAAATTATTGCTTTAAATATATAAAAATTGCTTGAAAAACTTCAACAAACTACAGAAAAGTGCGTATTTTTCACAAAATGTCAACAATTTGCTTAGAAAATGCTTTTATTGCTGCAAATCAATATAAAATCGCCCAGAACGTTAACTTATTACGTTTGTAACGTATAGAAAACTACCTTTTTTCACAAACACTTTCATAAAATGCATCTAAATTGTCTTTAAAGTGCTGAACTCTTGGTAAAAAGTTGCGTTAGAAATTAATTAAAATACACCAAAAACAAAAAAATAAATAAAAAATTATTACTCCGTTAAAAAATTGCTCATAAAATACTGAAAATGTAGTTGCCTAGTAAAATCAATCATCTCAGAACTTCAAATTAATGCAGAAAGTTTATAAAAATTCACAAACACTTGGGTAGGTGGGCACATTAACAGAAACCACACGCCCATAAAAATTGAACTTAGACCCGCCCACCCACCCAAGTGTTTGTGATCAATCAGTTGGATCACAAACACTTGGGTGAGTCACGCTAACAGAAACCACAAGCCCATAAAACTTGAACTTAGATCCCGGCCACCCACCCAAGTTTTTGTGATCAAGCAGTTGGATCACAAACCCTCGGGTGGGTGGGCGGGACATACTATCAGAAACCACTCTCCCACAAACCTTAAATTTAGTTCCCGCCCACCTACCCGAGTGTTTGTGATCAAGCAGTTAGATCACAAATTCTTGAGTAGGTGGGTGGGGCACACTAAAAGAAACCACACGCTCATATAATTTAAACTTAGTTCCTGCCCACCTACCTGAGTGTAAACAAAAAATTGGTTCACAAACACTTGGGTGGGTGGGTGGGGTACACTAACAGAAACCATTCTCCACAAACCTGGAACTTAGTTCCCTCCCACCCGCTCAAGTGTTTGTTTTCAAGAAATTGGATTATAAACACTTGAGCGGGCGGAACATACTAACACCACACGCCCATAAAACATGAACTTAGTTCCCTCCCACCCACCCAAGTCTTTGTTGTCATGAAATTGGAGCACAAACACTTGGGCGGGTAGGTGAGGCACACTCATAGAAACCACTCTCCCACAAACCTTGAACTTAGTACCCGGCCACCCACCCGAGTGTTTGTTGTCTAGAAATTGGATCACAAACACTTGGGCGGGTTTGTGGGGCACACTAATAGAAACCACACGCTCATAAAACTTGAACTTAGTTCCCTCCTACTAACTCAAGTGTTTGTTGTCAGGAAATTGGATCATATACACTTGGGCGGGCAGGCGAGACATACTAACAGAAACCACACACCCATAAAACTTGAACTTAGTTCCCTCCCACCCAAGTGTTTGTTGTCAAGAAATTGGTTCATTGAATCACAAACATTTGGCCGGGTGGGTAAGGCACACTAATAGAAACCACTTCCCACAAACCTTAAACTTAGTTCCCGCCCACACACCCGAGTGTTAGTTGTCAAGAAATTGGATCACAAACAATTTTGGACGGGTGGGTGGGGCACACTAATAGAAACCACTTCCCACAAACCTTGAACTTAGTTCCCGCCCACACACCCGAGTGTTTGTTGTCAAGAAATTGAATCACAAACGCTTGAGCGGGTTTGTGGTGCACACTAATAGAAACCACACACCCATAAAACTTGAACTTAGTTCCCGCCCACATAAGTGTTTGTGATCAAGCAGCACAAACACTTGGGTGGGTGGGTGGGGTACACTTACAGAAACCACACGCCCATAAAAGTTTATCAAACATAAATCAGAAAACCTAAAATTAATATTTAAAATTTATAATAATTGCTTGAACAACAGAAAAATGCGGTTTTTTCGAAAATTGTTTGAAATAAAAATTGTTCAAAAAAACTTTTTTGTTAATTTTTTTTTTAAATTTCATTAAACTATTAATTCAGCAAAAATCGTTAAAAAAAATCGCTATATTTATAAAAAATTATTAATATTTCTTAATATTTTATATAAACGCATTTTTTTTTCAAAAAAAAGCCCGAAATAACATTTAATCCAACAAAAATCGCGTAAAAACTCGACTTTTATAAAAACATGCCAAGAAATTTAATTTATTTCTTAAAATTCAATCAAATATACAGAGCGTGCATAAAACCCTCATGATATTTCACCAAAAATTGCCCATAACGAGATCTCCCATACAAAATTGTTATAAAAATTATATAATACTGGTAGAATGGTTGCGTTTGAGACGCCAAATTGTGGCAATGAAGCCAACTCTGTACCACCTACCTGACCGTTGTCCGTTTCGAATGAGACCTAGATTGTACACAACACAATGCAAAGTCGACAAACAACCCCGAAAGACGCAAAACACAAAATTTGTGCAGCATACTTACATTATGATAATGTTTTTTTGAGAGTTTCTTTGTATTTGTTATGATTTTGTCTTTTCTGAATATAATAATAAATTATTCTACATAAAAATGATGCAAACATATTAATTTTCAACTGCACCTAAAAATTCAAAATAAAATCACCTTACTTACTATTACTACATCGCATTTTATAACAATATAAAACCGATTTTGTAATTACATCTCATTCCATTGTCCTTTAAAACACAATCAAAAATCCCAATTTAACGATCCATTAAAAAAAAACCTGAAAAACAACAAAAAAACAACACAAAACGTATGTAATTCATAAAAATTTATTTAAGTCTTAAATTTCGTTCAATTTATAAAACATAACGTAATTTTAACAAATATGCAACTTGTAATTGTTTTCATCTTAATATTTACAATGCTATCGAGTCTGTACAATATTTTTCTTATTATACACAATTTTTCCTTAAAAACTAAAACAAAATTTGTTCGAATCACTACGAAAAAAATTAATAATGGCCAAATATAATAATAAGACAAAATAATAGTCAACGTGTAACAAAAATATATTGCAATACGCCGGAAATGTGTACAAAAGGGATTTTTATTTTTTTGGAACACGTGTTTCAGGTAGAAATAATTTTGGTGAATTCTGCGAAGGACAGGGCAGGTCGGGTCCCTTTTTTTTTGTTAGAGGGATAATAGCGAGGGTAATAATTGCATGTGGACAGGTCTGAAATAGTAGGTAACATTTTTACTTTGGGGTATTTTGGTTTGATTTTAAAAAATTGTCCATATACAATTATTACATTTTTGAATTGAATTTTCTTAGATTTAATAAAACAACACTGATGATTGATGGTGAGTACAGAAACGGGAGGCCGACAGTCGAATTAATTTTTGTTAATATATATTTTCAGTTCATGTAGTATATATAGCGTATATTTGTTTATAAGTTAATTTAGTCGAACGGTTACGTCATTCGTTTATAACTATCACAGCTCATTGCACTTATCCCAAACAATTTTTATTATTTTAATTAATTAATTAATGTTGGTAATTTTTTTATAATATTAGCTTATTAATTAGTATCATTGTAACCTATTAGGTTTAATTGGCAGGGTTAAAACAGAATCAAACTTAATAATTATTTTTTATTTTGATCAAAGATAGTTTGATCAATCAACTTTATAATTACAAACAGAAATCAAGCTTGAAATAAGTAAACTTTTTTAATTGTCTAAAGAATGTTACAAATTGGGTTTCCATAAGTTTATTAAATTTGAAAAAAAAAGTTTTATGGTTAAAATTAACAAAATCAAAATGTTTGAAAAATTCAAAGTTATAGAAATCAATTGGTTTCAAAATTTCAATTTTTTCAAATTTGTTTTCAAAATTTCTCGCTTTTCAAATTTGGTTTTAAAATTTCCAAATCTGTATGTAGTTGAAATCCAAAAACTGTTTCAATTTTGTCTTAATCATGCTACATTTTAATCAAATAAATTGGTTTTGAATTAAATCATAGTTTTAGCTCTATTTATAGCAAATTGTATAGCTTTATTTGTAGCAAAACCATCTTGTTAGGTTAGCAACTTAATAGCAAAACAAATTGTAGCAAGAATTCATCAATATTTTCTCAAAATCTAATATGCTTTGCAGAAACATTTTAATAAATCAAATTGGTTTTGAATTAAGATAGTTTTAGCTCAATTTATAGCAAACTATAAATCAAATTTCCTTCGCTTTATTTGTAGGGTTACCTGTACTTTGTAGCAAAAAAAGTAAATTCAATTTGTAGCAAAAACTCGTTAATATTTTGCCATAATGCAGTTTCAAACTTTGTTTTATTTGTAGCAAAACAACCAATGTAAGTTATATTTACTTTATAGCAAAAAATTGAATTCAATTTGTAGCAAAAACTCGTCAAAATCTAGTTTGCTTTGCACGATTTTTATAGTAAAAATATTGGCATTGTCAAATTTGAACAAAATATTCTATTAATTTTGAATAAAATATTAGCATATGTCAAATATAATTTATTTATAAATAGGTTCTATCTAATCTATATTGACATATAGCAACGTTTTTAGATTTAATTCAATGCTTGATTAATAAAATATTTAATTTCCAAAAACATTGATGGTTTGAATCAAATTCCAAATGCCAATTTTGTATGTATCAATTCTATTTATAACATTTAAATTAATTTTGTCAGTGTTACTTTTAAATAGTAATATTTAAAAAAGTATTTTTACCATTCGGGTCGCATCGGTTCAGCTCGTGCAAAAAAAAACATGGTGGACCCAACGAGGTGAACCGATGCGACCCGAAGTTTTGACTGTAGATCATATTTGTTGAATTCAAGCATTAAATCTAAATTCGATCTAAATTTCAAATATATTATTCATTTTAACGTATTTGATTCACACGTTTATCGATTAATGTTATCATAATACAATTGTCTATAAATTGATTGATTAGTTATATTGTATTATACTTAGAAATGATAAACTTTTATCGAAAGTGGTAAAAATAAACTTAATAAAAGTGTGAAACATATAAAGGCTAAAGTGAATAATATAAGAAAACATTATTAAAGAATTATTTAGCCTAAGCAAAGGTAGAATAATGCAAACAAAAATGATTCTACTGTTGTAATCAAAATTGTTTTTTTTTTGGCAAATATTTTATACAAACTAAACAGATAATACAATATTACGTCAAAGTTGTCGTATGCTAATATATTTATGCAATATTTGACAATTAAGTTGAAGTTATGTCAAAAATTGTGACATTAATGTCAAAATATTAAAAATATTTAAAAAACAAAGTTTTCAGTTTATTTTTTCAAAAAAGTTGTAGTGAACTATAAAACAATCTGAAATTTAAGCTAAATTCGCGTCCAGATTAATTTGTTTTAAAGCTAAATCAAAATATTAATTTGAAACTAAACTTTTCTTAATTTGGTTCGTTTTAAACAAAAATATATTTCAATCAAATTATTATTTTGCTCAAATTTGAAGCTAAATTGTTTTTCTAATTGGCATTGAACAAAAAAGTCAAATTGGAAGCTAATGACAAAGTATCTTTGATTAGATTATTATAAATCATTTTAATCAAATTTGAAGCTAAATCAAAAATTTGATTAGTGTGCATCTTAAAGCATATTTTTTAATCAAATTTTATATCAAATTTGAAGCTAAAAACAAAATATTTCGTTATTTTACTAACATTTTAAGCGGAGTTGTCGTCTGATTTGAATAATACTATTGCTGCAGTCAAAGTAAAATATTTTGTTAATATACATAATTTTTAAGTTTAAGTTGCGTTTTAGTTTGGTAGATTTTAAACAAAATGTCAAATTTGAAGCTAATGACAAAATATAAAGATCATTTTACTCAAATTTAAAGCTAAATTTCACTCCAGTTTGATTACTTTCAAACAAAAAGGGTACATTTTTTCAACAAAAAAGTCGTATCAAATTGAAAACTAAAATATTTATTATTTCACACAAATTTGAAGCTAAATTGTATTTTGACAAAAATATACATTTTAGTAAAATTTGAAGCTAAAATCAAAATATTTAACCCAAATTTAAAGCTAAATAATTATTCAAATTTATTGTTTAAAAAAAAACATTTAAGTAAAATTTTGAAGCTAAAACTAAAATATTTTAGTATTTTGTTCAAATTTGAAGCTAAATTATTTTTCAGTTCAACTGTGTTCGTATAAAAACATACATTTTAATCAAATTTGAATATAAAACCAAAAACATTTTATTAATTTACTCAAATTTGAAGCTAAATTGTGTTTTGTTTGATTATTTTTGAAGAATATAGACAATTTACTAAAATTTTATTAAATTATTACACATTTTAGACACATTTTAAGCTAAATTAAAAAAAGTTTTTCTTAAATTTAAAGCTAATCCGTTTTTCAATTTGCTTGATTGATGACAAAAATAATTTTTACTCGAATTGAAGCTCAAACTAAAATTTATTATTTTATCCAAATTTGAAGCTAAATTATTAATCAGTTAACTGTTTTTGAGCAAAAAATACAATTTAATTTGAAACTAAACCCAAAAAATAAGTTTGAAGCTAAAACAATTTTCAGTTTAATTATTTTTGAACAAAAATTTTAGTAAAATTTCAAGCTAAAACCAACATATTTTATTGTTATATTGAAATTTGAAGCTAAATTGTCATTCAGTTTGATTGGATTGAACAAAAATATCCTTTAGTCAAATTGAAGCTAAAAACATTATTTTTTACCCAATTTTGAAGCCAAAAACGTTTAAATTTAAGTTAATAATAGAATATATTGATCAATAATTTTACTCAAATTGTAAGTTTTTTTTTTAAATTGAAGCTAAATTAAAGTTAAATTATTTTTAATTTTGTTTTTCAAGAAAACGTATACATTTGAAGCTAAAACCAAAATATTTTATTATTTACCTCAAATTTGAAGCTAAATTGATGTTCAGTTTAATTAGATAAGCAAAAATTATTAAAGCTAAAATGTTTTTCAGTTATTAAAATTATGCATTTTAGCCAAATTTGAAGCTAAAACCAAAATATTTTATTATTTAGCACAAATTTGAAGCTAAATTGATGTTCATTTTGATTGGTATAAGCAAAAATATTTGAAATTAAAATGTTTTTTAGTTTATTTTAAATAAAATTCACATTTTAGTAAAATTTGAAGCTAAAACCAAAATATTTTATTATTTTACTCAAATTTGAAGCTAATTCTGATTAGATAAGCAAAAATAATTTAGGCTAAACTGTTTTTCAGTTAACTTTAAACAAAACAAACATTTTAGTAAAAATTGAAGCTAAAAAACTAAAATATGTTATTATTTAGCTCAAATTTGAAGCTAAATTGATGTTCAGTTTGATTAGATAAGCAAAAATTATTAATGCAAAAATGTTTTCAGTTAATTTTAAACAAAATAATACATTTTAGAAAAATTTGAAGCTAAAACCAAAATATTTTATTATTTTACTCAAATTTGAAGCTAAATTGATGTTCAGTTTGATTAGATAAGCAAACATAATTTAAGCTAAACTAATTTTCAGTTAATTTTAAACAAAATTAACATTTTAGTAAAATTTGAAGTTGAACCCAAAATATTTTACTCAAAATTGAAGCTAAATTGATGTTCAGTTTGATTAGGTAAGCAAAAATAATTAAAGTTAAACTGATCTTTAATTAATTTTAAACAAAATAAGCATTTTAGTAAAATTTGAAGCTAAAACCAAAATATTTTATTATTTTACTCAAATTTGAAGCTAAATTTATGTTCAATTTGATTGGTATAAGCAAAAATAATTAAAATTAAAATGTTTTTTAGTTAATTTTAAATAAAATACACAATTTAGTAAAATTTAAAGCTAAAACCAAAATATTTTACTCAAATTTGAAGCTAAATTGATGTTCAGTTTGATTAGATAAGCAAAAAAAATAAGCTAAACTGATTTTCAGTTAATTTTAAACAAATATACATTTTAGTCAAATTTGAAGCTAAAACCAAAACATTTTACTCAAATTTGAAGCTAAATTGATGTTCAGTTTGATTAGATAAACAAAAAAATAAGCTAAACTAATTTTTAGTTATACATTTTAGTAAAATTTGAAGCTAAAACCATAATATTTTATTATTTTACTCTAATTTATTTTTCAGCTTAATTAAAATTCAATTAAAATTGATGCATTTCAATAAATTTTGAAGCTTTGATAATAAAACTAAAATATTTTATTATATTACTCAAATTTGAAGCTAAATTGTTGGTCCGTTTTATTGATTTTGAAAAAAAGTTTGTTTATTTTTAAACAAATTGCACATTTGGGTAAAACTTGAAGCTAAACCAACATATTTTATACTTTAAAACAAATTTGAAACAAAATTATTTTTCAGTCAAATTTGAAGCTAAATTGATATTCAGTTTGATTAGTTATGAACTAAAATAAACGCTGTAGTAAAAATTGAAGCTAAATTGTCTATTTTTTAACAAAAACGCACATTTTAATCAAATTTAAAGCTTAATTGATTTCCAATTTAATAAAAATGTATATATTTTATTCAAATTTGAAATTTGAAATTTAAATTGAACGGAAATATTCGCTTTAGTCAAAATTGAAGCTAATTTTTTTTAAATTTGTTTCATTTTTGAACAAAAATATAAATTTTTGCACACTTTAAAGATAAAACCAAAAATATTTTACTCATATTTGAATTTAAATAATTTTTCTGTTTAATTAAAATTTGAACAAAATAAACATTTTAGTCAAACTTGAAATTAAATTAAATTTCAAATTTAAAGCTAAATCCAAAATGTTTATTAATTTGACAAAACTGTAAGCAAACTTGTTTTTTTAATTAATTATACGCGATTCGGAACTTGAATAATTCAAATTTGATGCTAAAATCTTAATATTTATAAATTTTGAAGTTAAATCAAATAGCGAATTGATCATCCAAATTAAAACAAAAATAAAATAAAGACCAAAATATTTGAAGTCAAGAACAAAATATGCATTATTTGTCTTAAATTTGTATAAAAAACGAAACCAAAACGCATTTAATGTTTTACTCAAATTTGAAGCTAAATTCATTATGATAAACATATTGCCAACTTGAAAAAAAAATTAAAGCTAAAAACTGTTCAAATAATATTGAACTTTTGAGACAATTATTCTCTTTTCCTAAATCAAATTTGGAGTCAAATTTGAAGCTAAAATGTTAAAAAAATTCAAATAAAATAAAATAAGCAAAATTTTGAGATTAAAACTTACAAATTATAAAAATATTGAATTTTGGAGCTAATCTATTCACAATTAAAGTCAATTTAAAATTAATAATTTTGAAGTTACATTTATTGACAATTAAACATTATTTGTTCACAACATTTTGTTTTTTTTAATTTATTAAGCTAAATATATTAATAATTCACTAAATAATCAGAATAAAACTCGAATTTAAAGCTATGTTCATTTTTAGATTTTTAAAACTAAATTATTTACTCAATTTTGAAGCTAAATAGATTCATTTTTATTACTAAAATTTGGAGCTACTTTATCAAATCTATTAAATTTTAAAATTAAAAAAAGTAATTGAAAATTAAACATAAATTTTGGAGCTAATATGCTCTTTACTTGGTCAATTTTAAAGCTAAATATTTTCAGAATTCAAAATGAGACTTCTTCCTACAATTCAAGCTAAGTTATGCATACTTGATTTCATTTTTAAGAAAAATATATTCATCGTTAAACTCAATTTTAGACATCTTTCTCCAGTTTTGGAGCTACATCAACTAATTTACAACTCAATTATGAGCTATTTTTTAAAGCTACATTTTGGAGATGACAATTTTGAAGCTAACAATACAATTTCTTTAGTAAAGTTAAATTGCCTAGATTTTGAAGCTAAATATCAAAACTATAATCAAATTTGAAGCTAAATATATTCATTAATTTAGAGCTAGATAGTTTACTTGATTTTGAAGCTTAAAGTATGCATTAATAAACTAATTTTAAGGACAATAAGTCAAGTTTGATTTTGAAACTATTTAAGTTAATTTAGTTTAAATTATGGAACAAATAATATTCTTTCTTTCGCAAATTTAGAGCTAATTCATAATAAAAATCGATTTTAAAAACAAAAATATATAAACTATTAAAGCTTGATTTTAAAATCAAAATGTGTTCATAGTCGATTTTTGAGCTGTTCTTTGAAGCTATATTTTGAAGCTTGAAAAATTATAATCGTGTTTAAAGCTAAATGTATTCAAAACTAAAAATATATTTTGAAGCTAAGTAAACTTTTTACTCAATTTTGAAGCTAAATGCATGCAAAACTTTGTAGGCAAATATATTAACAATTAAAACTTGATTTTAAAATCAAATGTGCTTATAGTTTAACTCGATTTTCAAGCTATTCTTTGAAGCTAATAATGATGTTACTGTAGTATACTTTAGAGCTACATAAGTAATGATCAATTTTCATAGATCTAAGACTGAAATATCAAATTCAAACCCAAATTTGAAGCTAAATAAATTTATATTTAAAATTAAAAATAAATTTTAGAGCTAAATGAACTCCTAATTTTGAAGCTAAATGCATGCAATTGTTTAAATTTTGACAAAAATATTATCATAATAAAATCGATTTTGGAATTAGTAGTAACAATAAACTTAAAATCAAATAAGATATTTTTTTAGATACATTTTGGAGCTAAGTATCTAAGACAAATATATTAACAATTACAACTTGATTTTGAAGTCAAATATGCGTAACCCCTAAACTCGATTTTCAAGCTATTCTTTGAAGCTAATAATAATAATAATGTCACTAGTAGTAATTAAAATCAATTTTGGAACGAGTAATAACAATTAACGTAAAATCAAAAAAAAAAAAAACATTTCTTCTTCGGTACATTTTGAAGCTAAGTATCTTTATAATTAAAATCGATTTTGAAGACAAATACATTAACAGTTAAAACTCGATTTTGAAGTCAAATGTGCGTATAATTGAACTTTCAAGCTATTCTCTAAAGCTAATAATGATGTTACTTTAATATATTTTGAAGCTACAGAAGTAATTATCAATTTTCCTAGATCTTAAACTGAAATATCAAATTTATAATCAAATTTTAAACTAAAAAAAATCAATTTTGAAGCTAAATAAACTTATTTTTACTCAATTTTGAAGCTAAATCCATACATAATTTGTTAATATTTTAGAGTAAAATATCATATTTATATCAATTTTGAAGCTAAATATAAATTCAAAATTAAACTTCAATGTTGGACCCAAATAAACTCAATTTTAAAGCTAAATTCAAGCATAACTTGTTTTGATTTTAGATGGAAATATATAATTCATAATTGAATTCAAATTTTGAAGCTATCTGTAACAACATTTAACTTAAAATCAAATAACATTTTAGAGATAAGTATCTTTTTTGAAGAAATAATTAACAATAAAAACTTGATTTTGAAGTTAGATTTCATAAACTCAATTTATAAAGTTAATAATGAGAGCTAAATATAAAAATAATAATCAAATTTGAAACTAAATATATTTAAAATTAGTTATCAATCATATTTTTACTAAATTTTGAAGCTAAATTCATGCTTTTAGTATTTTGGTTTTAAAAACAAATAGCTTATAACTAAACTCAACTTTGGAGCTATTCATGTCAACAAAAAATCTTTAGTAAATATTAAAGCTAAAAACAGTATTGAATTCATTATTAAAATATGATTTTGGAGCTACATAAAACAGCTAAACTTGATTTTGATATTATTTCCTAAATTTTGAAGCTAAATTGAAAATTACAATTGATTTTAGAGCTAACACATCCAAAATCGAGAAAAATTGATTTATTTTTATTAAATTTGAAGCTAAATGCATAGCTTGATTTGATTTAAAGATAAATATTGTATTCATTGTAGATTTTAGAGAAAAAACATATTCTAGCTCATTTTTAAGCTAAATTTTAGAGCTAAATATATTTAAAATGAAGTAGATTTTAATTTTTTGCTTAATTAAAGCTAAATGCGTACACATGATCTGATTTTAAGATAAATATATTCACAATTAACGTAGATTTTGGAGAAGAAACGTTTTTTAAACTAAATATAAAGTTAAAATTAAGAAACCAATTGATTCAGTTAAAACTTAAAGCTTTGTAATAATAAAATATGAAGGCATGAACTTAATAAAGTTTGATTTAATTTGACGTGTTTGTATATATAAAGTTGGCAGAACTGTTTGTAAAATTTAAGTTGATTCTGAAGGAATGTATTGCTGGATAATAATTAATGAGCTAATATTGTAAGAAAACAATTGATAATAATATAAATAGGTGTGTTTGGGATGAGGCATATTACTTAACACTCCTACCTAAGGTTTCAAGTTTCACCTAACATGCCAGAGTCCTAAATTAAGAATACTAAGCTGGGGCAGCTTCATGATCTTCTCCAGACCGACGGTGGTGATCCTGGTGCAGCCATACAAGTCTATACACTTGAGCCTGGTGAGGGATTCGGCGATCGTATGGAGGCCCTTGTCGGTAACTCTTGAACACTGTCCTATATTTAACGTCTCTAAATCGTGTAGCGTCTTGGCGATTCTGGCTAAGCCATCATCTGTAATCTGGCACGCACTTAGTGACAAACTTTTCAGATTAAATAGTCCTTGCGATATATGCACTAAAGCCTGGTCCCCGATTTTATCACAAAACGACACGTCCAGCGACGATATTCTTGAACCACCCTCTGCAAGATAAGCCATTCCTATATCCGATATATTATCGCACGATCGTAAGTTCAATTCACGTAAAGAAACCATTTTAGCGAGGTGCTTCAATCCGCTATCGGTGATGCTAACGCAGAAACTGAGGTTGATTGATTTGAGTGAGGTGAGGCCAGTTGAGACGTGTTTCAATGCCTCGTCTGAGAGTCTTTGGCAATCTTGTAAACCTAAATATTCTAATGATTGGTTGCCACCGGCAGAGTCCTGGTTTAAACCGGCCAGATGGCCAATCCCTTGGTCACTCACATGCCAGCACGATCTTAAATTCAGTCTTTTCAGCTTTTTAAGCCCCCATGCTATAAGCACCAAACCGGTGTTGGTGACATTACAACAACCTCCTAATTCGAGCACTTCTAAATTTTTCAAAAATTGTGCTATCCGGCTTAGCGAATTATCAGTGACTTGTTTGCAGAGGGATAAATTAAGCTCCGTTAATGAAGGGGAGTCGGTGATGAAGGCATGCGATATACTAACATCAGCCACGTTATAGCAACCACTTAAATTGAGTGATTCTAGATTTGGTATACCCTGCATTACATCTCTAAGCGAACGTCTTAATGATAACACTTGCACTCGTTTGATGCCTCTTTTTACTAACGAGGCGAACAGGGACGGGTTGGCCCGCCGCAGGTGTAATTTGGCTTCGACTCCTCGCCACACAGACTTGTGGTATGCCGCGTCTCGCCAGGTCGTGCATACCTGAGCCGCTCGCCCCTTATCCCTCACGTCTAAATAACCAAAAATAATGGCCAGTATTTCAGGATAGAGACAGCTTATGTGTGTCTTGCCCGGATCAATTTCCACTTCTATTTCTTCAATATCTCTCTGCAGGTAATGCAATTCTTGCACAGGTGTGTGGAAATGTTGGGGTTGATGCAGCCTGTGATAAGGCTGAAACCTGGTGCTCCCATGATGATGGTGTCTTAATAACGCCGCCGTAGATAATAAAGGAACCGGCAATTCCGTGAACAACACTTGAGTTGGATCTTCCATCATAGTTGTGACCACTATCAGAAAATATTCACATTACGTATTCGTAAAAGTTTTTATCAGACAGCAGGCGACGTGACACTGCACCGAGCACTACTCATTGCAAACTGGCGTTCACGTTCGGTGCGTAGCGACGTCGAGGAACATTTCGTTTGCGTTCGGTGGGGATTGGTTGGCGCGCGCACCACGTGACTGTCAGCCTCGTATCGATTCGGTCGCTCACGGCGGCATTTTTAAGTTTCACGAGGCTAGTTTCCAACATCCATCCCCTCCAAAGCCGCCCCTTTTGCTACGCTATAGTTGGTGCGCGGGGGGGTGGGGATCCCACGATGCAACTTCTTCCTTTTTTTCTTTCTTACTTCGACTTCTTTTTCGTGTGTTTTTTTATCGCCGCTCTAAAAATTGGGTTATGATAAACGTGCACCGGCCCAAAGACAGGTTGCATTGGGGAAGTCACGGCAGAGTTTAACTCTCTTTTTAATAAATCTTTTTCAGATGCAAATCGTTTTTATTTAAGAAAATAAATTTGAATACACAACTTTGTATTTTATAATAACTTTAAATCAATCATTTTATTTTATAACAAATTAAATTAAAAACATTGAAATAATATCTTATTTGTATACAATAATAATTTATTAGACATTTTGATTTAATTGTAATAATAAAAAATATCAACAACTTTTTAAAGAAAATGTTTAATAAAAATTAATAACATATTTCTGACTTTTATTTTATTAATTTTACGAATTACTAATTATTTTTTCTTTTGTATATTTGAGATATAAATTAATTTCACAAACGCTTCTTAAAATGTATATTTATAAATAACATTTTGCATAAAATTTAAAAATTATTACACTCAAAATTTTACAATTAAATTGAAAATCAAAATATTACAAGTTAATTAAATAACAGTGCTGGAACTACCTGTAAGCAAAGATCTGCAATGCGGAAGAGCCCAAAGGAAAATTTACAAAAAAAAACTTAAATAAAGTGAGTGGGCCCTTTTTAATATATTGCGTTAAGGCCAAAAAATTGTAGCTCCGCCACTGCTAAATAACCAAGAACGACTGCGTTTTAGTCAAAATATGTAGTTAATTTGTTTAGATTAGACGTCTTAATAATATTATTGTTTAGTTTTAGACGTCCTTCAATGTTTCTGTGTGGAAAGTTTTTAATTTTTTTTGTGGGGTACTGGAGAATCGGACTGTAGTTGAAATTTTATTAAATAAATATTACAATATAAGTTGTTGTCATACATATTATATTTAAAATTACTACAAAAACTAAGAACAGTTATAAATATATAAAACCCATGCGGAGAGAAAAGTTTTTTTATAAGAAATTGTTTTACAAGTATATAATATTTGAGAATTACAGCATCAGAATTTATAAAGATTCAATTAAAATTAAAGTATTTATAAATAAAGAATGGATTAAATGAATTGTATTTCTTACCTTCTTTTTGAAAATTAACATTTAAAATAATGTTATAGAATTATAATTGTTATTATATCGATTATCATTACCATATCCATCTTTTAAAATTCATATACAATTGCACTGTGCCGTGTTAGTGTGTATGCGAGCGACTGAATGTTGAATAGAATAAATTCAACGAATTTTTCCTTGAGATATGATTTTAATTTTTTTGATTTAACCAGTTCTTATTATTTTTATGTTTATTTAAAAAATGTTTTTTTGTTGAGAATTATATTTATTCTTTAAATATATCATCGAATTTTTGACTTAATCTATTAATTCTACTAACTATTTTAAAAACTGTATTGTCTCGATTTAGATGTGTAATTATAATGTTTTAACGTATGTAAGTGACTATTAACGTTTTATATAATGACGAATGTAAATACTTTAACATTAATAATTATATTATATCATTATCATAATGTTAGAGGTTGAATTCAAACTAACATGTAGCATTTTACTCATAAGTCTCTTATTATAATTGGTTTCTATGTCTAGTATGTCAATATTATCAAAGTAAGGTGTATCGGAACTAGTAAAACCACAAACAAAATGTTTATAAAGATGCTAAAAATAAGCAGAATTTTAAAATATCTTTAAAGCATTGTCCCGATTAGAGTTGAGCGTTATTGACTAACAATTTAATCAAAATACTAGTTTTATTGGTGATTACTGATTAACTAATCAATAATTAGTCACAATATTTTTTAAATTGATAAGTCATTAGTCAGTTTATTTGCAATTTAGATTGATTATTAGTTTCAATCACACATTTGGTTGGCGACGAGTTGTTTACCAACTATTTGTGTTTTATTTATTTTACTTTATAAATTTTCTTAAATTTACTTTTATTATATTTTCTTCAGCTGCAAATACTTTTTTGATCGAAGTGCTTACGATTTTTTGTCTGCTCCACATAAATAAGTTAATAAAAATCAAAAATATTCAAATTTGTATTAATTAAAAAAAAATGGTTTTTAAATATTTATTTTTCAAATCAACATTTTTTTTATATATAATTTTTTTAACTCTATGGTTGCTGCAATAGTGGATTAAATATCACAAGCAAAGCAAAGACTATTATTTTTCAAAGTAGGCACCCTCTTTGCTTTAAAAAACCGTTTTCCGTATTATACATCTACGGCGAAAACATTATTTACAGCGGCTTTAAAGCAGTAAAATTCTTTACAGCCCGCTAAAAAGTATATTATTAAACAATTAACCTAACCATACCTAACCTAACTTAACCTAACTTTTTTATTTTTTTTAAGAGGTAAACGCTAATGCTCCCCGGGCTCTGGGTTCAATAAGTTCGGGAGTGTGGGATTTTCACCCACTAAAAAACCTCCGTTCTTCACACCGGTTGGACGGCATACCCTGGGAGGGTTTTTCATTGTCCAAGACGGCTGGACGTTCTATTGTCAATTGATTCTACTTGCGGCTTTCTGCCTTGCCCTTTCTTCTTCTTCTTTGCACTTTATGAAAGATTAGATGTGGCTTCAGTTGTTCTTTGAACCAGTCATTAAGTCAATCAGATTGTTCACTTCGAGGCTTTGTCCTATGGCTCCTTCCGCTTCTTGAGTCTTGGGCGCCGCAATAGTGGCAGGCGTCGTCAACATTTTTTCCAATCCTCTTTGTGTAGGTCCCAAAACTGCCGTGGCCCGACAAAAATTGGGTTAAAAATAGTCAGAGTTTTTATGAGGACACCAGATTCTGATGTTTGGAATCAGCCTCTTAGTTCATTGTACCTAACCTAACCTAATCTAACCTAACCTAACCTAACTTAACCTAACCTAACCTAACCTAACCTAACCTAACTTAACCTAACCTAATTTTTTCTTTTAGAAAGGTAGAAATGCTTTATGTACGCCATTCCGCATGGCAGTGTGGGAATGACTAACTTTTTCACAAAAAACCTTACCTAGTAACCACCTTACCCAGTAACCACCACCTTTCGTTTCTGCATGGACACCAATAAAAAAACCTTGCGGCATTACTTCATTGATGCCATTTCCTTATTGCATTGACCAGGTTATTTTGGATGCTTATAACGGATTTTACGCTTATCCACTTTGTTTTGCTGTCCAGCATGTGCGTAGTTATGTTGTGCTTGGTTAGTCCATCTGCGTCAAAGATGAAAGCCCAGTTTTCTCTTTCTGCAGCTCATCTGCCGCATTCCGGTGTATCAATAGAGTCTTTGTTATCCCGCAGCTCAAACCTGTACAGGTAAGACAAGAACCATCCGTGTCCGCTTAAAAACTGAGTGATTTAGTAATCAACGCACTCGTGTTTTCTGAAGATCCATGGTTTTACGCTTTTGATAAGAGTTTTCGTCCAGTTTGCAGTGCCGCCCTTGCCAACCTTTTTTGCTCTGCACTGCAGGATTTGTATGACCGTTCCACAGCTAGCAGATGCAACGGAATAATTTCGGCAATCAGCTGTATTGCCATTGTGGAGACGGTCCTGTACGCAGATGCTATCCGTATGGCCTCTTTTCTTTGCGAACGGTACTCCCTTTTGTAGACCCACTGGCTTCATGCTGGTGCTCCATATAAGACTATGGAGAAGACAACGCTGCTCAACGCCCTTCTTTTGCCTTTTTTAGGTCCGCTTATGTTGGGCATCAATCTACCTAGAGAAGCAGCCGTTTTGTCCGTTTTTGCGGCCTTTGAAATGTGGGGGCCTATGTTCATGTTATGGAAAACGGTGATACCTAAGTATTTTAGGGAGGTTTGACTTGTTATTGTGGCGCCGACAACCTTAAAAGATATGGTCGTCAGGCTTCTTCTGCTTGCTGAGATAACAGCTTCCGTTTTACGGGCTGCAAGTTCAAGCTTCTTCTTGTCCAGCCATCTTGTAAATCTTCCGGATGCCCATTCGGCATCCTCCACCAGTTTCTCTGCGCTGTTGCCAGCTACAACCATTGCCACATCATCCGCGTAGCCTATAAGTCAGATCTTGCTAAGCATCTTCAACTTTAAAACTCTGTAATAATTAACGTTCCATAGTGTTGGTCCCTTGACTGACCCTTGTGGGACACCAACGGCCACTTCTATTTTGTGACTATTTCTTATCAGAAGATTTTCTAAATAGCTTCAATTTATCTTTATCAAGTAGATATACCAAAACTCTGCAGTAATTCTACTATTTCGACCCAGCTTGCGAAGTTGAACGCGTTTTTGATGTCAAAAGTCACAAACAGCACAAATTTCTTAACCACTCTGCATTTGTTTGTCAGTTCCTGAACCTTCTGCACTGCGTCGATAGTAGAACGTCCTTTCCTAAAACCTCACTGCATTTCTGACAGGCCGCCTTTTTCCTCAAGTTCATCTAGCAGTCTCTTGTTTAATATTTGCTCATAGAGCTTTCCGAATGCGTTGAGGATACTTGTACGCTTTTTCCTCTGCCATCTTTACTGGTTTCTCTACCAGAGTTAGTCTGGCTGTTTTCCATTTGGTAAAAAAAACTCATTTGTTTAAGAGAGTGTTTAGCGTGGTTTGTAAAGCTTCTGGACACTTTTTGGCTATTGCCTTAATGATTTCTGGTTGGATACCATCCGGTTTTTTTTGTTTTGACTTTGCGTCCCGCTTTCCTAATCTTTTTTTTGGTGATGTTGGGTATCTCTTCGGGCTTGCATGCAATGCGCGGCCACGTAACTTTTGGGTGGTTGGGAAAAAGCTGTTTTGCCATCTACAATTGCTCCTTATCTGGCAGACTTACCGGCAAGCGCATTCCGGTTTTGCAGGTTACAATTTTGTAGCCCAAAGATTGTTGTCCACGTCCTTGCATAGACACTTCCATGCACCTCTATTAGCATTTGCAATAGCTGCCTTTAAGTATCTACGGCTCTGTTTGTAGTTTTCTGTCAGAGCGTCTACCTTATCCTGATCCAAGCTGTTTACTTGCCATATTATCAATCTGTTCAGGTTTAAAGTACCAGCTTCTTTTACTAGTAGAGCGGTTTTGTATTGTCTCTGTTTGGGATTTGTTTGAAAATTGAGGTTTTCCTCTTTGCTCATTTCCCACTTTAGTATTTTCTTGGCCAGATTTGCTGTGCAGAAGGTTACGTCGATGTAAGACCTACTATTGTTTTTTCGGTTTGTTGCTTTTATTTAAGACTACCAGATCGTGTTTGCCGGCCCACTCTGCAAGTTTGCTACATTTACGGTCTTTGGTTGGAAAGCACCACCTATAAGACTTTGCATTAAAGTTGCCTTTAATAAAGATTGCTTTTGAGTGCTTTTTTAGGTCCTTGCCGAGGGCTACTAGGATGCTACAAAAATTATCTGCTTGGGTTTTAGGTGAGAGGTAGCATGAGTAAAAAACGGTGTTTTTGCTCTCTACCCATGCGTATCCCTTTCCGATTCCCGTTTTGTAAACCTTTGTGTGGGTATGTGGCACGTAAATAGCCGTGTCCTTCTCTTCCACACTTGTAAGAGGTTTCTTTTTTTCTTACTTTCTTCCAGTTTCCATGCTAGCTTACTTTCCAGAAACTGTATTTTGTCTTCATTTTAATTCCTTGTTTGAGTACTTACTTTTGCGGTTTCAGCTTTTTTGCTTTTGTTTTCTACGTTTATAAATTCCCCGAGGGCCTCTGTAAGATCTCCTATAAAATCAAGTGCGGAAAGTGTTTTTGTTGAGGTTCTAGCTATCCTTCCTATAATTTCCTTTATTGCTTTTTGAGTGTTAGGGGCTTGAGTTGATCCACTAATTTTGCGATATCTTCTGTTAGTTTCCGTACCAGGGTAACTGCGCTGTCGTGTTCTATTTTCATTTTCTTTAAGAAGTTATTTGCTTCCCTTGTTCCTTTCTCAAGAGTGCCTACTCTTTTTTTCTTTACGTCTCTTTTTTTGTTTTTAACTGCTTGGGTTAACGACCTCATTGTTTAGTGTTAGTTTGCGGGGTAGCAAATGTAGGAGTAGCGTTCTAGTGTCTTCTGAGTTTAGCCCCTTTTTTGTTGTTTCGTTTGCGTCTTTTGTTGTTCTGTGCTCAAGTGAAATTGCCGTGGCCAGCTCTGTTGCCTTGAGAATATTAGTTGCCACGCTTTTACTTTCCGCAAAAGTACTTCCCAGGTCTTGCCATTTGACAAGGTTTTCCTGTTTAGGTTTCATCAGCATGCCGGTGCTTTTTTCTGTGCTGTTCTTAGCTTCCGGTATTGATCTAGTAAGTGACTTACCGGTGCTCCTTTGTCTGCTGTAGTTTTGCAGCAGTTCTAATTCTGCTTTTGTAAGGTCTTCTGTATTAGCTGAGCCACGTCTGCTCAACGAGTCGCTTTTCAGTAATGTGATGTTGTATGAGTTTAATTTGAGTTTATCCTAACCTAATCTAACCTAACCTGACCTAACACACACATACAAAAAAAAACAGTTTGTCATTTTAGTAGATCAAAACAACACATTAGCTACAGAGAAAACATATTAATTAAGTGTGTGGACTACTTACATGAAATTGAGAACAAAGCAACAATAGACTCCTGAAACAGACCAAATTTAGAAAAGCGACAAAAGATGAAATTTTAACCTAACCTAACCTAACCTAAACTAACCTGACCTAACACACATACAATAAAAAACAGTTTGTTATTTTAGTAGATCAAAACAACACATTATCTACAGAGAAAACACATCAATTAAGTATGTGGACAACTTACATAAAATTGAAAACAAAGCAACAATAGACTCATGAACAGACCAAATTTAGAAAAGCGACAAAAGATAAACTTCTAAAGACCATTAACAAAACAAAATCTGTTCTACATGCTACTTTTTTTACAACATCTACTACACCGGTCATATTCATCAGATTGGCTTAAATTTATGTTCAAAAAACAATTTAAACACCAAAAGATATAATGAGTTTTGACAAATAAGCTTAATAAGCTACACCCTGCTATGCCAGAATAAAAACAAAACTAGAACAAAACCTAGTTTTAGGAACTCGAAAATCTATATTTGCAATGCAAGTTTTTGTTCAGAAATGTATAGATTAATAAAAAAAAAAATTTTGTTAATTACAAAAAAACATTTGACAATGTTAAACATGGTAAACTAATAAAGTTAACACAACTTTCTGAATTTGACGCCAAAGACATACATAAAAATATGAACAATAAGGCAATTTAAAAACATTTTAGGTGAACAAAGTATCAAACTTTGAAGTACTAAAGAAGATAAATAAAGAACTAGAGTTATTAAAAGACAATTAAATTTAAAAAAATGAACTTAAAACACGTATTACGCAATGAGAAGTACGCTTTGCTACAGTTAATAACAGAAGGTAAAATTGAGAATACAAGAATTATAGGTAAAAAAAATATTTAAGCTAAAAAACTTTAGCAAATAGCTTCAACTACCTAAAACTGCTACACTAATTCATTTAACACAAAATAAAACAATTTATAAAACGATAGAACTTTTGATTGAAGGCGGCACAACAAAAGTAGTCATTACTATGCATGAATTAATAAATTGGTCATTTTTTACCAACTTGAATAAAAAAAAGCTAATTTAATTGTAAAGTTGTTTGTTAGTTTGCCACACTTTTGTTTTAATTCAATGTTTTAAAAAACAAAAAAGTTATCGCCATTTTAAACATTTAAAGTTTTTGAAAAAAAAAAGGTATTTTCAAAATGAGCATTTATAATAAACAAATTTATCAAAAATGAGCTTGAATAAAATTTTCAATCCAATCCGGTTAAAAACTTTAATTGTTTTTTTACAAATCGTGGACTAACTTACAGTAGAGAGCTGAAAATGCTCAACCAAGTATACCAAAATGTAGGTTAAAATGAGACCTTAGAGAAAAAAATTGTTGAATTTGTTACCACATTTGGTAATTCAAAAATTGGTTTAGAACAGCACAAACCAAATCTAAATAGTAAAGTGGAGTTGAAGTAAAGTGAGAGTAGAAGCGGATTAATACTTTTAGTATTAATTTTTAATACTGCTAACCTCTTATGTACTTTATAAAAATAGTTTATGGCTTTTATTGATCAATAAGTTTGGTTTCAATTAATATTTCTTCACAAGAAAAAAATATTTTAAACATTCTAAAAAATATTGTCTATATTTATTTTAATTTTTCAATACTACCAACCTATAATGTGTTTAATAAAAATTATTTAGAGTAAATTTAATCAAAATTAATCAATTAGTGTTATTTAAGATTTGCTGACTGTCTGATTTAAAAGTAAATAGTTTTCTGTCCACAGATTATCCAGCAAAGACTATCATTCACCCCATCAACTTTACCCACACATACTACAACGGAAAAACTAGCAACAACGGACAATTATAACGGCGCCAGACATCAAGCAAACAATGCAAACACTAGGTATATACTTGCGTGGCGAATTTAGTACTAGAGACTTAATTTTAAGCCCCTTCTAAATATTTGTGCTACTATTTAAATTTTATGGAATGCTTTGTCTTCTTTCAGCTTTTTTGCTGTAAATAAGCAAAAAAATAGTCAAAAATCATATTTAAAAGAGTCTATCTTAAAGAAAATTTTTCGTAGAACATAATCCCGCACTTGGTTTTCCAAAATTTCCCTAAAAAATGGGAAAAATACCATTTTATTGAAAATTTGATTTCTTTGATTCCGCTACACTTGGAGACTTAAAATTTGAATATGATACTTCTGAAACATAGTACTTTTGATTGCAAAAATAAAAAAGCATGATTTGCTTGACCTAGGGTAAATATAACACATAATTGCTAAAAATTAGTAACTTTTATGGGTTTTTCCTCGGATTTTTCGTAATTTTAAAATAATTTAAAAAAACGGAAAAATTTCGACCATAACCACAGCGGTATCTGGTATTGAAATATCAACGTATTTAAAATCAATTTTTCTATGTAAATATATTTAAAAACGGTAAATGGTTTCAATCTTTACAAAGCCAATATCGGATAATACAAATAAATATACTAGTTTGTATTACCGTTCTATGGTGGTCTTGTAAAGGTTGAAACTGGTTACGATTTTAAACGTATTTGTGATATAGTACATAGGCAATTCAATTTCAAACGGAACTTGCTTTAGTTTTTTTTTTCTATTACTTATTAGTAGTTTTTTTATCTTTTTATGAGAGTATGAAATCCTTAACTTTGACAGAAGAAATATAAACCAAATATTTTTAAAAAATTGAATTTTGCGGACAATTCTATATGAAAAATAGTTAGTGTTGTGCCCATCGATTGCAGAATAATTCATCTGTGAGAAAGTCAGAGAAATAATAGTGTTTTTTTTTTCTTTTCTTAAAAAAATGATGTATATCTCTGATTGCTTCTGAACGTGTATTTGTAAAAATTAATGTTAAAAATATGCATTTTTACCATATTTTTGCATTTTTTTGCGTTTTAGACCCCTAAAACCCAAATACTTTAAACAAATTTATGTTTTCCAACTAAATTACGATTTCTAAACAAAAAATGCAATTTTTCAAAGTCAAAGCAAGTTTCTTGATGCATCACCCCTGCTCTGATCCGTTTACAATGGAATTGCCAACATACAAAATTTGTTTTATTTAATAATAAACTAACATAGTAACGGCCACCAACATTCAAGTTTTTATCAAAATATTGTTACAAAGCAATACAATCTAGCTATTACTGTTAAAAAACTAAAAAATTAAAATCCGGCTATAAAATATCAAAATATTGTTAGAAAAAAACAAAATCTGGTCATAAAGCCTTAAAAATTGCAAATTTTTATTTATAAAATGTTAAAAATAGCAAATTCTTGTTTAGAAACAGTGTTTTGACTGTCAGAAAGCATTAAAATTTGGTCATAAACTGTTGAAAAGCGTAAGCAACTCAAAACAATTTGTAAAAAACATTTCTAAATGTTTTCAAAACAGTCAAGTTTTTAAACCGTTAAAAAAACTCTTAACTCTTAATTATTTTTTTTCCAAAATTGTCAAAATTATTGCTGAATTATCAAGACGTTTAATAAACTGTAAAAATTTTCATTTTTCAATTATTCTTGAAACAAAATTTAAACAGTCAAGTATTTTTCTATATGTTCTTAAGACTGTCTTTTAAACTTTTGTACTGTCAAAATAATACCTGAACTGCAAACAAATTTTTTAATTAGTCAAAATATTTTCTAAATGTTTTTAAAACAATCAATTTTTTTTAATGGTTTTAATTTTGTCAAAATAGTTCCTGAATTGCATAAAAATTTTGTTCTCAAAACAATCAAAAATATAAAAAATAATTTTTATATATGGGCAATTCCATTTCAAACTGAAAAAAGCAGAGGGGTGTCGGGAAACTTGCTTCAGTATTTTTTTTCCATTTTTATAACTTATTAGTAGTCTTTTGATCGGTTCACAAAAGTATGAAACCTTTTTTTTGTCGTTTTTTAACTTTGACTTTGAAAAATTTTTTAAAACTCAATTTTAACTAAAAAAAAAATAAAAATTACTACTGAAATCAATAAGATTTGTTTTGTAAAATTTAAATCTGGCGCCATTTTAAATCTATGTCCTGTCTATAAACCGCAAAAGCTATAAAACCAAATTTTGTTTTAGTGGGCTGGGCAAAGAAAGCTTTTTTAGATTATTTCACGTATTTTGATGACTTGGTCAAAAAATACATATTTGTTTTAAGTATTTGGGTTTAAAGGGTCTAAAACTCAAAAAATCTGCAAAATTATTTCTTCAACATTAAGCCTCGCTTACTCGAGCGGACAAACAGCGGCGTACGTACAAACAGTACTTTCCTGCCCTTGGTACTTAATGTACTAATGTTGAAAATAATTTTTGCAGTTTTTTCGTATTTTAGACCCCTAAAACCCAAATACACAAAACAAATTTATATTTTCTAACTAATACGTCAATTTTGGCTTAAAAAAAATAAAAAATGCTCCTATTTGCCCAGCCCACTGAAAACAAAAAAAATAGTTTTATGGCTTTTGCAACTTATAGACAGGGTATGAACTTAAAATAGCGCCAGATTTGGATTCTACGGAAAATTTCTGATTGATTTAACTAGTAAAATTTTATTTTTTTTTAGTTTATATTGCAATTTTTAAACAAAAGTTGCAGTTTTTCAAAGTCAAAGTTAAAAAACGACAAAAAAAACTAAAAATAATTGTAGAATTTTTTAAAGGGTTTTATACCCTCATGAACCGATCAAAAGACCACTAATACTTATAAAAACAAACAAAAAAATACTAAAGCAAGTTTCTCAATGCACTAAATCCGGTCATAAACTGTTAATTAGTGCATAGTTATATTTATGAAATGTTAAAAATATTAAATACTAGCCTTGTAACTTGTTAAAAAGTGTAAAACTTTCATAAAATATAAAAAAAACTGCCAAAAAAACACCAAATTTTTTTTTTATAAAATGTCAAAAAATTTAAAGTTTTAAAAACAGATAAGCTCCAGCTAAAAATCATTAAAATAGTTCAAATTCTATTAATAAAAAATAAAAAGTTTCTGATTGTAAGACATAATATGTTTAACAATCTAAAATACTGCCTTAAAACATCAAAATATTGTTAAAATTAAATATTTGGTCTTAAACTGTTAAAAAGTGCAAATTTTTTTTCATAATAAGACAAAAATAACTAAATCTGGTAATAATTAAAACTAAAATCTGCCCAAAAACGGTTTAATTTAGTTTTTAAACATTAAAATATTGTTAGCACCAAATTTTGACCAAAAAAGGTTTTTAATTTTAATTTTAAAATAAACAAAATTTGTTAAAAATTACAAAATCTGGTAATAAAATATTTTAAAAAAATCAGGCCAAAACGGTTGAAAAACTCAAAATTTTAATTATGAAATGTCAAAAATAACCAAATCCAGCTTCAAAACATCAAAATGTAATCAAAAAAGCACCAAAATCCAATTATAAATTATTGAAATAAGTAAAAATAATATTTTTTTTTAAAACCCAGCTATAAAATATTAAAATATTGTTAAAATCCGGCCAAAAACTGTTAAAAATGTAATATTTTATTTATAAAATGTTCAAAATAGCAACATTCAGCAATAAAATATCAAAAAGTTGTTTAAAAAAAACAAAATCTGGTCAAAAACTGTTAGAAAGTCTAAGATCCGGTCATAAAATTTAAATATTGTCAGTATACATAACAATCGGGCCATAAACTGTCAAAAATATATAAATCCGGTCATAGAACATCAAAATATTGTTAAAAAGTACCAAAATTTGGATACAAAACTGTAAAAAAATAGCAAAATCTGGTCTTGAATTATCAGAATATTGTTTCAAAGTAGCAAAATCGGCCACCAGTTTTAAAAAATGTAAAAAAATAATAATTAATTTCAAAAACAGCAAAATTCGGCTATGAAATATTAAAACAAAGCTAGAAAACAACAAAAACTAGTCAAAATTGTCAAATACAGCAAAATTTCATTTATAAAATGCTAAAAATAGCAAATTCTTGCTTTGAAACATTAAAATATTGTCAAAAAGCACTCAAATCTTGTTAAAAAGTGTAAACATTTGTAATCAGTTTTAAAAACTGCAAAACTAGACTAAAAACCATTAAAATAGTATTAGAAAGTACCAAAATTAAGCCATAAAATTGTTGAAAAATATAAAAATTAAATATTACCAAAAAACACCAAAATTGGGCCATAAACTGAATTTTTTTTATAAAACGTTAAAAATAATAAAATTTGGTCATAAAATATCAAAATTATACTATATAAAACAAAATCCGGTCATAAACTGTTAAAATGTCCAAAATTATATTTATGAAACATCAAAATACAAAAATACGGTTAGACACTGTTAAAATATGTAAAAATTTCATAAAATCTCAAAAATAACAAAATATTAAAAAATAATCAAAAAGCATCAACATTTTTTTTATAAAATCTCAAAATTAGTAAAAATTTGGTTTTAAAACACCAAAATCCGGCTATAAACAGTAAAAAAAAAAAATTTAAAATCAATCAAATCCGTCTATAAAATATCAAAATTATGTTAGATATTATTAAAAAAATGCAAAACTTTATTAATAAAAAGTGGAAAACAGCAAAATCCAGCTATAAAATATAACAACAAACATAATCTGTTTAAAAGTTCAAAGTCTATTTATAAAAAGTCAAAAAGAACTGAATCTGGTAATAAAACATTTAAATATTTTCAAATAGAATTAAAATTTTGCCAGAGACGATTTAACAATGTTTATAAAATGTCAAATAACACTCTTTAAACATCAAAATATTGTCATAAACTGTTAAAAAGTGGACAATTTTTTATGAAATTTTAAAACTAGCAAAATGTAGTCATAAAATAGCAAAATTTTGTTAGAAACAGCAAAAACTTGAAAAGTGCAAAATTCTATTTGTTAAAAGTAAAAAATAGCAAAATTTGTTTATAAAGTATTATAATATTGTCAGAAAACACTAAAATTCGGCCATGAACTGTTAAAAATTGTAAAACATTTCATAAAATTGTAAGCAAAATAGAGCTACAAAAAATATTGTTTAAAAGAATGAAAACTGTTGAAATGTTTAAAATGTTATTCATAAAATGCTAAAAATGGTATAATCTGGCTATAAACTATGAAAATATTGTCAGAAAATACTAACATTTAGTCATGAATGTTAGAAAAATTAAAAATTCTATTTATGAAAAATCAAAAATAATAAAATCCGGTCATAAAATATTAAAACGTTTAAAAAAATACAGAAATCTTCCTTTAAAATTTTAAACAATTATCAGAAAGCACCAAATTTTGGCTATAAACTTTTAAAAATTGTAAAAATCTTCATAAAATCTTAAGACAAGCAAAATCTATCTAAAACAAGTTGTAAAAAATACTAAATTTAGTCCATAAACTGTCAATATATGCTATAAAAATTAACTAATTAATTAAAACTACTTGCCCGCAAAGAAGAGAAATGTTCAATTTCTGGATAATTATCACTTGAGTCGGTGGAGCACTTCAGTTGAAACTTTTAGTCAATACTCAATGCACTAAATGCTTTGCCTACCCACCAAACTCTTTGTTATCAAGAAATTGGATTTATCAACTCTTTTGCAATTTAATTACATTTGCAAAAGAAGAGAAATATCTAATACTTGAGTAGATGGCGAAAAATCTCAATTAAAACTATTAACCCATAATCAATAAACTGAGTGTCTCGCACACCTACCAAACTATATGTTATTAAAAAGTTTAATTTAATAATTTTTTGTTGCCAATTTAATTATCACTTGGGTGAATTGAAACTGCTTGCCCACAATCAATAAACTGAGTCCCCAACTACTCATCCAACTATTTGGTATCAAAAAATTTGATTTATCAACTTTATTTCCCAATTTAATGTTAAACTACGTTTGCAGAGAAAAGAACACTTGGATGGGTGGACGTCGCACTCTAATGAAAACTATTGGCCTACAATTAATAAATTGAGTGCTTTGAAAACCCACCGAACTATTTGTTATTAATAAGTTAGGTTTACCAACCTATTTCTTTAATGTAATAACAAATTACATTTCCAGAAAAAAAAACTTTTGGATCACTAACATTTGAGTGGAACCCAATTAAAACTACTAATGAATAAACTGAGTGCCCCACCCTTTCAACTGTTTGGTATCAAAATATTGGATTTATCAACTTTTCTTTAGAGTTTAATGCCAAATTATATTTGAAGAAAAGTATTGAGTTGTTTTGACATTCATTTAGTATTTGTACAACAATATATCATGAGTCATATCTGTTAAATATAAATAGAAAACACCAAACTTATACATCACATCACCACAAAACTGAAGATAATAGTAAATTGTAAACCAATATATTATCAGTAAACTTAACAATTTAACCATTTAAATTGACTACTGTAGTTTATATTGTAAATACGTTATTTCTAATTTTAAATTAAAAAACTCACAGAGAAAAGTCAATTTCTAGTTCTAGTTTTACAAATTCAATAGTTTTATACTAATTATAATACACTACTATTTTTAAACAGCATTAAAAAAAAATGGTTTTTATAAATAACATTTTTAAATTTCTATGCATTGCATAATAATATACAAAAATGTTGTTTATAATATTTAAAATTTTATTAAATTATCTCAACTTATACTAACAAAATTTTCTCTCTCACACACCAACATCTGACCAAAATGAAAATTAGTAAACACCAAGAGACTCCTCGTAAAAATACAACCGGCTATAACTTGGCATATTTATACACAGAGTGAACAATAATGTGTGCGCCTTTTGAGGACCAATACGTCCTAATAAAACGCCAAATATAAACAGTTTTAATGCCGCAATCTACAATTAAAAGAGGGAAATAAACAAATGACGACAGAATGGGCATTTGTATGTAAATGTGTTAGTTTTCGATTGATCTTTATATGGACTCGAGAGCATATTTGGAAGAATCATAAAATGTTTCAATGTATTTTAAAATTAATTTGTAAAAATAAAATTGTCTACTTAATAAATATGATAAGACTGTAAGGAGTAAAAAAGATGATTAATTTACACAAATAAATTTTTGTTGGAACTATTAATGTTTTAAGAAACTAAATTTAATTTTGTATGCATTAAAAACTTAAAAACAATTTTTTTTACTTTTTGACAACAATTAACTAATTTAAATTTCTTATACAATTTATATTGCTAAATTACTGTTATTGATACCAGAAAAGAGATTTCGTACCTAATATATGTAATTAAAGCCGCAACTCATATGTAATAAATATAAAATCTTCCGATAACATCTTCATCCAGCTAATATATGTGTAAATAGAAACTACCGTTGTCTTTAAACCGTGGAATAATTTTCACCTAAACTACTTTAACTTATATATGTTTGTATTTACTTTCATAAAAGTTTTTTTTTTTCAAAATTATTGTTAATTTTTATGATATTTTATTAAAAAAATATCTTTATTGATTATACATGACGCAAATGTATTTTTTAAATAATATTTTGTTCATATTGAATTATTTTAAACTAATTGTCGCCATGCTTATCTAAGTACTACAAGTATCAATCGTCAGAAATATGTAATCCCATAATAACGCAACGCAATTTCTCAGAATCATATGCTATTAGTCTCTAAATGTTTATTTCACTTACAATTTCTAAGAACAATTAACAAATTTAACAGTAGGATTATGGAATGTAATCCTATTAAGTATTTTGAAAATTGCACTAAATTTAAGAGGAAAAAAACTAATCCGAAACTTTTAAACTACTATTATAACATAAGTTGTGGAGTTATAAAAAATAATTAGTTAAAAAATAGTTTAAAATTACAAAAATAAATTCTTTTATAATTAATACTTTTTTTATTAGCAGAGGTCATTGGTAAAGGATGTTTTTATTTCAAATTAACTTAATTTTTCTTAATCAAATTACAGATGTAAATTGCATTCTCATTAAATTGCCAATAGTGTTGACTTGTTTTATTAACGTATGTTAATTGTTAATAGGGTAATTAAGTAAGACTTAAACAAAGTGACATCATTCTATAAGTATGCAAATTAATTAATTACTCATTGCACTTTATTTGAAATTAGAGTTCAATGACATAATTAAAAATTACTGTTCTTTTGAAATAAAAAGTGTGGTCATCTATTGACCTTGTTTAATTTAAATTAAACTCTTTAGAAGAAGATTGAATTTGTAAAAAAATAATGAAGTTAAATTTGGAAACGAAGATATATTTCAACAAAATATTATATAGTTGCGATGCGAGACAATCTTTAAGAAAATATGTTAAATGCGAGGTTAAATGTAATAAATGTTTTTTTCATGAAAGTTTTTTGCTCGCTTATGATTGTTTTCTGTATGCCGATATTTTTTACTCTCTCTTTGATGCTTTCAAATAGGTTTGCATACAAACATGATAGATCTTTAGCGTAGTTTTTTTGTCATTTTTTTAATTTGTTTTCTCCTATTTCCTTGTCTCTGTTTCTGCCTCTATGTACAGTTGCTGTCGTTACCGTGTTGTAGAATAATCATTTAATCATTTTTTGAAATGTTGCTGCATCTCTCTTATCCGGTACGTTAGGTTGCGATGTGGCTTCCATTCTCACTTTTTATAATTTCTTTGATTTGATAAAAAAAGGTCTTCTTTAGTTTCTTGTGTGTATTAATGTTTTTAGTTAATTTCTGATCTGACTTGTTTTATTTTTTTTGTTATGCTTCTGCACCTATTTCCTCTTCTATTTCTGTTATCTTCAAATATTTATTTTTATCTTCCTCTAAAGACCTTTATCTATGTTGTTGTTTTCCTTGTTTACCCGTACTGTTAGATCAAAGTTTTGTTTTCTTTCATATATTTGGATGGTTTCCATTTTGAGTACTTTAAATAGTTTTTCTGGTCATTTGTGCATTGATTTTAAGAAACTTTTATAACTTCTCACTGCCAATTTTTTTTTCACGAAGTGTCGAGTTTATTTTTTGCAGCTCTTTTATTGCCTAGTTTTCATTGTTCCTGTGTTGTTTCGGTTTGTTTATTGTTTTCGGTCTTGATTTCTTTTGCAACAGTTTTTGGTATCCTTGGGACAAGATGTGCTAAGTCTTCCACTGCTCTTTTTATTACTACTTTTTGCAGGTCTTTTACACACCTTATTAGAAGGTAGACTATTGTATCATAGAGATTGAGATGTTTTTTCTCTGCTTCTTTTTTTACTTTTCTCGCTTGACTTTGATGTGTTTGGCATATGTTCCGTTTTTTCTGTCTTGTTTAGGTTTTTTATTCTGCCGTGCTTTAGTACCACCGCAGCAACTATCGTCTTTGCTGCATTTAAAACGTCATTTGCCAGGCTTTTTTTTGTAGGTTAAACTGTTTGGCATTTTTACTAAGCTTTCAATACCTAATAGCGTTGATAACCAAAAAGTAGGCCAAGAGAAACCAAAAAATTGTTCAAGAGTAGGTGACAATTCAAAAAGGAAACAAAAAAAGAAAATAATAATCTTATTACTGAAGCAATGGCTAAACTATAATTTCTAAAAAAGTAAACCTTCTTAGAACTACTTTTTCACCGCGGATAAAAACAAAAAAAAATATCTAGTGAAAACTTTTAGAGATTAACCATTTGCCTGATACTAGAAAACACTCTAGTTAAAAACTCCTACAATCGGCAAATGAGTATATGAATAAACCAAAAACGTTGCAGTTACTACGGTTGAGAAATAAACATAATCTAACAACCGCAGCTAGCTAGCAAAGACAAATCTAGATGGTAATGTAATGACATCTCAAAAACTGCAAGCAAAAACAAAATTTGGCTACAACTACAGCCAATGCTCAAAGTCAAGTTTTTTACAGGCTTACTTCAACAAACAGAAAATGCAAAAAAAGAAATGATGAACTCAAAAAAACCTACCAAAAAATAAAAAAACTTCTAGACATCCTAAATCTAGTACTACACTCAATGAAAACAACATCAATCAAGAAAAATTAAAAATAAATCTGTTTAGTTTCTTTTGACATGACACGTCCAAGAAACTAAATCAAACAACCGACAAAGCAAAAGGACTTTTATATAAGCACAAAACTACGTTTCACCAAAATGACCTACACCAACAATAGTAAAGAAAACAAAAAGTAATTGTCTAGCATTAAAAAAATGAAATAATAAAATTTGGGTATGACAAAAAAACCAAAAGAACTTCTGAGCAAAACCGACAAAACCATAAAGGCATAACCTAAAAAATCTATCTCAAATGCCTTAAAACTTTAAAAGAATGATAATCAACCAATTTCCAGACGTCACTTCAAAAAAGCAAAGTATCAAATACTACGACCGAGAAGTTGACATGGTCTAATAATGCTGCAGCTAACAAAAACCCAGATGCTTATATGGTAACACCAAACAAATGACTTGTCTCTAAAATTGCTAATTTCGTAGCTAAAAATTAAGAAAATTCTCAAAATTGAAGAAAAACTGAAAAAAGTCAAAAAAGATTCACCACAATTCCAATTAATGTTAATGACTTGCGCTTTACAAACGTACAAAATAAACAAGACTATAATCTAGGTAACAAAAAATTTGTTTATTAATTCTGCAAACAAATTCCGGAAAAAAAGAAATTGAACCAAATTAAGCCTCAAGACAATTCTACTTACAAAAACCACGCAGGCAAGTATTAAGAAATTGCAAAAAAGCCAAAAAGACTTGCATGAAATATATGTTAACAATATTTCCCAGATAAAAGTGCACCTGCCAGAAAACAAATCTTCTGAAGACAAAACCTTTATCACTACTCATGATAAAAAAACTCATCCCAATGCCACTGAATCCCAGATTGATGCAATGTAATCAAAAGTCCTTTGTTATAAAAACTTTGTGAACAATCAGATTACTGTGACTACTCCAATGGAAGAATAACAGCCAGTTTTCAGACGCCACTATCTTAAAACTATTCTCATACTACGACTTTTCTACCATTTAGGGTCTTTTCAACTAGCATCCGTGCAAATAATCTTACATGTTACTTATTTTATCTGCAAAGTCAATGCAGGGGTGTCAATAAAGTTTTATTTTTTAAATTAAGCATTACAGTGGCGTTATCCAGTTGCGTTGTTATCGGTTAATTGGCTTGTTTGAATGTCGGAGCTTGGCAAAGACAAGTCGTTCATGCCTAATACAGCGGTATGACTTGAATAATCTACAAAAGCTGGTAAAAAGATTTCTTCAAACGCAAGCTGCATTGCACCAACATGTTTACGTTGGATATGCTAAGCAGACAATAACCAACACATTAACCATAGTGGAGTTGCAGTAGTTGCCTACAACTAAAACATAACATGATCATAAAATAAAAAAAGTGGTTTTGTTGCTGACCACAACCGTCTCCAAAACGTAACAACGGACGTTAGGAAAACAACAACAGAACCAAGTAATAGAAAAACTTAAACACAATAACAAGATCCTCATCAACATTGGCGTAAATTTACGCATTCACAGATATAAATAATTCCCGACAGTATTGAAGTTGCCGGAGACAATATTCTAATTTTGGGGTAACACATACTGCCAAAAGCAGACAAAATAAAGATTTGATCAACAACATTGTCAGCAATTTCCAGACTTAGCCAAGCAAACTCCAGTGCTATCCTGACAACTGTCGGTAAGGCCATAGCTACCATTAATATTAAGAAAATTATCCTTATCTGAAGAAGTCATATTGGACTACTATTTACAAATTGTCCAACCACCAAAGACAACAAAAAAACAAAAAATAAATAAAATTGATCAAATTAAACATTAAGAAGAAGATAAAGTCCAGGTATGGCAAGAAACTAAACAAATATGTCAACAAACAACATTAGTCAGATAAAAATGCAAAAAAAATATTTTTGTGCATAGCTAAAAAAAGTCCTATCACCATTCAAGATAAAAAAACCTATCCCAACATCACTGGACCTTTGACTGATAACCAGAAGTATTTTTTATTATAATGGCTCCGTAAACAATTGAACCAACGTAGCCATTTTAAAGAAAGACAACCAATCACATTTCTTCTAAAGACTCGTGCTGGATTTATTTTCAAAACAAAACTACCGACTAAACTCCCTTAAAGTTAAGATACATAAAAGTTTAAGACTCATGTACTTCCAGAAATTTAGAGAATGATAGACGCCTTGTAGGCTGTGGGATAGGGTTGTGTGGTAAACCCACTTTATGTTGCTGGTTGGTTAACCCGTCTCTTATAGAAGTATTCTTTTTTGTCTGGCTTAGCAAGTTTGATCAGATCAAAGTTTATGTAAACTGCAAGATTTGAGATAACTTTGTTTCTGACGTACCATGAGGTTTTAACAATCCAACGCAAGGCTAGACTTGTACAGGCCTCAAGACAATTCAAGTAAGTGTTTACAGCCATTCCCCAGACTGGGAATGCGTACGTGGTTTAGGGTCTGATGATGGTAGTATACATCCGAATTTTGTTCCAAAACGACATTTTGCTGTTCCGCCGGAGCATTGAAACTAGCAATTTTTTTACTAATTTGCCTTTGTCTAAAATGAACTATACGTGCAACTTGTACCTAAATCCATTATTGAAGGGGATTTACAGATGTTTGTCAAAATTAAACCACGGATTAGAAACGTTGTCAAGAAAAACGTTTTTGTGAGTTGTGGTACATTGCCATTAGAAAAGAACAGTTTTGCTCTTTACTGGGTTTACTTTGACTTGCCAGTCATTTAACCAGTTTTGAAGATCACTGGTAACATTTTGTAGTTTTATAGTGAGAACTTTTGGTAACCTAAAACTGTGTAATAGTCATCAGCATATTGGGCCATTTTAACCAAAAGCATGTTGGCGACGAATAGGTTAAATAGCATTGACAAAAAAATAAAGCTTTGTGGTATTACTGCCGTGATATGTCTGAGGTAGAAACATGGTTTAGAAGTTTAGTTGTCAAAGTTCTAAGTTTTAAATACAAAGCTATCAGCTCTATAAGACAAAAAAGAAATTTGAGTCTGTGCAGCTTTAGTAGTAGAGTTTTGTGTCAGACCTTATCAAAAGTTTTTTCAACGCCCCTGTAGTTTTTCTTAGTCTGAAACCTTCAATAATGTGATCCGTCAAACAGTTTAACTAATAATCAACAGAGTATTAACGACAAAACCCATGTTGATGAGCGGGTAGAAGAGAGTTTACTTTTGTGTGTTCTTGAATTATTTTATTATAAGATTGCGTTTTATATGACTTTATTTATTTTATAGTATACATTTGGTCCTTTTCAGGTTTTGTAAAGTTGATTACATGCAAGTTTTTCCAAGCTTTTGGAAAGTGCCTATTACATAAGATCGCATTAGCAATACTGGTGAGAGCTACTATCGCTTTGTAAGAAAGGTCTGGCGCAAGTCAAGCTTTGAGCATTGACTTCTCTGTGACTTCTTTTGACGCAAAAATGAAAATGGAAAACTTTAAAGTCAACAAAATCCTACTTCACAGAAATTGACAGCCAGATCTATTACCAGTTTTGCAATGAGCCGAGATTACCTGTTCTAGAACATTTATTTTTTGGAAAATATTTATGACAACGTTTGCCGAGGCCTCAAAGTAACACAACTAAGAGACATCTACCAGCCGCTATGAATTGCTTATTTCTAGACATAAAAAAGATATCTCCCATAATCTTTGCCAAAACCTTGTGGTATTCTGGAGGGGTTAGGATACAAACTCCAAGAGTTGGCAAACTCCCAAAAAAAAAACAATGGCAAAGCTTTGCACAAACCCTACATTAATAACCGTTTTTTAACAACATTAACAGTCTACAAACTTCTGTCAACTACTGCCTCTAACAACTTTAGAAAATGACAAACATTTTTTTGGCATTTGCTAGTCAAAAAATATCTAGTACACAAAACAGTTCCAACAAAGTATGTTTTACAAACATTTTGCAGTTCACAACAATAATCGGTATAAACTATTAATAGATGCAAACTTTACACCAGCAATAGTCTTGCTTTTTTCAACACTCAACAGAGCAGATATTTATTTCAACGCGGGTGCTAACGCGCTCACTAAAATTGCATTAACTTAACGCCAATCCACTACAAAACTTTTATTTGCACCTAGGGATCCTTAAACCAAGAAAAGCTTATTCAGCATCTCACACAGCGGTTTTCCAGGTGTAATTGCATACCTTGACATTTGGGATTACCAAACAATCATACTACAAAGCTCCGTACCTAGATCATTTTTCTAGAAAGTTGCTTTTGGAAAAATGAAATCTTTACCAAATAACACAACTTAAAATTATCTTTTGGTTAGCCACTCACAACAAAAAATCTAATGAATGGATCACGCAACACACATATTATCTCCAATGTATTACGTCTCTTATCCACAACCGCTACTACGACAATTTTACTTTTGCTACTCTAATAGAATAGACACCAATCAATATTTACTAATTAATACTGACAGAAGCTACTACTGCCACTACTGTTTAGCTCAATCTAAAAGAAACCAAACAACCGCACCAGCTCATAAAAGAATTTCTTTGTTTGTTTAATTTTTTTTTTTTTAATTAAAAGGTTATGACCTTCTTTTGGTCCAAACTTTTAAGTACACCCACGAGGAAGAGTTTAGACGATAGGCAATACCAACGTAGTTGTCTGGCCAATTTAGAACAAATCTGCAATTACGTTTTTTAAAGATTTTTCTTCCCTAATCTACAAAAAATACAAATCAGTTGAGTTCAAAAACTTCATTAAAACACGCAAAATAATTCTAACGATCAGTGAGCACCAAACACTAAGCAGATAATTAGTAAAAATATTTTGTAGTACCATATCAGTATTGGGAACTATTACAGTCAACCATTACGACTATAGAAAAGCACAGAAGGCTTACGGGACTACAACCAACATATAAGCAACCAAAAGACAATCCCATAAAACATTCAACAAGCTTACCACAGAACTTCGTAATTTAGCAAGCACAGACAATCAACAGACTCAGTCTACATTTCATAATCACAGACTTTGCACCACAACCTCTCTAGAAAATATCAGAAAATCTCATAACTAATACCTCCAAAGCGGTTCTGAGTCAAAGCAACATGGCGTTCATTGTACCTGCAAAACTTTTCAGCGGGCTTTACACAAAAACACACTCAACCTTGAGGCGAGAGATTTCACATACTGCCCTTTTTTAGTGGTAACAATGTTAAGGTAGTGAAGGTAACATAGTTTTATGGAAACATTACATTAACTCCATTAAATTCTCCTTATAACAAAAAAAAACTATTTCAAATTTGTTAATATTGGTAAGAAACATATAATAAAAACTCTAATAAAAATATTACAAGTTTTTTATATTTAATTTGTAAAATAAAATATGAATTCTAAGAAGAAATGAATTTTATTGTATTTGAATAGAAGTAATAATTACGTTTTAATAAAACAGCAGACGTGCACAGGCGTCAACTATTTGGCTTCATTTTATATTTACGTCTGCAGTGACAAAATTAAACTGGATAGATATTTCAAAACGAATATAAAAAATATAATGTGATATATACAATATAGAAAGTGCTACTAAAAATATTATCACACCAAAGCACAGGAAGTTGATATTTTAATTACCCAACTATGGCAATTTCCTCTTCACATATTTATAAAATAACAATTTTCAACATGTTTAGAATACATAAACAATTTCTTACATAGTATAACTTTTCAAAGCTATTATAACTATGATATACTCCTACTGAAATAAGAATTAACTAAATAAAAAAATATTACAGATATATTTTGCGTATAAGCATATAAGTAATCTAGTCCAGAGATAAAACATAAACCAAACAATCCAATGTGGTTATAAAGCCTCGCCGCCACTGGCTTCTAAGAAATCCTAAGCTGATAAACTTTGACTGACCTTTTCCGTACACATCATGCATTTATTTTTCCTTACATCTTTCCAAAAAAAAAAACATAAATATTCAAGAAAATCCCGTATTAACTTAAAAATTCTTATTTTTTCTCTCATCGTATTTTTTCCTCACTACTCAAAGAAAACTGCCTTTTGTAAACATTGCTGCGAAGGTTTTGTTTTTACTTCGTTTTTCAAATACAAACTTTTTAGAAAACAAATAAAACTGTTATGGTGAAATAGAAGCCAGTCGGATCGGATGCGTGGGAGAGAGACGGAGCTCGCTACATACTTCGGATGGCGATATTCCCTTGAAAATTCAAGCGGATGTACCGAAGCGAGCTAGCAGCACGGCACAACGCGACTACTTGCTTTAACTTGAAGCTCGAATATGTATATATAAAAAAATATATTTTAAACAAATTAATTTTTATTGCCTTGCATAATTACGCACAATTCATCTGCGAAAAAAATGCTGTCAATAAAATTGTTTATTACGCATGAAATTTACGAGGGTGTTTCTTACGGCAAGGTCTTTGAGTAAAAGTAGTTCCTAGTTGTAATTGAATTTTTACATGGAATTGTCTGCGGAGGTTCCCATTAATATGTTGCAAATTGTAACTAAATGTAATACTAAATAGCTCGTAAATATAGTTATAGATTGCATAGTAAATTTAAATATAAAAACGAGAGCTTAATAACTAAGGAAAAACCTGATTACGCCTAATGATTACTTGATAGTGTAATTATTACATGATTTATAATGGTTACGTGATTAAATAAAAATTAATGTTAAATGTACAAATGTGTTCAACAAAATCATATTTGCTCTAAGTAAGGAGATCAGACAAATCTGGTTTTAATCTTAACAGTTAACTTAATCATAAAGCCAAATAAAATAATTTAGTTAGTAATTTCATACTTACAAAAAACCGAAGTTAGTTTTACAATACTAATACATAGACTGAAATTATATTTGGTAAATTTTTTGTATTAAGAAATTTTATTTCA
Organism: Tachinus rufipes; assembly: GCA_963932245.1. Lineage (NCBI taxonomy): Eukaryota > Metazoa > Arthropoda > Insecta > Coleoptera > Staphylinidae > Tachinus > Tachinus rufipes. The sequence continues at coordinate 7,325,973 of OZ010743.1, forward strand.
CTTTTATGATGAAAATATTTCTAGAAAATTTAATAAAATTTAACAAAAAATTATATTGATTTTTATAAATAATTGCATTCAAATAATGAATAATTATTTTCTAGTAAATGTTTAATTAATTATCATATATATTATTGTGATTTAATAATCGCTTTTATTTCTATTACTTCTAGAAAGCATTGTGTATAGCTTGAGACTGTTATCGTATTTTCTAGTAATTTTTTTCTAAAAATAATAGTTTTTAATTAATTTTATTTGTGCAATGTCACAGCTTTGTCATTGGCTACATACAATTAAGCACAAGTTAGGTTCAGTTTTCACGGTAAAGTAAAACGTAAGAGATTAGGCTACTTTACTTTAATCTTTTGTCTATTTATGTATATTTCTTTGTCAAATAATAAACGGAAACTTATTCTCTCAAAGCCTTTTTAGGTTGATCAGTACAAACTTTGTTGCAACTCGTAGACGAGTTTTTACCCATTGTATTTAAAGTTTTTTACGCTGTTTTTAATTATTTAATGTAGTGAATAAGATTTTTGTGCAATTTTTATCAAACTTTTATGTGGTAAATAGGTTTACACAATAAATAGAATTTTTGTGCATTTTTTAGCAAAATTTATGCAATAAACTTTTTCATAATTTATTTACTATTTAGTGCTTGAAATTTGATAATAAATGCGCATTTTAATGTTCAAACAGTTTTTGAAAAAAAACTTTTATGCAGAAAACAAGTTTTTGCAAATTATGTGATAGATTTTTAAACAAATTTTAACTTTATTTTTTATATAATTTACTTTTTCAATTTTGTTAGGTTTCAAAAAACAAATAGAATTTCTGTCTAAATTTTATCTCATAAATAAGTTTTCTATGCAATATAATATTTACGCATCAATTTTTGATAAATAATATGCAATAAATAAAGTTTTTTTTATAAATTTGTTTTTTTTATGCAATTATTAAAGATTTTTAATAATTAGAATTCTGTTACATATTGGTTAAAACACAAATTCTCAAGTCTTGTACAAAAGATTCTGTTTATACTCTAACATTTGAAATCGTGGAGTTGTGTGTTTATACTTTATTTAGCATTGTGACTGTTAAGAGCGCGCTGTGCACTGGCATTTTGAAGTTTTGGGGTTGCACAACACTAATTGTTAAGCTCCCAGTGGCCAGTAAAGCGTTAAAGTTGTATCCAAAATTTAGTACAATAGTAATAAGCTAATAAGCAATTGTATACTTACATTAATTTATTTTTATTAGTTTTCTGCTTTTTGCAGGTCTTGACTCTTCTGTAGTTTTCTTGATATTTTGTTCACTGTATATTTCTACACCAAGTTCTTCTCATATTTTCTTCACGTAGCTGTTCCATTTCTTTTTTTAGATATTAATTTATTTTATTACGTCTTGAATGCCACATTTTTTTCTAATGACAACACTTTTTTGTAATTTTGCATTGTTAGTCCTGTGATAGATTGTAAAACCTTTATCTCTACCGTTCTGTTTTGTTTTGGATGTTTCCGCTTTAGTTTCTGTGGCGTATGTTAGTTTTTTTGTAGAGGATAGCAATTTAAAAAGAAAAAAACGTTTTGCCGGATTTATCTAGTTTGCTATCAAGCGGTATTTAACCTAGCCTTTCAGCATTACTACATCCGCCAGCTGCACTCTAATGTTTATTTGCGGTACATACTATGACGCTCTCTATCATGTTGTTATTTAAATTATCCAGCGTAGTACGTTGTTCAGCTTTTCAAATGTACTTTTCCTTATAGCCAGGAACCTACCACAGTCAATCTATAGCATGTCAGGAACTGTGTCACGTAGTAAGAGACTTTACCGTGTTTACGGCTTAACCATAGTTTAAGATCTTTAATTAACCTTCTGGTCTATTTGTCTGTTCTACCAAGTTTGCTCCACGCTCTTTTTTATGTTGCTAAGGTGTCTCTACTTGCTGCAGTCTGCTTTCTTTTTATTAGCTCCAGGCGTATAAGATCTCTCCTGGCCAACAAGTGCATCAAGATTATTGCCGCAATTACCTGTATTGCATGCTTCGACACTGTTCAATACGCGGACGTCACTCCGATCGCAGCCTTCCTCTGCGCTTTTGAGAGCAACTTCTCATACTATCTATCACGGAGCACATTGTTCTTCTGCTGCTCGCCCTAGTCTTCCAGATTTGGCATAAATTTACTGAGTGCGTTCACTGACATTTCAGCCTTTTTAAACAATTCTACAATGTCTTAGGTTTAAATTCTTGCCTACTGTAATACCTAGATACTTTAAGGTCTGCTGGTTCTTAATTATTGTCTTGCTTACCTTCAACATTATCTAACCCCTTTTCCAGCTACTATCAGCGCTTCCGTCTTTCAGTACTCGAGTTGCCTTTTCTGCTCTAGCCACATTCTCTATTCTGTGCACGTTGTTCTAATATATATTCTACAAAGTCGGTACTAAGACCAATCCCTGTGGTACACCACATGCCATACTAAGAAAGAGGTTGTTGCTCACTAGGATCTTAGGAAACTAGATTGATAAGATATTAGATACTTTTCTCAACCAACGCTTTTTTTGATTCTTGACTAAGGCACAAAGTTAAAAGCGTTTTTGACATTTCGAGTAACCAAGATAGCACGTTTCTTTTGGCTAGCGGACTTTATAGTTATAAGTGTTGTAATATTGTAAATATTATTTGTTTGGGTGGAACCCTTAATCTCTAACCATTTTCTACTATCAAACCAACTCACACCTAGTAATCGGATAGTAATGGGCATCTAGTCAGCAGCCCCGATTAGCGTGGCAAAGCATTTGTACAAAGTTATTTTTGCTTGTGTATCTTGCAAAAAAAATTTTGGTTAATTTTTAGAGCTGTAGTTTCATTAAATGTAAATTTAGGCAATAGGTATTTGTTTAACCGTTGTACTTTTTCCAAAACTAGTTTTGATTTCTGTGATGTAATTTGGGTGTGTAAATTAAGTAATAAGATTGGCAACGTAGCGTTTGACTTGACAACACTTGGTACGCGGGATTTGGAGGGGCAACTTGCTATAACGGTTTGTTTGTCCGTATCATTTTTTGTGTGAAAAACATAAAGTTTAGCTTCAAACTTGGGCACTGTGCACAACGGAAACTTTTTCAAATTTTGGCAAGCCTACAATAGTGTTTGTGAAGTGCCAGGTTTTTTGGTAATTTATAAATTTATTAGAGAAAAAGAGTTGATTTAAGACTAATTACGCTAGCGAAAGCACTTTATTCTATCCTAACCCATCATTTTTTTTAAATTTAAATAATCATATTGCAACCAACTTTGTTTTAGCATGCTCTACATGTTTGACAATTTACATTTTTTTGATACACATTACAAAAAAGGAGAAAACAATAATACCGGTTTATCGCTGTTTTAATTTCTTAATTTTTTACTTTCTTGTTTGATATTTTAACAAAGATTGATAGAACATAAAAAGTCATATAACTTAAGCTTTTTAAAGATGGCAGAGAACAGAAGTATTAAAAAACTAGTAGCACTAATAAGCGAGTGGAGAAAAGTAAAAAGAAACAACAAATAACTAAACTAAACTTAATGGAAAAAATTGTAAAGAAAGAGCAATTAACAAGTCAAAAGCTAACAAAGATGATTCAAAAATAAAAATTTTACCAATAAAATAAATATATTATTTTAGAAAGTAAAAAAATTCGATCTAGTTGGAATGGTGAAAACATGGATAGATAAAATAAGGTGAAGAAATATGAATGATCAACTGGAGAAGACAAACTAAACAAAAATATGGAAAAAAATAAAAAGGAAGAATATAACTACATAAAAGCAAAAGGACCATCGGTAATTGACTACGTAATGGTAAGTAAAGAAACGTGGCAAAAGATAGACAAATTTAAAGTTAAAGAAAGAGTAGCGTCAGTTACTAGAAATGTATATAAATGGAAGCATAAAAAGAAAAAGAAATAATAACAATAACAGTATGAATACAAGAAAGCGTAGAACCGTCAATTAACAAATACACTAAGATACGCATGACATAAAGATGGTAAATACAAATTATGTACTTATGCATATCTTTATTATTTACTATAATATTATTGCAATTTTTAAAGATAGTTATATAACTTTTTTTTTAGATAACTAACGTAACGCACGCTAATCCTCTCATCCACCACTCCGTGCTTAAACAACGTATATCAATTAACTTAACACTATTTTGCAATAATATCTATAATAATGAAGAAGCGGCCATGTCGTTAAATCATTTGACCGCATTGACTCACTGTGCAAAAGTTACTCTTTCTCTTTTGTAAGTCCCGCGCCTGACCCTTGCTTTTCTATAAATCAAACCTGCAATCCTTACTAATGTAATGTGCTCTGCATACAACCTCATAACCCAACTAGTCTATGTAAGGCCTCAACTGCTAGTGCACAAGCACACTCCTAACGACTTTTACCTCAATGCCAAATACGGTGTTAACACACAACAAGTGTCTTTTACAGCCTAGTATAACTCCAACTCTGGTAGTACCTGTTAAGCTACAACTGTCAAGTACCTCAATAACCTCAATGCAAATGTACGTTCTTTTACACTTCTTTAAGACTCTTTTCAGTCTATGTGTGAATGACTCCAGACAGTTGTAAAGTACCTCAATGATCTTTTGACAATGTACTTTTTTACACCTCAAAGACCCACTTAATCTATGTGTGAATAACTCTCAGGTTCTCAGACAATACATGTACGTAAATATCATTATATATTGTACATTAATGATTATAAGCAATGCTAACAAAAACTAAATAATAATAATAATAATAATATATACGTTCATATTTTTTTGTGTCAGTGCCATCTATATCCCATAAACGGTATTTTATCTCAGGCTGCGTTTTTAGTACATTTATCAATCAGCGGTAGCAGAACAAAAAATGGCAAAACTAGAAAACATAATTGCACACGAAAATACACTTAAAACTTTATGAGATTTGGATAGAAAACAAAACAAAGCATAGATTTATAGTACAGAAGATCTGATTGAGAAACTGGGTGAGATAATAAATGAAGTTTGAAAAAGAAATCAGTAGAGAGTAAGTCTTGTTTAAGCAATACACAAAAAAAAACTATAAACTCGCAGAAAATTTTAGAGGTATAACGTTACTAAGAAAAGCATATATAGGAACTAGAGATGATTAAAATACTGCCAGACAAACTGGCCGAGTTTGTAAAAGAAAGAAAGACCATGGATAACGTATAAATAGTACACTATAAAGTAGAAAAAAGAGAAAAGCTGTATGCTTTATTATTGGACCTAAAAGCGGCATTTGAAATTGTTAATAAAGAAAAATTGAGGAATTACTTGAAAAAAATAAATAAACAAGTGAGCACTTGGTAAAAAGAATAGAAGAAGTATACGTGGAAACAGAGAGCAGAGTTGTGTAAATGACAAAATGCGTAATAAGTTTTGGACCACAAAAGGTGTGAGAAAAAGAGATGCTCACTTTGCCTTAGTTTGTTTGCGGCATACATAGCAGAGGTGGGTATGGAGTTGGCAGCTAACATCTCTCAATCTTTCAGTCCATTTCAAATGACAATCTTACCTGCACGTTGGTACCTGCTGCTAGATAACAAACGAGGCTCTGTTGACCGAGTCGCGGCGAAATAACTGTACGATCAGGAGTTAAGGAAATGTAATTTCACACACTGGGTAAACTTAACCCACATACCAACCCGCACTTGCCAGCGTGGTAGGTCACCGGTTAAAACCTCCTTATGAGAGACATCAAAAGCAAAAGGCTCTCAGACAGTTTGAAGTCTACCGATTAAGGTACCAATCGGCACAGACAGAGTACAAAGAGTGCACAGAATTTCCTGATTAGATCAGGCTACCACAAGAGAAAAAAATTGCAAATTGACACATATAACACCCGAACAATGTCAACCAAAGAAAAATTACTAAAACTAGAGGAAGAACTTCTACACATTAAATGGGACGTAGGAGATATTACTAAATTCAGGAAGATAGGTAAAGGCAAAATGACATTAAAATCAGGAAACATCTACTACAGGGGAGAAAAAAAGTCTTCCCTAAAAGGAGTTGGTTTTATCATTCACAGAAACATGCCAAGAACATCACTGAGATTGGAAGCATAAAGTCAAGAGTTGCCTATTAATACTTAAAATAAACCAAAGGTATAATCTTAGAATCCTGCAAGCATACGTCACACCTATGAGCTACTTCAAGGCCTAATTCACACTTCTAATTGGCGATTTTGATGCCAAATTAGCAAAAAACAACAAGAAGAAGAAGTTTCCATTGGATACTAGGAACTTGAAAGAAGACCTACTATTGGAGTTTCTACTACAGTATGGCCTCTACGCAATAAACACATTTTTCAAAAAAAGAACAACGCGGAAGTAGATATAAAAAATCCCAGATGGAATCATAAAAAATGAACTAGACTCCATCATAAGTGACAGAAAAGACATAATACAAGATGTTACAGTACTAAACAAATGTTCAGTTGGCAGCGATCACCGTATGGTCAGGGCAAAGGTAGTGTTAACCATAAAAAAAAGAAGATTTTACCTAACCAAAAAACAAGAAACTAACAAATGGACAACTATTGAACAACCAGACACATATAAACAAATAATACAAACAAACTTACAAAGATTAGCAAACATGAGGCTTAAAAAAGTAAATGAGACCATTGTTACTGCGCTAAAGAAGGCAGTAAGTTAATGCAAATCTAAAGTGAAAAAGGAAAGTGGAAAACTAAGTATGCACATCAAACAGCTTATGAAACAACAATAAAAACTCACAAGATTATAGAAACTTAAATAAAGAAATATCTAAAGAGACGAGGAAAAATAAACGCAAATTCAACACCAAAAAGATCTTCGAAGTTATAGAAAGGAACAGAAGTATGAGGGTAATAAACAGAGAACTAGCTATTGAAAGAAACGACATCTACAAATTAGCAGATGCAAACGAAAACATAACAACCAATAAAGACAAGATCATAGACATAGTTGAAAACTTTTACAAAAAACTATATAAATTAACAGATAACCATGTACACCCTCAAATACCCAAAGTCTTAAACCAAAGATCTGAGGATATTCCGGACATTACAAGTGAAGAAATTAAAATGGCATTGAAGGAGTGCAAAGACGAAATTGTGGTTGAAGCCATAAAAAAGGCCGAGAAAAACTTATCTAAGCACTTCACAATCTGTTCAACAAGTGCCTCAGCGAGGAGAACATCCTCTCAAAATAAAACAATGCGTTAATTATCACACAAAAGGAAACCTAACAGACCTTGCAAACTACCGGCCTATCAGCCTCCTTTTACACATTTATAAACTGTTCATAAAAATCATAACTAAGCGATTAACATCTAAGCTAGACTTTTACCAACCCAAAGAGCAAGCAGGTTTTAGAACAGACTTTGGCACAAGCAACCACCTACAGGTAGTCAAACTAGTTGAAAAATGTGTCAAATACAATAAGCTTCTAGTCATGTCAAATATGAAAAAGCGTTTGACTCCATAAAAAAACAAAAACTAATTGAAGCTCTAGCAGAATGCAGTATAGACCACAGATACTCCGCACTAATCAAAAACATATACAAAAGGCAACTGCATGCGTGAAACTGCACAAAGACACCAACAAATTTGGCATAGAAAGAAGGGTACGGCAGGGAGACAACATCTTGCTCAAATTATTTACCACACTGCTTGAATACATGTTTAAGAAGATAGACTTTAAACATCTGGGGGTCAACATAGACGGAAAGAAACTAAGCCATCTGCGCTTTGCCGATAATATTGTGCTTATAACAGACTGTGTTGACAAAGCTAGAAGAATGCTTGAGAAACTAAACTCTGCCTGACACCAAGTTGATCTAAAAATCAACTACGCTAAAACACAAATTATGACCAACCTGGTGTTGAGTAAAACCATTTCAGTGGATAATGTAAAAATAGATCAGACTCTTTCATACAAATATCTTAAACACAAAATTTGAATTGGTAGAGATAACCAAACAAATAAACTCTACAGGCAAGTAAAACTAACCTGGACCGCTTTTGGTAAGCAGCGACACGTACTTTAAGTTGATATACCCATATGCTTAAAAAGAAAGGTATACAACCAATGCTTATTACCTGTCCTAACGTACAGAGCTGAAACTCTTACACTGACAAAATATCTATATACAAGATCAAGGTCACACAGCGAGCTGTGGAGCGGTCCATGTTAGAAATAAAACGACGAAACAAAATTCCAAACACTATAATACGGCAGAAAACTGAAATCTCAGGTGCGCTAGAGAGGATTGCCAGCCTGAAGTAGAATTGGGCAATCCACGTAGCACGAATGACGGATGACAGGTGGACAAAACAAATTATTAAATAGAGGCCTAGACAAGAGGCCTATAAAAGTAAAAATCGACCTCCGATTTAAAACGTATCACATCCAACTAGATACAAGCAGCGCAACAACAAGAAGAATGGAAGAAACTACATGATACATGGCAGATGTAAAAAAGATGTTATGTAAGGTGCAGACGAGCAGTATGGTGTTGGGCAAAAAAAAAGTGTGATCAAAGGCTTAAATAGACCATATTAATTGTAGCAATACAAGCAAATAAAATTAACTAAACAATTAGGTGCCTGTAAAGATATAAAAAAGGGTTGGAAGTAAATGTTAAAAAAACATATAAAATGATGACGTTCAGAAAAGGAATAAGAAGATGTAAAGTAGAAAACTGAAAATTAGATGAAAAACAAATTGAAGAAATAAAATCATTTACATATCTAAAATATGTTTTTGGACAAACTATAATAGAAATACACAAATAAAAAATATAACAAAAAAGCTAATAAAAAAAATTGGTAAAAAAATTGAATGTATAAGAATAAAAAGATTGATGTTTGATAGTTTAGTAAGAAGTATGTTATTGTACGAAATATAAATTTGAGAATGAAAAGAGCAAGAAAAATTAATTCAAACAAAATACTGGAGATGGGTAAACAAAGAGACTCCAACATGCATTGTAATAGAAAAAAAGTTAAAATGGATAAATTAAGAGTAGATGCAGAAAAGCGTGCAATAAGGTATGACAAAAAAATGAATGTAAAATATTGCAAGAGTAAGGAAGTGTAAATTATAAAAAAAATTAAAAAAAAGAATGATTGCAAGATTCAGATGTGGAAATGAAGAGAAAGTATGCAAACTTTGGATGGATAAGGAAAAGAAAATGTGTAGGATATCTGGAAAAACTATGAAGAACATAGAGCATATGCTGATAGAATGCAATAAGATAAGAGAAGAGCAAATGTAAAAAATTAAGATACTGAAAAAAGATAGAAGATGAATGAAATAGATGATGGCGATAACAAAAAAAAAGAAAGAAAATTGAAATAAAAATTTCAAAAATAAGTAATTAAAACCCAAATTTAGAGTTATTTAAGTTATATATTATATTAAGTAGAATAAAGTTACATATTTACCATGTTATGTTAAGTGGCATAATTTTGATGTTTTGGACTGCTGTCGATTATCTGCTGTAGATTGGGAAGACTATTTGCTATGATATCATTACTTGTTTTATTAACTGCTTCTTTGAGTATTGTTTGGTCAGGTCCGATAGTTTATCATTTTTGTATTTTTATTGTATAAGAAGAGCATTTTGCAGAAGAAACTTAAAAGAATCTTTAAGTTTGCTTTGTTCTACAAAACAATTACTTTGCTTTTGATAGAAGTACTGACAAATTTAAAATTTAGTCAAAACATTTGCAATTCTAGCTTTATCGACAATGTTTTGGCCGTCGACTTTACCGATCAGACTGGCTATCGTAATTCTCGACACGTAGCTCTTCTACATTCCAATTTTTTAGAGTTATATTTAGGGATTAGATATTAGTAATTTTTTATTGTTTTTTAGTGATATTTATGTTAACAAACTTGTAGTATATTTTAATAATCAAATATTACTCAGCGTTTCTTCAATAAGACATTTTTATTATTTTCTAAAGTCTTAATTGTTTTTTATATTTAATAATAATCTCTATTCTTTTTATAATAAATACACAATTACAAAAAAATGGCAAATAATTCATTTTATTGATGATTTGTATTTGTAAGTGAAGTATTGCAATTTTAAGACACATATTTTGTCAGTTTTTGCAAACATTTGTTTTGTGTTTTCTTATAACGTCAATTGTATTTATGTAAGTTTTATTGTTTTTTATATGTTATTACTTTCTTTTAACTTAACTTTTTCTTTTTTAAAATTAACTTTTTGTTAATTATGTTTTAATAATTTTTCTGATTGTTTAAAACAAATTGTTTCTAGCAACTTTTTTAACTTTTTTTTTGTAAAATTGATTTTATTAAAGCTTTTTAAAATGTCCATAAGATTTATGTTAAAATCCAAAATATTGAAAAAATATGGCAAAATGACTGCGATTTTTATTTAAATTTAAAAAAATAGTAAATATTATTGAACTAAACAGAATTTTGAAGAAAGCAATGTTAGAACTTTGTTTTATTAAAATTTGATGACACTATTTCAATAATTGTGTTCTCAGCATAAATCTATAATACAAATTAAATTTTTATAAAGTTATAACTCAAACAATGTTTGAATTGCGTTCTGTCAAAGTTTTAAGTAACAATTGTTAAAATCTAAAACATTAAAAAACTCATTTCAATAAAATTTTGAGCAAAATTATAGTTTAATCTGTTTGTTTGAACTGCGTTTTGTTAAAAAAATTAAGTTACTATTCCAACAATCTGATTTATGTTCAAATCCAAAATATTTCAAAAATTATATCAACATTTTTAAACTCAACTTTGAGCAATGTTATAACTGCGCTTTATTAAAATTTTAATTTAATGCTCCAACAATTGTGTCCTCAGCATAAATTAATGCATAACTAATTTGTGTTATTAAACTATAAAATTTAATACAAAATACTAAAAAAATCGTATATAACAAATACAATTTGTATCAATCTAACTGATTTTGTTCATACACTCAATTAAAGGTCAGTTTTATAAGGCCACGGGTTATCATGCTCTCAATAATAAAATTTTACTACACCACATAACTCAACATCAAACATTATTATTCCTTGCTTTAAATTTTAATCTGGCACCATTAAAACATTTTCATCACATCATAAAAAAAATAACATACACATACACACAGCAAATTAAAAATAAACATAATTTCCAAAGTGCCTCGGGTTTTTCTTTGCCTCCAATGTAACGCGACACAAACATGAACTCTGAGAGAAAACAAAAGTAATTGTCATTTGAATGAAACAAAGCAAGGAAGGAAAAGTGATTTCATTTTTTTTTGCAATTCTGTTTCTTTTAGCGTTTCACCCAGACACGTGTAAATAAATGTGTCTGTATTGGGATTGTTGATTTTTAATGGAAAATTAAATTCTCGATAGAGCATGTAAGATTGGCGTTATTATGCGGTTGTAATTGGTTTTTATGCAGCTGGGGTAACAATGGAAAAGAACATTTGTGCTCAAATCATGTGGATTAATAACCGTGTAAATGTTATCATTGTCATTTTTTTTGTTCTATGTACAAGAAATATGATTTTGTTGTAATGTTGTTCATTATTTCAAACAAATCTTTCAAAAAAAGTTCTTTTTAAAGTAGAAATAGTATTTTTGTTTATGTTTTGATTACTGTTCAAACTCAAAACGCAGATATTTAATCTTTGATGTATCTTCTAAACTAAACTCTTTAGTAAATAGAAACTAAACTTTTATGTTTCTGATAAAATTTTGATGTAGTTCTTTCCGATGTTTTTTTCAAAATATTTCTCTTAAATTATACTAACTACATACGAAGCTATCGTGTATCTAATTAATTATTCTAACCAACTAAGAAAATATACCTAACATATCACAGCCATTAGAAAATGAAACTCATCTAACATCTCATTGTGTCGTTAGTGATAAAACTCTCCCTATGACAAACAGCACAATTTGGCGTGATTCCAACAACAGAATTAACCTGTAAATAGAAGTCAAGTCATTTTTATATCCGCATAATATATTGTTATGGGTGCAGTTTCGTCTATATTTATAATCCCACATCTCGATGATGAGAATGTTGTCGTATTCTTTTGCATACGAAATAATAATAATAATAATAAAAAAGATCTAACATCTATAAATGATTACAAACCTTGCGTACTTTATTACATGTATAAATTTCGTTAATGCTAATGATTTTTTTTTCTGTATATGTGTAAACATTATGTAATGAAATTTTATGACTTAATCAAATGTTTGTTTCTTGTCTTATTTATTTAGAAGAAATTGTTAAATATTATGTAAAATTTATGTTATTATGTTAAATTTGGTTAGAAATTGTTAATTGTAAATGTTTATTTTAAGATTAGGAAGGTATTAATTTATTAATTTAAAAATTAAAATAATTTAATTCAATATGATCTAACATCTATTTTGTCAAATTGACAAAGTTTCTAGTTAAAAAATATGTGAGACAGTTGACGGTTCATACGAAAAACAATTGGCAATTGGCAGTTAACAACATAAACAACATTATTAATTTTTGTAGCAAGATTCTTGTCTCACCTTGTATAAAACATATATGACTTAAACACCAATTGATAGTTGATTTTTATTAATACATTACTCACAAACATTTCGTTAGTGATGATAATAAAAAAATATTTGTTAATAATTAAAAAGTCTATAAGAAATTTGACAAGGCCAGTAGAGTATAATAAAATGTTGTTACTTCAAAATAAAATTTCCTAATCAAAAATTGAGCTAATATCAAAGTTGATAATATTTGAGCTAAAATAAAAAAAAAATTATTTCCATAACTTTGAAACAATACAGACGAAAACAATAAAACAAAGTTGCAAGTTACTTCAATAAAAAATAATTACAACTTTTTAAATACATCGCCGCGCCATCTACCAACAACTAGAGCAACAGTAAATTTTAATATGGTACCTCGGCACAAGCGTTCTATTCCTTCTCTCAATATTTTCATTACAGTCTACTGCAATACTATAAATAGCCAATTTTCACATTATAAGTTTTGAATTAAATCTTCCAGATGTCCCTACAATGCATAATGATTAAATTTAACTAATATTTAGTAATTATTTATTAATTATATTATATATATTAAAGAGATTTTATTTTATTTGTAGAATGGAATTTGTGGATGGAAACAGCGGGAAGAAACAAAGGGAGCCTTAATGAAACAATAAAACAAAAGGAATGTTTGCTAGGAATTCCGGGAAAGATATATAAGACAATAGTGGTCAGTAGATAGGAAGTTTAAAGACGGCCGATATTGGAATGGATTTTTGCGGTTTCATCTCGTAATTTAATTAAACATTTCAAATACTAAAGAATGTGAATTTGAAGCTGAAAGGCAATTTAATGAAATAATAGTATATAGTTTACTAATCTTATTAAATTATATACAAAGTGACCGTTGTTCTAATGCTTAAGAATATAATAAATGTTACAAAAATAACAGATATTAAATCTATTAAAAAAATAATAATAATTTGATGTTCTTTAGTAACAAGAAGTTTTTGCAATTCTTTAGCGCTTGATTATTTTCTCAATAAATTTAACTGATTTTACAATAAATCATTTGTAATTAGAATTAAATTAAAAAGTTGTATCAGAATAGAGTCTTGTTCTGTAATATTTGAGAATTTATTTTTGCACTATATGGGTTTGCAACTTGGCAATAATTTCTATTATAGATTATTTCAGTAATGATTTGGTTTAAAATTAAGATAAATTTGGTTTAAAACTAAAAGAAATGAATCAATGCAAAGTTTTACATTGTTGAATAATCTCAGTCATTTTCAGTTTTACAACTTGACTAAATTTGGTTATAACTAAAGTAATTTATTAAATATTGACTAATGCCCGGTTGTACTACCAACGCAACTTAAAGTGCATCTGAGCTGATACGGTTTTACAATAAAAATGAACTAAATTTTAGATCATCCAGAAACATGTTGGAGAACAAGCCAAAGAAAAAAACCAGAGGAAGAACCCGGCTTAGAGACATTCTCAGTACACGTTCCAAGGTTATGGCGCTCACTCATCAAGTGAGCGCTATAAAACCATAGATGTTTGGCAATGGCATCCACCATTGCCAATCTAACAAAAAGAATAGAGGAGATAGAGGAATAGAAGAGATAGTATCCGCCTTTCAAGTGTTGACGGACTTGGCATAAAGAAAGTTTTTCGACTCACAGGAACCTAGGCACCCAAGAGGAAATGGTTGTGAGAGCCATCGCCAGCAGCAAACGCCGACATAACTCCTCCCCCTCAAAGTGTTACCGAACTAGTCGGTGGCGGCAAGAGTAGGCGACTGACGTCAGTTCTTGTCAGGGCAAGTGTTGTGTCTGAAAAAACAAATTATTATTGTTGGGAGGTTTGCAATGGGGTTTATGTTTCCTCTGGTAATAGGAAATAGTCGAGGAACTAGACAATAATGGGGTGGTTACTTTCCAGTGTACCACGAGGTTGCTGAGCGGAGGTTGTCAAAGATAGCTGCGCTATCTTGGTTCTGCTCGCCAGGTGTAATCCAGCTCAAGTAATCTGGGGACTGCGAGGTCTTGACGAAGGTCGGCAGCTTTATTCACCAAAAAATAAATTGTCTTGGAACAGGTAGACGTTGGCCCTGCGCGTTGGTGGATACAAATCAGGGGAAGCAGAGTTGATGTTGCGTGGTGTAAGATGCGGTAGAACTGGTTAGTGAAAAATTTGCCTGGCCGAGTTTTAAGCGTTTCAAAGCCACGCCTATGACGGGCCCCGGCTCCGGCAACAATCAACCCTACTTTTGCAATTCTGCTTTTGCTTCCGGTTTCCAGGGTTTACGGAGAGTTGTACGCCCTTCTGGAACGCACTAAAGTCTTTGTATTTTTCTCCCAAGGAATTAAAATATAGTAATAAAGTCAAAACCTCTCTGGGAATCCATGAAGAATCACGTGGTTGTGAGCGCAGTTCACGCACATCACGCTAACAATGGTTTTGTCCGAGAGTCAATATTGAAAATCACATCTGGATTTTTCTTTGTCACTGAACCTTAAAAGCTCGTGAGCGTCGGGCTCGCGTAGCGCGCTTTAGTCCAGCTGCTTCCGATTGCGGGGGAGTCGCGTCAGCGTTTGTCCTTGCGCAATTATGGCTGGGTCGTCGTTGGAGACGTTTTCCGGATCCGGGCACTAAGTCTCCTTTGGACGGGGGCACTTTAGTTTAAGAAAGACTAAGGTCAGCCTGGTGCTGCCCTAGGGGTTTCACTCCATGAAGTTCCAAGTCCGCGTCCAGGAGCAAAGGGATTATAGTAGCCGGTGATGGTGTTTGGTTTGTGCTAGATCCAGGCTCAAGTTCCGGGTGTTTGTTCAGATCGAACGCGATCAGATTGTACACCGGCACTTCCGGTGCCAAGGTCGATGCTAGAACGTCGACAGTTTTGTTCAATGACTTGTGGTTAACTTCAACGTTGTAAAGTGCGTTGACTTTTGTCAAGTTCACCAAGTCGAGTTTGACTTTGCCGTCTTTGTCGTCTGCGTTTCTAACTTCATCTTTGCTCGAGGTGCGTTCTTCGCTTAAGCCGTCATCTTTGTCTGAGTCGCCATCTTTGCTAAAGTCACTTTCGTTAAGGTTTAAGTTTTAAGAAGGCACTGATAAAGCGCTTGGAGTGCCGCGTGGGTCGCTCTTCTCAAACCTTTTGATGTACGTTTCCCAGCTCTCTAGCTCAAAGTTTTCCTCCAGATCTTTGTTGGTGTCTGGTTCAAGTTTTCAAGGCTCAAGAGGTTTCCAGGCAAAGTAGTCGTTTCTTGTTTGGAATCAAGTTCTCCACCGACTTCTTCTGCAAATTTGTCGTCCGCGTTCCAGAAGTTCGATCGTGCCATATCTATATTTACTTTTCCTACCTGATCAGCAGTATAATATATATGTATATAGTTTTTCTTGCTGCAAAGGTACTCGCTTACATGTAGCAAAACTTATGTCGTTATTTTTTACTTACTGATCAAGGCTTGTCAAAAGAACGGGTTAACGTGGTTTGCTTGCGGCAGTTCCAGCTGGTAAATGGAGTTCCTCGGTGACAAGTCTGTGGGTGTTGGGGCGCTTTTACTCCAGGAAACTCCACGTTGGGCATCTATTGTTACTGGACTAAGTCGGTCGGCGGCGGCTGACGTCGGTTCTTGTCAGGGCAAGTGTTGTGCCTGAAAAAACAAATTATTATTGTTGGGGGGTTTGCAATGGGGTTTGCAATAGGGTTTGTGTTTCCCCTGGGAATAGGATATGATTGAGGAACTGGACAATAAAGCGGTGATTACACTCCAGGGTACTACGAGGTCGCTAGGCGAAGTTTGTCCAAAGTAGCTGCGCAATCTTGGCCCTGCTTGCCAGGAGCGATGTAGTTCGAGTAGTTTCGGGACTGCGAGGTGTCGACGGAGGTTGGCTGCGTCCCACCAGGGAATGAGTTGTCCTAAAACAGGTAGACGTTGGCCTTGCGCGTTGGTGGATACAGCTCAGCAGTTGTTGGAACACCTTGTTTCCTTCTCTCCCTTTAAATATCGAACTTTTCAAGAGCTAAACAGCCAACATCGGACCGGATCAACACTAGGGTTAGCGCATAGATCGGCACTTTCCGTCTGCTACCACCACTAGTGCCACCACCGTCCTGACTGCAGCTTCCTCTACGACAACCCAGATGACGCCGACCTTATCATCAGCAGTTTGACCCCTGGAGATTTTGGGGCAAACCACAACATCGACTCTGTGCTTGCACACCCCGCCAGAGTTTCTGGACGGCCACTGTTAGTTGCTTTATGCGTTATCAGGTCGTACCAAACAAACAACACGTGTTCTGTGTGAACGGCACTCTGTGTGAGTGCGTGTGTGAGTCATACCTTGCGTACGGGTGTTCTGGGTGAACACGTTCGTAGGAAACTTATATTCGTATAAAAAATGCACTTTGTCTACCGGAGAACCACCACCGGGAGCAGCTGCACCTTTCCAGAAAAGTTCAAAGAAAGTCACGCCCCCTCTGGAAAAGAAATATAGTCCAAAAATGTACCAAGACCGGAGGGTTTCTCTGTCGTAAAAAAAAAAAAATCGGCCGCCAAACGTTACGTAAAAAACCGAGATTAAATTTATTTTATCTACTAATAGACTCTAAGCCCCCTTTCCTAACCGCCGTCAGCCTTTGCTCTAAAACCATCAGCGGCTTCTCTTGCTGATCTTTTTGTCGCTGCCCCCGCTCAAAGTTAGCGAGTCCAAAATTCCTTCACGTCGGTGAAGGTTTGAAACTTCTACCCCTTTTCAACTTCTTTCTGGTTCTTCAAACTCTCAACTACCAGCTTTTGTAATAACGGCTAAGGCTGTTATTTAGTGATAACCGTCTTCTTTCTTTGAGGAACACCTAAAAGAGTATCCGCATAACTCCGGCCACAAGCAATGATCACAGAATGGCAACGGCTCACCTAAAATTTGTTGGCCCAGGTTTACACAAAAACGATGTCTGGAAGTAGTTGTCTGGCACGTGTCTAAGTTTATTACGGAGCAAGATGTGGGGTTTCCACTTGAACTTCTTGGGTTTTCCTTCGCACACGTTTATCGCAATGACAAAAACATGTCTGCTACAGCATAGTCTTGGTACAGCTGCCAAAAGGGAGTAAGAGTGCCAAAATCATAAATCTAACTGTCATTCTGCGGTTGAAGGTCAAGGTCAAATCCAAAAAAACGCGGTAGAAGTATCTTACAGTGCCACAAGTGTTAGATGTTAGAGCACACGGCTAAGCGTTGCTTCACTCGTAGATATGATTGTCAAATCTGTTTGGAATCCTACCAATCAGTGGAATGCGTTAAAGACACGGTGCTCAAGTATGCATTGTGCTCTGGCCTGCAACTCTTCTAACTTCAAAGAATGCAAAACTTATCAGAAGATGTTGTCTTCTCCTGGGAAAGGCAACAAGGTAGCAAGACAAGCAACCAAGCTCGCTCCGGTCCCAACCCCGTCTACCTTACAATCCGCAGGCCCATCAAAAAATGACCAGTTTTTTATCTAAAAAACGTCGACATTATGTTGGTGTCCTAGATGAACCACAGGTATTAAGACTACTAAATACTTTTACGTATTTGGAATTGTCGGAGGTAAAGCTGAGATTATTGTACCACTCCAAGGTCTATACACCCAAACTAGTCTGGTGTGCCTGGTTTAAGTACATTTAAAATCGCATCTAGTTACTTCAGCCTAACCAACCAAATCAAAACGGCGGATTTTGATAAAACTTTCTCCCCACAATCATTGCAGGGGATTTTAACTGTAAACAACCGACGTGGAATTTTTTACGGTCAATCGCCAAAATTCGGGCGTTGCTCGACTTAGTAGAGAAAGAAGTATGCAAGAAATGGGACCAGAGGAACCCACCTATTACTAGCACGTAAGATACCAAGAAGACATTCTTGATGTGGCTATTTTCAAAAACGTCAACTTTCAACATCGCATCCGAGTAATAAACAACTTGAGCTTTGATTTTCTCATGGTCTTACTGAATCTCTTCGGAAGAGGGTCATCCGTAGAGAGAAAAAGATTTGTCAATTGCACGGATAGGTTTCTCTTCTCACAATCTCTAAAAGAGCATAGGCCGCTTGATTCCAGTGAAAACGGCAGCAAACATTGATAGGACCGTCAAACTTTTTACGCGCCAAACCCAACAGACCTTGGAAAAGCTTCTAAAACCATTCAGGTTTGCGCCAATAATCTTTTTGGGTTATCTCAAGACGTTAAGAACCTAATTTGTAGACGCAATGCCGCCAGGCATCTTTGGAAGTGTCACCGCAATCCCTTAGGTTTCTTGACATTAAAGTTCCTTCACGGAAAAGTGAAGACAGCCATTAGGTTACACAAAAATTTGTGTTGCCAAAAACTTTGGAATCTTTCACAGGGACAAAACACTCAATGCAGAAAGTTCAAAATCTTAAGGAACTCCAGCCATTCATGGCAAAAATGGGGTACAATATACAATTGGGAAAAAAGCAGAATGTTTTGCTGACAGTCTGGAACTGCAATGCTTGACTAGCGTGAACACAAATATGGAGCACGTCAAAAGGGTTGAACGGGAAGTTGAGAGATTCCTGAAAGCCGCGATATGTAGAGTTTGTTTACTGTTCTGATGTTAAAAACGGCTGTATTCGGCTTAAAAGCAGACAAAATAGGAAAACCTCTTATTGTTAACCTTTAAAATAAATAACAATTCTTAATGATTTTATAAGACTCAGGTTAAATATTTACATTTCATGCATAAAAATTACAAAATTAAATAAATACATTCACTGGTTTTAATTGGACCAGAACTCACACTTATGCAATAATAGATTGCTCAAAATATTACAGGAAATGCTGCTAAATAAATAACATTCAGATTTATCTACAACCACAACATATTAGTTTATGCAAACTAATTAAATCTAACTATGTTTGAACATACATACACACACACACGTACAGTTGTAACTTTCAATAGACACAGAGAAGTGTTAACACAAGAATGTTGTTAATTAAAACAGCGGATAATTATTTAATAAAAAAATAAAATTTATGTTTACATAACAATTAATTACATTTAACAATTTAATTTACTAAAAATTTATTATTCTTCTTTGTAATCTAATACCATAATTCATGTTAGTTCATCCATATCACATCATAATTTTGGCATAAATATCAAATATCTATTCATCAAACATTAGAATAATTACAACATTACTTTTTATATAAGTACTCCTCCATGAATAGACACCAACCCCTATAATTGTGCTTATATGTACCCTCTAGAGAAACACAATGCAACCATAAAAAGGGGTTAATACAAATTGCCTTTGTTAAAATTAAATAGCCATATAGGTACTTTATAAAAAAATCCATTTGATATGCAAATCAATATTTTTTAAATTAATTCCTTCATGCGCTCATTTGCAAGGTAATATCAGAAAGCAATAAAGATTATGAAAATGTACGCTTGAATCTATTTTATTGGGAGAATGTTGCTTAGTGGAAACAGTTAGAATTTATTCGATGGCTTTAACCCTCGATTGAGTTTAGAGTTTATCTTGATGTTAACAAGTGGCACTGGATTTTTATTACGATAATTAAGATACAGTTTAACATAAAGATAGTTAAATTTAAAATCTAATAATATGTTAAGATAAAATTCGAATAAATTTTATAACAATATTAAATATTAATTATCTTTATTAAGATAACAATCAAAGAATTTCCAACACACTCAATACAATGTTTAATATTTATTTTGTAAATTAACACAACAATTAACTATTTAGATTGTTCTTCAATTTTTTAGATCTTTGTATTTGTTTGGTTGTATTTGTGTGTACGAAATATAAGTTTGTCCTTGAATCAGTGAGTGATTTTTTTTCTACCGTGCGGTATTAAGGTAGCCATCAAAGACACGCCAGAGCTTTTTTTGTTTTGTTTTCGCTGCCGACAAAGGAAGCACCTGGGTCTAAATAGGTCTATGTAATAACACCTTGTCGCCACATTAACAGTGGCGTAACATCAAAAAGGTTATTATATAATTTTTTCAGGTAAAATTTAGTATTTATTGATTTGTACAAATAAGCTATAAGTATTAATAAATATGAGTATTTCGACACATTAGTAAACACAAATTGTTTAATAGTTACTGTGATTTTATGTGAATTGTTTCTCCGACTAGTGAGATGCTAGGCACACACTGATGATGGGTGCATACCTTGAAACACGTAAAATACATCATTTACATGATATCACATAGCATAATTTTAAAATGCAATTTGTGGATACCTTCAAATTCATATCTATTTTTGATTTTGTCAAATTGTTGAGAAAATGTTTTTTATTTGTCAAATATATTTCTAGTCTGACATTAATGTTATGTTCATGAAATGTCAGTCACATTTTTAAAGTGACAAATATAATTTTAAAATCATTTTGAACTTTCTTAGACTACAAATTATGTTCCTAAACTGTTAATAATGTTTCTAAATTGTCAAATTGATTTTTCTAGTATAAAAAAAATACTTGTAAACTATAGATTAAAAACAAACATAGGTTACAACATTGGAGTGAGCTAGAAGCCGCAAAAACTAACAATTCGACCGCCAGCAGCCAACATTAAAACATCTCTACTTCAATCCAACCAAGCTAGAAGCCTGAAGCCAGCTTCCAGCAAACAATAAATGCAATATGCCCCATGTATTAATAATTATTACTCGTTACTAGTCACGGTTAATTATTTTACAAAACTCAAGTCTAGCAAAATAATTATTTTTATTCCAGCACTGCCGCGGCTGCAATAGGAGACTTCAAGCTCTACCAGCCGCCAACCAAATTAGCGGCCAAAAACATCACAGACCGCCGACAAGTCTACAACCGGAAGAAGCGGAGCAAGGTTTGGCAGAGCGACGGTTCCGCCCCGAAAAAAAACTCCCGGTCTTCGTCCAAAGATAAAGTCGTTGACCAAGAGGGCCAGCTCACGGAGCTACAGATGTTAGCAATATCGAAGGGTTTTGAGCAAAAATTCAAAGTCAATCGTAAAGCTTACGGACACAATTGGTACCCAAGCCACTATTGCGGTCAAGCCGCCGTCACTGCCTCTGCTTCCAACAAAGCAATGATCCTGTTGGTGATTACCAAAAAACCGAAGGTCAATACAGTTCTCACAAACAGGGCGGTAAGGAAAAACGCCAAGCAGCGGATGCAGCTAGTCGCCCCCAAATAATAGTCGACAAGCCGATAGATCTCTCTAAATAGGAGAAAACTGCAGAAAAGCAGGAAATCCTGCAATCAAGAAAAACAAGAATGAATACATCCTAGTCACAAGGAAGCGTTAGAGGACCAGGAGCAATTAATCTTTTTCTACTAATACAAAACCTTTAGTTAATTTCCAGTTACCCTCAGCGACCAATCTTGTCAGCTTTTCAGGCCATAAGCCAAAAAAGCCATCAGCCCAAAAAGACGCTGCTCCCGCCCAAAAGGGGACGTCCAGAAAGAACTTTAAGATATTTAAATGATACCGGCCAGCCACGCCAATCACTGGAATGCTACCGCATTTCTAAAAATTGAGGGGCGGACTTCCTAGTTTACTTCCAAAAACCGCTGCCTAGAAGTGGTCATTTGCGACGTCCCGCAGAACTAAGGCAGGCATAGACAGACGCTCAAAGAGCAAGGATTTGCGCCATCAAACATCCGTAGAATGGGTAATAAATTTATTCGTTTTGATTAGTCTTGGTCCAACTTCCAAAGAGTAGCAGTATTTCTCAATGTCAGAGGTGCCAGTGCTATAATCACACCGCCAAAAAAAAAAGATTCAAAACGCGGTTTGTCTGTAGAATATGCTCGGGACCTTACCAGTCAAAGGTTTGCCTAAAACGCACTACATCAAAGTACGCTCTTTGTTTCTCCCAACTATCTAGGTTGCATAGTTTATGAAAAAATGTTGGCATCAATCAACGAAAACAAATAAGAATTCCAATTGGCGCCAGAGTCAGTGACGGTCTAAGCCTCTGCTCAATGCTCCGGACCACGCAAGTGAAAAAACGCAACAATTTTTAATTAAAAAATGGTTGCAAAATTCTTGTCCATTCAAACTAATAATAGATAATACGCTTGAAGTTCCAATAGAATTCCAGAAAGATTGGGCAAATTAAAAGAGTTTATTTTTTTGACCAACAAAATGGACGTCAAGCTCGTCAGTGAGTCAAACCACAGCCCCTGGTACGTGCTGAGAATCCCAAATACTTTTACGTGTTTGGGAACGTTGGAGGTGGATTAGAAGCGTGGCACAATAATCTTTGCAAAAAAAACACTGAAAATTGCCAACGTTAAAAGTCAAGTTTTGTAAGACTACGTTAAAAAAAAGGTCATATAAAGTCAAGGGTCTAGAAGAACTAACTCACTGCATCAATGCTGGTCACCAAGAAGATGTCCTGGATGTAGCAATACTAAAACACGTCAACTTGCAAATCAAGATTAAATCAATCAAAAACCTAAGCTCCGACCACGTCCCGATAATACTGAAAACCTATAGGAGGACAATTTGTAACCCGCACAATTTTTTTTTGTTTTGAGATTTCTGGAAGAAAGCATAATCGTTGAACAGTTCACAATTGATTTATAAAACTAAGGAAAAACCTTCTAAAAGGATTCAAAAGCGTTGATTTAAAAAAGACAGCCGCCAAACATTAATGGCAAAATATCTCAACTTAGGTCGTAAAAATCTTCAATAAACTAAGTTCAATAACAAGGAAGTTAGATTTGCTATAAAGCTGCACACAAATCAGTGCCGGTAAAAAACTCTGAAATCAACCACGAAGAATGTAGATCTATTGTGGAAGATCTTCAAAGCTTTGACTAACAAGAAAGTCCTCATACCAGTCATCTAATATAAGAACAAGCTTCAATTCTCTATCGAGAAAAAAACCAGAACCTCAAACTCCAACGCCCCCTCTTTTTGACAAAAGACACTGATCTAAAGCACATCAAAAGAGTCAAACCAAAAATTGAAGACCTTTTAGATACCACTAACTACAACACGCCGCTGATAACGTTTGATTGTCCCGCATTAGAAGAACTATATCTAATCTTAAACTTTGATTCGCGCTAGGACTTGACGGTATTCCGACCAAAAAATTTTTTTTTTTTTTTTGGACAAAGCAATAATGTCTCTAACCAATATTGCTATTGCAATGCAAGGTTTGCACGTAATCAACATACCAAAACCTGGAAAAGACCAAAAGTTTCCTCAAAACTATTGGTCAATCAGTCTAGTATGCACCTTAAGCAATGTCATAGAAAAAATTATCTAAGATAACACCCAAAAACACGCTGAAGCTAATTCTTTTCTACCCGTTCACTAACACGGGTTCCGGAGTAAATACTTTGTCGTCCATCAACTAAATTGAGTAACAGACCATATTACCAAAAGATTTAGATTGAGAAAAATTACAGAGGTGGTCTTTTTTGACGTCAAAAAAGCCTTTGAAAGTCTGGTACAAAAGTTTACTACTAAAACTGGATAGACAAAAGTTCTTATTACGTCTCATAAAACTGCTAATATCATATTTAAAGTGCACAACACTATCTGTGAAACTTCAAAACCATGTCTCTACCTCACGGTAAATCACGTCAGTCGTACCTCAAGGCTCTATGCTGGAAGCACTGAGTCAAAATAGCATAATACGCCGATAATAGGCACTTATGTACAAAAGTGGTCACCATGAAACTTTAAAAAGCTACTAGTGATCTGCAAGAGTGGCTTAATACCTGGCGAGTCAAAGTAAACCAAAAAAAAAGGTAAAACTGTTTTCTTCACACGACGGCGTACTACAGCTTACGAAAACGTATGAAATTCCTATTCCGTGGTTAGACTCTGTAGAGTATCTAAGGGTTGTCGGCCTAAAACAAACTTTGAGTGTACACGAGCATCATAAGACTTCAAACCACTTTTGCATTTTTAGTTTGGGCGACAGAGGCAAATTATCACTACAATTGTCTCAAGGCATTTTAGTCTTTGGGTTAGATTGTTGGAGCCATATAGTACGTTAGAAAAAAATTGTAACAACCTAGGCACTCCGTCGTTGTGACAACATTTGAAAGCCTTCCCCAAAAAATAATTTGTTTATCTTTATTTCCTCTCAAATTCTGATCTGGTCAAGTTGGCTAACCCAGACAAAGAAGTGCATTCCTATAGAAGACCGGTAAACCAAATTTCTTCTTAAAAGTGAGTCATCCCATAGCTTCACTCCACAGTCTATAAGGCATCCTAACCTCCTCTCCAAACAAAAAAACATGAGTCTAACGGCTCAAACTTCTTGATATTCAAACTATAAAAAGAGGTTTACTCGTTAGATCCACCTTTGGAGGATTGAATCCAACACAAAAAAAGCTAGAAGTTGACTGAACGTCAACACAGCAGGTTATGCAATCAAAATATCTTGAAACCAAAATTTCCAAAGACAATAACTACAAATTAGATGTAAAGACTTACAAAGGCAGCAGTTATGCCAAGTGCGCTTGATCTCCATGAGAGGCAATATTATATGGTCTGTGCATTTTCTGAATTTGACGCCTTGCAACTTCTTTCTGCGAGGTTATTTTAAACCTAAACTCTTCAAACATCGTCTCTAAAACAACTAAAGAAGGCAATCCGTATAAAAATTTGCCATATACCAAAAAAAATGTAAGAGAGAGTTATGCAAAACTTCAGAAATTTCTTGCGGCAGTGTTGCAATAATGGTAGACTGCACATGGCCATTATTTTTTTTATACCACTTAAATTAAAATAATATTAAATATACTCTTAAGATATACAAATCATTTTATTGTGTTTCAAATGAAAAGATTCTTCATCTTTTCATTTGAAAGGCGTCAGAAGTTAGCTAAAAATTAACGTCAACCACTAACGGTGGAGCTTGATCATACAAACTGACTGCTAAAAACACAATTTTGAATAAATTTCTGTACCGTTACTTTATTCTATACATTAAGCTACATAGTTGTTATAAAAAAAATTAGAAGAAATCTAAAATTATTGTATTACTGAGAATAATATTTTTATTTGCTTCATTTATTTTGTAAAATTTTGCAATAGAGTAACATCATTTATATTTGATTAAAAAATTAATAATAAAACTAATTATCAAACATATTTTTATATTTTAATTAAAATATCCTCAAGCCATCAACACTTCTGACAACCTGTTGCTTGCAATAACAAATTATGATTATTCCTTTCGTAATCGCAACTAATAAATTTCTAAACAAATTTCTTCTATACGCATGATATTATTACTGATGTGTCAAAGGCGTTTCGTCGAATCTCTTTTTAGTAAATTACAAGGTAGCTTCATTAATAGTTTGTAAAACAATAATTTGTTTTAATTTACGTCCACAGTTATACGCATTAGCTTTAATTTATTACACTCTACGTACGGAGTGGGTTAAATAGCGCGGACATTTAGTTCTTATCTTGGGAACGGTTATAAATTCTATCTAATGATAAATATTTCTGTTGAAAACCGTGCCATGTACATACACATTCTCACAGTAATAATAATTTTGTTTATCATTAGCATAAAATGATGATGATTATAAATGTAATGACTTAAACATTTTATTATAGTAATGTTAATTTAATGATTTAGTTTGATAAACTATTTATTTATTCTTTAAGTCCCTTTTTACTCTTATCATATATGTATCTTTCAACAACATTCCCCAGCATCAATCCGTTAAATGAGAAGTCGCATCGACCATAAAAATCGCAGCAACATAAAAGCCTCATATTAAGCGTGCACCGCCTGTCGTTCAATGCAAGTGAAAACCGCGAAGGTGTAAAGTTTTTGTGATTTTTTTCTTCAACAGAGCGAGATAATGATTGCCACTTACTTTTTTCTTCATTTGAAGCAAGCTTATTTAGCAATCCAGTACAGAAAACACTTTAAACAACATCGCCTGTAAATCTCATATGTCCAATTAAGTAGATTTTTATTCGATTAACGATAATAGATAAACCCATTTCGGTTCAAAGGCAACCTACATTACAAGTAGCAGCGCTTTTGCTGCACGCCAACGAATTAAATATAATTTAATGCATTAATAGTTATAGTTTCAATAAACCTAATTTAAGAAAATTAAAAATAAATTTATTTAATAAAAATTAAAATAATTACTTCACATTTTATTTAGATTGCTCACAATAAATAAGCGTTACGCCGCTGTAATATTACAATGTTCAAAAGTGGTCGGTACATGCACCACAAAAGCATGATGATAGCTTGCATTGTGAGTTACAAAATGAGCCCTGATGAATGGCTTATATAATACCCTCTTGACTACGCACCCTTACTTTAAACCAAACGGATTACATCTCCTTCATTTATCAAATACTAAAACAAATTACGTTCACTAACTGGATAAATAAGTTTTGTATTTACATATATGATAATTTACATTGAATGTTATTAGAGGATTAACATAAATTGTCTTAAATTTTGTAGAAAAAAGCAAGAATAAAGGGGTGAGAACAGATCAATATTTAGTATTTGAAAAGTAAATTTAAATTACGTTTGATGGTTTTAGTAAGATTTTTTTTTAATATTTGTTATTTTTACTAAACTAAAATGAAAAAAAAAATAATCAAAAATATTACCACCTGCAACATTACATACTTTTTCAAACATACCAATACCATAGTTGTTATAGAATCTATCATCTGCGTCTAGAGTTTAATTGACTGTTTATAAAACCTATATGTAAATCTACATTGGTACATTTCCAAACTGATTATCGTTGCATAAAACTGCAGTTTGTTTTGAAAACAAAAACATAAACTTTTTGTGGTCAAATATCAACTTAAACTTTTATTTTAGACAAATAAAGTGTATTGAACATTTCACCATCTCCAACACTCTCATATAGTTTTGTGAATCTAAAAGCCGATTCACAAAACTATATGAGAGTGTTTATTAATATTTTTCCATAATGCTCAAAGCGTTTGATACAGAGATAAAGAATCAAGTTTCTTGATAACAAATGTGGGCTTCTTCTGTATTGAAAAACTATAATACACAGGTTTTAAAAAAATTGATCAAAAATGTCTAGAAACCGCAACAATTTCTGAAGATTTCAAATGAAAATTGACATCTATACACAAAGAGCACAAATTGTTATCAGCAAACTGAGTTGTAACAAAAGGATTGATTATACAAGATAAATTTAATCAAATGTACTCGTCTGCTTTAAAAAATGTAGATCGGTGACAGAAACCTTGTTGACATAAGATAAGTTATAAAAAAATACTCCTCTTCAATCAAAAGTTGGTGATTGATGACAGAAGCATCGATAACACAAGTTAAGTTCAATTAAACGTACTCTTCTGCACTCAAAGAATGTGGTTCAATATTAGAGACCTCGTCAAAGTTTCTTTAATTGTAGACAAGCGGACGGTATATAAAATGACGTCATTGCTAGAATATTTTAGAAGGTAAACTTTTTCAATGTGCTTTAGAGTTCTACAATTCTTTAATAGTTAATTAAAATACATACTTACGCCACATTTAGCTGTACCACTTTAAAAAAGAGTAGATAGCTACTGAGTATTTTGCAATCTCAACCATTTTATTTTGCAAGAAATTAATTAACAAAAAGACATGCATCAAATGGTTTGTTAGCTTTAAAAATAGTGATAGCAGCTTAGACAATTAATCAGAAAAAAGTCAATTTTTTGTATTTTAATGATAACGCCTTTCTGGTGGCTTAGAAGAAGACGAAAATTGCACAACCAGGCTGAAATTTTCAACGCTGACCAATCTACAATTCTTTGTCATCATATATTAAGTTAAATGTTTGAAATTTTTTTTTAATGTTTACATCAGTTTTATTGAAAGAAAGCTTTTCATTTTGTTCAATTTGTATAAATAACTAACTTTTTTTCTTCGTTTGACTCTTTCCTTAAGACTTTAGTATTACTTGGTTGTGAGCACTTTATTGCTTTTAGTTTTATAAGTATAACTGGTTAGATTTTTGACGGTTTTTTTAATACCTTTTGCGTAAATTTTAATGGTTTTTGGTAAATTATAGATTCTTTTGCTAACACACATTTTTGTGTAGCTCTATTCACTTAGTTTTATATGGTTGCAAAGTTTTCCAATTTAAAAGCGTTTTTTGAAAACCAATAGTTTCTTTGCAAATCAAAATTTTAAAAAAAATATTAACCTAAACCAAAAAAATTTAGAATTTTTGTTTATTGTTTTTTGAATATGATTGGTTAGATTTTTGACGGTTTTTTTCTATATTGACAGATGTTTTACTAGGCTATTCTTACTTTTTTTAAAAATTAAAAAAAACAAAATATCTTGTTTGTATAAATAAACAATTTTTTTAGTTTTTCTTCAAAGCTTAGGTTATTGTCCAAAGTTTTATAAATATAATTGGTTGGATTTTTGACGTTTTTTAGACCCAGGACCTGTAGACTTTTTTATTTGGCGTAGACCAGCAACGCGCAAGTTTTGATAATTTTTTGAACTTTTTTTGTACATCTTTTTTACTAAAACTGTAATAAATGGGATTTTCTAGAACCAAAACCTGTAGTTTTTTTGTTTCACGTAGAACAGCAATGCGTAAGCTTTGATATTTTTTTGGACGTTATTTTATAGTAAAGTTGAAGTTTTCAGCAACTATAATAATGTTTGAAGGGTTGAGGTAAACTGACTCAATTTAAAGTGTGTCTAGCTCAATAGTCATATATTGTGTTTGATTCTAAAGTAAAAGTGTTAGATGTATCCACTTTGAACTTGTCTAATGTTTTTAAATGATTAATTGTATTTGATATTCTTAACGTAAGTTTTGTTATTTGACTCCAAAACAAACAAAATTATATTAGATTATCTAAAAAACATATTTTTAGCAATACTTTAAATGTGTTATGCATTAATTTCTTAGTTCAAGAACGGCAAACATAATAGTCTATTAGAAAACAGCAAACTGATTGCAAAGAGTAGCCAGCTTTGCGTCACAATTGATTTGTGCAAAAGATGTGATTGCTTATGCCAACAATTTGTATGCTTTTACGTTGACTGGTTTTGTTTTTGTCAGTTTCTGCTTTGTGTTAACAAAATTTATTTGGTTTATGAGCAAACATTATAAAACATCTTAAATAACCAGTTATGTCTACTTAATACAATAAAAATTTAAAAACTAGCAGTAGATCTTCCTCTTTCCTGTTCTTCTTGAATACTTCTATAAAGGCAAATTTGGAAAATATCAATAAACTTAAACTTATTCTTTTTAAGTGCAACACGCTTAGTATAAACAAAAATAAATTTCTTAAACTTAATTACACGCTTCTTAAGTTCCATGCAACAACCATTAATAATAATGAAATCATTATTGACTTTACCATCATAAGAAAAACAATCTATTAGAGTGATGGTCTTTTTTGACAAATCGTAATTGCTAGACGCATTGTTTTTGTTAAACTTTCCATCTTTGGTTTAGATTCCAGCATCAATATAGTAACCATTTTGACTGGAATAAGCAACAGTGAAAGATACACGAGATGGATGCCAAGCTCCATTACATGCAACTTTACGTAGACCCTTGTGCGTCTTACGTGGCAATTTTTTTGTATGCCAACAAAATGTTCCACTTTTGTATCTTTTTCCCTTTTTCTTTGACACCAATGTAATCAATAATTTTGTTTTGGCCAAATACGTTAGCAACTGGTATAGCATTTTACTTTGTCTCACATCCTACTTTTGTTCAATTAATTTTTTTCTGGCGTTGTCTTAACAATTTTATCTGAGTGTGTGCAATAACACAAAAAACCTTGCGTATTTAACAATTTTTGTTAAAATTACGTTCTTTGATATTTCTTGGAAGCTTTGGTAAAAGCCTTGCTCTTTGTACGATTTCACAAAGATGTTCTTCAGAAAGATGTTCGGCTTAGAGGGTGACTAGTGAACAAAAACCATGTAAAGTTTCAATATTACTATTATTAATACGTTTATTTCTTGCCTTTTGGCCTTGAAAATTACATTGACAAATACATTTTTAACTTCCCAAAATTATAAAACCTAATCCTTATAAAATTAATACAACTAAAAGTATTTTCTTCTCTGTTTATCTACTTCTTTTCTTCGTTTTTTAATTGCCCTCATCCATTCTATCTCTCTTCTGTCCTCTTTCAATATCTCATTTTTTCCCATCTATTCTTCTCTCATTTCGTTACACTCTTTCAACATATGTTCCATAGTTTCTTTAGTCTTTCCGCACATTCTGCACATTTTCAAATCTTTTTCCATCCAAAATTTTGTCACTCGCTCTGCATTACCACATCTGAATCTTGCAATCATTTTTCTATCATTTTTACTATATCTATAGCTCTCTAGGTACATTGGCAGTTTTCTTTCTATAATATGTTCATAATTTGCGTTGTACCTAGACTCTTTCACTTGTATTCTCCTTTCTTGCCTTTGTATATCTCTATCTCTTTCCATAATTTTGTACCATTTCTCCCTCCCAGATTCTCTCATTCTTTCAATTTCTTGGCTAGCATACCCATTCCTATTGTAATAATTTTCTATAATCTCTCCTATCTTCTATAATCTCTCCTATCTTGCTTTCATTTTCTCTTTCATGCATTCTTGTAAGATTTTACATTCGTGTCGCTGTCTCATTCTTTCTTCATACTTCATTGCTCTATTTCCTGCTTCTACTCTTAACTTATCTTTTTTGAATTCCTCCAGTACAATATATGCTAAAGTTTCCCTATTTAAACCTAGCACCTATCTCCAATATTTCACATGTTTTGCTTCTAATTTTTTTTTGTTCCTTCCATCCCCATATTTCTGACCCATACAATATCATACTCCTAACTAAACTATCAAACATAAGTCCTTTTATTCTCATACATTCAAATTTTCTTTCACTTATCCCCCAAACTTGTCCCACTACTTTATTTGCTTTTCGAGCCATCTCTTTAATGTGTTCGCTCTCAGTGTTGTTTGTGCAAAAAACATATCCCAAATATTTAAAAGATTTTACTTCCGTAGTACCTTGCCCATTCCATTTCCAGTCCCCAACTTTTTTCTACTACCCCCTTTTCTGAACACCATAATTTTTGTTTTAGCTACATTAACTTCTAAACTTTTTTTCTAAAATATTTTTCTAAACTTTTAATCATTTCTTTCATTTCTTTTGCTTCTTTTGCTATAATTACCATATCGTCTGCATATGCTAGCGACCACACTACCCTTCCTGCTTGAGCTAACCTCATTTTTTTTTCTACATCTGCTATGTAGGTTGCAAACAAAGTGGGACTCAATGGACATATTTGTCTTACTCTTTTTGTTGTCCAAAATCTTTCACTCATTTTCACGTTCACCCACACTCTGCTTGCTGTCTCCTCATACACTTCTTCCATTCTTCTTACCAGGTGCTCGTTAATTTCTTTCTCTCTTATACACTTCCACAGTTTCTCTCTATCCACACTATCAAATGCCGCCTTTAGATCCAGGAATAACGCATATACTTTTCCCCCTTTTTCTGCAATTTCTTTTTCCACAATATGGTGTAAAATATATACGTTATCCATGGTACCTCTTCCCTTCCTAAAGCCGGCCTGCCCGTCTGGAATTATCTCTTTCATACCCGGTTCCTTATTCAACTTTTCTTCCAATATCATAGCGTAAATCTTGTATGCCGTACCCAGTAGTGTAATGCCCCTGTAGTTATTTGTTAGCTTATGGTCCACTTTTGTGTATAGGGCATATAAGACCTTCTCTCCATTGATTTGGAAACCCTTCTCCCTTCCATACTCTATTTATTAACTCACTCAATCTCTCAATCAGCTCTTCCGTACCATACAACCACGCTTCATTCTGTATCCCATTCATATCTGGCGCTTTTCTTCTCTTTATTTTTTTTATTTTTTCCCATATTGCTTCTTTTGAAATTTCTTCCGCTTGTAGGATTGGCTCTTGTCTGTCTAGTTTTTTTTTTTGTCTTTTTGTTCTCCAAACAAACTCGAAAAGTGTTTTTTCCACGCTTCCATTGGTATTGCCTCAATATCTCCCTGTTTTTTTCTTAGTTTTTTGTTTATGTATTTCCATGCTTCTGTTTCTGATTTAAATTTAAAACACAAAAAAGTCTGATGGGGTTCTCGGGGCTCGAACCTACGGCTCGACTTGCCTAATAAGACGAGCTTACGCACCCTGCCCACTACACCACGAAGTACTGTTTATATTAAGTCTTATGTTTGTATCTTATGTACTATTGTTTCATTTATTGTTATCCTCGTGTTGGTCGTGTTAGGTTAATGTTTGTTTGTGCACTTTATTGTTTGCTACTACACTTTCTTCGCGACTAAACTGCAACTTTCACACACACACCACACTGTTTCCACCTCTTTCAACTAAAACTTTTTTATTAATAACATCTGTTTTCACCCGTAAATTTAGTATAAATTATCCACTGTTTCTATCTCACTCTCTCATAAACTCTTTTTTAATATTACTAACAAAGCCTACAACAATTATTGTTGAAGTTTCCAAGATAGTTACAGGTTCAACAATTTTCTTCTTGTTAATCTTTGATCCAGGACGATTAATTTCACAAAGAACAACAATAAAAGCAGTCAAACTGAATTTCCTATGTGACATTCTGAACAACAAAATAAAATGGTTGGTAAAAGTACTGTAAAACAACGTTTAACAGTGAGTTGCTTGGAATAACAAAGTTTAATTTGTATGCAAGTTACTTCTTCTATTGTGACTAACCCACCCGCCTAAATGTTATTAAAGGATCTATTGTTTGTCCCACCTTTTGTGTGTTTAGATTTAAACATAAAAGAATTGTTTTAAAATAAATCTTTTGATAACTAACGTTGGGGTGGATAAGTGAGAACAAAGTTTAATTTCTATGCGAGTTACTTCTTCTACTGTGACCCATCTACCCGCTAAAGTGTTTAATTGTTTAATAATAAATGTCTTGATAACTAACGCTGGTCATCAAAGAATTCATTGTTTGTCCCACCTCTTGTGTGCTTAGATTTAGATATAAGAAAATTGTTTAACAATAATTTGTTGATAACTAACGTTGAGGTGGGTAGGTGAGAACAAAGATTAGTTTGTATGCAAGTTACTTTTTCTACTGTGATCCACCCACCCACTCAAGTGTTAGTCATTAAAGAATCTTTTGTTTGTCTCACCTCATGCGTGCTTGTATTTAGATATGACAGAATTGTTTTACAATAAATCTCTTGATACCTAAAGCTTGGGTAAGTGGGTGGAAACAAAGTTTAATTTGTGGGCGAATTACTTCTTCTATTGTGACTCATCCACCCGCCCAAGTTTTTGTCATTAAAGGATCTATTGTTTATCACACCTCTTGTGTGCTTAGATTATATAAGAGAATTGTTTAACAATAAATCTCTTGATAACTAACGGTGAAGAGAGAGAGTAATAACTAAGTTTAATTTGTGGAAAAGTTACTTTTTTAACTGTGACTCAACCACCCGCCCAAGTGTTAGTTATCAAAAAATCTATTGCTTGCCTCACCTCTTGTGTGCTTGGATTTAGATATGAGAATAACTAACGCTTAAGTGGGTAGATGGAAACAAAGTTTAATTTGTGGGCAAATTACTTCTTTTTCTGTGACCCACCCACCCGCCCAAGAGTTATTCATCAACAGATCAATTGTTTCAATATTGGTTTTACGGTACTTTAAGACTGAGGAAGTCGGTAAATTTGTCAATTTTTGTGTTTTTGTCTTTTTAGAGTTGTTGCATAAAGATTATTGAGACGCTTTGTAACATCTAAATATATCGAGAGCATGTACTTACTCAGTAGCTGACGTTTTGTCAAATTATACACTACTGATAGCAGAAACTAAAATAAAAATTACAAGTACTATAAAACATACTCCACAACATAAAATAGGTTAAAAAAAACTGATAACAAAAAAAAATACAAATTTAGTAAGCAAACTCAAGTAAATTTTTGAGAATATTGACTGGAAACAAGAAGCCTTACTAAACATAGTTTCAACCGAAACAAAAATCAAAACAAAAACTATAGAAACTATAAAATGAAGATGTGTAAAACATGTCCCGCAGCAAAATGGTGACAGATGATCTCAATGGAGGCAAAAAAAAAACAAGCAAAAAAGGCTGCTTAAAACGACAATCCACAAAGCTAAAATATTTATAAAATATACACAATGACTTTAAATTCCAAACAAAAGTTAAAGAAAAAAACAGTTGGAGTATACCAGAAAAAACAATTCAACAATTTGGTAGACGCAAAAATAGCAAAAGACGATCAACAAAAACAAAAAACTTAATATCAAAAACCAAAACAATAAAGACTTACCAAGATTTTCTATTACAAAAAAATATCAAAAAAGCCACAAATATGTCAAAAAATAGAAAGCTGGCTTACACAAAATACCACTACAAATAATTAAACTACTTGATGATAACATTATTTCAGTCTTACAATAATATTTATATATAATAATAGTGTATACAAGACGACAGAATTTTTCAATGCTCACACAAACCTTTGTACCATTTTCCAAAAAAAAATATCCAAAACGCTTTACATTAAAAATATTTTTTTTAAATTATCCAAATTTAAAATATTTTAAAATGCAAGATTGAAATTTAACAGTTAATCTAACAAGCAATTAAATACATATTTAACTGTTTAAGAACATGACTTTGTAAAAATTAAAAGCCAAATAAAGCAAGCTTATAACTTTTGCTTTCATTTATGTCAGCTTAGAAACATATATTAACTGTTTACAAACATAATAACGTTTATGACACTTCACAAACATTTTATGGTGTTTATGATAATTTATAAACAATTATTGACAGATCACAAACATTTTATAAAATTTATGACAGCTCACAAATATTTTATGACGTTTACAACATCTCACAAACATTTCATGACCGTTCAAGAACTTTTTATGACTTTTATGAAAATCACGGACATTTTATGACGTTTATGATATCTTCTAAACATTTGATGATAGTTCAAAAAAAAATTTAAGTCGTTTATAATAGCTAAATAAAATGTTTGTATATCATATTAATGACAGAGCAAAATTAATTTACAACATTTACAAACATTTTATAATGATTTTGACAGTTTTAAAATATTGTATGTTGTTTCTGACAGTTTATGAACATTTGATAACATCTATAACAACTCAAAAACATTTTATAACATTTATAACAGTTTATGGACATTTTATGACGTTTATGATATTTTCCAAACATTTTATGATAGTTTAAAAAGATTTTACATATACATAAGCATATATTGACTGTTCACAAAGATTTTATGACCATCATACTTCACAAACGTTTTATGGCGTTTATAACAATTTGGAAACAATTATTGTCAGTTCACAAACATTTTATAACGTTTCTGACAGCTTAAAAATATTTTATGACGTTTATAACATCACACAACAATGTTACAACTGCTTAGTAATATTTTATGACGTTTATGACAGATTACAATTTTATTATGACGTTTATAATCATTCTAAAATTATTTATGACAGTTCGGGCACATTTTAGGACATTTATGACAGTTTAGAAACATTTTATGACATTTATGACAGTTTATAAACATATATTGACTGTTCACAATCATTTTATAACGTTTATAAAACTTCACAAAAATTTTATAATAGTTCAGAAACAATTATTGTCAGTTCACAAACATTTTATAGCATTTATGGCAGTTTACAAATATTTTGTGATGTTTGTAACATCTCACCAACATTTTATGACTGTTTAAAAACATTTTATAAAAGCTTAGGAATATTTTACAACATTTATGACAACTCTGAAATGTATATTGACTGTTCACAAATATTTTCTAACGTTTATGACACTTCACAAACATTTTATGATAGTTTACAAACAATTAATATCAGTTTACAAATATTTTATGATGTTTTTGACAGTTCACGGATATTTTTTTTATGTTTATCACACGCCAGCTGACAAACGTTTTATAATATTTATGACAACTTACGAATATTTTATAACATTTATTATACCTCACAAACATTTTATGACAGCTTAAGAAAGCTTTATAACATTTATGACAGCTCAGAAACGTGTATTGACTATTCACAAACATATTAAAACGTTTATAAAACTTTACAAGCGTTTTATGATAGTTCAGAAACAATCAGTTCACATCTCACAAACATTTTATGACTGTTTAAAAACATTATAACAGCTTACAAAAAATTTACAATATTTATGACAGCTTTGAAACGTATATCGACTGTTCATAAACATTTTATAACGTTTATGACCGTTAAGAAACATATATTGACTGTTCACAAACATTTTATAACGTTTATAAAACTTCTCAAACATTTTATAACAGTTCAGAAACAATTATTGTCAGTTCACAAACATTTTATGACGTTTATGACAGTTCACGAATATTTTTTGATGTTTATAACATCTCACAAACATTTTATGACTGTTTAAAAACATTTTATAAAAGTTTAGGAACATTTTACAACATTTATAACAACTTTGAAATGTATATTGACTGTTCACAAACATTTTATAACGTTTATAAAACTTCTCAAACATTTTATAATAGTTCAGAAACAATTATTGTCAGTTCACAAACATTTTATGACGTTTATGACAGTTCACAAATATTTTTTGATGTTTATAACATCTCACAAACATTTTATGACTGTTTAAAAACATTTTATAAAACTTTAGGAACATTTTACAACATTTATGACAACTTTAAAATGTATATTGACTGTTCACAAACGTTTTCTAACGTTTATGACACTTCTTAAATATTTTATAACTGTTTAGAAATAATTATTATTAGTTTTGTGACGTTTTTAACAGTTCACGGATATGTTTCATGTTTATCACATCTCACATCTCACAAACGTTTTTTTTATGATGGAAAATTTTATAACGTTTGTGACAAAACACGATTTTTTATGATCTATACTTCTTAAACGTTTTATAACAGTTCGGAAACAGTTTATGTTAGCTTAGAAATATTTTATGACATTTACAACAGCTCAAAAACAATTAATGACATATCAAACAATTGTTTACAAATCTATTATAACGTTTATGACAGCTTTCTAACATTTAATGACAATAAGCGTCATTAAATGTTTGGGCAGCTTACAAACATGTTTTGACGTTTATGACAACTCACAAATATATTATGACAGTTATGACATTACATAAATATTTTAAGACAGCTCAGAGAGAATTTATGACGTTTATGAAAGTTGAAAAACATTTTATATTATTCATAATAGCTCAAAGACAAACAAATGTGTTACTATCAAGAAATTGAATTAGATTTTTTTTCTGCAAGCGCTAGTCTCTATGTCAAGGGAGTTGATAGTAATGTCTAATTCTTTGATGACAAACACTTGGGCGTGTAAGTGAGTCACTCCAGAACAAGTACAACGGATGGTTTAAATTGAAAATTTACGCTCATTTGCCGTGTTGGTTTAAAGAAATTTAAAGCTTTCATTTTTAGCAAGCGTCAAAAGCTTTTATGTCAAAGAATGTAATAATTATATTCAATCTTTTGATGACAAGCACTTAGTCGGTTAGGTGGATCATTCCAGAACATTAGTACAAACAGATTGTATAAATTAGGCCTATCTGCTCAATTGTAACTTATTAAGAAATTAGAAGCTCCATTTTCAAAGGAGGTGATAGTGATATTTAATCCCTTGATAACAAACACTTGGGCTGAAAGATTGGTCATTCCAAAACATAAGTACAAATACATGAACTAAGGCTTTTGCCCATCCGCCCGTGTGTGAGTTATCAAAAAATTAGGAGTTTATATTTTTTGCAAACGTTAAAAGTTAAATGAGGTAATGGTGATATACAATCTTTTGATGACAAATACTTGACTGGGTAGATAGGTTATTCCAGAACATCAGTACGTACAAATATTTTGGACTAAAGTTTCCGCTCATCTACAAGAGTGTCATCAAAAGATTAAAAATTACTCTTTTCTGAAAGCGTTAAAAGACATCATATAAGAGACCGCAATAGTGATACCAATTTTCTAATGACCAACACTTGGATTGGCAAGTGTAACACTTCAATTTATGATTGCCATTGAGTAGTTTAATTTGAGTGCCCACTCACCGTTAGAAGTCTTTATATTTAAAGGAAAGGTGGTGATGCTAATCCTTGATTGGTGATCAACATTTCCAAATCATTATTATCATCGGAAGGTACTCCTTCCAACAAACGTTAGAAGTTTATATGTTAGAAAAGAAAGAATTAATATCTTAAAAATTAACGTTTATTATTACAACTTTATGAATAAAAGCTTACAAATTACTTCTTAAGCATTTTTGACTAAAGAAAGCCAGGAAAATACAATTGTACAGTTTGTGTCTAAGGTCAAGTAGACAAATTAATTAATTAATGTTTTTTATATTAATCTTAGAAATAATCAAGCTTCTAAAATAAATATACAATTTCTTATATAAAAATTGTAACAACATTTCAACTTTTAATAAGAAAAATAAACCTCATCAAAATATGTTACAAATTATTAAAATTCAATCTTTATTGCTTTACGATAATAAACTGTCAATGATATAAATTTATTAAAAAAGATAAACCAGTAATTTATATGTTTGAGTTACTGTGTGAATAGTAAGAAACGTATGCATCCTGTTGATTTCCTTTTAAAGAAACAAATCGTTTTATAGGACAAGTGGTGACTACAATGAGCACGTAAGATAGATACCGATATGTAACACCATTAAGTAGGTTCTTGTAAATGACATGTACGGTCTTTTTATCTAAGTCTTAATGCAAACTTAAACGGTCCTCATGGTGTCATAAGAAGAAAAAAACTTCATACAAGTCGTGTTAAAAATGATAATGGTAATTGTGTTTATTCAGTCTACAAGAGTAAATTGTTTAGTTTAAATAATTTATTTAATTGTACTTACTTTGAACAAATGTTTTAATCCAAAAGTAAATTTTAATATTAATATTATAAACAAATACAAACATTCTTTACTCAATATGAGTTTGCTGTAGGTATACCTACATAATCCAATTGAATGACAAAAATAATCCATCGGATATTTATCTCTTGTATTATATTTAAACTGAAAAATTATACAAAACATTTATAAGATTATCCCACATTTATGTTACGTTAAATCAAGACAATTCAATTTAACCTTAAAAAATATTATCAGATAAGATGATCAAATATTAATCTTTTGTTTTTTATCGCAGCATATAGCAATAAATAATCTTCTTAACATTTTTTACGATTACTTCAAGAAATTATTAATCATAACTTCAAGTACTGTTAATACAAACAGAAATAATTATTTGCCATGCAAATACTTTATGATAGATAAAAAAAATAATAATTTAGAAAGTACTCGTATTTGTCTTAGCTGACGACGGAACGCAATCATCAAACTGTCGCCTTAACAAACACTTATTGATGCATGTAATATTTTAATTTACATATCATATTATGGATTATATACAATCAACGTCTTCAATGGAATTGAATTTATATAATGACAGTTTGTACAAACAAAGGATAGGGTGTGTTTGGAGTCTCGAGTCTTGTAAATGTTATTGTGTGTGGGGAGGTAAATAGCAAAATTGTGAATTTATAACTTATTTATGATATAAATAAGGAAACACAATTGTTTATTTCAGGAAATGAAAACAAATAATCATTTATTGTATTACATTTTTTTTTAAATTTATAATTTTGTTTGTTAAATTAGCTTTAAATAAATAAGTAATTGTCAAAATTATGTAAATATTGTAGTTGGTAAATATTTAAGTTACTACTTTTAAGAAAACAAAAAAAAACTAATACACAATTTTGTAATTTGTATTGAGTAGCTGAGCTTTTTTTTTCAAACGTACAGTATTTCATTTTCAAATTTCTTTCTCACTATACATAATTGATTTTCTTAATCTCAAAGTTGTAGCAAGGTTTGTGCAAATTATATACAATATTTTTTGTAAATAAATAGTTTACAATTATATAATTAATAACAAAGCTTTGGGCTTTAAAACTTGATTTAAAAAGTTATTTATTTTTTAAAGCAATTTTAATAATACAATTATAAACTAAGTATAAATTTATTACACGTACGCTTTATATTGCATATTATTATGTTAAATTATATATCAATCAATATTTCAATATCTGTGTGAAAGTTAATACCATCGAATTTAAGATTTAACGCACAACGTGACAACACAAATTCGAATAGGAAGTTGCACAAGAAACATTATGTAGCAATGTTATTTTCCGTCTATATATAAATACCTAAATGATGCGCCTTCGTCAATCATTCACTGTCAACTCGTTAATTTTGAATAGTCCGCTATTTGAATTAGTAAACTACTAATCCCTAACTATACGTATTTTTTAGTTTGTAAATATAATAAGGGGGCATAATAAACATAAGGTTATTAATGATTTATCTATATGGAAAAATAATTAGTTGGTTAAATAAAAATAACAATCAATTCTTATATTGATTTTGATATTTATGTTTAACATTTTTAGTTGTATTTTAATTTTTATTAGTTAATTTGGTAAAATACAGTTTTAAAAACCTTTTGATAATTAAAACAAAAATAATAGAACGTTAAGATAATTCTTAATTGATATTGCCAAGATAGAAAAAAACATTAAAAACTACC
The DNA here is from genome assembly GCA_963932245.1 of Tachinus rufipes. NCBI lineage: Eukaryota > Metazoa > Arthropoda > Insecta > Coleoptera > Staphylinidae > Tachinus > Tachinus rufipes. Next base: position 7,367,334 of record OZ010743.1, read on the forward strand.
AAACGCTACAAAAGAATGTAAAAAATATAAAAACAAATTTAAAAACAAGCAATATGAAACAAAAAGAATTTAAAAAAATGACAATTTTATCCGAAAATTAGTTTTTTGAGTTACTTTACAAGTAAAAGATTCTTAAATATTTTTAAAATATTAAAACTGTAATTAAAAAAAAAAAACTGAAAATTTCAAAAGTCTCTAAACAAAAACAATATACAAGCAGATATATAGTTTAAAAAGTATTCAAAATGCAATAGCACCCGTGTCCGAGCAGCGGCCCAAAATTGAAATTAAAAATAGAAACATGCAAAAAACCGTTTGTTTTCTCCAAAAAAAAGAAGAAAAAAAAAAACGAAAACTAATTCAGAGTGACCGTTGACGCGACCAGGTTTAGGGCTTGAGAAAACAAATGATTAAGATGGCAACAAGCTTCAATCAAACGCTCCAAGACCTTAACGCCACTATCAAGTGTGCAATCGAGACTTTTGTTATGATAGTAATAATAATAATAATAATTTTATTTAGTGTTAAATACAAATGTACATTTGTTTACACACGTCATACAACAAATAAGTAATAATATCATATGTTATAAAAAACACACATTGATAAAACATCTAATTAATACATATGTTACACTTTAAAAATTCATCGAATGAATAAAATGCGTTCTGCAGTAAAATATTTTTAGTTTTAATTTTAAATTGATTAAGATTTAACGTTTGGATTTCTGTTGGCAGCTTGTTATAAAATAGAGGTCCGTAATAGCTACCTGTCCATCTACTTTTATTTATGCGGCCATATTTGATTTCTATATTGTTTTCAGTTCGAGTATTATAGTCGTGAATAGTTGTACGTTCTAAATAAACAGCCAAATTCTTTTTAACTAATAATACACATTGATAAATATACTGTGAAGACAATGTTAAAATATTATTATTTTTAAAATGTTCTTTTACATCTATTCTGTAACGTAATCCTAACATATATCGTAGAGCTTTTCGTTGCAGGCCAAATAATTTACTAGCATGTGGAGAATGGCCCCATGAAAGAATTCCATAGACTAATTTTGCATTAAATAGTCCGTGATAAGCTTGTAATGCAACATTTAAAGAAACGACTGGAGCTAAGTTTCTGATTAAAAAAATAACTTTTGACAACTGGTTTGCAGTAGTGGTTATATGGGTTTCCCACGTTAATTTTTGATCCAGCTGTATACCTAAAAATGGTATGGCAAGAGAATTTGAATTTAGTTTTGATTGTGAAAAAATCATATTCTCTGTCTTTTCCTGGTTTAAACTTAGTTTGTTTGCTAAGAACTATTGTCCTATTTCTGACATTGTGACTCTCATAGCATTTTCAAGATCCTCTACTTCACAATGTGTGTTGATAATGCTGGTATCATCAGCATATAAAATAATAGAGTTTTTGGTGCACTTATGAATATCATTGACATAAATCACAAATAGAAGTGGGCCTAATATTGAACCTTGAGGAATCCCGTGACAGACTGGTTGCAAACTGGATGAATTGTTATTATGACATACCATTTGTGATCTATTTTTTAAGTATGATTTCATAAGTGCTGCACTTTCTTTACAGAAGCCATAGTAAATTAGTTTCTCTATAAGAATGCTATGAGAGACACAATCAAAAGCTTTGCTAAGATCGCAACAGGTAAGCCCAATATAGTTGCGTTTATTAAATGATTTAGATATGTGTGACACTATTTCATTTATTGCCATGCCGGTGTTTAAATCAGATCTAAAACCATACTGATGATCATAAAAAAGATGATTTTGTTCAAAATAACTACTTATCTGTTAGTAGAGATTCGTATATTTTTCCTAAAATTGGTAACAGCAAAATTGGTCTGTAATTAGAACATACTGTTTTGTCACCTTTTTTATGGATCGGTAAAACTTTGGCTATTTTTAAAGCATCCGGAAACTTATTTAGGTTTATAGACTCGTTTATTAAATTTGTTAAAGGAATTATGATAACGTTTAATATAGATTTGAATAATTTTAAATTAATATCATAATAGTTTTTGCTATTTAGACTTTTAATAGTCTTGATACTATCTCTGACTTGGTTTATAGTAACTTCATTAAATGCAAATTGTGTGGTGATATTGTCTTGTAAAAATGAATCATATGAAATATTAGTTTTGTCCAAGTTGTTAAAGATTTTGTCAGCAATATTTGAAAAATATTCGTTAAATTGGTTTGCATCTAACCCTGTTTTCTTGTTTTCACTGGTGTGTTTTGTTTTAACAATATTCCATATAGATTTAACAGAATTATTGTTATTTTGCAGATATTTTTCATTCGCAACTTTTTTTGCAGTTTTGATTTCTTTCCTATACATGTTTCTATAATTTAATAACATTTCCTTATTTGCAGTTGTAGGTGTACGGTTATAGTTACTGTAGAGCAAAGATAATTGTTCCCTTAACCTTCTCAATTTATCATTATACCAAATAATACTAGGTTTACCGTTTTGAAATAACATTTGTTTCTCTGGAAATGAAAGAATTATAGATGAATGCAAAATGTTGTGCATTATATCAAAAGTATTAATGTTTATGTTTTCGTTTTTTACAAATGAGAAATCAGATTTTTCAATAAGGTTATAAAACCTGTTTTGTCCAATTTGTGATATAGGCCTAAAATTGTGTACTACACGTGTTTCTATTATTTGTTTCTTAATTTTTAAATCTATTGATACTGCTTTATGATCCGCTAGATGTGGATCTATTACAAAGGATTTAAAATTATCTTTAAAATTGATTAAAATATTGTCTATGCAATTGTTTTTGCGTGTATTTTTGGATATAGTTACCGACAATCCATAAATATTAATAATTTCGTTGAATCTTAAAAAATTTGTATCATTACTATTAAAATAAATATTAAAATCACCTAAAATTACAACTTTAAAATTAATTAAATTTATTCTAGACAGAACATTGTTAAAAATCTCTAAAAACATATTAAAATCTGATTTAGGTACCCTATAAATTGTTACTATAATGACATTAAAATCAGGTAATTGTACTGATGCAATTTCACAAGTTTTTTCACAAGAGAATTTAATTATTTTACTATTATTTATAAATTTAATATTTCTTTTCAAAAATATTATTGCACCACCATGCTTGTCAGTAGAGCGGGAGTAATGTGATGCAAGTACATAGTTACCCAAAGTTAAATGTTCATCAACTTCATTCTCAAGTAGCCAATGCTCAGTAAAACATAATATATTGTAATATTTCCTATTTCATTTAAGTACATTTTGATTTTATTGCATTTATTCCTTATACTTTGTATATTGATATGAAATATGTTTAAACTGTCAAAATTATCTATAATTGACAATCCTTGTAATTTTCCATTGTTCTTATTAATTTGTGGTTCTCTTTGATGTGGTTTTTGGAAAAATATAATGGCTAATTTTAATTCTCTCCGGCCAGTTCTCTGGATTCGTCAGTACACTGTTTTCTTTAAAATCCGCACTAATTTTATTGGTCTTAAATTCTAACGCCTCCTAACCACCACCTTCCATACGCAAAAACATAGAAGTAACCAAATTAGAACTAGAAGACAAACATTCTAACAATAAACAACCAGCCACGGATTCACCCTCAAAAGACAAAAGCAAATTCGTGGATTTTAGGTGTTTGAACAAAACACCAATGCAGCCAACACTCTTGATCTCACCGCACCAGAGAAGGCAGCAAACAACACCGCAGAAATCAATTTCAAGAGATTTACCACAGTCCAAAGGAAGTAAAAAAAATATAAGATATAAAGTGAGTATCTTCTACTTTTATCTATTAATGAACCAACCTCAAACAGTCGCCTTTAGCAACTGCACACAAACAACCATTAGCGGTTAATCTTCCGGTTCTTTAGGCTAAACGGCACAAAACCAATTCGCCACAAAAAACTCAGTCTCTGCAAAAAAAAATGTCAATCAAAACAAAACAAAAGTGAAGTCATTAAACTTTTGCCTACTAGCATTTGTAGTGACTAACAAAGACAATTTCCCAAGTGTCTTGAAACATTTTTATTGACAATAAAATTGAAATTTTCTTTGTTTGCAACACTTACAAGGGCGCCGACCATAACAAAGCAACTGCTTTCTTCAAATCTGAAAAGACTATTTTCCACACCTATATTCAAAAAATGCTGCCTTAAAGTAGTACTACGGTACGCACCGGTATACCTAACAATAGGCCAATTACTCAAATTTCTTAAATTTTTTTTAACTAACGTTTACAGAATGAAAAATTGACTTGTTTCTTTTCCAATAATTTATGGCAATTTCCAAAAAAAAAACAAAAAGCGTAGAGATCAATGATTAAACTAAGCTTTTGGGCCTAAGAGTTGTTGTTGACCAGAAACAACAATTACGTGTACAAAAGATGCTAGCATATGTGATCTGCCAAAACTGCTGTGGACAGCTTGTGACGGCTTTGGTGCCTTTTTTTTTTTTTTTAAATGTAGGCTCTCAAAATTTGCTGCTGTTGTTACATCAAACACATCATTTGCAAACATTTTTGCGACCCAAAAAACGGCAAATTCAAAATTAGCTGCTTTTTTCGTAAATTTCAATAATTTTTTACAAAAAATAATGTCTACTATCTTCCAACTCCAAAACAATAGATAATACATCTGATGTATTGTATTCACGTTTTACGGATTACAGGCACGGAAAAAATATCTGTTTCCATAAAGTGAATCCGGGACGTCGTTTCTGATCCAGGCATCTAGAAGTAAAGAAAGCCCCCAATACTTAGACTATTACTATTTAATAACTATAACACTATACTATTACTTATAATAATTCACTAGTTTACTTATCCTCCACGCGGCTTTATTCTTGGTAACGATCTGCCACGCAGTTTTATTAAGCCCAGATCCGCATGAAAGGCTAGCTCTCTGTCGACCCTCAACCACCACGTTTTTCTTTTTGCTTTTCCTCTAAACTTTCAGGAAATCCCGTGATGAATACATATTCAATACATATTTACTTTCTTTTCTGGTTTTAAATTAACGCGCGCATTTGCGCAGCATTTCAGAAAAAATGAGAACATCGACATTATGTTAATATTTGAATTAAACCAAAAACCCAGTCAAGCGCTAAAAATACCAAATACTTTCACGTACTTAGGAAATGCGTGAAACACTAATTTTTAAAAATAATTAAAATTGCTGTGAATTTGCGTAGGGTGGGCACATTCAAAATTGCATCCGCGCACAAAAATAAATCTTATCAAAACGGCAGATTTTCTTCTTTCTATAATAATTGCTGAAGAATTTAATTCAAAGCACTCAGCGTAAAACAGTCTCTAAACCAACGCCAAAGGTTGTCAACTATTTTAAACAAAATGGTTTGTAAATATTAGGTTTGATGAACCTACTCACTAAAGCTTTGCTAATCACCAAAAGAATGTTTTTAACTTAAAGGCGTTAACTTTCAAATAAAAAGCAAAACTATTAATGATCTTAGCTTTGATCACAACTTAGTACTACTAAAACTCTGCATTGGCAGACTAGCTCTAGTAAGAACGGTTGCAAAGATTGAAGAAAACGTTGCAATACTTATTAACTTAATTTACAAAGCCACGGAAAAGGCTTTTAAAACCCATCTGGTTTGCGCTGATAATCTGTTTGGACTATCTTGCGCAATTAAGACATTAATATTTAAAAGAAATGTTGCCAAGCATCAATACCAAAGACATTGCGATCGTTAAAAACACTTTGAATGAAATCAATCACTGAACACAATAATCTAATGTGGAAGATTTCAACATTACAAAAGAGATGAGTTCACATTTCAACCATCTATGGCGAGTATGGGGCTCAATATTCAATCAAGAAAATAGTTAAAAAATTGGCTTTGAACTTCAATGCTCCTCCTTTATGACTGGGTACATGGATCTTGAGCATGGCAAAAGGGTTTACTAAGTAGTTAACTACTTTTTAGAGGACGCTGACAGCAATACACAAAAAACTCCAAACTTAATATGCTCCGGCAAAATGCCCGGCAAAATAAAGAACTTAAAAATCATTTTTGCTGTTAGCTTTATAATTAAACTGCAAATTTCTGACAGATAAACTTTTAAATCATATTCCTACATCTCAGCAGATTAGGGCAGAAGTTCCTCAAAGCTCTATCTTCCCACCTCTGGTGTTTAACCTGTTTGTCGCCGACATACCTTTGGAATGGAGTTAAAATGGCACAATATGGTGACAACACAGCATTAATCTACACTTCAAAGTCACTTAAAGTAATTATTCTAAAACTACAAAACGCCATCAGTAATCTTAAAAACTGGCCAAACAACTGGCACGTCAAAATAAACCCAAAGAAAAACAAAGCTGTTCTCTTCACACAACAACAAATTATTTCTCATAAATGACGTTCCCATACTATGATTAAATGCTGCCATGTACCTGAAAATCAACATTGACAAAGAGTTTTACATACAGTTCATTTTAGCAAAGCTAGACTGGTAAAAATTTTTAGTTCTAATGCTTTAACGGAACTGCTTCATAACAAAATTATCTTTGTGTCTCCAACCTGAAAAACAGGTGCAAATCTGCGTTTAATTCATCTCAAGGTTTTTCAAATTCTGACTTTGCCGATGCTCGTTAAAACTCCTTGGTTTGTTTGAAACAAAAAAATTAGTAACGATTTCGATATTCCCCCAAAAGTTTGGCAAAAAAGTATTTCAACTGCAAACTTAAAGTGGTGTACACCACATCCCACGTCAAAGCCTATACAAATCATCAACCAATTATGTCTTAAAATCCTATCCCCAAACAAAAAGTACATAAGCCTTACGGTCTAGAACTTCTAAGTATTTACACAACACAACACCAGTAAGGGGGGTGGGTAAGCATTTTTTTTAAGTGAATCATAAGTTGAGTCTATAGATAATTATTTTACTAAATCACAAAAAACGCGTTTTTTTGCATTAACTTTGCGTCTTCAACACCTCTACCAAAAATTAAAAAAACGTTAAAGAATTTTGAGGTTAGACTTAATCACCAGGCATTAGCAAATACTCGTTCATTCTTCGGAAAAACCAGCATTTAACCGCCTTTGCTACATCAGACGGAAGCCAAATACCATTTTAAAGTCATGCCTTTTGGCCTTAAAAATTACCCGGCTACCTTACAAAAACTGATAGCAAAAGTACTAACTTCTTCTATTTTCCTTTAGGCATTTTGCCTGTTTTTTATTAGTATTCGGCCTCATTGTGGTGGCAATTCTATAGATGATAAAGCCCAACTTTTCTATAACATGATTACCAGACGGTAGTTTAAATTAGAGTGCCCACCCACCCGCCCAAGCGTTGGTGATCCATAAATTTGAGTTTTTCCTCACTTTTAGCGTTAAAAGTTTCTATGCCAGAGGAGGCAATAGAGATGCAAGTTTTTGAATAACCAACAATTAAGTGCGTGAGTGGGTTACTCCATAACATGATTAACCAGTCAATAGTTTAAACTTTATTGCTCACCTACCCGCCCAAGCGTTGGTGATCCAGAAATTAGAGTATCTCCTCACTTCCAGCTTTAAAAGTTTCTATATCAGAGGAGGCAATGGAGATGCAAATTTCTGAATAACCAACAATTGGGTGGGTGGGTTATCTATAACATGATTACTAGGCGGTAGTTTAAATTAAGATTCCCACCTACCAGCCCAAGCGTTGGTGATCCAGAAATTAGAGTTTTTCCTCACTTCCAGCGTTAAAAGTTTCTATGTCAGAATAGGCAATAGAGATGCAAGTTTTTGAATAACCAACAATTAAGTGCGTGAGTGGGTTACTCTATAACATGATTAACCAGTCGGTAGTTTAAACTTTATTGCCTACCCACCCGCCCAAGCGTTGGTGATCCAGAAATTAGAGTTTCTCCTCACTTCCAGCTTTAAAAGTTTCTATATCAGAGGAGGCAATGGAGATGCAACTTTCCGAATAACTAACAATTGGGTGGGTAGGTTATTCTATAACATGATTACTAGGCGGTAGTTTAAATTAATGTCCCCACCTACCAGCCCAAGCGTTGGTGATCCAGAAATTAGAGTTTTTTCTCACTTCCAGCGTTAAAAGTTTCTATGCCAGAGGAGGCAATAGAGATGCAAGTTTTTGAATAACCAACAATTAAGTGCGTGAGTGGGTTACTTCATAACATGATTAACCAGTCGGTAGTTTAAACTTTATTGCCCACCCACCCGCCCAAGCGTTGGTGATTCAAAAATTAGAGTTTCTCCTCACTTCCAGCTTTAAAAGTTTCTATATCAGAGGAGGCAATGGAGATGCAAATTTCTGAATAACCAACAATTGGGTGGGTGGGTTATTCTATTACATGATTACTAGGCGGTATTTTAAATTAAAGTCTCCACCTACTAGCCCAAGCGTTAGTGATCCAGAAATTAGAGTTTTTCTTCACTTCCAGCGTTAAAAGTTTCTATATCAAAGGAGGCAATAGAAATGCAAATTTTTGAATAACCAACAATTAAGTGTGTGGGTGGGTTACTCCATAACTTGATTAACCAGTCGGTAGTTTAAACTTTAGTGCCCACCCATCCGCCCAAGCGTTGGTGATCCAGAAGTTATAGTTTTTTCTCACTTCCAGCGTTAAAAGTTTTTATATCAAAGGAGGCAATAAAGATGCAAATTTCTGAATAACCAACAATTGGGTGGGTGGGTAGGTTACTCCATAACATAATTAACCAGTCGGTAGTTTAAACTTTTGGTAGTCTTTCCGGTCTTCTGCCCAGGGGAATTCCGTCTTGCACGGTTTTTGGTAACCAATCTTTATCCATACGATTGACGTGTGCGTTCCATTCTTTCCTTTTGGTTTTGAAATTTGATTATGTCCAGAATGTCGCATTTGTTCCTGATTTCTCAACTAAGTATTCTGTCGTAAAGAGTTACCCCTACTATCGTCCTTAGCGCCCTCATCTTGGTTACTCTAAGTCTTTCTTTTGTTTTGTTCGTTTCAGCTCTAGCTTTGCTTGCGTAAGTCAGTGTTGGTCTTACTATGCTTTTGAAGATTCTGACTTTGTTTGTTACCGACATGTATTTGTTCCTTCATGTGACGTCTCGCAACCTTTGTTCGATTGTTTTGTTACCTCTCTGTACGCTAGAGATATTAACGCCTAGATAGTTGTAGGTCATTTCTTGTTCGATGACGCGACCGTCAATTTCCAATTTGCATCTTAAAGGTTCCTTTGATATTGTTAAGCATTTTGTTTTTTTTTTTAGATACTTTTATGTTGACATTTTTTGCGGTTTTTATAAACTTGAATAAAAGTCTTTGGAGGTCGTATTAGTAGGTAGAATAAATAAATTTTTGTTGGTGTATCTCGACAATTTTGTTGTGTATTTAACTAATTACCAAAACTACATCGGATATTTAAGACAAGTATAGGAAAGCTTACAAAAGTATGAGCTTCGCTGTAACAAAAAAAAGTGCAAATGAACCTACAAAAAATTACAACATTGGTAAAGGAACGGTATTATACCAGGAAAAAGCAGACTGAAAGCAAATAATTAGTTACGCCAACTTACAGTTTACAGTTACCGAACAACGGTACTACAACAATGAGCAAGAATACTACTCTAATGTGTTAGCTATTAAGAAATATTGGTTCTATTTGGAAGACGGTCGGTTCTTGCTGAAAACTAATAATCCAGTATTGATAGAGTTTACAGCCACCCAAGGTAGTCTAAGTTTATTAGGTGATCACTACTTCTAGTCGAGTTTACGTTTAATGCTCAGCATGTTTTTGGCATCCAGCAACAAAAAAGTCGGTAGCAAAGCCAACAATTTGGACCAACTGTTACCTTGTACATCGGTTATTGCACCAAAACTAAGATCACCGCTGAATCTTTACACTACAACTCTTGAGAGTTGAGATTTTAGCCAGCGCGCAAATGCTTGCAGATGCAAAACACTATTGAAGAGTTACGCCAAAGATTGTCCAAATCTGAAGTGGGCGTAGCTTACCAGCAAAGAATTAACGCAGAACTGTATTGCGCTCTAGCGGGCTAAGACCCGCTAACCAGGAGTGATGCAAAAAGAAGTAATAAAACAACAACGAATATCCAGAGCAAGATAAAACCAGACGCAACATATTGAAGGAGTTACCACTAACCAAAAGTCAGAAAAAAGCGCAAATAAAGTCTGATGCTACCCAAAAAACCGCCGCGTTACAGGTCTATCCCGACAGCCGCCCCTAGGAACATGTCGTAATAGACTACGTGAGTCCTTTAGACACAACTCTCACGGGACATCGGTTTATATTGATAGAAGCATTTGCCACGCAACACATTACCAGTAACCATCAAAGTCCTGGAATAACAAGTTTTTGCTGATTTGGGCACCCCAAAATTTTAGAGCAAAATCGGCCCTCAATTTGCTGTTACAAGTTTCGGAAAGATATAACAAAGAAAAAATGCTATCATCATCTTCAGGTTAATTATAGAACTACGCCACGCAGAGTTAAAGAAATCGTTACAATGCTTACTAGACAGTTACCTTGACATTTCTTGAGACAAACTGTCACATTTGGCTACATTCCAACTTTGCCGCCGCACCAACGCGGCTACCACCTTACTTTGAGTGATGCCCTACTGGAGAAAACATTGCCAAATCCAAAACTTGGGACACACCCCGGGAGGAAGTCCACAACAATATCATAGCCAAAAACCAGAGTTTATAAGGAGCCAAACTGCAAATACTCCAGTGACTCCATTGAAAATTGACCAAACAACCAGATCGTAGTACAACAAAGAGAAAAAAACTAGCAGCCAAATGGATAAGCCCAAAGCACTTAATCACCTCAGCCAAAAGACACTGTTACTGGGTCAAAGACCACCCAAGGCAACTTCCCGTAAATATTCATGTAGAGAACCTGAGACCAGCTCTACTACTAGATTGCCCGGATAAAGCGGAAAGAAGCACATCTGGACGAGCTACCTGACCGTGACAGAGGGCGACGCAACCCGCATTACCAGGTAAAACGCAGTAGTATGTAGAAACAATATGTAACTTTAGTGTAAGCCGACAAACCGCACAACCTATCAAGCTAAAATTGTGTGTCAAAAACATGACATGTCTCCCTTTTAAGTTAAACAAAACCAAACTTTAATGCAACCGGTTGCAAGTCAAAACAATCTAAACTACGCAAAACACAGGTGCATAGTTTACCAAAGCCGCACAATCCTCATCGTTGAAACTAAAACGATGTCAAGAATGTACAACAACCCCGCCGCGACTCGACTCTAAACTCAGTCTTCACCAAAGTTTTGAGAGGCAGCATATATTATTCCAAAGCACTTTTTGGACTACTAGGATCTTTCAAAAAGATTATCCGCCCGCACAACTACCCAATATTGCAATATTGGACACCGCAAATGTAGAAAATAATATCAAAATTAACTAAAACTATCAAAAAATATCTAAAATTATCAAAAAATGCAAAAAAAAGGTAAAATATTGTCAAAAACTTGTCCAAAACTATAAAAAAAACTATCAAACAATAATTAGAAACGCCAAAAAAGTTTAAAACTGTCAAAAAACTAAAAAAATGTAGAGCAATGTCCAACCAAGTTAAAAAAAAAATCATATAGACAAACAGCCCAGCGCAGAAATTAAAGAAATAACAAGTCATCAACCTCAGCACCCGCATCGCCGCCTTCAGGCAATAACCTCAGAGCTAAACGACAACAATTGCTTTTTTGCAAAATTATGAAAGACCAAAAAATAATTATTTTTTATCATAGTTTTTTGTAAAAAAATTATTGAATTAGCGTAAACAAACAAAATTTTTTTTTTATTTTTATTTTTAATCTTTATGTCCGTTTTTAAAATTCTCCTAAAAAAAGCCGAAAAATTAGTATAAATACGGAAAATCCGAAGAAAATTACTTAAAAGTAACTTATTTTTAGCAATTATGTGTTATATTTCACCAAGCAAATCTAGATTTTTTTAATTTTTTCAATCAAAGTACTATGTTTCAGAAGTATTATATTCAAATTTCAAGTCTCCAGGTGGGGACGTTTGTCCAAACTATCGTAGAATTACCCATAAGCAACTTAAAAAACCTTAAAGATTTGTCACGTTTAACACCCACTGTAATCAAGAAATCTTAAACAAATCATTAAATTATTATGGAATATGAGTATTTAACACTTTTGCAAAAACGTTTTTTTAACAAAACAAACAAAACCACAAATTTAAAAAAATTAGATAATATTATTTTTGCTTAATAGACATTTTGCGTTCAGAGCTTTATGTAGTATAGCAAGTAGTAGACTAATGGGTGTAGGTTTAAAAATATGCTTATTCATGATTTACATTTAACTTGAAAATATACTTTTTTTTGTCTTATTGTTATATTTTATTTAATTGTTGTCAAAATAACTGGGTTTTATCTTAAATAATTCATATAATTGATGGTTGTAACCAATGTGACTTATACTACGTGGTAATTCATGTTTATGAAATAATAAAACAATTTACTATATTTTTTATGACAAATTTATTTTTTCAAATACATTACTAGTTTCGGCTCTACTATTTCATCTGTGGAAGGCTCTAGTAGAGCCAAAACTAGTAATGTATTTGTAAGAATAAATTTGTGATAAAAACATAGTAAATATTTCATCTCCAAACCAAATAAGATTTTACTTTGCTTGCTTTCGTTCTACTGAAACTTTAATTAAAAAAAATTAATTTATTGCAATTCAGCAAAAACGTTATTCTAATATGATGCACGCAATTTATTTCCAAATAACAGCACCCTTTCTTAATTAGCTAATAATAACTAAGTATCAGCTGCAATTTCCTGAAATTAGTCACAACCATTAATCATAATTACCACCAATTAATCCTAAAAAGATAACAAACAAACAAAAAAAACGTTACATGGAATCCATCCGCAAGCTTAAACGCAAGCGAAATCACAGTCCCATAACTAATTATCCTTATATTATAAAAGGGGTGACCCCGACGCTCATATGGGGGTAATTTCATTCATTCAACAATGTATTCCAACCCGGTTGACAATGAAAACCATACGCGAAGCTAGGCTAGAGAGAGAGAAAACAGTGGGTCTTCTCTTCTGGATCCGAACGCGGAGGCAGTTCTTTATTCTGTCCATTGGCTCACTCACTCAGTTGCGTTCAGCGGATGAAAGCAAACTGTTGCGGTTGATAACTGTCTTTGATGATGGCGATACGCGGTGGCCGCCTTTGAATGAATCGCGAGCGTGAAGAGGAGACGGAATGTCTTTGTTAATTCGGTCATTAATAATGCGCATAATAATTTGCAAGTGGTGATCTTTATTTTTATTAAAAAAATATAATTAATTGATTTTTTATTTTTTTTTTAAACTCAGATGCGTCTGGTTTAATAATGAGTTGGGTTTAGTGTCGCAAGGGACTATGCTAATTTAGTGCGGTTGTTTTACTATTTGTGGTTAATTGAGACAAATCGTTTTACTTCTGTTTTTTTTGTATAAAGGATATGTGATATAAATAATTAAGGTATGTTTAAGTTTTTCTGTTATTTCACGGGTTATTTAACTTGACCATGAATGGAAGAATTTATTTATAAAATTCCGTCTTCTCACTAATTTTAATACAATAATCATTTATAGTAATTTTTGGCAAAAATTATGCTTTCTGATTTGTTTTTAATTATCAGATTTTTTATTAAAGAAAAGTTGTGCTTTTTATTATACTGAATTTATTATAAGTAGCGATACTGCAGTAATGATTCAATAAAAAGCTGTTTTAAGTATCCATTAAGTCATTTATAGGATCCTTCAAGGACGAAATTATAATTACAATTGCTTGAGAAATAAACAATATTTTCTTAAATTTGCAATGATTATTAAACAATAATTCTCTTTATCACCAACATACTCATGAGAAGCAATATTTTGCATAATAGCAGAAAATTTGTTTTTATTATGATTGAAATATCATGATTCAGTATAAACTTTGATTAACTCATATTCAGGATAATGCTTGTGTGAAAGAATAATAATTTGCAGCCTATTATTAGTTTACGTAAAAATTGAATAATAATGCATTATGAGTAAATAGCTTTACATACGCTAATTTAATAATAATAATTTATTTAAATAGAAAATCTTGTAATACTAATAGAACATGAACAAATAGTTATTTACAATATTAAAATTGCATGTTATAAGTAACAACAATTAGCATTAACAAAACGTTATTTGCAGTTTATTATTTATATATTCATTTCATTTTTTTTTTAAATTGAATGATTGATTAATAAAATTTTATTGTATTTATAAATAATTAAACTTTGCTCTAAAATATAATTTTGTACTACTCCATTGTAAATAGAAGTATTTACGCAATTAACTATGAAAAAATACAATTTTTGTTCTAGCTGCCGTTTATGGTATATATCACAGAATTTAAGTTAAAAAAAAAAGAAAAAAATTAATGATAAAAATTTAAAAAGTTTTAATTCACAAAACCTCCAAAATTAAATGGTATAACTTATTAAAAATTGCTTTATTTAAATAATTCAAAAATTTAATAAAAATAAATTTATATTAAGAAATTAGTTAAACATTTCGTAGAAAATCTATTTATCTTATTAATAAATAATGCCAAAAGCCTATTTTTTTTGTTGCTTAATTTTTATAAACTGTTCACTGAAAACAAATTTAGAACAAAAAATTTGTTAATAATTTTACAAAAAACTTATGTTTTGCATACAATTCATCAACATTTATTGCAAAGAACCAAATATCATAAAAAAAATTATTAATTTTTGTCAAAAATTACATTAAAAACTAAAAAAAAATTAAAACTACAAAAAAAGTTTAATTACATAATTACTTATACTTAATTATTATTAACAATATTTCAAATAACATTTATTTTATAGATTTATCTAAATTCTAGCAATGAATTCATTTATTATAAATAATTTATCAAAAAGCGTTTAAAATATCAATTCTAGTTGTAACATAAAATTTAAATAATAAAAATTAAATAAAATATTTAAGAAATACGTTCAACAAAAAAAGAGCAGAAATGTTTAAAAAACATAGCAATAAAATTAACCAATTGTTGCATAAAATTGATCGACAAGTGCACAGTAAATCAATTAATTGAGGACTTTTTTTTAGAAATTTATGACAAAAATTTTATTAAGTAAATTGATTAAGAAACGTGCAGAAAAAAAACTATGCTATTTTCTTCCTGCTAGTAATTCCAAGCCTTATAATTTGTAAAAAATAAATTAAATACAAATAATTTAATTCTTGAGTACAATTATTGTCTAAATAGGATTTAAGTTAAGTAATTCTTAAAGTTTGTAAGAATTAATAAACTTTTCAAAATTGTCTTAGAGAAGTCTTTTTTAGTAGCATGCAAAGTGTTTTTTTAGTGGCAAAATTTTGTCGGTATTTTTAATTATTTTTTCTTTGTTTTTCTTCTTATTATTATTATTATTATTGTGTGACAAAACCTGTTATTTTCTATTTATTCTGATCCAAGTCCAAATGGTCTTTTTGTATTTGTTTGCTTTTATCTTTTTGTTCATTTGTAGCATGTGCAGATGCCACTCATATATTTTTTTTTAATTTACTTGCTTTGTGCTTTGTCCGTAAAGTAAGACCAGATATGGTTTTAAAAGTTTTTATTTCTGTTGCTGTAAGAGTCTTTTTGTATTTTTGGTGTCTGCTCTGGTCTCGACTGCATAAGTCTGACGCAGATTTTATATATCCTCCTTTTGCTATCTTACATTTATTTCTTCATATTACGTCTTTTAGACGTTTGGTAATTTTTAATGCTTTTTTTATTTGTTGTTGTGCATCAATGTATAAGCCTCCATTACTGGATAGTTAAACACCAAGGTAATTAAAGCGCATAATTTGTTCTACTGGGTTGTCTTCAATAGTAAGTTTGCATCTGATAAGCTCCTTTAAGAGTACTATTGACTAAGTTTATTTTATAAAAATCTGCATATTGAATTAATTGAATACTCGTTTCTGTCAAGATTATTGCGTCTTCCGCGTAGTATATAATACCAAATTTATTTTTGTCTATTGTATATTTGATATTCATGGCTTTTATAGGTTCAATATCTTTGTTGAGCTCAGACTATCATTTAGTCTAATACCTTCACCAACCGGTATTTACTGGGTTGGTTTTTGATTTATCATAAACCTTGTTTTTTGCCTGTACTCAGAACTGTTTTGATGGTAATAGTTTTTGTTTTCAGAATTTTTTTGACGTCAGGTAATTTTATTCTATCAAATACTTGCGTGAGGTCTATGAAGCATAATCGTACTAAACGCTGGTTTGTTATTTCAGTTTTTTTTTTTTAATGCATAGATTGTGAATTTATTTTTCCAAAATCTTTATTGTTCCTCGGCAATTCCAATTTGCTTAACAATTTTGTCTGCAAGGATCTTAGCAAATACCCAAGAAAACATCTTCTTTAATAATTGGTGTTCCGCTGTTCCAGTATTGTCCCTGTACTCATTTCTTTTGTTAGTTTTGTTCTTCCACATTTGATAATCTTGTTTGTGATGCTATCGCGGTTCGGAGACTTCCTATTCTTCAGTTCCTTGCTTGTATTTTTCAACATGTTTTCATCGACCTCTGTTTAGTTAACCTCAATTGCATTTTGCTCTCTGTGTTCAATCAGACTCAGGTTGTTCTGTGCATCTGTGGGTTTTTTGTATAGAGCTTAGAAACGGTTTATCTTTATTGTATCTGGGATGGGCTTGTATAAGCTCGATAATAATTTTTGTCTATTTTTGATCATATTCCACACTTTCTTACAACCCCAAGAAGAATTTCTTACAAAAACTATACTTTATTCTTGTTATTTTGATAATGATTCTGTTTCTTACCGCGGTGGTGTATCCTTAGTAACTGTCTGCTGTTTTTTGATTTCTGTATTTTAGGTAGGTTTTTTTTGTTTTTCAACTGTTAGATCTTTGACCTTTACAGTAAACCAGAGTTTTTTAGAGCATGTGGCGTTTATGTTGACTCGTTTACATTCGAGTGCCTCACTGGCAGCCTGAAACATGTTTGTTGATATTTTCTACCATGCATTTTGTAAGTTGTTGTCTGGTGTGGTCGGGTTATTTATCTATTTTGTCTACCAGTCGTTTGGTGTACAGATCTTTTATAGTTTTGTTTGAAAGATTTGCATATTATTTTTTTCTTGGTACTGTGGTAGTGTTTTCTTTCATGCTAAGTTGGCTTAGTACTAGATTATAGTCGAAATCAAAAGGATTTTTTTTGTAGAACGCAATCTTTATGTCCGTTTTTTTTTTAATTCTCCTGAAAAAAACCTTAGTAAAATTACGGAAAATCCCTTAAATGTAACCCATTTTTAGTAATTATGTGTTATATTTTACCCTAAAGCAAGCAAATCTAGTTTTTTTAATTTTTGCAATCAAAAGTACTATGTTTCAAGAGTTTCATATTCAAATTGGAAGTCTTTAGATGTAGCAAAATCAAAGATATCAAATTTTCAATAAAATAGCATTTTTCCTATTTTCCGCAAAAAAAAAATGAAAAACCAAGGGCAAAATTTTGTTTTTTTTTGTTTCGTATAAGATACACTTTTTTTAATATGATTTTTGACAATTTTTGACTTATTTATAGCTCAAAAACTGAAAGAAGACAAAATATTAATAAAAAAATTAAAATAGGCGCCATTTACACCTAAAGATCTAAAATTTTAAGAATCGTTATATTTTAGTACTCCAAACATGTGTACAAAATTTGAGCAAAATTGAAGATATTGATGTGAGGACGTGTGTCCGAACTATCGTGGAATTACCCAATAGGAATACTTGATATTTTGCTGGTATTTTGTCTAGCGTTTCTTGTAGGTTTGCATCAAACTGCTATATCTTTTTTTTTTTTTTGGTTTAGTTATATCTGAGGCGTATACGCTTATTATGCGGACGCCCTGTCCAAAATTTAATATGGTTTTAAGTAGTCAGTTATTGATATATTCTGTGTGTAAGTTGCTCTCAAAACTTACTATTTTTTTAAGTTTTCTTAAATTGTTAAAGCTTCTTAAAAGTCTATTATCGTTCTTAAACAAGTTGTTAATGATTCAAGTATGCTCTAATCTTTTGAAATGTTCTAAATGTTTTTAAAGTAAAATAGTCTAAGACAGAGACCAAAAGCTTTTTTTAAGTAAATCAGCTATTTTTGAAATTACATAATATTTAGGAAACCGCATAAATTTTATGTTTTTTTGCTTAATTTGTAATCAAATTCAGAAAAAAATGTAAAAATATTTTTGATAAGTTTTTATAAGACAAATTAGTATTTAGTAATTTTTTTAGCAGTTTTATTTGCTTTAGTTGAAACCAAAAACTAATACTTAAAACTTAACCTAACCTAACATAATTACAACTTTGTTAGATTAAATTTAAAATACAATTAAACGTTCATCAAGAAAAAATACAAATTTGCATTGAAAACAGGCTAATTTCTAACTAAAAATTACAAAAACATGGTTAACGCTTATTGGGCAACAACAAAATAAAAAAAATGAAATCAAGCCGAGTTTTATACAACAAAGTCAGATTTCTTTCTTTGACCGTTTAGGTCAATTATTTAATGATAATGCTTATTTTTAGCAAAAATGAAATAAACCTAAAATTCTATATAACTACTAATCACATTTTCATTAAATTAGCCCAAATTTACTGACAAAATATTGAAATTAAAACTAGATTTTTGCATAACATAAGCAACTTTTTATTAAAATGGTTATATATTTGACAAAACAAGCTGGATTTTTGATTAACTAAACAAATAGCTTTTTGTGTTTGTATTTTGAGAAAAAAATTGTTTGATTTTTGCCAATGCAGCCAGGTTTTTGCTTAATAAATTACTTTTAATCAAGGTAGATTTTATTTTAAAATAAACTAAATTATCATATTAGTTTTCTGAAAATTTTGTAATTAAACTGCTTAGTTTTACTAAATAAATTTCTTTAAATCCGGCCAGATTTTATGTTAAAATAAACTAAAATATTAACAAAATTTAAGGTTTTTATGTAAAATGTTAATATTTTCACTAAATTTTGTAAATTATCTGCCTTATTTAAATAACTAAATCATATTCAAAAAGACCGGATTTTGTAATGGCAAGACCATTTTTTTAATAACTAGATTTCTTCTAAAGTTAAATTTTTGATTCACAAAAGTTAACTAATGATTCTTCAACAAACTTTCTCATTTCAATAAAGTTGATTCACAAAAATTAAAATAATTTGAGACGTTTACATTGTTTACTTCACGACACATTAAAATAACAGGGATAAAGATCCTATTAAAGTAAACGGAATATTTAAAAATAAATTATTAAAATCAGTAGCAATAATATCACAGTTTTTATTAATTGGATTAATGATTTTCTACATAGCTTTTTGAGACTTAGAATGACTAGTTACATACTTATTATTAGCATTAAGCCGAGCATTCTTTATTGTTAAGTTATATTTTGTATTGTATGGTTATTTAATTAGTTTTATTTAAGGATAATTTAATTTTAGACATGCTTTGTTTATAAGTTTTTACAGATTGCTTTTGACTCTTCGTTAAAGCAAATGATTTTATATTTAGGAGATTTAATAATAAATGTGTACTAATGCATTCTTTTTTTTTTCTTTTAATTAAAAGTTTAGCTTACAGTCATTACTGTAACAACTTAACAATAATACAATTATTTTTCTTAAAATGCATATTTTGCAATATAATCTAATCTTAAATGAGTAACTTTTTTGTTTTAAAGTTATAACCCTAAAAAAATTTAAAGTTAAAAGTAATAATTGATCAAAATTGCTTTATTTAATTAACAATTGTACAAAAAAACAACTTATAGCAAAACATTATTGAAAAAAGTTTTTGTTTTTTATTGCTTAAAATTCTTTAAAATTAGCAAACAGAATTCCAATTTAAGACAAGAAATTAGTCAAACTTATTTATTGCTCAGATTTGCAGAAAAAAATTTCTTGTATGAAATTTATCAAAATTCATTGCAGTAAACCAAAAACTTATTGAATATCATCAAAAAATAATTCATTTATGGCAAAAATTAAATTAAAACCAAAATTAAAATTAAAATTGCAAAAGACATTTAATTTCTTGACAATTATTATCAATTTTTTTAAATTCTATATTTATTTTATAATATCATTAAAATTTTAGCAATAAAATTGATCGAAAAATGCACAATAAATCAATTTATTGCAATAAATTTATTAAACATTGTTGAAAAACGAAATTTTACTGCAGAAAATGTTACTAAAAAAAGCCAAAACTGCTTATTTTTTGCATAAAAATTTAATAAAACATCTCTATACGTTATTAAAATTTATCAATCAAATTGTGCAAAAAACTTCTTTAACGCAAATAATTAAAAAGGTCAAAAGTTTTCCAAAAAACAGCTTTCTGTATTAAAATTCAATAAAAATACTTCAAAACACCAATTTAACGCAAAAATAAATAAAAAAACTTGTATACAGTAAAAAATAGCAAAAAATGTTCATGTTTTCATCAAAATTTATTTAAATTAACTTATAAGAACATATAATAAATTTGTGCTGACAACTCATTTGAAGCAAAAATAAATTTTTTTTTTTTGCTTTTCTTAGATTTTTTAAACAATTTACACTATAAATTGATGTTTTTTTTTTAATTATATTAGTATAATGCAGTAAACAAGATTTTTGTGCAATTTTTGTTCATTTTTATGAAATAAATAGTTTTAAACAAATTTGTTTATTAATTTTTTGGTTGAAGTATAAGAGTATATATGGTAATTCCATTACTTTTTGACTAATTTGAAAAAGTCAACTTCTTTGATTTTGCTCAAATTCTTAGGAATCAAAATATGAATGAAAAAAATAAGATTCCCAAAATTTTAAAGCTTAGAATATTGCCTATTCAAAATGACAAATATTTGGTCAGAAATTTCACAATAAAACGTCTTTTTTAGCTTATTTTGTATTTCAATTTTTGGGCTTCTGAAAAAAGATAAATAGGTCCACAATGAGTCAAATTATTTCATATTACATGTACTTTAAAACCCATATTTTTATGTTTATTATCGTGGCAGTCATTTTGATATATTAAGCTTCAAACATTATTTAAAAAAAACCCGGAAATTTAGCAGAATCGCAAAACTTTGCTTTCTTTAAACCGTTCTAACTTTATCAAATCTTAAGAAAATTTGATCCACAAGGTCTAAATATCTTTGTGTTTAATCTCTTTTTAAAGTGGTCACACAAAACTTATAGAATCAATGCGTATACACCTTTATTTTGATGCAGGAATTTGCACATTTTTTTGCGATCTTTAAAACTTGTAATTTTTAGGTCTCAAAAAAGCACTCTCAACCTATGTTGATTTTAGTCAAAATTTCAGTAAATACTCTTTAGAGCACAAAAAAAAGGTTATTTATATGAGAAATGGTATATCGGGTATTATCAAGCATTTTTTAATATTCAAAAATTGTCAAAATTGGCAAACCGCACATTTTTGTATCTCAATTTTTGGGCCTTTAGAAAAAAATAAGAAGGTTACCGATGGCTCAAAATATTCTTTATTACATGTACTTTAAAACCCATATTTGTTTATTTAATGTTGGGGCAGTCATTTTGATACATCAAGCTTCAAAAATTATTTCAAAAAAACCCGGAAATTTTGCAAAACTGCAAATTTATGCTTTGTTTAAACCGTTCTAACTTTGTCAAATTTTAAAGAAATTTGATCCACGAGGTCTAGATTTCTTCGTGTTCAATCTTTCTTTAAAGTGATTACACAAGACTTATAGAATTAATACATATTTACCACTATTTTGATGCAGGAAGTTGCACATGTTTTTGCAATCTTCAAAACTTGTAATTTTCAGGTCCCGAAAAAACGCTGTCACCCTATGTCGATTTTAGTCAAAATTTCAGAAAATACTCTATAGACCACAAGAAAAAAGGTTATTTATATAAAAAATGGTATATTTGGCATTATCAAGAATTTTTTTATATTCAAAAATCGTCAAAATCGGCATTGTTCTTCAGAAAATCTAAATCACTTTATGTCTATCTTGCTTTGTATTTGAGATAGTCAACAAAAACAAAATATTTAAAAAACTTTTTATTTAACAAAAAACACAAACAAGTGTGCATTGATGCAAGCTTTTGATACTTGTTAAAACAGTTTTCTTTTAGTAAAATTTGATAAAAATGCTGTTCAACAACGGAGAATCATTTTTGTTTACGGATTGTAATGCCCTAGCAATTGAGATTTCCCTACAGAAAGCAACTTTTTTGACGCGTTTTTTAGTGAAAATGTTCACTCATATTATTATCAAAAGTACAACACCTACAACCTGGCGACGCAGCACAACGAGTTGCATTTTCTTAATGACTTCTTGATAATACCTGATATACTTATTTTTATATAAATAACTTTTTTTCTTGTGGTCTGAAGAGTATTTACTAAAATTTTGACTAAAATCGACATAGGGTGACAGCGTTTTTTGGAACCTAAAAACTACAAGTTTTAAAGATCGCGAAAACATGTGCAACTTCCAGCATCAAAATAGTGGTAAATATGAATGAATTCTATAAGTCTAGTTTGATTACTTTAAAGAAAGATTGAACACAAAGAAATTTAGATCTTGTGGATCAAATTTCTTTAAGATTTGACAAAGTTAGAGCGGTTTAAACAAAGCATAATTATGCAAATTTTCAAATTTACGTTATTTTTTTTTTAAATCATGTTTAAACAACTTAGAAGATTTTAATAATGTAAAAGCTGAGTTTAATAAAATTTATCCTAATATCAATATAAAAAATATTCATAGACTTGGAAAGCATACAGCTTCGCCGCGCCCATTAAAAATTATTTTAGATTCAATTATTACAGTAAAGTCTGTATTAAAAAATAAAATTAAGTTAAGTCAACATTTACGTGTCAAATCTGATGATACACTTAATCAACGGCAATATCTAAAACAGCTTAGAGACGAATTAGCAAGACGCATCGCTAGTGGTGAGACAGGTTATACTATAAAATATAACCGTAATATACCTAAAATTGTAGATTTCGGAAAACTAAAGCGTTCCCAACAGATCACAAGTATAAAACTTTACTATCAAAATGTAAGAGGCCTTAATAGCAAAACTCATGAATTCTACAACGCAGTTCATTCTAAAGATATTAAAATTGTAGCATTAACGGAAACTGGAATTAAACCGGGATTTAATAATCAAGAGTTATTTTCAAATAAATTTTATGTAGTCTGAGGTGACAGAAAAATAAAAAAATGTGGTGGTTCATTAATTGCTATTAACGTTACTTTAAAAAGTAGAGAAATTGCATATGTATCACCATGTGAGAATATTGATGTAGCAGTTGCCGAAATATTTTTAAATAATAAATCGTTTACGTTAATATGCGTATACATCCCACCTGGAACAACGTTGGAAAAGTACAATACTTTTTATGAAGACATAGATTGCTTTTTTCAAGAAACCAGTAATTTGTTTATATGTGGTGACTTCAATCAACCTTATTTTAAAGAGTTTATAGAAGCAGGCGGTTCATCTCCAACTCATCAATCTCTTATCAATTTTATGAGCATTCGTCAACTTCGTCAATACAACCATATTGTTAATAATATGAATCGGCTACTTGATCTTGTTTTTACATCACCTGATATTAGCTGCAGTATACATTTAGCAGAAGACCATCTTGTAAATCCGGATCCATATCATCCGCCGTTGGATATTACTTTTAACATCTGTGATACATCTGATCAAAAATTTACCTGTGATACTCCTAGAACTACATTTAATTTTAAGAAAGCCAATTTTAGACTTCTTTATGCCGCTTTTTGTAGTGTAAAATGGGACCCGTTATTTAATTGTGTTAACGTCAATGATGCCTGTGACATATTGTATACTAAAATTTACTCAATTTTAGAAGAACACGTACCTAAACATAAAGTGCGTCATAGAAGTCAAAAGTATCCAAAATGGTTTACTTCAGAAATAATTACCTTGATTAAAGAAAAAAACCGCATTATCAAACGACACAAAAAATCGAAACATGGTATTGCTAGCGTGGAACTTAAAAGAGTAAAACAAAACTTAAAATCAAAAATACATGCTTCGTATTCTAATTTTATTCGAACTTCTGAAACCAACATTAAAAATGATCCTAAGAAGTTTTGGACTTTTATTTATAATAAACAAAATACTACAACTATCCCTGGAGTGATGACAAATAACAATCTTGTTCTTACTACATCACAAGAAATAGTAAATAACTTTGCCAAACATTTTAGTAGTGTTTATCATGACCGTGGATGTTCTAATAACAGTAGTACCGTTTTAGATACCATAGGAAATTTTGTTATTGACGAAACTGATGTTTTGCGTAGTTTATCTATGTTAAAACCTAAACATACAATGGGGGCCGACCAAATTCCGCAATTTCTTCTTAAAGATATTGCTCAAGTTATTGCACATCCTTTAACGTTTTTATATAATTTAATATTAAAAACAGGAATATTTCCTAAGATCTGGAAAAATGTTAAAGTGATTCCAACATTTAAAAAAGGTAACCGATCTGAGGTTTCTAACTACAGGCCTATTGCAATACTGAGTAATTTTTCCAAAGTATTTGAATCTTTAATTGTGGAGAATATTTATTGTCATGTTCAAAATATAATTTCGCCTTACCAGCATGGATTTATGAAAAAGCGCTCAACCACTACAAACCTACTAAGTATTAGTGAAGCAATATCAAAAAATTTGGAAAACAGAACACAGACAGATGTTATCTACACTGACTTGTCCAACGCGTTTGATTGTATACCTCATGATATACTTTTGGATAGACTTCAAGAACTTGACATAAGTGGTAATATTATTTCTGTGATAACTTCGTATTTGTGTGATCGTGCTCAATATGTGGAATATTATGGATGTCAATCTGTGATGTACTCTGCAAACAGTGGTGTCCCACAGGGTTCTAATCTTGGGCCACTCTTATTTCTTATATTTATTAATCCAATCTGTGATATCTTCAACTGTGAATTTTTAATGTATGCTGATGACATCAAGCTTTTTAACTCTATACGTGATATAACTGACTGTGATATGCTGCAAGCTAATCTTTTAAAAATGTATGAATGGTGTGACTGTAATGGCTTAAACATAAATGTAAATAAATGTTGTATCGTGTCTTATACAAGGAATGCCCAATTTGTTAACTATAACTACAATGTTAATGGTTCAGTTTTAAAATCTGTAAATGAAGTTCGTGATCTTGGTGTGTTATTTGACTCTAGGTTAAGTTTTAATAGTCATGTTTTAAAAGTGTGTTCTGAGTGTTTTAAAACAATGGGTTTTATTATTAGAACGTCCAAATGTTTTAAGTCTATATCAACAACAATTTTATTGTACAATTCATACATAATCAGCAAACTAAAATATTGCTCTGCAATTTGGGCGCCAAACTATGTTAAATACATCAATCTGCTAGAATCAATGCAAAAACGTTTTTTAAAGTACTTGTACTTTATTAAACATGGTTCATATCCTGAGAGACATTACTCTTATAACCTACTACTAACTGAATTTAGTATGAAATCAATACAGAGCAGGCATACTATAGTTATACTGATGAACTTGTATAAAATAATACATTTTAGATATGATACTCAACTTATTGATAACTTCAGTTTACATGTACCTTGTGTTGCCTTGCGAAATCCATTAACATTTTACTATGCTACACCTAATACAGCTCATTGATCCAGTTCGCCTATGTATAGAATGGTTAGGTCATATCATAATATTCAATACAGTGTTGATATATTTTGTAAATCACTGCAAACATTTAAAAATTCAGTTTTAGATCTATGTAGTTGATTGATTATAAATTTTTATGTGTTCTCTTTTTTTTTTTATTATTTTATTTTTAATATTATATTTTGTTAGTTATTACTTTTTTTATATACCTATTTTTTAAATTAATTGTTTAATTGTTTATAATACTTGTATTAATATTATTACTAAATTGGATGTTTCCCTGTTATTGGAATGTATTTTCTGTTGGGAAATAAATATTATTATTATTATTATTATTAAAGCTTGATATATCAAAATGACTGCCTCAACATTAAATATACAAATATGGGTTTTAAAGTACATGCAATAAGAAATATTTTGAGCCACCGTAGACCTTCTTATCTTTTTCCAGAGGCCCAAAAATTGTGATACAAAAATGTGCCGTTTGCCGATTTTGACAATTTTTGAATATTAAAACTTTTTTGATATACTATTTCTCATATAGATAACCTTTTTTCTTGTGTTCTAAAGAGTATTTACTGAAATTTTGACTAAAATTGACATAGAGTAACAGCGCTTTTTCGGGACCTGAAAATTACAAGTTTTGATGATCGCAAAAATGTACAACTTCCTGCATCAAAATAGTGGTGTATACGTATTAATTCTATAAGTCTTGTGTAATCACTTTAAAAAGAGATTAAACACAAAGAATTGTAGACCTTGTGGATCAAATTTTGTTAAGATTTGACAAAGTTAGAACGGTTTAAAGAAAGCAAAGTTTTGAGATTCTGCTGAATTTACGAAATTTTTTGGAATAATGTTTGAAACTTAATATATCAAAATGACAGATACAATATTAAACATAAAATTATGGGTTTTAAAGTACATGTAAGGAATCATTTGAGCGTGGACCTTTCTATCTTTTTCCAGAAGCCCAAAAATTGAGATACAAAATACGCTAAAAAAGACGTTTTATTATAAAATTTGTGACCTTCAAATGTGTGTTATTTTGAACAGGCAATATTCTAAGGTCTAAAATTTTGGGAATTATTATCTCTTATACATTTTTAATCATTTAAGATCTAAGCTTTAGCTTAAAAGTAAACTTAAGTAAATACTTTTTTAACAGGAAGAAACTTTAACGACATAACTTACAGTCTACTTTATATGTAAACTTGTGTGTTATGTTGATGTATTTTAGTCGAAAAGTAATGAAATTACCCTTATACAGTCGTAAAAATGGAGCGTTGGAATATTCAGAAACCTATTTTTGTGATGAAAACTTCAGATTTAGTTCTATATTTATAACCCAAAGGTTGTTGTATTGTATTTGTGTATTGATTGCGTATGGTAAGCTTTTCTGTTATCTTTATGTAATGTACGCAGTACCTCAGATTTTGATACATAAAGATGTTAAGCTGCTCTTTGAGCAATAAACAAAGAATGCGGTAAGTATTTATTCTTTAAATTAGATTTTTATTTCTGTTTGGCTTCACAAAAACACCAATGAATGCTTGGGCACTTGAGAGTCTTTTATTTGGAAAATGCTTTTTATACGCACGCACAGAAGCTTCAGCTTGCAGTAACAAAATCCATAAATAAAATAAAAGTTTGCATATTTTTCATTAGTAATTCTCACTAACTACACAAACGTGTTTTATTGACAGTTAAACAAATAAAACATCTTTGTTAGAAAACATTTAAAAATTTATGTTCTATTTGATTGTTCAATATATTGTTTGAGTTTTTCAAAAACAAAAATTGTATATAAACCAATTTATAGCAAGAAATTTGTCAAAAATTTTACAGAAAATCTATTTGTTTTATTTTATTATGAGAAATCAAAAAAAAAATTTATTGCTTAAAATGATTTGAAATCTACATACAGAAAGTCATGTTATTATGCTAAAAATAAAAAAAGTATATCAAAATTTATTGAAAAAAACAAAATACTTAAAAATATCAAAAAAAATCAATCATGACATAATAAACTGAAAATTAAAAAAAAGATATTACTTAATAATTATTGTCAAAAATATTTCAAATTAAATACCTATCCTATAAATTTAACAAAATTCTAACTATTCATTGCAAATAATTGATCAAAAACTGTTAAAAATATTATTTCTAGTTATAACATAAAATTAAGCATCAAAATTCTAATAAAATATAGAAAACCTATGAAATTTATCAAGCAACACGCAAAATGGTAATAAAAATTAAAAAAAATTGTTACAATATATTTATTAAATATTATTGAAAAATGTATAACAAAAAGTTTTTGGACAAAATCCAAAATATTTTTGTACAATATTAAAATTGATCAATAAATGGTGCAAGGCAAGTAATTGAAAATGACAAAATATGCTCAAAAAACTTATTTTCTAAATAAAAATTTAATAAAATTATCTCAAAAAAAATTAAAAAAAAAAAAAAAATTATTTAAAAAATATATAAAAAACTGTGGAAAAAATTTGTGTACAACAAAACATGGCTAACACTGTTCATTTTTGACATCGAACCCTTTGTATAATTCTTAGAAAATTTTGTAAAGGGTTTTTTTTATTTTTTTGTTAAATATCTAAAAGTAATTTTGAGACTTTGTTAAATGCATTTTTTTCCAGTAACATGTAAAGTGATTCTTTCAATTGCAAAATCCTATCCCTTTTTTTAATTTTTTAAAGTTTAAAAAAAATGTATTTGTTGTTTTTAAAGCTATTTTATTATATTGAATCAGTAAAAGTTTTCTAGCGTCACTTTCAAAACTCTATAAAAACTTTAAGAGTTCATCAAGTGTTATAAATTTTTTTTAGTTGCCTTGAGCAATATCTACTATTTTTCTTGTAACAGTCTTAAAAAGTCATTCTATTAATTTTTTTTTCAAAATCTTAAAAAAAATTAATATCTCTTATACATTTTTAATCATTTAAGATCTAAGCCTTAGCTTAAAAGTAAACTTAAGTAAATACTTTTTTAACAGTAAGAAACTTTAACAACATAACTTACAGTCTACGTTATATGTAAACTTGTGTGTTATGTTGATGGGCAACTTTTTGCACTTGAGAAACGTTTAAATGTATTGCTCAATTGTACAATAAAATACTTTACAAATTTTGAAGTTTTAACAAAGCAGTTTAATAATATAAATATAATGAATGGTCTTAGAAAAAATATTAATCAATTTGTTTGTAGCAAAACTAAGTACCCGATACTATACCTAACATGATTACAATTTTATTTGATATTAATATTTTTAAAATATATTTAATTTTTTATCAACAAGAAAATACAAATTTGCATAAAACATTACAAAAGCATGAATTACGTTTATTGGGCTATATCATAAACAGATTTAACAACAAAATTAAAAAAAATAACAATTCAGCCGGACAATGCAGATTTTATAAACTTCTAAATATTTAATGATTATTATCATTAAATATTTGGCTGTTCAAAGTAAAAATACCAGTGTTAAAATTCTTCGAAATACTCTCCCCCTTCATCAATATACTTTTGGAGACGTTTCTGCTACGCCTGGAAGGCACCCTGAAACTTCTTTAAGGAGGAATGTTTTTTAATAACCTTGTAACATGCTTTTGGATGTTTTCCACGGACTCCCAATGCTTTTCTTTCAGCTCTCTCTTCAGTCGGAGAAACAAACAAAAAATCGCATGGTGCAAGTCGGCATTGTAATGGAGCGGGGGATCACCGAGGTGTTGCTTTGGGTCAAGAAGTTGGTAACAATGACGACCTTTTGACTGAGGGCATTGCCATGATGGAGCTTGACCGTGTCTTTGATGCCAGTCCTTACGGCGTTTCAATCTTTTATGCATCTTGAGGTAAAAAGTTGAGTTGACAGTTTCTCTTTGCGGTACAAACTAAAAATGGACGATTCCTTGGACATCAAAGAAGATAATGAGCAACGTTTTGATGCAAAACTTGCTCATTTGCGCTTTCTTGGGATGGGGGAAGGGATAATTTTGTGTGCCATGCGCTGCTCTGCCTTTTCGGTACTGGGTCGTAATCGAACAACCAGGATTTGTCTCTGGTTACGATAGAGTTAAGAAAGTATTGCGTCGTGTTACAAAGTCGAAAAACACACTTCACGCGAAGACATGTCTTTCCGCTCAGAACAGTCGAAGCAAGTTGGCGACTGACTGCGTTGAAAGAGCAGATCCTCCACCACATTTCCCGACTGGGTTTACCTAGGATGGATAGTTGCGTCACAATAAATGCATGCGCATTATTTAAGTTTTGTTTCGTTTATTTCTCCTGTAATAATTTTTAAAATTTTGAAATATTTATTTGTAACAATAATTCATTAAGTTAAGCAAGTAGAGAGCTATGTTTTGTTTTTATACGTAAACGGCTAAAAATGATTCTTGCATCCCAATCAAAATAATGCAAGATGATTCTTAAAGAAATAGACAAGTCAAATATAGTATAACAAATGTTTAAAATCAATTACACAAACCCAATCCAACTTCAAAGCGGCCAACTAAACACAGACAATTGTCTCGGTTTTCACAAATTTTTATTGTCAAACATTGCCACCAAAATACAGTAATAAAGATTGTAAAAAAATTGACGTTTAAAAAAATAATTACCCACAGCTTAGCCATCTGTATACTTAGGTGTATTTGGACTGACTGAAAAACTATTTTCACTTAGCGCACGCATTAAAAAGTGTGGTTTAGGAGTAATAGACATATTTATATCAATTTTTGCGTTTTTAAATGGTTTTTTGCATTTTTAGCGAAAACTATGCGTTTTGAACATAAATTAATTCTACTAAAAATTGTAGAGACAAAATTTCCAATCGATATAAGTTATTTAAATTTTTCTATATTTTTTTGTTAAGTATTATGTTTCAAGAGTATATCATATTCAAATTGCAAGCAGAATCGAAGATATCAAATTTTCAATTAAACGGTATTTTTCCCATTTTTTGCGGAAAATTTCGGAAAATTACGGAAAATTTTCTATAAAATACACCTTTTTGAATGCTGTTTTTGTCTATTTTTTGGTTATTTAAAGCACAAAAAAGAGGCAAAATATTAATAAAAAAATTAAAACTGTATTGCATCCAGAGATTTAAAATTTTGGAAATCGTCATATTTTAGTACTCCAAACATGTTTTGTACACATTTAAGCAACATTGGAGATATCGATGTGAGGACGTTTGTCCGAACTATCGTGAAATTACCTAATAGGAATACTTCATATTTTGCTCGTATTTTATCTAGCGTTTCTTGTAGGTTTGCATCGAACTGCTATACCTTTTTTTTGCATAACATAATCAATTTTTTGATTAAAATAGCTGGGTATTTGACAAAACAGGCCGAATTTTTGATTAACTAAACAAATAGCTTTTAATCCAGCTGGATTTTATTTAAATATTTACTAATTTGTGATTGTATTTTTTGATTTTTGCCAAAGCAAGCCAGATTTTATTTTAAAATGAACTAAATTATCATATTAATTTTCTGAAAATTTTGTAATGAAACTGCTTAATTTTACTAAATAAATTTCTTTAAATCCGGCCCGATTTTATGTTAAAATAAACTAAAATATTAACAAAATTTAAGGTTTTTTTGTCAAATGTTAAAATTTTCACTAAATTTTGTAAAGCCTGATTTAAATAACTAAATCATATCCAATAAGACCGGATTTTGTAATGGCAAGACCATTTTTTTAATAACTAGATTTCTTCTAAAGTTAAATTTTTGATTCACAAAAGTTAACTAATGATTCTTCAACAAACTTTCTCATTTCAATAAAGTTGATTCACAAAAATTAAAATAATTTGAGACGTTTACATTGTTTACTTCACGACACATTAAAATAACAGGGATAAAGATCCTATTAAAGTAAACGGAATATTTAAAAATAAATTATTAAAATCAGTAGCAATAATATCACAGTTTTTATTAATTGGATTAATGATTTTCTACATAGCTTTTTGAGACTTAGAATGACTAGTTACATACTTATTATTAGCATTAAGCCGAGCATTCTTTATTGTTAAGTTATATTTTGTTTTGTATGTTTTTTTAATTAGTTTTAATTAAGGATAATTTAATTTAAAACATGCTTTGTTTATAAGTTTTTACAGATTGCTTTTGACTCTTTGTTAAAGCAAATGATTTTATTTTGTTTGCAGTTCTTGGAAAAGCATTTAGAGCGTTTGACAATACTTCCAAAAACATATCTATTTTTATACTGCAACTTAGTGCACTATTATTAAGAAATTGCCAATTATTATTTTCAATTAAAGAAAAGAATTTAAATTTTCCGCGTTGAGTTAAAGTCGACATAGTTGTGACTTTTATTCATGCATAGATACTATGACTCTAGTGTACAATTGTAAAAATATCATCAATACATCTAACCTAGTAGGACAATTATAGTTACTTATTAAACTATACCCACTAAAAAACTCAATAAGTCTGGACCTATTAGGATCGCTGGCATTAAACAAAACATTAAAATCGCCTGTCAAA
The DNA here is from genome assembly GCA_963932245.1 of Tachinus rufipes. Lineage (NCBI taxonomy): Eukaryota > Metazoa > Arthropoda > Insecta > Coleoptera > Staphylinidae > Tachinus > Tachinus rufipes. The sequence goes on from OZ010743.1 coordinate 7,399,753, forward strand.
AAACTCTATTGTGAACAAAATTGGTTTTGTTGAAAGCACAAAACAAAACTTTTTAAAACATATTAAAATCTCTTGTTAGAGAACGATAAATTGCTAGAATCACACATTTTATATTTATTAATTCTATGGCAGACATTTAATAATTTTTTTCTATCAACAGATTAATAATTTCCATAAAATTACAATTAATATGCGACTTAGCAAGAATAGCTTGTGAACATTGCGAAACTACTGACAAATCATTCAATTTTACTTGAAAGCTTTATTGCTAAAATGCGAATGTTCGCATATGCATGAAAATGAATTTCCACATTTCAAGAGTTTTATTTTGTAGACATTGTATATATAAAAAGGTTTCTATCTTCATCGTAGTCAAAATAGAATTTTTTCATTAAAAATCCAAATTAGTAAAGTAAATTTGTCACACTAAATTTACACACGTCATAGAAAAAGTAATATATTCATTACAAAAAAATAAAAATAATTATATAATTAAAGGATTAAAAGGTTAAAATGTAAAAAAATTATTGAGCACAAATGACAAAATATATTTATAAACTGTTAACAATATTGTAAAACGTTACTATCTGTCATAGATATTGTAATTTTTAGTTTAAAATTCATAAAAAAAAAATTTTTAACAAAAAAATTTAAGAAACTTCTTTTAGATAAAAATTGTAAGAAATTACAAAAAAGTCGTTTTTATAATAAAATATATTAGAAACAAAAAATAGAATCAATTTATACATAAGTAAATAAAACATATAAAAAAAGTTTAAACATTAAATTTCTAAAAAAATGCGTGAGAAACCAATTTTAGCAAAATTGTCAAGAAGAAATGCTTAAAAAAACGCACAAAAAAAAACTTTTATTCTTTATAAAACAAATACTTTTGCGTCTCTTGTAGCCTAGTTCTTTTTGCAATCAATAGTGCTTATTTTATTTATTTTTTATTATTAAGTAAATAGTCAATACTATTACTTACAACTGAAAAACAAACCACAGAAAAATTAAAAAAACAAAATCAAAACAAAACTGGTATTTTAATACAAATAATATACTCTAAATAAAAGAATTGAATTAAAAATTTGATTAAAATAAATTTCAAAAACAGTTTTATTTTAGTAAACTTAAAATGCAAACAAAAATCTGTTAAATAAAAGAGCTCAATTCAAAAAATAAAGTTTAATGTTTAACAAAAAAAGTTAAAAATTCAAAGTAAACTAAAAGCAATTTTATTACTGCTAGCGTTAACAGTGTTTTTGTTATAATACAAAATACATTGATAGTGAGGTCAAAATAATACTGCTAACTCTAGCATGCTAGTATAAGCGGAGAACTTTAAATTAAAATAAAACACAAAAAAATGTTTTTAATATCCAAGAAATTGGCTTTATTTGACATATAATTTTATGGCATTAATGTTTGAATATGATTTTGGGCATGTGACCGCCGCGACTGGAGCCTACATGGCGTAATCTGAAAGTCCAGTTTTTACACACGCAGTAATTCAGGCTGTATTTCGGCAATAAAGCGTTGAATGTTGGCTTACAAGTGCTCAATTGTTTGTGGTTTATTGGTGTAGACATGGGACTTTACATATCTCTGGAGAAAATAATCTAATGGCGTCAAATCGCACAAACGAGGTAGCTAGTTAACAGGTCCATTTTGTAAAACTGACGCCATGTCCTGCTAAAACCACATGTTTGTAACATTTATGCTGTCCAATTAAGGAACAAAAAAATTGGCAGTCATGTCTCTGTACCGCTCACTGTTGACTGTAACGTTCTGACCATTAACATTTTTGAAGACATATGATTTCACCGGCTCATAAAGCAGACCAAACGGTAATTTTTTTTTGTATGTAATGGTGTTTTGACAATGGCTTGTGGATTATTATTGCTCCAAATGCAAATTTTGTTTGTTGACATAGCCATTTAACCAAAAGTGTGCTTCATCACTGAACAAAATTTTCAGATAAAATTTTAGATCACTAGCAATGTTTTTCTCGGCCCATTTACCAAATGCACGGCGCAAACGATAATCGTGTGGCTTCATTTTCTGTACAAATTGAATCTTGTAAGCTTGTAAACCAAAATCTTTTTCTAAAGATATTGCAGCACAATGACAAATTGACACATTTAAATCATCATTAACACTACGCTGCACAGTATCAATTGCTTCTTGTGTACGCACTGTACGACGTCGTACTGAATGTTTATTATAGTTTAGATTAACGTATTGCAAAAACGATGCACAGTTTTTTGGATTAATCGCTGTCATAGACGATTATAAGCACCATACAACGCACTTAATGCCAGATAAGTTTTTTAAGATAAATTTGAACAGTTTGCATACGTTGCTCCGGCGTGAGTTTATTCATGATACATTTCCAAACTAAAACAACCAAAAACTGCCAAATCAGCTGCCACAGATAAGAGTGTTGCCAGTTTGAAGTTTTGTACCAATCAAAAGATAATAGAAAAGCATTTACCCAAAATAGTATACCAGTAAACTGATTAATCTTAAAAAGCGGAAGAAAGAAGCTCATTAGTGTTATAAGAAATCAAGTAGACTGGATGATTTTAAAACGTTTCAAGATCTTAGGAAAAAATGCAAAAGTGTAAGTGTCAACTTTTACAAAACTTTCTGTCAAAATGTGAGTGATAATATCTGTGATAACCCAAAATCATTTTGGAACTTTGTGAACAAAACCGATGGGTATCTTTAAAATATGTCGTACTGTGATAAAACATGTGATAATGGTCAAAATTGTGTTAATTTGTTTTCTGATTGTTTTTCTACTGTTTATGTAAACAGCAATACAAATGTACCTGATTTTAATTTTAAATGCACTGTAAATTCATCTTTTTTTACCTTAAATGTTGCCGATATTATTAACTCTATTGTAAAATTAAATAGCTCTATGATATCAGGCCCAGATGGAATTCCGAGCATTTTTTAAAATCTTGTATTTGTACGCTTTCTGAGCCAATATTTGTTTTTTGTAATTTGTCTATTAAGCAAAAAAGTTTTTCTAGCTTTTACAAAGCATACTAATTTTAAAGTTATGGTTTTATTAATTTTTGTGATTACATTTTTTATTATAGAGACTGTGCAATTTTATTGTTGTTTTTGCACAGAGTATTATCTCACTGCTTTGTACTTAGTTTTAGTATCAACACTGCCTTAGAAACTCTAGCTGTTTAATTACATCTTTTTGCAAACTGTCTAAATATTAGTTGCAGTTGGCAACAGATCTGGCGGTTATTTGTTTATATAACAAGTCTAGATGATAGAGAATACGTTGTTGAATTGGAAAGTGTATTTTTTACTTGTTTAGTTTTTAGGTTGGAGACTTTGGGGTACTGGTTAAGGTAGATTTTAGTAAACTTATTTGTCATCAACTATTGTTTTTGGTAAGTATAGGTTTACTCAAACAAGAAGTTGAATAAAGTATAGCTTGTCAGAGTCAAACTGTAACATAACTTATTTCAGTTTCTTCAACTTTTCTAAAGTCTCTTACTTTGGGTTTGAGTGTTGGCACCGTCAGAATTTAAGTAGTGCTTGCTTTGCTCTATGGGCTTAGCAACTATGAAAACACTTCTTGCATTTTGCTGTATAAAATAAAGTTTTATTGTGGGTTTGCGGCTTTTAGTCATTTTTTGATAAGGTCAATTCTAATTTACTTCAGATTCTTTGACAGTTTTTTATGGTGACATTTTTCAAAAAAACTAAAATGTGTTGGATTGACCGTCACAGGTGCCTACTAAGTAAACCTTCTCTATTTGAATTTTTAAAAATTTGATCGATTGTGCCAAGCAGAGAAAAAACTGGTTTTTGACTGAGATGATGTTGGCGACTAGTTTATTGCTGCATTTGCGTAGCGTTTCTCTTAGCGTGAATTAGAAGTGCTCCGGTAAGGAGTTGGAATTTGCCGTTGAGAGGCAGGTGCATTGGGGGAGGTCTCAGATGAAGTTTAGCTTGCTTTTAGCTTGAGATAAGCTGTGCAGTTTTGGTAGTTTGCTGTGAGCGGCTCATAGAACTTGGCGCATGTTGCAACATGCCCTGATTTCTTTGTCTTGGTAAAAGTGGAGCTTGGATAATCTCTAGCGCATTTTACGCAATCATACGGAAAATTGTATTTTGAAGCTAGCAACAGTAGCATTGTACAATGTCACTAGACCTACATTTGTACTATAACCGTAAGATAGCGTCATTTTGTGGTAGCTAAACACATAGAAAAAAGTTTTCTGTTCTTTTCCATGCGCTTGACTAAAAGAAGATCGTTTTCTAGAGCAATAAGCTCTGCTTGCACAACATCGGACTCGATAAGTTTGAGCACGTTTCTAATAACGTATTTTATGGTCTTTTTAGACAATTAGAGCGCATACATCCTGCGCACTGGATTGTGGGACACTACGCGGTAGGCTTAGGGCGCACGAGATCTACCTGGATCTTTCTCACGTGTTTGTTCACTATGTGCACAACCTCTTTGCTAGTCCGATTAGCCTGTGCCAGATTGTCTTGTATGTTGAAGTTGCCTTCCTAATTGCAATGAACAGAAGTGGCGGTGTCTGTGAGATGTGCATGGGCTGCACTCGTTTTGTTGGGGTTAACTGCAAGTTGATTTGGTATGGCATTGTCGGTTTTTTTCTGGAAGTCAGTTTTGGCGTTAGAAAAAATGCTAGTCTATGTTCCTGCCAAGGCTTGTGGGTTGCCTACTCTTCTTGTCAAAGTTAGCAGTAAAGCAGCTTTTTTTCAATTTGTCTTGTCCATTATTGTCACCGGTTTTTGTGACTGTTTAGAGGGCAAAGCTTTCTTTGTTGTATTCTTTGTCCGTTTTTTCTGGTTGTTCTACCTTTTCAACCAGTTCTGCTACCTATACTTGGGCTTTTATGATCTTTTAAGGAAGACGTAAACTAGTTGATCTTGTTCTAATCATTATTTGTGTTTGGCGTTCAAGCTTTGTACTGTGGCGTTAAGGTCAGTCATAGCGTATTTCTTAATTAATTTGTTGCAGATGTAGTGCAGGTCTAGAACTATCGTGGCTACTTTAGTGACTAACCTGTTGATCTCTTTTAGAACGTCATATCTCATGGTGTCTTTGTGATATTCGGCTTGCTTATCATAAAATTGAAGTAGCCCGTCAAATCAGAAGGTGATCAATGATAGTGACTTTGGCCAGTACTATAAGCTGCGGTGCCGCAGTATCTTTTGTTGGTAATTGACGGGTTTTGCTCCAAATATTGGTTTTCTATGATATAACTGGGAAACTAGAGAGTTCTTAGGTATTTTGGTAGGGTCCATTGAGAGTTGTTATTGGTTGCGTTCAGAAAATGTACCGGGACAGTTCTCATGACTATGTTGGGTTTGCTAACTCAGTTCACAGCGTTTGGGTCAACAGATGACTAGTTGTGCTGTTATCTTCGTGTTTTGCGGAATCGTAATGGCACCATGTCATTTGCCTCACGTTGGGCAACATTTGTTACCGGTTGACCTCCGTGATTGCAAACGAAAGCAGCTGATTTATGTTCTGGGATGGTTTTTGAAACGTCGGAGACGGTTTGTTGTAACGAGTACATGTTATAAACAAACTAAAAGTTTGTTCCTATACTCTTGCACACGCACAACGGGCTGATCTACTAGCACTATAGATTTGTTTGGCTTGATGTGAAAGTACCGTGGCAGCTAACAATGGCCGTCCTAAAACCTTGGCGCAGTTTTAAAAAATGCCAAAGGGTACTAGCTGCTAGTCCACAATATAAAGAAATTTTGCAAAAGCTGCAGTATTGTTGGAAGCGGGTCATCTAGAGGAAAATCCTTTTCCTTGTTGCTGCGTTGCTTTTTCAGATTCAATTGAAGTGTGACAGTAAAATCCAAATTTTTATAGATAAGTGCAACACAAATGAGTAGTACACGCTTACTTACAGTTTTGAACTTAGTTTCCGCCCACCCACGTTACAACCTAGAAAATACCATGTTTTTACCCTAGTGCCACATTGCTAAAGCGATATTTGACTTTTAAACAAAAACAACAAACACACAAAACACAAAAACTTTGAACCAAGTTTATATTAGTCAATATAGTTTTGTAAATCTACATCAAATTATGCATTTTTTAATACGAGTTTTTGTTTGGTAATCAATATTTAACTTTAACAGTTTTATGCACTTTATTTTAAACTAAGTTTGCATAAACTAAAACTACCTCTTAAATCTACAGTTTTTTATAATTATTTGACTTTTAAACAAAAGCAACAAATACTAAATGCGACTTTTTGACAGTTTTACTAAAATATTTTAAATTAGGCTTATTTAAATCAACCTAACTACGTGAATCTATACCTAACCTATCCTAATCTACATTAAATTAAAATTGTGCATCAAAAGTAAGCAATAATATGAAATAATAAAACTATATTTTTTACCATAAATTTGATCTTACAAATACATTACTAGTTTTGGTTTGATTAGAGCCTTCTACAGATGCAATATATAAACTTTTTGTTTCTAAAGTAAACTATATATTTGATCAACGTAAAACAATAAATTTAATACCTATGCACTTTAATTAAAAAACCAAAAACTACAATCACTAACTAAATAAAAACTATTACACAGTTTTTAAGCTAAACTTAGTTTGCTTTATTTATAAACCAATTTCTCAGATTATTCTCATTTTTAAATAAATTATCTAGCATCTTTCTAAAACTGCTTCTGCCAAAATAAACTTTGCAAGAATTTCAAAATTAACTACACATTACACAATGCACAAAAAACTTTAAAATATCATAAATAAGAGAGCTCATTTAAAAATATACAGCTTAATTAAAAATAACTTGCTTTACAAAATTAATTTGCAATAATAATAATAACTAAAATGCATACAAAATGTGCTCATATCAATTTATTTTATCATAAAAGTGAAAAAGTTAAATTAAACAAGCACGCGTATCATTAATATTAAAGGGACCGCCAAATATTACCAAGTTACTGCATAAATCCGGTTGCAAACTGGTATTAAAAATACTTAAAAGAACAAAGCTGCTGCACATTATGTAAATCATAAATTACTTTTATTATATGAAGCAATAATAATTAATTTCATTATTCCGCAATATTACTAAAAGAAATTCTTACAAAATAATTACTGATAAATACCTAACAAATTTCTATCATCAATATTTCAAACAATTAAAACATAAATTTTCAATGAACTTTATAACATAATAAATCTATCCAGATATAAAATTTTGAAGCAGGTGCACCTGAAATTTTACAATATGTAATCATAAAATTAGCATATAAATGCCTTTATATTTCTATTTAAATTTGATGCACGCAATCAAAATTATTGAGGAAAGATTTTTCACACAACCTCTTTTTTTTTTGCCTTTCACTATCTCGGTAGACAATTTACGGCCGCTTTGATGACACATTTTATTTTGTGGTAACCCATAAATTATAATATAACAAAAGTCTTTTGAATATGCACCATTCGTTTTTTAAATAACCTAAAGGCATAAATATAATAATAAATAATAATTTATTTTATATAATAAATTGTTTCATATTTTTCAAAATAAATTCAAAACAAAGTTTAAATATTTGTTGTTGTGTTGCAAAAATTTCATAATAATCACACAATAATATCTAAAAGAAAATTACAATTGTATGTAGTTATTATTCACCTAATATATGAAATAATAACACTCATCAATCCATTGTTGATTTTATCACGCTTTAATGCAAAGTAACGACCCGGCGCTTTCACACAAAATTTTATCATCATGAAGCCAACTTTCATCAATTATTAATGCAAACAAATTTTGAAACGCAATAAAATTTGTGAAACTAAATATTCTGCTCAAACATTTTTATCACCTACTGAATAAAATGCATATTTTGGTAAAATATGAATATGAGGACGCAATTTAATAGCAAAATTCATTTTTTAATAATATTCAATACTTAAATAACATTTAAATAGTTTTATATTTATTTAAATTTATTAATTAAATTTTATTAATCATTTTTACAAACTGAAGGTTTAAGAGTTGTAGTACACCTTTAATTGTTTTATTTTATATTTATATTATCAAGCTTTCTATAAATATTCAAATGACAAGAAAGGTCGATGCAGTTATTAAATATATTATAATCGTCGATCAAAAATAAAATAAAATAAAATGTCAGCAAAATGTTATAATTAGCTCAAGCATTCACTTTCAACTTTAATAATCTGACACGACAATCTATATAATTTTTCTTTTCCTTGGTTTTAATATAAAAATATCATGTACTACTTTAACTTACAAGTATTACAAGCAATAAAAACATTACTCACTTGTTCAAACTTCTAACAAAAAAAAAATAAAAACCATCTCTTGACTTACTTTCAAACTGCATTCGGAATCATTGTGAAATAATTAGTGGAACATTAAATTTTCACAGAAGTTTATATATACGAGCAGCTGCATTTAAGAAAATTGTTTAATTAACTATGTTTTAAGTGTAGTTTTATACAAGTCATATAATTTTGTTGTGGTTTCTAATTGCTATAAAATAATGAATTTGTTTAGTTTATGTACTTAAATAGTTTAAAAGTTCTTAAAAGTTGTAAAATAAATCCCAATAAAATGAATAAAATTGTATGTTATAGTTTGTTTTTATTTTTTTATAATTTTTTTATACGTCGACTACTAAGACCATTGGTTAATATAAAATAATAATAATAATCTCAAGTTAAGGACAAAACTACACAACACATTAAAATATTCAAAATAAATACTAAAACTATTACAATTACCACAAATAAAACTAAACTTAAAGCTAATAAGTTGTAAAAAACTTTGGTGCCAAAGCCTAAAAAATAAACCTAACTTAATATTATAGCTAATAACAAAATTGTAAATGATTTTTGTGCAAGTATCTAAACATAAACCTAACCTAACATCACAAATGACACCAAAGTTGTAAAATACTTAAGTGCCAAACTCTAAAAGTAAACTTAGCCTTATATCACAGATTGCACCAAATTGACAAGAGTTCAGAAGTTCAGAGCGTCACGCATAAACTTGACGCACCTATAGATTCTTCTTTGTTTGACAGAATGTACTCCACATTGTTAAGAAGCTTCAGCCGATTACGGTAGAGAAAGCAAGTTTTGCATTCTTTCAGAATATGCTTGACCGTCTGAAGGTTGTGACATGTTTTGCATGTGAACTGTTTGTCTTCAGTCAGGAGATACAAAAAGGTCTAGTTAGTATGTGTTAGCTCAAGCGGCATAGGACGACCTCTTCGTTTCTAGTAAAATCTACCGGCAACTTCCACAATGTCACAAAAAACTTGATTTCTTTAAACTTGCTCATGAAACTGTAGTTGTTTGTCCCATTGTCTTGGCACACGTTTTTTGTAAAATGATTTAGATAATCTTTACGGCAACAATCATTTTTTGATTGTTTATCAAATGTGCTAATCTTCAATGACTTTTGAATTTACATAACGCTTTAAGTCATTGGGCTTATTACTTTTAATGAGTATTATTGAGCAAAATTAACGGACCGGCTAAATATAACAAATTGGTACTTAGAATGACACTCAGTGAGTTAGAACAAAAAGGAAAGAAACGTGGTTGAACGTTTTACTGTAGCGCAGAGCTTTATATATTGCGGTATAATTCTACGGTATACACGCTGACGAGAGTACAATGAACCGCATCATTGACAAAAAAAACGTTTCTCACACCCGGTTCATGCTAAAACAGTGTACAATCAAGGAGGGTTTAAATATTTTTCAATTAAGTTTAAAAACTTGCCCTGGAAAACAGCTGGATTAGTATTGCGTTTTTTTAATAAAGTCAAGTTCAAACGTAACCGTATCATTAAAAGAAACTTAAGCAAAACCTCGCAGAACTCAACCTCGTATAGCAAGAAAAAACAAATCAAACTTTCTATTAGCTTTTGCCTTTAAACAGACACTGGCTTACTGACGGTAGTCCTAAGTTTGTACCTTTGCCGTTGCGCTTTATTATTAATTAAAAAATTTCTTTTTGACACATTTTGCAATTTTATCATTACCCAGCCAGTTCCGCCCACTGCTGGACATAAGCCTCCTCCATAGCATTCCATCGTCTTCTGTCTTGAGTTTTGTGGATCCAGTTGTTTGCGATCCTTTTTAGGTCATCGGTCCAATGCGTAAATGATTTTTTTCTGCTACGTTTATCGGCTCTTGGTCTTCACTCTAGTATTTTCTTTGTCTATCTTTTGTCTTTCATTTGACTCACGTAGCCAGCCTATCTAGTTACGTCTGCCACTTTAGTTTTCTTTTGTAGGTCCTCATTGGTGGTGGTGTAAGGTTACTCCGATTATTGATCTCTCTATTTTTTGATGGGTTATTTTAAGTTTTCTTGCCGTATTGGCGGTTAGAGTTAAGGTTTTCGCCAAATTAGTCATTACTTATGTTTTCGAAAAAGTAATCTCCAATCTAACTTTCAACCATACGATATAAAGTTTTTCCAGCATCTGCCTTAACTTTACCAGGTTGTTGGTTATGAGGACGATGTCGTCTGCAAAACGAAGGTGATTTAGTTTTTTCCAATTATGTTAATGTCTTTTGTTTTCCAATTAAGCTTGTTGAGAGCATACTGTAGAACCGTTATAAATAGTTTGGGGACATGGTATCTCTCTGTCTTACTCCTTTTCCTTGTTCAATGGGGTTAGTGTTTTCATGTAACAGATATTTTAGATGTTATAGATTAGTTCTGAGTATCTGTAATCAATGCAACACTCTCTCAATGCGTCCATGATGGCGTTTAACTCTACAGTATTGAAAGCTTTATGAAAGTCCACAAATGCAAGGGCTAGTGGACTGTTGTACTCTACTGACTTTTTGATTAGGATCTTGATGCTTTGCAAATAGTCAATTGCATTTTTTCCTAACACAGAGCAAAATCCAGCTTGTTTGTTTGGTTGGTAAAAATCTTATTTCTTTTCTAATTTTTGAAAATAGTTTTTAGAGTTGGCTCAAAAGTGTTATGGGTCGGTAATTTTGCAAGTCGGTTTTATCCCCTTTTTTGTGGAGTAAGATTGTAATTGCGTTGCGCCACTTTGTGACGACAGAAGTTAAGTAGTGTTTGTATTTTCTTTACCAGAAACGTGCCTATTGTAATTCTATACTAAACATCAAAACGTTTGCAACGTATGACTAGCAAGAATACACTTAAATTGCAACAGACTGGGTGTTAGACTTGTCTGAAAAGCTTCTTTTGCGTACCTTATTATTATTATTATTAACTAAATCTAAAGTTTTCATCCAAGATTTTTGTGCGGATAAGTATACAATTAGTAGTAGTAGTAATAGTAGTAGTCAACTTTAGATAGAATCACAGCATTGTACAGTTATAAAAGTAAATCACGTTTAAAGCATTTTTAAAACGCGTGACCAGCTCTTCTATGTGTTAAAAAAATAATTCTATCAAACCCAAGTACTAGGAAACGGAAATAGTTTTAACGCACGCAATTTTCTAAACTTGCAAAAAAAGAACGAAGTTGAAATGAGGTTGCCTGAGGCAACAAAATGCATACTAAAAGTTTGTGCCAATGTAACGCAAAAACTCCGTGACTCAGCATCTTGGTTCACTTTATCTATAGTGGTCTGAAGTTAATGTGTTATAGAAAAGTTGGTATCTCCTGATACATAAACTATCATCAATCAAAATACTTTTTAATTAGTATATTTACTGCAAAACTCAAGTGGGTAATCAACAAAGTGATGCAAAGCGAAGCGTTCTTTCCAAATAGAATTGGATATTATATAGACATCCAGACATACACATGTTTACTCTGTAGCTTGGTGCCCGACACCTTGACACCTAATGGTATAAGAAGTTGTAGATTATATATAACAACCAAAGCTGAAATGTTGTTGACTGCTATAGCAAAGTGAGTGACTCTAATTGTTCACTAAACATAAAGTCTTGGAGAATGTGTTTTCTTAACTTTGAATTTTTGGTTTTGCATTACAAAAGAAGACAACCTCTGAGTAGTGCAGTTTTAAAAAAAAAATATATTATTATTCTAAATTTTGCCTGGTATTTTTCCAGAAAGCTAAAAATTTTTAAGACGACTAAACTGTTTTAGACCATTTCTTTAATAGGTTTCCAAAGCAACAAGTCAAAGAGATTGGTCGATAGTTGTTGGCACTATTTGGGTCTTTACCTTGTTTTAGTAGTGACGAGATATTGGCTTTGTTCCTGCATGTGAGGTAGATATTGTTTTTATATTAAATTATATATTTTTTGCAGCCGTTTCCTCATAGAAAAAGGCAGTTGCCAGATAAACTAATACGGAACATTTTTTCGACCGGGTGCAGTAGATGCACATACGCAACTAAGTACTGCTTTTAACTCTTAACAAAAAGTAGAATTGTATGGCATGAATTCTTGGATTTTGTTTAGTCTGCAGGAAATTTGTTTTGTAGTTTAGAAAGTTACTTACGGATTTAAATTGTGTAAGCAAAATATTAGCAATTTTAGCTTCATTGGCAATGTTCTGGTCGTTGACTTTAAAAATAACTGCTACAACGGGAAACTTTTTCCAGCTACCGTCCTAACTTTCTTTTACACTTTACCCACCGGAGTAGTTGGTGTAATAGGCAACAAGCAATGAATGTTTGTTTGAAAGAATTTTGCACCAACTTACAATTTTTTTTTTAATAATACTTTGGATATTGCTAAAATCTATAGCAGGCCAGTATTGTCTCCTCTACAGCTATCTCTAATTTCTTGTTCTACCATGGAATAGAAAAATTGGAATTTGCTGCTTGAACAAAACACACAGTAAAACTTTCGACAACTGCTTTGACATCCGCATACCTTAAAAGAAGTGGGACCAAACTAGTTTTGTTAACCTGCATGGTAAAATTGTCTAACAATTGTTTTAACAGCAATAGGACAATAATTGTTGTTGCAAAGATTGTTTTCACAAAAGACAAAAAGACAAAAACATTAAATCAATTAGTAAAAACCTTGATCTTCTGGCACTAATGTGTTTGAGAACTCGTTAAAAAAACACATTGTTTTAGTTGAGATACTTCTGTTCTCAACAACCTTGCGGATCTTTGCCATAAAAAACCCAGAGATGCTCTAAGCAATAAAACTACCCAACAAAAAATATGTTGCTGAAAATAAATTGTGGCTTTTATTAAAAATAAAATACAAATTGCTGTAGTTTAAAGTTTGGTTCTGGTTCTTCTCTGGCTTGGCAACTTGGCAGCCTGTTTTTTTTACCGTTTTGGCAATAATTAACTTTTTTTGTCTACAATATTGGAAAAGAGCTTTTCAGGGTCTGAATTGATCACCAGCCTATTAAAAAATTTAGATTTTAAAGTTTTTAAAGTTGTTGAATATTGAAAGCTGAGATATAACTTTGGATTTTTTGTAAGGAAAGCATACCAATTGCTGTTGTCGTCCCATTAATTTTAATAAATTCGTCTTTCTTTATTTTTTTTATAGTACTGATTAGCTGATAATGTTGCCAATGATATTGCTATCTTCTACTGATTTGCAAAATGCAGCTTGTGCATATAAAATGCCTGTTTTTGGGGTCAACACAACAATTTTTTGTTTTGCTTCAAAGTAAAATGTTTATTTTTTGACTTTTATTTTTTGTATGGCTATTTTTTGTTTAATATATACTGGACAATTCTTTTGACTTTCCAATGTGTAGTTCATTACAGTTTATACATGTGTCGGGTTCTGAGCATTTGCTTTCTTTGTGCTTTTCCACATATGCAAAACTGTGATCTCTTACACTAAGCACTAGCATGTTCAAACACTGGCATGTTAATAATCTAATAAGTGCTAGTATATACGTTCTGACAGACAGGTTGGAAGTTTTGAGGTACTAAACGTGCAAAACGTGATTTAAAGTTTCTGTTGAAAGACCGTCACGTTTCACAGAAACGCGGCGCACTTTAATGACCTTTTGAATACTTGACCTTTTCACTATTATTTTAGTAAAACAATTCAGAAAATGTTTACAAGATACTACTCTTTTACATAAATCTCTCAAACGTTTAACCTCTAAAAAGCGTCTTAAAAGTTTTGTTTGGAAGTTTGAAGTAGTTTCAACTAAAAGACTATCTTTGACTATTCTAATGTTTTTAGTTTCATTTATCAAAGTTGATTTCTTTTGTTGATATAAGCAAGTACTAAAAATTTAGTTCCGTCGTTACAATGCTTGTTTGCAAACTATGTTTGCGTGCATTCCTTTGACAAAAATGCAAAAATCGGGTAATCATGTCTAATCGTGCAAACAGTTAGTCTTATCGTACCAAAACATTGTTCTATAACGCCGGTAGTTGACTGACCTGTGCAGATTTTGAAGTCTTTGTAAGATTCAACTGACCGCACAGATTTGGCGATTGAATTTTTGTTTTCTATCATTAAAAGAAAAAGTTTTGTTTTAGCTACCGCCAGGTTGGAAAAGAAAGTTAAGAGAGAAAAATATAAATAACAAAAAAATAAAGAATAGTTTTGGGTACATTTGGCTTTACTTTTGCTCACTGACCCATCTGTCATGGTTGTCCCTGGCAGGAGTTTAAACTTCCGCTGGTATGGTTTAGTCAACAATTTGGTTTTCTGCAAGAAAAATTTAGTTTTGTTAGTCAAAAATACGACCATCAATCTACAGAAACACTTAATAATTGAATTATTAGCAACATTTCTTAAGATTACAACCTGGAAAACTTAAGATTAATATTAAAATATAAAAATCCGGCTACCAATGTACTAAAATATTTAATAAGCTTAATATCAGCAACAATTAAGCTTACAGTTTGATAAAGTATATTTCTAAATCATGTTTACAAACAATTCCAAACTGGCATACAATGTTTTCAAAAGTTCTTGTCTAATGTCTCAACACTCTATTTTAAATATCTTTAAAAAGTTCTTTAATTGTGTTAATGTGTCCAACATAAAATGTAAATAATAAAAATAATAAAACAATTTACTCTGTTGTTGATCTCAAATTTATTCTTACAAATACATTACTAGTTTTGGCTTTACTAAAGCCTTCTCACGTAGTAGAGGTCACAACCATCAATTATAGTAAATTATGTTCTTCAATGTTCAATGTTCTTAAACTTGCTGTAATAGTCACAAACCTCTTAAAATGTTTAGAATGTTTTAAGATCAGCTTTAATAATTTTATTGACGTTATCAAAACTTTATAGAATGTTTTTAATTATTAACAAAAATGTCAAATAATGTTTTCAAATGTCATCAGACATTCTTTCTTTTATATTATGTTTTTAAATGACATATATTGTTTTTTAAACATTCAAAAAAAATTTTAGATTGTTAACAATTTTGTTGATGTTTTCAGACTATTATAGCATCTTCTTAAATGTTGCTTTTTTATTATATTTATAAATTTTAATTTGAAAAAACTGTTTTAAATGTCCATAAAACATTTTAGACCGTTAACAATTTTATTGACGTTCTTAAAACATCATAACATGTTTTTAATCATTGCTCAAAATGTTAAATAATGTTTCTATATGTTATCAAAAGTCTCCTTTATTATATCATGTTCTTAAATCATATAATGTTCTACTAGCCGTGTTAAGGAGAAACACTTAAGTTTTCTAAAAAAAAGGCAATTTTTGAGAATTTTTTTTAGAGCATTAGAATTAATGCAATTTTTTCAAATTTTCAGTAAGTTAATAAACAATCTTTATTCTCAAATGTTTGGAGAACAAATTTATTAATATATTGTTGACAACCTTGCAACGGGACGTCTAATCAAATCAATCAAAAAATTGATATAAAAAAATCTTACAAGTTGTGGAGAAGTTATGATTGATAATTAAAAAAAACAGCAAAGTTTATCAAATAGTTTCCGAAATTTAGGTGCCGCCAGGTTAAAACACGGTTTCAAAGTAAACGCGTTTATAGATTTGAGTTGTGTTTAATTAAGAAAAATGGCTCAGTTAGGTAAAGCGCTTAACTCAAATCTTGGCCATAATTTGTCGCAGGTTCAGCTCCAGCTCCGGCAAAAATTTTTTAAAAAATTGTGACATTTATTAATCCAGGGCATTAGTCAAATATATAATTAGTGTCCAACTATAATTACTTTTAATATAAAAGTGTGGGTGGACCAGATACTAGACCTCGTCAGTATCTATAGCGCCTCCATTCTCTCAATTACCGAGTGCGATATTTGTGTTTTCAGATATATATATATTTAAAGGCAGTTAGTGTTGTAGTAGCATAAGCGTAAGTCTTAAAATATCAATCCTTAAAACAACAAAAAAGTGCAATAAACATAAGATTAACAGTAACTAACCTTTATTAAGCTATTTCAGCACTATAAAGCTCTTTTTTGGACAGATTTTGTTAACGTCTTTTTTTGAAGCAGCAAGCAATTGACAATACTCCTTGCTGCTTGTGCACCGTTTTACCTTCGATACGTTCTTCGTCTATTAAGAGTTGCAAGTAGTGGCCGCTTGGTCCAAATGTCAATTCCAGAAATGTCATTATTGATAAAATGTTGGTAAAAGTATCGTTAAATCACTGAGACTGCTGAAGAAGTTCCAAAATTAATAGTTTGTTTGCACAAAATTTAGTTTTGAGAAAAATCGACCACATGTTAGAATTGAAACTTTTGTTACTGTTTTGGGTAAAACCTCCTTAGTATTATTCTAGTCTATGATGAAAGATCTTTATAAATTAGTCAAATTGCCTTCTAAACAATTTCGGGCAAATGCTGAGGATAGACAAATTTTCAGTGTTGGATTCTTTCAGATACAAACACCAATAGCTGTCACACCAATCATGTTGCGTCCGTCTTTATTTTCTTTTTATTGTCAACATTTTGTAAAAAAAACCAGACCGTAGTAGATCTTCAATTTGATGATAAGTTTGTTGGTCAATGTCCTTCGTTTTCTAAGTTTTTTGTTCTGCATTTTTACGTTGCAAAGCTGACTTTCCATTTGCATTTGAACATGCCCAATGCATTATTTCTTGGTGATTGTCATGTTTTTTGTGGGAGCGATGGGTGTTTTTCTTTAGAGCGTTGAAACGTTTCTTGCATCTCGTCCACCTTTATCTTCCCAGATGACTCTTGATGGTTGTTACAGCAATTATTCTTGTGACCTTGCAGCAAGCAAACTAAGAAATTTCAAATACCGCTACGTCAATTTTTCTTCAAATTTTCAACAAAATTTGTTTTTAAAACAATCATTCCTCCAAATTACAATCAATTTTGTACATTAAAATGTTTTCTAAGCAATTATTTGCGTTTTCAGTAAAATGTTTGACAATTCAATACAATTTTAGCTAATTTTATACAGTAAATGCGTTTTGGGAACAATTTTGAATTAAATAATTGCAACAAATGGGTTTTTAGAGCTTCATTTCATGCATTTTGTACATAAAAATGTTTTCTAAGCAATTTATTGCGTTTTTAGTGAAATTTTTAACAATTTTATTTAAGTTTCTACAATAAATGCATTTTAATAACAATTTAGAATTAAATAATTACAATAAATACGTTTTTAAAGCTTCAATAGAATAATTTGCAATAAATTTTGTAGACAAACATATTTTTTAAGCAATTTATTGAGTTTTTAGTACAGTTTTTGTCAATTTTTGCGGCAAATTTTTAACAGAATTTGTTGTTAGAACAATTTTAAACTAAAAATAAATAATTTTTTAAAGCTTGAATTGACTTTTATCTACAAAATTTATTGTAAATAGCTCTAAACAATAAATTTTGTAGATAAAAGTTTTCCTAAGCGGTTTATGAAGTTTTTAATAAATTTTTTGACAATTTAATACATTGATAAGTTTCTATAATATAAAGCGTTTTTGGAATAATTTTAAATTACACAATTGCAATAAACGCATTTTTAGAGCTTTATTTAAGCAATTTGCATGAAGTTTGAAGCAACAGCTAAATATATATTACAAAGATAAAAAAAAATTTATTAACAAAATTTTCCAATTCTTTGATAACAAACACTCGGGCGGGTGGGTGTTTACTCCAATTCAAACTATTTATTGGTAATCATGATCTGAAGTGACCTAACTACCAACCCAAGTGTTGGTAATCAAAAAATTAAATATTATACATTTTCTTTGGACAAAGAATCGCTTGCAAAAAAATCTTATAAATTCTTGTTAACAAACTATTGGGCGGGTAGTTAGGCATTTTAGTTCAAACTACTTGCTGGTTATTATGATTTAGAGTGACCCGCTCACCAAGCCAAGATTGTAAAGAGATAAGATATAATCTTCTACTCTTCTGAGTAAAAGACTTCTAACATTTACAGAAAAGAGAAACTTTCAATTCTTTAATAACCAACACTTGAGCGGGTGGGTGCTAACTACGGGCTGGTAATCATAATTTAAACTACCTATCCACCCAAATAATAGTCTACAAGAGATTAGATATAATCTTCTCTAATATTGTAACTTCTAACACTTACAGAGAAGAAAAACTTTTAATATTAACAAACACTCGCGCGGGTGGGTGAGCACTCCAGTTTAAACTACTCGCTGGTAATTATGATTTGGAGTGACCCACCTGCCCGCTCAAGTGTTGGCCAACAAAAAATTGAATATGACTTCTAACTTTTGCAAAGAGAAAAAAACTTTCAATTTTTTGTTAACAAATTCTTGGGCTAGTAGATGGCCAATGATAATTATAATTTAAAGTAACCCACTCATCCATCTAAGTGTTGGTTGTCAAAAAAATAGATATAACCTTTTTTTCTTTAAAATAAGAAACTTCTAACACTTGCAGAAAGGATAAATTTCTAATTTTTTAATAACAAACACTTGAGCAAATAGGTTGTGCACTTCAATTTAAACTATTTGTTGGTAATCATAATCTGAAGTGACCGACTCACCCACCCAAGTGTTTGTCATCAATAAAATAGATATAACTTCCTCTTCTTTGTAGTAAAAGACTTCTAACACTTGCAGAGAAGAGAAACTTTAATTTTTTTTATAATAAACACTCAAACGGGTAGGTGGGCCCTCTAATTCAAACTACACGCTGGTAATCATGATTTGGAGTGACCCAACCAACCACTCAAATCAACAAGAGATTAGATATAACCTTCTTACTTTTGGAGTAAAAGACTTATAACATTCACAAAGAAGAGAAACTTTTAATTCTTTAATAACAAAGACTCGGGCGAGTGGGTAGTCACTCCAGTTCAAACTATTTGTTGTAATTATGACTCTAAGTGACCCAACCACCCACCCAAGTTTTGGCTATTAAAGAATTGAATATCACTTATTCCTTTGTACAAAAAAAGTTTGCAAAAAGAAAAACTTCTAAACTCTTGTTAACAAACTCGTGGGTGGATAAGCATTTCATTTAGAGTGACTTTGAAATACAATCAAAAAAATGATGTCAAGTTTGTATTTCATGCATTTAATTTGACTTTACTTTTGGCTGCATTTTCCATTGATATATTGCCGAAAGCTGTTGCTGCTTTAAAATTATTTTGTAGTACATCCGCTAAGTAAGTCAATCAATCCTCAAAATTTCTACAGCGCATCAAAACATGTGCGCATGTGATTTTGCAATTAATGTCATAAGCTTTTCCAGCATTTAATAGACATAAGTTCACAAATGGTTTACAGGACAAGCAGTTTATACACAGTTTGAATCTGAAACCGCGAATACTTGTTTTGGTAAACGTTACGCCACCGTTGCATTTCTTATACTTTACAACTACAAAAATAGCATAGAATACACTAAGAACGTTAATGAACTTTCTTCTTTTTTCGTTTTAGTTTGCACCTGTTCTACTGCGCTCCGTTTAAGTCGGATCAGTTACCTTGTTCTCTAGCATCAACACGTTACTGTTATTGAGCGCCATCGTTTTTGTTTAATTTTTATCAAATGAATCTGCACATAATTATTAAATAGAACTCAATTGGTAATTAAAGTATCTTTTTCTAACATAAAACTGATAGGTTGTGATGCCAGAATCTCACTATAACACCAAAGTATTTATGAGAATTGCGTTCGCAGTCATTTAATTAACACAATTCTCCAGATACTTTTGTTAGTGTGTATTTAACTGCTCAGTACTATTGTACTGTATTTTACCTGTAATTTCAAAACCTTATCAGTCAGTGTAAACTTCATAATTTTTGTTGTTATGCAACAACAAAGTTTTAAATGCGGTGCACAGCATGCTCTTAATGGCGGTTACGTACAAATACCATATTTTTCTTGACGTTATTTTTAAGAACAACTTTATCTTGCAAAACTGGCATTCAAATGGTGTAGAGCCTCGCGCAAGACAGCTACTATAACAAATGCAATATATCGCATAAATTTTGACATAGATTAAAAATTGCATTTAAACAAATAAAACTTAATAAAGTTGTGACAAAGCAGATTCGACTTTAGAGAGGACGTTTTCTTCTTATCTGTTGCTTTGTAATTACATTTTCTTAAAATAAATACGTTAAATATCTTAAAATCTAGTAAAAAGTTTGTTAATTTATTAACAATCTCCATATAAGCAAAAATTATTGGCATTTTGTATAACATGAAATTATTTTCAGTATTTCTTAACATTTACAATGTGAACAACCAGTTTATAACTCGCAGCCGAGTTACGCAGTGATCCTTGGAGGTCCACATTAAATAAATTATTATTAATGTACTCATTTATATTAATTTAATTTTGCACTTTTAAAAAACTTTCATTAAAGCATTTATTTACAGTTTACACAACACTATAATTACATTACAAAACTGTGAAAAGCCGTAAAATCCGTTAGCAAATTTATACACTTTTAACACATTCTTATTTTTAACTAAGTTAAATTATTTTAAATATTTCAAAACTTATCAATATTGATTGAATAGTTTGTAACCTAACAGTACTACTTACATTACAATTTCTTAAAACAATTTACAATGTTTTACGAAGACATCAATTATATAAATGTTCTCATTTACTTTACCACCACAGGTGGTCTGACTTTAAATTAAATAAAATTACTACAATTACATGGAATCCCAAGAAAAAAAGAAACCACTAAACACCATACTAAAAGAATTTAAAACATTGCGATGTGACATTGTAAACAGTAACTTTCTTTCTGAAACAAAATAATATAATTAGCTAATTAACCGAAAGAAAAATTCATGTAATTACTGATAAAAAATTATGCAAGCGAGCGTCCGCATTCCATGTACAAAATCCGATCCGATCATTATGCAAATTTTATGATTCATAATTTGCTATTTACCATTACGCATATTATAAAATCATCAATAATGCACGATATTGCTTTTAACTTATAAATTCCGCCAAAGGAGAAATTGCGGAAATGTATTTCCAATAAATTTATTAATATAAGTAGTAATAAAAATAACACAAAGGGAATTAACCAGATTTTAAAGCGAATGTTCGTTCCACTTCCAGCAATAATTCACCGAGAACAATGAGGTTTTTCGAGAGTATTGCGGATGGGAATCTTGTATTTAAAGTTCACTGTTAGATTTTGCTGCATTTCTACATTGTTTAAATAATATTTTGTTTTATTTTATTTAAATGGCATATGGCAAATAGACTAAACTAAATTCTCATCGCAATGTTCCGGTTATGTTAATTAATTTGTCTATTGTGTGATCGTTTAGAATGTTTAAAGTGTTGTGTAATTATGATTGCTGCCTAGATTTATTGCTTTATTTTGATAGTTAACTAAATTATTTATGTTTTAATGGGCCCTTTTTTATTGGTTTAAATACTTAAATTAAGACAGTTTAAATGATTCAATTACGCTATAAAAATAGTAATTGTAGTAGTGACATAGAAATTTATTTTCCTAAAATATATCTAAATTAAGCTTGGCAGATTATAGTTTAATCATAGAATGAGATCTGTGTTTACGTCTCTTGTTAATTAATTTGTTAACATATTTCCCATAGTTCTCATATCGAATTAATTAGTTAGCTCCGGTACTTAAAATCAAACCTCAAATCAGCATGGGAAATTTTTATGTGGAATTAATTAGTCGAAATTTATTACACATGTGTCCATGGAAGATTTTATGATTTTGATTTGTTTAATTTATGTTATTAATAACACAGGAAATATTTACGATAGATTTAGATGTTTTATTAGTAAGGTTTGAATTTAGAACAAGTAACAAACCAAAAATTTAAAATAAATAAATAATGTATTTTATGTAAATTGCCTTTTCACCTAGTAAGAGACACATACACTCGTGTTTCAGGGTGTGCACTCATGATCAATGTGCCTAGCATCTCACTGGTCAAAGAGACAATTTACATAAAATTACAGAAACTATTAAACAGTTTATGTGTATTTTATAGAAATTGAGATAAACATACAATCACTTAATAACACTTGGGTAGGTGGGCGGAGTGAACCTTTGTGAAGAACCCGCCTTATCGTTTGGTATTTTTTTTTGTAGGCAAAAATCCTTTATTGGTCATTGGTTTAAGTTTTCCTTCTACGAGTAGTGTGCGACTCCCCGTGCAAAGAACGGTATAACGGTCTAGTCTATCTATCTAGATTTCCTCTCTTTCTCTTCATTTTTCTTCATAATTGTGCCAATATGTCTTTTGGCATACTCAAAAATATCTTAGCTTTGCAGCATAGTTTGGACAATACTTTCCGCGTTTATTGTTTTTCCAAACCATGTCTTGGCACAAGAATAATGTGTGTTCCGCGTCGTCTATTTCGTTGCAATACCTGCACGCATCGGTTTCATCCTTGCCAATTCTCTTGGAGTAGACTTTGTAGGAACTATGTCCTGTTCAGGCGTAAGTTAGAAAGTAGTCTATTGTTCTGAATTTGCAATTCAATCATGTTCTTATATTTGGTATGAGCCTTTTTGTTCATTGGGCGACCTTTTCTGTGCCAACCCATCTATTTTGCCATCGGTTTATAGTTTTGTTTCTTTCCTCCATTTTAGCTTTTGATGTTATAATACCTTCTCTCTCAAACAATTTGTTTTCTTCCGCCAGCAAGTCAATAGGTATTGCTCCAGTTACTACTTGTAGTGCCGTTGCTGATACGGTGTTGCTAGCCATAATAGCGGTTTTTTTTAGGTCTTGATCAGCCGGTTTGTGTAGATTTTTATCTCTTTGTACCATATTATTGCTCCGTAAAATATCGTTGACTCTATAACGGGGTTCAGCAATTCTTAGTTCTCTTTTTTACCGTCTTTTTTATATGCTTGGAGAAAGTTAATGCATTGTCTATCATTGTTCCAAGATATTTGATTGCCCTCTTTGTATAGTCAAAAATGACCTTGCTTCTTAAACATTTCTCATTTCTTACGCGGGATTTTTACAATCACTGTCTTTGTTTTTGTAGAGCTGGCTCCATGTGGTGTTTGGTTAGCCATATATTCACCATTTCAATTTTGTTTGTTTTGTTCACTAGTTTGTACTTGGCTTTTGCCACGATTGTTATGCATCATCTGCAAAAGCTATTGCGTTGACTCCACTCTGCCATTGTCTTCTTAAAACTCCGTCTATACCACGTTCTAAAGTAGTGGCACTTAAAGCTACAGTTGTGATTTCCATTATGCACTTGTAATTTTCTTTTTGCTTAGGTAGTTTGATATGACGTTTTGCAAGTATTGTGAGATTCCTATTTTAGACAGTTCTTGCATGATTTCTGACCAGGACAAGTTGTTAAAGGCGTTTTTTGTGTCAAAAGTGACTAGTGCGCCCAATTTTTCTTTGCTTTTTTCTAGTGTGTTTGCCACTTTTTTACCATATTTTGGTACCACAAACAAGTGTACAAATGAGCAAAATTGGAGATGTCAATGTGGAAACGTTTGTCAATCATCTTTTTCAAATTTCCAAAATCTAATAATGTTACTCTTAAACTGACTTTTCGGATTTTTTTTTTTAATTTAGATAATACATTGACATAGAGCTGCTTAATAAACATCCAAAACTTGAAACTTCTTTTCTTTTTCAAAATTGCCAAAAAAGTTTTTCTATATTTCCAAAAAAAATTGATTTTTCAAACAATTTAGTTAAAAACTAAATTTCTAAACAAAATTATTTGGCCACACTCATGGTGTACCATTTTGCCACAAATTAACTATAGTTAATAGTGTTTTTCATTTAAATTTTTAATAAAACCATGCGCACAATAGATCAAATATCATATTAACGTAGGCGTCCGATCGGAGCCATTTGCAGCAAACTTGTAAATAGAGTCTAAATCACTTTTAAAAGTTTCTAAAATTTGGAACATACGAGTATGTTTCACCAAAAATAAATCTTTCAACAACATTTTTTTTGACATTTCTATATTACATTGGAAATATTTTCAGTGCTAGAGTTCCCACGTTCCCAATTTCAAAAACTATTAAGCAATAAATTGCATTACAGATTTCAAAACTTTAGGTTGTGTTCGATAGACCTACACAGCTTATCAAAGTTTACGCAATTTCCAAAACTTAGAACAAATTATGTTTCACTAAAATTAGGCCATGAATTACTCAATAAATATTAAATTTCATTTTGATTTCTAAAAAGCTTTTTTGAAGTTACCAAAATTTGAAACAAATTATGTTTCACTAAAATTTTACTAAAATCAATTTTTTTTAAATATTTCTTTAAAATTTACATTTGTAAACATTAGTAAAACATTGTTTGATGGATTTCTAGAATTTAGATAATAGATTAAACATAAATTTCCAAAATTTAGTTTATTTTGCAAAAAGTCTTAATAGTTTTTCAAAATTTCCAAAATTTAGTACAATTATTTTTTTAAACAAAATGAAAAATAAAAAACATGCTGCAAGTCGGAATGTAAAATAAATCAAAAAAGATTACAAATGAAAAACTAAAAGTTAAAACTAAACATTTAAAAACTTAAAATAATTTGATCTCTATTTGAAAATATTAGCTAGTAACTATGTTTTGGAGTGTCCCACAAACCCGCCCAAAGGTTTGTCATCAAGAAATTAAATGTTTGTCTTCTATGCGAAAGTAAGAAGTCATTTTGTTGCAAGAGAGGGTTGTGATCTAATTTCTTCACAACCAACACATAAGCGGGTGGGTGGACCACTCCATTTCAAACTATTGACTGATTACTATGTTTTGAAGTAACCCACCCACCGGCCAAAATGATTGTCATAAAAAAATTGAATGTTTGTTTTCTATGCGGACGTTAGAAGTTATTTTGTTGCTTAAGATGGTCGTGATTCAACCGTTTGATAACTAACCACTCCATTCTAAAATATTGGTTAAATACTATGTTTTGGAGTGCCGCACCTATCCGCCCAAATGTTTGACGTTAGAAATCATTTTGTTGCAAAAGAGAGTTGTGATGCAATCTCTTGACAACTATTACTTGGGTGGGTGGGTGGGCCACTTTATTCTAAATTATTGGCTGGTTACTACGTTTTGGAGAGTCCCAACTACCCACCCAAGTGTTTGTCATCAAAAGAATAAATGTTTGTCTTCTATGCGGACGTAAGAAGTCAATTTGTTGGAAAAGAAGGTTGTGGTCCAATTTATTGACAACCAACTCTTAGGTGGGTGGGTGGGCTATTTTATTCCAAACTATTGGCTAGTTACTTAGGCTTTAGAGTGTTACACCCACCCGCCCAAGTGTTTGTCATAAAAAAATTATATGTTTGTCTTTTATTCAGACGTTAGAAGTCATTTTGTTGCAAGAGAGGGTTGTAATACTATCTTTTAATAACTAACACTTGGGCGGGTAGGTAACCCATTTTATTTTAAACAATTGGCTAGTTAATATGTTTTGGAGAGCCCCCCCCACCCGTCCAAATGTTTGTCATAAAAAAATTCAATGTTTCTCTTCTATGCGGACGTTAGAAGTCATTTTATTGCAAGAGAAAGTCGTGATCCAATCTCTTAACCACTAACACTTGAGTGGGTTGGTAGGAATCTCTATTCCAAACAATTGACTGGTTATTTATGCTTTGGAGCCTTCTTTTTTGTTTGATTTCTTCTTCAAGTCTGCTCCTTATCATCAGCTCGTAGACCTTACTGATGGTATTCAGCAGGCAGATTGGACAAAATCTTGGATTCTTTGTCGAAGGGTTTTATTGGGTATAAGTATAGGTTTTGCCGTTTACTACTCGGCTGGAAAATTCTGTCTTATCAGCAGTTAGTTAAACATGTTTAGCAACCAGCCTTTTGCAACATTTGCACTTTTTTTAAGGCCTCTGGAGGGATATTGTCTAGCCCAGGAGATTTCCCTGGTATTAGTGCGTTAAAGGCTTGCATCAACTCTTCGTCTTTAAAAAGTTTCACGTTTTCGATTGATTCTGTCGATTCTCTCTGGTTCGTTCTTTGAGAGAAGAGTTCTTGCGCTACTTTCAGCATGTTTTTCGCAGTCAGTTTGTACGGTGCAAAATGTTTCATTTTTTCATGGCGAGTTTGTATGCAGAACCCACCACATCCTTGTTTTACTCTTTGCATAGTTTTTTCCACTGAGTTCTTTTTTCGGACTTTATTTCTTTCCAGAGTTCTTTTTTGCGGATTTTGTATTCACACTTGATTTCAGCAACCTTGTGCTTGCTGTATCTTAGTCTCTTTTTTAGTTTTGTAAATTTCCATCTGAATTTAAGGCATTCTTCCTTCTTGTTGGCTATTGAAATGTTCTACTAGTATGGTACGCTTTTATGCCTGCTTTCGCTTGTACGTAAGCTTCTGTCAAGTGCTTTTTTTACTGTGGTTGTGTTGTGAAATTAATTCTTTTAAAGTTTTCCAGTCAAGTTCTTTCTGTGCGTTAAAGCCTCCTTTATTTTTTATTTGCTTTTTTATCCAAAAGTATATGTAGCAGTGATTGGTTGCGGTTTCAGCATCTAAGACTTTCCAGTTCAGGACGTGTTTTTCGATGTTTTGCGTTGTACACGTTATATCAATAAAAGATCGCAAGATACCTCTAACAAATGTCGGTTGATTACTCGAAGAAAAGTTTAGTAAACAACAATTAATATTATGTTTACTAACACTTGGGTGGGTGGGCAAGGTACACCTCTAAAACCACAAGCCCATAAGCTAAAATTTTGTTCCCGCCCACCCGCCTAAGTGTTTGTGTACATCTACTCAAACCACACGCCCATAAAGCTTAAAATTTGTTTCCGCCTACTTGCTCAAGTGTTTGTAAATTAATATTTTGTTCAGCAACACTTGGATAAGTGGGTGGGGTACACTTACTCAAACTACAGGCTCATAAAGCTTTAACTTTGTTCCTGCCTAGCCGCCCAAGTGTTTGTAAATTAATATTTTGTTCACCAACACTTAAGTGGGTTACTCCATCTCAAACCACCCGCTCAAAAAATTTAAACTTTGTTCCCGCCCACCCGCTTACGGGTTTTGTGAATTAATATTTTGTTCAGCAACACTTAGGTGGGTGGGTGGGATACACCTACTCAAACTACACGCCGGTAAAGCTCAAACTCTGTTCCCGCTGGGTGCCCAAGTGTTTGTGAGTTAATATTTTGTTCAACAAGACTTGGATAGGTGAGTGGGGTACACCTACTCAAACCACACGCTCATAAAGCTTAAATTTTGTTTCCTCCAAACCACCCAAGTGTTTGTAAATTAATATTTTGTTCACCAACACTTAAGTGGGTTACTCCATCTTAAACCACTCGCTCAAAAAAATTAAACATTGTTCCCGCCCACCCGCTCAAGGGTTTTATGAATTAATATTTTGTTCAGCAACACTTGGGTGGGTGGGTGGGATACACCTACTCAAACTACACGCCCGTAAAGTTCAAACTATGTTCCCGCTGGGTGCCCAAGTGTTTGTGAGTTAATATATTGTACAGCAACACTTGTAAGGGTGAGTGGGGTACACCTACTCAAACTACACGCCTATAAAGCTTAAACTTTGTTCCCTCCAACCCGCCCAAGTGTTTGTAAATTAATATTTTGTTTACCAACACTTAAGTGGGTTACTCCATCTTAAACCATAAAATTTAAATTTTATTCCTGCCCACCCGCTCAAGTGTTTGTAAATTAATATTCTGTTTAGCAACACTTGAGTTGGTGGGTGGGTGGTTGGGGTACACCTACTCAAACTACACGCCCATAAAGCTTAAACTTTGTTTCCGCTCACCCGCCCGTGTTTTTGTGAATTAATATTTTGTTCAACAACACTTGGGTGGGTGAGTGAGGTACACTACTTACTAAAACCACACGCACATAAAGCTTAAACTTTGTTTATGTATTTTTGGTTCACATTACAGTCTTTATTTATCAACTTAAGACATATCCAAGCTTAATATGTGCTTACATCTTAACTTTATTATTATAATTTTAAACTAACACAAAGATCATTTCACATGAGTACAACAAAATCTAAAACTTGAGTATTGTAAGATCCGTTTTAAGTTGCATTGCTATTACTGCAATATGAGGCTATGTAATAGCTGTAATTCTTTTTGTGTAATTGTGTAGTTGACAAATAAATTTATGGCAACAATCATCAAACCACCGATTATTTTTAAAAGTAGCCGGTGGTTGTCCGATTAGAACAGTAATATTTTCAACAATTAATGATGTAAATGGTGTTTGTCACGTAGCATATTTAATCGGAATAATTTGTCTAAATTACACAAAGTAAAAGTTATAATAATATGTAATATAAAAAATAATTGAAAACAATTTATTTGTAGCTACATTGCGTCGTAATAAAATTATATATTATTATACCGCCATAAATTTGAAAATGCAAATCATTGCGAATACAATTGACTTCAGCTAGCTCAGCCGATCGTACAGTCTCGTTGCAGTTCGTGTTTAGTGGTTCAGCGTAGATGTCGACGAAATGTGCTCATGATAATTTTGCTAATTTTAATGGTAAAATTGCATAATAAATTAGTGCCGTTGTATTTAGAGTTGTGTATTGTGCATATTTTGACTCAAAGTGAATTAGTTTGATTGGAAAATGCTTATATCCAGATGTTGGCTCATAGAGGTCATCTGAGGTCATAGCATCAGATGTTATTAAAGGTATTGTTTATATTTATTGTTAATTCCAATTAAAAAAAATATTTTTTATTGTGTATGTTGGTAATCTAAATCATATTAGTAATATATTAATAAATTACGATTTTGTAATCTCTGGGGTCGATTTGATTAAGTTATTTTTATAACAATTTTTGCATTTTTTTGTAAATGCTTCATAATATTTTTTATGTATAATAAAATGCTATTTTATATAGATTCTAAGAAATTTATTATTTTCTGATCCTGCACGTATACAGGTCATAATTTTGTTTTCTCTTAGAACAAACTAGAAACAGTTGCACGTTTGTCTTGGTTAGTGTAACCATGATTGAGCTTCCTGTTCTGTTCAAATTTTGCTGTACATACAGAACCGTTGGTAACAAATAATTGCAAATGACACACTTTTACATAGCCCCGATCATTTTGCCCTAATTTAAGTGCAAATTGATAGCTGCGACGCTGGTGCTACCTTTTGGCAGCAAATCTAAAAAGTCTACCTACCTACTTGGACTCCATTTTTTTCTTATCATGAAAGATCTCAGTCTGTTATATAGTGTATCAAATTTGCCTTAGGTAGGTTATGTGCTTACGTTGGAGGAGTATTCCCTCTCATGAGTTTACTTGTAAATGCCAACTACAAGTAATAATCTTTCTGTTAGAAAACTTATTAAAGAGTAAATAAAGAAGATGAAATTGCCCTATAGGCTAGTGTGATAGATGGATGAATGGGTTTAGATAATAGGTTTCTAGATGGGATAATATGTAGGTGTAGTGATGTTAGTTTATGTAGATTAACTTGAACCAAGTTGGTTGCTGCTCTCTCTATCAGGGTCTTTTTTTGACACTCAAAATTTTGAAAAAAATGTTCTTACAACATTTGTTATCTTTCGGCAAATTATTTCAGGGTGAACAGTAGTTTTTCTATTTGGAAATGTGTGGATTGAATTTTGGAAGTTATGCATCCTTATCTTTTATCTTTTGACGCTGATGGAGACGTCTTTTTTTATTAACGTTTGGCATGTTTTGATCTTTTATCTTTAGTTAAAACTACTGTTTTGCAATCATGAACAGAGTGCCTTGCCTAAAACAGAAAAAAAACTTTTAGTTTTTGGAAGAATGCTGGTTTTCAACTTGGTTATAGTTTTGTGTAGTACGACGTGAAAGGCTTAAAGTTATCCACAGTGGCTGTATTGAATGTTATTTTTTTAAATCTCGGTTTATTTGACTTTCTTCCTTTCCAAAAAGGATAGAGGCAAATTGTTGGTGGAAGATATGTTGAAGATTGATTTTTGGTTGTAGACTTTTTTTATGGTTGCCGCTTTTAGGTTGTTTTGGTTTAAAAAAAAATAAATGTCAGAAGGGATTCCAGTTGTGGGACTTTCTTTCTTTGGGACGCTGTAGTAGGCAGATGTCGGCGGTAAGTTTTGTGGCGTCGGACTGCATAAAGAATTTTGGGGTTGGCTGTAGACCCTACAACGTATGCACACATAAACAAGAAGAGCAAAATATGTTCAATAATTTGATTAAAATCTACACAGATAGACCAAATACCAATAAAGGTTCTAAAGCGTTAACCTTTTTGCAAAACCTGGACCTAAATATTTTTACCGCTAGAAATGCTTTTAAGCAAAAGTAGTTGGGAGAACTTATGAGGTTATGGATATAGTAAACCGTAAAATACCTGGCAAAAATGTTCAAATTCTAACGGATAGTAGATCGGCCCTAATTGCTATAAACAAGCCTAAAATTACATCAAAGCTAATTTTTGAATGTCATTGTGCTCTTATTTTAGCAGCCTGTAAAAATAACATTAAGCTGCTTTTGGTAAAAAGACATTCCAACATTGAGTCAAACTGGCTGACATCCCGGGCTGTAGATAGGCAAAGAAGGTAATGAATGCCCCAAACGCAAAGTAGTAATTACTTGTTAATTATGCTAGGAATTTTGACAGGACACTGCCAAGTAAGAAAACACATGCACACGGTTGGTATTGGAAATAGTCCAACGTATAGAAGATGAACGACAAAGCAATCAAATACGTGACCAACCCTCTCATACAATAGAAAGTCTATGTTGGAAAGTTTCTGGCTTGACATAGTTAGTATAAGAGTTTAAAATTAAAGTCCAAACTCCAAGTTTTTAGAACTCCGCATTTTGGGTTATAATTAGGTAACACACAAAAAAAAATTTACAAACCAGAAACCTCAGCATTTTGTAAATTTTGACTGTAGTAGGCCATTATGCAACGCACCAAAATACTAAATATTTTGACAATTTATCAATTCCGTTTAAACAAGTTGTTATAGTAGATTACTTTTAACTGCAAAAACCGCAAATGATTGCCAAAACCAAAATTGAATTTTGAAATTTTTGTAATGATTTTGAATAAACTTGGTGGGTCTAAGCAAAATGCCAATTTAAATCTCAGGATATAGGTCTGCTTTTTCTGCGTATTTTGATTATTTTCTAATATTTCTGCCTATAATCCCGCTGAAAAATTTGGTTATTGCAAAAGTTACTGCGCGGCAATGAATGGAAGTCGCCAGTAGTTTGACACAGAAAGTTGGCATTTTGCTCGGATTTTGCTAAGACTTGAGCAAATCGACGTAATAACAGGACTGATTTAAAAATTTAAAAAAAAAAACAATATTGCTCAATTTTTTGCACTTATTAAACTAATAGAATAAAAGTTGTTGTTTGGCTGTTTTATTGCAAAATTTGCATTAGCTTTGCCGATTCATTTGTTAGACCGTATAAAATAATTACAAAATTCCAAAAATTAGTATATTTTTATTCAAAAATTCCGATATTGCTAACATTTTTGTCAAAATTTTGTCCGTTTGTTGTGCAGATTTTAAAGTTTTAGGCGGAGTCAAACTTGTCAAAAAGTTGTCTTGTGCAAAATTTATTATTTTTTTTAGTTTTAGCAATACACTTCTTTCCGTTTGCGGCGTTCTGCAGACAAAAATTGTTCAAAAACGTTAAAAACTGAGTATTTTCAAAAATTCTAAATTTTGCTGCTAATTATACTGCCATTCTTTGATTGCGTCATAAACAATAGATCCAAGCAACTAGATCTTATTGATTATCCAGTAAATAAAAGTAAGAAACATTTTTTATCATGCACCAAATAAAAAAATCAAGAACATGAGTACAGACAAGTAGTTTGAACTGGGGTTCCCGGGGTTCCCGCCCACCCACCTAAGTGTTAGTTATCATAATTTTTTATAGTTTCTCCACTCTGTAAGCGTTAAAAGTTTTTATGTCACAGGAGATGATGGTGATATCCATTTTCTCTATGACAAACACTTGGGCGGGTGGGTGGGTCACTCCAGAACATGAGTACGGACAAGTAATTTAAACTGGGATTCCCGCCCACCCACCTAAGTGTTATTTATCAAAAAAAATTAAGTTTTGTCACTCTGTAAGAGTTAAAAGTCTTTATGTCACAGGAGATGATGGTGACATCTAATCTCTTCATGACAAACACTTGGGCGGTTGGGTAAGTCACTTCAGAAATGAGTACAGACCAGTAGTTTGAACTGGGGCAAAAAAATATGTACGTCAGTCATTCTAAAAAACATTTAGAAGATTGACATAGCGTTAATAAACTGGAATCCACCGTCTATACAAAAGATTAGAGCAATTTGATCAGGAAAAAGTAGACTCTACAAGAATTTTGCTTACGCCGATGTAGAGAAAGGAAAAAAAACTAAAGAAAAATGCTTTTTTGAGATTTGTTGTATTTACTTGCAAGTTTAAGTACAAATTAATTAAACATATTATTATTATCAAATATGTTTGATTTAGATCTCTTTAAAATTTTGTAATATTTGGATTTTCTAAATTTTTTAATTACATTCAACAACAAAAGTTTTGCCGATCAATTGATATGTAAAAAAGTTTGACCAAACTTAACAAGCGCTGAGTTGTGACAGAAGACAAAAACAATCCTAAAATACAGGTGCCACCTCCGTCCCCATCTATGTTCTTGCCGGTTACAAACAAGAACCTTAAGTTAGACCGCGGGCCGTAGAGTACCTGCTTTAGATTATAATCAAGATTGAGGCGTATAGTAATTATATTTCTATAAAATAGTGTTAGCAATGTTACAACAGTTTTGCAAGCAACATAGTTTGAAGATATAAAACAATACAAACTTAGAAGTTGTAATAAACCCCAAATAAGAAATTGCGCTATTAGGCAAATAACAAAATTAAGATTTCAAGGTTTCAAAAAGACAACTTAGTGCAGTACCAAATTAATAAATAGATAAATTAATATTATTTATTTCAATTTAATTAAATCAGATATCACTAAATCTAATATCTATTACAACCAACAACAATTAATTAAAACAATATACAATTTAATCATCGATTATTATCAATAAAAAATAAATACAAACTTGATTGATAACACACGAAGCATATACAAAACAAAACCGAAATTATCAATCAAATCTCAAAACTAAATATTTCACGTTCACTAAGAATCTAGAAGACAAATGGTATTTCAAACACATGTCTGCTGGAAACATTGTTCAAATACCATCGCTGTAATATTGTAACACGTTTCGAAATACCTGCAGAATTTCGAACATTTTATTCGAAAAAAATTTACACGAGAATTTGAACTGGATGATTGTAAAACCAGTGAAACTCAATAACAAATATTTTTAAATCTATGGTGGGTGGGTGGGTGATAATATGTTTAATAAAATTTCATAACTAAAAGAAATTGATTCAAAACTACGATTAAGCAACCAATTACTTTGATTCACAAAGATAAAAAGAAAACTATGTATGTATCATAACTGATTTCAATAAAAATATTCTTTATAATTCTAATCGCGCGCGTTCAAATTACATCTTGTATAAATTACCAACGTATCATTATACAGGAGAAAAAAGATTTATAAGTGCCCATAATGTATTACGTGTAACGTATAATTATATTTAATAATAAAAAAGAGAGTAAAAAAGCTTACGTGAGTGTGTGTGGCTTGAAAATTCGATTTTCAAGGTGTTATTAATTTCGTAATTTAACAACTAATGTGTGACTTAATAATGGTTTAATTTCGTTCACGTAATAAGAGACAGGAGATGGGTGGCCCGATACGATTTTTCGATTGCCCGACCATGAAATCTCATTTAATATAAATATAAATGTGTACACATTAAGTGTTAATTTTGTTTAAATTGTGTGTTGTGTAATTTATTTGTAATGGATCCAATTATCATTTATATTAGGTTATTATGGCGCATTACATGCAACATTTCAAGTGTTTCAATTCAGGAAATTAGATGCTATATTGAAATTATTTACAAGAGGTTTTGAATGGATTGCTTATTGTTTTAATATTAATATTTGTTATTATGTTATTTCTTCTGTCATTGTTATGTTAACAGATTTATTATAATTATTATAGTAAAAATAAATAATACGTGACTTTTTGTTTTCTGTCATATGACTTTGCTCACCAAAGTAGTACACATTTTAGTGTTTACCCGTAATTTTAATTAATTGGTTAGAAAAATATAATCAACATTAACTAAATATCAAATAAATCTAGACAAGATAACATATTTAATTTTAAATGTTTCAAATTTATCTATGTATAAAAAGTTTGATTTTAAGAATCAAACGTCACAAAATTGTGTATCGTCTACACCTCAGTAAATAGGAACATTAGTAAATCATTTATATTGTAGCTGAGCAGCAAAAGCTTACTATTAAAAGAAGCTAATAATTATTGTCATAATGTATCAAAGAAGTTAAAAATTTGGAACAGATTTTGGTGCTGCTCATTTTAATATCAATTGGTATCTACAGCTAGTTAACTAAAATCATCAAAGTTATCAGTTTGTAAGTAGCTAAGGTTTACAGGTGCTAAAAGTGCTAAAGGTTCAAGCGTTGCTGATTAGAGGCAAGATGCCGAGAACGTAAGTCTGTTTCTTCCTGGCCAAGTTGCTCTAAATTTTTATATATATTTTCTATTTTATTCTATTTTTTGCAAAAAATCTTTAAAAAAATGTAAATCTAAAGTTTGCAAGTAAGAATTTTGGCTGGAACACGGTTGGTAGTTGGCTGGAGCTAATTTTCTTTGGTTTACCAGCTTGTTTGGCTCTAAAAGTGACGCAATAAAAAAAACCCGATACTTGCAGCAATTTTAATTGAGTAGGTCCCAGTCATGGCATCTTTAGCAATAATAAATTCCAGTTATAACATCTTAAGCTAAAATCAAAAATGCTTATTTTGGGCTTTATAGGTTTTAATACATAAGCATACTAGTTTAAAGATAGAGCGTCGTAGTTTAAGTTCTTTGTCACTGATGGTGTTGATGTTTTATATGAACCAACCAAATATGTTTGAGTATGAGTCGGTGGACACTTAATCAAAAGTTGCAGTTTGGCCGGTAATGCTTAAGCAATTTAACTAGTTAATTTTCCAGATGATAATAAATGCCTAAAATTTAAAGCTGACTTGTCCGCCTTATTTTTTCCAATTAATCTCATTGTAAAAAAAGACAGAGCAAATTAACAAATCTGTTACAATTTTTTATTTAAATAAAAATCAAATGAAGTGGAAAGAATTTTAACAAAACTTTGGTTTAAATTAAAAAATCTCAAAGCATCAGAGGCAAAGGTGGCAGAAAGTTAACCAACTTTAAATTTTTTGTTTTAAAGCTTGTTTTTTGACCGTTGAACGCTTTTGCTTCAAGAGCAGTATCTCCTAAACCAAAAAGTATCAGTTTTTGTCAATTTGACCTGAGGCAATTAAATACGCAATTTTAAATTATAATTTTGTAGTTCATACACAATAAAAATCTTTCACAAAAAAAATGCTAAAAGAAATCAATTGTAGTTTGGTATTAAAACCACCAAAAAATCCCTCTCTCCCCATTTCAATTTGAAACAAAAATTGATCATATAGAATTTTTTAATGTTCTATCTCTATCAAATAAAATAAAACGCAAGTTTTCAAACTTAACAACAAATAAAACTGATAAAAATTTAAAAACAAATCACAAAACCGCAATTTTTGTTTTAATCAAATCAAACTTAAATGCAAATTTGTTGTTAAAACGGCTAAAAAACGTCCTTTTGACCGCTAACCTTATTCACCAAACCACTGGCAACGTTTATTTTTTGCTTTGCATTAAAATTAACAATTATTAAGTTTTTTATAACTTCAAGATCATGGGCAAAATTATCAAAAAATTGCAAAACAAGCAAAATATGTAAAAATTACCCGGAACCGGAAAAATTAAAACAATGCACAAAAAATCAAAGCTCAAATCAAAAGCTATGTTGAGTTAACATACGTACAATCTTAGACACACCGGGTTTTTTAAAACTATTTTAATTTTGATGCGCATTGGGAGCATATTCTGAATTTTGTTTTCCAAACCCATTTCAAGAATTCCAAAACTCAATTTTGATTTTGGCGCACATTTTTACAAAAGTCACAACTCACAAAATACCGTTTTTGTTAAAAGCTTTTAAAGCTGTCCGTGCAAAATAATGTGGGTTTGAAAGTAAGACCCAAAATGTCACAAGTCTGACAACCTAATTATCAAAAAGAAAAGTTTGTGGCGGTTCTAAAAATGTATTATTTTTTTAGTAGTAAAACCGCCGTAAGTCAATTTTGGATGCACGGACGTGCCAAAATGTTTGTTTTGACGGCTTTAAACTACTGTCTGTTATTCACAGATCTTGATTAAAATCCGTATCAACACATCAAAAAAATTTGCTCCTAAGGTTTTAGATTTTTGGCATATTAGCTTAAAAAGACTAGCTAGTGCCGGATTTCTACCGGCTAAAACCACCTTTTCTGCATTGTTAGAAAGAGTGGGAACCTCTCGGCATTGCTTTACTTGTGTCTAGCCTAAGATGCATCTTTCGTATGACTTTAGAAAAAAATTTCTATGAGTTTTTGTGTTTTAACATCTTGTCAATGATGTTGTTGACACTTAGCGTAATTAATTCTTCTCTTATGTTTTGCCTTTTTGCAACCCACCTTTTGAATTTTAGGATTGTGTGTTTAGGGGTGCCTGGTTCTCCGCAGTAGGTGCAATTGTTATCAGTCTTAATGTTCATACGTTCTTGTCAGAAGCTGCGTCAAAAATACCTTACCTTTTTATGTTTCTTGGTGCCTAATAGTATAACCATTTTAATTAAAATCTGAATTCATGCGACTGTAGTGGCATTTGAGTCTTTCCATTCCATCTCCCAAGTAGCAAAGGATTCTTGTTTTTTCCTCTTTTTTGTTTGCCCCTGAAGCATGAGACTATTCCTGGCAAACAAATAAATTGGAATAATTTTTGCCACCACCGTGTAGAGACTTTTTGGTAAGAGTCTTTAATTTCTCTATGGCCTTTCCATCAAGCATTAAAGTTTTTGTTGGCTACTCAATTATATCACACTGGTGCTCCACATAATATAATCTACGTATTGTTGATCCTGTCCACCATACAGGAATTCTGTTAGCAATTGGCGCATTCCACACTAGTGTTTTGAGCAAGGCGGCTGAACCATCACTTTGTTTTTGGCGTAAGATCTTAACTGTTAGGTACGCCGCAAAACTAAAAGCTAAACGCTTGCATCCTACGTTTTCTGTCGTGCATAATAATGGTCTGGACGATTTATACAACATCAGGATACGGTCTCAAAGGCCGGTTGTGTGTAAGAAATTGCAGTACACTTGGGATGCGGGTCCGTCGTTTTTAATTTTAGGCTATTTTTAATTCTTCTATAGTGCAAAGCGGATTTTTTGTTTTTTTTTCTGCAACCACGTCATACAGCCAATCTTCCACCGGATATCTCAAAAACAAATCTTGTACCCTCTCGTACTTTTTTCTACCGGGATCTTGACGAGGCTCCATGTGCCCAGCTTATTTGTCACAATTGTATAACTTGTGCCCCATATATCCGCGTCAATTTCGCCACAGAGCTTCAACCAGCACTCTTTTTGCCGCATTAATAGCAATTTTGAAGGTCTGTCTTAGTTTCTTATCCGGTTTTTGTCAAGGCCGAGTTCATTTGCTCTTAGATACTTTTTTTTGCCAATAAACAGAATTTCAGCAATTTATTGTTTTATAAGTGCACAATTCTATACAATAAGCTTCCCTCATGTATTAAAGAAATTAATGTTTTTTGTAGGTTTAGACAAACTGTAAAATCGTTGTTAATTCAAAAATGTTACTATACAATTAACGAATATTTAACAGATAACATTTAAAACATGTAAAAACACTAAGTTTTGTATCAAGCTAAGTAAGCTATTTTATTTTATTTTGTATTGTTTGTTTGACTTATCATATCCACATGTAGTTGGCTTAAATGATTAAATATATATTATTAAAAGGTAGAATTTTGGTTCAGCCTAAACTGTTTTTTAGCAAAGGTGTCGCAAACCAAAATGTTATCGGTGAAGTCGGTAGCATTGTTACTGCTGGACAATTTGTT
Organism: Tachinus rufipes; assembly: GCA_963932245.1. Taxonomy (NCBI): domain Eukaryota; kingdom Metazoa; phylum Arthropoda; class Insecta; order Coleoptera; family Staphylinidae; genus Tachinus; species Tachinus rufipes. The sequence goes on from OZ010743.1 coordinate 7,438,256, forward strand.
TTAGTTTTTTTTTGCAGGTTTTTTATCTTTATTTTGCTAGTATACTAACCCGTGAACTTTGTTTTTTATCTTTTGACGCGTTTTTTGTGACGGTCATTACAATGTTCTTGTGGTAGCTTAGATTGACGGTCTTGCTCTCCGCTCAGTCTTGCACTTTTGCTGTCATATTTAGTGAGGACATTGTAATGTCTACAATAGACCTCATACCATTGCACTCGTAGGTTGAGAAACCACCTTTATTGAGGTCCACTAAATTCAAACCTTTGAGCCATTCTGTCAAACTTGTACCACGCCTGCTTTCTTTGTCAGAACCCGACATGAAGGAGTTAGCATTAAAGTCTTTACCAATTAGCAAACTCTTACTTTTTTGCTTTATATCCTTACTCAGTTTTTGTTAAAAGCTTTTTAAATTTGGGCATTATTTGGCGATACAAAGCCAATTTACCGAATCCACCCAAACAAATCTTTTTCCATGGCTTTTGCCGTGTAGAGCAAAGCTGGTTTGTGGAACTTATCCATGTTTTGTAGTATATATATATATTATAAACTGCCACATTGAATTGTCAGTTGAACTTAAATTTTGATGTTTTGTTTGCAAATAAGAATCTCTTGTGGTAAAAATATCTAGAAAACCACAAATAAAAAGCACCGAGTAGTAACAGCAAATAAAAAATCTTACAAAGTTTTCAAACAGCCAACAAAATACTCTATACTGTAATATCGAGTCGTTAATTTGGATTAGAGTAGCCCACTCTCCCACCCAAATAGCCCACCCAAGTGTTAGTTGTTAAGAAATTTGGTCACTCCTTTTTTTGGAAAGCTGAAACCTCTAACCTTTTGATGACGAACACTTGGGTGGGTGGTTGGGTAGGTAAGACACTCCATACTATAGTACCAAGTTAATAATTTAGATTAGATTTGATACATACATTCAACCTCTTGATGATGGACACTTAGATAGGTGGGTGGGACACTCCATACTATAATACCGAGTCAATAAGTTGAATTTATTCTGAAAACTATAACACACATTGGCAATTAGTTGCTTGATAAATCTCCAAAGTTTGAACATTTTCTAAAAATTGTATACAAAACGCTCAAAAAATGCTGTTTAATGTCTTTAATCGCTTAGAAAAGTGCACGTTTGATATAAAAACTGAAAAAAATACAGCAATTAACGCATTTAATGTAAAAAAAAACAATAAAAAAAGTTGTTAAATTGCGCGAGTTGTGCACAAAGTTTTAAAACACTAAAACCGCCCTTTTAACTATTGTAAGCAGCAGGTTTATTAGATTAAAAAAACGGTTACTATAACCTCATTACTATGACTCCATGCAGGGTACAAAATGCATCATAGAACTGCCCATGAATCTTAAAAATTGAAGCTTGCAACATTTTATTGTACAAAAGTTGTTTGCTATACTGTAATATAGAAATGCAAATTTTGTATCATTCATACCAGGTTGAGATCATTAACATTTTTACAACATACATATCATGAATCAATCGACATTCAACCGCTATTAAAATAACCAATAGCATAAAACTATTCGCATATCACCATAAATAATGAATGAATGAAGAAAAGCAAGCAACAACACATGCAAATAAATTCCATATTATATTTCATCGATGTAATATAACCTCCTCTTAATGCAAATAGCAAAAAATAATTTAATTGAATTATAATGTACACCGGTAATAAATCCACATTAATCATTACACTATATTTCATTCGATGTAAAGGTGAATGATTGTCCCATTGTTTATGGCTGTTTAACTGGACGTTAAATAAAGAATGATGGATTCCGGAACACAACGGTCATTTATACGATTAAGCGTCCGATAATTATATTTAATCAGCATCATTTGTAACAATCAATGTCAACAAAACAACTGTCAACTTTCTGCTAAGGCATTACAACAAGCAGTCCGTTAGTTATCAGTACCAATTAAATCGTGCAGATGAGAGAAAAAGAAAATTTCATATTTTTCATTTAATTTCGACCTAGATTTTCAAGATTTATTTATTTATGTTTCCTGAAGAAGTCGCTACAATAATGCTAATTACATTTATGTAATTATTAATAAGAACGGTATAAATTATGCTCATTATTACGGATCGTAAAATGAATTGCGTGCGATTTTTTCGCCAATTAGATCGTTCTTCACGTGTCGCGTTAATAGGCCGAGAAGTGCCGCATGAATTATTCAAAGGGATTAATAAAGACATTTATTTTGCACTTATAAGATTTAATATTATGTTAATTTGCTATACGGAGCGTATTTATGCGAAATAAAAATCGTGTTTCACTTACGACTTTTATGTTAAAGCTAAGCCAATCAGCATTAATATTAAATGTAAAGTGTAAGGAGCGAATCTTAATCAATTGGACTGAATGTTTAAAAATGAGTTAATTAGTAACAAATTTGTCAAATTTTGAATTATCTTCCGCCAGTATTAAATTAACTAAAATATATTTATTTGTGTGTTAAGTACATTTTTATTATTGTTTTCTTGTTTGACTAATATTGGTCCAACGAATAATATTGTTTGGTTGGTAAAATATTCAACCGCATCTTTAAGCCACTTTGTCATTTGTTGTAGCGTTCTATAAAATGCAATACTTTTTTACAATAATCATTCACTTAATAACCAGTAGCCAATATTTTCGTTATTGTTTAAGGTTATCTGATTGTGCTAATACAACAAACGGTTAAACAGTGTAGTCAGGGCCGTATTTAGAACAAAATTTTGTAAGAAAGAGATAAAATTTTGCGCAATGGCTGGGTTCACTCAATTATTTAAAAAAGTCTTTGTGTACCGTATGTATGGGGTAACTAAAAATGACGTTTTGTAACATTTTGAAAAAGATTTGGGCCTTAGGTGTTATATACACTTATTGTAAACACTGCTGGATGTAAGCCAGGTTTACTTTATTTTTAGTCAACCAAGAGTTCAGAATGACAAAACGAGTGACTTAAAATGTTAAAATTGTTTATGCAGAGTGGGAGTCTGCTTAAACAACCTTTTCGCTACGCAGATGAACTAGCAAAAGTTTTTAGCTGATTTTGTCAATACTTTTCTGTTCATAGTATTTATTGTCAATGTTTAGTTCAGGCTAGCAAAAAGTGGTGCTTTAACTCAAAACGATTTACTTTTAAGTTCTTATAGTTCTTGAAGGCTTATGTTGGTTTATTTTTAACTAGACCATGCAACCCTTTTGCATCTAATTTTTAAATTTAAATTTAAACAATGCTTGCAGCAGTCAGTCAACAAGTTGATTAAGTTGATGAGGTTTGTTTCTGTACGGAAGTTAGCGGGTTGGTTTTAGTCGCAAAGTTGCTTAGGGTTGCTACAGTGCAAAAACCACATAAAAAAGTTTGTTTAGTGAACTTGCCAAAGTGCAATAATAGTCATTGATGTTGATTTTAAAACAAAAAAATAGATGTTTTGTAAGATGTGCAAAATTGGTTCCGCAAGTGTTTCTAAATGTAAGGGAGGTTAAGCTGGTTTCTAGTCTTGTTGTTGCAATGTTCGGTATTTGATCAAAATCAGTTGTCCAATAAAAGAGCAGCTACTTAAAACTGAGAGTAAGTGTTACCAGCATAGAACGATAGAAGCAGTAGTTTGAAAATTGTTGGTAAAGGTGTCCCAGGAGTCGGTTGCTAAAAGTGCAATTTTGTATTTTGTTATAGGTTTTAGACTGCAGAGTGCAGTTAAAAAAAAACAATTGTTTTGTGTGTGCCAACAACACTTAAAATGTTACTCGGTGTTAATAGTCTTATTAGGCTAATACGCCAAAAATCTAAACTAACTAACTTAAAATGTTACTATTAATGGGGTGTGCAAGGCCAAAAATAAAAAAAAAAATTAGTGCAAGTTTTCCTCAGCATAGAGTTTAGGTTGATCTGTGGCAGGTGTTGCAGATGTGACCAAAAACAACAAAGCAGATATTGGCAGCGGTATTCTTGCTATCGACTCTTCTAAACTATTGATGGCAATTCCGTATCTTTGAAATGTACGTCGAGTTAAAGTAGGTAACTTCCAGTCTTAAATTCACTCAAATCATTTTCCTCTTACCGTTTTCTGGGATGTTTATAACATTTTTTGTTTTTAGTCACTATCAACAAAACTGTCCGATAGATGAATAATGTTTTAGTGAAATTATGTTGGCATTTTTATAACAAGTTATGTTTGTGCAGCTTTGTATTTTGTTTCTGCAAACACATTTATCCAAAGTTTGATCTGTGTGGGGTACGTAGAAAAACTAAAAACACTAATCAACCCAGATTAACCGTACTGGTGCTAGCCTAGAATCAATGTACTAAAAATTATTTTAGGCAAACATTAATGCAAGTTTAAATGTGTGTGTTAGTGTCTTAGTAGACTGTGGTAGGTGGTGTTAATTTGAGTAACAACAAATACATTTGGGTAGTTGTTGACAGCGGTATTTTGGCTAAAGACTCTTCCTACCATTGTTGTTTTTTTTTTTTAAGGTATAGCTAATGCAATTTGTAAGATTCTTTCTGTTAGATAAATTGATAAATTTGCTGATTTTGTGCGTTTTTTAAAAGTAGGTAGTTGTAGATTATTATTGCGATTGCAAGTAGTTTACTATTTTTTCTTGTGTACTGTACTTGCCGGGTTTAGTCGCCGCGTCCTGTTGGGGTGCCGCTAGTAGTATTGTTATTAAATCCTTCTACATCTACGAGAACATTGGTGAACCTTTTTTCTATTAAATAAAAACGCCACTTTTTAAAAATTAATTGCGGAAAACAACTTATCGCATCAGTTTAAAAAAAAAATGAGAACATAGATTGAACTTCCTTCTACAATGTGTAAAATTTTTATTTAATTATATTTAGACGTTTTCTTGCCGAGTTTGATTCTGTAAACCCTTGTAATAGCGCAACTGTTCTTGCCTCTTAACTTCTTTATGGGTACAACAAGAAAAATAAACTGTGGAGCAGTTTTATAGCTAGAACTGTAGCGTCTAAAATAAAGTCTATAACTTCTTTGTCATATTGGTAATTTTTGAGTGTTTACATTACCAAAACTTCGAAAGTAGTTTTGGGGATAAAGTGTTGTTGGTTTGAAGTTGTAGTTTACGTTGTATAACTTTACCAACCACATACAAAACGGCGTAATAATAAATAATCTGTAAATCATTCTCAACGCTGTCTCAATGTATGCAACAATTCCTCCTCATACAAATTGAAACTTGAAGGAATTGGTTGCAGGTTAGACTGACAATGACTAGTTGTCCTTTTAATAGTATAATTGTTTGGGGAGCTTTTGTCTAAGTTTTTTTATTATGATCGGTTGATTTGGACAGTTTTTTTGGCGTTTTTCGTATAGTACTACTTTCCAATATTTTTTTGCGCTGTTTGCAAGTGTCTTAATCTGCCAGTGATCCGTGAAACAGGGGCGGAGCTACATATAAGCAAGAATCTGCAATGCAAAAGGGTCTACTAGCAGGGGGATCTCCGCCGTATCCAAAATCGTCTTTCAGTGGATTTTTTTAAATATTTTGTTATGGGTCACAAAAATTAAAAAAAAAATAAAAAAATACCAACAAGCGTTTAAAATTATTACATCTTTTGTGGGAGAAACTTTTGCCGCGCACAAAATCTGCAGATGCACAAACAAAGGTTTCAACATGATAGCACAACCACCTTACTTCATTAACATTTTGAAAACAAAATCATTTTTTCTTTGAAAAACATTTTCATTTGTCTAGCTAATGCCTCTCAGACCAAAAAGTTTTGGGGCCTCAAGAACTAAATAATCAAATTAATTAGATACACTGTTCAAGAACGTAGCTATCTGTAAGTAGGTCTTTAAGGCGGAAATGCGTTTGTTATTTTTAAAAGCTTTCAAAGAAAAAAAAAATATTTCATTAACTTTTAAAATATGTTTTTTACTCTCAAAAAACCTTACTATATTTTCAGAATGCGTATAAAAGCTATTACGTATCTTGATAAACTCCTTAAACTCTAATAGCCAAAATGCTTTACACATTTTTAAAAAGTTAAAAGATCTTTAAAAATTTTCAAACAAATCTCTCAGTTTTTTTTTTAACTCTAAAACTTAAAAATAAAATACTCGACAAAATTAAAAATCATTGAAATTCAAATTGGTATTTTAAGATTTTTTAGACTTTTTTAAAACTTTAAAACTAAAAAAAATCGCAAAATCAAAAATCTATTTGACAGTTTTAGTAACTTTCACCAATGACGTAGCTAGGATTTTTAGCCTATTTCCGCAATATATTCAATAAAGTCTCCTTAGAACAAGTTTTGAAAAAAAAAACTCTCTCCTTGGTGCTTCGCTGTTTTTGACAGTCTAAAATACAATTTGACAAATCTTGTACAGATCTACTTATAATGTTTTTATACGTTACCACAAATCATACAATAGAATATGAGTCAATTTCCAATGTATCTCTTGACACCTGGGAGTAAACATTAAGTTTGCAAACGGTCGCTTAAATTAGCGACGCTGAGTTAGTTTTACGCTATTTTGAAAAACTTTTGCTATTTTTTTTCTTTAATTTTGAGCTTGGGCTAAAAACTTTGTCACTTTCTCAAAAACTCCACAAAACTATTAAGTTTTTAAAAAAAGTAAGTTAATGTTTAGACTTTCAAGAAGTTTTATAAAGATTTCAAAATGAGCAATAAAATGATAGAATTTTTACATATCTCAATGAACACTCTAAGACTTAAAAGTTGAAAAAATTTACAAAATTTGAAAAAAACTTTTTGAGCTTTTTTAGTACTCTACAAAAAGCTTTACAACGTTTTTAAAAATAATAAAAACTAAGATCTAGTAGCCAAAAAATTCAACATATTTAAAAAAAAATTAGTTTTTTAGATTTTTTTGGTTCGTTTAGAACTACAAAACAAATTTAAAAAAAAATGCAAGTTTTTAATAACCTTTTCCTAATCTTAAAGGACCTAAAAAAACTTTATTAGCTTTTCAAAAGTTCCACAAAAACTTTTTAATTTTTTCAAAAATTTGTATTTTTTTTTTTATTTAAAAACAATTTCTTCTGATCTTTTAAAACTTTTCAAGTTTTAAAATTATTAAAGCTCTACAAGTTTTCAATAAATTAACAAGTTTTAAACTACTTTTGGGATGATAAATCTATGAATTAAAAAAAGTTACAAATTTTTAAGTTTTTGTTTGTAATCTCAAATATCTTTAAATTAAACAACTCAACAACAAAAAAAATTTCTAAAAATTCTAAAAACTTAAAAAAAAAACTCTTAAATTTACAATATTTTTTAAATTTTTTAAATGCGCAACACCCTGAGACAAAAAACTTTACAAATTTTTAAAAATTAATTTTTTTTTTTTTTAGAAAATTCAAAAATCTCAGTACTTTTTTTTTAAATTTTTAAAATAATTGTAAAAAACCATACAACAGTTTCAAAGTGCACAACAAAACTTTTTCTTTGCAATTTCAATTTTTTTTCTAAAATTGTGAAAAAAATGTATTTTTTTAATGTTTTTTAGATGTTTAGTAAGTTACGAAGAGGGGTAGAAAAACAACAATTTTTTTTAAATGTTCTGTCCGTTAGGTTAGGTTAGTTTTTGTGAAAGACTTTATCTTTGCATTTTTAAATTATTTTTTTAAATGTAAAAAAAATGTATATTTTTAATGTTTTTTGGACATCTGGTAAGTTACAAAGAGGGGTGAAAGAACAATTTTTTTTAGATGTTCTGTTGGTTAGGTTAGGTTAGTTTTTGTGAAAGATTATTTTTGCATTTTCAATTTTTTTTTTATAAATAAAAAATGTATCTTTTTAATGTTTTTTTGACATCTGGTAAGTTTCAAAGAGGCGTGGAAACACAGTTTTTTTTTAGATGTTTTATGGGTTAGGTTAGGTTAGGTTAGGTTAGTTTTTGTAAAAAACTTTGTTTTGCATTTTCAAATTTTTCTAAAAATGTAGATAAAATGTATTTTTTAGACGTCTAGTAAGTTACGAAGGAGGGTGGAAAAACAAAATATTTTTTTTTAGATGTTCTGACGGTTAAGTTAGGTTAGGTTAGTTTAGTTTTTGTGAAAGACTTTTCCTTTGCATTTTCAAATTTTTTCTAAAAATGTAGGAAAAATTGATTTTTTTAATGTTTTTTAAACATCTGGTAAGTTACAAAGAAGAGTGAAAAAACAATTTTTTTTTAGATGATTTGTCGGTTAGGTTAGGTTAGTTTTTGTGAAAGACTTTATCTTTGCATTTTCAATTTTTTTTTAATTGTAGAAAAAATGTATATTTTTAATGTTTTTTGGACATCTGGTAAGTTACAAAGGAGGGTAGAAAAACAAATTTTTTTAGATGTTTTTTGGGTTAGGTTAGTTTTTGTGAAAGACTTTATCTTTGTATTTTCAAATTTTTTCTAAAACTGTAGAAAAAATGTATATTTTTTGGACGTCTGGTAAGTTACAAAGAGGGGTGGAAGAACAATTTCTGTTTATATCTTCTGTGGGTCAGGTTGGGTTAGGTTAGGTTAGGTTAGCTTAGTTTTTGTGAAAGACTTTTTCTTTGCAATTTCAATTTTTTTCTAAAATTGTAGAAAAAATGTATTTTTTTAATATTTTTTAGACGTTTAGTAAGTTACAAAGAAAGGTAAAAGAACTATTTTTTTAGACTTTCTGTGGGTTAGGTTGGGTTAGGTTAGGTTAGGTTAGTTTAGTTTTTGTGAAATACTTTTTCATTGAATTTTTAATTCTTTTTTTTAAATGTAGAAAAAATGTATTTTTTTAATGTTTTTTGGACGTCTGGTAAGTTTTATAGAATGGTGAAAGAACAATTTTTTGTTAAATGTTCTGTGGGTTAGGTTGGGTTAGTTTTTGTGAACGACTTTTTTTGCATTTTCAATTTTTTTTTAAATGTAGAAAAAACGTATTTTTCTAAATATTTTTTGGACGTTTGGTAAGTTACAAAGAGGGGTGGAAGAACAACTTTTTTTTATAAAGATTTTACGTATTTTGTTAAAAAACTTAAAATGTATGCATAAATTTTTTAATTTTTTTTTTCTAGACTTGACACAAATTTTAGTTTCCTAAAAAATCTTTTACAACATTTTTAAAAAGTGTATTAAAAACATATACTTTTTACGTAACCTAATGAACAATTTAAAACCTAATAGTCAAAAAACTTAAATTATTCAAAAAATTAAAATGTTTCTAACTTTCAAAAAGTTTTCAATTAGTTTTTATTTTTTTTATTTTTAAGAAACTTATATATATATATTATATATATGTTTTCTTAAAAATGTCTTTAAATTTTCAGAAATATATTTAACATTTTTAAATTGCACCTAACCTAACCTAACCTAATAGCCCAATTTTTATTTTTTTAATCATAAAGTTCATTAAACTCCTACAAAGTTTTCCAATAGCTCTACAAAAATTCTTTAATATTTTTTAAAAGTTATATTAGTGTAATTTTTTGTAAATTCTCCAAAAAATCATTAAATTTTTAAATAGTGTTTATAACATTTTTAAAATGCGCAACAAAAGCATAAAGTTTTTACGTATCTCAATGATCACCTTAAACTTAATACCAAAAAAAGCATAATATTTTTTTTAATTAAAATTTTTAAAGCTTCCAGTAAGCTTTTTAAGTTTTTATAGAGTTCCCAGAATTTCTAAAAAAAATCCACAAATTTCTTTGTACTTTCAAAATAATCTGACAACTTTAAAAAATCTGTAAATTTTCAAAAACTTTTTAAAATTTTTGAAAAGTTTTTTTTTTTAAACTTCTAACAATATTTTTAAAACGCGCAACAAAAACATAAGAATTTTTACGTATCCTAATAAACACTTAAGACCTAAAAACTAAACAATTTAAAAATAAGCATTTTTTTAGTTTTTTTTTGTATTTCTCAATAACTTCAAAGCAAATGTTTTTAATTAAATAAAAAATAATTTGTTTTTATTAAACCGATTTTAAACAACAAGATTCAAAAATTTTAGCTATGGCAATAGCTTAATACAAGCTTGCAACAGTTTGGAATACTTGAGATGTTGTTGAAAACAGGTTTTATCAAAACACTGTACAATCATCAGATCCGTCAGGCTATCCACTCTTAAACTTTTACTTATCGCCGCTTCTGTTTCCCTTCTCCCGACCTGCCAGCGTTTGCAGGTAAAGATTGTATGCTTGGGGAAGCTTTGCGCACCGCAGTAGTGGCAGGCGTCGTCAACGGTCTTTCCAATCTTTTTTGTGTACGTCCCGAAACTGCCGTGGTCCGACAAATTGCGTCAGAAGTGTCCGTAGTTCTATGAGGACATCTACTCCAGGTCCTGATGTTTAGGATCAGCTTCTTTGTCTATTGGGCGGTGTCCAACGTGTCCTTCCATTTTTGCTGCCACGTTTCTTTCAGGCTGTAGGCTGTTTCCCGTTCAGCTTTTCTGGCTTTGTACCTTTCTTCCATTTCTAACACTTTTATGGTATATCGATTGGTAGGACCGCTGCTATCACGCACGCTGCATTAGCACTAACCGTTCTGTAGCCGCTAATTACTCTTAGCGGAACTTTTCTCAGAATGAGATCAAAAACGTTTAATTTGCGTCCAGCAATACTCCCAGGTATTTCACTGACTTTTTGGGCTTCACTTCCTCTTCTCTAAGCGCAAAAACTACCTCACCTTTCCTTCTTGCTCCTTTCACTATCAAAGCTTTTGTCTTCTTGGGGGCGGTTTCTAGCCTGTTTTTGGACATCCAACCGTTCACGGCCGTCAGGACTACGTTTGCTGCTTTCTGAAGCCTCACAGCACTGTTTGCCTTAACCACCACCGCAAAATTGTTGGAGAAGGCTGCCATTCTGCATTCCTCCGGAATGTACACGGTTGTACAATACGTTCACAGGGTTGGCCTAAAAACCAAACCTTCCGGTATGTCCTGCATCAGCTTCCTCTTCTTCCCCTCTGCGATACGGAGCGTTTTCTCTCTCAGGTAGCTGCCCAAAATGTCCAGGAGGTATCTGAACTCCCCGGTTTTCTGCGAGCAACTCATAATATTATTTCACCTGGCCGTATTCCTGACGTCCAGTTCCGGTTTTTGCGCAGTTTACTTGCCTTCATAACGGCGTCCACAGCGCCCCTTCCTAAACCTATATTGAACGTCTAATATTGCCCCCTTCTCCTCTTTGAGTTTCTTTTTTAGGAGGTGCTCAAAGGCTTTCCCGAGCACACTTAGTATGCTTATAGTCCAAAATTTGTTAACCTCCCCTTTTAAAATTAACACAACGTTTGTTCTTTTCCTGTTAAACTCTGAACGTATTAATCTCCTTTTGAGTTAGTTTTACAATTTGGCATTTGATGCCGTCGAGACCTGCAGCCTTTTTTGGTCCAAGCCTTGCAATGGTCACCTTTATCTCCTCTCCTGTAAACAAAGGAGGTGTGTCCGGACTTTTAAGACTTGGCAAGCGTGCCACTGGGTCGTCGACGTCCGGGAAGAGCTCCATTATTACCCTTCTTTTTGTGACATTATCCAAGGTAATTTGATTTGGCCTTACACCCAGTCTCTTTACCATGATCTGGTACCGCTGACCAAAAAAGTCCTTTTACAGATCGTTTATTAGCTCGTGCCACTTCTTCATCTTGCTTTTCTTTATTGCTCCTTTGTATAAATTTTTGGTGGCCCTACTTTGCTTTTCCAGGTCTACTTCGACTTTGCCCGTAGCCTTGACCTCCGTTCTCCTTTAATAGCGTCGCTCCACTAGTACGGCATGTTTTTGCCTTCTTTATCTTCCAGCCTTCTTTAGAGTTTTGAAGACATTTTGTACTTTTTTGAGGCTTCGGAGTACTCTCCTTGTTTTCTCCGCATTCAGCGTCCACACCCATTCCAAGCTGTCTGTATGTTGTTTGCATCCGCACTTTTCAAAAGAGAGGTACCTGTAAAGGCTTAACGACTCCTCTTTCTGGTCGACTTTCCATCCTGTCAATATCACATTGCTTGTGGCCAAAGTTAGATTAATTTGTGAGCCGCTGGTCCTCCTCACAAATGTAAATGTGTGCCCCTCATTTTTGAGCATCAGGTTTAGAGTTGCCATCTACTCCGACAAATACTTTCTTCTTTTGTCCTTGCTCGCCAAGCCCCAGGCTGGAGATTCGGCTAGGATGACTCCCTTGGGCCAAAGTTCTAATCCGGTCCATGATGGAATCAACATTTTGGTAGGCCTTGTTGTGCTCCCCCTGCATTTATCTATCTAACATTTTTCTAAAAACTCGCGTATTTTGAAAATTTAAAAAAAAATTATAAAGCAATTTTAATTAAAATTAAATTTTATACAACATTTATAATAAGTCATTTTTGAAATTTTTAGTGACAACTTAGTAGTATTAACATTTTGCAAATTTTATCAAAAAACTGTAAACAACTCGTTTATTTCAAAAAATTTCAAAAATGTTTTTATGACAAATTTTAAGCAAAATTGAATTCTCTTCAATATTTATAAAAAATAATTTTTATAATTTTTAGTGATAACTTAGTAATATTGAAATTTATGCAAATTTTACCAAATAACTGTAAAAATTAGCTTACTTTGAAAAATTTAAAAAAAATTTATGCGCAATTAAATTTTCTACAAAATTTATGAGAAATTTTTTTTGAAATTTTTAGTGAAAACTTAATAATACTGAGATTTTTGCAAATTTTACCAAAAAACTGTAAATAGCTCGCTTATTTTAAAAAATTTCAAAAATGTTTCTAAAACAAATTTTAAGCAAAATTGAATTCTCTACAATATTTATGAAAAATAGTTTTTGAAATTTTTAGTGATAGCTTAGTAATATTGAGATTTATGCAAATTTTATCAAAAAACTGTAAAGAACTCGCTTATTTTAGAAAGTTTTAAAAATTGTTATTTAAGAAATTTTATGCGCAATTGAATTCTTAACAAAATGTATAAAAAGGAATTTTTGAAATTTTAAGTGATAACTTAATAATACTCAGATTTTTGCAAATTTTATCAAAAAACTTTAACATCTTTTTATTTTTATCTAAAATAGTTTCAGTTTTTAGTTTTAACCTTTATTTAATAATTTAATATTTAGGACTACTATTTGCTTATTTTAAATAAATTAATCAAACCAATTTCAATTGCAAATGAATACGAATTAAAAAAAAATAAATACAAACCGCGCGAATGATAAACTCAGCAATAAAACGTTCATTGAAATTAAAGCAATAAATTACATCCCAACATTGTAGTTAATTGCAATTTTATTTGCTGCTAATAATGATGCCACTCTACGCATTCCTGCACAATATTCTTTTTTATTAAACAAATTAATAACTATGTATCCTACACGACTAGCTAATTCCATGTTTGTACGGACAAATTGATGCGGTCATTATTTTATGCATGTAAATATACGATTAATATAAAATTGTTTAGAAAAACAAGATTTATCTGTGAGATAAAGAGTTCATCTCCATAAATCACGGCAGCGGCAGCGATATATCACTCGAAGAAAGCCGGCTGCGAAGATGTGTAATTAAATGTAAATAAATTTTCAATGAATTTATTTTCATTCAAGTGTAATTATGTAGTGGTGGGAAAGTTATTGATTAATATTTCTTTTTAATGTTAGGTGTTAATCGATAATGTGGGTTATTAATACAAATTTACTTATTTAATATGTGCATCATAAGTAATAAATTTTTAAAGATTGTATCTACTATTCTACAATAAGGTATAAATATCATAGAAAGAACTAAATTTCTTTCTATTATTAATGTTGATTAACAATAGTAAATAATAGCATTTTGCATAATCTGATTATTGGTGGCTTTCTTTGTAATTTAATTAGTGCGTTGTTAACTAATTATTTCTATTATTTGACATTAATATTAAATTTAGTAATAAACAGAAATTTCATTTCTACTGCTATTTTAAAAATAATATAATAACAACTTTGTTTTATAGCATAAATTCATAAATTTGCTTATATTATTATTTTAATTACAAATATTTCTCTACTTCCTATTAAATACGTAGAAATATATAAAAGCAACATATTATTATAGCAGCAATCTTCATTACCATTAGATAAAGTGGTAAAGAATTTTCAATATTACAATTAGTATATTTCATATACGCATACAATGTTATTAACTTGTTTTTAAGTGTAAAAGAAATAATGTTTCATGTTACTAATGAATGGCTGAGTTGTAACATGTCACTTCGACAAATTGCGCGACTCGGATGTATTCGAAAAACACACGAACCAGGAAATTGAATGAATAGAAAACAATTAACAATGCTGAAATGTAATTATTTATTAAATTTAATATATAATTACAAACTGAAAAGCTTAATAATTCCACTTATTTAAAAGTCAATCGTTTATACAAATTTCTTTTTAGATCTGGTATTAAGATTGGTTACAAATAATGATACCATTGATGCTTTAATTAATGCCACTACTTTAATTAATAAATCTCGTTGCAAAACTAATATCAGACTAACAAGCAAGGTGTGTTCTTCGCACGTTCCGCTCGTATAATTCCCAATAATCCCTTATCTCAGCTTACTGCAATTTACTTTTACTTTATTTGTACTATTGATTACAGTTATTATATAATCTTATATATTTAATAATTATTATAACAATTTCTGCATGAATGTATTCGATTACCGAATCTGGCACCAAAATCTAGTTTATTAAATCACAAAAATCTTATACTAATAAAATGATCACAAATTAATAAAATATTGAAATTTTTTTAAAACTGAAAAAAATATAAATAATTTCTTAAACCTAATTATGTCAAAATAAGAGTAACAAAATTTGTAACTAAACTAATAAATATTAATATTTTTGATAATTTCTAACATTAAAATATATTATATGATTTCTTCATTGCATTTTACTATAAGAAAAATTATAAAGTATAAATATATTTTATGGGGTGATAAATTATGAGGCCTGCGGTTTTCTTCCACTGCATGCTCACAAACAAATACGTATGTAATTATTAAAGCGTTAGGAAAGTCAGTGTTTAATTATTGGTAGCAACTATAATTTAGAAGATGTTTATGTTTCCTGTCAAATTATCAACCATAAAAATTCATTAATAATTTGTGGCCACACTATAATGATAATAATAATAATAATAACTGGTGATGTGTGGGCATGGATTAATTAATTATTTATAGTTTTTATGTTTAATATAAAAAATGTTAGAATTCTTGAATATTAATAGTGTGTCGCATTTATAGTCCAATTGGTAGAAATGAAATTTGTATTAAAAAACATATTACATTACATTAAAAATGATTTGATTTTAAATAAATTTAAGTAAAATTTACAAATGCAGTCATCATTTTTTTATAATTGCCAAATGTAATTTTAAAGTAATTTGAATTTTAATTGATTAGCTTATAACTATCTGCATTATTTAAAATTTTGAGGTTATACCAAATTTACTCTACATATTTTAATTAATTTTATGCAGTTTGTAGCAATAATATCAAAGCTCATTGTTGCTAAATTTGATCAAAATCAAATGTATGATTTGAAAGTTATAAATTTTTATTTGTTGAAGACGTTTATGACGTTTGTAACTTTTATGACACTTTTAACATTTAAAATATTCATGACATTTAAAAACATGTTAAGATTAATTATTAAAAATTGTTTTTATATATATATATATATATATATATATATTATTAGAAACAGTGAAAATGTACAACGCGTCGATTTATTATTTTATCTATTTTTACAATATCAATCTTCCTGTTTTTTGTTTACATCCGCCTACTCCGTTGTAATATCGCCTCGCTCAGGGAATTCTGCCACATCGATTCCCGCCTCACATACATTTTCAAGGAACGGCAAATGATGATTGCTAACACGGCCAACCCTGATGGAAGCTTCGCTCTCGAAGCCGTACTAGGCGTCCGTATGGCTGGATCCTGCTTCAAAATACTCAAGCATTAATTACAACTCACTCGCCCAAAACAAAAAATTGAACATAAAATGCAGGTGAAGCCGCAACCACCACTTCGACTCTTCCTCACAGGAACAGAGATCGTCAAACAACATTTGACACATGTGGGACCGCAGCCACCACCTCGACTCTTCCTCTCAGGGACAGAGATCGGCAAACAAACATAACACATGTGAGATCGCAGCCATCACCTCGACTCTTCCTCTCAGGGACAGAGATCGGCAAACAAACACAAAACTATTCAACTTGCTAACATAGCAGTTAACACAAGTCATCTCTATCGGGCAACTCGTCAGTTTCTCCTGACTCAAAACACTCCAACAAATAATCTGTATCACAATTCAACAACCAATCTGCAGGCCATAGTCTCAACTGCTGCTTAGCAGTTTTACGGACAATATTCGTGCCAACTTTCTTGATCTCACAACGGTCACCATCAAGACAACTTAAAATCTCATAAGGACCCATAAACTCATAATTGCTCTTACTGATATGCATCTTGGAATCACGATGCATAAGCACAAAGTCTCCTTTCGAATACTTAATCGTATTTCGACGCTTACGATTTATATCACCAAAATCTGTCACAGTATCTAACTGCTGTCTCACTCGAGCTCGATCAAGCTGTCGATTACGAATCGATCTCAAATCACTCGAAATATTATTCAACAACCCTTGTATTAATGGTGTAGAACTTTTTATACCAAGAAGGAGTTGCAGCGGTGTTGCTTTCATAGTCTTCTGCATAGTGGTATTAAGCACCAGTTGAATTTTCCACAAACTGCTCGACCATTCTGACTTCACTTTAGCTTCAATTCAAATAATATTCATTATGGTTCTCATATATCTCTCAACCTGACCATTACCACGATGCACATCCGATATAATATAATGGTGCTCAATCTGCCACGATTCCAAGTATTTGGGAATCGTAGAATTTTTAAAATTCGAACCAGCGTCCATTACCATTCTTTTCAGTGTCCCAAATAAACCAAATATCACCTGGAATTGCTCTTTTGTTTCTTGAGTCGTTACAGACTTTAACGGAAGTAGTAAACAATATTTTGTAAACGCATCTACAACCACCAATATGCTTGTAACCATCCGCTGTAATAGGCAATGGACCAAGACAATCCGCATGGAGAGTATCGAATGGCTGAGAAGTTTTTTCCATAGGGTAAATAAAACCTTGCAAGGGCCCTGTCCTTGTTTTCTTCACAGCACACACCAGACAATGACCAACATAATTCTTCACAAAGTTCCGCAGTCGAGGGAACCAAAAATGTTCAGTTATCGAAAAAATCGTCTTATCTGTCCCAACATGACATTGCTCATCATGAAAAATTCTGAGAAGTCCCAGTCGACTTTGACGAGGCACAAACCATTGGTAACCAACAGTACCATTCGCGTTGTTACGTTTATGATACAAAAGTCCGTCCTTTTCCTCATATTGATTACTGTCCAAAGTTCCATTGCGTAAGGACTCCAACATACTCTGAACTTCAGCACTCCCTTTCTGCTCGATGTAAAGCCAATTCTTGTTGGTAACACGTCGCACGACAGGGTTGCGACTTAGATAATCCACATGAGGTAACGCACTACCTTTTCTGTACACGATATCAAAATGAAAATCTTGCATTTAATCCACCATCTTGCAAAACGTGTCTTTTTCAAAGCAGTGGACTTCACAGCATTACAATCTGTTACCAAGGTAAATTTAATGCCCAGAAGGTAAATTCGAAAGTGTTTGAACAAATTCACAATCGCCAAAGTTTTTAACTCATAAGAGTGATATTTTGACTCGTCATATGTCGTTTCCCGACTAAAGTAGGCCACGACACGTTTTTCACCTTCATGGTACTGCATTAGAATGGCGCCATAGCCCAGACTACTTGCATCTGTATGCAGTTCTGTTCGCAATTCTGGATTATAAATTGCAAGAAGCGGTCTTGACGTCAAGTGAGAAATGACGTAATCACGAGCTGCAGTTGGTCTTCTCCCCAAATAAACACTTCATCTTTCTTTGTAAGTTTCGTAAAACTGGCAGTACGAGATGCAAACTCCAAAATAAATTTTCGAAAATATTCTGCTAATCCCATAAACTGACGAACTTGTTTGACATTCGTGGGAACTGGTGAATTTATCAGCGCATCAATCTTCCTTTTCCCTGGTCGAATTCCTTCTGCTGAGATTTCTCGTCCCAAAAATTCAATCGATGTTTAATGAAATCGGCACTTATTAATGTTGAGAGAAAACCCGGCTAATTCCAGTGCATCAAGCACTTGGCAAAGAAAATCTAGACCTTCCTCCGGAGTCTCAGAGGGGATTAGAATGTCATCGATGTAAACTACCGCAATCTTGTTCTTTAAACTTCCAAGAGCATCATTAATTGCTCGCTGAAACACAGCTGGCGCATTTGCCACACCAAACGGCATTTTCAAGTACTCGTACTGTCCTTCAGGTGTCACAAAACTTGTCTTGCAGATAGACTCCTCACATACTGGGATCTGATGAAACCCCGATGCCATATCGAGAGACGTAAAATATTTACCTTTTCCTAGCCGATCTAACTGGTCATCAATCAGTGGTAAAGGGTACCTCAATTTAACCGTATGACTGTTCAATTCACGAAAATCGACGCACATGCGATAAGATCCTTCCTTTTTTTTTACAAGAATAACTGGACTTGCAAACGGAGAGTCGCTTTCTCGTATGATGTTGTTCTTAAGTAAATCTACTATAATCTCACGTACAGCAGCTTTCTCAATTGCAGCTAATCGATAAGGAGCACAATTAACAATAATATCCTTATCTAAACGAATTTCAAAACTTGCATTTTTCACGGTGCCAACTTTATTACCCGATATTATTATTCCAGCATACTTTTGCAATATATCAAGTATCATCGAACGATGTTTCTCAGGTACAATCACATCGTGTTCTTCAGTAGACTCCATTACTCGTCGTATTCCAGGCAATTGTAGTCGAACCACTCTCGAACCTTCATGATCTGTTATTGTAGCCAGCGAGGTATCTTCATAAAGATCTCGTCCAATAAACACATCGTAATCAAGAGCAAAATCAGGTACTATCAAATAGTTGATAGTCGTACTCTGTCCAGTAATTTTCGTAAATCCAGTAAATTTTTTCATCGCTAACAGACTACCAGGTACGATTCCCTTCAATGACATACCGCATGGTTTAATTTTGTGTTCAAACAATGAAACAAATCTATTCGAAATGAGCGATACGTCAGACCCAGTATCAATCAGTCCACGGAAACAATTACCATCTATTGTAACTTCTGTCGCTCCCATTGGATAACCAGACTCACAAAAGTTCACACTTTTTCGTTTATCGATAGCAGCCTTTGTAAAGCAATTCAAAACCGTATGTCCTCGTTTTCCACAAAAGGTACAATTCGCTTCTCTAGAAAAAGTTCCCACACCTGATGAAGCAGCAGTTTGTTGTCTGGTGTCTCTGTAACACGTACTAGGGCTTGACTCCGGTGGTCTTCTCGCTTTACTACAATTTGCACGAATGAGTCCTAACTTGCCACAACCAAAACATTTAGGTGCTGAACGTTGCTGTTCTTCACGGCTTGGATACAAACGCTTACGTGAAATCAAGTTTGAATTATCACGTTCAGTAGAATACGAACCAGCAAATTCAGGTGCAACCCTTTTTATAAACGTAGTTAAATACATCAACAACTCCGATACAGTCTTACAGTTACGATTGACACCTGAATTACGCACATCAATTTCAAATATGCCATGAACTACCAGCTCAACCACATCAGCTTCACTCCAAGATGCACGTAAATTTTTCAATAGCAAAACTTTTTCGTGTACATACATTTCGTACGTGTTGAAACGTGTGCTATTTAAAGCAGCGGCTTTTTCCAACAACATGCCAAGATTTTTTTTAGGCGGAAACGCTTCCACAAAATCTCGACAAAATGTCATCCAATTTCTATCGTCGGGCGACCATAATTCGTACCAGCGTTTAGCGTTACGCATCAGAAACCGACCAATCCTCACAAGAACTTGTAAATCAGACCACTTAAATTTGTTCTTGATCTTCTCCACATAACCAATCCATTTTGTAGCATCATCACTTTCCGGTTTGAACAATGGCAGATCCACCTGTTCGGGAGCCGATCTAGAGTTTTGCAATGCTCGCACTAAATCAACTAACACAGATTGCTGCGCGTCCGCCATTTTCACTGTTCTTACAACACAAATGCACCACAGTCAGGTTTAAACACACCACGAGTCACCGGCACTTGAGCGAATCCCACTTCTGATATTAGAAACAGTGAAAATGTACAACGCGTCGATTTATTATTTTATCTATTTTTACAATGTCAATGTCAATCTTCCTGTTTTTTGTTTACATCCGCCTACTCCGTTGTAATATCGCCTCGCTCAGTGAATTCTGACACATCGATTCCCGCCTCACAAACATCTTCAAGGAACGGCAAATGATGATTGCTAACAATATATATATAATTAACGCAACAATTGCTAAACCTTTTATCTACCACACCGTGCGTATACGTCGTTAATTAATTAACTTAACACTAACCAATAACAATAACAATAATAAAATTAAAGAACGGCCACTTAAAGTATTAAAATTTAATTTTTTATATAACAGACGCAACAAACGCTAAACCTCCCATCCACCACACCGTGCGTATACGTCAATAATTTATAAACTTAACACTAATCAATAATAATAACAATAATAATCAAGAAACGTCCATTGCTGTCAAATCATAAACAAATGACCCCATAGCTTTACTGCGCAAACGTTACTAAAACTTCTTCACCCCGCTACTCCCGCTCACTGTTCTCTTGTCTCATTGCGATCTATTTATGACAATCTGATCCTCTCGGATGATTGTTTTCTCGCATTAACACGCTATTGCTACAGTACTGGCGTGTTTTTTTATAGCATAAGACCAACTGGTCGTTATGCCAGAATCTCTTTGATTATGTCAATACATAGTTAGTACTATATTACCAATTACTTAATTAACACATCTCAAAGGTATATTTTAATACTATTGTGTTTACTAATGTAATGTGCCCTGCATGCAATTTCAAAGGCTAACTGGCCAGTGTAAGCTTGCTTGCGCAATACTAAGAGTTGAATTCCCAGTGCACAAAACATGCCCTCAATGCCAAATACGGTTTTAACACACAATTTCAAAGCCAGTCTAATGCCAGTGTATAAATAACAATCTTTTACAGCCTAGTACAATCCCAACTCTGGCAACGTACAACTGTCAAGTATCTCAATGACCCCAATACCAATGTACTTTGTTTTACACATTTTCAAAACTCTCCTCGGCCTATATGTAAATAAACTCAATCAGTTGTGAAGTGCCATAATGATTGGTAATGCATTTATTTGCACTTTTCTTACTTTATTTAACATTATACTATTTGCATAAAACTATTGTTTTGCTTCTTCTAAAAGACCTAACCTGTCCACTACAGAAGCACTCTGAATATGAGTTGTGCTATCGGCATAAAGATATGTTTTTGCCAATAATATATTAAACTCAAGATCAATTATGTACAACATTATAATATATTTGTTTATTCTTCAAAAATGTATTACCAGCAAAAACTATCTGCTCTCTGCCAGTTATGTAATTTTTGACAATATTACACATCTTATGCCATAGTAATTTAGTTCCTGCAACAACTTCTTTGGGTCGACTAAGCTAAATGCTTTGCTTAGATCTAAAAAAACAGTAGACATCACACTCTTGCCCTTTCAACATCAAAATTAAGTTGTTTTAAAGCTTTTATTGTAGATCTAACAATTATATTCAAACTGTGCCTGACATATAAATTTTAGAACATATTTGAAGATATTTTAAAATGTAATACGTTTATAACGTTTGGGACATGTAAGAAATTTGT
This sequence comes from Tachinus rufipes, assembly GCA_963932245.1. Taxonomy (NCBI): domain Eukaryota; kingdom Metazoa; phylum Arthropoda; class Insecta; order Coleoptera; family Staphylinidae; genus Tachinus; species Tachinus rufipes. The sequence goes on from OZ010743.1 coordinate 7,460,173, forward strand.
GAAGTTTATAACATTTATGGCATATAACGTTTATAAACTTTATGACGTTTGTGACGTTTTATTATATTATATTATATTTGTGTCATTAAAAACTAATATGTCGTTTGTGGCGTTTGTGACGGTTTAAATTTATGGTTTTTGAGACTTTATTCGTTTGTCAAATAACTATAACGTTGTGAAATTTGTGACATTTGGAACATTTATGACATTTGGTACATTTAAAACATTTGTGAAGTTTATAACATTTGTAACGTTAATGGCATATCTTGCGTTTAGGATTTTTTGTGTGCTATTTAAGACCTTTATGTCTGCATAGTTTGTGGCGTTAACATTTAAGGCTTTTATAAATTTTATAATTTTTGATGTTTTTGACGTTTGTAAAATCTATAACATTTGTAACATTTATAGGACTTGTGACGTTTATAACTTTTATGCCATTTGTGACGTTTATAACTTTTATGTCATTTGTGACGTTCATGGCATACCCCGCGTTTGTAACGTGTAAACATTTACAACGTTTATACCAATTGCAATGTTTTTAAAGTTAAAACATTTATGACATTTGAAGATATTTTAACATTAAATACGTTTATAATTTTTATGACATTTGTAAAGTTTATAAAATTTGCATTTGCACAGTTTGCGGCGTTTGTGACATTTATCACTTTTATGACGTTTGAAGCTTGTACGTTTATAAAGCTTATAATTTTTATGGTTTTTGATGTTTGTAAAAAGTATTAAATATTTGTCCCGTTTATAACTTTTATGTCATTTACAATGTTTAAAAACATTTGATCGTTTAATACGTTTGTGACCTTTATGACAATATTTGAGATATTTATGTTGTTTGTGACATTTATAACATTTATTAAAACTTTTGTAAAAATTTTGACCTTTAAAACATTTATAACGTTTATAAAGTTTATAACGTTTTTTACATTTTATTTTATCATTAAATTTGTATCATTTAAGATCTGTATGACGCTTGCATAGTATGTGGTGTTTGTGACTATTTTCTCTTATAGTTTTTTTGGCTTTTGACGTTAGTAAAATTTATATTTGTGACAATAATGGAAAACGTGGTATTAGTGGCAATAACATTGAATCATATTGTTGTCAAGTTTTATTAAAACTTAATCTGTTTAAATTTAAAAGTTATACTAAATTTAACTTGCTTATTTAATATAATTTTAGCTAATATGTAGCAACAATATCAAAAAACATTATTGCAAAATTTATCAGAACCTAAAGTATCGTTTTGAATATACAGCTATACATTTGTGACATTTAAAAACATTTACTTTATAAATGTTATGACTTTTATTACATTTCTAAAGTTTACCACGTTTACCACAAACCTAGAGCGGGACTTTTAATGCGTGAGCGCTTAAAGGTTTATGGGATTTGTGATGTTTATGACGTTTGAAAACATTAAAAAATATTTTAACGTACAATACGTTTGTGACATTTGTGATATTTGTGACATTTGTGACATTTATGACATTTGTGACATTTGTGACATTTGTGACATTTATGATATTTATGACATTTATAATATTTACGACATTATGACTTTTATAACGTTTATGACATTTGTGACATTTATGACATTTATGACATTTATGACATTTATGACATTTATGACATTTATGACATTTATGACATTTATGACATTTATGACATTTATGACATTTATGACATTTATGACATTTATGACATTTATGACATTTATGACATTTATGACATTTATGACATTTATGACATTTATGACATTTATGACATTTATGACATTTATGACATTTATGACATTTATGACATTTATGACATTTATGACATTTATGACATTTATGACATTTATGACATTTATGACATTTATGACATTTATGACATTTATGACATTTATGACATTTATGACATTTATGACATTTATGACATTTATGACATTTATGACATTTATGACATTTATGACATTTATGACATTTATGACATTTATGACATTTATGACATTTATGACATTTATGACATTTATGACATTTATGACATTTATGACATTTATGACATTTATGACATTTATGACATTTATGACATTTATGACATTTATGACATTTATGACATTTATGACATTTATGACATTTATGACATTTATGACATTTATGACATTTATGACATTTATGACATTTATGACATTTATGACATTTATGACATTTATGACATTTATGACATTTATGACATTTATGACATTTATGACATTTATGACATTTATGACATTTGTGACATTTATGATGTTTATGACATTTGTGACATTTGTGACATTTATGATGTTTATGACATTTATAATATTTATGACATTATGACTTTTATAACGTTTATGACATTTATGACATTTGTGACATTTATGATATTTATGACATTTATAATATTTATGACGTTTATGACAATTGTGACATTTATAATATTTATGACATTATGACTTTTATAACGTTTATGACATTTATGACATTTGTGACATTTATGATATTTATGACATTTATAATATTTATGACATTATGACTTTTATAACGTTTATGACATTTATGACATTTGTGACATTTACGTTATTTATGACATTTATAATATTTATGACATTATGACTTTTATAACGTTTATGACATCTATGACATTAAGGGATTTGTAAAGTTTATACCGTTTGTAACGTTTTTGAGATTTAAAATTTGTCACGGTTATGACATTTTTGTAGCATTTGCTGTTTTGTAAAATGTATAACTATTAACACGTTTATAACGTTTATAACATTTATGACGTATGAAAATATTTATGACATTTTAACATTTAATACGTTTGTGATTTTTATGATATTTGTGACATTTATATTATTTATACTACAATATTTATAACAAATTGGCGTTTGTGACAGTTGTTACTCTTATGACGTTTGAGATTTATGATGTTTCTAAAATGTATAATTTAAGACATTCATAAAGTTTATCACATTTATTAATTTAATAACTTTTATAACATTTGTGAAGGTATAACATGAATGAAGTTTATGACCTATTTTATTATTACATTTGTGTCATTTAAGACATAGCGTTTGCAACATTTGTTATTTTTATGATGTTTGAAACATTAATAATTTATAATTGTCAATTACTTCTTGTTATGTAAAATTTAGCTTATGGATTTTAATTAATTTTATACTGTTGATAACAATGATATCAAAGCAAATTTTTTCCAAATTTGATCAAAACCCAATGTAAGGTTTTAAAGTTTTACTTTTTTTTGTTGAATACATTTAAATTTATAACACTGGAAAACATTTATGACATTTAAAAATGTTTATGAAGTTTAAAACATTTTGGTAACGTTTATTACTTTTGTAACATTTATGACGATTGTAAAGTTATAATATTTGTAAGGTGTAACGCTTATAAAGTTTATGACAATTGTTACACGTTAATGACATTTAAAAACATTTTAACAATTAATACGTTTGTAACTTATTTAGCATTTATGACATTTGTAACGTTTATGACGATTGTGACTTATATCGTTTATGATATTTATGATATTTGCCTCATATATTAACATTTAATATATTTGCAACTTATTTAGCATTTATGACGTTTGTAACAATTGTGACGTTTAAAAACATTCATAGCGTTTATGACATTTGTTTCATCAACAACATTTGTAAAATTATAACATTTAAAACGTTTGTGGCGTATCTTGCATTTGTGATCCATGAGATGTCTTATTTATGTCAATTGTGACGTTTATGACATTTGTCTTTATATTTTAACGTTTAATACATTTATGATTTACATTAATACTTTTTATGACATTTGTGATTATGAAGTATACAAAGTTTTTGACGTGTTTGGCGCTATGACGTTTATAATATTAAAACGATTATTACGCTTATGACGTTTGTGACAATTATGACAGTTATGACATTTAAAAACATTTTTGACATTTAAAGACATTTATGACATTTAAAGACGTTTATGACGTTTCTGAAACTTATGGCTTATAAAAAAATAATATTTTGTTTGTGACTTATGTGACGTTTGTAACATTTATGACGTTATGACATTTGTAGTATTGTATTATTATAACATTTATGACAGTTTAAAAAACGAACGATATTTGTGGCTTTTGCCGTTAATAACATTTTTAATAACAAGTTTTATGCTAACCAACATTGGTGACGTTAAACTTTATAGAAGTGCCGTATCAGCTTTTTGTGCCATTTTGACTCCATGTTTCCAGCCCGATGGCATGTCGGCAACGTAAAGATTAAATAGCATAGGTGATAGAAGAGAGCCTTGAGGTGCCGTAATCTGTTGTAAGGTAGAGACATGGTTCTCAACGTTTTTATTAATTTGACGTTGTAAGCATTAACTTTTTTGTTAAATTGACGTTTTTTATATTGACGTTTTGGCACTGACGTTTTTTGTTACTGACGTTTTGTCATTGTTGCTATGTCATTTAGACGTTTTTGTCAATTTAACGTTTTTGTTTTGACGTTTTATCATTTTGTGTTTGTTAAAATTTTGCTATTTTGACTTTTTTGTACTGGAATTTTTTATTATTGATATTTGTCATTTTGTGACATTTGTTTCTATTTTAAAATTAAAATGACATTTTGACGTTTGTTTTAATTTTAACGTTTATTCAGTTTTAACGTTTGTTTAATTTTTAACACGTATTGTAGTTTTGACTCATGTTCCAGTTTTGATGTTTGTTTTAGTTTTGACGTTTGTTGTCATTAAACCATTTGTGTTATTATAACGTTTGTTTAAATTATAACGTATTTTGTTTTGATTCTGAGAATTTTGATTTTAGTTCCCGCCCACCCACCCAGGTGTTTCTGATTCAATTTCTTGATTCCGAGACAGTAGTTTTGACTTTAGTTCCCGCCCGCCCACCCAAGTGTTTGTGATCCAATTCCTACATCACAAACACCTGGGTGGGTGGGTGGGGCATTTAATTCATTGATTCCACGACAGTAGTTTAGACTTTAATTCTTGCACATCTATCCAAGTGTTTGTAATACAATTTCTTGATCACAAACACTTGGGTGGATGGGTGGGGCATTAAATTCATTAATTTTAAGACAGTAGTTTAGACTTTATTCCCGTCCACCCATCCAAGTGTTTGTAATTCAATTTCTTGATCACTAACACTTGCGTGGGTGAGTAAAACATTAAGTTCATTGATTCCAAAACAGTAGTTTTGACTTTAGTTTCCGCCTACCCACCCAAGAGTTTGTAATCCAGTTTCTTGATCACAAACACTTGGGCGAGTGGGTGAAGCATTAAGTTTATTGATTACAAAACACTAGTTTTGACTTTAGTTCTTGCCCACCTACCCAAGTGTTTGTGATCTAATGTTTTGATTACAAACACTTGGGTGGGTGGGTGGATGGGTGGGCCACTAAGTTTATTGATTCTAAGACAGTAATTTCAACTTTAATTCCCGTCTACCCACCCAAGAGTTTGTAATCAAGTTTCTTAATCACAAACACTTGGGTGGGTTGATGAGGCTTTAAATTTATTGATTCCGAGACAGTAGTTTTGACTTTAGTTCCCGCCCGCCCACCCAAGTGTGATCCAATTTCTTGATCACTAAACACTTGGGTGGGTTGGTGAGGTACAAAGTTTATTGATTCCAAGACAGTAGTTTCCACTTTAATTAACAATTTATAATTTTTGTAGTTTTTGTCTTTTGTAACATGTATAATATTGACGTGACGTTTATGACGTTTATAATATTAAAACGTTTATTACGTTTATAAATTTTGCAAAGTTTGTGCAGTTTATGACATTTGTGACATATGAAAACTTTTATGACATTTAAAAACATTTATAACATTTATTAGTGAAGTTTTAATAAACAAAAATTTACAATTTTTGAGAATTGTGTTTGTAAAATGTATAATGTATAATGTATATAATATTAAACATTTAAATAGTTTGTGATATTTTATAATTTATGAAGCATTTGCCGTTTGTAAATTTTGTTACGTTTATAGCGTTTTTGACGCTATGACGTTAATAATGACATTTAAAACGGTTCTAGGATTTGTAACGCCTGTGACTTCTCGACAGTTAAAACATTTTTGACAGACAACTGATGCTTATAATGTTAATACCATTTGTGACGTTTGTGTAGTATTTAGAATTTACTCATTTAAATCGTTTAAGCGTTTGTAAAATTTAAAAACATTTATAACTTTTGACAGTTAAAACATTTATGACAACTAATGTTTATAATGTTTTTAAAATTTGTGACATTTAAGACGTTTGTAAGATTTGTAACTATTGTAATTTTCTGACAGTTAAAACATTTATGACAACTGACGTTTATAATGTTTATAGCATTTAAATTTTAATAATGTTGCGTGGTTTGTAGCGTTTAAGACATTTGTAAGATTTATGACGTTTTGACAGTTCAAACGTTTTTGACAATTGACGCTTATTAACTTAAAACATTTGTGACGTTTGTGTTATTTTGTGAGATTTTTGTTAAAATATTTGTAACTAACGTTTATAATGATTATGACGTTTATAGCATTTGTAACGTTTATAAAGCTTTTGTTGTTTTTTTAGCGTTTATGATGCGTGGACGTTTATGATATTTAAACATTGCTATAGCGTTTTTTGCGTTTATGGTGAGTAGACTTTTATGACGTTTATGTCATTTATAACAATTAAGGAACAATAACAATTGTAACGTTTACAGCGTTTCCCGCGTATGTAATGCGTATACGCTTATAACGTTTATAACTTTTGTAGCATTTATAACATTTAAAGATATTTTAACGTTTATTTTGTTTGTAATTTTTATAAACTTATAACATTTGAAAACATTTGACGTTTATTACACTTTATAGCACTATATGATATTTATGAAGTTATGATATTTATAACATTATAACAACGTTTATGGCGTATCCACATTGAAGTGCGTGTGACACTTTTAACGTTTGTGACGTTTGTCACATTTTATTTTGTTATTACATTTGTGTCATTTAATACCTTTATGACGTTTGCACATTTTGTAGCATTTGTGACATTTTTATTGACGTTTAACATTTTATCATTTTTGTAGTTTTTGCCGTTCGTGAAATTTATAACATGTCTCATATTTATGACGTGTATAATGTTTTGAACGTTATGACGTTTATAATATTTATAACATTTATTATGTGAATGACGTTTGTTTGATTTGTTGCTTTTATGACGTTGTAAAATTTGTGACATTTATCACTTTTGACAGTTTAAACATTTATGAAAATTGCTATTTATAATGTTTACGACGTTTATAGTATTTTTATTTATTGGTTTAGTTTTGATAAACGTGTTTTTGACTCTTTTCAACATTTTGATAGTTGATAGTTTGACATTTACGTTTTTTGACAGCTGTTTATTATTATTTTGAAAAAGTAAACTATATAATTTGTTTCAAATATAAATAACAAAGTAGACTAAAACCACATACAACAACAAGCCATAGCATTTAATGATTATTATTAAATGTATAAAAATAATTTGCTATGTCACTTTTCACACAAACAAAACGGGATTTTCTTTTAAGATTAAAATTTCCGCGACACTCCTTTCATCTCCTACAATCCGTACACGTTTATCGCATAACATTTTGTTCATTTTAGCATATCTGTCTCTGTTAGAGACGTGTCGGATTTTATCGCCGTATTCTAACGTTTGTTGTCTCCGTTGCTTTTTTGCCCGTTTCCTTCAGATTAATAAGAAAATATGCCACGGAATTCTGTCGGTTCGCTCATATGGTAATGCCCGCTTTTTATTGTGCCACACTCGTGCTTTACAGGAAGTCTGCTTGAGTTGCAATTGGTAACGTCGTCATGTTAATTAATAATCGTTGATTGAAGTGATCTAATTTGATTATAGATTTTTAATTAATTTTATTATAAAAATATATGTTGAATCATCGGATGTTAGTTATGTTTATTAATTAATTTTAATATGCTTTTTTGTTGAATATTAATCAGGAATTATAAGTAATAGATTTTTTAATCAAATTTTGTTGTAAATTTACAAATAACTTACAACAATTCTCAATTATTACATAATATTTTACAGCTTTTTTTATAAATGCTTATAAGTTAGATCAAAATTAAAAAATAATTTGGTTTACTAATTGCAAAAACAAACATGTTTGTAGTTATACTGCGCCAAGCTAAGTTATAATAAATACATACAGAATTGGTTAGCTTAATATAAACAGCTTAATTTAAACAAAAAAAAAAACAATACAAGTTTATAATCTTAAAATTTTGAATGATTTATATTGTTGTAAACTAAATATCTAGATTTGTTGATGCAGTTTAATAACTTAAATAATGTTTGTAATGCATTTTGCAGAAATTCAATTGCAACAACCAACACCAATTTATAAAATGCACAATTTTTGATTGTCTAATAAAATCTGTGCTGCAATTATGAAATCCACTCAATAAATAATCTATAAATGTCAAAATATTACACAACTTTAATCGTTAATACTTAATAAAACATATAAACTTTGCAACGCAAAATTTTGATTTATTAATAACGTAATATTTCCTTTAAGCTATAAAAACTAATTTTTAATTAATTCTATAATAATTAAACCAATAAGTAAAAATTACAATCATCTCTGCTAGCATTTAAATATAAAACTAACTTTATTTATTAATTTCTATTAAGTTTAAACATATAATGCTATCCTACAAACTGATTCACAGTAGGAGCTTGAAATATTTCGTTACGTTTAAATCCTTATGCATAATTTAACGCATTACAATTTTACTACTTCATAATTCCATAATAATCCTCCATAAAAATCAATCCACATAAAAAATAATCCAAGTTCATTCTTTTTCCCCCACTATTAAAACAATAAAGAAGATAAAACTTTTGAAATCCCATCACATAAAAAATGTAATTTAAAACGTTCCGAACATCTCACCAGAATTTATATCGGTTATAAAAGCGACACTACCAACCACTTTAATAGATCTTTATAATATAATAATAATAATATTCTTCTGTTTCAGATTATACAAAAATGAAGTTTTCGGAGAAGTTCCGTAGAAAATTCGATTGTAACGTAACAGTCTTCAGCCTCTTCCTCTTTTTAGGAATAGTTGAAGCAGCACGTCGTTCAACACCGAGCGGTTCCTGGCTGTAAGTACTATTTAAATATTAATACTTTATTATAACAAAATGAAAGTTAAGCGGATTTATAATGTACTTTCGAATAAAATATCATTCGTGCAATAATTTTTATTTTATGTAATGTAATAAATCTCTTAGCTGTATTTACCATTTCCCAGATAATTGATCATTATTCCTCCGCGACCTGATTTTAAAATGCTTATAATATGGATTGCCTTTCTTTAATAAATATTACTTTATTGGTTTTTATGGTTTATGATGTATGAGAAGGTAACCTTTTATTTATTTGTGCACGAGCTGACTTTACGCTCTTTGAACATCGGTAACACCTTTTAATAAGCGCTTTCGTATCGTGTTTATTTTTATATTCAAATTAATGCAAGATGTAATGTTTGTTTGTATGAAATTGTTTCTAAGTTTTGATAGTGACAAAACACAATTCGATTCGAGTTTGTATGCATGAGATGGTCATGAATAGATAAAGTGATATTTACATTAAATATACGAGACAAAGACATTAACACTTTTAAGAATATGAAGCTGTTATTTGCTCTCGTGTTTGTTACGTGACAGATAATGTTATTAAAATATTTACATTTTTACTGTGTAATTGTATGATGTAGACATTTTGATTTTGACATGTATTGGTGTCAGTATAAAGCTTCTAACATTATGTTTCAATTTATTCAAACTTAATTTGAATTATTATGCTCCACATAGATTTAATATATCTTATGAAATAATAAATTAGTTTGATAATTAAAGAAACATTATTATTAAAGTACTATCTTCTAACAACATAAGTATTTGCAAAAATTTATTTAATTAACTGAAAAAATATTTACATCTTTAATTCATAAAATTTAAAACAAAACACAACAAATACTAGTTTAGAGTTTGGGATGTATGGGTCACTCCAGATTATAATTACTAGCAAGTAATTTAAACTGGAGTTCCCATCCACCCAATCACCCAAGTTTATGGTAACAAAAAATTCAAAATTTTTCTTTGAAGTGTTAGAAGTTTCTTAGTCACTAGCACTTGGACGGGTAGGAGGTTACTCCAGATCATAATTACCATTAAGTAATTTAAACTAGAGTAACATACCTACCCGCAAGAGTTTGTTAACAAAAAATTTGAAGTGTTATAAATTTTTATGTTAGAGAAAAAGATAAATAATCCAATCTTTAATAAAGAACACTTGAGTAGGTGAGCAAGAGCTTAAAGTAAAGTGCTCACCCATGTCTTCAGGTTTGTTATCAAAAAATCATAAAAATTGCGGGTAGGTAGGTCACTCTTAATTATGATTACCATTAAGTAGTTTTGAATCCAATGCAAACCCACCCGTCCAAGATTTGGTTAGTAAAAAATTTAAAGTTTTCAAACTTTGCAAGCGTTAAAAGTTTTTCAGTCTTAGAAGATCGTAATATCCAAACTTTTGGTTACCAACACTTTGGCGGGTGAGTAGATAACGCCAGATTATGATTACCATTAAGTAGTCTGAACTGGAGTGCACATTGAGTGCATTAAAATTTAAAAAAAAATCCCTTTTTGTAAGCGCAAGAAATTTCTTTGTTCAATATGAAAGAAGTGATATTCAATCTTTTGATGACCAGCACTTGAGTTAATTACTAGCAAGTAGTTAAAACTTCAGTGTAGAAAAAAAATTTAAGTTTGTCCTCTCTCCATCAAAAAAACTTCTAACGTTTGCAAAGAAGAAATTTTTTAATTTCTTAACAACAAACTCTTGAGCGGATAAGTGGGTCACTTCAGATCATAATTACTATCAAATAGTTTAAAATGGAATGCTCGCCCACCAGTTCAAAAGTTTGTTATCAAGAAATTAAAAGTTACAAGGGTTAGAAGTCATTTTGTTAAACAAAAAAAAGTGATTTCTAATATTTTAATTGATAACACTTAGGCGAGTAACTGAATCATTCAATATTTTAATTACCAATAAGTAATTTAAACTGGAATGACTACCCATCCGCTCAAGAGTTTTTTAACAAAAAACTAAAAATTACTCTTCTTTGCAATGTTACCGGCATCCTTTTTCTAGAACGATAAAGGTTGCCTGACAAGTCCAAGGAGATGATTCCCAGACAATGGTGGTACGTGTTTGAACTTTTGTTTTTTTATATTAAACCGAAGTTCCTCTCACACGCGTCACACAGACGCTCGCCACACAGGCCTTCCTACGCACGCACACACACACACGCACACAGCGTGCACTACGTCGCTCACGCAGAGCTGGTGATTGTGGATCGAAGTAAACCCGCACAAGGCAAGGATCAGTGGCATGAAACCCGGGCGGGGGGTGCAAGCACCGGGTGTAAAAGCCTTCCCTGGAAATAGCCAGAGATGGACTGCAAGGCAACGGGCGGTCTCGGATGGAGCCAGAGGAATGCTTGTTGGTTACAGTAGGTGACGTTGTCGGAAGCTGCAGCGGTGGTGATCAGGATTATCTGAAGGGCACCCAGCGGATTGCCAATTGGTGTGGTGGTTCAAATGATGTCCGTCTCGATGTGGCTGCTTTGGGCTCTGGATCTTGTCTGAGGAGCAGACGAGAAAAGTTAGGTATTTATAAGCGCGTAGTTTTGCGCGCAGCGCTCTGATTGGTGGACGGAGTTCCCACCTCCGTACGACAACAATCCCCTCCAACTTTCTAGGCTGAGCTTCCGATTTACCCTGGCAAAGATGTTGTCCAGGTCCTGACTTCTTGGTTGTTGACACTATTGCAAAAGGACGGGAGTAGTCTGTAACATAAAAGAAGTGTCCATTTGTGGTTCACTATTAGTCTGGTGTCACGGAGCATTAACACGTCAATTACTCGCGGCACGGGCTTGTCCAAAATTCTACTTTCCGGGTACCGGCGGTGGATCCGCGGTTTCCGGCACTGGGGAGGCACCCAAGTCACTTTGGCTACTTCTCGCGCACTAGATCGTAGAACACTACGCGGTAGGTCTACAATAGACTGCGTACGTTGCGTTAGGGGCTACGCCGCGCTCAACTGCAGGTGTGTCCGGGATGGTCTCCATGGTTTCCATTGAGAAATCGGTTTTGAAATTAGACGGTGTGCTTGTCTGTAACCTTGTTGATGTCTCTGGGTTGCCTATATATATTCCTATCTTCTCTTCCTCGGAATCAACCGTGAAGCGGTTTTATCCGACTCTCCTGGTTCTGTTACGTTTGGTGTTGTGAACTGGTGGTTGTTTGTGAATCGACGTGAACTTGCACAAAGCAAAGATTAGTGGTCGTTCTGAAACCCGGGCAGGGGGTGCAAGCATCGGGTGTAAAAGCCTTCCCTGAAGGTAGCCGGAGGTGGATAGCAAATCAACGGGCGGCCTCAGACGGAGCCAGAAAAGTGCTCGTTAGTTACAGTAGGTGAAGTTGTCGGAAGCTACAACAGCAAGCGGTAGAAGACTATGTCGGATGATGCCGCTTTATAGGCGGAGCATCTACAACCAATGTGAGCAGAGGCAGAGGGTGTAAAAGTAAAAATTTATTTTTAGGGCACAAGCCTTTGGTTTTCCAGGAGTCCGCCTCGTCTCTCTACTTCTCTTTTGCCCAGAGGTTGTCTTTTGTTGTGTAGAACGTGATCCTGCGCCGAAGCTAACAAGATCAATAGCCTTACTGAATATCCTCTGGACCCACTTACGAGCTACACAAGATCCGATTAATGATAACTAATCAATCACTCACTCCTAACATTTACGTCGCAGCTTCAATGTTCATCAAGCATCGAAAGCCTCAGGAACAACCTGGTCACACCAAAGTCACTATGCAATTCCACCGACGTTTGCCCTAGGAGTTCCCCATATAACTCCTGAGCTGCGCCACTTTATACTATCGACGGACTTGGGGCATTGCACCTTTGCTCCAGGTCCAGGAGACAACTCTCGTAAGTACGCCTGCGGGAGCAACAAGTTGCTTCTACAGCAACCCCACCAGCATCACTCCGGCAACTACTGGGGTGTGCATTCTCTGGATTGCGGGTTTGTCCCTAACTCAGTTCTACTAACCTTTGCACATCATGGGTCTACTCCATGCACGTGCTAGGCGTCCTTGACCCCTAGGGGACGCCTCCACCAAGATGCGCTTGAGCAACAGGTGGACGCCGAGTGAAAGCATTGCAACAACCATCTGGTTGGCACCACAGAGTCGTACTCGACCACCAGAGACGACAAACCTCTCCACCAGGTAAATAACAACGGTTATTCACCTTCAGTCAACACAAAAACAATAAAATTGTACAACCTAACTTTTTTCAACACCACCGACTTCTACCCGTATCATCATGGAGGAATGCAGCCGGTCACACGAAGGAGAAAACAATAAATCCAATCTTTTGATAACCAACTCTTGGTGTCTGGTGAATCACTTCAGATTATGATTATCATTGAGTAGTTTAAACTGAAGTGCTCACCTATCTACCCAAAAGTTAGTTATCAAAAATCTGGAAGTTTGCTTCTTTCAAGCGTTAGAATTCTCTTGGTCTAAAAAGATAAAAAAGATATGTAATATTTTAATGACTAACATTTGAGCGGATAGTTAGATTACTTCAGATCATGATTAAAAGTAGTTTGAACTGAAGTGATCATTCGTTATTTAACACTAACTAAGTTCAGATGTTCTGGACGTGTAGTTTGGATTGTAGTTGCCCACCCACCCGCCCGAGTGTTTGTGATCAAATTTCTTACTTAAAAGGTTGGGCGGGAACTTAATTTAAAAGTTTTGAGCGTGTGGTTTAGATTGGATTTGCCCACCCACCCGCCCAAGTGTTTGTGATCAAAATTCTTTACCACAAACACTTGGGTGAGTGGGCGGGAACTAAGTTTATTGTTGTGGGCGTGTGATTTGGGTTAGACTGACCTCAAACCTCGAAATGACTTCAAATTTCAAAATGGCCTCAAACTTAACATATCCTAACCTTACCTAACCTAAAATTGACCTCAAAACTCAAAATGGTCTCAAACTTTAAATTGACCTTTAACTTAACTTGACCTAATCCTATCATAACCTCACTTAAAATTGACCTCAAACCTTAAAATAACCTCAAACCCCAAATGATCTTAAACCTAACATTGACCTTAAAACGACTTTAAACTTCAAATTGACATCAAACCTCAATTTGCCTTAAACCTAACCTAACTTAAAATTGACCTCAAACTTCCAAAAAAAACCTAAACTATCCCTAAATTGACCTCAAATCTTAAGATGACCTCAAACGTCAAAGTGACCCTAAACCTTAAAATAACCTCAAACCTATCTTAACCTAATTTAAAATTTACCTCAAACTTCAAAATGACCTCAAACCTTAAAATGACCTCAAACCTCAAAATGACTTCAAACCTAACCTAAAATTGATTACAAACATTTGGGTGGGTTTGCGGGAACTAAGTTTAAATGTTGTGGACGTGTAGTTTGGATTAGAGTTGCCCACCCACCCGCCCAAGTGTTTGTGATCAAACTTCTTTACCACAAACACTTGGGTGGGTAGGAAGGAACTAAGTTTAATGTTTGTGGGTCAGTAGTTTGGATTGGAGTGCCCCATCCACCCACCCGAGTGTTTGTGATCAAAACATTGGATCACGAACACTACTGACCCACCCGAGTGTTTGTGATCAAAACATTGGATCACGAACACTTGGGTGAGTGGGCGGGAACTAAGTTCAAACTATGTACGCGTCTAGTTTGGATTTGTGCTCCCCGCCCACCCGCCCAAGTGTTGGTGATCAAATTTATTGAACACCAACTCTTGAGTGGGTGGACGGGAAATAAGTTTAACTGTTGTAGGCATGTGGTTTGGATTAGTGTTGCCCACCCGCCCGCTCAAATGTTTGTGTTCAAATTTCTTTAACACAAACATTTGTGTGGGTGGGCGGAAATTAAATTCAAATGTTTTGGACTAAGTTCAAATGTTTTGAAAGTGCAGTTTGGATTAGTGTTGCCCAGCCACCCGCCCAAGTGTTTGTGATCCAATTTCTTGAACTCAAACTCTTGGGTGGGTGAGCGGGAACTAAGTTCAAATGTTATAGTCGTGTAGTTTGGATTAGAGTTGCCCACCCACTCGCCCGAGTATATGTGATCAAATTTTATACTTAAATGGGTGGGCGAGAACTTAATTTAAAAGTTTTGAGCGTGTGGTTTAGATTGAAGTTGCCCACCCACCCGCCCGAGTGCTGGTGATCAAAATTCTTAAACACAAGCACTTGGGTGGGTGGGCGGGATTTAAGTTTATTGTTGTGGGCGTGTGATTTGGGTTAGAATGACCTCAAACCTCGAAATGACCTCAAACTTCACATATCCTAACCTTACTTAACCTAAAATTGACTTCAAACCTCAAAATGATCTCAAACTTAAAATTGACCTTAAACTTAACTTGACCTAATCCTATCCTAACCTAACTTAAAATTGACCTTAAACCTTAAAATGACCTCAAACCCCAAAATGATCTTAAATCTAACCTAACTTAAACTAACCTAACATTGACCCTAAACCTTAAAATGACTTTAAACCTCAAAATGACTTTAAACCAAACTTGGCCCTAAAAGTATTCTCAAACCTCAAAACCACCTCAAACTTCAAATTGACATCAAACCTCAATTTGCCTTAAACATAACCTAACTTAAAATTGACCTCAAACAAATCTCAAACTCTAAATTGATCTCAAATCTTAACATGACCTCAAACGTCAAAATGACATTAAACGTAACCGAATCTTAAAACGACATCAAACCTTAATTTGACCTCAAACCTATCTTAACCTAATTTAAAATTTACCTCAAACTTCAAAATGACCTTAAACCAAATCTAACCTAAAATTGACCTCACCATAAAATGAACTTTAACCTCAAAATAACTTCAAACCTAACCAAACCTGATCCTAACCTAAAATTGACCTCCAACCTTAAAATGACCTCAAACCTCATAATGACTTCAAACCTATCCTAAAATTGATCACAAATCTTAAAATGCCAAAGTGTTGGCGATCAAAAAATTGGATCACAAACATTTGGGCGGATGGGCGGGAATTGAGTTTAAATATTGTGGACGTGTAGTTAAGATTAGAATTGCCCACCCACCCGCCCAAGTGTTTGTGATCAAATTTCTTGAACACAAACACTTGGGTGGGTGGGCGGGAACTAAATTCAGATGTTTGGGACGTTGTAGTTTAAATTAGTGCTGCCCACCCACCCGCCCAAGTGTTTGTGATTAAAATTCTTAAACACCAACACTTGGGTGGGTAGGCGGGAACTAAGTTCAGATGTTTTGGACGTGTAGTTTGGATTAGTGTTGCCCACCCACCCGCCCAGTGTTTGTGATCAATAGTAAAAAAAAATATGGACGTGTGGTTTACATTGATGTTTCCCGCCCACCCGCCAAAATGTTTTTAATAGCAAAAACTAACCTAACCTCAATTCATACATTTCATACAATAACAATCACCCGTTGGCTCAAGTTTTAGTTATCAAAAAAATGGAAATATCTTCTCTCTACAAGTGTTAAAAGTCTTTTAGTCAAAGGAAGAAAAACACTTAAGCAAGTCGGAGGGTGGATGGATCATTTTAGATTATGACTACCATCAAATAGTTTAAACTTTAGTTAGGAGTTTGTTATCAAAAAAAAATACATTTTTGTTAGAAGAAGGAATAATGAATCTAATCTCTTAATGACCAACACTTGGGTAGCTGAATAAATCAATTTAGATTATAATTATAATCAAGTAGTTTAAAGTCCTCACCCATTTGCCAAAAAGTTTGTTATAAAAAAATTAAAAGTTTCTTCTCTTTGCAATTCAGAAGAGAAAAATGATAAATTTTTTTTTTTAATGACCAACACTTTGGTGGGTGGGTGGGTCACTTCAATTTATAATTAACAACCAATAGTTAAGCTTTGTACTACAATTTTTAGAAGTACTGACTATAAAATCTGCAAAAAAAAAATTAAGTCTTAAAAAAAATACATTTTTTGATAACCTAAGCAGTCAACAGTTTAAATAATACAAAAAATATAAATCAATCTACTCTAAAGAAGAGTACTGACTTCAAAAAGACAAAAAAACATCTTAAGTTTTTAAAAAGGTAATTTTGTTGATAGCAGAGGCAGTCAAAAGTAGAAGTTTCTAAAAAAAAGTTTGATCATCATTTTTTGAGTGTACTGACTACTAAATCTCTAAATAAATTTTAAATTTACTATAAATCAACATTTTTTTATAGCCTTGGCAGTCAACAAATAAAGTTTTTTTTTAGAAATAAGGTGTGGACTACGGTTTTTAAGAGTGCTGATTGTTAAATCACTAAATAAGTTTTAAGTTTCCTAAAAATTGACGTTTATTGATAGCCTAGGTAGTCAACAATTAAAGCAATACTAAAAATATTATTGAGTCTATACTGAGAAAAAGTACTGACTAAAAAATGCGTAAAAACATCTTTAATTTTTTTTTAAATAAAATTTGTTGATAGCCTGGGCAATCAACAATTAAAGCAATACTAAAAGTATAATTTAGTTTACAATGAATACTGACTACAAAAGGCGTATTTTCTTTAAGAAAAAAGCCTCCAATTGTGTTACATGTTGTCATTTACTGTCTACTTTGACTTTGACAGATATTAAAAACAAAAACAAACGCAAGTAGAAACTTAGATTCATTTGTTTGGCAACCTCCAAGCATCATTCAACACTTACAATTTTAAACATCTTCAGGTTGCTTTTAGAATTGACCTTCTTAGACTAATTCTAATGACAAAAACAAAACAGCAAATTAATTATTATACAATAATTATATTAATATAGAATCAACAACAGACTAAATCTATTTTTTTTTCTCTTAAAAACAAAAACTGAAAAGTACTACTACCAAAACCCAAAAATACAAAAACGCTTGCTGATAGAGATTACCCAATATCATCTAAGATATCTAAGCAATAACTTAATACTTAGAACTTGATATACATATTTGCAAATCTTGTTTAAAGTCGCAAAAAAAACAAAAACGCAAATAAACTAAAATCTGCACATGATAAATGTCAAATTAGCAAACAAATATGTGACCAGTGACAGTTTGCCGCCAGAAAATACTCAAACCAAGTATTAAAAATATATTGATCATAACTCAGATATAACTCTTGACAGCAAAAATAATCAATATAGAATATATAAAGAAGAGACGCAATGTCCTCAAATGAGACAGTTGTAAAAGCAATAATTTCGAATAAAGCCTGGTGGTGAACAATGTTGACGAAGTAAGTTAAAAATCAATTATTAAGTTTAAATAAATAAAGCCATACTGATGAGAGGTAAACCTCGAAACGCGTCTATGGATGATTTTAGTTTAGAATATTTTTTCATAAATTTAATTTTTTAATGTTAAAAATAATCAAAGTAAATAAACACACAAAAACAAAGAATATCCCAAAAACATAAGAAAAAAATCCACAACTGGCAATACAAAGATCACGAAATCTTTGGTATTGGTTCAAAACGTCTTAAAATACTTTTAAAAAATGTAACCGCTAAACAACTTGTAAACAACAGAGCTAAATCGGTTAGGCTATGTGCATTCTCAAATAAGTGAAGACAATTTCTAGCCAAACCAAAAGATAAAGATGCTAACATAAAATCAGTTTTGAACAAACTAACCTTGCTTCAAACTAAAACAAATAATTCTAAGATAAGAAAAATAACAAAACAAATAAGATAAAAAACCTGATATCTAAAAAAAGGAAAAAATAAACAAAGCAGAAATAAACAAAGCAAAAAAAAATTATGACACATTAAGGGTCAGAGTCACAACGTGAACTTCAAGAAAAAAGTTTTTTAAAACTTGGCCAACAACACCCAACAACCACTTTGGTTTTGTTTGCAAAATGACACAACTCCGGAAAAACGCAACCGCCTAACAAGTCTAGCAAGCCGTCACGAAGCAACAGAGCCAAGTTAAACAAACTTTATACATTTTCAAAAACTAAAAAAAAATATTTTTGACAAAAAACCAGTTTTGACCAAAATAATTTTGATCCAGAAATAGATTTTTAGAAACTTCCAAACAACATTTAAGATAAGTAAAATCGTAATACAAATAACATAAAAAAAAATTGGATTGTTTCAATTCAAGACTTGATTAAGAAATCAAATGCAATACCAAAAAAAGCAGAACATTTTCAAGCCAAATCAGAATAGTCCAATAGCACTCAAATGTGAAGCAAAACTAAACAAACGCTAAGTTAAGATAATGAAACACAATAGATCTAAGTCGCAACGTTTACCCCAAAAGAACTGAAAAGTTTGGCAAACAACCAGTAACAACAACTACAGAGATCACACAACCACTTTAGTTTTGTTTGCAAAACAACTCAAAACACTCCGAATAAACGTAATTGCTAAAAAACTTGCTGAATTAGCAAACATAACCAAGCTATAAACACTTTAAAAAAGTAAAAAGAAACAAATTTTTTGCCAACACAAAGCAGAATTTGGAAAAATTTGGCTCAGAAGTAGATAGTAAGGTAAAAAAGGCAAGTTTCTAGATTGTTCCACACAACACCAAATTTAGAAACTAAACTGGACACTAGAAATCAAATTGGTGATTCTTGATTTATTTCAAACAAATTACACAAAATGACAAAAAAATTCCAATCAAGAAAATTGCCAAAAAATCTAAATGTATTGACATTAAAAACTCTATTTAGGTTACTTACTTGAACCCGATATCTATCTGAGAGTAAAAACCTTTCTTCCAGATGCTAGCAAAGTAAAGCCTAACAAAGTATGACGAAATCTCAACTTTAACTCAGATTATTTTATTTCAAACGTAAACGTGGACCTTAAAAACAAACATCACAAATTATCAATATTTTTGAAAGTAATAACAACAAATACAAAAAAAAATTAACACAGATTTTTACACCTGAAAAAATTGACGGCATATTTGAAGCAACTACGCTTTGTAAACAAATAGTACTTAAATAATAAGATTGTTACTTCATTTGTCTCATTATTTATATTATCAATTGTATTTGTAAACACTAAATTGTTTATTCAATTTTGTCCTTCACTATCATGCAATGCCGTAGTCATACAAAGCTCACTGACGAGGTTTGTAGAGCCAAAACAACTGTTCTTGCTTGACGCTTGGTCGCTGTAATTTTTTAATTAAGTTTGAATAAATTATTTAATTATTATTATAAATAGTATTTATTACATTATATGCAACCTGAACTTAAACTGAAAGATAAGACCAGTTTCAGTCCGTCCTGACTACAATTTTAAATTTATATAATAACAGTAGAAAATTATAAATTTCTATATTTTACATGCTTAATAATAAATTATTATTATTATTACCTGATTTTACTTTTACTTAACAAGATGTGTGTTGCGTTGACTTAAAAATGTGAATAATTTCCTGAACAAGAAAGGGTTATGTAAATTATATCATTGCACATTTCCACATACAAATTAACCCAAGAATAAGATTTGTATCAGTGCTACCTTTTGTTGTGTGTTCAATAAATATCTCCAGCTAATCAAGCTTATTTACAATCAAGTCGAACGGCATTTTTCTGCGTAAACATTGCAGATAATTAGTTCAACCGTTCCACTTTTAACTTTACCTTGTAAGTAGAATGTACGCCTCGTCCGAGAGCTTTTACACATTTATTTTATTCCATACTTAATAAAAAAATATATAACCAACAAGGCATTTGCAATTTCTTAAGTTGTAAATAATTTATAAAAAAAGAGACAATTAACGGTGAAAATATAAAGTAAATATATAAAAGAAGCAGCATCCAATAAAAATCAATTAAGTGTATTTTTTTTATTATAGTAAGTAAGTGTGTGAGGTAAATCATTTGCGATCTGGACGCAGACACGCACGATTTCACAACATTTTGAAGCACTTTCGATCACGAACTGCACTGTCATGTCCTGCAGTAAATTAATTGTGCATTTACAAATTGTTGGGATTCGTTAAATTTATTAAGTCAAGCAAGACCAGATTTTTCATGGGATGGGCTTGATTTTGTGCAAGGAGAATCGAGCACATCGCTCTAATTATTTTTTCGGTTTTACAGTTGACCTGTTTGAGAACGTTACATAAACGTTGATAACAGTACAATAATATTTACTAGTAACAGCATCAAATTAAAATTATCAGATTTAAGAAAACTTAATCCATTGATATTTATTTTTTAATGTTTTTACTATATTATTATTTTTTTTATATAAGTCAAAAACTGAAAATGAATATTTCAATTAAAATAATTAATAATTGAGACTAATAGAGCAATTTTATAAATAGAATTGCCCACATACAAAATAAAATACTAACAATAGGCCAACTGTGCAGCCAAACCGAAAAACTCAAATTATTCATCTCTGATTACAATATTAATATTATGCTTTTATCAGAAACTGACTATAAAATAAAAGATAGGAAAATTTAAAACATTTTTGGTATACTAATCCCCAGTAAATCACTGATTGAAAACGACAAAGACAACATCTTCACAATTCTCGGAGACAACTTAAACGCAAACAAATTTATTTATAGAAAAAATAATATTGAGTTACTACCTACAATTAAAACTTCACCAAATATCATCAAAGCAGTGAAAAAGCTATCCAAGTCTATCCATAAAGCTCAAGATAAAGCTACCACCTCACCTCACTAGGATCTTTCCTATTCATTAAACGCCTCATCAAGGGCATAAAAAAATTCAAATACAAAGTTAAAAAAATAAGTCAGATATAATATATTGGAAAAAATATAAAGAAAGCTGCTAAAGTATTACTTAATAACACAGACAAACGAACAAAGACAAATCAACACCCTTCACAGATTCAACAGAAATAACCAAAATAATTAAAACTTTTAAAAGTCCCCGGATACAATAACAAAACCTGTCAAAAGCTGTTGTAGAACTTACAAATGCAACCAATGGTATATTTAAAAGTGGCCACTTCCCCGACCAATGGAAGCACATAACGGTAATTGTTGTTCAAAAGCCTCACAAACGGATAGCGTGGCGCAGTGGTTTAGTCATCCAACTGCTGCACTAAAAATTGTGGGTTTGATTCTTATATACTGTAAAAACCTTTTCACATGTTTATACGCTCTCCCACTCCCCAACCCGTCTTGCCAGCGTAAAATTTTACGGCTAAAACTTTCTCTGACCAAAAGTGATAAACAATCTCTCCAGTGGTTTGGAATCCATTAAAAACTGTAGGTAAAGCAAGTTGCCAGCATTACGAGCAGAGAAGAGGCTACAACGTCAACAGTGGCGTATAAATAATCAAAGAATTTCCCTTAAAATTATTGGCCAAGTTTACTATCAATATTCAGAAAAATAGCCAATAAATCATATTTAAATTTAGCCAAGACCATCAATATAATTTCAGAAGACAACATTTTTCTACTCACCAACTGGTTTGCGTGACAAACCATGGTTTTAACATTAAAAAGTCTTCAAGAACAATCTTTTTTGACATAGAAAAAGCATTTAATAAACTTTGACATAGTCTGAAAATTACCCACATCACCTTGGTAAAACAATCAAAGATTTTTTTGACCAACAAAACTTTTTAAGTAAGAATTGATAGTACTTTTTATCAACCAAATCCATGAAAGCTGAAGTTTCATAAAGAAATAGACACACTAAAATTTTTACAATGCTATTTGGCAAAACTAGCTACTTCAAAACTACCAAAAATAATAGTATTGTAGATGACAAAAACATTAATGATGCGTTCATATTAAGTGACTTTAATAGGTAGCACAAATAGCACAAATAGCTTCTTCGATGAGCATAGGCTGGGTGAACATAATGAGCAAATAGACAGACTTGTTGAATTTTGCCAACTAAACAAACAGTAATGTAGACATTCTTCAAACTACCCAAGCGCAGACTTTATACTTAGACATCACCCACAAGTGCAACATTTAACATCGTTAAAAACCAAATTGACTATATTATTATCAACCATAAATACAAAAATGGTAAACAACAACTAAAACTTATTCTGGGGCAAATATCGCTTCAGACCACAATCCGGTGGTAGCTGTATTGAAAATCAAATTGAAGAAAATTAAAGAAAAAATTCTGGTTGACCGGATAAACGTACTTAGATTAAATAAACACAAAATCAGAGAAGAAGTGAAACTAGGTATAAATGACAAAAAGAAGAACACTAAGAACAAATAATCTCCAACATAGAACTCACCAAAAATTAGGAATGTATAAAGAAATGCTTACTAAACCTAACTAAAAACAAACTAACACCAAAGAAAGAACCAAAACAAAAATAGGTGACGCAAAGACAATTTAAAAACACAAACAAAGCAAAATACCGCGAAACAAATTGTACAATAAGAACAAAAATTAGAACAAGCAAAGAAAAGTGAATGAATGATAAGTGTAGAGTACTTGGACGGTAAATATGATAGCTTTAGTTTACATAAAAAAATCAAAAAAATTACAGGCCTGAGAAGAAACAAATAATTAAGCTTAATTAACGACACAAACAAGAACATAATCTTCAATATAAAACAGAAGCTACAAAGATAGAAACAATATATTGAGCAACTTTACAAATGACCTAACAGAAGTCAAGTACAAGAAAAACGGTTGGGCCGGATAAATTACTTATCAAGTTCTTTAAACTAATCTTTTTGTTGTGCCTTATCCGTTGCGGACGTTGGTAATCATCATGGTAATTCTGATTTTATTAGCAGCTTGTCGGAACAATTCAATGGATGTAAAACCAAACCATTGACGTAGGTTTTTGAGTCACGAGTGTCTTCTTCGGTCTGGCCCTCGTTTACCATCCACTTTGTCTTGTAGTATCAGCTATAGGATTCGGTATTTGCTATTTCTCATAATGTGACCGAAGTATTGAAGCTTCCGCTGTTTAACTGTTATTGATACTTCTTTTAGCTTTTTCATTCTTTTGAGCACTTCCTCGTTGGTTGTGTGCTGTGTGTATGATATTCGTAAGATACGGTGGTAAATCCATATCTCAAAGGCGTCTAATTTCTTCATTGTTGCATCTGTTAGTGTCTATGCCTCCGCCGCATAGAGCAGCACAGAGAATACATAGCACCTCACCATTCGGACTTTGAGATCAAGACTTAAGTCGTTGCCACAGAAAAGGGTTCGCATTTTGTTGAACGCTGCTCGTGCTTTTTCTATTCTGCTGCGTATTTCAACTGCATGGTCCCATTTTTCGTTTATAACTGTTCCTAGATATAAATATTTTTCTACACATTCTATTGGTTCGTTGTTGATACTAAGTACCCCTAGTGCTGAATTGTTTTTACTTATAGACATATACTTGGTTTTATGTTTAGATTAAGGCCATACTTCTTGCTTACTTCATAAATACGGTTCATAACTACCTGCAAACCCTCCAAACTGCTGGCAAGTACAGCGCCATCATCTGCGTATCTTACATCCTTTATCATTTCCCCGTTCATTTTAACCTCCTCATTTAGTCCTTCGAGTGCTTCTCCAAATATTTGTTCCGAGTAAATGTTGAACAGAGTAGGAGAGAGCACACAACCCTGACGTATGCCTCTTTGTATGTTTAGTTCCTCTATTGTACTGCTTTCAATCTTTACAACTGCTGTCTGGTTCCAATACATGTTTGCTATAATTCTGAGTCTTTAGCATTTAGCATTTTTTCGTGCAGCACTTTATCGAAATCTTTTGAAAAATCTATGAAGCAGACATGTATATCGGTGTTTACGTCTCTGCATCTCTGAATAAGAACTTGGAGTACAAAGATAGCTTCTCGCGTTTCAAGAGCATTTCTAAAACTAAATTGGGTCTCTCCTACTTGTTGTTCGCATTTGTTGTAGATTTTGCCATCGATAATTTTAAGGAATATTTTTGTTATATGGTTTATTAGACTTATAAGCTTGTATTCATCGCATGTTTTGGCTGTTCTTTTCTTTGAGATTGGAATGAATTTAGCCATTTTGGTAGGATTTCTCCGGTGTCATAGATTTGATTAAATAAATTGGTTATGCTGTTCAGAAAATCTAAGTCTAACTCGCACATCAGTTTTATTATTTCCGAGTTTACTTTGTCAGGGCCTGTAGTTTTTCCGTTTTTGATACATGATACCGCTTTTGTAACTTCGTCTCGTGTTATACTTGGCTCGCTAGTACTTGTTTTCATGCCATGGTTGATGAGGCGGTTATCTTGAAAAAAAGTTTTAATATAATCTGTCCACATTTTCAGTTTATCTTTTGTGTCTTCTACCAGGGTACCGTCTGCATTAGTGATGTTTCTCATGTTATAATTTTTGTTATAATTTTTGTTATAATTTTTGTTTATACCAATCATTTCTTTTATTCTCTTGTGCATATTAAAGTGGTCGTGTTTTCGTTCTAATTGATTGATTTCTTTAAACTAATCGATAAAGATAAAACAAACAGCTTTGTAGGTCTATGCAACACATTTGTTTAAAACAAGTGTTATTCCAGAAGAAAGAAAAAAGCAACTAAATGCATTGACCGGACTATAAGCTTAATAAACCGCACATTAAAGTTTTTTCTAAACCACAGAATTTACACAAAGTTAGAAGAAGAGATCGGTGGAACACAATTTGTACTATATTGGGTATAAATGTGACTTCAATACCTGGATTATGTTATAAGAAGAAAAAAGTATTTGTTGCTGCAACAAATTATTTAAAAAAAGATCCTGGGCCGGCCTAACGTGAGAGAAAGGCTTTAAAGTCTACAGACATAGTTTTGATGCACTTCCGACAAACATTTAGGAGCAGCGGTTTCAAAAATAAGAATTGCCATAATGATTGTTAACTTTTGGTAAGAGATGGTACCACAAGAGAACACGTTACAGTAAAAAGTAGAAAAAAATATTTTGTGGTGCTCTTTTATTTAGTGCAAAAATATAATAAACCATTGAAACTGACATTGTTCAATGTGAATTGTTCATTGCTAAATTAATTACTTTCAAAAACATAATTTTTTTGATCTTATGTGCTTTAAAACTATTTTTTTATTTAAATTTGATAAGAAACGATAGCAAAATTTTCACATTAAATGAATACATGCAAATCTTGATTATTATTATCAACAACGCAGGAACAATACTATCAACTGCATGAATTATCTACTGTCAAAATGGTTAAGCATAAATGTGTGAAACGTTTCTAAACAAAACCAAGGTTTTAAATCCTACTGATAAGGCAATTGCCATCAGCAAAACAATTTTTGAACAGCAGTACGCTGGTTCTATAATTATAAAAGTTTTACAATTAATGAGTTACAGTAAGCACATAACCTAACCTATCCTTTATTTTTTTTAGAGAGAGAAGTAATGCTTTATGCATCCTCTCTTCAATGCAGAGGTGTGTGGAACTCCTTCCTTAATTCAGTAATTCAGTAGGGACCCTACCCACTAACCCTCCTTTCTTTCATCTCCCCCAGCTTCATGGCATCCGCTTTTCGCATTTCTTCATTTAGCTAGGTTTTTGTTGTTGCTACCTACTTTGTTTTTTTTAGTCTGTTCTAATCTCTTTTTAATTAGTTTTTTCTTGGGCCCTTTTGTTCTCTTCCTTCTTTGACATAACTTTGTTTACCATACTGTTTATTAGGCATCAATTGTCTTCGCTTTCCAGCATTAGTTCAATAAAGTTCTGTATATTCAATTTAATTTTGAGGGCGTTCTTGGTATCCTCTTTCTCCGTGTTCTCCTATTGCACTCCAGCAGCGTGAGCATTGCCGTTTCCGGTTGGCAACAATACGTGCAGTTATCTGTGTTATTTTTTTTTATTTTTACCAAGTAGCTTTTGAAGCATCCATGCCCCGTCAGACATTGTGTCATGTTGAAAGAAATGTTTTTATGTTTCCTTGCAACCCATCTCTTTATATCTGGAAGAAGTTTGTGAGTCCACTTTTCTTTTTTGTCTTGCGTCCACATCTCCTGCCATTTCTCAATAATTCCTCTTCTTGCCAGATCTTTCTTCTGCTTTCCTTTGCCTATTATGTAGCTCCTTTCTTTGGCCAGCAATGTGTAAAGAACCATGCGCGCCAACACCATAGCGCTCATTGTTGAAATTGTCCTATACGCCTTGTAGACTCTTATGGCTACGTTCCGCTGTAGACTATTTAATATGCCTACGTATTTTTTGAACTGCAGTGCCTCCTTCCATATTGGAGCTGCGTATAGAACGACCGACGCGACGACCAATGCAGGAATTCTCCTCTTTCCTTTACTAGTTTTTGACAACAGCCGCCGTTTGCTTTTTTGCTTTTGCTGCCATTAATTTGACATGCTCGCCAAAAGTCAGATTTTTATCTATTGTAATTCCCAGATATTTAATTTTTTTTTGTGGCATTATTGTGTCATTTCCTAGCTTAAAACAGAGTCCCCGGCATTTCTTTCTACCAATCATTATCACTGCTTTGGTTTTTTTCGACGCCAGTTCTAATTTGAGCTCTGTCATCCAGCAGATAATTTTTTGAAAAGTATTGTTTGCAGTTTCTTCAATTTTATCGGCAGTTTTTTCTACTACTACCATTGCCAGGTCATCAGCGTACGCCAGTAGAGTCACTTGTTTAGGTGTGTCTATTCTGAGCAAGTCGTCGTATAGCACATTCCATAGATGGGAGCCCAGCACCGACCCTTGTGGCACCCCTCCCGTAACCTTGTGCTCCTCCCCTTTTTTGTCAATTATCTTCCGATCGGTGAAGTAACTTTTGATTACCTCCACCAGATGATCGGATATTTTTTTTCCTTGAAGAGCCTTGATTGTCTTATCCCATGCTGCTGTGTTGAAAGCGTTCTTTACGTCGATTGTAATAAGGACGCATAGTCCCCTTGTCTTTAGCGTTTTTTTCATCTCCGTTTTTGCAATGTTCTTTACTACTTCAATAGATCCAAGGGTTGACTTTCCTTCTCTGAACCCAAACTGGGCGTTTGGTAGATTTTCTCCTTCTTCGAGATCCGCCTTTAATTTTTTGACTATAATCTTTTCGTATAGTTTGCCCATAGTATCTATAAGGCAGATTGGGCGGTATGCCCTCGGGTCCTCGTCTTCTTTATTTAGTTTTTTTTATTAATATCAAAACCGCTTTTTTCCGCGGAATTGGAAACTTTCCTTTTTCTCACGCAGAGTTTAGTACTGTATAGATTGTTGTTGGTATTTCCTCAACAGACACTTTAATGATCTCTGTCGGGATGCCATCCGGCCCTGGAGCTTTCTAATTTTTTATCCTCCCCGCTGCTCGTTTGAGTTCCTATACTGTTATTCTTGTTGAATCTCTTCCGGTAGCTTCCTAACCCACACAATACTGGGTTGCTCCGGAAACAGCGTTTCTTTGATTTGCGTTTGCAGGTCTTGCGCAATGTTGAGCCCTCTAGGCTTCTATTTTTTTGCAATAATTTTGTAGCCGCTTCCCCAGATATTTTCTTCTAGCTCGTCTGTTAGCCTTTTCCATTCCTTTTCTTTGGCTTTTGTAATAAGTATCTTCAGGGTTTTTTTGGCTTCTTTGTATAAATTTTCTTTTTGCAATGCTTTCTCCTCATTACCTTTCTTTTTCCGCATCCTTGTCGCCTCACGCCTCTTTAATATGCATGCTTTCCTGCTGTTAGCAATTTCCTCATTTCACCAGAAAACCTGTTTTTGTCGTTACCGCAGTTCCTCTTGAGCATTACCGCGTCACATGCCTCGGTAATCATCCATATTAGGGTGTTAGGAGATGTGTCTATTGTTCCCTTTGTTTGTTGTTTTATTGCCTCTTTGTATTTTGTCTTATCCAGTTTTTGGATGTTCCAGCCTTGTTTGGCCCAGTTTCTGTCGGCAATTGGTGTCTCGCTTGCAATCTCATATCGGATGTACTTGTGTAGGCTTAAGGTTTCAAGATCCATTATTTGCCATCCATGGATTCAACTTATTAAATTTTCAGAACACATCGTGAGGTCGATGAAAGAAGTCTTTTCATTCCTTTTGAAAGTGGGCTTCTTTTCATCATTTACAATGACAATGCTGTTCCCGGCCATTCACTTGGTAAGAAACTCTCCTTTTTTATCCTCCACTCTAGAGCCCCACTCCTGCAATTTTGCGTTGAAGTCCACTGCAATCACCTAGTCTTCTGTTCTAGGATAGTAATAAAATGTTCGTACTCCAGCATAGAGCAGTTGGGTGATATGTAGCAGGACATCAACCGGATGTTTTCTACGTGCAACCACACGTACCCTTGTCCACTTTTTTTGTCTCCAATTTTGAGTTTCTTGTTTAGAATCTTGATTCCCGCGTCGAGTTTTGAGTCGAAAATGGTTCCCTCTTTTTTTGCTATTTTTTTGTTTGGTTTGCTGATTATGAACACATCTGTTTTGCTCATTTTTGCGGTGACTTCCATCATGTCGTGGGCCGCCACTGCTCTTCCCACATTAATTTGCGTGATTGTTATTTCTATTTTTGGTTCCAGACATCATCTTTTCTGGTTCCGATTCAGTTTTTTTTTTTTCTTGTTTTTCTTTTCTCTCTAAAGTCTTTAACCGGTTGGTTATAGACCGGGCAAGCCATGCTATCTGCTCGGTGACCCTCTGTTTGACACACATAGCACTTGACTTAATTAGGGTTTGAGCATTTCTTTGCCTCGTGCTCTTCTCCGCATTTGTGACATTTTTTTTTCAGACTGCGTATCAGCCTGACATTGGTACGTTTTGTGTCCGTACCTTTGACATCGGAAGCATTGTAGCAGATTTAGCATTTCCTCCACTCTCCATGCTTCCCATATATTTCCTATCTTTTTTTTATTTATTATTGTGTGTGCAATATGACGCGGCATTGTTGCTATTGCATAGCATATCCCCCTCGCATTTGGTTTAGACATTGTGATTTTGATGGCATCCTTTTCTAGTTTTGTTGTTTTTGTCAATGTTTTTGAGACTTCTTCTTCCGTAATACTTTCGTCGATGTCTTTGACAAATATTGTCGTTTGCGTAGCCATAAGATTTTTGTCGGTCATTGTCTTCTTAATCTCGTCTCTTAAGGTGAAGTTTCCCCCCTTGTTTTTGTCTGATACAACAAGCTGTATATTACCATTTTTAGTTTTAAAGAGCCTTTCTATTTAGGCTCCCGTCTTGTTTATATCTACATTTTGTTTGAAGTTTCTAACTACCTCAGCAAACGATTTCCCCTCCTTCGGCTTTATCGTTATAGTTTCCTTGATGTTATTTCTTTTTTGTCTTCCTTGTTTTTTTTATTCTCCTTCGCCAGATTCTGAGTTAGTTGTGGTTTGTCCCTGGCTATCTTTAAACTGTTTTTTTATTGTGTCATTTCTCATCGCGCATATTTTTACTTTTATTTGTTTGTTTAAGAAGGTACATTCCGTCATTTTTTGATATTTGTCCAGGCTTATCCAGTTTGGGCATTGTATGGCGAGGTTTTTCCGCCTTCCTTCTTCCAGGTCTTTTGCCGCTCTGGTAAGCCTGTTAAAGTCTTCTTCTTCATCTTTGCCTCTCCTTAATCTCATAACTCATTTTTCCTGATAACTTTTGTCATTTCCTTTCCTTATCTTTGTTAAAATTTTGATCAGGTCAACATCGTCCGTAATTTCTGCAATTTCCGGGTACTTTTGAGTAAACCTTTTCTGCAAGCTCGTCTCTTCTTTTTCTTCTCGTTCCTCCGTCCAGATGACCACGTCACTTTCTATTATTGTCAGTGGGTTTCTTTCCACTATTTCCGTCTAGGAGCACATTTCTTTTCTTAATTTCTTTCTCACTATTCTTTTGTATGCTTTGTAGGTGTTTCCTAGGCATATTTAAATAAAATATATCATGCAGTGAAAATAACTTTCCTACAATTAAAATATTTCAAATTTTGATCTACTTTATTTCTTGTCAACATATCTATTACTCCCTCATTAGTATAAATTAAATATGCAGTAATTTGATGCTAAATAACAACACAAAAAATTAATGTTAAAACGGAAACGTATATCTATTAATTAAATTATTTTATAGCCATTGGCCGATATTCTAAGGCGGTCTTTATTTATACATGTTAATTTACATTAGATGAAATGAGCCGTATCCTTAGAAAAAGTAATAAATAATTATGATGAGTCAATTAATGCACATTAAGTTATTGCTAATTTCTTAATCTTAAGTCATAATATCCGCAATAAATAAAATGTATTGTTATAGTAAAAATACAACTAATCTTAAATTGCATGCGTTAACTTTAAGTGCACAATCATGTACAAACTTTTATTAATTCTGCAGCATTATTTACTGAATAAAGATTATTATTATATACATTAATAATAATAATCTTTATTCTCATTATAGATAAAGATATCCGAATTAAAGTTGCATGAGATGTCGTGAGACTATTTATTCGTGACTAGGCTCAGATGAAAAATTGGACTATAATTTATTTTTTGTTTAGAAAATAGCTTTATAATTAGATAAATGATATGATGGTTATTTAATTGCGCGTGTAATCTAATGTAATTACATAATATTTTTAATAACTTAATCTTGAAAGAATTTGTTCAATTGCATGTGATTTGGTTGCAAGTGAATAATAATGATACTAAAGTAGCTTCAAATGGAATCTGTGTAATTTTAATTAAAAACGAATTAATAAGCTATTAAATCGGACAGGTAGTCAAATAGCGATTGATAAAGTCAGACATGTTAATAAATAGTGGCGAAGTGGTGACCAGTTTTGGGATCCGACTTCCTTAATGGATTAAATTAGATAAATTTAAGGGCATGTTTTAATCTACTTTTCTTCTAATTTCCATTAGATCCGTATATGTGTAAGAAATACTAAGCGCCTTTTTAATTTCTTAATCGAAACACGGGCGGCGATTATCATAAGTTATACTTAGAGAATTGCTTTGTAAATGAGTGTTATCATATATCTGGAAATAAATGTTACCTATATGGTATTAGTTACGAGGCTCGGTGTAAATGGTAGAACATGTCTTGACGTTTTCTCTGTTTTTTTTTTATTGCTTCGTATTTTATTTATAAGGTGAAGGGAAGTCGTAATAATATAAATGAAATATCAATAATCTTAATGATTTCTTTTGATGATAAAGAATAATTGATTAATTAATTATATTATTTTTTAAGATTTATAATAATTTTGATTAATAATAATATTTAAAATAAGAACGAAAATAGCTTGTAGGCTTCAAACTTTCTAGATCCCGATTAATTAAAGTTCTGGAGCACACATTCAAATTTACTTTAATTGCAGAAACCCAATTAAAACCAAAATATAATACATTCCAACTTAGGTATCATACCCAAACACGGAATCAGGTTAATAAATTAATCAAAATGCCGCTTTAGAGATAGAAAAATTAAACACAT
This sequence comes from Tachinus rufipes, assembly GCA_963932245.1. Classification (NCBI taxonomy): domain Eukaryota; kingdom Metazoa; phylum Arthropoda; class Insecta; order Coleoptera; family Staphylinidae; genus Tachinus; species Tachinus rufipes. Next base: position 7,492,742 of record OZ010743.1, read on the forward strand.
TATTTAAACAAATATTAATGATTCATGACCAAGACATAACACTTTATATGTAATTAATAAATATTTATTTGAAATTAGCAAAGATATGTTTATTCAGTTGTTTTTTCTATAATGCATAATGTTGACAGGTCTATTTAAAAAGAAATCGAGACGTTGAGCGATATGAATTTTCATGAAAACTGGCTAGGTTTTACCCATTATGTCGTGCTGTGCGTAAGGAAAAAGCGGTTGAACTGCAAGAATGCCAATATAAATGGATGCAGAACACGACGACGATTATTAAATGATGTTTATCTTGTGGAAAGATGCTGTTTTTATGAGGAAACTGTTAATTTATATGCTCAGCCTAGATAGGTATTTTTTTATATAACTTTTCAGAACTACATTATTTTATGTTACATTTATTTTCTAAATGTTAAAAGTAATTCAAAATATTTTAATCTATTAAAATTCCAATAAAAAATTCATAACAATTTATTTTAAGAACTAGTTTTAATCATAGCATAATCATCTTTAAGCAATCGTACACAATACACTAAGTTTAAATACAACAACACTTTTAACATAATCATCATTATTAAGCTTTCTTTGTTACTGAAATTTTAATATATTTTTTGTAACTACGATGACTAAAAAAAATTTTATATTATCATTGCCTATACTGAAACTTTAACTAAATTTAAGTAATGTGACACTAAAATAAATAAAGTTAATGAAAAACTATTTCATATCAAATCGTTTGGAATGAATGCTTTATAGTTTTTTGTACATTTTAAATTACCTCGGGTTTTTGAGAAACGAGTGTAATATATTCATGATTCAACTTCAAAATTATGAACTAACAAAAATGTGGTAAATCTAAAAACATTTTTTAAGTTACAATTCCGGAGGTTCAACTTAATATATTATTTAAACTCAATCTTACAATCACAACAGCCAACAGTAAAGCACAAACAATTGTTTTGGTTCTACAAACCTTGTCAGTGTGCCTTGTATGACTACGATATCGCATAATAACAAAAGATAAGTTTGAATAAATATAAACTTATAAACACAATTGATGAAGTAAATAGTCAAACAAAATGACTGCCAATTGCATAGATGCTAAATGCACCACAAGGTGAAGCCAGAGTTATTTATTTGATCTTTTAATCTTAACAATAGTTTAAAAAAAATCAACTTTATCTTAAAGATATTGGATGGAGTTTAGTCGGTAAGCACTCTTAGAAAGGTGAATCCACACATGCTGAGAACGAAGTATTTAGAAGATTTGGCATCCACGCTTAACAAAAAAATCCTTACTGGCTACTAACTTCGTTTTTTTTCTATCATATTAGTTTCTTGATTAAAGTTTTGGTGTTGCAGTTTTGTTTTTAAGTTTTTAAAAACTGTCAATTTTAATAACACACAAACTCAATTTAATGCAAACTTATGTGGTTAGGTTAAGTTAGGTTAGGTTAGGTTAGGTTAGGTTAGGTTAGGTTTATGTAAGCTTAGTTTAACATTTTTGACAAAAATCTAAAAAATCTGTCAAAAAACCGCATTTTTTGTTGCAAGTTTTGTGTTTGTTACTCTCATTAGGATAGATTATGTAGACCCAGTATAAAGTTTTTGAGTAAAATACAAAAAACTCGTAGAAAATTGCAGTTTTGTTACAAGTTTTGTTACTCTCGTTTGAAAGTCAAATATTGTTAACAAACTGAAACTAGTGTTAAAAAATGCAAAATATAACATAAACTTACGTGGTTATGTTAGTTTATACAGTCCCAGATTAAAGTTTTTAAGTAAAATGTTTAAATTGTTAAATCACATTTTCAATTATGTGGTTTGTAATTTTTGTTTAGAAGTCAAATATTGTTTAGCAATCTAAAACTAATGTCAAAACCCAACCCACCTCACTTAATGTCAAAAGATTTATAATTTAATGTTTCAATTCAAAAGAGCAAAACAAGTTTTGAATAGAAAAACTGTAAATTTGTTATTTCTAAGTCTACACCAATAATGCGTGCTCACAAATGAAATAAAAAAACTCAATTTTATGATATTGTTTATTTGTTTAAGAAAAATCGTCTCTTGATTGCGATTTTGTTGGTCCAATATTTTTAATTTTTTTTTAACTTAAACTTTTGTGACATCATTTAAGAATTAAAATTGATGCACATAACCTATAAAATCATAATACCTAACCTATCTTATATATTATTTTGTTATGGCATCTACATAATCTTAAAATAACCTAAACATACTTAAAATAACAAATAATTCTATTGCTTACATTGGTTTGCGTTAAGGTATTGACGTCTAGTACAGTTTGTCAAGAAAAGTTTGGCAGGGAATAACAGGCAACTTAATTACACAAAAATTATGTTGGCTGTAGATAAACTCATGCTTTTGCCCGTTTTTACATTTACATTTTACATAAAATATAAAATTATTTGTAAAAATTTGTATTTTGTATTATCTAAAGGGTCCGCCATCTAAAGTTTTTTTTTTCAACTAGTGCTTATTTCGTGAATGGTAACACTTAGCTCAAGTCAGATTTGACAGATAATTAGTTTTATCCTTCCGCTGAACGAATATGGTTGTGTATACGCTTGAACAACGCTGGGAAATATTGCGACATTACTTTGAAAATCATGGTAATGTTGTAGAATGTGTGCGAAAATTGCGTACGGATTTTGGAAAAAGAGAAGCACCGTCAGCTCCGTATGTTCGTTATCTTGTAAAAAAAGTGAAAGAAACTGGCATCCTCATCGATAAACCAAAGCGTCAAAAGCCAAAAATAGTGCGTACACCCGAGAATATTGATGCTGTGGCAGAAAGTGTGCGTGAAGCGCCATCAACATCAATTCACCGTCGTTCTCAACAATTGAACATTTCGGAGACATCATTGAGACGAATTTTGCATAAAGACCTTGGTATGACGCCATACAAAGTCCAATTGGTTCAGGAGTTGAAGCCAACTGACTATCCAATGCGTTTTCGCTTCGCTGAGTGGGCCTGCGATCGACTTACAGAAGATGCCGACTTTGCCAAAAAAATCATCTTTTCGGATGAAGCTCATTTTGATCTTGGCGGGTATGTAAACAAACAAAATTGTTGCATGTGGGGCACAGAAAACCCGCACGCATACATTGAAAAGCCGGTACACCCAAAACGAGTCACTGGTTGGTGCGGATTTTGGTCCAGAGGCATAATTGGGCCATTTTTCTTCGAAAATGAGCAAGGAGTGGCCGTTACAGTCAATGGCGATCGTTATCGAGCCATGTTAAACGAATTTTTGTTCACAAAAATTGAAGAGGAGGATACTGGCAACATTTGGTTTTAACAGGACGGCGCTACGTGCCACACAGCCGAAGCTACACTCGATGTTTTGCGCCCTGTTTTTTTAAGATCGCATTATCAGCCGCAGAGCTGATGTCGTTTGGCCATCTCGGAGCTGCGATTTGACACCGTTGGACTATTATTTGTGGGGTGCCCTCAAAGATAAGTGTTACGCCAACAATCCAAAGACAATTGACGCTTTAAAGAAAAATATTCGTGAAGCCATTGGTGAAATACAGCTGCACACAATCGATAATGTGCTTAAAAATTAGACCGATCATGTAGGCTACTGCATGGCCAGCCGAGGCAGCCAATTAAATGAAATTATTTTCCATTATTAACCGGAAGGATTGTACTTTCAAATAAAAAAAGAAATTTGAGAAAATATTCAGTAGTTTTTTTTTTATAGCATTTTCAAAAAAAAAAAGTTATTTGGCGGACCCTTTATAATAACACAATTTGAAACTCGGCTATCAAATTGATTTTATACAAAAATCCGGCAGTATATATTATTTTTTTAATAAAATCTTTTCAGTTATAGCCGCCAAAATAATTAATTACAATCAACTGGCAATGTCTGTAAAAATTCAATTCAAAATCCGGCCATCAAATTAATATTATTCAAAAATCCAGCCATATTTGTCATTTGTTTTATTAAATCTAACAAATCAAGCTGTTAAATAGATTTTTCACTAAAATCCGGCAGTTATTGAACAGCCCAATTCAATATCCGGCTATCAAAACAATTTTATACAAAAATCCGACTGTTACAATGATTTAATTTTTATTAAAATTTAATATTATTTGTAAAAAAGCAATTCAAAATCCGGCCATCATATTGATTTTATACAGAAATCTGGTCAAATTTATAATTTTTTTTAATAAAAATTTTCTGTTATAGCCGCCAAAATAATTAATCATAGAAATCTGGCAATATCTCTGAAAACACAATTCAAAATCCGGCCATCAAGTTAATTTTATACAAAAATCTGGCCGTATTTGTGATTTTTTGAATTAAATCTGACAAATCAAGCTGGTAAATAAATTTTTCACTAAAATCCGGCAGTTATTAAACAGCCCAATTCAAAATCCGGCCATCAAAGTGATTTTATACAAAAATCCGACCGTTAAAATGATTTTTATTAAAATCCAATATTATTTGTAAAAAATCAATTCAAAATCCGGCCATCAGTTTGGTTATATATAGAAATCCGGTAGTATTTTTAAGTTTTTTTTATAAAATCTTTCAGTTGCACAAATTAAATTAATTATTTACAAAAATCTGACAATTAAAAATCCGGCCATCAAATTAATTTTATATAAAAATCCAAAATTTGTAAAATTTTGTCATTAAATCAAGCTATTAAATTATTTTTTTACTAAAATCCAGCAATTATGGTACAAGTTCAAATGAAAATCCGGCCATAAAAAATTTTGTTATCAAACTTTATAGTTTCTAATTCAAAATCTAGTCATTTAATCAATTTTGCATAAAAACCCGGTTTTATTTGTAGAATTTTGTCAACAAATTAGGTTGATGTTTTACTAAAATTTGGCATTATCTGTAAAAACACAATTTAAAAGATCAAATTAAGTTTATAAATTTAGCATTAGTTGTTACACGATAACAAACTGGTTATATATAAAATCCGGCCGTATTTGTAAAAGTTTGTCATAAAATCTAACAACCAAGCTGCTAAATTATTTTGTTACTAAAATTTAATGTTATTCATTTGAAGTAGATGTAATTGGCATTAAAAATGATTTAGTTGAATTACAAGCAAATTGCTTAAAATGCAAAGCCAATTAATAAAGAGACTTGCCAAAAATTTGCTAACAAACTATCTGAGAAGCTTATTCTGAACAATAAAGCTAAGAAGCTATGTTGCTATTTTCAACTACTTATTTGAGTTAAGCAGAATATTCTTGTATTCTTTATGTATAATTATATTCTAAAAATACTTTATATTGAATAAAAAATTAGATTTAAAACAATTTTACTCCAGTTTAAACTACTAATTTTTTGACTTCTTCTTGCAGAGAGAAGTAACTTCAATCTCTTAATAATAAAACATTTGGGCAAATGCATGGGCACTCCAGTTTAAACTACTCAATAGTAGTCATAAACAACTAAAGCGTTGGTCATTAACTACCTACTTCCTCTTTGAATACAGAAACTTCTAAATCTCATAAAACGTTCTTAAACTGTCATAAATTGTTTCTGAGTTCTGAGTCATGAACTGAGCTGTTTATTTATAAGATGAACTGTTATAAACGTCATAAAGTGTTTTGAGTTGTTATTAATTGCTTCATAAAAGTCATAAATTGTTTCTGGCCGGTCATAAAATATTTGTGAGATGTTAAAAGCGTCATAAAATGTTCATAAGTTGTCAGAAATGTAATTAAATGTTTGTAAGCTGTCAATAATTGTTTCTGAGCTGTTATAAATGTCATGTTTTCAAACTGTCATAAAACGTTTACGAGACATTATAAACGTCATAAAATGTTCGTGAGCTATCATAAACGTTATAAAATGTTTGTGAGCTGTCATAAATGTTATCAAATGTTCTTGAAGAGTCATAAAAATCATAAAATGTTTCTGAGCTATTAGAAACGTTATAAAATGTTTGTAAACTGTCAAAAATGTTATCAAATAATCTTGAACAGTCATAAACGTTATATAATGTTTTTGAACTGTCATAAACATCATAAAATGTTCTTGAGCTGTTAAAAACGTTATAAAGTATTTATGAGCTATCATAAAAGTCATCAAATAATCTTGAACTGTCATAAATGTCATAAAATGTTCTTGAACTGTCATAAACATCATTAAATATTCCTAAACTGTTAAAAACGTTATAAAATGTTTGTGAGCTGTCATAAATGTTATGAAATGATTGTATACTGTTATAAAATGTTTGAGAATGTCTATAGCATTTAAAGGTATTGTATATTTATTAAAATTAAATTTAAAACATCTGTAGTTTGTATTTTTATTAAATCCAAGAAAATAACATTCTGCGGGCTAAATTATTTAAAAAATTAAAAAATTAGATTTAAAACAATTTTACTCCAATTTAAACTAAGAGTCTATATTTATCTGTTATCAAGTAATTAGATATTATTTCCTCATCTTCTGACATAATAACTTCTAACACTTGCAAAGAGAAGTAACTTCCAATCTTATAATGACAAACATTTTGTCAAGTGGATAGGCTCTCTAGTTTAAACTACTTGGTTGGTAACAAATACTTGGCCGGGTGAGTAGGCACTTTAGCTTAAACTACTTATAAACTGAAGTGTCCCATTCACTTACCCAAGTGTTAGTCATCTGGAGATTAGTACCATCATCGCCTCCTCTCACATAGTGTTTTTATCGATAGCATAAAGGAATAACATCCAATCTTTTAAGGACAAACAATTGGATGAGTAGGTGAAAACCTCAGTTCAAACTACTTGTCCAAAATTATGCTTATTTAATAGGCCGCCCACGTACCAAGTGTACGTCATCAAAGGATTTGATGTCATTATTACCTTTTTGAACTTCTAACGCTTGCAGAAAAGAGAAAGTTCCAATTTTTTGATGAGTAGATACCCCAAAACAAACCATACTTGTACTCATACTCATACTCTAGAGTGCTCCGCCTCACCTGCTCAAAAGTTCGTTATCAAAGGATTAGACGTCATCATCACTTACTTTAACATAGAGATTTCTAATGTTTGTAGAGAAGAGACATTTTCAGTTTTTTAATAACCAATACTTGGGAGGGTGGACAAGAATCCCAGTTCAAACCATTACTCATGTTTTGAAGTGACTTGCCCAATTGTTTGCTTTTAAAGAATTTGACGTCACCATTACCTCCTTTGACAGTTAATGCTTGCTGAAAAAGAAAACTTCCAATTTCTGGATAACTAATACTTTGGTGGGTTTGCAAAAACCTTAGTTTAAACTACTTGTCCGTAATCATCTACCCATCCAATTGCCCAAATATCACCCTTATCCTCTTTGACTTTTAAATCTTGCAAAGAAAAGAAACTTTCAATTTTTCGATAATTAACACTTGGGAGAGTGGATTTGTTTGTTTATTTGTCATTATAAACGTCATAAAATGTTTCTGAATAGTCATAAATTGTTTCTGAGTTGTCATAAATCATTTGTGAAATGTCATAACTGTCATAATATGTTTTTGAACTGTCATAAACGTCATAAATTGTTTGGAACTGTCATAAACTTTATAAAAATTATCTAACATTTATAAACGTTATAACATGTTTGTGAACTGTTATAAACGTCATAAAATATTTGAGATGTTATTAATTGCTTCTGAGCTGTCATAAATGTCATAAAATGTTCCTGAGCGGCTATAAAATGTCCTTGAGCTGTCAGAAACGACATAAACTAATTTTGAGCAGTTAATAATTGTTTCTGAGTGACTTATAAGGCATCAAAAACGTCATAAAATGTTTGTGAACTAGCGTAAATGTTAGACTGTCATAACTGTCATCAAATGTTTTTGAATTGTCATAAAAATCATAAAATGTTCTTGAGCAGTAAAAAACATTTTAAACGTATGTAAGCTGTCATAAATGTCATTAAACATTTGAAAACTATCATAAACGTCAAAAAATATATTGTGAATAGTCATTAATTGTTTCTAGGCTGTTACAAAATGTTTCCGAACTGTCATAAAATTTTTCCAAACTGTCATAAAATGTTTGTAATATATCATAAACGTCATAAATTGTTTCAACACTGTCCTAAACTTTATATAACTTTCCTGAGCGGTCATAAACATTATAATATGTTTGTAAACTTTTAAAAACGTCATAAAAATTTGAGATGTTATTAATTGCTTCCAAGCTGTCATAAATGTCATAAAATGATTCTAAGCTATCATAAACGTCATAAATTGGTTCTGAGCGGTCACAAAATACTTGTCTGATGTTGTAAACCTCATAAAATGTCCGTGAACTGTCAAAAATATCATATAAAGTTTGTGAGAAGTCAGTAATTGTTTTTGAGCTATTATAAACGTCATAAAATGTTTCTGAACTGTCATAAAATGTTTATGAGTTATCATAAAAGTCATAAAATGTCCGTGAGCTATCATAAATGTTATAAAATGTTTATGAGCTGTTATCAAATATTTGTGAATGTCGTAAATTGTTTTTTAGCTTTTCTGAACTATCATAAACGTCATAAAATGTCCACAAACTGTCATAAAGGTTATATAATGTTTGTGAGCTATCATAAATGTTATCAAATGTTCTTGAACTGTTTTTTATAAACGTTATAAAATGTTTCTGAGCTGCCATAAAAGTCATAAAATGTCATGCGCGTCGCCCTCACCGAAGAATTCAGTGGCTTGCGGACGCAAAGGCGGATTGCGATTCGGTGCTCGGCGAGCTCCAAGCAGTGGCCCAAAGAAGGAGCGGTTGATGGAGGCCTGATTCAGTCTTTTTGGCGATCCGAAAAAAATGACGATTTCTCAAAATTGGTGCGTTGGAGAGAAAAATGGTTTCAAAATCCTCGACAAAAATATGTTTATAGGTAGCCAAATAATATTTAATACGTTAAATGCAAACAAAATGTTTAAAAGTGTCTAAGAAAATAACATAAGCTAAAAAAATTTAGACAAAATGTATAAAAAATCAAACAGAATGTTTCAAATATTGTCTAAAAGTGTCAAACAAAAAAATTGTCAAATAAATCTTTGAAAATGTTTCACAAACGTCTAGTATGAACTGCAACTCATAAAAAAAATGCAAATGACAAATATTAATATTGATACAAACGCTATGGTACAAAACTTCAACCTAACTTAAAAAAAAAAACATTTAATTGGTAACTGCGTAATAAAACTCACTTAACATAACATGTTAATACTTAATTTGTTGCTTTGCAATATTTGTGTATAAGACTACGCACAAAACCTAAAAAAATATTGACATCGCAAACAACTGTCAAAATAATCAAATGTTACAAGTGGTTGGTAAACTGTATTAGTTATTAGATTTAAAATGCTGTCAACAAATAGTTTACACCAGTACTAATCAAAATAATGAACTTTAAAATATTACTACTTTCTTATTCAATTCACTGACAATATTTCAGCTCAGATTTCTATGCTAAACTAGTTATAGTAATTAATAATAATAAATTTACCTTATTTAATTTGTTAACGTTATAAAACCGCATGATACCAAATATAATTAATTAATTAATATTGCTAATTATAATTATACTTTATGATCTCCTGCTAATATTATTACTAATTAAAAATATTTATCTAGAAAATTAGTAATAATAATAAATAAAATCTATAATAACAACATAGTAAGAACTGACTTGTGGTCCATTACCACAATTGAAAACACTTTGAAGTAATTGTAAAAAATGTAGCTAAATTATCTTCAAGAAATGAATAGTGTCTAAACCACAGAAGATAAATAATGGTAACATTATATAAGTCAAGGAATTGTTATGCATATTTTATTTAGCACAAAATAAATTAAAAAACTACTGACACTTTCTTGAAAATTGTTTTCTATGTAAGATGTTCTGGGAAGATTTAATTATTTTTATTTTGTATCAGGAAGTAGAAACCTACCTAAAACAAACAAAAACTAAGTAAAAATAAAATACAAACATAGAGGAAACTCATCATTTTTAAAACCATCTATAATGTACTGTAATAAACGTGTTGGCTTTACCCAACCCAACATCCACGATTAATACCATAGCATTACCAAAATGATTTCCATACACAAAACGCATAATATTATAATCAATTAATAACTCCAGTAATTGTAATAAATCACGATTAACGATCCGCCTAATGCCGACTAATTACTAATGATTCGCTTTGGTTCGTTGCAGCCGCATGGGAATGATAGTCGGTGAGATGTTGAATGGTGAAGAAGCGCCGACATGTCATAATTTACCTGGTCTTAGTGCCGGTCAGAACAGATTGTGCCAACTCTACACCGACCACATGCCATCAGTGTCCGTTGGGGCCCGTCAGGCACTCCTGGAGTGCAAACATCAGTTCCAGCATAGAAGGTGGAATTGCTCTGTTCTTGACGATGTCAACGTATTGGGACCCGCCATCAGTATTGGTAAGATAACAATTAATCATAATTTTATATTATTAAACTAAATGTTTGTTTTTATTTGTTATTAAACTAGAAATCTAGATAAAAATTGTAAGCTTGATTCTAAGCTCTGAATTCAACTATAAATTATAATCTACAATGTATACAACTTAATATGTGTATTGGCATTGCACGAGCAAGGAATGATACCATTTTTCACAAGTAGAAATTTATTAAACGTTATTAATACTATTTATCTAAAATAATAATAATAAAAGGCGTGAGTAATAGGCACATTACCAACGGTATATAAATAATAGGAATTATAATAGTATACATAAGAAAATTAGAAAACGCAATGACATTTAAGGAAATAACAATGAAGTAAACACCATTAAACAATTCTAATTATTCCCACCGATAAAATGTTATCTGTCTCGTCTCTCATTGCAAATCCAAATAAGCGAATGCATTAGAGACAATTAAATCGATTTCGCGTGTAAAATATCCACCTGCGCCTACCACCAGTTCGTGGGTCGTGCTGTAGATAATTTCGAAAACGTGTGAATTAGATGGAACTGCATGCCAGTAATCCAATGGTAAGGAATGCGCAAAATCCAACCGGCGAACTGATGAGCGGTGTCAGCGAGGCAGTAAATCGCATCACGAGCCCCTCTTGTATATTCCTGTATATGATTAGTTCCACGTCATTATGCAAATGATAGCCTGTCCGCTATGCCTCTGCTCCCATGTCATTTTATATATATTCTCTTGTCGCCCAACCTTTTTACCCACTTTACTTACAATTCCGAAACTGGATACGAGAGACGCAATTGAAACCAGGAAACATTATGCAAATCCTTTATCATAAAAATTGTTTAATGCCATTAGCTTAAGATAATCCTTAATAATTTATAGAAATTGATGTTCATTGAAGACAGTTAAGTTTTGAAAGAACTTTTAACGTTATATTTAATCCTATTAAGTTTTACTTATATCTATCTATATTTTAATAATGAGTTTATTAATTATAACTAAATCTTGAATAATGTTACAATGCAAAACAAATAATACAACACAAATTTGAAGGTTTATATAGTTGCGTATTAAAGTTTTAGAGAATGATTAGTACCAAATTTTCTTAATATATTCTATTTTACCAGAGATGATACAAAAAGAACTTATTTCCATATAAAACAAATTTTGTTAAATTATTTGCATAATTCTTCAGGGTTCATTTAATTACCACAAAACAGTATTACTTTGTGCTAAGGAACGAGGTTTAAACGCAGTTTCCGGTTTAAGAACAGCATGAAAGTGTTAGGTCATAATATGATAGGTTTAACTTTGTGTTGATCCTAAAGCCCAAAAGTTGCCTCTGTTCTATTCCAAGTTAGCAGAATAGATAAATTATGCTTTCATTGTTAACGTTTCTCTGGTCAGGTTTCACAGGTGCTTAGAACCTCTAGTCACATTGCGGATTGACGTTTATTGAACTAACTCTGAAGCTATGTCTAAATTACGTCTATGGCGGCGTAGAAGTTTCAGGTTGTTAGATGCACTTTTGTGACGGTTGAAAGTATTTATTTGCTCTTATCCATAAAGCATCATTCCGAGCTAGAGTAAGGTGGTCATATTATAGAAATTGCTTTTTTTATAAAAAAAAATTCAGTGCTAATTTGCTATTTCCAAGAAATAATCCGACGTTGGAATGTGAGCATTACACAAAGGTAGCTTACTACCTTTAGGTAAACCCAAGACAATATTCTACAACCAATGTTGTAGTGGGTGTTCCTTCTTTAAAATTTCGTCTAGCTTTTTGCTAATTACTTTTATTTAAGTTGTCCAAAACAACTCAGGTGGCAGCAAATCCGGTTTTTTGCTCTGGGCAGTGATGGGGCTCCTTGTAAGTTGTCGTTAGTAATGGTTCTTTAACACAACAGTAAAAACTAAGAGTAAAGTTTTTTTCTTAGGTTAGGTAGAAGAATCTTCAAAGAACTAAGTTTATAAACGGATTATTAGATTTGAGCCAGATTGGTATATCTAGAAGACAGCAAGAATAAAGCGGTGGTGATATCTGGTGAGAAGTAATGTGTAATGTAATGCTGGAAGTGCACCTGAATATTGGTAGAGAACGTGTGTGTGTGTGTTTGAAGAAAGTACTCTTACTAATACATTTTTTCCATATTCTGGCATGTTTTTTTTAAATGTGTAGACATTGCAATACGAAGCAGTATACCTAAAGAACTTATCCTAGAATGTGTGAGTGTTGTGTAGTGTAGTAATGTCTGGAAGCGGTAGTAAAAACATCATTTTTTTTTATCTTCCGTCTTTGGGCCCTGGGTAAGTGCACTAACAGTTGGTGGTGAACATTCTTGTCGGTTAATTGCTGTTTCCCTTTTTGTTTTTGTTGCTACGCCTTTATTTACTCTGCTTTTAAAGATTGCTGCAAACGAGAAATGTCATGCACTAAAATGTTTCCAATGAGTACGTTTAGGAGTAAGATCACATTTAACTACACAATAGTCTTACAATCCAGAGTCTATTAACTTAGGCAATAGTTAAAGTTATACTCTCTCAAATATCAAAACCCGACAAATGTTACCGGCCTAGGTCTGTCGGCGGCGGCAGGAGGCGGCGGCTGACGTCAATTCTTGTCAAAACGGGTGTTGTGCCTGAGAAAATTAGTGATTATTGTTGGGGCGTTTGCAATAGAGTTCGTGTTTCCCCTGAAGATAGGAAATGGTCGAGGAACTGGACAATAAGGAGGTGGTTACCTTCTAGGTTACCACAAGGTCGCTGGGCAAAGGTCGTCAAAGGTAGTTACGCTATCTTGGCCCTGTTCGCCAGGTGCAATGCAGCTCGAGTGGTCTGGGGACTGCAAGGTCTCGACGGAGGTCGGCAGCGTTACCCACCAGGAAATGAGTCGTCCTGGAACAGGTGGAAGTTGGCCCTGCGCGTTGGTAGATACAACTTAGCAGTTGTCCTAGTCGTCTGGTGTTTGTTGGAGAAGCAGAGTCGATGTTGCGTAGTGTTAGTTACGGCAGAACTGGCTAGTGAAAAGTTTGCGCGGTCAAGTTTTGTGCGTTTTGAAACCACGCCTATGACAAGTTCCCGCTCCGGCAACAATCAACCCCACTTCCGCGATTCTGCTTCCGGTTTCTAGGGTTCACAGGAGGTCTTACGCCCTTCTGGTACGCACTAAAGTTTTTGCATTTTTCCCCCGGGGAATTGAAATATAGTAATAAAGTCAAAACTTCTCTGGAAAGCCAGGAAAGGAATATATGGTGGTGAGCACAGTTCACGCACGTCATTGTCTTTTTTGAGAGTCACATCCTGGTTTTTCTTTGTCACTGAGTCATTGCACTTAGTTATATAGCACTGGCCTTAGAAGTTTGCGAGCGTCGGGCTTGCGTAGCGCGATTTTGTCCAGCTGCTTCCGGTTGCGTGGGAATCGCGTCAGCGTTGAACACCTCGCGGTTATGCCTGAGTCGTCGATGGCGACGTTTTCCGGGTCCGGGCACTAGATCTCCTTCAGACGGGGCACCTGACTCTGAGAAAGACTGAAGTCACCCTGGTGCTGCCCCAGGGGTTTTACTCCATGAGGTTCCAGGTTCGCGTCCATGAGCGAAGGCTTCGTAGTAGCCGATGGTGGTGTTCAGCTGGTGCTAGGTCCAGGTTCAGATTCGTTCAGATTAATCAGATTAAACGCGACCAGGTCGTACACCGGCTCTTCCGGTATCAGGATCAAGGCTAGAGCGTCGACAGTTTTGTTCCATGACTTGTGGTTAACTTCGACCTCGTAAGGTGCGCCGACTTCTGTCGAGTTTACCAGGTCGAGTTTGCCTTTGCCGCTTTTGTCGTCTTAATTTTGCTGTAAGTATGTTTTGAGTAACAAAATAATAAAAACGCGTTTGTGTAGAGCAGACCACATACAAAGTCTATATGTTTTGGGATGCTCTTAAATTATTTTCAAAGCGGCTTCTACGCCCGCAACAAAAAACAAACTAAAATAGTCTAAGCCTAGCATTCGAATCCAAAAAGAGTACGACATCAAAAAGTAATTTTTTTTTTTTCAATTTTTTTTTAATTATTTTTACAGTAATAATCTTTATTTTAATTAAAAATTGATACAGACATAATCATCTTTAGTACAGTAATAATCTTCATTTTAATAAGATTATTACTGCAATAATCCTCAAATTGGTTCAAACGTAATCATCTTTAGTACAGTAATAATCTTTATTTTAATCATAATTATCTTTGGTGCAGTAATAATCTTCATTTTATGCAAAAATGTTTTCATCTGGAGTGAGGATCATCTTTAGTTTATGCAAGAATTTTCATATTGTAATCCTCAAATTAATGCAAACATATACACCGACACCCACAAACAATAATGTAGATTTATCTGAATTTATTTTTTTTTTTATTTGTTTAAAGACATAAAGATACTGTTACTTACATTTTTGTTGTTGTTAAAAGTTGTTATGTTCACTACTTTACATATTTTATTACAGTTTAAAGGATATTACAGTTTCCTTTATACAATAAAAATTCCCCTTAAAATACTTTAAAATCGACGAATAACCGCACAAAAGCACAAATAACCAAAAAAGGCGACGTCCTACCAAAACAAAACTTGGGTTTCTCAAAGAAAATAGTGCGGCAGATCTGAATCCGGCGTCGAAACGGCCTTAAAACGTTTGCCGCTCCCGCCCCCGCATTATATGTGGCAATAAAAATGACTTAAAAATCGACTAACTTTGAAAAATTGTAAAAAGAGTTGTGAGCAAAATTTAAAATAATTGCTTCTACAATTCATCCTTATTTTTTTGAACGAGACCAAGCCCAATTCTCTGCGTCAGTTTCCGGGACACTTCTATTCTTTCGCGGATCCTCACTTTTAGCGTTTTTTTATCACACTTAAACGCAAAACTACGGAAAACGGTAGGTCCGATCGCAACCAAACTCGGGTTCCCAAATAAAAATCAGTGCAGTCAAAACGGCTCTAAAATGTTTCCTCCCCGCTCCGCGGCCCGATTTTCGGCAAAAATTTGAATGAAAATTGGCTGATTCTTAAAAAAGTTTAGGAGCAAAACTTCAAAAATCCGCTACTATAGTTTTTGCGTGTTTTCTTCCTCTTTCGAACGAGACCAAGACCGATCCACTGCGTCAAACTACTGGAGACTTCCGCGACCCCACTATTTGGCCAAAATAGCGTTTTTTTGGACCTTTAACGCTACGCCGCGGGTTATTGCGCGGAGATATCAAAAAACGGTAAAAGTGATAATTGAAAGACGGAGGACGGATCTCGCGAATGAGATAAGTCGCAAATAAATAAAGAAAGCGACGTCCTATAAAAACAAACTTGTGTTTCTCGAAGAAAATTGTGCGGAGGATCTGAATCCGAAGCCAAAACGGCTTTAAAATGTTCCCAAAATAAATTGGCCGACTTTTAGGGGCAAAACTTCAAAATCCGCTACTAAAGTTTTTTCGTGTTTTCTTCCTATTTTGAACGAGACCAAGCCCGATCCACTGCATTAAACCACTAGACACTTCCGCAACATCACTTTTTGGCCAAAATAGCGATTTTTTGGACTGTTGACGCTCCGTCGCGGGTTATCTCGCAGAGATATCAAAAAACGGTAAGAAGGGTAATCAAAAGACTTTCCGTCGGATTTTGCAAATGAGAGATGGGTCTCAATTTTTTGCGGGTCTGGGGGGACCGGGACTGAGCGTTTAAAAGCCTGCTTTGGAGGGCGGCGGGTAGAAAACAAAGGTCAAACTCAAAAATCGCTTTAGCTAAAAACATTTTTGGACTCTTCCTGTTTCAAAAGTTCAAACAAAATTTTTGCGTCCAAAGATTGCAAGGAGGCGCTCGGACCGTCCTCGTTTTTTACTTTTGCAAAAACGCGATTTTTGTTTTTAGACGCATAATTTTTGGTGTTGCCGCCACCGATCAAGGCTATCAAAGAAGAATGTTTTGACGTATCCGCCGCCCCGGTGCTGTCAAAAACAACAAAGTTACGGCTGTTTTTTCCGTTTTTTTTTCAAAAAACTGCCGCGCAAAGAGACAGCGGTTCCAAAAATCAAAACGCCTGTTTTCCAATTTTGACAACAAAAAAGTTACGGCTTTCCAAAAGCGGGGCTACCTTTTCCTCATGACGGTGGATGGCGGCGAGGAAGCCAACGCCAAAAACCGCTTGTCGATCCGACCCTCCGTTCGACCCTGGCAAATTTCCGAGCCTCCTAATCGACAGACGGTTTGCAAACTACAAAAATGCTGCAATACTTAGCGGGTCAGAATCTTAAGTCGGATTTACCCAACAAATAAAGAGGCTCCGGCGGTTGTCGTCCGCGCGTCTCCTTCAAACCGAAAAAATTTTGGCGCGCGCCCCTGTTCACAGCGCGGTTGCTGCGTCGGTATTCGGAGCCCAGTCAAGATCGGACGGCGGGCGCTGGATATTTGGACCGACAAAGAGGCGGCCAAAAGGGTTTCGATTTTCACCGATCGGCGACCCGGAAAAACGCGAATATCTCGGAAACGGTACGTCGGAAAGAAAAACGACTTCATCAGAAGTGTACCTGAAAAAGGGCGCAGAGGAAGTTTTGGCAAACGTTCAGAATTTTTTGAATTTTTTTGTTCACCAGGAGCTGAGATAATAGACGAAAACGCAAAAACCGTTTTTTGCACGTTGCCCTAGAACCGGAAAAGCTTCCAGCTTTAGGTTTTAACCGTTCTCATTATTTTTTTTTTTGTAGAATTTTGGAACCACCTTTTTGCCCACCTCTTGCCTAGAAACACCTTTTCAAATTCGAAATAGTAATGAGGAGGTTTAATCTTCTTACCGCAATAATGTCCCCAAGACTTGTTGGCACTACTTGACTGAATTTTGCTGTAAGGTCACTTGAGAACAAAAAAATGGTTTGTTAGAGTAGGACAAATTGTTAAAGTTAGATTTTGTTGTAACTCTAGAAAACCTCCAGTAACGCTAGAAAAAAAAATTGCAAAATAATAATAATAACAAACAAATTTATCTTTGAGAGTCAACCTTTGAGAGTGTCTCACCGACTCCCGAATTTGTGAATAGGAACTCATTTTAAATTAAATCCTAACCAGTAACAAATGGCACCTAATGTGAAGGACAATTAAAGCGATTATACACTTCAACTCCACCGACACATCCAAAGACCAAAAGTAACTTTATTATGACAATCCCAGTTATTGCTATAGATTCTTTTCAAACTGTAAACAAAAGTAAACGCCGCCTTGATCACATTAAGCGTAGTTGCTACGCTTATACAAAAAAAAAAACTATAAAACAGCTTCCCTAAACCTCTAACCTGCACAGCAAATACAGTTTAAATTACAACGCAATGCATTATTTGTACCACGCTGCCTCAAACTAAGACTGCTGGCACAATGAGTCTCCATTGTATCAACAATCTTAGTTGGAATAGTAGGAAGCTATAGTTAGAGCAGGTTCTTTGTTGTATCATCATCACAAAGTGCAACAAAAGGTCTTAGACGTTGACTTGGAATTACTGAACGCAATTAACGTTGTTGACATCAGTTACAGCAATACATAACTTAAATTTGCCGCAAAAGAAGCACCCATGCAGCAAACAAAAATTAATATCGAAATATGTAGAAATATAATTGTTTGACTAGTAAAAACTGATGGCAAAAGAGTTATAACATTTTTAATTAAAATTATAATAAACTAGGCATTCTAAAATAGAACAGTTCACGTAAACGTTTTTATAAATAAGATTTTTCATAACAAATTTAAATGTACAAGAAAAACTTCTTTATTCTTTTCACTCTGCTTGAAAACGTCATAATAGAACAATTGTTGTTTTGTCATAATATCTCTATTATAACCACAATTTACAAAGATTGCATTGTAATGTCATATTAAGCTTGAATAAATTACCTTTGTATGGCCTATACGAGAAGAAGTAGTGTTAAAATGTAAATTATTTAAATAAATGGATGCGCGCGTGCAATCCCAAGACGGCAATAAAACCATGCAAGTCGCAATTTATTTTCAGTACGGAATTCAAAGTGGGTAATGCGACATGCGACTAATGAATACTATACAATAATAGACATTTCAGTTATTGAAATGTCGAATGATGTTGAAAGTACGAATTGAACTTTTGCGTGCGGAATTACATTTCGGTTTTGTTTTGCTGCGCACAAGATTTCTATTTTCTCTGTTAATTTATCGACAATTTCCTTTTTTAAACTTTACTATAAAACCAGTTGCATGTTGTTTTAATTTAATGGCTATTGTTATTGATCGTTTATGATGTTTAAAATATTATTATTATGTTCAATAGACATCTGCATCTGTGAAATATCCAGAAATTGTTATAATTTAATTCAATTGGTTATTAAAACTTTCTTTAAAATCAATAAAATATTTTAGTATGTGAGTTTAAAGTAATGTAAAATATGTCTGTTTATAATATATGTTATAAATAAAAATGCTTTAATATTAGAAATAACAAAATCAAACTTTGTGTTTCAGTAAAGTAATTATATAATTAATTTGAACTCTTATACTTTAAGTTTGTAAAAATTTAGTTAAATCTATCTACTTAAGCACTCCAAGGTTTGAAAAACTAAAACAATTCTCTGTGCTTGAATCATACTCGCTGGAATCGTTGGATTGAATTTGAATAAATTATTATTTTTACTTCAAATTTTACTTCTATTGGAGATTCAAAACCATCATCATTATTCGGATTGCTAATCTGAATAGATCGGCAGATGTACATTTAATTTTCCTTTAAGTTGTCTTTGGATTACTAGTTTATGAAAGCTATATCTGTTTCCTCTCAGTATTTTAACTTTTGTCTCTTTATTGTATTAGTGATCTCTTTGGCGTTATTATTTGGTGTAGTATTTCTTCATTTGTGATCTTTTCGGTCCATAAAATTTTGAACATTCTTTTGTAACACTAAGAGGAATAACAGGGTAGAGAAAATGTAACACATTAGTATTCTAGTTATTGCATTTGATTTTTTTGTGTGTATTGTGTTTTTTGTTACCTATGAGTCAGGTATTTATAAGAAAATACATCTTCTATGTAGGTCTTTTATACTGTCTGCTATAATGCTAACATTGTTTGCGTTTTGTTTTGCCATTTATAATGATACGTTCCGTTTATTCTGACAGTGCATCTTCAAACATGCTCATGAGAGCTCTTACACAACTATTACTGTTTCAGACGTACATTACCTTGTTCACTTTCTCTTAATTTGAATAGCACCATTGATGATCAATGCTTAGAACTACAACACATAAACTGTGAACTATTACAGGCGTGCAATACAGATTACGCTTACAGCGTTTCCACAGACTGCAGATGCAAACGTGATTTGGGGTTTAATAATGATCATGTACATCCAGATTGGCTTTATCTAAAAAGGGCCTGTACGTGCAACTTCTACGTAAGTCCTTTATCAAAGATAGTTCCCAGATACTTGGCAGAATTGAACCACGGAATAAAAACGTCGTTGAGCAAGATCTTTTTATGAGAGGTGGTGCGTCATCGTGAGAAGAGATCTTGTAGACCACTAGAATTTTTTGACCTAGTAATCTAGAACTGAATAATAGTGTTGTGTCATCAGCATATTGTGCCATTTTAACCACGTGCTTTCAGCTCAAAAACATGTTGGTTGAATAGCATCGAAAAAAAGATAAGAGTCTTGAGGTACTTCTGCAGCGATCTGCTGTGAGATAGAAGTGGAGTTTAACTGCCAGAGTTCTGCAGTTTTGATATTAAACTATCAGTTTTATAAAACGCAGAATAAGTTTGAATCAGTGCAATTTTCTCAGTTTATAACCTTCGACAATATAATTTGTCATGCGGTTTAACTGATGGACAACAAAATATTCATTTCAGAACTTATGTTAATGAGCACGTGTTAGATTAGGTTTAAGTGGCAGCTAACGCCTCAGGTGGGCCGGTGTGTTACTACAGTACTTAAAAGTACAACTCTCCTCAGGGGATTTTGTCAAACCATTTCGAGCCGTGAATAAACCTTATAAAAGTCTGCACATTTAATGATGCGAGGTCAGAGAGGTTATCAAAAAAAGGTCGGCTTAAGAAGAGCAATCGTGTTGCGGACAGAAAGGGGCATTGGCATAAGTAATGCTGAACACTCTCCTCTTCTTCCTCGTTCAGGCAGCATCTGCAGTAGTCCCGCTTTGCTATACCCAGTCTCTCAGCGTGCTTGCTAATGACAGTGTCCCGTGATGACTCCCACTGCCAGTCTGATATTGTTTCTTTTTAGAGAGACAATGTTGGTGCTTCTTTTCCTGTTTTGGTGAGGCCATACTTGCCTGGTTACCTCGCAGGTGTCTTCATCCCTCCACCTTTGCTCCGCTAGGTTTGAGGTTATTTCGGCTATGGTTTCCTTGCACGAGGCAAATGGAATACCAATATTCTGTAATACTTTGGTTGAGCGCAGGCTTGTGCTATTCTTTGCAGCTCATCCGCTTCTTTGTTACCTGGGATCCCGCTGTGGCTTGGTACTCATTTGAGTTTTAAGTTTGTGTGTGCTGCCAGCTCGTTTAGCTTTCTCTAACAGTCAGAGACTACTGTTGAGTTGGTGCACACGCTAGTAATTGCCCTGAGAGCAGCTTGGCTATTAGTGTAAATGTGGATCTGTTCACCAGGGTTCCCATTTACCATCAGCCACTCTGCTGCTTCTTTTATGGCCTGTAAAACGCTGCAGTAGGCTGATTCTGAGGTTGAGGTTGTTGGAAAAAACTCCGCAGCTCACTTTGTCCTTCCTCCGTGAGTCGTCTGTATAGACCAGCGTGTCATGCTGGTATTTTTTTCTTCTCCATCCACTCTTTTTTAGAGGGTATGTGGTATAAGAATTTGTTGCCAAAAGCAAGTTGCTAGACAACGGTCTATGTTTTTGTGCACCCCTTTAAATTCATTGATTATTCCTGCGTGACCACGATAATCCGATGTCAACATTTGCACCAACTTTAGTCTGAGTGCTGTGGTAATGGCAAGTTGCTTGCAAATTAGATCGACCGAGGCTATGTCCAGGATTGTCTCCAAGGTTTTCGTAGGCGTCGTTTTCATGGCTCTCGTTATCATGAGCGCCGCCATTCTTTGCATTTTTGTAAGCGCCATTTGATGGACTCTTTTATTAAGTGCCGGCCACTATATGAATACGTCGTAGTAGAGTATTGGTGTAACTACGGCTCTGTATAGCCAGAAGTTATCTTGGGGTTGAGGCCCCAGAATTTTCCTACCGCTCTCTTGCAAGAGTACAGCGCCACCGTTGCTTTCCGTACTATTTCGTCTATGTTGAGCTTTCATGATAACTTTTGTTCTAGTATAAGACCTAAGTATTTGACGCTCTCCTTGATCGTGAGTTCAGTGCCCTTTAGCATTGGGAGCTTGAATTCTGGGATGTTGTGTTTCCTTGTGAAAACGACTAGCTTGGTTTTTGCCGGGTTGACATCTACGCCACACTTTTTGCACCATTGCGTTAGTTTTGATAGGGCCCCTTCAACAAGTTGCGACATTATATTGAAGTGTTTCCCTAAGGCCGCTATTGCTACGTCATCCGCATAGGCGACAACCCTGCAACCAGATTTCCTAAGTTGGAGGAACAGCTCATTTTGCGTGATGTTCCAAAGCAATAGCAAGAGGACGCCCCCTTGTGGAGGTCCCTTATTCACCTTCCTTTTTATGTGAATTCTCTTATTGTGGCTCTGTTGTTCCTTTTACGGAGCATTTTTCCGATCAGGTGGCATAGAGCGTTGTATATTGCTAGTCCAGTTAAGACTGATTCTATGGCTTCAGGCTTCACGTTGTTAAATGCCCCTTCTGTATCGAGGAAGACAACCATCGTGAACTTCTTATGCCTCATCAAGCTCTCAATCTGGTTTACCAAAGCGTGGAGTGCCGTTTTCACGGATTTCCCCTTTGTGTATGCGTGCTGAAACTTTGACAACATTTCAGGGTGTAGTGCTTCCTTCATGTGCAAGTCAATCGGTCTTTCAAGCGTTTTTAGGTATAACTATATCAATGGCTTCTTGCAGCTCAACTAGACTGATTCCGTCAGGTCCAGGTGACTTAAAGGGTTTGCAGCTTTTGATGCTCCAGATTAACTTGTCTCCACCTACAATTCTGTCAGCCAAATACCGAGGTGGAGCAGTTATGGTGGAGTCTACTATGCTTATTCCATTGCCTGGAAAATGTGTATCCATGAGTAGCTCCAGCTTATTGTACATGAAGTTGTCCAGTTTCCATTTTGCTTCTGTATGAAGCTTTGGACTGCCGGATCCTTAGATAATATTTTTTTCAGTCGGCTGGCTTCTGAGGTTCCCTATATTTGTTCGCAAAGCCGAGCAAAGGATGACCTTTTGGCCTTCCTGGCTTCTGTTTTAAAATTCCGCAAGCAGTTTATTATAGGCAGTCCACTCATTGGTGTTTTTTGCCTCGTTGAACAGCCTTCTGCATTCCCTTTTTAGGTTGCTTATTGCAACGTGTTTACTTCGGCGTGTTCTTGGATTGTTTCCAAAATGATTCTTTTTGGAACTTTGCTTAAGGTGACTAGAATACTGATTACCCAGTAATTTTGGAGACATTTTTAGTTCTTCCCAGGTTTTAGGATGTTGATTAAGTGCAAGTTTTCCCAAGTTTTTGGAAAGTGTCATATACGTAGAATTGCATTAGCAATATTGATAAAGGCTATTATTGCTTTATGCAAGAAAAATTTTAGAACTTTGTTTGGAATTCTGTTAGGGCTTGGCACAAATCAAGTTTTAATATAATTTTTTTAATTCGAAAATATCAAACGTTGTTTAGCGATGTGAGTGTCCTTCAAGAAGTTATTGACTCTTTTTACGTGCTGGTGTTGGGCCGGTAGTTTGATACAGTATTCCCGCCCACCCGCTCAACTGTTTGTTATTAAAAATTTGCTTATTCTCACACTTGTTGCGTTTCTGCTGTTTTTACTATGACAGATTAAATGACAGATGTCACTTATGCGTCAGAAGTGGGTACAATAACATTTTTTTTAATGACTAACATTTGGGCGGGTAGGTGAGAACACAGTTTATAAATATTGTTGCGTTTCTGCTGTTTTTAATATGACAGATTAAATGACAGATATCACTTATGAGGCAAAAGTGGGTACAATAATAAAAAATTTAATGACTAACACTTGAGCGGGTGGGCGCGAACACAGTTTATAAATATTGGATAGGTGTTTTGATACAGTGTTCCCGCCTACCCGCCCAAGTGTTTGTTATCAAGAAATTTGCTTATTCTTACACTTGTTGCGGTTCTGCTGTTTTAATATGACATATTAAATGACTGTTGTCACGTATGTGTCAAAAGTGGGTGCAATAACAATTTTTTTAATGACTTACACTTGGGCGGGTGGGGGGAACACAGTTTATAAATATTGGGCCGGTATTTTAATAAAGTATTTCCGCCCACCCGCCCAAGTGTTTGTTATCAAGAAATTTGCTTATTCTCTCACTTGTTGCGTTTCTGCTTGTTTTAATATGACAGATTGAATGACAGTTGTCACTAATACATTAGAGGTGGGTTCAACAACAAATTTCTTGACAACTAACACTAGGGCGAGTGAGCGGGAACACAGTTCATTAATATTGGACCGGTGTTTTGATACAGTTTTCCCGCCCGCCCGCCCAAGTGTTTGTTATCAAGAAATTTGATTATTCTCACACTTGTTGCTTTTCTGCTTGTTTTAATATGACAGATTGAATGACAGTTGTCACTAATACATTAGAGGTGGGTTCAATAACAAATTTCTTGACAACAAACTTAGGGCGGGAACATAGTTCATAAATATTGGACCGGTGTTTTGATACAGTATTCCCGCCTGCCCGCCCAAGTGGTTGTTATCAAGAAATTTGATTATTCTCACACTTGTTGCGTTTCTGCTTGATTTAATATGACAGATTGAATGACAATTGTCACTAATACAGGGAGTTTATAAATGAATGGGATTATGTAATCACTTTAAATGTGCCGCTTTTTTTAAATTGTTTACTAAACTATTTGTTTTGACAGATCAACTTTGACAGCTGTCAAGCAAACATATGAAAACATATGTAGTATAGTGAACGATTTTAAAAAGGCGGCATATTTAAAGTGATTACATAATCCGATTCATTTATAAACTCCCTGTACATTAGAGGTGGGTTCAATAACAAATTTCTTGACAACTAACACTAGGGCGGGTGAGCGGAAACACAGTTCATAAATATTGGACCGGTGTTATAATACAGTGTTTTCGCCCACCCGCCCAAGTGTTTGTTATCAAGAAATTTGCTTATTCTCCCACTTGTTACGTTTCTGCTTCTTTTAATATGACAGATTGAATGACAGTTGTCACTAATACATTAGAGGTGGGTTCAATAACAAATTTCTTGACAACTAACACTTGGGCGGGTGGGCGGGAACACAATTCATAAATATTGGGCCGGTGTTTTGATAAAGTATTCCCGCCCACCCGCCCAAGTGTTTGTTATCAAGAAATTTGCTTATTCTCTTACTTGTTGCGTTTCTGGTTGTTTTAATATGACAGATTGAATGACAGTTGTCACTAATACATTAGAGGTAGGTTCAATAACAAATTTCTTGACAACTAACACTAGGGCGGGTGGGCGGGAACACAGTTCATAAATATTGGACCGGTGTTTTGATACAGTTTTCCCGCCCATCCGCCCAAGTATTTGTTATTAAGAAATTTGCTTATTCTCACAATTGTTGCGTTTCTGCTCGTTTTAATATGACAGATTGAATGACAGTTGTCACTAATACATTAGAGGTGGGTTCAATAACAAATTTCTTAACAACTAACACTAGGGCGGGTGGGCGGGAACACAGTTCATAAATATTGGGCCGGTGTTTTGGTAAAGTATTTTCGCCTACCCGCCCAAGTGTTTGTTATCAAGAAATTTGCTTATTCTCTCACTTGTTGCGTTTTTGCTTGTTTTAATATGACAGATTGAATGACAGTTGTCACTATTACATCAGAGGTAGGTTCAATAATAAATTACTTGACAACTAACACTAGGGCGGGTGGCCGGAAACACAGTTTATAAATATTGCGTCGGTGTTTTGATAAAATATTCCCGGCCACCCGCCCAAGTGTTTGTTATCAAGAAATTTGCTTATTCTCTCACTTGTTGCGTTTTTGCTTGTTTTAATATGACAGATTGAATGACAGTTGTCACTATTACATCAGAGGTAGGTTCAATAATAAATTACTTGACAACTAACACTAGGGCGGGTGGCCGGAAACACAGTTTATAAATATTGCGTCGGTGTTTTGATAAAATATTCCCGGCCACCCGCCCAAGTGTTTGTTATCAAGAAATTTGCTTATTCTCTCACTTGTTGCGTTTCTGCTTGTTTTAATATGACAGATTGAATGAAAGTTTAGAGGTGGGTTCAATAACAAATTTCTTGACAACTAACACTAGGGCGGGTGGGCGGGAACACAGTTCATAAATATTGGACCGGTGTTTTGATACAGTATACCCGCCCGCCCGCCCAAGTGTTTGTTATCAAGAAATTTGATTAATCTCACATTTGTTGCGTTTCTGCTTGTTTTAATATGACAGATTGAATGACAGTTGTCACTAATACATTAGAGGTGGGTTCAATAATAAATTTCTTGACAATTAACACTTGGGCGGGTGGGCGGGAACACAGTTCATAAATATTGGGCCGGTGTTTTAATAAAGTATTTCCGCCCACCCGCCCAAGTGTTTGTTATTAAGAAATTTGCTTATTTGTTCACTTAGTGCGTTTCTGCTTGTTTTAATATGACAGATTGAATGACAGTTGTCACTAATACATTAGAGGTGGGTTCAATAACAAATTTCTTGACAACTAACACTAGGGCGGGTGGGCGTAAACACAGTTCATAAATATTGGGCCGGTGTTTTAATAAAGTATTCCCGCCCACCCGCCCAAGTGTTTGTTATCAAGAAAATTGCTTATACTCACACTTGTTGCATTTCTGCTTGTTTTAATATGACACAATGAATGACAATTGTCACTAATACATTAGAGGTGGGTTCAATAACAATTTTCTTGACAATTAACACTAGTGCGGGTAGGCGGGAACACAGTTCATTATTATTGGACCGGTAGTTTGATACAGTGTCAGTAAATGCTTTGGACTTTATCTCGAGTATTGAAGTCCATTCTTGCAATAGATGACTAGAATGGGGGCTTGTCTATTACGCAAAGTTTTTATCTGCTACATTAGATTTTCATCTTCTTGGTTAACTCCAAAGTTATTTACCAGCACTGAATTTTGTAAAACTAAGGTTTCACAAAATTTTGTGTCAGAAGTCAGAACTGTAAGTGACAGTTTTGACTTCTTTATGAAGAGCATTAAGGATTTTGAATTTTTTGGGATCGCAATGCTTTTGCCATTGATGTTTGGAGACATTTCTACAAATCAACGCTTTATGTGCGCGGGATAATCTTAGAGAGTTAGTTAGAAGCCTTTTCCGTAGATTTGTAAGTCATATTTGTAAAAAAATCAACGGCTTTTTTAATGTCCTCAACCGTTCTTTCTAGGGCTAGTTTGCCTACGACGTTTTGCATTGCTTAACTTTTAATGTTATTTGTGTCACTGTTCCACGTTGGGTAAAATTATGGTAAGGAAGGGGGTCAAAAAAACCGTTTTGATAAGGTTAGTTAGGTTGATGTACCCAGATGCAAGTTTTAGGATACCCACCTCTAGAACTTTTGCAACAATTGCATTTGTTTCTAGCATGGGAATGTCAAAGGTATCCACTTCGGAATGGTTTAACAATTTTCTTGCAAAGATCACTGCCCTATGCAATCGGAAGCATAGTTTTTCTTGTTTTTGGTTTGAGCGGCCTTCATTTTAGCGAAAGCTAGAGCAGAGAGCACATTTTAGAAATGTGCCCTTGGGGCACGTCACCGATTAGTGGGGGCTTAAAGAACATTTATTGTGACAGTAAAGTTAGCGTTTTATTGGTTCAACTTTAACCCTTAGATTTAAGAAGTTTGTGAGCTCTATGATTTCCGTGTTTTTGCTCCTTTTGGGAGTTGAACAAAAAACATTGAAAAATGAACAAAGTTTTTTGTTTAAAATGATTGAATGTACATGAAATATTAGAAAAAAATTATGTTCCTCACTTGCGCAATGTAAAATTATCAAATATGTACAAATTGTTCTATACCAGAATTTATATTTATGAGTTAATGTCTCAATATTGTGAAGACTAAAAATGTTTTTTTTTTTTAATTTATGCAATGGTGAAAGGGATATGTGCAATAAAATTAAATAACAATTTATCTAAAATTATATTCAAATCTCATGCATTTAGATTTAGTAAGCGCACACAAAATTTACGGCCGATGTAACGTGTGCGCATACATAAATAAAGTGTCGTAAAGTGCACACAGCCTCTGGGCATATCACATTAACAGGCTATCGACAAATTGCACTCACTTCCCTTCTGCATAAAAATGTCAGAGCGATTACATCTTTCGTCTATAAATCTTAACAGCACTCAAATTGTTTGATTAATTTGCATTATAATAATATACAATTTATCAATTCACATACAAGAATAAACTTAGTGCAAAGTGGTTTTGTAATCTAAAATAAATTATCATTAAGTAACAATTTGTTATATAAAAATAATCTTTAACAATGCGCATCTTTTTTATTTATTAAATTCCAAACACGTAGCAATTAACTCTTCGCTAATTGTTACGTGCTTCGACGAGTTTCATAGTGCTCTCTAACACCTGGTGCAACTATACAATCCAAGCAGAAAATATAGAAAAAAATGAATTGTATACCTTTGAGGCACGAAAATGAGCGATGTATTTCAACGCGGCTTTAACTCATTTATAGCCGACAAAAGAAATTCTATTTACTTTTTAAATATTTGTCTGTGTAGCCACGAACCGTCAATATTTACCTTTAGCAACAATGGGCTTATAATATAATTTTTATTTGAAGTAACTGTAACTTCCTGGCTGGAAGACATAACTTTTGCCCTTTCTGTGTTTTAATGTAGATTAAGCTTCCGGCACCGTTACTAATTAATGTGTTGGATATATAAAGTAGGGTACTTTCAATTAATAAATGACATGGAAGTAAGCTTAGATAAATCTAATGTGATTTATATCATTCGGATGCTTTTGATTCTATATCATTTGTGATGCCCTTATTATGTGATTTGATACGCTTTCATTTGTGAAATTATTCATCAATTGAATATCAATCAAAAGTTGTGGATTAAGAGTAAATAATTAACTATATTTGTAGTATCCTGTATACAAGCTCCTTTCGTGTTAATAATAATAAATATAGTAATATGAAACCAAAAACATTTCGCATACAATAAAACCACTATTATTATAATAATAATAAAATGATTTGCAGCCACTTATGTCTTGTTAGCACATTTTACGGCACGTTTAGCGTAGAATTTAATCCAGCATTTAAACAAAACCAGAAGAACAATGGATGTTTACAGTCGAATATTTATTGAAACGTTTTAGTCACCAATTAAAATATACGCATGGAGAAATTGCACGGAATGAAGTTTAACACGCGCATATTCGCCGACTCACAATCGATGCCGCAGTATCCTTAGATTGACCCTTTAAAGTTTATGCAAATTATACCTTTTAAATCAAGCATTTTTGTAATTTACTTATTTATTGTTAATAGCAAGATCTCTTAAGTTGTTTCCATTTTCGGTTCCGCTTAGTTTCTAAATTCTGAATTGAGTTGCTGATGATGACTCTCTTCTCTTTCCCGTTGTGTGGTGTTGGTATTTATTTTTTCAATTGCACGTGTCTATCCAATTTTTCTAATCCTGTTATTTTACATTTCAGCAAGCAGAGAAAGCGCATTCGCTCATGCCTTATCGGCTGCAGGAGTGACTCATTCAATTGCCCGTTCCTGCAGGGACGGACAATTGCAATCCTGCGGATGCAGTCGCATGGGAAGACCGCAGGATTTACGAAAGGATTGGGTATGGGGTGGATGCGGAGATAACTTAGAATATGGATATAAGTAAGTAGAAAATATTACTAAATTTATCATATAAGGCACACTGACGAGGTTTCTAGAACCAAAACAATTTTTGTTGAATTGATTTTAATTTATTAAATAGCTTTAGCAAAGCTTTATATTGAAGTAAAAGTATAATATACTGAAGCATAATATATCCTAGAGTCAATTTATGCGGTCTGAAATCCGATTATTAAATTCGTGTTACAGCATGTATCATTTTGCGATGGCAACAAATCACACTCGGAAAGATACACAAAGTTTATATGCGAACGCATCTGTGCATTAAGCCCTCCCTGACATAATCCACGATGCATTTATCCGGCTTGCATGAAGACCGGGGATTACCGATTCGTCGCGGCCAGGGATGACGGATCGGCAGGGGTGGTCCTGACATTTATTACAAGGGTTTCGTTCCGCTTTACATCCCATCAAATCGAGGACCCGCTATTTATAGGATCACACTCTGATTTGTATGTGCGTGTGTGTGAGAGCGTTTCGAAAGGACAATGTCGTATAATGACAAATTGGGTATAATTTTCGAACGGATGTGGTGGAAATTGGGGTGTAGTATCATTATAAGAACATCAATAGGATGTTGTTAGATGAATCTTGTTATATATTTTACGATTTATTATTAGAAATTATAAAATATTTACTAATAACTTTTTGTATTTTAGCACAATATTAAATTGTCTTTTTCTTTATAGTAGACCACTCTAATCGGTATCACTAACTTACTTAAATATTTAAAGAAAATAATAAAGTTGTACTTTACTATTAAACCAAATTTACACTTTACATAATAATAATATTTCTTAACTTTGGAATTTGATGTAACATTTTCAGATTTAAATATTTGGCATATTTAATTTATTGTCAATTATAAGATTCACTATACAAGATGTGAGGTGTTAAGGAAAATAATGGGTTCTACCCTAAAACTCTTTTTAAAAAAGTAAAATGTACTGTACGCCAAAACAAGGTTAGGTTAGGTTAGGTTAGGTTAGGTTAGGTTAGGTTAGGTTAGATTAGGTTAGGTTAGGTTAGATTAGGTTAGGTTACTGTACGCCAAAACAAGGTTAGGTTTTAACCTACTTCCAAATTTCCAAAATCAAATAAATTATTTATCAGAGGTAGTGCCCAAAAATCTTAGTTACAATTTTACCATACGCTCTACAAGTTTCTCTAGATCACAGTTTATTTAATTTTATTTTAGATAGTGTTGTTGAAGAAGTGTTTGTCCAGGTATCAATTGAAGCCAGTGTTGCATCTTGGTGTTCCAAAATGATCAGAAAATAAGACTGCTTCTTGGTACTCTTAACCAAAGCTGCCTATGATTTCAATCTGGTTTCCAGTCGACATTCCTGAAATTTGATCAGGTTGCGTCTGTTAATAAAGCTGTGTGACCTATTGTTTTAGTTGCATATACTATATAGTTGCTTCATCGAAATATTGTTTATGCTATTTTAAGCTTGCTTTGCCGTTTCTTGGTTCTATTTAGTTCAAGAATGGTAGATGACGTCGTTAATATAGATATCATATTTGCTACAATTTACATACTGGCATTATGTTGCCTTAAGTCAGTATTGCGTCCTGTTACGTTTAAGCTGACATTTTTTTGATTTTGTTCGTTGATTTTGTTTGGCATAGAAATCAAAATGGCGCAGTCGGTAGGTAAAATGTTTTGTCTTTAATAAATATTATGTCTGATGTAGTTTGGTTAGATACCAAAATAATGATGGCCAAAACCAGTGTTTTTCTGATATGTTTGGCATATGCACCAAAATGGCGCAGTCGGTAGGTGTACAGTTTTATTTTGGTTTGTGTAGCAAAAAGTATCTTGTAGTTGTAGTCTGAGGTTGCGTCTCGGTTCCATAGTGAGCACGTAATAATACTTTTTACGACGGTTGTTTGGAGTGATCTTGGCATGTTGACGTGGTTTTGGTTTGTTCCAGGTTCACTTATGTTTGTAAGTATTTACATCATTATCGTAATATTTGGTCAAGGGTATTGGCTCGTTGCGGTATATCATGCAAAAACACTTTCGTGTAGTCATCAAACCTATGTTATATTAGAATATATACCAGAAGATTGTCTTTGATATTTTCTTTGATAGCATTTATAGTGCATAAATTATACAATTTCGTGGAATGATGGATACCTTGAGTCAGTACGTACAGCAGATTTTGCACTAATGTTTGTTTTTTGCGCTCTACTGTGGAATTAAGTAAAGTATAGAAGTGTTCTATTCAAATAAATATATTTTGTTCATCATTTTCTCAGATATTGCTTTGAATTTTTTTTTTACAAAAAGTTCCATTCAATAGACGTTTTTAAAAGTTGCATTTTAACTGGTGATGAGATGGGATAGACATTGTTAGAGGATTTTGTTTACTATTTGAGTCATATCATAGGAGCACTGTTAGTTAAGGTTTTCAGTTAATTTATTCTTTAAAAAAAACATCTGTCAATTTCAGACACCAAATTTGCGCAGTCGGTAAGTGAAGTTTTATTCAACTTGGTGGTTAACGGCATTTAATTTTTTTTTTCTATGCCACTTTTGTAAGTTAAATAAAAGTCAAGAACATGTGTCTTATAGATAAAAAGTGGGCCATCCAACTTTTGGCTATAAATAAAAAACTAATAAATATATTTTTTTTTAATTATGAGTATTAGAAAGATTTGACATTTTCATTTAAGAATGAAACACAACATCATTCAAATGACTGCCACAGCTGGCTTGACAGTAACCCATCCAATTAACCCAATTTTTTAATACATTTTTGATTGTTTGGGCTTCAATCGTATTATTAGGTAAAGTTTCTCTACAAAAAAAATTCAACGAAATGAAATCACAGCTCCTAGGCGACCAATTGACATTAGCATTTTAACTGATTATTCAATTTCCAAAAACAGTGCGCAAAAGATTAATGGATGCGTTGGATATATGGCAAGTGGTCCTGCTGAAACCAACAAAAATTTGTTTAGCATAGCACAGTATCGTTTACTATTGACGGTAACGGCGGTTCGTTGCTCATTTTCAAAGAAAAATAGCCCAATAATGACCAAAAACCACACCAAACGGTTATTCGTTGTGGGTGCATAGGCTGTTTAATAGTCATGTGTAGATTCTCTGATCTCCAAATTCGACAATTTTGCTTATTGACATAGCCTCCAAAATAAAAATTAGCTTCATCGGAAAAAACGATTTTTTGATAAAAATGTTCATCTTCGACCAAACAATCTTTGCACGCATCGCATGGCCATAAGGCTTTATTTCTTGGACTAATTGAACTTTGTAGGCCCTGGTCTTTATGCAAAGTTCTTATCAAAGAAATACGAGAAATTTTCAGTTCCTGAGAACAATGAGACGTGTTGTTTTATCAACTAACAATCTAGTTTTGCAAACTTGCTTCACAAATTGGTGCACAAACTGCATTGAAGACACTTCTTTTCTATCAAATTTGTTTCGTAAGTTTCATACCGTTTGAGTAGAAAACTTTTTATAATTTCCCAACTTTATTTTTTTAGAAAATTGTCGAAAAAACTGTTTTTGCATTAAAGATATAAAAATTGCATAAAAAATTAACTTATGACAAAAATACGTTAAAATCACGCAGATTACTGCATGACTCACACAAAAAACACTTCACCTCATGAAATTAATCTCAGAAAACTCATTTTTGCAAACTAATTTACAAACATTGCAAAAAAATTATGTTCATAACATAAAATAACAAAAAAATCGCTCAAAAAGTGTACAGTAAACCAATTTATTTCAAAAATTGAGTATCAAATCTAAGTACACCAATTTATTTCATAAAATTGATCAAACATTGTGCATCAAACCAAATTTATGTCAAAAAAACTACAAAAGAAAACGATTTGTTGCATAAAAAACACAAAATATCAGAAAAAACTTAACAAAGACAAAAAATCGCTCAAGACTATTTGTCCAATAAACTATTAAGCTCATTTGATGCCAATTTAGTTAAAAATTGCTAAAAAGACTAATTTATTATACAAAATCATCAAAAATCTAGCACGAAAAAACATTTATTGTAAACAAATTGACAAAAATCGCGCAGAAAGCGAATTAAATAGAATAAAATAATGAAATGGTACAGTAAATCAATTTATTTCAGAAAAATTCATTATCATTCTTTTTCTGCATCAAAAATAGCATTTAATATTTACATCAAGCCAAAATTGCTTAAAATTATCTAAAATTTGTTCAAAAACCCTAAATAAAACAAAAAAATCGCTTAAGACAATTTTCCCAATAAACAATTTAACTTATTTAATGTAAAAATTGATTAAAATTTTGCAGAAAACTCATTTATTAAACAAAAAAATTTATCTAAACACACTCTGAAGCACGATTGTTGTATGAATTTATAAAAAAAACACGTATTTTACAAATTTATTGCTCGATAATGAACAAAAAGTGTTTTTGTTTCAAACAACAAAAAGTGTTTTGATTAAAACATTAAACCAATTTAAAACCGATCAAAAACCAATTAAAAAATGCATAAAGTAAATACTCATAAAAAATAGTGTAAACAAACCTATTTTCTGCTTAAAGAAAAACATTAAATATTGAAATAATGCATAAAATACCAACTTGAAACAAGTCAAAATCGTTCATAAAACTTATTTACTGCAGAAATTTATCATAGATTCTCTCAGAAAATGCATTGAGTACTTAAATAATGTATTAAAAACCATAAAAACGGTAAAAAATCGCTTAGAAACCCCATTTGTTGGATAAAATTTGAACAAAAACCCATTCACCACATAAAATGTGCACAAAACACCCTGTACCGCATAAAACTCATCACAGATTCTCGTAGAAAATTGTTTTTACATTGAATAATTAAATATTACATCAAAAATCAAACTTATATCACGAAACTAGTAAAAAATCGCTTTGAAAACCACACAAAACCTTCTTATTTTGCAAAACTAATCAAAAATGTAATCATTAAACCAGTTTGAATGCATAAATCAATTAATTTGCTGTATAAAAGATTAATTAAAAATAGCCCAGAACAAAAAAATATCATGTTTATAGCTTGCTTGAAATACATAAAAAATTGCTCACAACATTTGTTGCATGAAATTGATCAAAATCAGTAAATTGCTGCATAGAAAATTCATTAAAAATATTATTAATTAATTAATAACACAAAACTATCAGAAAAACTTTTTAAGACAAAAAATGCCAATTTATTGCATTAAAATCATCAAAAATCGCACAGAAAAGCAATTTATTGTAAAGAAAATTACAAAAACCGCAAATTATTTTAGAAATTTGATAAAAATAAAACCGGTTTTAAAGCATAAGTCACAAAATTATCAGAAATTGTGCAAACAATCATGTTTATGTCACAAAATACATAAAAAATTGCTCAGGAAGCATGTTTATAGAATTAAGTCCATAAAAAAACAAATATGACACATTTATTGCATGAAACTGATTCAAAATTTCTCATTTCGTAAATGTCGTAAGTATCAAACATAAAACTAAATTTTCTTGAAAAACAAAATAAACGGAAGTTTATATTTTAAACGTTACATGGCCCACCCTTTATATAGCGCTAGTGTATCCGCATACACAAAAACATTGTTTCAGTCTAATAGATGCAAGGTAGTCATGCTGATTGAATTGCGTGTCCCAGGAAACTGTATGTAAGTTCTCTAAACTTTGTTAATATAGATCTTACACATTTTCCCGAACTGAACATTAAGTACCCTGATATTGTAACATATATTGTCAGGAGTTTTGGTTTTGCTCTTGTAAATCGTGCAAAAATTGAAAATTGAAATGCCTTGTCTCCGACGTTGCTTCAGTTAATTTTGACACAATAAATATCTTGATTCGAGTTCCATGAAAGTGTTCTCATCATTTTTTTCTTTGCACCTTTCTTTTGGTTTTATTCAACATTCTTAAAATTTTGTAGATATTTGAGACTGTATTGTTAGTTTCTTGTCATGGTTTTACTTGTGGGATATTAAAAAGCCCTTTGTGTATTCTGCGGTAACAATTATTAGAAATGTTGAACTGGAATTGTAAATCAGTACTTTTTCTCTTGACTTTATAGAAAGATAAGATTTTCGTGGCGGAGGGGAGTATAGATAATATATTCAATTCTAAGATAGAGTACTAATAAAGAAAAAAATGAATCTCTGAGAAAAGAACGGAGTATAGAAAGTATATTCAATTCTAAGATAGAACACATAAAGAGATTATGAATCTCATGTAGTTCTTTATATTTTTCTACATTTATAACCTCATGTGCCTATAGATAAACGTACATGTTCAACGTCTTAGTTATCTTTATCAAATATGACATAAGTTTGAAATTTTAGCAAAACCTTAAAAATGTTTGGGCTATTTTTATAGATAGAAATATATGTTTGCGCAATATGACCTTTTCTGTGATTACTGCAAAGTTTTGCTCAACTAATGCGTTCTTTAAGTGTATGATAAATGCGGTAATTCAACATAAATGTTTTTTCAGTAAGTGTGCAGACACAACGGCGATCTTCGCTCCGATCTTAGCATCGTACTCTTGCACATCGAACAGCGTTCCGACCCTGGAACACTAGAATTTGTTCTAAACTCGGACCCTCGCTCATTGCTTTGATTTTTGTATTTATATATTAATTTGAAACTTTTTTAGCGTCGTGAGAATAAAATTATTTGAAAAGTAAAGAATACAAAATAAATTTGTGACGGAATTAGTGTATATTAATGATTTTACCAGCATGATGCTAAAAAAGTTTCATTTCAATATAAATAATAGGATTGCAATGTGCAAAGATACAATGCTATGATTGCAGCGAGGGTCACCGTTATGTTCTCAGCCTTAAAACTATTCGAAAGCTATAGAAAGAAAGAGTTTAGTAGTCATAAGAGTTTCTAAAGCTTAAACATTATTTTGAGAACTTATTTAATATGATTAAAACAGGAAAACTTGGTAATAAAATAACAAAAAAAAACATTGTAATGCTTACTAGCATTTTGCGCTATTTACAATAGATTTTTGAACTTTTTAATTTGATAAAGCATTGGTCATTAAATGTCGTAATCATTGGGTATTGTACTATGAAATAAAATTGATTTGCTTATCCATTATTTTACCCATTTACCCATAATTGGCACTAAAACCAAAATTTTAGATTATTTATCCTATATGGTCTAAACTGATAAAAAGAAAATGTTATGGATGGGTGGGGCACTCAGTTTATAAATTGTAAGCTTGTGGCTTAAATTAGAGTGACTTACCCAGCCGTCCAAGTGATAGTCATCCTGAGATTGGATCTTTCCTATCTGCAAGTGTTGGTTGACATTAAATTGAAAAAGGAGAATGACAGATCTAATCTCTCACAAATAGTGAGTGTGCGGGCACTTGGTTCATTAATTGCAATTTTAACTGGAATATCCTCCCCGCCGATCCGAGTTTGGATTATTTAAAAGTTGGATGTTTCTTTTCTATACAAATGTTAGTTGACAAGTTGTCAGCGTGTGTTTAAATTAGTGTGCTCAGTTCATCCGCCCAAGAGTTGATGATTGTGTTGAAAATTATAAAAGTTTGCAAAAATCAGAAACACTTAAACTTACTTGGGCGGGTAGGCGCTGCACTACAATTATAAAGTATAACTTGCGAATTAAATTTGCTGATAAATTGCGTTAAAAAAGAACACATGAAAAGTTTTCAAAACATTTGCTTTTCTTAATAAATGAATTTAAAGAGGGTGAATAGCGCTATTATAAAGGTTCACAGAATCAAACTCGGCAAGAATATAATTGAATAAAATTTTTACACATTGTAGAAAAAAATCTAAACTTAAAAAAACGATGCAATAAGTCGTTTCTTCAAAATTGATTTTTAAAAAGTCAAGTTTTAATTTAGGTTTTCATTAATTTTTTAATCGTTAAATATAACTGCAAATTATTAACCCAAAGAATGAAGGCATAAAATATTGTATGTAGTTTAACCTATAAAACATGTAATAACTAAAATTTTATTATTTGGATATTGAGTTGGTTGGCGTTTTGTCACATAAAAACTAATTTTAATTTAAAAGCAGCGCTTTTCTAGAGGAGAAGTTTCACCAATATTTTTGTAGATAAGATAGGATTTCAGTATGTAATGTTTGCTAATAATATTTTTCCATAACAATACTACTGCAGACACCCCATCAGCAATTAAACCCGGCAATTCTCTAGCGGTAACGACAAACACTTGGCGGTTGAGCAGAAACACCTTTCAAAACCCAAATGTTAGTTATCAAAAGGTTTATTCCGCGTCTTTAGTTAACTTAATGAACTCTGTCAATCATTCTCTAATATTTGCAAAGAACGCGACAGAGGAGAGTAACATCTAATTTTTTAATAACAAATATTTGAGCGGGGGAGCGGAATCACCTTTCTAAATCACCTTTTTTGCGTTTGATGATCTAAATACTCCGTCCGCTCATTCAGTAGCGTAGTTAGAATTTTTGAGCCTCACCTCATAATTTTGAAAAAGTTTTAGAAAACTTTTATAATTTTTTTATCATGTCATTAGTAGTTAAAAATTGCAAAATAAATATAAAAAGTCAAAAATAACAAAATCCGATCTTAAAATATTAAAATATTTTCAGAAAATAACTAAAATATGGCTAAAGCAACAAAATATTGTTAGAAAGCACTAAAGCCCGCTATAAACTATTAAAAAGTGTAAATAATTTCATGAAACCTCAAAAATAGCAAAATCCAGCTGGGTAATTTCACGATAGTTTGAACAAATGTCCCCACATTGACATCTCCGATTTTGCTCAAATTTTGTAAGAATATTTTGTTTCCTTTCAGTTGTTGTGCTGTAAATAAGCAAAAAAAGTCAAAAATCATATTCAAAAAGATGTATCTTATACAAAATTTTCCGTAAGACACGATTCCGCTCTTGGTTTTCAAAATTTCCCGCGGAAAATGGGAAAAATATCATTTTATTAAAAACTTGATATTTTTGATTCCGCTATACCTGAAGCTTTAAAGTTTGAATATGATACTCCTTAAACATAGTACTTTTCATCGCAAAAATAAAAAAACTGCTTCTTGCCTTAGGGTGAAATATAACACATAATTGCTATAAATGGATTACTTTTAAGGGTATTTCGTCGAATTGTTCGTAATTTTACAATTTTTTTAGCTTTTAAAAAAAAATTAAAAACGGAGTTAGAGATTTTGTTCTACGAGAAATTTCAGGAGTATCATATTCAAATTGCAAGTTTCCAGGTGCAGCATAACCAAAGACATCAAATTTTCAATAAAATGGTATTTTTCTTATTTTCCGCGGAAAATTTTGGAAAACCAAGGGCGGGATCGTGTTCTACAAAAAATTTCCAATAAGATACACTTTTTTGAATATGATTTTTGAATATTTTTTGCTTATGTATAGCACAAAAACTGAAAGGAGACAAAATATTTCTAAAAAATTAAAAGATTTAAAAAATTGAACTATCGTGGAATTACCCAGCTTTAAAATATCAAAATTATGTTAGAAGTACCCAAATTTGACTATAAACTGTTGAAAAGTGCAACATTCTATTCATAAAGTAAAAAATAACTATAAAATAAAGCGGCAGCATAGGCTAGTTCTTTAAGTGTTTGCCTTGTCATGCTGGGGGTACTAAGGTCAAATTCTACTCTGCCATACATTATTTGAGAATTTGTTTAACGCTTTAACCACTTTGGTATTCATGGTTTAAGCGACAAACAATTTGTATACATGAATTATCTGGCTTTATTTTACCACTTATACTCTGAAGGACAGAAAGTCGATAAAGTATAAAAAATCTAATTTTAATTTTAACTATAAAATATTGCCAGAAAATACTAAAATCCAGTCATAAACTGTTGAAAAACCTAAAATTATTAATAAAATGTCACCCATCTATAAATGTTAAAACATATAAAATTCCAATTCATAAATTGTGAAAAATAGCAAAATGCAGTCTTAAAACATTAAAATATCGTTAGAAAGTATCAAGTTCTTAATTTATCAAACGTCAAAAATTGCAAAATCGGGCTATAAAGTATTAGAATATTGTCACAATGAACCTAAAGTTAAGAATAAGTTGTCAAAGTCAAAAATGGCAAACATTAAAAAATATTTAAAAAAAAGTTTAAACATCAAAATTTGGCAACAACAAAATCATCTTAAACTATTAAAAACTGCAACATTCTACTTATGAAAAGCAAAAATAGCAAATTTTAGACATAAAATGTGTAAATATTTCAAAAAAAAAAAAACAAAATCTGGCCAAACAGTTGAAAAGTGTAAAATTTTATTTATAAAATGTAAAACAACAAAATCATAAACTGTTAAAAAAGTTTAAACTTTTATAAAATCTCAAAAATCAGCTACAAAATATCAAAAATATTGCTTAAAAAACCAAAAGTTGGCATAACATGTTGAAAGTAATTTTTATTAAACAAAATGTCAAAATATCAAAATCCCAAAATACAATATTAACGTATTCTTAAAGAGAACTGCCAGAAAGCACAAAATTCGGTCATAAATTGATAAATAGTGCAAAATGCTTTTTATAATATGCTAAAAATAGCAAAATCCGGCCATAAAGTATGAAAATGCAATACAAATACAATAACTTTAGATAGAATCAAAATCTAAAAAAGGACAGTTAAAAAATCTAAAATTTTATTCAAAAAATGTCGAAAATAGCAAAATTCGATAAAAAATATGAAAATTTTGTTACGCAAATTTAAAATTCGATGATAAACTGTCAAAAAGTGTAAAATTCAATTTATTCTATTTATGAAAAGACAAATATGGAAAAATTCTGTCAAAAAATATTAAAATATTTTCAAAAATAATTAAAATCTGGCTAAAAAAACCGTTTTTAAATGCTAAATTAATCATAAAAAATTAAAAAATTCGGCAAACTCTATTGAAAATTATACATTATTTTATGAAAAATAGCAATTTCCAGCTATGAGAAAATATTGTTAAAAAGATCCAAAATCTGACATAAACTGTTGAAAAGTATTTCCAAACGTTGGTTATCAAGGATGTGGTTTATCCGCTTCTTTTGTCAACTTAATAACATCTGTTAATCATTCTCTTATGTTTGCGAGTTGCGAGAACGCCACAAAAATAACACCCAATTTCCTAATGACCAACATT
Organism: Tachinus rufipes; assembly: GCA_963932245.1. Classification (NCBI taxonomy): domain Eukaryota; kingdom Metazoa; phylum Arthropoda; class Insecta; order Coleoptera; family Staphylinidae; genus Tachinus; species Tachinus rufipes. The sequence continues at coordinate 7,533,463 of OZ010743.1, forward strand.
TAGGTAAGCGAGAACACTTTTCTAAACCACCCGCTTGCGCTTTGTGAACTGTTCCTATTATCCGTTGCCTTGATTGTTTGTTAATGTGTAAATCAGTTATCAAAAATGCACAATTTTGATTTTTTTTTCATTTAAAAAAATTATTATTTTATGACTTTATTTGACTTAAATTTTGTTAAGCTAAATTCAAAAAAGACATCTTTTGTTGCTCGAATTAATTTTGGGCAATTTTATTCTTTGCTTGAGAGTTTTTGCGCTTGCAGCACCATTTAGACTCTTTCTATTGGCGCCAAAGTGAGAATATTATTATTTTTGGCATTCAAAGATAAATCCGTACGGCTCTCAACAAAATTTGTAAAAAAAAATGTTAAGACCTACCCTAGTGTGTAAATAATATTTTTTGTAAATTAAAAAAGTAATTATTTTTATCGCTTTTTTTGTCTAAACTTTTTTTTCTTGGATAGACTTTTCTAGAGACGATAAGCACAATACCTTGATAAAATTGTCTGCAAAATATTTTTTAATAATGTTTGGTCTATAGTTTTTCTGAGCGCTGTTAAGAAAAAAAAATTTATAATTAAGTTCTAAAATAACAAAACTGTAATCATAAAATTTAAAAATCATAATGTAAAAATTTTTATCAAAAACACTTAATCCAAAATTAATTTTAATAGTTTGGGATTAGATTTTGTTATTTAATATTAAGTAAATTTCAAAATCCAGTCTCAAAATATTAAATAGTATCAAACATTTGAAAATAACAAAATTTATTTATAAAACCTTGGCTGCAAATATATAAAACCGTTTCCAAATATGTCAAAAATATTAAACGTTTAAAAGTTTTTAAATATAATAATATAATATCAAAACTTAAAAAAATAAATAAAAAAATCAAAAATCAAAATTTAGATATCAAAATCCGGCTTCGGTTTACAAAACTCTATCAAAACATAGCAAAACTTTTTTTATATCAAAAACCATCTATAAAATAATAAAATTATATAAGAAAATACAAAAGTCGTATAAATAATAAAAGCATCAAAATACAGACAAAAGTAGTATAGTCTCAAAACACATTAGGACACCCTAGTTAAACCATCACAATCATAAGAATAATCATGTTAAAACGATGTTTGCATAAGTATATCACCATTCCTACACGTAGAAAGTTTTCAAAAATATTTCATATACTATATTTTCATAAATTATAAGCGCTAATTAATTATGCAGTCACGTTATTGAAATTCTGTATGAATGGGTTTAAAGGTCATCATCATATTAATAAAAATTTGTCTGTTCTTCTGAAACTAATAATAAACATAAAATACCCATTCAGTATTAACATAATAAATAATGTCCAACAGCAACAATAATCAGTTGCAATTAATTTCTATGTAAACATATATTCAATACATCAACATCAATCATGTTATAGAGAAATGAGGGTGTCCTTAATGCTTGCCATAGTATATATTAATTCGTCACTTCATCAGCTACAGACAGATCATACTTTCATTCTCATTATAAACTTGTCGTGAGAAATATGTATATAAACGTAATTTATATTAAAATTAATTCAATTATCATTAAAGGCTACAAAAATATTAACAAACATTACTTACAGGTATTTAAATCCTCTTTGCACATAATTAGTATAATTAACAACACTGTAAAGTCTGAATTAATAATTATTTGCAATAATGTTAACCCGAATGCGGCGTGCTCACTACTATTTTGATTGTTGTGACCTACAGCAGTCGAATATTCCGACGTACCGATAAAAAGCTTTTTATATATAAAAAAAACTTGTTTTGTTTCTCTTATCTACGCATGTAAAGATTTAAAATAAAAATAGATCGCATTTATTTTAATGCATTATTAGATTTATTTAGTCATCAGTGTTAACAGTGCAAACGAGAATTTAATATGGAATTGTTTAAGGTACCTAATTTATTTTAATAACTTTAATGTTTATATTTGTGTTGTATTGTATTGCATTTATTTTACATAAAGTAACCCAATCATTTTATTTGTACATTAAATTAATACAATGTTTTTGGTTATAATAATATGGTGGATGCACTTGGTACAAAATTAGATTCAATTTAAAATGGAAAACTATTAGCATATTATAAAATTCCAAAATAGCTTACAAATACTTTCACACAGGTTAGCAATAATTTAATATTCATGTTATTCTTGCCCTTGGTACCAATTCTAATTAACGAGCGTGGCTTCCTCAATATATACAACCAATCAACTTTTATAAATTGAATCATTTAAATTTAAATGTTTATTAATTTGTGTAATGCGGATATTTGATTTTAATGTACATAACTACCAACATTTGTGCTAAGAGCTAGTCTAGCTAAGAGAAGCCCTGGAACGTATCGAGTGAATGGTGACCAGCGGAAGTATTAAATAAATGATAAATGTCAGCCAGAAGCAAAACGCTGCTCTTAATAGACTCTTTTATTAGTAATGGATATTTTTAATGGTAATCGATTACAAGGAAAAATTTTGATTATATTTGATCATATGAAATGGTATTGAAATATTGTTATTAATATTGTAATGCACAGTGATTAACTAAGAAAATCAAACTGTATAGTATTTAATAAAATACATAATTATATTTATGAAATTTGTTTGGCAAATATTGCTAAAAAATGTACAATTTTTTCGACAACATTGTACAAACAATATTAATTACAGCTTTGCAAATTAATAGAATATAAGGTGCTTCAATTTTTGAAGAAGACTTTGTTAGCAATGGGTGTTTAATGCAATTTTTTTTTGCTGCCCATTCTTGTATGTATCAAAAAATTAAGAACTATTAATTTTATTTTGAGAGAATGTGAATTAGTGAAACCAGCAATTCTAAAGTTGTAATTATTTTCATTTTGCTGAAGGCGCACTAGCAAAACTGCATGTGCAGGATATGATCTTGAAGCATTAAAGCTTGTACCTATTGTAGGTGATAGAAGTACACGACATAATTCTTACAAAAATTAGTTTGTGGTTAATACACATATTTTTGTTAGAACATTTTTATAATTTATGATAATATTTTGTTGTTTATAAACCAGTTTATGATCAGTTTTACAAAACTTTGATATAATAAATAAAATTGGTATTTTGGAGTTTTTTTAACAGCAAGATGAAGGAGACGACGTTGTCACGTGTCGACAAGGGTTGATGATCCCTGCCGACAAGGGTGGAGTAAAATGTGGTTTGTTTATGTTTTGGATGGAGCCCGATAGAGGAGTTTTTAAGATGGATTCTAACTAACGACTCTAGAAATTGCTCTTTATTGGTCCGGGCCAGACAAAGGTCCAGCGTTTGGCAGCGGAGGTTGATGCTAAAAATGTCGACAATGTGAAGTAGATGGTTTTTTAGAGTGACCTTGCGATGGTAGCGGAACAAAGCATTTGTTCCGAGATCAATAAATTCTTCTTATTTTTTACTGCTCTCTTCTTGCTTGCCGATTGGCTCTTTTGTTTTTGATTGTTATTGTAATGCTAGTTTATGGCATCTTTGACGATAGCATTATTGAAAGCCAAAGATTGTTGATGTGGATATTTGCTAGTTGTTGGTACTGCTGGTCTTCAATCCAATAACAATGTGTTCTTGCCAATGTAAAAGTTTTTTTTGGGCTCATTTACTTAATAGCCAGTCTTTTTGCACAGCCTCGTTCTAACACCTTGTTTTTCAGGTGGTATTTGGAGACAACATCTCTTTGGGTTAGCGGTGTCGTCGGTAGTTTGTTTGTTGTTTTTTGTCCTGCTGCAGCTTCTAGTTCCGTACTTCAACTTTTTGTTTGAAGCATTCAGTTGCTGGGCTTACGCAGGTTGTCCTCTAGCATCAGTTGGCTGGGTGTCTTTTGTGTTGCGGCGTTTGTGCAACTGTTATTGTGGAATGTTGCTAGTGTCAACAACTTCTTCCACTGTTTTTGGGGATTGTCTTCTGTTAGAGTTTTTTGTCATTCATTGTTAGATATAGGCTTTTTTTAAATCTTTTCATGTTTTTCTGATTTGTGTTTTTTTATCCATTGTTGCCCGGCTACTTTTTTGATGTCATCTTCCTATTGCGTTTGAGGTCCGGATACTTTTTTTTTAACTCCACATGCCTTTTCTCTACAGGGTTGACTTGTAGATGATAGGTTGTCATTGTGTGGTGGATAATTTTCATTTTTTTACTGTTTTGTTGAAGTTTTTGCTGAAAAACTGAAAGTCGTTAGCCGTCAGTTAAGATTATCTTTGAGTAGCGATAGAGTAAGCGTTTTTTATGAGTTTAGCGGTGGTTTTGCTGATTGCACGTTAAGGCGTACTTGTTTTGGCTCATGCCGTTTTATAAAGCCCTATGTAATCCAAAGCTACTCGCTTCTATAGCTCTTCAGCTGGATGCAAATACAAGGTAGTTTCTAGTTGAGCAGTTTCTGGTTTTATTCTGCAGCAGATCACACATTCTCGAACGAATTCCCGCAAGCCTTTATGTGTTTTTTGCCAGTGGTATTACCGTAGATGTTAGCGACGGTCTGGTCTCTGCCTGGGTGTCCGTAGTTTTTGACGCATGATGTTATGCGATGATAGTTTTCTGGGCTGTTGGTAATACTACTAATTGGTTCTAGCCGTCGGAGGTTTAGTATAACTCTCAAATTTTGCCTAGTTGGCAATCCAAATTGTCATTTGATAGTTTGTTGGAGTTGTTTCTCAATTCTTTGCATCTTGCCTTTATGGGTACTTTATGGGTACTTTTGTTATATTTACTACTTTACTGCGTCTGCCAACGTTTTGGTCTCCAGGATTGTGATTTGATGACAGTTATGATGAGTATAGTTGGGCTAGATGTTTGTACGGAGTCTTTATTGATGTTTTTGCCAATATTTTTGATATAAAACTGCGCCTATTTTGGAGTTACATGTATTGGTTAAGCATGCCAGTTTTAAGGTTGGTTTATCAAGGCTTTTTCATTTGTCTGTTTTCTTTGACCATTCAAAAGGCTTCTTGGTGTCTTGTAGCTCTATTACTGGTTTTGCTACTTGGAAAAAATTTGAGGTGTACTCTCGTAAATAGGTGCATAATTCACTGTTTGGATATATTTCTTGTCAGGGAGTATTCTCAAATCAGTTTTTTATGGGTTTTCAAGTAATTTATTTTTTCTAGTTCAAGTGTACACTTTGCAAGATTGCATTTTAGGCCATTTTTCTGTTTTTCAGTACTTTCCGTAAACGTAAAAGTTAACTTTTAAAAGGTTGCCAGGGTCAGGGGCGGAGCTATCTGTAAGCAAGGGTCCGCAATGCGGAAGAGCTCGCAGGCTAAGGGCTCCCCCGACAATTATTTTAAAATTTGGGACCCCCAAAATTTACAAAATTAAAATTAAATAAATGACAAAACTGTATTTTTTTTCAAAATTGTCTATGTTTTGCGGTTGGGCTCAAAAATCCTAGCTCCGCCACTGGCCAGGCAATCTTTAAACAAAAAGAAGTCACTCAGAGTTGATAGGTTTTACCACCCGGAACATCTAACATAGTGAGGAATTTGCTTATTTATTTTATTGGTATTTGCCAACATCCAGAGTGCAAGATATTTTGCTATCCTTTTTTTATACTAATATTGTTTGTGCTGGGTTTTGTTCAAATATTATTGCTTTCTTTTAGGCATTATAGGTGTATTTGGGTGCGCGTACTAGCGTGTTAAGTTTTAATTAGGTGTAATGGGTTGCGGTCTTTGTGGTTGATGGTGTTTGGTTTTTTCTGAAAACGGCGCTAAATTTTTGAATAATCTTCGAATTATTGGTAAGCTTTGATTGACTCTAGTAAAATTGTTTTTTTGTTTGTTGAATCGGTGTTCTTCCAGTAAATGGTAGCTCGGCGGCTTCTGCCAAAATTAATGCAGCGGCGTGCATAATCTATATTATTTTTTTTCTTTTAGTTAAAATTGGCCCAATATTAAGTTTTTGTCTAATTGTAGACTGATCAACACTTGTAGGTTCTGCGTTTAGTTCTGGTTGCTCGGTTTTTGGGTCTAGTTTCTGTTTTTCATACACATTGTGTTATCTTTGTTGGAATTATCTTTTTCTAAAATGTTAGTTTGGGCTAAGTGAGAACTCTATGCTTTTATTTTGTGCGTTTTGCACCATTTGTTGCTTTGCGAAGTGGAGGGGATTTAGTGAAACTCCGGTTTGTTTATATTTTGTGTGGGGCTTGAAGGAATTTTTTCAAGTGTGCGCTACGGCAGAGATGCAAGGTTGTGGGCAAGGCTACGACTACAGGAATTACTTCTTATTGACGTGACAAAAGTGCAGTGTCTGACAGCAGAATAGGTTTTGTCGACAATGTGGTCTTTTACAATGATTTTGCAATGGTGAGCGACCACTCAGTACAAAGATGTTAAACGGGTGTTTTACTTTGATGTACCACGCTCATCACCTAACTGTTTGAAACGGTATGGCTCATGAATTTTATTTTTAGAGATCAGGAATTTAGAAAATTATTAAATTGGAACGTTCTATAGGTTGTGGGATAGGATGTGATATTTGTCATTTTAGGTCAAGATTTAGTTAACTAACTGGTTAACCGGATGTTTGTGGGCAAAAACTTGTTTGGCTCATTGAGTCTGGTCAGATTAAAATTAGAGTAAACTGTGAAATTATTGAAGTTATAAACTTTGACTGCAATTCAATTTAGATATGAGGCTATCAGCTATATAAGTCGCAGAAGGAAATTATGTTTGTGCAGTTTATAAAGAAGTCTTTTGAACCACACCACACCCGTAGTTTTTTTCTGTCTGAAACATTTGACTATGTGGTTGATGAACAACTGAATGATCTCATCTGAACCTATGTTGGTAAGCGAGAAGAAGATTATTAACTTCCGTGCACTTTTGAATCAATTCATGTTAACATCATCTTCTCTATGACTTTAATTAAGGTTTATAGAAGACTGATAGGCCTGTAGTTTTAGGGAACTTTTGGTTTTTAACAGGTTTTGGTATGTTTATGACAAGTGAGCTTTTTTAACTAGGAAAGTGCCTGGTGCATAGAAATGCATTTGCAATATTGGTGAGTGCTATTATTGCATTATGCAAGAATGACTTTAACGTTCTGTTAGGTATTTTATCGGGATTAGGAACAGACTGAATTTTTAGTTTTCGGAAAGTTGTTGACTTCTTAGTGAACCCTTTTGACGTGCTCCAGATTAGTGCCTTCGGTTGTTGAAGGTGTTGGCAAATGTTTTGGTTTTTTTAATAGTAAATTAAACTTTATTTTTGCTATGAATGGCTGGAATAGAGACTCGTCTGTTTTGTAGATATTCCACATTGTATAAACCATCCTATCTCACATTTTTGTGAAACAAACCTAAGATTTTGCAATTTCTGGGGTCGCAATGCTTATGCCGTTGATGCTTAGCGGCATTTTTTTTCTGCAAATCAATGTTTTTCTATTACGGGATAATCTAAAAAGGTTATTGGTGCAAACCTAATGGGTTTTAGAAGCCTTTTCTATGATTTGGTCTATTTGATTTGTTAAAAGTGCAACGGTTTTTTATGTCCGAAACTGGGACCAGGCTGCCAATGATCTTTTTTAGGGATTCTGAGAAGAGAGTCCGTTTAGTAAGTATTGAAAATTTTCTTTTCTTTTTGGTTCATTCTTTTTTGTAGGTTTTTTGTGGTTGGAGTTATCAATTATTTGACGTCTTTGAGTATTGCTACGTTAACCCGCAGAGCTGTATTGTGTGGTTTTATCCGGATTTACTACTCAAAAACCTTTTTGTTCTACGTAGTTGAGATTTGGAATTGGATCTTAAGCTTCTCCACTCCGAGTGTTTGATATTGAAGTTGTTTGCCAATGCTGATTTTAGCGGAAAGACGGTATTTGCAAACGATTTGTTTGTTGTAGCCGCAACAGGTTTGTAGGAACTTTGTACTTTGTGATAAAGACACAGACGGGACTGAAGCCGGCACGGGTTAGCCGGTCTGGCGTATCATCTTTTGAAGGTCAAAACATAGTGCACATTTGGGCAATGAATTTTTGGAGCAGGCCGCCGATTAGTAGGGCCCTAAACAGTTGCAACAGATTTTTTGTTCTTTTTGAGAATAATAAATTTGTTTCTTATACAATAAATATAGAAAATAAAGAATTTTGGAAATTCCAATTTAAGACCCACGATTCCTCAGATAGGTATTCCGAAAGATGCTTTTTGGACATTGTTTTTTCAGCGGGGGCAGACGCTTATTGTCTAAGGCGATTGGGGATTGGCTGATGGCCCTATATGTAGGTAAAAGAAGAAATTCGCTTTTTTTTTGTGCTAGGCTAAGATGCAGCTTTTGGACGGTGCTCAATCCATCTGCGTCCATGTTTTCTTTTTTGGAGTGGCTAGGTAGGTAAACTCTGTGGCGGCTTTTTTGGACACTTTAAGGTTTTATACGGTGTCGTTTTTGTTTTTGGAGGAAAGTCCAAATGTTGTTTGTTGTTAATTTGGGGTTTTACGTCTATTGCCTGATCTAGGTATTCTCCTGTGGAAAGTGGTGAAGCGAAGGCGTTGGATATATTGGACCTCTTTGACAAACTTGATTAAGAATGGAATGCGGAGTTTAGCTCTACAAACTTCTTGTCTTAAGTTGGCAATTGTTGTTGACATTGTGTCCATTTAAGTTTTTATTTTCTGGACTTGGTGGGAGAGGATGGCCACTCTGGAGCTTGATCTCGGTTGGGACTTTTTTGAAAGTTATTGAGGTCTTATCAATACTATTGTTGATGGAGATAGTTTTTAGATGCAGTGCCAACATAGATGCTATTGCAGCAGCTTCTAATGTTATGTTGGAATAAATTGTTATTTTGTTGTATAAAATGTATACAGAAAATGTATTAGTTTGTTGCATTGATAATTGCATTTGTTTGTAGTTCTGATGAAGTTGGCTTCTCTTAGATGCTGTCTGGTCTCAATCTTTAGTTACAATCTCCTCTTTACAAACACTTGAGTAGGTTTTTCAGTTTAAAAGTTGTAAGCGGGTGGTTTACTTTGCTGTACTGCGCCTACTCACTCAAGTGTTTGTCATCAAGACACTGGATATTTTACTCAATATGTTAATAAATCAGAAGAGAGAATAGAAAACCAATTTTTTGATAACAAACATTTGAGCTTGGCACTAAGGTTATAGATTGTGAGCAGGACTGCTTTGGTGAATTTCCAATAAATTCCATTTCTGAAGCACTTATTGAAGGTTGTTTATATCAATGTTGAAAGCACCAGAAAGCAGCTAAGTTGAAAAACAGTTTTCTTACGACAACCTGTCAGTTTTGTTGTTGGCGTTTTCTAGTTTTGCTTCTTTTAGAAGGTTTTGCGTAATTCAGTATTATTGTTTTTTTTGTTGTGTAGATTTATGTCTATAAAATATCTAAAAGATTTGCAATTTAATGTAAAATCACGTGGTTAGCTTGACTCAAGTTAAAGTAGGCTTAGATCAAAGTTTTTGAATACAATGCCAAAAACTGATATAAAGTGGTACTATTGAAGCCGGTTATGCCTAGAAGTTGTATGCAGGGCACATAACAACTGTAAGGAGCAGTTATAAACGCACTGGTATTAGAGTATACCTTGAGTGTGTGTTGATTACGTAATTGGTAGTATACTATGTATTGTTGTCCTATGTTAAAGATAAATATTTATTAATTGGACAAAATGTATTAATTTTTGTGTACAAGTTCAATTTATAGAAAAGTACACGAGAACATTAGCGAGCTATTGCAAGAAGACGAGATGGACCGGTTTGGCACGAATGGATTGCAATACAGCGGAGTGGGAGTCAATTGCGGGACGAAGAAAAGAGGATCAGTAACGTTGGCGCAGTAAAGTGATGCAATCGACTAGTTGGACGCTAATTGACCGTTTGATAAATTAGTGTTAATTAATGATACGACGTTAGAACAAGGTGTGGCGATTTGGAGGTTTAGCGTGCGTTGCGTCAATTAAATAAAAAAAATTATAAAATACCAATAATTGCGTTTTCTAAATTATTAAATCTAAAGAACAATCACGAGTTGCAATAAAAAGTAAAAAAAAAAAAAATTGTTTGAAAAATTAAATAAGTAGTGCTTGGAAGGTTTTTGTTTCTAGGAAGAATCTAGCAGATTTATATCAACTATAAATCGTAGAAATGTTTAAAAAACTTGATGTGGTAAAGTTGGTTACATACTGAAATTACATGGGGGTGCAACTTGAGTATTAAAAGTTAATGGTACAAAAACATGCTTTGCGGATAATTAATTATTATCATGGACGCTGCTTTTGTGCCTGCAGCATTAAGTAGCTTCATTTTGTTATTTTAGAAACTTTTTTTTTAATAAAGGATTTTTTATTTTGTTTTATTTTTTTTGCCAGATTTTATTATACGCAGAAGTTTTTAAATTTTCAAAACAAATTTTGATATTTATTAGCCTTATCCGCTTCCCTGTAATTCAACTGTCCCGATTCCAACTCGTTCCTACACCGTATACCTGATTTGCCATCTTTTAAATGCTGTACTATTAACTGTATTAGGATACTATGCTTTTATAAAGGCCAAAGGAAGATTTTATTAATTGCAAGCAACATTCTAAACAATTTCCGGTTTAAAAAAATAACATTAAATCACCACCTTATAACTAGGTAACTATTACATAAATTCAACTAAAAATTAACGACGTAAAAATTGGTAAAACGTTATAAACCCATCATTCCTTTAAAGCTATGATTTATGTACATATCTTTACATTTAGAACAATGGCGTCGCGATAATGTGGCCATAAAGCATCCGCGGCGAACCTTGTTATTTATTATTCACGCAAAACTACACAACAGACCCAACAACAGTTACTACTCCACAAAAGCCACTTCGTTACTTAATATTTTTTAACCGCTGAATTTATGCAAGCGATCCATATTTCATCGGTACGAACAGAAAAGGATTAAAAGCATAACCGCAGTGAATTTAGTTTCATGGGAAAATACAAACCTAGTAAATAATAAATTTGTATTGAAGTACAATTTGATTATGATTTTTGTTTCAGGTTTGCTCAAGGTTTTGTCGATGTGCGAGAACGCGAGCGGAAATATAAACGGGGGACGAGAGAACAGGGGCGATCCATCATGAATTTGCACAACAATGAAGCCGGCAGAAGGGTAAGTGGAAAAATTTCATCATCATCACACCTGTGTATGTTATAATGCTAACTAGGGCATTGTAATTTTTTAGGGGAAAGTAACCACCTGCATTATATATTTTTTGTATATTAATTTAGCAATTACTTGTTATTGCAATAGGAATATTTATTATTTATAGCTGATACTAAAAGTGTGAAAAATTGAAAAATATTAATGAAAGTTATTTATTCCTTTGCACATAAATGTAACTTAATAGAAAATAACAATATAAATGAAAGTTATTAGTTATTAAAATCTGTTATATTGTTAAATGGGATGTTTAAGCATTCTTTAATGGGTTTCTTTGATTATTGCTCAAATATTTTAGATTTAAAAAATTTAATTAAGGTTTTAATGTTTATTATTATTGCATGTTAGAAACGGTGTAATTTTGCAACATGATAAGTGCGTTGCTGTCATGTTTTAATAACATGGGTTTCTTATGTGTCATATTTACATACCGGTTAAATTTTACTAATTATTTTTGCAAACAATGAGTTTTTTTTTGCGTAGCTAAAATTTTAACAATAGGTTTTGAGGTCTAGTACTGTGACCTTTTTTTTCTGTTTTTTTTTGCATATTACAGTTGTTAGCTAAATCAATTTGGCCGTTTGTTGAGTCTTTATTAGGTAACAAATTGACAACCAACACTCTTATTTTTGGATTTAAAAAATTGTCAGATTTAATTTTTGGTTTAAGAACTTATGGAGGTTACTGATTAAATTCTACTCAGATAATTTAATGTTACTGTTTTTTTTTATTAAGATAGTTGCAGCAAGAAAAGAGTTAAAACTTTTTTTTATAAAATTTTAAGTGTGATTATTTTAACTTTAAATAATTCTTTTGCGCACTCAATAAATTTGGGTTTTGACTAATTTTTTTATTTATCAAATAGGTTTTGTGGGCATTTTTGTCATTTCTTTTAATGCACTTTTTTAATAAAGTTTATGCAATAAATTGATGTTTTCAGAAATTTTTAATAAGATTTTTAAGCAATATATAAATTTTCTGCGACATTTTTTTACCTTACATGGATTTTCTCTACAATTTTTGATAAACATGCAACAAATGATTTATTTTATTTAATACCATAAACATAATTTCTATGCAAAAGTTAACAAATTATTTGCAATAAATGTGTTTTATAAGCAATTTTTTGTTGCAACAATTGGGTTTTTGTGATTAATGTGATTTCAAGTTTTCTATAACTATTGGATTTTTATAAGCAGTTTTAAATTAGTTTTAAAACTTATCTAAACAATTTTTAACAAATTATATGCATTAAATGTATTTTGTCATTAACATAATTTTCAATACAAACGTTTTTGACAAATTTAATTTAAAAAAAATTCTAAGCAGCGTGGTAAAAAATAGTCTTAAAACAATATATATATATACTATATAAGTTACACTAAATTTTAAATTTTAAAAAAAAAATTGTGTCTAATTTATTACAAAAATATCTCAATAACTGCAAAGAAAACACATTTATTGCCATAAATTATTACACAAATAATAAAATAGCGGAGAAAACTTATATATTAATTAATTAATGCATAACAATGCACAGAAAACTAATGTATTAGATAACATTAATTGAAAATTATTTAGAGAAACCTAATTATTACAAAAAAATAATGAAAATTGCACAAAAAAACATTTATTGTCAAATTTTTTGTAAAAAATATAATAAATAATTGCTTATAAAACTTATAATTACTCAAAATTAGTTGAAAACCGCTTAATAAACCTTATTGTTGCAATAAAATCTTAAAAGTTGCACAAAAAATACATTTATTTAAAAAATTATTACAAAAACTTATCTAAATCACAAAATTTATCAAATATTGCATAGAAAACTTATTTACTACAAAAAGTTAATGTAAAGTCTCTCAACTTAATTATTGCAAAAAAAAAATCAAAAATTGCACAAAAACATATTTATTACAGAAAAATGCACAGAAAACACATTCTTAGCAAAAAAATATTGATAATTGACGAAAAACTATTTTTTTACACACAATTTTGAACGGGTTTAGTTTTAAGCATAATTTTTTATAGTTATTTGCAGAAAAATGTGTTTATTGTACAATTTCTTGTAATATATACGATTTTTTTGATTGATTTTTGATCATTTCTTTGCAATAATTAAGTTTTTTGAGCGATTTGCATTAACGTTTTGTGATAAATAAGTTAAAATGCTTAATTTTTTGCAAGGAACGTTTTTTGTGCTTATAAAATAAATTTCAACAATAATTAATTGATTTTGAGCAATTTTAAATCAATTTTGTGTATTAAATAAGTTTTATACGCAATTTTAATCATTTTTTCAAACAAATGTGTTTTTGGTGAAATTTTCTGCAATAAATAAGTTTTTTGTATTGTTTTTATGTTTATTTTTATGCAATAGTTAAGTTTAATAGTATAAATTGTAGATTAACTTTTAGAGTAACTTTGTGTAATTAATCAAGTTTTTTGCATTTATTTAAATGTTTTTTGTTCAGTTTTAATTATTTTTTTGTGAACTTCATGATGTAAACGGGTTTTTGTAAGAATTTTTTTTAAGAAATGTATTTTTTGTGCTATTTCTATTTTTTGCAATAATTTGTGTTTAAAGTTTTTATTTATAATTTTTTTTTACAAAAAAATTGTTTTTTGTGCAATTTTCTCCAACAAATATGTTTTCTTTGCAATTTTTTTTTTTTCAATAATAACTAAATTTTTTGGGCATATTTAAATTAATTTCATGTAATAAATAAGTTTTCTGTTTAATTTCTTGTAAAAAAATGTGTTTTCTGTACAGTTTTTTTTTTTTCAAGAATTTATTATTTCTATAGCTATTTATTGTAGAATAACTATCATTTGTAGAATAGTCATAATAATTTTATTGTAAATAATAAAATTTAATTTAATTTACATCTTTTATTTATAGAATATTTATTGTAAATAATAAAATTTAATTTAAAATATTAACAAATTAATAAAATTGATTTTTTACATCATCTCTCTAATATAAAATATATTTTTTCTGACAACACTATTTTTGTTGCTAATAACATCAACAAAATAAAATTGCCATGATTTTATTTTGTTGATGTTATTATATACTTACTAAAAAACCATATTAAAAAAATAATACAATGTATAAAATAAAACACGCTACACTACTCCCCCCGAAGTGTAAAAAACTAAAAAGGCATTAACCACTAAAATACACGCAATGGTTAAATGAAACTGTCTTTTTAGTTTTGTCAAATTTAGCAACGGGCGCAACAGTAGTGGGTTTTAAAATAGAACTCAAAGATGAACTTGTTGACAATTTTAAATAAGCTGGTTTCAATCGATCAATTGAAACCGAGTCTTGCTTGTTATTAAATTGAACTATAAAAAATTTCGACGTTCTAGAAATCACCAAAAAAGATCCGGAAAAAGTAGGTTCCAAAGACTTTTTAACATGGTCATTTCGAATAAAAACATGCGAACATCTTGTTAAATCAGGGTTAATGAAAAAATTTCGCTTAGTAATCCTCGTTTGACAAGGTAACAATACGTTCATGGTTTCTCTTAGTTTCGTTAAAAACAACGGTAAATTTGGATCTGTCGGTACAATGTGATCATCATACTTTAGATAATGACCAGGCAAGTTTAAAGTAGTACCATAAACAAATTCTGTAGGCGTGGCATTTCATGGATCCTTAACAATTGATCTAAGGCTTAAGAGAATTAAAGGTAACGAATCAACCCAATTAGGTGTTAATTTAATTTGCTTATTAAGTCTTTCAGTTAATCCATTACATTGTGGATGATATGAAGTAGTAGATTTATGATCAAAACCTATTAATTTTCTAAAATCATTCCAAAAGTTTGAATGAAATTGTTTCTCACGATCTGTTACTACAGCTTTTGGAACTCCAAAACGGGAAACCCAAGTATTCAAAAATGCTTTAGCAGCACTGAAAGCAGTAATATCTTGTAAAGGAATGGCTTTGGGCCATCTCGTAAAACGATCAATACAGATCATGAAGTAACGATATCCGTTACAATTAGGTAAAGGTCCTACAAAATCGATATGAATAATCTCGAAACGAAATTTAGGTAAATCAAAATTTTGAATTGGACTTCTAGTGTGTCTATGAGTTTTGTTTTTTTGACAATCAATACAAGATTTTACAACATTTGCAATGTCAGTCTTCATATTTGGCTAAACATAGTTCATAGATACAGGTTTTTGTGTTGAATTAATTCCAGGATGTGATAAATAATGGAACTTGTCAATAATTGTTTTACGTAATGATTTTGGAATAAAAGGACGTACCATGTTATGAGAAACATCGCAAGTAATAGACTGCGAAACAATCGGTAATTGTTGTGGTTCCAGATTCAAATTTGTATTGTTAGAAATCAGTATGTTTTGTAACTCTTCATCAATGAGCTATAAGTCGCTTAATTGATTCAAAGAATCTACTATTTTATTTATCTCAACTCTTGATAAAGCATCTGCCATCATGTCGGGGTTCATTAATATAACGGATGTCTGAAGTGAATTGAGAAATAAAAGCTAAGTTTCTCATTTCTCGTAACGAGTAATGAGTAGAATTTTGTTTGAAAGCTGAGATCAATGGTTTATGATCTGTTAAAATAAAAAAATCTTGTCCTTCTACCAGGTAACGAAATTTCTTGACGGCTAAAAAAATTCTCTACCAAAAGTACTATATTTTCTTTCTGTTTTAGAGAAAGTTTTTGAAAAATATGAAATTGGTTGTTGAATACCATCAGCAGATACTTGTTGTAAAACTGCTCCTGCTGCAAAATCTGAAGCTTTGACCATTATGCTAATCTTAGATTTATCATTAATAAAAACCAAAATTGTACGCTGACCTAACACTTTAATTTTAACAAACGCATCAGTGGTTGACTGCGTCCAAGGAAGATCTTTAGAGTCTCTGTTAATTGTTGCAAAATCATTCAGCGGTGTTAGAATACTCGCCTCTGATTTTAAAAACGATGATAAAAGTTGACCATTCCAAGAAAACGTAATAAAGAACGATGTGTTGTTGGTTGAGGATAATTTAGAATTGCCTTAATTTTATCTTGTGCAGGTATAATACTTGATGATGAAATTGTATGGCCTAAAAAAGTAATTTCCTCCACACTAAATTTACACTTATCAGGATTAATTTTAATACGATTACTATCTAAACGTTCAAAGATTTGTTTCAAATGCATGAGGTGTTCCTCCTGATTTTTGCTAAAGATTAAAATGTCATCTATGTATGCAAATCAGAAACTTAGACCTCTAAGAGTATTATCAATAAATCTTTAAAATGTTTGAGCAGCATTTCTTAAACCAAAACCCATCCTTAAATATTCAAATAGACCAAAACGGGGTCGTTATTGCTGTCTTTGAAATATTTTTTGGATCTATTGGGATTTGATGATATGCTTTAATAAGATCAATTTTAGAAAAAAAATTACAATTAAAACAATTGTTTGTAAAATCTTGAATATGTGGAATTGGATAACGATCAGGTTTAGTAATTTTGTTCAAAGCTCTATAATCTCCACAAGGACGCCAAGAACCATCTGACTTAGGCACCATATGTAAAGGTGAAGACCAATTGCTGTTAGGTGGTCTCACAAAACCAAGGTCTAATAATTTCTGAAATTCCAATTTTGCTGTTTTAATTTTCTCTTGAGAAAGGCGTTTAGGTCTAAAAAATATAGGTGATCCTTCAGTTGTAATGCAGTGAGTTACATTGTGTTTAACTTTAACATTCAACTGCAATGGTAGAGTTAAATTTGGAAAAAGTTTTAATAATTTGTTGTAAGAGTCTAAAATTCTGTTTAATAAAATTGGAGAAATTTTAGAAATATTTGATGAAACACCACTGCAAGAACTGAAAGATTTAGAATCTATTAACCTATTATTATTTAGATCAACTATCAAATGATAGTGTCTTAAGAAATCCGCACCAATAATTGAATTTCCTATTTTTGCTAAGATAAAAAGCCTAGACAAGATTTTATTTAACCCTAAGTTGATTTTAACAGTTTGATATCCATAAGTTTGGATATGTGTACCATTTGCTGCTAAAAGAGTCATTGGATTTAATTTGAATTTTGACAAATTTTTGATAGCTAAAATACTAACTGCTGCACTTGTGTCGATTAAAAACTTATGTCTAGTATCTATATCAAAAATATAAAATAAACGACTAAGTAAAACCTCCAATGAAGCAGTCGCAACTTCCATTGGAATTATGGGTTTTTTGGTTTATAAGTACATGGTTGAACACATTTTTTAGCTTTATCAGCAAAATTATAATGGTACCAACATAAATCTGAATCTTGGTTGTTACTCTTATTTGAAGTTGATCTTGTTCTCGAAGGAGAATGGCACCTAAGAGTAGTTGAAATAATTTTAGTTAACTCCTTAACTTGCTGTTCTAAATTCGAAATTTGCGATTGTAAAGAATCTTGATCATTTTTTTTCAAAATTGAATTAACTGAATTGATTGTTGAAATTTTAACAAAAGATTATCTGAAGTTATAAGAACTTTTCTTACATCAGTTGGTAACCTTTGCAAAAAAAGTTCTTTTAAAATGTTATTATCTAATTTCTTAGCACCCAGAAGCTGCAACAACTTACGAAGAAACTGTGATGGTGTTTTATCACCAATTTCTTTGTCAGTCAAGAGTTGTTTCAACGTCCCTTGCTCTGAAATCGAAGTTCTTAAAATTAATTCTGACTTGAGATTAATTAAATCGCGTATTTCTACAGCCACTTCCGGAGCTAAGGTAGATACAACTAATTCAAATTTTGTCTTCTCAGACAAAACTCGATTTCGTGAAAAAATCGTCTCTAATTGCGCAAACCATAATTCTAGGTCAGCGGCCCAAAATTGTGGTATCTTACAGTTCACTGTCTGAATGGCTAAAGGTACTGTCTCGTCTGGATTATTAACCATTGCGTTTGGTTAATGATTAATAATTTAATAGGGAAAGTACGGGAAAATAAGGGAGTAGTGAGGTACAATTGCGAAATTTAAAAAAAAAAAATTTAAAATCTACCTTAATAGTCCAATATTTAATTTATTATTTTTTCCTTTTAAAATAAGACCTGGGTCATATATTGGGGCATCGGGATATCGGGGGCCAACTCCAAGATTCCAAACGTCGGGATAACGGGGGTCAACTCCAGGATTCCAAACGTCGGGATAACGAGGGCCAACTCCAGGATTGGGGTCACCAATTTATACCTATTTATTGTAGAATAACTATCATTTGTAGAATAGCCATAATAATTTTATTGTAAATAATAAAATTTAATTTAATTTACATCTTTCATTTATAGAATATTTATTGTAAATAATAAAATTTAATTTAAAATATTAACAAATTAATAGAAATGATTTTTTTCATCATCTCTCTAATATAAAATATATTTTTTCTGACAACACTATTTTTGTTGCTAATAACATCAACAAAATAAAATCATGGCTTACTTACTAAAAAACCATATTAAAAAAATAATACAATGTATAAAATAAAACACGCTACACTTCTGAGCAATTTTATGTAATAAATATGTTTTTGTGCAATTTTTAATCAATTTTGCGCAGTAATTGATAAATTTTATGATTCAAATTGGTTTTTGTAATTATTTTTTGTAAAAAATGTTTTTATTGTACAATTTCTCTTTGGCCGAATTTTAATTTTTTTTATAACAATTAAGTTTTTTTGGGCAATTTTTGATGAACTTTTTTTACAATCAATGTGTTTTTGTGCAATTTCTATTTTTTGCAATAATAAATGAGTTTTTAATAATTTTTGAAATGTGTTTATTGTTCAATTTCTTGCTTTTGAATGATGATCACATTTTCTTTAATAATTAAGTTATTTTGATTAATTTTGGATTAACAGTTTGTAATAAATAAATGTTTTGCTCAATTTCTTGCAACAGAACTTTTTTTAAATTTGTCTGCAACAGTTAATAATTTCTGAGCAATTTTAGATTAATTTTGTGTAATAAATAAATAAATTTTGTTTATTTTTATGCAACAATTAAGTTTATTTTTTAATTCTATAACAAACAAGTATTCTTTGCAATATTTTATGAATTTTATGATTTAAGTAGATTTTTGTAATTTCTTGCAAAATGTGATTATTGTGCAGTTTTGTAAGATTTTTCCGCAACTATATATAATTTATCTAAGCTGATTTAAGATTAACTTTATTTTTTACGCATTAAATGGGTTTTTTGTGCAATTTTCTCTTTGAGAGACTTTAGATTATAGTGAAATAAATGAGTTTTTTTATTTAAAAAAAAAAGTTAATTGTTTTTTTAATTATTTTTCTGTAACAATTATGTAATAATTAAGTTTTCTGTGCAATATTGGTTTAATTTTATAATGTAATTAGGTTTTTGTAAGAATTTCTTGCGTATAGCAATATTGTAGACTGATGAGGAATCTATATGTATGTCTCCTTTTTGTAGTGTTAGCCTTTGGACAGCTCTTGGTCATTATTGTATCTACGAGGACTATTTATAAGTTTTGTTAAATTGGCAAAAACAAATGAAGGAGATAAGTCAAATTTTATTATTATCACGAGTTACTCATACATGTGAACTGTTTTTAACGTAATCGTCACCGACATTGAGGCATTTGTCGTAACCGCGCACCATACCTTTTTTATACAGTGAGATCAACAAAGAATGAAGTTTTTCAAATATTCTTGGGATTTTTTTTAGTGATTTTAGTGTGTTGTCAACCTGTTTCCCCTAAACAAAATTATCCTAAAAGTTACCAGAATTTTTATTGTTTGAAAAAAATAATTTATAGATTAATTTAATATAATAAAATGCAAATTGTGGAAAAATGTCTACATTTTAAATAGTTTGTATGTGTTATGCATAAACTGTGAATTAAACATAATGTAAATTAAATTAAACATAATTGTGAATTTAACAAAATTGTGAATTAAACAGAATTGTAAAGCCTATGGTTATGGTCAAGGACAGTCTAGGGATATATTTTTTTAATATTTACAATAAGTGTATATTTGGTTGCCTACATTGTAAACCTCGGTCATTCTCGCCCACCCTGTACTACGTTACCGCCTGGATTGCCAATGTTATACACGGGTTTTCAACTTCTTGTTTTTGTTGAACCGCTGTTTCCCAATCATTTTTTGGAAGTCGCTTGGTGCTAAGTCCGAGTTGTAGGGCGGATGGTCGAACAACTCCCATCTGACTTTTTTCCCTGGTTCCTTTTATCATGGAGATTAGTTCGTTCTTTCTTTTTTAAAGTACTGAAGTGCTTGCACACATCTTTACGATGTTTTAAAAGTCGAGTATTTTACTTTTGAATCAGAAATTCTAAAATTTTTTGTTTGATTTTCCTCAACAATTCTAGTCAATTTATCAAATTGCTAAAAACCACAATTTCAGTATACGTATGTTTTAAATTTTAGTCAATAGGATTTAAAAAAATTTAGTTTAAAGTTTTTTTGAGTAGTAAAAGAACAAATCTTGAAAAGACTGTTTTGTAGTGTCAAATTTTTACTGACTAAAAAACCCACCAATTTCTTTTCTTACCTTGAGGTGGTTTGTCTGGCGCCCCTTGCACTGTTGTCCTATTGGGCTTGTTGTACATCTCTGCTGTTCTACTTCTTTAGCAGCTTTTTTTCTTCGATGAAGTCCAGTATCTTTAACCAATGGGTTGTTTTTAGCATAATTGCTGTTAGGTTGTGTTTGCCAAGGATGACTGCGCGTTGCTGTTTGAAAGCTTTGCATTCATTCAGTAAGTGTATTGGAGTCTTGTCTTTTTCCATACATCCGCATAGAATATCTTTTCTAATTCCCATTCAATGCTTGTTGAATACACAGTGTCCGGTTATCAGTCTTGTAAGCCTTTGCAGTCTGATGCGACTCATTTGTGTTACCAACCACAACTCCTGCAAGATTTTTGATTTTTTTAAGTGACTAAATTAATATGTAGAATTATAATTTTCACACTTTTTTGCAAAAAAATTATCAAAATTTGCTGAGAAAAACGTAATATACAATACATTATTTATTACAAAAAGTTACTCTAAAATTGTCAGAGAAATTTAATTGTTTAGAAAAAATTAAAAATTGCACAGAAAAAATGTTTTTTGCAAGAAACTTTTTAAAAATTACGCAGGAAAAATAAGTTAATGACAAGTTTATAAAAAATTATGCATGGCACATTATTTGCATATAATTTGTCAATAGTTGCGCAAAAAACTTATTTTTTACTGAAAGTAATCTAAAATTGCCGATTTTTAAAAACTGCAAAAAAAAACGTTTTATTAAAAAGATTTTTTTGTTCATAACAATTATTTATCTTTTATGAATTAGCAAGGGTTTGCAATGTATAATAAAAATAGAGTACAAAAAAACTTAGAGGAGAGGGTTACAAAAAGAAGTTTAATAATTTTACACTTTTTTCAAAAAATTTTTATTTATTTTCTGTAGGACTATTAAACTTTTGGTTGAAAAAAAAGCTTCAAAAAAGATGCTATGAATACTTTAATGTTTCAAGTTTTAAAAACATTTTATATTAGAATGTAGTTTGACCTAGTACGCGTTGACTCTAAACAGGTGGCTTTGATATTTGTCAGATAATAGATGACATTTTGATAGAACATAGATGTTTTCGACAGATATCATTTTGACAGAACTTAGCTACTTTTAACAGTAATATTAATAAATTGTACAAAACTGACTGAATAAATAGCACTGACTATATGGCATCAACAACATGTTGTTTTCATCTTATTTATGTGAATTTTTAATAGCATTTATTCAATGATAACAGATATCCAAAAACGGAATGCAGATTTTTAATGGAAAAGTAATTGAAAATGTTAATTGCAAAAAAATATCTAACGGCAAATTGTTATGATATTATTACAAATCAATATAGCAATAAATATTCTATAAATACTATGTGTAGGTAACACTTAGCAAATAAAACATCTTCACCTCATTAAGCAAGAAGATTTAAAATCCGCAATGAATGAAAAAATCTAGCAATTATAACGTCGATGTTATCATTGAGTTAGTGGAGCCATCGCGGTTATTTATGAACCGCCGACAGGACTGAAAGAAACGTTTTGCTTAATGGATGTCCATACGTTTCGTATAATTTCCGTCCCATTGGACATGCGAGTTAATTTATATTGAGTTTATTAAAAACAACTTATCGACGTGGGCAGCCCTGATACATGCGATGGACGCACACGAAACGTGACTAATGACTTTATTAACAATATCAATGAATTTAAAGAAACATAAACATTACTTTCTACTTTTAAATTTTAAATATAATTATTTACGTGTGAGAACTTTTTAAGTGACATTATTTTCCTTGTAAAACGTGGTAATAGCATATTTCCTTCCATTATGAAAATTATGATATGTCTCTAATGTCCAAGCATGTGAAAGTAAATTATTTCATTTGTAAGTAAGCGCGCATACATTAATTTTCTTTCCAGGAATGGTTTGTTTGTTATGTAATAGTAGTTTATTGCGTGAAGGTGGTTTTTATTGGATTTATTGTAGTAATTAAGAACTAAAAGCAAACAACATAATTAAGAATTAAATTAAAAAGGTTCCAAATTAAAAAAAAAAGTTGTTAGCAAGAAAAATTCTATTTGGTCACTTCAAAATTACAATTTCAGTGCTGAATTCTCGATGCAAATGGTTGATAAACATGGGCTTTGGACAATACCTTATCAAAATAAATTTTATTTGTAAACAACACTGCTTTAGCACAGTTCTGCCGGACAACGGCTATGAGTAAAGATTGTGAGTGTTGAAACAAGTTCAACAAATGATTATAAAATCTGTAAATATTGATTGAACTATTGAAGCAATCATTACCAAATTTATAGTAACTTTACATAATCAAATCTGATTTATTTAACAATTTATGCCACAACTGTTCTGTATTTTATTATATTATGAACTCGATTGGCGGTTTCAATTACCAAAAACATTTCGCATCTGTTACAAACAACAATAAATCATTTCAATCGGTAGTAAATATAAAAAAATGCACGATTTAATTATAGTTTTAATTAAGAATTATGAGTCTCGTTGTTTATTTTAACTACCTGTGCTTGTATTGTCCAAGTTTCTTATTCGTTTTGGACATGGGGCCGGTTATTAATATGACAAATAAAGAATGATGTATGTGTTACACACTAAACAGAAAAAAAAACTGGATAATTCAAGTGGTGTTTCCGGGCATTGTATATCATCAGCGTGACAAGTCTTCGATGGTCTCACGTATAAATTGAACTGTATATCAATAAATTATCTTTTTGGATTAAATAATTACTTGCGGTGATTAATGATTGCGTTTTTTAATGCAAAATAATTAAGCAATTTTTTAGGAAAGATTAAAATATGTTTATATAAATTGTATACAAACCATGATCAAAAAAACCAAGTTTGCTGAGCTAGTTTTTTTTTAATAATTATAAAACTAAAATATTTTATTTAAATAAACAGACGGAACATCCATGGTTTACTGTAGTGCCTTAAAGGACTTTAATTAGTAAATAAAGTATGTAGAATTTTGAAGTACCGGCTGGTCTTCCAGAAAATCGTCTTCTAATTAATAGTCAAACATTTGCATGCATAAGTATCTGCGTACGCCATTCAAATCATCCGCATGCTAATTATGTAAATTAGCAAAGCGTATAATTTCAAAGGAATAGAAAAATTTTATCTAACTGCATTTTGTATATATTAGGAAGAAGTGTGTGAACGTTTAAGTGTCATTTATTAATAGAATTTATATTAAAATAATTTTTGAAATATTCATATTTTATAAATTAAAAAAGTTGTAATAAAATATGCATAAATAATTTTATGATCAATTTAGTAAAAGCATAAAAGGAGTTATATATCAAGGTAGCGATTTTTAGTCATTTGCAAAATTTAATATAATGTTTTTTAATTATAAACAATTTTGTAGGCAAACATTAAATTTCTTTGCGTTTAGGGTTTGTTTTTTGCTCTATTAAACATTGCCCGACTTCATTAGAAATTTTGCTAAAATTAAAAGATTGTGTAATACTAACAAAACAAACATTATTTGAACAACACCCACAAACAATAATTGACAATTTAACAACTTATTATTATCACTTAAAAATTTGCGGCTAGTTTCTTTATTTAAAAAATTTACAAAGTAATTTTAAAAATATGTTTCTGAATACATCGCAATTATTTGATCAAAATTTAATAAATAACAGACGCAACAAACGCTAAACCTTCCATCCACCACACCGTGCATATACGTTGTTTATTAATTAATTACTTACTTTAGGACAATTTGTTAATTTGTTTTATTAAGGTTAGTTGCTGACAGAACTTAATACAGCATCGAAAGAAGCCGGTCTTCAAATGAACTTATCAAAGACAAAAATCATGAGCAACGACGACACAGTAATAACCATTGACAACCACGAAATAGAGCACGTACAAAAATATGTATACCTTGGCCACATTATAAGACTAGGCAAAGAAAATCAAACAGCCGACATATCCAGAAGAGTCAGAATGAGCTGGGCCGCATTTGGAAAACTGGGTCACGTGCGGAAATCTAGAGAGGTCCCAAATGGCCTTAAACGGAAAGTTTTTGATATGTGCGTCCTACCAGTAATCACATACGGACTCAAAACTATGACGCTCACGGTTTGCAGTATGGATAAATTACGAACAACTCAACGTGCAATGGAACGGGCAATGTTAGGCGTAAGTTTAAGAGAACATACACAAAATACAGAGATTTGTAAAAGAACCGGAGTGGCCGATGTCGCCAAACGCATCTCCGAACTTAACTGGAGCTGGGTTGGACATGTCGCTAGACAAGACCCATCCAGGTGGACAACTCGCATAACACAATGGCGCCCAAGATCAACTAAAAGAGGAAAAGGTAGACCACAGAAACGATGGTTAGATGATATAAAGGAGATAGCGGGAAGGAAATGGCACCAAATAGCGCAAGATAGGAAGTCATGGCAGATACTAGGGGAGGTCTACGTCCAGAAGTTGACAACTATGGGCTAAGAAGAAGGTTAGTTCTAGACGGGTTTGAACTACGGTTAAACGCTAAGGCAATACTTCTCCAAAGCTAACCTCAACTACTTTTGAACAGTTTAAATTGAGTCAAATCGTTTCGATCTGACTGTACTTTTGCTGCAGCGAGTTGCTTGTAACAAAAATTGCCGGTTTAAATGGTTTTTTTTAAGTGCTGAATTTGTACGGTAGCTTTTTGTGGCGTACTTTATGTTTGCGTAATTTACAAAGTCTAAAACTTTTAGTCTTGCAAACAAAAAAGTAGACAGCGCAGCCATAATCAATCCTGGACAGAACCAAGGCGTTCTTTTTTTGTGTTTAATTGATATTGGTTAAACACTTTATTAAGTTGAGAGATTTTTTTCAGTTTATTCTAGAAAACGGATAGTTTCCACGCAGTTAATTTTTATGCTTTGCAAAGTAAGGAAAAGATTACAATGAGGTTTGCAGAGACGGCAGAAATCAATGGACAAAGTTTTTGCTATAGACACGCAAAAATCTTTTGTGTTGCTATTGACAACTTGGACTCTAAAACGGCAATTTTGCATAAAGAGCTG
Organism: Tachinus rufipes; assembly: GCA_963932245.1. Lineage (NCBI taxonomy): Eukaryota > Metazoa > Arthropoda > Insecta > Coleoptera > Staphylinidae > Tachinus > Tachinus rufipes. The sequence goes on from OZ010743.1 coordinate 7,559,321, forward strand.
TATACAAAAGGGTCCATGAGTCAACAGAAAATATAAAGAATCATATTATTACTATGACTAATAAAATATGTGATCACAATTTATTATTTTACCGTCCTAGGGACTTGAAAACGACCGCTAAAGGAGAAACACTCCAGATTTGGCCGATAAGTTTTAGTTTTTATGCGTAGAATTTTTGTTTACTCGGTTTTGAGCAACTCTTGGAGATGTCCTATAGGTTGTTTTGGTAGCTCCTTGTTTCAGGGATTTCAAGATGCAACCTGAGCTAGCTTGGTGTGTGGAATGCAGCCAAGTGTGTGGTAGTGGTAAATTGCTCTTTTAACGTAAGAGTAGGACGTATGTTGTTGTGTAGGTAGTTCCCATTACTATTATTAGCCAGTTTATTGCAGGGGTTGTTGTTGTGATTCTGTTTGATTGTTATTTTTTGGTCATGATACGTTGCTTCATAATTTAGTTTGATTTTTAATTGGAACTTTGTTTAGAATTTCTTCTGCAAAGCTGTCTAGTGATTTGTTTGTTACTCCTGTTTTGTCACCTGCATAGGCTATGCTTATAGATTTATCTGTGTGCACTGGAGGATAACTGCACATCTCAATTTTACTGGTTTGCAGGGCAGATATTGCTTGGTCCTATTGACATTTTAGCATGTAAAAGATCTAACCTAGAGTTTGCCTGCCAATGCAATCAATATGTGCGTTGGTGATAGACTTTTTTGAAACAAAATATTATTTAGTCTTTATTCTGTTTTGGTTAATGTTTAGTGCAGTTGTTATCTTGGTTGGTAGTCTGTTTCAACTGCACCAACTTTTTTTGTAATTTTGGAAGAGAATCTTCTAAAACTTTGTGCCTACAGACTAAACTTTCTCCGAATTATGCCCGTAGTTGGAGACCGTAAGGCTCATATATCTTTTAAGAGAAATTTAGTTAGGACGCTTTATATGCTGTGATCAGCAACTTAGGCCAGATACAAATTGCTGTGAACCGCGAGGTTATTGAAGCATTTTTGTCAAAGTTTTAATGGGTTGATGCTAGTGAGGGATACCAAAACTGTTACAGTTTTAAGCAACCTATTGTAAATTAAGACCTTGAGACAATTGAGGTGCGTGTTTGTAGCCGTTTCTTAGGCTAAAGACCCAAAAGTAATATGCGGTTTGATAACGGTGGTGTACATTTGGATTTTTGTTGTAAGACGACATGCCGCTGTTTTGTCAAAGAATTGGAACTAGCAGGTTTTTTGCCAACCTGGTTTTGTCTAAGGTAAACTGTACGTGCAATTTGTACGAAAGTCCTCAAATTAAATTAAAGGTAATACCCAGATACTTGGCAGTTTTGGACCACGGAATAAGAATAGTTTAAAATTTTGTGGTTTAAATATAAAGTTATCAGCTTTATAAGAAGCATAGGAAATTTGCAGTAGACTTGTGTGCCAGACTTTGTCAAAGTTTTATTCAACGTCAAAAAGATCACTTCCGTAGTTTTTCTTAGTCTGAAACCTTTGACAATGTTGTCAATCACTTGTTTAAATGGTAGACTACATAGTAATCTCAACAAAACTCATGTTGTGGGTGGAGAAAGATTGTCAAATTATGGTCTCAAATTATGTCCAAGATTATCTTTTCTATGACTACTCAAAATGCATAGAAGATTGGTTGGCCGGTAGTTTTGAGGAAACTTTCTGTTTTTTTTTTAGGTTTTAAAGTGTGTATGACGTAAACATTTCTAAGCTTTTAAGAAGTGCCCGTTGCATAGAACTGCAATAGCAATATTGGTGACAGCCAGCCAAGTTTTATACGAGAAAAATTTGAGTGTTCTTTTGATCAAGTTATCAGATAATTTCTCTGATTTTAGAACGCTATATCGGTATGTTATTGTCAACGTTTTCTAAGAAGTCATTGATTTTTTGGTAGACCATTTCAACGTGCTCCAGATCAGTCATTAAAGTTTCACAGACTAGTAAAAAATTATCCTTTTATAGCAGCCCTCTTTACAGGAATTGTTCAAAAAATTTAAATCTTTTTAGTAAAATGCATACAACTTTCCGAGTTGAAAAGAACTGCGTTGGTCTGATTTGCAAAACTTTAACTAGATGGCTCCGCGGATTTTTTAACAAAATAATGCACATAAGAATTATTTCATCCGAAATTTATTACATAAACTGTTCTTTGGTGACTAATTTTAATAATTAAAACAAGTTTGCTTTGTAGTTACATGACAAAATTAGTGTTTTATGTGAATATGTACAATATGCAAATACAAATCTCTGCAGTCATCTATATGGACACGGTGCAGAGGATAATTAGGGAAAAATAAAATACAAATACAAAATTTATTGTAAATATGTAAATATATAAAAAAATAAGTATGAAAAACAGTGATTTAAAAAAAATCAAATTCTATGGTCCCAGAAGCTTTACGTTCGTAGTAGGAACACAATCTGTAATAAATAGTTTAATATAATAATTGACTACATTTGTTAAGTTTTAATTAACTTATTATAAAAAAGATCAATCAATAACCGCAAAAAACCTTTAGTTTAAATTTAACTACTAACCGGATTAAATAATTTGTAACTAAATAAAAAACAATACAATTGTGTTCCGAATATAAAAGATACATTTAATTGGACGTAAGATTGATTACAACCACGTATGCACTTTGGCATGTAGATCGCATCCGGATAGCCCTTACAATTTCCATAAGCGAGCTAACCTTTGTCGGTGCGTAATGAGAAATGGTTCAAATATATATCACTTACCCAGATGTCACACACACACGCAAATGATATCTAATTTATGTATGTTGGGCAACCATTATTAATGAAACATTGTTGGATTTTAAATTAAGCCCTCAAGACATTATTATATATGTAATGTATAAAAGAAAAAATGATAATTTTTATTGTTCATGCCGTGCACGCATCAACAATACTTAATATTTTTTATGTTTCTATTAACGTAGCAGAGAAACACTTTAATAATTAAACTATTAATTTTATCACGATACGCATTCAGGTTTTTATTATGTTTAACATTTCCACATATGCGATTATTGTGAATTTGTACAATTAATTAATAATGTATTGTACTGATTGGATTAAGAGAAAGTTTATTTTGTTGTTGTTGAGGAGAATAAAGTACCAGTAAATGCATAATGTGTCAGTTTAATTAGAATATTGTTATCTGGGTTACTAAGATATTATAATGTTTAATTGAAGAAAGTTTATTACAATTCTTAATAACTTTGTGAGTAATCATATAAATCGAATTAGCTTTATTATAAAAGTTATTTTTTTGTTTAGTCTAATAAGAATAATAAATAACTCAGCAATTAGTTGTTTATTTCTTCTACTTTTACTTATATTCTGTGGTATCTTTTAGTACAATATTTTATATTTATTCCAAATCATTCCATTCATGATTGATGTAAAAATTGGCTCTTAAATGGTTTGTGCACATTACTCTTAATTTGCACTACAAATAGAATCAAGGGCGGTAATATTTATTAAGCAGGAAATTTAATGGCAATTTGATGAACCGTTCAATTTAGTACACTTAAATGTTAACTGGCTCGTATCTATCTGCTTTGCATTTTGATTGCGTTTTCGTTTTGGTCGCGTGAGCAATATCATCTGGATTTAATAAAATATAACCTTTGCCGGTCATAAATCTCAATAAAAAAACTATTATGAAATATAAATTCAATAAATAGTATTTTATAGAATGTTTATTATTTTTCTTTTATCATTTGACATTATTAGTTCTTTTTTGCATATCTTTACAATTGTTGGATACATAAATTGTATGAGTTATTGTTAGTTGAAGTGGACAGAAATATAATAACAATGTTTACCGTAAGAAATAATAATAATAACAAACTTTATTGTTACAGATGTAATAAAATTGCAACAATGTTAAAGAGTTTTATTTTTTTATACCCAATAAAAGAATACTAAAAATCTATAGTGATATATTTAATCATTTTAGCTACTACATTTAGATATGATAAGTCAAACAGTAACAATACATATAAAGGGTGTCCCAAAATTGATGCAAATTTGAAACACAGTTTTTAGTCTTTAGATTCTTATTTTTTTTATTGAATTATAAATTACATAGGGTAGGGTTATTTATGGAAAAACACATCGGGCAAATGGCCTCTACGGCTTTGCTGGTACATACGCACTTTTTTGTCAAAATTTTCCATGACTATTCTGCATAAATGTGCCTAAATTTTGTTGATTGTCTTACTGTAATGCACGGGCGGTTGTGGGCTTGTTGACATATACTTTTTGCTTCAAATAACCCTATCAACCTAATGTGTAAAATTGCACGATCTAGGGGGCCAATTCTGATCACCGAAACAAAAGAATACACGACCAGGAAATGTATCATGCAGTAATTAAATTGTTTGTATGGCATGTGGCACCGTCTTGTCTTCATTTTTACTAACCCTAAACTCTCAGCTGTCAATTTTTTTTTAAGGTTGCTACAATTTACTGCACAAATGGCGGCAAATTTAAATCTTGCGTTAATTTTAGGACACCCTTTATAACAAAAATAGAAAAATAAAATAGTTTACTTAGCTAGTAGAGTAGAATAACTTGCTTAACGTTTTAAATGTTATTCATAAAATATTTTTGAAACTTATGATAAATCTTAAAGCTATACAAACATTATCAACACTTTTTGACATATGCAAATATTATTAACAGGTCTATTGAGTGTTGCTAACTTGTTTTTGATAAAACTCAAAAACATATATATACATATTATACATCAATAAGTTTTTGACAGTTGCCAACTTATTTTTGATACAACTTTAAAAATGTTTAATAAACGTGAGATTATACTCAAATATTATTAAAGGTTTTTGACAGCTGCCAACTTAGTTTTGACGTTTGCCGATTTATTTTTGTTAAAACTCAAGAAATATTTGATAAATGTTGAGTTTTTAACATATACAAGACATTATTAAGTAGTTTTTGATAGTTGCAAACTTGATTTTGATAGTTGTTAACTTCTTTTGGTAAAACTTGAAAAATGTTAAGATTTTTGACATATTCTAACATTATTGACAAAATTTTAACAGTTTCCAACTTATTTTTGACAATTTTAAAGTTATATTTCATAAAATTTTAGAAATTTTTAATAAATGTTAAAAAAATTTACTTATGGAAACATAACTGGTTTTTTGACATTTGCCTAATTATTTTTAACAGTTGGCAACTTATTTTTGATAAAATTCAAGAAAATTTTGATAAATGTTAAGATTTTTGATCAATGCAAAACATCATTGTTAGGTTTTTGACAATTTATTTTTGACTATTGCTACTTTATTTTTGATTTAACTCAAGAACAGGTTTTTGACTTCAGAAATGTTTATGTTAGTTAAACTGTTTGACACATGTAAACATTACTAACAAGTTTTTGACACTCGCCAACTTATTTTTCAAAGTTGTTAACTTTTGATAAAATTCAAATTTTATATATACAAAAATTATTAACAGGTGTTTGACAGTTGCTAACTTATTTTTAGTTAAACTTAAGAAATGTTTACATTAATAGTCTTTTTAGGCTAACATGCCATAAATCTTAACTAAAAACTAAGAAATGTTTAATAAATGTTAAGATTTTTGACATATTCTAAACATTATTAACAAATTTTTGACAATTGCTAGCTTCTATAACTCAAAAAATAAAAGATTTTTGACTTATGTAAACATCACCAAAAAGTTTTTGACAGTTACCAACTTATTTTTGACAATTACAAACTTATTTTTAAAACGTTTGATAAATGTTACGATTTTTGACGTAGCAATCGTTAAAAACAGGTTTTTGACAGTTGCAAATTTAATACTCTTTACACTACGGTCCTGCTAATTGTATTGTGCACACCTCTGGTTTATACTCTTTTGGTAGTTTTGTATCTTAGATAAAGTTCATAAACTTTTGCTTTTCTTAATTACCTTGTGTTTCCCAAAAAAGCCTTGCGTTTTTGATTGTAAACTTCTTACTTGTTCAGCAGATAAAAAGAAGTTTCTTTTTGCTCCAAACATCTCTGGTGTCATTGTGGTCTTTGGTTTCATTTGGGTATCAGATGATTTTTTTTGTGTTCTCGGGGTATTTTTGGTTTATCCACTCTTATAGAAACGGTATTATGACATCAAACGATTTCTATTTGCAATATTTTTTTATAAAATTTGATTTTATTTTTAATGTTTTTTGATTTGTTATGTTTGGTCTGTGTGTAGTGATAACAGTGTATCTATGGCACAATTCTTAATACTTTCGTTATCAGCAGATTTGCTTATCTTTGTATTTTACCTAGTAGTTTTTGTACGTGATGATGGTATAACCACCTAGTTATATCAGGTGTTAATTTTTATGTTTGTATAATCCTTGATTTGGTTGCAAAGGGCAGTCTTTGTAGTTACATTTTTTAGATGAGTATAAAAGGTTAGTTTGTTTGTTACTTTTTTATCATGCGATATGGCTCCAGATGTTTTAAATTATCGGTTTTTTGTTGTTTTGAAAAACAATACAATTGCCGTTTTGGTTGGGTTTACTGATAGTACCTCTTTTTTGTGCCATTTTTCAACAGTGTTCAGTGCATTTTGTAACATATTAGATACACTTTTTGTTCATAGTTTACATTAGTTTTTTTTTCATTACCGTACCTGAAACACCTAAGAATGCCAACATCAAACCCGTTGTACGCTAAACAACTTTATAACAATTTCTGTGACACAAAACAAACATTTTAATTTCAAATTGATGTCTTTTAGATGGGACAATTTAGTTTGAACAATATCAGGAAATCATTGATGACCAGCTTATAGAAAGAATGGATAAATGTTCTATTCTTCAAATATGATTTATATTTTCTACAATTTACTGTTGTTTGGGGACGGAGGTTTGTTATTATCAGCAACATATATATAACACAACAGTTTGGTCTTTTGTACTTGCCAATAAAATTACTGGCAACAATGAGATTTGTTGATCAATAATCTAAAATTTGGCATCAACAAAATTGTTGTTTAAAAGATATACATTTTATTCACTTTAGTGAGCATTGGTGATTATCTTTTTTGAGCAGGGTTGTTTTCAGCACTGGTATCTATTAGTTTTGTCTACAATTGTTGTCATCATGTACTTATCAAAATATTTTACAAGTGTTTGTACTTGTTATCTTTATTTTCTATTTCATACTTTTCTAAAATGCTAGAATTTTTATCATCAAAATGGTATTGAAAAAGTATTGCAATTTTGGCAACGTTAATCTCCTACAAATGTTTCTTCATTATTATCACTTTTTGAGTCATTGTTTCTGTCACTACCATCACTTGCACTATCCTGGTCAAGATTTGATTATTTTTCTTAATTCTACTACATCATTGTTACTTAATTCTGTTTTTAGATACTTTAAACCATCAGTACCAAAAAATGTTGACAGTAAAACTATTTTTGATATTATAATGCAGCAAAAAAATAGATAATAAATTATAAATTGCAGTTAGAGACACCAACTGTTACCGCTAAACTGGCATTTCTTATGCGCGTTTTGAAATATGGGCCTTAAACAATTGAAAAGATAATAATGTAAACAAATACATGCGGTTTAAAAGCAATGTTTACACAGCCGTATTGCATAAAAGTTTTGTACCGTTGTCTACTAACAATTTTTAACAAATACAAAAACACAAGAAATTTTAGACAATGGTTATGATTTTTGACATATGCAAACATTATCAACAAGTTTTTGATAGTTACCAACTAATTTTAAATAAAACTAAAAAAATGTTTGACAAATTTTTAGATTTTTCACATATACAAACATCACTATCAACAGGTTTTTGGCATTTGTCACCTTTTTGGCAGGTTTAAACTTGTTTTTAATAAAAATCAACAATTGTGTAATAAATGTTAAAGTTTTTGACATATGCAAACATTATTAATAGCTTTTTGACACTTGTCAACTTATTTTTGACAGTTGCCAACTTGTTTTTAATAAAACTCAAAAAATATTAGATAAATGGTCAATAAATTTAACATATGCCAACGTCATTAACAAATTTTATAACAATTGCCAACCTATTTTTTATCAAACTTAAGAAATGATTAATAAATGTTAATTTTTTGGCAATTTATTTTATTTTATTTTTTACAAAACTTTCAATAAATGTTAAGGTTTTTAATTTTTGATTTTTGATATGCAAACATTATTAACCCTGCGATGCATTAGTTAGGTCTGATGGACTCTTTGCTGTATTTATTATTATGTTTTTATCATATTGTTTTTAAGTTAATTAATTCCGTCAATTACAATAAATTTGAAGTTGTACTAGAAAAAAAAACAGAAAACTTTGAAAGAAAATATTGTTGTCAACTTTATACTACATTCTGAAATAAAATTACGTTACTAAATTGACTTTATAGACATTTAAACTACTTGATATGGAATGTATAAATTTATTTACATGTTTGTGATCTTTTGTGCATTTCAGACTTTTTTAGATATTTTATCATTTTAGGAGCGCTTAATGTACTCTATTCTGACAACGGAAAAGAGAATTTTGTAATCAGGTAATCAACAGTTTTCATTGTACAAAAAACTGTACAGTGCAAACCAAAACAAAGACAGTCTCAAGGGTCCGTCAAACGTGCCAATCGAGACGTGGAAACCAAAATGGATGGAGACCAACCAAATAAGTAAATGATTTGAGGGATTGAAATTTGTCATGGCAATGCAAAATGCAGCATATTAAGAGGAAATTAACTGTTTTTTTTTATTAAGCAATGTTTGGTTGTTTAATAAAAATGGCCATTCCTCAAAACATACTTGAAAAATAAGAAGAAAAGAAAATTTTCAGAAAATATTGGTTTTGAACAAAAAAAATGAAAAACTATAGAATATTGAACGCGAAAGTGAATATGAAAATGCAACAGTTAAAAAATGTTAGCAATAAAGAAGTTATGATTAACGCTAGAGAATTGCCGGGTTTAGTTGCCCCGTCCTGTTGTGGTGCCACTAGTAGTATTGTTATGGAAAAATATTAAATCCTATCACATCTACAAGAATATTGGTGAACCTTATTCTATATAAAAATATTAAAACGTACAGAGCCATATTTAAATTAAAATTGGTTCTTTTGGGACAAAACGCCAACTAATTCAATATCCAAACAATAAGATTTTAGTCATCACTTTTTTTATATGTTGAACTACATACATTATTCTATGTCTTTATGTTTTTTGTTAAAGATTCGAAGTTATATTTAACGAGTAAAAAATTAATAAAAAACTAATTAAAAACGCTATTTTTTTTAATTAATTGCGGAGAAACAACTTGCATCAAATTTCTACAAATTTGAGGACACAGATTCTTCTAAAAGGTTTTTCAATAAGAAGTTTCATTTTGAATAGCAGACTATTTGGGCAGCTGTTAATTTTGAAGCTATTATCTTTTCACATTTGACAAGTAAAAATGGAACGTTACACGCTTCAACAACGCATTGAAATTATTAAAATTAACTACAAAAATGATGAAAATTTACAGTTCACCAAACTAAAGCACTTTTTGGTCGTCGTAAAGCACCTTCTTAGCTGGCAATAGTAAACCTGGTGGAAAAATTTGAGCTGCTGGGACAAGTTTGTGATGTCAAGAATCGAAATCGTGTGCATCGCTCAAGAACACATGAAAATATTGCTGATATAGCTTGTAGTGTTAAAAAAAAACTAGGTTTGTCTATTCCTCGTCGATCTTTGAAATTAGACATTCTACAAACTACATTACATCGTATTTTGCATAAAGACTTAAGTTTTAAGATTTTTAAAGTTTAGTTAACCCAAGAACTTAAGCTGGTCGATCACCATAAACGTTGTACCTTTGCTGATTGGGTCCTTCAAATGCATCAAAATTATCCGGAATTTTATCGAAAAATTATCTTCACCAGAATTGTTGCGTTTGAGGCTCAGAAAATCCAAGAATGATTGTTGAAAAGTCCTTCCATTTTCAACGTGTCACTGTTTAGTGTGCAACTGTTACGGTGATTGGATGGCGCTACCGAGCTATGATTAATGATTTTTTTATGACCGGAATTGGAAGATATTGATGTGGATGACGTTTATTTTCAGTAAGACGCCGCTACGTGACACACAAGCAACGAAACAATTGCAATTTTGCAAGAAAAGTTTCCTAACCTTGTTATTTCTTAAAGAGGTGATTACAATTGGCCACCGAGATCTTGTGATTTAACACCTTTAGATTTTTTTTTTATCGAGAACATACAGAAGCAAATGTGCAAATTAGTTATGGAAAATTTCATGAATAGAATGTGGTACTGCAATCGTAACCGTGACGGCCAATTGACTGATGTCGTTTTCAAATGTTTGCACGTGCTAACCGATCTAAACATTTTGAAAAATGTTATTTTTTTCTGTATTATACTGTATAACCAGTATTCTGCTGATTCAATTCAATTTAGGGCTGGTATACTTGCACTAATTATCTGTACATGATAGATGCCCTTTGTGTCATTTTGGGAGTGGGGGTATGGAAAATTTTCAAAAGACACTAGACAGCTCATACTGTGGTGTTAGGTTATAACTGACTTTTTCTCTTGCTTCTATTTGGGCGGTTTGCTTGGCGCTTCTTGAACTGCGGTTCTGCTAGTCCTATTGTGCACACTTTTGGTTGATACTTTTTTGACAGTTTTGTTTCTTTGATAAATTCTATAAACTGTTGCCAATGTTTTGTGCTTTTTTTAGTTAGTGTTTTCCAAAAAAAACTTGGGTTTCTTATTGTAAATCTTGCACTCGTTCAGTATATGTAGAGGAATTTTTTTACACCAAACATCCGCGGCATAAGGGATTCTTTTTGATTTCTATTCTATGCATGTGTTTGTTCAAGCTACAGTGTCCAGTTATCAATCCCGTAAGTTTTTATTTGGCTTGTTTGCATTATTGTAGTTTTGACTTTTTTTAACTTTGAGTGCTTTATTTTTACAGATTGATGGAACCCCAAAAGCTAGTTCTGGCCCAGTTAATGTTTTTGTGGTTTTTTTAGCAAGCTAGTTTGCCTTAAAGTTTCTTTTCATGACTTCATTCTTTGGTGTTCAGATTTCGTACTCTGCTTTTCTTAGCTAATGTTTTTAAACTGTATATTACTGCGTATTGCCTGTAGTAGTGTCGCTTGGTTGTTCCTAGTGCACATTCAACATAACGTAACTAACGTGTCTTGGTTTCCACTTCCATACAGGTATATACTGGCTATGGTGCCATTGGGGTTTTTGGCCTCATTTTGGTACCAGATTTTTTTTTATAATTATGGAGTAATTTTGGTTTATCCACTTTTTTTAAGATGGTATTATCACATCGACTTTTACATGCAATAATCTTATATGAAATTTGATTTTATCTTTAGTGTTTATTCATTTGTTATTTTTATTCAGTGAATCTTAAGATTTACAGTTTGTTTGTTAATTTTCTGTTTGTTGCACATTCATCATCACAATTCAACGCAGTGGTAGTAGTAATAGCAATGTTTTCAAGGCAGCTGTGAGAATTCTTATTACTTTTGTTATCAGCAGACATGCTTATCTTTGTGCTTTACCTTTTGTACTTTTAAGAATAGTTTTTTCATCTCTTATAGGTGTTTCGTACAAAAAGCACCTTTTGTAGTCATATTTTCTAGATGAGTATAAAAATTAGTTTGTTGTCTAACGTAAGTCTTTTTACTTTATCATGCGGTGTGACGTAAATGTCCAGATTTTTTAATACCATTTGTCGTCTTGTAAAAATACAATTGCAATTTTGGTTGGGTTCACTGATAGATCTTCCTTCTTGTACCACTTTTTGACAGTGTTGCATTCTGCATCGTGTTAGACACAGTTTTTGTTTATAGTTTACCATTAGTTTTTTTTTGTATTATCGTACCTGAAACACCGAATTATTTTGAAGAATGCCAATTTCAGATCCGATGTACTAACACTAACAACTTTAGAACAATTTTTTTTACAATTGCCTTTATCATTTGCTCATCAAAATATTTTAAAAAGTATTTGTACTTATTATCTTTATTTTTTTATTTTAAACGTCCCCAAAATGCTAGAATTTTTATTGTCAAAATGATGAATGTAATAAAAATTTATTTTTGATAAAACTCAAGAAATGGTTAATAAATGTTAAGATTTTTAACATATAAAAAACACAAAAAAAATTAGATAATCGTTATGATTTTTGACATATGCAAACATTATTAATAGGTTTTTGACACTTGTCTACTTATTTTTGATAAAACTAAAAAATATTTAGTAAATGTAAAGATTTTTGACATATTTAATTATTATTGACATACTTTTAACAGTTGCTAATTTATTTTTGACATATAAAAATATTATTAACAGATTTTTGACTGTTACCAACTTAATTTTTTTGTCATAAACCTTAAGAAATTTTTAATAAATGTTAAGATTTTTGATAGCAAACTTCATTGAAATGTTGTTTTAATGACAATTTAAGAAATATTTAATAAGTGTTAAAGTTTTTGACATATGCAAACATTAACAATAGTATTCTGATAGTATTTTACTTATTTTTAACATTTGCCAACTTGTTTTTGATAAAATTTAAAAAAAAGGAAATAATTGTTAAGTTTTTTGACATATGCAAACATCACAAACAGTTTTTTACAATTGCCAACGTATTTTTGATAAAACTCAAGAAATTTTTGATCAATGTTAAAATGATATATGCAACATTATTAACAGGTTTTGGACAATTGCCAATTTATTTTTGATAAAACTATAAAAAAATTGAATTTTTGAAAACGATTTTACCAAGTTTTTCACAGTTGCCAACTTATTTTTGACAGTTGCTAACTAGTTTTTGACAGTTGACAACTTATTTTTGACAATTGCTAACTTAATTAGAACAAAACTTATAAAATGATTAACAAATGTTAAATTTTTTGACATATGTATACATTATTAACAGGTTTTTGTCAGTTACCAACTTATTTTTGATAAAACTAAAAAGAAAAACTTGAACATTTCTAACTTATTTTTGGTAAAATTCATGAAATTTTTAATAAATGTTAAAAATTTTGACATATGTAAACATTATTAACAGGTTTTTTACAATTGCAAATTTATTTCTGATAAAACTCAAGCAACCTAAATGCGGTTGCTGAATACCGCTGAGTTATTGTTTACAGACAGGGCTTGCTATTTTACTCATCATACATTTAGGTTTGCTTGCTTGCTGACAAATCAATTCATCAGTTAATCGGCGCATATAAATTTACATATTATTAAAAAAGTCCAGAAAGAAACTAATATAAGTAATTAATAAATATACGGGATTACAACATACAACACTTGGTTGAAGATATTTAAAAATGGCACTTTTTCCGTTTGATAGGATATAATGAATGGCAAGTTCTATGTGCCATCTTTAAGAATTTTGTTTGGCAAATTGGCTCTTAGCTTCTTTGTTACTTCTGCTCTTCAATTGCCTACTTTTTTTTATAGAATTCAATAAAAAATTGATTATTTTAATATTTTTGACATATTCAAACACTATTAAAAGCTTTTTGACAAATGCTAACTTATTTTTAACAATTGACAACTTATTTTTGATAAAGCTTAAGAGTAATATTATAAATGTAAAAAAATTGACATATGGAAACGTTATTGATAGGTTTTAGACATTTTTCAATTTATTTTTGACAGTTGCCAACTTATTTTTAATAAAACTCAAGAAATTTTTGACAAATGTTAAGATTTTGTATAACAAGTTTTTATAGTTGTCATATTTTTGACAGATGTTAAGGTTTTTGACATTGGCAAACGTGATTGAGAGTTATCAACTTATTTTAGAAAAAGTCATGAAATGTTGACAGTTGCCAATTAATTATTGACAATTGTCAACTTGTTATAAATAAAACTAAACTTATTTTAGATAAAGCTCAAGATGTTTTTACTAAATATTAAGATTTTTAAAATAAGCAAACATTATTAACAGATTTTTGCTAGTTGCCAACTTAATTCTTATGAAACTTAAGAAATATTAATAAATAATAAAGTTTTTGACACATACTAACGTCATTGATAGGTTTTTGACAGTTGTCAACTTATTTTTGATAAAAATCAAGAATCTTTTGATAAATGTTAAAGTTTCTGACATATGCAAACATTATTAAAGGGGTTTTTGACAGTTGCCAACTTATTCTTGATAAAAGTTGAGAAATTTTTGATATTAATCAAGAGTTTTGACATACGGAAACATTATTTTGGCATTTTTTAACATATTTTTATAATAAATGTTAATTTTTTTGATATATTTAATCATTATCAACAGGTTTTTAACAGTTGCCAACTTATTTTTGATGAAACTTAAAAATTGTTTGTTAGCTGTTAAGTTTTTTTGACATATGCAAACATCATTAATCAGTTTTTGACATATGCTACTTTTTTACAGTTTTTTAGTTATTTTTGATAAAAATTTTAATAGATTTAAAGTTTTTGACATATGCAAACGTCATAAACAGATATTTGACAGTTGCCAACTTATTTTTGTTAAAATTTAAAAAAAAAATTTGGTCAGTTTTGATAAAACTTAAGCAATGTTTAGAAAGTGTTTTTGAGATATGCAAACTTTATCATCAGGTTTTTGACAGTGTAAATGTTGAAATTTTTGATAAATGCAATTATTGGCTGCGTTCAGAATGATTCATCACTGTCAATCATTCAAACTGAACGCCGCCGCTGAGTTATCGTTTGCTAGCAGCGCTTGTCATTTTACTTATTATGCATTTAAGTACGCTTCTTTGCTGAACTTGTTAGACACCAGCGTGTAATTGGTAAATATATTTATTAAAAAAAGATTGCTTATTTCTGATTGATGACTCAGCGTTTGCAAGTGATGAGTTGTTCTGAACGCAGCTATTAACAAGTTTTTGACAGTTACCAACTTATTTTTGATAAAACTCAATTTTTTTTTATAAATGTTAAAATATTTTACATCTGCAACATTACTAACAAAGTTTGGACAGTTGGCAACTTATTTAAAAAAAAAAACTGTCTGTTGTTAAAATTTTTGAGGTATGCAAACGTCTTTAAGAAGTTTTTGAAAATTGCCAACTTATTTTCGATATTTGCCAACTTCTTTTTAATAAAACTTAAGAAATTTTTGATAAATGTTAAACATTTTGACATATGTAAACATTATTGACAGGTTTTTAACAGTTGTCAACTTATGTTTGACAATTATTAACTTAAAAAAAACTCAAAAATTGTTAACAAACTTTTGACATTATTAAGTTTTGGATAGTTACTTTTTGACAGTTGCCAACTTATTTTTGATAAAACTTAAAAAACGTCTAATAAATGTTAAAATTTTTGACACATGCAAACATCAGTAACAAGTTTTTGACTGTTGTTAATTTACTTTTGACGTCAAAGTTTTTGACATATACAAACGTCATTAACAGGTTTATGGCAGCAACTAATTTTTATAATTTTTTTTTTATAGAAGGGATTACTGACATGCATCTGATAGTTTTCAATTTATTTTAAATAAAATTTTAATCATTTTTGAGTAGTGTCTGGACATTTGATTGATGCAAATTATATTAACAAAATTTTAAGTTCTATTTTATTTTTTATTAACTTTTAATTGAACTAGTTTTCAAAAGTAGCTAGTTGTTTGACTAACTTTTGATACTATTCTAATAACTATAGTTGAATACTATTGTTTTTTGACAATTTTAAATTTAAAAATATTTAATTGTTTAAAAAATGCATATTCTATTAAGTAATTGTTAACTGTTGCTAACTTATTTTTAATAAAACTAACAATTACTGTTGAATGCTAACGTTTTTTGGCAGATATTAGCTTAGTTTTAAAAATAACTGCCCGTTCGACAAATTTAACTATTTTGATGACAGTTGTCAATTTGATAATTTTTAGTTTTGTTAACTAATCTTTAACTGTAAATTTCAAACATTGATTGATGATTATGAACTGCAGTTTAACATTGGTTAATTGACTTTTAACATATCTAATTTAAGCAGTTGTCAGTTTCTTTAACAGTTAATTTACATTTTCTAAGGTAATTGAATAAAATTTGATTGAACACAGTTTGGTTAATGAGCAATGTACAGGAAAAGCATAAACACTGTAAATGTTTTTAAAATAAAATCAATACTTTAGTCCAGTACACGGTGGGTTATAAATAATGTTTAAAAATATGTAAAGCATTTATATGCACTTTTTACCTAGTGAGTATTTAACAAGTAGGTAATAATCAGTTTTATTTCCTCTACAATTTCGATTGTTAAAATGATTTATTAATAGACTTTCTATTTCTAAAAACTTATATAAATTTATTGATTGCAAATATTTATATAACTTTATTACCCAATTAAAAGTAAACAATTATTGAGTTTTTTTAAAGCAATTTATGAAAGCTGCAATAAATGTTATTAGTATTTCCGACTATTACAACTCAATAGGTCACCACTTATCTACAATTAAAAAAATGTAATCCACAAAACCAAATAAGGGATATTTTATAATTAATTATATAATTTTATTAATTTTGCATTTTGTTTTTCAGGCAGTGATCAACAAGTCGCGGGTGACATGCAAGTGTCACGGCGTATCTGGCTCCTGCTCTTTAATCACCTGTTGGCAGCAGCTGCCGACCTTCAGAGAAGTCGGTAAGTCACACATTAAAAAACTATCCAATTTTTTTAAAACCAAAGCGAATTGTTCTGCTGGAAAGCGGAATGAAAGCCAGAAGTTAAGAAAAAGTTAATAAATCCGCGGGGAAGCGCGCAACGAATACACGGCGAATCGACGCGAGGTCAAGACACGAACTCATTACTTTAAACGTTTCCTCGTGAGTTTACATAAAGACGAGTTATTGATTCATACAATTTGTAAAGGGAATTATTTACATTAAATGGATTTAAAAGAACCTATTTTATTATCAAATATATAAGACATTTTTCAGTTTTATTAAACGTTTTGGAAATATAATAAAATTAATAACAAACAAGCTTTGTAGGTAGCATTTATACATTTCCATTAAATCACATTTATGTTTTTATATTGAACTTTCACCTGAAGCCAGTACTAACGATCCATCAAACTCGTCCAATTATAAATAACTATGCACAATTTGATATAAAAAATAGAAACGTCCGTACATTATGTATCCCACTAGTTGTATTATTAAATTTACAAATGTTAATGAAATGTTGGTGAAATGGAATAGAAAGGATTGTTTTAGAAAATGGTTATTTTATAGGTATTATTAAGAGCAGCAATCATTTGAATCGTAGGTTTATAAAATAAATGGTTAAATTGGTATCTGTGGGAACAAGGATGTTTAGGAAAATTTATTATGAGATTTACTTAATCATATTTTATTGTAGAAAGGATCGATTTATGAATGTTTGGGGGCGTTATTCTTAATAAGATCTTTGGTTTAAATTGTTTAATTTTAAATTGTTATTTAACAACAGTGGCGTAGTTACATAACATGACGTTTGTTGTGTGTACATTTTTGATATTTTAAGCAAACTCAGCATATTTTAATTTTGTAATTTACAATTATTTGATTTGTTTATAGTTTATTACAACATAATATTTACTATTCCAACTAAATCATTGCATTTTACGAAACATCGAATAAATTCATTAACAACAAAAATGTAACATTATTCACAACCTTTTCTTTATCATACAAATTACCAAATAAAATTAAGACAAGTAAAAAAAAACGGCCACAAATGACAGTTTAAAGTGCCATATATGTAGACGCATTCCATCGACTTTTATGCCCGCTTTATTAGAACGATGTTTCCACTTATAAAAAAGTAACACAGCAACAGAGAGAAAAATAATAACCATCATTAGTTATATTATCCACGGCGCGGTCGGTAACAATAATAAAAAAAATAGGCGTGTAATAAAAAATTTAAAGGAGGCGAACGAGCGTGTTTGTAAGGTCTTTGCGTATGGTAATCCGAGTGCTGTTTCATCCCATGGACCAGCTCGTTTGTTCTATTTATGTAGATTTGTCTTGACAGGTCAGAGGTTATTGCCTATAATGCACGTCTAACATTATCATTTCACTATTAAATAAGTTATTACTAATGTTTATCACTTTGTTTTTTGGGATTGGTTTAATTAGGAATAAAAACTACTTTCTCTTAAGATATTAATTTTATTGGATATTTAATAATACAAACTTGATGTTTATATTAACAAAAGAATCTTTTCTTTGACTACAAAATATTTATTATATTGGACAACTGCTTTTATTTTATTTTTTTATCAAATTTGATATGGATGATGTTGCAAAATCTATAATCTGAGTAAATTGAATTACAAAAAGTTGCTTTGTAGACAGTAAAAACTAAGTCTTAGTGTTTAATTTTAAACCTCTGCGGTGCTTTATGTTGACCTTGCTTGCGTATTTGATCAACTGTTTGAAATTTTCAAACCACAGCAGCTCTAAGGCTTGCTAAATTCTGGGTGTAACCCACGTGATCACAGCATTAGTAATTTGGTTTCTTTGGGCTAATACGCGTTGTTAATCAGAATGATTGCCAGTCGCGTAAGTAGCGTTGATCAACTGAAAATCCGCGTCTTTATGGAGTTCCTCACTGAAGCAGAAGATTTTGACTGCATCCTTTGTATTTTTCTAGACTTGAGCCATGTTGGTGGCTAGCTGTTGCGTAGCTCGTGCAAAATTATTGGTCTGTGCCTGAGGGTGGTGTCGCTTTGGAGCCGGCACGTAATCTAGCGACCATGCCTCATGTTTGATGGTATTGACAATTACTGTGTAGGTTAACTTGTGGTTGATCAGTTGCTTGTGCTTAGTCCTGGGTTTGGCTGATAACTGCGTAGTAATTTTGTTAGCCCAGGGTTTGGTTTTAGGCAGAGCAGTTTGTTGGTTAAACCAAGGTTCAGTTTGTAGATGCGGTTGACCTGTTACGATGGTTCAAAATTTGGCCCCAGTGAGCATTTACTTATTGCCGTAGAAAACACGCATGCATGTGATGCCGTGTAGTAGAACCCACCGTAGATTACCTAGGTCGTAGCGGTTGGTGATTCTTGTGGATAGTGTTGCATAGGGTAGTTTTGACTGATTCTGCGGGCCTGATTCCTGACCAGCGAGACATTAATTGTAACTCGGGGGAAGGTAAAGGCATCATGCTCTTGGTTTCTTTACTTGGGCGCCCTTTTATTACCGGCATGTTCTAAGAGGTGAACTTGGGGGGTGACGATGGAGCTCTCCAGAGTCTAGAATGTTTCTGTTGAGATGGTGGACGATGATCTATAGAAGTAATTGGTGATGTTGAGTCAAAGCCAAGGTGTTTGTGATGCGGTTTACGTGCAATGACTTGGAAGGTAGTTGAAGCAAGGCAACATCTCGGTGCAGGGTCTGTGTAGTTGTTGGTAGTCCGGGGCAGAGCGGTAGTCGTTATAATTGTAGTTGGTTTAGTCGTCAGTTGGTTTTCTATAGTCCTTGAAGTTGGTGTAACGGTTTATCCGGTTAGTTTTTTTGTTTTGTTAAAAATTGATTTTTTTTTCTACTTCCCTACTTTTGCACTATTAGTCTAGCCAAGTAGCGGGTGGAGGAGCGTGGCTTGTGCTGGTGACCTTGCAACAATCGGAAGTTGCTGTTCTGGACGGTGTACCACAAACACAAACGGATTTCTGCTCAATCTCCCGACTCCTAATTAGTTGAAGGCTTATGACTGTTTTTTCGTAAAAATTTGGCTATTCTTCCAAGGAATATTGTCTTAGAAATGAAGACAGCAGTTACTTTTTAGGCTACTATAAGGTTTTGGAGGACTTTATTGGAAGTACCTTCTAGGGTTAAGCGTAATGGAATAAGTAGTCTTGGCTTATTACGGCCGGTTTCTCAATAATATTAGTGGTGATGAAGAGTTGGATGTTGAGGTTTTAAAACTGGCCGTGGAGTTTGGGCTTATTAACGCCCGGTTTTTAAAAATGAATGGACAATTGGCTAATCCAAACCTAAGAACAATTGTTGGTGAAAGAATTTGGTGTGTCAAATAAGATGAATGGATACGTTGGCATTTTGTAAAGAAATTGTTTTTTTTATTATACATTTACTCAGAAGATTGGCGTAAAAACTTATAAATTAGCTATCAATCATTATTGGATAGTCGTGGTTTAGTCTACTATAGTTTGCACGCGATTTACAATTACTAGGTTTTGTTGTCTTTTTTTGGCTTTAGTAGCATGCTGGAATCCAAGTTTTGGTTGTTGCATTGTTATCGAATTAGTGTTAAGGTTATTTTGGTGCTGCTCCATGAGTGTTGTTTCTTAGGTTTTTAAGTCAATAATAAGGAAACCATGTTAACCAATAGTAGTAGTTAGCTTTCGCTAAGTTTGGGTTTGGTTTTTGGGTAACTTTCTGAATTATCTAGGTTGATTGGATTGAGTACTTGCAGATCGTGTGTTGGAGCAGAGGCGTTGCTAGTTTGTTCTAAAAAACTACAATCTGAGCTGGAGTAAGCTTGGTATTGCTAGCATATTTTGACATGTTTTTCTTTTCTGAAAATCTTTACGTTTAGGTATTTGGCTTGAAAGTTACTCGATGCGGATTGCCAATTACATTTTTTAAGTTTTTGTAGATAGGTTTTAAGGTTGTTCAGCTCGAGATCTCCTTTTAGGTCGTGTTTATGTCCATCGGTGTCTAGGTAGTTTTGACATTGAACATCGTCGATCTTGCTTAAGGTCCTGTTATGTTGAGTAAATCATAGTTTAATAATTTTTTTGTATATCTTGATTATCAATACAATTTTATAAGAACAGTATTTTTTTGGTGCGCAAATTTTTGCTTACAGCTGCTAAACTTATATAGTTTTTTTCTTGTTTAATCAGGAATTGTTACAGAATAAGGTAAACTTAATTTGAATGTGAACCAAAATATATAATTTGAGTAGTGATTGATTTTGGAAACGTTTTGTAAGTGGTAAAAACACTTGAAAGTTGTTGGTGTAGAACGGGACGGTTGAATTTTTAGCTGAAAATTGGTCCGATTCTTTAGAGAACTTTCGGCAACCGTTGGGAGTTTTTTCTGGTAAGGGGATGGTGGAATTGTAACGATTTTATTGTTGTGCTAATTATTGTTTTGTTGGAAGTGGTGGTGTACAACGGTTTATTGTAAGACTACTTATGATTGGTAGGGTAGGGGATTAATGGTTAAGAAGAAGGCGCCGTCGCTTTATTTAATGTAGTAGTTGGGGCTTTGAGACCTATAGTCTTGGTTTTCTAACTGGTGTAGTGGTGCACCGTATCCTTATAACTGTAGGTATGATGTTACCTTGCTTTCCAAGGAGTCGCAAGTGTGATACGGCTTTTAGTTTATCTGGTAAAGGCGTAGTGCGGTTTTCCAAGAGTTGAAAACGCGCTGCGGGCATTGTAAATGTGTCCATGCACCGCTGGGGTTAGTAAAACCTGGTTACGTACGTAACTGCAGCTAAACATTTGCAGGCTTTAGATTGTTGACATAGTTTATTTGGGGTTTGAAAATTGTTTTACGGCGTGGAGTGCAATGTCGTGGATGCAAGTAGGGCCTAGAGGTAGGTGAGTTATTATTAGAGCATTTGTCGGTGACTTTTGGTTTCCAGGATATAACGGGTACATAGCGGTGGTCGGCGTCAAGAAAGAGTAGAGGGTGTTTCCAGTGGTAGAAAGACAAGTCATATATCCAGGGGTCGGTAAGGAACTTACGGTAGTAAGTGCAATACCATGACTTGTGTGCAGGTTGGGATGCAAAGTTTTATTCTCGGGGCAGTATGAATGTAGGAAAATCCAAAAGAGTAGTCAGGGGGCATTTCTGGGTTGAAATTGCTTTGTGGATTGTTACTGGTGGTTTGCATCTTGAAGTTGTTGGAGAAGGTTAAGATCTTAAGATCTAGTCTATGGGTTCTGCAGACGTTTGCAGTTTGATAGTAACAACAACGGTTCTTGGTTGGTGGTATGTCTGATACTAATAGCTAGTAATAAAATAATAGTTAGTACAATTTAAGTTTTCTTTTCTTTTCGGTTTGGGGTTGTTTGTTTAGAGAAGTATGTCTTGGATATCGGGACAAAGTAACCCTCCAAAGTACCACAAACCTTGGAAGAGATCGTCACAGAAGTCTTTACTATCGGAACTAATCTAGCAAAGGCCCATCACGGATAGCTTATGGAATGAACATACTGCGGCTTTTTGGCGGAAGTCGTTGAAGTCACCCTCTATTAAATGGGTCATCCTGGTTCAGATATTCTACCGCAACGTTGGAGCTAGCTAGTTCGGGCGCGGCAAAATTTTAACTTGGAGGCCACGCTCTTTCCGGACACGTGCTTTCAATTATCCTTCCCACTTTTCTTCTTTGCTGCTATCTTCTAGGGTTTGTGGTCGTGCGCTTTCTGTGGTATGCTCTATAGTCTTTGCACTTTTTCTGGAAAATAAGTAAAAAAGTCAATCTTTTTGGTTAAATCACAATATGTGGTGAGGTCAATTTCTTTTCTATTATTGACACGTTCAAGTGTCACTTCCGGATATTATCATGATTGAGTTTGGTCGTAGATAACCTACTAATGTTTGCACGCAGTCACTGGCACACTGGTTTTAAAGGCTCGCGGGCTTATGGCATGCGTAGCGCACGCGGCGCCAGGTAGGTTGAGGTCACCTGGAGCTGCTTCCTGAGTGCTACATCACGGAGTTTTAAGTTTGCGTCTCTTAGTAAAGGAACTATGTAAATTATTTTTTATTGAAATCCTTGTTATCCGAGTCAGTGTTTGGCTAACAGGATGCTATGTTGGCCTGTTTAGCCAGTTGCACTTTTTAAGCCCTTGACATTAAGATTTTAAGCTTTACAGCTTAAGGCCTTCTCTCGGATGTTGTTTGGGTTTTAGAGGATTCCAGTGAAGATAACTTACCAGGATTATTCTTTTTGGATTAAAGTCTTGTCCAACTTTTTTTAACAGGTTTGGATTGGGGTCTCTGGATGTCGAGTAAGCCATGGCCTAAAAGTTATTAATTATTTCTACCTGACCAACAGCACATCGTACAGGTACTAAGTTTGTTTTTGCTGCAGAAATACTTGCTTACAAGTTGTATAATCTTATATAGATTTTTTGTCAATTAGGTTGTTAGTACAGGTAGTTTGTAGGCTTGGTTCTAACGGCAGACGTCCCCTAGATGGTGATGGTGAAGATGTGTTCGGAAATCATCCCGGTGTTGTTGAACCACTAGTTGAATTTTGAGATAAAATTTGTTTAATTCTTTGAGGAACTCCTCTATATGGTAGGAGTTTTTGAGTGTCAGGTCCGTGGGGTTTAGGACGTTTAGTCGTTGTAGGAGGCGGTTGATGACGGCGGTTTTTGGCTGGTGATATGTATGATTAGATATTAGCTATAAAATAATGAGGCTAGTACAATTTGGGCTTTGTCTCCTTGAGATAGCTTAAGGGAGTGCTCCACTATGAAGCTATGAAGTAGAGTAACTTTCCAGAGGTACCACTAGTCTTGGGAAAGGTCGGTTAAGAATCTTTCCCGGTTATTACCGGGATTAAACTAGCCAAGGCCAATTGCGGTTGATAGCTCATAGAATGGGTATACTGCGAGGTCTTGGCGGAGGTTATTGGTTGTAACCCTTCATTGAATAGGTCATCCTTGTTTAAATACTTGGTCTATTGCGACCTGTTGATACATCTCCGCAGTTCTGAATCCTGGGTGTTGTTTGGTGATAGCAGAGTCAATGTGGAGGCTTTGAAGTTGCGGTGGAATTGGTTGGCAAATTTAGGCGCGGCGGGGTTTTGTTAACTTGGAGGCTGACTAGTGTCTAAAATAATAAAGTTTAGTATTTGTAGGTAGAGGGAGCGTGGTGGTATGCTCAGATTAGTTTGTGAAGCTTTGCCCACTAGACGGCATCATTTTTTTATAACTTTTTGGACGGTGATTTTATTTCTTGGTGCTTGTTTTGGATTTTGAAGTAGTTGTTTTGGACGCAAGTTGTCAAGATGGATTTAGACAGGTGACGGGCAATAGCCTGTGGGGGTTATTTTTTATTTAATAGTTTTTTGTCCCGGCCGCGGTGATCACTAGTTTAAAGCCTAGCCATTTGTTGGTTAGTTTTTTTGCTTGGAGTTGTCGAGCTTGTTGTAGCCGGAGGTCTCGGCATTGCAAAGTGCGTCTCAACCTCTCGGTTTGTCAACATTTTGCTCTAGCTGGAGTTTGCTTAGGATTTTGCCGATAACCGCGTTTATCTGGGATTGCAATAGTAAACCGCTAATAGTAGGAGTTTATCTCACTGTTTGTGAGGTTAGGTTAGGTTAGGTTACTCCAAGTTGCCCCACGTTGAGCGTCAATTATCACGCTCCAGTTGTTGTCGGAGGCGGTTGATGACGGCTGTTTTTGGCTGGCGGTATGTCTGATCAGGTATTAGCAATAAAATAATGAAGCTAGTACAATTTGGGCTTTGTCTCCATGAGAATGCTTAAAAGAGTGGAACGGTGCTATAAGGCTATGAGGTAGAGTAACTTTCCAGAGGTACCACTGGCGGTTGTATGGTGTTTGGCCTTTCACTATTGCGTAGGTTTTTGGAAGTGTTGGCTTGTAAACTGCTTACCGTTGTTTGAGAGAATTACTTTTGGGTATCTCTATCTCTACTAGCTGTTGTTTGAGAAACTTTGAGCAAAACAGTTGTTGTTTTCACCCACCTGGTTCACAGGTCCATCATTGTAAGGGCGTATCAATTTTCTGTTCTTGTAGTGTCTAAGGGGTTTTCAAAATCAATTGCAATTTTCTTCTAAGGTTAGCCAGGAGGTGTCACTTCAGCGATGCTTTTGGTTGCAAGGTTTTTGCTTTTACCTTTTCGCAGATCATGCATTTTTTGATAAAGGTGCGTACGTCTTTGCGCACGTTTGTCCCTGATCATGGTTGTCAAGTAATGTTTAATAACTTCCTACTGGACACTCGGCGGTACCTCCAGTTGGTTATAGTTATGGCCAACATTATTTCTGCTTAATTTTCTATCATCTTCAAGCATCTTCTGACTGCGTTGGATGATGAGTTGGATTTGTTTGCACTCTCTTTGCGCTGGCCGAACTAGGTCTGCCAAAGTTTCTCCGGTCAACAAATGTATTTTGCTTGCTATGTGAGCTTGGTCTAACCGCTAGTGCAAACATTGAATGGTGGCTGGTTTCTGCCGATTTGGGTTTTTGTATGGCAACAGTCGTCTCTACTAACGTGGTAAGACGGTTGTTGCTAGAGTTACGATTTAGAGTCAGAAGGGTATGTTATACAGTAAAGTTGAATTTTTATAGAATAAGAGACCACTTGGTAAACTTGAACTTGGCATATCTTAAATTCTTTAGCCAGACTAAAGCTCGATTGTATGTCCGGAATATAAATGGTTGCATGCGTTTGTCAGGAGAACGAACAGTAGCTCAAGTTTTGGTTTCCTTGTAGTACCATCAGCGAGGTTGCCATTCTGGAGTAGTCTAAAACGTAACTTCCAAAACCAAGTACATAGACCCAAGAGTCTTAGTTTTTGATGATTTTTAGGTGGTGCGGCAAGGGTTAGTTACCATCAACGTTAATTTTGTGCCCCAAATATTTGACAGAGTCGGTTTTAAACTTGCACTTTTTTGGGTGGCAGCGTAACCTGTATTATTGCAGATGTTTTAGTACTGGTTGCAGGTGCACTAAGTGCATGGCGTGATTATCCGAGTATACTAATATGTGGTTTAGACAGATTGGGATGATGCTTCATAGTAAGCCTGGTAGCACCTGCAACATTAGTTTTTGGAACGTTGCTGGTGCGTTTTTTAGCTCAAAAAGCATTACTTGGTCTAGCAATGGCGGTGAAGTGCTTGTGATTATTATTTATGGGTATCTGCCAACACTTATCTTCCACGGAGAGTATACGTTGACGCGATGAACTCAGTCACGTCTATTTTAACCGGTCCAAGGTCATGCCAACAACAAGTTTAGACACGTCAAGACAAGTCACAACGTACGACAGCACGTTATCTCATATGATACTCGGTGCTTCCTAGACCGACTCCTGGACGGTCAGGGATCTTTTACAAATTCTCAGACCTTTTTTACAATGTATTTTGCTTTTCAAATAAATAAATCTGTTATTATCTCTCATATAAATTGCAAACTTTAATTTTGTAAATTCTGTCATATAAATTGTTAATATAAGAATTTAATTGTCTTTTTTTTTAACATATGAACTACTTACTAAATTTACTACAAATTTGCATTATGATACTTCTCGATCAAATAGTTCTTTACGATTGTATAGTTGACATTTTCTGGGACACTCAAAAGTGTTTTGTTCTTAAGCTTCTTTGCAAACAAAGCCTGATACTACTCTTTTTATGCTGTATAAGTAACCATGCCTGACAAGGGTTTTACAGTCTATTTTCTCTACCTATAACAATTATGTTTACCGTTTCTTGTTTTATCTATAAATATCTTTTGGGCGCAGTGGCAATTTGTGGGATATAATAACTTGTTCGGGATACAATAATTTGTATTTTATGTCCCTGCTATCAGTTCGCAAACTCATAATAAATATTAAAATTTCTGCTAATTGCAATTGCAGCAAATAATCAACGTTTAATACAGTACAATGAACCTTCAATATGTAAAACAGCAATGTTTATTTATCGGCAATCGACAAACATTTCTATTCAATGGCATTATAATTCAACGCTTCTGTATAACCAACCGCGCGTATAATTTCAAAAGTTTACAAGAAAAATAATGGTGTATATTGATATAAATTTATAGCAATATAAATATACAACAGCTTGATTGCACATGCAAATACGCAACGTGTGCGGTCACCTCTCTCTCGTCCCGATCCCGGTAACATCTTCGAAAGGATGATGAAGAAGAAAGAAAAGCCAAACCGCGCGAACGAGTGTCGACCGCCCGTTTTGTCGGCGGCCTTCGTACTACACGCTTTATTTGGTCTCCAATACATGTAATATGCTAATTCAGCCCTTGTTGGATTTTCATGAAATTACCCAACAATGTGTTTCGTGTCGTGTGGGATCAATCAACTCAACTATTTAAGTTAATTAACATGAAATTTGATATTTTTTTAGTTTGTTGGGTAATATTTATAACAGATCCTTGCAAGGAAATGATTTTTATTTAAATAATTATAAATATATTTAGTACTTTAAACCGAACAAAAAGAAAGTGAATCATTTAATTCAATAAATTCTCATTGTTGCTATGAATAAATCAAATAACTTCCAAATAGAAAGCTGTTAATTTAAATTTTTCTTTGCCCACCCTGAGACATTTTTTATCATTTAAATGTTCCACACGTACTTTGCGGTCGTGATAAATCACGACCATTGTGCGTACAATATTGTAATTTTGAACGCGTTATTACTTTATGTAATCATTTGAATAAGATCTTTTGTTGTGTCGTCGGGGTGGCCAGGAAAACGTACACCCTTTTAATATAAATTATAGTCATTTTGATAATTATTAATTGTGAATGATTGCAGCGTTATGCTTTGTAATTTCACTTGACATTTATCTCAGAGTCTGAAGTTAACGTGGCATAAATTACAGCCGATTTGAGTTATGATAGACGGGATTTTCTAGATGGACGCAAAGTATTATGCTTTATGCATAAATGCTATTAATTTCGCATGGAGATATGGCAAGTGGAATGGGTCAATTTGTATTGGGATGCTGGTGGGGGACCTTATTGAACTACCATTTGTTAATGTTATTATATTTACTCATGCACGAGATAACCATTTATTCTTATGGGGGTATATTTTATAAACTGATTAATGAGTAGATATTAAACATACAGAAGATGCTCAAGATGTATACTTGCTACTATTCATCTTTTTTTTGTTAAAATAATGTCTACAATAAGTTTTAAATTTTATTTTTAACTTTAATAAAAAAGAATAAACTTAAAGAAACATTTAAAATTAATAAATGATACACCCGTGTTTCAAGGTATGCACCCATCATCAGTGTGCCTAGCATCTCACTGGTCAAAGAGACAATTTAGATAAAATTACAGTAATTATTAAACAATTTATGTTTACTAATTAAAAGAAACATGTTTATATCTACTAAATATTGCTTTAGTTTTTCTAATCGAATGTGGAAGCTTATACAGTTAGCTGCACTATTACAAGAATTTTGAGAAGAATGTGTTCTGAAACTATTCAAAAAATCTGAATTGATTTATGGTAATTTAAGAAAAACTAATCCAAAATGTTTTGAATTAAATTGAACTAATTGCTGAAACAATCTGGAGTGGTTATAGTAAACAGAAATAACATCAACTCATCCAAATTGATGTGTTAAAGTGATTGTAAAGAATCCAAGCTGATCTGAGCTAATCCGAATAAATTTAAATGATCAAAACTGAAATAAAGAAATTGGTTGAAGTTATTCAAACAAAAATGTTTCAAAATAAACTGAGCAATACTAAAAAAGAACTGATCCAAAGTGATCTAAACAAATCCAAACTGGAACTGTACAAATATGTTTTAAACTGATCCAAACTATTCTGTTAAAATAATCTAAACTGATTTAAACTAATCCAAAAGGATACAAAACTTGAAAAGTATTAAACTGATCCAGAATAATCCAAACTAAATCTAAAATGATTCAAAGCACTTCAAAAACCGTTTTAAAGTAAATTCACAATAATTGACTAAAGGAATTGCATTAATTAACTTTTTGTAAATTATAGCTACACAAAAAGTAATCTTATTAAATCCATTAAGAATTGCGGTCTTTTATTTATCACAAATTACTTTGTTTATTGACTGAGATCAAGTATTATTTATTTTTTAATATTATTTTAATTTGTGAATCATAAACTTATGAATGGAATGCACAGGGCGTCTGATCGTTTAAAGAATGTCATACTCAATTCAATGTTTGCTATTATAATCCGTCTGTAATTAAATGTCCATTAAGCATTACGAAACTGCATTTATCACCGAGCGTTCTTTCATGGGATGTCTGAAAATAAATTTTATACCAACCTACGGGCTCGTAAATTTATTGTTCTTTTGTACAAATCGAACGCCTCCTCCTTTAATTAATTAATTGAGAAATTCATACACAATACACAATTTAATTAATAAACCAAAAAATTTAATTAATGCAAATTTATACTTTTTTTTAGGTGAATATATTCGTGATAAATACGACGGAGCAACCGAAGTGCGAGTGAACAAACGCGGCCGCTTACAACTAGGCGACTCTCGCTACAGACTACCAACCGCCAACGATTTGGTCTATTTAGAAGATTCGCCGAATTATTGCGTAACGGACACGACTTTAGGTTCTCTCGGTACTACAGGTCGTGTTTGTAACCGCACTTCCCAGGACATGGATGGCTGTAACTTATTATGTTGTGGTCGAGGCTACAACACATTGAAGACGACAGTGAAGGAGCGATGTCATTGCAAGTTCAAGTGGTGCTGCGAGGTCCAGTGCAAAACGTGCATCAAAACCATCGATCTGCATACATGCAAATAATTTTAAAGTGTGATTAAGAAAAAAGACTGTAATGTATAAAGTTGAATTTGAAAAGAGAAAAAAACATTCCAATTTTATTCTAAAGTATTCCAATATTAATTTAATGAATCTTTAATTATACATAATTTTTTTCAAGTGCGGCGGTTTTGATTATTTTATAGAAGTCAGGTTTTTACAGAATTTATTTTACAAATCAGTTAATTTTAATAAATCAATCCCACTACTTGAAGTACTTACTAATTCTTATCATAAGATCTGCTACAATACCATATTTTTGAACATTAAATTAACATATCTTACTCATATTTATTTTATCCCTAAAGATCTCAAAAATTAAACACATTTTTTTTTCTAAATTATTTTAATTTTTTTGATTAATTGTAGATTTAGAGAATCGTACTTCATAATCTATTTATTTCTTTGTATCCGCACTGTAATTTAGTACAAATAGTGTTTGTGTGCAGATTTTTTTATATTGAAAGAAAAAGAAAACTTATTTATTTCTCTGTATATATTTTTTTGTATACCATAGATTGTAAGAATTTTTTAAATGTAGATTTTTATAATTTTGTCTGTTTTTATAATAAAATACTTATAAATATAATTAATTGATATGAATTCAGCAAAGACAATCAGGTATGTATCCAATCCATTTAGATTTTATTTAAACAAATGTATTGATAAATTTCACTTACTTTAAGAAACTTTTATTTGTCCAAAAATTTTGGTCTTCTTCTTTTCCTTCTTTTCCTAAGCGAGGTAAGCGCTGCTTTGAGGCGCAATACGTCAATTGGCGTCGTAGCCGGCGATGATTTACATTTACATTATATTTTTGTAAAATAATTTAGGTTTTTAATAATGTTCACTATCTATCTAACCTTACTGATTGCACGTTTGTATTTTTTAACATCTTAAAAGATGGGTGCGTCATATTTGAAAATTGCAGGGGGCAACATTTTTAAAGTTTTCAGAGGGCGCCATAGTAGCGCTGCCCCTGATGATACCCATATTATTGCTTTTCTAGGTATCCCGTTTTACCCATTCATTGATCATGGCTATACCAGGTAAGTCCTACCGGTTTTTTCATCAATTCTCTCATCTCTACTGCCTCTAATCTTTTCTAAGCCTTTTCGTTTACTTGTCAAGTTTTAAGTAAAAGCAATTGCTTTTACTTAAAACTTGGTCATAGAATTTCAATGAGCACCAAATATTTTACAAATTTTAATGTAGTTTTGATACTTAATCTAAAACTACAGTTTTTGGCAATTTGATGTTTTTGTTGTCAGGTTTGTTAAACAAGATACAGATAGATTGATATTATAGGATATTTATGCTAAATTTTTATGTAGCAAATGAGTTTTTAGTTTTTTTTTTTTCATTTCATTTGCTTTATTTAGATTTTCTGAAAGATTTTTGCCAACATTTTTCACAATAAATGCGGCTAATAAAGTTTTTTGTGTAGATTTTAATAAAAATGTTTAACAGTTTAGAAGAATTTGTCATAAAGAAATTTGAAGTTACCACCACCTGCCGTGTTTCTGCAGCTAAAAAACCTAACAGAACGACTGACAGAAGTCATTAAGGTACAAGAGGGTAATGATGTATGAAATTTCTTGTCAACAAACAGTTGGGCACAATTTTTAATTTAAAAATTCTTGTTAATTGCAATGCGATTGAAAAGGTATCAACAATATTTTAATTCAATTCTTTCAGTCGCACAACTGTCAATCGCAAAGCAACAAAGTAAGTTTCAACATTTTTTTTTTTAGTTTATTAATACTCATTAATCTTTAATCGAGAAGCGACTGAGAAGATATTAACAATATTTCAATTTTACAATAATGGTATTGAGCTACGTTGGTACTAAATTGCAACAATTTCCAATGTACGGTTTCTGAGCTATGACTGAGAAATTATGTTATTTCTAATGACTACTAGATTTTACTATGTTAGGTTAATTGAATTGAGGTCAAATTGACCGTATATATTTTGATACATTTTGCACATTTGATACTAATAATATTAAGCTATGTTGCTATCAAGTTGCATCAATTTTCAATATACCGTTTTTGACCTATGAACAGTAATGTTAAGTATTATGACTTCTGATTCTGCAATGTGATGCTAATTGGTTTGTGGTTATGTCAAATTGAGCGTATAGATTTTAATCAATTTTCTACATTTGGTATTGATGATATTGAGCTATATTGGTACCAAGTTTGATTCATTTCCAATGTACGGTTTCTGAGTTATGAAAAATTATGTTAATTTTAACAACTTCTGGGTTTGCTATGTTAGGTTAATTAAATTGAGGTTATGTCAAATTAACCGAATAGATTTTAATAAATTTTGTATATTTGGTGGTAATAATATTAGGCTAAACTGGTATCAAGTTACAATAATTTCCAATGTTATTGATATATAAGCAATAATATTTAGTATCATGCCTTTTGATTCTCCAAAGTGATGTTAATTGGTTTGTGATTATGTCAAATTGAGCGTATAGATTTTAATCAATTTTGCACATTTGGTACTGATGATATTGAGCTATATTAGTACCAAGTTTGATCCATTTCCAACGTACGGTTTCTGAATTATGAAAAATTTTGTTAATTCTAATTTCTGGTTTTGTTATGTTAAGTTAATTAAATTGAGGTTATGTCAAATTGACCGTATAGATTTTGATAAATTTTGCACATTTGATACTAATGATATTAAACTATGTTGTTATCAAGTTGCATCAATTTTCAATGTACCGTTTATTGACCTATGCGTATAATGTTAAGTATTATGATTTCTAATTCTGCAAAGTGATGCTAATTGATTTGAAGTTATGTTAAATTAAGCGTATAGAATTTAATCAGTTTTGCACATTTGGTACTGATGATATTGAGCTATATTGGTACCAAGTTTGATCAATTTCTAATGTACGGTTTTTTAGTTATAAGAAGTTGTTAATTCTATTGACTACTAGATTTTACTATGTTAGGTTAATTAAATTGAGGTTATGTCAAATTGACCGTATAGATTTTGATTAATTTTGCACATTTGATACTAATAATATTAAGCTATGTTAGTATCAAGTTGCATCAATTTCCAATACACTGTTTTTGACCTATTAACAATAATGTTAAGTATCATGACTTCTGATTCTGCAAAGTGATGCTAATTGATTGGGGTTATGTCAAATTGAGCGTATAAAATTTAATCAATTTTGCCCATTTGGTACTGATGATATTGAGTTATATTGGTACCAAGTATGAGCCATTTCCAATGTACGGTTTCTGAGTTATAAAAAATTATGTTAATTCTAACGATTTCTGGTTTTGCTATGTTAAGTTAATTAAATTGAAGTTATGTCAAATTGACCGTATAGATTTTGATAAATTTTGTACATTTGGTAGTAATAATATTAAGTTAAACTGGTATCAAGTTACACTAATTTCCAATGTATCTTTATTGATCTATGAGCAATAATATTTAGTATCATGTCTTCCAATTCTGCAAAGTAATGCTAATTGATTTGCAATCAATTTTGCACATTTTGTACTGATGATATTGAACTATATTGATACCAAGTTTGATCCATTTCCATTGTACGGTTTCCAAATTATAAAAAATTATGTTAATTCTAACAACTTCTGGATTTGCTATGTTAGGTTAATTAAACTGAGGTTATGTCAAATTAACCGTATAGATTTTAATTAATTTTATACATTTGGTGGTAATAATATTAAGTTAAACTGGTATCAAGTTACACTAATTTCCAATGTATCTTTATTGATCTATGAGCAATAACGTTTAGTATCATGACATCTGGTTTTGCAAAGTGATGCTAATTGATTTGCGGTTATGTCAAATTGAGCGTATAGATTTTAATCAACTTTGCACGTTTGGTACTGATGTTATTGAGCTATATTAGTACTAACTTTGATCTATTTCCGATGTACGGTTTCCAAATTATAAAAAGTTAAGTTAATTCTAACGACTTTTGGTTTTGCTATGTTAGATTAATTAAATTGAAATTATGTTAAATTGACCGTATATATTTTGATTAATTAATTTACATTTGGTAGTAATAATATTAAGCTAAACTGGTATTAAGTTACACTAATTTTCAATGTATCGTTATTGATCTATGAGCAATAATGTTTAGTATCATGTTTTCTGATTCTGCAAAGTGATGCTAATTGATTTGCGGTTATGTCAAATTGAGCGTATAGAATTTCATAAATTTTGTACATTTGGTACTAATGATGTTGAGCTATATTGGTGCCAAGTTTTATTAATTTTTAGTATACAGTATCTTAGTTATGAAAAATTATGTTATGTATGTATTATGACTTCTGATTCTACAAAGTGATGCTAATTGATTTGAGGTTATGTCAAATTAAACGTATAGAATTTATTCAATTTTGAACATTTGGTACTGATGATATTGTAAGTTTAATGTACGGTTTTGGAATTATCAAGTTACATTAATTGAACAAAGATTATGTCAAATTGATCGTATAGATTTTGATCATTTTACACAGTTTGTACTAGTAGTTTTTAACTGTTTAATTAGTACCAAGATGCACTAATTTCCAATGTACTGCTTATGAGTTATGACTTATGAGTATTTATATTGTCTTTTATAGTTCCTGATTTTGTTAAGTCAACTTTATTGATTTGAAATTATGTCAAAGTAAACGTATGGATTTTGATCATTTTTACACAGTTGGTACTACTAATTTTTAGTTATATTAGTATCAAGTTGCACCTATTTTCAATTTACTGCTTATGAGCTATAAATAATTATATTGGCTTCACAGTTCCTGATTCTGTTAAGTCAAGTTTATTGATTTGAAATTATGTAAAATTGATCGTATAGATTTTTTACACAGTTGGTACAAATATTTTTAGGCTATATTTGTGTCAAGTTGCACCAATTTCTAATTTACTGCTTATGAGCTATAATGGTCTTCTATAGTTCTTAATTCGGTTAAGTCAAATTTATTAATTTGAAATTATGTTAAAGCTAGTACTACTAGTTTTAAGCTATATTTGTATCAAGTTGCACTAGTTTCTTATGTATTGCTTATGAGATATAAGTAATTATAATGGTCTTCTATAGTTCCTAATTTGGTTAAGTCCATTTTATTGATTTGAAATTATGCCAAAGTGACCGTATGGATTTTTATCATTTTTACACATTTGGTACTACTAGTTTTGAGCTATATTAGTACCAAGTTGTACCAATTTTCAATGTATTGCTTATGAGTTATGAATAATTATATTGTCTTGTATAGTCCTGATTCCGTTAAGTCAAGTTTATTGGTTTTAAAATATGTTAAACTGAGCGTATAGGTTTTGATAATTTTTACACATTTGGTACTACTTGTTTTGAGCTATATTAGTAGCAAGTTGCATCAACTTCCAATGTACTGCTTATGAGTTATGAGTAATTATATTGTCATCTATAGTCCTGATTCTGTTAAATCAAGTTTATTGATTTGAAATTATATTAAACTGAGCGTATGGATTTTTATAATTTTTACTCATTTGGTACTACTAATTTTGAGCTATATTAGTACCAAGTTGCATCTGTTTTTAATGTACTGCTTATGATTTATGAGTAATTATATTGTCTTGTATAGTTCCTGATTCGGTTATGTCAAGTTTATTGATTTGAAATTATGTTAAACTGAGCGTATGAGTTTTGATCATTTTTACATAGTTGGTACTACTAGTTTTGAGCTATATTAGTACCAAGTTGTACCAATTCCCAATGAATTATGAGTAATTATATTGTTTTGTATAGTCCTGATTCTGTTAAGTCAAGTTTATTGGTTTTAAAATATGTCAAATTGAGCGTATGGATTTTGATTATTTTTACACATTTGGTACTACTTGTTTTGAGCTATATTAGTAGCAAGTTGCATCAACTTCCAATGTACTGCTTATGAGTTATGAATATATGTCTTCTATAACGATAAACCTTGTGTGTTAACCACTGTATATTATAACAGTAAAATCTATTTATATGTTGAATAAAATGCAGTTTTTATTTTGCAAAACATGCACAAGTTGTGGTTTAAAAACTGCAAACTTTTTTTTCAGCAATTAATAAAGTTAAGTTTTATAAAATTTAGGAAAGTTGTGACTTTAGATTTGTTTAAAAAAAATTATAACAAAATTGACTTCTAATGTTTTTAAAATAAAAAATACTTTTTCCGGTAAGAAAAGCTCAATTGCTCTTGCAGCTAGTCACCAAATCCGGCAGATGCTCTGACAAAAGCGCCATTTAAAAAGTTTTTTTAGTAATAAAAAAAGAAGATTTTATTATCTTAAGCACATGCACATATTTGTGAGTCAAAAAAATAAAAATCAGAAAAAATAAAGTTATTAACTGTGCGCAATTTTATAATCTGGTTTTATTACGATATACAAACTCACAAATTGCTATTGCAAGGCCGTAGCTTGGTTTCCGCAAACGCCCTAAACCCGCCTCGCGCCGACCCTGCGTTAACAATTTTTATGTAATAAATTGTATTTAAAATTATTTCATTTTTAACATTTTGTATAAAATAATTGTTTTTTTTTTAATTTCTGAAAAACTATAACTAATTAGCGGTGATTGTAGATTTATTATTATTATTTTTATTATATTTTTATTAATTATTATCTGAAATAGTATATTATTTTCAAACAATTAATTTTTGACAATAATTATTTTTATTTAATAGAAATAAATTGTTACGCCTATGTAGTCAAAAAAGTTCATCTTTGCTGTGGACATCTATCGACGACTTACTTTAACTATAATAATCATGTGACTGTAACCAGCTACGCCATCTGTAGACTAGTAGCTAAACTATAGCTTTACAGATTTGTAAAAATACTAAACAGAAAACTATAAATTGTTAAACACGTTATTAAATTTAGAATATCTTCTGATTTGTTACAATTCAAATCAAAAACATATTTTTATTCATATAACGTTGATATTTCAATATAAGATTGTCATAACTAAACAAAATAAAACAGAAATCTATGTTTTTAAATATTAATAAAACAAATAATGATTTGTAATTTAATTAAATTAATTTAATGTAGGTTGTGTCAATTGTGTCATCATTGTTTTTAATAGTTAAGTCTTGTTAATTCTAATCTAATTAAATATATTTTAATTTATGCTTTTGATATTATTGCGCCATCTAGCATAAATTTTACTAAGCGTACGTTTAAACTTTTAGTTAATAGATAGCGCATTGTAACTTTTTAAATAAGTTATAAAATTAATTAATTTTTATCATTATTATTAATGATGAAATGTACTTAATACAATATAGAAACTAATTTTAATTTTTAAATTATTGTTGTAAATCGTGCTGAAGTTAGCAATTCAATTTGTCAGCTGTGTGTCAAAAATCTGTTTTTTTGTGATGTGATTTGACGTACATTTTAATCTAGTCATGAAAGATAAATAATTAATCGTTAATAGATGATTAATGTGAGTAATGAATTCGTTTCCAATTGATTCTTTAATTAATTCATCATTTATCGATGCCATTACTTATTACATCCAAAACATAACGACATTCCTGACAGAATCAGTGATAGCACTCCAACAAAAAGAAAGTGTCTTGGCCGTGTTCGAAACTTTGCCGGATTCTCTATACTTCGACGAATTTCAATGGACATTGCTTAAAGGATTCTCAATATTCCTTCTGCTTAACTTAATCCTTATCTGTGTAGCTTGGAGATACTTCGGCAAAAACATTTGTGAACGGTTTATGAAACCAGGTAAGATTAAAAATAATAAATGAAGCAATATTGACATGTCATTATTTCAGCGACATCTAAAGCGATTGAAGAGTTAAAAGCAAGCGTATCCCGTCTCAAACTACCTAAAGAACACACCCCACGAATATAATGGCTGAAAAAATTAAAAAATATTTTGCTAAAAAGAAAGCAGAAGCTAAATTTAAATTAGCCGGTCCAGGGCATAAATTAACAGAAACTACAGTTAGTACTAGTACTGGTAAAAAATCAAGTTATGTTCCTCCACCGTCACGTGGACCTACAGATGCGACACGGCAAGCAGCTGAAGCTGCTCTTGCTAGATTGAATCGGACTCAAAAAAATGATTCGGCTTTTAATACATCATTAGCTGCTATTCAAGCGCAAGTTAGACGTGAACTTGAAGCAGAAAAGAAAAGTAATAGTGAGGAACCGAATCAGCGTACTAGTCGTGGACCAGTGATGACGGAATTAGAGGCTTCTCCTTTGCTTGCTGTTAATGGGGTTTATTATCGTTGCTCCTTAATAAGTGAGGAAATTCTTTCGAAAAATGAATGGAAAGCACGGATTAAGGAGTTTTTGTTGGAACAATTGGAGGAGGAGCGTGGTATCACTGCATGCCTCATGATTCATTCGTGTAATTACAATAGGATCAAAGTAAGTTGTTTGTTTATCATTCGTTTGACCTTCAGACAAGGCCGTGTTTTTGTTTGGTTTACTTTATATTGGGTGACATATTGTTGATTCATCCAATTTAAAATGCAATTTGTTGGATTTCATTTCATACATTTAGTAGAGCTGAAATTGTTGGAAAGAATTTGAAGGGCACAGTTAATGTTATCATTATTATTAATAACTCTTATCAATGTTATTTACTCTTTTTGCTATTGGTTTAATGTTTTGCAAACATTGTCAATATATCAAACTTTAAGGTCGTATCTTTGTTGGAAGAAAGCAGTGGAAATGTTTATTGAAATACTGTATATACAGGGTGATTGCTATAAAATGTATATACAGGGTGATTGCCATAAAGTGTATAAATAGGAATAACATTATATTTTTGAATAAAATACAAAATAATTGGTAAACATTGCTAAAAAGGTTTTGAAAATATGATTGCCGTCGAAACCTTTTTTTGGCAAAAAAGAGACACGCTGAAAACTACGAGTCTATGCGACCTCCTATTTGTCGGCGATTTTTTGTGCGTTAGGTGTATATGTCTATATATCTATACATATATCGTTGAAAAAAAACGATTGCCATATTAGGCTCGGGCGGAAATTTAATTCCGTGTCTGAAACGAAAACATTATTTGCTCAGATTATTCTCTTTGGATTTGCTCTCGTGTTTTCCGGTACCGGCGGTCGCAATTAGCGTGCGAAAAGCTTTTAAAAAGTTAATTTTTTGGAGGTAACGAGTCACACATTAGGTCATCTGGTATTATTATGTACAAGTTGTTTATCCAAAATGGCGTTGTGGGCACTTCTTGCTTCTCAGTTTGCAAGTCATCAATACGGATCTTTAGTGGAAGTCGATGGTGTTGATCAGTGCCTGTCCGCTGTTATTCGTCTTTTGGGGTTCATCTATTTTGCGGCTCGATCCCGCAATATAATTTGTTGCTCTGATAAACTTCACCCGCGTTCTGGCACTTGGGGTGTTGATGTTTACTGTAAGTGCCCTGTCTTTGCTCCTGTAAGGATTTAAAGGATTTAGTGTGCCCTTAGTAAGATTTAGGGTGGGGGCGAAAGGTTGTTAGCGGTGGTTGTCTTTTTATCGGAGTTAAATGGCTGCTAGCATCAATAATGTACCTTAGGGTTTTTGAGCTGTGGTTTATTTATTTAGCTTTACCTAGGCTGCGCTCTCACTTCCGCACCATAGTCTGGTGTTCTGGTTGGTAAAACACTGACGCTTGGGGATAGATGTTTCCCGTAGGTAGCCTGTCTTAGCTAAGCTTCTTGCTGGCGTCGTATTCAAACTTTGGCGTCGTTTTTTGTCGCTTGTCTTGTTTGTCACGAGTCAAAGGTGGTTACGAGTTTCCCTAGTAAAGCTTCATCGGGTGGAAGATGGGTGGCATTTGGTTTCTAAATATTTGGTTCTTTGAGGCGCCCTTTTTAGGTTGTGGCTTTATTCTTTTGTGTGTTGTCATCTTCTTGTTTTCAGTTTTGTTTTGATTCTGTAGACAATGCCCATGAGATGGTGCATATCTTGGAACTCTATTAGCCATAGTACTTTAGATGGCGCTCGGAATAGCACAGCCTTTGTTTTAAGAAAGGTAACTAGGTTTCCACCTTACAGCTGCATGATTAGGTCGGGATTGTCTGGACAGGGCTTATTTAGTTAACAACATAGTTGACTTTCAATTCTTTATCTGTCTTCTCTTGGCGATCTTTTGTTTTTTTTTTTAGTAGGTCTGTGACATTTATAATGGTGCTCAGTCGGAATGTTAAATTGGAAAAAGTGATTTTTTAATTTTTAAAAGAAGGTGAATGAGATCTAAGTACCAACTGGGTGATGGCTAGCTTGTGCATTAGCATCCTCGCTGCTTGTTCCGATAGTTAGTTTAAATTTTTGGCATATAAGTCTAAAAAGACTGTTAATACCCACGCTGCTTGTTCCGCTGGCTTTCCGGCTTTGGCTTATTTCCCTAACATGGGCGTCGAATGCTTTTTCTTCTGCCCTATGGTAGAGGTACTAAATAGTAATATCTGCAGGGTTTTCAAGCACTTAGCAGCCAGTTGTAAACCTAGTGATTGTCTTTGAACGAGTAGTTTTCAGATAGTTCATGTTTGAGGCTGAGAGGCGGAATTGTTTATAGCTTGGTATCTCCCTTAGACGGATTGTGTCTGGGGTTTTATTTTGTCTCAGGTAGTGCCCATGAAGGTTTAAGGCGGCCTTGAGCGTTACGACGGTTGGTCGCAAGTGAGTTTTCTTTCTTTCTGCCGAAATGTCGGTATTTATTGACCAATTTTGGGGGAAAATGCCGGCAAGAGACTTTTAAACGACGCAGATTTCAAAAATACGGTTACCTTTCTTTTGTGGCAATAACGGAGACGGGAAAAATAAAAGTCTAACAATGATTTTTGAAAAATTGGAGCGGCAGAATAAACAAACGCTGAAAACACGAGTCGTGGAGATTTTTCCTGGTATTTAGGCTGATATTTGTGGAAAATGGCTGTCATACTATGGGCTATAGAAAATCCAACTCCATCCTCTAATTGACAAACAAGATTGGGGGGTCCGCAAACATTCCGCCTAGATCTGTTTATTTGAAGGAAATTTACGCGCTCTTAGCCGTTTTGAGGGTTACTTGTAAACTAAAATTGCGTTGTAAAAGTTTTGTAGTAGACTTTAGGTCGAAACGCGACTGAAAATTTGGGAGTTCGGCGGCGACTATAACGGGAACGGAAAAATAATACGTACTTTATGATCATTGCGGTGTGGTTGTAATATGTAATACGACGCACGGGGTCGGCAGAAAAGTGATCATTACCGAAAACTACCAAAGTGGCTTATTTCGGAAAAAATGGCCGGAACGGATTTTCAGCTTTTTGTTTAGTCGCGGTTGTTTTTTTTTTATTTACGATCTTCTGTGCAAGACATGGCGGGGATCCGATCATCGTACCCTCGGTTGGCGCTCCGACTCCAAAACACTGGAGCTTTGATCCTAGAAATATATAAATACGAGAATGCAATGTGCGAGAGTAACTATGCACTAAGCAACGGTACGATGCTGGGTCGTAGCATGGGTCCCCGTTGTATCCGCACATTCAGTACTGCGCACAAGCGAAGTTTCAAAAATCCGATTCTTGCTGAAACTCGTCTCACTGCACACGGAACTTTGAAGACGGTAGAAGCTTAGTTAGTGTCTTCAGTGGCACAAAGAGAGCGAAAATAGCATACTAGGCGAGGCAAAAATCTACCTCCGAGCTCGATAAACAACTTTTTTGGAAAATTGTCGATATCTCGGAAACTGAAAGTGTCTTAAAATTTTAAACTAGGGCTGCTGTGGCGGCGCAGGATGGTATTACCAATCTACGTTTTTCGAAAATGTTGGCCTGTTTGGTTTAAGCTTTTTTTTCAACGTTAATGCAAGTTTCAGTTTTCCGGAAAAAACAATTTTTACGACTACGTGTTGATGCGACTCTCCAGTTTTTGCCACACCATGAGCAAACATTTTTGCTTCTTTTCAGTTTTGCTTTTTCCAAAATTCTAACCTAATTGCTACATAAGGACGCAGACACTGCATGGTCTGCTATGTTTTGTCTAGATTTGCAAACTTTTACCTTTTTTTTGTGTTAATGTTCTTGGTGCTGACGGTCACGATTAATCAGCGGTTTTGCGGTTTTTGGAAAATTGTTGATGTATTGAACTGCTCAATTCGTTGATCGGGCAACCTCGAAAGTGACAATCTCTTTGTTGGTTACGTCAATGCTAGGTTTGAATTGGCGATTTTGAGAAAACTAAAGTTATTTCAATTTAAATTGCGACCGAAAGACAGACACCGAAAACTAAGAATCCACAGTTTACATTTTGTTACGAAAAAACTTGATTTTTGTGAAAAAATACGTGCTCTTTGTTGTTTTTGCGTTTTGGGAAGTTTTGTGAAAACCAAAAATGTGCTCACGGGGACCAAAAACGGAAATTCCGAAGTTGGAGGGAAAATAAAACGTAGACTATGGTTTAGTTATATAATAGACTAATAGATTTCAACGTTGAAAACCGTCGGAAACCCGAGTTTTGTCACGATTTTGCATCCTAATTCACGATCTTTCAACTTCGAAAACTGTGGGAGGGATGATTTGAGATGGCGGATCTTGATTAGCTTTTTTGTGTTGTTTTTACTCGACGTCGACCACTAATGTCACTTTCTGATTGATTATGTTAATTCCGCTTCAATAGCATTGAGCAGTGAGTAGCTTGTTTTGTCGGCAATGCGCTGATTGTAGCTGGAAGACAGTAGGAGTTTGAGCTTTAGATTAACGGACCCTGCATGGGTTGTTCCTCATACACGTTGCTTGTTACTTGGGGTTATTTCCTTTTTCAGTGCTCTGGGATCCGATCATATATCTCAATCGAATCGAAATGACGTAAATGTGATTTTGAGCTAGACCTTTTTGGCTGCGATACGTTTAAAATGATGTCAGTGCAAGTGCATTTGTGGGGATGAGTTTCTGATAGGTTGCTTCGATAGTCAAAAATGTTCTGCAATAGTTTTGCCCATTGTAGTAGCTTTACCTATGCACATCTGTTATTTACTTTATTCAATTAATTGTTGACTTCTCGATTTTATAATTTCAGGTCAATGATTGCGTGGAAATATTATGTAAGTACTTAGAAAACATCATAGCAAATCCGGAAGAGAAAAAATTCCACAAAATTAGATGTTCCAACGCAACATTCCGCGAAAAAGTTGCACCAATATTCGGATCAGCCGATCTGTTATTGGGCGCTGGATTCGAGCAACAAACGCTCGAACACAACGGCATTATGGAGGAGTTTTATGTATTTGATGAAAAGAATGTCAATGGAATTGAAACTCTTGAGGTAATTACTACAACATTAGACTAAGATTACAATGAAAGAGTATTTGCGCAAATATGACCAACCATTATAAATGGATTTTACGCTTTTAATGTAACCCCAGCTTAATTAGTTTGCAGAAGAGTTTGAACATGTTTGTTTAGTTTTTAAGGGATGCTCTAAAATCGGAAGACCGGGTCGAGTTGGAGTTAGATAGGAATCTTCAAGTTTTGTCGCCGGGCCAGGCAAGCAAACGAGTTGAGCTACCTCAAGATTTTTATAGCATTTCGCCGGAGGAATTAAAAAAGGAGCAACAACTTCGGTAAGCTGTTGGGCGATAAGTTGCGCTAAAACAAACTATTTAATGATTTGGCTTCAAATTTTGTCCGTCCCATTCCTTGAAAATTCTTCTTAATTAACTGAGCAAAATACATTCCATAACCTAAAATTATATTAATTTACACACAGAACACTGCAAAGTTATAGTATAAAACCTTTTTAACAGGACTGAAGTTATGGAGAGCCAAATGGTACTTAGAACCAAAGCTATGAGAGAAAAAGAAGAATTACGTGAAATTAGGAAATATAAATATGCCCTAATTAGAATAAGATTTCCAGACGGCCTATTTTTACAAGTATGTAAACATTTTAAATACAATCCTCAATTCTAACAATTCCTAACAACTTTACAGGGAACTTTCTCAGTCTACGAAAAATTCGGTAGCATCGTTGAATTCCTGCGTGAAAGTTTAGAAGATTCTGAGAGTACATTCGCCTTGCATTCACCAACCGGACATAAATTCGAAGAGTCTGACAACGATACAACCCTATTCGAATTACGTCTGGTTCCGGCAACCATATTAAGTTTTAAATGGATGCATGAGGATGCCTCTTTTACTAGTGGTTTTCTTAAGCCGGAAGTCATGATTCTTGTTCAACAAATGTAATCCTATTACTAAATGCAAGAGAAAAAAATGGAAAGACAAATAATGAGCACATCTAATGAAATCCTACACTATTTTTCGATTATAATATTAAATATTTATTTTTAAATGCCAGGCTGTATTATCTCTATGTAATATTCTTTAATTTCTTCTTTTTGCCTTGTTTTTATTGGTTATATAAATGTTATACAATATATTAATAAATATTTATTGATATCAAAT
This sequence comes from Tachinus rufipes, assembly GCA_963932245.1. Taxonomy (NCBI): domain Eukaryota; kingdom Metazoa; phylum Arthropoda; class Insecta; order Coleoptera; family Staphylinidae; genus Tachinus; species Tachinus rufipes. The sequence continues at coordinate 7,603,386 of OZ010743.1, forward strand.
CAATGATTACTTAATGTTTTGTGATAAAGTTAACACAATGTATTGTTAGCTGCCAAAGTTAATTGTATGCAATTTTATATTCGGTTTCTTTTACCCCCTTCACATTGTTACGCCACTGGAATGTTTTGTGATCTAGTTAACAAAATGTATAATTGGTTGCCTAAGTTGATTCTATGGAATAATCTTAAACTCTTTCAATTTTCATTATTTATATTACAAAACACTACAACTAAATAAATACAATTGATTATCTTAAAATATAATCCTTTGGATATTGCATAATCTTTGGAAACTCTGTAACTTCCTCTTCAGCATAATGATCCAAACGTCTAGGCACACTTCTCAATTGCTTAATTTGATTCGAAACATTCTTGATTAATTCTTCAGGCACATTTTTATCAGGGAAAATATGTAAACGTTCCATTGTGTATCTCCTTTGCAGATTACCATCCATACTACTATATAAGGCCTTCTTCATAATCTATAAAGAAAAGTATAAAAGTAATTTCAAATTACTATGTATCATTGCTTACCAAAGTAGGATCTTTCCTATGTAATTCCCAAGCTAATGTCCATGATGCCCCTCCAGGATAACCAGTATGATGGAAATAAACTCGCTTCTTCCATTCATCACCAGGTAATGCAATATCGGCACTATTTATAACAATTACATGATCACCACAATCATCTGAAAAATCAACATTTGATATTTTGCATTCTATCAATATTAAATAATCTTAGTACTAAGTAATTTAACTATGTAACATACTCATAGGATGATATATTGGTTTATTTAGCCCCATCAAGTACTTCCTTAGAACCTTTGCAGATTCAAATGGATTTTGCCATGCAGCATCGTAAACATGCCATATCCTTGCAAATGTTGCCCATTGCTGTAAAATTAATCATTTTAATTAATTATATATCACATTATATTACAAAAAATTACCTGCACTCGCTTTAAAGTTGACATTATTTAATATTATTTTTAGGTTATGGATTCTATTCAATCAAATAGGTTTTTTCTGTGATGAACATTGGGTCAAATGCTGATTGGATCTTTTGCTTATGTAAGTTTAGTAGCCTAACTTAAAAACATGGTCGTATATTTGCAATGTTGCCTAGTTTATTCAAATCGATTTACAAAAAAAAATCTTTACGAAAGTACATTTCTTAAGACACGTACGCTAATATGAGATTAAATTATTAGTCAATTAAATATAACATTAATTAAAAACGTAATATTTTTGATAATTAAATTAATTTTTGCAATTAATTTGTACAGGGTTAGTCAATTTTTACTATTAGTTTTTGTTTTAACAATTGTAGTTGTCATTTTATGATTAATTATTTCAGTCAATAAAACAATATTGCTTGCTCTTTTTTGGAAAGCAACTGCAATCAACTTTTTCTGTTTTTCACGCGTTTTGTACGCGTTTAGCATGCAATCGTGACTTACAAAATAAGGAGAAATAAAAAAAAAAAATTAAAAAAATTTACGCGTTTAGCATGCAATCTAACACTTATGAAAAAAATTGAAATTTTGAAAAATTATGTAAAAATCCAAAATTTTTCTGTATTTTACGCGTTTTGTACGCGTTTTGCATGCAATCGTGACTTACGAAATAAGGAAACTTAAAAAAAAAAAAAAAAATTTTACGCGTTTCGCATCATGCATACTGTCTCTTTTGACAAAAAATAAGATTTTGAAAAATACAAAAAAAAAAATTTTAAGCGTTTTGTACGCGTTTTGCATGCAATCGTGACATTCAAAATAAAGTTAAGAAACCTGTCACTTTTGAAAAAAAATTCTATTTTAAAAAATCATGTGAAAATCAAAACATTTTCTCTTCTTTACGCGTTTTGTACACGTTTTGCATGCAATCGTGACTTCAAAATTAGTTGAAATAAAAAAATAATTGTTTTTACGCGTTTTGCATGCAATCTGTCACTTAAAAGAAAAAATTAAAAAAAAAATTGTTTTTTACGCGTTTCGCATGCAATCTAACACTTAAAAAAAAATGAAATTATGAAAAATTATGTAAAAATCCACAAAAATTCTGTTTTTTACGCGTTTTGCATGCAATCGTGACTTACAAAATAAGGAGTAGTTTAAAAAAAAAACTGTTTATTACGCGTTTCTCATGCAATCTGTCACTTTTGAAAAAATTTGAAATTTTGAAAAATCACAAAACACAAAATTATAAACAAAATTGTTTGCACTTTGCACAAATAATTATTCTGTAACATTTTATTATAAATGTCATTTTTCTGTCTCAAAACAAGATTAATAATTATTAAATTTTAATTTGTCAGAACCATGCAGTTTACAAAATGAATATAAATAAAGATAGTGTTTATATACTATTAATCATTGCATAATATTTATAGTAAAATAATATTATTAATTGCACGTATTTAGTTATAATTGTAAACAGTACTTGTTATATTAATATTGCTGCATGTGATGAAATTTGGTATTTTAAAATGTATGTTTTCGCGGTTGTGGTTATAGATGTGGCAACGTTGTTCCGGCGTCTCCCCTCACAGACGACGATGTGAATGTGAATTGTGAAGAATCAAGAGTGCCACACCCGCCATTTTGTGTAAAGGCTTCGCCCGAGGATGTGTGTGTTTTAATTGTTCTCCATGAGGTGCGGACCATACACAAGTGTTTTGTGTAGTTTTATTTTTAAATTGAAAGTATGTTGACAAACAAAAAAATGATATAATACATTTGTACACGTGTGATAAATTTAGTAAATATGAGTGTTTTACGTTGTGTTTTTAGGAGAGTTGAGCTGTGTCATCCATTGTGTTGTCGTGTAGCTGTGCGCAGTGCGTATGATCGGCTCATCAAGAGACAGAATCACCGTCCGTATACACAACATGAAGAGAAGTACAGATAGAGACACTCCACCACGTAGCAAGCGTTCGCGTTCAAGTATGGGTCGTTACGACGATAGTTCCGATGAAAGAATTACGCCAGATCGCATCAGGCGTCGCGGAAGCCGCGGCCGGTCACCAAGCCCAAGAGCGCGTTATATTTCACCACATCGTGATGAATATATGCGTCCACCAGAGAGAGCGTACCCTTACAAGGTGTTGTGCATCAGTGCATTACATCCCAAAGCCAGTGATGAAGTTATCAAAGACACTTTATATCGAGAATATAAAAAGTACGGTGATCTCAGTATAAGAATATCGCATGATATGGATGAGCGTGTTGCATATGTTTGCTTTCGAAATCCAGAAGATGCAAAAGACGCCAAACATGGTAAACCACGCATCATAATATACGATAAAGTTGCATTAGTCGAAGCCGTTTATGAAGTACCATGGTCATCAAGTAATATGTATCGAGGTCGTGCACGATCTATAAGTCCTGAATATGATAGACACTATTATGCGAGATCTCCTGATAGGTTGAGACCTGTTGATCGTTATGAGCGTGCATATGGGCATGCTCCACCGGGCGTGCCTGTGCATCGCGAATTCAGGCGTGAAGCATTACCGGCTCCTCATCATGATTACATGCAAAGACCACCAATGCATCATGGTCCTCCACATATGGCTCCGGCTCACGGTTACGGTCCTCCACGTCATTCAGCCCCACGCGCTCCATTTGAAAAAGCCGAAAATAAAAAAGATAAATTTCCAAATTATTTACATCATGTTCAACCTGAAGATGATCCATTAGCAACGCGAACATTATTTGCCGGTAATTTAGAAATTAATATAACCGAGGAGGAATTGCGTCGAATTTTTGGTCGATTCGGTTCTGTCGAAGATATCGATATCAAACGTCCTCCACCGGGTACCGGTAATGCATTTGCTTTTGTTAGATTCCATACGTTGGATATGGCACACCGCGCGAAAGTTGAATTGAGCGGTCAATATATTGGTAAATTTCAATGTAAAATTGGTTACGGTAAAGCAACACCGACGACTCGTATATGGGTTGGTGGATTGGGGCCGTGGACTTCAGTTACTCAATTGGAGCGCGAATTTGATCGATTTGGGGCGATTAAAAAAATTGATTATACTAAGGGTGATATTCAGGCTTATATTTTGTATGATAGTATTGATGCGGCTCAAGCGGCTGTTAAAGAGATGCGTGGTTTTCCATTAGGCGGGCCGGAGCATAGATTAAGGACTGATTTTGCTGATGTTACTCCGGGTGTTACATATCGACCTAAACCATATCCGCCTAATGAGGAAGGTGGTGAAGGTTATAGGCGTCCACCGGAAGATTACGATGCTGCTTATGATGGGGAAGGTAGTAGCTATGGTAATAGTCGTTATCGTGGTAGAGCTCCTTATCCAGAAAGGCGTGCCGGTAGTAGAGGTCCTTATAGATACCCTGAGGAAGATGAATGGGGTCGCACAAGACCAGCAGATGGTGATTATGATCGCCACAGATCAGGTTCTAGAGGTGGTGATCGGTCTAGATCACGATCACCTAGACGATCAATGGATTCTGATTCTGATAGTGGCTCGAGACGTGCTGGTTTATTAGCATCAAGCCGGACCTTGCCTGAAGTAGCACGAAAATGTTCGACGACTTGGCAAGGGGCTTTAATATTAAAGAATTCATTATTCCCTGCTAAATTCCATTTAATCGAAGGTGATACTGATATAGTTGAAGGTTTAATGAAAGACGAAGATGGTAAACATCAGTTAAGAATAACGCAGAGGTTACGATTAGATCAGCCTAAATTGGAAGACGTGCAGAAACGAATTTCAAGTGCAAGTTCGCATGCTATATTTTTAGGACTTGCCGGTTCAACTGCTTCGGTTACAAATGATGATGCTAATGTACAAACGAGACCATTAAGGAATTTAGTTTCATATCTGAAACAGAAAGAAGCAGCCGGTGTAATATCCCTGTTGAATAAGGAGACTGAAGCGACTGGAGTATTGTATTCCTTCCCACCTTGTCCCTTTTCCACTGAACTCCTAAAACGCACTTGCCACAATCTTCCTGACGATGCTCTCAAAGAGGACCATCTTGTAATTGTAGTGGTACGTGGTGGTACAGCATAACATCTTTCAAACAATTCACTATTCCCACACATTTCATTATAAATATTTTATATATTTTTACACAATTTAATCGAGAGCATAGATTTATTTAGTTATAGATATTTTAAGTATTTTTTTCATTTCAGGAAATTAGTGATCAACAATGATTCATGTGAGTTGCTGTAAATTGTGAATTAGTTAATCATAAAAATGTGACGCAGAAAGTAATAATGTAACTAATCAGGTGCGCAAAATGCAGTGCAAAGTGTTAAACAGTTCTTTCTCATTCGATTCATCATGAAAATAATTTTGTTTTTAATTATGATTTCCGATAAGTGGTGTTATTTTGTTTACAAATGGTAAAGAACTGTACTAATTAGTAATTATAATATTAAAAATGTTTACTACAAAAAAGTGTAATGTAGTGATAAAAAAAATCGAAAAAACTTGTGAAGTAGTTAGTTTAAAAAAATGCTGCTTTTTTGACATGTGATTTAAAAAGTGTTGCCTCTTAATCGGTGTTTTGGTTTACAATATTCATTAAGATCGTTTAAAAAAATTATTATTAAATCTCATTACGATTTAATAACGATTAGTTTGTCGACAAAACAATCCCAAAAGTGTTGTGATGATATACACGTTTTCTCATGTGTCTAAAAAATTATAATAAAAACACCTTGTGAATTGTGTGGTTTTATCATCCTGATTGAAAAAGATTTGTGTAATTAGTGCGAGATGAAATGTGCAGTGCAGCATTTTATAAAAAAAATAATTTGGTGAGATTCTTTTTCATCCCCTAATTTATTGTTTATTAATTTCAGTTTAGATGTGTATTTTCTTTCCTTTTTTTCTTTAATTATAAATGACGCCATTTTTTTCTCAGGACGTTGACACCAAGGTCACAGGAAATCAGCTGAATCAGAGCTGTGTAGATAGCTTTAATTCCCACGTAGTTATTTCCCGACACTTTTGGGACTACAAAATGGCGCCCCAGATGCGCACGCATTACTCATGTATTAAATTGTAATAAAAAGTAATAAGATAAGAAGTTTGTAGATGTAATTTTTGCAAAGAAACAAAACTTGACTGATATTTATTTATACTCTTTATGAATGACCCAGGTAATAAACATGTCTAAAATTATTAAATAGAACATTGTACATATTTTGTCGAAATTATAAAATTTCTTCTAAAGATAATTTTCAGGATTTTTTTTAACCTTTATTTATCCTTATAATTTAAAAACATTACTTCTTTATGTGCCATCTACTCGGACCGCCGTTCTGATGAAAAGTTTATTTAAAGTACAACTAAACTAGTCTCATTTTCCAACCAAGACATCCGACGTCGCCCCTCTTCTACTGCTGCGATTTTTCATTCATGATTGCCCAATATTGAAGCAAATTGTTTCCAAATAAATTTTTAATAATTGAGGTTATGTTTTATATTTTTCATAGACCGATCCTGTTTATTTGATGAAATTTAAACTTGATGATAAGAAAACAACGTTTTAATTTAAACAAACATTGATTGAATAAGTAAATATTTATATTCAAAAATTTTAATTGTTATGGAATTTATAACAGCGTTGCCAGATGTCTGAAATAATAGTATATTAAAGAACTGAGCCGAAACCGAGTTTTTTAATGTTTGTCTAATAAGTTTGATGTTTTTTTTTTAAATTAAAAATAACGTAACAAAAATTCTAGTTTTCAAATTCAATAATATATTTTAATTAAAATTAAATACTTTAGAAAAAAAATTATATGTTATTAAAAATAACTCAAAGATTTTTTTCTGGGCAGAATAACCAAAATAAAAGCAAAATATTTTTATTTTCAATAAGAATAAATTCAAATTGAATGTGTACGAAAGTTGCGTTACTCTTGCCAATTTAATGTTCATTTTCAACACTCCCAACTGTCTTAAATATCAATATTTGCAAATAGAAGATGTTTTAATCTGACTAGAATTTGGTAAATAAATTGATAGATGTAAAGTGACAATTTATCTGATTGGAACTGTATCTTTAAAATTGAACTGAATATATTGACAAATGTAAAAATAGTTTTGTATTGATTAGGTATCACTTGTCAAAACATAACCTTAAAATAAATATATATTATATTTGACGTTTGTATCAATTAGTTTAATTGGTTTTTTAGTTTACCTTTAAAAAAAAGCGTTATTAATAAAATTTCATTTTTAATAAACTTTATTGGGAATACTTTTTAGCCACCGTGGCTGAAATGATAACTATTGTATGTGCGGCAACTAATTATATGACAGTGTTCAGTATTTCACGTCACGTATATTAATAGCGCGTTCCGTATATCAACCGAAACGACCAAAATGCCGGTTATCCTGAAACAGGTTAATATACTCTACGCAGTTACCTGAACTGTGATTCTACAGAAGAATCATAAGAATTTGCTAGAAGGGTAAAGTAACTAATGAAAAAGTGTTAGAACTAGTTGAAGAAAAAAGAGGGATGGTTTAGCAAGAGTCTGCAACGCAAATTTGTTCCACCTTTCTTCCGGTTTTTATTTCAAAATTTTATAGTCTCAATTCTGGAAAGATAATTTAGAATGGCATACTTCGCCAAACTGTTGTTATCAATTTATTGAAAATTCCTTCTGTTTTTTTTAATATAAGAAAATGAATAACAGTTGTCACTAATATGCATTTTTTGATAATTAACACATAACGGGTGAATGACAGATGTCATTAAACGTCAGAAGTGGGAGCATTAACCAATTTCTTGACGATTAACACTTGCATTTGATTGTTTTTATACTCTAGTTGAAACTGTTGACTGTCATCATGCTCTGGAGTCGCCAACTCACCTACTCAAATGTTTGTTATCAAAATATTGTATGCAAACACTCAACAGGTTGGGTGGGCAACTCTAGTTAAAACTATTGACTGTCATCATGCTCTGGAATAACCCGCTCGAGTGTTTGTAAACTAATCTGTTGATAACAAACAATCGGGCGGGTGGGTGGGCAACTTATGTTGAAATTATTGACCGTCATCATGCTTTGGAGTTGTCCACCCACTCACCCACCTAAGTGTTTGTTATCAAATTATTTTTCCCCGCTTGCGTTGGGAGCGCTCCGTGGAGGAGCACGAGACTGCTTACGGGGAGCAGGTGTCTTACCGGTGGCCTGGCTGTTGCGGCTAGCCTTTAGTTTCTGGTAAACCAGGCAGCCCTTATAACTTGCCGTGTGGTTCCCACCACACGCGACGCATTTTGCTAAATGGCTGCTCTCTTTGGTAAGAGTGCAACCGGCGCTCGGATGAGCTCTAGCGAACTTGACGCACCGATATGGTGCGTTGCACCGGGATGCCCCGTGGCCGTAACGTTGGCAACGGTGACATTGTGCAATCTCGGGGCTTTTGGCTTCCTGGGGAAGCTGGACATACACCATTGGAATGTATTTCCCGTTCCTTCCCATACGTGTAGTCGATTTTGAAGTGTACCTCTGAGCGATGAGCTCAGCCTGCACCATTTCAACCTTGATGCAGGTGGGCACACCCCGAATAACATATTTTAAGGTCTTTTCGGACCCTAGTTGGTAGGTGTGGTGAAAGATGTCATGCTCTGTGCAATAATCAATCACCGCCCTGAAGTCATTCTGCGTTTGGGGTTGCAGGCGAATGCCATCGACCACGTTTACTGCGCGATGAATGGTGATGTTTAACGACTCGAAGGTCGCTTTTAGCCCTAGGTACACATCCTTATCGTGGATGGTAATAGAAGGAGGGCGGCGTGCACCGGCTCCGGACTAGAGTTGGTCGGCTTTGCCTTAGGGGCGGGCCGGGTTGAAGACTTTTTGGCCTTGGTGGCTGATGGTGTTGAAGACACCTGACGTGTGGGGCCGGCTGAAGGCCTATTAGAGCAAGAAGGTTGAGAGGGCTTACCTAGTTCCTTCCTCATCTTCTTTGACTTCGCTTTACTTTCTTCCCTTTGACCAGGATGAATTCGCTCTTTTCGGACGGGTTTTCTTGGTGGAGGTCGACCTTGCTTTGGGTGGTTTCCATTTCTTCCTCCTCGAAGGAGATGGAGTCGGGCGGTCCGGCGGCAGGTCTCTTGAGGGAGGCCTGGAGGGGCGCTGTCGCGCTTGGAACCTGGTTGCAGGTTTCCATTGGGGCCTCTTTGATGGTGGTCGAGGCTAGTGCAGTTAGAGAAGGTGTGAGTTGGATGGGCAACTCGGCGAGAGTGGAATGGATGGAGGTTTCCATTTTGCTAATGGCGGCCTTTGCCGCCTTAGCATCTCTTCGGATCGCTTTAACCTGAACGTCCTACTCGGTAATCCTCTTCGTCTGGCATTCCATCAATGCCATGAGTTGGGATTCCAGCGAGTGGATCTTCTTTGCCTGGTTTTCGATGGTGATCTCGTTTTTCTCCACTAGAGCATACATGAGCTCTAGTATCTCCCGGTCCGACTTCTTACCGTCGGGGTCCATGCTGGAATAAAAATGTTTAATTAATTAATTAAATTAATAATTAATTAATAAAACAATTAATAGTGGATGACAGTCTCTTTCAACTGTTCATCCGCGCCTAGCGTGCAATGATAATTGCAATTATCCTCGATTGGATCCAATAGTCGGTGCGTCTCTTGGCTCGTTCTCGTAGTGGACTGTTGAAAGGCTAAATAAAGTGCCTTTGTGTCTTAAAGGGATTTGGGGAGGGGCATTTGGGTAAATTAATACTTAGTCCTTTTTTTGGTAATGCATGCAGTGGTGACATGGAGCTTTGGCGCTTCTGGTTTATCTTTTTCTGATTTCGCTTCTGCTGGAAGTCTTTGTTGTCCTGTGCGTTGGTGTCTCCTTCGATGTGGTTTGGTACGTTCGATGATCCTGTTGGTAAAAAGGGTGGTTGGTATGATGATTCCGACGAGTTATTCTCTAGGGGTCTATTGAGGATAAAGCTGGAAGTTGTGGAGAGTATGTCTGGTGTTAGTAGCGTGGGTCGGTGAGGTATTGGAGTTATCCATTATTTTGTGTTTGAGTTGTTTGATGAAACTTTGGTAACTGTAGTCGCTATTTTCTAAATCAGAATTGTGATTCATTATGCTTCTTTGATTGCCACAATGAATTCTGAATTTTTCTGACATGTTTAAATGAATTTGCTTAAATAGGTTACCATACCTAGTAGTCTCTGTAGTTTCTTTTTATTGGGTGGTGTTTTCAGGCTTTTTATTACTATTACTTTTTGTCAATTCAGTTTTTTTTTAAATTTTTTTTTTGAAAAATGCATTTTATTTTGTTCAATTTTAACTCACTTTATGTAATTTTTTTAGGACCTTTTTTGTGAAAGTTTCTAATTCTTCTGTAGACTCCGCATGTACAAATATGTTATCTATTGAGCATTTAACATAATTTTTGGAATTTTTTGCGGTTGGGCTTATCCCAATCGGAAGTGTTTAACAGCTATATCTTTTCCATGGAGTTGAGAAACATCAAATATTTTTGTGTATTTACCCCATAGCTTCCAGCAGTATTTCGGCGATAACTAAGCAAATATTCTGCTTCAAATTGCCTAAAAGTTGTAGCTACACCACTGGATAAAAAGGTTAGAACATATTTTTTGGAGAAAAAGGTTAAGTTCTTAAACATGGGGTAATGATGTAACTGGTTATATAAGGTAGGAAAAAGTGAAATATAAGTATAGAATACAAGAGAGGATGTAGACAGGAATAAAAATACTTCCATGTAATTGATGACTTAAGAAAAGAAGAAGCGTCATTGTGGTTGAAATGTTAAGAGAGCGATTTTTGTGAGTGTAATAAAACTTTGTGCACAATAAATTTAACTAAAGGGTAGGCCATGTAACGTTTTTTATTTGAACCACCGTTTATTTTGTTTTTCAAAGGAATAATTGTTGACAGAAATCTAGTTTTATGTTTGACATTTACGAAATGGAACGCTTTACACTTGAACAAAGTTGGGAAATAATGAAAACTTACTTCCAAAGTGGTGAGGCTTCTGCTCAAACGGTAAGAAATTTACGAACGCAGTTTGTGGACCAATTTGTGAAGCTAGTTTGCAAAACTGGATTGTTAGTGGATAAAACAACACGTTTACGTTCTCGTTCAGTGCACTCAGCCAAAAAAAAAATAATGCTGTTGCTCAGAGTATGCGTGAACATGCATCAACATTAACTCGTCATCGTTCTCAGGAACTGAACATTTCTCGCACCTTTCTGAGGAAAATTTTGCATAAAGGCCTTGGTTTGAAAGTCTAAAAAGTTCAATTAGTCTAAGAATGAAGCTTCATGACCATCCGATGCGTTTTCAATTTGTCCAATAGTCTAAAAATCGTTTGGCCGAAGATGTGCATTTTTATCGAAAAATCGTGTTTTTCAATGAAGCTTATTTTCATCTCGGAGGTTATGTCAATAAGCAAAATTGTCGCATTTGTGGATCAGAGAATCCACACATGACTATTGAACAGCCTATACATCCACAACGAGTAACCGTTTAGTGTGGTTTTTGGTCCAACGGCATTATTAGGTCAGTTTTCTTTGGAAATGAGCAAGGAGTCGCCGTTACCATCAATAGCGAACGTTACTGTGCCATACTAAACGAATTTTTGTTTCCAAATATATGAAATGGATGACATTTGGTTTTAACAGGGCGGGCCAACTTACCATACAGCCAACGTAACCATCGAGGAGCTGTGATTTGACCCCATTGAATTTTTTTTGTGGAGGGATTTTAAGGATAAGTGTTACGCTAACCATCCAGGGACGATTGATGCCTTGAAACCGAAGTTACCATGCATGGGATTGGAGCCCTAAAATGTACTAAAAAATTGGGTTAATCCGAGTTACTGTCAAGCTAGCCGTGGCAGTCATTTGAATGATGTTTCTTAAATGAAAATGTCTAATTTTTCTAATGAACTCATAATTTTGAAAAAATATTCATTAGTTTTTTGTTTATAGCCGATTCAAATTCCAAAAGTTAAATGGCCCCCTTTTACTTTTTATAATAGTTTTTTTGCAACATGTGGAGAATTATTTGTTCAATTGTTTTTATATTTTGAAATTAAGTTGTAATTTTGTTGTTAGAATATTTGCTTAAACTTTAAGTGTATTACTTAGTACGTACTTTTGGTGTCATTTATCATCATTTTGGTGCAGCATGGTCTACAATAACAAGGGCACGGGCATCCAGGTATTGTTGGAGGACCATAGTTGAAAGTTGACTGTACCTGCATAGTTTTTATGGGAATATAATATTCTACTGCTACATAGCACATTTTGAAATAAATAGAAATTTTATGATTTCCGTACACGGGTAATTTTGATATGCGGGTAAAGTAAAGTAATTATAGAAATAAAATATGCAAACATCAAAAGTTGTATAATAAATCAACAACCCAAACAGCTGTTAGGGACATAGTACAACAATAAAATTCAGTTTTAAATTAAAGTAGTTTTAACACATGCAAAGATACATTTTAATTTTTATTAATTAAAATAATAAAGTTTATTTTTTATTTTTATTTAAACATGTTGATTCCTGTTACCTTGGTAATCTGGTTATCCCCTGATATGTTCACATGATGTCCTCATACAAGTAGCACACCCACACAGCACTCACAAGCTTGTTTCATTACCCCGATACAAAATGGATGCCAGTGCACGACTCGAGCGTCGATAGACTGATTTAACATTTATGTTATGTCAAACTTTTGATATTTGTTAGACGATTTGATATCTGTGACAACTTTTGACATTTATTTGACACTGTTTAGGCGTTTGTGGGATCTGTTTAATATATACAGAAATTTTGTGACTTTCGTACACAGTCAATTTTAATGATTTCATAACACTTTGCAAAAAATCGATATTATAAAAGAGTTTAATTAAATTAATTACAACAAATTCGCCTACTGGTTGTAGTTCAATTGACTGACTTTATTTACAGTGAAAGCTATGTCTCAGGATGGATGCTTTGGGCTAAATATACCCACTGCTTGCTGGTATGATTGTTTACTTACAAAAACTACTCATGTTTCAAGACCGGATTTGCCGTTTTTGACATTTTATGAATAAAATGCAAGTTTTAAATTGCTTGTCCCAGTCAGTTTTAATTAAATCTGAAAATATTTAAATGTTTTATGACCGCATTTAGTTTTTTTGGCCTTTTATCAACAGAATTTTTCACTTTTCAACAGTTTATAGCTATATTTTTATTCTTTTTGACAACATATTGACATTACATGAGCGGATCTACTATTACTATTCTTCACATTTCATAAATATAATTTTACAGTTTTCAACAGTTTTATGGTTGGATTTCATGAATACTGTTTTCTCTTTTAAACATTCTATGACTGGATTTTGGTGCTTTTTTACAATATTTTGAAGTTTCTAGGCCAGATATTGTTATTTTTGACATGGTATGAATGGAATTTTGCACTTTTCAAGCTTTTTTGATGTTAGTTCTTCCTGGAAATATTTTATCCGAGGTGAGGCCCAAAAATCCTAGCTACGCCACTGTATCTTTATCATAAAATAACAGGAAAAAAATATTTACAGAAATCAACTATACATGTCGCTGGTGGAATCCATAACGGCGTCATCTCGCCGCAATCTTGTACTGAATTGTTGATGATGAAGGGGGAATCAATACCGCCGCCATCTTTGACAATCAATTTTGAAGTGATTTGAAAAAAATCGGCAAAAATCTGGTTGAAGTAATACAACAAGAATAAGTTTGCAAGAAAAGCCAAAAAATTCGGTACACTGCAGTATTAGCAAGAGATATAAAGTACACGAATGAAATGAAAACGATCCTGATAGAAGAATGCAATTTTGTCATTTTTATTGAGTTATTACACAGTATGACACAATAAGGATAGACAATAAAATTTATACAATTTAATATAAAAACTAATCACATTTATTCAACATTATTTTTACTTCCAATCCTTACATTCATATCCACATAGCATATTCCAATACAATTTATCTTTCCCGTCTCCTATCATCATCTCTCCTCCTATCTCGATCATCCCTACGCCTTTCCCGGTCCCTATCTCTATTCCTTTCTTTATCATCATCTCTTCGATCCCTCTTCCTCTCATCACGTTTACCACGATCGTCATCCCTCTTCCTTTCCTTATCTCTTCTATCCCGTTTCAATTCCTTTTCACGACCCTTATGCTCAACATGTTCTCTAGATCGATTCCGCTCTCTAGAACGACTCCTTTCCCTAGGCTTCCTGTCTCTATGCCGTTCCTTTTCTTCTTTCGGTGCCTGCTCTTCCAATTTATATTTATCCTCTTCTAATTCAATTTCTTCATCTAAATCGTCTTCTAATGCTGATATTTTCGGTTCCAATTCATTACTCTCTTCAAGAACGTAACGTTTTTGTACTCTAGGTAAAATAACATCGCAAACCTAAAATAATTGATTGTAAAACAAAAAATATTACTGTTAATATAATTAATAATTTACCCTTTCTTCTCTTAATAATTCATCAATGAATTCGTCCATATGTACAATTTCAAAATTAGCCTGACGATTTTGTCGACGTAATTTACGATTGTCGTTATATAAAGGTTCTAAATATTTAAAACAATCAACTGATGATCCAGTGAGTCGCATATAAAATGCTCCTAATGCTCTTACGTATTTAAATTCTTCATTTTTAATGAATTCAACAACGATGTCTTTTTCTGGTTGAATTTGTAGCATTTTTAATGTTAAGCATAGGAATGGTGTTGGTTTTATGTTACCACTGTGTACTCCACCGACAAATCTTAATTCCATAGCTTTGTCTACCAATAATTCAGCACTTAATGCAAAACATTCTTCTTTCCAATATTTGGAATCGTAAATACGTGTGCGGATAATTTTTTCTACTAAATATTGAGGATTGGTGCCATGCACCGATTTTGCATCTTTGACTGTACGATTAGCCATAGTTAATATAAATTAAAGAAACAAATCAATATTTTTCTTTCACATATGAAAGAATTTTAGGTTAAGTTTTTTGTTTAGGTTTTGGAACAGAAGTGAAGTTAACGCTTTATTAGAGTATGCAACCAAATATACTAATACACTTTAATTAAATGCGGTGTTGTCAGGTTTCAATAATTTACTAATTCAACAAGATTTTGAAATAAGTGAACGTTTTTAGCTATAGTTGGATAAAATCTTGGAAAAGGTGCTTTGATCACTTTTAGATTCAGTTAAAGGTTGGTTGGTGGATTATACTCATGAGCTAACTAAGCTAGCAGAGTAAGGTTAGCAAAATGTTCCTTTTTCTTGGCGTCGCCTTGTAAACACCGCAAAAAAACTTGGTGCTGGATTGTTGGTAGAATTTCGTTCCGTTAGAAGTAAAATCTGTATGGATCTTCAACTGGTTTGCTCCACAGATTGGAGCTTCCTTTTTCAAATTTCTTACTTTGTGTGTTTCTGTGACTCTTCCCGTGGATATTGTGTTGAAGGTCAGAGGTTATAATTTTCATTATTGGTCTTGCCAAATGATTCGGCGGTGATCGTACCAATCCAAAATCGGTTCTGACCTGTCTTTGGCACCGCTTGGCGACCACAAGTCGCAACACCAACACTTATAACTGTAGATCAAGATGGCGGTAGTATAGAATGCATGTACATTTCAAATATGGCTAAATAAAAACTTGCTTTTTATTCACCATGTGTGTGGTTCGGAAGTCACCTAACAAGCTGTTGATGCCAACCCCTTTAAACAAGTCGTAGACTTACTGTGGCAATGTAAAATAGCCGTAAAAAGCACAATTAAAAAAAAGTTGGCAATCCTGTATTATAGATTTCTGTCAATTTTAGTAAATTATATATTTATTTTCATTAGTACTGTTACAAAATAAATTTAAAGAGTAAAACCAATATTTTACTCCTTCAGATGCAAATCGCCGGCTAAAGTATAAGCCGAAACATGCATCATATTCTTCCTATTCTTCTTAAAATTCTCAATGGTTTTTTCTCTGGCAAATTCCCATTTGTATAAATCCCTATACAAAGGCCTACAATACTTCATTCTTCCAACCAAATTCAACCAATCCAAAGTAGGTTGTAAGGTTTTTTCCCAACCAGCTTTAATCCCGATTCTCAACCATCTGAACTTAATCTCGGCATTCTTCACATTCCCAAATACATTTTCCAATAGCTCAAGCTTTTTAATAGATTGCGGTTTAGATTCAAAAATTTCTTGCAAAAGATGAACAATTATATTGGAATCTATATTTTCAATACTGAATGGGATTGATGTTGTTTCAAGTTCATTCCATGATTCCCATTTACTTTTCAATTCATCAACTTTTTTTAACAATGTTTTATCATAATTGGGGATTTCTGGTGGCATTCCAGGGGCATTTAACCATTTTTCCCATTCGATTTTTTCAATTCCTTTAGTATTGGCGAAATGAGTTTTGAAATATTTTTGGAATTCATCAGTTGTGATGGATTTGTATTTGTATTCCTCAAAGTATTTACGTAAAAATGGTTCAAATGCATCTAAAATTATATAATTTAAATTTGTAAATTTGAAAAATATAAATTCTTACCAGGTCCTCCTACTACGACTTCCAAATATCTCAAAAAAGTATGTCCTTTTTCATACGGTACTCTGGAGAAAGCATCATCCGGATGAACTCCAGTCAAATTCACCACCAAGCAAGTGAGAGGACTATCTTTTCCAAGAACATCAACCTTAAAAAAAATTACAACAAAATAATTCCAATCAAGCACAGAATAAAAATACTTACAGTTTCTTGTAGTTCACTAACTCCAGCAATAGCTTGGAAATCTTGCATTTGAGCCCCTTCTAAGCGACCAAGTATCTTCCGCTCGATGAAGACGGTGAATCCTTCGTTCAACCAGAAATGCTCAAAGTTCGCATTGGTTACTAAGTTACCGGTCCAACTGTGAGCTATTTCATGAGCCACCACATTCGCTAATGAACGATCTCCAGCCTATACATAAAATATCAACGATAGCGCTACTTGTACTCATTTTAAACTTTATAATAAACTGGACTGAATTGAACTGTCAAAATAAAGTGCAAAATTTTAATGAATAATTAAACTTACCAACAGTGTTGGAGTGACGAATGTCAAACATGGATTTTCCATGCCGCCGAACGGAAAACTGGGGGGAAGCACCAACAAATCGTAAATTCCCCAAACATAGGGACCGCATAGGTCTTCAGCAGTTTTTAGTTGCTTCTCAGTGTTTTCGAATTCGTAAGCAGCTGCTTCGATGATCTCCTTTTCGGCCCATACGGTCGATCGGGGTCCTATCTTCCTGTGTTCTAAGGCACCTATAGCAATCGCAATCAAATAAGATTGAACGGGGACGTCTTGTTGGAAAAAGAATAAAGTGTTGCCCATCATGTCCTTCTTGTCTTTAAGAATGGCCGACATTACTGGTGTGAGACCTTTTGGACAAGTAATCTGTAAATATTTAAAATTCTCTGATGAGTTTGAATACTATATTTATTTATTTCATAATTATACTTTCAATTAACGTTAATTTTGTTATTTTTGTATAGGTGCAAAGAACATACAGTAGCGCTACTAGTACATATTTTGATGATCTGGAATTTAGTTTTTTACTCGTTCAGTATCGTATTTAATAGTAACATTACAATAGACAGAAGCTACTCCCTAGTAAGCTCGGAATCAAAGTTTATCGGCTTCGTAGTTTGAAGGTAGGTGAAACTCCAACCAGGCGAGTCCCCAATTGGCGGATAGAAGATTACACATTCCACCATTACACAGTAGCCTAATAACTCTTCCTTTGCGACTGGGGCAGACCTTGCAAAAAAACTTATACAATGGGCTTCTAAGACTGAAACAACCCAAAGGATGACTGTCATAGGCTTTGCTGACGATGGAGCAATGATGGTGGTTGCCAAAGAAAAAGAAATACTCGATGCAAATATTGCACTCTAGCAGGTCTCCAACTGGATGCAAGACAACGGGTTATAGCTTGCCTCTTACAAAAAAGAATATAGCCGCAATCCATTTTGACGTACTCTAGTGGTTCCGTCAAAAGACATGAATAGTATGGTTGGATACTGCTGTAGTGACTTCTCTTTGGCTTTGTTTGATCGGGGCCGTTTCTAGGTCTCTTCTGGTTACCTAATAGACCCGGTTTGCATTAGAAAATTTTTCAGTTTAGTTCCGAGTGTTGGTCGGTTGTGGCATCTTCAGTGAAATATGTTAAAAGACGGCGTCAAGGCCTCGGGTGCAACTCCTCGTCCATTTCATTCCCATACGACTTAGATTTAACCGGCTTCTTCTCCTGATCTGTAAACGCATTGTCCGATTTGTCCCGGGGTTGCAAGTTAAAGTGTTTAAGTTTTTTTTCCAGACCAATTGGGTGAGAACGGTTCCTCGACGTTTCTTTCCATTCTGTTACCTGACTGTCAAGCTTCCCATGTCAGGCATGGTCTTGGGGGCAGAATTTTCTAGTCCGACATATACTAGATCAGTAGTTTTGCGATTTCTTCTTCTCCAGTCGAACAGGCAATTCAAGTCAAGCTGTTTCATTTCCACTCTTCTGGTCTTGATGCCAGTCTTGTAGGTGTAGGTTTCTGCCAACTGATTCTTCTCTCAAGTTTTCATTCACCTTCTTCGGTGATAGTACTTTGTCTAGCCTCTTGTGTAACCGAAGCTCGATAGTAGGCAGTTCCGTCTGTACCAGCTGCTAGAATTCTCCGAGATATTGTACGCACGCTATCCAAATTATGGCGGCGTCAGCCAAGAGTAGGAGGATGGGTTCCTCAGCGGGCTTTTCTTCTGCAACGTTTTTTTAAATCAGTCTATGAATTTCTAAACTTGTTCCACTTAGAGCGAGAAAGAAAGTGAGCGGAATGCTTGTTCTTCCTCGCAGATAACTTGCTTGGCTGTGGCTACTTGTTTAGCTTCGTAGAAGTGTGTGAGGAGATAAGCGGTGCAAATGTTAAAAGTTTCCGGTGCTAGTTTCAGGCACTTTTCATACTTTATGGTACATTCTTCAATCGTGAACATCCAGGTGAGTAAGTCCGTACAGGTGTCGCGCAGGTCATGTTAGACTGACTTTTATCACAGTCGATTGTTTGTTGATTTAAGACTCAAGACAAATATTTGTAGCTGCAGACAATTTGTGTTGCGGTTATAAAGTTGCTAACCAGGCATTCAGCTAGATGGATCTGGTTGGTCTTTCTTATTGTCTCGTCTCTTCATCGCAAAGTTCATCGTGTGCGTAAGAATATTCAAACCACTAAACACCTTTTCTATGTCCGGCAGGTGTTTATCTTCGGTTTTCTTTTTCTTTTCTTCGTACATCATGATATCTTCGTCGTTGATTTCTGCATCGCAAAGTTCATAGATGAGGGGGTAGTTAAGATTGCTCAAAACCTCAAAGATGCTCTTCTATTGGCTATAAGTCTTCTTTTTCGGCCATACTGATGTCTTCTTGGAGGTACTCTTCAATCTCAAGAGTTGTTTCGGGGTTAGTGAAAGCACCATGCTCTCGGTGGTCCCACGTTGAGCGTCATTTGTTGCAAGCTCCACCTTAGTTAGTGACGTAGAAGACATATACAAACATACGGAGTGTTTTGTAGCCCAAATAATCGTTGTTTGTGTTTGAAGTTATTCCTCGCTAAGGCCCAATGAAAAAGTTTCAACCACAACACTACCCCTAAACATATTCACGATGTATCACGAAGAAACAACGCAAGTACAAAACCAATTTAGCCAGACGCAAAACTCGTCGGCCTAGTCCTTGATCACCAACCACGGATAACACTCTATCAAATCCCACACAGCTGGAAAACAAATAGAGAAGATAAAAAGCAACTTCGTCGGTTCATGGGCATCTGCACCTGGCCCAGAAAATACGTTCTAGAATCCCTGCTGCTGCAGGAGTTCACATTCGCACCCGGGAAGTTCCATCTTCTTACATGACGTTTTATTTCAAAAGCCGAAGACATGCCAGCTTCCAACCATTGCACAAAAAGACATCCTAAGTAAACCTGCTCAAAATAGAACCCTTGACAGAAATGTTACGCTAGTGGCAGAAAGAACGTCCCCAGACTCAAGGGACCATTCAATGAATTACCACCTGAGAAGTCAAAAAGACCCTTCGCACAAAACCTGGTAACAAGTAGCAACCTACTTTATCAAACCTTTTGACACTACCCAAGCCAAAAATAAAGTGTTCTTAGCCATCTTAGACACGTATACCTAATGGGTTCTTGCCGTGCCACTGCCATCAACGACCAGAGAAACAAACGTGTGGAAAACCATTTCATCCACCCCAAGAAATAATTATGAGCCAGACATTCAAAAACGCTATGATAAAAAGGAAGATCAAGTAACATATCACCCGCAAGCAAATCCGGTATAGCAACGCCAAGCCGAACTGAAGAAATCCATCCAAACGCTCCTCGAGGAACATTTGAGAAAACAGTTTGCCACTCGTGGTACACCACAATACCGCAGAACTAACGCCGCCGCCGGAAGTTGTTATACCCCAACCAAAGAAGTACCAACAATTGCAACAAGCCCGACAATGGCAGGCCACCTACCGCGAGAAGCGTTACCACGACATGCCGACGTACACACTTACGCCACAAGCAACCAACCAGGGCATAGAGTACGGAAGAACAAAAGGTTTCCCTAACAAATAGATGAGACCCAAAAAGATCATTAACTGCTTTGGATAAAAGACCACCCCTACAATGACAAAACTCCACTTAGATGACATGCGGTCTGCACCAATTGCCGGACTTCCCAACGGAACCCAGGTGGATACTGCTACCAACGCAAAAATTCCCATCTCCCTAAGGTCGACCACTGGAAAGTATTATATTAATCCCAAGAAAAATTGATTCTAATGCATCGTCGCTGCGCGGTGAGTGCGGAAACGCAACGGCTGCACTCAGCATCTCCATAACTCGCCCGGCCATATAACAGCGGGCGCGGGGTAGCGCTCACGAGTACCCAACAAACATTAATACTGAAGAACCAAAGTACATCGCCTCAGCTCAGTAGAGTTAATCGGTCGCACAATGGATCCAAGCGTCTGTGTTAATAAACGTGGGGTTACGAGTAAAGTAGCGTGTGTTTTAAGAAGTGTATTCTTTGGCGTGTATACTCAGTGTGACCTATGTGGGTCCAGAAAACATTTCAGTAGGACCACTGACTTTATTAGCATCCGCGCTACGTCCTACCACAAGAAATCAACCCTCTGGGCCGAAAGAGAGCAAAACAGAGAAGTCTTGGTACTACGGAGGCTACCATACAGATACCAAATTGTTACATATTCGTGACACTGGTCAGTCACCGAGAATCATAGAACCAGCTCCGTAAGAAAAACCCTAAGCAAATTTTCAAGTGAAAACAAGACATCCAGTGAACTATGACTATGTCAGCATCTGAACCAAAATATAATAACAATACCTGGCTCTGAATGCCAACGTGAAGAAATGCATGCAGTAGTACCCTGTAAGGGGCCATACCAAGACTCTTCAAACTCACCAGATGCGGTTGTACCTGACGGATGTATACGCTTGAACTATTTGCAGATTCTGCAGGATCCCAACATTTTGAGAAAAGGATAAACCACTTACATTACACAATGTGAGCTACAGCTACCTGGACGGTCACTGACTACACGTAACTTTTGTCAATATGAACTGCCGAAGTCTACTCGTATGGCAAATGCCTCTCAGTGGCAGTGCCGTTTTTAGTAGTTAGAGTCGAGTTGTTCACGAGTGTGAAGACATGCCCTTGAATACGCTCTCGCCAGCCCTAAACTGGTGCAGAAAACCGTAATTAAGGCACAATGGAAGACAGCCTTCACTGACGGAGGACCAACTTCAGCAAAAATCGATGGGTATAATACCGGCCATAGAGCATGGATGAGTACTGACCTAACTTTGCGATCTAGCAGCTTAGCATGTAGGTTAAGCTCCTGCTATGCCAAAGAAATCATACGTACATCCTGTCTCCTCTAAAGGCTGCCAAACGCCTCGTCATCTAATTAGTGATCAATGAATTATCAAGATAACTATAGCAGGTCCTAAGCGCTGTTGCAAAAGGAGGAGTAAAACGAACAAAATTCTCGCCTAGATTCAGTGAGTGTTAACTAGTGTCGGACCTAAGAGCAATGACGGAAGGATAATTACTGCGTTTTATAATAAAGTCGCCATAGAATTCCGACAATTTTTGGAGTGCGGATAGGAAGGAGGTTCCCTTAGCACTGGCTTCGCTAGTTCTAGACTCGTGAACCATCGGTCGGAACAAGGCCTGACATGGAAGGTGTGCCACGAAAGTGGTATTTGAAGTAGTTCATGTTCCTATCTACTAGTTTTGGAAAACCAAAAGAAAAAGAAGACTTTGATGAACTTAACTAGTCTGGCTAACAAGAATACTGAAAAAATCCTGTACACCAATTAACGCCCGCTTCCCCAAGGCGAAGAAATAGCCCACTACAACCATGTAGACACATGCACTCGGTGGTATTGCACACACCGCCTACGGAGACCTAATTCAGAACAGCCACTTGAACGGACCTAATGCCATCTCAACGTCAATCCTCAAAGCAACATCGGGTTAAAGTTGAAAGTCCCTGACTTAAAAAAGGGCTCAACCAACAGCCTCAAGGCTTCTCCAAAGAGTCGCCCAAGACCCAGTGGACACCTTCACCGGACTCAACAAAACACAATAAATCCGTGAACCTACCTCGCACCAAAGCAGAGACTTAACAGCCGGATTTGGAAGTCACAGTATTATCTCCGGAGTGTTCCCCCTCAGTGGATCGCTTCAAGGTCCCAAAGACGGTAACAAAAGAACGTAGAATGGTGGACGATTCCTAATATACTACTAATATATATTCTTGAATTGACGGAGAAGTTAATTTTTTCCATAATGTCAATCACGAAGCGGAAAATTAGTACCACTGCAACGCAACTGTTAATAATTGTTATTATTAAAGCCCCCTTCACGCGCAGATTTTGAATCGCAAATATAAGTGACATATAGGTTTAAATGTAACGTGTTTGGGCGTCATTTCCCAGTTAGTAACAAAATTGTTTAGTAAAAAAATATTAAAAATGAATCAATAAATATCAAAACAACAATACAATGATTAAAACAATGTAATGATTGAAAGATTAGATCAGATTTTAATTGATTATTCCATCATTTATCAAGTGATTTCAATCAATAATTAATACCACATTAAAAAATATGATTGATTTGATAAAAAAAAAATTATTTTGAGCATTAAATATGATTTTTTTAAATTCTCAACAAAACAAACATTAATGCCTTACTTGAGATTCAAACCCAGTCTCAACAAATATATAAAGTAAATTAAGACTTACCAAAGCTTCATATTTAGTTTTCACTGCAGGTGTATCTTGGCATGGGAAGAAACTTCTAGCATGAATAGCCTGTAAACAATTTTGAAACATTAATTGAGGTTATGTTTACCGTAAAATAAATTTCATACTTTAATATGTTTTTATCCTAAGACCAAGTGTTGTAGTGACACAATAAACTAATAAGGACCTAACAGCAAAAACTGGTCTTAGAATAAAAAGCATATTAAAATATAAAATTTTATTATGAACATAACCTAAAATTATTATAAACATAACCTCAAATTATAATAAAAATAACCTCAAATTATTTAATTAAAATAATTGCTTACCTGAAATTGACTGAAAACATATGGATAAACTTTTCCAGCAGTTTGTTGCGGTTCAAGCCATTGCAATCCGGATGCATTGGATTTTGTTTCATAATTAATCGATAGTACGTATCTAAAAAAAAACCAATCAACAAAAACAAACAAAATTAAAGCAAACTTACTTATTATCATCATTTTTAGGCAACTGTACAACCAATTTAGAACCAAATTCACCAATCGCATCAGAAATTTTAAACTCACATTCCTTTCCATTTTCAAGAATCGATTCAATTTTTAAATCTTTCGCATCCAGAACCTAAATTTATAACAATTAATAATAGAAAATAAATTAATTGAATTACTTACAATTTCATTTACGGTTTTATCAACTTTATTGACTGTCAAATCGACATTTCCATGAAAAATTTTCTTTTCAAAATTAACATGTAAAGCAAATTTAACATGCGTTACCACAGCCAAATCTGAAATATTAATGTATGAATAATATGAAAAAAATATTGATTAATTTACCTGGCCTGGAATAAGAGCTAGGATCGCTTGGACTTAATCTCGCCATTTTCACTGCGACATTACCTAATAAAGAATTACATTAGTTTATATAAGCATTAGCAGGTACTCGAAGTGATAACATTTCCTCTTATCTTTATCATTAATTCAATATGGATGTTATCACATAATCAACAACCTTTAGTTAATGTCGCAAATACTACAATACACAACCAATACATTGTAAGCAAACCAAAATAATTTTTTTTTTTTCTTTATTATAATACATTAGGATTTAAAATTGTTTAGCAGATAAGGTCTTACTTTTATTGTTTTTATTGAAGACATTAAAAGTTATTAGAGATAGGATTACAAAACATAAAGCTAAAATTAAGTTGGATGGTTTAATGTAGCAAAACATATTTAACTACCTAGAACTGCTTGGAACACAGTTAACTTTGCAGCTGATAAAGAAAGCCTGGTTAACTGTAATATGCTTGATATTTTATAAATCATTTAAATTATTTTTGACAATATTATGTGATTAATTAATTAGTGATAAATAAATAAACACCTTTTTTCAGCAATTGTGTATAAAAATATAGAAATCGAATTAGATTTTGATTTCTGTGAAGGATGACTTGTATTAATTAGAAAACAAAATAGTTCATTTTTTGTAAATATAATTTAGTACATGAAGGTAGCTGTTAATTTATTTGAACTATTATGTTTTGTACACCCCTAAATCCAGTAGTTCTTATGAATAAATTTACAGTGAATGTAGCAATGAAAGAGAGTATATTTATACAGTGCGTTTGATAATAGTTGTCTGTTACGTCAGTGGCTTACTTATATTTTTAGTAATTGATTGTGATTGATTTTGCTGCATGCTTGGACGAACGGAAGTTGCTAATGAAAGACATTGTACAGCGCTTAATGTGCCGGTTTGTTTTTATAAAAGTTCAACAGATGATTGATTAGCCTTTCGACTCCTTAAACTGTAGTTGTGTCTTTGTTCGTAAATTATGTTCACCCTCGTTAAAGTTAATATACTCGCTAATTGATTGAAGTCGTAACTGTAACAAATGAGATTATTTGCTTGAGAATTTGATAAGGTTTTTACATATTATCAGATATTTTTTACAAACAATTGTTTACACATATAATTAATAAAAAGAAAATGGTATATTATATGTAAAATAAACTCTCAATGTAAATTTGTACTTTTAGCAGTATCTTGCAGTTCAATCTATTTTGGATTAAAACAAAATTATAAACCAATAAGAATTTTATAGTCGGCGCAAGCCGAAAGACTTGTCATGTATATTATAGGTTGGCAATGCTGTAGATATAATGTCATTGTAATGTCTAGTATACACACAAAAATATCGGAACTCATTTTATTTACTCTGTTGACATATACACCAATATAACATATATTGTTTTTTCGCTGTTCGGTATCTTGATTCACATTGACCCGAATACTACATATATTACATTCCTCTCCACTTAATTAAAGATGCATAATTAAATTAATTATAAACATTAGAACTAAAATACAATTACATTTACAACTCCTTCCACTTAATTACAGAATTTTTTTTTTTAATACTTTAACCTATCTGGAGGTGCTCGTTTACGTTGAGGACGTACAAGAGGAGTTTCAAGTTTTTCTTCGACAATAGCTCCAGAATTTAATGGATCATTATCCGTTATAAATTCTGGAACAGAATCTGTTGCGGTATTACTAACATTTTCGTTGCACTGCACTGACTCGCATTCACCTTGTTCACATTGTTCATTGTTATGTATTGGTAAAATTTGATTGGCATGTCGTTTCCACACGCTATTATCTATTTTTACCAGATAAGTATTTAATCCTAAACGCTTTGCAATTCTTGCTGGGGTCCAGCTTGCTTTTTGCAATCGGTAATCTTTTGCTAAAACATCGTCATCCAATTCAAATTTTACTATTCTATTACCCTTAAAATAATGTTTGTTTCGGGAATGACTGTTATTTAGATTATCTTTAACAACTTTAACTGATTTAGTTTCTCTCACCTTATCATTTGGTTTAATGCAGTCTAGTCGCGTTCGCAATGGCCTACCCAGCATTATGCGAGCAGGTGATTCACCTGTAGCACAATGCTCAGTATTTCGATAAACAATTAAAAATCTGCTCAAAGTTGCTTCAACATCAAATATTTTATTTATTGAATGCGCTTTATTCAAACAAGATTTGACTGTTTTAACTGAGTTTTCCGCGGCTCCATTTGAGGCGGGATGATAAGGTGGTGAATTTACGAACTTAATTTTATTTATTTTTAAAAACTCTCGAAATTCGTGAGAAGTGAACTGTGTACCATTGTCCGAAACTAGCACCTTAGGAATGTGTAACTTTACAATAGTCTGCGTGCTGGTAATGTTTTTCATTGGAAAAACTTCCAACCATTTTGATAATGCATCAGTGACTACTAAATAATTATTGCCGTGTAATGGACCTAAAAAATCAATATGCACTCTATCCCACACTCCCCCTGGAATAGGCCAACATTGTAGAGGTGTTTTAGGTGGATTAGTTCTTGTTTCCTGACATAATTTACAATTGCTGCATAATTTTTCAATATCCGCATTTAGAGAAGGCCACCAAACATACGAACGAGCTAGTGATTTTGTTTTAACCATTCCCATATGTGTTGAATGCAGTTCATTTAAAATGATATTTCTTAAATTTTCCGGTATGATAACTCTATACCCCCACACTAAAATATCATTTTCTGTATTAATATCATCTTTACGTCGAAAATATGGTTTAATCGGGTCGGACGAACTTTTAGGCCAACCGTTTTTAATGAAATCTATAATTTCTACTAATATTTTATCATTTTGATATTCCTTTTTAATTTGATTAATATCTATTTTTAATTCGGTTTCTGAAATATAATTAAAATGGTTATATTCCTCTGTATCTTCAACAACATAATCCTTAACTGGCAATCTTGACAGACAGTCAGCACTGTTACTATTTGATTTAATATATTTAATATTAAAATCAAATGCGCTCAAAAATAAAGCATAACGCTGTAATCGATTTGCTGCCATTATAGGAATTCCATGTTTTGATCCAAATATTGAAACCAACGGTTTATGGTCCGTAATTAAATTAAATTTTCTACCATATAAGTATTGATAAAACTTTTTAATACCAAATACAATTGCCAAAGCTTCTTTGTCAATCTGTGAGTATTTACTCTCTGCATTATTAAGCGTACGAGAAGCATACGCTATTGGCCTTTCAATTCCCGAATCGTAAATATGTGAGATAATAGCTCCCAATCCATGCTGTGAAGCATCTACTGTTAAATTAATTCCTAATTCTGGATTATAATGTACCAGAAAATCATCTGACATTAATATTTCTCGAATTTTTTCATACGCTAATTGGCACTCATTGTTCCAATTCCAGGGAACATCTTTTTTAATTAATTTGTATAAGGAATGTACCACATCAGGCATATTGGGTATAAATCTATGATAATAGTTTATCATACCAAGAAAAGATTGCAATTGCGGTACATTTTCCGGTACTGGCATTTCTGCTATTGCTTTTAATAAACTTGGAGATTTATGCAACCCATCTTTGTCAATAATATGACCCAGATAACCAATTGAAGTTTGAAAAAATGAACATTTATTTTTTCTTACTGTTAGACCCGATTGCTCTAAAATGTTTAAAACAGTTTTTAATCTTTTTAAATGTTGTTCGGTATTTTTTCCGGTTATTAAAATGTCATCGAGAAAAATGCAAATTCCTTCTATTTACCTAGAAGGTTTTCCATTAACCTTTGAAATAGTGCAGGTGCTGAACTGATACCAAAAGGCAATCGATTATATGCAAATGTACCACGATGTGTGGAAATTGCAGTAAATTTAAATGATTCCTCATCCAATAAAACTTGTTGATAGGCATGTGTCAAATCAATTTTTGAAAATGTTTTACCACCTTGCAATTTATTGAACAAATCCTCAATGCGAGGAAGCGGGTAGCGGTCCATTTCCAAAAAAGGATTTAGTGTTACCTTGAAATCACCACAAATGCGCACCGTGTTATCAGGTTTTAATATTGGCACAATAGGAGTACCCCATGCACTATTTTCTATTGGTGATAATACACCTGCCTCAATTAATCTATCTAACTCATCGTCAACTTTACCCTTAAGAGCAAAAGGCAATGCCCTAGGTTTAAAATACTTCGGTATTGTGGTAGATTTAATCTTTAAATTAATTTTAAATTTATTAAATGTACCTAACTTGTCTGAAAAAACTTTAGGAAATTGTTTAATCAAAGCTTCGCTCGTTGAGCATGTTTGATCTATGTATTTAATTTCCTTAAATCCTAAATTAAATTGATTTAAAAAATCACGACCTAATAATGGTGGTCCTCCCCCTTTAATTACATAAATATCAATTATTTTAATACTATTATTGTAATTTAATTTAACCGACATCATTCCAAAGGGAGAAATTGTCTCGCCTGTATAATTAATTAAGGTTAAATTGGTTGACGATATTTTGCAATTATTAAATTTATTTATATATAAATTATATGATATTACTGACGCTGCTGACCCAGAATCTAACTCCATCCGTAATGGAACATTATTAACCATAACGTCGACTAAAATAGGCCGACCAAATTTACTTGTCAAAGAGAAAAGTGTCATTTCGGATGTTTTAGAATTTAAATATTTAACCTGATTGTTTTGATTCCTTTTACATACGTTGCTAAGATGCCCTTTACCGCCACAGCTGTTGCAGATATAATTTTTATACCAACATTGATTCGATAAGTGATCGCTGCGCCCGCATCTCGTACATAATATGTTACTGCTGCTGCTCACTGTCCGTGATCCTAGATTATGTGCCCACGCTCCTCTTGTTCTACCGCTGTCATCATGCCGCGTCCCTGAAAAACTTGACGAAAATTGTGCACCTCGCTGACCCATTCGATGTATGTCCAGATGTTCCGTTTTAATTCTTCGTTGCATTTCTTCTTCCTCCAAATTATTTACCCCGTAGCCCACACTTGCTGAATGTGTAATCTTAGCCAATTCAATAGCTTTATTAAATGTCAGTTCATTGTTTTCTGAAAACATTCTGTCCCTAATTTTACCAGCTTCTAAACCGACAATGAATTTATCACGAAGCGCCACTTCCAGGAACTGTCCAAACTGACAATCTCCTGCTAGATTCTTAATTCGCACGGCCCATTCTTGCAAAGATTCTTCAGATTTTTTATTCGCGGCGTAAAATTTATAACGCTCAGGAAAAATTGCTTTTCTTTCCGCATAAAACTCATCCAAACATTTGATGATCAATTCGTACTCACATTCATGTGCTTGTTTGGGCAATGTTAAATCGTCAAGAAGTTTATAAGCTTCTTGTGAGAGACTATTCAACATTATCGCCTTTTTAATTTCATTAGTTGCGATGCCATTTGCAATAAAAAATTGCTCCATTCTATTTTTGTGAATTTTCCAATCACACATGGTTGGATTAAATTCTATACTTATTCCTAACGCAAATTTTTGTTCTGCCATTTTTGCAATTATTCCTCGTGTCTTATCAGAATTATTTAAAGACACGCACGCAGGTTCTTATATCTCGTCGCCAATGTAATGTCTAGTATACACACAAAAATATCGGAACTCATTTTATTTACTCTGTTGACATATACACCAATATAACATATATTGTTTTTTCGCTGTTCGGTATCTTGATTCACATTGACCCGAATACTACATATATTACAGTCATATATAAATATTATAGGTTGGCAATATTATAGATATAGAGATGTATAAGCAAGTAACAAAATGGCGCTAATTAAGAGAAGAGGTGTAAAATCCTACTTGTATTAAAATACAGAATATAATAAACCTATATAATAAATAAACGTGTATTCATTAAATAAAACAATAATCATGACAAGACCCGTTTGCAAACGTTATACTAATTTGGATCAATCAGTTCATTAAAATGATTCTTTTGAATCAAACAAATCAGTCGCAAACGACGCATCACTATCAATACTTTCAATACTTGATTATTTTTACCCCTTTGTAAATCTACGTCACTGGTAACGCGGCTTACTTCAGCCATATTCATTTGACCTAAAACCTTTTAAGGGGTGTACAAAAATATAAAAATTATATTTAAATATTTTTACATTAATTTTTATTTGTTAATAAAATTAACACCTTAATTTATAATAATTAAAGCTAACAACACATCCTCCTCTTTTTAAATTATTTTAATTTAGCAGTTTTAATTTAATCTATTTATTTAGCAACTGTTTAACTACTCAATTAGAAACAATAAATAACAAAAAGCATAATTAAAATAAATTAAAAAACATTCAACAAAATTATTAATATTTATAAATTTAATAACAAAAAATGACCTTAAGTTAATAACCTACAAATAAATCAGCTGTCAAGCAATCAAAATACTCAAAATTTACTCAACAATTCGATTTAAATTGATTAAAAATCAACCCCACTGATTGACCTCAATATGTAATAGCAACAAGTTTCACAATAATAAAATTATTTAATAAAAAAATAACATTAATAAACATAACCTAATTATTATGATTTTGAATTGATTTGAATTAATATTTTTTAATTAAACCAAAATGTCTGCTACATTTGAAGTGAATCCGGGTGCTTCTACCGAAAGTGTACTTGTTACAACGGATTCTTGTGATAATTTCGAACAGATGAGTTCGAGTTTAGAAGAAATAAAAAATAGTAATGAAGTTGCCGATACGGAAACTGTGGATAATTGCAATAATGTTGATAATTTTGATGAGAATAATTGTGTGAATACGTCTGCTCAAGATGATGATTATGTTAGAAGTAATGAATGGTTGGAGAAGAAGAAACATATATTTGTTTTAAGTTCTGCAGGGAAACCAATATATTCTAGGTAATTATAATATAATTTTATTTTCTGCTTTGGTTGATTGATTGTTAATTTATAGGTATGGAAATGAGGATAAATTAGCAACAATGTTTGGTGTAATGCAAGCATTGGTGAGTTTTGTTCAGGATCAGGATGATTCAATTCAGAGTATACATGCTGGAAATACTACGTATGTCTTTTTGATCAAAAGCCATTTGATATTAGTCGCAATTTCTAAGTCTCAGGAGAGTGTGCCACAACTTGTTTCACAATTAAAGTAAGTATAGTTTGATGTTATGCAAAAAGGTAACTGTCAAATGGATTATGATTGTCAAAAAAATTGTAAGAATAAAGAAGCTGTCAAAAATGTTACAAAAATTGTCTCAGTATTCATCATTCTTTTAAAATTGTCAAATTAGTATGCTTAACACCAATCTAAACTGTTTTGGATTGTCAAAATGTTTTGGAACTGTCAAAGTCATTTTTAAACTGTCAAAGAGTATCAATATGGCTGCCAAAAACATTGAAGCTGTCAAATTATATATTATAAAAATGCTAATAATGATCAAAAACTGTCTAAGTATTAATAATTCTTTTAAAATTGTCAAATTGGTACATTTTTAATGAATCAAATTTGTTTTGGAACTATCGAAGTGTTTTGTAACTGTCAAAGTTATTTTGAAACTGTCAAAAAATATCAATATGGCTGACATTGAAACTGTCAAATTACAAATTATAAAAATGCTATTAATGATCAGAAACTGACAAATTAAAATGCTCAGTATTAATCAAAACTGATTTCAAACTATCAGAGATGTTATATATAAGTTTCTCAAAATGTTTTTGAACTGTCATAGTTAAACTGTCAAAGAATGTCAATATGGTTGCCAAAAAATTGAAATTGCCAAATTACAAATGACAAAAATGCTAATTAAGTTTAGAAGCAATAAAAACTGCTTTGGAACTTTCAATGATGCTTGCCTGACAAAATTTTATGGAAATGTCAAAGTTATTTTGAAACTGTCAAAGACTATCAATGAGTGAGAGTGAAACTGTTTCAGTATTTATAATTATTTGAAAACTGTCAAATTAGTATGATTAGTATCAATCAAAATTGTTTTCGTACTGTCAAAGATGATAGTTATTTTGAAACTGTTAAAGGATCAATATGACTGCCAAAAACATTGAAACTGTCAAATTACAAATTACAAAAATGCTAATAATGATCAGAAACTGTCTAAATTTTTATAATTTTTTTAAAACTAACAAATTAGTAAGTACGAAACAAAACTGTTTTGGAAATGTCAGAGACATTATAAGACTGTCAACATATTTTGGAACTGTCAAAAATACCAAAAACATTAAACCGTCAAATTACAAATTACAAAAATGTTAATAATGATCAGAAACTGTCTTAGTATTAATAAATCTTTTAAAACTGTCAGTTTAGTAAGTTTTGTGGGAATCAAAATTGTTTTGGAACTGTCAATTATATTATAAGTCTGTAACCAGTTTTGGAACTGTCAAAGCCATATTGAAACTGCCAAAAAGTATCAATATGGCTGCCAAAAATATAGAAAGTGTTACATTATGTAGGCATAGCATTGGTAATATTTATTTTGAAACAGTCATAAGCGAGGATATATCTAAAGAGGGGGTTTGGGAGTTCACATTCTTTTTCCTGCTTCAAAGTTTGCTTAGGTTTTTATACTGCTTCCATTTAACTTTTAGAAATTAACCCTTTATCCAAAATATGCTGTTAAGTGGTGATGTTATGTTAGGTTAGTTGACTTCACAGTGGTCGATGCTGGGTTCACTTCTGTGGAATATTGCATACGACGGGGTTCTCAGGCGCAAGCTTCCGGCCGGAAGGCATACAGTTGGAGGCGATTGCGGACAACCTGGCTGTGGTAGGTCGCCACCTCGACGTGTTGCTTCGTAACGTGGAGGAGGCGATAGTGTCAACTTCTTAAAACTTGCGGCCTATAAAACTGAGGCAGCATGGCTGTCGACTAAGCCGATTGGTAAATATTTAAAATACCGAGGGATCATCCTGGAGGCCAACAGATTTCACAGTCGGCAGGTTGCGGCGTTAGTTGAGATTGCGTAAAAAGCAGTGGCAGCGGTGATTGTTGCTGGGTCTAGGTTGCTATACGTCGCATCAACGTGGGCAGCAAGAGTTGGTGCACAAAGGAACTGTAATGGTTAAGGAGAGCGCTGCGGGGGTCAGCTATTAGGGTGGTGCTAGCGCATCGAACAGTTAGCACGGACGCTCTGGAGGTGTACTATTGGGTGATTTAAGAGTCGAAGAACGCAAAAGAATTTACCCCGAGGTCAGGCAAGGACTTTTCAGGACGGGAGTGGCCACATCCGAAAGTGTGGCAACAATGAGAAGGTAGTAGGATATTTGTCATACGCGGTGACCTTCTAAGTAAACCGAGAACACGGAGAATGTCTATATAGCCTCACTCAACTTCTTACTAATGCCGAGTGTTTTGACCACTACCTGTACCGAATCAGGAATTTGCTCACGTGAACAATGCTCTATTTGAATGTCTGCGGTGGATGGACTATATGTTACAATCAACAAAGGCTTTGGTGAATTTTAAACAGCGGCAAACCTAGTGGTGCAGATGATTGAGTCGAAAGACAAGTGGAAAGCGGTCAGACGGTTTGCGGAATTGGTACTAACTCACTCACGGACGATTGAGGGAAAACTACGGCGGGAGTGATATGCGTGTTCGACCGGTAACCCGACTAGTGTCTTAGCTGAAGAAAATAAGGTTAGTTGACTTGCAGTGCAGTCGCTGACGTGCAAGGCGTAATTGCGCAATACATTTTAAGGAGCTACTTTCTTCTGATGTGCGTAGCAAAACTGGTTTGATGATGTGGAGAACGCTTTTCGGTACTCGAAACTCGATTTATGAAGAGTTTGGATTACGCTCGAGATGTATTTCTCTACTTGTTAAGAGAAAAATTTAGGTTTTGCGTATTTCTGCGATTAAAATTGCAGAAATCGAACGCCGCATTTTTTACGTATTAGTAGTCCAAGATAGGGTATCAGAGACGACGTGTTAATTTGTAAGTAGGTGTAGGAGAGGGGGTCAAAGAATGAGTCATAGCCGGTTATGCTCTGCGGTGTCGAGGGGCGTTTGAATTAATAATCTAAATTACAATTTCACAAAATATAAACTTAGTTTTGTTTAAACTTAGTTTGTTCCAAGAAATTGTCAATGCCAGCGACGTGTCTTCTTCAAACGTCTCTTGGTGAAGAAGAGACGTTTGAAAAGAATACGTAATCTATGCAAGAAGAAGAACAACGAAGCTGAGCTCACCGGTAAAACGGAGTCCGAGAAAAGAAGCGACTACTACCAAAACCACTATCATCAATACCGACAAACAAACCTACCAGAACCCGGAAAGGAAAGTGCTGCATGTGCAAAGTGCAGCCAAGCTAAAGTGTCGCTGCCCTATTGCCCAAACTACAGTGGTTAAGTGCTTTCTCTATTAGTGGACGTGATATTGGATGTAACTCTGTCGGATTGACTTTAGTACGTGACCCGCGACCTGGTTAACATCAGGTTGACTCTTAGTCTTGAAGCTTGTGTTTATTTTGCGCGACCACTGAAAAGACTAGTGCATGGCTTTCCGAATTAACAGGCCACTCCGCGTTACCATCAATTCACAACATTTTTTTAGGGTCTGTCTGCAAGCTACTACAGACGCAGTCGCTTATTGTTTTAAACAAATGATACACGCTTGGATTTAACGAGACTTTTGATCATTTTAGAGACATGAGTGGCAATGTTTTATGAATTTGTAAACTGTAAAAAAATCTGATAATATGTAAACCTTATCAAATCAGCAAGCAAATAATCTCATTTGTTACAGTTACGTCTTCAATCAAATAGCTAGTATATTAACATTAACGAGGCTGAACAAAATTTACGAACAAAGACGCAACTACGATTTAAGGAGGTTGTTGTCGGGAGTCGAAAGACTAATCGATCATCTGTTGGACTTCTATGAAAGCGAACCGGCATTCACATTGGGCGCTGTACAATGTCTCTCATTAGCAGCTTCCGTCCGAGACACAATCAGCTCGGCTATCGTCCAAGCATGCAGCAAAATCAAGGTAAATATTATTTATTAAAAACCTAACTTGATTTAACAAGATTGATAAACTTATTATTTATTCTACATAACCTCACAATTTTTTTAAGTGATTTTTGTAGATTATTGTTAAAGGAAAAGTTAGGTTATGTAGAAATATAACTAGAATCTAACCTAACTTTATTTTGTTTTCCAGAATCTTGTTTTTGCGATATTACTAGCAAACAACAAATTAATAACTTTAGTCCGCATGAAAAAATACGCCATACATCCAGCCGACCTGCACTTAATCTTCAACCTAGTCCAAGCATCAGAAAGTTTGAAAACAGCAGAAAGTTGGACCCCATTGTGTCTACCACGTTTTGACGCAAGCGGCTTCCTCTACGGACACGTATCATATTTAGCGGAAGACTGCCAGGCATGTTTATTACTATTAACTGTTGAACGCGACGTATTTTTCACTTTAAGCGAAGCCAAACAAAGAATAGTTGAGAAATTACGCAGAGGAAATTGCATGGAAGCCATTAACGAATCGCTGAATGCAAAAGAAGAGAGTTGTTTGGACGCCGGATTTCCGGAATTAAGACATTACATATACAAATCGAAATCTACAGCGCAGTTTTATCAACCGGCCGTTGCAGCTCCGTATAGTATTGATAGTGAGCGGTTATTGATGCTTTATAAAAGGGCCCATCAGCGTTTGCATTGTCAAGGGAGGCCGTTGAAATTATTGTTTGAGAGAGGGCCGCAGGAGGCGATTTTAGCTTGGGATACTAGGGGTTTTGAATTGTACGTTTTGTTGGAACCGTTGGTTGATACGGATGCTGCTATTGCTACGGTGGGTAGGTTACTTAATTGGATTAAGAAGAAGGAGGATCGGCTGTTTCATTTGAATG
Organism: Tachinus rufipes; assembly: GCA_963932245.1. Lineage (NCBI taxonomy): Eukaryota > Metazoa > Arthropoda > Insecta > Coleoptera > Staphylinidae > Tachinus > Tachinus rufipes. The sequence goes on from OZ010743.1 coordinate 7,639,578, forward strand.
CGCCTACTTTTTAATTAGTTTTATTAAAATTTAAATTCAAGGCACGTGAAATTGGTGCTAGATTCCAAAACACATTGTATTACCAAAGCACTGAAATTATTTCAAAATTTAAGATTAGATAATTGTAATAAATAATATCAGTAAGAAATTTAATATCAATAAAAGTACGGAATATAAATTATAAAAGTTTGTTGCATTTATAAAAAAAACCAAACAAATTATTACTTTATTGTAAAGTGCGTTCGGAAAGGTGTATACTTTTTTATCGTTCAGAATGAAGTTCTTGGGATGAGAAGTCAGTCAAACAACCCGGGCTAGTTAACCCAGTAAATGGAAAGCTGCTATTAGCTGTGTTTGTTTTACATTTTATGTGAGTGGCTCTACTGAGATAATGCTTCAGGTTTGCTGTTTTACATTGGCTCCGCGGAGCTTAACTACACGTTGGAAGCATTTATCTGAGTAGAGCTACTTACATAAATTGCTATTCACTATGCTATTCTCTCGGACTATAGTTGTTGGTATAGCTCGGAACATATAGGGGTAACTTTTCTGAACGCACTACTGCATTCAGAAGTGCGTTGATACTATTTACTTCATTTGATAAATCAAAAATAATTTGTGTGAGGTTGTTGTGGAACCACTTTCAGTTTTTTTTTAATATTACATTAAAAATAGCTTCTAGACTGTACCTATGCAGAGTGTATTCACAAATTCACAAATTGATTTTTTTAACTTAATCTAATCTTAAAGATTTAAAAGACTCCTACTATTTACGATGTCATATTATATAACCAAATCAATGAGTGCAGACTAGATGCAATTTTTAAAGGTTATCTGACATGGCTCTTACATTTTCTATTGATTGAATGATTACAAAATGTTCAAATGATGCACACAAACAATACTATGCATAAAAGATCACCTAAGCTTTGTCTAAGAAACGTCCAAATCGTGTTATATATTTTGCACTGTTATTGAATTGTGCAAATCAATCACAAAGTAAATAATGTATATGATTACATAAATATTAACATTATTTTAGTTGCGTTTATGGATTTAGATTTTTTTGAACCTTTCTGCATCAGTTGGAACAGCCCAATATTATAAGTGCATGAACCAACCTTAAATACTTAGCTGAGTTTAGCAACAATCCAGCTTTATTATTTATAAATGTTTGGTACTAAACAATCTTTGGTAATGACAATATTTATTTAAATAAGCTTTGTTCACACCTTTGATTTTATTTCAATATTTGACTTAATAAGGTACCATTGAATTTGATTGTGTGAACAAAGCTTAATTGTTGCAGATATCAACTGTTGTAAGCTAAAATGTATATAATTGTTAATAATTTGTATGAATTGTTTTGTATTAATGAAGATTTAGTTGTAGGCCTAATCCGATTTTATTATATTTTATAATTATATTAGTAATTAATAATTCTCTTACAGTTTATAACTAAATACTGTGATAGACGTGTATATAAATAAGAATACTTTATTTTCCATTGTAATATTTATTAATAATGTTTAAATTAAATCTAGAAAAAAATTGACAGTTGACTATTAATTAAGGATGAATTTTATAATTAAGCTGAAATTGACCTGCAATATTTCGAAATAATATGAACGCACCAGTAACTAAATGTTGGTGTACATTTGGTTGCATACGTTGATATATTGAAACAAACAAAAATTCTTTTGATTTATAAATAATTTAGAACATAACAAATTTATGGCATTACATGATTTGTTTAAATAAATTGGTTGAAATGACTCAACAAATCCTAAGCTAGGCGGCCAAAGTAAATTGATTTATTGTTGGTACAACTGTCATTGTCATTTCTGACATTACAAATAAGTCAATTTTAACAAACAGTTTGAGTAATAAACTGAATATTTTATTGTTGTATGTTAAGTTTCTGGTTTAATAATTTATTGCAATGGATGATCGCAACTATTCAACTCAAGATTTACGTCGATCGCAACGCATTGATGAAATTCAAGATGAGATGGGAATTAGAAATTTTCTTAAGTGTATCAATGATGAAATCAATAATCGAGGTATGTGTTTTATGAAAGAGCAAAATTGTGATAAACTTAATTAGTGTAACTTGTTCACTCTTATCTATTAAAGCTTGCTTGTATTGTTGTGTTCAGCTAAACTAATTTGTACTGATGTGACGTCATCAGTCGCGGCCATTAATTTTGTAAACACAGATTCATGGGCGGGGGAGGAAGAGGGGGGGGTTAAGGGTTGTACTATAGAAACTTTTACTTATGTCATGTCGAACAATACAAGTTTTACGAACTCTTGCCAAGTGAATTTTAAATAAATATGCCAGTTTCTATTGTTCAACATTGTGTAGGTCCGCTTTTCTTGATGTTTCAGATGTTCTTTACTTTATTGGCGCATGAGTGGAGGTTGTCAGTTGTATATGTGAAAAGAATAATTAATAATAATTTAGTATTTTATGTATTTGTGCTTGGTTCTTTGCAATCGTTCTGGAAAAGTCCGAGTAAAAAGACGTTAAACACCGCTAGGAGACTGCCGAATAAGTGGTCCGAGCAAAGCGAAATTTTACCAAGCTGGTTTTGTTATGTTGATCTTAGGCGGTCTCCGTTGAGCAACGGAAGTGTGGAACGGCTAGCGGTGGCCTAGTCCAGACTGCTTATCTAGGCTGGTGCTTTTCTTCTACGATGTTGCCGAGACGTACTCAGTCTTCGCACAGAATGAAGGCTAGAAAGAAAATTATTCATGTTAGACTGTCTGCAAGAACAGCATACACAATGCCAGTTGAGAAGGCCGTTTGATGGTGAAGTTGTTCTCTGGATGTGTTTTGTTGACGAAAGTTGTAGGGCAATCAGACCGGCCTGGTCGGGATTGGAAAGTTTAAATTAACTGCAACAAACTAGAAGTCTTTTTTGTGCATCGGTTGTCGCTTTCAGGAAGTTTTTGGAACTTCCAGAAATTTGCTGATTTAAGATTGGTCTCTGGATTTGGGCTGGCTTGATAGAGGTTGATTCTACTTGTTCGGCTTTATTCTCTAAGTTTTGTTCTTCTTCGAATTTTGTTTAAGGATTGTCTAGCAGTTTCTGAATTGATTACGGATGGCTAGGAATTTTTTCTACTTTTTAGTTCATGGGTTGAATAGTTTTTTTTTGTTGCGGTGCGGAACTTCAGTTAATGCTTGGGTCTAAAATTTATGTTAAAATTCTTTTTAAGTGTTAGCTTGTGGCTTGTTCTCGAGCAATGGCTAGAGTTTTGTTGGTTGTGAGCTAAAAAGATTCTCTTCCTTTTGTGCTCTCTTCAGCGTTTTTTTGCAGTTTTCGAATGCGTTATTTCGTAATTTTGCAACGGTGATGTAAGCAATGGGAAATTATTTTGATTTCTTGGATCTTATATGGGTTCGTCTTTGCTGGTTTCGGCGTTGGTTTCTTGTGTTTTTTACCGGTCGTAGTAACATTTAGGGTATTTCACGCTGCATTTTGGAATGGTGATGCTTGAAAGTTATCACAATATGTAATTTTTTGCGGCTTAGAGAAGTTGATTTTCAAATATTGCTTGAATACATTTTTTAATTTTTGGTTATTTTGATAATACTGGAGGTCAGTTTTTGTTTTCTTAAAAAGTGTGCGGGTTTGTCTGGTTGCTAGTCAGTAAAGTCACTTGTCTTGAGTTACTCAATCCGGATTTGTGAAAAAAAAAACATTTAAACACTTTTATTGTTCTTGAGTGTTTAATTAAGGTTGTGGTGGAAGTAGGAACTTTTTATTTTCTGAATGCCTTAGGTGTACAGCAAGCGTGGGCGAGCCACGCTTCACCAACCAGCAAATAATGCGCGCAACCTCGCGTTTATAAATATCCAACATTCAGTTCCCCGCTTCTCATTCGAGACCAAGATCGCAGAGAACACCATGAGCAGAACTCATTCAACCATTAATCAACTGGCTATTTACGGTTGGGTGAGCTGAATGAGCTGTCCACCGACGTAGCTCCAAACTCCACCACTGACCACAATTCTTCCGACTCCATCGGAGGCAGCCTCGTTGACTGCGTAGTTTAAACCTGGTTCCCCAAGGAACAACGGTTTATACTCGGGTTTCAGGACGGTCACTGATTGCTTTTACGTTGCTCCACAAATCAAGCACCAGTTTTGTGTGCACACCGGTGGTGCACGTTGTGTGCGTGCGTGTGTACGAGCGTCTGGGTGACGTGTCTGTTGGAACCTTTGGTTCACTCCATTTTAAACCAAAAGTACAAGGCTACGGATATCGTAACGCCTCCGACGTTCCGGAAACCCTCTTCAGAACAATTTCTGGACCTTAGAATGTTGACCCTCACGGAGATATGCCGGTAACATTCCACAATTTTGCAGACAGTCCCGCTGCAGCAACATTGACCGTTAGAGGCAGGAATTGCGACCTAACCAACCATGTACTCTTGTCACGTCCATAGACTAACCTGACAGCTGCGGTCTTAACTGTCTCAAGGTCACCTCAACGACAAGTCAATATACGTCAAGACAAATCACAACGTACGACTGCAATACCACCTAGTCAAGTATAAAATAAAAAAAGAGACAATATAATATAATCACTACTGTGGTGTAGTGATGACTACAAATTCTTTGACAACTAACAGTTGGGTGGGTGGGCGGAGAACAATATTAAAGTAGTCACGCCCAATTGTTGGGCTAATGTGACATGCTTTCTAACCCAAGTATCTATTATCCAGTAATTTGCTTATCAACCACTGTTCATGACTCTTCTTGTAAGACATTTGAGAGAGTAAACATTAGTTGTCACTTTGATGGACAGGCAAGGGGTAACTACAAATTCCTTAAGAACTAACAGTTGGGTAGTTGGGCGGGAATAGTATTAAAATAGTTACGTCTAAATGTTAGACTACTGTAGCCCGCTTACTTTCTTAAGTGTATTATCCAGGAGTTTGCTTATCGACCACTGTTGATATTCTTTCTTTTTTGACATTTGAGAGAGTAAATGTCAGTTCTTACAATGATGGGATGGCAGGGGTAATTATAAATACCTTAACAAGTAATATGTTGGGTGGATAGGTGGGAAACAATATTAAAATAGTTAAGCTCAATTGTTGGACCACCGTCTCACGGTCACAGCTTTCTTTGTCTAAATATTTGCTAATCAACCACCGGTGGTGTTTTTTTATCACATTTGAGAGAGTTTATGTCAGTTATCATTTAGAAAGACCGGCAAGAGGTAATTACTAATTCCTTCCAAAACAGTCACGCCCAATAGTTGGGACTACTGCTGCTTGCAGTTTTGGGTTTGTAGTTCCCGACATTTTCTTGCCGTGGGTACCATTGTTCACAATACGCGACTTGACACTGTCAAGATTGTTATAGTCAAAGGACTGGGTTTTGGGGTACTTTGCTGAGTAGATCAGAGCTTTCATGCTTGGCCAAGTTTTGTCCTAGCAAAAGCTTGCTCAAGGTTTTGCCGGTAGCCGCGCTTATTGCTAGTGGTAGAAGTTTGTCTCATTGTTTGTGGGATTAATCTTTTTGCAGCGTGTCTGCGATCCACCGGGTTAGCCAGAAGGTAATACGTAGCAGTCGTGTGGTATTTGGCTTTACATTGCTGCTCGGTTTTTTTGAAAGTGTTAGCTTAGTCCCTTGTAATGCCATCAAGGGAGTCGTTATTTTAGAATAGTCTAGCACGTACTCCCGGAGCCTAATGCATAGGCCTAAGAAACTCAGATTTTTGTTTTGTTTTTTAGATTGTCTTGGTCTTTGATAAGCTTTAGGTGGTGAGTCAATGGTTGGTTACTCTACAGAGTTTGTTTTAAACTTACACTTTTTGGGTGGCCGCGCAATCTATATTCTTGTGCAAGCGTTCTAGCAGCAGTCGAAGGAGTAATGGTTTCTTAAATACACCAATATGCCGTCCAGATAAACTGAAACAATGCTTTTTAGTAAGCCTGTCATGTCAGCACTTGAGACATTAGTTTTTAGAACGTGTTTGGTGCGTTTTTCAGATCGAAAGGCATTACTTGAAACTGATATGTTTCTCCGTCTAGGGCAGCAAAGTGTTTGTGACTGTTGTTTATTAGTATCTGCCTTCTTGAACATTGTCGACAAATTGCGAACCTGCTGTTTGAAACCCGTGGTGTCTGGGAACGAGTGTTTGGGTAGCTGTATAGGTTTGTGTGTTTTGATTGGCGACGTTTTTTTGGGTGCCTAGTAGATGGTTGATTGGTTGTTTCTGCAATAGTGTATGCAATATCTGAAGAAGTCTAAGTTAGCTTGTTGTTTTTTTAGCTATAGGTTGGTCAGAATTATTTTTTTTCTTAGTTTTGGGGCAAACAGTAAGGTGATCAAATGTTGTTGATCTCTAACTCACATTTTGATGGTGATTTTCCTCGTCGTGTCTAGGGAGATAGATGCGCCTGCTTCTGCAGTGGTTTTGGGTATTTTAACTTTATGTTGGGTGAAGTTGTGACTGGCTCCTGAGTCTATCAAGGTTGCTATGATTCTTTTGTTTACGCCTAGCATTTTGTTGGAAGGCGATGTTGGTTTTGACTTTTTGGCCGTCCAAAGTAGTTGCTCGAATAATATACAAAGATTGTTGGATTTTTGGATCGACTAACATGGCAAAGGTTTGCTCTGGGTTGTGAAGGCAGAGCCGTTGATATAAGACATACAAATAAACAGTGGTGTGTTGGTTTCCGGTTGTACTTCTTCTCGAATTGTATAGTTTTGCTTTTCAGGTCATGTATTGAACAGACGGTGAAAGCTGTGTATTTGTTGTTGGAGAAAGTGTTCCTAAAACTTGTAAAAGAAACGGTGCAGGTGCAGGTTCTCGTATGGTTCTTCACTGAAACGGTTGTAGTTCCGCTTGGTACAAGTTGCTATTATTGCCTGTTAGTAGGCAGCATTGGTTCTCTGATTGTATTTTAGTGGTATGAGCGCTATGTATTTTTCAGCTTCTTTTTGTTGCTTTTCTTGGTGGTTGAATTATATTTGGCATTGATTTGAATCTTTTTTGGGGTGTGTGCTGGAATGGTGTAGATACCATGCTATTCAGAAGCCCCACGTTGGGCGCTATTTGTTACCGGCTTCTTTCCCGCATAGTTATAGAAAGATAGAAATCAATGTTTGAAGAGAAGGTGGCGGTGTCTCATCATATGTTATGATAATTGTTTTCTATCTGCAGTGGTGCATAATGCTCTGTTGGGGTCAGGTACGTAGATACTCTGTGGTGAGCGACGTTTGCGGTTTTCCAGGGGTTGAGAACGCGCTGCGGTCATGGTTAGTGTGTTCATAAATCAAGTGGTTTGGTGCAACTTGGTATGTACGTAACAGCCAGGCGTTTGCACGCCCCAGTTTGTCGCTCGTGATTTCCCAGAGTTTGGGAGTTGTCCGACAGCAGAAAGTGCAATGCCGTGGGTTGGGGGGGGGGGGGCTAGAGATAAGTATTTTCAGGGCATTTGTTGGTGTTGTTCCATATTCAGAATCTTATGGGCCACCACTGCTATGGTCGGCGTGGAGAGTAAATACGATTGCTTACAATTATGGCGTGTGAGACCCAACCGATTGTTTGACATTTAGGTTGTTCTATTCTTGGATGTGAACTCCAATCTGTCGATCACAAACTATCAGGTGGGTGGGGGGCTGGGTACACTACTTGCCCACAATTATGGTTTAAATTTGACTTTCAATTTATCCTAATTTAACTTTTAATCTAGGAAACAAAATAACCAAAGATGAAGTCCAATGTTTTATATATCAACTAGACGAGATCGCAAAGGATGATAAATTAAAAGAAAAAACCAAAAAAGACATAAAACTATGTTACGATAACCTCAACAACATAACCAAAAAGAATCAAAGAAAATATTCTAGTTCTCTATTTACAAGCGAAGAAGTACAAACATGTCATTCATTTGATGAAGACTTAAAAAAAATTCGAAATTTGGGAGTAGTAGATTGTGGAACAGTAAAAAACTTTTCAAGAACCAACACCACTACTAATATCTCAGCATTTGATCAGGCATTGCTAACAAATGTAGATTTTCAATCAATATCAAAAGATGATGAATCGAATCCAATTAATAATTCTATAGATATGTTAAGTGATAATTTTGGTAATATCAGTGTAGACAGTAGTTTAATGCTTCCACCAACTGATTCAACTAAAAATACATCTAGAACTATTAAGAAGATTTCAAAATTTCCTTCATTTTCAATTTTGAAAAGTTTTGATAATGATGAAGCTGCTAGTAGTGTGGCTAAGAAAGATGTTTCTAAGCAAAAAAGAAAAAAAATACAATGTAATAAAAAGAAATTTAATTTTGAATCATTATCAAAAAATCGAGAATCAACTGAAGATGAATCTCTGGCTATAACGAAAAAAGTAAATGAATTATTGGCTACACCAATCGAAGATAAAATAAATTCTATGAATAAAGAGTTGGTTAAGTATTTATCTGAAGAAAAGAATTTAAATTTTGAAATGAAAGTTACAGATGAATCAAAGAATACAACATGTTGGGAATTGGAACGTATACAGAGAAATTATTGTTTGAATAAAGAAGCATCAAATATTGCAATGTTAAATAAAAAACCAAACTCAATAAGCAACGACACATTTGAAGATTTTTATAAATCAACAAGTTTTACAATATCGAATCAAATTGAAGAAGTACCAATAAAGAAAGCTTGTATAATAGAAAATTATATTTTAGCACCACCCAATCAAGGTAAGTTTAAATGATACCATTATTTTATTTAATTGTTTTATCTATAGCAGCAATTGAAGAAGATGATGATGATAAAACAATCGTTGAATTATCTCAACCAAAATTGAGCTCTGAATCTGGATTCGTTGCTTCTACAAGTTGGCAAAATACTTCAGATAATGAATCTGAAGTTTTTGTTGGTTTTACATATGAAGAATCACAGCCAGATAAAGATAAAATCATTTTAAAATCTTTACAATATGAATTGAATCAAAAATTGAAATCTCTTGATATAAAATCGGATAATTTTATTAGACATCTTACTGAAATATTAGAAGAACTTGTAAGTTATATGAGGTTAATTAGTAAGGTTTCATTGAAAGAAATAGAATTGATGGAAGAAAAAAGTTTTGAGGATTTGTGTGTTGTTGTAAAGAAGGAGAAGAAACCAATTAATGCTTTCAATTTTGATCCTAAAACTTATGTTTTGGATGATGACGATGATAGGGTTGATGAAAGTGATGAAAAAGAGATGGAACAGGTTAATGATAGGCTTGATTATTATATTAAGGAATACTGTGACGATTTATTTAAACCTGTTAAGGCTGAACCTTTGAATGAGATTCCCGATTGGGAAAATTATTTTCAATTGTAATATATTTTTCTTAAAAAAAATAATAATTATTTTAATTTTGACGTATTAAATACAATTCATACTGATTAAGTTTTGTGAAAATATTAACAAAATGGTAAGTTTTTCAATTTCTACAAAGTGATATTTTAAAAATTTATATATTATAAGCAACATTTACTTATTCCTTTGTCAATCTTATTCATGGACATACTGTATAAAATTTAAATTTTTATTAAAATGAAATGTTTAAATTTTAACCAATCAATAAATTCTACTCTTCATAAAATTTAAATTTTATCAATATCCTCTCTAAAAATAAAACAATAGCAATACTCATCAAGTAATCATGATGCTATTCTCTTTCTCTCCATTCTAACAGAACTCGCATATCGATTTCGGATCCGCATTAAAATTTATGTTAAATACCAGCTCATACAAAAAGCAGATTTGAAAATTTTAAATTTATGCCCTTTACGTGCTGGTTTATTGGAGCGTGAAATCCGAACGAAAGAGACATAATATTCCGAGACATTGGTTTCATGTCGTACATGCCGGGAGACTTTCCTGCCAATAAATAATAACATTGATAAGCAGCAACGTGCCCGAAATGGGAATCATAAATCCTTCAACGCTTTTCTTAGTGGATACCTGACGTTGCTAAAATGTAAGATAAATTAAATTTTTATTTTAATAGTTTGGAATTAGAACTATTTTATTTTGTAATTGTGACACATAATCATATTGAATTTGAAGATAATAACCAACTTTAATTACATTTTTTCAAACTATAGTTTTTTGTTGACACAACTAAACATTTATAATAAATCAAATATGACAACAACTGTCAAAAGTGACAGATAAGATGTTTTGCTTTAATTATTTACTTTTTTTTTCGGGCCCGATACTTTAGGGCTTACGCTTGTGTTACTATCTTATAGTTGCCTTTGAATATGTACCTGGAAATAATCTAAAATATATTTGTACCCACTAATTGATAGAATGGAGGCACTGTAGATACTGACGAGGCCTAGTACCTGTTTCTCCTACACTCTCATATTAAATGTAATTATGGTTACATGGACACTAATCATGTATTATGTCCAGAATTATTCCATAATCTCTTAAAAATTCTCTGCCGGAGCTGGGGTTCGAACCTGTGACAATTTATGCGCAGAGAGTAAGCTCTTCACCCAACTGAGCCACTTTCCGGTATTAATCAATGGAAGCCGTTAACTTATAATATAAAAAAAATAAAGCTCAAATCAATAGCTAGGTATTAAAAGAACCATTAACAAAAACCACTTTAACCTGTTTGGCATGTGGCAAAGTTCGTGTAGAGTCAGAGTCCTGCGCATAATCTGTACCATTATACGGTATATAAAATAAATAGTCGTAGCATAAAATTGAGCTGCGACATGAATACCAATTGAACTGAGCAAATCAGGACAAACAATAACTTCACGAAGCACATTAAAACGTCTTTTCTCAAGACTAGTCATATAAATATAGATAGCAGTTTAAGGCCAATGACAATTTGTATTTTTTTTTTGTTAATATCAGGTTAATGAGCCGGTTTTAAGGTCAAGGACACTTTCAAGGTCATGATCTTATTCTTCCACTACTCATATACTGCCAGCAATGTTGCACTTATACGACAAAAAGAAACAAACGTTTTTTGAATCTGATTACTTTTTTCTTTGTTGATTACGTAAATACTGCACATTTGAGCAATACTCAAGGTAAGGGCGCACTGAAGTGTTGTAAAAGAGTTACTCTATAATGTTCTAGGGATGTAATTAGTCTTGGAAAAAAAAAACCAGGGATAATTTTTCTATATTGCTAGATTGACTCGAGGTATAGACTCTTATGCAAACTTTGCAAAAAAATAGTTTAAAATGTAAACATATAAACGCCTACTACGCATCTTACGGAAAAAAGTGTTGTAACAGATGAACACTGATCCTGAAGTTGTTTTTAACATAAACAAACATAAATTACAGTATTTTTGAAAAAAAATAGAGAACAAAAAAAATTCTAGACTGAGAAAAACTTTGTGGTTGAAGAATCTTTGGCCAAAGCCACTATTCTGAGCTGCTGTGTCAAAACCTTCAATAGGAGACAGCATTAAAAGAAGCCAATAAAATCAACTAACGCCAACAGTTAACTATAAATTTCACTTACTTGTTGTTTACGGAAATTGTTGAACAAGACGGTCAACAACCATATGATGTACATTTTGTATACTTTCAGTTTTTTGGAAAAGCACCAAGCAGAATTAAAGTAAGAAAAATTTTGTAGCCGTGTTTGTAGGTCTGAAAAAGACGCCAAGACGTGGAGATACGGAATTCTTTAAGCTGCATGTGTAGGAATTCAAGGGCAAACAGGCACCTTTGCTTATAGTCTTTCATGTACAACCGCAACTTTAAAATTAATGCCCAAAATACGTTTTTAAAGACTGTTTGATATCTAAATGCTGGATCAAAGATTGTGGATTTGAATCTTACAAAATCTACTCAAACGTTTATACGCTTCTTTACTCCCTAATCAGACTTGCTAGTGTGCCAAAAACCTTTATGATCCCGTGGTTTGGAGTCTACTTAAAACTGTAAATCTACATGTAATGTTAGTAGCATTCTTTTAGAGAAAAACTAGTTACGCGTTGCAAAAAAGAAAGTCAGAAATCGAGTCTTTACTGTGAGTTGGGAGTTTTTCTGCTAGTCATACGTCAATGTCAGTGTCCAAGCATAAAAGCTGATAGAGTCTAAGAATTAATCTTCATGAGAAATTTGAGGTTGGGTTTGAAGTAGTTGAAGTAGGAAAACTCAATTACTAAAGGACATTGACATTGGAGATCCAAAATGAGACTTTGCTGCCGTCTTAGATTTTACTTTTAGCCAGTGGCGCCCATTTGAGAAGGTCTGTTTGGCCGACTGATTGTGTAAGTACAAAGTGTATATGAAAACTTTAAAAAGTAGTATAAAAGCAGCGCTAACGTTAGCGCTGCCGTGACAGAAAAAGTAAGTTGGGATGGAGAATGAGCATACGTCAGCGCAGACAAAGCAAAAAATTTTGTTGCTGCTTAAAACATGTCAAAAATTTTAATTGTGCTAACGTTATAAAAAAAAGTTAAAGGATTATTGACCAGAAGAAAGCAAAATTTTTTGTTGCAGTTAGTGTCATCCTAACTATTAGTTTGATATATTTGGGCAATCTACTGGTCCAGCTCATACATTACTTAATATACAAATTAGACCAGATCCAGTGGCGTAGTTAACATTTTTGGTTCTACCGTAAAATATTGATAAGAGCTCACTCAGAGACAGTTAGAAAAAGCGTACAATTTTGTTATTTTTTTAACTTTATTTTCTAATCCTCCTAGGTTTTGAAACAAACATAAGAAACCCCGCAGTGCTGGTGGTTTTTTTTTGCATTGCAGACTCTTGCTTGCAGGTAGCTTTGTCGGATCATGTAGATATCAAAGTTTGAAGCAGGCCGTTAGACTGCAAACGCAGATTACTTGGACAGTATTTCATTCAAGAGCTGTTAACGGTGAAGCATATTTTGAAAAAATAAACACTATGCTCTTCAAAGAAGTAAATTAAGGTTTCAGTATGTTGTGGCGTTTGTTTTATTAAACGGCTAAAGGTTTGTGGTGAGATGTGTCAAGTTTTCACAAGAGGAAACTTTTTGAATGCAAAACAAATTTATTTTTTTTACACTTATCCAAAAATCATATCCTGATAACATTTTTTTTAATATGTTTTGTGGCATACGTGTATACACTCCGCAGTTTTGTATTCTTCAATGTGTTTAAGGAAATTGTAACAACAAAATTTTAGACATGCTACCGGTTCTGCCAATGTTGGCAATTTGGCTTTGAGCTGTTGTGAATTGCTGTATTTTTTCCAACGTTAGATCTGTTGGGATTACAGTCGCTATGATTTTTAGTGCTTCCAGGAAGATGTTTTATACGTTTTTGTAATCTTTAACGTTTCAGTTTTGATTGCATTTTTTTGGAAGTTTTTGTTGTTTATGCATTTCAGGTACGTATAAGTAACGTACAGCTGAGAAGACACGTATAATATTAACAACGCTTACAAAAGTTATGCAACAGCCGCAGCTCCAAGATTTGGATGGGTGATTAACAAAGTAATGCAGAGTTTAGCGTTCTTCCGTCCGTTACATCATATAGGCATCTAAACATACACATGTCTTCTCTGTGGCTCGGTGTGCCCAACACTTCTCTACGTAAGAAACCTATAATTTTTGTGAAACTCAGGTTCTTAATGAATTTCAATTGATACGGTTTTTGAAGGTATGTCGTCAAAGAAGTGCAAAAAACTGTTGTAGTTGCTAAGAACGACTGCAAATTTTAGTGTTGGGGTAACGTTGTGTCGTGTTGTAATTTTGTGGTTTTATCAAATGACTTATTAGTCATTAGTTTTGGGGTTTGTTTGGTTTGATGCTTCTAACAAATATTTTTTTTGCTTATTGTACGGTATTTTCTACGTAGAAACTCCATAATTAGTTTAAAGTGCTTGACAAACTCTAACCAATACGGTTTTTTTGAAGTGATGTCGTCAATGAAGTGATTGTTGTTTGTCTAAATTTACTCTTAAGTGGAGCGACGTTTTTAGACTAAGTGATGGCTATTGTTGTTTTTTACATTTTTTATCTTCAGCCGTTCTGGATCTTTCAAATTTTTGGCAAGCTTTATTTTTTCTTTAATGAGACGCAGTGGATCGTTGTCTTTAATAACGATTGAGATAGTGGCTTTGTTTAGAACTTCTTGGATGGAGTTTGTAAGCTCTTGTGCTGCATTGTTGGTAGGAGCCTAAGGTAAAATTGTTGGTTTGTTTTTTAACTCTTACTGATGGGCCATAAATTTTTAGTATGACAGGTAGATGGCCAAAGTCAGTTTCGTTAATAATTTCTGAAGTAGTTAAGTTACGTACTCATTTTTAGATGACAATGTCAAAAATGTCGGGATAGTAATTTTGACGGCTAAAGTACATAGGCTCTATAGAGCTGTGCATAGTTAAAAATTTTGTCCAGGAATTTAAATTTTGGTGTTAGTTGTATACCAGTTCCAGGTCACCTCCCAAGAATGTAGTCTTTGAAAGTCATTCTTATTCATAAGCTTACTAGGTGGCTGATATGCCAAAAAGATTCGGATCGGAGGAAGGTTGCTAATTACTTCGGTCGTTTTTAAGTTGGTAAAGTCTGGCAAATTGATTTCTACATGATCTATTGTTTATTTCACTAGTTAAGCTGACCACAAAACCTAAGAATTATTCAAAAAAATACCAAAATCCGGCCATACAAAGTAAAAAATATCAAATTTCTGTAAAAAAAAAATTAAAATCTAATTATAAAATAATAAAAATTAAAAAAATCCAGCCGGTAAATAAGAAAACTATCAAAATTCTAATTTAAAACACTAAAATCCGTTTATTAAGTGTTAACATTGCAAAAATCCGGCCATAAAATAACAATACTAATATTTAGGCACAAAATTTAAAAGTTATTAATATCCGGCCAATAGTTTTAAGAAACACGTAAAAAATACCAAAATCCGGCTATAAAATGTTAAAAACAACAAAATTGAATCATAAAAAGCCAAAATCCAATAATAAAATGTCATAAATTCCGCCAGAAAATTCAAAAACTGTAAGTAAAGTACCTAATCTAGCAAAAAATATTAGAAACACTAAAATCCGGCTATAAAATTTGAGAATTACGTAAAAAAATACTGGAATCCGGCTATAAAACGTAAAAAATATTAAATATAAAATACCAACATTTAAAAAGAAAATTCAAATACTGTAAAAAAGTACAAAATCTGGCTTTATCAAAAACACTAAAATCCGGTCACAAAACATTAAAATAACGTAAAAAATACCAAAATCCAGCTAGAAAATGTTTTTAGCTATAAAATGGCAACATAAAATAATAAAATGTTAAAAATTTTGTCAAAAAAACTGTTAAAAAACAATAAATTTGGCCATAAAATGTCAAAAATTATTAAATCCGGCCACAAAACATAAGAAATACATACAAAATCCGGCAATAAACTGTTAAAAACACTAAAATCCGGCCACAAAACTCAAAAATTGTAAAGCAAACGACGGGTGCGTAGTCATGCCAGTTCAAAATTATGAATTAAAGTGACCAAAACACCCACCCAGGTCTTGTAAGAAATTTCACTGTATTCATCTCAGTTATATCTCAAGTAATTACTAAACGCTTACAAAGTTTGTGGTTACATTAACATTAATCAAAACCGTTTGAGGTTATGTTGTTCTCGTTATTTTCTTACTAGCGAGCCAAAGTGATCTATAACTTATTTGTATTGTAAATTTGATTTGATAAAAGGTTGTCATTACTGACAGATAAAAAGACGTTTACTCAATGCAATCTTACTAGTAACGCTACTAAGCAATTTACTGAAACATGAATATATCGGCCTTAAGTAGCATTACGAAAATTGAAAAAATTAAAGTGTGAGTGGAGACTTTTTATCACTCACCTTGTACGATCTCTCCCAATCTCTGAAATGTCTGATGATAAATAGCTTGTCCAGGTAAGTAAATCGCTCAAACAGAAATAAAACTAATTAAGTCAAAAGCGATTTGTTATTTAACACACAAATTAGACTACCTGTACAAATTAGGTATTCATATACATACTTATATATAACAATATGAATTTTACACTGGACCGATTAGTACCTACTCTTATTGCAAAAATGGAAACAGGGAGAATCAGGATACCGCAAGAGGATACCATTTGGTGTGTGTTTTGTGTGTGTATACGTGAAATAGTACGTGTTCTCTCTTCTTCTTCTTCTTCTTCGTTCAATTTTCTTCCTCCTCCAATACTAAACTAAAATGATATGAGTGGGATAAGGTACTTGTGCTAAGGACTGCGTGATCCTGATCCTCATTGATTTAATAGACATTTCTTAAAAAAACATAAACGTGTCGAGTCATACCAATGTAAATTAAGGCAAGAAATTAATAGAAAAATTAAAACAAACCAGAGTAGACTTGTCTATCTACAAATATACCCCTAACACAAATCCTTATAGACACCCGTAATGAACGGGCTATACACACAATTAACTATTTACTTTTATTTTTATTTTGTTTTAAAATTTTAGTTTAGCTCGAAGTAGTCAGCCTTATGTTAATTCTCTGAAATCACACATATTTAATTGTTCGATTCGTTTCGATTTTTAGTTTAAGATGCACTCCGTTCTTATTTTTTTTATTTGTGTTCATTCAAAGCTCGCACTCTCCTATGTTACGGCTGGCAGCATTGTGGCCCACTAGTTGGAGCCGGTAGTCGGTGTTGAGGACTAAATCGGCCACACATCCCCGCACTCCTGATGAGAATCTTCCACCGGTACTTAAAGTCACGTCCGGTATGCCGCCCACGAACAGACCTTCTTGTGTTGCTCTAGGTTGTGGTAAATCCACTGATTGCCGTGTCAATGTTGGACCGTTATCTACTTCCAGTATTCCAGAACCTCCGTTTCTAAACAAATTAATACAATTCAATTAGTTTTATTAATATATAGCAAACTGTACCTTAACTCTACTACATAGTTTAGTAGTATAGACTACTTATATATTTTTAAAAGTATCATGGCGCCAACAAAACTGATCTGAAAATACTAAATTGCACCACAACTTTTCAAACTGATTCAAACTATTGGCTAAAGTGATCCAGAATAATTCAATTTAATCAAAAATTATTTAAAATGCGCCAACATGTAAACTAACTTCTACAATTTTACTCCCCATTTACCAAATGCACAACATGCTTAGCCTCATTTTACTAACGTACAGTGTGTTATCCAAGCTGGTAGCCTAAACTGATCCAAAATACTCAACTGATCAAAAAATTCTTTTTAAATATAGTGCCAAATAATGCCAAACATCTGGTATAACGACTATTCTCTTCAAATTATTTTCAATAGAATACGTGGTTTAGATGTTTAGTCCAATTAATAAAATTTTGTTTTATTGTATGCTACCTACGTTAGTCCACAAAGAGAGCAAAAGAAGAATATTAAATTTTATATAAAATTTCACTTCTGGTGAATATAGCGCCAAATAATGCCGAACATTTAATATGTGCTATTATATTTAATGAAACAAAAGTTGTACTATGGCAATTTACTTTTAAATTTTTTTGCATTGTAGTTACAGTTGATTAACTCAAAGACATTTTTTTAAATTTGCGTAATGTTTTGTATTAATATTTCTGCTCTGTACTTCATCAAAAAAATTCAGTTTGGCAAACAAAGATGTAGAAAGTTAATGTACGCCCCACATTATATGTATATTCTTTGATTATAGTAACAGTTAAAGTTTAATGCCGTCGGATGTAGAAACGTAGTAAATTAAACATGTAATATGTAAATGAGGAAAATATTAATATTCCAGCATGCCAACGCAACGTCGTAAAATGCATTTCGCAGATTACAACATCTTCCTTTGCCAGAATAAAAATGACGCGATATTCGCCGTATATCGTCCGTGTAATCAATCACGTCCTTTTTTTAGTCCATTAAGCGTACTTTATGGCCACCCATAAGTTTTAATTCGTGTGTAAATTCCGTCGTTTCGGGCCACGTTTTATTGATAGATAAGCTCTGAAGTGTACAGCGAAGTATTATCCAATAAAAATATCTTCATTCGTACCAATCGTAAAACTTTATCGCAAACATATTGTACTTTCCAAACTCAATCATTATTATATTTTATTTAACCCGTACGAATAATAAATCACTGATATTTCAACAAAAGCACGTCCCGTATTCGGGAAAGTTGCGTTAACTCCGGAAAATAGTTATCAATAGTTTCTAGTTTGCAGCACGTAGTGTGAGGTTGGTTTATATTAAGTCCTTGTTATTGTCGTTTGCGAAACAAGATTAATTTCATAAGTATTATTATAAGTAGACTGAAACATGATCGTTAACATTAAGTAGGTCAGTGGGTTTATATTATGATATATAAAAATATTGGACAGGTGTACTGAAACTGCTGATAAAATGCAATGGAAATTGATGAAGCGAGTTTACGATACGTATGTCGGGACAAGTTCCAAGTTTAATGTCTCATTTATTTGCAACCTCGACGAAATTTATGTGGATGCATAATATAAATCCATCTGCAACGTAAGTGCACCTTAATGGGCGCACAAATCATTTGACGTACAATAAAACAAGCACAACGATTTTGATTTCAATTACTGCAAAGTAAATTACTGGTGAGGTTTCTGTGTCGATTCGATTTCAAGTAGTAGAAATCTTTAAGACATTGAATGGAAATTCAACCACTATTTGATTTAGTTACCAAGAAATAAATAGAGAAATTTAATATTATTTGCTCTTCATTAGTTTCCGGCAATTGAAACAAGAATATGAGAGTTAGTTAATTACTTTGGTGATTATAATAATAATGTTATCTCAAAACTGTAAACAAAAACTAGGATAAAATGTGTTTATAGTTTTTACAGTAACTTTTAAATCATAACCTAAAAATGTATGTATGGTAGAGAGCATATGAATTTATTTTACTGTAATTACTTTAAAACATTTTAAATCAGTTTGTATCTATTTGGAGTACTTTGAATTAAGTTAGATCACTTTAATAGATTAGTTCAATACGTTTGGATCTGTTTGAATTACTTGAACCAATTAAAATCAAATTGAATTACTTTGTAGACTATTTTGGAATATTTTAGAGATCACTACAAAATTACTAAAAACCGAGATCAGCAAACTTTTGAACAAGGTCGATTGGGGGCCGCATCCACTAAAGACTTTTAGTTTTTTTGTTTGAACCCACCGCAATTTTTTAAAGTTTTTGCTTTAATTTTTGCATCATACTAGAAGTCACACAATCTACTCGCGGCATTATTTGGCGCAATATTGACCGTAAAAAAACTAATGTGCAGAAGAAACATATTTTTTTTTAAGATGCACATGGATTAATCAAATACTAAAAAGATCACGAAAACTAATCAGTGATCAGCAAAATTTTGAAACCCTATAAGGGCGGGATTTTTGTTTTTTTCTCCCTAACAATGGTTGTGTTCAGAACGACTCAACAGTTGGCAGCGCTGACTCATCAATCAATCACTGATTGATGAGTTACTTGATCAGCAACCAATGTAAGATGAGTAAAATGACAAGCGCTGCCAGCAAACGATCACTCAGCGGTAGTCAGCAAACGCGTTCAGTACGCATGATGAGTCGTTCTGAACGCGGCAAAAGATGTAACTAAGATTTTTAAGTCCTACCGCAAAATACCCCTTTCTTTAAGTTTTGAAACAATACAAGCGCAGGGGAGGGGCTTGTATGCCCTTACGCATTGCAGACCATTGACACTGCCTTGAAGTTGCTTGGCGGAAAAGGACTTCGGGTTTGTTATGGAAATCCTTTCCCATAATATTGGTTATTAATGTGTGTACTCTGACGGCGAAATGTGCAAGCCAGAGTAAGAAGGTTGTAGTAGCCTCAAAACTTTTGAAAGATGTACTACTTGATGGTTTACAATACCAAGTTGGTATTTGTGTAGAAGCTACAGTTAGAGGTGCAAATAGGGTTACTTGGTGATACTAAACAAAAATCGCAATCTATATCCGTGTCGTGGTGATATCTCTTTTCAAGTGTTTTGCTTGAGTTCTTGGATTCAACTAACTAGTTTAGATTTTTTTTTACTGCATTATGCAATAACTGCCCGACCCTTACTATGACGACTTTTTGTACAACGCCGGTTAACGACATAATGTCTTAACACCAACGTCCGCACCGGAAATATTTTACTTGTTCTAGCTCAATATATTACGCCAAACAAAATGTGCCGTAACACCCCGGAACACTTATTGCACCAGAACGCCATACTAAAAGCAAACATTAAATAATTATGATGTGGCTCTTACAACGACGTGATTTACCAAAGGAAATCCACAATCACTTCCGACATCGGCGCCGGGAACACGCCAGAACTCTCCAGCTAGTTCTATCGCAAGCTTTGAAGCCATAACATTCAACTCTGAGTGACCAAACTTTTATTGAGTCTACTGACCATAATGGGCTGAGACCACCTGTTCCAAAAGGCTTAACCTTGGAGAGTATCCCTGACAACTTTTGCAAAGACCTAAGAGTCAGTACCACTAAAAAATATCTACCGGCGATAATAGGCCGAGACCACCCGGGAAGGTAATAATGACCTCCGCCAAAATCTTGTGGTAACCCTGAAAGGTAACGGCAGCGGTTAACATTTCAAGGAAGCAATTCACTGAAAAGATAGCCATCACCAGAACAATTTCCGCTCCTAGCGGCAATTTCTAGGAAAAAAACCTACATAAAACCCACATAACCTTACATACCTTAAGCATTACCACCAGCTCAAAACTTTCAATAAAACTTAACCGCAATAGCTTTGAAAACAACAACGACTTGTTTTCCAAGCAACTCCGGCATTGCCAAACTTCAACCAAGATTAAGGATAGAACCGAGATAATCCACTTAACAAAGCTCGTAGCTCAAACCACTGTCTTTAACTTCCAGGAAAAATTACATCAGAGAGAGTAACGACCAATATTGTCCCAATTCTTGGAACACTATCCAGAAAAGACCGGTACGTCAGTAGCAACACACTAATCACTGTCGCCACGGTTGTTACTAGCTTTGGCGTAACATTTTGACAAACATTAACCCAAACATTTTGATGTGTCTTTAAGGTCACACCATGATCATTCTAAAATACTGTTGCCATCTCCAAGCGTGACTATTTGGCGCCCACGTGAGGCAACTTTTAACTTAGTTCTTTCTAGGGCGTTGGGAGTCAAAAATTACTAAGAACCCCACGTTAGGTGCCAAATTTAACTAAAAACAACGTCAAACGTTAAATTTGACTAAAAATCACACGTTTGGCATCATAATTGACTAAAAAAAAAAAAAAGATGAGCAGCAAATTTGATAAAAAACTCTACGTTGGGTTCCAAAAATTACTAAAACCTTGAGTTTTACTTTACTTTTGTTGAATCTGGACACTATATTTAAAAGAAAAATCTGGCCAGCAATATCGTCGGTGATGCCGTTTACGGCAATGTTGTCTGTTCTTGCAAAATCTTGTTTTGCTAAAAAAATCTCTAGACTTGATTTTTGTTGAGCGCAAAATTTGACAAAGAACGTGGATTTAGGCTTCAAATTTTAAGCTACGTTGGGCGCCAAATTTGACTAGAATCCACGTTAGGCGCTAAATTTGACCAAAAACCTAACAATGGGCGCTAAATTTTATTAGAAACTCTACGTTGAGAGCCAAGTTTTACTAAAACCCTAACCTAACTTTACCTAACCTAACCTAACGTTAAGTGTTAAGTTTTATTAATCAAAAATATCAAGGGTGGGTCAAGCATATATTAAAATTCATGTTGATGTTGTCTGGCTTTGTTTGCTAAATAGTCTTGACTTGATTTTTATTGAGCGCTAAATTTGACAAAAAACGTGAGTTTGGGCTTCAAATTTTACCCTACATTGGGCGCCAAATTTGACTAAAAACTACGTTAGGCGCTAAACTTTACCAAAAACTTAACGTTGGGCGCTGAATTTTACTAGAAACTATACGTTGGGCGCCAAGTTTTACTAGAAAACCTAACCTAACCTGACGTTGGGCGTTAAATTTTATTAATGAAAAATATCAAGGATGGGTCAAAAATTTATTAAGGTTCACGGTGATGTTGTCTGGCCTTGTAAAATCTTGTTTTGCTTAAAAAGTCTCATAAGTTGATTTTTGTTGTGCGAAAAATTTTACTAAAAACGGCAAGTTTAGGATTCAAATTTGACTAAAAACCTTACATTGAGCACCAAATTTGACTAGAAACCACGATAAGTGCCAAATTTGACTAAAAACCTAACGTTGGGCGTTGAATTTTACTAAAAATTCTACGTTGGGCGCCAAGTTTCACTAAAAAATCTAACATTGGGCGTCAAGTTTTACTAATCAAAAGTATCAAAAGTGATGCTTTTACTGGAAAACCTAATCTAACATTACCTAATCTAACCTAACGTTAGGCGTCAAGTTTTATTATTCAAAAATATCAAGAGTGAGTCAAGCATCTATTAAGGTTCACGTTGATGTTGTCTGGCCTTGTAAAATCTTGTTTTGCTAAATAGTCTCTTGACTTGATTTTTATTGAACGCCAAATTTGACAAAAAACGTGAGTTTGGGCTTCAAATTTTACCCTACGTTGGGCGCCAAATTTGACTAGAAACCACGATAAGTGCCAAATTTGACTAAAAACCTAACGTTGGGCGTCAAGTTTTACTAATCAAAAGTATCAAAAGTGATGCTTTTACTGGAAAACCTAATCTAACATTACCTAATCTAACCTAACGTTAGGCGTCAAGTTTTATTAATCAAAAATATCAAGAGTGGGTCAAGCATCTATTAAGGTTCACGATAATGTTGTCTGGCCTTGCAAAATCTTGTTTTGCTAAAGTCTCTTAACTTGATTTTTATTGAGCGCCAAATTTGACAAAAAAACAAAAGCTTGGGGTTCAAATTTTACCCTTCGTTTTGCGCTAAATTTAACTAGAAACCATGTTAGACGCTAGATTTTACCAAAAAAAATGTAGGCTAAAAACTCTACATTGGGCGCCAAGTTCTACTAAAAACCTAACCTAACCTAATTTTGATTTCATCAAGTTTTATTAATCAAAAATATCAAGAGTGGGTCAAGAATCTATGTTCACGGTAATGTTGTCTGGCCTTGTAAAACTTTGTCTCTTAACTTGATTTTTGTTGGGCTTCAAATTTTACTAGAAACTACATTGAACACCAAATTTGACTAAAAACCACGTTAGGTGCCAAATTTGACCAAAAACCTAACGTTGGGCGTTGAAACTTACTAAAAACTCTACGTTGAGCGCCAAGCTTTACTAGAAAACCTAACATTGTGCGTCAAGTTTTACTAATCAAAAATATCAAAGGTAGTGCGTCAAGTTTTATTAATCATAAATATCAAGGGTGGGTCAAGCATCTATTAAACTTCATCACGATGATGTTGACTAGCTAGCCATGTAAAATCTTGTTAAGCTAAAGAAGTCTCTTGATTTTTGGTAAGCACCAAATTTTACCAAAAACGTGGGGTTCGGCTTCAAATGTTACTAGAAACCTTACGTTGGGTGCCCAATTTTACTAGAAACCCCATACTGAGTGCAAAATTTGACGAAAAAGCCAACGTTGAGCGCCAAGTTTTACTAGAAATCCTAACGTTGGGCGTCAAGTTTTACTACCAAGTTTGGAAGAGGTTATGACAAAAAAATCTCTCGACTTCAAATTTTACTAAAAACCTTACGTTGAGCCTCAAATTTGACTAGAAGCTACGTTAAGCTCTAAATTTGACCAAAAACCCAACGTTTTGCGCTAAATTTTACTAAAAACCCTACGTTGGGCGTTAATTTTTACTAAAAAACCTAACAAAACTAAAAACCTTATGTTAGGCGTCAAATTTGACTAGAAGCTACGTTAAGCTCTAAATTTGACCAAAAACCCAACGTTTTGCGTCAAACTTTACTAGAAACCCTACGTTGGGTGCCTAATTTGACTAGAAACCCCAGATTTCATGCTAAATTTGACTAAAAACCCAACGTTGAGCGTTGAGTTTTATTAGAAACCCTACGTTGGGCGCCAATTTTTACTACCAAGTTTGGAAAAAGTGTTGTATTTGTTGATATGTAGACACCAGGTTTTACGCAAATTCTGTAGAATACTAATCAATATTCTTGATTTTTGATCAGTAGTGCCGTCAAGGATCTATTAGTTTCAAAAAAACATTATTTCAAATTTTAGAAAAAATTTCAAAACTTTTCAAAAATGGTATAGATAATTGAGACTCTTAGACTGAACCTTTGTTAATGACTTGAAACTAAAAAGTGGGAAATCATATCTTAAATGGTTTTAGAAGTACGCCTGGGAACCCCCACAATGTAAAAATTGTAATGTGATTGGCTTTTCAAAATGATTTAAATTGAGCAATTGTAGTAATTTTTATAATTAATAATTTGTTTAAAATTAGTTAAAAAAAATTAATTTTGGTTTTAGTTTTGATGTGATTGGCTCTTCAAAAATAAGTTTCAATAAGTTTATAAAGTCAATATTTTCCAAAATAGCTTAAATCTATCTATACTTTGATCTACACCAAAATTTGTTTACAAAATTCTAATTTGTGTTTTGACTTCCATGGTACATGGCCCTTTAAACCAAAGACCAATTGGTATATTTACAAAAATTTTACGCTTATTATATTTGCATTCAATTATATTTTAATGATACTAAATTGAGAGTTGTTATAGGAACACATTTGTTCAAGCCCAAATTGTGATTGACTCTTCAAAATTAGGTTACTAGTAGAATTTTTTGTAACCAATTTTTTGAAAAGCAGTATTATCTAAAAATTAATTTGCATAAAAAAAATCAATTGGTTTTTCAACAGTGTGGGCTCTAAAGTTTGACGCAAATTCAACATCAATACTACCAATTGCAAAAAAAATGATACGGCACGTTTTACACAACCAATCTTATTATATTCATTCTTTGCAAGATGGAGTATTGAAATAAACTTATAACTTGCAATCCATACATTTGATGTGGATGCAATTTATTGATAATATGCTTCACTACCAACTGAGTAAACTTTAAGAAAATCAATACGACAGATTTGATATAATTTTAATTTCTTTAGGTTTGTAATCTCTTGATAACCATAACTACCTCTGACTTTAAGTCAAACTTTTATAGCTTGCAAAGAAAGAAAATATCTAACCTCTTAATAACAAACACTTGGGCGGGTAAGCAAAAACCTTCGTTTAAGCTATCCGTCAGTAATCATACTCTGGAGTACTCCGCGCACCCACCCAAAGGTTAGGCATAAAAAGATTAGGTATCACCTTTTCCTCCTCTGATCTAAAAACTTCCACCAATCCAACAAAATGTCGGATGATAAATAGTTAGGCGGAATCACGTTTTCAAACTACCGGGCAAACTTTCATAAATTAAGTGCCCATCAACCCACCCAACTATTTGATGTCAAGATGTTAGATCACAAACAGATTGGCAAATAGGCAGAAACACGTTTTAAAACTACCGGCTCAACACTCATGAACTGAGTGCTCGCCCGCCTACTCAAGTATTTGTTATCAGGAAGTTGGATCACTAATTGAGTGCCCGCTCACCCACCCAATTGTTTGAAATCAAGATGTTGGATCCCAAACTAAGTGCCCGCCCACCCATCCAAGTTTTTGTTGTCAAGAAGTTAAATCACAAACAGTTGGACCGGTGGAAACACGTTTTCAAAATACCGGTTCAACATTTATAAACTGATTACCCGCCCACCCACCAAACTGTTTGTCGTCAAAAAGTTGAATCACAAACACTTGGGCGAGTGGGTCCGGTCCAACATTCCCTAGACAAAATAGCCACAACCCCAGTTGTTCTATCTCATCAAAAACTGAAGAAGGACCTGCCAGTTTTCACTAGTGAACCAACAACTTTAGTTCCAAAGGCTGTGAATTTGTTGGTCAAGACTGTTGTCCCCAACTTTTAGGAAGTATTGATTTGGAGGAAACAGCCACAACCACAAAGATAAGATAACTAGCTACCTTGTCTATGTAGTTATGGCAGCTCCCTCCAGTAGCACACTAGTTATTAGCTATGTATCATCACCTTTCTTTTTTCAAACATTTTTATCTTTGTCCTCAGATTATCCATGCAAACCAATAACCTTTAACGCCACTTGCTTTACCTTCCGCGATTAGAAAGTAATTTGCAGCAATCTATCAGCAACTTCTTCCTAAATTTTTGTCAAAAAAGGTTCAAAACCTATAGCAAACACATTAAACTAAAAAGATAAGTTACAACCGGCACATAGTTTTTGTTTTTTGCTAAACTAAACATAAAACTAATCCCACATTTCAACAGCTTCCAACTTCTATTCTATCTTTGAAGAACATATACAATACACCCACGGCATTACACTTCCCAAAAGTAATGTATAATAAAACAATTTAATCAAGATGTACCAAGTTAAATAAGTTTTGTTAGTCCATCTGTTAAAGGTTTTAGTAGAGCCGAAACTAGTAATGTATTTGTAAGAACAAATTTTGGTGTAAAAAACGTAGAAAATTGTTTTATTATTTCAAAACTTATCCAAGACTAAACTCATGTTATATAATTTTTAAAATGTTTTTTTTCACATCAGCTTTTACTATATTTTAATGTTGATTAATATTTGTTTGATCCCGCTTTTAATTAAGATACATTGATCTTAACTGAATAGCTTTTAAAGTGTTAAATAAAAGAACCACTTAGAAAAGAAAGAAAATGTGCGTATATTTACCTTACTGCTCGAACCCTATGCCAGAGATTATCATGGACGGTAGAACTGTTATGAACAACGACAATTTCCTCAGCTCTCACTGTGTATCTCAGCACAAGTGCCCCCTTCTCGAGTCCTAACGAGAGAAAATCTCCCGAACCCGAATCCATCCATAGTAATAATCCATCCGAAGTGGATACCTTAAAACGTACGTTGATATCAAGTGGATCGGAAACTAGAGTAGCTAAAGTAGATGGATCGTTAAAATGTAGGTAGCTATCTGTTCCGCTAAATGAAGGGGGCCCGCGACTGCACAATTGATCTCTATAACCGGGCCTGCATTTACACGTGAAATAATCCAATTCGGGAATACATTCCCCATCCTCACCGCACGGTCTTGCAACACATGGATGCGGACAGTTATCTACATTCGCACCGCCTAATGCTTCAGCCAGGATTGGCATCTGTCTACCGTTTATTGTTATCTTCTGTATGCATCCGACAAATGCTGTACGGACCCTGACTTCAGGACTGACTGCTCCGAAATTCGGAGCGCCTCCGAGGTATAAATTTTGCGGCAGCGATAGTTGTGTAAATGCTCCAGGTGACATGACTTCTACAGGTAATTGATTGTCGACCTCGAGTATTGCGAGACGTCCCGTTCGGGATATTCTAATTTGATGCCATTCTCCTAAAGTTATTTTGTGTTGGCTGCGGGCTATTCCGGCTCCAGTGCCTAAATCAAAGGTGAATTCTACAAAACCCTCGTTTAAATATAGGGCCATGAAATCACCGAAGCCATCTGTACGATGACCATTGTACACCATTAATCCATCTAAAGCTGTTGGTTTTAATGTCACCTCTAAGTCTAACCAGGTGAGTGCATCGTCGGCGAGACCCTTGTATCTCAAGTGACTGGAACCGTTGAATGAAGGGACTTGCAGGTCCACGCGTATCTCACACAAGTCCCCGGAAAAGCCCAGCGGGCATAGACATACAGCCGACTCTTCACTTGTCAGACACTTGCCGCCGTGTTGGCATGGAATCCTGCTGCAACGATCCGCTGTGCATTCCTCTGCAAAATAAACGAGCCTTGTCAGTATAAATTAAAACATATGTAATGTACGGAATTATTATATTAATTAATTTAAATAGAATAGAATGTTTTCCTTTGACATAATAATGCTGTTTGGATTTGGGCTATAAATTACAGTATTAGGTGTCTTTAAATGAGTAAGTCTTGTAGTACATATCTGTGTTATGTAACGTTGATAATATAAAAGATATATTTCCCAAGAAGCAGCAAACTGAGACAGGTTGTCAATATATTTTTTACCAAGAGGAGTGTTAACGACAAGCTTTATATTACTTCATGTTCTTGTAACATTATTACATCGAATTTGTAATGTACAAGTCAAAGATATTAAATAAATATCAATTCCAGCTACAAGATTTCTCAGATATGAGTGACGTTACTTAATGATTAATTATTTTTTTGTAAAGAATGTTATGACATAAATTGTTACAAAAAGCTGTTATTTTGTGTGAATAATATTTAAGTTAAATTATCTATTATTTCGAATTAGGTTAAGGTAGGCGTTTAGGTTTTTTTTAAATTTGAATGTTGCTTAAATTAAGTTAGATTTTTAGGTAAAAATATGTTTCAAAGTTTTGATTTTTAATGATAACATTTTTGAGCAGCCATTTTGAATTCTAAATAAATAAATTTTTGACATTTGTGCTAAAAAGTTGTAAATCACATTTTGTAAGAATTGTTTTTCTACTGACAAGTGTTTAAACTTAGTTTAAATTTTGTGGGCGTGTGATTTGAACTTGTGTTCCCGCCCACCCACCTAAGTGTTTGTAATCTAATTTTTTTAACACAAACACTTGGGTGCAAAACAACAATTTAAACCATACGCCCTCAAGATTTAAACTTAGCTTTCTGCTGCCCACCCAAGTGTTTGTGATAACAAAATTGTATCACAAACACTTGGGTGGGTGGGCGGGAACACAAGTTTAAATCACACTCCCACAATATTTGAAATTTGTTCCCGCTCACCCACCCAAGTGTTTGTGATCATCCAAACCCCACGCCTACAAGATTTGAACTTAGTTTAAATTTTGTGGGTGTGTGATTTAAACTTGTGTTTCCGCCCACCCACACAAGTGTTTGTGGTTCAATTTTTTAACACAAACACTTGGATGTAAAACAGCAATCTAAACCATACACCCACAAAATTTAATCTTAGCTTCCCGACGCTCACTCAAGTGTTTGTAATAAAAAAATTGGATTACAAACACTTGGGTGGGTGACCGGGAATACAAGTTTAAATCACATGCCCACAAAGTTTAAACTTAGTTCCCACCCACCCACCCAAGTGTTTGTGATCAAAAGATTTTAACATAAACACTTGGGTGGGTGGGTGGAAACACCAATCTAAACCACACGCCTAAAAGTTTTGATCTTAGTTCAAATTTTGTGAGCGTGTGATTAAACTTGTGTTCCCGCCCACCCATCCAAGTGTTTGTAATCCATTTTTTATAACACAAACACTTGTGAGCAAAACCGCAATCTAAACCATAAGCCCACAAGATTTAAATTTAGCTTCCGGACGCTCACTAAAGTGTTTGTGATAAAAAAATTGGATCACAAATATTTGGGTGGGTGGGCGGGAACATAAGTTCAAATCACACTCCCACAAAATTTGAAATTTGTTGCCGCTCACCCACCCAAGTGTTTGTGATCATCCAAACCCCACGCCTACAAGTTTTAAACTTAAATTAAATTTTGTGGGCGTGTGATTTAAACTTGTGTTCCCGCCCACCCACCCAAGTGTTTGTGGTCAAATTTTTAACACAAACACTTGGGTGCAAAACAGCAATCTAAAACATACGCCCACAAAATATAAATTTATTTTCCGCCCAAGTGTTTGTAATAAAACAATTGGATCACAAACTACTGACTCGTTACTATGCTATAGAGTGTCTCACCCACCCACCCAAGTATTTGCCATCAAGAGATTAAACGTTTGACCTCTCTGCGAGCGTCAGAAATCACTTTACCACAAGAGAAGGTTGTGATCCAAACTTTTGCACACTAACAGTTGGGTAGATGGGTGGGCCACTCCAATCCAAAATACTGACTCGTCATCATGTTATAGAATGTTCCACCCAACCACCCAAGTGTTCGTAATCAAGAGATTTAATGTTTGACCTCTTCGCGAGCGTCAGAAGTTATTTTATCACAAGAGAAGGTTGTGATCCAAACTTTTGCACACTAACAGTTGGGTAGGTGGGTGGGCTACTCCAATCCAAACTACTGCTATAGAATGTCCCACCCACCCACCCAAGTGTTCGTGATCAAGTGATTCAATGTTTGACCTCTCTGCAAGCGTCAAAAGTCAATTTATCACAAGAGAAGGTTGTGATCTAACCTGTTGATAAGTAACAGTTGAGCGGGTGGATGCGCCACTCCAATCCAAATTACTAAGTCATGTCAAATAGTTTGAGGTTACATAAAATTAACCGTATGGATTTAAAAAGTTTTTGCACAACTTGTAACAAATCTAATAAAGTGCATTGGTACCAATTTGCAAAATTATTCAATAAATAGTTTGGAAGTTATGAGTTTTTTAAATAATCTGCTTGTAACTAAATCCATTTAGCTCATATCAAATAGTTTGAGGTTATGTAAAATTGAGCGTATGGATTTAAACAATTTTTGCACAACTAGTAATAAACCTAATGGAGTGCATTGGTACCAATTTGCAAAAATATTCAATGAATAGTTTTAAAGTTATAATTTTTTTTAATAATCCGTTTCCTACAGACTCCATTTAGGTCATGTCAAATAAAATGAGGTTAGTTAAAATTGGCCGTATAGATTTAAATCATTTTTGAACAACTAGTAACAAACTTAATGGAGATTATTGGTACCAATTTGCAAAAATATTCAATAAATAATTTGGAAGTTATGATAAACACTTTGCTACTGATATCTTTTAAATCATGTCAAATAATTTGAGGTTACATAAAATTGAGCGTGTCAATTTATATAATTTTTACACAATTGGTACTTATGATAATAAGATGCATTGCTGCCAACTTACATGTATATCCAATGATTAGTTGGTAAGTTATAATTTATTTTAACATCATTCGATTATTAAATTCTATTAACCAATGTCAAATAGTTTGAGGTTATGTAAAATTAAACCTGTCAATTTGTATAATTTTTACACAGTTGGTATTTATGATAATAAGATACATTGCTGCCAACTTACATGTATATTCAATGATTGGTTAGTAAATTTGATTTGTTTAAACATTTCTCTGTTATTAAACTCAATTAACAAACTTCAAATAGTTTGAGGTTACGTAAAATTGAGCGTGTCAATTTGTATAACTTTTACAAAGTTGGTATTTATGATAATAGAATACATTGCTACCAACTTACATGTATATCCAAAAAATAGTTAATGAGTTATAGTTCTTTAAATTGTTGAATTCATTTAATTAATGTCAAATAATTTGAGGTTATGTAAAATTGAGCGTGTCAATTTATATATATTTAACTCAGTTGGTACTTATGATAATTAAAACAAACAAACGTTTGTAATCCATTTTTTTAAACACAAACACTTACGTGCAAAACAGCAATCTAAACCGTATGCCTACAAGATTTAAACTTAGTTTGTGATAAAAAAATTGTTGACAGTTTGGAAGCATTATTAGTAGCTTAAGAACATTATTGGTAGTTTAAGAACATAATTGGCATTGTCACATTATTGACAGTTTGGGAGCATTATTGACTGTTTGAGAACATTATTGGAATTGCCAAAACATTATTGACTGTTTGGGAACATTATATTAATATTGTCACATTACCATCGACAGTTTGGAAACATTATTAACAATAGCTGTATATCATTGACAGTTTGGGAACATTAATGACATAGTCACAATACTATTGAACATTATTAAAAGTTTTAGAACGTTATAAATAGTTTGGGGACTCATTATTGCCAGCAATGAAACCAGTTAGGGAACATTGTTGACAAGTTGAAAGCATTATTAGTAGTTTAAAAACATTATTGGTAGTAAAAAACATGATTGCCACTTATTATTGACTGTTCGGGAACATTATTGACAGTTGAGGAACATTTTTGGTATTTGGAAACATTATTGACAATGTCAAAATTTCATTGACAGTTTGAGAATATTATAAACAAGAGGAACATTATTGACTGTTTGAGAACATTATTAGTATTGCCAAAATATTATTGACAGTTTGGGAACATTATATTAATATTGTCACAATATCATTGACAGTTTGGGAACATTATTAACCTTGACACTATATCATTGACAGTTTAAGAACATTATTGACAACATTGTCATAATATCATTATTAAAAATTTTGGAACGTTATTAATAGTTTGAGAACATTATTATCAGTTTGAGAACGTTGTGGGCGGTTTAAAAGCAACAAAAACAGTTTGGGAGCATTATGAGTAGTTTAAAAACATTAATGGCAATTAAAGAACATGATTGTCACTTATTATTGACTGTTTGGAACATTATTGATAGTTGAGGAACATTTTTGGTATTTGAAAACATTATTGACACTGTAAAAATTTCATTGACAGGTTGGAAACATTATTAAAAGTTTGAGAACATTATTGACAGTTTTGGAACATTATTGACAGTTTGATACATTATAGACTCGTCAAAAACATTATTCACATTGTTACAATATCATTGAACGTTATTAAAAGTTTTAGAACGTTATAAATAATTTGGGAACATTATTAACAGTTTGGGAACGTTGTGAGCGGTTTGGAAGCAATAAAAACAGTTTGGAAACATTGTTGACAGTTGAGGAACATTATATTGGTAGTTGAAAACATTATTGACCTTTTAGGAACGTTATTGACATTGTCAAAATATCATTGACAATTTAGGAACATTATTGAAAGTTTGAAAACATTATTGACAGTTTTAGAACATTATTGACAGTTTGTGAGCATTATTGACTGTTTAAGAACATTACTGACATCGACACACAATATCATTGACAGTTCAGAATCATTACTGACATTGTGACAAAATCCTAGACAATTTTGGAACATTATTGAAAGTTTAAGAATATTTTTACAATACCATCGACAGTTTGGAAACATTATTGACAGTGTCACAATATCATTGAATATTATTAAAAGTTTTGGAACGTTATAAATAGTTTGGGAATATTATTAACCGTTTGGAAACATTGTTTACTGTTTAGGAGCATTATTAGTAGTTATTGGTAGTTTATAGAACATGATTGACATTATAATTTTTATTATTGACTGTTTAGAAACATTATCGACAGTTCAGGAACATTATTGGTATTTGGAAACAGTATTGACCTTTTGGGAATATTATTGACATTGTCAAAATATCATTGACAGTTTGGGAACATTATTAAAAGTTTGAAAACATTATTGACAGTTTTGGAACATTAATGACATTGTGACAATATCCTAGACAATTTTGGAACTTTATTGAAAGTTTAAAAATATTATAAACAATTTAGAAACATTATTGACTGTTTGAGAACATTTTTGAAATTGCCAAAATATTATTGACAGTTCGGGAACATTAGACACAATTTAAGTAAGTTGTTGAAATTTAGAAACATTATCTGTTTGAGAACATTATGTTAATATTGTTACAATATGGAACTTTATTGAAAGTTTAAAAATATTATAAACAATTTAGAAACATTATTGACTGTTTGAGAACATTTTTGAAATTGCCAAAATATTATTGACAGTTCGGGAACATTAGACACAATTTAAGTAAGTTGTTGAAATTTAGAAACATTATCTGTTTGAGAACATTATGTTAATATTGTTACAATATTAACGACAGTTTGGGAACATTATTGACATTGCCACAATATTATTGACAGTTTGGGAACATTAATAAAAGTTTGAGAACATTATTGATAGTTTAAAAGGTATTTGAAATCTATATTGACCTTTTGAGAACATTATTGACATTGTCATAATATCATTGATAATTTGGAACATTAATAAAAGTTTGAGAACATTATTGATAGTTTTGGAACATTATTGACAGTTGGAGAGCATTATTGACTGTTCAAGAACATTATTGACATTGTTACAGAATTATTGACAAACCAAAAACATTACTGACATTGTGATAATATCCTAGACAATTTTGAAACATTATTGGAAGTTTGAAAACATTATAAACAGTTTGGAAACATTATTGAATGTTTAAGAACATAATTGGCATTTCCAAAATAATACTGACAGTTTGGAAACATTATATTAATATTGTCACAATATTATTGACAGTTTGGAAACATTTATAACATTGTCACTATATCATTGACAGTTTGGGAACATTATTGACATTGTCACTATATCATTGGCAATTTTATAACATTATTGAATATTTAGGAATATTATAAACAGTTTGGAAACGTTATTGACTATTTGAGAACATTATTGACATTGCCAAAATATTATTAACATTGTAACTATATCATTGACAGTTTGAGAACATTATTGACAGTTTGAAAACAATATTGACATTGGGACAATATACTGGCAGTTTAAGAACATTATTAAAAGTTTGGGAACATTATACACATTTTAGGTACATTGTTGAAGTTTAGTTCAAAAACATTATTAACTGTTTGAGAATATTATATTGACATTGTCACAATATCATCAACAGTTTGGAAAAAACATAATTGACATTGTCACATATTATTGACTGTTCAAGAAGATTATTGACAATTGAGGAACATTATTGACAGTTAAGGATTATTGATATTTAGAAACAATATTGACCTTTCGGGAACATTATTGACATTGTCAAAATATCATTGACAGTTTAGGAACATTATTGGCAGTTTGGGAACATTATTGAAAGTTTGAGAACATTATTGACAGTTTTGGAACATTATTGACAGTTTGTGAGCATTATTGACTGTTTAAAAACATTATTTACATTGTCACAATACCCTAGACAATGTTGAAAGATTATTGAAAGTTTTTAGAATATTATAAACAGTTTGGAAACATTGTTGACAGTTTGGAAGCATTATTAGTAGTTTAAGAACATGGTATAATGGTAGTTAAAGAACATAATTGACATTGTCTCTTATTATTGAAAACGTTTGACAGTTTGTATTGACTGTTCAAAAACATTATTGACATTGTCACAACATTATTAACAGTCCAAGAACATTACAAACATTGTGATAATATCCTAGACAATTTTGGAACAATATTAAAAGTTTAAGAACATTATAAATAGTTTGGGAACATTATTGGCATTGCCAATATATCATTGACAGTTTGGGTACATTATTGAAAGTTTGGGAACATTATACACAGTTTAGGTACATTGTTGAAGATTAGGAATATTATACTAACATTGTTACAATATTCGACAGTATGGGAACATAATTGACGTTGTCACAATATCATTGAACATTATTCAAAGTTTTGGAACGATATAAATAGTTTGGAAACATTATTACCAGTTTGGGAACGTTAAGAGCGGTTTGGGAGCAATAAAATCAGTTTGGGAGCATTATTAGTAGTTTAAGAACATTATTGGCAGTTAAAAAACATGAATGTCACTTATTATTGACTGTTTGAGAACATTATTGACAGTTGAGGATCATTATTAGTACTTGAAAACATTATTGACCTTTTAGAAACATTATTGACATTGTCAAACTATTATTGACAGTTTAAGAACATTATTAAAAGTTTGAGAACATTATTGAAAGTTTGAGAACATTATTGACAATTTTGGAACATTATTGACAGTTTGTAAGCATTATTAATAGTTTTGAAACGTTGTGGGCGGTTTGGGAGCAATAAAAACAGTTTTGGAACATTGTTGACAGTTTTTAAGCATTATTAGTAGTTTAAGAACATCATTGGCAATTAAAGAACATGATTGCCATGTATTATTAACTGTTCAGAAACATGATTGACAGTTGAGGATCATTATTGGTATTTGGAAATATTATTGACATTGTCAAACTATCATTGACAGTTTGGGAACATTATTGTATTTTTGAGAACACTATTGACAGTTTTGGAACATTATTGACAGTTTGGGAACATTTTTGACAGTTTGTAAGCATTATTAGTAGTTTAAGAACATTATCAGTAGTTAAAAAACATGATTGTCACTTATTATTGACTGTTCAAGAACATTATTGACACAATTACAATATCATTAACAGTTCAGAAACATTACTGACATTGTGACAATATACTAGACAATTTTGAAACATATTGAAAGTTTGAGAATATTATAAACAGTTTGAGAAGATTATTGACTGTTTGAAAACATCATAAGCAATTGGAAAACATAATTTAAAAATTTGTAAAAATGATTGATAGTTTAAGAAAAATGTTTAAAATTATAATTTTAAAATCCAAGCTACCTATGCACTATGACATAATATGTCACCTAAAAGGTTAATGAACTTACAACAAATAATTTCATATTATTATAGTTAAATTAATTAAAACCACTGAATTGGTTAATAAAAGAGTAAATTAGATCAAAACGTGTAAAAAATAGCAAGAACAATTGCGTATGCAAACCTAATCAACATTACATAAAATTGTGCAAATCGCTTACCTATCATCTACGTAGTTTGATGTGAAATGTCATAATAACACAACAACTAAAATGCTTTTTATTATTAATCGATTTATTGAAGCAAATCTGTTTCATACTGATTTCTGTTACCTTAATAATCTGCTTGTCCCCTGCTATATCCACAAGCTATCCTAATATAACCAACACTCCCATATAACACTCACGAACACGTTTTAAATGCAATTAAACGCCCCGACACAAAATGGCTGCCAGTGGAGTGGAGAGGTCGTGACTCGAGCGGAGTCGGCTTAGCTTAGTCATATGCTTTAATGCATTCAGTATTTTAATCTATAATGTATACAACTTCAGCGCATGTATGCGGCTGAGTCAAATGTGCGCTAGCTTTGAGAACAAGAAGTAGCTGTACAATAAGAACAGATTTAAAGAAAAGAGAGCATAAAACTGAAGGAAGCCATGAACAAA
Source organism: Tachinus rufipes (assembly GCA_963932245.1). Lineage (NCBI taxonomy): Eukaryota > Metazoa > Arthropoda > Insecta > Coleoptera > Staphylinidae > Tachinus > Tachinus rufipes. The sequence goes on from OZ010743.1 coordinate 7,676,458, forward strand.
AAGAAAGAAGCAGAACCCCGATTGACGTTGAAAACCAAATTCTAAGATAAGATTGATCCTTTAGTAATCAAGCCGACAAAGGACAAAAAGAAAAAGAAAGATATCCAACCCAAAGATAGCTGCCAAAGAGCAAAAATACCAACCAGCAGAGGCAAAGACCTATGCAGGCACCACTGGATGATTTTCTAGATGATTTGATAAATAAACAAGACTCGGAGGTTAAAGCTGATGCGCAAAACCATTTCCGTTTGAGCCAAGTCAAATCCGGAGGCCAAGCTCCAGCAAATACCTGTACACTGATGACAAACGGACAGGTGAGAAAAGGGAAACCTTAACTGTTCAATCAAAGAACGACAAAGCGGAAAAAACAATAGAGTTGTCCCTGCTATGTGCACCGGCAACACTTCAATCGGACCACTTATTTGGCAACTTTCAAGCGTCGTTAAACTGATTTAACATTTATGTAAACTGTTAATATTTGTTAAGACAATTTGATATCTGTGACAACTTTTAACATTTATTTGACACTGTTTGTGGGATCTGTTTAATATATGTATAGTAACTGTTATTGATAATTTTTGTGATTACTATTTTTGCTACAAATTGCTAATTACTGACGCCAAATTTAAAAATTTTGTTGCAAACTCAAGAATTGAAACTTAAATTATTAAGTTTTTAACGTGCCCGCAACATCCAAACACTTCACAGTTTTTATTGGTAAACTAATCACAGCACAAAGCCAAAAAATAAACTAATTTGAAGGTTTGAACCGTAGACTTTTGGTACAGCATTCGACTACAATTAATTTTGATGTTTTGAAATTTGAACCAAATTAAAATCTTTTAAAACTTCCCACAATATAAAAATCAAAATATATTTTAATATAATTTTGTATTTAATATAAATTTGATAAATAGAACTCTATTATAACATGGCTCTACTTGTTTCTTTCTTGTATAAAAGGAACGAATTTGTGTGTATATGGGGTGGTTTTGCGACGCCAGTTTAGATCCATGCATTGAACAAGTAATCCTGCCAAGAAAGGCTGGCTGAAACGAGGAGTAAAATATCTAAGCAAACGTTCGCGATAAACAACTCGAGAACGGTTTAAGAAGGGTACGAAGTCACCGACTGAAAATGTCGTTCTTTAAATGCTATTCAAGTACATACTTCTTTTTTTACACTTACCTACACATAGAGGGGAGGTGAATAAAATAGCGTGGGTTGTATGTAATGAAAAGCAACGTGTGAAAATCTAGACTTGATTAACTTTGATAAATTATTTAGTTAGTTACATTCTACAATGTTTTGTGAAGTTTGGTGATTTAATTTTGAGAGAATCAATGCAAAAATTTCAAAGCGTGGTTTGTTACTGTTAAAAGTGACAAATTGTATTAACATCTTTTGTGTTTGATGTAATGGAATTTAACTCGTACTGACACTATATTCAATTAAGTAATTGTTGAGTGTTTATTGTTAATATTATTTTAATTTTTAGACAACAAATATTGTATTTATTGAAGTATGTTATAAAAAAATCAATTCTATAAACAATTGTTTATTAATTTAAATTGTGATGTAGATGCAAAAGGATCGATTAATCTTTTAATCAGAGGCAATTTGATTATGTAAATATATTAGCACAAAGTTTAATCTCTAAAAGTTATTTCAAAATTGGGGACAAACACCAATTAATTTCCAGTTTTCATTAGCAGGGTAATAAAGCTTTCATACAGGAATTATATTAATAATCAATATTCATTATAATACTTATTTTGATGCAAAAAAATCAGTTAATCCAAGCTGTAATAATGCATAATGTTTTTAAATTGTGTTTATTTGTGAATCTATAAGAGTAATACTACCGTTTTCGTTTCTTAAAAACATGAGTTACTTTACATTTTTAATAAAATTTTATTGCACTGTATTCATTCATCAGTAGACCCTTTTTACGACACTGCAGGCGCATTTGCTTCTTCTCTGCCTGTAATGCTGGCAACATACATTACAGGTGGACCTACAGTTTTTTAAGTGGATTTGAAACCACTGAAAAGTTTATTAATCTACTTTAGACTTTTCCACCCATAAAACTGCAAGCATATGTGTGAGGTCAGGTTGCAAAGCATTTGATCCTCCTTTATGACCAGAAGAAAACCTATCACCAGAATAAGCAAAAAAATAGCGCAAACAGTCGGCAAACTTTGACAGATAATGAAGACTTAGCGTCTTGCACAAGCATAGCTACAAACTAACAACACTATTACAAAAGTTCTATGAGCGCAGCTATAAACATCCTATAACCATCTTCAAAATCTGAAAAGAACGTTTGGTTTTACACTTTCTACTACAAAAATTCTATAAGTACAGCTACAAATTTAGATTATAAATTTCTTAAAAATTTGGAAAAGCAATTTTTCTAATCTGACATTCTTAGTACATCACGAAAGTATCAAAGACACAGCTATATAGATCTTATAACCTTATTCCAAATCTGAATATTTTTTTTTTTACATTTTAGCCAAGCACTAAAAACGCCTCCTTCTTCTTCTTCTTCTTCAAATCATCGTAAAGCATATAAAGCATTGCTTAAACGACGGATATATATCAGAAATTGCAATAATCTGGTTTGAAGTTAACACTTACAAACATTTAAGTGTCTAATTTTTGAAAAATCCTCCAGATATTTGTAATTCTCAATCTACTTTACTATGCATAATCATTTTTTTGAAAAAATGCTTCATTTGATCAATACTTGGCGCCAGCAAAAAAGCTTTATGCAATCGGCTGGTAAACCATTTTGGGCCAATAGATCCAACTAGACAACAACAAACCGTCTTGGTAACTAGTAGAACTAGCAAAAAGTTTGTAATGGTTTTCAAGGTTTGATCAAAATAAAAGCACAACATTTCAAAGCGTTATTTGTATGGCAAATCACTTTGAGGCCCCACAAATCGGTGATTTGCCCAAAAAAACACTCTTCCAAAGTACACTCATTGTTGTGGCCAATATCCAGCCAACTACCTAGGTTGCAAATCCTATGTCAAAATAATAGCTTTCATACCAGAAGCAAAAAGACACCAGGCCAACGCCCAAGACAGCAACTACCCAAACCTCGTCTACCTCACAAAACTTTGGTTCCCGCAAAATTGCAGCTGTATCAACAAACAAGTTGTTTGCTAGCTTGGTCACTCCACCAGCTTCAACACCGGCAAATGCAAATGCACAAATAACCGCTTCTAGAATGCAAACAGCATTTCAGACAAAATGAACAAAATGAAAAAAATCTTCTAGAACATCGACGTCATGCTTGTGTGTGAATCAAACCATTGCCGTAGACACGCGCTAAAAACCTCAAACACGTTCAAGTATTTGAAAACGTCGGAGGTAAGCCAGGGGTGTACGAGAAAAATCTGGACTATTCAAAAACAGGCAGCTCAGACACTCACTCTCGAATCAAATAGTTAGGCACATTCAAGCTAGCATCTGGGCACATCAACCCAAGAAACCTTATCAAAACGGCGGATTTTGATACGTTTTTTCTACTCTCATTCTCAGCATAATAACTGAAGATTTCAACTCTAAGCATCCAGCATGAAACAGTCGCACAAAAAATCAACTTGAAAGACTACGCTGAAGAAAAAGGTCATCAAGTTTTGGGTCTAGACTAACCATTACCACGTTGCGGGTCATCAAATTGTTGTCCTTGACGTAGTTATTGTAATGGACGTCAACTCGCAAATCAAGTTCCACCACTAACCACAACTTAATATTACTGAAATTCTTTGGAAAGAAATCAAATAAGGGGAAGAAAATTTACACGGATTAGACTCTATTCTCAAGATACCTGAAAGAAAGCATAATAGCCCCAGTAAGAATGGTTACGGAGATCAAAGAAACCGTCAAACTGTTTACTAATTTGATTCATAAAGCCACAAAAAAGACTTCTGAAACCCATCAGGTTTGCGCTGATAATCCCTTAAGTTCATCCCGGGCACAAAAAACATTGATTTTCCAAATAAATGCCGGTAAACGCCAATGACAAAGGCATTGCAACTCCAGAGACTGCGAGATCCTCAATGAACTCTACAAAAAAGTCAAAACGACCATAAAGTTGCACAAAAATCAGTGCTGGCAAAAAACTTTGCAATCAACCACAGAACCGATACCTTGCGCAACAAAAGAATTCTCATACCAGTCATTTATAGTAAGAACGGATTCCAATACTCTATCGAGAAAAAGGCCAAAGCATTTGCTGATAACCTCAAACTCCAATAAAACTCTATGATAAAGGACACTGATCTGAAACACGTCAAAAAAGTCCGCCAAAAAGTCAACGGCTTCTTGGAAGGTATGAACGACAACACTCGACCTTCTCAAATCAGAGAAGTCATATCAAAGCTTAAACCTCAATCTGCGTCAGGCTCTCACAGACTCTCTACCAAAGAATTGAAATACTTTTCGCTCGTAACCAACATCCCAAAACCTGGAAACAACTTAAAGTTTCCCAAAAACTACCATCCAATCAGTTTCTTATGCAACTTAAGCAAAGTCATAGAAAGAGCAATCCTGGATGGTATTCAAGAACACGCGGAAGTAAACTTTCTTCTACCCGCCCATCAACATAAGTTCTTTTGTAAATACTATGTTGTTCATCAACTAAATCTCATTATCAAAGGTTTTAGAGTAAGAAAAACCACAGAAGTAATCTTTTTCAACGTAGCCATCGATAAGGTCTGGCACAAAACTTTACTACTAAATCTGCCCAGATAATTTTTTCTGCGTCTTATAAAGCTAATAGCTTCATATCTAAAATGCAAAAACCGTGTCTTTACTTCACGGCAGAAGTACCTCAAAGCTTTTTTCTATAGGTCACCAACGGTGGTTACCATAAAGCTTCAAAAAGCTACCAACAATCTTCAGGACTGGTTAAATAACTAGCAAATCAAAGTGAACTCAGAGAAGAGCAAAGCTGTTCTCTTCTCAAGGCAATGCACTACACTTCACCTAACCTAACCTAACCTAACTTATTCCATGATCCAACTCTGCAAAGTATCTGAGAATCATCTTAAATAAAGGAATGACGCACAAATTGCACGTTCAATTCATCTTAGATAAAGCCAAACTAGCAAAAAACCTGTTAATTGCAATGCAACGGCGTATATCAGACCTCAAGACTTTGAGTTGAATTGTCAAAGCCCCATAGTTACAACCTAGGCATCCCACCGTTGCAACAGCATTTTGAAGCTCTGGCCAAAAATACTTTGCAAATTTTGAATGCCACTCAAACTCTGATCTGGCCAGACAAGCTGAACTAAACAAAGAAATATAATACTATAAGATACCGCTAAACCAAATGAAGGTACATGAGCTTTACGACCTCAAATTTCTAGATATTCAAAAATTTTGTCGGTAGGCACTTTCTTCTTAAGAGTAAATCCGACACTTTGAGTCTTTAAAAGATTCTTTTTTTATACCACAAAAAAAGCCCGACACTACTTGCACCAGGACAACGCAGCAAACACATTTAGATTACCGGCAAATCAGAACCAAAATTCAACTAAACGGCATAAAACAATAAGTGCAATTGTTAAAGACCTAATACTAAGACACCAGTTACTACAAGACTAATGTGTTACTTTAAATTACAAGCAACTCTTTTTGGGCAAGATATTTAATTCTAAGTCTACTTTCTACTTGTAGCTACTAAAATCAACAATTTTAGAATATAACAACCTCACGTTTTTCATGATGACGCCAATTTTGAAACTATGTATTCAAATATATGTGATGAGCAAAAGGCAAAGCATGGGTACTACCAAGCAGATACACAGCAAAAATCATCATCAATTGAAGATTTGAACAACAATTACAATACATTGGCGGTCAAAAATAATAAACAATAAAAAAGTAAATAAGACTTTTTAAATCAAAACTGCTCCCAATTTTTTTTGCAACTTTTGACCAATTTTTGACGCAATGTTCCAAAAATTAATGGCTAAGACCAAAATATTTTATTGAGAATATTATAATGTATTAACAGAACAACAACAACTACCTATACCTCAGAAAATAAACCTCAAAGACTTATCATAAACTAATCAAGCAAGTGCCTGACAATAGTGAAAGAAGCACCAGAATGCGGTTGTGGTCTACCAACCAGAAAAAAATCCAAAAACTTGTACTAATCTACAATACTCAACAAAGACTATAGTTGTTTTAATATAAGAAGCTCAACTTACTAACTAAAAGTTGTTTAAAAGATTGTCATCATCTAAAAGCATGGGTCGGCAAACTTTTTTTAGAAAAAGCCAGTTCGTAAAAACATTAAACTTCTAACATATAAATTCCTTTTGCACTTGCATCAAGATTCAAAAAACGTTGTAACTGTAGTTTAAGTTCAGAAAATATATTTGCCGTCAATTTTGTTGAAGAGAAGGACTTTGGGGCCGGATTAAAAATAGATGGCCAGATTTAGTCCGCGCGCTGTAGTTTGCCAACACAATTCTAAAAAACTTTTTTTAAAGAAACCCAACCCTAAACTTCATTAACTTATCATAACAGGCAACAAAGTTTTTTACGCATACTAGACAGTCAATATTTTTTTATTTTATAATATGTATCCAAATTAGTAGAAAATTTAATGTGAAACAGAAACATGGAAAATCAGAGATATGCAGCTTTGGAAAGAAATCACAGCGACTACAGTACAAGTACAATAAGTATTAAGATAGCATCTTACAAAGCTATGTAAAAAATGATTTAAGTAATGACAAAATGAAGTTTCAAAAAAGATTCACACCATTATCCCGAAAACCAAGAGGAAAAGCTCTAAGTCTGTGTGACATGCAGCACTAGTTATCTACACCTCAAGAAATTCATTTATTAACTTTTTCAAAGAATATATATAAAAAAAAAACTCTGAATTATCAATAGTGGATTTGGCATCACGTGTAGCTAAATTATGGAATGACAAAACCATAAAACAGAAAATAAAATACCAAAAACTAAAAAAGAAACTTCACCCATGAAAGCTGCAAAGAAATCGAGTCCAGTGGGAAGAGCCAAAAAAACGTACACCAAATAAGAAAAAATTAAATTATGACAAAAAGGACAAATTGGAATCTAAAAAGCAAATTCTAAAAGAAGGCCTTGATATAGTTAAAAGTCTAAAGAAAAAGATCAAACCCAAACAACAACTTTCCAGTACAGTCTACAGCAGCATTTTAAAGTTTTTTGCTCATAATACGAAGGGCAACAACATGGAGAAAATTATAGAACAAAGCAAACGGAAAAGAAAATGACAAACGGCCAGCTTCCAACAATTATTGCAAAAGACTTTAATTCAAAGCGCCTAGCTTGGTACAACAAACTAACAAATGCTAAAGGCAAAGTACTGTTGAAATATGCCCAAAAAAAAAAGATTATACGGACTAAGGCCAGACATGTCAACCCATTACCATTTCCAAGAATACATAATACACGTTCTTGACATCGCGTTACCTAAGAACATCGCAGTTCAAACATTAACGATTTAAGATCAGATCGCAGTCAAGTAGTCTTAGATCTCTATGAGAGACGTAAAGAAAAAGTCGAGCCAATCTGCAAAAAACTGACTGGTCTCTGTTTTTTTTTAAATCCTAGAAGAAAGCATCAGATCACTACATGATAATCCAATGACTGAAAGAGTTGACAGCGCGGTCGTTGACTTAACTAGCCTCAACTCGCTTGCAATAAAAAAGTTTACTAAGGCTTTGCCAAAAAAATTATCTAATCGATTGAGTCTTGATAGAAAAACTAAAGAGCTTATCCGATCTTGAAATCGAGCAATGGCAAAGGTCATATAACCCAACATACCAAACCAAACTAAACCGGTTCAATAATGAGGTTAAAAAAGCAATCAAAGTGCACAAAAATCAACTCTGAAATCCGCTCTGAAATTTTCCAACGACGTTGGCGTAGAACAGAGGTTGGCAAACTACGGCCCGCAAGCCAAATTCGGCCCGCCATATGTTTTTCATTCTGCACACAAAGTCTTTATTTCCAAAAAAAAAGTTAAACTACAGTTACAACAACTTTTTTTAGATTTTAAAGCAAGTACTAAAGAAATTTCTTTATTTAAAACTTAAAACTTTTACGATCTGCCCCGTTTCAAAATAAGTTTGCCAATCCCTGGATAGCTAAATAAGCTTACACCGTTTCCTTTCATTCATGGCAAAAGAAGCCTTAAATACACATTGGAAGGCAAAACCAAATCATTTGCTGAGAGGCTTAAACTCCAATGCACACCGGTCTTTGACAAGACTTGAAACATGTAGAAAGGGTCCACAAGAAAGTAAGGCAATGCCTACATCACACTGATTCTGCTTCAATTTTTGAATTAATTTGGTCGTCAAAAATAAGAGATATCATCGCACATATCAAAACCAAATTAGCTCCAGGTCCGGAATTGAATTCCAACCAAAGTTTTGAAAACGTTCTCTTACAAAGCTGTAATGTTCCTGACAAACATTAAAAATGCAATGCTAAAAACATCTTCATGAAATAGGTCTAATGTCATTCATATCCCAAAAGTTAGGAAAGATAGACATTTTTCACAAAATTACCGCCCGATAAGCCTTCTGTCAACTTTTTAATAAGAAGCAAAAACTGTAATTTTGGATAGAATCCGGCACCACACGGCGGCTGAAAACTTGTTACCAAATCATCAACATGGCTTCAAAACCCATTAACTAACCAGGTGATTGATCAAATCAATGCTCGGTAGGCGCTTCCAAATTTAGGAAAAAGAATACATATTCCAACATATTCACAGAACAAACTACATACAAATAAAATTTGGCCGCAAAAGCGCCTTCTTACTTTTTAGTGTGCATAGACGGGTCAACCAATAGCACTATCTCTAATATGCAGTAAAAAACCAGTTTTAGACATTGCATCCATTGCAAAATCGCTTCAGCGTAGTTTAAAAAAAATGCAATAATGCCAAAAAAATACTGTAATAATGCTATTACAAACTTAAAACACAATTTTCCAAAAGAAGAAAAAAGATAATAACAAGAAAAGAAAATCACAAAAAACCTTATGACCAATACTTGGTGAGTCTAAAGTGTATAAAAAAGCATAAACAAAGTCAACGATAAGCCTTAGCAAATCCTGCAAAAGTATTTATTCTATTACTTTCGTAAACCTAAAAATAAATCTATCTTAGAAGGTCAAAACATTTTTAGAAAGAATAGTAGCAAAACCAAACACACTAACACAGGCCAGTTGTCAACATTATAAACATTGCTACTATTAATATCCCCAACTGGTTTTAAGTCATTGATCCTACTAAAGTGCAAGCACAATAACCACTAAACGTTCAAAATCTATATAAAAACAAATAAAAGTTATTCAAATAAATAATGTTTGTACACGAATACCATAGACATCGCAAATAACATTAACCACGGATCTCTTAAAATAGGCTGACAACCTAAAAAAATAGCTGCATCATCAATACTAAAAAAAAATCAGCCAACTTTTGGAAGCAAGCTTCCGCACAAAATTTAATGTCTACGACGGACTGCTCTTCAAAAAAACAACGTTTATTATTGTTACCAGCGCAGCCAGCAGGTGGCCAACCTGTTAGAAAGTTGAAAAATTAACAATATAGAAAGAAAAAACAGAAACTGGCCTAGAAATTGGTATGCAGTTATAACTCAAACAAAATCAGTTTATAGAAATCACTTTTATTTTAACTCGACTCAAAACACCGGACAGGAAATCAATTCTCCAAACACTAAATCAAATTACCGGTCCAAAATTAATAAACTTTGTTCCCGTCCTCCCGTCCAAGTGTTGGTTACCAAGAAATTGCTTATATCATTTCCCTCTTTTAACTTTTAGTTGCAGAAATACGAGAGGTGGCAGTAACATTCAATTCCTTGATGACAAACACTTGGGTGGGGAGGCGGGGCCACTAAATCATACTTCCGGTCAACAATTTATAAACTTTGTTCCCGCCCATCCACTCAAGTGTTTGTTATCAAAAAATTACTTATGTCATCTCCCTCTTTTAATTTAATGACATCTGTCAGACATTCTTTTACGTTAGTTAGCTGCAGGAATACGAGAAGTGATAGTAACATTTAATTATTTTATAGCAGACACTTGGGTGGGCGGGAACACGTTTTTAAACTACCGGCCTCAATTTATAAACTTTGTTTCCGCCCTCTCACCCAAGTGTTTGATACCAAGAAATTGCTTATGTCAGTTAAAATGACATCTGTCATTAATTATTTTACGTTTTAGTTGCAGGAATACGGGAAGTGGTAGTTATTAGTTATTAGTTATACAATTCTTAAATGACAAACACTTGGGTGGGTGGGCGGGAACACTAAAACAAACTACCGGTCCACAATTCATAAACTTTCTTTCCGCCCGCCCACCCAAGTGTTTGTTACCAAGAAATTGCTTATGTCAGTTAAAATGACATCTATTATTAAATTATTTTACGTTTTAGTTGCAGGAATACGGGAAGTGGTAGTTATTAGTTATTAGTTATACAATTCTTAAATGACAAACACTTGGGTGGGTGGGCGGGAAGACTAAATCAAACTACCGGTCCACAATTCATAAACTTTGTTCCCGCCCTCCCACCCAAGTGTTTGTTACCAAAAAATTGCTTATGTCATCTCCCTTTTTTATCTTAATGACATCTGTCAGACATTCTTTCACGTTAGATATATAGGTGTAGAAATACGGGAGATGGTAGTAACATTTAATTATTTTATGGCAAACACTGGGCGGGTGGGCGGGAACACATTTTAAACTACCGGTCCACAATTTATAAACTTTGTTCCCGCCCGCCCACCCAAATGTTTGTTTCAAAAAAAATGCTTATGTCACCTCCCTCTTTCAACTTAAAGACATCTGCCATTAATTATTTTACGTTTTAGTTGCAGGAATACAGGAGGTGGTAGTGACATTCAATTCTTTGATGACAAACATTTGGGTGGGTGGGCGGAAACACGTTTTCAAACTACCGGCTCACAATTTATAAACTTTGTTCCCGCCCGCCCACCCAAGTTTTCGTTATCAAGAAATTGCTTATTTCACCTCCTTCTTTAGACTTAATGACATCTGAAACTATCGGCCAACAATTTATAAAATTTGTTCCCGCCCGCCCGCCCAAGTGTTTGTTACCAAAAAAATTGCTTATGTCATCTTTATCTTTTAACTTATTGACATCTGTCAGTTATTTTTTTACGTTTTTTAGCTGCAGAAACATGGGAGACAGTTGTAACATTTAATTATTTTATGGCAAACACTTGGGTGGGTGGGCGGGAAAACTAAATCAAATTACCGGTCTACAATTCATAAACTTTGTTCCTGCCCACCCACCCAAGTGTTTGTTACCAAGAAATTGCTTATGTCAGTTAAAATGACATCTGTCATTCATTACTTTACGTTTTAGCTGCAGGAATACGGAAGGTGGTAGTAATATTTAATTATTTTATGGCAAACACTTGGGTATGTGAGCGGAAACACGTTTCTAAACTATCGGGCTACAATTTATAAACTTTGTTCCTGCCCGCCCACCCAAGTGTTTGTTACCAAGAAATTGCTTATGTCACCTCCCTCTTTTAACTTAATGACATCTGTCAGTTATTCTTTTACGTTTTTTAGCTGCAGGAACACGGTAGGCGGTTGTGACACTTAATTCCTTTATGACAAGCATCTGGTTGGGTGGGCGGAAAAACATTTTTAAACTACCGGCCTACAATTTATAAATTTTGTTCCCGCCCACCCACCCAAGTTTTGTTACCAAAAAATTGGTTATGTCATCTTTCTATTTTAACTTAATGACATCTGTCAGTTATTTTTTTACGTTTTTTAGCTGTAGAAACATCGGAAACACTTGTAACGTTATTTTATGGCAAACACTTTACTGGTCTACAATTTATAAACTTTGTTCCCGCCCACCAACCCACGTGTTTGTTACCAAGAAATTGCTTATGTCGGGAAGACTAAATCAACTTACCGGTCTACAATTCAAAAACTTTGTTCCCGCCCACCCACCTAAGAGTTTGTTGCCAAAAATAGCTTCTGTCACCTCCCTCTTTTAACTTAATGTCATCTGTCAGTCATTCTTTTACATTTTTAAGCTGCAGGAACACGGTAGGCGGCTGTGACACTTAATTTCTCTATGACAAACATCTAGGTGGGTGGTTGGGAAAACATTTTGAAACTATTGGCCCACAATTTATAAACTTTGTTCCCGCCCACCTGCCCAAGTGTTTGTTACCAAAAAATTGCTTAAATCACTTCCTTCTTTTAACTTAATGAAATCTGTCAATCATTCTTTTATGTTAGTTAGCTGCAGGTATACGGGAGATGGTAGTAACATTTAACTATTGTATGGCAAACACTTGGGTGGGTAGGCGGGAACACGTTTTTAAACTACCAGCCCACAGTTTATAAACTTTGTTCCCGCCCGCCCACCCGACTGTTTGTTACCAAGAAATTGCTTACGCCACCTCCCTCTTTTAACTTAATGACATTTGTCATTCATTATTTTACGTTTTAATTGCAGAAATACAGGAGGTGATAGTAACATTCAATTCCTTGATGACAAACACTTAGGTGGGTGGGCGCGAACATAAAATCAAACTACCGGTTCATAATTCATGAACTGTGTTCCCTCCCGCCCACTGTGTTTCCTTCATACCAAGAAGTTAATAATATCACTTCTCTCCTCTAACTTAATGACATATGTCAGTGGTTCTTTCACGTTTGTTAGCGGCAGGAACAGTGGAGGCAGTGGTAACATCTAGTTTCTTGATAACAACCACTCGGGTGGGTGGGCAGAAACACTTTTACAAACTACAAGTCCACAATTTATAAACTTTGTTCCCGTTTGCTCACCCGAGTGTTTGTAACCAAGAAATTGCTTACATCATCTCCTTCTTTTAACTTAATAACATCTGTCAGTTATTCTTTTACGTTTTAGTTGCATGAATATGGGAGGTAGTAGTAACATTCAATTCCTTGACGACAAACACTTAGGTGGGTAGGCGGGAACACTTTTTTAAACTACCAGCCCAAAATTTATAAAATTTGTTCCCGCGCGCATGTCACAGTACACAGTACAGTACACAAAATGTCAAAATTGTAATTTTTTCCCAAAACTGTCTCTGAATGGGCCCTTTTAAATATTTTACGATGAGGCCTCAAAATCTTAACTACGCCACTGGTAGGGGTTAGAATGTATGTACAATTCATTTAAATCTTCTAGCAAAGGTTTACACATTTGATACATATCTAGCTGTTTTGAATCACTAATCCCCATTATATTAAAATAAATGTTTAACATTTTATTCTTGCTTTTAGCATAGTTAAAAAATATCTAGCTTAGAAAATTAAAATCTTTTGGCATACAATCCGCGTTTGCCGCAATCAATGCAAAATTTGATTACACTTTTACAACTTTTTTAAAACAAATGATTTTAAACAAACCCAACTTATTTTCAACGATTGGAAAATTGAAAAAAGAAAATGTAAACTAAAACCAGAAGAACTATAACTATAAAAACAAATGATGCCGTAAAAAGTTATGTAGGAAATTATTACATGCTTTAAAAAAACTTTTTAAACGAACTAGACAAACTGTCTAGACGTTTCAAGTATGCCATCGGTTCGTTCTATTGGTTTCGTTTTCTATAGCAATTTTACGATGAAAAAATAAATAAATACGTGTAAGTAAAATAAATGGCAGACAAAATCGATAGAATCCCATTAGTTATTTATATTGTTTACTGTTAGTACGGTTATTTAGTTCAAATATTGCGGTAAAATTGTATATTCAGTAATAACAAACCGATTGTTGATCTATGAATTTTTAATATTTATAAAACAATTGAAATATATCCATAACAGAATTTGTGTAGTAAGTTAAGTTAAAATTATTTTTAAAAATGTTATTTAGAAATAAATTTATAGGAAATTTAATTACTTTAATATTTGTACAGACTAAATACGTTTTTCTTTCCTGCTTCGCATTCAATTGCACAATGGGAAAGTCTCAGTATGTGCACGTAATAAAGTATCGCCTAAGAAGCCCCAAAAGTGGAACAATGGGACTTGGAGATATTAAATAAACAGTCTCCTTTTGCTATATATACTAGTCGGGTCTTTTTATGTGTAATATTTCTGGAAGACATCCCAGCGAAATATTACGTTCCTTCATTTCGTTATATATAATTTATTACAAAGGCTTTCAACACGAACTATGTACTTTTTATTATTAATTTCATCCATTAATAACCTGGATTCTTTTGTAAATTATTATATAATTTATAAATAAATGTTACTCAGACTGCTTTGTATTAAAATGTAAGATAAATAGCAGAACGTCTGGAAAATTCTAGGTTAGAACTTCTGTTTCAAATATTAAATTCAAATTTTAAATTACTCATTCTTTTTCTATTGCCAAATTCAATTGTAAAATAAAAATAATTTATTTAGAAATTTAACTACTACAACATTATACATTTTTATGTATTTATTGTTATCATTAGCATACAATTTATATTATAAAATGTTATAAAATTTAAAAATAAAACCGTTTACGCTAAATAGCATCGTAAATACTTCAAAAAAATCTGTTTAATGAATATTACATTCTATGTAAAAAAGTGGCAACATTGAATTTTCCGCATTTACGGTTTCACTCCTGCCATCAAAAGCTGAGTGAGATATTTCCACATCAGTAAATATATGACAGTAAAAATGTTTATAACATCATCAAAAAGTATTTTAAAATTTCATGAGGCGTCCACACAACTGCTACTACAAAGGTGCAAAGTACAGCAAAGTGACCTCGCTCTCAACTTCTCACAATAAAAAAACTTTGCTTTTCAGATTGAATTCATTGCAACATATATTTTGTTTAAAAATTCTCTATGTAGTGCTTACCAATTCCGTATCCCTTTGTAGCCTCCCCGTGAGGATCAAGAGCGAATTTGTATAAGTGGTCGTTTACTTCCAGGTGTCGGATGCACCCTTTCAAGCCCGACGAGACTGGTAGTTTTTCGGAAAGGCCTGTTGTATTGCCAGCACCTCCTATGAATAAGGGTTCGCGGAATGTTATGCGTGAGAATAGACCTTTCGACCTTCCTTGGATGTGTTTGCCACCGTTTAATTGGAGCCATGCGTCCCATCTGTGTCTGTATAATGTGATATGATTCCATTGGTTTAATAGCACCGTCTCTTCTGATCGCACTACTCCTACTCCTGACCCGCAATCAAATCTGAAACAAAAGGAGAGATGTCATTAAAAGAGCAATTTCATAATTCCTACGGGGAATATTTTGTTATCAATAATTATATAACATTGTCGCTGCTGCTGTATAGAATTAAAAAAATAAGTTTTTTAACAATCTGAAAAAAAAATTAATAATAATAATTTGTCTGGTAGAACCTTTTTTGCTAGTTGAATGGTAAAGCCAACATAACAACGTTATATGCCCACGACTGACGTCACGCGCTAATTGTGTGCATACATTGTCAATTATCAAATAATACAAATTTTCAATATTTATGTAAAACAAATAATGTATGGTCATAAGCCAAGTGCTCTATAACAAGATTCCATGACATTTTGATAGATTAAGTGCATAAAAATGTGTTTTCATTCATGCGTTTAACACCAAGTTTCTTCCTATTGCCTACAACTGACGTCACACGCACCGATCATGCTGGCTTGACTGCATTGGCAAGAATCATGTCTACAAGTGTATATGGTCTAAGGGTAAAAAACGTTTTGATAAAACGCATAAACTTTTTACATTAGTAATTGGAAAAGAATAGTTACATTTTTAAAAACTTAAAAAAAAAATTTGTATTATTTTTTTTGATTCTTATGTGAAATGTGATCTAGATTTTGATCCATTTAATATTGATTTTTGTGACTATTTTAAAGCAAGACAAAACAGGCTTTTTTTCACAAATCACTGGCCACGGTCTGTGCTTTTTTTTAAATATCAAATTTTGCGCTGTTCTAGGTAGTAATTCATTTAACATTTCACACTCGTTGCATTCCTTATCTTACGCAACTTCCTCTCAATGACAATTACCATCAAATAAGCATTGCACTCACCGCCACGGGTACAAGTATTGCAGACCCCTGCTTGTAAGCGAAACCAAGTCCATGACCAACCAAACAGGAACTTCGTTTCAAGGTCAATCGCCAGACAAGTCTCAACTTGCACACAGACACGCACACACACAAATATACAAGCCAGTTCCTCCGCAAACTTCAAGGCTTCAACATCGACTTCACTACCAATAACTGAACATTGCTCAAGAACAAGAACGCTTTCATAAACCAAGTTATCTAAATCAAAATAACACATTCCGTGGAGGGTGTCTTTGACAACCTAGATAGTTTAGTCCCAGCAATAACCAACAAAATATTTTTGTTGACCACCACCAAAATTCTTGGTACCCTGTTGTTCCACTCCGTGAAAGGAAAAAAGAACAAACACTTTAATTACTAACAGCTATCTCAGGCCCAACGTGGGCCCCGACTTGGTGTAAAAGCACTCAATGTAGGACAAAACAAAAAAACTTCTAAAACCTGGAGCAGCTTATCAAAAGGTTGGACAATTTTTTATCCCAAAAATTCTACCATCAAGTTCCACAAAATTAGAACTACTTCCTTCCAAACCCCACTACCACCTAGAAGCCGTTCCCAAAAATCCTAACATGATTTTGCAAAATTTGAATTGCCATTATAACAAATTTTAAATTACCTGTACTTTCAACTAGTAACAAATATTCTTGCAGCAAAAAAAACTAAATACCTATATCTTGACCAGTAGATATTGACTTCCAGAAACCCGATTATTATCTGTAGGAAGAAGACTTTGATCCGGAGAAAGAAACCCTAAGAGACTAATTTAAATTGAAATTTCTTAAGCCTAGGAAACCCAAACTAAATCTGAAAAAAAACCATAAACTAAAAAGTTTAGAGTTTTACTTACGCGGGTTTGAGAAAAAATTACAGCTAACCACGCCATTGGCCTCAATGAGTTCTAGATAGTTTAATCCCGGCAGTAACCGGAAGAACATCTTTTTCAACTTCCAACAAAAACTTTTAACACCCTGAAGGGTTACCCTGTACCCTTCTCCAAGATGTAATTTTTTGGACAAGCTGAACCGAAACCATAGTTCCACTCTTTAAGGCTTTTTTCAATAAAAACTCAATCATTTGGTTTGACAACACCGGAACAACTTCCGGACGTCCTCAGAAATCCGAACTTAATTTTGCAAAACTTGGTTCGCCATTCAAACCAAGTTTAAATTACCTGTAGCAAGTACTTTCGCAGCAAATAAAAACTAAATACCTAGATCTTATGCTGTAGTTCAAGTAGAAATTAACTAATAACTTTTAGCAAACTTCTCACTTAACTTCCAGGACCCCGATTATAATTTGTACAAAAAAGTCGGTCGAGACTTTAATCCGGAAAAAGAAACCCTGGTAGAATATTTTAAATAAAAACTTCTTAAGCCTAGAAAACCCAAACTAAATCTAAAAAAGCCCATAAGCTAAAAAGTTTAGAATTTTACCTATTTCAGAAAAGTAATAACTAACCACGCCATTGGCCTTAATGAGCCCTAGATAGTTTAGTCCCGGCACTAATCAAAAGAATATCTTTGTCAACCTCCACCAAGAACTCTTAGTGCACTGAAGGGTTACCCTCTACCCTTCTCCAAGACGTAATTCTCTGAACGGGCTGAACCCCAAAAACCGTTCCACTCATTGAGGCTTTTTTCGGGGAAAACCAAGCCCAAATAGCACTAACCCTACTTTAATCATCTATGGGACGTCTCCAACAGTCCCAAACTGATTTTGCAAAACTTGGACCGCCATTCAAACCAAGTTTAAAATTGAAGATTGAGATTTTGATCCGGAGAAAAAAACCCTGAAAGATTAACTTAAATCAAAATCTCTTGAACGCAAAGAACCCAAACAACATTCAGAGAAAAACTGAGCTAAACAGCTTAGAACCTTATATCCGCGAGTTTGAAAAAAATAACTGGCCAATCACACCAAGTTTTGAATTATCATTGCATCCTGTTGGTCAAACCAAGACTAAGACAAAAAAAAACTGCAACAAGAAATATCACGCCAACGTCTACCAGCTGTACCAAACTAACATTTAATGTATCTTATTGGACCACTAACATCCCCACTATCACCAGTAACCACCATGTTTCCCTTACTAAAAAACGTGAATTTGGGCCGTTGTGACATAACACTTATGGAGCAGCACCAAAATGATTTCAGCTTACCCCAGACTCAGATGCCTACACCGGAAATGAAGCAAAAAAAATAATAAACCAAAAAACGTTGTCAACTACGATCAAGGTACACAGCACCTAAAACCTGGTCCCATTTGCGCTACGCAAATCAGATGCCCGCCAGCTTTTAGAGCCAGTGAGTTAGTGACCGCGTGCAAACATTAGTAGATCAACTACAAGCACCTCGGACATAACTATACACCCTAAGTGGTAAAGTAAACCCTTAAAGATAGCATCAGAACCGCAAAAGTGTTCGCAAAAAGATTAGCCTAAGAGTTTTTCAAAACCTTGCTACGCCAGAATTTGCAAACAAGCTCCTACGCAAGCTTCGAGTCTCTAACATTAATTCTGCTATCACCAACTAAACCAAGAACAAAAACTGCTAAAATGCTTCCACTAGACCAAGATGACCCATTCCCTAAAAGGTAACTTTTGCAATTTCCGACAAAGACCTAACAGTATACTACATCATTAAGCTATCGGAAGCAATGAGTCTGTGATAGGTTAGTCCCAGTAGTAACCAGAAAAACATATTTGTCAATATCCAGCTAGAACTGTTGGTACCCTGGAGGGTTTCTTTTTTCCCATCTCTTGGACTTAATACCATGGAGAGTAGAACCCCAAGCGTGGTTCCACTCCCTGAGAAATTTTCCAGAAGGAACAAAGCCCAAACTGCACTAACCCCACTTACTTAGTTACTAACAGCTATCTCAAGCATAACCCTAACAGCATCCAGAGGAAAACTGAACTAGACAGCTTAGAATCTTATCTCGGCAGGTTTAAGAAAAATAACTGCCTAACTACGCCAATCCAAAGTTCCAATCCAACATTGCACCCAGTTGGTCGGACCTAGAATTGTACAAAAAAGACTCCAACAAAAAATATCACGCCAAGAGCTATCAGCTGTACCGAGCTAACACTTGACGTAGCTTTTTGGACAAAACCAATATCATCTCCGCTTTAGAACCAGAATGCAACAGAGGTTAACCAACAACAGTGACTACCATGGTTTCCTTGGTAGAAGACGTAGACTTGGAACTTTTTGACATAACACTCATAGAGCATCACCAAATTGACCTCAGTCTACTTCAGTCTCAGGTGTTTACGTCGGAAGTAAAGCAAAATAACTAAACCAAAAAACGTTGTCAGCGATGACCAAAGCAAAACTGCGTAGTCAAACACACCAACTCAGTTACGCAGAGAACCCGGAAAAAACTAATTTAATCAAAAATCAAACTAGCACTCAACTATGCTACAAAACAGGCGGAGAACAACATCCAAGTAACACTTAAAGTTGTCACTATCCACAGAAGCAACATAAAACCCTATTTAAAAGAAGTTTTTGCAATGTAAAACCCAATTCTAGCCAATAATGAGAAAGAACGTACTCAGCTGATGATACCTATTTACACAAACTACGCTGTAAATTCTACAACCAGAAAGCCAACGAGGTGTTAATCCTCATTCAGCGGCAAAAAATTCAGATAACCAGACTTAAGGAACCTAAAAAACACTGTTATTCTTAACCCTGCCAAAGAGTAACTAGAAGCATTGAAACTATGAAAACTGAAAAAACTATAAAAAAATTAGCCTGCAACCAGCAGAATCTTAGCCAAGTCTCAAAACTAGGTTTCAAACTAACATTGCAAAACTAGAAGGTTTAAGATTGAAACTACAAGAACTAAAAAAAAAAAACAAAACAAACAAAAAACATGCCTGCAACCAGCATAATCCAAGCCAATATTCAAAGACAAGTCTCAAGCTAAAATTACAAAAAAAAACATTCAACCTTAGGCACCTGCCAAAAAAAAAATTAAAAAAACTCCCAATTAGCTAGAACCTATTTAGAAGCTGGTAAACAACTCATTAGAAAATTTATTTAAAAAAAAAACGAGACCAGGAAGATAAACTTAGAACAAAGCCAGATTAAACCAACTCAAAGTCAAAAGCCCAAACTTTAACAAACGTCTCAACAAAAAATAAAAGCAAAAATGTTCCACTATTAGCCAAGTCTGATAGATCAACATTAGTAGCATTCTAAACTTTTTCAACAAAAAGCGTCTAAAAAAAAACCTGGAAAACTCTTTCCTTAGTATGTAGCAACATGCCACCAAAAAAAGATAAACGCCAACCAAACCAGACCAGCAATTGAACACCAATTCTTATCAAGCTAGATTGTTTGCAGAAGCAACAAGCCAGTATCATAAAGAAAACAAACCTTAATCACCACTCCATATAGAAAATGCATTCCAAAACCACCAAACCCTTAGACCAATGTAACCAAAATTTTGTTGCTAAAAAGTTCCGCAAAAAATTGGCTTACCACCTGCTAGAACTTTTGGGCAATGTGTCAAAAATTGGATAACATTTAACAAATTGCCCAAAGCTTTTGTTGCGGACACAAACGCCCCATCTAAAATGATCCAAAAGCATTCCAATAGCACCACCAACCCTTTTGACCAATAATCCTCGCAGTCCGCCTTATAATAACGCATTTCCATTCTAACGCTGAGCCTAACAACAAAATTGAGCTAAAAAGTACCAA
This sequence comes from Tachinus rufipes, assembly GCA_963932245.1. Classification (NCBI taxonomy): domain Eukaryota; kingdom Metazoa; phylum Arthropoda; class Insecta; order Coleoptera; family Staphylinidae; genus Tachinus; species Tachinus rufipes. Next base: position 7,697,351 of record OZ010743.1, read on the forward strand.
GAAAAAAAGTCTGTAGACTACACAGAACTGGCAATAACCGCTAGATGTTCGCATTGCTACCACCAACCATACTTCAGTTAAAACTGCTGTCCCGCAATCAATGAACCATGTTTCCGCCTACCCGCCCAAGAGTTTGTAAACAAAAAAATTGATCACAAACATTTGGATAGGTGGGCAAAAACTCGAAATAAAACTACAGTCCCCCAATTAATGAACTGTGTTCCCACCCACCCGCCCAAGTTTTTGTAAACAAAAAAATTGATCACCAACACTTATATGGTGGTCAAAAACTCCAAATAAAAATACTGTCCCGCAATTAATAAACTACCCACCCACCCGCCCAAGTGTTTCTGAACAAGAAATTAGAACACTTGAGCGGGTGGGTGGACATTTCAATTAAGACTACTGTTTTGCAAACAATAAAAGGTGTTCCCACCCAAGGGTTTGTGAATAAAAAAAATTGTACACAAACACTTGGGTGGGTGGGTGGGCATTTCAATTCAAACTACTGTCCCGCAATAAATAAATTGTGATTCCGCCTACCCGCCCAAGTGCAAGAAGCAAGAAGCAAGAAGCAAGAAGCAAGAAGCAAGAAGCAAGAAGCAAGAAGCAAGAAGCAAGAAGCAAGAAGCAAGAAGCAAGAAGCAAGAAGCAAGAAACAAGAAGCAAGAAGCAAGAAGCAAGAAGCAAGAAGCAAGAAGCAAGAAGCAAGAAGCAATAAGCAAGAAGCAAGAAGCAAGAAGCAAGAAGCAAGAAGCAAGAAGCAAGAAGCAAGAAACAAGAAGCAAGAAGCAAGAAGCAAGAAGCAAGAAGCAAGAAGCAAGAAGCAAGAAGCAAGAAGCAAGAAGCAAGAAGCAAGAAGCAAGAAGCAAGAAGCAAGAAGCAAGAAGCAAGAAGCAAGAAGCAAGAAGCAAGAAGCAAGAAGCAAGAAGCAAGAAGCAAGAAGCAAGAAGCAAGAAGCAAGAAGCAAGAAGCAAGAAGCAAGAAGCAAGAAGCAAGAAGCAAGAAGCAAGAAGCAAGAAGCAAGAAGCAAGAAGCAAGAAGCAAGAAGCAAGAAGCAAGAAGCAAGAAGCAAGAAGCAAGAAGCAAGAAGCAAGAAGCAAGAAGCAAGAAGCAAGAAGCAAGAAGCAAGAAGCAAGAAGCAAGAAGCAAGAAACAAGAAGCAAGAAGCAAGAAGCAAGAAGCAAGAAGCAAGAAGCAAGAAGCAAGAAGCAAGAAGCAAGAAGCAAGAAGCAAGAAGCAAGAAGCAAGAAGCAAGAAGCAAGAAGCAAGAAGCAAGAAGCAAGAAGCAAGAAACAAGAAGCAAGAAGCAAGAAGCAAGAAGCAAGAAGCAAGAAGCAAGAAGCAAGAAGACCTACTAATTCATGGGCATATGCCAAAAAAATGGAGAAAATCCCCATTCAGCCAAAATCTATTTTAAAACTACTGGACAACTTTTCAGAACCTAAAAGACAAAATTGCCAACTTAAAAAAAAAACAATCAAGCCAACTCAAAGCCAAACTGTACCAATTGTCTGAAAAGACCGGAAATGTTAGACACTAAACGATAGAAAAATAATAATAATAATAATCTGCAACCTCTTATAACTATTAAGTATCGAGGCTTAGGGCACACCAAGCCACAAAAAAAAGATGTGTATGTATGGATGCCTATATAAGGTAACGGATCCATTGGAAAGAACGCTACGCTCTGCATCACTTTGTTGGTCATCCATTAGAGTCTTGGCTGTTTTGGCCGCTGCTACGCTCTGTATCTCTTTGTCGGTCATCCATCCAAATCTTGGCCGTTTTAGCCGATGTTTAACTTTTGTTAGCGTTGTTAATTATGCATGTCCTCTCTGCCAAACAATAAAAAGATAAAAATTAAATAATTTCAGAAATCCAAACAAAAAATCTAAAAATGAAGTCGCCAAGTGTATCATCCAACACAAGAAATGTCTAAAAAACAATCAAAAACCAAAAAAAACAAAAAAAGTACCTAAAGATTATTCCAACTTCTTTCCTTGCACGTAGTAACTTGCCATCTAAAAAGATTACAAACCAATCAAACGAAACCAGCAATAAACCTTGGATTCCTGGTAAATTACCTGCAAAAGCCACAAGTCAACTTTGAAAAAACTGGAAGACCAACAAAGCCCAAAAGAAGAGAAAAAAAAACTAACCAAACCAGACCAGCAACCGACTAAAGATTCCCTGAAACCAAAATTGGCTGCAAAAGTTGCAAGCCAGCATCAAAAAGAAGTAAAAGTTGACATGGCCAAGCTGCTAAAAAACAACATTAATAATACTCAGATAGATGTACCATTTGCCACATTTGCAAAAATAACAAAGCTTCTACTACCACTCAGATAAAAAAACCTACCCTAAAGCTATCTGAACTCAGGATTAACTCGGGATTAATCCAAGCAAAAATCTTTTGCCAAAAGAGTTCTTTAAAACATTGAACCAAAAGAAAAAAAGAAAAAGCAACCAACCACCTGTCAACATTGTTTACTGCTCCGCCGCGTAAAATATTGTTGGTGACTTCCAAAATGATTAAAAAAAAAAACAGTTTTATTGACGGACATAACGTATGCAGTTTGCGCACTAAAAAAAAGAAAGCGTTTTAGATACAGTATTGTGTCAGCAATAATCTATAAACCAACAACGGATTTGAGCCTATAATAAAATTCCGCACTTTTAGTTTGGCAGTCTCCGATTGTCGTTTAACACGCTTCATTAAAGACATTTGATCTTTTTAAACCAAGTAATAAAGTAATATTGTAACATTTTTTTATGCTTACAGATAAATATACAACATGCACTAACGCACCAGTAATGCAGAAAACCCGGAAGCAACTACTTTGAGATTTTTATCAATGTAACAATTGGAGCAAAATTCCCAGTTGTACAACTTTTTCTAACACCAAGAAGACCAACATTAAGAACAATTTTTTTTTTGCAAATGTTTGCAACAAATTTTTATTTTTTTTAAACTTCCTACTTTGTTGCCAAAAAATCTAAAAAAATGTTTTAATTTTTATTTGTTTGTGCTTCAAACATTGGCTGACATTTTGTCGGTTACAGGTTACATTCCTCTTCATTTTTGGTTTTTTTTCACTTTTCATAGTTCCAATCTTAATGCTCCTACAACCATCTTACTTTAACTTGGCCTATGGACTATGTAAACGCAAGAAAATTATGCAAAACGCACAAGGTATGAGTGCAACAGAATACACAATATTTTTGTGTTTTCTTGGTTTTCCAAATTCTGCTATCTAGACCCTTGTTACTGGATGAAATAGTTGTAACCCATGTCAGATCTCTGGTTGTACAGTTTGTATGAATTCCATCAGCTGAGTACGTTCTCTGTCATTTTGATCAGAAGTGGATCATTGCTATAGGACCACTTTTGATCGAAATGACAAAAAACGCACTCAACTGATTAGAGCAATCTATATATATACAAACTGCGCCGCACAAAGGCCTGGATAGCAGAATTTGGAATCCTCAACGTGTGGGACATTTAAGTAACAAAGAATTTCCGGTTCTAAAACCTTTTCTGCCTCCTGCAAAACCAATACTTTTTTTAGTATAAAGTTCATTAAAAAAAGTTGTGTGGTAAAAAAATAATTGTCAATATAAGTTAGTGTGTGCGCCAAAAGATTTTATTTATGCAATAAATAAGTCAACGTTTCAGAAATGAGCAAAATTTACTTAGACTTACCTAAATAAAAAAATAATCCAAACTATTACAATTAGAAAACATGATAGACAACTATAGAATTCTAATGTATGTTCTTCAGTCAAGTCAAGACGGAACTTCAATAACCTCCATCTTGCTGTGGATAACTTCAAATTCTTTGACTGTTTCCTTTAGTTTTAGTTGCAAATTGTATTAGCATACTGCTGAACGCAAGAATTATTTTCAGCACTTTACGCTTTAGTTATAATTCTTTTAATGTAAGCATTTGAAAAAAAAATCTGACATTGATAGCGTCATCAAAATCCGATTCGAAGGACCAATACATGTAGTGCTAAACTGATGCAATATACTTATTCTGAGAATATATTTTATTCTAAAATTGTAGTACAATTATAAATATTTTAACTGACTTCTATAACTATTTTTTAATTGTTGTCATACATACCAACAATTACTATATTAATATTTTACAAAACAATATTTAAATAAAATAAAATGACAGCATCAAGTAATTGGTTTTCATGTATCGTCAATAGCAGGATTTTTTATAAATATTTCAATTTACTTAAAAGCCTTAAAGTAAAATTGTATTCTCATTTCAATAGCAAAATACATAAGAAAATTGGCTATTATATAAATCTTTATTGAAAAAAGTTTACAAACACTTTCAATACAGCACAGGTTGCAGTGTTAATAATGTACACATAACTGTGTCCTTTGCTGTTGAGATGCAAAAGAGCTTTCAGCAGATTGGTCAGGTAAGTTCAAAGTTCACCCTTGAGATATCCCACATTACGTTTAGGAACTAAAATCTAATATTCAGATATACTTATAATTGTTTACAAACTAATATTATATTACAAACTAAATTCTGTTACTATCTTGTAATTATTTTTAAGCAAATTCTTTAAAAACCTTTTTTCGTTATTGGTTTGAGTGGGATATGCTAAGATGGCATAAAATGAGAGTGTATTCCATGTTTTTTTGTGTGAAATCCGAACTTTCAGAGCTTCAAATTTGTTAACTGGATAATAACACTTGAAACTTTTTAAATATCTTAAGGAATTTTAAAAGAATGCTCATTTTTATATTCTTTGAGGGGAATTAATTAATATTCGCTCAACATTTAATTATATTAAATAGAAAGTTTTTATTCAAGGAACGATTTGTAGTTTTTATTAATTTTTTATTAGATTAAAATTGGAAACTGTTTAAAAGTATTTTTTTATTAACATACAGCGACAATAATTAATTTTCACTGAAAAGATTTATAATTGAGTTGTTAGTAGTTCTAAAATTATTATTGTTGGAGAACATTTTCTCAATTAATTTTCTATTGTTTATGATTTCTTTTGTGTTCTACTTTTAGTAAACTGTTTTTTAGTTTTTTATTGCAGTTTATAATTAAAATTTGAAATAAATTTAATCAAATCTAACTGTATATCCAGAAACTCAATATAATTTTCCAAGTCGTATCAATATTTAATTATTTAATTCCCTTTCTTGAAATGAAACTAATTCAATATTACTCCAGCGTCGAATATAATAAAAATCGTTTTGTTCTTTTACTTTTCAAGGTGAATTGCAACAAGGAAAACTCGTCTTCGCGACGAAATGGCTTAAAAGTTTTATCTGTTTCAAGATTCGAGTGCACGATCCAACATTTTTTATATAACTATACAATAGATATCAAGTGGTGTAGCCACTTTACAAGCAAACTTTTTTACTGCTGCTTCCAATATCCGTATATTTTTGTAGCTGGGTTTATACTGATGGTATTAAAATAGTACAATACTATTAGATGGATACAAGTACAATAACTGTATTGTATGTAGATGTGTGTTAACTATTCATATATCATAATTACATGAGCGGCATGGATTATGGGCTTAGTTGAATCGGTAACATTATAATCATTGCTTATCATTAACGTTTTAAACATGCATTTACTACAGCTGCAATAACAAGTTTGAATTGTTATGGCAGTATGCATCATAGAACAGAATTTCATTGAATCAATAATATGATTTTACACATGACTGGTTTTGATTATATAAGTTTCCTTTAAGTTAAAAAATGAGTAAACAATTATCATTAATGGATACATCATAAATGGAATATAAAATAAAGTTTGCAAGTAGAACATCATTATAATAATTGTTAGTACAACAAAATGATCCATGATGTTCAATTCCATCACAACACTATTTGTCTTCAAGTTCCTTTAAAATCGACAAGTGTAATTGATGGATTTATTTATACCTTCGACTCACTACAGGCATTAATAACCCCAGTCCCGACGTAAATATATAGTAGAATAACACGAGTGAGCAAAAACTCGGCCGCTACGCTAATAAGATTATCCCAAATCCCTCACTTTTTTCACTTAATCCCTAACACGCCTTGATTCACAAATTATATATATATTTTTTGGATATGCATAAATCATTCCGGATATTTATAATGCAGCAGGTGCTGATGAAGTTGCAGTACCTTTTTTTAACGCCAATAATAAATCAAGTGCATAATTTAGTTTCAAATTAAGCATTGTTTTTTTTTGTTTTCGTATTTTAGATTATCCCAACATTTCCAGGAATTTCAGTTGGTATTATGCGGGCGCATTTTACTCCGCAGAGAAGAATAACTTAGATATTTGCCGGCAAATATTTGTGGAAATATTTGGTTCTCGCAAGTTTGTCGAAGCGGAATCGTTTTATTTATTTATGGAACTGTAACGGATTTTTGTACGTTGGTTTGGTTACAGTAAACGATTATTGTATTATGAAATAAATAAATTTGAGATTTTTTTTAATATAAAAACTGATGCGAACATTTACACCTGTATTAATTCAAACATTCCTTTTTGATATAGTTAATATTAAAACATTTGTTGAGTATCTTATGAAAAAAAAAATGTTAAAAATTTAGAAATATAGTTACAAAAAAAATTATTAATTTTGATAAACACACCACAAAGCAATTTTATTGCAATTTACGTTTGTACTGTTGACATTTTTCTGAAACCGCTACAATGTTTGGAACCTAGACATTACAATCAATTAGAAAACTGACAAAACGACAAATTAAATGTTACATTTTTAATTTAGCAAACTGACAGATAAATTGTTAAAAGTTAAATGCATACCGTGACACAACTTTCACTCAAGAAATAACTGATAAAATGACAAAAGTTAGTCAGAAACCATCCAAAAAGTAACATCCAAGTAGTCAACTTCAAACACTATTTCAGTAAAGCAACCGCAAACTAGCAATACTATTCAAAAGACAATGACCACAGCCATATTTGGTGACTTCTTAAAGCGTCATCTACAAAGCAACTGTGAATAAAGTTTACACACACCCGAAAGTAGTTATCATTTTCTAAACTGAATTTTTGACACCCAGACACGGACAGTACTTGGTGCATCACCCCCAAATCACCACATAACACTCAAAAATTGGAATTATTCTCATTAATATTAACAAATAATAAACCTTGATCTTCATATCTAAAATCGATATTCAAAAACCGCTGGAGATTTTTGTCTTTAAAACCACAAACCGGTAACTACTCTTCTACAATGCCGCAGTTTAACTAAACTTACGTACCACAAACAGTACTAAAAAAAGGAAACTTTAAATAACAAAACTCTTAATTCATTAAGATTTTTTTGGGTTGTCGACAATTGTTTTGTTGAACAATCTTGCAAACAACTAAAAACGCTAAACGTAAAAAAATATTAATTTTAGTGACAAAAGTATTGTTCAATTAGACCAGAGTTGATTGGGCCGTTAGCACTGTACCTATATTGCCCAAATACTGATCAAAATATAACGTTCTGCACTACTCTTGCACGTAACATTTTTTAAGTTAGTGTTACGTTCGTTTATTTAAATTTATGACGCAACAAACGCTTAACCACCCAACCACCACACAGTGCAGTTGCAGGTTGCAGGCGCTTCTACATTGCTACCTGACTAGCAAAACAAGTTTAACCAGACTTAAGTACTACAAACAGTAGTAATAGAAAAAAAAACCTCACCCATCCACTTGGTAATGAGCATTAAGACTTCCAAAACAAAGCACACTCTGTGTGATTTTGTAGCTTTATAAATAAGAACATATAATAGAATGTAACTCTCTATGTAACGACATGTGGACTCAGAGACGGCGCTAAGTACTATAGCGCCCCCCGCAACTTTCAAATATGTCGTCTTTTAAAGTGTTAAAAACAAATAAATGTTACTAAAAAAATTATATCTTTTTAAATTTATTTTATAATAGTAAAAAAAATTTAAAATTGTAAATGCATCTCGCTCCAGCAAAACAAACAAAAGAAAAGATTTGAGGTTACATATATAACCGGCTTCATTCTATGCAATTGTGTCGCCGTTCAGCAGTTTTGTCATGTATTAAACCTTTAAACTTAGGACCGCACGTTGGACATTAGAAGTTTGTGTAGTCATTTGTTAATAACGTAGAACTTTAATGCTATTTCTCAATGATTAAAAACACTAATCTGAAACACGGCTACCAAGATATCAATGATTTCTTAAAAAACACTGACGACACGAAGCGTTACGAAGCGTTTGACCTTCTCGAATCAGAAAAATGATTTCAAAATTAAAAACTTGATCTGCTCTTGAACATAATCCAAGACCACACCAAACCAAACAATTTTTTCCCAGTCTACAAATTTAAGTTTTAACGGGACTACTCTGTAGTTCACCAAAAACCCGAGTGATTGACCAAATTGTCACAGGTTTCAGACTGATAAAAACCAAGGCTTGACATAAAAGTTTACTTTTAAAACTGCAAATAATAAAATTTCCTCTGTCTCATAGAGCTGATAGCTTCATATCTAAACCGCAAAACTCTGATATTAAACTTCTAAACAACGTTTTTATACCGTGGTTAGATGCTGTCAAGTATCTGGGTATTACCTTTGATAAAGGACTTAAGTATACATAAAAAGAGATAGAAGAAAAAGATGTTTGTAGCCGATTTAGATTAAAATTATTATTGTAAAAATTTACAAGGTTAAGTGGGAGAACAGACCCAGTCTGAACTTTGCCTTTTTCTATTGTATAGTTTGTATGTAATAGAAATAAAGTTTATTATTATTATTATTATTATTATAAATTAGACGTACAGCCCATCTTAAACAAACCTGCTAATTTCAATTATTTGGCAATCCTGTGTGTGTGACTTCCAAAATCTTATTTTTGGTGGCTTGTTGTATGTTTAAAACAAACAAAATTGTAACAATCTCGGTATTTCCTAGCTGCGCTAACACATTATAACGTTGGCCAAAAAGTACTTTAAAAACTTGTAGTTTATCCCGACCCTGATCTAGCCAGATTTGATAAGCCATCCAAATATTAATATTCCTATACAAAACCAATCAATATTATTACTTCCTAAAATGTTTTACCCCACAATCTCACCCCGCAACCTACAAGGCTTCTAACTATCTTTTTTCTAAAATACAATTTTTAAACGCAAGGTATATGAGCCTTACAGTTTTAAACTTCTAAGCGTAAATCAGTCTTTCAAAAATTCTCTTACAAAATCATAAAAAAAATCGGTGCAGTGAAGGCAGTCTACCAGCCAAGATAACAACACCAAGCAGACCTGAACCAAACCAGAGCAAAGACCAGAAATCCAGGTTTAGACAAGTCAATCACCAATGCACATATTAGTTGTATCAGCAAGCAAACTTCTTAGTAGCCCTTTTACCTGCCAGCATGCCAACAAGACCAAGCAACATCTGTCTTGCAGCCCAGTAAAATTGAGGTCCAGCTTCGGAGTTATCACACAAAAACGACGCAACTATTTTTCAACGCACACAAATGGATCTGGAAAACCTAGACGGACGGTAAAATAATATGTTAAATCTTAGATTCTTTTAACATTGCTGACTCCCAACTGGTGAAAATTTTGCAAGTGCATTATTGATATTGTATTAAAATTAACTATTAAAGATTTCAATGCAAATATAGACAAAACACTAAATAAAAACACAAAACGGATCAGGCAAAAAAAATGAACAGAAAAAAATGCTTCTAAATTATCTGCAGATTAAAGAAATGTACTGCAAGAATACATTCTTGCCCAAGCCCAAACCACAACATTACAAACAATATTAATTACATTCTCTCAAACAACAAACATATTATGAAAGATGTAATGACGACACTCTAGAAATGTAACACCGGAAGTGACCATTGACTAACTAAAGCAACGATTGTGATTGTGAATACCCAGAATGAAAAAAAAAGTAACAGAACATAAAACCTACTTAGACAGACATGAAGAAACAACTAATACAAAATAAGGAACAATACAAAGAAATTCTGTTTACCAAACTAAATATTGTTAACTTGGATAGACTATAGCTAGAACAACTAGTACATAAGATAACTACAGAGAGATCCACATAGCCAACAACAATAATGAAAATCAACAATAGTACTCTTAAACAAAAATATCAAAGAAAATCATTAAGTAATTATAAACAACTAAACCAGGTTATAAGTGTTACGCCCAGTTATACAATTTAATTTTTTTATACATTTGACGCAACGCACGCTGAACCTTCCAATCGCCACACCGTGCTCTAACGTCTAACATTAATTAATTCACACTAATTTATTAAACAAACAATGAATGTACGAGCATTGCCATTAAACCACACGACCACATCTCTTCACTGCATCAACGTTACTGGGCCTCCTTTCTTTGTCTCACCGGTCCTGCGCTCCAAGTTGATATTATCCTACTCCACCCCATTCGTGCCGGTTTGGTCCATTTTGTTTTTTTACATTAAGGTGGTATTGAATTATTTGATACAGCCCAATATTGTTTCCGCTTGATATTCTATAAATTGAACTCACATACAATTATTAACACATTCTGCCCAATTAATAAATATTTATCTCTCTAGCGTAGACCCATAGAATTATATCAATATATAATATACTACCAATTATCTAATTAACACATCCCTAAGGTATACTCTAATTTTCTTCTTTATCAGCCATTCATACGCCACTGCTGGCGTCTTAGCCTCTTCTCTGATTGTAATGCTGGCAACTTACATTACAAGGGACCTACAGTTTTAAGTGGATTTCGAACAACTAGAGAGAATTCACTTCATCAGAGAAAGTTAGGCCGGATGCCTAGACCACTGCATTACGTTCTCTCCTCTACTCTGATCTAACAGTTTGTTTATAACTGCTCCTTACCTCAGTAATATGCCCTGCATACAACCTCTAAGCCTAACCGGCCTGTGTAAGCTTGACAATCTTTTGCAGTTATTGTGCAATTCCAAAGCCTCAACTGTCAGTGCACAATATACTTTTGTCTGTTACGTATAAGGTCTTACTGCCAGATACAGTATTATTATACAACCCTAAAACTGCCAGTGTGTAAAATAACATCTTTTAAAGCCCTCACAGCATGTTATAGCTATCAGTACATTGTTGACCTTACTGCCAATGTTTTTGGTATTACACACCTCTAAGACTCTTCTTCGGTTTATGTGTGAATAACCTCTGATAGCTAAACTACACCCTTAAAAGCTCCCTTAGCCATTGTGTAATTTAGTCTCTATTACACCCTTAAAAGCTCCACTAGCCATTGTGTAATTATGTTTTTTTTAATTGGAAGTTGTAAGGTAAATCTAAATGTAAGGTAATCAGAAATGTTATCAAAGATAAACACCAGCACCAAAAATCACCTGCAAACAACTTGATCTTTAATAGAGAAAAGTGTAAAATACAATAGTTTACTACATTTGGCATTTGTGGACTATAAAAAAGCGTCTGAATCCATAAAATTATAGGCAATATTTATAGCTAAAATCCATCTTCAAAATCGCTACGTTTCAAGTGACCATAGACAGAAGGTACAGCTACTGATAAAATATAAATAAAAAAAAAACCCATTCATCGCACAAAATCAGAACAAAATACTTACAAAATTCACCACAACCCTGCGCGGTATTTTTGTTTTAGGTTTTTAGAATATTTTCTTACGTCTTTAGAGTTTATTTTGATCTTCTGAGTCTTTTTGGATCTTCTAAGAGTCTTCCTTGGCTTAAAAAAAATCATTAAATAATTTAAAACTTTTCAATAATTTAGTGGGTTTTTTGGAGTCTTCTAAGGCGTTTAACATTTTTTGAACTTTTTTTAGGTTTTCTAACTCTGTTTAGATTTTTTGAGATTATTCTTGAGTTATTCATAAGTTTTCCTCTAAATCATTTAAGACTTCTCATTATTTTATTAGATCTTCTGGGAGTTTTATTTGGCTCTTTTAAAGCTTTTTGAGTTTTCTTTGAATTTTTTTGTTAGGTTTTATAAAGTTTTCTTACTTTTTGTCTTTTTGGGCTTTCTAAAATTCTTTTTCTAAAATTATTTAAAACTTTTTAGTGTTTTCTTTGGCTTTTATGTCTAGAAGTCTTGTTGCGTTTTCTAAGAATCTTTTTAAATCTTCTAAGGATTTTTGGTGTTTTCTGAGATTTTCTTTGAGTCTTCTGACTTAAAAAAAATTTGTTTGAACGTTGAAGTTGTTTCAAAGGCAAGGCAACAACACAATATCCTCAAAATTGTTCACTGTAGCCGTAAAAGATGTCTTTAAAAACCTAAAATAGTTGAACATTTGGTGCTCAAAACCGACCATCCAAGCGCACAATTTAAAATTTGATCTAAAATTTTGAGCAAACTGGGTCCGTAACTAGCCAAAATACCTTAACATACTTATTGTGGCACTCTGTGCAGAATATTGCAAATGTTTGTTAAAGTGTAACTACAGAACTAACAAAAAAATTTGACTAAAACTAAAAAAAAAATCCAAATGACACAAGAACTAAAACTTAGAGATAATTTTCAAGTTTCCATAGACTTATTTTTATACACTTAAGTTTCTATAGACAAAATCTTATAAACTTATTTTTATAGACATATTCTTAAAGACAAGTATCTTTACATACATTCCTACACACAAATTTTGATGCGCATATTTCCATACACTAGTTTCTATACTCGCATTCTTGTAGACGTATTTCCATACACAAATTCTTATAGACGTATTATTATAGGATATGTACTTTGAACAGTTTTATTGACTGTCAAAGTTTTGTCAAATTCAAAAAGGTTAGATTGGTATTTTTATTTAACATTAGTATTGATAGAGAGTTTGCATTTTTGGACATCATTTCTTTACTATCTTATCTACGTCGAAACAATTTTCAAAACATTTAAGTTTTAGTTTTTTAAATCTTTTTTAAGGTCTTGTGTTTTTGAGTTGTAAGACGGTCCAAAAGATTCTAACTTTGGCGCCTATTTTTACGAAATTACTTAGTTGGCAATTTGTTTGGACTTACATTAGACTTTTTATCTGTAGCGTAAACCTTTTTTTTAGAAGATTTAGTTTACTATAGTAATTATTATTACAAATTTAGTACAAAATTTTGTAATCTAAACACTAAGATAGAAAAATAGCTTCTGTAGGTTTTCTTGTATTTTTTTAATAAAAAAATGTTTTTCTCGTGATTCTTAGAAAGTTAACAATGTGTTCAAATTACTCTTGTAAAACCTTAGAAATAAACATCTGAAAAGTTGCAAAAACATTTTTTGGTACATCTGAAAACAGAATATGTTTGCGTTATCAGCGGAAACAAATAATATGTGCATTTTTAGACTTGGTAGTAGTGCTTAAGTCTACCTTGGTCAAAACGTTTGTTTTGCTAAGGTTCCTTATAGTAGAATTGTTCAATTTTCTGTAGTTTATGCAAGTTTAGGATTAATTTTCCAGTAATATGGCATGATGTAAATGCTAGTGATGAGTTTGTCTCTACTAAAAAAAATCATCATCCACAGAGAAGCGGATCAGCTTCTAGAAGACAGAGTTAACATTTATCCACGTTTGGATCAAAAAATTTTAAGCTTGCATACTTTTTTGATTTTATTAAAACTTGGAAAAAAGAATAAAATTAAGAAAGTATGCAAACTTTATATATCATAACAACATTGTTCTTAAAACCTTTCGATCCAATTGTAGATAAGTGTTTAAGTTTTCTAAATCTGATCTCGGATTGTAATTATGTCTACTGATGCATTAGTTATTTTGGCGCCCGTATACTTGTAATAGAGATTTATACTGGATAAGAGTATAAAGGCCTCTTAGTTTTAAAATATTTTGTTAATTTGGGAAGCCGCTTTTTGAACAATTGATTTGGTTTAGCAGTGCAGGTTTAAGTTTTAGCATTTTTTTTTATTTGGAGGCATTGTCAGCTATAGTTTGATGTTACTTTTTCTCATGGCCTTAAAACCACAAAATAAAAAGTAAAAAATTTAATGTTGCTTACTAGGAATGTTGTTAATTTGGATAACAAAGCGAGCAAAGGTTGAGCTACACTTTTGTACTGTGCACAGCTTTTTGGATAATTTTTTAATCCGTATTTTATTCTAATTTTTTTTCGAAAATCATTATTTTTAAAGATCATAATTTGATCTTTGTAGTAGTGACCGTAAAATTGAAACAAGTATTTTTTGGGTTGAATAAAGTTTGAGTTGTTTGACAGCTTTATATTTAGTGATCTATTGATATTTGTTTTAAAAACATGTCAAAAAGTAAAAGTTTGAAAGATCTGTTGTCAAGGTTCTAGGCGTCTCTACGTTAGTGTTGGTTAAAACAGTGACAACTTCTTAACAAACAGATTGAGACAATTACAACGGTCGTTTTAAAGTCCCAGATAAAGATCTATATTACGTGGAGACTGTTTGCAGAGTAGATAATCTACCAAAAACATTAGTCAATAAATTTTAAATTTTATCCCAGAATATACGTTTTTATCTTTCTATAAAAAAATCATTTTATTTAAACATTTACTATTAGTTATGATAATTTCATTAATAGTTTATTTAAACTCAATCTAACGATCATAGCAGCCAAAGTGTTTCAAATACAATTCCAAGTATTAGCAGCAAAATTAAGCAATTTTCAAAACAATAAGCTGACATAAATCTCTTTAACATTTAATTGAATTAATAAATGTTATCAACAAACAAAATTACAATTATAAGATCTAATATTGAAGCCACAAAGGCATCCCCTATCACCGCACTCAGAATGTAATTAGCCTCAAAAAGATCTCAATGTCATTTGTATGAGGACGCGTTGGAAACTTAATTCAATGCGGATAGATATGTTAGTCTCGTATCTCTAGATGACTTCTGTCATCAGCACGTCAGTTTATCTTGAAAGGAGGTTGGAAGTTTCCCGCCCTGCCTGCCGCACACACCGCTCTTACATGTAGCATCCCTTGATTATGTGTTTACCCGAACTAATTAGCCGTTAATAGAAAAGGGATGGGCGTATGCATGTGAAAACAAGTTAATAAATTATATACGTAATGGCTTTATAAGTGTCAAATTAGACACCGTTCATCTTGGAAAATTAATGGTTGATTAAGGTGGGGTAGAAAAATACTCTTGTATCGCTTCAGAATGCAGTCGAGCGTAAATAAACACAACAATGTAACAACATATAATGGAAGAGCTTGTAATAATAGAGATTTTTATTTGCTTTGCACGATATCGTAAAAGTGCTGTAGTAAATTTCTAAACCATTATTGAAAGTTATAAATTTGCTGCAGATTTTCTATCATTTTTTGATTATGATAGTAGAAATTTTCTAAAAGCATTTGAGATTTTATATTTGACACAATTATGTTAATTGTGTAGAAATAGAAAAAAATCATCACCGACGTAGTTCTTACAAATGACTGAGTACGGCCAAGCGTTCTAAGTTTTCTATATAGTTTAAAACCGCAAAGGCTTTAGATAGCATATAAAAGCTTTTACAGGTTTTTACGATGATGAAAATTTTCCAAAAGTCTTTAAACTCATTCACTTGCAAAATGCTGTAAAATTTTTCTAAAGTCTTTTTAAGCTTAAGTCTTGTTGTAAACTGTAACTATTATTTTTTATGTTTTTTAAAATATCGTTTGTAACTGTTGAATCTTTTATCTTTTATTTTTTATGTTTTTGCAAAATTCAGTAAACAACATTTGCAATACTTCTCATCCTCCCCTCAAACATAAATGATCCTAAATTGACTTTTTAAGAAAATCACAAAACTTTGTCAATATACATAGTCACTTGTTTTGGTTATAGAATACTCATAAGTATTTCTAGATTTATTTAGCTTACATTTTACTAAGTACTACTTGAAAATTGTAGTCAATAACTTCTAAATCACAAAGTAAAGAATTATAATTACATAAAAACATTTTTTTAGCATTTAATATCATAAAAGAATATAATAATATGTTGTAGGTAATAATAAAACAAGAACACCTCATTAAATATAAATTAGAAAACATACCCAACCCCGCCGTATATCATTATAGTATCCATATCAAGTTCCCCCGAATTATACAAATGGCGGGGATTACGCATTAAAACGGAACGACGGATAATGGTAAGAGAAACGCGAGCCCCTTTGCACACATTATATTAGCCCGAAGTAACAATAAAGAAACCTTTCATGATGCGAGGCCAAATGCAATTTGGTGTATTCTTAAATTGCAGCCGTGGTCCCCATCGCATGTTGTTGCCCCATTCGCAGACAATAATATTGATCGAATACCTGTATAGGTGAAAAGGCTTTGCGCACGATTAGTAACGATAATGCAAATCAATATTATTAATTGTTTTTGATAATAAAATCCAATTATTCTTCTTATTAGATTGTTTTTTTTTTCTTCGTAGTCTTCCTTATTGGATTAGTTGAGTTTTTCATGTGTCCAATGGAACTTTTAATGGAAACCTAATGAAAGCTGCTCCCTAGCACATATAGAAGTTGCGGCGGTTATCGATAGCCGTTATAATTAAACCTGCCATCATGCGACTTTTATTTCTTTTCTAATTGATCTGATAGAATTCCGGGAGCATTGCATAAGGCATTGGACTGTGTATGTCGTAAACCTTACTCATAATCAATTGATAAGAAGGTCTGACATTTATATAAAATGAACAGTTTATTAAATTTAGTATAATATCTGCTCAGAAATATAAATATATTTTTAGAAAATATATAAATGATGTTATTTGGTTTCATTTAATAGTTTGGAAATATGATACTAACTAACGAATAATGTTGTTATTTTTTGTTTAGGTATATTGTGTAGAACTAACGCGTTATTCTCTAATAGGGGAAAAATATATATTTATGCAAAGGTAAATTTTGAAATAGTATTTTTTTTTCTATTTATATTTGTAAATATTAGAGTAGGTTTTGTTGTTTTTCTTCATACTGTGTTTTTTTGAAATAATCTAAATAGTGCGTAGCTAGGGTTTTTGGTCTTCTCAGAGACGGTTTTGGAAAAAAAGCTTAGACAATTTTGTCATTTTTTTTTAATGCGTTTACAAATTATTAAAAAGTTTAAAACTCTAATTGACTAAAAAGTCAATAATAACAAAATTCTGTCATAAAATATTAAAATATTTTCAGAAAAACTTGGCCGAAAACAGTTTAAAGTGTAAACATTTTTATGAAATCTTAAAAACAGCAAAATCCGGCTTTTTAATAAGGTTATAAACAACAAAAAAATAACATTTCGTTCATAAAAAGTCAATAATAACAAAATCCGGTCATGAAATATTAATATATTTTTGAAAAAACCAAGAATCTGGTCAAAAAATGTAAATTATTTATGAAATCTTAAAAACAGCAAAATCCAGTTATGAAATATCAAAATATTGTTAAAAACACAAAAATCCGGCCATACAACAATTAAAAAATTTAAAATTCTATTTATAAAATGTCAAAAATAACAAAATCAAAATATTGTTAGAAAAATAAAAATCTAACCTTAAACTCTTAAAAAAAGTGAAATTCTATCTAAAAAACATCAAAAATTGTAAAATCCGGCTATAAAAAAATAAGTATTGTTTGAAAGCACCAAAATTAAATCATAAATTGATAAAAAGCAAATTTCTGTTCAAAAAAAGTAAAACACAACTAAATCTGGCTCTAATAGATATTTTAAACAAAATAAAAACCCGGCCAAAAACGGTTTAAAAATCATAAAATGTCAAAAACAGCAAAATCCGGTCTTGAAATATTTAAATGTTTTAGAAAGTACCTAAAGCCGCCAATATAGTGTTTTAAAAAATGAAATTGCAAAATCCAGCTATAAAAAATTCAAAATCCGGCTAAAAACATTTGAAAAGTGCAAAATTCTTTTAAAAAAATGTCAAAAACAACATAGTCCGGCCAGGATATATCAACATATAGTTAAAAGGAACCAAAGTTTAGCCATTGTTGAAAAGTCCAAAAGAAATGTGAAATACAGCAAACTCTGGCCTTAAAACATTAAAATATTGTTAGATAGCTCAAAGTTTGATAATTTTTTTATGAAATATGAGAAATAGCAAATCAGCCATAAAGTACAAAAATATTTGTCATAAAACTTAAAAAAAAACAAACAGAATTAAATCCGGCTTCAAATGTTTTAAAGTGCAAAATTTTATTCATAAAAGTCAAAGCTAGCAAAATCCGGCCTTAAATCATTAAAATAATATAAAAAACGTACCAAAATTTTTTTGGTAACGCCACTGTGTGTGTGTAACGTTATTAATTTTAACTTGTGCAGTTTTGTGTGGAATTTAGTGCCTATAATTCTAAAGTTCGTATCATTTCGGCTGGTAATTATATAAGCAACCAGTCATCTTTACAGTTTTAAATTTTTTTACTGGTTTAATTATTTTTATTATTGTAAATGTATTTAACCTAGAATTATAGTTTCCCGCTTACTGTTTTGTCGCGCTTCCCGTGGCGGTGTTTTTAACCAATAGTATAAAATAGAATAGTTATTCGTACCAGTGGCGTAACTTTCATTTTTTAACTTGTAATTTTATTATTAATTTTTAAAATCCTACTGTCTCTTGTGTAACCTTACCGTGATCTATCTGTATTTGTTTTTAGTCAGTCACCAGTGATCGACCACACCGGTGTGAATTGTGTCCTTGTATCAACCTTATCCTGTTTTTATTTATTTATTGCTCTAGTCATTTTTGTAAGTGCATCTGTTATTATGTCCGGCCTAAACTGTAAATGCAAAACTGTTGCAAAATCCGCTGTAACCTGTAGCAATTCCATAACAGTTTGCGCTATTCGTTACAAGAAATGTAATTGCGGTAATTTATTTGAATTGGATGATTCCGAACTTCCTAAACTTTATAAAGAAAATATTACTCTTTACCAAGTTTTATGTGATGAGTTGAAGTCGAGCAAATTACTCTTAGATAAAATTACTTATCTTGAAGAGAAAATTACCAAAAAAGATAAAAGTATTCTTCAATACAAAGCTCGCAGTAAACAACTAACTGCTCCTACTACTGCGCCGCTCACTAATGATACGGTGCAATTGATTCAACCTGCAGCTTTTCCTTCTTTGGCAAGCTCTGTTGTTAAAGAGAAAACTAATCAAAAAACTCAGCCAAGAACTCAAACTATCTTTAGTTGTGGCCCAACCAATGACAAACTGCAGGCTTATGTACATGTTCTAAACTTACATGTTTCTACTTAGACGTGGAACTAAAAAAACTGATATAGTAAATCATATTAAATCTAAGTTTTCCACGATATCAGTTGATGTTGTTGAGTTAAAAGTAAAATCTGGAATTTACAGCAGCTTTAAAGTTTCTGTTCCAGCTAATTATGCTAAATCTATTCTTTGCAAAGATTTTTGGCCTACAAATATAGCGGCCAAGAAATTTTTAAATTATGGGCAAGTTAATAATGATCCTGCTTCATCTTCGGTGGATTTTTGAAATCTGGATCCAGCCAACAACCTAAACCCGTCACCAGTATTACCAGAATGTCGGGGGTATAGAAACTAAACTCAAATAACTTATGCTGGCTGTAGCTGTATCCAACTACGATGTTATTGTACTGACCGAAACCTGGCAAAATCAGGACATCAGCGATGCGGAGCTACAATTAATTGGTTACAGTTTGTTTAGATGTGATCGTTCTTCATTAACAAGCCTTAAGCTTGACGGAGGAGGTGTCTTAATTGCTACTAAAACTTGTTTTAATTGTACTTTATTACAACCTACATTTTTAAGTGTTGTTAAGTTTAAAATTGTATCATATATTACCAGTGCAGTCTACTTACCACCTAACTCGACATGTGATAAATATTTAGATCATTGTTATTCCGTTGAATCTATCCCTGACAAATATCCAGACAGTAAACTAATTTCACTAGGCGATTATAATCTACCCGCAGCGGTATGGGTAAATGATGAGTTAGGCATAAGTGTTATTTGTAATGATAGTTATTCTGCTCATTTTGTTTCCAACTGTTATGGATTTCTAAACTGCGCTCAATGTATTTCTATACCTAATGATGGTGGTGTATTTTTAGATTTATGTTTTTCTAACATCTGTGATATTTCTTTGATTAAAGCTGTGGATGTTTTGTTAAAACTTAGCCAACATAATATTGCTTAAGTGATTGATGTAAAATGTGATACTAGCTGTGATAATTTAATGTGTAATTATGTTTTTAATGATTTTAAATATGCTGACTTTAACGCAATCAATAATTTTTTGTTGAATGTTGATTGGTCCGCCCTTTTTTATAATTGTGATGTTGATAATTGCGTTAATTTATTTTACTCTGTGTTGCATTTTGCTATTGACTATTTTGTTCCCAAAAAACTATGGCAAGAAAACAATTTTCCAGTTTGGTTTAATAAAGAATTGATTTCACTTACTAAACTCAAAAAAACTGTTCATAAAAGTTATAAATCTTCAAGACTATTGTCTGATTATAACGAGTTTCAATCAATTCGTACTTCGTGCAAAAATCTCAGTACATGTCTATACAAGCAATATATTACTCGAACAGAAATCAACATTTAAAGTAACCCTAAACACTTTTGGAAATTTGTTAGCGACTCTAGAAAAACTAATGATTTTCCAGCCACAATGTATTATAAACAAAAAACTTGCAGTAATGGAGATGACTATGTTAATAGTTTTGCTGAATTCTTTTCCTCTGTTTACGATACACAAACTCATCCAACTCCTTTCTTTGACTTTAAGAAAAACGTATTACATCGAGCATTTTCAATTAGTTTGTTGGATGTATTTAAAGAGATTGAGAACCTTAAATGTAACTTTAGCACTGGACCGGACGGTGTTCCATCTATGCTGTTAACACAATGTATTTATTAAATTTCTACGCCATTGCACTTACTTTTTGAGGCTTCTCTTAATGAAGCCAAGTTTCCTTTAGTTTGGAAACAAAGCTACATTATGCCTTTACATAAATCTGGAGCTAAGGAGGATATTACTAATTATAGAGGTATATGCATACAGTCTGCTATTCCTAAGTTGTTTGATCAAATTGTAACTGGTCAAATACAATGGATGTGCAAAAGCATTTTAGTGGAACAGCAACATGGGTTTCGCGAGGCTCGTTCTACTCTTACAAATCTTTTTTGTTACAAAAATGATCTTTTGAACGCCTTTCAATCAAGAGTTCAAGTAGATTCTATTTACACAGATTTTTCAAAGGCTTTTGATCGCGTTAATCATAGTATTTTGATTGCTAAGCTTCGGGCTTTGAGTTTTCATAAATCTGTTGTTGCGTGGTTGTCGAGCTTTTTGGAAAATCGTACACAGTGTGTGAAAATTAATAACTTTTTATCACAACCAATTGTTGTTCTTTCTGGGGTTCCTCAAGGATCTCATTGTGGATCAATTCTGTTTTTACTCTTTTTAATGATCTTGTTTATTCTATTAATTCTTCGTCTTATCTTTTATTTGCTGACGATCTTAAAATTTATAAAAGAATATCATCTATCGAGGACTGCATTAGTTTGCAAAATGATTTAGATTCTGTTCATTCGTGGTGTCTTATTAATAACTTGTTGTTTAACGCAAATAAATGTTTTTCGATAAGCTTCAACAGAACTTTAAGTAAAGTATCGTATGACTATACTATCGATAATAATGTTTTGGAACATGTTACACAAATAAAAGATTTGGGCGTAATTTTTGATTCAAAACTAACTTTTGTTGAGCATATAAACTATATGTGCAACCGTGCTATGAAAATGTTAGGATTTGTTTACAGAATGTCTACTGACCTATCTCCTAGCACACTTAAACTACTTTATTGCGCTTTAGTACGTTCTCATTTAGAGTACGCTCCGTCGGTTTGGTGTCCATTCTACAGCGTTCATATATGCAATATAAAACGTATTCAAAACAAATTTTTTCGTTTATTATCGTACAAATTAGGCATTTTATCCAAAAATTACGATTTTAACCTCATTGCATTGCAATATAATCTTCCGCCGCTGAAAATTCGGCGCAAAGAGCCGATTTATCATTTTTACGTGGATTAATAATGTCCGAGATTGATTGCCAAGAGCTACTAGTAACTCTTCCATTTCAAGTCCCCAACAATAATCGTCGAACCAGACAGTCAACATTATTTAGAGAATCTATACATTCTACCAATTATGGATTTAATAATCCAATTGGTAGAATGTGTAGAATTGCAAATAGTTTCTCTAATAATATTGATTTGTTTTGTGTTTCAAAATGTAGTTTTAAGTGTCAATTAAAATGTGTTGATGAATAATTTTATATTTTGTTTTTATTTATGTATACTTTTTCCATGCTTTTATTATTCAATATTCTTTTATATATTTTTGTGTAATTGTAATATTGTTTGTAATTCATCGTTATTTATGTACATAATGATGTAGATGTAAATGGTTTTGTATATACCGTGAATAAAGTATTATTATTATTATTATTAAAATCTGACTATAAACTGTTCAAAATATTGTTATAAATATAATTTTGGTCTTAAACAGTAAAAAAGTACAAAATTCTATAGATAAAAAGTAAAAATTAGTTAAATCCGGTCATATACTTCCAAAAAATGCAAAAAATTAATAATAATGTGTCAAAAATAGCAAAATTTGGTCATAAACAAACAATATTTGGTAAAAAATATTAAAACATTTTTAAAAAGAACTAAAATCCGGCTAGAAACAGTTGAAAAATACACCTTTTTTTAATAAAATGTCAAAACCAGTAAAGTTCAATTAGAAAACATTAACATATTTTTAAATATTATCAAAGTCCGGCCATACAAGGTGCAAAATTCTATTAAAGAAATGTCAAAAACATGAAATAACAGCAAAATTCAGCTTAATAATTAAAAATATTGTTAGAAAGCATTAAAATTTGATCGTAGACTGTTGACAAGTGCAAAATTCTTTTATGGAATGTAAAAAATCGCAAAAAAACAGCCATAAAATATGCACAAAACCTTAAAATATTGTAAAAAAGCACCAAAATTTGGTTATAAATTGTTAAAAAATGCAAAATTCTATTTATAAAAACCCAAAAATAGTTAAATCCGGTCTGAAACATTAAAATATTTGCAAAACTTTATTTATAAAAAGTCCAAGCCAGCAAAATTTGGCTTTAAAAGGTTAAAACATTGTCAAAAAGTACTTAAATCCGGCCATAACTGTTGAAAAATGTAAAAAAATTAAAAATTTTAAAAATAGCAAAATCAATAATCAAAATATTGTTATAAATAGCAAGTTTTTGACATAAACCGAAGAAAAGTGCAAAACTTTATTTACAAAAAGTATAAAATAGCAAAAAACAAGTAATAAAATACTAAAATATTTAAAAAAAAACTAAAATCTGGCCAAAAATTGTCAAAAACTGTAAAATTCTATTGATAGAATAGAAAAAGGCAGTCATAAAATATAAAAATATTGTCCAAAAATTTTTTTAAAACTAATAAAAAAAATTTTTTTGGAAGTTTTTTAACTTTTAATTTTTAAAAATTTGTAAACTTTTTGGTTCTTAGGTCTCATACGTAAAAACTCCATTTCTTAGTTGCGCATTTTAAAAATGTTATAAAGCTTTTTAAAGTTTTTCAAAACTGTTATAGAAATTTAAAAAACCTTTCGTAATTTTTTTTTTATAAGTCTAGAAAAGCTTGTTAATTTTTTGAATACTTGTATAGTTAGTAGCGTAGAAAACGTCCATAACCAAACGGGTTGTTTAATAAACTATAAAAATATTGTAAAACTTAGAAGTCTAAAGAAATATTTTTAAATTAAAAAAAAATAATTTTTTTTTTAAATTAAAAAAAAATTAAATTGTAGAACTTATGGAAAACTTACAAAGCTCTCAAAATACTCTAAGATTAGAAAATGACATTTGAAAATATGCTGAATTTATTTGAAATTTTTTAGGTTTCTAAAAAAATTAAAAAAGATTTTCGAAAGTTTAAGAAATTTATTAGATTTTGAAGTGTTTATTATTTAAAAAAAATAATTTGTAAAGCTTTTTGTAGAGCTTTTGTGAAACTCGCATATCTTTTTACAGATCTCAGATCTTTAATATTACAAAAATATGCAATTTATTTAAAAAATCTTAGTTTTCTAAAAAAATCTCAAATTGTTTTTTTGGAAAAAACGTTCTAAATCTTTAAAAAATTGGTAAGTTTTTTAACTATTAGGTCTTAGAGTGTTCATTGGAATATTTAAAAATCTCATCATTTTGTTGCCTATTTTAAAACTGTTACTAATAACTTTTTTGGCAATTTAAAATCTTTGTAAGTTTTTTTTAAATGCCTTACAGTTCTTTTAAATTTTTTTTGTTTTAAACTTGCGTAATTTTTTCGAAGCTTTAAAAAACTGTAAAAAAATGTGTTTGTTGTAGTCGGCATCATCGTTGGTGTTAGTAAAGACTCCTATAACTAGACAAAATGTTTAATCAATTTTGAAAAATTTGTAGAGTTTTTATAAGCTTTAACATAAAAAAATGTTTTTTGCAAACTTTTAAGCTTAAAAAAAGTAGATTTTTAATTCTTTAAGTTTTTTTAAAATTTTAGTTTTTTGAAAATTTATTAAAGTTAAGTATTATGGTGTGTGTGTTTAATTTACAAACAAAACTGAAGCTTTTGAAAAACTTACCAAGCTTCAAAGTTTTTTAAGAGTACAAATGGATTTTTAAAAACTGGCAATTTTTTTTTGAAAAATTTTTTTTTTACCATTAGATTTTAAGAAATTCATCAGGATACGTAAAATCTTTATGTATTTTATGCAATTTTTGATAAAAGATATTCTCGTAGATGTGATGGGATTTCAGTATGTAATGTTTGTTAATAATATTTTTCTATAATAATTCTACTAGTAGCACCCCATCAATACGCCTCATCACTAAAAGATTTTTTGCAAAAATCTGTTTTCTGCATCAATTCGCTGTAAATAATTTTTAGGTTTTAGTTCTTGTCATTTCAATTTTTTAGGATGTAACTGTAAATAGTTAGTCAAAATGTGTTGCCTAGTTGTTATACTTAAACAAGAACATTTGCAATACTCTGCTCAGAGTAACCGCTACGAGTATGTTGAGGTATTTTGGCATTAGTTACGGATCCAGTTTGCTCAAACTTTTGTATCAAATTTTAAATTGTGCTTTTAAAAAATCAATTTTGAGCATCAAAACGTTCAAGTAAAGCACAAAATGCATTTTTTATTATTCTTATTTTCATAATAGACTTGGACAATTATAATGTGTTGTCATGTATTTGGCCATGACTAAGATTGTTTATTTTACTAACATAGAAAACAAAGTTTAACGTAATATTATTTTTGAACATACTTTTTTGTTGGCTATGTAGATGTTCCTAGTTATCATATGTGCTACTTTCCAGATTATCCAAGTTAACAGTTAAAGTTTTTTCTTTTAATATTGGTATTTATCATAATCGTTGCTTTGACTAGTCCATGATCACTTCCGGTGTTACATATGTAAAGTGTGATGACGTCTTTCACGATATGCTTGTTTGAAAGAATGTAATCAGTCTTGTTTTTGATGTTGTAGTTTGAGCTCATTCAAGAGTACTTCCTGTGTGATGGTTAAAAAAAAAATGTATTCATTCTGCAAATAGTTTTCCTGTTCATTGATGCAAAGTTGCTAACATATTTTGGTTTTCATTTAATTTTTAGACCATATTTGCACTGAAATCTTTAATAATTAATTAAAATACAATATTCATGCTCTTGCAAAATCTGCAAAGTTTAATTTGTGGGCGAGTTACTTTTTTTACCGTGAACCACCCACCCGCCCAAGTATTAGTCAACAAAGGATCTATTGTTTGTCCCAGCTCTTTTGTGCTTAGATTTAGATATGAGAGTATTGTTTAACAATAAATCTCATGATAACTAACGTTTGGGTGGGTAAGTGGGTGGGAACAAAGTTTAATTTGTGAGCTAGTTACTTTGTCTACAGATGGTTTTGCTCTTGTTAAGAGTTTAAAGATAGTTCAGGTTTTGCTAATAGCCTACTCATCCTCACACAGAGAATTGCGTTCTATCATTCGTTCTTATTTAGAATGCTACGTGTTTAAGGCAACTAACAGTAAACGTATTGAAAGAAGTTTATAGCGATGCTGCAACACCAACAAATTTAGTGATGTTCTGGTTCACTCTTGTTGATTTTTTGGGAAGGCTTAGTGCTCATCACCAAATGGGTGGGTAAAGTTTTTCTTTCTATTAGTACTGTTTGTAGTACTTAAGTCTGCAAAATTGATTTAAAACATCTATTATAAGACAAATCTTCTCCCCAAAGCCATCTCTGATCCTCAGGTAAAAACTTTTAAAAACAATGCTACCAAAAGCGTAAGAACACTGCTATAAATAAACAACCAAAAAACTAACTCATGTTGCAAAAACAAGAACAAAGTGCAAAAAAAGTTTTAACCATTGCATGCAGCACATAAGCGACTATAAACGTCTTAAAGACTTTAAAAACTTTAAAGGCAATCTAAGGTAATTTTGTCAACTGTTACCCCAAACAATTTTTCTACCCTCAAAACTCGTATAAAAAGACTACGGCATTCTGTCACCGGCCAAGAAAAATTAACTACTGAAAGTTAACTGAGCCCCCAACAACAACAACAACAAGAAAAATCTCATTTAGAGCAAAAATTAACTTACTTATAAGCAAACAACACATCAGAAATTCTTGAAAAAAAGAGATTTTTACTCAAAATAAAAGTTACAAAGCCTACAAAAAACCGGTATTGCTACCACCCAAATAATCCTGGATATCAATCCTAGAATACAATATTAAGATTTGGTAACAATTTAATGAAAATTAGTTGATATAACACTACTTAACCTAAGACTACGAACACAATGGAAACCATAGCATTGTAACCTTGTTTATTGCAAAACGTTCTGACTTTGAGACACTAGAACTTTGACCATAGTACTTTCAAACATTGTTCCAATCTTTGCATTTAAATATTTTAAATCAATTTTGATCTCTTTTTTATTTAGTCAACATAGGCTTCTTTGTCAAAAAAGATAAATAAAAAATCCATGTTGACTGTCTAACTATTAGATTAACGCTCTGATCTTGAGGCATTAAAGCTTTGACCCAATCTTATTATCTTTGATCATCGCTCCAATCTTTGAATTTATATATTTTACATCAATTTTGATCTACCTCTTGTTCAGTCAACATAGGATTCTTTGTCAAAAAAGATAAAAATAAAAATCAAATTCACAAATAAAATAATCGGAGGAACAAGCAAAAGTATAACGCTATAGTCAGAGCAAAGATCTCCGTTGTGTTCGCAGCGTTAGCTAACCTAATCTTTTTTTTTTGTGAGAGGTAGAAATGCTTTATGCATTGGCCCTAATTCAATGCATTGGAGTGTAGGACTGGATATTGCTACCTTACCCACTAAAACCAACTTTCTTATTCCGGAGTTACCAGCGGGACTGCCATAAGGCATTGCTTCGCAGGCAGCTACTACTTTGCTAATTCAGTTTTGCGGACTTACGGGAAGGTTCCCGTCGTGCTCTTTTTGCCTCAGTATGTTTTCGATACCCGTTTGGACACACTTCCATTTGGGCTTGCTTTCCAGCATGTGCCTTACAATGTTATCTGCTGTGACCTCTTTTGCACCTAGTACAGCCGTCCAGCTGCTTCTTTTTTCTAGCCATCTGGCGCATGCTAGAACCGTGTGTTCAGGCGTGTCTATCGTCCCACAGTACGGGCATTTCGGTTCAGCTTTCCGTTTAAGCCTGTTAAGGTAATTCCAGAAACATCCATGGCCGCTGAGAAACTTAGTCAAGTGGTAGTCCACATTGCGTGTTTCCTGTTTATTCATGGGGTTATTTCAGAGATGAGTCTCTTAGTCCATTCTCCAGTCGGCCCTTCTTCCTGCCACTCTTTTTCCCACTGCGCAATTGTTGCCTCTCGCGCTTTCTTTTTCTGTTCGTTGTTTCGGGCCTCATGGCTTCTCTCCAAAACCAGTAAATGCAGAGGTATTGTGCTTGCAATTGCAAACACCGCTTTGGTAAAGATTGTTCTGTAGGCGCACTTTACTCTGGTTGCTACCTTTCGTTGTGTCCGCAAGAGGATGTCCTTGTACTTGCGGACGGTCGCCCACTGGCTCCATACAGGTGCCCCGTACAGAACAATAGACAATACCACGCTACATATTACTTTTCTTTTACTCTCTTTGAGTCCTGCCACGTTTGGCATAAGTCTCGCAAGTTTGGCGGTGACACGGTCTGCCTTTTTAGCGGCCATGGCTATGTGTGGGCCCATATTGCAGTTGTGAGCAAAAGTGATGCCAAGGTATCTCAGGCTTCTCTGGCTTGTAATTTGTATGTCGTCAACCATGAAAGTGAATTCTTTTAGCTGTTTCCTGTCCGCAAGAATGACCGACTTTGTCTTCTGTGCAGCGAGCTGTAGCTTCCTTTTACCTAGCCATCCGACTATCCTGCTCGCTGCCCATTCGGCATCATCGACCATATCTTTGACATACATTCCTGCAACGACCCGCGTCGTCCGCGTAACCGATAAAGGAAACGTTTTCTGGCATTTTCAGCTGCAGTATGCCGTTGTAGCTTACACTCCATAGGGTCGGACCCTTTACTGAGCCCTGTGGGACCCTCACCGTGACCTCCATCGCATGCTTCTCTCCAATGAAAATGCGTCGATTTTCGAGATAGCTTCCATTTGTATTAATTAAGTAATCCGACACTCCTATGTTTCGCAGTTCGTACATGATGTTAGGCCATCGCACGGTGTTGAAAGCATTCTTGACATCGAACGTAACCAGGACGACTTTTATCCCCTTTGCCCTGTATTCTTTGTACCTTCCTGGCCGCGTCAACCGTAGACCTACCCTTCCTAAATCCAAATTGGGAGTCTGACAAGCCCAACTTTTCCTCCAGTTTGATTTAGAGTTGTCTATTTAGGATTTGTTCAAATAGTTTGCCCATCGAATTCAGGATGCACATAGGCCTATAGGCTCTTTCCTCTCCGGGCTTGAATGGCTTTTTAATAAGAGTAAGCTTAGCGTTTTTCCACTCTTCTGGGAAAGTGCTCTTGCTAACAAGCGAGTTTAGGGTGCCAAGGAGCGACTCGGGTCTCTTTCCAGCGATCGCCTTGATGACCTCTGGTATGATGCCGTCCGGGCCTGAGACTTTGCCTGTTTTTATTTTGTTTCCCGCTTCCACAAAACAGGTCTTTTGCAATATGTCATTGGGCGTCGTCGGACAGTTGTATCGGTGAACGCAGTCCTAACTTGCCGGTGACAATTTTATAGCCAATGTCCCACAAATCTGTGTCCACTTCCTGGCAAAGGGCATCCCAGGATATCTTTTTGGCTGCCGCTATTTCATCCTTGAGTTGTTTTCTCAGCTGATTATAGGACGCTGTCAACTGATCGTCACGCACAGTATTGCTGTTTCCTCTTTTGTGCGCACGCGTAAGCAACCTCCTTGCACTTACACACTCGCTCCTGAGGTCAGCTATTTTAGAAGTCAACCAATACACCGGTCGCCGGCGGATGTTTTTCCTTTCCTAATAAGTTCAGTGTCGGTTGGTTCCCTCTATTCAAAATTACCAAGTCGTGTCTTCCCGCCCATTCAGCAAGCAGGCTTCCTTTTTGGTCCTCAGTCGGGGAGCACCAACTGTGTGATTTTGCGTTAAAATCGCCCCCTATCAGCAACCGCTTCGTGTGTTGCTTCAGGTCGCCGCTCAAGTTTGCTAGATTTTGCGCAAAGTCTTCAGGAGTTGTCGTAGGTCTGAAGTAGCACGAGTAAAGTACGAATTCTTCGGCCTCCACCCACACGTATCCTTCCCCGCATCCTGTCTTGGTCACCTTAGTGGTTGCGTTTGGAACGTAGATAGCAGCGTCCGTGCCCTTGTCGGCAATCCATCGTGGGCTGGCTTTGGCTAGACTTTGATTTGGTTCGGAGATCAGGGCAAAGGTGGTATTTTCCTCCTTGCACTTCTCAGTTAGCAGGTCCGAGGCCTTCTTGCCCCTGCTAAGGTTGACTGTCGGGCAGCGCAAGCTAACCTAATATAACCTGATCTAACCTAACCTATCCTAACCATATAAAATTAAACTAATAAAGATCCAAATGTAAAGTCTTAAACAAAATCAACAAATCAACTAATCATTAGCTCATCCCAAATTCAAACTTAATTAACAAAAATTCTTTTGAAATACAATTTTTTTTTCTATAAAATACTTGTCAAACTACTGAATTTAGTCTTTTTTAGAATTTAACAATTCTTTTCTGAAACATACATCAAAATACTGTCTATTCATAATAATAAAATGTAATACCAAATCAACAAAGTAAGCAAGAAGTTTTAAGAACTTAATAAAGAGCATAACAATCGGTAGCAGTTTAGAATTATTGGTTAAATTGCCTGAAAAATGATAATTACCAATATTTCCAAAAATACATAATACAATTGTAGAGAAGTTTTGATTATAAATGATAAGCACAAGTCTCATTACCATACCCCATTGTCTTACAGCATTAATATTTATTTATAACCCGGCGATGTGAGGGCATTATAATAAACCATTATACGATCAAAGGAGCGCATCCCTGCCGACAATTTACGACACACCGTAAACTCTCCCTTTATGTTCCAAATTATATCACATTTTCGCTCCACCTTTTAAAAAATACTTTTATCACCCATATCATAATTTACATATCTCTTGAAATATCACCTCCATTGTTTCCGTGGGCTTCCATTCGCCAAGTTTTAATGATGTTTAATTACAATTGTTGACAAACTTGTAAATACAAAGTTAAGGAGGTAGCTTAACTCCGGGTTTTTGGGGGGCGTAAGTGTATTTTCATTAATAGACCTTTACTTTCGAATAATATCTCATTAAAGTTAAAGTAAATACCCAAGTTTGTGAGTTATTCCGTTCCTATCGCGACGCTTAATCGTTTCGAATTATGGAAGGTAGATTGTCGAAATGGGGATAAGAAAAAAATTACCCTAAGATCACATTTTTTCTGTTTAGATTAGAATTCTAAAACAAAAATTAAAATAATTGATCGCAAAATTGTAAATTTAAGAACTTTTTCAAAGTATAAAAATTCAATTAAGATCCTTGTAATAATTTTAATCCTCTAAAGCCTCGTTGAAACACGTAATAAAACTAAGTAATCTGATGAAAACTTTACGTTACATTGTATTCTAAAAATCTCATTACTAGACAAATAAGAAAACCAAGTGGCCAAGGGAATAGGTTGTAACTGAGAGTCCTAATATAAAAAAAAAATCCAATTATTACACCAGCTGGAATTTACAACGATTTTTATGGAAGATGACAGTGGATAAAGTGCCACTTCACAACTCACTTCCACACTAATTAAAAGCCTCATCGAATCTTACAGGTCGGTTGTAATTATTGCTTCTTTTTTTTTCAAGCTATTAATTATGTGGAAAAGTTTGTCGCGTTGAAGACGTGACGCGGAAAGTTTCTTTAAAGTACTATAAATATTATTGTGTGCATTCTAATTAAATTACCATTGGGTAAATAGTAAGCAACCACTCGCAGAAGTTTTCAAATAAAGTTTCTTAGAGATTTATTAGGGTCCATAATGAAGCGCTTTTATTTCACCTTATGCTGGCAGTTTTCTTTAAAAATAACGTTGTGTTTAGAGTAGTAAATCCTGGAGGATGTAGATTAAATGACGAATGTTTATCATAAGCTGCAAACTAAAATTAAACCGTAAAAAGTGAAATAATAAAGTTACATGGTATTAATAACCATAGTTATTAAAATATTAACCAATTTTACATAACAAGTATCACATTTATGTTATAATATTTGATCAATATGAATGTGGGCTCTCACCTCGCCAGTCACGACACGCATTCCATTTCATGATGGGGTCATAGGGAGGTCCCTTCGCTCGTCGTTGGAATTCTCGATGAATGTCGGGCATGTCTTTTAGATATTTACATTTATTACCCAAAATCCTTACTCCCATCCGCCACCACCTACCCGGTTTTATTAATTAAAGGCAGGCGGCTTGACATCAAACGATTCAGTTGTGAATAGTTGAATTGAGTTAAGCTAAGTAATTACTCTCAATTAATGTGTGAATATACATACATTGAAGACATATATTTTGGTAAATATTACTTTATGTTTTTGATATAATTGGCCCCATGGAGATAGTGTAATCTAGATTTATCTAGTTTAAAAGCGAAAGTTTTAGATGAGTTTAGTAAAAATGCAGACACATAAACCAACATAAACAAAAGCATCAACTAAATGAAGTTTTTTATATTTGAAATATAAAAAACTTCAACCACCACTTAGCAATATTATAGAAGAAAACTGTGTAAGTAACTTACTAAAATTTTTATTTGTAAATATTTTTTATAAATTAAATTAATTGTTGAATTTAATTAATTTTATTTAATTCTTTCTTATTGTAATAAATATAAAGTTCATACCGGGCATTAATTTCGGTTGGTTGCTTTAATCAAAGATTTGGAATCGGGATTTAATAAAGTTTCGCCTAACTATCTCTCCTTGGTGAAGAAAAAGCGTTCCATTGGTTTTGCCGTATCCCCGAAAACTGATAACGCTGTCTAATCTTGCAAAAGGCGACTTTATAACTCGCATAAATCTTTAACGGAAGTAGTTCTGTAAGGTCAGCCGCAATCCTTTATTAATTTTTTATATTTTATAAATATAGAAAAGATGCAGTAAGATAAATGTGTTTTTAAGTTAGTATATGTTTTTGCAATAGTTTAAATTTACTTTAAAAGTAGAAATAGGATTGAACAATTATTTCTATTGACCGGAGGGGTTGAACCGCAAATAACATTCTTGGTTAGGTGATAGCTTTTATTAGCCACTAATCTATAAATGAGATAAAAGGTTTGCTTGGGTCAGACAGATTTTTAAAAAGTTTAGAATTAAGTAAACAACAATGTAAATCAACAGTTAGGGTATAATTCCTTAAGCTTACTTATTATTTCAATCTTTAATGTAATTAATTTAAATTTATCGCTCAAATAATTGAACAAAACTAAACAAAATTGATTCAAAGTAGTATATGAATGAAGTATATGATTCAAACTTATGTTATCTGAAGTGATCCAAACTGATCTTAAAAGTAAACAAAACTGATCCAAAAAGTGGAATAAACTAATACAAACTGATGTGTTGAATTGATCCAAAATGACCTAAACTAAACTAATCCAAAACAATTCAAATAATCAAATCTGATCTAAATTATATGAAAACAATACAAACTGATTCAAACAAATTTTATTAAAGACATTTAAGTTGATCACTAAGTGCTGTTTAGCTTAACTTCCAAAATTTGTAACTAATCCAAAAATATTTAAAGTATTGTGAACTAATCCAAACTGATCTAAAATAATCTAAACAGATCAAAGTTGTTTAAGCTGGTACTGTACAAATATGTTTCTGATTTAAACTATTCCGCTAAAATGATCAAAAGTAATAAAAAAATACAAACCTAATTGATTTAAACTGATCAAAATAGTCCCAACAAGTTTAAATAAACCAATTTTGTTTTTAATGATCTAAACCTGTCTAAAGTGTTCTTAACTGATATTATAACTAATCTTAAAAATAAAGTGATCCAAAACTATTCAAAGTGATCCAAAGTGATACAAAGTAATCCAAACTGATCTTAACTAATCCAAAACAATTCAAATAATCAAAACTAATCTAAATAATATCCAAATAATACAATCTGATCCAAACAAATTTGTTAAAATTATTCAAACTGATCACTAAATGCTGTTCAGTACAGTTTTCAAATCACTGATCCAAAAATATTTAAAGTGTTCTAAGCTATTTTAAAACATTCAAGCATTTTAAACTAATAATACAAATAATGCTACATAATAATCTAAACTGACCCAAAATAATCCAATCAGATCAAACTAACTATTCCGCTAAAATCCAAAAATATACAAAACTTATGAATCCAAACTGATATAAAATAGTCCCAACATATACAAATAATCCAAATTATTTAAGCTTGTTTAAAGCATTCTAAACCAATTTTATAATGTGGGCCAACGTGATACAAACTAACCCAAAAGATTTAAAATGTTTTAAATTAACTAAAATACTTTAAACTGATCTAAAATAATTTAAATAGATTTGAGTTTTTTTAAAATTGTCCAAGATTCTCTAAAATGTTTTAAACTAAACTAAACCGTTTTGAACAAAAATCATTCAAATTTACATAAATGATCCAAAGTATTCATAGTGACCAAATTGAAGCAATTTATAGTAATCCAAACTAATCCCAATTGGTCAAACATATTCAAAATGATCCGTTAAAGTGATTCAGACTGCTCCTGACTGTTGCAAACTAATCCAGTAACACAAATTGTTAATAAATGTTTTTAACTGGTCCAAAATAATTTGTTTATGTAATCCAAAGTATAATTCAAAATACTTTAAACAGATTCAAGATAATCTAACAGATTGCAATAAAGTAAATTTATATACAATTTTAAACCAAACAATTTTACCAAAGTGTTAAAAACTGGATAATATCAATACTAATCTGCAATGTCTTAAACTAATCCCAAAAAGTCTAAAAAGATCTAAATCATCCAAACTAAAATTGTTCTAACATGTTTTAAACTAATCCAAACTCTCCTTCCAAAAGAACCTTATATAATCCAAAAAAATACAAAACAGATTGATTTAAGGTGATCTAAAGTAATCACAACAAATCCAAATGTTTCAAAATAACCTGAATCTATTTAAAGTGTTTTATATCAATCAATCAAACTATTCTTATAAAGAAATCAAATGTAATCCAAAAGGTTACAAAACAGATTGATCTAAGGTAATCTAAAGTAATCACAACAAATCCAAACGTTTCAAAATGATCTGAATCTATCCAAAGTATTTATATCAATTTATTATTTTCTTATGTAAACAAATATGATAAAAACTATTCCAAAAAAATTCAAAGCATCCCTAAGTGTTTTGTTTTTAATTTAAAAGAATCCGAAGCAATTTGTGCCAAAGTGATCAAAATCAAAATAATTTGTGCAAACCCTAAACAACTTTTCTAAAATAACCAAACTAATTTAAAGTGGCCAGATTGATGTGTATTGAAATAATTCAAATTGACTCAAAAAAGTATGAACTTATTCAAAAATAATCTGTTAAAACTTGACAAAACAATTCAAATTAATATAAAGATTATGTTAAATTTTCAAAATTATTTTTTATCTTTTATTCAAAATACTCCAAACAGATTTAAATTGATCTCATATTTAAATCTAAGCACACAAGAAGTGGGACAAACAATAGATTCTTTGATGACTAACACTTGGGCGGGTGGGTAGGTTACAGTAAAGGAAGGATGTTGCTCATTATTTAAACTTAATTCCCATCCACCTACCCACCCACCCAATCTTTAGTTATCAAGAGATTTATTGTTAAACAATTGTCTCATATTTAAATCTAAGCACACAAGAGTTAGAACAAACAATAGATCCTTTGATGACTAACACTTAGGTGGGTGGATGGGCCACAGTAGAGGAAGGATGTTTCTCAATATCTAAACTTAGTTCCCACCCATCCACCCAAGCGTTAGTTATTATGAGATTTATTGTTAAACAACTCTCTCATATCTAAATCCAAGCACACAAAAGCTGGTACAAACAATGGATCTTTTTATGACTAAAACTTGAGCAAGTAGGTTGGTCACGGTAAAAAAAGTAACTTGCCCACAAATTAAACTTTATTCTCGCCCAACCACCCAAACAATAGTTATCATGAGATTTATTGTTAAACAACTTTCTCATATCTAAATAAAAACACACAAGAGGTGGGTCAAACAATAGATCTTTTGATGACTAACACTTGGGCGAGTGGGTGGGTCACAATAGAAGAAGGATGTAGCTCACTATCTAAAATTAATTTCCGCCCACCCTATCGTTAGTTATTAAGAAATTAATTGTTAAACAATTTTCTCATATCTAAATCCAAGCATACAAGAGGTGGGACAAACAATAAACACAGTAGAAAAAAGATCTTGATCATTTAAACTTAGTTCCCAACCACCCACCCAAGCCTTAGTCATAAAGAGATTTATTGTTAAACAATTCTCTCTTATCTAAATCCAAGCACACAAGAGTTGGGTTAAACAAAAGATCTTTTGATGACTAACACTTAAGCGGGTGGTTGTTCTAAAGTCTTTTAAAATAATTCAAAATGATCCAAACTTATCTAAAATGTTCTGAACAAAGTAATGATATAAAACTATTTATTTTTACAAAATTAATCTAAATTGAATTAAAATAAATTGTGCAGACTCTAAAAAACTAATCCAAAAATTGATGTGATTCAAAGTAATTCAAACTGATCTAAATTATAAACTTATACAAACTAATGTATTAAAGTGATCCAAATTAATTTCAATAGTTTCAAACCTATCCAAAATGATATGCTGAAGTGATTTAAAAAAACCAAAATATTCCAAAATAATCTACAAATTAATTCAAACTGATTCTCAGTCAAACTAATCCAAAACGACCAAATTATTCTAAAGTCAAATGATTAAAAGTAATCAAAATTGATCCAATTGAATAAAATAACACAAACAGTTCTTACAAGTGTTCCAACGTGTTTCAAAGTACTACAAACAATGAAATGTTCCAAACCAATCCAAAGTGACCAAACTAATAGCAAAAAAATAAACTCATACCATCTCTACTATACAAACATTTTTAAGTTATAATTCAGACGTAACTATCAAATCTATGAGCCCTAGTTGATCAAAAAAATTAGAAGTTTACGCTACTGCTTTTTAATTATAAGAACTAACCATTGAACGTGTACTGTATAATTATATATCCAAACAAGAAACATTAAAAAAAAAACGACAATTTTTGGTTGAGCGTTCATCAGAAAAAGTCAAATCAAGATTGATTAATAATGATTGACCAACCATATTGTGTCAAACTGCACAACCTTAAAAC
Organism: Tachinus rufipes; assembly: GCA_963932245.1. Lineage (NCBI taxonomy): Eukaryota > Metazoa > Arthropoda > Insecta > Coleoptera > Staphylinidae > Tachinus > Tachinus rufipes. The sequence continues at coordinate 7,734,454 of OZ010743.1, forward strand.
AACTTTGTTTCAAGAGCAGCAAAATAGATTTCTGATACAAATACACTGCATTTTGAGCACAAAAAACAATATACTTGGTTATTCTGTAATCATTTTTTTTGCAAATGTTAAAAAGTTCTAGTCAGAAAAGAAGGAAATGATAACTATTTTTTTGATGACCAACACTTGGGTGAGTGCATGGGTCACTCTAGATTATGATTACCATCAAACAGTTTGAATTAAAGTGGCCACGCACCCGCCCAAGTGTTGGTTATTAAAAAAATAAATTTTACCTCTTCTCTTCCTCCTCCCTTGACTAAGAAACTTTAAACAAAAAATAGAAACTTTCAACTCATTGATAACAAACACTTAAGCAGGTAAGTGGGTCTTTCAGTTTAAACTACTTGATAGTAGTTTAGAGTGATCTATGCACTTACCCAAGTGTTGGTCATCAAAAAATTAGGTATTACCTCTGAGTAAGGGCACACTTGCAAAAAAAAAAAAATGGGCGGGTGGATTTGCATTTGTGTTGATCATCAACAGATTTTTTGAGCAAAAATATTTCTAACGCTTGCAATAAGAAAAAAAACGTCCAATTCTTTGACTCAAGTGGGTGAGTAGACAAACCACTCACTAATAATTATAATTGGGGTGACCTAACTATTTGCCTAAGTATTAGTCATCATAACATTGGATATCACCACTTCTTCCTTGTAGACTTCAATAGTTTGATAACAAACTCTCAGGTAGTTGGGGAAGCACTCCAGTTTAAACTACTTGCTAGTTATCAAAGTTTGAAGTAACCCACCCACCCACCCGAATGTTGATCAAACAAAAAATATAACATTACCTCTACCTCCTCTGCTTAAAAAACTTCTAACACTTGCAGAGATGAAAAGTTTCAATTCTTTCATAACAAACACTCAGAAGGATGGGTGGCCACTATACAGTTCAAACTACTTGATGATAATTATAATTTAGAGCAAAAAACCCACCCACCCAAGTGTTGGACATTAATAGATTGTATATCACCTCCGTTTCCTTTGACTATAAGATTTCTGCAAAGAAAAAAAACTTCTACTTCTTTTATAACAAACCACTTAGGCAGATGGGTGGGCAGTTTAAACAACTCAATAGTTATCATAATCTAGAATGACCCACCTATCCACCCACTCAAATGTTAGTCATCAAAAAATTTGATTCAACTACCACTCTTCTAACCTAAAAAATTCTAATAACAAAAAACTTTCAATTTCTTGTTAATAAACTTCTGAGTAAGTAATTGAACACTTCAGCTCCACTATTCAATAGTAGTTATAAATTAGAGTGACCCACCCCCTCAGTGTTAATCATCAAAAACTTTGATTCATCATCTCCTCCTCTAACGATTGCAAAAAAAAAATCCAATTTCTTGTTAACAAACTTTAATATAAATGATTGATTACTCCAGTTAAAACTAATTAATGGTAACCATGATTTGTAGTGTTTAAGTATTAATCATCAAGAAAATGGATTCATTATTCCTTCCTCTAACCTAAAACCCTTTAACGCTAGCAAAAAAAAATCTCAATAGTAATCCTAATATAAAATAATCCACTCATCCGCTCAATTGTTGATCATCAAAATATTAAATATTCAAATTTTGGTAATTTTCAGTCAAATTTTGTTTTTTTTATTTGGTTTCAGTTTAATTTTAATTATTTTTAGTCAAATTTAAAGTTTTCTAGAGTTTTTTGGTTATTTTCAAACAAATTTTGATTATTGTTAGTCAGTTATTGGGTTTTGTAGTTATTTTTAGTCAAATTTTAATTTTTTTAGTCAATTTTTTGTTTTTTATAAAATTTTTGGTTAATTTTAGACAAATTTTGAGTATTTTTAGTCATATATTGGCTTTTCTAGTTATTTTTTCTTAAATTTGAGTTTTTCTAGAAGTTCTTCAGTTATTTTCAATCAAACTTTGGTTTTTGAAGTTCAATTTGAATTATTTTTTGTCAAATTTCAGTTTTTTTAGAAGATTTTTGGTTATTTTTAAACAAATATTGATTATTTTTAGTAAAATATTGGGTTTTATAGTTATTTTTAGTCAAACTTTAATTTTTTAGTCATTTTTTTGTTTTTTATCGAATTTTTGATTAATTTTAGTCAAATTCTGAGTATTTTTAGTCGAATTTTGGCTTTTCTAGTTATTTTTACTTAAATTTTAGTTTTTCTAGAGGTTCTTTAGTTATTTTTAGTCAAATTTTGGTTTATTAAGTTCAATTTGAATTATTTTTGTTCAAATTTTAGTTTTTTTAGAAGGTTTTTGGTTATTTTTAAACAAATTTTGATTATTTTTAGTAAAATATTGGGTTTTGTAGTTATTTTTAGTCAAACTTTGTTTTTTTAGTAATTTTTTTGTTTTTTATCGAATTTTTGGTTAATTTCAGTCAAATTCTGAGTAATTTCAGTCAAATGTTGGCATTTCTAGTTATTTTTACTTAAATTTTAGATTTTCTAAAGGTTCTTTAGTTATTTTCAGTCAAATTTTGGTTTTTAAAGTTCAATTTAAATTATTTTTTGTCAAATTTCAGTTTTTTTAGAAGATTTTTGGTTATTTTTAAACAAATTTTGATTATTTTTAGTCAATTATTGGGTTTTGTAGTTATTTTTAGTCAAACTTTAATTTTTTTTTTTATTTTTTTGTTTTTTATCAAATTTTTGGTTAATTTTAGTCAAATTCTGAGTATTTTTAGTCAAATTTTGCCTTTTCTAGTTATGTTTACTTAAATTTTAGTTTTTCTAGAGGTTCTTTAGTTATTTTCAGTCAAATTTTGGTTTATTAAGTTCAATTTGAATTATTTTTGTTCAAATTTTAGTTTTTTTAAGAGGTTTTTGGTTATTTTTAAACAAATTTTGATTATTTTTAGTAAAATATTGAGCTTTGTAGTTATTTTTAGAAAAACTTAAATTTTTTTAGTCAATGTTTTGTTTTTTATCAAATTTTTGTTTTTTATCAAATTTTTGGTTAATGTTAGTCAAATTCTGAGTATTTTTAGTCAAATTTTGGCTTTCTAGTTATTTTTACTTAAATTTTAGTTTTTCTAGAGGTTTTTTGGTTATTTTCAATCAAATTCAATTTTGGTTTTTTAAGTTGTTCAATTTTAATTATTTTTTGTCAAATTTCAGTTTTTCTAGAGGTTTTTTGATTAATTCTAAACAAATTTTGATTATTTTTAGTCAAGTTTTACCTTCTCCTCCTGTGATTAAAAGCCTTCTAACAATTGCAAAAAAACAAAAACTTTCGACTGTTTGATAGCAATTTTTTGTGTTGTTGGGTAGGTTTTCCAGTTCAAACTACTAAACCCATCCACCCACCCGAGTTTGAGTCGTTAAGAAATTTGTTCATCATCCCTTGTTCTAATATAAAAACTTCAAATTCTTGCAAAAAAAAGAAACTATTAATTTTAAACACTACTCGTTGGTGATCATAATTTTGAGTAAACCCACCCACCCACCTAAGTGTTAGTAGTCAAAGGATTAGATGTCACTTTCTTCTCTTCTGGCTAAGAAACAGGAAAAACTTTCAATTTTTTGATAACAAACACTCAGACAGGTAAGATGAAACCACATAGTAGGCGGAAACCCCAGAGTATAATTACAAGCAAATAGCTTCAACAATTTTTTTTTCTCAACACTTTAACTCAATTAAACCGCTCTCCTGCATTAAACCACCGCAAACTACATCTTTATCAAATCACTTTTCTACAGAAAATCAAGCAAAATTATAAAAACATTGCCCAAAGAACTCTAAAAAACGCTCAACCAGCATCGACTGTGGTTACTCAAGCACAACCGTGCGACCTGACGTGCAAAATATAACTGAGAAGTCCCCAAACCCAACCAAGACTATTCCGGTATTTCAACCTAAGCCAAAATTTGAAATATGTGGCATCAGTTTTTTCTTTCTTTTTTGTTTTAGCATCTTTTCTCTGTCCACTCCTGGACATAAGCCTCCCCTTTAAGTTTTCACGACTCCCTATCTTGTGCCAGCTGGACTCAGTGTCTTCCTGCCTGCTGGTAGATGTTATCCAATCATCTCTTTTGCGGCCGTCCTATGCTCCTCTTACGCGTTCTTGGCCTCAATTGCATTACTAGTTTTGCACATCTGATAGTCTGCTGCCTAGCGTCGTGACCTACCTATCTTCATTTCGCTTCAGCTACTTTTTGGATCACATTTTGTATCTTTTCTTTTAGGCTTACTCCTAGCATTCCGCGTTTTATCGCTTGCTGTGTAACTCGCAATTTTTTGGCACTTTTGTTTGTCAATTCCATAATCTCTAGACTATGACATCACGGGAAGGATACACATGTCATGAACTTTCCTTTTTAAATTTATAGGAACCTCGGGATCTTTCAGAATAAAGTTTAGCTTTCCAAATGCCGCCCGTGTCTCGTAACTTCGGTGTTTGATTAGGTGGCCTAAATACACATACTCTTCGAACTTTTCCAATGACTTCTCCTCCGATGGATAGAGTTTTCGGCTCATCCTGGCTCATGAACTTGGTTTTCCTGGGATTCATGTTTAGGCCGACTTCCGATGACGCTGCTTTTAGTTCTTTTAGCAGCGTTATCAGAAGTCGGCCTAAAAATAAATCCTGGGAAAACCAAGTTCATGAAACCAAATGAGGCAAAGTTTTTTATAGTGTTAGACAATTTGTTTTGTGGTCCACGACGTATTGCGCTCCAAATTGGCGCTTACCTTGCTTACTGCCTAGCGCCGTTTGCTAGCAAGACTACCTATAGATCATTATCCAATTCCAAAAATCAAAAATTCTCTTATAAGAAAACCCTACTAGTGCAAGAAACACACGTCTCTGTGGAAACCCGCTTACAATACAAACTTGGCAAAAACTGCGTATTTCAGTTTGCCTCTGCACTTGTTTCAGGTTTTTTTCTGTGCTTAGCGGTCCTTGTGCATTTTGCACTGGTGCCGCGTACAAAAGAATTAAGTTGGTCACCAAGTGCATGGTCCTTTTTTTGACTTTGATGTGAGAGCCAAAACTCACGACTCGCAGGTGTTTAACGGCATATTTGCTTGCCACCTTGACTTTTCTTATTCTGGCCTCGACGCTTTTCAGGGAGTTTCTCCCGACCCGTATAGCCACCTTAGTTTTATGGTGTGCAAGTTGTATGCCCTTTTCGGTCATCCCGATTTTTATTTTGGATGCCGCGTATTCAATAATGTTTTCTATGGCTTCTCTTCCTTTCCCACAGACCACCATTGCCAGATTGTACGCGTATATCACTCCATCCGGGAATTCCATCTTTAGTACACCGTGGTATAAGATTTTTCATAGTATCGGCCCAATGACAAAGCCTTGTGGTACACCGCAGGTCATTTGTATCCTTTAGATTTGCCAATCAAGATCTCTCTGTCTTGAAGGTAAATTTCCATAATTTTCTGCATGTATGTGGAAGGTTTTCGACTAGTAAGCTCTTTCATTATGTTTCTCTACCTTGCACAGTTAAAGGCATTTTGTACGTAGAACCTTGTGGTACACCGCAGGTCATTTGTATCCTTTGGCTTTTGCCAATCAGGATCTGTCAGTCTTGCAGGTAACTTTCAATAATTTTCCGCATGTATGTGGACATTTTTTGGCTAGTAAGCTCTTCCATTATGTCTCTCCACCATGCAAAGTTAAAGACATTTCGTGCGTCTAGAGTTACAAACGCGACAAACTCTTGCTTGTTGTTGGCTTCAGCCGTTAGATTTTATATGGTTTGCATGGCGTCCACCGTTAATTGTTCTTCTCAAAACCCAAACTGCATGTTAGCTAGTTCTCCGTCCTCTTCAATCTCTTTCAAGAATTTCAATAAGTTACTTCCTCCAAAGTGCAGGTAGGTATCGCTTCGAGGTTTGTGATTGGGACATAGTTTCAGAGGTTCTTTTTTTGCTTTTGACGCTTAGCGTTATTGGCGACCGTAGTCTCATCTTCTTGGTTACAATTTTCTACCATATTCCCCAAACGTCCACTTCCTCGCACATATAGGCCAATACCTGATAGGAGCAAGTAGAAGGTAAACTCAAACCCAATTATGAGATAACTAATCAAACAAAAACCCACAAAAAAGTTGACCAACCCTGACCTCATCATTGACTTCAATCAACAACTACAGACCAAACAACACAAAAAATATATTACCAACTTTTGACGCTGCAAAGTTTTGCACCCAAAACGTGTAGGTTTGTGCAAAAATAAGAATCCAAAAAAACCTGTTAAGTTTCTGTACAAAATCTTAAGAAATCGCAGAAAAAGAGCAAAAAGTTGTTCAAAATGATGAATAAACAACCACTCAAATAGCGCCATTTTCATCAAAATTAAAACAAATGTTGTGGCTGCGGCATATTCGTAAACAGACTAGTCTGATTGCAAAACTATAAACTAATAAAATATGTAATTGCAAACATCTATTAGTGGATAGGCAGAAAAAGAAAAAATCAAAACTAAAATAGCCTTCTTCTTGACTGCTCCTAGTACCCACATTAATATTGATAATCAAATATTTTATATTTTTGAGAAAAAAATAAAAACAAACAGACTCGATCCAATCTTGACAGCTGACATTTAGTAAGCCAAAACCCAAAATACTATAAACCTCTCACACACAATCACGGCAAACCAAAAAACAACAATTTTGCACAATTTTTGGCTGAGATAAGCTAATTGTACGACCAGCAATACTGCAAAAAGTAAACTAACAATACCACTATAATCACTCTGCAAGCCATATTGGTTGGCATGAGATTACCAAAGCCAAACTATAAAGCTAGAAGGCCAAATCAACGTCAAGGTTTATGTAAAAAGTTGTTTTATGTGTCACCGAATAAATATTGAAAGACTTTAATCATTATCTGAGTCTTTTAGATACTACTTCTACCGGAAATTGGATTATCTAACAAAAGCTGTTTGCATACCGTGAGTAAAAAAACTTTGCACAAAAGAATGGTACCAGTAGTATGGTTACAACCAACTTCCTGAAACAACAAGATTTTGACAAGAATGATTTATTCCAAAATTGTGTAAAAAGGTCCACCTGGATAACTTATGGGTAGCCTCAGACTCTGAAAATCTAGTATATCAAAAAACTATTCTTGGATAAACTTTGTACAAGCAACTCAACAGTAATGAGATGCTACTGTCGGGTTGTTTGAATAAGTAACTTTAAAAACGCAATCCAAACTTGGTTCCCAAAAAAAGCAAAATTAAATTAAAGTAATCCAAATAAAATTGAATTTAATAGACCAATTCATCGCCGTCAAAATAAAAGAATTGTTATAGGCAAAGCAATTATTTGCAATGTGATGGTTGGTTTAACTATTTAATTAAACAAGTGTCACACAAACACTATTCTTCTATCATAAAATAGCGTTTTGTTGGCGGACCGTGCACTTTTATCTACTCTTACACCAAAAAAACAAACGTCTCAAGTCAGCAGGCAGTAATCTCATACGCAAAGTTGCGCATCAATCAACTTACTAAACAGAAATACTTCTATTGGACAAAACTTGGCAACAATTACTTAAAGAAAATTTTTGTACAAAAATCTAACCTAAGAAAAGACGCTAAGCAACGTAAATTATGATTTACTATCGTCATAAAACAAACTGCAACAAATGGGTCTATTAGCAACTAAAATGTGATAAACTAGATGAATTTTGATGAACATTTTTGTAACATAATTCCTAAATCAGTTCAAAAAATTGTTTTCAAATTTATATGCCTAATATTTTAACTAAAAATAACAAAAACTAAAAAAAATATAATTATTCATTCGCTCGGCAACAATTCCACAACGCGCGTTATTATTTTTCCGCTGGTATTGTTCGCAACATAGAAGCGGCAAAGTGTATAGCTTGGAAATAAATTAGAGGCGGCATTTAATTTGATTTGGTGCACGTCTCGCTCGCAACCCGTCCGAACGAAACTAGCAATTTGTTCGCATGGACCGTTCGGAACTGTCCATCAAACTATCGACTAGTAAACGCCACGCGCTACAGCATCCCCAACCTTACTCTATCTAAACCCCGCCATACCATAAAACAAATAGACGTCTACGTGATGTCCCTTATCATCAGTGCACAATAAGAAAGTTGAAAATTTATTTTAAAATAAAAAATTGCAAGCTTTTATATAAACAATGTAATTATTTCACTAAAAAAAAAACGTACTTTCAGCACCCCTGTATGCGCTAAATTGTTAAACACAACAAACACAATTGATTCTAAATGTTGTGCTACATTCAAACCATCCATCCATCCATCACTGTCCCACAGCACCAATTAAAAAGTAAAACAATTAAACTGAAAGTTAATTATTAGGCTTTTACATAATAAATATCCCCTAATTGGTATTCAAAAGAGGGCTTACCGAAACTCGACGAAACCCTGGTGGAGTAGCAGAGCCATGAAGTCCCCAGCCATGTCGTCCCTTTCCCCGGTCAGGAAGAAGATGCCGTCGTATGCTTCTGGTCGTAGTTCTAAGGTTACCTGTACGTGTTTGTAGGCTCCACGTAATGCAGGGAACGCAAGCCAGCTGGACCCGGTAAACCTCGGCGAGCGGATCTCCATGTCTGGAATTAAAATAAGGATTAGGTTTTGTAATTCATACGATCCTCGAGCAACGGAAAATGTGTAGGTCGGTACGTTAATTAATTAAATATTATATTTGCATAGGATAATCATAAATATTTATTAGTTTTTAATTAATTTTGCATGAAACGGATTTGCATGGAATTATTATCAACTCAAGAAAGTAAAATGAGATTTATATTTATAATTTGTTAACGATCCTCAATAAATATAAGGAAAATTATGAATTCGTAGTATGTTTCTTCTTTTTGCATAAAATTTTGTATAAGCTGGAGAAAACAAACAAAAGTAGTTTTTGCTATCATGGAAAAAATATAATTACTAACTGCTGATTATAATTTTGCACCATTAGCAGTGAAAAGAAATTTAAATATGTTTTCAACAAGCTAGACATTGTTTTCTAAAACTCGAACATAGATAAACCAACATTCTGATAAATTATCAAGACATCTCAGCAGGGTTTAGCTTAATTAATTGTATTCTATGTGTGTGACACCATCCTGTATATAAGGTGGTCTAAAGTTTTGGATCAATAGAAACTATAGAAAGCGCCTGCTCAAAATCATTAAGTAAGTAGCCCGTTTACCCGTCAAAGTTTTGATACAATACTTCTCTTAATTTAAATTTTATATTCTAAACTTTTATAATCTCAACATAAAATTTAGATTTCTCAGTTTGAGACACAATATTCCTCAGTTTGGTACATAATATTTTTTAGTTTGACACAATATTTTTAAGTATAACATTTTGTTTTCTCAGTTTAACACAATATTTCTCAGTTTGACAATTTATTCTCTCAGTTATAACTTTATCCTCTTAGAGTAAAAATTAAATTTCTCAATTTGATATAATATTTCTCAGTAAAAATATTGTGAATTTCTCTAACTTGATTTTTATAATCTCAGAGTAAAACTTTAGATATTTCAGTTTGACGGTTTAAATTTCTCAGTTTCACATAATATTATTTCTCAGTTTGACACATAATACTTTTCAGTTTAACACAATAATTCTTATTTTAACATTTTATTTTCTCAAAGAAAAACTTTTGATTTCTCAATTTAGCAATTTAAATTTGTCAAATTGTCATTATAATTTTCTAAACTGAAACTTAGTTGATTACTTTATTTTCTCTGAGTAAAACTTTTGATTTTTCATTTTGACAATTTAAATTTCTTAAATTGACACAATTATTTTCAGTTTTGCATATATTTTTCAATTTGACACCATATTTTTTAGTTTGACACTTTATTCTCTCAACGCCTTTAGATTTCTTAGTTTGCACAATATGTCTTAGTTTGACACATAATTCTTTTCAGTTTGACACATAATATTTTTTAGTTTGACACAATGTTTCATTAAATTTGACTTTCAGAGTAAAACTTTAAATTTCTCAATTTGATATTTTCCTAGTTTGACACAATATTTCTCAGTTTATTAAAATATTTTTTAGTTTAACATTTAATAGTTTTTAATTCAACATAATATTTCTCAGTATGACACTTTATTTACTCAGTTTGACACAACATTTCTTTTAACTTTTATATTAAACCTTAGATTTCTCAGTTTGACAGAATATTTCTCAGTTTGACAGAACATGTTTATAACCCTTTTAACTTTAGCAGACGCCGTATTCCTAAAGCCTAATAAAAAGATTAGTTTGACTTTTATACTCTCAGAGTAAATCTTTAGATTTTTGATAAATTAGATTTTTGAGTTGACACACAATATTTCTTAGTTTAATAATATATTTCTCAGTTTAACACATAATATTTTTCAATTTGACACAATATTTTTTTAATTTGACTTTTATACTCTCAGAGTAAAAATTTAAATTTCTCAAACTAATAATTTTTTAGTTTGATAAAATATTTTTTAGTTTAATAAATTATTTCTCAGTTTGACATATAATAGTTTTTAGTTTGACTAAATATTTCTCAGTATGAGACTTTATTTTTTCAGTTTGAGGCAATATTTCTCTTAAATTAACATTTATACTCTCAGAGTTAAACTTTAGATTTTTCAGTTTGATAATTTCTCAGTTTGACACATTATTTCTCATTTTGAGACAATATTTTTTTGCTTGACTCATAATAGTTTTCAGTTTGACACAATATTTTTTAAATTTATTTTCTCAGTTTGACACAATATTTCTCTTAATTTGACTTTAATATTTTTATAAATAAAACTTTAAGTTTTTCATTTGAATCATTTAGATTTCTCAGTTTGAAAAAAATATTTCTTAATTTCACACAGAATATTTTTTAAGTTGACATAATATTTTTCAGTATGACACTTTATTTTTTCGTTTGTCAGAAAATTTATTTTCTGTTTGACACTTAATATTCATTTTGACACTTTATTCTCTTAAAGTAAAACTTTAGATTTCTCAATTTAACAACTTCGATTTCTTAGTTTGACACAGTTCTTCTCAGTTTGACCTTTATTTTTTCAAATTAAAACTTCAGATTTCTCAGTTGACAAATTAAATTTTTCAGTTTGACACTCTATATTTTAGTTTGGACACATAATATTTTTCAGTTTTCTTTATTCTATCAAAGCAATACTTTAGATTTCTTAGTTTGACAGATTATTTTTTTTAATATCTTTTATTTTGATACTATATTTCTTAGTTTGAAGCATAATAGTTTTCAGTTTGACACAATATTTCTCAGTATGACACTTTATTTTCTCAGTTTGACACATTATTTCTCATAATTTGACTTTTATACTTTTGTAAATAAAATTTTAAGTTTCTCGTTTGGATAATTTAGATTTCTCAGTTTGGCACAATATTTCTTTAGTTAAAATTGTATTCTCTTAAAGTAAAACTTTAAATTTCTTAGTTTGGCAATTTAATTTTCTTAGTTTAACATAATTTTTCTCAGTTTATCATTTTATTTTTCTCAAAGTAAAAACTTTGAATGTCTCAGTTTAATAACTTAGATTTTTCAGTTTAATATAATATTTCTTAGTTTTGACACATTATATTTTTAAGTTTGACACAATATTTTTCAGTTTAACATTTTATTCTATCAGAGTACTACTATAATTTTCTTAGCTTAACAGTTTAAAGTTTTCAGTTTGCCACAATATTTCTTTTAATTTAACTTTTATACCTTTAAAGTAAAATTTTAGATTCTTTTGTTTAACACAATATTTTTTAGTTGACACTTAATACTTTTCAGTTTGACATATTATTTCTCAATTTGATACAATATTTCTTAGATTTGATACTTTATTCTCTGATTTTTTTGTTTTCTTAGTTTGCACAATATGTCTTAGTTTGACACATAATGATCTTAATATTTCTTATTTTAACACAATGTTTTTCAGTTTGATACAATATTTTTCAGTTTGACACTTTAATCTCTCAAATAAAATTTAAAAAAATTTAGTTTTACACAATATTTCTCAAGTTAAAACACTGTATTCTCTTAGATTATTACTTTAAATTTCTCAGTTTATGAATTTAGATTTCTCAGTTTGATAAGTAAAATTTTTCAGTTAGAGTAAAACTATAAATTTTTCATCTTAGTTTTTTCAGTTTGACATAATATTTCTTAGTTTTGACAGATAATATTTTTCAACTTAACACAATATTTCTCAGTTTAGCACTATGTTCTATTAGAATACTACTTTAAATATTTTAGTTAGACTTAACACAATATTTCTCTTTAATTGAGACTCTCAGAGTAAAACTTACTTCTAAGTTTGATAATTTATATTTCTCAGTTTGATTATTTAAATTTCTCAGTTCTAGAATTTAAATTTCTCACAATACACAATATTTCTCAGTTTAGTACTTCATACTTTTCAGTTTAACAAAATTCTTCTTAGTTTGACACTTTATTCTCTCAGAGTAAAAACTTAGATTTCTTAGTTTTGCAATTTAGATTTTTTTCTTTTGACACAATATTTCTCAAGTTAACACTGTATTCTCTCAGAGTAATATTGTAAATTTCTCGGTTTAATAATTTAAATTTTTCAGTTAGACACAATATTTCTCAGTTTAAAGCTTTATTTTTTCAGATTCAGATTTTTCAGTTCACATGGTAAGTTTTTCAGTTTGATACAAATTTTCTTATTTTTTACACATAATATTTGTCAGTTTGATACTATATTTTAAAGTTTATCACTTTTGTATATCAAAGTACTACTTTATATTTCTTAGTTTGACAGTTTTCAGTTTAACACAATATTTCTCTTAAGTTTACTCTCAGAGTAAGTTTGATTTATATTTCTCAACTTGATTATTTAGATTTCTCAGTTTAAGGATTTAGACTTCTCAGTTTCATACAATATTGTTCAGTATGATACAGTATTTTTTTAGTTTAACACAATTTTTTCAGTTTGACACTTTAAACTTTTCAGTTTGACAAAATACTTCTTAGTTTGACACTTTATTCTTGTAAAACTTCTTAAAGTAAAGCTATGGATTTCTCAGTTTGGCAGTTTACCTTTTCAATTTGGAACTACATCTAACTAAGATGTATAGTTTAACACTTTATTCTATCTTATTTAGTCTTTTATACTCTCAGAGTAAAACTTTAGAGTTTTCAGATTAATAAGTTAGATTTCTCAGTTTGGCACACACCATTTCTCAGTATGATACAGTATTTTTTAGTTTGACATATGATATTTTTAGTTAAATACAATATTTCTCAGTATGGCACTTTATTTTCTCAGTTTGACATAATATTTTTCAGTTTGACACAATATTTCTCAGTTTGGTACCTTAATTTCTCAGAATACAAATTTCTCAGTTTTTCCATTTATTATATATTTCTCACACAACTTGACACAATAATTTGCATCTTAGATTTCTTAGTCTAACAGAATATATTTAACAGTTTGACACTATATTTCTTAGTTTGATACAATATTTCTCAGTTTGACACTTTATTCTCTCAGAGTAAAAATTAAAATTTTACAGTTTGATAATTTTCCACAATATATGTCAGCTTAACACAACACTTCTCTCCCACAGTAAAATTTTAAATTTCTCAGTTTATTAATTTAGATTTCTCAGTTTGACCCACACAATTTCTTAGTTTGGTACAATATTTTTCAGTTTGACACACGTTTTTTAGTTTGACACAATATTTCTCAATAGTACCCTTTATAAATTATAGTCGCGCCGTTCATGAATAGACATCGTGCTCCCTTTGTTTTAATTTTAAATGTGAATTTGTAGCTAAAAAATTGTAATTTTAATATAAGTTTGTTGTAAAAGTAAAATGTGTTTAGTGTATGTGATTATATTTGTATCATAGTGATTAGAAGATGCATGAAGCGAGGTTAAGATAGGAAGCCACGTTTTCCGAGGAGTTGATCCGGACGGGCAACCTTTCGCAAGCCTCTAGTTATTTTCCGCTGAAGTGCATCTAGTGTGAATAAATTAGTTAAGTACTTTCTAATAGCTCAATATTAGTTTTAATGTTTTAGTCTGTGATAAAAAAAAAAAAAAAATAAAGTAAAGTCTGGTCTTCATTTATAACAATCTTCTAATTATTTAATTTATAAACAAAGCAAATTAACAATTTTACCATAAATAGGACAATATTTCAATTTTAAATTTAATTTATTGTTGCATCTCTAAATTCAATTTCTCATCTTATTCTCATCTTATTTTATGCAGCGTATTTTTTACATTTAAATATAAAACATATTTTCTGCGGCATTCCATAAAATAAAAACCGGAACTCAAAAGTAGTTGTGGTATTTCCTTTATTCACATACGATTATGTTATTTATTCTCTTTTGTCTTAATCTATTTTAACAATCATAAATAATTTTGTTTTAGTTTATTAATAATTTTAAATGGCCGAGGAATCGGATGCTGAATATGATCCTGTTAGTGATATATGTAAATCATGTAACAAGCCATTTCATAGGCGGAGCATACAATGTGGCACATGTTCTAAACTATATCATCCTAGATGTGCAAAAAAAGCAAAACTACTAATAGACAATGTTTTAACATGCTGCAATAACACTAATACAGACATCTCGAAGCTTATAAAAAAAGAATTTAAACATATAGAAGAAACTTACTTAAAAGAAATTAATGAATTAAAAAATGATATAAAAGATTTAAAAACAATATTGCTAAGTAAGACAAACATAACAGAGGAAGAAAAAATAGAAGTCAATGCTTATAGCTCTGCTGTAAAAAATAATAAAAAGCACATATTAGTGGTACAACAAAAAGATCAAAATTTACAAAAAAAGCCAGATAACAGCTCTGCTATAAAGAAAGATATATTAAATAAAATAAATCCGGTAGATTTAAAACTAAATGTTAATCTAAACTGCACTAAAAACGGCACTGTCATTCTTGCTTGTAATAGCAGCGATCAAAAAAATAAAGTAATTAAAAATATTGTAGATGAATTAGGCGATAAATATACTGTAAAAGAACATATCAAATCATATCCTAAACTCAAAATAGTTAACATCAAAGAGCCATTATATAATATTGAAGATCAATTAATTATAAGAGACTTAATAACGCAAAACTCAATCGAACAGCATAACCAATTTGAAATAAAATTACTTAAAAAAACTAAATTGAAAAATAAGCGATTTAATATTATACTACAAGTTGACCCCAAAACATTTCATAATGTATTGAAGAGTGGCACTATTGCAATTGAATGGAATAGCTATAAAGTTTATGAGTATTTTAACGTTCTACAGTGTTTCAATTGTTTTAATTTCAATCACAAAGCTGTTGACTGTAAAAATGAAGCAATATGTCCAATATGCAGTTTATCCCATGAAGGTAAAGATTGCTCGGTAAATGTGGCTACATGTGTAAACTGTACCATACAAAACAAGAAATTTAACACAAATGTAAAAACAAATCACACTGCTTTTGATATCAACTGCAACTGCTACACAAGAGTCATAACAGCAATTAAAGAGAAAACAAAATACGATTGGGAAAACTCATTTTTATAGCAATCACTGACTACTAGTGAAAAAAGCAAATTTAAAGCATTTCAAAACAACACCTCTTCCAGTCCTAGTTTTAATGGTTTAAAAATCATTCATCAAAATGTCCAAAGTCTGTTAAGTTGTATCAATGAAATTGAAGAAATTTTACGCAAATCAGATTGTGATATTCTCTGTGTGTCTGAACATTGGCAACCAGTTGATAAAATACAATTATTAAACATACTTAACTATAAATTAGTATCGTCGTACAGTAGAAAAATAACTATCCATGGCGGATCTGCAATTTATGTCAAACAAGCCATTAATGGTCAACCTGATAATATAGTAAATAATATATCTGAATGTTTTGTGTTTGAATGTTCAGGAATAAATATTAAAACTAAAGATAACAAACTGTTAACTGTCATATCTATTTATCGAACTCCAACTAGTTGTGTAAAAGATTTTTTTATAAAATTGGATGACTTATTATCAAAGTTACATAACTTGGGAACACACTACATTATATGTGGCGACTTCAATATTGACACAATGCAAGATACACGCGAATGTAAAGATTTTATATTTTTATTAGATTCATATGATGCACATTTAACAATAAAAGATTATACAAGAATTGAAAAAAAAAGCAAGTCTTGCTTAGATAATATTATAGTCTGCAATACAATAACTAAGTACACTGCCAAAGTAATAGAATTTTGTATTTCGGATCATAAAGCTCAGGAAATTATATTTGATATGCTGAAAGTAAACACAAACCAGTATACGTATAAAAGAACTTTTTCTGCAATATGTATTAATGAATTTTGCACAGACCTTTGCAATGAGCATTTTGAAGACACTTTTAAAAATTCAGACATTAACACCAATTATAATATTTTTATAAATTGCTTACATACTTACGTAAATAAACATTTTCCAATTAAAAAGATCAAAATATGTAAAAAAAAGGTAAATTGTGTAACACCTGAAATTATACATTGTAAAACACAAATGAATCTCTATCAATCACTCTCCGAGATTGATCCACTTTTTAAACCTAAACTAAAAGAAGCTAAATCTATCTACAAAAGGCTTCTAAACACAGAAAAAAATAAGCAATACGAATACAAACTAAAAACATCATCAAATAAGTCAAAAACATCCTGGCAAATAATATCCAATTTTATCAGCAAAAACAAAACTAATGTCATTTTGCCATCTTCTACACACAACCCGTTAAATTTAGCAAACTTATTTAACGAACACTTTAATAACGCCGCACACCTTTTGTTATTACAACAGCCCCAATCAAATGCTCCATATACATGCAATATCAAAAAATGTAATGACATAATGATTATAGAGCCTGTCAGCAGATATGAGCTGCTACGTACTATTCATAAAATGGAAAACAAAAGAAGCTCAGGTTTTGACGAAATTCCAATAGGTCTGATAAAAGAATGTATCCATCAAATCTTAGAACCTCTACTACATATAATTAATCAATCTTTTCAAGTCGGAATATTTCCCGATAAATTAAAATATGCTACAATTACGCCTATATATAAAAAAGGTGACCACAACGACCTCAATAACTACCGACCAATTAGCATATTAAACACATTCTCAAAAATTTTTGAAAACCTTATGTCAAAACGCATTATTCAGCATTTTACAAAAAACAATCTTTTTGGGAATTTTCAGCATGGATTCTTAACGGGAAGGAGTATAGAGACAGCCATCTTTGACTATTTACAATCTTTAAATACGGCATTAGATTCAGGTGACTTGGCCAGTGGTATTCTCTTAGATTTATCTAAGGCTTTTGATACCATTGATTATGAGATTTTATTAATAAAACTGCAGCATTATGGAATACAAAACATAGCACATAAATGGATATTTTCATACTTAAGTTTTAGAACTCATTCCGTAAAAATTAGAGATCCAGTTAGCAACCGAGATGTGACATCTAATACTGCAAATATTAAAATGGGAATTCCACAGGGAAGCATTTTAGGTCCTCTTTTGTTTGTAATTTATGTCAACGACCTACAAATGAGCATTCCTAATAATGCGCGCTTAGTAAATTACGCCGACGACACAAACCTTTTGTTGAGAGGCTCAAATTATATGGAATTAATAACCGTAAGAAATAATATAATGAAAAGTTTGGATGAATGGTTTACAATTAATAAGTTGATACTAAATTCTGAAAAAACCAAATGCATTTTATTCAAAACTGGTAATTATGACCAATTGCCACAAAACATCAACTTGAATAATACAACATATAATTTTAATGACAATGCAAAATTCTTAGGCATTGTAATAGACAAAAATCTGAATTTTAATGAACATATTGACTACACTTCTAAGAAATTAAATAGCGTCTGTTACGGTCTAAGAATTTTATCTAAAAATACAAACCGGAGTATTGTCACTACATTCTACTACTCAAACTTCTATTCAGTCTTAAAATTTGGTGTTATATTTTGGGGTAATAGTTGTAATATAAACACAGTTTTTATTATTCAAAAAAGAGCGATCAGAATTATGTTTCAGATGAAAGGACGAGATAGCTGCAGAGGAGCATTTAAAAGAAATAAATTACTAACAGTTACTGCCATGTATGTATTGGAATCTATTAAATTTGTATGGAAAAATAGATCTAAATTTACCAACGAGTTATTAACTGGACATTATGATACAAGACATGGTCAAGAATACAGATTACCAAATCATAATCTAACGTCACTGGAAAGAAGCCCTCATTATAGTTGTATAAAACTATACAATCATATTCCTAGATCAATAAAACAAGAACTAAGCTATAATAATAAGAAATCACGTCTTATCGAATTTTTAATTGAATGTGAGCCCTATAATCTGTTGGAGTTTTATAGTTATAGACTGGATTTGTAAATTAATTTAAACTTGTTTTGATTGTATTATAATTATGTTTTTTTTTTTTTTTATATATATACTGTTTTTACTATTTTCTTCTTCTTCTTCTTTTTCTTTTTTTTTCACTAATTAATTAAGCTTTTTTTGACAAATTTTCGTGTGCGTGTGTACACAATTTACTGTATATTTGCTGTACAACAAACATTGGAAATAAACAAATTTATTATTATTATTATTATTAAAATGAAAAAGTTTGACACAATATTTTTCAGTTTGACACTAAATACTGTTCCGTTTGACATATTATTTCTCAGTATGACACAGCGCCTTAAAAGCGTTTTTAATTGGTATTTTCAAACTTATAAATTAAAAAAAAAAGCTGCAAATTTATGATGCCAAATATTTCTCAGTATAACACAGTATTTTCTCAAGTAAAAATTTTAATTTTTCATATTATTTTTTTTTAATATTTCTCACACAATTTGACTAATGTACTTCAGTTTGATACAATATTTCTCTTGTCTTGACTTTTATATTCTCATAATAAAACTTTAGATTTCTCAGTTTAATAATTTAAATTTTTCAGTTTGACACACACCATTTCAGAGTATGATACAGTATTTTTTAGTTTGACATATAATATTTTTAGTTAAATACAATATTTCTCAGTACGGCACTTTATTTTCTCAGTTTGACATAATATTTTTCAGTTTGGCACAATATTTTTCAGAATACAAATTTCTCACTTTTTCCATTTATTATATATTTTTCACACAATTTGACACAATATTTTGCATCTCAGTCTAACAGAATATTTCTCATTTTGAAACAATATTTCTCTTAATTTGACTTTTATACTTTCAAAGTAAAACTTTAGATTTCTAAGTTTCATAATTTAGATTTCTCACTTTAACACACCATATTTCTCAGTTTATTTTAATTTGACTATTATCTTCTCAGAGTAAAATTTTAGATTTTTATGTTTAATAATTCAGATTTGTCAGTTTGACAAAATATTTCTCAGTTTGATAGAATATTTCTCAGTTTTCAAGTATAATAATTTTCAGTTTGACAAAATAATTTTCTTAAATTGACTTTTATACTCTCAGAGTTAAACTTTAAATTTCTCAGTTTGATAATTTCTCAGTTTCAGACATTATTTCTCAGTTTGATACAATATTTCTTAGTTATAAATTTTCAGTTTAACACTGTATTTCTCAGTATGATACTTTATTTTCTCAGTTTGACACAATATTTCTCTTAATGTGACTTTTATATTTTAGGTTTCTCATTTGGATATACTATTTTCTCCGTTTGAAACAGTATTTTTTAGTTTGACAAAATATTTTGACAAAATATTTCTCAGTTTGACATTTAATATTTTTTAGTTTGACCCAATATATTTTAATTTAACACAATATTTTTTCTTTTGGCACAATATTTCTCATTTTAACACTTTATTCTAGTGTAAGTGTAAAACTTTAAATTTCTCAGTTAGACAACTTAGATTTTTTAGTTTGACAGTTTAAATTTTTCACTTTCTCAAAGTGAAATTTTAGATTTCTCACTTTGATTTCTTATTTTTCAGTATGACACTTTATTTTTTCAATTTGACACAATGGTTTTCAGTTTAACATAATATTTTTCAATTTGACACAATATTTCTCTTTTTAATACTATTCTCTAAAAGTAAATCTTCAAATTTCTCAGTTTTGCAATTTAGATTTTTTAGTTCTCTTAAAATAAAATTTTGTATTTTTTAGTTGACAAATTAGATTTTCCAGTTTGTTGAAATCTTTAACAAGAATTTGCAAACAATCCACAAATAATACGTGCCAGGTGCGCAAAGCCAATGTTTGTATTCAATCTATCAAAATAACTGAATGGCAATACATTATATAAACATAATTAATTATAAGCCATTGTATAATCCATTAATTAATATAAAAAAATGTTCTTTCATGATAGAAAATTCCTATAAACTAGACTGACGTATAAATTACACCGAAACTAATTTCATCAAAATGATTAATCGTCAAAACCTCAAGCAACAAAGTTAATATTTAGTTTCATGCAATAAATCGCCGTAAATTACAAGAAAAATCGCCGTCGGCATGCAAATGTTCGTGTTTGATGTTTATTTTATCTTGACACGCCTCGCCGTTAAAACAAACATATCAGCAAAAATAGAAATGAAAATGCAGAAATAGTTTCTGTTAATCTACTAGTTTTTTATGTTCATATAACTTTATTCAAACATTAACCAATCAATAAAGTAATTAAACAATCTAAAACCAATTTGTTAACATTATATTAAGTAAGTTACGACAAAATTACACATTACGAAGTTAACGCAAACTGTATTCCTTTTAAGAAAGTTTTCGCCAACAATTTCCTCGGATGTTCTCCCTCGCGCATGGAGACATCTGGACGAAGAGATTCGCAGACACTTTCATATCATTCTTTCTCTTTTTTTTTAATTCTCGCGTCACATTTCGTCTCATTCTGAGCGCACAGTATTTTAATTGTCACTTGCCTCTTTTCACCATCCCTTTCTTAATTAAAATTCAGTTCTTTCTGTTGGAAATTGTTGCTGTAATTGTAAAGTTATTTAGTGTGAAAGTAATAATTAGTTTGTTAGTGTCTATAAAGGAAAATTATGTGTTGCTTTATAAAAATATAAAATTACTAAATACTATTTTATTTAATAATAAATAACATCAAAAACGATAATAACTATAATCGTATATTTGGTTTTCTGATAGTACACGTTTTATACTATATAAAAGCCGCCAGAATTTTTCCCATATAAACCGGAATCCCGATAAGCTTGTTCCAGCAGTAAATTCATTCTGATATCATTAGATATTTTCTGCAAAAAATTTGATTTAAATAATAAATATAATATCTATTTAGCGTGTCTGAGTAAATTAAATTTGTAATTAAATGCCAGCGTTTGTGTTGGAGTTGATACGTTTGCGTTGTGTTAATATTGATTTCCGTTTCTAAAAATATGGCTAAATGTCCTTCATGAATATTTACTGCTGGAAACGGTATGGAATTTTCTTTGTGTTCGTTTTGTTTGCATGTGTTGGTTGTTTGTTTGTGTTTTTATTGCATTTCAATACTGGATAATTTAATTCTTCTCTTGCATGTGTTGATATTGCGTTTTATATATGCATATGTGTAATTTAATATTACTTTTGTATAAACTTTAATTAAATTATGTTTTGAAAAGTTAGCTAATTATACAACAAATTATTAAGTACAGTTTAAACAAATTAAATCAAAAAATTAAAAATGTTTTTAATATTAGATAGTTTTTAACAATGATTAGCCTCACATTTAAATAAAAATACTAGTAGATACAGTCGCATATTAAGCAATGATTAGGTAAGTTTCTAACTATTTTTGAGTTAAAAACTGTATCCTCAGCATCAATTTGCAGCAGACAATGCTTAGAAACCAGTATAATAATGTATCAAATTAAAAAAAATTATTGTAAAAACAGAGAAATATTGAAAGAACTGAGAAACAATATGTGAAATTTGCATAAATATTAATTGCAGTTAGAGTTTGAAAAACACAATTTGCATACTGAAAGAAGATAGTATCATACAAAGACCACCAAATGTATCAAATTAAAAAATAATTTGTTAGACTGAGAAGCAAATTGTCAAACTATCTTAGTTTACAAAGTGTCAAAATCTAAGTGATCAAACTGAGAAATGTAAAGTTTTACTTTAAGAAAAAAATATGAGAAATATGGTGTCAAATTGTGTGAGAAACCTAAATTGTCAAACTGAAAAACTTTTAAAAATTTTACTCTGTCAAACTAAAAAATATTGTGTCAAACTGAAAAATATTGTGTAAATCTGAAATATATTTTGTGTGAAACTGAGAAATATTGTGTGAAAAACCTAAAATGTTAAACTAAAAAGTTTGATGTAGAAGACAGCGTGAAGTCTAGTTCTCCTTCAAAAAGCATGCAGAAAACCCGACTCCGACACCGCCTATAGAGGTAATAGATGTCTAATAAGACAACTAAGTTACATCTCGTGGTGAACAAAAAGAAAATAATGAAGCAGAAGAAGACCACAAGTGAGTCACTGACAGTTTCTCCTCCTATTGGGCCATTAGTTGGCTTTCAACGCCATCAAAGCCATTAGTTAACAAAGCCAAAGAGTCTACAATCTGGAAGAGCACTAAGGCTAAAGCAACTACTGGCTCCGTAACAATATCTACAACCTCGACAGCATCCACAGAGAATGCGGCCACACAAACGCCCACCACCCCATTTATTTTGTATAATTTGTATTCCAAGGACTGTTGGCCACATTAATAGTAAATATCCGTTTGCAGATTTTTGAGCTGCAATCATTTACTGCAAAAAAAACCTAATATACGTCATTAAAAACGTACCCGAATGCATCAAGAGCTAACTGGTGTAAGGTACGCTCCACTACCCTTTAAACACATGAAAAGGGATAAAAAAACTCTTTCCAATGCTATACGTTTAGTTGCCACAGAACGTAACTAGTCGAGAGATCATGTCTCTTACAAAATTGTATTGAGTACAAACGCAAGTCTGGGAATCTTGTACAATGCCACTGTTGCCAGCGTTATGGCCATACAACTTCTAGATACAACTTCCCTTACGTATGCGCCAAGTAAGCTGGAACCCATTCCAGTTCCACTTGCAAACTCACAAAGGAGTTCAAGCTTGTAGCGTGCAATACACCACACATCGCAATTTATAAAAACTGCCTGAAGGAAAACCAATCTTTTACAAAGGCTCAACCCATGCCACCTGCTTTTCAAAGGCAGACTCCCGCTCTTCCCCGGAAAACTTTCAATAAAAAGTCCTATGCACAAGCAACGAAAAATCAGGCGCAAAACGCATTGACAATATCAGTCAAAAGTCAGCTTCTTCTTTCTTCCGCTTGGTCCAAACAAAGCGAATCTGATATCTAAGTAACAACTGACATTTATTTTCTTATGTACAGCAGCTTCAAGAATATAAGAGGTAAAAAAACAATAAATCTTTATCAAGAGATTGATAGACAATGTAAACGGTAGCTGCAAGAACACAAAAGATATGAGAAATGGACGGCTGAAAAAACTATAATAGAAAAAAACTACCTGCCCACAAATTCATTTTAGTCCCCGCTCAAACACTTAAGCGTAAGTTATCAAAAAATTTATTGTTAAACAATTCTCTTATATCTAAATAATGTGTACCAGTAGCTTCTTCTAATGTGGCCCTCCTACCCACCCAAGTGTTGGTGATTAAAAAGTATCATATCAACCGCCTCTTGTGTTGCTGCTGCTATTTTTAATAAGACACCTATTGTAAGTTGTTAGCATTGTAACAAACAATTAATTTACAATAAGTTTTTTGATAACAAACGCTTGGGTAGGTGGACAAGAACAAAGTTTAAATTGTAGACGGGTAAGTTCTTCTACTGTGGCCCACCCGCCCAACCAAGTGTTGGTGATTAAAAACTATCATTTCAACCACTTCTTCTATTTCTGCTGCTATTTTTAACAAGAAACCAACTGTAAGCCTACAACCAAACCGCCTGCCTGAAACCAAACAATCAAGAAAAAGTAGGAAGCAATTACATTGCAGATCTTGCAGCTGAGCCCTTGCTTTTAATGTGATACGCGTAGCTTACACCCGTACTCTCGACATTGTCACAACCGTCATTACCACTAACGGAAAGCCAACCTCTGTAAAAAATATTAGCAAACCATCGCATATTTAATTTGAAAGTATCCTTGGAAGAAAAGAAAAATATTAGCCAGCAACAACTACTTACTCGAGTAAACACTGTAAAAACTCAAAACTCAAAACAAAATAAACTTCTAAGCAGGCAATACCGCAAAACAGTATGCCGTGAAGCCTCCACCTAAACTTAAACAAAACCAACTTTGGAACAACTCGTGCAAGAGTTCTTAACATTTCAAATTACCCAGACTTAGTAAAACCCCTGTGAATAAACATATTAATCTTTTCGCCAAGCAAGTCAACGCCTCAGAAAGTGGGAAAAATTGATGCAGCAAGTGAGTAGAACCACATTCCACTAATGGCATTACACTCTTTAGTTCTGTTTTCCTAAAAATATTAAATATTTACAAAATCCACAGAATAAATGCAGTTTTTACTGCAATAGTCACGCCAAAGCATAAGCAACTTCCGGACATGCCTGCATTCACCTGCAAAAGCCCGGCGCTCAACCTAACCAATAGCCAGATTCTAGAGATCCTCTACGCCCAGACGCAAAAACTGGAGGACCAGCTGGCAAGGTTATTTACAAAAATCAACAAAATAGACAAAATGTACAGGAAACACATGAACAATAAAGAACTCCAACCAAACATTGGCATCGACAACGTCTGGCACATTAAGTTGGACCTCACTAACACCTTTTTCAAGTTAAAAAAAAAAAACGTTAAGCTAGAGCTGAGACAGAGCGCTTGTCCATCCTCGACACCAAAAGCAGCAGCTCCCAGCCAGACCTCCCACAAAAAAGTCGTAAAGTCATCCGCGCTCTTTAAGACCTTCATCAATACTCCAGAACACTAGGTCTAGGATTCCCACCGAGGAGGAAATGAAGATGATACCCCGCTCTCAGAGAAGGAATTTATCAAAGTAGTAGACAAAAAAAGCCAAGAAAGACACAAGTGATTCTTCCTCACATTCAGCGCCTAAAAAGACTTCAACTACATAAAGGCCAAAGGGTCTTTAACCCAGCGTCTTTAACCCAGCCAGCCCCTAAGGCAAAGTCGACCAACTCTGGTCCAACTAACAGTTCTCTAGGTGCTCTCTCACGCCCACTAACTTCGCCAGCTCCTACAGAAAGCGCTAGCATACGTCGCTCTCTTCCCATAACAATTCAGGAAAACTCTATTTATTCTGTTGGCGACCTTCAAGTCAAAAGATTTTAGAAAGATAATCATATTTTCCGCGCACGTTCTTTCGGACAATTGAAACGTGTACATAAACGTGGTACTAGTTTTCCACAAAACCTATACAACGCCTATAAGGCGGCTTCACACAAAAAAGAAAAATCCTAGCCACTAAAACAAACCGCACTAAGTCGAGATCAAGAAACCAACTAGTAAACATCGAACTGAAATAACACTAAAGCATCCATAGACTAGATTGTACATCGTCCTTAAACTGCAACTTCCACGACAAACAATAACAATGTTGTCAACTTCCACCACGTTCAACCCCTCCAGCAATTCCGAGGCAAGCCCCACTAACTATACCCTGTGCTTCTACACTCTGTTATGGTTTCAGAATGGCTAATGATAGCTACTGTATGCATTTTTAAGTCACTCTAAATTAAATCAAAACGACCCTAGTTCTTAGTAAACTTGCCCTTTGAGTGTGTGTGACCATTCTGAGTGAATGTGTGCGTAGAAACTTTTAATTCGTTGAAACGCAAAACCGAAAGCCGTACAACGGACTTGGACCGGCCGCCCCCGCAACCTGCTGGAGACGCAAGCCGGTAACAATTTTAAAACAGTTCTCTGATGTTTAAATGACAACTTACATTTATTTTCTTGTATACGGTAGCAGTAAAAACACAAGAGGTGTGAAAAACTATAAATACTACTAGACTATAGTGGAAAAAGCTGCCTGCCCACAAATTAAACTTAGTGCCCGCCCACCCACTCAAGCGTTAGTTATCAAAAAAATCATTGTTAAACAATTTTCTAATATCTAAGTGAGAATTGATTTTCTTGTGTACAACAGCTGCAAATACATAATAGGTAGAAGAAACAATAAATTCTTTGATGACTAACAGCAAGTAGTACCCGCCCACCTGCCCAAACGTTACCTATCAAGAGATTTATTGTTAATCAATTCTCTAATATCTAAGTGACAATTGAAGTTTATTATATTGTGTACAACAACTGCAAAAAAAGTGAGAAAAACAAGATATTTTGATGAGTAACACTTGAGTGAATGGGTGAATCACAGCAGACAAAGTACTTGCCCACAAAATAAACTTGCGCCGTTCAGAAGCGTCCAAAGCGGCAATGGCCAACCGGCTGATCAACCTGGTCAACCAGCAAATCCAACTAAAAAGTTCAAAAACCTCCTACACCTCAAGGAAACAGCTACTAAAGTAGAGGCTTAGCTGGCCCGGTTTAAAACCAAAAGGAATATACAAACGCTAAATTTAACCCCACATACAGCGGGCCAATCAAAGGTAAATACAACGCAAGCATCGATCCCAGCTGAAGTAAAAGCAGTCTCAAACTATCATCACTTGCCAAAGATCCCCATTACATATTATGGCACAACCAAACTTGCTCTGATATACAGCAAAGCTAGCCAGAACTTCACCAGGCTAGCCCTACCTAGATTACATAAGATCGACTATGTTGTCCACTAGGCTAACCCTAACAACAAACTTGCCGTTACCGAAAAAGCAATCATTACCATCTTAGTCAGCATTCAACAACAAACAATCAGTTTTCTGCAAGCGCAAAACCTTAGCAAAGAAGTGATTCAGGCCACACGTTGCTAACACAAAATCAAGCCACTTTCGACTACGTACAACACTTTGTATACTATTTTGGGTGAAACAATATAAAAGTAATCTATTAAGAGTACCTCCAAACTAAACCGGCAACAATACCGATAGCCAATATGCCTAAACACGTATTTACCGACTTTGAATTATACAAGCTAGTGTAGGCCTTTTTTTTTTTAAACTGGGACCACACACTACTAACGCGGTGACTTCTTCTTCTTCAGCCTGTATCTATCCACTTCTGAACACAGACCTCCTTTAAACTCTGTCAAACTGTCCTTACTTTAGCTTTCTATTGCCACGAATAGCCAACGACTTCTCGGATGTCGTCTCTCCATCTTTTTTGGGGTCTTCCCACACTTCTCTTAGAGGTCTCCACTGCAAAACCCGTATCGTCCACTTTGATGGGGCCAAAATTGAACGCAAAAAAATGAGAACGACAAAAACCGGAACCAGAATGCTTTTCCGGTTTTTCGGCAGTGTGCAAAAAACAATTATTGCGTTTTTTTGAATTATCTCCGCTCCCGGTGAACAAAATCACAAAATTTGGATGTTTGGCGGAACCACCTCTACGCTCATTTCTAGATTAATCTCTGATGAAGTCGTTTTTTTCTCCGACGCACCGTTTTCGAGATATCCGCAATTTTTCGGTTTGCCGGTCGTCGGTTCGCCGTCCGATCCCGACGCAACTAATACCTTTTCCCTCCGGGAAGGACGGCGAAATCTAAATTCCGGTTTGCAGGCGACGCTCAGACGGCCGCTGCCGGAGCCTCTTTAATTTTTGGGGAAATCCGACCCCAGATTTGGATTCGCCGGGTAACGGAGCGGGTAACGGAGTGATTTTTTTCGCGGGCGATGCCCTCTCCCCTCCCGTTTGCAAGCCGTCTGTTGATTAGGAGGCGGGGTGCTCAAAAAATCTGTTTGCGTATTTAGGCTTACACCTAATATGGCCTTTTAAAAGTAAGCGGTAACATATATCATCAAAATACAGGACACTACACCCATTCAAATCCAACCGTACACATACAATGTAAAAAATGCCCTTATTTACAAAGTAGGCGATATGCTTGTTAATTGAGCCTTCCACCAGCAACTACTGCACCACGGTGGTCATAACAGAAAAAGACGGCAAACCGCGCTAATTGCCAAGGTCCTAGCGGGTTAAATAGACAAATTTGTGTTGGTGTATTTTGATGATCTTGTTATGTACTCAACCAACTACCAAAACCACATGGGACACTTAAGGCAAGTGATGGAATGCTTACAAGAATATGGGTTACACTGTAACCAAAAAAAGTGCAACTTTGGACAACCATAAATTAAATACCTGAGACACAAGGTCTCGGGAATCAGTCATTAGAACACTACCTTCAGATTATCTGCAACACCCCTAAGCCCACAACTCGCTAGCAAATACAAAGCTTTATGGGTATCTGCACGTGGCTCAGGAAATATGTTGACAACTTTAGAAATACCGCAGCCCTTTTTACAAACCTACAAGAGACGTTACTCAACCGGTTTTTAATCTTCGCCCTCAATTTGGTCTAAGGTTTGATCTGCAAACTGACGTACGCAAGGAGTACTGTACCACAAAAAAAAAGGCAGAAAGCAAATTTACAATTTTCCAAACTACCAAACAACGGTACCACAGCAATGAGCAAAAAAACTACGCTATCACGTAGGTCATCAAAAAGTACCGAGCCTACCTAGAAAACCGTCGGTTTTTGCTAAGAACCGGCAATTATGAGTTGGTTTGACTGACCGGCACCTAAAAATCCAAGTTGAAGTACATTTGGTGGTCTTTACTTTTTGCCAAATTTACGTTCAGTATTAAACATATTCCAAAAGCTAAACACCACCTGCCAGACGCACGATCTCAAGCGCCTAGCAATAAAAGAGCCAGCAACAAAACCAACAATTTAGACAGACTTGTACCTCTCAACGTCATAGCTGGACCTGTCAGTTTTACAAATCTAGACCATCGGCTTTTGCGGCGTAACCAAAGCCGCCAAAAAGTCATTGCACAACAGCCCTTGGTAGTTGAAACTCTGGCAAAACTAACTAAGTTTTTGCAACTGCAAAGCATTATTGATGCGCTACGAAAACAATTAATTAAACCTAAAAAAAACGTAGGCTACCGACAAGGGGCTGATGGAAAAAGAATATTGCATCATAGCGGACTAAAAGTAGTTTTATCAGCAATGCAGAAAGAGGTATTAAAACAGCACTACAACGACGACGCCGACAAACATCAAGAGCAAGACAAAACTAGTTTTTTTGTTGTAACCCATTGATGAGTTACCACAAGCCAAAAGTCCAAAAGAACGTCAAAACATACATTTAGGAGTACATGATCTGCATGCCAGCCGCCGGTTCATATTAACCGCAATGAATATGTGCATCCGCTGAGTAGAAGCACACGAATAATAACGTTACTTCTGAAACTTGGGTACTCCAAGGTTGTGCTAATAGACCTTCAATCTATAAATCACAAGTTTCGGGAAGCTACCAAAAAGTGGATATGCATCCGTCACATCACCGCTACGTATCATTGTCACCTATATGGTAGGCACATACGTGCATTATTTCAATACTTCCTGTGTTGAACACGCAACCATTTAGGAAAACAATGTCCACAAAAGGACGAACTTCCAGCAATCAAAGTCGGGGGGAGTTTAGTCGGTAGGCGCTAGGCGCTCGTGAGAGTGAATCCGACACTTTGCGAGTCTTTAGGAAGATTCTCTTCCTAGCACAAAAAAAATAAAATAATAAAGCTACTACCAAACAACGGTACCACAGCAATGAACAAGAAAACTACGCTATCACGTGGGTCGTTAAAAAGTACCAGGAAAACTGTCGGTTCTTGCTGAAAACCAGCAATGATTTGGCTGACCTAAAAATCCAAGTTTAAGTATATTTTGGTGGTCATTATTTTTGGCCAAATTTACGTTCAATATTAACGATACTCCAAAAACTAAGAACTACCTGCCAGACGCACTATCACAAGCACCCAGCATTAAAGGGCAAGCAGCATGGTCAATAATTTGGACAAACTTGTACCTCTCAACGTCATAGCTTGATCTGTCAGTTTTAAGGGTCTAAACCATCGGCTATTGCGGCGTAACCAAGGCTGCCAAAGAATCATTGCACTTTAACTCTTGGGGAGTTAAGACTCTGGCCGCCGCTGTAAAGTAAAACTAACGCAAATTTCCGCAAGTGTAAAACAGTATTGACGCGTTACGACAAAGATTAACTAAACCCAGAGAGGACGTAGGCTACCGGCAAAGAGCTGATGGGAAAACTATACTGCATCATAGCGGGCTAGGTTTTATCAGCAATGCAAAAAGAGGTAATAAAACAGCACCACAACGACGACAACGCCAAACATCAAGGGCAAGACAAAACTAGTTTTTTTGTCGTTACGCATTGATGAGTTACCACAAGCCAAAAGTCCAAAAATTCGTCAAAGCATACGTGTGAACGCAATTTATTACGTGGTCCATTGGATACAACTCCCACAGGACATCGGTTTATATTAACCGTAATGGATATGTACACTCGCTGAGTAAAAGCATTTGACCATCAAGGTCCTGGAACTGCTAATTTTCTGCCGTTTTGGGTACTCCAAGATTGTGCTAAGCAGCAATAGACTCCCAACTTGTAAATCATAAGTTTTGGGAAACTACCAGAAAGTAGAAATACTACCGTCACACTACCACTACGTATCATTCTCAGGCAACCCCGTAGAGTTAAAGAACTCCGGCACTCTTTGAGACAAGTTGTTACACTTTCACACATTCCAACTTTGCCACCGATTTAATGCAGCCACAAATCTCACCCTGAGTGAAGCCCTACTGAGAGCAAATATTGCTAAACTCAAAACTTTAAACACACCACGAGCAAAAGTTTACAACAAAGCCAAAACCCAAGGATTGCAGAGAACAAGACAGCAACAAGCCACATATCGCCAACAACAATACCACAAATTGCGCATAACAGCAACTAGGTCATGATACAAAGAAGCAGAAGAAAACTAGCGTTCAAACGGATGAGCCTAAAACGCCTTTGACTTTGCCAAAAAACACTGCCACTGAGTCAAAGCCAGCTTCACCACTAGACTTCTTGGACAAACCGGATCAGTGGGCTCTTTGGACAAACCTCCCAGTAGCTAAACGTAGAACCAGATACAATAAATTGACTTGCATTACTGCGTAAACCGCAGTAGTAAATAGAAACTATAGTGTAACCACAAACTTTAGTATAACCCGGCAAACCGCACTGCTGTAAGTTAGAGAAATCCAAATTTTAGTGCTACCGCTAATCAGAACAAACTAGACCGCCCAAGATAGAAATGCAAGACTTACCAGAACAACAAATTATTGCAAGCGTGCGGCTCAAAGAAACATGGCTTTAGAAGTTAACTTGACTCGATTCTCCAGCCAGTCTTTGCCAATTCATTTCAGAGACATTTGCGCAAACATTTACTTCTAGCAACTACAGTTAAAACAAAGTCTGAGCAGAATGGCCAAACCAAGAAGCATTGCCGGTTGATTTAATTTGATGAGGCGTTTGGCCAGCAATCTATCAAAAGTAGTTAGCATTTTAGTCCAAATTTTAAGTTCAAATTAGTTCAATAATTTTCGCATCAGTTAAAATGCAAAATGCACGTGTTAAGTCAAAACTAAACAACAATCTACCATACCTTCCAAACCGCAAATCAACAAGCATTTTACGCAAACAATCACCTATAAGCCAGCAAAGTGAAAAAAAATTCCGTTCAGTCTGTTAGATTAGAATAAGTCTAACATTATTATTCTACTAAAACCCATTTACTCAAAATGACACACAACAACCGTCCTTAAGTTATTTAAATTATTGTACGCAAAAAACCTTAAATCCGATCTTGTCTTCCATAGTCAATTTATCTATAAATACTTTAAGAAATCTCTGCTTTACTGTTTCAAGGTAAACGTCGTCATCCCCTCCCCCCTCCCACCGTTACGTCTGTGTTAAACTAAACTTGCAGTTATCATTACGAGAAACGTTAAACTGTGTGTGAACAACCAAAAATGTTCAGTTATAAACAGAAGAAAACAAGAAATTCTTAGCAGTAGTAGTGTAAAATAATTGATTGTATAAAATTCTAGTGACAATAATATGTTGCTTTGTGTTCTCATTAAACACATTTTTTTATGCTGAATACATGATTATATGAATATATAAAAGTAACATCAAACGAGCTGAATATCTATCTATACATGAAACAAATATTGAATATAAAAAAACTGTGTAATTGCCAAAGGAAATATATCATGGAAAAAATATACATAACGAATGCTTATGCGTCAAATAAATGTAAGGGGTAGCTGATGAAATGTAAATATTGATTCATCACATATAACATTGATAACTTATATAATAAAATATTTCCACGTACAAACGCTTACATGATTTTCTAGCTATGTTGATATTTAATTAATTAATTAAAACTTGTCTAGAAAGGTAAACATTAGAAAATTAGAACGACACATATTCAAGACCTTACCTAAGGCAAATTTTGTTTAAACATGCTTCTATTCATCAAGTTGTAGCGGCCATGTTTACACCTATTCATTACCTTCTATTCATCAAACATAAAAAAAGTTAATTGCCACTTTTGAAAAGCCACAGAGTAATCCTATTAATTTTTCATTCTTTTAATATCAAGCGTTTAAAAATTATTTAAATTCTATTTTCTCCAAGGCGAGAAGAGCTCGGTCGAATTGTCTATTCTGTAAAATCGTTCCGACTGAAAGGAATTCCATTTATTTAGATTGGCAGTTTTCTTTTTTTTTTTTCGTTTCTTTCTGTTCCGTCATTTCAAATTTAAAAGATATTGAAACTACTTTGGGAGAGGAAAGTAGCAGGGTTGGATTAATGTAGCTTTCGGATATATTAATTAAATTGTGATAAAATGTATTATATTGGATTATTTATAATTGAATAAAAAATTAATCAAATCTTTGAAAAAATCAAAAAAATCTAGTAGAACTAGTTTTCTTTTCCATTAACTGGACTTAAAAATCTTAGAATTAACAGTGAGTATTTAAAGCTTGTTTAAGGCGGATCGAGAATCAGGCGGACACAACTTTAACGGCCTAGTTACAAAACCAAACCAAACGCCACTTTCAAAACCCTAGATGCTCATCCTAGGTAGGAAAACTGTTGACCGCGCGTGTTTCCATAATTAAATTGTATTCCCCTTGTAGATCGGTTTAAGGTAAGTTTTGTATGTGGTTTAAATGATGTATTTCCTAACAAGATCGACTATTTAATTGCACAAACTAGTGCCCAGAATGAAATCATTTTAATTAATTTCAACGTTACTAAAAAACAAATTTTGTAAAGTTAAAATAAAACAACAAAATAAACTCCTAATTTAATAATAAATCAATTTAAAATATAAAATTTCCCACCAACATAATTTAGTTGCTTTTAATAGTAACCCCCGCTTTATTTACCACATAAGTAAAAGATAATATTTATATATGATAATGTTTCCTTTCGGCCAATCCTTATTTTTTTTTTTTGTAAAACCTCTTTCGATCGGAAGAGATGAGAAAAAAGGTGGAAGCTAAAGTAACCATTTTAAATGTAAAAGAGAATCAATACCTAAATGTTAATAGATTCCTGCTTGGAATCGACGTCAGTAAACAGTGATAAAGGCTCCAGAACCACCAAATGCAAATTGACTATGTAATTGCTCGTCACTGGTTCGGAAAATACGGGCTGTGGACATATCATCCGCTCCCCCATTGTACGCGGAAATTGTATACAGAGGCCGGTCATCCATTCGCCATTTAATATGTATCCCATATATGCTGTCATATATCTTTTTTTTTTGCTGTTACTGCTTTGTTCTCTCAGTTTCATGTTGGTTTCATATTTGAAATGTAATATGTACTTAAGGGGTAGAAAGAGACAAGATGAAGTATATTAAGATTTGTATAAAATTTCTTGTGGAATATAAGAAAACCATTTTACATTTTTTGATTAAAAATATTTTCTTAAAATTAATGCAACAAATCAGATAGTTAAACTATAAAATTATCTCATAAATTTAATATGTTGTTAATGAAGTTCAACTTCAACATAGACAGTTTAATTTAATCAGTTTCTTATGTAAGGTTGACAATACTTTTCATTATTGAGTAAAAATCTTAACCTAATTATACCTATTTTACTAACAATCAATAAAGAGTAAAGCAGTTTCCAGTTTGATAGTCTATAAAAGCAATTCTAATACATTGGTGTCGTACTTCAGTACTTCAAAAAGTTGGAATAAAAATCTGACAAACTGTATGCTGTAATAAAGTTCTATAGTTTTTTTTGACAATTTGGAAACAGTCACAAGTATTAAGGATTAGCCCTAAAAATTGTAAATAAATTTTTTTATACAGACTTTACTGTAACCCTGCCTTATCTGGCATTCTTTTTTAGTAACCAAAATCTTAATGTCTACCGGCAAGTAATTACAATTCACTAGATATTGCTGTTCTACTTTGGCCATAGAGTTATACACTAAAATTGAAGTCTTTTCAGTGAATTTTGCATACAGTTTTTGGAATTGCATACTAACCGTTGGCAGTATTTGGTAAGTGTGTAAACAATGGCCAAAATGATGTTAAGATCTTTTAAAGGTTTTATGGTATTTTTGAGTCTGATGATTGCCAAAAAACTGTTGACAGCAGTTTTTATTTTAAAAAAATTCTTACATTTTTGGTAACGCCAGTGGATAATTTTAGAAATAAATTTCTGTTCACTAAAAAAAAGTTTTTTGGTTTCACAATGACTATGTGAATCAAATCAAGCGCAACACAAAAAAAACAAAAGGCACCCTCTCCGAGATAGAAGCCTCCATAAAGACCACCATCAGCAGACTTTACTATAGAAGCCCCTATATAAACTTCAGGCTCAGGTCACCCTCAAGAAGCCTGCCGCCGCTCAACCCGACTCTATTTCCTCCAAAGAAGAAGAGATGGAAACCCACTAAGACCGCAATGCCAACTCCCACTACAGGTTAGGTTAGTTTAAATCAGCCTATACTGTGGATAAAAGCAATTTCATCACAAAAAGTAAGTGGACACAAAGTAGGATGTGTACCTGATAAGGGCAGACAATGTCAAGTGAGCACCCGTGTCCCTCGAGATCACTTTAATAACGAAGTGAGACAAAGATAATTAACAACTAACAGAGACTAATTGGAACTAAGTAAATGAGGATAGTGCAGTGAAAAGTCAGCCGGATTGTATATCTGGTGTAAGAAGTAAGTAAGAATTCTGAAACGCCACTAGTCGTCAACGTGCTGACTTCAACGTCCTTTCACACAAATCCAAGAGACGGTGTTAAAATGAAAAAAAAAAAAGAAAAAGATTGTGTATCTGACGTTCATAATTGTTACTCATGAGGGCTACTAGCTTGCTAACCTCTACGTCTTTAAACACAAAGCACCTGCCGGGCTGTGTGTTCGGCGTTTCTGACAAAAAAAGCGGCCAACAGAAGACCGCGACGGCAGACAAGCTCCACCTAATCGAGAACCGGGCAAATTCCCTTACTTCAGTAAGCACTCCAATTCAAACTACTCGATGGTATTTATAATGTGGAGTTATCCACCCACCCGCCCGAGTATTGGTCATCAAAAGATTAGATATCACCTTCTCCTCCTCTGACTAAAAAACTTCTGATACCTGCAGAAAGAGGATGTTGAGTGACCTACCCGCTC
Organism: Tachinus rufipes; assembly: GCA_963932245.1. Taxonomy (NCBI): domain Eukaryota; kingdom Metazoa; phylum Arthropoda; class Insecta; order Coleoptera; family Staphylinidae; genus Tachinus; species Tachinus rufipes. The sequence continues at coordinate 7,770,227 of OZ010743.1, forward strand.
AAGAGTTAGTCATCAAAACTTCATTCTTTTTGGACAAAAAAACGTTTAACATTAAAAAGGTAAAAGTCCAGCTTTAAAATATCAAAAATATTAATGTAAACAACCAAAACTCAGCATAAACTATTAAAAAGTCCAGTTTTAAAACATCAAAATGTTGTCAAAAAGCATCAATATCCGGCTAAAAACTGCAAAATACTTTAGACAGAATGGCAGAACCCAATCTTGAAACATCAAAATATTGTCAATAAGCACCGAAATCTAACCATAAATTGTTAAAAAGTGTAAATTCTTTCTATAAAAAGTCAAAAATAGCTAAATCTGGTCTTAAAACATCATAATATTGTCAAAAAGCATCAATATCCAGCCAAAAACTGCTAAAAAGTGCAAAATTCTTTTAACAAATTGCTAAAAATTGCAGAACCCAATCTTAAAATATCAAAATATTGTCGATAAGCACCAAAATCTGAAAATAAACTGTTAAAAAGTAAAAATTCTTATCATAAAATGTCAAAAATATCAAAATCTGGCCTTAAAATATCAAAATATTGTCAAAAGGCATCAATATTTGGCCAAAAACTGCTAAAAATTGCAAAATTCTTTTGACAAAATGCTAAAAATAGCAAAACTCGATTTTGAAACATCAAAATATTGTCAATAAGTACCAAAATCTGGCCATAAACTGTTAATAAGTAAAAATTCTTTTTATTAAATGTCAAAAATAGCAAAATCTGGCCTTATAACGTCAAAATATTGTCAAAAGACATCAATGTCAGATCAAAAACTGCTAAAAAATGCAAATTCTTCTGATATAATGCTAAAAATGTCAAAACCCAATCTTAAAACATAAAATATTGTTAATTAGCACCAAAGTCTGGCTATAAACTGATAAAAAGTGAAAAAAAATCATAAATAGTCCAAAATAGCAAAATCTGGCCTTAAAACATCAAAATATTGTCAAAAGGCATCAGTATAAAAATAGCAAAACCCAATTTTATAACATCAAAATATTATCAATAAGCGCCAAAAAACCATAAACTGTTAAAAAGTAAAAATTCTATTAATTTTTTTTTTAAAATAGCAAAATCTGGCCTTAAAACATCAAAATATTGTCAAAAGGCATCAATATCCGGCCAAAAACTGCTAAAAAGTGCAAAATTCTTTTGACCAAATGCTAAAAATAGCAAAACCCAATCTTGAAACATCAAAATATTGTCAATAAGCACCAAAACCTGGCCATAGATTGTTAAAAAGTAAAAATTATTTTTATAAAATGTCAAAAATAGCAAAATCTAACCTTGAAGCATTAAAATATTGTAAAAAGCATCTATATCCAGCCAAAAACTGCTAAAAAATGCAACTTCCAAAATCTAGCCATAAACTGTTAAAAAGTAAAAGAAAAATTCATAAAATGTCAAAAATAGCAAAAACTGTCTTTACAACATCAAAATATTGTCAATTAACATCAATATCCGGCCAGAAACTGCTTAAAAGTGCAAAACTATTTTGACAAAATGTTAAAAATAGCAAAACCCGATCTTAAAACATCAAAATATTGTCAATAAGCACCAAAATCTAGCCATAAACTGTTAAAAATTAAAAATTCTTTTTATTAAATGTCAAAAATAGCAAAATCTGGCCTTAAAGCATCAAAAATACAAAATTCTTTTGACAAAATGCTAAAAACGTAAAAACCCAATCTGAAAACATCAAAATATTGTCAATAAGCACCAAAGTCTGGCCATAAACTGTTAAAAAGTAAAAATTCTTTTCATAAAATGTCAAAAATAGCAAAATCTGGTCTTAAAAAATCGAAATATTGTCAAAAAGCATCAATGTCCGACCAAAAACTGCTAAAAAGTGCAAAATTCTTTTGACAAAATGTTAAAAATAGTAAAACCCAATCTTGAAACATCAAAATATTGTCAATAATAAACCCCAAAATTGACCATAAACTGTTAAAAAGTAAAAATTCTTTTCATAAAATGTTAAAAATAGCAAAATCTGGCCTTAAAACATTAAAATATTGTCAATTAGCATCAATATCCAGCCAAAAACGGCTGAAAAGTGCAAAATTCTTTTGACAAAATGCTAAAAATGGCAAAACCCAATCTTGAAATATCAAAATTTTGTCAATAAGCACTAAAATTGGCCATAAACTGTTAAAAAGTAAACATTCTTTTCATAAAACGTCAAAAATCTAGCCTTAAAATATTAAAATAATGTCAAAGAACACTTAAATTCGGCTATAAACAAGAATCCACGTTAGTAAAATAAAATATTGTTTACTGCAAAATGACATTCGAGCGACCTCAAAGATCGGAAACTCAAGCGTAAGTTATTGCAACAAACGTCAATGCACTAGTAAGCCATCAACTGGTACTTACCGTCAGCGCTACCTAGATAATCATCATCAGCCCATCACTATTCGGGACAAAACTATTTACTTAGGGCAAATTTTAAATTTCAAGACGTAACCATCGACCTTGCCGTAAATCATGCAGGGGACGCATGGGGAGTCTTGTGCAGTGATAGACCATTGTACCAAAAACAATATCTATCACTACACATACCAACTAGGGTCTAAAAAGACTCTGAAGTATGTTATCAGGAGTGTACTTGACTTATCCTTCAAGGGTACAACCTTACACCTACGACACGCATTGAAAAAAACGGAATAACCTTCCCAATGATACACATTCAGCTTCCCCAGTAAGCCAAAATCCCAAAAATCTCGTTTCTCATTGAGCTATGCGGGCTTTGCGTGACCATTAAGATCAATTTGTTGATATTGCACAATGCCACTGTTGTTAAAGCTAGCATAGGGCATCTTATGCGTGCATCAAATGCGCCAGATATCATCCAAGATCTGCGTGCACATCAAACAAAAAGCCCGGGCATGTAGCTACATAAGTCGCGTGCGGTGTTATAAGGTTTGTCCAGTTTATCAAAAACTAAGATCTAACCACAACATCCAAGCCCACAGTAAGTTAGTTAGTTAGTTAGTAAGCGCTTGTAAGAATATATTCAACACAATGCAGTCTTTAGAAAAATTACCCTCCTAGCTTAAAAAAAAAACGTGCAGGTGGTGGATAACTGTAGGTATCCATCTAGGGTTATTGCAATTCAATATATATATATTAGCATTTTAAAATGTTATATTTTCTTCAGCGCCTAGTTTAGTTGTTGATATCACTCAGTATTTACTTGGTGAATGTATCCATATCGGTAAAAGCGTTCCTCAAAAGTCAAAAACGACTAGCAAGAGTATAATATATATTTTGCAAAAGTTTGAACTAAATGTTTGCACCAGAAAGTTGCTAGAGAAAAGCTTTGTGTTTGCCGTGAAAGCGGTATCATTACTTCATAGTGTGTTCAATAGAGTTTTTTCCTAGGGGTCAAGAAATGTCTGCAATTTTGTGAACTGTAATGGCCTTGAAAGTATAGTGTAAGTTTCTAAAGAAATCGTCGGTGTTGAAGGGTAGTAGTGATTGCAGCCAGTCAACATAACAGTAATCAATTGTTTGTGGTTCTATTTGGGGTTTCCGGTAATCAAAAAAGTACCTTTGGCCAAACGTGCAGACTCGTAGAATTCGTATATGTTAAGAAATATAAACAATACTTCTTGGACGGTCCATGTAGAATTCAAAAATTAATTGTCCTTAAAAGTCAACTAACCGATGCTATGAGCAGAAAACTAGAAGCATTTGAAATGTGGTTATATTGAAGGATGTTGAAAGTTTCGTGGAAAGATTGCATAACCAACACTGAGATCCTTCACAAAATGCAGAAGGAGAAAGAGGACCTCAACACCATAAAATGCAAAAAACTCCAATACCTGGGGCATATTATGAGAAATAAAAGCAGATTCCAGCTACTGCAAAAAAATACTGCAAGGAAAAGTAGCAAGAAAAAAGCTGTCGGAAAAAGAAAGATATCATGGCTGAAGAATCTTCGAACATGATTTGGCATAACCACCACCGAGCTTTTCCAAGCAGCAGTAAATAAAGTAATGATTGCAAGAATGATTATAATAAGAAAAGTCAAATGGATTGCTGTAGTCGGGTCGTAATAAGAAGATTTGTATGTCACTCTAAAGTTGCATAATTGCTTTGGGTAAAAACGAAAGTGTGTGTGTAAGTTGCAGAAGACTATAACCTACTTGTTAATAAATCTAAAAATAAAAAAACCAGCAACATTCAACCCTTATCGATAGCAAAGCAAACAAAATTTTCCCTCAACTGATATTCCGCCAAACAAACCCAACCGCTACGTCTAAGAAAAATTCAATTTTAGTTGTTCCCGTATTACAAAAATGTCTCCTGTTCTTTCCAATACATACAAGCCCGCAGAAAGCAAACATTGTTACTGAATCAAAGACTCATCTTAACGACTCCTAGATAAATTACGTTTGGACGACATTACCCGCACCAACAATTAACAGTGATTAAAATAGACAAAAGCAATGTATTCGTCAAAAAATACGGTAAGCAATTATATTTCTCTCTCTCTCTCTCTCTTTCTGTCATAAATATCACAATGAAAGCACAATTTGGTCTCTGAAAGCAATATTAAAATATTAAAAATATTTAAAAAAATTTCACAAGAAATCTTGAGCTGGCTCTGTCTATTTACAAAACATCACAGTTATATCATCATCTCCTGACTGCACCAATTAGCAGTTCGGCCTTCTGCAGCGTTCTATATGCGATGCTACTATAACATTTTTTGCAGCATTGACTCTAGGCTTAGATGTCAAAACAGCAATATCATTGATACCAAATGGTTTGGCCAATCACCATCAAACAAGTGAAAGAAACCTATGGGTTGCCACAGTTTAGTATAAAAAAAAACAATTTTTTGACCAAAGAGTTCACAAGGCTCTTTTAGCATTCTTGCATAAAGCAATAATGGAGCTCGCCAACAATGCTAATGCGATTTTTTGAACAGGGCACTTTCCTTCAGTTTGAAAAAGCTCTCTAGTAATTCATATCCCAAAACCAGAAAAAGACCAAAAGTTTTCTCAAAATTATCGGCCCATCAGTCTTCTTAGCACTTTAAGTAAGGTTATTGATAGGGTGGTTTTAGACAGAATTCAGAATAACACTGAAAACCAACATGGGTTCAGATGGGGACATTCAACTGTACATCAATTAAATCGCGTCGAAAAAGCCTTTGGCAAGGTTTGGCACAATGGTCTTCTTTTTAAATTGTACAAAGCTAACTTTTTCCGCGGCTAGTAAGGCTGATAGCCTCATATCTTGACAGCAGAACGCTGGCGGTAAAGCTCAAAAAGCACATATCTTCCACTCGGGAGATAAAAAGCTCCATTCTCGTTCAACTGCTATTCAACCTCTACTTTGATGACATGCTTTCGAGAGCAAAACAAGGGGTCAAAATAACACAATTCGCTGATGATACAGCACTTCTATAGTCTTCAAGGTTGCCTGAGATAATCACTTTGAGGCTTCAATGCCACCGACAACCTCGAAGAATGGTTAGACAATTAACCCAGAAAAAAGCAAAGCTGTACTCTTCACACGGCGGGGTATCACACCTGATGCAAACAACGTTCCCATATCGTGGTCAAATTCTGCCAAGTATCTGGAAATTATTCTTGACAAGAAACTCACGTACAAACTCCACGTGCAGTTCATTCTCAATAAAGCCAAAATGGCTAAAAATCTTCTTGTTCCGATGTTGCGTCGGAATAGTGGCTTGTCGATCCGGAACAAAATCCGGTTTTTCACATCTATCATTAGACCTATGCTCACTAGCGCGTCCCCAATCTGAGGAACTGCAGCTACCTGTCATCTTAACAGGCTAGAGGTCTTTCAAAACACCACTCTGAAGATTTTCCACAAAGCTCTATGGTATCTCCAAAATAGAAAAATTCGGATAGAATTCGGGTTAAATCCGCTAAGTCAACACATCGAAAGTATTTTGACAATCTCGCAAACCATCCCAACCCTAATCTAGCTCGACTCGCCAAGCCTGACGGGGAGATATTCTTCTAGAAACGACCGGTGAACCAAGTAGCCACACCCTAACTTACTAACCAATTAATCAACAAAAACAATACCCCACAAACTTAGGGCTCACTTTAAACATCTACAAACTATTACTAAATCTACAAAAGAAAGGTACATAAGCCGTAAGGTATCGAACTTCCGTTGGCACTCAATATTGGGCGGTTTTTAGTGGGTAGGTAGGCAAAAAAAACAAAGAGTTCAGTTGATCAGGGACTGTTACTGTAGCCAGCAAACAGAAAGTGTCCTAACAAAAGTAAAAGTGAAGTGAAATGAAAAAGATAGTGCAACCGGAAGATGTTCAACGCCACAGAAAAAAGCAATAACGATGATGAATTCATAACAACCCTTGCAAGACCCTGAATCAAGAATAGCCCAAAGATGATGACACCTGCAATGGAATGGTTGACCAGACCATTATCAATTACTACATCAATGCCACCACAGCTTTTTAGCGCCATTGAATTGGCTAACTACCAACCACACGAGGTAAAACACGCGCTCGAGGGTAGATGACCGCCTTCGTTGACGCGTTTTAGATTGGCCACTTGAGCGGACTTTGACTCCGCAATTGCCGGTTGTACCTGGGAGTTTTTGATCCCTAGGGAATTCAGTGCTCAGGTCTATACCATAAACTAGACAGGGGCTTTGCCGGTGTAGTTACACTGCAAGCCTAAAAACTAGACTCACTTGCTCCAAAACCACTGCATGCCCAGAAACGCACAAGACCCGGCAAACATATACGCCGGGCACTAAACAAACACTCAAAAGTTACGCTTCCGGGCGGACACCAGGCATTGTTTAACACTCCAAAAATTAAAACTTTGTTTTTAGATCAATTCTGACCACACCTAACAAAGTACAAGTATAAAGGTACTGAGTCGTACTAATCAATTATTTTATGTTCATAGGTCCTCCAACGCATTCAACATATAACCCAGAAGCGCCGTTCTCGCATGAGTAACATGAGTGAGCGTTCAACGTTCTACAATCCTATCTGCCATAAAATAATGTTAAAAAAACCAAAGCATTTTCTAAACAAAATTTTAGTTTTTTTGAAATTTAGTATATTTATGCAAGACGTACCAAATCAAAACATTTTATTTTGTTATAAAAATTAGATTGGATCAAATCTTAAGATTAAAATCTTAACTGGTCTACAATATTTGCATTAGACAAAATTTTAAGGTACAATCCTTTCGGTAACAGTTGCTACTAAACATAAAAAAAAACCTAAAGCAAAAGCAAAACTAATAAAAGCTGCATTAAAGATCAAGACTAAAGATTCGGCAAAACTCCTGCATTTCACAATTCTAGAACGCAGCATGGATTACCCTTGCCAAACACTGCAAAACAAACTGAAGGTCAGTATTAAATCCAAGGACCACAAAACACCGCTGAAAAGTTTATGAGAACACGCAGCCCTAAGAGTCTACTACCCATTAATGAACAAGGAGTACTTTACACATTTACTTTAATACGTGCTACCAACTGCAACACAAAAAGCAATGAAAAGTATGGACCTGATTGCAGCAGTAAAAGATCTAACCAATAAAACCAATATACTCAAACTACGACGCGGTCAGCTACAAAAGATCCAATTGGTCAGTCAATGACACAATCAAGAATGAAAGACATTTATGGTAAAAGATAGCAAACTGAAAATTTGCTGATTTAAACAATGCAAGAATAGATAATTTACTACGACAGCTACAAAAACTGAAGGAAACAAAAAATAAACCTAAAGAAAAAGCAAAAGGTAGTATTTATATTTTAGCACCCAAGCAAACTAAACACAAAAATAGAAAGATAAAAAATCAAATCCGAGGCTGCCTGCAAAAAAGTTAAAAAAAATCTCATCTCGCCAAAACTTATTTAAGAGCACCTAAACTTCTTTTGGACGATGCAAGACAGCTTCTGGTTGAGCCAACTCAAACCCAAAGGTTTAAGCAAATGCCTGAATAATAACAAAAAAAAACAGGTGAAAGAAGAAAACCCTTTAATAATTTTAACAACTTGATCAAAGACGACACCAAATAAAAGAACAAAAAACACTCCAATCTTGATCAATCCGATACGATTGCCACGTAATCAGACAAGAACCACCAACAATTAATAGGTTCTTAGCAAGCAAGGTTGTCTGCAAAAGCGGCAAGACAACATCAAGAAAAAGAAAAGGATACCCGGATATAACCAGAAAGCAAAAAAAATCTTGATAAAATTCAACTAAGACCATCAATATCACAAATAATTCCTTTGTGCACGCTTGTAAACTTAAAAAAAATCATTTTTATTATGTTTAGAAAGTTTCCTAAAATATTTAATATACATTTTCATAAATTATAAGCACTAATTAATTATACAGTCACGTTATGAAAATTCTGTTTGAATGGGTTTAAAGGTAATTATCATATTAATAAAAATTTGTCTGTTCTCAAACTAATAATAAACATAAAATAAACGTTTAATATTAACATAATAAATAATATCCAACAGCAACAATAATCAGCTGCAATTAATTTCTATGTATACATATATTCAATACATCAACATCAATCATGTTATAGAGAAATGAGTGTCCTTAATGCTTGCCATAGTATATATTAATTCGTCACTTCATCAGATGTAGACAGATCAGACTTTCATTCTCATTATAAACGTGTTGGAAGAAATATATGAACGTAGTTTATATTAATATTAATTCAATTATCAAAGTTAAATGCTAAAAAATATTAACAAACATTACTTACATGTATTTAAACCCTGTCTGCACGTAATTAATCTAATTAACAACACTACAAAGACTGTATTAATAATAATGAAACCGATTTATTAGCAATAATGTTAACGCGAATGCGGAGTACTCACTACTATTTTGATTGTTGTGACCTACAGTGGAATATTCCGACGTACCGATAAAAAGCTTTTATATAAAAAAAAATTGTTTTGTTTCTCTTATCTACGTATGTAAAGACCTAAAATAAAAATAGATCGCATTTATTTTAATGCATTATTAGATTTATTTTTTCATCGGTGTTTGTGTTAACATTGCAGACGAGAAAATAATATGGAAAATGAATGGTTTAAGGTACCTAATTTATTTTAATAACTTTAATGTTTATATTTGTGTTGTATTGTTTGCATTTATTTTACATAAAGTAACCCAATCATTTTATTTGTACTTAATACAATGTTTTTGGTTATAATATTATGGTGTATGCACTTAGTACAAAATTAGATTCAATTTGAAAAGGAAAACTATTAGCATATTATAAAATTCCAAAATAATATAAATACTTTCACACAGGTTAGCAATAATTTAATATTCATGTTATTCTTGCCCTTGGTATCAATTCTAATTAACAAGCGTGGCTTCCTCAATATATACAACCAATCAACTTTTATAAATTGAATCATTTAAATTTAAATGTAAATGTTTATTCATTTGTGTAATGCGGATATTTGATTATAATGCATATAACAACATGTTAGTCTAGCTAAGAAAAGCCTGGAACGTATCGAGTGAATGGTGACTAGCGAAAGTATTAAATAAATGTCAGCCAGAAGCTGCTGCTCTTAATAGACTCTTTTATTAGTAATAAATATGTTTAATGGTAATCGATTACAAAGAAAAAATTAGATTATAATATTTGATCATATGAAATGGTATTGAAAATATTGTTATTAATATTGTACATAAAAATATAATTAAATTTGATTGCATAAGCCATCTTTATTTGCTAGATAGTAATAGACTAGAGTTTTTTATTAAATGTCAACAATTTTGGATATAAATTTTATTAAAACATAATTGAGCGTATCGATTTTACTCAAATTGGTACTATTTAAGGTAATAATGTATAGCTCTAAAATGTACAAATTTTATATCAATCTAATGTTTGCTTTTTGAGTTGTCTGAGGTAAGTCTGGCATAAGTTTTTTATTAAATGTCAACGATTTTGGAAATAAATTTTATTAAAACAAAATTGAGTGTATCGATTTTACTCAAATTGGTACCATTTAAGGTACTAATATATAGCTCTAAAATGTACAAGTTTTGAAATAATTCAATGTTTGCTTCCTGAGTTGCTTGATTTAGATGTGCAGTATGTTCTATATTAAACGACAATTATTTGTACATAAAATCCGTTTTAATAAAATTGAGCGTATCGATTTAATACAAAATGGTACTACTTGTGCCATCAATAATTACCTTTAAGTTGTACAAATGTTACAATAATTCAATGTTAAGTTTGTGAGTTATCTGAGTTAGTGTTATCTTATAAGATTTTTTTTAACAAACTGGCTTCTACCAAAATTAAGCGTATCAATTTTGATTAAAATGGTAGTACTAAACTATTGTTTTATATTGTACAAATTTTACAATAATTCAATATTTGGTTTCCAAGATATTACTTAGTGTAGTCTTATAAGCTATTTAGTAAGAAAGTGGCTTACAAGTTAGAAACAGATATAACAAAATTAAGCGTATCAATTTTATTTAAATTGGTACTAATTGTAGTACCAAATTTTACTTTTATATTGTACAAATTTTGAAACAATCCAATATTTGGTTTCTAAAATATCTAAGTTTGTGTTGTCATATTAGCCATTTACTAACAATTGGCTTACAAGTTAGAGAAAGTTCTAATAAAATTAAGCGTATCAATTTTCTTAAAATTGGTACCAGATGTAGTACTAAATTTGAGTTTTATATTGTACAAATTTTGCATAAATCCAATATTTGGTTTCCAAGATACTTGACTTAGAGTTGTCTAATAAGCTATTTACTAACAAATTGGCTTACAAGTTAGAGACAGCTCTAACAAAATCAAGCGTATCAATTTTATTCAAATTAGTATCAATTGTAGTACCCAGCTTTAGTTTTATATATTACAAATTTTACATTAATCCAACATTTGGTTTCCAAGATATTCAAGTTAGTGTTGTCTTATGACCTATTTACTATCAAACTAGCTTACACGTTAAAAGCATCCTTAACAAAATTAAGCGTATCAATTTTATTCAAATTTGTACCAATTGTAGTACTTAGTTCTAGTATTATATTGTACAAACTTCACATTAATCCAATATTTGGTTTCCAAGATATTTGATTTAGTATAGTCTTATGAACTATTTACTAACAAACTGACTTAAACGTTATAGACAGCTCTAACAAAATTTAGCGTATCAATTTAATTTAAATTGGTACCAATTGTAGTACCAAATTTGAGTTTTATATTGTACAAATTTTGTATAAATCCAATATTTGGTTTCCAAGATATTCGACTTAGAGTTGTCTAATGAGCTATTTACTAACAAACTGGCTTACAAGTTAGAGACAGCTTAACAAAATCATGCGTATCAATTTGATTCAAATTTGTACCAATTGTAGTACTTAGTTCTAGTATTATATTGTACAAATTTCACATTAATCCAATATTTGGTTTCCAAGATATTTGATTTAGTATAGTCTTATGAACTATTTACTAACAAACTGACTTACACGTTATAGACAGCTCTAACAAAATGTAGCGTATCAATTTAATTTAAATTGGTACCAATTGTAGTACCAAATTTGAGTTTTATATTGTACAAATTTTGTATAAATCCAATATTTGGTTTCCAAGATATTCGACTTAGAGTTGTCTAATGAGCTATTTACTAACAAACTGGCTTACAAGTTAGAGACAGCTTAACAAAATCATGCGTATCAATTTTATTCAAATTAGTACCAATTGTAGTACCAAATTTGAGTTTTATATTGTACAAATTTTGCATAAATCCAATATTTAGTTTCCAAGATAATCGAGTTAGTGTTGTCTTATGAGCTATTTACTTTCAAACTGGCTTATACATTAGAGACAGCTTTAACAAAATTAAGCGTATCAATTTTATTCAAATTCGTACCAATTGTAGTACCAAATTTTAGTTTTATATTGTAGAAATTTCACATTAATCCAATATTTAGTTTCCAAGATATTCGATTTAGTGTTGTCTTATTTACTAACAAATTTTACTTGTTACAAAAAAACGTTTTTTAGTTTTTATATTTTTAATTTTAACAAAATAATATATCAGTTCCTTATTAAGAGTGTAATCAAATTGTTTTGATTCAATTTAAATTAAGATTTTCTAATAATAAAAACATTTAAAAAATTTCCAATCCGTTTCACTTTTTTTCGCAACATTTCTCCTATAGATAAATCCCGCAGCGAGTTTATAAATTTCATTGCCATCCATTTGCGATAACACCATTTTTACTTTGCAATAGTTTATTATATCACTTAAAAGAAACCTTCAGTTTAAACAAACGCATAATTTTTTATAAGCTTCTCCTACATTTATGTTAAAACTAAATGGATTTCTAAACAATATACAATGCAATATTTCAAAACTTTAAACGAATATATCTTCTATATTGCATCTACTTTAGTAATCCTTACCATTCTTTAACTTTATTACAATTTTTATTCAACCATATCATAAGCAATATTATGCACAATGGAGATGCGCACATTCTTTATATTCATATCGAATGTGTATGCTTTCCAATATAACATTTCCTACTACTTTCCGTCTTTTAGTATAATATTAAACCATTTTATGTGCAATAACATAAATAGAAAAGCATATTTACTATTATTAACAAAATGTTTGAAAAAATTATGATACCATTAAAATAGCCAATAAAACTGTTTTGTTGTAATTCTGTGCAATTTATAGTCATATTGTCCGGCAATTAGTGCACAAATTTATTAGTTAATTCGGTAGGGTATAAAATACATTAATAAACTCAGCAAAATTAGAAAAATAAACCTCTTGCTTTACTATTGGATGAAGTGGATTATTAGACATTCTGGGGTGTCTTGTGATATTCGAGATGAAGTAAAATGGATGGAGTTAGGGCGTTAGTTCGATTCACGCACGTAATAGGGAATAGTAGTAGGGAGAGAAATACGACACAAGGGCCAGATTACCCACCTGCACAACCCCTATTTATGGCCTTTACCAGGCAGCTTCCTTCACCCCTCAATTGCAATCGCTGCAACTACGGAACTTTACTTTACTCTTTTGCTGGTTGTGTTTGCTTTTTTCATGTTAGATACCGATCAATTTATGGCCTGGAAAAGATTAATTTTACTTAACCCACGATATTTTCAGGAGTCTATAGATTATATTGTAGGACGCCCCTTTTCATTGATAGAAATGTACTTCAGGGAATTCTGTTTCAATGCACTTAACTAAACTTACAATCAAAAATCTACATTCACTACATTAAGCACAAGAAAATTAATCAGAATGAAGCACTTTTCTGTATCTAAAAAATATATATATATAATTTTATTCAGTGCTAATTGCCCATCATTAAAGCACGTAATAATTACCATATACAAGGTGACAATAATTGTGAATTATGCAATAGTAACAGCGAGAATTATCCCAGTGCTAAGATAAGAAAAACAAGTGTATACCAGCAGTTTATGCGAGCGTACTTAGAGCTTTCAGTATTTATAGAGCCCGTAGCTTTAGTTAATGCGGGACACTAGCAGCAAAACACAAACAGTCCAAATTCACATAAAACATCATTTAACCTGAGAAAATTTAATTAAAAATGATTTAACTTAAAATAAATAAATTTCAGACACGTATTTATTTTTTTCTGATGTGTACAACACAATGTACATATTTCCACGAGTCAATTTACTAGTGGAAATATATTTAAACCTGTATGATTTATGTTCAAGGCAAAAAGTTCAGCGGCAGCACGCTATGTGTATGGAATATCATGAATACCAACCAACTCGTCCTTCTTCTTTCGTTTTCTTATTTTATTTTTTAGTATTATATACTTTTTGGTTTTATCGATGCACGCGAAGACTGTATTAAAGCTGCCACCGTTAAAGGGACGAGTCAACAAAACTTTTCTTTCATCCAAGAAAAGTTGCTCGTCTGCTAAATTTATTGTAGAATTATCCTATTCATTTCGTACATCCATTTTTAATACGCTTAATCAACTTTTGTTTCCATCGGTTGGAAAAAGGCTCGCGGGAATAGAGTTTCATTAAAAATGCGCGATCGATGAAAAAAGGATGGGAATCTTGCAAAGGATTTTATTTTAAATATTTAAACGCTGCGATTAAATCATAATGGTTTGTAAAAATCAAAGCTATCTTTTAATCAAGCTATATTCATGCATCGTAAATGTCAAACAGAAGTGATTACAATTTGTAATCTTATAAAATCAGATTGAATAAAATTTAATTAATTAATAAAAGAGTATCAAAAACTGCAAAACAATGTGCAAAATACTAAGACACTAAGAAATATTGGAAACGTCTCAATAACTTTGTAGAAACAAAAATGATAATAGCAACATATCTACCAACAAAACTCACTCCCACCCAAGTGTTTGTTATCACAAAGCTGGTTACTTTCTTCCTACAACTTAATGACTTATGTCAGTCAGTTCTTCTGTTTGTTAGCTGCAAGAGCACGATTTGTGGAAGTAACATAACATTTTTTAATGACAAAAATTGGGACAAGGAAACAGATCATTTAATTAATAAAAAGTTGCCAATTTGGTATTTTTTAGCTGAGAACTCAATTTTTAAAACTGTTATTTAATTTTTACAAAATAGTCTTAAGATATGTAAAAAACTATTTTAAACGTTCAAAAAATAATATTGGAAACGTCTCAATAACATTGTAGAATAGTTGCGCTATTATAAGGGTTCACAGCATCCAAGCAAGAAAACGTCTGAATATAATTGAATAAAATTTTCACACATTGTAGAAGAAAGAACAATCTGTGTCCTCAAATTTGTAAAAATTAGATGCAATAAGTCGTTTCTTTGCAATTAATTAAAAAAAAATGACGTTTTTAATTAGTTCTTTATTTGTTTTTTACTAGTTAATAAATATAACTTCAAATCTTTAAGCAAAAACATGAAGACATAGAATATTGTATGTAGTTCAACATATAAAAAGAGTGATGATTAAATCCTTATTGTTTGGATATTGAGTTGATTGGCGTTTTGTCCTATAAGAACCAATTTTAACTTAAAAACGGCGCTGTACGTGTCAATATTTTTCTAGAAAAAAAGGTTTACTAATATTCTCGTAGATGTGATTGGATTTAATATTTTTCCATAACAATACTACTAGTGGCACCACACCAGGACTAAACCCAGCAATTTTCTAGCGTTAACAAAACTTTTAAAAGTGACAATCCTTCTGTCAAAATTGACACTTAGTGTGATCTGCCAATATTGACATTGAGTACTATTTGTTAAAACAACATATTATAATAACCAGAAAAGAAAACTGGTTTTATACCAATGAAAAAAACTGGAAAACAAGTACAGTACAATACTGACAACAAAGACAAACATAAAAATATTAAACTATTAACAGAATGATAAGATTAACAAAAGCTGCTTAAGAATTGCAAAAATCAGAATGCAGAAACTGTCTGTTGATAGGAGTTATAACTGATTTTCCAAATAAACAAAAAAAATTGTAACTGCTGAGCAAATAGATAGATTAAGTCACATTTCAGCCAGTTAGGAAACTGTTAGCAGTGAGTAAAGTGTACAATATACCTTCAATCAATTTTGAATCACTTCTTAAAGTTTGACTCAACACAACACAAAGTTTTACATTGAACCTATATAAGCTAAGCTAACTTCGTAAATAAACTTGTGTAGAGTTGCTAGTCCCCATAGTGCTTTTTCTTATGTGGTGTGTAAGAGAATGCCTTCTAGATAGGATGGGTGACACTAAAAAAATAAAATACCTTGGGCGGACCAAAACTTGTAACGCGGCAACTGCAAGTTCAAATAATTACCGAAATAAATAGTCATCATATGTTGGCCAACAAATCCGAGTGAGAAAAGCAAATGTAGAGGTATTTTTTTTGTCCCGGGGCTAAAAGATTGACTTTAATGGCGGATAAATTGCATAAACAACTAACAACATAAGAATGCAGAAAGCAACAAAAAACTACTGCATCTATATGACTGTCTCTAGAATCATCATTTTGACAAAATTTAGAGTAAATTATTCCGTAGTGTCAAGTTTTCTAATTGGATCTCCGGGGAAAACGGTTTTGAACAACGTCGTAGACAAAAATGTGTCTAAACTATAAAATACTTTAAAAATATAACTATGTATCAGGAAGATTGGATAATGTGGTGATAAAAATAAAAAAACTCAAAGTAAAAATATTTGACGTGAATGATGTAAGATAAACAGGAACCGGTTTGCTAGATACAAAAAATGGAAAGATGTACTAATTGGAAAACAATGACTTATACCACTGATATGGAATGCAAATAATTAAGAGCAAGAGACTAAATAGGTCAGTTGCGTACACTTTTTTTTTTCACGTAGCCGCAAAGAATGAAGTCTATCGGCGTTAGATCGCACAATGTTGGTGGACAATTGTGATCTCCAAACCAAGAAATGACCTTTTTAACTTAGTCCTGAGTAACACCATTGTTTTGCTGCTGTTTAGCAGGTCGCATCGTTTTGTTAAAAAAAACCTATTCTTCACATAAATTTGATACAAAAGCCACAAAAACTCGGTTAACATTTTGCAATACCGCATTTCCAGCTACATTTTTAAAATAATACTGCCCAACCAAACGACAAAATCATTAGTTGTACAAGTATTAAAAAAAATCTGCTTATTTACGTATCCGTTGAGTTAAAAATGTGCCTCATCTAAGAAAATATTTTTCTTCAAGTAATCCGCAATCCGCAACTTGGTGCTGCTATAGCACCATAAACCGGTGGCTTGAGTTCTTACGTAAATTGAATCTTGTACGCGTGCAAATGCAGATTTCTTTTCAAAGTTTGTTGCAAAGTGGGTTTGGTAATGTTCAATTCTTGACCTCAATTCCCAATCAAAATACTCAGACTCTCGCTCAAACTTTCCCTCATTGCGGCAATAATTTTAAAGAACCAAACAAGACGGCAACAAACAGTGGATTTCTTATCCATTAATTTTTTTAATTCAACGGAAAAATGTATGGTTATTATTGCGGCCTAAAATTATACGTAAATTGCGAACTGTTTTCGCAAAACTTTTTTCATTTTGTAGTGCGTTTTCACAATAAATAAACGTTGCTCGTTTGAATACTTCTTCATAACTTCTAATTGCATAGTCTGTACTTGACAACACACATAAACAAAATGGCGGCAAATTCAAATCCGGTGCTCTTGTTGAGTCACTCTTTATAAATGTACAGGACCGCAGATAAAGAAGACAAGAAAATGAAATAATACGCCCAACTAAATAAAATTTTAAGAAGCATAAAGCGTTTTGAAGTGGGACAATGTGAGACAGGAAAAAGTAAATGTTTGTACCGGTGGTTTTGGCTTTGGCATAAATAAAAGATTTCACAATAACAAATACACTGTTTCAACTGCCTTCAAAAAAACTTTATTCTTAAAGATTCCAAACCGACCACAACCCGGTAAAAGCAAGTTCACAAGTAAATTTTAAAAATATCGAATTCAAAAACAAAATCAGCTAAAGTAGAGTAGATTGCAAAAACAATGTAAAGAAATAAAGATACACAACAGAAACTATGATAGCTGTTAAATGCACAATAAATTAAAGAAATTACAAAAGCTAAAAAAAAAACGTAAATACCAATCACGTAACCAAAGATATACATAGACGCATATTAACTGATATAAAAAAAAACTAAAAAAAATAAAAAAATCTATGCAAAAAATAATTTTAACAATAAAAGAACACCACATACAGTGGGAATAGTGGAAAAAACTAAAAATAATAAAATATAAACTGGAATAAGTTTTAAAAAGTATGAAGCCAAGAAAGCTACAAAGTCCAATGAGATCTCAGCAAAGATATTGAAAGCTATTTGCAGAAAACTTAATGAGTAGTCTTCTGTACCTTTTTAACACAATATATGACATTAGTATTATTCCATAGCAGGCAGTGGTTAATATCTACTTTTGTTCTGCTTCAAAAAATCAAAATGTTAAAGAAAACAGAACTATTGCGCAACAATGTCATTAAGATCTTACCAAAAATAATTTATAGAAAGATCTACAAAAAAATTTAAAAAGACATATCAATATTTAATTTGAATTTCGAAAAAGTTTTGAAACAAGAAATGCTTGAACATAAACCAGGATGTGTTTGCATTTTTTTTTTCTAAAAAGCATTCGATGCAGTTTAGCATAATAGACTAGAACAACTTATAGCCAAAAAAAATATAAACCAAAAAGATGCAGGATAATCACAAACTTATATTAAAAACAAAATAAAAAAAACAGAGTCAAACATTTTTTTCTGTGGACGTAGTAAAGTGTCGGTCTTAGCAAGTGGCCTTTGAAAATAACTTACCCATCGCATTACCTTTCGGTTTTCTTTTTTGTAAATCATGTTGTTGTATTGTCAATCTAATCTAAATTTAGCACTAGTGTGAGGTAGGCTGGTTAGTGCCTCGCAGATTCTTACGCAATGTCTGCGGCTGTCTCCGGCCTCTCTCATTATAGCCCCTACTTTTGTGTGTCTCTTATGCTTCTGTCGTTTTTTACCTTTTTCTTCAGTTACTTTATTTTGTGTGTTTGCTTCTATTGATTGTTTTTCTATAATCTTTGTTGTTAAACATTACAATTTTTTTCTTAGTACTCTTGTTGCAAAGTTTCTAACCGCTTTCCATTTGTTGTTTTATATAGATTGCTTTTCAGTACAATTTTTAGTTTTTTTCTGTCTTCCTCCTACAACTCGCATTTAGCTAAAATGTATGTTCTACATTAGAGTCAAACATAAACTTACTGACAAATAGAAATACTTTGCTGTTACGTGTTTTTTACCCTGTCTAAGTGAAAAAGATAGAATGATGTCGTGCTACCGCAAAATGTGGCTAACACCCTTGGCTGATTGAGTCACTAACAAAAAGTCTTTAAAAGAATAAAATAAGAATGCTAAATAATATTTTCTATAAAGATAAGAAAATTAGAATATGTAAGCTATGTTATGAGAAGTTTCAAATATACCTTTCTACAACATATTATGTTAAAAAAAGAGCGTTAATGGTGTCCAACATCCGATAAGAAAAATTCTGTAAGAAGAAGAACTACGTAAATGTACATTAAATTGTGCGTCTTTTGAAACTAGTCTTATTTTAAATTTTTAACATAAGAAATAAACATCACATTTGCATCAAAAGTACTACTTTCTGACATTTTTGAATTTTATTAAAAATTAAAATCAGTCTGTAAGCCAAGCTAACCACAAAATCTACATTCTAGTCCGTTCAAATGTGATATTTTTTTGAGAAATTTTACCCATAGCTTAGTGACCTGTATAATTGGTGTATTTGGACTGTCTGAAGACTATTTTCACTTAGCGCACGCATGAAAAAAGGTGGTTTTGGAGTAATAGACATATTTATACCAATTGTTGCATTTTTGGCAAAAACTAAGCATTTTAGCTAAAAATTATTTCTATTAAAAGTTGTAGAACGGAAAATTTCCAATCGATATAGGTCATTTGAATTTTCCTAAAGTTTTCCGTTTTTCCGGTCATTTGAATTTTTCTATAGTTTTCCATTTTTCCGCTAGAAAGCTCGAAAAATAATGTATATATTTTATTTTTTTGCACTTAGAGTCAAAACTATGCAATTTGGTAAAAAACTACAAGAAAACAAACTTGTCGTGCAAAAAATTTCCGATTATTATTGGTTATTTGTATTTCCCGATAGTGAGAGCATTTTCCGCTAAAGAATGTTGAAAAATGTTGCAAATTGTGATCTTTTGCTGGTTTTTTAGACTTTCAACCAAAGCTATGCATTTTATGGAAAAATTATAAAAAACCAAAGTTTTAGAGCAAAAAATTTCTTTCAATTTTTCCAAATCGCGCAAAATCGTGATTTTCTTTTCCGCGAAAAATCAGAAAATTATAGAAAAATTCAAATGACCTATATCGATTGAAAATTTTCCGCTCTACAACTTTTAATAAAAGTAATTTCTGCCCAAAACGCATAGTTTTTGCTAAAAATGCAAAAAAACCATTCAAAAACGCAAAAATTGATATAAATATATCTATTACTCTAAAACATCCCTTTTTCATGCGAGCGCTAGGTGAAAATAGTTTTCAGACAGTCCAAATACTCCTAAGTATACAGGTCGCTAAGCTGTGGGTAAATTTTATCTAAAACGTCAATTTTTTTGTCTAATTTGAAAGGACTATTCATACATACTACTATTTCCTGACAGTTTTTTCATTTTAGTAGATTTATTATTTAAAGTAGATTTATATAAACCAGACGTGGTTAATTTGACTAACAAACCTATATAAGTCAAACTAACCACATAAATCTACATTAAATTTTGTATTTTTTGTGACTAGTTTAAATTTCCTACAAAAAGTTTTAGAGTTTTAACAACAAAGACAAACACGACATGCCAATTTCCAACAATTTTTTTGCATTTTACTTAAAAACTTTGAACTGAGCCTACATAAGCTAAGATAACCACGTAAATCTACATTAAATTGCGCATATTTTAGAACTAGCTTTAACTAGTTACAATTAGTATCCTAACAAAAAAGACAAACACAACAATAGCGTCAAAAGTACCACTTTCCGTAGGCTTTTATTTTCAACTAATGCAAAATTTCCTATAAAATTTTAATTTGTGGATAAAAATACTGTAATTTATTTTAGGAAAGTTAAATATGTAATGTATAAGTTGCATTAAATAAGATTCAACCCAAACCTAAATTTTTAAGCCGGTCTGACAGTGTTTCTGAATTTTGACGTTTTGAACATACAGACTTTGCAGGAAAAAAGAAGAAAATAAATTAAAGACTATTAGATAACAAATTTTGAAAAAAAAAATAGTTTATAGTGGTACACAAAGTGCAAGTTGACCTTAGAAAAAGAAGCAAAGAAACTAAGAAAGCTGAAGAGGCAGTCGTTTGAGCCAAGAGCAAGATTAGAAAAAGACTACAAAACTTGCTCAATTATATCAAATAATTAAAAACTCATCAGACTATAGTTTTGGAACCAAATAAAAACATGTTCAAACACGGCCAAAATTAGATTATAGACCAAAACATGGACACCGCTACATACGTCATAAGAACCAACTTTAAATTACTAGGCAAATGACACGGAAAGCAAATTTGTTTTGTTCAAATTACAAACTTTTTTTAACAAAACTAGACGAGCATATAATGCTTTCATGCCAAGTTTCCTATGTAAGGCTTTGACAAAGAAGACAGGGGTGGTACAATCTTGAGAAATTGGCTTAGACGTGCTAGCTCAACAAAACTTAACCAAACCTATAAATGCAATGGTAAGAGGTTTAAAAAGGTATTACAATGTTCATCTAATTTGGAACAAAAAATGCAAGATTGGTTAGCAAGGCCGTAAACCTAAGCAATCACAAAATCGTCGTAGTAACCATTACAAAAAAAATTGTTCAAAAGAAAAAGAAAACTGAGTTCATCGGCTGGTACATCAGCAAAAACAAAATAAAAAACTTAAATAAATTATTGTACCGATAACATAAAAGAAGTTTGCAAGAACACCTTTACAAAAAAAAACGCATTAGACCAAACTAAAATCCTGCTTTTTGGTAAAACAAAAAAATTGCCGGACTGCGGAAGTGCTGTCTATCGGCTAAAGGAAAAGTAACGAAAACAATTATATACGCAGCCTGGACTTCTTTGGACCAAATTAAAGAACTGAAGTAGACCTTTGAGACAGTCAAGAAAGACCCCAAAATAGCTATTAAAACGGCAAAAATTATTAAAGCTCTGTAACTAAATTAACGCAAATTCTGCTTTGCACTGTAAAAAAATGAAAATAGCGGAGTCCAAATTTAAAATTGAAAAAGCTGCAAATCTTTCCAAAAGTGGTTAAAACCTGTGTAAGAAAAATGAAAAAAACTGATGTTAAAAACAGAAATTTTTTGCTATATTCTAAAAACTGCCAAGTTCCACTTATTTAATAAACCAAAAAAATAATAACTGCAAACCAACACGCAAGGAAAACTTAAAGCATATCTTTAATAAAAAAACTCAAAAGAAAATAAAGAAAAAAAAAGTTTGTCCAAAAAACAATATAGTTTTTACAAACGCAGATTAACGGTAGACATAAAATAAAAATATGCAACGCTAGCCAAGAATGATATAAAAATGCTTTTAACTTGGTTTTTTAGGTAGGAGTTATACGAGCACTTAAGGAGAAAAGTATCTTTCCAACTTTATTAAAGCATGCCTGAGAGATTGGACAATTTAGTCAAAAACTGTAGTATGCAAATGACGTGCAATGTTCCAAAAAAAAAAACAATTCTTGGCCCGGCTCTGTGAAGCATATAATATGAGTTTAAAATAAAGGAAGGTATTCTGATTGGCGGTGGTCATTACTAGTAATAGCACAAAAATAAAAAAGTTTTTACAAAATAGGCGCTCAACAAACGGATATACGTTACAGGACTTTACCAAACCTAAAAAGCCATCAAATGCCTAGGTGTAACGCTGGGCCATAACGTAAATATGTAGAAACACTAGGCAAGGACCAACGCCAAAACAATAAAAGCTTTAAAAGAAAACAACAATTATCTATCAAATTATCAATATCTACACAAGCTATACAGTTAGTGGTAAGAGTCACTCTGATACATTTGCTTGTCAAAAAAAAAACAAAATAAAAGAAAAATCTAAAGTCAGCCAAAAATTCTTCTTTACATAGAAAATGGAGTGAAAACACTTGATTGCCACTGCAGCCGTATAGACCAGGACTTTAATCAACAAAATTACATTATGAATCACCAGAAATTATGGAAAAGTACGGTTTACAGGACACGGATGCTTCAGAAATTATTTAAATCGCGTAAACTTTAAGACTCATAACAACTGCTCCTCTTATGGAAAACCAGACACACCAAAACACTCAATACTGAAATGAAATACGTGGGCCACAGTAAGGCAAAACTTAAAAAAAAGAAGAAATGCATACGCTAAGTGTGAACAACAGAATGATAAGTAACAAAGACGCATAGAAACGCATCTCTAACGTAATACAAAAAAATTATATAAAAAAAAACTTCAGAAAAAAAATTGTAGCTTAAGCACAAGTGAAACAAAGTCAAAAAGTAAATTTCGCTTTTCTTAGCAATGCTTACTGCATTGGCTACCAGTGTCTTAACCATCTTCGGGTAACTCCCTTTCAAAAAAAGTTAATCATGCAAATCTTAATTAAATTAAAAATCTTTTAGTACTAATTTCAACTTAATAAACTTTAGTATCCTAACAAGAAAGAAGAATAGAAAACAATAAGTGCTACTTTCTGACAGTTTTTTGCGTAAATGTACATTAATTTGGGCATCTTTTGGGATTTGTTTCAATTTTCTACAATAACTTTTAGTTTCTTATTAATAATGACAAACACTACATTAGCATAGAAAGTGCCACTTACTAACAGTTTTCCGAATTTTACTCAAAAACATTATAATAGGTAAGATAAGCTAAGCACGTGAATCTACTCAAAATTATGCATTTTTTAAAGTTAATTTAAATTTGCTAGTAAAAAATTTAATTTCTAACAAAAAAGATAACACATTTACATCCAGTGCCACTTTTTTACAGTTTTTTTGCATTTTACTCAAAAACCTTGAACTAGATCTATATAAACCATGTTAACCACTTTGCAAATCTACATTAAATTGTGCACTTTTAGAACTAATTTAAATTAACACATTGGATTTTAATTTCCTAATAAGAAGAACGAACACAACATTTGCATCAAAAGTTTTACTCAAAAACCTTAAACTAAGCTTACATAAGCTAAGCTACTCGCATGAATTTACATTGAATTGTGCATTTATTAAAATCAAATCATTACAATGAGTTTTAGTTACATAACCACAGAGACAAACACAACATTTGTATCAAAAGTGCTACTTTCTGACAATTTCTTGCATTTTTCTCGAAAACTGGCCTTATATAAACTAAGATAACCACAAGAAGCTACACTATATTAAAAAATAAATTTTTACTGCCAAAAAACCACTAAATTGGTAGATCTAGAATGAGCACAAACAAGCAAAAATCTTTCTGCACAAAGACTTTACACCATATTGGTATTAGATGAAAGAAAAACACCATCAATTTTTTCATTGTCTCAAATTACCGTAAAGTTTCCACGCAACGTCTAAATGACTTAAAACAGACTGTTGCAGGAAAAAACACAAAGTGTGAAAAAAATAAAATTTGTTCTCAATACCTCGCAGTACCAAAGAAGTCATTGTACTACGTTTAGACAACAAACTTTGAGCAAGAATCTTTACTTATCTCAAAACTTTACCAAGCGACGCTAAGTCAAGCATCATTATTGATTCAATCCTACTAGTAGATCTAAGCAAACAACAAACAAAATATCCAGTCACGCAAAAATTACAAATAACATTTGTAAAAACAAATTCTAATGCCAAAAGCTTGACAATAACATAGCTAAGCTACTTTAGCTAAGCAGGAAATTGTTGCAAAATACCAAAACTTAACCCCAAAACAAATTCTTAAGGCAAAATCCCGGCCGTAATGATAATTCTAAAAGACGTTGACCCAACAGCCTTACAAAAGCGTCTACAAAATCACATAAGACATGTTTCCCAATAGAATAAAAAAACACTATCGCCAAATTGCTTTACGTTAAGACTACTTTGTATTCTCTAAAAGAAATATTGTTAACCCTGATTGGCAGCTGTGCTTCCAAAGTTCCGTTAACTCTGTGGAGAAAATTGTTGTGGCCAAAGAAACAACAAACCCAGTTTGCAAAAAATTTGCTTTTACTGCCACCGTATATTCAACAATCAATTTAAAATAAATTAGCTGCTATGTTTGCATTGAGATATTTCCCATAACAAACATTCACAAGTTGTCACGGAATTACTGCAACGTTTAGAGAAAACACTGCAATAATGCGGCTCCAATTATTAATTGAATAATGGAACTATTCTATTAAAACTGACTATAGCAATTTTTTGAAAAGCTTAAAACTCTAATAGAAAAATTGCTTACTGTTCACTTACTACAAATACAATTTCTTAACAAATAATTTTACTAACTTTACAGACTGTTTATGTGTTTTCACAAAACGTACACAATACGCTTCTATTATGCTATCTTTACATATAATTTGCATGCGTTTACTACTTATCAGTAGCGTAAACACTCCTACAATTTGTATTGCCTTCAAACTGCAAGTTATCTTGTATAATAATACTAAATTTCTGGTAAAAAAATGCATCCCTAAAATATGTTTACCTCATCAGACATTTTATGTAAATATAACACATTTTTCTTTGAAGTAGTTCTTGAGACATCTGAATCACTCCGGGTCCCCAAAGACTTGAACTACAGCACGAGAACACAGTAGACATTATCAATATTAATTAATTTATAATATAAAAAAATAATTTTATGTTTATTCAAAGTATTAATAATAATTAATGTTATAATACGCTTTCGTCTTTTTTATTGTACTAATCCCTACCCAGATTTCTTTGTGTTTGTTAATCCGAACCAGTTTTAAAATCGGCTTACAAATAAAATAATACTTCAAAAATTTATGAATAAGTTTTATTGTTAGCAACAAAGTGGATCATTACATCACGGTGATGATGAAAGGACATTATAGAAAATTAAACTATAAAGCAACTTTATGTTTGCAAAGCCGGTGATTAAAATTTTCCAACTCGGACGGTGTCGCGATCAATAATAAACGATCGGAAAAGTAGATGTCCTCGTCGACAAAAAGCAATGCATTTATATAATTAATATTTTTTATGAGCTTGAAACTTTAATGAGTTTACATTATAGATTACATAATAATATTGTTTATATTACAATCTTAGCATTAGTCCCAGATGCACTACATTTCTTCATCGACAAACTTGAGAATGCATAGAACTTTAATAGCCACAAGGAAACTAATGGATGGGATAATTGAAGCATAAACTTTTTGAGCAAACTTTGATTACAAACTAAGTACATCTATACTAAAACAAATGTTTTTAATCCAAAATATATTATTATTGAATTATGATACACAGTAATCATGTGCACTAATGGTGTATTTGATTAGTTTACGCTGTGATTTCACTGCAAATTAAACCAATGTTTGCACTCTGAAGAGGTTGCATTGCACAAATAGAGAGATTCTGTTTAAATCAACATTGAAGTCATGTGATTCATTGAACAGTTTAATAAAGAATATACTGATTAAATTTTAATTTATTATTAATAAAATTTTTGTTTAATTTAATTGAATTCTGTTTTGATGTTTATTTTCTTTTCTTTGCATTCTAGAACAGAATTCCTAACTCTTCAGTTCATTTCAGGTTCGCTGAGAGTCATTTAATATAATTACGGGAGATATTAAATTCTCCAATTAGAAATGACAACGTCTTTATTGGGGCGTGCAAAATTATTAAACTTATTAATTTAAATTTAATTAGAACCGCACTGGCTATGTGAATTTCAAGATCTATAATGCAATGGTAATTATTATAAATTGTAAACAATTATTAAGAAATTTTAATGAATTATTAAAGAAGAATTTATTTTGTGAGTTTAATCATAATTTCTGTTTTAGTAAGTGTTGCATTGAAAAAATTATTAAATTGTTTCAAAACTTAAATCGATTTAATCTGCTAATACAACATAACCGCTTGACTAGGCAACAACGACAGATGCCTGTTGGATCACCACATTAACTTCCACAATATCCGACCATACATCCGTGAAGCAGCGGAAATGTTTGCAATAATGTAAAAGCAATTTGTGCGTCAAATGCGGTCGTCCTAATAATTATAATAATAAAAAAAGTGAATACAACTTTAATTTAGCGCAATCAAAAGCTTTTTCTGTGTTGTTACAGATGAATAAAAAACGTGATTAATAATTAATTTATTGTTTTTTAATCTCTTAAGACGCTGATCTTGAATGCAGCATTTTTACCAAAACTCTAATACCTTGAACTGTACATGCGCTTGACATAGAAACTTATTTGGCCAATAATTACTTTGATTTTTCGATCAAATCTAAGAAGCAACTGTTAGATTTTAAGCACCGCTAAATGACTCAGCAACTCCCAAGAAACCATTTGCTTTCTCCTAAAAAAAGAAAGAAAATTGCAAGTTCCAATCCAACGACAAATCCCAATCCAGATTAGCTCTCACTCTCCTGGTCCTGAACAATAACTGTTGAAGTTAAACACCAACATTTTGAATCTAATCCAGACCATTGCCGTAATGGTACCAACTTCTAGTGCCCCCGACAAATAAGATGGAGCCGAAGCAGTTTCATCCAGGTACAAGCAACCAGCCCCGAACTCTTCCTTAGTGAACAAAAACAAGTTCAAGTGCTCAAAGAGAACACCACCGCCGCCATATCCTAAACCTTGTCAATTTAGCAAAGGCAAATCCACCCCATATGATTGCTACTGTAAGCTATCTTAAAGACACAAAGAAATACATCACTATTAAAAAAAAAACAGAAACGCAAAAAAAGTTAGTAAAACCCAAGCAATTGCCTTCAGCAACGCTTGCAACTCTACCCAACCTCCTAACAAGTTATTAAACTACCGCTCATTGGAATTTGTCTTGACAGACAAAGATAAATTTGCAGAAGTTTCTAAACACTTTAGCAAAATTGCTATACTCTCCACTTGCAACAGCTTCCATTCAAAAGCCACTAGCACCAATTATAGAAAAACAACTGTTTTTCTAAAATATGAAAAGGCTGATTCCCACACTTGGTCAACTCCAGATGAACGCAGTCTTGAGTTGGTAATCTAAAACGCCCCGAAATACCTAAGAGGAGGAAAAATTAGACAAACTTTTTAATCCCTTAGATTTGCTCTGCCCAACATTCATAAAATAGAAACCAAAATGTTTCGTTTTCAAATGATTTTCATGCAACATCCAAAAAAAGCAAAAAACGCAAAAATCCTAGATTTAACCAAACTATTGAACCTGACAATCACAGTTATATAAAAAATTAAGGAGTGAAATAACTTAAAAAATGCCAACTCTACGGGCACATCGCCAAAAGATGTTTCAAAGCATCTGTCGCAATAGTTTGAGCTCCACCAATCGGTAAACTGCTTCAAGGGCACACTATCAAAGTGTGCAGTTTGTTCAAGCCCTCATCTCACCAATTTCAAGGATTGTAAAGCATTAAACGTGTTAACGGCACACCACTGAACAACTTGCGTTACGCTGACGATACAGTACTTCTTGCCGAAAACATGCAAGACCTTCAAAATATGCTGAATAACGTCGTCACAGTTAGTCGAGAATATGGGCTGACACTCAATGTTAAAAAAACCAAAGACATGATTGTCACCAAAACTGAAGCACCAAATGAACATCTGTATGTGGAAGGCAAAAGGCTGGAAAGAGTTGAGAGGTTTAACTATCTAGGTACAAACGTCGACGGCGCCGTGGACTATTGCGCAGAAATAAGGATTTGCATTGAGAAAGGCCGTGCATCTTTTGTGAAAATTAAAAAAACTGCTCTGTAGTCGCGACTTGAGCCTGGAACTCAGAACTCGGATGCTCAAATGTTACGTATTCCCAGTAATTTTATATGGTGTGGAAGCTTGGACCCTCAACGTGTATTGTGAGAGAAAATTAGAAGCCTTTGAGATGTGTTCCAACCGTAAGATGTTGAGAATATCATGGACAGAACATGCAATCAACGTGGAGGTTCTGAGAAGAATAGAGAAAGACAGAGAGAGCCTACTGGAAGTGAAAAAAAAAACTGCAATATCTCGGCTACATCATGAGAGGTCCGAAATATGAGATTCTTCGACTCATAATCCAAGGAAAAATTGTGGGAAAAAAATCTATCGGAGAAGAATGTCTTGGCTTAGTAATGTGAGAAAATAGTTTATGGTCACGTCAGCTGATCTATTTAGGGCGGCAGTTTATAAAATCAAAGTAGTTATGATGATAGCCAACCTCCGGAATGGAGACGGCACATGAAGATGAAGAAAAAGAAAGCATTCATAAAAATTATGACTTCCTGCCTCCGTAGACAAAAAAAAATCGCCAAACCCTGAAACAGCACCGGCCCCGGTCTCAACCCCGCCTTCTTCACAAAGCCCCGGTTTCTGTAAAACCGCAGCTGTAACAGCAAACAAGTTGTTTGCTAACATAGTTTCATTATCAGCACCAACAACGTCAAATGCAAAAATAACCGTTCTCTTCTCAGAATCAACTATTTTTGTTTTCCAAAACAATAGATAATACTCCAAACTGTTTCTAAAATGCAAACCGCATTTCTGAATAAAATGAGTTATGGTAAACCGAAAGCGTGGGACACTAATTTTTGCAAAACAATCTTTGTACCACACCAAAGTATCTACCCGCTCACGCTAGAAACAAATGCGGTCGTAGTAAATGTGCATGAGCTAAACGCGGCCAATATTGCATCTGTTTACGTAAATCCGGTCAACCATAAAAACGTCGGATTTTGATACTTACCCTATTTCTACAATAATTACTAAAAACTTTAATTTGAAGCACCCAGCGTGAAACGGCTCACAAACCAGAGCCAAAAGTCAAGTGTTTGCTTGATTATTATGAACCACTCTAATCCAAACTACTGACTTAATATCATGATATGGAGTGATCCACTCATGTGTTTGTCATCAAGAAGTTTGATATTTAACTTCTCAGCAAACGTCAAAAGTCATTTTGTCACAAGAGAAAGTTGTGATCTAACTTCTTGATACCTAACATTTGGGTGGATGGGTAGGCCATTTCAATCTAAACTACTTACTCGTAATAATGCTAAAAAGTGTCCAACACACTCACAAAAACGTTCGTCATTAGGAGTTTGATATTTAACTACTCTGCGGACGTCAAAAGTCGATTTGTCACAAGGGAAGTTTGTGCTCCAACTATTTGATACCTAACATTTGGATGGGTAGGTGGGTCATTTCAATCTAAACTACTGACTAGTAATCATGCTAAGAAATGTCCAACCCACCCAAACAAGCGTTCGTCATCAAGAAGTTTAATATTTAACTTCTCTGCGGACGTCAGAAGTCATTTTGTCACAAGAGAAAGCCGTGATCCAACTTTTTGATACCTAACACTTGGGTTAGTGGGTGAGCCATTTTAATCCAAACTACTGACTAATTATGCTATAGAGTGACCCACCTCTAAGGTCACGGATCTAAAGCACGTCAAAAAGTTTTACAAAAAAGTTAATAACTTTTTGAAATATGCTGAAATTTTGGACAAAATCACCAACAGAGCTTTAAAATCATTTTTGTACAAATCAATAATGGCACTCACCAACATTGCTATTGCGATTCTACACACCGGCCATTTTCCTACAGATTGAAAAAGCTCTATCGTCATAAACGTACCAAAATCTGGTAGTCCAAAAGTTTTCCTAAAACTACCAGCCTATTAGTCTTTTATGCACTTTTATTAAAGTCATAAAAAGGATGATCTTAAACATACTCCAAGATTACACAAAAATTAATAATCTTAAAAAAAAACAAACTGTTCTTTTCACAAAGCGACAACGTCTACTTAAGCAACGTTTCAAGACTGTGGTTCAATTCTGCCAAGTATCTGGATATAACTTTTGACAAAAAACTAACAGTTCATTCTAGACAATACCAAAATGGTTAAAAATGTTCTTGTTTTGATGCTGCGGCGGAACAGTGGCTTGTCGCTTTAGAACAAA
Organism: Tachinus rufipes; assembly: GCA_963932245.1. Classification (NCBI taxonomy): domain Eukaryota; kingdom Metazoa; phylum Arthropoda; class Insecta; order Coleoptera; family Staphylinidae; genus Tachinus; species Tachinus rufipes. Next base: position 7,801,016 of record OZ010743.1, read on the forward strand.
ACCTAGTTCTACACTTTCACTATCAGACCAATGATTACATATGCGTTCCCTATGTGAGCAACCACCGCAAACTGGCAAATCTCAATTGTTTCAAAGCTTTCTAAAGGCTGACTTTGTAGATGCTTGTCGGAGCTCCATAATTTGTTCAAAAAGTAAAATTTGAACCAATTGCGGGATTCCTCCGCTACTCCTACATGTCAAAAACGTTCATGAGCCATACGGTCTCAAACTTTCAAGTATTTTAAGACTGGGAAGAAATTTAGTTGGTAGGCACTTTCCTTTTAAAAGTAAACCCAACACGTTAAGTTTGTTGAAAGTTTCCTTCCCAAACCACAAAAAAAACTATTTCATCGCTTGCAAAGTATCTAACTAACGTTTTAAAATTAAGCAATGCTTTGGTATAAAGTACAAAAATTAATGTTTATTTTATGAAAAACCATGCAAAAATTACACGCTTATAAACATAAGCTGATTGACGATTAAAAGAATTCACTTTTTTTAATAACGGTAATAAATGGAAACTGCAAGTAAAGCCTCTTCATTGCAAAAAACAAGTTGACCGCTCTAATTACTATACTTAAATAAGTAGTGGTAAGAATTGTTACTAGCCCAATAGAAATTTTGGAGCAAAGTTAAATAAAACATTTAAGAAAAAAAATTAACCAAACACAAGCAATAAATAACCAGCAACTGCGTAGAAAATTGTCAGTCAAAAAAAGTTTACTAAAAAACGTGTTTTGAAAAAAAAAAAAAACAAGTCAACGATGCTAACTGCATCCTAGCAAATCCAAAAACAGAACCATCAACGGAAACTTCAAAAAAAGATACAATACTGTCAACATAATTAATATGTGTGACGTCAGTTGTGGACAAAAACGTGTACATAGCAAGAGATTTTGTGTTGAACGCGTATATAAAAATGACGTCAGTTGTTGGTATAGAATGTTGTTATGTTGGCTTCACCATGCAACAAGATAAAATTAGCACTCGGCGTGTCTATAAGTGTATATGGTCTAAAACTAAAAAATAAAACGTTTCCAAACTAGCTCTAGCCAATTACTTTAGCAGCGACACGTTGCAGACATTTGGGAAATTAAGCTTTAGACAAAAACTACTTCATTATTAACAAAAATTCAATTCCAAAGTCATTTTTAACCACACAAGACTAACAAGACAACCTTTATCTATCTACACCTCCAATGAAATATGCTAACGACAACCACTAAAACGATATTTTAATTTAAAAAAATCTTTCTTTTTTATAATGCTAGATTATAAAATAATTTTTTTGTAATTAATAGAATATTACTATAATAATTAATTGCAATCTAAAATTTACATTAATAATCATTGTTAATTATAATACAGCAATTGAAAATAAATCGTTCCACATTGCGCATTTCCATAATTTACATGGAATAATTAATGGCGTCCCGTAAATAGTACCGTCATGTCATAGGATACAGCACACATTTTACCACTTTTTATAAATTGCAGATCCTTATCGTTTGACAGTTGACAAATAATGATTTATGCCGATGGCTGCTGCCAGTTTAGTGTTCCCTCCCTTTGGGGCAAAACGATGTTATGCAATAAAGTGCAACTCGGATGCAATGGTTAAATAAAAATTGTGTATCAATTTCCGTTGCATATTTACATGTTTGTTTGCTTTTATTAAGTTGGAAACAATAGACACGGTTTCTAAAAGTTTTTAAAATAATATTTTTGTTTGATAAATGCATTGGTTCATATTTCATAACGCATGTTTGCTTTATAATTTTTATGTATATCGTTTTTTATTTGTGCAGTTGCAAAGATTGATGTGTTTGCTAATAGTCTGGTATTTTGTGTGTTTTTGTTGTATTCAAATGAATGATGCGTTGCATATTTTCATGGCTTCTAAATATTACATTTGTCTCGATTTATAACAAAAGAGCGTATTTTTAGTTTAAGTTAAAATTTATGATATTGTAGAATAAAACGCCATGACCCCTTGTCAAGAAAGGTCACAACTTTGCACTGAGAAGGGGATGTATAATATTAACGTATGTATCTGACACCAGATAGAAAACTGTAATAATTTATTTTATTTAAAAAATATAATTAGTGTTAATATAAAAGCTGATTTTGGACTTTAAAGAAAGAAATTTGTCTTTAAGTATCTCATTTGTTTATTTTATTTTATTTTTTTACTGGGGATTTTCTGATTGGTTCCTCTAATTTCCTCATTATCTCTTCTACATTATTTCCTTTTTTTTTCAAATTTTGTTTTATATGTTAGCACACTTTCGTCCGATAACACTTTTTTTACAGTTTTTCCAGTTAAGCTCAGTTCTAATAGCTGGTGGTCTAATTTTACTTTTATGTCCAGGCCAAGAGAGATCAAGTTTTGAGTTTATTAATATTTTTTTTTATTTGAAAAAGTCAGCGTTCTCTAAAAAGTCACTAACTTTTTGATGAAACATTTTGACGTGCGTCAGATCCGTGGTGTCAGTCGTAGAAAGGGAGCTTTGGAGTTTGAAGCTGAGACTTGGTTCCGTAAGACTTTGGAAATTTTTCACATTAAATTTTTGTTTTCAATTATCAATTGTGAACCAAGTTTGAGATCACGCCATCTTTGGTATTGCAATTTCTTTGCCATTAATACTTGGCGGCATTTCTTTTTCGAATTAATGCCTTGTTAGCCCGGGCTAACCCTAAAAGATTTTTGGCGCAAAGATAGGTTTTAGAAGCCTTTTTAACGGCTTTGGAAATTACAATTTTTTTAATGTTTTTACTGTGACAATGCCAGTGTGCTAATGCTTTTTTCCAAAAAACTCTAAGTAAAGAGTCTAATCTGTATAGGTTACAAATTAAAGTTTTGACCCATTTGGCTCAAACCTAAAATCATTTCTGAATCAAGGCTCCTTTATCAAAAATATTAAAAAAAATCAATAGTTCTTTCACCACACTTTTCAGAAGATCTAGTAAAACCAGTAATAGACCTCCGCCACAATCAAAAGCCACAGACAATTAAACAACTTTTGAACTCCAAAAATGCTTCGTAAAAGAAAAAAACTACCTATTTTAAAAAAATTTAAGAAAAAATACTTTTTGAATGTTTTTGGAGTATTAAAAATTATTTTTTAAAATGTTGTAAATATTGTTAAAATAAACAAAAATTATTGGCAAAAATTTTCCTTGTTATACCAACCCAGCAGACATATTCAAACTTGAAAAAAAAAAATAGTAGCAAAACCAATAAAAACCAAATTGAACTGTAAACCTACGTCAATTTTAAGTAAACTCCAGACGCTAAACAACCTTTGCAATCGTGAGTTAAATAGCAATATCAGCTAAACAAATAGTAAATAGTACAGTTCAGTCAGTCGACCGGATTAAGGATTAGATTTTGCTCTGACTGAATAAGCAGATTAATTTGACTGCCAGCAGTCGACAAGACCACACCGAGAGCAACCCACATCACTACTTAATAGAAGCAACTTAACTTGATTGCGTATTAATTTACCAATCAAAATCATCTCTATAATTATTTCTTTCAGGAAAAAATGAGATCCCATCTTGACTGATAGCTAGATCCTCAGTTTCCTCTACGTCTAGACCCAGAAGCTAAAAGCCCACCTGAAGAAACAAGACAAAAAACCTACAGCCTTAAGAAACACGTCATCAAGATGATGACAATAAGGTCAGAACGATCGACAACGTCGCTAACAAAATAAAACAGAGCGGGCTGGATCTTTAATAGATCCCCTTCTGTTTGCGCAAGGACATGTACCAAGAAACAAAAAAGTAAAACAGCTTCTAACGTAGCTACTATATTGCTCATTGCTAGACATACTACTCAGGCAGCCACGATACCAAAAGTTTTGGTTCAGACCTCTCCCAAAAAATTTCACAAAACCGCTGCAAGTCATCAAGACTTCGGACACCCCTGTTCAGACATTCCTCAAAAGGCCTGCCAAGAATTTGGAAAACTTTAGCCCATCCGAGGACAAAAAGTAGATATACGTCCAGCTAAAAAACAAAGTCGTTGCTTAAAAAAAAAGCTCTTAGCGATTCACCATCGTAGTCAATTCTAAGAAAACAAAAAAATTTAAAAAAGCAAGTTATTCTTTTTTAGTTTCTTCTTCAATTAGGCCAGACCACCCAACAAGTCAAGTGTCTTTAGCCCCATCAAAACTATCTGTCAGCAAAGCCAAAAGGTATTCAATTTTGCTCACCCAAAATGTTTGTGATTCAATCTCTTGACAACAAACATTTAGGTGGGTGGGCAAATACTAAGTTCAAAGCTTGTTTGTAATCCAAATTTTTGATAACAAACTTTTGATTGTGTGTTTGGGAACTAAGTTCATAGTTTATGGGCGCGTAGCACTCATTTGTGTTGCCCATCCATTTGCCAAAGTGATTGCTATCTAATTTCTCGACAACAACATTTTGGGTGGGTTGGCAAAAACTAAGTTTAAAGCTAGTATGCGTGTAACATCAATAAGTGTTGCCCACCAACCCGCCCAAGTGTTAATGATCCAATCTCTTGCAACAAACAATTGGATAGGTGAGCTAGTAAGCGTGTAACAATTATAAATGTTGTGCACCCACCGTTCAAGTGTTTGCTGTCAACAAATAATTGTTGACAACAAACACTTGAGTAGGTAGGTAAAAATTAAATTTAAAACTTGTGGGCGTGTATTACTCATTTGTGTTTCCCAACCAACCGCCCAAATGTCTGTGATCTATTTTTTAATAACAAACTTTTAGGTGGGTAGACGGGATCTTAGTTCAAAATTAGTAAACGTTAACATTTATTTGTAATGCTCACCTACCCGCCAAGGTGTTGTCATTTATTCTCTTAACAACAAACACTCGGGTAGATAGGCGGAAACTAACTTCAAAGCTTGTAGGCGTGTACTAGTCATTTGTATTGACCACCCACCCGCCCAATCACAGAGCCCAGCCCGTAACAAATGGTGCCCAAGGTGGGGCAAACAAGAAAATAAAGCCTTTACAATCCCCCAAAACATCACTTGAAATAAAAAAAAAAAAACAAAAACAAAAAACCTAGCAACAGAGACGCTTGAAAGAAAAACAACGTAGATATTAAAGATGACAGCACAACCAGTCATCTAGGTGGTCTTAAAGTCTCCTAGCAGGTCAATAACATTGTTGACCCAAAAGCTGTGACCCAGTCAGCAACCCCAACATAATCATGGGAACTATCTCGGCCCATTTTTTGGACCGGAAATATGATATTTAAACTAATGTATAGTTTAAATGGTGCTTCAAAAATTGTTCAAAATTGTTTCAAACTTAGGAAGTAATAGTTTAAATGCATGATACGGGTTTGGGGGTTAGTAGAAACAGTTTTTTTTTTTAATATAAAGTTTAAATTGAAGTATGCTTTAAAAATTGTTTAAAATTATTTTAAACTTATGAAACAAAAAACTAACTTTACAAAAAAATTATGTAAAATATTTTATAAAAAATCACATTGTTGGCAATTTTTTTAATTAAAATTTCATGAATTCCAACTAATTGGCAAGTTATTTGAAAAAAACTACTAACTTCTTATCATAGTGTGGAGTGTCCTATTCACCAACCAAACTGTTCATCAAAAGATTAAATTTTTGACCTCTCTGCGGACGTCAAAAGTGATTCTACCACAAGAGAAGATTGTGATCCAATCTCTCAATAACTAACACTTGGGTGAGTGGGCGGGTAACTCCAATCCAAACTATTGACTTGTTGTCATAGTATTTAGTGTCCCACCCACCCACTGAAGTGTTTGTCATCAAAAGATTTCATGTTTAGTCTGTCTGAAAACGTCTGCTTAATTACATCAAAAAACATTTTGTCACAAGAGACGGTTGTTATCCAACCTCTTCATAACTAATACTTGGGTAAGTGGGCAAGTCGCTCCAATCCAAACTACTGACTTGTTATTATAGTATGGAGTGACCCCCTCACCCACCCAAGTGTTCGTTATCAAAAGGTTTCATGTTTGACCACTTTGAAAACATCACATGTCACTTAATCACAAGAAACGGTTGTAATTCAACCTCTTGATAACTAACACTTGGGTGAGTGAGCGGGCCACTGCAATCCAAACTGCTAACTTGTTATTATAGTATGGAGTGTAGTAGTATGGAGGATCCACCCACCCAAGTGCCCGTCATCAAAAAAATGAATTTGACTTCTCTGCAAGCATCAGAAAACATTTTGTTACAATAGACGGTTGTGATCCAACCTCTCGATAACTAACAGTTGGGTGGTTGGGCGGGCTAATCCAATCCAAACTACTGACTTGTTTTTATAGTATGAAGTGTCCCATCCACCCACCCAAATGTTTGTCATCCAGAAGTTTCAAGTTTGACCTATCTGCAAACGTCAGAAATCACTTAATCACAAAAGACGTTTGTCAGAAGTCACTTTATTACAAGAGACGGTCGTGATTCAACTTTTTGATTTGATAACTAACAATTGAACGGGTGGACGGACCACTCTAATGTAAACTACTGACTTGGAGTGTCCAACCCACCCATCCACCCACCCAAGTGTCCGTCATTAAGAAATTGAATGTTTGACTTCTCTGCAAATGTTGAAAAGTCATTGTTACACAAGAAGAGGTTGTGGGTTGTAATCCAATCTCTTAACAACTAACACTTGGGTGGATAGGCAGGTTACTCCAATCCAAACTACTGACTTGTTGTCATAGTATAAAATGTCTCACCCACCCACCCACCCACCCACCCAAGTGTCAGTCATCAGGAGATTGAATGTTTGACCTCTCTGCGAGTATCAAAAAACATTTTGTCACAAGAGACGGTTGTGATCCAACCTCTTGATAGCTAAGACTTAGGTGGGTGGGCGGGCCACTGCAATCCAAACTACTGACTCGTTGTCATAATATAGATGTCTCAACCACCCACTCAAGTATCTGTCATCAAGAGATTTCATGTTTGGCCTCTCTGCAAGCATTAGAAATTATTTCGTCACAAGAAACGGTTGTAATCCAACTTATTGATAACACTTGGGTGGGTAGGCGGGCCACTCTAATCCAAACTACTGAATTGTTATTATAGTATGGAGTATCCTACTCACCCACCCAAGTGTTTGTTATCAAGAAATTGAATGATTGACTTCTTTGCGGACGTCAAAAGTCATTCTATCACAAAAAGAGGTTGTGATCAAATCTCTCAACAAGTAAGACTTGGGTGGATGGGCGGGTTACTCTAATCTAAACTACTGATTTGCTGTCTAAGTATGGAATGTCCCAACCACCTACCCATGTGTTTGTAATCAAGAGATTGAATGTTTAACTCCTCTGCGGACGTCAAAAGTTATTCTATCACAAGAAAAATTTGTGATCTAATCTTATCATAGTACAGAGTATCCCACATATAGGCGCGCCCGACGCGGTAAATAGCAACCCTCAATGAACCCGACCAAAATACTTAAAAACCCAAAATACTTAAGAACCCCCAAAGATACCATGAGATATGACGTTCTAGAAGAAATCCACAGATTAGTCACCAAAACAGCCACAATCATTTTAAACCCGCACTACATTTGTAACAAATTAATAAAATAATGACTGACCTAAACGCCACCGTAGAAAGCCTGAATGTCAGGCACAAATAGTTATTAAAAGAAGATCAATTAATCTACGCCAACATTTATGCCTTCCCTGAAGAGACCAAAGAAACCCAAGTATACGTGTCAAAACTGGTCAAAGAGGTAGAACAACCAACGCAATAAGCAAGCAGAAACGCTCAAATAACATGCGTCGCAAAAAAAACCGAGGGAGAGTACAACAAAAAACCTCCAAACAGTTACAAACACCGGTGACAATAACGGACGAGACAAATCGAAAAAAACCGCTTTACGGCCGACTTCGACAAGATAAGTAGGCAACCTAGAAGCTTAAGCAGAAACATAAATTGGCATTCTTTCTAACTCCAAAACCAATTTCCCAACACCAAACCAACCTGCAGTTGAGCGCGCACATCTATCCATCGCAACAAGGAAAGCAACTTTAGCATACAAAACAATCTGGTACAAGCTAGTCAAACTAGCAAAAAGGTGTACAACATCTTGCACATAGTGAATAAACACACGAGAAAGATCTCTTATTGCTCTAGAGTACGTTCTTTTTATAGTCAAACGCATGGAAAAGAATAGAAAACTTTTTTCCATGTGTTTCGTTTAGCTACCACAGAACTCACAAAGCCAAAAAATCATGTTTCTCTAAAAATTGTGCAACCTTGCAACCACGGTACAAAATGCGTCAAAATGCGTGAAATGCGTTGGCGCTCATCTCAGCTCCATCTTCACCAATACAAAAGAATCAAGGCATGTTGCAACATAAGCCAAGTGCAATGAACCGCACACAACAAACTACAAAAGCTGCACAGCTTATCTCAAGCTGAAAGCAAGCCAAACTTCATCTAAGGCTTTCCCCCTCCTGATTCTCTTCAATGTACGCAAAAAGGATTCTTACACAAATGCAGCAAAAAACCAGGCACATTCATCATCTCAGTAAAAAAATCAGTTTTTTATCTACTTGGCACAAGCAAGCAAATTTCTAAAAATACAATTTTTTTTGGAAAATGCCACCAAGGCCCTTGTAAAACAAATTTGTCAAAAAAAATTACTTTCAAGGAATCTGGAGTAAATTGGAATTGACCTTATCAAAAAGTGGTTTCAGTGTTACTGTTGTTAGACTACAACTCAAACAGTAGAGCCACAAACCCACAACAAAACCCTATTTTATACATCAAATGACTAAAAACGTTTCCTTAACCACTTAAAACCTGATTGTGCCAAGCTAGACATAAATAGAATCCAAAGACTTCAGCTTACAATACAATACTCAAAGTAAGAAACATTAGAGATGTTAAAAAAACTGAAATAGGTTATGTTACAGCTTGACTCTGACAAACTATAATTGTTATTTAACTCCTTGTGAGAGTAGATCTACAACTACCAAAGACAATAGTTAATGACAAACAAGTTTACTGAAATCTACTTCAACTAAAGTACCCTCAGCATCTAACCACGCTTTGGGCAAAAAATTCTAAAGTCTTCAACCTGAGCATTGTGCTAATTTAAAAACTTAACAAGTAAAAAATACACTTTATCATCTAGACGTTAACTTGTTATACAGGGTCTTTATAATTGTCTGGGATTATGTAATCACTTTAAATATGCTACTTTGTTTTGACAGTTCAACTTCAACTGTAGTGTAGTGGCACAAACGTACATTAGATGGTTACCTAATCTCAAACTTTTATAATGACCCTATATAAAAAATGACCACCAGATCTGTTGCCAACTTCAACCAATATTTGTTTAGACAGTTTGCAAAGAGATGTAACTACATTGATTCAACTAAACAGTTACAGCTTCTAAGGCAGTGTTAATACTAAAACCAATGTTAATAAAACTTTGACTTTAAAATTAGTTATTATTTTATAAATAAATTTATTTTTTAGTAGTTATTATCTTGTATGCTTTGTAAAGACTAGTTTTGATATAGACAAAATAAATCCCTTATATTTTCCACTAACGTCGCTAACGTAATTGAATCCCGGTTTTGATTATCCACTTCATACATATTTGTTTTAAATATAAACCTGTTAAAAATATATGTTCAAAAAGTAAATCAATAAGGATTCGTAATAAAATTAAGATTTAAATAAAATAATAATTATTGATTAAATTGACTTCTCCGCATCGCATTTTTCATTAACGAAACATTCGCTAACCATAAATTCAATTACTTATCTCGCCGTTATTACGGCTTTATTGTAAATTATGTATAAGGACCCGGAATCAAACAAGAAATCGCAGCAATATCGAAAGCGGTTCGTTCTAAAAGCTATCGATTTTACAATTAAGGTGCGTTGTTATCGAAACTATAATTCACACACAAAAACGAAAATAAAATGATGAATGCGATATTATTAAACAAAAAAACCAGACCATATTCAACTTGACTAATATGCAAGACGACAGCGTCGTAATTTATAAAAAGAAGATCTCAAGTATACGAATAAATCGTAATAAGGTTTTGTAATTCCGTTTCATATATGAAAATTTAGTGCGGACAACAAAGAAAGAAAAGTTTTATTTAAGCTATATATCTTAATTAATGTCAAGGAGATATTTGAAGTTGAGATGAGTTTGGGTGAATAAATCTTTTTATAAAATGGGTATTTATTTTGAAACATAAAACCGGAAATCCATTTTCAGTTATATATTGCTAATTAAGCAAAACAATCCCACAAAACGGAACATAATCAATGCTCAATTTAATTAAACATCACTGCAATTGTTATTGAAACAATTCGTGGCTATTACATGCAAATTGATTTGTGATAAAGTATTCATTTACATTAAAAGAACTAGTTCATTAGCATATATTATCAATCCTATTCCTCGTTAAGACTTCAACTCAAAGCTTGCCTTCAGCCGATACAACTTATTACAACTTGAACGTGCTGCGTTTTCCGATCGACTCATTTCGTCCAGGGTGCCCATATTTTATTAGACCAATAGATGGAAAATGGTTACCGACATAAAAAAGAACACGCCGCGAAGATATATTTCCAGTAAATATTTATCAATCGTAAACAACAAATACGTGACGCGATAAATTTTCGTACGGAATAGAAGAGAAGAAGAAGAAGTGGAAATGAATAGCTTTTGAGAGAGGAAAAGAAAGTGGGGTACCTTATTTTATTTTTAGACTGCATGGTCAGTTTTTTTACGGTATAATTTGATTTATTGCGTCGTAAAATGTTGAAAATGAAATGGTGAAGGATATACGATGAGGTTTTTGAATATTTATAACAAACTCAATTTATAAAACATAGTTGTGTCATCAATTTATTGATCTGTGTTTTAGTGCATTTTTATAAATTTTTACTCATGAATTTTATTATTAATTCATACGATTACTTTGAACATATTCTATTTTTAGAAATAATTATTGAGTGCACTGCTATGTTATGCAAAAGAGAAAAATATATTGAAAAGAAGGAAACTTTATATAAATCATATTAAAAAACAGCAATTTCATAACATTTTAAGGGGTTGAACCCTTAAAACCTTTATCAAATACGGCTTTGGCCTACAATATACAATAAACTTACTGCTAATGTTTTCAATTCAACGTTATGATTGATTCGTCTTTATAGTTTTACAATTGATTCATGGTTTTGTTGAAAAAGGTTAATAATCATGGAAAGTAATTCAATTAAATAACAGCACAACAATGCAGTGGCATAGTATTAAATGTTAGTTTAAATATCAGTCAATTGGACTAAAATATGTAAGATACAAAGTGAAAGTATAAAAATTGTATTAAACAAATTATTTAATTCAGAAATAATTTTTCTATTAATTTAATTATTTCTTAATTATTTTTTGCCAATAGACCAAATTAACTCAAACGCAGCGCAGTGGGGCAAGAGCAACTTGAAGCGCAACAAAGAAAGAAGTAGCAGTAACTTTTGCGCAGTAAAGTGATAAGTCAAATGACTTGAAGACAATTGCAGATTCTAAAATAAATTAAATCTTAAATTAATTAATATCCAACGTAAACTTACAGTATGCTAGATAGGAAGTGGCCAAACACTTGTTCACTCTTCATACTACAAGAAGCGTCCGCAAAGCTTAAGGACAAAATATGGAAGCAGTCAAAACTGGTGCTGCTTGAGAAACAGCAAAAAAGGGACAAACAAAGTCCTAAAGTATAGTCCGATCTGCTTAATAAATACCTTAGGAAAAATATACAAAATTAAGAGAGGAGGTAGAAAGTTACACATCCAACAGCAAATTTGGTTTCCGGAAAAGGAGGCCCACCATTGATGCCAAGAAGAAGCTAATAGACACGGTAGAAGACATAAAGAAGAAAACATATAAGAACAAAAAAAATGTGCATGTTTACCACGGTTCGTATTAAAAACGTCTTTGGTACTGTTCCGTTTGACGAAGTGGTACAAGCGCTGATCAGTATAGAAGTGAGTAAAAGGTTCATTAAACTAATACAGAGCTACCTCCATAGATCTGCTGATAGGAAGACAAGGAAAAAAATGATAATCACAAAGCTCAATCCTTAGTCCTCTTGTCACGGTCTAGTTTCGTCTGAGACGGTAGCTGACGGTGGTTCCGGCTGGTGTTCTGCCTTTTTTTTGCTGTTAGAATTAATAAAGATTAAATAATAGAGTTAGTGCAGTTTGTAGGGTGTTTGTTCCCCCTAGGAATGCTTCAGGGAATGGAACGTGCTCTGGGGCTGTCGGTCCAGGGGAATGCATCCTGGAGATGAACAGGGTAACCCTCCAGGGTACCACGATGCCTCGGCGGAGATCAACAGAGGCTTTCCTCCCGATAGATGCGGGATTAGATTACCTTAGGCTCGTTGTGGCCGATAGTCGTGGTGATTGTGCTGCCGGTGCTTTGGCACGATGCAGCACAGCAGTGTTGGCGACGCAAGTGCTTCGGCGGAGGTCGTCAGGTCATCTTCTAGGTGGTCCTGGTGCGTTAACTGTCTCGTCGCGGCCACAAGTGGTGGCAGAGTCGATGTTCGTGGTCTCGCTGCTGCGTTAGACTGGCTGAGGAATTCTGGCGCTGGACTGGTGCTGGAGATTGCTGCCAAAAAAAAACTAAGGCCGTCACCCTGTACGAGAGCAGAAAACTGGAAAAGGCCGCCCACATAGGCAAGACAGTAAAAAATATGGAGAACACGGTAAAAGCATTAACCATTCTGCCTAACATCCAAGGACCTTCAAAAGGGAAGAGGAGAATACTGGCAAGCGTGGTGCATTCAATAATGCTGTACAGTGCCCAAGTGTGGAAGAAAACTCTGAGATATAGAAAATACAGAGACACGCTGTAGAAACAGCAAAAGAGATTGGCGTTAAGAATAGTCGGCGGCTACAAAACCATCTACGGAAGCTATCTTCAAAATAAAAAAGTGGAAACTTTTAAGAACAAAAAAGAGGAAGTTTAGTCGGTAGGCAAATGTAAAAGTGAAACCAACATTTTTCAAATATTTGAAAAAAAAAATCTCAACAACTACAAAGAAGTTAAAGTTAAACTTCTACGTTGTGCCTGCAAATCACCCCAAAAAACTTGTTATCATCTATAGATTAATAAAAAAAACTATCACCAAGTATCCTTGGTATATGGTCTTAACTGTGCCTTCAACTCCAAAAGAAAACAAACAACTATGCCGCATTGCAAATGCAGACAAAAAATAAGCAAACAATACCGCAGGAGAAGTAAACATCTTCTGAAGTGATAATATTGCACCTTTCGCTACTAGGGCATTTTACAGAGGACACTTAACTATTCCACAAACGTCGTTAAACCTCGCAATTTCTAGTTGTGCTTGGAGTTTATTGCAAATGGAGAACTTTAAACAACAATTCACAAACTAGCTTCCGGCTTAGCATTACAGTTAGAACTTTGGTAACTCCCCTTGCACTTAAGTAATAAAAAATGAGAGAATGCTAAGATTTTCAGAAACAAGTGCTAAATCTGGTAAAACAGTTGTGGTTTGGTAAAAAAATAACCTTTCAATTTGTATACTGCGCTTGAAAAAAATCGTTATTTTTTTTGGCCTAAACCAAAACCAAATCTTTTTGTATTTCTTTTTTTGACCACACCTAAAACCAAAACTTTGTTAGTTTTTTCTTTTGGCTAAAAGTTAATCCATAACCCTTATAAAAAACCAAAATGTATGCTAAAAGATTAAAAACCACATGTTGGTTTTGGCTAAAAAATATAACTTACTTTTGGCTAAAAACAATTTTTTTTAATAAATCGAAAAATGAGTCAAAATTGCCAAAAATCAAAACAAAAACTTTTGATCAAATGATAAACTAACAAAGCAGCTTCTATCATATATGTCAAATTAGTTGTCAACCAATTTTTGGGTGGAAGGGTACTCAATAGCTTGACTACAATCAAGTATTTTAAACTAGAATTTCATACCCACCTACCCACTTAAGTGTCAGTCATTAAAAAACATGATATCACATATCTTCAGGAATTATCCAACTTCTTGATTACCAACACTTGGGTGGATAGGGTACTCCATATCAAGATTACCATTAAGTATGTTGAACTAGAGCGGTCCACCCGCTCACCCAACTGCCAATCATTTCTTCTTCTTTTTCTTCTTTCAGCTTTTGTTTGTCCAATTCTAAACGTAGGCCTCTTTTATATTTTTCCATCCTTCTCTACTTTGTGCTAGTTAGAACCATCCTTTACCTGCCACCTTTTTAACATCGTCCAGCCACCTTTTATGGGGTCTCCCTTTGCTGCGCTTTATTGTCTTCGGTCTCCAAAATGCCACTCGTTTTGTCCATTCAATCTCAATCATCAAGAGGCATGATATCACCACCTCCTCTTGTAACAAAAACTATTCTAACGTCTTCAGGAAAGACAAATATGCAACTTCTTGATCACCAACACTTAGGTGGGTGGGTAGGGTACTCCATAGCTCAATTACCATCAAGTATTTTAAACTGGAGTAACCCACCCTCTTCTTTTGTAAGTCTTTTAACGTTTCCAAGAAGGACAAATATCCAACCTCTTGATAACAAACATTTGGTTGGGTGAGTGAAACACTCTAAACTATGATTACCTTTGAGTACTTTGAACTGAAGTGGTTATCAAGAAGAATAATATCACTACCTTCTCTTGTGACAAAAAGTCTTTTAACGTCATCAGGAAGGACAAATATCCAACCTCTTGATCACCAACACTTGGGTGGATGGGTGGAGTACTCCATAGCATGATTACCATCGAGTATTTTGAACTAGAGTGAGAAGAGATACAAAACAAATGAGCTCACTAAAAAAAGACTGTAAAAAGAAACAACCATGAAATGAAAAGAAGTATGGTATAAAGATACCGGAAAAACTGCGTAGACTAAGAAGATGATTAAAGACCTCCCTGCGCAGATAACGAGGAAATTTGATTTTGTATTTACCTGTGCCCATTTCTAAACGGACACGCTTCAAAACATATCTAAAAAGATTTTATAGTACAGACGGCAACAAATGTGCAGCTTGCAAAGTGAAAGAGAAAGAGAAGATAGAAAACAAGACCGGTGCTGCGTTGACTGCAGACAGTACATGCTGTCTGGTAAAGCAATGTGGTTCCGGATAAAGAAATTTGCCAAAGAAGTGGTCTCTGCAAAAACAAGGACAAAAGAGAGCAAGGTCAAAGTAACAAACTAGGGCGTTAGAGATAACGTCCGGGTCTGTATCTTTGAAGGTATGCTTTGCAATTCAAAGGATATAAATATTACGCCAAGTAAAAAGAGGTTTAGTGAATAAAAGCTTTACACTCAGGCTGGTAGAGCTTTCCTCAACTATAATAATAAAAAAAAAGATAAGAGGTTTAAAAAGATAAGAAATTTTTGCTCCGTCAATATTATTTTTTAAATTAG
Organism: Tachinus rufipes; assembly: GCA_963932245.1. Classification (NCBI taxonomy): domain Eukaryota; kingdom Metazoa; phylum Arthropoda; class Insecta; order Coleoptera; family Staphylinidae; genus Tachinus; species Tachinus rufipes. Next base: position 7,816,476 of record OZ010743.1, read on the forward strand.
TTTAAATTTCAATAAATTGGATTCAAGTTATCAGCAACATAGCCAAGATTTTTGTGCTTTACCGCAAAATATTGCAAAGAACAACAGTAAAACAGTTTTCAAATAAAGCTCAAAATTTGTTTATTTCATTTTGTTTCTAACTCGTTTGTTTTCCCAACTTTTGAAATAAACGCTTATATGTAGCTACGCCACTGCAAAATAATAACCTAATAACAATTGTTTTGAAGGTCAAAGTTTTGACGCACATTTTTGGTATTGTTTGTGGCATTATAATTGTGTTTTATTTTATTATTTTAAATACATTTTTAGTGATACTTACTAAAATAAATATTTTGTGTTATTTGTGGCTTTCCAATATTATGTTAGTTTAAAAATGTTCAGCAATTTTTTGGTTGAACTCGGTAGCCCCAAAAGCTTGCAACGGCCTTGTAGGTGATTTCTGTTCAAAGTTTTTTTGATTGAAACGTTTTCAGAAAGTTAAATTTTTGTTTTATGTTTTGTGTTTGTCACTTTTGATTTGGAGTTAAAAATTGTCTTAGCAAACTAAAACTAAAATCAAAAGATGCAAACTATATTGCAAATTCATGTAACTAGGTTAGGCTTATACGGTCTTAGTTTAACGGAAAATGCATAAAACTGTCAAAAAGCTGCACTTTGTGTTTGCCACTCTCCTTAGGAATCAGTTATCGTCTTAACAAATTAAAACTAAATAAAAAAGTTACAAAATTTAATATAAATTTTCATGATTAGGTTAGGTTAGGTTAGGTAGTTTCAAGTTTTTAAGTAAAACTCAAATCTGTCAAAAAATTGCAATTTTGGTGCAAGTTTTGTGTTTGTCATTTTGTTTTATAAGATTTGCGTAATTATGTTAGTTTATATAAGCTCAGATTTTGAGTAAATGCAAAAAACTGTTAAAATATTGTATATTTGATGCAAGTTTTGTGTTTGTCACTCTAGTTTAAAAGTCAAAAATTGTATTAACAAATTTAAATTAAAATCAAAAGATAGAAAATTGCAAATTTATGTAGAAGGGTTAGATTTATACAAGCTCAGTTTAAAAAAATAATATGCAAAAAGCGGTCACTTTTAAATAGAAATCAATTATCATCATAACAAATTAAAACTTAAATAAAAAAATTGCAAAATTGAATGTAGATTTATGACAGTTTAAAGTTTTTAAGTAAAACGTAATAAATGTCAAAAAGTTGCAAGTTTGGTGCAAGTTCTGTGTATAATACTAATGTTTTTGCGTGATTATATTGGCGTATACAGACTCAGATTGAAGTTGTTAAGTAAAAAGCAAATAACCTTATCAAAATTGCAATTTTGTTGCAAGTTTTATTCAGAAGTCGTCTTAACAAACTAAAACTAAAACCAAAAGATACAAAATTTAATGTAAATTTACAAAAATATGTTAGGTTATATAAACTCAATTCAAAGTTTTTGACTAAAATGTGATAGACTGCAAGAAAGTTGAATTTTTGTTGTAGTTTTGTGTATAAACTTCTTGTTTAAAAGTCAAATATTGTTTTAGGATACTAAAATTGAACTGAACAAAAAAATAAAATTTGTATTTTGCAAGTTTTGCACTCTAAGAGTCAAAATATTGTCATAAAAAATATGCCATTTGCCCAAAATTTGAACTTGGTTCCCGCCCACTCATCCAAACGTTCAGCATCTATGGTGAACTAATCATCTGTTGTATTGCTAACAACTTACAAAAACGGTTAGTGTAATAATTAATTTTTTAATCACCAATACTTGGGTGGAAAAGAAGACCACAGTAGACAAAGCTATCCGCCCACAACTTAAACTTGGATCCTGCCCACCCACCCGGCATCTAGAAACTTATTGGAAACCCATCGTTTGTTGTATTGCTAACAACTGACAACTGTTATCTTGTTAAAAATAGCAGCAGCTACACAAACGGTAAGAGAAATAATAAATCTTTTTATTACCGACACTTGGTTGGGTGGGTAGGCTACACTAAAAGAAGATGCCCGCTCACAATTTAAACTTGTTGTAAACTTATTGTCTGTTGTATTGCTAACAACTTACACAAACGGTAGGTTTAATAATGAATGTTTTGATCACTTGGGTGGATGGGTGGTCCACAGTGTTTCAACAATTAAAAGTGGTTATGTTTATAGCGTTTCAACCCACCCACCAGAATGTTATTTATCAAAAAATTTGCACATTCCGCTTTTTGTCTATAATAGTATCAACTGACTTTTGATCTCTTATGTTTTTAAACAGTTTAATATCCAATCTCTAGATCACTAACACTTGAGTGGGGGTGGGCCACAGTATTTCATCAATTGGACGCGATTATGTTTTTAGCGTTCCCGTTTATTTGCTCAAGTGTTAGTTATCAAAGACTCAGTACGTACGTACCCTTCCTCGCCCATAATAGTGACTTAAACTAAAATCAAAATATGCAAAATTTATTGTAAATTCACTTGGTTAGATTAGTTTATATAGGAGAGAGTCAAAAGTTTTTGAGTAAAATGCAAAAAGATTGTCAAAAAAGTTTTGTGTTTGTCATTTTAGTTTAAAAGTCAAATTTTGTCTTAACAAATTTAAATTTAAATCAAAAGATGCAAAATTTGTTGTAAATTCATGTAGTTAGGTTAGGTATAGTTTTATACAAGCTCAATTTAAAGTTTAAGGTAAAATTAAAAAAAAACTGTCAAAAAGTTAGACGTTGCGTTTGTCATTTTTGCTTAGGAGTCATTTATCGTATTAATAAATTAAAACTATATTTTTTAAGTAAAATGCAAATAACTGTCAAATATTTTTTAACAAACCAAAGCTAGAATAAAAAATCCAAAATTTAATCTAAATTTACGTACTTAGGTTAGGTTAGGTTAGGTTAGGTTAGGTTAGGTTAGGTTAGGTTGGGTTAGGAAAGGAAGGACACAGTGCTAGAAGGCAGCTGACAAAAGCCAGAGGAAATTCAAAAACAGACCAACAAACAATGGAAGATCTAGAAAACCTATACAGACAGAAAAAAAGAGCTTTAAAACTAGAAATACTGAAAACCAAAGAAGAATGCTGGAACAAAATAATAAACGAAATAGACACTAACTCTTGGGGACAAGGATAAAAGATTGTTATTAGGAAATTTCGATTGCGACAGACAATTGAACCAAAGTATGAAGAGGTTAGTAGCATAGTCAATGAGTTATTCCCAAACGTACCAATTACGCAAAGGACAATACTAACTTGCGGAAAACCACCGCCATTCACTAAAGAAGAACTGAAACAAGCGGTAAAAAAAAAACAAAAACAAAAAGATTCTAGGGTCAGACAAAATCCTGGCAGAAATTTTCAAAATTGAAGTGATGGCTAACTCTCAAAAATACGTAGATACAATGAATGATATACTTATTGATGCAAACATCCCAAAGGAATGGAAGACGGCTCAGCTAATATTGATAGAAAATCCACCTACAGATAAATCCGAGGAGACAAAATACAGGCCACTATGCCTGATAGACAGTACTGGAAAACTGCTTGAACAGCTGCTAGTTAGCCGTCTAAAGGAAGACCTTACCATAAAAAAAACTGGCTCCAAACCAATATGGATTTTACATAGGCAAAAGCACGACGGATGCACCAGAAGAGGTATGTAAGGCAGCAAAAGCAGCTAAGAAATATGCATACAAAAATCAAAGCTATTGCATGCTTATTACGCTAGATGTTAAGAATGCATTTAACACGGCAAATTGGGAACAAATCCTAGAGGCAATGACAAGAAAAAATATAAAGCCGTACCTCAGAAATATTATTGGCAACTATCTAAAAGACAAGCATCTAATAGTAGATAAAAGCAAGCAACACTAGGCAAGTAACGTGCGGTGTTCCACAGGGGTCGGTCGTCGGACCACTGCTGTGGAATATTTTGTACGACGACGTTATTGGAATGAAAATGCCAAAAGAAGTGCAGTTGGTCGGGTATGCAGATGATACTGCTATTATTGTCACTGCCAAAACAAAAACATTAGTACAGGAAATAGCACAAACAGCGGTGGAAAAAAACCATACAAAGAATAGAAGAACTAAGATTGGCAATTGCCCCACATAAGACAGAAGCTGTAATACTTTACGGAGGTTACAAGTTAAAGGAGATGCAATTAACTGCAAAAGACCAAGAAAGCCATTAAATATCTAGGTATTAAATTAGGGAAAAACAATAGTATGAAAATCCACCTTGAAGAAACCGCCGCCAGAGCAAACAAAAATGCCAGTGCATGGCTAAGATAATGCCCAACTTAAAAGGACCAAAATTCCAGACCAGGAAACTCTTAAGTTCAGTGACACATTCGGCACTACTGTATGGGGCTCTAATTTGGTGGGAATCGATAAAAGTTACTAAATACAGACAAATAGTGGACAAAGCACAGAGGAGAGTATTCATAAAAGTAGGACAAGCTTACAGAACTGTATCTAATAAAGCAATACAAGTCATCACTGGCATACCCCCTATTGAACTACAAGCAGCAGAGAGAAGACTGGCATATGAGAAGAAACAAGACCTCTACGAAGAACGGCGCCACAAAACTCTGCAGGAATGGGCCGAAAAATGGAAAACACTTACAGGAACAGCAAACTGGACAAAGAGGCTCATATCCAACATTGAAACATGGACCGCTCGTAAACATGGCGACATTGACTATTACATGTGTCAGTTTCTTAGTGGACACGGAACGTTTGGTTCATACCTAAAAAGATTTCATATAAGGGATAAAGACAGCTGTACCTACTGTGGAAAGGAAGACACCCCAGAACATGCCTTCTTCAAATGCAACAGATGAGAAGGAGCAAAAAATGACATCGAGAGAGCCATAAACACACTAATAAGACCTGAAAATATTATTCAATATATGCTTGAATGGCAAGAAACTTGGAGTAAGATGCATAACTAGATCAAACTAGTGAAAAAGAAAAAAAAAGAGATTAAAGAAAGAGAACGATAAGTAGAATCAGGGATAATCGAAGATACGGGGAGAAGAAGGTTTAGTTGGTAGGCAGCTACAGGAGTAGTCTGAATCCGGCACGCCCATAAAACATGGGTGTCTTTTGAAGATTACTCATGATCCAGGTTTAAAAAAAAAAAAAAAAAATTAGGTAAAGAGAGGAGGCAATTTTAACGGGGGGGGTGCCACAGGAATCAAATCTAGGCTCAATTGCCTTTGGGAGTTAAAATGGTAGCTTACGCCGACTTGGCGGTGATAATTACGAAACGCTCTAGGGAGGAACTGGAGGAAACGGAAAACTGCGCTCTAGCCCTCATAGAGCGTAAAATCATCGTGCTGGGCCTTAAATTGGCCCCAGAAAAAACAGAACTTGTGGTGCTCTCTTGTTCAAAAATAGTGCCGCAAGTGGAGATGACCGTTTTAGGAATTAACGTCAAGTTGCAACGTCGGCTAAAGTACTTGGGTGTGACGTTAGGTACTAACTTAGCGTGGAGCGGAGAAAGCGGCTCGGTCCTTAACAGAGCTAATGCCAAACCTGGGGGAGCGAGATCTTCCTCCAGGCGCCTGTTGGCCCTGTTGCGCTCGGTAGTCTCCTTCATATTGCTCTATGGGGCCGAAATATGGGGGGATGCCGTGTGCAACAACAAATGGCATAAGGAACTAGTTCAGCGGACTCAGAAGAGGTGTTGCCAGAAGGTCGACGGCGGGCCTTCTGGTTGTGGCAGGCACAAAGCCGTTAGATCTTGTAGTGCAAGTGAAGACGGCGGTCTGGAAGAGTCTCTTTACTAAGTGTGATGCGGAAGAATGGATGTGGGGGGAATAGCAGAAGAGAGCTCATCACAGACGTGAGGCGATGGGTGGGTTGGAGCGATGGTGAGATAAACTACTATCTCACGCAGGTACTAACGGGACATGGTTGTTTTCGGGCGTACCTGCATTGGATATAATTGATTGAAAGTGATGAATGTCTATACTGTGGGCAAAGGGATACGGTTGAGCACACCGTGTTCCATTGCGAAAGATGGTTGGTGACGCGTGAAAGAGCAAGAGTGAAAGTGATGGAAGAGAGCTTGAACCCGGATAACATGGTGGTAGTAATGCTGTTTTCGGTGTACAATTGGGACATTGTGACAACCATGACAGGGTCTATGCTACGTATGAAAAAAAAAAAGAGAGTTAGCACCACGGTGTGGTGTAAATGAAGCAGGAAGGGGAGTGGAGCCGTAGCTACTCGTTAATGTATTTTGAAATGTAAATTTAGTTTTTATGTATGTTTTGTAATATGTTTTGTCAAAACGCATTAAAAAAAAAAGTGGTGTCAAATCTATGTAAATGTGTGTCAATTGCGCCTAAAGACTGACGCGCGGGAACCTCCACCTCGACGTAATACTTAAATGCAATTCCGAGGTGGAGAAAGATAGTTATTCCCGCAAGAAGAAGAGGAGGTGTTTTTAGTCAGTAAAAATCTGACACTACCCTTTGAAGTGTCTTATGAAAAATTTTCAAAAAAGAAGAAGATGACCACTTAGAGACATTCAACAAACTTCAGGTGCAATAAGCAATCAAAGGCTTAAAAAATAAAAAATAAACCCTCAAAACAACAGAGATAGAAATCCTAAGGACAATCACAGGCAGAACACTCACAAAGCACCAAAATCAGAGAGGAATGCAACACTCAAGACATAGTCAGATGATCCCGACAACGCCAAAGAAAATGGAACGACTACTTCAAGCGCATCGACTCCCTAGAATCACAAGAGATAGGAAACTCCACGGCACAAAACCAGCAGGCACAGCCCCAAAGAGATGGCGGAATAGATAGTCGTCAATATCCCAAAAGAAGCAGTAACTACAGGTCCAAGATGTACATTAAGCAGAAAAGAAGAAGAAATATTAGATCTGTTCCAACCAACAGTTTGTTCAAACTATAAACAAATTACTGTGAATAAAAGATTGCCTAAGGATGACAAATACTTGTTTGAGTGCACAGTTTGGACGGTTAGCAAACGCAGACTTTTTTTACGCTTTCATTTTTCTATGCTCTTTTTTTCTGGAACGTTGACAAGTGCGTTCAGTTTTTTGTTATCTTTGTGGCTTAGACAAGAATTTTTTTAGAAACACGTGCTAACATGCTGAGATTGAAGTCGCTTTAAAAATTACTTTTTTTCCTTTTTTACTTGCCATTTGTTCTTTAGACATGTCACAAAAACTAGGCGGCAGCTAGTATCTGGCAATCTAAATAGCTCAGCTAGAAGTAAAACGTTTTTCTATTCTTTGCTTTGTTTTTTTTATGTTGTTTCTACCAGATATGTTGCAAAAATAATTTAATTTTTTTAATCTGTCTATTAGATGTCGCTATCAAGACATTTGTTAAAATTTCCATTTAAACTAGAATCAGTTTCAATGAATTAGAAGCTTATATTTAAGTTATCTAGAGGGTTTTCCAGCAACTACTAAATTGGTTGGAGATTCTCTCTATTTCTTGGAAGATGTCCATGTATGTTGAATAATTTTGTTCAGCTTGTCATATTAGTTTTTTTTTTAGTTTTTAGGTGCAGTCTTTCAGTAAGCAAATAATGTCGTAGAAACAAAGTTTTTAATTTTTTAATGTTTTACGCAATGGGTGCTTATTGTTGTATGTCAACTACTGTAGTTGTTGCAACTACATCTAAAAAAAAAAAAATTGTATAATAATGTTTTATGATTTTTGCGCAATTGATGCGAGTCCATTTGTGCAGATTGTCATTACTAACTCCAAAGTTTGGCCATGTAAAGAGTCTAGTTTTCCAGTAAGCAAAATAAGATTGTGAGGGCAGGATTTTTTTAATCAATACGCAATAAGCGTTAATTGTTAATCCAAACAAAAACTTAAAATTATATTTTGGAATTATTGAACAATTTGTAAAAAAAATTCTGAAGTAATTTTTGTAAGCAAATATTTTATAAGCTGTTTCAAAATTTAAAACAAAATTTAACAAAAATTCCTAATTTTTTCTTAAATTTTAGGTTTTTATTAGCAAATATAATTATGGTTTTCTAAACACTAAAAAAAAAAAACAAAATTTTAAAATAATTAAAAAAAACACTTTTTTTTAAGTAAAATTAGAATTTCTTTTTTGGTGCTGTTTACTAAATTTTTTTTAAATTCTTAAATGTTTGCGCAATTGTGTGGTTACTTCTGTAGATAGTCAGTACTAATCCTAAAGCTACTTTTATAAATATTTTATATTTAAACTCTGCGCAAATTTTCTGCTAAATAACAGTTTTTTTAAAATTGTTCTTTTTTTGCCCCACCCTGTATTAATATATATATACCATCAACATTTTTTTTTTTTTTTTTTTTTTTTCTAATAATTAACTAAATTTATTATAATATATTTACATATTTACAACATTATTATTTTTTTTTCTCCCCACTTGCTGCTTTACATAGTTATTAAATATATAAATGTATACGAGTGTGTGCCCGGCGCATCCACCATAACTACTATTTGATTAGATAAACCTTGTTCTCATTTTTTTGCTAAAATTATATAATATTTATGGTTTTATGTTTAGTTTTTCTTTTCTTTTTTTCAATACGCCCCTGCACGTAGTTATAAATATTTCAACATATAAGACGCGCTTGGCAAAAGGAGCAAAAAAAATTTATAAAAAATATATGAAAGCTTTTAAGTGTTTCGAATCAATTCAAACCACGGCCTGTTCCCTCCACCTACAGACCTTTTAACTTTCAGATTGCAAAGTTTTTATAAAGTTTTATGGAGGATGCTATACAGCAAGGAGAACTGTCTTCAAATAATATTAAAATATCTTTTGAGTTCTTCCATGGAATTAATATAAAATTTAATTTATTAAATAAATATGCTTCAAGTAGTTTTTTTCATTAATAATTGTTCCGGAATAATCAACTTTATTATAATTTCCTGTCGTACTTTTATTAAAATGTTAATAAGTCGGAACTGATTATATAAATGTCAGTTTGGTTCGATTCGCGCATAATTTATGGGAAGTTGAAAAGGAAGTGTCGCTGGGAATTTCGTTTAGTTTTTTTTTCTTATATTAAATTTTGTAACAAGGGTTCTAAACATTGACAGCGTTTTATTGGAAGGCCGGATATATTTATAATAAAGCAATATATCAATATTTCCGAACAATATAGTTGATTTGTAAACACAATTTGTTAACTAAATTAAAATTGATTTTAGTTGAAATTTGTAGGCGTCTTTTTATATATGGATTGATTGTCGGAATGCTTGAATAGTTATAGGATCTTTTATGTGAAAAGGTTTTGATGCTACGTGAACTTTAGAGTCCACTCGTCCATTTTCAATAAATGACTAAATAAAACCCTGACAAGAAAAATATTATTTTGAAAGGGTAAGGTTTATAGTTTAAAACAAAATATAATATAATTGAAATATGGCTAGATAATAGTTTCCACACACTGCGCATAATATTCGGGAATGAAAATGGAAAGCGACTGCAATCCATTAATCTCCGTACAAAAGTAATGCAGCACTGCACCTGTAACGAATAGCACAAACCATTAAACATTGTTCGGAAGGGCTACTGCCTGGCATGTACCATTGTTTCCAATAAATTATGCTGAAAATGGTGCCGAAGCGTGTTCCAGATCAGTTGTAAAACCGAAAACCGCAAGTGATACCAGTCAGGAAACCATTTCGACAAAACAACATTAGCGCGTTGTTATTATTATCATTCTGAGAGGCCGCGCCAAGATAATAATTATGCAAAACTATTGTAATAAATACGTGTTGGTAATGAGCGTAGAAGCGGGATTACTGTCGACTTGCGGATGAGGGGCGAGGATTTAATGGAGATTTATCTTGCCCGCCTTTTATTCAGCTATATAAAATGTTTTGTTTGTTCTTAATGGGTTCTTTTGGTTAAGTTTATTGTTGTAAATTGTTATAAGTAGTTTAAATACTATGAAATCTTTAATAATAATGTATATTAATTTAACAAAATGACATAAGTTGACATAAAGCGGATTAATTAAATAAGTAAACCAATTAATAATGTAAATAACCTCATATGGCATACTATGCTCAGATTGACCTAACAAAAAAGATTATACATAAACAAAACTCTTTTGACCAGCGTTTTGTATGCTAGCCCTAGTTAAAACGTCCAAGCAATAAAATTGTAAAAAATTAAAATAAATTTTGAAATAATATTGCGTTGGTAATAGCAACTAGATGTGCCACACTGCTCCTACCAACAACAAACTTAAATCAACCACTTCGACAATCATCTCCTGCTTATGTTGATCAAGAAAGAACAAGTAGAATAACATAACAAATTCCACCTCAAGAAACAGCAGAACTCGACTCCGCTAAAGTGCACCGGTAAAACTTTACTACTACAACACCTACAAAAACTACAACATTCTGAAAACCCTCAGTTACCAGCTAAAAAAAAATTAATACAACTTAAATCTCTGTTCAACTGCTAATAGTTATACAAATTTTAAAACAATATTCAATCAAAGCAAAATCCAAAGCATTGTAGTCACTACGACACCTTCATTTAAAACTGTCCAAAATTGGTGCCCAACGTAGGACCATTGCTGGATTAAATCACAACAAAACTCTCCAAAAGATTTAAAAAAATCAATAATAATCCTTCACCATAATCAAAAACCATCAACAATTAAAAAAAAACAAGATAACAAGCCAATAATGTAGATAGAAACGGTCCACCTGCCCACCCAAGTGTTAATTATTCAAAAGTTAGATTACAAACTTTTCTTGTGACAAAATGACTTCTGACGTCCGCTTAAAAGACACACATTTAATTCTTTATTGACAAACAATTGGGTGGGTCGATGGGCTAATTCAAAACAAGGTAACGAGCTAACAGTTTAGATAGAAATAACCCACCCACAAAAGTGTTAGTTATCCAAAAGTCAGATTACAACCTTTTCTTGTGACAAAAAGATTTCTGATGTCCGCATAAAAGAAAATCAAAGCTTAAAATGAGCGGATTGTATAGGGAGAATAATCCTTCGGAGAGTTTGGGGTATCGATTTTTGCTGTCTATGGATTGTGCTTATGTTTATAATCATAGATGTATCACAGTTATTAAGACTAATAAGGAGCCTGATTGTTTGGAATTTAATATTCCGCATAATTTCTTATTAGGTAAGTGAAGGATTAATTATGTTTTGTTGGATCTTTGCAAATGCTTGATTAATTATACTCTAGACTCTAGATAATCTATTCCTTTTCCATCTAAACTTTAACCTTGATTAAACTGTAAATTGTAATAGCGTATTTTCATATTTACACTCTGTTGACCAAAGAACAACTATCAACCTAAAAGATCTAATTTAGTAAAGTTAGTAGGGTTGCCTCGGAATGTCTCAGAAAATATTGAAGGTGGTGGAAGTCGACGGCACCGTTGGTATTCGTTGGGAAGTTGCAGCGCTGGTCGGTGTTGACATTAAGCGGCAGCAGACGGAAGTTCTTGTCTATTATTTAGCTAATGTTGCTTGTGCGTACACGTTTGGGTTTTGTTTTTCTGGGAAATACCTCAGGAAGTAGAGCGACGCTTCTGTAGGTCTATACTAAACTATTTAAGGTCTTTCGCTGTCAATATGTGATTACTGCAAAGTTCAAACACCTTCCAAAGAATGAATTATCCTGAGTCAGATGACTTGGCTCATGCATTTTAGTAGTTTCTATCTTGGTGATGTTTGTTAGGTGGAAGCAGAGTTAATGCTGTGACCTTGAATCTTGCGGAGGAATTGGCTTTGCCATGCCCTTTGCGGAACATGGGCCTTCAACAATCCCCTACATTGGCGACTCTGCTTTTATCTTCGAAGGTTTACGGAAAGTTGTGGTACACACTAATATGCATTTTGCTTGGGGAGTACTTAAGGTTCCACATGTAGGTTGGGATCACATTGGATGAGCTCAGTTTCCATCCCACTATAATCTTGTACAAGAATCCTGTCCGAGGTTTGACACGCAATAAGATAATAACTGGCTTATGAAGCTTGCGTAGCACGCTTGAGACCAAGTTCCGAGTGCTGCGTTGTTGAGTCGGATTTACCCGAGTCGTCGCTAATTTTTGGGTTTGTTTCCTTAGTTCACTTCAGAGTACCTGAACTTGGGGTAGGGTGAGATCATCCTGGTGATGTCCCACGGATTTTACTTCACAGGGTTCCAGGTCCGCGTTTTTTGGCAAAAAAAACCATGTTGGCTAATGGTGATGGTTGACTTCTGTTGCGTTCGGGTGCTCTCGTAGATTGATTGAATTAAGAGTGAAAGATAAGGCACCTGCAGATCCGGTGTCAAAGTGATATGTCTATCACAATTATTCTATTTAGCTCAGGGTTTGCTTCCAAATGTTGTTCTGGTTTCTTGGGCTTAACAGGTTTCCAGGTAAGATACTATTCTAAGATTTCTTGATCAGGGTCAAACACTCGACCAACTTCATTTCACAGGTCTTGATCGGGATTGCTTGATGTTGAGTAGGCCATTGCTGAAAGTTATTATTTATTTTTTACTTGAATGATAGTACAAGTTTGTCTACGTAGATTTTTTAATTAGATTAAGACTTTTGGGTATGTTAAACTTTGTTGATGAACTTTCATACGATGCTTTAAGAAACCTTCCTCAGATGGTAGGATCCCTCCAATGTTTGGTCCGTGGGGTTTGAGGCGCCTTTACTCCAAATTGCCTTACGTTGGGGATTAAATGTCACAATCTAGTTATCCTTGATTACTAATCACGGGTTTGTCAGCAACTACACGGCCCGGTCCCGTCATTTCAGGCTTTGTTGTTGAGTCTTCTTTTTTTGTGACAAAATGACTTCTGACGTCCGCATAGAAAACAATCATTCAATTCCTTAAAGACGGACACTTGGGTGAGTAAGCCACTTCAAAACAAGGTAAAAGACCAATAGTTTGGATAAGAGTGACCCACTAACCTACTCAAGTGTTAGTTAACTAAAACCTTTTCTTGTAACAAAACGACTTTTGACGTCCGAATAGATAACACACATTCAATTTCTTAATGACGCACAATTTTAAAGGTGGGTGAGCCACTCCAAAACAAAGTAACAAGCCAATACCTCCAATACCACCCAAGTGTTACTTATCCAAAAGTTTCATCACAATCTTCTCTTTTGACAAAATAACTTCTGACGTCCATATAGAAAACAAACAATTAATTCCTTAGTGACGGACATTTGGGTAAGTGGGTGGGCCACTCCAAAACAAAGTAACGGGCCAATAGTTTAGATAAGAGTGGTCTACCTACCCACCCTTACTTATCCAAAAGTTAAATCACAATCTTCTCTTGTGACAAAATAACTTTTGACGTCCATATAGAAAACAAATATTTTATTCTTTAATGACAGAAAACTAGGTGAGTAGGTGGGCTACTCCAAAACAAAATAAGAGGCCAATAGTTTGGTTAGGAGTGACCCACCCACCCATTCAATTGTTAGTTATCCAAAAGTTAGATCACGACCTTTTTTGTAACAAAATAATTTCTGACGTCTGCAAAGAAAACACACATTCAATTTCTTAATGACGAACAATTGGGTGGATGGTTAGGCCACTCTAAAACAAGGTAACGGGCCAATAGTTTGACTAAAAGTAACCCACCTACCCAAATGTTAGTTATACAAAAGATAGATTTTGATTTTTTCTTGTGACAAAATGACAATCATTCAATTCCTGAAAGCCGAACACTTAAGTAGGTAGGAGAGCCACTCTAAAAAAAGATAACAGGCCAATAGTTTGAATAGAAGTAACCCACCTACCCACCCAAGTTTTAAATATCTAACAGTTAAAATTCGACTTTTTCTTGTGACAAAATGACTTGTGGTGTCTGGATAGAAAACACATGGAAGAGTGGGTAGGCCATTCCAAAACAAGGTAACAAGCAAATAGTTTAGATAAAAGTAACCCAACCTACCCACCCAAATTAGATTACGACTTTTTTTTGTAACAAAATGATTTCTGATGTCCACTTTAAAAACACTTAGGTGGGTTGATGGACCTTTCTAAAACAAGGTAACAGGCCTATAGTTTGAATAGGAGTGGCCTACCCACTCACCCAAGTGTTATTTAACCAGAAGTTGAATCACAATCTTTTCTTCTGACGTACGTGTAGAAGACAAACAATCATATTCTTAATGACGGACACTTGGGTGGGTGGCTGGGCCACTTCAAAACAAGGTAACGGGCCAATAGTTTGAATAGAAGTAACCCACCCGCCCACCCATGTGTTAGTTATTCAAAAATTAGATTACGACCTTTTTTGTAACAAAATGATTTTTGACGTCCGCATAGAAGACAATCATTCAATTCCTTCCCAAGACGGTCACTTGGGTAAGTGGGTAGGCCACTCCAAAACAAGCTAACAAACCAATAGTTTGGATAAGAGTGACCTACTAACCCACTAAGTGTTAGTTATTTAAAAGTTAGATCACGACCTTTTCTTGTGACAAAATGACTTTTGACGTCCGCATAGATGACACACATTCAAATCCTTAATAACAAACTATTGAGTGGGTAGATAAGCTACTCCAAAATAAGGTAACGTGCTAACAGTTTGGATAAGAGTGGCCCAACCACTCGCCAACCCATATGTTAGTTATCCAAAAGTTAGATCACAACTTTTTCTTGTGACAAAATCACTTTTGACGTCCTCACAGATAACATTGATTCATTTTCTTAATGACGCACAATTGGGTAAGTGAGTAAGCTACTGTAAAATTAGGTAAAAAGCCAATACCACTAATACCACCCAAGTGTTACTTATTCAAAACTTGAATCACAATCTTTGGACGTCCGTATAAAAGATAAACATTCAATTCTTTAAAGACAGACACTTAGGTGGGTGATGGATCACTTAAAAAAAAAAAAAAACAAGCTAATAGTTTGGATAGGTGTAACTCACCCAAGTGTTAGTTATCTAACAATTAAATTACGACTTTTTCTTGTGTCCAAATAACTTATGACGTCCGCATAGAAGACAATCATTCAGTTCCTTAAAAACGGACACTTGGGTGGGTGGGTGGGCCACTTCAAAACAAGATAACAAGTCAATAGATTGGATAGGAATGACTTACTAACCCACCAAGTGTTACTTTTTTAAAAGTTACATCACAAATTTTTCTTATGACAAAATGACTTTTGACGTCCGCATAGATGACACACATTCCATTCCTTAATGACAAACACTTGGGTGGGTAGGTGGGTCACTCCAAAACAAAGTAATAAGTTAATAGTTTAGATAGGAGTGGCTCACCCACTCATCCAAGTGTTAGTTATCCAAAAGTTAGATCACAATCTTTTCTTATAACAAAATAACTTTTGACGTCTGCATAGCTGACACACATTCAATTTCTTAATAACGCATAATTGGGTAATTAGGTAAGCCATTCCAAAATATAGTACCAAGCCAATACCACCCAAAAGTTGAATCACAATCTTCTCTTCTGACAAAATAACTTCTAATGTTTGTATAGAAAACAAACATTTAATTTCTTAATGATAGACACTTAGGTGGGTAGGTGGGCCACTCCAAAACAAGGTAACAAGCCAATACTTTTTCTTGTGACAAAATGATTTTTGATGTTCATTTAAAAGACACTAAGGTGGGTAGGTGGACCATTCAAAAACAAGGTAACAAGCCAATACTTTAAATATGAGTGGCTTATCTACCCACCCAAGTGTTAATGAACCAGAAGTTGAATCACAATCTTTTCTTCTGACAAAATGTCTTCTGACGTACGTGTAAAAAACAAACAATCAATTTCTTAATGACGGACACTTGGGTGGGTAGCTGGGCCACTTCAAAACAAGGTAAAGGGCCAATAGTTTAGATAAGAATGACCCACTAACCCACTAAGTGTTAGTTAATTTAAAGTTAGATCACGATTTTTTCTTGTGACAAAACGACTTTTGACGTCCGCATAGATGACACTCATTCAATTCCTTTAAGACAAAAAATTGGGTAGGTGGGTGGGCCACTTCAAAACTAAGTAAAGAGCTAATAGTTTAGATTGGAGTGACCCACCCACCCACCCACCCAAGTGTTAGTTATTTAAAAGTTAGATTACAATCTTTTTTTGTGACAAAATGACTTTTAACGTCTGCATAGATGACACACATTCAATTTCTTAATGACGCATGGGGTGAGCCACTCCAAAATATAGTAACAAACCAATTTAACCCAAAAGTTGAATCACAATCTTCTCTTCTAACAAAATAACTTCTGACATTTGTATAGAAAACAAACATTCAATTCCTTAAAGACGTACACTTGGGTGGGTAGGTAAGCCACTCCAAAACAAGGTAACAAACAAATAGTTTGGATAAGAAAAACCCGCCCACCCAAGTGTTACTTATCTAAAAGTTAGATTACAACCATTCCTTGTGACAAAATGACTTCTGACGTCCGCATAAAAAACAATCGTTCAATTGCTTAAAAAGGGACACTTGGGTGAGTGGGTGGGCCACTCTAAAGCAAGGTAACAGGCCAATATCACCAATACCACCTAAGTGTTACTTATCCAGAAGTTCAATCACAATTTTCTCTTCTGACAAAATGACCTCTGACGTCTGTATAGAAAACAAACATTTAATTCCTTGATGACGGACACTTAAGTGGGTGAGTGGGCCACTCTAAAACAAGATAACGGGCCAATATTTTGAATATGGGTGACCCACCCACCCACCCAAGTGTTAGTTATCAAAATATCAAAAAGTTACAATACAACCTTTTTTTGTAACAAAATGACTTCTGACGTCCGCATAGAAGACAATCATTCAATTCCTTAAAAACGGACACTTGGGTGGGTAAGTGGGCCACTCCAAAAGAAGATAACAGGCCAATAGTTTGAATAGAAGTGACCCACTTACCCACCCAAGTGTTAGTTAATTAAAAGTTAGATCACGACCGTTTTCTTGTGACAAAATGACTTCTGATGTCCGTATAGAAGACACTTGGGTGAGTGGGTAAGCCACTCCAAAACAAGGTAAGCCAATAGTTTAAATAAGAGTGGTCTACCCACCCACCACCCAAGTATTACTTATCCAGAAAATGAATTACAATCTTCTTTTGTGACAAAATAACTTTTGACGTCTATATAAAAAACAAATATTTAATTCTTCAATGGCGGACAACTAGGTGTATAGGTAGGCTACTCCAAAACAAAGTAACAGGCCAATAAATTGGTTAAGAGTGACCCACCCGCTCACAAACAGTTATCACGATCTTTTTATGACAAAATAACTTCTGACGGCCACATAAAAGACACATATTCAATTTCTTAATGACGGACAATTGGGTGGGCCACTCTAAAACAAGGTAACAAGGGCAATAATTAGTTAGTTGGCTAGAAGTAACCCACCCACCTAAATGTTAGTTATACAAAAGATAGATTTTGACCTTTTCTTGTGACAAAATGATTTCTTAAAAAATGACACTTAAGTGGGTAGGTAAGCCACTCCAAAAAAAAAAATAACAGGCCAATATTTTAAATAGAAGTGACCCACTCACCCACCCAAGTGTTAGTTAATTAAAAGTTAGATCAGGACCTTTTCTTGTAAAAAAATTACTTCTAATGCCCGCATAGATGACACTTGAGTGGGTGGGTGGGCTACTCCAAAACATGGTAACAGGCCAATAATTTGAATAAAAATAGTCTACTCACCCACCCACGTGTTACTTATCCAGAAATTGAATCACAATCTTTTCTTGTTACAAAATAACTTTTGACGTCCATATAGAAAACAAATATTTAATTCTTTAATAACGGACAACTAGGTGAGTGGGTGGGTTACTCCAAAACAAAATAACAAGCCAATACTTTTGTTAGAAGTAACCCACTCATCCAAATGTTAGTTATACAAAAAATATATTTTGACCTTTTTTTTTGGCAAAATAACTTCTGACGTCCGCATAGAAGACAATCATATAATTTCTCAAAGAAGAACACTTGGGTAGGTGGGAAGACTACTCCAAAAGAAGATAACAGGCCAATAGTTTGGTTAGGAGTGACATTAATTAAAAATTAGATTACAACTTTTTCTTGTGAAAAAATGACTTCTGATGCCCGCTTAGAAAGCTCTTGGGTGGGTAGGTAGGTCACACCAAAACAAGGTAATAAACCAATAGTTTGAATAAATGTAACCCATTCACCCACCCAAGTTTGATTACGACCTTTTCTTGTGACTAAATCATTTCTGATGCCCGCATTGGGTTGATGGATAGATCACTCTAAAACAAGATAACAGGCCAATAGTTTGGATAAAAGTGGCCTACCCACCAACCTAAGTGTTACTTATCCAGAAATTTAATCACAATCTTCTCTTCTAACAAAATGACTTTTGACGTGCGTGTAGAAGGCAAACATTCAATTTTTTATTGACGGTCACTTGAGTGGGTAGATGGACCACTCCAAAATAAGGTAACGGCCCAATAGTTTGTATAAAAATGACACACCCACCAACCCAATTGTTAGTTATCCAAATGTTAGATCACAACCTTTTCATGTGACAAAATGACTTCAAACGTCCGCATAGAAAACAATCATTCAGTTCCTTAAAATATTTGGGTGGGTGGCTGGACCACTCCAAAACAAGGTAACGGGGCAATAATTTGGATAAGAATGACTCACTAACTCACCAAGTGTTAGTTATTTAAAAGTTAAACCACAACCTTTTCTTGTGACAAAATCAATTTTGACGTTCGCATAGATGACACAATTCCATTCCTTAATGACAAACAATTGGGTGGGTAGGTGGGCCACTCCAAAACAAAGTAACAAGCTAATAGTTTAGATAGGAGTGGCCCACCCATCCACCAAAGTGTTACTTATCCAAAAGTTAGATCACAACCTTTTCTTGTGACAAAATTACTTTTGACGTCCGCATAGTAGACACATATTTAATTTCTTAAAGACGGACAGTTAGGTAGGTGAATGGGTCACTCCAAAAGAGGGTAACAAGCCAATGGTTACTAAGTCAACAACTCAAAGAAACAGCAGAAATCTACAAAAACCGATTTTTAAAAAAGTTCTGCTAAATTATTAAAACTAAAAAAAAAAATAAATTTGGGCAGTATGCAGACCCAGTGGAGTTTGTCAGAATGAAGCCAATTAAACCCATCCATTCACAAACCGAAAGAACTAGTAAAAAGTTAGCTAAGATGCGATATAGAGCAGATCACTGAACGTACACGCGCTATTTTGAAAAGGTTATGTTTAATAGAACTTTGGTAGAACCTTAAAACTAAAAACTGCCACTAAAAAAGATATCAATTTGTCCCGCCGCAAACTTTTTTGTCTTAGTCCAGAATTAACTTGCTAAACCCGCACAGCTAAGAAATAAGTAGAGTCAAAGCGAGAAACGCAAATTGCCCAATTTACAACAAAAATTGGTTCAGAAACTTTGTACTTCAATCAAAAATACAATGTCAACATTTGTTTTTAAAAATTCAGCTATCAAGCAAAAATCTGGTACATTCTTTCTTAAAAAAAAAAAAAATCTATTGCAAAAACTTATTAACTTAACCTCAAACTGTATTAACTAAAATTTGCATTCAAAAACCCGTCTGTCAAAAAATAATTTACAACAAAAATCCGACCTTTGTTTAAACAAAAAAACAAAATTATCAAAAATTCATTATTCTAACCTATAAAATACCTGTTACAAATTTAGAATACTTTAATAGTTTTAAATTTTGTTTAAAAATAAAATAGTTTTTTAAATATTTTTGAAAAACTTTTTCTAAAATTTAGTAAAAACCTTTAAGAAAAAAAAAAAAACCATTAACAAAGTTTGAACTTGTAAAAACAAACCCAACAAAAAAATATATTTAGAAGCAGAGCCAACAAAAAACTTTGAGCTTTAAACCTGCGTCAACTATAAGTAGAACCCAGATGCCACGCAACCATTGCAAACGCTGGCCTCATAGCAAAGCAATTAATCTTTAACAACAAAATATATATATACGACATAGTATGGATCAGTTTGGATTACTTTTAATCAATTCAAATAACTTTAGCAAATTATTTTGGATGTTTTTAAACCAATCTAATTTTTTTTTAAATAGTTTTGGAGCATCTGAATTAGTTTGTCAAAGTACATTTACATAAAACATCCGTCCACAAGCATAAACTAAGTGACCTATTTATCCGCAGCCAAAAACTAATTGACTAACAACTCTTCTAAAGTTTAATGACAACAAATATTCATTCTTCTCTGCATAAACAAAAATTCAATTTCTTGATAACAAACAATTCGGTGAACGGGCGTGGTACATCTACATCCCGTCAACAATTACAAACTGAGTAAATTGCATACTCACCTAACTGTTTGTCATTCAAAAATACAGGCAGGATTATCCACTTGCCCGCAATTATAAACTGAGTTACCCTTTGAGGCTATTGTACACCGCGCACAATTGCCTCCTATATCTACGCCACAGATGTTGTGCTTGTCAACTACAACAATATTCAAATAGAGAATGATTAACATGTTTACAGCTTGCTCAGCGTCTAGTAAAACAGTTTGGAATCCATAAGCATGCATTAAAAATAGCATTATTTCACCGTTTTTTAACCAACACTATTGATTTTATTATTTTAATTTAAAAATGTATTTAAAATACTTATTTTAAACAAATTATTTGAGAATCTATCCGCGCATCAATACTATAATTGAAATACATTTAAGTATTACCAAACCGCTCTAAAATATTACAATTTTTCATATTCCGACACGCTATCTATCTTTTCTTAAGTTTCAGTACCATACATAATACATGTCATAACTTCAATAACTTTTTAACTATTTAATGGGATACGATTCTGTCTGGGAAAGTTTCCAGCTTGTGAAAAACTTTGCGGTTACAATAGTGGCATCAAGAAACACTTTCGATTCTTTTTAATCTATTCCATTTATCATAAAAAAACACTCAAATTAGCAACAAAAAATATTTATTAATTTATTAATAAGCAATGATGAATGTTTTATTTATTGATGTTGAAATTATAGCGCTTTTGTTCTATTAATATTCTAAACCATTAATAACAGGGAAAATTAAAATAATTAATGTGCAAGTCTATCATCATTCACTTGCGGCTTGAATGAGTAGGATCGATGATTCAATTTCATTCAATTTATCAACTAAAAAGAAGTCTTAAAAACAACTTAAACAATATTTAATATTAAAAAAATTAAATTTAATAATATTCAACAACAAAACTATTACATCGCTTTAAACTGCATTTGATGTAATACTAATTAACAAATATTATTTGACCAAAGATTTGTTTTGAGATATAAAAGCCGACACTACATGCCAAGTGGTGTAACTTGAAAAATCCATCTATTTGTATAGCCCACGATGCCATATTGGCAAGACTTTCCATTAATAGCTAGGGTCACGCACAAAGAAAACACGCAAGGGAAAATCCTACTGATTTTTTTTTCTTCAATGTGGGGGGCATCGTGTACATATTTGCGACCATTTGTATCGAACAGCACGTTACATTTAACTACTTGTAACAATATAGAGGGTAACTTATGTATAATAGAATTGCGGTTGTATTAAATTGAAGTTGGTGGAAATAACAATCGCTGAGTTGAATTCAGTAAATCAAATATTGTGATAAGTAGGAATATTATAATGAATAATATCATTAGTTTGTTAGGTTTTGATAATAATGCTTTTTTTAAATTAAAATACGCCAATCTAATCCTAAACTTTTAATATTAATCTTGCTTTTTTGACCAATGACTAGCTAAAGCGGATGAGATGCCATACGGGTCAATTGTAAAACTTTATTTGCGTTCAATCACTACGTCAATTTTTTGACGACTGAAACACCATTTTTCTAGATTGCTTTTTGATTAAAAAATACATCTTCGGACGGTTCTTAGAGACGTCTGGTGAACAACCGTACCTTTTTTGGGACGCCAATTAATAAGCCATCTTTCAAAAGCTTCCAGTTTATACTAGAAATATAACCTCCTTATTTTCTGAACACTCGCAAAGAGAAGAAACTTCCACTTATTTCATAACAAACACTTGGGCGGGTCGGTTTGCACTCACTCACTCACTCACTCACTCACTCACTCACTCACTACACGCTGGTAATCATAATTAAGAATGACTCACCCATCCGCCCAAGTGTTGGTAATCAAGAAATTGGTTATAACCTCCTCCTCCTCCTCTGATTAAGAGACTTCTAACACTTGTAGAGAAGAGAAACATCCAGTTTTTTGTTAACAAACTGTTGAGCGGGTGGGTGGGCACTCCACTTCAAACTACTTGATGGTAATCATAATCTAGTATACCCCACCCACCCGCCCAAACATGTTAGAATATATTTCCAAAATGGCTTCTAAATATAAATAAATTTAACAAAATGACCGTCAATTAACACATTTCACGCAGATTAAAATCTTGTAGAAAACTAAGAATAAATCGAAAATTATTGCAAGAAAATTGATGAAATTTACTGAAATCATGTGTTAAACATGTCAGAATGTAATTCTAAAATGAGAACCAAATATAATTAAATTTAAGAAAATGGTCGCCAATTAATAGATTTGGCAAATTTAAAATTTTTGTAAAAAACTAAGAATAATTTGGAAAATATTTGAACAAAATTGATAAAATTTACTGAAAACATGTGTCCAAGCATGTCAAAATATATTTCCAAAATGACGTCCAAATATAAATAAATTTAACAAAATGGCTGTCAGTTAATTGATTTTAAACAGATTG
Source organism: Tachinus rufipes (assembly GCA_963932245.1). Lineage (NCBI taxonomy): Eukaryota > Metazoa > Arthropoda > Insecta > Coleoptera > Staphylinidae > Tachinus > Tachinus rufipes. Next base: position 7,839,241 of record OZ010743.1, read on the forward strand.
CAATTTTGTAGAAAACTGAAATCGGAATCGGAAAATATTGAGAAAAAACTGATCAAATTTAATAAAAACATGTGTCAAGCCTGTCAAAATCAAAGTTCCAACGTGTGTCCCAATATGATAAATTTTAACAAAATGGCCGCCAATTAATTGATTTTAAACAGATTGCAATCTTGTAGAAAACTATGAATAAATCGGAAAATCTTGCAAAGAAATTGATGAAAATTACTAAAAACATGTGTCAAGCATGTCAAAATGTAATCCTAAAATAAATACCAAATATAATAATATATAATATATAAATTTTACAAAATAATCGCCAAATAATAGATTTGAAAGTGTTATTTTTTCTTATTTGTCATTGTTTTGTTAAGACGTTGTCTGCTGACCATCAAATAGGCTAGGTTAAGATTGAAAAATATTTTTATGTTTTCCATAGTGTTTCAATTTGTGCAAACATTTTGCATTCCAAGTCAAAAATCGCGTTTTTGCCGTAGTAAAAATCAGTAAACAAGCGTGCGACCCCTAGCGGTGATCGAACGCCAAAAAACCTCAAAACTTATTAAAGAAAAAACACTCAAAATTTACCTAGCCTAAAGCAATTTTTGAGTTTGACTTTCGTTTTGCACCCGCCGCCTCCCAATGGACGCTTTTAATCGCCTATTTTGAAAGCGCGCTGCCCGTCCACCCGAGCCCGCAAAAAATTGAAACCTTTCTCATTTGCAGAATCCATCTTCAAGCTTTCGATTATCTCTCTTACACATTTTTATGCGCCAAAGGTCAAAAAGAACGCGTTTTTGGTAAATAAAGTATCGACCAAGTTTTCCACGTGGAAGATCGCGCTTGATTATGTTCAAAAAAGGACAAAAAATGCGTAATTGCTTTTTAGAATTTTTGCTCCTGAGCTTTTTTAGAAATTTTTAAAGTCAACCAAAATTTTCAGTTCTCCGTATATTTGCGGTTAAGTGTGGCGGCGCAAGAGTAAAAATTTGATTTGGATCTGCTGTACCAACTTCTTTTGGGAACCCAAGTTTTGTTGCGATCAAACGCGCAAAGATAGAAATAATGCGGTTTTTGGGCTAATATTTAAAATATCTTGAAAATCAAAGCAGAAGATTGAGCTTAGTCTCGTTCAAACATGAAAGAATAGGAGCTCAGACTGTAAAATCATTTTTTTATTGTTTTGCCTTCGACCCTTTTTAAAAAACTTCAAGGTTGGTTAATTTTTTGTCTATTTTAGGGCCGTTTCAATATTGGATTCAAATCTGCCGCACCGACTACTTTCGAAAACTCAAGTTTGTTGCGATCGGGCTTTCCGTTCTCCGCATTTTTGCGTTTAAGTTTGGCGGCGCAAAGCTAAATAAACAGCTAACAGTGGAGCCGTGCAAAAGAATAGAAGTGCCTCGAGGTTGGACGCGGAAAATCGTGCTACGTTCAAAAAAGAAAAGATGTCAGCGCAGATTGTTAATTTTTTTAAAGTTTGCTCAAACCCTTTTTACGATTTTTCAAGTTCAATCAATTTTGAAGTCATTTATTTGCCACAAATGCAGAGGCAGAGAGGGGGGTGCTAACTTTTGAAGGTAATTTTGACGCTGGATTCGGATCTGCCACACCAACTTCCTTTTGAAACCCAAGTTTTGTCGCAATCGGATTTCGTGTTTAGCGTATTTTTGTGTTCAAAAGCGGCCGCGCGGGTATCAAAATAACGTGGTTTTGGGCTAAAAGTAGGGCTAGGCAAAATAATATAAGTACTCCGAAAATCAATGCAGACGATCGGGCTTAGTCTCGTTCAAAAATGATGGGAAGTGGGAGCTCAGACTGTAAAATCATTTTTTTTTATGTTTTGTCTCCGACCCTTTTTACGAATTTTCAATATTGGCCAATTTTTTGTCCATTTTAGAGCCGTTTCAATATTGGATTCAAATCCGCCGCACCCACTTTCTTTGAAAACCCAAGTTTTGTCGCGATAGGGCCTTCCGTTTTCCGTATTTTTGGGTATAGCGGCGCAAAAATAAAAAAAAACTGCTAAAAGTAGGATCTCGCTAAAGAATAGAAATGCCCCAGGGTTGGACGCAAAGAATCGTGCTTGGCTACGTTCAAAAAAGAAAACATGTCAGCTCAAATTGTTAATTTTTTTAAAGTTTGCTCAAACCCTTTTTACGATTTTTCAAAGTTAATCACTTTTAAAGTCATTTCTTTGCCACAAATGAGGCGGCGGCAGGGGGGCTAACTTTTTAAGGTAGTTTAGACGCCTGATTCGGATCTGCCACACCAACTTCCTTTTGAAACCTAAGTTTTGTCGCAATCGGACTTCGTGTTTAGCGTATTTTTGAGTTCAAAAGCGGCTTTGCGGGTATCAAAGTAATGTGGTTTTGGGCTAAAAGTAGGGCCAGGCAAAATAATATAGTATCCCAAAGATCGATGCAGAGGATCGGGTTTAGTCTCGTTCGAAAGAGGAAGACTATAAAATTTTTGATATATTAAAGAGTTTTAAAGTAATCTAAAGTGTCTTCAAACTAATCATTAAAATAATCCATAGTTATCAAAATAAACAACTGACCGAAACTTTTGAGTTAAAATGATCTAAAATAAATCAAACTAATCTTAACTTATCTTAACTAAAATGTTCTAAATTAGTTTAAACATTCAGTAATCTGAACTGATAAAAAAGCAATCAAATGCAATTTTAAAAGGAAACTTTAATTAATAATTTATTAAAAAAAAAACTTTTAAAAACTAAGCTTAAATAAACAGAAAACGAAATCACGGACTACTGCCCTCGGTCATCAGATGCGGTAGATGATGGAGACAATGAAAACTATAAATAACCGCATGAGAGCACTAAAGGCCATCATCTTAAAACTCATAAAATCCGCTACCCCTAACCTTAAACCCAACAAAAATTAAATGGACTTCAAAGATACGGAGGCAAGGATCAAAGAAGTACCCTTCCTTACCAAACTCAAACTAAAACGATATAGCCACTCACCCCAGGTGCCTGCAGAATACTTTAGTAAGGAAGACTATTAGGACGTCTCCGCGCTCAAAAAAGCACCTACCTCCAACGCGGTCTCTGACACCGTATCAGACAATAAAAATGAAAAGCGGTTGAAGATCCTTGGTAAATCTAAACTTTTAAAAACATCAGCCAACCCCGGGCAGTTGCCTTTAAAAACTCCTGCAAGACAGCCACCAGCGGTTAATCCTGCTAAATGGACCAAAATCAACTCCATACCCCAAAAAAACAATTAAATTCACCTAAGTCAAGTACAAACCAGTAGCTAAAGACTTATATCTTTTTGCTGTCAAAATCATTACTCCACTCCCGCAAATTTCCGCTTCTACTGGCAAAGCATAAAAATCAAAAATGTCAAAAAAATCCTAAACCTAACGGTTAGAATTGAACTAAAAAAAAAGAGGCGGAGGCATTGCCCGATGCCAAAAAAAATGTCAACTTTACAGACTCACTGCTAAGAGATGCTTTACAACAACTCTGTAGTGGCAAAATTGTTCAAATCTTCACCAATCGGTGGCATGCCCAAAGAACACATCACCAAAGTGTGCTCTCAGTTTTAGCCTCCATCCCGCCAATTATTAGGGATGTAAAGCCTACACCAAAATAATGGTTCACCAAGCCAAAAATAAAAAATTTGCCACTCCGGCGCTACGGTCTAACTCAAGTTTCTCAAGTTCCTGCAAAACCTGCACATGCGGTCACGTCAAACAAATTGTTTGCCATCATGCTGTCACCACCAGCTCCAAATAAAGCAAACAACCAAATAAGTAGTCTTCTAGCTAAATTTATTGATTTTTAACAAAAAAGTATGGCTATGGCTACGCTTATCACCAACAAAAACCATGGATAATACTTTGGATTCTGCAATGCAGACGTAAGTCAAATCAAAAACTTAAGCATGCGCTAAAAATCCCAAATACTTTTACATATTTGAAAACGTCGAAGGTGAACCGGAAACTTAGAACAGTGATCGCTAGACCACTCCAAAGCGGACACCCCAAACACCCTTACACTGAAATCAAATGCGATCGTAGTAAAGGAGTTGGGACTGAACATTCTTAAATTTCCATCTGGTACATCAACCCATCCAACCATATCAAAACCACGGGCCTAAAAATATCAAAACTCTTTTTATTTGCGAGATCCATCCTCAATTTTTCTATTATTCCTCTTACAGTTTTTTGAAATTGTCAAAGGTCGGAAAAACGGGCTTTTGGTCAAAAATTGAGGTCGCGCAAAAAAATAGAAACACCCAAGGTTTGCATGTAGAAAATCGCGCTTAATTTTGTTCATAAAAAACAAAAATATGCGCAATCGCTTAGAACAAATTTCTAAATTTTTGCTCCTGCCTTTTTTTACAAATTTTCAAAGTCGGCCAATTTTTGAAAAAAAATTGCCCCAAATCTGGCTGCGGTATGGAGATGTTTTAGAGCGGTTTCAATTTTTGGATTTAGATTTGCTGCACCAACTTTCATCGGGAATCCAGCTAAAAGTAGGGTTGCGCAAAAAAATAGAAGTGCCCCAGAGTTGGACGTAGAGGATCGTGCTTGATCTCGTTCGAAAAAGAAAAGATGTCAGCGCGGATTGTCAATTTTTTTAAAGCTTGCTTACAACCTTTTATACGATTTTTCAAAGTTAATCATTTTTTTGCCACAAATGAGGCAACGGCAGCTGGATTTGAATTTGCCGTACCAATTTCCTTTGAAAACTTTGAGTTTTGTCGCGATTAGATTTTGTGTTTAGCGTATTTTTATGTTTAAAGACGGTCGCGTAAGGATAAAAATAATGCGGTTTTGGGTTAATAATAGAAGTAATTCAAAGATCAATGCAGAGGATAGGGTTTAATCTTGTTCAAAAATGAGTGGTAGCTCAGACTGTAAAATCATCTTTTTGATGTTTTGCCTCCAACCCTTTTTACAAATTTTCAAAGTTGGCAATTTTTTTATCCGTTTTAGAGCCGTTTCAATATTGGATTTGGATCCGCCGCACCGACTTCTTTTGGGAACCCAAGTTTCTTCGAAAAGTGGAAGCTCAGACTGTAAAATCTTTTTTTTAAATTATATTCCGTAGACCCTTTTTACAAATTTTTAATATTGGTCAATTTTTAAGTCATTAATTTGCCAAAAAAGAAACGGCAACAAACGTTTAAACTGATTTAAAGAATTTTGAAGTAATTGAAACTGTTTTCAAACTAATCATTAAATAACCCAAAGTTATCAAAAATAAACAAAACCGGGTTCTTAGTATGAACTGCCTAAATTTATAAGTTAAAATGATTTAAAATAAACCAAACTGATCTTAACTGATCCAAACTAATCAAAAATAATCCAATATATTCTAAATTATATTGAACATTCAATTAAAGTAATCCGAATTGATTCAAATGCAAGTTTAAGTGCAGCTTTAATTAATAATTTATTTCTTAAAAAAGCTTGTTTAAAACTAAAAAAAAAATTTCCAAGCGGCGGTAAAGGTCCCGCCAAACCCCATAACGTTCTAACTGCTCTCTAAGAAAAAAATAAATAAACAAAAAACAAAATCACCAACCACTGTCCTCGGTTATCAGATGCAAGAGATGATGAAACCATAAAAGTCTTGAGTAACCGCATGAGAGCACTAAAAGCTATCATCTTAGAACTCACAGAGATCATCATCGCTATGAAATCAGCCACTTTCAATAAGAAAATGGACTTCAAAGATACAAAAGCAAGGATCAAGGAAATAAACTTTTCAAGCAATATCAAACACTCCTACTCAGAGAACAAAAACAATTCCGCTCATCATCGCTATAAAATCCGCCACCTCCAACCTCAAACCCAACAAGAAGAAAATAGACTTCAAAGATACAAAGGCAAGGATCAAAGTGATCTTCCCCACCAAACTCTAAAAAAAAACGTATCAAAAGCGCAAGAAGATCCATAATGAATCTCAATCCTTAAAAACAATTAACCGGCCTTCAGCAACTCCTGCAAAACACCCACCAGCAGTTAATCCTGCTGGTTTCTTAGGCCTAAATGCACAAAGACCATCAAATCCATTTTTCCGTTTCTACTGTTTGGCAATTGCCTATCTTATACTACCACGACCAACTTCTTTACTTGGTTTACTCCTAAAAAACCTGGCATAGAACTGGTAATTTTGGACGGCCCTATTTGATAAAAAAAATTTGGAATAGCATTGGAAGATAATCTTTTTTCATAAAGAACGAGTGTGGTTGTTTCCTAATGATTTTTATGCAACTCTAATAGAGGAAAAAAAAACGTAAGAATCAAAAGTGTTAAAAAGATTCTAAATCTAACAGTTAAATAAATAAAAACGAAAGCAAAAATGCCAACTTTAGAAACACACAACCAAAAGATGCTTCAAAGCAACACTAGTGTACCAAAATTGTTTATGTCTCCATTAATTGGTGGCATGCCCAACAAGCACATTTCCAAAGTGTGCCCTCAGCTCCGGCTCCCATCCCGCCAATTATCAAGAATGGAAAACCTACACTAAGATGATGGCTTTCCAAAACAAAAATAAAACTCAAGCTTCTCAAAGCTCAAGTTCCCGCAAACCTGAAAACAGACAAATTAGTCCCAGTACAAACGGTTGCGGATATAAAAAAAAAAACCATAAATCAGTTAACAAAACTAAAAAACTTCTAAAATTTTTCAAGTTTGTTCTGATAATCCTCTAGAATGATCCCGATTTCCAAAGCCTTACGCAACAGAAAAGTCCCCATAACTTTTGGTTTAAGTTAGAGTTTTTAATTAGTATTCAAATTGAATTGGGTTAGTCCTAAATTTGGGATTCATTAGATAATTTTCAAGTAAGAATTGTCAATTTTAATTAAGATCTAAATTTAATATTTTTTTATAGCCCGATAAGTTGCAATTTTGTTGAAAAAAGCTACAACAATTTTGCACAAAATAGAGTCAAAAGATTCATTCTTTAATGATCAAAATTTAATTCAAAATGAATAGTCCCAAAAGTATTGATTCAGAAAAATCAATTTAAATTTGTTTTAAAATTTTATTTAACTTCAAATTATTTTGACAAATTTTTGACCATATTTTTGTTTTTTTTTAATTGATTTGATATAGTTTGTAAAACTATCAAATCAAAACCCTTATCATTTGCAAGATCCATCCTCGATCTTTTGATTACCCTGCTTACAAATTTTTTAACCAATAGCAATGCGTCAAAGGTAAAAAAAAAAACGCGTTTTGGTCAAAAAGTAAAGTCGCGAAAAAGAATAAAAGTGCCCAGAGTTTACAGGTGTAGGATCGCGCTTGTTTTGTTTGAAAGAGGACAAAAAAATGCGCAATTGCTTAGAACAACTTTTTGAGTCCTGAGTCTTTTTACAAATTTTAAAATTCAGCCAGTTTTTTTCCATATTTTGCTCCAAAAGTCACACTGTAGTACAGAGGAAAAAAAAATTAAAGCTATTTTGATTTTGAAATTAGATCCGCCGCATCAATTTCCTTCGAGTACCCAAGTTTCGTCGCGATCGAGCATTCCGTTCTCCGTATTTTTGCGTTTAAGTGAGGTGGCGCAAAGATAAAACAACAGCTAAGAGAGGAGTTGCTCAAAAATTAGAAGTGCTTTGGGGTTGAACAAAGAGGATCATGCTTGATCTTCTTTGAAAAACAAAAACGATTTAAGCACAAACTGTAAAATCAAATTTTTGAAAATTTGCTCATAGCTCTTTTTACGATTTTTCAAAATTTATAATTTTTTAAGCCATTTTTTGCTACAAATCTGGCGGCGACCGCTCTTTACGTTTTAAAATAGTTTCGACCCAGGATTTGGATCTGCCGCACCGACTTCTTTTGGGAACCCAAGTTTTGTTACAATCGGATTTTATCGTATTTTTGTGTTCAAAGGTGGTCGCGCGGAGATAAAAATAACAAAGTTTTGAGCTAAAAATAAGGCCTAACCTAACCTAACCTAACCTCCTATACCAAATTCAAACGTCTGGCAAAACACTCCTACTCAGAAGACAAAAACAATTACGCTACCTACCCCAGGTGGCTGCAAAAAACTTTATTAAAGAAGATTCTTAGGATGCCCCCGCGTTCAAATAAACAAGCCCAACACCCATCAGACACCGCAACAAACAACCAAAAAAATTATTGTCGTCCAACGCAATCAAAAACGCAAGAAGATCTAAGGTAAATCTAAACCTTTGAAAACTATTAACCGGCGGGCAATTGCCTTCAGCAACTCCTGCAAGACAGCCACCAGCGCTTAATTCTACAGGCTCCTTAAACCTTAATCACAAACACCATTTACTCTGTTCCCAAAAAAAAAATAAATTAAGTTTACCTAGTTCAGGTTCAGGTACAAACTAGTAGCTAAAGACTTAGTTGCTGCTGATGACATAATCCTTACTCCGCTCTTGCAAATTCCCACTTCTACTGTTTGGCAACTGCCTATCTAATAGTATCACGACCTTCTTCACTTGGTCTACTCCCAAAAAACGTTGTCTAGAAGTAGTAGTTTGAGACATGCTGCCTAATCTAACTAAAGAAAAAATTGAAAAAGCATTGAAAGAGCATTCAATGTCCATCGCATAAAGAACAAGTTTGGTTGTTTCTTAATCCTAAATCTAACGGTTAAAATTAAACTAAAAAAAAAGAACATTGCCCGATGCCAAAAATGTCAACTCTACGGACTCATTGCTAAGAGATGCTTTAAAACAACTCTGTTACGGCAAAATTGTTCAAGTCCTTACCAATCGACCAATCGGTGGCATGCCCAAAGAACACATCTCCAAAGTGTGCTCTCAGTTTTAGCCTCTATCCCGCCAATTATTAGGAATGTAAGGCATACACCAAAATAATGGTTGACCAAACCAAAAATAATAAAAATCGCCACTCCGGCGCTCCGGTCTAACTCAAGTTTCTCAAGTTCCCGCAAAACCTGCACCTGCGGTCACGTCAAACAAATTGTGTGCCAACATGCTGTCACCACCAGCTCCAAATACAGCAAACAACCAAATAAGTTTTATTGATTTTTAACAAAAAAGTATGGCTATGGCTACGCTCATCACCAACAAAAACCATGGATAATACTTTGGATTCGGCAATGCAGACGTAAGTCAAATCAAAAACTTAAGCATGCGCTAAAAATCCTAAATACTTTCACATATTTGAAAACGTCAAAGGTGGACCGGAAACGTGGGACAGTGATTGCTAGACTACTCCAAAGCGGACACCCCAAACACCCTTACACTGAAATCAAATGCGATCGTAGTAAATGAGTTGGAACTGAGCATTCTTAAATTTCTATCTGGTACATCAACCCATCCAACCATATCAAAACCCCGGGCCTAAAAAAATCAAAACTCTTTTTATTTGCAAGATCCATTGTCAGTTTCTCTATTATTCCTCTAACAGTTTTTTGAAGGTCGGAAAAACGGGTTTTTGGTCAAAAATTAGAGTTGCGCAAAAAAATAGAAACGCCCAAGGTTTGCATGTGGAAAATCGTGCTTAATTTTGTTCATAAAAAAACAAAAATATGCGCAATCGCTTAGAACAAATTTCTAAATTTTTGCTCCTGACTTTTTTTACAAATTTTCAAAGTCGGCCAGTTTAAAAAAAAAAATTTGTTCCAAATCTGGCTGCGGTATGGTGATGTTTTAGAGCGGTTTCAATTTTTGGATTTAGAATTGCTGCACCAACTTTCATCGGGAATCCAGCTAAAAGTGGGGTTGCGCAAAAGACTAGAAGTGCCCTAGAGTTGGACGCAGAGGATCGTGCTTGATCTCGTTGGAAAAAGAAAAGATGTCAGCGCGGATTGTCAATTTTTTAAAAGTTTGCTTACAATCTTTTATACGATTTTTCAAAGTTAATCATTTTTTTGCCACAAATGAGGCAGCGGCAGCTGGATTTGAATCTGCGATTAGATTTTGGGTTTAGCGTATTTTTATATTCAAAGACGGCCGCGTAAGAATAAAAATAATGCGGTTTTGGGTTAATAATCAATGCAGAGGAAACTATGAATAATAAAGTCAGAAAAGGCCATCACTTTAGAACCTCAAGCCCAACAACAAAAAAAAAAAATGACTTCAAAGATACGGAGGCAAAGATCAAAAAAGGAATCTTCCCTACTAAACCCAAAGCCCGGCGTAAAACTGCCACTCAAAGGACAAAAACAATTCCGAGATCTTAGAACTCACGGAGATCATAATTACTATAAAATCTGCCACACCCAACCTCAAACCCAACAATAAAAAAATGGACTTAAAAAATACGGAGGCAAGGATCAAAGAAGTGACCTTCCCTACCAAACTCAAACGCCCGGCGTAACACTCCTACTCAGAGGACAAAAATTATTACGCCACCTACCCGAAATAGTTGCAAAAATACATAAAACAATTTTTTAAATATTTGCCCTTAAGCCTTTTTACGCATTTTCAAAGTCGGCCAATTTTTTTTCAACGTTTATCCCAAATGGGGTTGTGATACAGAGTGGAAAAATTTTAAGGCCGTATTTTTCAAATAAGAGTGGCGGCGCAAGGGTAAAAAATAAATAGGGTCGCGCAAAAGAATTGAAGTGCTCCGGGGTTGGACGCAGAGAATCGTGCTTGGTCTCGTTCAAAAGATAAAAGATGTCAACGCGGATTGTTAAATTTTTTAAAATTTGCTCACAACCCCTTTTTACAATTTTTTAAAGTGAATCATGTTTAAGTATTTTTAGGCCAAAAATGAGTAGGCGGCAAGGGCGGCTAATTTTTTAAGGTAGTTTCGACGCCGGATTCGGATCTGCCGCACTAACTTCTTTTAGAATCCCGAGTTTTGTGTATTTTTGTGTTCAAAGGCGGCTGCGCAGAGATAAAAATAACGTAGTTTTAGGCTAAAAGTGGGGCCTGGCAAAGTAATAGAAATAGCAGAAGGATCTATGCAAAAAATCGGACTTATCGTTCAAAAAAAGAAAAGTAGGAGCTCAGACATCTGACACTTTTTCAAATTTTCAAAGTTTGTCAATTTTTAAGTCTTTTTTTGCCAAAAAAGAAGCAGAGATAGTGTTTTAAAGTAATCTATAGTGTTTCAAACTAATCATTAAAATAATCCAAACATATCAAAAATAAACAAAACCGGGTATTTAGTATGAACTGACCCAAACTTATGAGTTGAAATGCTCTAAAATAAACCAAACTGGTCTTAACTGATCCAAACTAATCCAAATTCTAAATTAATTTAAGTAATCTAAAGTAATACAAAAACAAGCAAATGCAATTTTAAGTGCAACTTTAATTAATAATAATAATAAATTTCTTAAAAAAAATACCATAACATTTAAAATGTGCCTTAAAAAAGATAAGTAAGCAGAAAACAAAATCACAAACCACTGCCCTCGGTCATCAGATACGGGAGATGATTGAGACTATAGAAGCCATGAATAACGACATAAGAGTTCTAGAAACCAACATCTTGGAACTCATAGAAATTATCATTCCTATAAAATTTGCCACCTCCAAAATCAAACTCAACAACAAAAAAATAGACTTTAAAGATTCGATGAAAAAAATCAAAGAAATAGAAGAGAAGAACAGTCTCACTCAGAAGACAAAAACAATTCTGTCATCTTAGAACTCACGGAGATCATCATCGCTATAAAATCCGCCACCCCCAACCTCAAGCCCCACAACAAAGAAATGGACTTCAAAGATACGGAGGCAAGAATCAAAGAAGTGACGCCTGACAGAACACTCATACTCAGAAGACAAAAACTATTCTACTCATCCTAAGTGGCTGAACTTTATTAAAAAGGAAAAAACGCGCTAAAAAAAAGCTTAGCATTCACCACCAACGCGGTCTCAGACACCGCAGCAGACAATAAAAAAGACTTAACGACGTCCAGCGCAATTAAATGCGCAACAAACTCCATAATAAATCTAAACCTTGCAAACTCCTAACCAGCCGTCAGCCAACCCCTGGCAGTTGCCTTTAGCAACTCTTGCAAAACAATCACCAGCAGTAACTCTTGCTGAATCTTTCGGATCAAAGAAGTAGCCTTCCCTATCAAACTCAAACGCCCGGCGTAACACTCCTACTCAGTGGACAAAAACTATTCCGCCATCTTACAACTCACGGAGATCATTATTGCTAAAAAATCCGCCACCCCCCAACCTCAAGTCTAACAACAAAAGAATGGACATTAAAAATACGAAGGCAAGAATCAAAGAAGTAAGTAACCTTCCCCACCAAACTCAAACGCCCGGCGTAACATTCCCACTTAGAAGACAAAAACGATTCCGCCACCTACCACAGGTGCAGAGGATTTTATTAAAGAAAAAAAAAAACAAGTTCAAAAAAACAAGCCCAGCAGATATAAATAAAACAGATTTTACGTCGTCTAGCGCAAGAAGATCCATTAATCCTGTTGGTTCTTTTGGCCTAAACGCATTTTGATCACCATTTAAAAACGCCGCCCCCGTTAACAAAAAATTATTAAATTCACCAAGGTCAGGTACAATCCAGTAGCTAAAGGTTCCGCCAGTGACAAAATCCTTACTCCAACCCTGCAAATTTCCGCTTCTATTTTTTGCCCAACAAAATATTTTAAATATTTAAAAAAACGACAAAATAAATATCTTTTCGGCTCGACATATCCGCAACGGTGTTCAGGTCACTACGGCGTAAAATAAATACCAACAAAAGGAAGCTGCCTTTTTAAAAATTACCACGGCCCACTTCATTATTTGGTCTACTTCTAAAGAACGTTACCTAGAAGTAGTAGTTTTGAACATGCCGTCCTTTTTGACCAAAGAAAAAGTTGGAAAAGCATTGAAAGAGATTGACTTAAAACTACCCAAAGTCCATTGTAAGAGGAACAAGTTTGGTTTTTTCCTATTAATCTTTGTGCAACTTCCCAAGCAGGAAAAAAGCATAGAAATCAAAGATGATTTAGAATTTATTTGAAATTCTAAATCTAACAATTAAAATTGAAATAAAATATAAAATATAAAATACGCTACCCCCAACCTCAAGCCCAACAACAAGAAAATATACTTTAAAGATACAAAGGCAAGAATCAAAAAAGTAACATTCCTCACCAAATTCAAGCACCCAGCGTAACACTTCTACTCAGAAGACAAAAACAATTTTGCCACACATCCCAGTAAAGGACTTTATTAAGAAGAAAAAAACGCAAACACCGCAGCAGACAATAAAACAAGATTTATCGTCGTCCAGCGCAATTAAAAAACGCAAGAAGATCCATAGTAAATCTAAACTTTTGAAAATTATTAACCGGCCATCAGCCAACCACAGGCAATTGCCTTCAGAGACAACCACCAGCGGTGAATTCTGCTAACTCCTTAGGCCTAAATGCACCAAAATCAAATCCATTCCCTAAAAAAACGATTAAATTCACCAAAATCAGGTACAAGGCAGTAGCTAAAAACTTATATTTTTCCGCTGACAAAATCATTACTCCATTCCTGCAAATTTCCGCTTATACAGTTTGGCAACTGCCTATTTTATACTACCACGGCCAACTTCTTCTTTTGGCCAACTCCTAAAAAACGTTGCCTAGAAGTAATAATTTAAGACATGCCGTTCTATCTGATAAAAAAAAAAGTTGAAAAAGAATTGGAATCCAATGTCCATCGCATAAGAAACAAGTTTGGTTGTTTTCTTATGATTTCCATGCAACTCATCAAAGAGGAAAATAACATAAAAGTCAATGATGCCAGAAAAATTCTAAATCTAATGATTAGAATTGAATAAAAAAAAGACGTAGGCCTTGCTCAATGCTAAAAATGTCAACTCTACCGACTTACTGCTAAGAGATGCTTTACAGCAACTCTGTTGTAGCAAAATTGTTTAGCTCTTCAGCAATCGGAGGTATGCCCAAGGAGCACATCTCCAAAGTTTGTTCTTAGCTTTGGCATCCAGCCCGCCAATCATTAAGGATGCAAAGCCAAAATTGATAGTTTTCCAAGACAATAATAAGAAATCTGCCCTTTTTTTTCAAAGCTCAAGTTCCCGCAAACCTACCTGCAGCTACGGTTACGGCAAAAAAATAAAGCGATTAACTAAATAACTGGTCTTCCTTCTAGCAGAATTTATTAATATTCAACAAAAAAGTATGGCCATGGCCACACTTATCACCAACAAGTAATAGTTTTAAGGAAGTATTAACTAATCAGAAAAATTAAAGTAATTGTTAAAGTATTTTCAATTAATTCAAAATAAGAATTTTTTTAATAAAAAAATATTTAATTTGTTTTATTAATTAACTAACCCTAATCGTAATTTCACAGTCTAGTTAAAAATAAACTAAAATTGCATTGTTTCATAACAAAATTAGCATTGTAACCGACAGCATGGAATAATTATAGACGCAATTAAATCTGACAAAATTGCAACTTTTCCAAAACTTTTATTATTAGCATATAGTTTCGGATTGTGATGTGATACGTACTGAATCAATCTTGGAAATCCCAGAACGACGGTTGGAAATGAAATTCATTTCCTGCACACTCTCCCAATAGGGGAAGTACTCTCTGTGGCGCCCGAGAAAAAGGAAAAAAAAATGTTATATATATTTTTTTATATTATAGGGTCCCTGAAATATCAACGCATAAAAAAGCGTGACGCGGCGTTAAATTGCGTTATGTGTTTATTCTATGTTTATTGAATGTGGTAATGTATTCACATGCGCTAATAGGATTACATTTATTTACATACGAATATTATTATTTTGTAATGCCATTTTTATTCAATTAAAAATATATATTTGAAACAACGCGTATGTGTGTGTATATAATGTCGGCTTGAATTAAGCCGAATTTGATGGAAATATTTTTTTATTACATCCATATTTAATTTTGAATTTATTATAATGCAATTTCAAAAAATTTAAAAAGAACATGCATTGTTAAATCTTATCATGGTGCATATTGGCTGTGCCATCCATTCCCGTACATGATTACGAGAGCTCACGTTGCTCAGCTAACCTCCTCCCCGAAGAGACATACAAAGGAATGCAGATTACCATTCGCATCGAACATCCAGCGACGAAATGCATTCACATTTATTTATGTTTGGATTGTGACCTTTTCAGCAACAAATTGACGATTTATCTAGTGGAAGGAAATTAAATCTACTCGCTCAATTCGATTTTATCCAATTGGAAGATAACATCTATTCGATTACCTATAAAATTAGTTTTCTAAATTGATAATCTAAAAGTACTTTTACATTTATCAAATCCAAAAATAATTTTATTATGTTATGGCAAAATTATTTAAATATTATTCGACCTCATTAGTCCCCTTCTTATATGAATCTATTTATATATTAAGTTAAAAAAGTATAATAAACCAACATCTGCGTGTCCTTTCCCCTTGTATACTTACAAGCATGAAAAAATCTGCATAATTGCTATTTAATAGCCGGCCCTTCGAAGAGAATTAATTAACTGATGGAACGTGTGCATGTATATTAATTAGTAATTAACTTTAAATGAAAAAAAAGGACGCTATCTATTTCAGAACGGCAATTTTCTTTTAGATAATTCCAGGTCTAGACTGATAGCACAAAAACATGCACAAAACGTTAATGGAGGTAAAAGATTCTGATTTGCTTACAAGGAATTGTTAAATATCAGCTATTTCAACTTATTTTATAATTACTTCAATACAATAAATTGTAAGAATTGAATTAATTTTCCATTTTATTTAATATCCTTAATGCGCAGTTTTTATTAAATTTACTTTTCTAAAAATAATATTTAATATCTGCTGCTATGAGTTACGACTAGAACAACTCTCGTTGCTAGTTGAAAATGAGAATATTTTATCGTCGGAAATGAGCAGTGACGATTCTTAAACATGGCATCGCGCTATGCATCCCTCTAGTACTATTTTACGACCTCTCCACTCGACTGATCCGCCAATAAATCTATTCTAATTCAACGTTATCCCGATCTGTCTTTTTTTATTCGATCTCTGGATTAGGTGCATAAAACAAATGATGCTTGGCATCACACGGTTGAAGAGTAATCGGAAGTAAAATTCAAATATCCATGTTAGAAGTTTTACAGGTATAAAAACATAAGTAAACGTTTGTATATATTAAGCATGTTTCATCATATTTTTTATTTAAATTGCATGATATTTTGATATTTGACCTAAAGGAGGTGTGGATCAGATTTGTACTAATTGCGCAAAATATAATTATATGCGAAAAAAATAGAAACCAAGTCAAACAAAGAGCAGTTAAGTAAACTTAAATTAAATTATATTAGATGCTCGATGGGTGGTTGAGTGGTTGAGAAACAGATTTGTTAAGTTAAATAGCATAAGAGGATTGAGCTTAGAAGAACTTCTGCCGTGATTCTATAAAGTGGAAACATAGTTTAAGAGTTTGACTACCAGAGTTCTGCAATTTAAATATAAAACTATCAACTTTATAATACGCAGAAAAAAATTGAATCTGAGCAGTTTTAGTAGTAGTTCTTTGTCCCAGACTTTGTTAAACCCAAAACCATTAACCATCTGATTTATTAAGCGGTTTAACTGATGTACAACAGAGTAGAAGAGAGTTTACTTTTGCGTGTTCTTGTATAATGTTCAGGATTACTTTTTTTATGACCAAACTTAAGAAACCTGATTGGTATGTATTTTTGAGGAAACTTTTGGTCTTTTAGGATGTTAATTATGTGCAAGCCTTTCTAAGTTAAAAAAAAAATGCTTTGTACGTTGGATCACATTAGCAATATTGGTGAGAACCATGATGATGTTTTGTTAAGAATTTTGTCAGGACCTGGCGCAGATCAAGTTTTAAGCTTTGATATAATTTTTCTAATACAAAACGGTCAAACGCTGCTCAGCGTAAGAAGTTGTTGACTTTTTGGTAGACCCTTTTGGTGTGCTCTAGATCAGTGACTTCCGTTATAGAAAAAAAGCATTAAAGTTCTGGCTGTCATCAAATGCTTTGGCTTTTTTTTATAGAGTATTGAAACCCGTTTTTATCATAGATGGCAGTTATGAGGACTTTGAAGATCTTCATTTTATGTGGTTGATTCCAAAGTTTTTTGCCATCACTAGTTTTTGTGCAACCTTATGGCCAACCTAACTTTCTTATAAAAAGCATTAAGGATCTCACAATCTTTGGGGTTGTTACTTTTGTCATTAATGTTTAGCGCCTTTTTTACTAATTAATGCTTTTTGAGAGCGGGATAATTCTAGAAAATTATTAGAACAAACTTGAAAGCTTTTAGAAGCTTTCTCCGTGGATAGTCCGTTATCTATTTGACGGTTTTTTTAATATTTGCACCCGTTTGTACTGGGACTAATTTGTCTCTGCTTTTTTTTCTCTTTTAGGTATCTCAAGAAGAGAGTCCAATTTGTGTAAAAAAACGATTATAGAAGTCGGAACTTAAGTCGTAATCTTGAGATGTGAGTTGACGTTCTTTAGTATTGTTACATCAAGAACGTCCCCGCGGTGACCAGCAAAGATGTAATGAGTAGACTCATGTTGTCTTGCAATGCTCGCACCGCCCAAGTGGATACTTTGAGTCATCTAAAATTAAATTTGGATGATTTCAAATCGTTTCATTTCAATCACCTTATTCTACTTTGCTTTAACTTTGTATACTTTTGATTTTTATAAATTAGAATACTTTAAATTACTTTAAATCACTTTAGCAATCAATTTACAATATCTTAGACCATTTATGATAAAATAAAAATTGAAACTGAACAACATTCAGTAATCAGTTCAAACAATTTCTAAAAACCTGTTTAGATCAGTTTTGATTTGTTTGAGTTATATTAGATCAGTTCAGATCATTTAGATTAGTTTATATTAATTGAGATAAAATTAAATTGTTTCAAATATTTTTAACACATGAGTTTAGATCAATTTATAATACTTTAGCTTACTTTAATTACTATAGCAATTAATGCAAAACCTTTAAATTAGTTTAGTTACTTTAGATTAGTTTGGATGCGTTTTAACAGTTTGGATTGTTTGAATCTGTTTAGACTATTTTGGATTACTTCAGATGATTTAAGCAATCAATTTAGTTTAAAACATTTTGGATCATTTTTGATCACTTTAAAATAGTTTAGACAAATGGAATTAATTTAGTTTTTTATCAAGTTAGTTACAAATTTTGAAAACTGTACTAAATAGTTTTTAGTGATCAGTTACATTCAATAAATTTAACAAATTTGTTTGGATCAGTTTAAATTTATTTAAGTTATTTTGGTTCAGTTTTAGTTAAGATCAGTTTAGGTTATTTTAACACAGTTGATACCACTATGAATCAGTTTAGTTTGCTTTTTTTTACTTTGGATTACTTCAACAAATAGTTTGAATTAGAAATACTTTAAATCAATTTTGTTACTTTGAGTTACTATAAATTAGATTTAAAAAAATTAGATTAATACGGATCAGTTCTAATCTTTTAAATTAGTGCAGATTACTTTGGATTATTTTAAACCATTTTCATCACAAAAAATGTTAGCCAAACAGTTAGGTTCGGTTAGGTTAGGTTAGGTTAGGTTAGGTTAGGTTGGAATAGTTGGCAAGATCTTCGTAGCAACAACACGTGTTTTTACGGAGCTCTTACAATTAACGTTGAATTGGTGTGCAGTTGCGTTGTGGAATTGTGGAAAGTAAGCAGACACCTTCGGAAAGTGTTCTGCTTCACTTTAGTGTTTGTGCGGTAACGATAAATTCCTAATTGCTCCTGTTATTAGCAATTTACGTTTTTAGTCGGGTGGAAATTTTCCACTCGTCACGCGGTGTGACGTACTTTTGTGACGTTTTCGTTTATTGTTAGTGTGTAAAGTGGGAGAACCCCCTTTGCGTGCGAATTATTTTGGAAAGTGGGAGAGTTGAAGTGCGCGCGAACTTTTGAGGAGTGGGAGAACCGCCCCTTTTTCGCTGTTCGCGTATTTCGCGGGCATAGGATAAAAAAGTTGAAAATTTTATTTGCGATTCCTCGCAAAGTCAACAGCGGAAAAAAAACTGCCGAAAATTTTTGTCCAAAACTGACATTTTTGAACACAAAATTTTTTTGAAACCCGGCGCATCCACCAAAATTATTTTTTAAAAATATTAAAAAAAAAAAAATGGAAGGCCCAGAGAAAAATGTTGCAGATGAAGCTAGCAAAGACGGTTTCGGACGAGGAGGAAAGGTCCAGAGGACGCCACCACCAACTGGAACAAAAAAAAGAAAGGTGCAGGATACTTCCTTCAAAGAGGAGAAGGAAGACAGGAAGATTGACTCAGTAGCAAAAAGGCTAATTGAGGCGGTAGATGCCATCAACGGAATATCAATGGAGTTAAACGAGAAGGTCACTAGCAACACCAAAACGGACCTTAAGGATCTCATTGCCAAGCTTGGAAGGTGTACCGCCGTAAGCAGAAATGATGCATCAAAAAGGGAAGAAAATGCAGAAACTGGAGAAGAAAACGGAGCGTCGAGCGTACATGACAAAGTATGTATGGAGGAGTTACGGCAGGTGAGAGCACGTTGCGAGGGGTGTGGATGCGTGAGTATGTGTGAACGCAGTGCGAATGATAGAGCAAATGAAAAAAGGGTGCAGAAAGAAGCGGAAGAGGCAGTTTTGATTGCCGCTATATGGGAGGGTATGGGAGAGCAGGGAGGAAAGTCAGGGGATGCCTTTCAGAATTTTATGCAAGGTGAGTGGCCAAAAAAAGCATTTAGAAGGTCAAGAGTTTAAGTTGGGGTGCCCAAACAAGGGGACAACGTACTAGTTGTTGCCGACGTGGGGGACAAGGAGAATCCTATCACAAAGCTGTATGGGGAAAAGGGGGGTGTTATAAAGGACAATCTCTTGGGAGAAAACTAGGCACTGGCAATGTGGCCTGTATAGCTCAGGAAGCCAGCGCTATGCTGGAAGGCGAAGAGTTGGCCAGCAACAAGAACTTCACCTTCGTGCTAGGTGCCGACGAAGGCCAGGACGTCAGGACGGGGAAGTTCTTGGAAATGGTTAAAAAGGCGTTTGCCGTAGTGCAAGTGAGGGAAGTGGAACCTATCTGTAGTGTTGGCCTCTGGTAGAGACACTGAAGGGGTGAGGAAAACAGTGGAATGGGCCTCGGAGAACTCAAGCCTTCAGCTGACGGTTCACACTCCAAGGCCCAAGGGAACTGTCGTAGTATCTGCGCCGCAGGGGGAAAATAGTTGGGCTAAAGTCGCCAAAAAGGGAAGGGCACAGAGAAGGACAGTTGATCTCTTAGTTGAGGGACAAGGTTTGGGAGGTAGCTACTCTGAGAGGCTAAAAACCCTAAAAACTAGAGTAGGAGCGGAAACGGGGGTGAAAGTCCTAGACGCCAGAGAAACTAAAGAGGGGGGCATTAGGCTCAAAGTACAGGGTGGGTGGGAAAAATCCCTAAATGCATTTAGGGAAGCCGTAAATAAAAACCAAACCTCTAAGGTTACTGTGAAGGCTTTGTCAAGACCTGAAAAAGTCTTGCTGTGGGGAATAGATATGGCAACCACGGAAGAGGAACTGAGGGAAGCTATAGACAAACTGGTCGGGACTCAAGGGGAAAATGGCTGCAAAAATAGACAGCTTAAAAAAGCAGGGAGGCAGGCAAGATCGGCAGGACCAGTTTGCCGTAGTTTCTCTAGAGAAAGGTTCCCGTGCCCAATTGCTCGATATAGGCAGAGTGACGATAGGCTGGGCGCGTTGTCGGGTAGAGGCCTATACGGACATAGACCGGTGTTACAGGTGTCAGGAACTTGGACACATTGCGGCCAAGTGTTCCAAAGAAAGAGTAGATTCACGCTGTTTTAAGTGTGGGCAATCAGGACACTTGGTCAAGGACTGCAAAGCTGAAGCCTACTGTAACACCTGCAAAGAAACAGGACACAGAATGGAGTCCATGGCGTGCCCTGTATACAGGAAAATGGTCAAAAATTTAAAAAACGGGAATAAGGTGGCTCCACACACCATTGCATGATAAGTGTCATCCAGGTAAACCTCAACAGGTCGGCCGCGGCTACTGACCTTGCAATGCAACTGGGTGCGGAGATTGGGGCGGACATTGCCTTGATCTCCGAGCCCAACCTGCGAGCGGCAAGGGGTAGCGCCTGGGCACTGGATGACAGGCAAGACGCCGCGGTGGTTGTATTAAATAGTAATTTAGGGATAGGGAAGCGGGGAAAGGGTGAGGGTTTTGTGTGGTTGCAACTGGGCGGGAGGTTCTACGCTTCCTGTTACGCTGCAAGACCTAGAAGCTGTGTTGGAAAGCCTAGAGCAACAGCTGGGGGGGATATCAAAGACGCCATAATTGGGGGGGACTTCAACGCTAAATGCCCTTTATGGGGTGGTAGCGTTAAAGACGGAAAAGAGGCCGCCTGCTTGCCGAGTGGGCCGCCTGCAAAGATCTTTCTCCACTTAACGATGGGGTGACACCCACGTTTTGGAGGCGGGGAGCGCAATCGTATATTGATGTGACCTTGTGTGGTGCAAAGTTGTTGGGTCTGGTAGCAGGGTGGCAGGTGCTGGACGAAGAAAACCTTAGCGACCACAAAACTATTAAATTTCAAGTTGGGGTTACGACTACGGCAGCGCCAGCAGTTGATAAAAAAGGGTGGGTAGTTTCAAGGGAAGGGTTAGAAAACATAATTAGGAATTTTGAGGTTATGGCAATAGGGGCGGGAGACAGCCCGACAGCACTGTGTAAAGGCATAGGCCGTCTCTGCGACGTACATCTTACCAGGAAAAGGCGTTTGCAAAGCAAACGCGCAAAGTACTGGTGGAATGACGAAATCGCAGAGACGCGGGCGCGGTGCAACCGGGCTCGAAGGGCGGTTACCAGAGGCAACACCACGGGAAGGGAAAATATTAAAACAGTATTAGAATACAAGGGGTTGCAAAAAACGTTAGGGGGTCTAATCAAATCCGCCAAGAGGAGTAAGTGGAACCTCTTGGTGGAGGAGGTAGACGGGGACATATGGGGTAGAGGATACAAAATAGTAATGGGAAAAATTGGGAAAACACCACCAAGGGTATTGGCAGAAATGCAAAAAACAGTTGTGGGGGAACTCTTTCCAAAACAGGAGGAAAGAGTACGTAGAGAGTGGCCAGTAGAAGCGAATGAGGTTTGTCCTTTTTCGGAAAACGAGCTCCGAGAAGCTTCGCAAAAAATACGTTGTGGGAAGGCACCAGGGCCTGACGGGATCCCCGCAGAAATCGTCAAAGCTCTGGTGAAACAATATCCCCAGGTGTGGCTGACGGCAGCCAACAAATTTATTACAAACGGAGACTTCCCGGGAGTATGGAAAAGGGCGAGCTTTGTTTTTCTAGACAAGGGTAAAGGTGGGGTAGGTCCAAGAGCTTTTCGGCCCATATGTCTTTTAGACGTAGCCGGAAAGTTTTTTGAGCACCTAATAGTGGGAAGGCTGCTGGAGGCACTTCAGGGTGACCAAGCACTCAGTGAGCGCCAGTACGGGTTTAGAAAAGGCCGGTCAACCCTGAGTGCGCTTGCTGAGGTGAAAGCAGCTGTGGTAACTGCTAAAAAATACAGCTACACACATCGGAAGGCATGCGTCTTGGTTGCCTTGGACGTAAAGAACGCCTTCATCAACACGGCAAACTGGGGAGAGATTCTGAAGGCTTTGGAGGGCAGGGGTGTTCCCAAATATCTGCTAAATATTATTAGTAGTTATTTGTGGGACAGGGTTTTGTTAGTGGGAGAGGGTCGGGAAAGGGAGGAAGTAATTTTAACAGGGGGGGGGGGTGCCACAGGGATCAGTTCTAGGCCCCACGTTGTGGTAGGCCTGGAATTGCCCCTGGGTGTTGAAAGGGTAGCTTACGCTGACGACTTGGCGGTAATAATTACAAAACGCTCTAGGGGGGAACTGGAGGAAACGGGAAACCGCGCTCTTGCCCTCATAGAGCGTAGAAATAACGAGCTGGGTCTTGAATTGGCGCCAGAAAAAACGGAACTTGTGGTGCTCTCCTGTTCAAGAAGAGTGCCACAAGTGGAGATGACCGTATCGGGAATTACCGTCAAGTCGCAAAGTAAGTTAAAGTACCTGGGTGTGACGCTAGGTACTAACCTAGCGTGGGGAATGCATGTGAGAGAAGTGTGTGAGAGAGCGGAGAAGGCGGCTCGGTCCTTAGCAGGGCTAATGCCAAACCTGGGGGGAGCGAGATCTTCCACCAGGCGCCTGATGTGCTCGGTAGTCTCCTCCATAGTGCTCTATGGGGCCGAAATATGGGGGGATGCCGTGTGCAACAACGGAAGGCATAAGGAGTTAGTTCTGCGGACTCAGAGGAGGTCTTGCCAAAGGGTCTGCAGCGCATACAGGACAGCGCCGACGGCGGGCCTTTTGGTTGTGGCAAGCACGAAGCCATTAGATCTTGTGGTGCAAGTGAAGACGGCGGTCTGGAAGGGTCGCCTTACAAAGTGTGAAGCGGAAGAATGGATGTGGGGGGAATGGCAGAAGAGTTGGAAGGAATGCGTGTCGAGTGGGGGTGGTAGTGAACCGGCATGGTCCAGACGGCTCATTGCAGACGTGAGGCGTTGAGTGGGTCGGGGCCATGGTGAGGTAAACTACTACCTCACGCAGGTACTAACGGGACACGGTTGTTTCCGGGCGTACCTGCATTGGATGAAATTGATTGAAAGTGACGAATGTCTGTACTGTGGGCAAAGGGATACGGTTGAGCACACCGTGTTCCATTGCGAGAGATGGTTGGAGACGAGTGAAAGAGCAAGAATAAAACTGATGGGAGAGAGCTTGAACCCGGATAACATGGTGGTAGTAATGTTGTCTTCAGTGTCCAATTGGGACATTGTGGCCACCATGATAGGGTCCATGCTACGTATGAAAGAAGAAGAAGAGAGGGAGCTTGCTCCATGGTGTGGTGTGAATGAAGTAGGGAGGGGGGTGGGGCCGTAGCTGCTCATAAATGTTTTGTGGATTTATGTAAATTTTTGTTTTCTTATGTATGTTTTGTAGACTGTTATTGTCATAAAAATGTTAAAAAAAATAAATTAAAAAAAAAACTGAGTTAACATGCAAATTGTACCACAAAAAAAAAAAAAAAAAAGTGGTGCTACATAAAAATGTTGTGATGTTATTGAACTGTGTGCGCACCTGAAATCGGTTGCGCGGGACTCTCCACCTTGATGAAATACTTAAATGCAATCCCGAGGTGGAGAAAGATCGTCATTCCCGCAAGAAGAGGGGGAGGTGGTTTTAGTCAGTAGGAATCTGACACTACCCTTCGGGGTGTCTTATGAAAGATTTACACCTCCTCAGGAAAAAAAAAAAAAAAAAAAAAAAAGGTTAGGTTAGGTTAGGTTACGTTACGTAGAAAAAAGTGGTGTTAAAATGTAAATGTTCTACCTTGATGAAATACTTAAATGCAATCCCGAGGTGGAAAAAGATTGTCATTCTTGCAAGAAGAGGAGGAAGTGGTTTTAGTTAGTAAGAATCTGACACTCGGGGTGTCTTATAAAAGATATGTACCCTTCTCAAAAAAAGCAAGGTTTAGTTAGGTTAGGTTAAGTTAAGTTATGTTTTTAGAGGCCACGGCAAATATCAGACCGGGAAAGGCACCGAAACCCTAATCGGGCAGTGCTGTAAAGCCTGGCTCAGAGTTTATAATCGGTGCCTAGTCAAAGGAAGTTTTCCGGAAGCGCAAAAGAAAGCAAACCTGGTCTTGTTGAATAAAGAAAAAGTGGTACGAGGACTAGGGCTTATTATCCAATATGTATCCAAAACGTGGGAGAGATGATTGTAGAACATTTGGTAGTGGGGAGGCTTTTAGAGGTGTTCCAAGATGACGCGCCACTCTGCAAGCGTCAGTACGGTTTTAGAAAGAGTCTTGTAAATTATAGGTGAAAAGTAAAAAAAAACTTTGTACATATCAAAAAGGCAAAACAAACCCAAACCATTGTTAGATTAATGTGCCACCCACCAAAAAAAAATTCCTGATAAGACTAGCAAAATTATCCAAACAAGACCATTCCAATGCCACCAAATTTTGGATCCATCTAATAATTAGATTCTAATCAATAGTTTTATGACACAAGAGCTGTGTAAACACAATCAACAGTACAACGCAACTACACTCACGCTTTCAGCAACCACATCTAACGTCTCTCGCGTTCAACCTGGCAATAAAAAAAAGAAATTCACATACATTTCTCTAACTTTTTCTTTTTTTTAATACAGCTAAACTGGGGCCAAAACTATATATATATATAATAATTAAAAATTAGACAACCAAATTAATGTATGTTTTAAAAAAATTTCCAACCAACCAACCTTAACCGCAACAAACTAACAGACAGACTCAGAAATCAACAGCAACCAAACAATTTTTTTCTTGAAAACAAAAGTTTTTACAACCAAAAACCAAAAATCCTAAAACGTCTGCTTATAAGGCGTAGTATATAGTGTGACCAATAAGCAAAACAACATTTACCATCAGCAGCGCTTTTTGCCATTTTTGCTTCTATAAATATTAAACATTTTTCAGCAAACACTGTTACGGCCGCTAAGTAGCGCTATCTACCTAAACACTCGTCTCAATGCAATACGTCTGAGTTTATTGCAACAGAACAAACCGCATTAAACTAAATTAAGTCCAGAAGTTGAGTCCAAGGCAGCAAACATTGCTCCCTTTACCACCAGTCAACAAAGAAGAGATGAAACTGTGCGGTGCGCCCCCGTTAAATAATAATAAGCCAAAAACGCTCCTTCCCCCTAAGGGAAAACGCCAAACTTTGCACTCATTTTCGGAGGACAAAGGTAAACTTGCAAGCCTAAGAAACCATAAAAATCACTACTTCCAACGCCCTGCTGAATCTCTCCACATAACCACCGCAAAAAACCTTGCAGTATTCTCCAACTTAAAAAATTTCACCACCCAGAAGAAAGTCAGAAAAAAACTAACCTTCAGCCACCATCAGTAAAATGCCGCCACCGCCCAAAAAAGAAAGAGTTTTACCAAAGTTTAAGTGTCACCAGACTCCCCTACGTAATATAAGCGGGTAATGCCAATTAAAGCTAACTTGACATGTTCCTGCAGATAAAATGTGGTATTTCCACAAGGGATCAAGGCAACGCTACGAGGATCCGACAAATACCTTTACGCATCATTCCGGCCACAAACGCCAATCACAGGTTAATTTTAGAAAAACCAAATTTCACATGTGGTTGACCGCCAAGAAACGTTGCTTTGAAATGGTAAGCTTTTAAATTATACCAAAAAAGACGTTGGTTTAACTTTTAAATCGTTAAATTACAATCCTACCAACGTTTTTCAAAAATAAAACAAATTTATTTAATTTTCAATGTTTGTCGCAGAAAAAAGATCATGGATCCGACCAAGCTTTTGAGATTAAAAATAGTTGTAAAACCCAAAGTTCTACAATACCCCTTCCAAACGCTAAAATTCAGATTCAATCTGTCAAATGTCCTCTGGTTCCACCAATTGGTGGCCTTCTCAAAAAAACTTCACACCAAAATGTGCTTTATGTTGACACTCCTATTCCGTTAACTACAAAAAAAGCAAAGTTTATAAAAAGATGATGGCTGCTCATGGTAAATCTAGCAAAATTAGAGAAGTAGAAGTTTTTCTTAGAACAGAACCTTGACATTGTTCTAGTGTCTATCTGCAACATATGCCTACAAAAGTATACGCGTTATTCCGGCCACAAGCGCCAACTATAAGCAACGGCTTTCTTCAATTCTAAAAAGACCAATCTTCTACGTAATCAACCACCAAAAAACTCTGCCTCAAAGTTGTAATCCTGAAGCTTCTTGATTATCTTACTAAGGAAGACGTTGATTTAGCCTTCAAATCGTTGGATTACAATCCCACTAACGTTCACCAAAAAAAAAAAACAAATTCATTTAATTTTTAATGATTGCCGTACAACTCCCAAAAAAACCAAAAGTGCGTAAATTGTAAATCTGATCGAGCTTTTGGTACTAAAAGTAGTTGTAAAACCCAAACAAAAAAAGTAGCGGCATTCTACAACGCTTTGCCAAAAGCACACTGCCAAACGCTGCTACTCAGATACAATCTGTCAAATCTGCTCTGGGCCCCACCATTTGGTGACCTGCCCAAACAACTCCACGACAAAAAGTGTCTTATGTTTAGGCCTTCATTTTGCTAACTAAAAAGGATGCAAGGCTGTTCATAGTAAACCCATCAACTCTAGACCAGCAGGTTTCCGCAAACCTGCAGCAACAACAGCAAATACATCGTTTGCAAAAGCTATTGCTTTTTCCACGCAACAAATGGCATATAACAAAAAAATTGCTTTCATCTTAATAAAGATAAATGAATCTCAGATAAAATTTGTAAAAACATTCTTATTTTTACTAAGTTATGGATAATACACTTAAAATATTATTCTGTGTCTGCTTCTGAAATACCAATGACATTACAGACAAAATGAGAGAAGTAAAAGAACTCTTCTTTGAACAGAACCCACACCATAAACCCACTTAAGCGTTAAGTTTTCCAAATACTTTCACGTATTTGGGAATGTCAATGGTACTCATGCAGCGTGGAATTCTGATCTTTGAAAAAAGATCTTTAGACCACTCCAAAGTGGATACACCCAACATGATCTCACTTAAAACAAAAACACCAAGGGTCACGTAGAACAAAATGATTCTGGGTCCAGACAAACCCACTCATTACTGCTCGAACGACCACTAAAGGAAGAGAAGCAATACTAAAGAACGTCAACTTCTAAGCCGTGGTAACAACAATCACTAATCTCAACTCAGTCCTCAGCTCAGACCACAACTCAGTATTACTGGAACTTTATGAAAAAGAATCAACCAAGAAAAAAAAAATTATACGAATTGAACTCTCTTCTCAAAATCCTTGAAGAAAGGATCAGTAGTCTGACCTCAGTACAAATGATTAAGGACATCAAGAGCTTTAGAAAAAACTTCTAAAACCAATCAAGTTTGTGCCAATAATCCTATAGGATTATCTATAAAAAAAACGCCGCCAAACAACAATAGCAAAGGCACCACAATCTCAAAGGTTGTGTAATCTTAAACTAGCTTCGCAACAAAGTCATTAAGACCATAAAGGTGCACAACATTCAGTGCTAGAAAAATAGTATGTTATTTATCTCATGTAGAAAAATTCCAAAACCTTAAGGAACAGACGGATTCCCATTCCAACCATTTACGGCAAAAATAAAGTACAATACACTAGAAAAAAGAGCTAACTTCATAGCTTCCCCTTATACACCAAAGATACTAATCAGAAGAAAATTTTTTTAGAAACCAATGACAAAGACAGCGTTAAACCTTCTCAAATTAGAAATTTTTTCAAAAAACTTAAATCTCAGTTTGCCCCTGGCTTCAATAAAACTCCAAATAAAATTTGAAAATTGTTATTGCATAAAGCAATGATTACTCTCACCAACATTGCTAATGCAATTCTGCGAACAGGGCATTTCCAACAGTTTGAAACAGCAGGACTTACGCAGTGAAGAAAACTAAAAGATATTGCCATGCGTTAGTTACTCTCAAAGAGTCACTTGTTGAGACCAACAACTCACTACGTCCTAAGATAAATTAAAAAAAAAAAAAAAAACAGTTTGGAAAGGTAGGCAAAAAAATTACCCAAAACTATCGGCCTATAAGCCTATAATCTTAAGTAAGGATATAAAAAAGGTGATCTTGGACATTATTCATTTCATTTCTACCACATTGTTACAGGTTTTAGACAGAAAAAAAACCACGAGCGTGGTCTTCAACTTCAAAAAAGCTTTCGACAAAGTTTGGTACAAGAGACTTTTGTTAAAACTGATCAAACAACGCTTTCTATCGTTTAAATCTTAAAAATTACATTTCTACCTCACGGCTGAAATCCCTTAAAGTTCCATTTTCTCGCTACATTTTTTTAACCTGTTTGTAGCCAACATGTTTTCGGGAAGCATGCTCGGAGTTAAAATAGCTTAATAGGCTGACAACACAGTACTTAATAAAACAAAAACATAGAAAACTATACTTAAAAACAACAAAAAAATCAAAAACTATTTGTTAATGATGGTAATTCCCTCCACAGGCAAAAGATACATCTCAAGGCTACCTACTCTTGGAATGAACCATCTCACAAGTGCTCCGCAAACAACTGTACTATCATAACTATCTTAAAAAAAAAGATAATCAACCATGTCGTTCTAACTTCCATCAGACTACGGAACAAAATTGGTGTTCAAAATAATCCAAAGACCAAACACAACTTTTTTACCATTAAAGTACGCATAGCATCTCAGAACATCATGACCATTAAGGGCATGCGAGCACTGATCTAATGTTATTATTTAGCAAACACTTTTGCCTCATTAGTTATTAATTTATAACTAATTATGTTATAATAATAACTGCGGGATAAAATTTGAGCAATTAACTTTCATATTTAATGAAACCTTTTTATAATTATGATGTGATTTTGATGTACGCATATAAATAATAATAGTGATTCAAAACACTAGTTAACTAGCAATTAGTTATTAAATATGACTTGATGAGTCCTTCTTTAATAAATTACTTGCACATTCATTTACATAATAGTGTAATTAACATTACAGTAACGGTAATTACATAAATTACCTTTTGCTACAATTATTACAACATAAATTTGCTTTATATAAATAAAGCTAATTAGAGAGAATTTATAATATAATATAAATATTTTTAATAAAATATGAGCTAATTAGGAAATAAAATTAAAAATAAATATAAACTTAAATCAAATCTATATATGTTTGGAATGAGATTTTCCAACAATATCTCAAGGAAGGTCTCTCCATCTTATTAACAACGTAAGCGTAACCCTTATCTGTTACCACTGTCGCATCCAATTAAACTTCAAATTAACTAAACCTAAAGTTCAAACTGGTTGACATGGAAGTCCATCGTCATCAGTTACGATTAAGTTTCCAATGAAACTTCCCAAGAGGACCTACACTACTTTAAAACTCTACCACGTAGTAACCAAAGTAGTAAGTAATATAATAATTTTTCTTAAGTAATTACATTAAAATCAAAATTAAATATTTCATTGGATTCAGTTTGAATAATAAAAGACGACTTGTATGCATTCAAGTTTATACATTTTTAATTTATTAAAATCAAAATGCATTATAAATTATTGTAAAATTATGATATTGATCTTGTTAAGAATCGATCAACATTTTTTCAATTTAGAAATCCAATCTAAAACGCCCTCTTTTGTGCTTAATAGTCCGTAATAAATTGATTTTCACCCCTTATCCCATTACTTATCAGCAGGCAATACAAATGTAAATTGTTAATAATTTTTGAATTGAAAAAATAATCAGATAATCATTGATTTAAATTTAGTTAAGCTAAAATATTTTGGTTTTCTTGAAATTGAGATTATATGATTCATTACTCATAATTTGGTGTATATTACTATAATTTTTTTGTTATAAGATGTATAAAGTGTAGTAGATTACAATCAGAAGCCCTTAATAATGCGTATGATTAATGAGGTGGATTCTACTGCAATGTCTAGAGTGAACGTATGTAATCCTATATCTTTTGGTTACTGGAAAGATTAATGAGCGTGTATTTCGTTGAATTATTAATGTCTTTCGCTTTTATTTATGAGAACTAAATTTTTGTTATATATTTGCAAACAGCAAATATTATGATAAAGGAAAATTACTTAATAACAAAACAAATTTTATAATTTTTTTTTGTTGTATTCCTAATTGATTAAGAATTTTAATCTAATACTTACAAATTCGAAGATTTGTGTCCATTTTTATTGATTAAAAACTCACCTGCAACAAACAAGAATACAGAATTAAATAAACATTTCATTAATCTTATTTGAAATATTATATTTATGATATTAATTTAAATTTTATGCTAAGTAATTAATTAGAAATTTAAATTAAAGAAGTATAAACATGTATATTTATTATTCTCTAGAGTACCATAAACTAAGCAACATTTTTGTATTATTAAAATAAATAAATATTTAAAAATAACAAAATTTCCTTTTTAAAATACATTATTATATAGAACGTATTGTCAAAAGAGGTAGTGTGGCTTTGAGTGCAAAATTATAATAAATTACAATATTTTTCTCAGATGCACTTACTTTGACCCACTGTCAAAGAAAGATTGTTGCGAGCCACAAGTGTTATTCTCTATGCACTTTTTTTATAGCAATATCTCAAAAAAGTGCATAAAATTGTAATAAATATTGCACAATAAACAATTAATAAAACAAATTTATTCTTCATTTTCATCTGTAGAAAACTAGTAAAACCGAAACTGGTAATGTATCCGTAAAATTAAATTTGTGATAAAAATTGTTTTATTATTTCAAAACTGTTAAAAGTGCAATTTCTGCATAAAATAAATTTTAAAATTGCACGTGCAACTGCTTCAGAAACGCATTTGACTGATTTAAGTTTATAAAAATTTAATAAAAACGTAACAAAATATTCAAAAACAATCGAGTTTTCTGAACAAAATTCTTTAAAACTTAATTACAGCTTAAATATTGCACATTTAATGCATAACATTTATCAAAATCAATAAAACTGTTTAAAAACACTTTTTAACAAGTTTCAAAAATTAATAAAAATGTAATAAATTGCTTAAAAGTTGCAATTTCTGTAGAAATACCCTAACAGCTTAAAAACTACTTATGTAGTTTGTCAACTACGTTGACGCCATGACTAAGTGTTAGGCATGCACAGATTGGATACCACTTTTTTCTTCTTGAACAAGAACAATTTTTAATGTTTGCAATAAAGAAAAAACTTTAAAGTTTTTGATAAGAAAATTTTGGGCGGGTAGGTAGGCATTCCAGTGTAAAATAGTCAATGGTAATTATGATTTGGAATGTCCCACCCACCCGCTCAAGTGTTCGTCATTCAAATATTAGATATTACCTTCTCCTTCTTAGACAAAAAAGTATTTAAGTTTGCAATAAGAAAAATTTTCAATTTCTTGATAACAAATTTGGGTGAGTAGGTTTTCCAATTTGAACTAGTCGATAGTAATCATAATTTGAAATAACCCACGTACTAGCATTCACATTTTCCTCTTCTGACTAAAGAACTTTTAACACTTTCAGAAAAGAAAAACTATTTTTTTTAAACAAACTTTTGAGCGAGTAGGCAGGCACTCTAGTTTAAACTAGTCAATGCTAATTATTATCTGTATATAATGGATATCACTTTTTTCTTCTTGTACAAAAAAATTTTAAAGTCTGCAATAAGAAAATATTTTAAATTTTTTAATAACAAACTTTTGGCTGGATTTGCACTTGCACAGTTTAAATTCATAAAGTGGCCATTCCACCTACCCAAGTATTAACCAATAAGTGTTGAATTTCTCTTCTTTCTAAAGATTAAAAGTTCTTCAAACAAAAAAAAAGTTTTTTCAAAAAAAATCTTTAAATTCTTTAATAATCAATGGAAATTATAATCTGGACTGACACACCTACCCGCCCAAATGTTCATCCATCACCTTCTCTTACTTCTACAAAAAAAAAATTTAAAGTCTGCAATGAAAAAAAACTTTCAATTTCTTGATAACAAATTTTTTGGGAAGCTGGGTTTGCATTTCAGTTAAACTTATAGAGTGACCAATCCACCTACCCAAGTATTAGCCAATAAGTGTTAAACAACACGTACTTCTCTTCTGTCTAAAAAACTTTTAACACTTTCAAAGAAGAAAACATTTAAATTTTTTAATAATATATCTTTTGGGCAGGTGGGTGAGCACTAATCAATGGTAATTATGGTCTAGACTAACCCACCCACCCGCCCAAGTGTTGGTCATCTAAAGATTCAATATCATTTCTTTCTTTTTGTACAAAAATATTTGTAAAGTCTGCAATGAAGAAAAACTTTCAATTTCTTAATAAAAAAAATTTTGGTGGCTGGGTTTGCATTTTAGTTCAAATTCATGGAGAGACCCAAGTCTTAGTCAATAAATGTTAAACAGCAGGTACTTTCTTTCTCTTCTGTCTAAATTTTTTTAACACTTTTAAAAAAGAAAATCTCTTAAATTTTGTAATAACAATTTTTTGGGCAAGTGGGTGGTGATTACAGTTTAAACTAGTCAATGGTAATTATGATCTGGACTGACCCATCTACCTGCCCAAATGTTGGTCATCCAAAGATTGAATATCACCTCCTCCTTCTTGTACAAAAAGATAAAAAAAAACTTTCAATTTCTTAATAACAAATTTTTTCTCATAGAGTGACCCGTTCACCTAATTAAGTGTTAGTCAATAAGAGTTAAACATCACGTGCTTCTCTTTTGTCTAAAAAACAAATTTTTGGGCGGGTGGGCGGGCATTCCAGTATAAACTAATTGATGGTAATTATGATCTGGAGTGACCCACCTACCCGTCTAAATGTTGGTTATCAAAAGATTGGATATCATGTCCTCCTTCTTAAACAAAAAGACGTTTAACGTCAGCAATGAGAAAAAACTTTCTTGATAACAAATTTTTGGTCGGGTAGGTAAGCACTTCAGTTCAAACTACTAAATAATAATTATAACTTGAAGTAACCCACCCACCCACTCAAATGTTGGTCAACAAAAAATTTGGTTTAAAGAAAAACCAAACTCTTAATAACAAATTTTTGGGTAGGCGGTTGGACACTAAAACTTAAACTAATAAATGATAATAATAATTTAGAGTGAATATTAAAAAAAGTTTAAATTCTGTCAAAAAATTCGCCAAAAACTACGCCAAAAACGCAATTTCAACTTAAATGTAGTAAAATTAATGCTTCAAAGTTTAAAAACCTTTAAAAATCATTCAGAACATTACGTTTTTTGCAAAACAATAACTTTGAATGGCCATTGCAGTTTAAATATTGCTTATTAATTGCTTTAAATGTATTAAAACATAATTAACATGTAAAAATTTGCTCTCAAAAAGCAATTTCTGCAGAAAAATTGCTCAAAAACCGAATTTACAAGTTACTTTTCTATATTATCCAAATAACCTTTAAAAAATATTTTTTAAGTAAATGTTGAACAAATTTTTTTTTTCTAGATGGGCTTTTCTACGCCAGATAAGCACGACACTAATTATTTTCCATTAAAAATTGTTTTCAAAACTCAATTTTTTAAAAATATTTTTTGTATAGTTCCTCTGAAAACTGACAAATGTGTATTTGTAAGAGTTTATGTTAAAAAATAGGCCTACTTTTGCAGTTTTTTCGACTTTTAGACCTTTAAAACCCTAATACAAAAGTGCCTAACCACCTCAAAAGATCCCCTACAATGCAAGCTTTCCATCAAAGTCAAAACAATAGAGCAAGTCCGAACTTTTAATTACCTGGGTATACAGATAGCCGAATGCGGTAACCTAAAAAGGAAAACGACAGCCCAAACAGCAAGGATATTGGGATGCTTGCGGGAGCTTATATAGAAAAACAAATTCATAAAAACGGAAAGTAAAGTCCGCATATATAAAACATGTGTCCGACCAATACTTACATCTGCCGTCAAATCAAGGACCGATACAGCAAAACCAAAAAAAAAAACCTTTAGAACAGCAGAGATGAAAATCCTAAGGACAATCACAGACAGAACACTACACAATCGGATGCAAAGCACCATCAGAAAGGAATGCAACACCTAAGACATAGTCAGATGGTCCCGACAACGCCGAAGAGAATGGAACGACCACATCACACGATAACAGGCATGCGCTGAAAGAGATAGCAAAATAGCTGGTCGTCAATATCACAAGAGAAGCAGTAACTACAGGTTCAAAACCTACATTAAAAAGAAGAAGAAAAAATGAATTTACGGTATAAATATCTTATGCTTCCGATGCTTCTCCCCATACTTGGAAACAATACTCAATAGAAAGACAAATATAAGTTTTATATATATGCAAAAATTGAACAGAAGTAAAAAAAAAATCTTAAATATCGCACATTGATTGCTAAAAATTTACCAAAAATTAATAAAACAGTTAAAAAACCCTTAAAATTATTTAAAAAATGTGATTTTCACAAAATTTAAATTAAAATTTTCAAATTTTCAAATTTTTTTTTGCATAAAAGTTTAAATATCGCACATTTTGTGCTTAAAACTTGCCAAAAACTAATCAAAATGTAAAAAATAACATTTTACAACTTAAATATTACACATTTAGATCAAATATTAACTGTTAAAAAAACTTTTAAAGTTTTTAAAAAAGTAATTTTTTACACAAAATTGCTTAATAAACTTACTTTATAAATACGTTTTATGCATAAAAATGCCTTCAAAATAAACTTACAGTTTAAACATCGCTTGTCAAACAATTAAGATTATTAAAAAACAAAAAATAAAAATGTAAAAACGCATTATTAGGGTAAAATTAATAGTTTTTAGTTCATGAACAATCAATGAAACCTATAAAAACTGCCAAATGCACTTACTTTTCTGCACTAAAACAGGTCTAAAAATTTTGAAATTCAAGATCAATTGATAAAACTGTTTAAAAACGTTTAAAATCTGTCAAAAAGTGCTGATTAAAAAAAATAAAATAAAACCACAATTGATCACATTGCACGTAATACTTGAAATTCAGCAATAAAACTGTTTAAATGCACTATACAAAAAGCAAATTTGAGATAATTTTACTGCACATAATTTACTTAAAAATGGATTTAGTTTAAATATTGCACACAAATTTGCTCCAAAAACGTGTTTTCTACTCGAAAAACTCCTTGAAAACGCAATTACAATTTACATACTCCTTATTTAATGCTTGAAATTTAGCAATTACTAATAAAACTGTTAAAAAACACTTTCTTTAAAATGCAATTTAATCAAATTTATTTAAAAAAAACTATTCAAAAAAATACGTTTTCTAGACTTAAATAACTTGCATAAATACATTTATAATTTAAATATTGCTTATCTTATAATTAAACATAAAAAAATAATGACATTGTAAAAAATATCTCAGAAAACACCTTTACAACTTAAATATTCATTTACATTTAAATTTAAAAAATCAATAAAACTGTTAAAACTGTAAAAAATAGAAAATTTATAAAAATCAAGCGACGCGTATGCTTTAAATTTAGCAATTAATTTATTATATTATACTGGTGATATAATACATAGTAAATGTGTTTTTTTATCTTAAAAAAATTATCACATAGTAACGCTCACCACAATTCAATTACTTTATTACTTAAAAATAGCTTTAAAATGATTTTTTTAATTATATAAAAAATACGTTTGCTCTAAATAACTAAAAATTTCATTTACAATTTAAATATTGCTCATCTAATGTTTAAAATTTACCAAATATGTAAAAAAAGCTCCAAAATTTGCGTTTTTGGCACAACAAACGCGTTAAAATTGCATCTATAATTTGAATATTGCAGATTTTATGCTTGAAATTCAATAACACTCAATAAAACTATTTAAAAAAGCCTTATATCTTAAAAAATTGTAATATTTACACAAAAAAAAAAATTCAAAATATTATTCAAAAAAATACATTTTCTGAATTAAAATGTATACAGTTTGCATATTGT
Organism: Tachinus rufipes; assembly: GCA_963932245.1. NCBI lineage: Eukaryota > Metazoa > Arthropoda > Insecta > Coleoptera > Staphylinidae > Tachinus > Tachinus rufipes. The sequence continues at coordinate 7,875,793 of OZ010743.1, forward strand.
AAACATAATCATTACGGTAGGGCTTAATTTATTTTTTCAAATTTATATGAGCGCCGAGCGTAGTTAAGTTTAAAAATTAAAAAAAATAATATTGTTAAATTTTGATGCCAAATTTTATGTTTCCAAATCAATATAATTAAATAGAAAGTTATACAATGCACAGAAGAAAAGTTATAAGTCAAATAATCTCAAGAAAAAAATTTATCATTTTCTGAACGCGTAATCTTTGAAATTTTAAGTGACAAAACTAACAGTACTCATTTTTGTGATAAATTATGTTCAAAAAATCATACTATTGTGATTTTTTCCAAAATATTAAATACAATTTTTTTATCATTTTTTTTTCATATAATAAGATTATTTGACTTATCTTTTTTTCTACGCATTGTATGACCTTCTAGTTAATAACATTTAATTTGAAAACCTAAAATCTAGTAGAAAACTACGTTGTATAATAAAAAAAGTTTATTTCAGAAGTTCTTTTATTGATTGAATTAAGACCTTCTGTTTGGTAAATTTTGCTCTTGTGGCACCATTTAAACTTAATCAATCGGCACCAAATTTTGAAAATGTTATTTTCATCATAAAAATTTACCAAAAAAAATTTGAAACCCACCCTAATGTACATAATTAAAATTCATGAAAATAATTAAAATGTAAAAAGTTGCTTTTTGTACTAATTGCTTTAAAAACCGCTTAAAATTTACCAAAAAAATCTTTTTTTTTCACAAAAATTACTTTGGAAAACAGTTTAAATTGCGTTTATCTTAATTAAACGTTATAAAAAAACTATAAAAAAAAAAAAATGCTTAAAAAAATATATTTTCTGCTTAAAAAATGCATTAAAAACGCATTAAAATATAATTAAAAAACATATATGAAAAACCACTTAAAATAATGCATTTTTTGCACAAAACGCAATTAAAAACGCAAAACAACTTAAATATTGCATATTTATTGCTTAAATTTAAAAACAATTATTAAAATTGTAATTAAAAAACGCTTAAAATTGTCATAAAATGTAATTTCTACATAAAAATAAATAGACTAAACTATTTAAAAATTGTTTAAAAATTCCTTTTTTGAATAAAAGTAATGCCTTGTAAACGCATTTACAGTTTAAATATAACGCGTTTGTAACGATCAAAATAATAATATAACAGTAAAATAAATCAAAAAACGTGTGCAAAAAATTTTCAGCTTAAATATTGCACATTCAGCACTTAATTATTTTTTTTAAATATCCATAAAATACGTTGTTTGTAAATAAATAATTTATAAATGCACATAAATATTGCTCATATAATATTTAACAAATTGCATTAAAAATGCATTTTAAACTTAAATATTGCACATAAAGTTCTGTAAATTTAAAAATAATCCACAAGAAATGTCTAAAATCTGTAACAAAGTGCAATTTCAACACAAAAATGCAAAAAAGTTAAAAAAAATATTATAATCATAATTTCTGCATAAAAAAACTTACAAATTAAATATCGCAATGATTCAAATTTTAAAAAATAGCTAAAATGTAAAAAAAAACATTTAAAAATTACTTGAAAACGCATTAACGGTTTAAATGACATATGAGCATTAAATTCAGCAATAAGAAAGATACGTTTCTTTCACAAAAATACATTGCACATCTTTTGCTTGAAATGTGTCAACACTCATTAAAAATGCAACAAAAACGCATTTGCAACTTTATTATCACACATTTAATAGTTAAAAATTACCAATAAAACTATTAAAAACACTCAAAAAAAACTTTAAAACAATTTAAATATCAGACATCTAATGCTTAAAATATGTCAAAAATAAATTAAAATTTAAAAAAATGCATTTATTGCAAAAACCAACTTTAACTACCACACATTTAATGTTTGAGCTTCAGCAATAATAAAAAAATACGTTTTATGAACAAAAAATTACTTAAAAATACTTTTACAGTTTAAATAAATGTCAATTATAAACAAAAATGTAAAAAATTGCACAGAAAACGCAGTTTGTGCACAAAAAAACTCATTTAATATCTAAAATTACGTTTTCAGCACAAAAATAATTTGAAAATACATTAACAGTTTAATTATCGCACGTATAATGCATACAATTTTTCAAAAAAAAAAATCCTGAGAATATCGTGCTTTCTGCACAAACAACGCGTTAAAAAGCATTTACAGTTTCTTTGCATTTAATTTTTTAAAAATTAATTAAAATGCCAAAACCTTTAGAAAAAAGTCTTCTATTTGTATGGAAACGCATTTGCAGTTTAAATATATTATGTTCAATGCTTAAAATGTACCAAAAATAAAGTTAAAATAATGGCTATATGATGCGGTTCTTCTAATAATAATAATAATAATAATACTAATAAAAATAAGTTAATCATCCATTATTAAGACAGCGTAACACATAGAAGACAACGTTCTGCTTAAATTAATAATGTAATTTTGTTATGTATAATTTTTATCCACGCTTGTTTGTAAGAATATAATAGAATCTTTAATAGAAACCGATTTAAATTAGCATTTTATTATTGTAGTCTGTTTCCTTTACACTAAATCTAATCGTATTCTATTGTGGGTTTTTACTGTTATTTTAATTCGCCTTAGAAATCTTACAAACTTATATATAGAAGGAGAATAGGACCAACGGCTTATTATATGACTTCCTTTATTAAACCCCAAATTGTTAGCTTACTAAATTAAAGTTCTTCCACTGACCTATCTAACCGTAATACATACTAATTTATTTCTATTTAAAAACGGTTCAGTTTAGTAAACCATGATTACGTGTAATGTATAGTTATGTTTGCTGCTTGAATTAATTTTTTTTCTTTAGGGTTGACACTAAAATTGAAGTATCATATTTAATCCATTAAATCAAACACTTTGCTAAAGAGCATACCGACCGGTATCTTGGTTTCCAGTATTGTAGTAAAAACAGCTATTTTCTGTCATTCCTATTTTCACATATAATTTAATAATCAATTTATTTTGTTACCAGTACATTCAGAAAAATTTAAACTATATTTTGTCAGACTATTTCAGTCAAATTATATTTGACCTAACCTAACGTAACCTAACCTAACCTTACCTCCGGAGTTTCCCCCATCAAGGGGCGCACGCTCTGGTGTTGGCCAGACCACGTTTACCAGTCCCCGAAAGGACTTGGCTCCATAGTGGAGATTAGGTTAGCGGAAAAGGGTAGAAAAGGAAATCGTTATGTCGGTAACTTACCATCGCCTCACCTCTTATACTGCCTTATCTTCTCTGACTTTTTCTTTCTTCTTCTTCTTTGGTCTTTAATACTGTGCTTATATAAAATTCTACTGCACGCCATGCACTTTTACTCTCTATATTTTTTTTTACAATGTTAGATGTACCATACTCTCCGATCTCAAGGTTTAGCACTTCTTTATGTACACTCCAACGATCACACTTGAACACAGTATGTTCCGGTGTATCTTCTTGGCCGCAGTACACGCACTTATTATTGTCTCTTTTTCCCATACGGTGTAGATAGGAGTTGGAGCACCCATGTCCGGTCAGGAACTGACTTAGAAAGTAGTTAGTCTTTCTGTGCGGGCATTCCAGCCAGTCTGCTATCATCGGTATCAAACTTTTTGTCCATTGAGCCTTGTCGGTTGTTTGACTCCATCTCTCCTGCCACTGTTGTTTTGGACACCAGTCTGTCCTTTTTTCCCTACTGTGGGCCAACTGCTTTATTTGTAAGTCTATAGGCATCATGTTAGTGATTACGCACAAGGCGTCGTGGCTTGCGGTCCTGTACGCGCTTGCCACCCATATCAAAATTTTCCGCTGCACCCTTCCCACCGTGTTTGTCCGTACTTAAAGATCGACATTGCTACGGTATGGTAGATTTCTCTTCTGCGACTTCCGCAGCTACTTACATTTGGGAGTATGCGCTGCAAAGCTGTCACCAAGGCTTCGGCACGTTCTGCCGCTCTTTTTACGTGTCGGCCAAAAATACCTAGATCATCAATCATGATGCCTAGGTATTTTACCACCTTCTGATGAGAAGTTTTGTTCCCTCTGATTGTAAAAAACACCTCTTTTTTTGCTCGTGGTCATCTGGTCACTATGGCCTCCGTCTTTTCAGGTACTAGTTCTAGGCCATTTTTGGTCATCCAGCTGTCGATTTTTCTAAGGCTGATGTTTCCGTTGTTTGTGAGGTCTTGTTCGTTTTTTGCTCTCACGACCAGCGCCAGGTCGTCCGCATAAGCTACCGTTTTGCATTCTGGTGGTAACTTAAGTTCCAGTACTCCGTTATACAAGACGTTCCATAACGTCGGCCCTAGTACTGACCCTTGAAGGACCCCTTGAGCTTTTCCTCACCCGGTCCTATCTTGAGGCTTCTCCCTTGTAAATAGCTGCTGATTGTTGCTATAAGGTATGGGCTTATTCCAATCTGTTGTAGGTTATTAATGATAATGCTCTATTTGGCCGTGTTGAACGCATTTTTCACGTCTAATAATATTAAGGCTGTCCACGTCCAGCCTCTCTCGCTATACAATTCCTTAATTTTAGCAACGGCATCTATAGTAGATTTTCTTCTCCTAAACCCGTACTGCCTCTCTGAGATAGCTTCATACTTGTCCAGTTCCTCTTCGAGCCGGGCCTTTATTAGGTGCTCATAAGTTTTGCCAACGACACTAAGCAAGCTAATTGCCCTGTAGTTGTTATTATCCTTTGGGAGTAACACCACGTTCGCTTTCTTCCAGCACCTTGGGAAATTGTTTTTCTTGATATACTTGCTGTACAGGTTGGTGATTTTTTCTGGAATTTCGTCGGCTGCTAACTTTAGCACTTCTGCTTGCACACCGTCCGGTCCAGGAGCTCTGCCTTTCTTCAGCCTGGTACAAGCTATCTTTACTTCTAAGTTACTAAAGATTGGTGCTTCTTCTCGTTGCACTTCATCTGGCATCTTGTCCGTTACCTCCGAAAAAAGGTTGTTTAGTATCCTCTTCTTATCTTTGGTGGTCATTGTAACCGCCCCGGACTTGGAACAAAGTTTTCGGGTGACAATTTTGAATGCCTCTCCGAAAGGGTCGGTTTCCAGTTCATTCACCAGTTCCCTAAAGCAGTCTTTCTTAGATTTGCCGATTTTCTTTTTGTATCCCTTTCGGGGCAATTTGTAGTTCTTTTCCTCCTCGTGCAATTCTTCCGGGCTGCTCACTTTTGGTCTTTTCTTTGTCAGCGTTCTCCTTGCCTTCTTGCATGCTGCTCTGCTCCTTTCCGTAGCCTCGTTCCACCAATATGGCATGCTGTTGGACTGGTCGGTTTGCAAAGACGCTAAACGCTGCACTTTCACAAGCAAGGTGGTAATGTCCTTTTCCTCTTTAATGTTTATGAGTGCCTCCCTAGCCTTTTTATTGTCGAAGATCAATCCTTGCGGCCTTGACGTGTTCACAGTTATTTGTTTGCCCACTTCAAAGGTAATGAACCTGTGCAGACTCATTGCTTCCTCGGCTTCCAGCACTTTTCAGTTGTGGACTTTGCCGTTTAGACCGTTTGATGTCACGGTTAAGTCTATGAAAGAGGAGCTGCTTCCCCTCACGAAGGTTGGTATCTTGCCATCATTAATAACCACCATGTTGGCGGCAGATATTGCCTCCATAAGGTATTCCCTTCTTTTGTCAGGCTTTTTTGCCCCCCATGCTGGGGACTTAGCATTCAAGTCTCCGGCGACAATTACTTGTTTTCTGCAACCACTGACATAACCCATAATTTCATCGATCTTCTCCTTAAACCACTCCAGGCTTTTGTTTGGGGATAGGTATGCGTTACCTACCACCAGGTCTTCGATTTGGGTAAAGACGTATCCCTCACCTTCGTGCAACTTCTTTAAGCTTATCGATCTGTTTATCCGGTACGTCGCCACTACCTCGGTCTTGTCCCTATGCCAGTTGTTTCCTTTTGCCACTTTTTTATTTGTTTCCTGCACTAGCACAACGTCAATTCCTTCTCTGCCAACAACGTGGCATCGTGTGCGGCGTATGCCGTTCCCACATTTATTTGTAGGAACTTGATCATCTTGAGCTGTTGCCTAGAGCTCCTCCCTGCTCAGTTCTGCGTGTGGCTGCTGGTGCCTGATCGGCAACTCTCTCCACTCTTGTCTGTCCTTTCCACTCGTTGCGCTTGCTGAGCAGTTTCCTGAAAACTGGACAATCCATCGAATCGGTTCTGTGATCCGACTCGCAGTGTACACACCACGCCTCAAATTTGCAGTCAATCACCCGGTGTGTGCTTTTGGTGCACTTTAAGCAGCCCCCGTTCTCCGTCATACTCTCTGTGCATTCTGGACGAGTGTGCCCCAGTTTTAGGCAGTTAGTGCATCTGGGTATCTGCACTCTCTCCCTTATCCAGCACGCAAGCCAGCCTATTTTTATTCTGCCTTGTTTTATCAACTTTTTGGCTGTGGCTTTGTCGGCCACAATGGTGGCGTTTTGATTGCCGTTTTTTGTAGACCTTATGCTTTTTATTTCCAGCTTATGCTCTTCGTCTCGCAGATCTATTAGTTTATCCTGGAAAGCTTTAAGTATTTTCTCTTTTTTCGCATCCCCATCTATGTTTGAGATGTGCAGCGTCGTTTATTGGAAAACTCCTGCCGCCACTCTAGCGCTTAATCCCATGTTCTTTGGTAGTGCACCCTTTAACTGCTCTGTTCTGTCTTTATCCGTGACAATGAGGAGATTTCCTTCTCTCGTCTTCCTCAATGTCTTCACCGCCTCTCCAAACTTTGTGTAGTCCATGTTTTCCTTGAAGCCTTTTAGTAACTCTGCGTAAGACTGTTTATTGTCTCCTTTTATAATTATCGCATCAGTCTTTTTTGGCTTGGCAGTGTACTGTTTTACGTTGGTACCCGCTCCGTTTTGCTGTTTGGATGGGGCTGGGATGTAAAGCTCTACGCTTACGGCTGTTTTTCTGGCACATATGGTCAGAATTTTCCTAATCCGCCTTCAGTTGTGCCTTTTGGAAGCCGCTACTGCAATCAGCGTTTTTTCTCCCTTTCTAGCCAGCGTATTTATCACTTCTTTTACCAGCCTGTTTACTTCCTGTGTTTCTTCGTTTTTTATCGCCATTGCGTAGACCACCGTTTTGTTTGTTTTTCTGCTTGTCTTTGTTGTCCTGTGTATGGTCTCCAGGTGGTTTGCCAGCGTTTCATCTTCTAGCATCTCTTTTATTTCAGGGATCCTTTCCCCTGCTATTCTGGACAAACCTGCTTCTTCTTCTTCTTTGTCCAGAATAAGGCATATGTCGCCCTTGGCATTAAAGGGGTTGCCTCTTATTACCGGAACTGTAAACACGTCTTCCGGCCATTTTTCAACCACGATTCTTTCCAGCTCTTCTTGGCTGCATTGTTGCCAATCGAGCTCATTGAGACGCTTTCGAAACGAGACCTCTCTCTCTTCTTTCTCTGTTATGTTTTTTTGGCAATGTGCGCATATAATGACTATCTTATTTTCGGTTTCTGGTATAATTTGGTGTTCCTGGTTTGCCTGTGTTGAATCTCCGTCTTTACTGCACTTCTCTACTGCAAGTAGCTCTTTCAGTGCCATTGCGTTAAGTTGGGCCGTTTTTTCTCTTAAGCTACTGGACACGGAATTTATTTCGTTACATGTACTACTAACTATGTGGTCTTGTAGATAATTTGCCAGAATGTCGATAGACAGCATCAACTCTAGCATAATCTGTCTTTTTTGTATGTCTTTGGAGTCTGTCCGTTTGTTGGAGTCTTCCCTTTTTTGCTTCGATTTCTGCTCAGGCGATTCATTCAAGTCCATCGTATTAATGAAATTCATTTGGTCTGTAGGGGCCTCAATCTTGTTGCTCACCTTGTTACATGTACCCTGCACCGGCTGACCGCTGTTGGTTGGTAGTACCTTATGGCCAGGTGGGGTCCTCTTCGTTTTTTTGCAAACGAAGATTTGCTCCTTTTCCTTTCCTTCTGCAAATTCGTTGCTCTCTACACTTATATCTCCCTCGCTGTCTGATTCCATTTTTTTTTTTAGAGCTTCAGTTTTGCTTGCCAAATCTGTGTCAGACACGTCGGGATCCGACATCTCTAAAACAAAATTTTTTTTTGTGGAGGCGCCGGGTTTCAAAAAATTTGTTTTGTCGAAAATTGTCGACTTTGAAAAAAAAAAAATGTGCACTATCTGCTTCGTCTTGCCGACTTTGCAGATAAACAGAAATAATATTCCGCACTTTTTCGTCCGGAGACCAGTAATTTGCGAAATACCGAAAATAGATGTTCCCACTCCCGAATATTTCGCGCGCACCCAGGGGTGCTCCCACTCGCGAGTAGGCTCGCGCGCACGCGAGACTTCTCCCACTTTAACCACACAAATAACAGTACGTCACAGGCACTACGTCAGACCGTAACCTAACCTAACCTAACTTTACCTAACCTAACCTAACCTAACCTTACCTAACCTAAGTACAGATTTATAAGGTACCAACTAAAAAACCACGTAATCTTTTATCTGCCTATTCTAATTATGTATTTTGAGTTTTGCAAATTTACTCAAAATATTTAAAAAACATTTAAAAATCCAAAAAGAAATTTTAAAAATCCAAAAATAAATTTTTCATCTTTTTTTGTTAAATCAAATATGATTTTCTAAATCTTAATCAGTCAAATTAAACAATAAAAAACATCACTACCAATTAATTTATTTTTGTCTGTACACACATCAATCCTTTTAGAACTTCAATTGCATTTTTAAATTAGCATTTGCAATTCCGTTAATTTGCACTCATCCTGGCCAAACCAGTAATGGCAATGGGATTGGAAAATAAATGGGGCTAATTTCTGAACAGGATATGAAAGATATCGATTTGTACAAATTGGGGTCAATGAGGGTGTATATTCACGGCTTATGAGACCCAAGTCGGCAGGAACTGACGATTAGCATGCACGAGACCAATTTTTTATTCAGAACAAGTATCAATTATTGAAAGATTAAGATTAAAATTCATGAGCCAAACTTTAAGACAAAGTTCTAAAGCAAAAAAAAAATGATTTGAATTGATTAAGTAAGTAATCAATTATATTGGTTAAGAAATATTGAACAATTTTTTTAGTTATTATAAAAATTATTTTCTTATTTATTACTAGAATAATATGCTTATTTAGTATAGAAAATAGATAAACTAAAGAATTTATTCTTGTTAATTGTAATTTTATAAATTAATATAAGTTCTAATTGCCATTCAACAAATTAAAATTTTGTTTATCTAGATGTACCTACAATTGTATTATTAAACTAAATAACAAACAAATATAGGAAGAGATTTAATCAATTAAATTATAATTAAACTTCTATTCAAATACAAATAAATCATATTAATCACAATTAATTAAATTCCACAGAGATACTAATATTTCAACAAAATATCAAATCAATAATATTAATGAGACAGCACGCATTTATCTCAACGGATCAATTAACATTGCATTTAAATTAAATTATTGCATAGCAATTACCATTTCTCATCTTTGAATGAATAGAATTAAATTACATCAAAACTGCAATTATAATTATATAAAAGTTTGATGTTATTAAGTAAATTATAAAAATAATTACCTCATTTTTACTATGTAGATGTAGTAGGCAATTACGACAACACTACACTAATTAGTTTTATCCACGGGGTTGTTAATTAGTCGGCACAACGCGAATAATTTTTGCGGACAAAGTATTTAACCGCATGGAACAACCGACACATCTAAACTAAAGCGAGGAGAAGCAGCAAGATATTAAGCAAACAGCAACAAATGTTTCAATAAAAAATTAGCATTGATTTTTTATTATATTGGAAATAATTTAACTTTATCACAGCTCGAGGCGGCTATCTGATTTACTTTTATTCCCTCTTCCATCCTAATTAGTTTTGTTTTCGTTTGTAAATTATTAACAATTTAATGAATCATTTTCATATTACTTGTTCTTTTAACTATTTTTAATGTGTTTAAGTATTGCGGACGTGGTTGAATTAATTTGCTTAAGGGTTGGTGTTGCGTTTAGTTGTGCATTAAAGGGTTGAAAGAAGCGGCTCCCCTCGATTTGTAATTGCGTCAGGCTAGAAGATTCACTAATTACCTATTTTAATCGTCTGGAACAACTGCTTGCTTTAAACTCTTTGTTTATGTTATGGACCGCGGGAAGGGGTTGAGGATTAATTATTACACGACCAAAGCACCATCAAGTGTCACAACTGTGGCATATTCTGAGAAGAAATTAAATATTATTGTGTAATTTTTTAGATAGTTTTTCATAATGTATAAGTCGTAAATTGAGTTGTGTATTACTGATTATGGCAGTCTATAAGTAAGTTAAAAATTAAAAAAAAAATACTAAAATCATTAATTCACGGAATATTAGATTAATTAGAATATTGATGCTGATAGAAAAAATAGTAACATTTTAAAAGCTTTTAACAAAAATGCATATTAGAAAGAGGCGCAAGGCTGATACTTTTGTGCGTACTTATATGTGTCCCACTCACACACTAGCTATCGACTTTCTGCCAGCTCCAAAGATAGCAAACAGTAGGAGGACAGATACAACTACCACAAGTAACCACAAATGTATTAACCTTGCGCCTCTTTCTAATACTTTTTTACACAACAGTACTAGGCTGAACTCAGGTACAGGTCCGCCAGTTAGTCAACTTCAGTATTCACGTGGGTGTACTGAATGAGGGAGATAATTAAATGTGTAAAGAAGATAACTAAATGATCATATAAATCTCTCTATGATGAAACATGTTACATTTTATCAAATAAATCTTTAAAGCTTCAAAGAAAGTCGCAACCGCAAAAAAGAGTTTGATCCAAAAAGCAGTAGCGAAGCTAGAGTTTTTGGGCTCGACCAAAACATATTATGCCGCATTGCAGACTCTTGCTTACAGATAGCTATGCCAAAAAGATTGATGTAAACCCCATTCTGTAGCTAATTGACCTTTAGCCGGCCCTTTAAATTAAACGCACTCAGTGCTAAGAAATCATCAGTCTACAAGGGCAAAGAATCCGCAACCCGCTTTGCCACTAAGGCAAAACCAACTAACTATGGTCAAGCAACTAGCTCTTTTTTTAAACCCTTCAAACAAGCCAGCCCCCACAGAAAAAGCTGGCACACGCCGCCTTTCATCTATTACTATCCACAACAAAGACAAGTATTTGCAGCTGATGGCAATCTTCAAATTATAAAATATTAACATCAACTGCACCCTAAAACGCAAAAAACTTTAAGGTATCGATATATTACAGCACAAGGCACGTAAATTATCAGCATTTTTACCAACTATAGTCTAAAAAGACTCTCATATAACAAGTACCTTACTGCATCACTACTAACGTGATGCAGGCTGAGCTTATTGCTCAGAGATACACTCTTTCATCTACAACACGCATAAAAAAAAAACAAAAAAACCTTCCCCATCCTACAGGTTCAGCTTTTGCACGAAGCAAAAACAGAGAAATACTGTTTCTTACCGAGTTATGCAAATTTTGCGTGACCGTTAAAGTCAAGAATGCCCGTGTCGCATTCCATATTAGTGCGTCAAGTGTGCTGGAACTTATTCAAGCTCCAGTTGGACTCTGTAAAAAGAGTCTAACCTTGTAACCACATGCGCCACGTGCGGAAGGCCGCATGGTCTGCCCGACGTACCAAAAACTAAAGACTAGTCGTAACAGCCAGACACCTGCTCCCGTTAGCAAACTCAAACTCCACCACAAAGCAGAGGTAGCCCTCTATTATAAGCTAAAAATTAGTTGTTACTCCGCTTGTCTCAAACAAGTAATAAAGATTTTGCGCCTAAATGGTGGAACAAAAAATGCATAATTAATAAACCTCCAAGTAGCTTTCTTTGGCGGGAAGGCAATAAAACTGTATTGGCAATGTAGTGACCAAACTTTAGCATTCACTCGGGGAGAGTTTAGTTAGTAGGCGCCCGTGCGGGTAAAACTAACACATTGCAAGTCTTTAGTAAAATTCTTTTCTCAGCTAAAAAAAAAAAAACAATTTTGCAATGCAAGTCATTTTTCTTAGTATTACTCTTTACTTCTCGGGGTAAGGTAGGTCAAATGCATTCTTACTTTATTTAATTCAATTTTTCCCAGTTAAACATGCATTTTTGTTCTTTATTTAGCTTAAACGTTTTTTCTTAAAGCTAGTATACACTAGTAGACCATGCTGCGCAATTTGTCTATAGACCGTATAGAAACACAGTTCTTTGTCTCGTCTAGCGTCCATACTACAATGTGAATTTCTCAGTCTCATCTTCGCAGTCCACCATGAAGGACATTGTTTTGTGTGTGCTAATTACCACTAAAAGAACGCAAAAATGTAAACGTTGGTGGACGTGCGCAGTGCTTGCAAAAAGACCTAAGTTTGTTAATTTATTATTAATAGGCTGACGCCTACTGATTTTGAAGATTTGCTTTTGATGATTGTTTTCACTTTGTGTATCATCCTAAAATTTTAAAAAATAACTGTAAACAGCCAAACCACATCACTCGGTAGCAGGAAACAAACTGGGACGTGTCTTGCTACTAGACACCGACTGACACACTGCCAATATATTGCGCAACATGTTTAACGTTGCATGCGGTCTCCCATTCTAAACGAAAAACAATAGACCTGCAATTTTTGGTATCGCAACACGGCCGTAGACAGATATTGGTCTATAGACATGTCTACGTAGACAACCAGAGACGTCTCAGACACCAAAATTGCGCAACATGTCTAATAGTAGGTACTAAGCTTAAATGTTTTGCAAAGCAATTAGCTTTCTGTTCACTGGTTTTGGCCCATTTACTATCAATTTTCTTAGGTATGATCCGATAGATTCCTTTTTAATTTATAATTTTTTCTTCTAACTGATTTTAATTTCTTAAGAAAACTAAAACGTTAATTTTTTCTTTAACACTTAGATTAATGTTTGTTTTTTTTCTTTATAATGTTCCCATTATATTTGAGTGAGGTCATGGCCCAGCTTCTTTCAATATGTATGAAGTTAGTAAATATATTTTTGGTAATAAAGAAATCTATAAGGTCTGGCACTTTGTTTAAGTCAGTTGATCAGTATGTAGGTTTACATGTAAATAAAAGGCTACAACCGTCCTTTCTTGTTAGTTAGTTTAGAACAACAAAATCTTTTTTTTTCTTTAATATTTCCCCCTATAATACATGGTGTCCAGAAAAAGTAGGAAACATCTTTTTTTTATTTTTTAGACAAAGTTTTAGAAAATTAAGTGCCAAAGATTATGTTGTCCACATATTGACCCACTCGCTGATAGCAATTTTTTAAACAAAAACGGATAATCGGTCATGTATACAAACAAAACAGCCGTTCTTGGGCCGACTAAAATCCAAAACAGAAACATGAACAATCAATTCTTCTTCTTCTAGTGCCGTGCTCGCTACGAGCGTAGGCTCCCCTCTTGTATGTTTGTGGTGTGCGATAATAGTTCTACACAAACATGCGGGATCTACAGTTTAACGTGGAATCCAAACCACACCACTAGAAAAGCTTACTAAGTAAATACTTTGTTAGTTTGTCATTGCCTTGCAAAGAAAACGACCGCATCAAAATATATTCGACAAATTAGATATTGCCGCTGCTGAGAATCAAACCCGGGCTGTCTGCTTAACAGTCCTCGCACTAGACCATGGTGCTACGGTTGCCTCCACTACATAGTTCAAAAGCTTGAAAACATGATTTTATAGATACCAACGCAAAAACTGCTATTTTCGACTCCAAAAAATGATCAAGTGTCTAGCCCAGCGCCCAGCTGCCACCAAAATGCCAGGAAATTGGTAAATATTACTTTACTCTAACTCCATTTTCTAAAACCATGCAAAATCAAATCCTTGAACCTCACCTTCCCCGCAGTTACCAAAAACTGTCTTCTTAACTTTTACAAAAACATCTCACATCTCAGACCTGGACAGATACACTTCCCCTATTGCAGACGGTATTGATGAGCTAGTGTCATGTCCATGGAGTTGGAAGGTGTCCACCTTCCAACTCCATACCTCAACAATTTTAATCTACCCCTGTCCCCTACCTTCTCATGTGTCTTTAAAATGTATCTTACAACATTACCAACGCCGACGTTGCCCAATACCTAGTTAATGTTGAGCTTGACGCATTAAAGACAATCTAAATTAAATCACGTGCCATCGACCGTTTTAACTTACTAATTTGCATCATCTCCTACAACCCAACAACTGTTGACGCCCTACTATCATATCGACGACTTTCAGCCTTGGTCTGTCCACTGCAGGACATAAGCCTCTTCTCTGCTTGTAAATGCTGGCAACTTACATTACAAGGGACCTACAGTTTTTAAGTGGATTCCGAACCACTGGAGAGAATTATCACTCCTCAGAGAAGGTTTTAGCCGTAAAACCCTACCCGCCTTGGGTTGGGGAGTGGGAGAGCGTATAGAACGTGAAAAGTATATCACGGTATATGGGAATCGAACCCACGATCTTCGGTACAGCGGCCGGATGCCTAGACCACTGCGCCACGCTCTCTCTACTATCATATAAATTGGTAATAATCAAAACATTGCTCCATGATAAACCTTCACCATCCGACTTTCTAGAAACCGATTTGACTCAATTTATAGCGCTAGTATTGCTGAACTTTTTCTCAAACAAAAAAAACCAAATTGCCAGCACCGTAAACCGCTACTCTTTTTAATGCCTTGAAATTCAAACCTGAATCTTCTGCACGATTAAAACTGTCCACATCAACTATGAACCCAAATTATAATAACTGCAAAACCTTTTACAATTGCTTCTATAAATACTTACAAATAATCGCGCAAACATGCATTTGTCTAAAATCTTGTCAAAACGAACAACTTCTCTATCCTTGCAATCTAAGAAATAAAATCATCTTCTAAAACAAACCTATTACTCTCCAAATTTATATTTTATTATAAACATTCGGTAGTCCAATCATAGAAATTGGCTATAGTCTATGATGGCTGATGCTCTTTTCAGTCTTTCCTATCACCACACCTAATCCTTCATAAACGGACCTAGATGTGGTGGCAGTTACGCTGCAAAACAAAATTGGCAACATATCTATCTACTCAAATTACATCAACCCCAAAAAACTATTCTCGTCAGATTACTTCTAAAATGTTGCCAACCAGTGAAAATCCATCTTCCTTAGCAATATAAATGCCCAACACGTATTGTTTGGCAATCGTTTATCCAATTTAAAAAGCAACAAACTTTTCCTTATTTTGTTTAAGCTGCTCCAATCTCATGTTTGCAAACTACAATGGTTTCCATTTATTATTTACCATATTATAGTCTTACTGAACTTGATCCCTTGTTTTAACTTTGCTGCCAACGTTTTCTCTAACTGCATTACCAGCAACCACATGCCCCTCACAAGACAATATTTACTGCTTGCATTGTCGAAGTAGGTGGTGCATGATAGGAGAAAGGAAAAAAACTAAAAAAAAAAACAAGTTGGGGCGTCGCGCTCTTTGTGAAAGTACATGAGACGTTAAGCACAAAATTATTCAGAACCGTCCAGAACAGTAAAAGAAATATAAATAGTGCTATCAACGTCTATTTTGACGCAATTAACTTTGGCTCCTTTACAATTATCCCAAACAAAATCAATATTTTTTTGCAACTACTACCTCTCCTTTTCCTCAAACTTCTTCCTTATCTTGAAAAAACACAATACCTAAATAAATAATTCCTTTGTTCCCGCAAAGAAAATTTTGGAAAACAATTAACCAGCACACGCAGAGCCAGCTACCAACACCTCCTAAAAAAAACAACATCATTTACGCCATGTCACAAGATAAACTCAACTTTTTTTTGCAAACCATTTTCAAGAAACTTTTACCGCCTTCCAAGACCCTATGACAGCTTGAACAAAGATAAGCGCAAATTTCGTCAGCCATACCTCATTTTGACTGAGTTTAGCAGCAACTCGCCACAACTGATTACTACTTTCAGCTCATGACCAATGAAAAAATTCAGGAGTTCTTACAACTACCCAGAAAAAGCAGTGCTCCTTCCGCTTTAAGCAAACCCATACAATCCCACCTCCCCCATTAACACCATTTCTTAGTCTCATCTTTGCAGTCTATTATAGAAGCCATTGTTTTGTGTGAAATGAATTTCTGCTTAGTGCTAATTACAAGTAAAATAACGTAAGAACGTAAACCTTGTTGGACGTGCGCAGTGCTTGCAAAAGGAATTAAGTACGATAACGTATTATTAAATAAATTAAAACTGAAAGACGCCATAGGCTTTCGGAATTTCACCCGACTGAAACCTACTAATTTTAAAGATTTACTTCCATACTGTGTATTATCTAAGTCTGAGTTCCGGCTGTCCTTTGACTCGTTCGCTGGTAGCAGGAATTGCAAATACTCGTAAGCATACCATGTGGACTTTTTAGGAAAAATATTTTTGAATTTTTGAAATGTTTTTAAATTATGGATTTTTTTTTCTATCTACTCCACTGTCACATTGTGCTTTGCAGCCAAAGATTCCATGACCACTTTTCTTTTTATCCGGTTTTTATAGTCAGGACTTAAAACATCCCACAAATAATAAGATGCATGGCAGTCTTCAATTAGTTTTAAAACATTCTCGTTAGACCACATGTTTCTAAAAAAACTGTAAAACTTAGAAAGTAACTGTAAACAGCCAAACCACACCACTCGGTAGCTGAAGACAAACAATATAACAAAAAATACTAAAACTAAACTGATGCAATAGCTTGTGATCTGAGTGTTTATATACGGAGCAGAGACGTGGACATTGCAAACCGCAAACCGGCGCCGAGAGGATGCATCCGAGATGTGGTGCTAGAGAAAAATAAAAAATACCATAGACGGCAATTGACACAATTCAAAATCTCCTCCACACCAACATTGAGACTGCAGTCCACAAAACAGCAAATCATAGTAGATGTCGCAACACTGTAAAAATAGTAATAGATGCTCTGGATGTTGAATAGGACAAAAATGAGACATACATCATGCCAATATACGTCTGTCAAGTCGTTGGACCAAGAAGAAGAACAAGGCCGTAGACGACGATTGGTCTATAAACCTGTTTGTTGCCTTCTAATGGAAATATTAAGTAGTACTATCAGTTTTCTTAGGTATGATCCGCTAGACTCCTTTTTAATTTAGACAATTTTTTTTAGTCGTTTTTTAGATTTGTTTTAATTTGAGCGGTTCTAGTTTGTGGCCAATAATTATTCCCTATTGTTTTATAACTGATAACAAGAGGATTAACCATGCTGTTTGTTGGATAATATTTACAAAATTTACAATTTTTTCTTCTAATTGTTTTTAATTTCTTAAGAAAATTAGAACGTTGACCCTTTCTTCAACACTTAGATTTAAGTTTGTTTTTCATTTTTGTAATGTTATTACTTAATGTTACCATTATAGTTGAGTCTGGTCATGGCCCAGCCTTTTTCAATATGTTGGAAGTTTGTGGATATATTTTTGGTAATAGAAAAATCTATAAGGTTTGGCACTTTGTTTAAGTTAGTTGATCAGTATGTAGATTTACTTGTAAATAAAAGGCTCCAGAATGTAATACTTTTCTTTAATACCAAGTGTCCAGAAGTTTACTTTAAATTTTTTAAATTTTTTAGTTTTGAAAAATTAAATGCCAAAGATTATGTTTTCCAAATATTGACCCTAGCGCTGCTGGTACTCTTTTAACCAAAAACGGAAAAACGGTCACGTAAACAAACAAAACAGCCGCTACTGAGTCAACTAAAATCCAAGAAACATGAATTGTGTAGGCTGCCATGTCTTGTAAAAACCTTATTTTTTTGAAGATCGACAATTATGAGCACTTACAGTAAACAATAAACGGCATTGCGACATGTTAAGACACTTTTTGGTTCCAGAAAGGTATTTAAAGGTTTTAATGTAAAAACATAATTTTATAAAAACCAACGCATTAGATGGCAAAAACGGTTATTTTCATTGTCACTAACTCAAAAAAAAAAAATGACGAAGCTCTTAGTCCAACGCCCACTCGCCACCAAAATGCCAGAAAATTGATAAATATTACTTTACTCTAACTCCATTTCCTAAAAACATGCAAGATTCCAAGTTCTTATACCTTGCCCTCCCTACACTTAACAAAATTATCTTCTTAAGTTGACTTTACAAAAACGCCTGACATCTTACATTCCAAATCTAGACAAATACACTTTCCCAATAACATCTTGCAACTCAACATCCCAACAATCCCAATTCACCCCCAGCTCTTACCTTTTCATGTGTCCTTAAAAAAGTGTTTTACAACATTACCGACGCCGACGTTGCCCCAGCCCTACTTGAAAAAGAGCAATTATTAACTCCAGGCTAAACCTCATCATCAAATTTTGTAGAAACCAACTTGACGCAATTTTTATTGCTAAACTTCTTCTCAAACAAAAAAAGCCGAGTTGCCAGCACAGTAAACCGGACTCCTTCTAAATCCAAATCATAATGCCTGCAAAACCTCTTACAATTGCTTCCTTAAATACCCACGGGTAAACGCGTACGTGTAAACTCGACCAAAATCTTGTAAAAACGGACAAAATCATCATGCAAAAAACAAAATCATCTCCCAAAACAAACCTAATTTTAATTTCACTATAAACATGCGGTGAGTCATTTAGCGGGCGTAGCTATAACCCTTTTTCCTATCTTTTCTATAACCACCACTAATCCATCATGGATGAACCTAGGCGTAGTGGCGGTTACGTTGCAAATGTAATTAACAACACTTATCCATCTACTCCATTTATATGAACCTTAATAAATCATTTCCATCAAAGAACTTCAAATATGTTGCCAGCTAGGAAACATCCATTCTACTTAGGAAATGCACTATTCCATGACCCAACGGCATCACAAAACTAGCACTAAAAAATTTAACTACGTTGCATATTCTGTACACAAATTTAACGCGTGTATGTTTTCTGGATATTTTCTAACCCAAAACTAAAAAACTCCAGCATGATCTCGGTTCATATTGGCCCATCTCCCCCATCAACACCACGTCAACAATTCTCAAACGACTCATTCAAACTTGCTTTCAATCTTATTGCAACAATTGAGATGTTTTTCCTGAATCTTAATTTGGATTCAAGAAGAGCATCTTGAACCTCTCAAATTTTATAGTAGTTTCAATCAAGTTTTTTCTTAAATATAGATCAAAATGTGTGTTGTCATTTTATAAGCCTTAAAGAAGTTCAGAACATATCTAAAGAACAAACCATTTACAAGACAACCGGGCCCAAATTTGGGTCAAAAACTCAGTGAATGTTAAAACCAAGATCACACAGCAGTCCTTGCTCGTACAAATATTTACTTTTACCGTTGAGCATACTCCAAAAAGCTCCAGTCTACTACCAAATGTCTTTTTCAGAAAGCCCAACAATAATCAAGTGAAAACATCAGACAACAAAATGCTTCTACCAACCAAAATTTTAGTGCACTGAACCACATCTAACTAACAAACTAACATCAAAAACTAGTAATGTAAACCTTATTTAAAGCAAAACCGTAGCAAATATAAGTCCACCAATTCCATAGCAAAAAAAAAAACTTAAACAAAATGGTAAAACGTTGAACAACCCAGACGATGCACCTCAACACCCCCCTCCCATCACATCACAATACAAAAACCGCAGGTTACCTCAGTTCTCAGAACCAACCATTAACTACAAATAGACGCAAAACGCTCATAAAAAGCTAAACAAAAAACCAACTACTCCCCCCCCCCCTACCCCAAAAAAAACCTCTAATTTCATCAACATGCCAACCGTAAGCAAAACTAGTAGAACGTAAAATAAAAAAAAAAAGCTTCTAACCGCTCTTGAAGGCCCAACTTTGCATCAGTGAGACTATCACAACAACAAACCAACATAACTAACTTCCAGCAAGCATCTAGTTGGTTACAACATAACTGAGCCCAAAAACTAGGACAAAAAGAAAAAATATCAGCAGCCGCCTATACAAACCTAAAATTAGTAATGGGGTTTGTAAACCAACCAAATCAATTTGTCCAAAAGTTTCATTAACAAGAAATTAAAAGTTTTTTCTCTTTGCAAGCGTTAAAAGTCTCTACGTTAGAAGAGGGGATGATGAATTCAATCTTTTGATAGCCGTCACTTGGGTGGGTTTTTAGATTATGATTACAATTGATTAGTTTGAATTGGAGTGTCCTCTCACACACCCAAAAGTTTTATTAGAAGAAACTTTAAGTTTTTCTTCTTTGCAAGCGTTAAAAGTCTCTACGTTGAAGGAGAGGATGATAGATTCAAACTTTTGATAGCCAACACTTTGGTGGGTTACTTAAGATTATGATTACGATTGAGTAGTTTAAATTGGAATGTCTTCTCACAAACCCAAGACTTTCATTAACAAGAAACTAAAAGTTTTTCTTCTTTGCAAGCGTTAAAGTCTCTATCTTAGAGAAGGAGATGATAAATTCAATATTTTGATGATCAAAATTTTGGTGGGTAGGTGGGTCACTCCGGATCATGATTACAATGGACTAGTTTAGACTGGAGTACCCATCCACCCGCCAAAGAGTTTCATTAACAAAAAATTGTAAGTTTTTCCTTTTTGCAAGCGTTAAAAGAAATAAATTCAATATTTTGATGAACAACACTTGAGTAGGTAGGTGGGTCATTTCTGATGATAATTGCAATCGAGTAGTTTGAACCTCCGCCAGCACATTTCCAAACTACCGGTTCACAAATTATAAACTTTGTTCCCGCCCGCCCACCCAACTGTTTGTTATCAAGAAATTTGTTACGTAACCTCACTCTTCTAACTTAATAAAATTTGTCATTGACTCATTCTTTTACGTTTGTCAGCTGCAGGATTACTGGAGGAGGTAGAAACATCTAATTCCTTGATGATAAACACTTGAGTGGGTGAGCAAAATGACCCTTTTAAATTTCCAACCCAAAATTTATAAACTTGGTTCCCGCCCGCCCACCCAGATGTTTTTTACTAAGAAATTGCTTACGTAGCTTCCCTCTTATAAATTGATGACATTTGTTAGTTGCAAAAACACGAGAGATGGTGGTAATATCTTTCTTGATAACAAACACTTGGGCGGGTGTGCGGAGACACTATATCAAACTACCGGCCCATAATTTATAAACTGTGTTCCCGACCACCCACCCAGATATTTGTTATCAATAAATTTATTACGTCACCTTCCTCTTGTAGCTTAAAGATATCTGTCAATCATTCTTTCACGTTCGTTAGCTGCAGGAAAACGGGAGAAGGTTGTAACATTAAATTCTTTGATGACAAACACTTGGGCGGGTGAGCAGGAACACATTTTCAAACTACCGGTCTACAATTAACAAACTTCCGCAATTAATCTTCAATATCTCCAAAAACCCACAAACAAAGCTCAAGCAGTATGCGGATAACTCCGCCGCGTGGGTATTCTACCATTCTTCCGACCTTGCGTGTAGGTACCTTCAAACCTACAGCATCATTCTCAGCAAACCCTAAAAAAATTCAACTGAATTCATTCCACTACCATAACCTCTACATCCGTCATAACAAACTCTACCTTACCCATCTGAATGCAAAACATCACCCCAGTCAATAAATTTTTTTACTTGGGCATCACACTCTCTTCCACCCTAAACCTTTTAGTAACTGTTTCTTCAATCTCCTTTCAAGTCTGCATAGTGGTACATTTTAGTACTAATTTAAAACCTCGCTTTATTCAGTTTTTGAAAACTACTAAAAGATGACGTCCGTTTAGGCCTACACATTCTTCCAATCGTGATCTGAAATTATTCATTACGTTCCGCAAAATTGCTTGATTAATTTGGTCCACTTTTTGTCAGATCCGTTCTTTCAAAGCTTGAACTGTTTGTGGTGAGTTATCTTAAAACACTTAAGTCTTTCAGTAACCCTACAAGAAATAGTTGCAGGTTGTGAGGTCCGATATTCTCAGGAGTGCGTACTGATTGTGGTCTTCCAAGCTTCTTTCTTCTTGTTGACAAAGTTTTCTCAAAGTTCCTAACTTACTTTTTAATGGCACAGGCAGACGGAACCGGTCATTTGCAATTAATGTTGAAATGGTTGCGAAAAACACGACGCGCTCGTACGTAACAATTACCATTTACGCGCGTTGCTAAAGGGTCCATTATTACTAAATGCTAATACGCAAAAAACATGGCCGATAGTGCCCTTACCACCTCCCAACAATACGGCGCAATTGGCGGAATTTTTAAAATTGCTCCTAATTCTGCCTCACCTTGTACTTATTAAATGTTCATCCGCCCCCTGATTTTTTATCAGGCGATAACTCTTACCATTGTTTGCAAAAATTATATAAACCCCATCGCAAGCCTAGAAAAGAAAATTACCAGGCAAATTCTTAACATTTCCTTCATTGGCCTCTAAGCACCTTTACGACAAGTTTGCCATTTCTTTGAGCAAACAATTTTTTTCAAGTATTTTCTTTCTCTCTACCCCAATTATGCCAATTACGCCTGGAAGGATCCAGACGTAACAAATATATAACAAATAATAAACAAAATAATAACAAATTTTATAATTGCATTGTTAAAATGTAGAAATCTATTTCTATATGTTCTACTTTAACAATATGCATTTAACAACTTTATCAGGGCATTGCGAGTTAACTTTTCATTCAATATCTATTAACTCAAACAAGTAATAAGATCAAATACTACCTTCTTAATACACTAAAAAAATCTAATTTAAAATGTACTTCAGTAAATACGAAAATTGTTAACATAAGTTTATCATTTTAACAATTTCACCCAACACTTAATACTCTTTTTTTCATTATTAAACTAATTACCCTGTTCTTTAATTAGACAAAAATTTCTTTTATAAATACCAACATAAAAAATAAATATTTCCAACCCACCCCGCTTCTTTCAGAAACTTCTCATTTAGTTCAAGGGCTTTAAAATTAATTTCACGCACAACAAAGGCGAGAGTTGCTTTGCTTTATGTTATGTATTTCCTCCTCTTCTTTAAAAAGCAAAGCAAGGAATGTAATTTGAGATTTATATTTTGTTGGTGGGTATTTTATTATAATTTCCTTCTGAAAAAAACCTTTTTAAGGTGAAAAAAGTTTTACGTCTGTTTATAATCAGAAGAAGTTACAAGCTTTATTGTGTATATGTGTAGAGAAAAAAATGAGTTTAAAATTGTGAGGAAATTATGTTTATAATAAATTTGGTTGTTGTGGATAAAAAAATGTTGCAGTTTTATTTTAATATCTGAGATGTATTCTAATCCGATGCAATATCAAACTAACAACCACCAATATATAAAATAATGAGGTCTTGTTAGTTAAAAATATGCCCTATATTCCAAGAATTGATTATATTAATGCAGCTCGAGCCAACAAAAGCTAAGAGTTAAATTACCATGTTACTAAATTAATTAAAAAATAAATCATTTCTTTTGTAGAATGTTTTATTTATAGTTTATTATAGAAAACTTTCATTCAACAATTTTAATTAATATATTATAAATTTACTGTTTTGTTTGGTGGTTTTAATACCCTAGGGGTTATATTGCAAGCTTTTACCCGATTTTCCTTTGTGATTTGCATATGCAGTAAAATATAAGATCAAAGCTTTGATCCGGATGAAGTCGATGGTCTATTAATTTTATGCATTAGTTAATTATCAAAAATGAAATTTTAAACGTGGGGTAAAATATTAAAGAAAATGTTGGGGTAGACAGGGTTGATTGGTTTGTTTTAGAGAAAGTAGATTTTTAGTAATACATTAAAATCTGCTTTTTAGTTGTTTTGTATATTTTCAAAAAGAAACGTAGGTCATTCTCAGACAAAGCCAGAGCCCCAGCAAACTCTTAGGAAAATACCGGAAATAACCAAAAAAATTGAATGAATCCAATAATGACAAATAACGGATCTAGATACGAGGCTTCAAAACATATTAAAAAACTATGTCTCACTATTTTACTAATTTAAAACTATTCAAATTTTTTGTCATGTAATCAATGCAAATTAGTATCTTCCAAATCTAATTCTTTTTTTTTAAATCATAATGATTTTCAAGATATTAAAGTTTCTTTCACAGTAAATCAGTATCGGGTTAGTAATACAATTAAATATATAAGAAGCAGTTTCTGATTTAGTTCTAAATAAATTACTTTCTAATACATTTGTCTTCATGCTTTATTTATTAAGTGCAAAGCTAATATAAAAATAAGATCAAAAGTACCCTTTAGTGAGAATTTAATATGTAAATACCAATCCGATTCGCCAAAGGCATTTAACTTTATCGCAGCAATAAATTAAAATAAATAAATACAAATGTTTCTCTATACTACCTATCCTATGGGAGGATACAAATCGCCATTCATCTTTACAGATTGTAGCCTCCAGGCGCATCCGTTAGTTATTCATCTCATAAATTATTACACACTGTTTTCTCTGTACGTTAAAACCTGCCCGAAATTGAATCATCGCCCTTTATGTATTCACACACATCATTAAGCCCTTCATTATAATGGACGAAAATTACTTTATGTTTTTGGGGGTATGCTCTCGTCCACTCATTGCATTATCGGAGGGAATACGTGGAAAATTGTTTTTCTTTTTTATTATGTTTTGTGAAGGGGTGTGAGTATGAAGTGCATGAAGTAATTTAATCGCTTGTTTAACATAGTTTTAGGTTGAAATGATAATACTGGTTGATGCGTGTGATGAAATTATGCAACAGTTGGGGTAATGTTTTTGCTATCAAATAATGTATTGACAATTTTGAACTATAAATTTGATTACGTCTATTAACCACTTTTTAACTTATTTATAATATTAATAGTATATTTATTTGAATAATAAAATAATAAAGAGAACATCAAATTGTAAGTTTTTATTTTGTTGTTATCTAGCATAAGTATCTAAAAACGTTGTTTTTGCAAACAAAAAATAAAACTTTTTTTAGTGCAGTTTAGCTTTTTAAAGCCCCCAAAGATATTTAAAAATGCAAAATAAAAATAAAAATTTGCTAAGCTTTTTAAGTCCGTTTAAGTTTTCTAAAATTACAAATAAATTTTTAAAAACTAGCAAACGAGTTTAAAAAAACTTTCTAATATTTTAAAAACTATTAGGTTTTTGGGTTTTTGTTGTGATAAAAAGCTCTATGTATTTGTTGGGCATTTTAAATATTTTGTAAAACTTTGCTTAAAAAAAATTGAGACTTTTAAGAGTCTTACGGAGCTTTTTAAAAAATCTTTGAAAATTTATTGAGTTTAAAAAAAAAATATCAAAGTTCTAAAAATATTCGTAAAAATTCTATGGTTTTAATTTTTTTTTTTTAATGTAGCTTTTTTGGATAGTAGGTATTCATTAAGATACGTACAAGCTCCATGTCATTGTTGCGTATTTAAAAAAAAAAAAATTTTAAAACTGTAAAAACATTTATTAAATATCTGCAGAATTTTATAAAAAATACAAAAGTAAAATTACAAAAAAATTATTTTTAAATTAAAAAAAAAAAATAGTTTTATTATTATTTTTTAATTTTTTTAAGAATTTATTTTGATAAATTTTCTTTAAAAATACAAAAACAAATACAAAATTTGCAAACATTTTAAAAAACATTTAAAAAAAACATTAAAAAAAAAACACATAAAGGTTTCTACAAGTTTAAAGAATTTTTCAATTAACAAAAAAATATGTTATTAAAGTATTAGGTCTTTGTTGCAAATTTTGAAAACGATAGAAACACTGTTTGATAGTCTAATAATAGTTTTTTAAAAACATAAAAAAATTACAAACTTTTAAGAAATATTAAGAAAATTGTGCGGAGCTACTAGAAAACTTACAAAACTCGGAACACGTAAAGGTTCTATGTTTTTTTTAATGTAGTTTTTTTTTGCTAGTAAGTCTTAATATTAAGATACGTAAAAACTTTATGACTTGTTGCGCATTTTTTAAATGTTTTGTCTAAAATTGTAAAAACATTATTTAAATGTTCAAAAACTGCAAATTTGTTTAAAAAATACAAAATAAAATAAAAAATGCGTTTTTTTAAATTAAAAAAAAAAAATAGTTTTGTTATTATTTTTTAAATTTTTTTAAAGTTTATTTAATTTTTTAAATGATCAAAACCTTTTTAAAAAATTCAAAAATAAAATTTAAAAAAAAACGTATTTTAAAAAAATTTAAAAAATTTGTTGTATCATTATTTTTTTTTAATCATCAAGGTGGAAGTTTAAAAAATTTTTCATTTAAAAAAGAATGTTTTTTTAGGCATTAAGTTTATGTTGCGCTTTTTGAAAATGTTGTAAACACTTTTTAAAAATCTAATAATATTTTTTTTTAAATTAAAACTAAAATATTAAAGTTTTAAGAAATATGAAATAATTTTTGTGAAGCTACTAGAAAATTTACAAAACTTGAAATACGTAAAAATTCTTTGTTTTTTTTATGTAGTTTTTTGGCTAGTAGGTCTTAATATTAAGATACTTAAAAACTCCATGTCTTGTTGCGCATTTTTAAGAACCGGCATTTTTTTAATACAAAAAAAAATAAAAAAAGCGTTTTTTTAATAAAAAAATAATAGCTTTATTGTTATTGTTTTTTTTTTTCTGTAAGAATTTATTAAATACGTTTTCTCTAGGAATACAAAAAAAAATTGAAAATTTGCAATAAATTCAAAAAAGTTCCAAAAGATTTCTAGAAGTTTAAAGAAATTAATGCTGTTTAGGTATTAGGTTTTTTTGAGAATCTGATAATATTTTTTTAGAAATTAAAAAAAAAACAAGAAAACTTACAAAGCTCGGAGTAAGTAAAAGTTTTTTGGTTTTTATTATTTTTTTTAAATGTAGTTTTTTGGCTAGTAGGTCTTAAGGTACTTAAAAACTCCATGTTTTTGTTGCGTATTATTAGAACGTTATTTTTCTGAAACTGTAAAAATATTTTTTAAATGTTCAAAACCTTTTTAAAAAATACAAAAATTAAACTAAAAAACTATTATTTTTTTATTTTTTTTAAGAGTTCATCAAGATAAAGCTCTCTAAAAAAACAAAACAAAAATGCAAACCTTTTACATTTTTTTTTAAAGCATAAAAAGTTTTCTTGCAGTTTAAAGAACTTTCCAATTAAAAAAAGAATGTTTTTTTAGCATTAAGTCTTTGTTGCGCGTATTGAAAACGTTATAAACACTTTTTAGGAATCTTAAAAAAAAAATTTTAAATAAAAAAAAAATTAAAGTTTTAAGAAGTATTGTAGAATGTTTGTAGAGCTACTAAAAAACTTATTTAAAAAAACTGCTTAAAAAGATTTTAGTAGGTTAGAGAATTTTTCTAAAAAAAATTTTTGGAAGATCATAATAACTTAATAGCAATTTTCTTCTTAAAAAACTTACAAAGCTTTTAAATTTTAAAAAATTATAAATTATTTTAGCTTCTAGGTCTTAGAAAATATTTTTGCAAGTTTAAATAAATTGTTATTTTTTTTAAATTAAAAGTATAATGTAGAATTTTTTAAATTTGCAAAATATTTTTTTAAAACTTTTTATAGCTTTATAAAACCTTTATAAAAGCTTTTTAAAAAACTTTTATATTTTAGATAATTATTGTAAAACTTTTAAAAAATTTATAAAGCTGTTTAATGCTTACTTTTTTGAAATTACAAAAAAAAATTAAAAACATATTGAGTTTTTTTTTTAAATTTTCATTGGTCTAGGATTCCAAAGAGCTATAAAACTGCATTTTTTTTTTAAATTGTTGAGTTATTTGGTGTAGAAGAGCTCATAACCAAACCAAAAATAATTTTATTTTGGAAAATAAAAAAAAAAATTGTGGAGCTTTTGAAAACTTATAAAACTCTATTAGCCCTCAAAGTCCTTTAAGATTAGAAAAAGACTATTAATAATTTGCTAATTTTTCTTGAAAATCTAAATTTAAAATTCAAAAAAACCAAAAAACGCCTAAAAGCGTTTTAGGAATTTAAGAAACTTCTTAATTTTTAAAAAATATGTAGAACTTTTTGGCTGTTAGATTTTAGGGTGTTCATCTTAAAAATGTTGTAAAGCTATTTGTAGAGCTTTTGAAAAACTCACAGATTTTTTTTTAAAACCGCAGTTCTTCAATATTGCAAAAAAATTTGCAATTTTTTTTTAAAGTTCTAAAAAACCTAAACAGTTTTTTTAAAACTAAAAAAAACTAATTTACAAAAAAAGCTATTAAGTTTTAGAGTGTTCATCGAGATACGTAAAAATTCCTTTTTTTTTTGCTTATTTTAAAAATGCTAGAAAGTTTTGTAAAAGCCTAAAGATTAATTTATAAAAATACGCTATTTGTTGTAAGTGGCAGAATCGTTAGTAATGTTTAATACTTTTTAGAAATGTTCTAAAGTATTTTGAAAATATAAAAACATTTTTTGTAGTTTAATGTCTGTTGCGTATTTTGAAAAAGTTATTTAATTTTTTTTTAATTATTTTCAGAATGCTACTAATAAACTTAAACTTTTTTGAGTTTTAAAAAAACCCAAAAATCGATTAGAAAGTTTGAAAAAACTAACTAAACTAATTCTTTTAAATGTTTAAACGTGTAAAGCATTTTAAGAGTTGAGAATAAGTTAAAGCTTAATTCCTTTTGAAAATGTTATAAACCTTTTTAAAAGTCACAAAAAAATAATTTAAAAACTAAAAAAAGAAACGTTTCAAAGCCTATTTATTCTGTAAAAGTAAAAAAAAAATTAAAAAAAGTTTAAAGCTTTTTTCAAAGCTCCAAAAAATTTCAGAAAATATTTTAAAAATTTAAAAAAAAAATTTGTCAATCTTTGTAGTATTGTTGCATTTTTTTTAAATTTAAAAATTAATAATTTTTTTTGAATATTAGGTCTTAGGGTTCCCATCAAGATACGTAAAAGTTCTAGACTTTTGTTGCGCGTATTTAACTTACATAAAAATTAAACTTTTAAAAAAAAGCTTTTTTGAGCTTTTTTGAACTTTAATACATATTTTATGAACTCAAAAAACTTGCTACTTTTAATTTCTTAATTTTTTTTTTTAATTTTAGATTTGGAAAAACTTTAAAATTATTGAAAAGTACAAAGAAATTTTAAATTTTAAATTTTGTTTTTTTTTTTTTAATTTTAAAGCTCCTAAATACGTTTCAAGAGTTTAAAATAAAAAACTTTCTAATTTTTTTATAACTGTTTAAAAGTTTAATGATGTTTATCAGAATAATAAAATTAAAAAAAATTATGTTTTCAAATATTTTTTACCAGAGATTTGCAAAAACTCTCAAAACTTAAAAAAAAAAATTTAAAAAAAATGTGTTGAAATATTTAACTATTAGGTTTTAGAGTAAATTTTTAAAAAATCTAAAAGCATTTAAAAAAATTAAATTAAAAAAAAAACAA
Organism: Tachinus rufipes; assembly: GCA_963932245.1. Taxonomy (NCBI): domain Eukaryota; kingdom Metazoa; phylum Arthropoda; class Insecta; order Coleoptera; family Staphylinidae; genus Tachinus; species Tachinus rufipes. The sequence continues at coordinate 7,905,257 of OZ010743.1, forward strand.
AAAAAAACTTCTCAAGTTTTTTTAATTTTTTTAAAAGTACAAATTTTTTTTTTCTTATTAGGAGTCTAATGATATTTTTTTAAATAATAACAAAAAATACAAACTTTTAAGAAATATTATAGAACTTTTGTTGAACTACTAGAAAACTTCCAAAACTTGTTAAATCTTTTAAAGTTATTTAAAAAAGGTTTTTAAAATTTGCTTAAAAAGTTTTTTTGTAGATTAAAAACTTTTTAATTAAAAAAAAAAAAAAAATTTTTTAATAGAATTTTTGTTTGTTGTGCAATTTGAAAAAATTAAAGACATTTTAAAAATTTATTTTTTTTAATCTAAATGGTTGTAATAGCATTAAAGTAAAAAATAGGGATTTAGAAAATTTACAAAATTTTTTAGAAACTTTAAAATTATTTAAAAAAAATTTAAAAATTACAAATTGGTATACATAATATGTCTTTAATACGCATTTTGAAAATGTTATAAAGTTGAAAAAATTTAAAGAAATTTTGCAGAATTCTTAAAAAACTAATAAAGCTTTTGAAATCCTTTAATGTTTATTAAAAGTACAAATAAATTATAAACCTTATTGGGTCATAGAGTGTTTAACAAAAAGAAAAATAAGAGTTAAAAAATTTTTTTTTTGAAAAACTTAAAACTTTTAGAACTCTAAAAAATAACCAAAAAAAAATTTTTAAACTTTCAAAAACTTTGGCTATTAGGTTTCAAAGTGTTAAAAAGATACGTAAAAACTTCATCTCTTTGTTATGCATTTTGAAAAAGCTTTTTAAAAATTTTAGAAAATTATTGCACAATTTTTGAAAAACTTTCAGAGCTCTTTAATGCCCATTTAATTTTTTGAGATTATAAAGAGATTTTTGGAGCCATTTGTTGTTGGCGGCATTATAGTTAGTAGTGTAGTATACGCCCATAACCAAACTAAATAAGTTTTAAGAAGTGTACAAATTCTTTTAAATAAAAAGTTAATACAGAAAAATTTTAATTAAAAAAATGTAAATTTTTGAACTATTAAGTCTTAGAGTTTTTATTTTTATTATACAAAAATTTTTTTGCCCATTTTAAAAATGTTATAAAGCTTTTTAAAAACTTATTTATTTGTAAATTAAAAAATTTATAAAATTTTTGTAAATTTTTTTTTATAAGATTAAGATTGGTTTTTTTAATTTTGATGTCTTAAGTTATTTAAACAGTCAAAGTTCTGTGAAACTAAAAATATATTTTTTTTTAATTTATAATTTTTGAAAAACGCAAAAATTACTTTAAATTTTGTAAAACTTTTTTTGAAAATGTTAAAGGCATTTAAAAAATTTGAAAAATTAATGAAAAATATTGGCTATTAGTTCTTAGGGTGTTCATCAATATTTTTAAAATGTTGTAAAGCTATTAAAGTCTAATTTTTTTAACTTATAAACAAAAAAAATAGAGTTATTTTTATTGAAATTTTTAAGACTTTGCAAAGTTAAGGTTAAGTAGTATTGTTATACATAAAAACTTTGTAGTATTATTGCGCATTAAAAAATGCTGTATAAATTTTAAAGTCTAAAAATGTTTCTTTAAAAAATAAATGTTTAAGTCATTTATTTTTTAAAATTAATCACGTTTACTACCTAAAATCACCAAAATTAGCACCGGAAACCCAATTACAGCTTAATATTTGCTCAAAAAATCACAAAATTAAATTTATCACAAATTTATTCTAACAAATACATTACTAGTTTTGGCTCTACTAGAGTCTTCTACAGATAAGTAAATCGTTTTATTATTTCACAACCTCAAAATTGGACATAAAAAACTTTTATATATGTATTTTATATTGCATTTATGTAAAATTTGATTAGAAAACCTCAAAAATTACACAGAATGAACAATTGTAACATCAAAATCTCTCAGAAGACTTAAGATATAAATATTATTAAAGATTTTAAGAAGTTTGATAAATTTTAAAAATTTTTAGTTATTATGTCTTGCGGTGTTTTTTAAGATAAATGTAAACGTAAAAGCTAAATATTTTTTAAATTACAGAAAAAAGTTAGAACTTTTGAAAAACTCACCAAAATTTTTTCTATCAAAGTTTTCTAAGAGTACAAATGAGTTATTGAAAACTGGTTTTTCATCGCAATGAGCTTTTTAAGAAGTTGAAAAACTTTTTATTTTTTTTTAATAAATTTAATAAAGTATTTAGGCTATTTTAAAAAACTCATCGGGATACGTAAAAACTTACAAGACATACTTTTATGCAAATTTTGATTTTTGTGAGCTTTTAATTAAACTTTACAAATTTTTTTAAAAACTTCAAAAGTACAAAAAAAAATTTGAAAACTAGCAAAACTTTTTTTTAAATTTTCAAAGCTAGAAAACCTAAAAGCGTTTTGGAAGTTTAAAAATCTTTCTAATTTTTTAAAATTGTTATTAACATTTTTTGGATTTTATCGGAATACATAAAAACATCTTGTATTTGTTGCGCATATTAAAAAAAAATAGAACTTAAAACAAATAAAACAATTTAAAAGTTTTGTAAAAATTTTTATATACTTACTGAAGTTTTTAAACCTTTCACGTAATTTTACCAACAAATTTTTAAAAACTTGCGTAGCTATTTTTAAAAATTTTGAATATTCTTTTTACTACTAAGTCTTTTTTATAAAAAAAGTAATAGGTCTTTGTTTTTGTTGTATAACATTTTTTTTAAATTTAAAAAAGTTCTAAAACAGAACCCAAAAAGCTTATTAAAACATTAAAAAACATTTAGATTTTTTTAATCTTTTAAGTCTAGAGTGTTTTTTGAGTTACGTAAATGTTTTTGTTAGGCATTTTCAAAATGTTAAATTTTAGTAATTTACAATAGTTGAAAATTTGTTGAAAACTTAAAAAAGCTTTTGTGTAGTTTTTTTTAAACTTACAAAGCTTTTTAAAACCTTTAATTTACTTCTAAAACGCATTTTTTTTAAATTTTATAAATTTCTTAGAACTAAAAAAGCCAAATAAAATTTTTGGAAATTTTAAAAAGTTTTTTTCCTAAACTTTTTGTAATACATAATGCATAAAAAAAAACAGAAAGTTGTTTAGAAGTTGAAAAAAAACCTAGGTTTTAAATTTTTTTTTAATTATGTAGTTATTTTGAAAACAATTTTAAAAAAATTAAAAAAAAGTTTTTTTAAAATAATTAATGTAGAGCTTTTAATAAACTTACTTTTTAATGCCCTCAAATTTCTTTACAAATACATTTTTTTAACAATTCTACAAAAAAAGCGCCTACGTTTGTAAAAAGCACGACATTATAAAAAAAAACAAAAAGCTTTTTGAAAGTATAAAAACTTTTAAAAAAACTTATAATAAGATTTGTTGATTATTTGGTTTTTACCAAAATACGTAAACTCTTATGGTTTTAATTCCGCATATTTTAAAAATATGTACAACTTTTAGATAATTTAAAAAAAAATGTTTTTCATTAACTTACCTTACCAACTTTTTAATCATTTAAAAAAAATGTCAGAATTAAAGAAAATTACAGATTTTTTTTAAGGCAAATTACTAATGTTCTTTGAGAGTATAAGATGTTTTTTTTTAAATTGGCAAAACTTTTCTATTAATTTTCAAAGTTCTAAAAATAGCACAAAAAGCTATTTAGAAGAAAAACTTTCTAATTTGTAAAGCTATTTGGCTATTAAAACTTGAGTTAACTGCTTTTTAAAAGTTTAAAAAATTTTTTTAGAAATTCAAAAATACTTTTAAAATTTTTGAAAACTTGCAAACTCTAAGAGCTTTAAAAAAAGAGTCTAAAAACGTTTTGAAAATTTGAAAACAAAATTTAATTAAAAAATAAGGTTTTAAAGCATTTTTAGATATTGGCCTTAAGATGTTTATAAGGATACGTGTAAGCCTTGGATGAGTAAAAAATTTTTATGAATTACAAACTTTTTGAAAATTCTAAAGTGTTATTGTACAGCATTTGGAAAACTTACAAATCTTTTCAAAACTGCCATTTTTTTTAAACATTTTTTTTTTTAATTTCTGATGCTTTTTAAAATTTGTTAGGTTTTTGGAATAGTTACAAATTTTATAAAAACTTTTTTTTTTGAAAACGCAAAAAGTGCTTTACAAAACTAAAAAAAAAATGAATGCAAAATTAAGTTACAAAACTAAAAAAAAAAAAACGCTTTAGATTCAAATAAACCAGTTACGCTGTCAGCTAAAAACTCGGCAATATCAAAGTTTTTTTAATTTGATAAAGTATTTTTAAAGCCTTCAAAGTTCGTTGAGAGTACAAAACAATTTTTGAACAATTGCGGACCTTTTTATAAATTCTAAGATTTAAAAATTGCCCAAAAATTTATTGAGATGTTATAAAACTTTAAATATAAAAAACATTTTTAAAAGTCTAAAAAAAATGTATATACTACAGAGTTTTTAAAAATTTTTAAAGTGAATAAATGCGTATAAAACTAAAAAAAAAATGTATTTGAAAGATAAAGTTTTTTGACCGTTAAAACTTGAAGTATTCATTAAAAGACGTATGTAAATAGTCCATAGTGCTTGTTGCTTTAGAGTTATTTGAGAATCTTAAAAGATTATTATTTTTTTAAGCTTTTGGCAATTCTACAGAGTTTTTTGGAGTACATCAAAAAACCTTTAAAAGTAATATTATAAGATTACAAAAAAAATTTTGGACTTTTGGAGTTTTTTAAAATATAAAAAAAATTCGTAAATTTTTTGAAAAGTTTACAAAACTTGTTCTTGCTCTTGAATTTCTTAGCACAAAAAAAATTTAAAAAAAGCAATTTTTGATCGGAAATTATCAAAACAAACAAACAAATTGTAGAAAGTTAAGACCATTAAGATGTTTTTATTGTGTATATAAATGTTATAAACTTTTTAAAAATTAAAAAAAAAATAAAATTTAAAAACAATTATAAACTTTTTAAAATTTTAATCAGGTTTTGTGTATAAAAACATTAAAAATCTTAGAAAACTGTAATACTTATAAAAAATTTTGGCTAATAAGTTTTAAAGTTTAATTGAAAATGTTGTAAACTTAAAAAAAAAAAAATTAAAAAAAGCTTTTGAAATTTTTTTTTATAAATACTCCCAAAGCTCTGCAAAAAATCCTGAAAAACTTTTTGAAAGTTACAAAATGTTCTGACCTGCCATAAAATCTTTCTCAAATAACATTTTTTAAATATTGGTTATATTCCTCAAATGTGATAAAATGTCTTCAAACTGTTATAAATAATTCTATAATTCTACAACTATCACGGGTGTCATTAAATATGATTTTTAAATTGTCATAAAATAGTTCTAATATAATACAAATGTCAGAAAATGTTCCTTGATTTACAATTATGTAGCTAAACTACCATGTGTGCTATACCTTAACAAATTTAAGTTACAAAGAAGAAAGTTTTAATGTATACATATCTACTATGCTGTGTTCTATTATATTCAATACTTGTACTGCTTGACTATAATTGTAATAAGCCTAACTAACATTCAAAATAATATGTGTTGGTAAGTGTTTCAACAATTTTAAATTCAAGTAATTAAAAAAGTTTACGTGTTAAAAATCGCTTTAGAATTTCCTGCGTGCAAAGAGGAACTTTATTATTTAACACTTGAAATGATGTGGGTTGCAAACTATTAAAACATACATTTAATGACCATTAAAAAGTTGATATTGAAGCATAAAAATATATTATAAATTATTATTGTTCTTGAGTTGCATTCATCTATTATTAAAACGAATGCAATGATCATAAATGCGATGTTTTGTTGTCATAAATTCATTCATAATTTATTCACAACAAACCGCATTGTGTTGTGAATGATATAAAAATTTAATAAAATAAAACCATATAAATCGACAACTTGAAGAACTAAAAAGAACTCCACTTTAAAAGCTTAAGAAAAAGTAGGTGAGTAGAAGTAGTGGAAAATTGCAAAAACATTAAATACCAAACGCTGCAAATTAAGGTAAAAAAATTGTTCGTATAAAATCCATATTAGATTTAATTTTGTGCTATTTTAATATCATTTTCAATGTAATATAAATTGATTAAAATTTTTGATTATATTACATCGAAAGTAATATTAAAATATCATTTATATTTTATTAAAAAACTTACTATTTCAAAATTTATATACGTTTATCAAAATATAAAAAAATATGCTTTTTACCTAACTATACAAGAAATAAACTGTTTTAACACTTATTTCAAATATAACTTTTACAAAACACTCAAAAATTATTTTCTTTATAGAATGCATAATTTTGTCAAATTTGTTATCAAAATTATGTTACATTTAAAACAATTTATTATCTACCCTGAGTGGATTTAGACATAAATATCCATCCAAACATAATATACTTTCAATTAAAATTTATGCTAATTAAATTAACTCAGGTGTATAATTACCCCTGTTAAAATTTTACCCTATTTAATTGCCTTAATTTAAATGAAATATTATCTAACATACTGACCTTTCTCGCACCGATCGCCACCTCGTCCTAAAGGACATAAGCACACTGGTTCCTCCAAATCCCTAATGACACATCCGCCACCGGGGCCGCAGTCCAATGGACATGGCCTCTCCGTCGAGATGGGCGACGTGACCCTCGGCGCCCCTGATATATCTGTTAGCTTCTGGTCCAGCCGAGGCCCTTGAGTTGTACCCTCGGTTACATTAATTAACTGAAGCCTGTAAATATCTGTACTGTTATCCGAGAAACTCAACTCGGCGTCGAATTCGGCGTCCTTTTGATATAGGACGTCTTCATCGCTATTGACTATTTCGTTTTCGGGAGGTGTTGCTGTCGAATTCAATTCTGAAACAATTAAAAAGAATTATAAAAATATAGTAGCAACAATAAAATTGACGTTTTTCATAAAAAATGGTTATTGATGCTGCAATTGAATTTTTATTATAGTTTTTGAGCGTTGACTGTATCAATCCAATCACTACGTTTCGTTTTAATTTATATAAAACTGTGTGTGTTTTGATGACTTGATGCTATAAAACGCATGCAGTGTGACAACAAATAATTACAAAAAAAATATTGTTATAAAACTAATACTTTAATTAAGAAAAAAAAATGATACAGTTATACGTAACTATATCATATGTAACTTCTTACTCTTAGTTTAAGCCATACCTGTATAATGTAATCTATTAAACAAACCTGTCCGTTATCTTGTATGCAAAATACAACTCAAAACTAGTCTTGCAATTTTTTTTATTAAAAAAAATTATAAGCGTACTGTACGCAATTTTTGTGAAATAATCGATTTTTTTATTATTTTTTTTAAACTTTAAGACGAGTTTTATGCAAAAAAAATCTTATGATAATTTCGATCAATTGTGTTTTGGGCAACTTTTGACTTAATTTCTTACAAACTAATTAGCTTTTCCAGCAATTTTTGTTGTTGTTTTCGCAATAAATTAACTTTTTATGTTATTTTTAATTAGTTAATGCAAAAAAATATGCGATGGACTGCATAACCAGTCTAGAAGCATTCGATAAATACAGCTTGATTTGTAACTAAAAAAAATAGAACGTAAAAGAAAACTTTAAAGCGGACCAGCTTGCCAAATACAAAACCACAAAGAAATTCTTTGGACCAAAACCTGCTTTCAGAATCATACAAGATTGGTAAACAATTAATCCGTAAGAAACTTGAAACGGTTAAAAAATAAAGCATACAACGCTATTCCTGATAGAACCATCATACAATACACAAACTATGGTAATACAATTAAACCAAACAAAAAAAGATTAAGAAACTTTGCAACATTTGTTAAGGAAGTGCAAGGCTTGATCTACTATTGCACGCAATTTACAATTACTTAGAGTAGCGCGTTTGGGTACGTCGTTATAAAATTGGAGTTCATAACCGTTTAGTTTTTATTTAGTTTTTGTTAACAACGTTTGCAAGTTTAGAGAAAAAACCCATGAAAAAACACCCTGATTTCTGAGCTTTGTTCAAACAGGTCAGAAACCAGGTTGGTCATTGGTATTAGTTGACCTTTGTTAAGTTTGCGTTTAGTTGTCAAGTGCTCTCATAGTTAGTCTGGGCTGGCCAAGTACTTGTAAATCCGGTGTTGAAGCGGAGGCATTGTTGGTTTTGTCCAAAGTTGATAAAGTAACTATTTCTTGATTAGGTCTTTGCTTTAGCCGAGTTTTCTAACTTAACCTAACCTAACATTTTTTTTTTATTGTGGAGGAAAAGCTCTTCCAGTTTGAGTGTGAGGCTCTCACCCACTAAACCCCCTTTTACTTGGCCACTTGTCAGTATTTTTAGAATTGCAAGCATATCATCAAGAATACACGCCCGGACGTTAGCTCCATGTTAACACTCTAGATGTTAATTGTCTGTGAAATTCTCATTTTCTTCATCCTTTTTTTGTAAAATTTGTCGTATATAGTCTTCAATTTTATTCCATGTTTCTATGTTCTGTAACATGGTATCTACAATATTGTATGGTGTTAATCTTGTTTTAATTTCTTCTAGTTCTGACAGTTGGAAAGGGCGTGTTTCGGGCTATCCTCCTCTAAGCAATCATTACACATATGATCTTCAATAATGCGGAATCTTTTAAGGTATGATTTGTAACATCTATGTCCACTTAAGCGTTGCGTTAAGAAGTAATCAACTTCACCATGCTTTCTGTTGACCCATTTTGGAAGGTTTTTTATCAATCTCTTTGTCCATCTTGCCTTTTCCAAGTACTTTTCCCATGTTTTTTTTCCATTTTCCCATGTCGTCTTTTATAATTCATTTTCTTTCAACGTGATTTTGATTATAGGTTTTACTTCTTTGTTCCACTAGAATTTCTATAGGCATAATTGACGCTAACGCTAAAATGGCTTCAGTCGATATAGTCCTGTAGCCGCTGACTATTCTAATTGCCAGCTTTTTTGTTGTTTAGTTTACTTAGTAGAGTTTTGTAGTTTTTATATTTTAATGCATTCTCCCATAATTGTGCTCCGTACAGCATTATAAGAGTCAGCTACACAAGTCAGTGTTCTCGTTTTTGACTCCGACGCACGGTCCTCTAATACTAGGCATTAGTTTGATTAATGCAGTTGTTGTTTTGTCCACTTTGTGTGCCACTTTTTTAATGTGTGCTTTCATTTCAGTGTTATGATCATACCATATCCCTAAGTATTTATTTGACTTCTTAGTCATAATCTCAGTTCCGCCTACCTTGATAATTGTATTTTTAATTTTTTTTCCGCCGTACAAGATTATTGACTCGGTTTTTTTTTTGGCTATTTCTAGTCTTAGTTCTTCAATTTTGTTCCTTACTCGTACAAGTGCCAGGTTAGTTCTGTCCGTAATTTTTTGTTTGTTTTTGCTTGTAGTAATAATCCCTGTGTCGTCCGCAAAACAGATCATTTTTGTTCCTTCAAGCATTTTTTCTTCTAGGATCGTGTTAAAGTAAGTGATCCCCAGTAATAGGCCTAGAATCGAGCCTTGTGGTACGTCGCAAGTTATGTTAATTTTTTCTTTTTCTTCTATTATTAATTTCCGGTTTTCCAGGTATCTGGTTAATATTTTTGTAAATCTTTTGCTAACTTTCATGTCTTCTAGTGTCTGAATAACTCCTTCCTACGGAACTGTATTAAAAGCATTTTTTATGTCAACCGTTGTTAACATACATAGTGATTTGTTTTTGTATGCTTTTTTCTTTATATTCTCTACTGTTTTGTTTATTACCAACATAGCGTCAATAGTAGACATTCCTTTTCTAAACCCATATTGATTTGCAGATAGTTTTTGTTTTACTTCCTCTCTCAATTCTTTTGTAATCATATGTTCATATATTTTACCAAAAGTGTTTATCAGGCATAGAAGTTTGTATCCTCGTCTTTGTTCTTTTTCGGTTTTTCTACTAGTACTAGTTTAGCCTGTTTTCATATTTTTGGAAATTTGCCTTCTTTAAATTTATTGTTTATTAGTTTCAAGATTGATTCAGAGGCTGCACTCACTACTACTTTTGCAATATAAAGAATTATACTATCCGATCCTGGTGTCTTTTTGTATTTAAGTTTGTTGGAGCTTCTTAATGGTAAATTTGGCTGTCTTTCTTTTCTCCAGTATTGCTGGCCATATTACTTTAGGTCGCTTTGAAAAAAGTTGTTTGGCAATTTTTGTTTTGTTTTTGGTCTGTCAATCTGAAACTTCTTCTTTGATTTAATTTGTCTGTTACAATTTTGTAGCCCAAACCCCAAATATCGTTTTCTACTTTGTCTGTTTGTTTTTTCCAAGCTTCTCTTTTAGCTGCAATTATTTCTTTTTTGATGTTTGTCTACTTCTCTTCAAGCTTTTTCAACATATCGTCTTTTTCTTGCTGGCTAATCTGTTTTTTATTTCCTTTTGTCTTTTTTATCTTTGCTCTTTGCATTCGTCTTTTAGTTCCAATAATTGTTCATGCCACCAGTGTATTTCTTCTTGGATTTTGGATACTTTTCTATTTAAAAGTTTTGTTTTAAGCTTTTTTAATAGACTCCATGGTTTCCTTAACAATCATGACCTAACGTAACGTAACCTAACCTAACCTAACCTAATAATAAAATTCTGTTAAACTTTGATAGTTGCTTACTATAGCCGTCAATATCACAAATTTTAACTGTTTCTCTAGAGCAAGGAGCTAATGATATTTAGACCAAAGAAACAGTTACATTAGGTCGGTTCCAACATACGATTTGGACAGTTTGCAAACCGTCCAAACTGTGCACACAAACAAATATTAGTCATACTTAGGTAATCTTTTATTCACAGTAAATTGTTTGTGTGCATAGTTTGAACGGTTTGCAAACTGTCCAAATTGTATGTTGGAACAGACCTTATAAATCAATAAAAACTTACAAATTATAGATTTGAGTTAACCGTTTTTTTCCAAAATATTACCATGCAATCTTTAACCTTCCAGCTAAAACTACAACCATCAACCCTACAAATTGATTCTCGCTACGCCCAAAAGCGAAACTTTTTTCTTATATTCCGCCGTGGGTAATTTTCAAAACACACACACACACACACACACACACATCAACCAACCTAACCATAATTTATCAACTGGGGCGGTTTCTTTTGGAACTGTGTTTCCGCCTACCCACCAAAAGGTTTGTTATTAAGTGGTTGGTTTGCTCATCTTATAAGTGCACTAGAACAGCTGACATTCAATCTTTTTAATGTAATAACTGCAGGACCATCAGCAGTAGGTGCAACATAAAATAGTTTAATATCAAACACTCAGGTGGGTGGGTACGTCAAGTAGTTTATCTATGGAGGCGGGGACTTTTACAAATTTGTTCATAAAATGTCAAAAAAGCAAAATTCGTTCATCATCAAAATATAGTAATAAAACACAAAAAAAATGTTAAAATTATATTAAATAGAATAAAAATCTAACCAAAAACAGTTGAAAAGTGCAAAAAAATAAAAATATTAAAATCCGGTCTTAAAACATTTATCAAAAATTTTTGAAAAATGTAAAATTCCAAAAACAATTTAAAGTACGGCTTGTTAAAAATAGTAATTATTTATAATCTGTCAAAAAATGCAAAGTTCTATTTAAGAATGTCAAAAATTGCAAAAATCCGGCCACAAAGTAAACAAAATATTGTAAAAAAGCATCAAAATTTGATCATAAACTGTTAAAAATGCAAAATTCTATTTATCAAGTCAAAAATAGTAAAATCCGGTAACAAAATAATAAAAAATTTAAAAAAATTGTCAGAAAGCACCAAAACTCGGCTATAAACGTTTAAAAAATTAATTTTTTTAATAAAATTTTAAAAATAGTAAAATCCAGCTTTAAAATAGCAAAAATATTGTTTAAAAATGCAAAATCTTACTATAATATTAGTCGACAATAGTCAGAAACCATAAAATCTTAAAAAATCTTTATAAAATCTCAAAAATTGCAAAGTCCAGTTACAAAATATAAAATATATTGTCAAAAAATTAAAATCTAGTCATAAACTGTCAAAAAATTAAAAAATTTAGGTTTAAAATTTCCGGTCATAAAACACTTAAATATTTTCAGTCAGAATCAAAGCCGGCTCAAAAACGGTTTAAAATTGCAAAATTTCTATAATAGCAAATCCAGTCATCATCATAATACAACAAAGCACCAAAATGACTACAAACTTCAGCCATAAAATATCAAAATGATGTTAGAAATAGCAAAATAAACTGTTAAAAAGTGTAAGCTTCTTCATAAAATTTCAAAAATCTGGTTACAAAATATCAAAATATTGTTAGGAAACACTAAAATCCAACAACAAAACTGTTAAAAATGCAGAAATCAATTCATAAAACGTCAAAAATAGCAAATCCCGATCTCAAAACATCAAAATATTGTCAAAAAGCACAAAAATTTGGTTTTAAAAATGCAAAATTATATTCATCAAAAGTCAAAATAAACCTGTCTTTTTATGGTAGACTTAAGCCAGACACCATAAATATCCTGCGTCATCTTAAAATTAACAACAAATATCAAACAAGAAGACAGTTTAAGGAAAAATAAAAAACTAAAAAAAAAAAATAAGAACTAAAAATAAGGTAAAGTAAATGTAACGCCTACAATGCTGCATTAATTGCAAAAAACAAGGATGATCTGCAATAGCTTCTGTTCAGATTCAAGAAAGCAGCAGAAACAAGAAATATGATTATATTAAACAAAAAAACTAAAGTAATAGCAATTTTAAAAGATCTTATTTGGTTCAAACTAATGGTGAGCAATGAATCTATAGAGCAAATAATAAAATTTAGTCTTATCTTGGATTGCTGAAAGCGGAAGCTTCAGAAACTCCAAAAAATATATGTTCAAATAGTGCATAGTTAAAATCTGCTAAAACACGTGTAGAAAAACCTTGCTATACTAAAAAACTAATAAGAAACACAAAAATTTAAACTTTTACAAAAAAAAAATTAAAAACCAAAAGCAGCGTTATCAGAAAGAATTAGATACTAAAAACAAAGCTAGATGGGTCAGATTACAACAAAATTGCCAAATAATCTAAAAGCCAAAAATTCTAAAGTGGAGACCCCAAAAATAGATTAAAAGCTAGACGTCAGCACCAGTAAAAATCTAGAAAGCAGATAACATAACTTAATCTAAAATTGCAAAAAAAAAAAATAACTGAATCAGGTAATAAATCATTTAAATATTTAAGATAAAATCAAAATTCGTCTAAAACTGGTTTAAAAATGCAAAGATTTATTCATAAAATGTCAATAAAGCAAATTCGGTCAGCACCAAAATATAATTACAAACCACAAATTAACCATAAACTGTTGAAATGTAATTTTATTATAAAATTCTAAAAGTAACAAACTACGTTCATAAAATACACAGTTAGAAGGTACTGAAATCTACTTATAAATTGTCAAAAATTATAAAATTTAAAATTATGTAAAAAAAAAACTAAAACCTGCCTAAAAATTATTGGAGCATTGTCAGAAAATACTAAAATTTAACAAAAACTATAAAAAATGTAAACAAAATTAAAAAAGTATATAAAAAATTGGTCAAAATCTGTTAAAAATGTATTTATAAAAAGTCAAAAATAGTAAAATCCGGTCACAAAATAATAAAATACTTAAAAAAATTACCAAAAACAATTAAAAACAGCAAAATTTGAAACACCAAAATCCGGCCATTAACTTTAAAAACAATTTTTTTATAAAATTTTAGAAATAGTCAAATTTGTTTTAAAATATCAAAATTTTTTTTTTTTAAATCCAAAACCTGGCATAAACTGTTAAAAATTACATTTTAAATAATAGTCAAAACTTTTAAATATTGTAAAAAATCTTCATAAAATCTCAGTAATTGCAAAATCCTGTTGCAAAATATAAAAAATATTAAAAAAAAAATTAAAATAGTCATAAACTGTCAAAAAATGTTAAGTTTTATTTACAAAATGTCAAAAATAGCAAAATTCGGCTCTCCAATATTAAACATACTAGTCGAGAAAGCACTTATTAGGCCATTTTGCATTGCAAACTCTGGCTTACAGATAACCACATCAAATTTATTAGAAATGTGTTAAAAAATAAAACTATTCTTTTTTAATTATTTGAGGTTTTCCACGACCCAAATTTGTTGCTTTTTCCATGCATTTTTTTGTAGTATATCATAAATAACAAATTTTAAACCATTTTTGATAAAAAAATCGTTTTTGCCCATTTTATGATAATTAAATAGTCTTGTCGATGATAATGAAACTGTGTGTCCCTTTATAAAATATCAAAATATTGTTAGAAATCCATAATCTATTAAAAAGTGCAATGTCCTGTTAATAGAATGTCAAAAATCGCAAAAATCCGGCCATAAAGTATACAAATATTGTAAAAATTGCACAATTCTGTTTATAAAATGTCAAAACAGCAAAATTCAGCCTTAAAATTTTATGCATTTGTCATACAACATCAAAATCCAGCCATAAACTTTTAAAAAAAGTAACTTTTTTTATAAAATCTTAGAAATAATAAAATCGAGCTTTAACTGTTGAAAAATGCAAAATCTAGCCATGACAATTTAAACAATAGTCAGAAACCATAAACCATAAACTCTATTGTTAAAAAAGATAAAATCCAGTCATAAACTGTCAAAAAATGCTAAATTTTATTTACAGAATGTTAAAAATAACAAAACCTGCAAAACATAATATTAAATTGCAAAAAAATAAAAAATCCGGTCACAAAACACTCAAATATTTTTAGAGAAAATCAAAATCAAGCCAAAATAGATTTAAAACTGTAAATATCTTAAAATAACAAATCCGGTCATCATCAAAATACAACAAAGCACCAAACTGAAAATAAACTGTTGAAATTTTTTTTATTAAAATCCCAGAAGTAGCAAACTTCAACTATATAATATCAAATTAATGTTAGAAATAACAAAATAAACTTAAAACAAATTGTCATAAATAACAAAATCCGGTTATAAAATTTAAATTTATGTAAAAAAAACTAAAAACTGCCCAAAAACAGTTAAAAGATGCAAAATTTTGTTTATAAAAAATCAAAAATAGCAAAATTCGGTCTTGAAACATAAAGATAATGTCAGAAAGCACCAAAATTTAACAAAAATGATCAAAAAATATAAAAAAAAAATATAAAATTCCAAAAATCAAAATTTTGTTGAAAATACTAAAATCCGGCCTTAATTTTTCTTAAAAGTTGCAAAATTCTATTTTATTTTGACATTTTAAAATTTGACCATAAAGTATAAAATATTGTAAAAAGCATCAGAATTTGGTAATAAAATGTTCAAAATGCAAAATTTGATTTATATATAGTCAAAAATAGTAAAACTCGGTTATAAAATAATAAAATATAAAAAAAACACCAAAAACGGTTAAAAACAGAAAAATTCTGATAAGATGTCAAAATAGTAAAATTCAGCTTTGAAACTTTAAGAAATTGCCGGAAAACTTAAAAAAAGTGATTTTGCTTATAAAATTTTATAAATAGTAAAATCAAGCTTAAAGTATGAAAAATATTGATAAAAAAATCCAAAATCCAGCAAAAACGGTACACAAAATGCAAAATCTGATTATGACGTTTTAAATATAAGTCAGACACCATAAACTCTTAAAAAATGTAAAAACCGCAAAAATTGCAAAATCTAGCTACAAAATATTAAAAATATTGTTAAAAAAAGATAAAATTTAGTCATATTCCATTCACAAAATGTTAAAAATAGCAAAATCAACATAACTTATTATTAAATTGCAAAAAAGTAAGTAATAACTAAATCCGATCATAAAACACAAAATTGCAAAATTTCAAAAATAGCAAATCCAATCTAATCAAAATTTAACAAAGCATCACAAAAAATGTAGTAGAAGTAGCAAACTTTAGTAAAAAAATATCAAATTGATGTTAGAAACTGCAAAATAAACTGATAAAAAGTACTAAATTTTACTTATAAATTCTCAAAAACTATAAAAATTAAAATTATGTAAAAAAAACTGAAATCTGCTCAAAAACAGTTGTAAAGTGCAAAATTCTGTTTATAAAAAAATCAAAAATAGCAAAATTCGGTCTTGAAACATTGAAATAACGACAAAAAGCTTCAAAATTTAACAAAAACTAGTAAAAAATGTAAACAAAATATAAAATTTCAAAAACAATTTTAAGTCCGATTAATAAAATATCAAAATAATAATAATAATAATTTTTATTTACGGTAAGTAAAACCATTTACATCTACATAAAAATACAATAAATATAAACAATATAATACATATATAAAAAACAAAAGCAAAAGATTGACATAAAAAACAATATAATATAAAATACATAACATTTAATCAATATGTCCCAATTGAATCTTAAACAAAGATTTAGAACAAAAAAAATTTAAATTGTTTGTTAAACTGTTTGCAAATCTACAAATTCTACCAATAGGATTGTGAAATCCATAATTAGTAGAATGTGTAAATTCTCTAAATAATGAAGTCTGCCTAGTACGTCGTTCACTAATAAGAATGTAGAATGGAAGAGATTCAAGTAACTCAGGACAGTCTACTTCAGACATCACTAGACCACGCAGAAATGAGAGATCTGATCTTTTGCGCCGCACTTTTAGTGACGGTAAATTGTATAGTGAAGAAATGTAATTGCGATCAAAATTAACCGACAATATACCAGATCTATAGGACAACAGGCGAAAAAATTTGTTTTGAATACGTTCAATATTCTGACTATGGATTTCATAGAAAGGGCACCAGACTGACGGAACGTACTCTAAATGAGAACGCACTAAGGCACAGTAAAGTAATTTAAGAGAATTTGGAGAAAGATCAGCAGACATCCTGTATACAAACCCCAGCATTTTTATAGCACGATTACACATGTAGCTGATATGCTCAACAAACGTAAGTTTAAAATCGAAAATTACACCCAAGTCTTTAATTTGTGTCACTTGTTGTAGCACCTTGTTATCGATAATATAATCGTACGAAATTTTGCTTAACGTTCTATTAAAACTGATTGCAAAACATTTATTTACATTAAACAAAAGGTTATTAATAAGACACCAATCATTAACAGAGTCTAAATCTTGTTGTAAAAGATTACAATCATCGATTGATAAAATACGTCTATAAATTTTTAAATCATCTGCAAATAATAGGAATGATGATGAACTAATACAGTCAGAAAGATCATTGATAAAAAGTAAAAAAAAAATAGGTCCGCAGTGAGATCCCTGAGGAACACCTGATGAAACTAAAATAGGTTGTGAAAGAAAGTTATTGATTTTTACACACTGCGTTCGGTTTTACAAAAAGCAAGATAACCAAGCAACCACTGCATTATGAAAATTCAAATCACGAAGCTTAGCAATCAAAATATTGTGGCTCACACGATCAAAGGCCTTTGAAAAGTCAGTGTAAATAGAGTCAACTTGAGTTTTGCATTCAAATGCGTTTAAAATGTAATTTTCGTAAGAAAGTAGATTGGTAAGTGTAGATCGACCCTCACGAAACCCATGCTGTTCTTCTACTAAAATACTTTTGCACATCCAGTGTATTTGACCAGTTATAATTTGATCAAATAATTTTGGGATAGCAGATTGAATGCAAATGCCTCTATAATTTGTAATATTTTCTTTAGCACCAAATTTGTGCAATGGCATAATATAAGTTTGTTTCCATACATCAGGAAATTTAGTTTCATTTAATGAAGCGTTAAAAAGTAAATGTAATGGTTTTGAAATTGAATAAATACAATTCTTTAAGAGCATAGAAGGAATACTGTCAGATCCAGTGCTAAGATTAGATTTAAGGCTTGTAATTCCATTAAAAATATCTAGTAAACTGACTGAGAAATTTGTATGAATTACATTTTTATCAAACTTAAACAATGGAGTTGGATGAGTTTGAGAATTATAAACGGAAGAGAAAAAATCTGCAAATTTGTTTACAAGAACGTCACCATTAATACAGGTTTGATCACCATAATACATTGTAGCTGGAAAAGCATTAGTTTTCTTAGCTTCATTTACAAATCTCCAAAAATGTTTTGGATTAGACCGAATGTTATTCTCGGTGCGTAAAATGTACTGTTTGTAAAGACGTGCGTTCAGATTTTTACATGAAGTCCAAAGAGAATCACATTCATTGTAAATGTTAGAAATAGTAAAATAAAGCCATAATCTTTCAAAAGATGCAAAGTTCTGTTTATAGAATGTCAAAAAACGCAAAAATCCAGCCATAAAATATAAAAATATTCTAAGAAAGCATCAACATTTAGTCATAAACTGTTAAAAATGCAAAACTCTATTTATAAAAAGTCAAAATAGTAAAATTCGACCTTAAAAATTTAAGTAATTATCAGAAAGCTTTGAAACTCGACAATAAACTTAAAATAAATGTGATTTTGTTTATAAAATCTTGAAATAGTAAAATTCAGCATTAAAATATCATAAATATTGATAGATAAATGCAATATCATGACATTTTAAAGAATAGTCTGAAACCATAAACTCTTAAAAAATGTAAAAATCCAGCTACACAATATAAAAAATAGTGTTAAAAAAAATTCAGTCATAAACTGTCAATAAATGCCAAATTCTATTCACGGAATGTCAAAAATTATTTTAAATAGCAAAAAAATAAAAAATAACTAAATCCGTTTATAAAACACTCAACAATTTTCAGACAGAATCAAAATTAAGCAAAAAACGATTTAAAATTGCAAAATATATACAGGGTGTAGATTAATTGGCGGATAAACGCCAGGTAACTTTATAGATCGTGCCAAAAGAAAACGAAAATCTTAATTCCAAAATGCTGAAAAACTTTTCGTTTGGCCTCACGAGGTCCTCAAAGTTTTGTTACGCTTGGCAACGTTGCAAACTTTCTAAATTCAAACCTATAATGTAGGCAACTTAATACACATAAGATAGGCAATTTAATACACACATCAAATTTTATTTTTTATTATAAACTAGAAATGTTCAAATTTACCACCGTTTACTTCTAAACGCTTTACAGCACATATCGATATCGAATTTATGACGTTCTCAAGCATCGCCGGCGTTAAATGTTAAATCTGTCAGAGTTGCTATATTCATGTCAATTATTTTAAATATATTTTCAAACAATCAATTGTGCATTGAAATAATTAATATTTTTATTTATGACAGAATCTAATAATTTATAATAGTTGTATCAGCTGCAATGTACAAATTGTTCTATAATTCAATAATAATTATAGTACCTATTTGCTGGATTCACACATTTATTTTGAAAACGCATTTTAGCCGCATGGTGAAACGACAAAAGTCACCGATGGTTTTTGTCAAGGGTGGTCACGGGATTGACATGGCAACGTAGTAGTTGTTAATCCGAGACAGACATAAGGCCATGGGGTGCGCACTGTTATTAGAAAAAGTTGAATCTATAACTTTAGTGTTGGTTCATTCTACTGCGCAGCGCTGCGATCGCTAAAATTTTCAAAATCAGATAGTTGGCTATGACTGACAAATAACAATTATTGTGAGGACAAAGATCTGTCAAGTTTTTTTCATTAAACTGTGTTTTTTGTGTTATATGGTTGTGTTGTGTTTCTTGTGAACATAATTTATATAATATACTTATATACATAAGACAATTTTTAGTGAGTATTTAGGTTTACTATCATTTATTAATTTTAAAGTTAGTATATTTAAAAAGTTTTATTAAAAATAAATCAAATCTATTATACAATTCTTGGGATGAATTAATACTTTCAAAATAGAATGAATAGAATTTGATTTGATTATCATTACTAATTAGGAGAGATGTAATGTGTTTACAACATTTTTTTTGCTTAATTCAATCATGTAAATTATGTATAGAAAATATGTATATAGGTATGTTTGCAATGTATAATAAAATTTAAACATTAATTTAATTTTTTATTTTAAAATAATAAAATGTGAGTAATTGTTTGTTTTATAAATAATAAATAATACAAGGATTTCATCAAGTTGATATTAAAATGTAAGTATATGTTTTTTTTTTATATAAGTAAAATTTAATCATTTATTTAAAATAAGTTAGTAAATTTGCTTATTATCTAATATATATGTCATCAGTGAATATGTGTGCAAGTCTAATAAATTTAAATTAGACTTGCCTATTAATTCAATGTCCATAGATTTTTAATAAAAAAATAATATATCCCAGAGTTTAAATTTGCCGCGGAATGCAAATTAGTTTTGGTTCATTCCGACGTGATGGCGCAAACGTGGAAACAAGAGAGAGGCTGAGTTGCCGTTCTATATGAATATATGTTCTATGCATAAGGCAGACCGCCTCATACTAGACGAACGCAACATAATATATTTCGCAAATGCATCAAAACACCATTCATAATTTAATAATGCGGTATGTGTCGTCAATGTGCAACCTCACACAATTTTAAATTAATGATTATCAAAAGAATAAAGTATATCATAATATTTAAATTGAATTTTATTTGAATTTAAAAGTCACTGATGACAAACGTCACCGGAGCCTGACATTTATTGCATTGCCTACTTTATAATGTGAATTTTATTAAAAATTTTGCTACGTTGCCAAGCGTATTTTTAATTTAAATTTGATTTATTCTTCAAAAGTAATTTGCACATTTTTCAATGTTTTTTATTATTAAGTTTCAATAAACCTCGTAATTTTTATTATACTAAAAAAGAAAGCAAATTGGTACATAATATACGCAATTAAAACAATATTTGTATTGACAAAATTGAAACTTTGAGGACCTCGTGAGGCCAAACGAAGAGTTTTTCAGCATTTTGGAATTAAGATTTTCGTTTTCTTTTGGCACGATCTATAAAGTTACCTGGCGTTTATCCGTCAATTAATCTACACCCTGTATATACTATAAACTAAAAAAAAAATAATTTTTTTCTTATAAAATCTTAGAAATAGTAAAATCCAGCTTTTAAATATCAAAAATTGTGTTAAAAAATTCCAAAATCTGGCATAAACTGTTAAAAAATGCAAAATTTGATCATGACATTTTAATCAATAATAACTTAAAATCTAGTCATAAACTGTCGAATCCAAATTCTATTTACGGAAAATACAAACTGCCCAAAAACAGTTTAAAATTGCAAAAATCTGTTTATAAAATACCAAAAACAGCAAAATCCGGACTTAAAACATTAAAATAAAGTCACCAAAAACCGGCAAAAAATATCTAAAAACAATAAACCATAAATATCAAAATATTATTAAAAACAGTAAAATCTGAAAATAATATGTCAAAAAGTGCAAAATTCTATTTAAAGAAAATCAAAAATTTCAAAATCCAGCTATAAAGCATAATAATATTGTAAACAAGCATAAAAATTTGGTCATAAACTGTTAAAAATGCAAAATTCTATTTATATAAAGTCAAAAATAGTAAAATCCGGTCACAAAATAATAAATGTTTTAAAAAAAAAACTTTGACCAAAAATGATTAAAAACATTCTGTTTATAAAATTTTAAAATAATAAAACTTAGCTTTTAAGAAATTGTCAAAAAACACAAAAATCTGGCCATAAACTTTTAAAAAATGTGATTTCATTTATAAAATCTTAGAAATAGTAAAATTCAGCTTTAAAATAGCAAAAATATTGTTAAAAAAATCCAAAATTCGGCATAAACTGTAAAAAAATGCAAAATTTGACCTACACAATTTAAACAGTAGTCAGAAATTATAAACTCTTAAAAAATGTAGAAATCCAAAAAAAGTCAAAACTAACTACACTCAAATATTTTCAGGCAAACAAAATCGGCCAATGACAGTTTAAAATTAGAAAATTCCAAAAATAGCAAACCCAGTCATCATCAAAATTCAACAACATAAACTGTTAAAACTTTAGCTAAAAAACATCAAATTAATGTTAGAACTAGCAAAATAAACTTTTAAAAAGTACTAAATTTTACTTAGAAATTGTCAAATATTATAAAATTTTAAATTATGTCAAAATAAATAATTAAAATCTCCCCAAAAACAGTTCAAAAGTGCAAAATTCCGTTGATAAGAAAATAAAAATAGCAAAATCTAGTCTTGAAACATTAAAATAATGTCAGAATGCAACAAAATTTAACAAAAACTATTGAAAAATGTAAACAAAATATAAGATTTCAAAAACAAAAAAAATTGGCTATGAAATATCAAAATACTATTAGAAATAGAAAAATATGAACCAAATCTGTCAAAAGGTGCAAAGTTGTATTTATAAAATGTCAAAAATCGCAAAAATCTGGCCATAAAGTTTTAAAAAAGTGGTCATAATCTGTTAAAAATGCAAAATTCTATTTATAAAAAATCAAAAATAAGAAAATCCGGTCAAAAAAATAATAAAATATTAAAAAAAAAACTAACCTGAAGCGATTAAAAACTGCAAAATTTTGTTTATAACATGTCAAAACAGCAAAATTCGGCTTTAAAATTTTAAGCAATTGTCAGAAAACACCAAACTTTGGCCTTAAACTTTTAAAAAATCTTAGAATTAGTAAAATCCTACTTGAAAATATCAAAAATATAGTTAAAAACCCAGCATAGTTAGATTTTGCATTTTTAACAGTTTTAAAAATGCAAAATCTAACTATGATATTTTAAGCAATAGTCAAAAACCAAAAGCTTTTAAAAAATGTAAAAATCTCTACGAAACTCTAAAGTTGATAAATAATATAAAGTCAAGTCATAAAATGTAAAAAAAAATGTTAAATTCTATTGATGGAATGTCAAAAATAGCAAAATCAGGCTTTGCAAGTTTAGAAATATTTGTCAAGAAAGCACTTTTAGGCCATTTTGCATTGCAAACCTTTGCTTACAGATAAGCACATCAAATTTATAAGAAATGCGTTAAAAAATAAAACTTTACCTTTTTAAAAAATTATTTTTAGAGTTTTCCGCGACCAAAATTTGTTGCGTTTTCCATGCAGTTTTTTTAGTATAGTTTATTTTAAATGCTTTAATTTTTGACAATTTAAACATTTAAACAATTTTTTTTGTGCTATTTGTTTTTATGCAATAAAGTTTTTTTAACAATTTTAACTTTAAATGTGAATATTGTACGTAATTGTTGATAAGCATTTTTAAAGATTTTTTTGTATAACAAATAACAAATTTTAAACTATTTTTGATAAACAAATTTAGACATTTTTTACTTAATTTCTTAGAATATTTTAGTAATTTTTAAGGCATTGCAACAACTCAAAGAACCGCTTGCTGTGCAACGGTCCCCTCAACGTAGATGGTGTCAATGATAATAGAACTGTGAGTTTGTTCCGGAGTCATTGGCATCTTTTTCACGTCATCTCTCATCTGAATCTTTATCAATTTTGTTAATATTGGTTCATCTGGCCGGAAATCTACTCACGTTACTTGTAAGAATTTCTTGCCAAAAAATTTAAGCTTTTAAAAAAAAGTTGTTTGTATGCTTCAGATGGCTTGGCAACGCCCAGGCGTAAATTCCCTACTTTGTAACAATGACATGAAAGAAAGTTGATAGCAACCAGAGATCGTTTACGTCTACCAAACAGTGGAAAATCCCTTTGGCAGCAGAGGTCTATTTAGAAGCTGCTAAAGGATAAAGTTGACTATGCTGAATGGCGGCCATCACAGTCGACCCCATCATCAAGATGCTTGATGCAAAAATTCGCAAAACTCATGGAACTCCAATCTGCCAAAATGAAAACCATAAAACAACGTAAAGCTGGTAGAAAGATCAACATTTACGAGAAGACACTAATCCAGCTGAAAAAATCCAGCAACTACAGTAAAAAACCAACTTCCTAAAAAAAAACTTTTTTTTAATACAATTAGGCTATCAACCGGCCCATCCTGTCAGGTGCCTTCAGCGCTACATAGACCATCAGCCACCAAGAGCAAAAAGTCCCAACCTGGCTATCCTCTACGGCGTAAACGACCAACTTTGATCCGACTACCTTAAATCCTTCCTCAAACCCATAGGGGGCAATATTATTCGCCGCCCTCCTACTATAACTCTTCGAGACAAATTCATGTATCAAGAGCTGTTAGCAACTTTTAAGTCAGCAAAAATAATCTGCATGCACCCCCGACTTTAGTGCAGCAATTGATTATTGCGTAAAAAACAATATCTTTTACTGCAATTACCACTTAGGGTCTGAAAAACTTTAAAATACGTCACTAAGAATGTACCCCATAGCATCATAGTCGATGAAACAAAGAGTCCAGCCATGTAGTTAGATGCCAGCAGAGTGACTTGAACAATCAAAAAGTCAACCATACTGGACTAGGTTACTGGCATTAGCCGCAGGCCAGCGCCAAAATAAGAAGAACCTCGGGTAAAAAACAAAAAAAAACTCCAACAACAACTAAAGTCAGCATCAACGCCACCAAGATAGATGTGCTACTTGCAGGAAGAAAAATCTTTTAGACAAAATTTGCAAAACCCAGTACACCTACTCGGATGGAAAAACCCATCCTGAAGTCACCAAACGCCAGAACCAAAGCAACCAGAAGTACTTTACCACAAAAGCTCGCGTAGAAACGGACCTCCGAGCCACTTTCTAGACGCCATACCAGCCCTAAGCTTTGTTGCATGAGAAACAAATTTTTTTTGGCGTTCTTCCACCATCACAAAGCCTTCTTGAGTTGCGTTGCATATGCTTTCTGCACCTTACTCTAATTTGTTTTTCCGCAGCATTCACTCCAAACCTACGCGGTCAATGCAGCAACATCCTGTATTTAACTTAATAAATAAGTTTTAAGCTTTATATAAAAAAATTTCCATCCGACAAACACCGTCACCGTCACCGTCCAATGAAGGCCTTGTAAAGGTTGAAACATGTTACGGATTTTTAAATATATTTGTAATATAGTACACAGTAATTGTGTTTTATTTATTTTATAATAAACTATCACATAGTAACGGTCACCACCATTTAATTTGTTTAGATTATAATTACAAATCAGTTTTCAAATTAATTAAATAGTTTTTGCATTTTTTTTGTAATAATAGAAATCGTTTACTTTTTCATAAATAACCAAATCTTTAAATTTTATTTACAATTCCCATAAATTATTTCCTCCAAACTTTATCTGCAACAAATCTAAAGTTTGGCAATAATTCATTGAATTGATTTTCTCTAAGTTTCAAATTGTTTGCCTTTTTCTTCTCCACTACACAGAACATCATTAATGATTTACGACAAATGTATATTTAATAAACCATTCCCCAAAACACACCCCACGGGCATTCACTTTAAATTATTAAATCAACATTTACCCAAATTTTATTTTAATTTCCTTCAAATCCTTATAAAGAATATATTGTACTTTAAAAAACAGCAACACGCTACTGTTATGTGTAAAACCTTTTAAAAAGAAATTAATGACATCATTGTAAAGACTATTTTAGGTTGTTTTATGTTAGTCCGGCGCTGTTTACATACACGTTCAACTACTAAACTTTATTTTCTGAAATATTACACTAGTTTAAGCGTGAAGTCAGGTGTGAATTTAATTTGCATTTTATTCTATGAAATGAAAAGAAGTGTAAAAAATTTATTGTTACAAGTTTTAATTGTTTGCGGAATTAATCATTTCAAGGTACTGACGGTTTAATTGTTAAATTTTTAATTAAATATATTTGTGATAAAAAACATGACATATTTTTTTTAATGCAGAAGTCAAGAAACTGTTAAAGGTTTAGGTCCTACTTATTTTATAATTAACAAAATATTTAACTTACAATAAATTAATATTATTTTATAAAATTCTCAACTCCCCTACGTACTTCTTAATTAACTTTTATTCTATTTAACATTCCGACTTTTCAAAATCCCTAAACGAATCACTCTAATAGAATAAGAGCCTTTTAATGTTAAACACATTTTCCGGATGAGAATCAACCATCATCACCAACCACCAAGCTATAGGCGCAATATTTTTTCAGCTTGTGTGAGATCGGGGCTGCTTATTTTAATGATGATTTCCGGGCTAATGCGTATATCCAGCGGGGATTTGCCCGAAATTTATCTGCATAACGAATTAATCCCTTGGAGAACGCCTTAAATTTTATATGTATATATCAACAGCCGACGTTTTTTAAAATACATAATGAGCGGACATTTAAACGGGTCGTGAAAAAAAAAACAATTTTACCACTCGATGGAAAAGATGGTTTATAAATGTAGAGCACTTTTCAAAACTCATTAATCATGACGGTGAAAAGGGTAATTATATTTTTTGGTATGCAAAGTTGAGTTGTCATTAGTTTAGTAAATTTTTCATCACAAGTCGGAAAGGTGCAGTCAAATTTGCGTTAGGAAATTAAATATCATTCTAGCAAACAACAACAAATAGAATAAAAAAAAGTTATTTAAAGAATTTATTACATATTCTTTCAATTTAATATATCATAAATTTCAATTTGAAATTAAATACTAACTTTTAGCAGAGCGTCAATAATTCTTTAATCTAAGCCAATTAAAGTTTGGATAAGTTAATTATAATATATTTGATGTTCAAACTAATAAATATTTGTAATATGCCCGGCGCATTCACCATATATAAACGGTTCAGTCCCTTTACTCTGAACAATAACTATCGATTCGGAAACTCTTCGTAGTTTCCAACTAACATAACACAAATAGTTGAAACAGGTAAAAGCAAATTAAATTTAAATGCTGCATAAAATCCAACAATTAAAACACTGATAATGACAATATAAAGCAATAATATAACAACAAAATAAAAACAACACCACTTGTATAGCGTACTACTACAACCACAACCCCTCATATAATATATAAAGGATAATATACATTTTGGCCTAGCGCCAATCATATATAAACTGGTTTGAGAAGATCCAGTTTAAGAAGCGAATATAAATGTAGACATTAAAGGGGGGCGCTTTATTACATCAAAGTTCACGGCCAGCTAACATTTAAATAAATGTTTCTGTGTTCTTTTATATTTCTTTTAAAGAAATTGATGCGGAAGCGATTTACTGCGGACTAATAAAAAAATCCAATTCGATTAAAACGAAATTGAATTTTAAAATAAGCATCGCCCTGTCGTCGTATTGATTATCAGAAAATGAAAGGGCAAGAAATTTGAGTTGCCTCTAAATACAAATGCCTTATTCAGTTTGGGTTTTAAATAGGTATTAAGTATCTATTAAATTGTTTACTCTCAACAGTTTAGACAATGCCGTGGGTGTTTTTAGTAAAACCGACCCCTTGTTTCATACAAAAGAATTAATTAGAATGGAAATTTTGAAACAATAGGGTTTTACTAGAATAAGTTGGCAAATAAGTGATGCTTCATATTACTTTAATTTGCATAATTTGATGAGGATCAAAAATAATTAAAAAGGAAAAATAGATACAAACAATTTATTATGTGTGATTTGTCTATTACAATGTCTTAGATTATTATTTAAAATGTGCATGTTTTAACTTTTCTGCCACATATGTATGTATTTCTAACTGTTTAACTACACTCTTTTCACCAACTGCTCTAGTAACAACAAAATTTTGTTTTACTCTGCGTTCCTCATATTCATCCCCATTCAAAATTAACTCTCTGACAAAATTAACAAAATAAGAAGTTTGACCGGTTACTTTATGTTTAACTGTTCTGATTGCATACCCTAACTTTGGCAGGTTTAGATCCCACTTTCTTTGATCTTTACCAGCATAGGATGTTATCATGGTTTACTTTGGGGGGGGGGGGGGGAAGGGGTAAACAGCATTATATATGACATTGACGCCATACTCTTTCATAAACTAAACTTCATTATCAGTTAATAAAATTTCGGGGACGCCAAAAAGTAAAAATACATTGTCTTCCAACAGTTTACAAACATTTGCCGTGGTGGCAGCTTGTAAAAGAAAGAATAAAAAAAACTTGCTAAAATAATCCGAAACAACTAACACAAAACTATTTCCTTTACTGCTGCAAGGCAATGGTCCAATTAGGTCTGTACTAATCATTTGCCAACAACGTTTGATTGTGGGCCTGCTACCCATCAATCCCGCAGGCTTTCATTGTTTGGATTTGTGTTGGCAACAAACTACACATTTGGTTATGTAACGATAAATATTAGTTTTAAGCTTAGGCCAGTTGTACTTGGCAGCAACCCATTGGTAGGTATTATAAATACCTAAATGACCAGCTTTGGGGTCATCATGAAGTTCCTTCAGAAGTTCTGGACGTAACCCCTTCCATTGCTCGCAGTCTTCTTTCTCGTTGTCAACACACTTGTACAGCCTTCCATCAACCACTCGCCAGTTCATATAATCTAACGGTTTTTCTTTCACTCTTGCACACATCTTAACATACCACCTGTCATTCATGCTGCAGTCCTCCACACAAAAAGTAATGAGATTTAATGCCTCACTATCAACCAACTCTCTTGATAAGCAGTCGAGCATTACAAGCTCTTTCCCTTTGCGATGCACAATACTGAATTCATATCGTTGCATCTTCAGAGCCCATCTACCCAGGCGTCCCTAAGGGTTTTTCAAGTAGTCCAACCATAACAAGCTGTAATGGTCTGTTATGACTGTGAATTTGGCCCACCTTAACTTGTCGATATTCCATAGGACTTAAAGGAATTCCCGCTTGGAGGATTGACCAAGGCTTTCTTGAGTTTGTTGAAAGTGTCCTCGCACTTTTTTGACCAACAAAATTTTATGGCCCTTTTGGTAAGCTCTGTCAAGGGAACCAAAATCTCAGAATAGTTTGGTATAAACTTTCTGTACCATAACATCATGCCTAGTATTGATCTAACTCCTGTCACATATTTTGAATTCGGCACCTTCACAACTGCTTTCACTTTATCTGGATCCACATTGATCCCTAACCGATTGACAACATAGCCTAGATAATTGACCTTCTTTTTGCAATCTTCTAAACGCTTTTTTTTAAATTTTGATATGCTTTTCAAAACTTGGCGTAACCACTATCACGTCATCCAAATGGCTCTAATTCATGACCAAAAACCCTATCCACCAACGCTTGGAATGTTCCTGGAGCACCGCTTAGCCCAAAGGGCATACGGTTAAATTGAAACAACTCTTGCCCAGAAATTGTAAAAGCAGTGAGGAGTTTACTAGCATCGTTAAGAAAAATCTGCCAATAGGCACTTTTAAAGTCAAGGCTGCTTAGATATTTACCACCTCCCAACTTATCGAGAATAACGTTTATATAGGGCAGTGGGTATGCACATGGTTCGGATACTTTATTTAATTTCCTGAAATCCACACAAAATCTAAAAGATCAATCTGGTTTCGGGATCATTAAAATTGGCAAACTCCAACCACTCACACTTTTTTTGATCACTCCCAAGCTCAACATCTTACTCACTTCTTCATCTATATGTTTTTGAAAAAATGGGCTGACTGGGTAATATCTAGACTTAATTAGAGGGCTGGTACTAGTGATTTTATAGTAGACTAAACTAGTACACCCTAACTCAATATCTTTAATTGAATCAAAATTCTCACTGACCATACTAGATAACTCCTGTTTTTATAAAATGGACAAATCTTCTTCAGATTCTATTAAATTTACTTCAAAGCTAGAATCTGCTTCAAAATGCCACTTTTTTGTTTATAAATTTGGTATTATACCCATGGAAACCCAAAAAATAGTACCCAAAATAATGTCAAACCTGGCACAAGCACAAGCTTGGTGGTTGGTGATGATGGTTGATTCTCATCCGGAAAATGTGTTTAACATTAAAAGGCTCATATTTGTTTAGGGATTTTGAAAAGTCGGAATGTTAAATAAAATAAAAGTTAATTAAGAAGTACGTAGGGGAGTAGAAAATTCTATAAAATAATATTAATTATTTTGTTAAATATAAAATAAGTAAAACTTAAACAGTTATTAGTTTTGCGACCTCTGCACTAAAAAGTAAATATATCATGTTTCCTATCTTTCACAAATATATTTAATTAAAAATTTAACAATTAAACCGTCATCTTTTTAAAATGATTAATTCCGCGTACAATTAAAACTTGTAACAATAAATTTTTTACACTTTCTTTCATTTCATAGAATAAAATGCAAATTAAATTCACACCTGACTTCACGCTTAAACTAGTATAATATTTCAGAAAATAAAGTTTAGTAGTTGAACGTGTATGTAAACAGCACCGGACTAACATAAAACAACCTAAAATAGTCTTTACAATGATGTCATTAATTTCCTTTTAAAAGGTTTTACACATAACAGTAGCGTGTTGTTGTTTTATAATGTACAATATATTCTTTAGAAGGATTTGAGGAAAATTACAATAAAATTTGGGTAAATGTTGATTTAATAATTTAAAGTGAATGCCCGTGGGGTGTGTTTTAGGGAATGGTTTATTAAATATACATTTGTCGTAAATCATTGATGATGTTCTGTGTAGTGGAGAAGAAAAAGGCAAACAATTTGAAACTTAGAAAAAATCAATTCAATAAATTATTGCCAAACTTTAGATTTGTTGCAGATAAAGTTTGAAGGAAATAATTTATGGGAATTGTAAATAAAATTTAAAGATTTGTTTATTTATGAAAAATTGAAAGTTTTTTTATTATTAAAAAAATGCAAAAACCGTTTAATTAATTTGAAAACTGATTTGTAATTATAATTTAAAAGCAAATAGAAAACCTGTTGACTGACGGACTTCTGGTAGAGCAACTACTGGATTCAGTGACATGCCACACAAAAATTGCATTTTCCTCCTCCCCCTTCTCCCCTTACCGGAAAATGTCTTTTTGTTGTCCAAAACGGAAATAATGATGGATTTTATTAAAATAATTAAATCACGTTTACTATGTACTATATCACAAATATATTAAAAAGACCGTAATATGTTTCAATTTTTACAAGGCCATCATCGGACGGTGATGGTGGCGCTGTTTGTTGGACGGATATAACGTTTAAAACCTATTTATTGAGTTAAATACCGTAAAATGCTGCAAAGAAACAGATTAGAAAAAAAAAAACATATAGAACGCAGCTCAAGAAATGCCTGTGATAGTGGAGAAGCATCAAACAAGTTGTTTTTTTTATCGCGCTGTTTTTGTGTCAGTAACAATTTCTTTCTTACGCGGCAAAGCTTAAGACTGGTATGGCGTTTGAAAGGTGGTTTGTTGTCCTTTTTTTGGGGTAGTCCGTTTCTACTTAAAGCTTTTGTGGTAAAGTACTTCTCTTTGTCTTGATTCTGGCGTCTGGTGGCTTCGGGATGGGTTCTTCCATTTGAAGAGGTAGACTGGGTTTAGTCATTTTTGTCTAACAGATCTTTCTTACTGCAGGTAGCACATCCATCTTGGTGGCGTTGATGCTGATTTTAATTTTTGTTGGAGTTTCTTTGGTTTTCTGGCCATCCCCGTTTTTTTTTTTTGGTCGGTTTTTTGCTTTTTTGTTTTGCGCTTTTTGATTAAACCTCCCCCATCCCCTCATGCTCATGTTGGAAGTTTGGGTCACTTGAGTGATAATGTTTTCCTGACTGCAGGAGCATAAGTCTGCTAACATATAACTACATGAGAAGACTTTTTGTTTTATGACTGTCGGGTACATTTTTGGTTACGTATTTTAGGTTTTTTTAGACCATAACTGGTAATTGCAGTAAAAGATACCGTTTTATACGCAATAATCAATTGATGCATTAAAGTACGAGGGTGCATGCATCTGTCTCGTTTACTGCGCGGTTGATGAATATTTTTGCTGACTTAAAAATTGCTAACAGCCATACATGGATTTGTTTTGAATAGTTAAAGGAGGAAGAAAGGAAGTATTATTGACTCTTACGAGTGCTAGGTTTAAAGGAGGACCTAGGGTAGTCGGATCAGAGTTGGTCAACTGCGCCGTAGATCTCTTGGGTTTGGTGACTGATGGTCTATGTAGCGCTGAAGGCACCTGACTGGACTAATAATACTAGAAAAACTCTCTTCTCTCTGTAGTTTTTTGGCTTTTTTCAGCTGGAGTAGAGTCTTCTTCTAGATGTTTATCCTTCTACCAGCTTTACGATGGATTGTTTTATGGCTTTGATCCTGGCAGATTTAAGTTCTATGAGTTTTGCGGATTTTTGCATCATCAAGCATCTTGATGATTCTGCGTTCTGCATTGACAACTTATGTCATGTTCTTCTCAGAAGATGTCTAGTGGGCCTATCAATGGCTCCTGAAAAGGTTTTTACGGCTTCCGAGAGGTTTTTCCACTCTTTGATAGACGAAAACGATCTCTGGTCGTATTTTCTAATTATGTCATTGTTGACAAGCTGCAGATTTATGCCACGTGACTGAGCCAAGCCATCCGAAGCACATGGACAGCGCCGCTATAAAAGGTTTGTTGGCTAGAAATTCTTACAAGCAACGTGAGCAGATCTGCGAGCGGATGAACTAATATTTTCAAAATAGATAAACATTCATATAGCAGCAACGAAGAAGAGAGAAAACGTGAAAAAAATGCTGATCACTCCGGAACAAACAGTTTCATTTATCATCGACGAGTCATGGTAAAAAAACCATCTACGTCAAAAAGCTCCTTGCACAAAGAAAGCAATTCTTTGGTTTGCTATGCCTTAAAAATTGCAAAAATATTGTAAGAAATTAAATAAAAAATTACAGAAAGCATAATTTAACTTATTTAATTATTATAAAATGGGCAAAAACGTTTTTTGCATAAAAATTGGATTAAAATTTATAAAATACAAAAAATCTTAAAAAATGCATAACAATTGTGTACAGTATAAACATTTAAAGTTAAAATTGGTAAAAAAACTTTATTACATAAAAATAATTAGTTTAGAAATTAAAATGTTTGAATATTTAGATTATTGAAAATTAAGACATTTACAGTAAGCCATACTAGAAAAAATTGCATGAAAAACGCAACAAATTTGGGTCGCGAAAAACTCTCAATTAATTAAAAAAAAAAATCTATTTTTCAACACATTTCTAATCAATTTGATGTGGTTATCTGTAAGCCAGAATTTGCAATGCAAAATGGTCAAATAAGTGCTTTTTCGACCGAATTTTGCTATTTTTGACATTTTGTAAATAGAATTTGGCATTCTTTGACAGTTTATAAGTGTATTTTAATTTTTTTAACAATAATTTTTATATTTTGCAGCTGGATTTTGCAATTATTGAGATTTTATGAAAAGTTTTACAATTTTTAAGAATTTTGTCTATTGTTTAAAATTTCATGGATATATATTGCATTTTTTAACAGTTTATGCTAAATTTTGAATTTTTCAAACAATATTTTTGATATTTTAAAGAGGATTTAACTATTTCTAAAATTTTATTAAAAACATGTTAATGGCCGGATTTTGGTGGTTTCTGACAATTGCTTAAAATTTTAAGGTCAAATTTTGTTGTTTTTAATTGTTTTTGGTAATTTTTTTTAATTAATTTATAATTTTGTGACCGGATTTTACTATTTTTGACTTTTTATAAATGCATTTTTAACAGTTTTTGACCAAATTTTTAAGCTTTTTACATTTTTTTTTTTAAGTTTTTGTTAAACTTTACTATTTTTTGACAATGTTCCAATGCCCGATGTTGGTATTTTTAATTTTTTATAAAAAGAATTTTGCATTTTACAATTGTTTTTAGGCAGGTTTTAATTTTTTTTTACATAATTTTAAATTTTATAATTTTTGATAATTTATAAGTAGAATTAGTACCTTTTAACAGTGTGTTTTATGAACGTAGTTTGCTACTTCAGGGATTTTATAAAAAAAAAATACATTTCAACAGTTTATGGTTATTTTGTGATGTGTAATTATATTTTGGTGGTGACCGAATTTGCTTACTGACATTTTAAAATAAAATTTTGAATCTTTAAATTGGTTTTGCCCGAATTTTGATTCTATTTAAAATATTAAGTTCTGTTATCTGCTCTCTAGATTTTTCCTGTTGCTGACGTCTAGCTTTTAATCCATCTTTGGGGGTCTTCAACTTTAGGATTTTTGGCTTTCTGTTGTAGTCTTTTCTATCTACACAGTATATCTAGTATTGTCTTTGTAATCTGACCCATCTAGCTTTGTTTTTAGTATCTAATTCTTTTCTGATAACGCTGCTTTTGATTTTTTGATTTTTTTTTGTAAAAATAAATTTTTGTGCTTCCTATTAGTTTTTTTAGTATAGTGATAAGGATTTTCTACACGTGTTTTAGCGGATTTTAACTTTGCACTATGTGAACATATATTTTATTGGGTTTTTGGAGTTTCCGCTTTCTGCAATCCAAGATATCTGAATTTTATTACTTGTTCTATAGATTAATTGCTTCGTTTAAACCAAATGAGATCTTTTAAAATTGCCATTGCTTTAGTCTATTTGTTTAATATAATCATGCTTCTTGTTTCTGCTGCTTTCTTGAATCTAAACAGGAGCTATTGGAGATTATGTTTTTGTTACATTCTTTGGCCTATTTTAATTCTTATCTTTTTTTAGTTTTTTAATTTCTCCTTAGACTATCTTCTTGTTTGATAATTGTTGATAATTTTAAGATGACGCAGGATATCTATGATGTCTGGCTTAAGTCTACCATAAGAAGACAGGTTTATTTGGACTTTTGATGAATATAAATTTGCATTTTTAAGACCATATTTTTGTGCTTTTTGACAATATTTTGATGTTTGGAGATTGGAAATTGCTATTTTTGACGTTTTATGAGTTGAATTCTGCATTTTTAACAGTTTTGTTGTTGGATTTTAGTGCTTTCTAACAATATTTTGATATTTTGTAACAAGATTTTTGAAATTTTATAAAGAAGTTTACACTTTTAAACAGTTTATTTTGAAGTTTTTGGTCATTTTGGTGCTTTGTTGTATTTTGATGATGACTGGATTTGCTATTGTTGAAATTTGCAATTTTAAACCATTTTTGAACTGGCTTTAATATTTAAGTGTTTAAAGACCGGACATTTTGTAAATAAAATTTGGAAATTTTTGATTTGATTTTAATTTTTTTACAATATATTTTATATATTGTAACTGGACTTTGCAATATTTGAGATTTTATGAAGATTTTTTAAGAGTTTATGTCTATTGCATTTTTTACAATATTTTTGCTATTTTAAAGCTGGGTTTTACTATTTTTAAAATATTAGTAAAAAAATAAGTTTTTTAAACGTTTATAGCCGAGTTTTGGTGCTTTCTGACAGTTTTTTTTTAATGTTTTATTATTTTGTGACTGGATTTTACTATTTTAGACTTGATAAATAGAATTTTGCATTTTTAACAGTTTATGATCAAATTTTGATGCTTTTTTACAATATTTATTTTTACTTTGTAGCCGGATTTTTGCGATTTTTGACATTCTTAAATAGAACTTTGCATTTTTTGACAGATTATAAATAATTACTTTTCCTAACAAACCGGACTTTAATAAATTGTTTTTGGAATTTTACATTTTGTTAAATTTTTCAAAAATTTTTGATAAATGTTTTAAGACCGGATTTTAATATTTTTGATTTTTTGCACTTTTCAACTGTTTTTGGTCGGATTTTAATGCTTTTTAATTTAATTTTAATATTTTTTTGTGTGTTTTATTACTATATTTTGATGATGACCGGATTTTGCTTTTTTGACATTTTATGAACAAAGTTGTAAAAATCCCCGCCTCAATAGATAAACTACTTGACGTACCCACTTACCTGAGTATTTGTTATCAAACTATTTTATGTTGCACCTACTGCTGATGCTCCTGCAGTTATTACATCAAAAAGATTAAATGTCAGCTGCTATTCAAGTGCACTTATAAGATGAGCAAACCAACCACTTGATAACAAACCTTTTGGTGGGTAGGCGGAAACACAGTTCCAAAAGTCACCGCTCCAATTAATAAATTACTTGTTCTACCTACCCACCTGAGTGTTTGTTATCAAATTATTTTATGTCGCAACCACTACTGATGCTCTTGCAATTATTACATCAAAAAGATTGAATGTCAGCTGCTATTCAAGTGCACTTATTGATCACGTTTGAATTTTTTTTTCAAATGTGACCGGGATTCTAATTTTACCTTGACAGAGAACAGCTTGATTATTTGCTAATGTGCAATTTAAACTACCAGTTGCCACTAACCCTAACGTCTTTAATTTATTCCAACCATCCAATCCAACAAAAATTCCATTTGCTCCTGAATCTAAAAGTTTCATTTCACATTTATAAATCCTCACTTTCACAAACGGACAATCACTCTCACTAAGACCTTTAAACACATAATCCAACTTCTTGGTTTTGGAATTGACATGAGGTTCTGGTCGACCAACTAACTCCTTCTCCTGTGCTTGTTTCCCGAACATGTTGTATAATTGGACTTAATGTAACCTTCTTTACCGCAACCAAAACATTTAACTATTTTATCAGGGCATTCTCTGACCCTATGACCCATTTGACTGCACAAGAAACACTTTATTGTGGCAGTTAAATCATTTGTTTTATTTGGCTGAGAATTAGTTACCTTTTTATTAGTCGGTACCCTCTGGTTATTTCCATTGGGACGGACTCTTGATACATTATTAGTTTTTGGATTGGTAAAATTGTTATTTCTGGACCGAAGTTCCACATTGTTCTCATTAATGCCACAATTGTCATTCTACTGACCTAAACCTCCTCCAAACCTAGCCTCCAGACTATTTACCAATTTAGGTTACCTATCTTGGCAACTACTCCTAAAATAACCTAAATCTAAACCATCCTGCTATGACAATTTATGTTTACTAGGCCTTTTTTGTTTGTTGTGGTTCGTACTACCACCACTTTAAATATTTTACATTCTTGTTTGAACACCTTGTATATTGTTCAATATTATTAATGATAATATTGATCATCTAGAGACACCTCAACACAGCTGGATTTATGCATAAAAAGCCAAAAGCTGTGCGTAAATGGGCGGTCTGACATCTACAATGTATTTTTTATGTTTTTATTTATATGAGATATTTTAAGAATATTTTTTTAATAAGTTACTACATACAACTTGACACCGTAGGTATGATGTACATTATTAATGTCTACTAAGTGCAAAATGGTTTATATTGATTCGTACATTTTCTTTAAATATCTGCAACTTAAGTTTAAAATGATAAAATAAAATAATTTATAAACAAAATTTATTGTTAATACAATACACAATGTGCAAATAATTTTCAGCTCAAGCTATTCATAGTCATAGTTTCAATTACATAGACAATCACTGCATTAATAATCTTACATGATCTAATTTTCTATATTGATTGTTATCATATTACTAATTATATTGACAATTATGAGTGCTTGCTTATACTAGTAACTTGCAATATGATAGTTATATGCAATTAGGAATAGTTTTTAATCCTTGACTATTTATACTAAACAAACTTTTCTCAACTTTAAAAATAATAATAAAATATACGATTGTAAAGGAACATTGAAGGGGCCGAATCCATTATAGTGGGTGGGATAAAACTCGGGCCATTGATCAAATATATTGAGTGTAACGTGTCCGTTAAGGATTTCATTCGGGATCCCTTTTTTCGGAAAAGTGATTAGACCGGAAAAGGTCTAATAAATCCCCGAATTTACATTTAATTTTTTTCACCATTCGACAAAGTAAATGTACTGTTATAGCATTAAATAAACTGTAAATTGGTATCGGTTTACATGCAGATTTGTGATGGAAAGCGTGAGTAGCATGGGGATTGAAGATAAGCTTTACTCACAACAATTGATTTAATAAAATATCAGCAAAGTTAATATACTAGAAAAGAAAAATTTTCTTTACAATTTCAACTTCAATAATCTGCCACCTGCAAAGACTCATCTATTACAATACATGTCATGCCAGCACAAAGTTGGCGTTGAAAAAGTATATAATTTGTTAAAATTTTATGTAATTTAAAAACAAAAATAATTTTGATATTGTAGGTTTTTCTAGTATGAGATATAGAACTTGGCTTGAAACTTGCAAGATAAATATTTGAGTAGTGCATGCAGTTCTGATTTACTTTGTTCTTGTGAACTTTATTATATTACATTGTTTTCCTTTGTGTGGGATCCTTTACAATATTAGAATAGACAATGTAAAAGAGATGCATGTTACTCAAAGTACTAAGTCATATATAATTTTTACATTTATAAAACTTGCTACTTAAATTGTTTAGACTGTATGAAGTATTTTACTATCATACAAGTAGTGGAATCAAACTCACAACAAAGGTAGTAATGTTTTTCAACTGGCAACTTTAAGTTTTTCATCTAATTTTATAGTTTACAACATTTTTATTAATATTTTTGTAAATATAAAAACATTCTGTTGCTGCAGATACATTTTCAATATAAAAACAATAATACTTTAACTAAATATTTGTTTTGTATTTCATTTCCAATATTTAAATATTGTTTGCCATCAACTTTTTCAACTTACGAGGGTAAGTTTCAATTAAAGTGGTACTCTTATATTTACTTAATACTTTTAACGGATAGAAAATATCGAAGTGTTTACATTTCCCGAAGCTTCTCTAAGCTGAAATATACACGGAAAATGCCGGCGAAACATTGTGTTTTTATCATATTTTCTGGTTTCAATAGCAAACTTTTTTACTTTACAAAATTGCGAAGCGTTTATTACGCTATTGATTTTTACATTTTATTTTATTTATTCAATACATTGCACCAATTTCCGTTTAATTTAAATTGATTGTTAAAACAATGTGGAGAGTTTAACATTAGTAGTCCGGCTTAGTAAAAGGATTTTATTATCTTTGCCAATGTAATTGAAACCTGCAAATGCGTGTAAACCCTCAATGACAATTCGCGATAATTTAAAGTTAATTAAAGTACATCAATCAATGGCAACGACGCCCAACGATTGGTTCGCAGATATAGAGACCACACGGGATGATTAAATCCGGTGGAAAATGTTGTAGTTTCCACTAGTAACAAGCAATAAAATGTGTCAGCAGCCAGAACAGGAAAAAAATAAATATAGCTTGCGCTATTTCATCGGGATTAAGTTTGAGCCGTTTTCTTCAGAATTACATACTGTATGATTAGGGCAATTAAAATAGTTGTAAAAATGTTTTACTACCACCAAACTAAAACTAATGAGGCCATTAATTTACGAAGCAATTAAAGTGTTTAGTCTTTTTCTTTTAAAGTATTAAATGAAAATAATTAACTATTATTTTAAATAGTAATAACAAGTTTGTTTGTTTAGCCGTGACCTATTTGGGGAGGAAGATGTTGTGCATGTTTTGTTACTGTAAATGTTTGCAATAGTTGAGATTGGGCTAAAATTAGTATGGTAATTTATTCATCATGCCTACGTACGTTTTCTTTGTGTTGGGAATCCGTTTCAACCGCGAAATATGTTTCTACGATAAGACAGGCTTAGATTAGCACATAATTAATTGTGACCTAACTCTACATAGTCTAACCTTGTATGGTAACATGCTTGTTTTTAAAATGTCAAAATATTGTGTAATTAATTTTAATAAATAAACACAACAAATTTATTGCAAAGCTTGGCGTTGGATATCGGTTGGGAATTTACCGATTGTGTACCAAGCTTTTTATTTTTGTACGTGTTTAATATTTTTTAAGTATTTAATGCGCGATTGTGGTGCTTAAAGCGTTTTGAAAATGTCATCTTGAATTTTAGAGTTTTACAATTTTCTTAGTAGTAAAGACGTAATT
Organism: Tachinus rufipes; assembly: GCA_963932245.1. NCBI lineage: Eukaryota > Metazoa > Arthropoda > Insecta > Coleoptera > Staphylinidae > Tachinus > Tachinus rufipes. The sequence continues at coordinate 7,944,957 of OZ010743.1, forward strand.
GGTATAGATGAAGTTAAAATGGCATATGTTACTCGCCTAGTTTGCCTGTTTATTCCTAACCCAATGAAGTGTTTACAATGTAAACATTTTAAGCACTCTGCAGTTAGGTAAAGTTAGGTTAGGTTTGGTCCAGGCTTGCGACAAGATAAGTCATAGGACTTCATCCATGGCCTGCCCAAAATTTAGGGAGATGGCTGAGCGGTGGGAAAGGAGGCGCCGTCTGTGTCGGGATGCTAACCGTCGTCCAAATAAACCTGAACAGGTCGGTCGCATCTAGCGACCTCGCGATGCAGATCGGGGCGGACATCGCGTTGATCTCCAAGCCCAACGTACGCACGGCAAAGGGAAACGCCTGGTTTATGGACGACAGGGAGGACGCAGCGCTGGCGGTGGTAAACAGTGGGTTGGGAATCGGAAAACGCGGGGAAGGAGAAGGTTTTGTGTGGGCTCAAGCGGGTGAGAGATTTTACGTGTCCTGCTATCGCACTGCAAGATCTGTAAGACATACTGGGATGCGTAAGGTCTCAATTGGGTGTGGGGATCAGGGATGCCATAATAGGGGTGATTTTAATGCAAAGTGTCCCAACTGGGGAGGGAACGTGGAGGACGGGAGGAGTCGTTTGATGGCGGAATGGGCCGCGTGTAACGATTTGACACCAATAAACTTTCTGGAGGGGAGAAGCACGATCATATATCGACGTGACCTTCTGCGGGACTAGTGTAGTGGGGTTGGCGTCGGGGTAGGAGGTGATGGAAGAATAGTGCCTCAGCAACCATCGTCTTATCAGGTTTGGCGTTGGCAGAACGGCGCCGTTGCGCGCGAGAGACTCGGATCAAAGCGGGTGGGTTATAACGTCGGGAGGGTTAAAAAAGATTTGTAGAGATTTTGGGGAGCTCGGGGTGGGAGAGGTTGATAATACGGCGCAGTTGTGCGAGAGCATAAAGCATCTTTGCAATCTTCATCTCAACGAAAGGAGTAGAATGAGGAGATCGCGGAAGCAAGGATGCTTTGCAACAAGGCTCGTAGAGCGCTCACTAGAGCCAACGCCACAGGGAGGTGTAATGGGGTTTTAGTCGGGAAATATAAGGGGTTAAGGAAGAGGCTGGGGGTCTCATCAAATCGGCCAAGAAATAAGTGGAAGCTCTTGGTCGATGAAGTTAATGCGGACGTATGGGGCAAGGGGTTTAAAATTGTGAAAGGGAAAGTGGGCAGGAAACCGCCGAAGGTGAACACGGAGGTTCAGAGGGTGGTAGTAGAAGAGCATTCTCCAGCGCAGGTGGGGAGGGTTTTTAGGAGGTAGCCAGTAGAGGCTGGAGGCGTCCGACTCTTCACGGAAGGATAGCTTTTGGAAGAAACAACAAAGATTAGACCGGGGCCTGACGGGTTTCCTACGGAACTTGTCAAAGCCCTAATCGGACGGTGCCCTGAAGCTTGGCTTAGGGTCTACAACCGGTGCTTGGTCGAAGGAAGTTTTCCGGAAGTGTGGAAGAGGGCAAACCTAGTCCTGCTGTATAAGGGGAAAGGGAGTATGGGGGCTAGAGCGTATCGTCCAATATGTTTCCTGGACGTGGGGGAGAAAATCCTTGAACATTTGGTGGTGAGAAGACTTTTGGAGGCGCTCCAAGGTGACGCGGCCCTCTGCGAGCATCACTACGGCTTTAGGAAAGGCCTTTCAACCCTGAACGCGCTTGCGGAGGTGAAAGCGGCAGAAGTTGCTGCAAAACGTTTTAGCTACACGCACAGAAAGACGTGCGTGTTGATCACCTTGGACTTGAAAAACGCCTTTAACTCTGCCAACTGGAGCAGGGTTTTGGGGGCGCTGGAAAGCAGGGGGGTAACAGGTTACCTGCTGAATATAATCAGCAGTTACCTGTAGAGTAGGATTTTGTTGCTGAGCAAGGGAGGTCAGAGGGAAAAGGTAAAGCTGTCGGGGGGTGTGCCACAGGGGTTAGTTTTGGGACCCACGCTGTGGAACGTCCTTTATGACAGCGTGGTAAGCCTGGAGATGCCGGAAGAGGTTAAAGTAGACTCGAGGTGGAAGATGCAGGTAACTTCGCCGTCCAGCAAATTGAACTTGTGGTACTCTCGTGCTCAAGGAGGGTACCACAAGTACAAATAAATATCACGGGGACTACCGTCAGGTCAAAAAAGCAGTTAAATTACCTTGGGGTTGTACTGTCCAGCAACATGGCATGGGGCGGGCAGGTACGGGAGGCGTGCACGAGAGGCGTGCACGAGAGGAGAGAAGTAGGCGCGGTCGTTGGCGGGTCTAATGCCAAATCTAGGGGGAGCAAGGACTTCCTACAGGCGCCTGCTGTGTTCGGTTGTTTCCTCCATAGTGTTGTACGGTGCAGAGATATGGAAGACACATTGCGCAGCAACGGGAGGCAAATGGAGTGGGTCTTGCAAATTCAGAGAAAGTGCTGCCAGAGGATTTAAAGCGCCTACAGGACGGCGTCTTCTGCAGTTTTTCTGGTGGTTGCGGGAACGAAGCCACTGGACCTTGTAATCCGTATAAAGACGGAAGTGTAGAAAGGCCGTCTCTCGAGGAGCGAAGGGGATAAATGAGTGTGGAGAGAATGGCAGAGAAGGTGGGAAGAATACGCTCATCGCAAACGTAAAGTGGTGGGTTGGCAGGGGTCACAGCGAAGTAAACTACTACCTCACGCAGGTACTAACGGGACACGGGTGTTTCCGGGCGTACCTGCAGTGAGTGAAAGTGTGCGAGAGCGATGAGTGTTTGTATTGCGGGCAGCGGAACACGGTTGAGCACACATTGTTTTGTTGCAAAGGATGGACGGAAGTGAGGGAGAGAATGATAGTGAGAATGGGCGGAGCAAGCGTGAACCCTGACAAGATGGTGGAAACAATGATGGCGTCTCAAGCCGGCTGAGATGATGTGTCCACCATGATAGGGATTATTCATTGGAAGAAAGAGGAGGAGAAGAAGGAGCTTGCTCCGGTAGAAGTATGGGGGTGGGAGTCTTACCTTGAGGGGGCCCGTAGCTGGTTTTTGTCTGTTTATCTTGTTAAAGTGTAAATGAAATTTTTTATTTTTTTTTGTAACAAATTTGTAAACTTTGAATTGGCGGCAGAAAAGATTAACTGTTGTCCGGGATTCTCCATTCCGAAGTAATGCTTTAGTGCAATCCCGGGGTGGAGTAAAAACAGATATATCCCAATGGGAGGAGGGTTTTAGCCGGTAGAAACCCTGCACTACCGTGCAGCATAGGCAGCCGGTGTCTTAGCTGAAGATTTTACTCCGTCCAAAAAAAAAAAAAGGTTTGGTCCAGGCAACTTTCTAGGAGTCAGATAATAGAACAACGGCTGCCATTAGCCTAAAAATGGAAAATAAAAAATAGTTTAGATGAGAAAAATACCCAGGTGGGTAATCCCTCTTCGGCTGTACAATCGGGCTGCCTTATGGATTCTGGGTGGGGCACACTAAACTTTAACGATAACGACAATAGCAATGAATATGGAGAAAGCACACAGACTACGAATATTGATGGCACTCTGCTAGACAAGCCTACCGAGGTAGTTGCCGCCCCCGGAGATGTCGTTGCCGACGCCGCCCACATAATTGTTGCAGCCCTTGAAAATTCAATTTCAGCGGGAGATAAAATCGAAATAATTGTGGAAGCCAATGCTCCGGAGATTGCCTTATCGACAGCCGCTTTGGACCTCTCCATCCAGACGCAGACCGCCAACAGAGTCCAAGTGAACAGAGATGGCTTTATTATCGTCTCCCACCAGAAGCGTAAGAATACAAGGGGTGAATCAACCCCATCTAAATTACATAAAGGGCCATCAGCAAAACCCCAACCTCCATCAGCGGTTGCAAATCGACAGCCGTCAGAGGCTTCCAATGCCGGCCTATCAAGCCAAAAAACACAGAGATTTTCCGCTCCCAAAAGCGCCGCCCCAGCTTAAAAAGAGAATGCCAGAAAGGGCCACATCAAGGTGAGGTTTAGGCCTGCCGCCTCAAACCTTAACGATGACAACATTAATCACACTATTCCCACGGTTTCACTCGTGAATTCAAAAGCGCGTCCTCCGGCGATAGTTCTGGACGACAAAAGCGCATACCCGGAACTATCAAAAATCTTCCACAAGAAAAAAATTTATATTTTGTCGGCGCGTAATACCCGCGATGATATCAGCATTTCTACGGCCCCAGTGCCGATCATAGACCGACGTCCTTAACGCAAAACTCAACGGCTTCCACACGTGGGCGACTGCCAGCGAGAAATGTCTGGAATTTGTAATTAAACATGTTCCAGAATTCCTCACTGAGGAAGGTGTGGGACGGGCTCTGGAATCCGTAGGATATAGCCCGTCAAACGTTCATCGTATAGGAAATGAATTTATTCGTTTCCACATGGTATCAGTCCAACTACCAAAAACTTCTAAAAACGCTGAGATAATAGATCTCAACGTATTGTGCGGCTTTAAGGTCGACGTCCAGCGCAAAAAGCTTAGTGGCGGCATTCCTCAATGTCACAAGTGCTAGAAACACGACCACACAGCAAAACGCTGTTTTGTTAGGACACCGGTGTGTCGTATTTGCGCAAGGCCCCACCACTCGGCGGCCTGCCCCGGTGGCTCCACAGCCAGGTGCGCAAATTGTAATGGCCCGCAAATATTAAAGATTGCAAGACCTACATCAAGATGGCAGCACAACCCGCGCCACCCAAGTTCTCTAAAGTGCTCAAACTTCCGCTCAGCCTGCCAACGTTACTGCGAACAAATTGTTTGCTTCTGCTGTAGCTCCTCCAGCACAGCAAGCTATCGCGAATCAAGTTGCCGCTTTCTTAAAGACGCAAGCAAAGCTGATGGCTTCCTTTTTATCTAGTCTTGCTAAACAATAATGGATAATACGCCTGATGTATTACTCCGTATTTGTTTTTGAAATGCTAATACCATTCAAAATAAAATGGGCAAGATGGAAGAATTCTTCTTCGAGGAGAACATCAATATCATGTTAGTATCGGAGTCGGTTCACAGACCCAACCAAGGGATGAGAATCCCAAATACTTTCACGTACTTGAGAACTTCGGCGGTACCAATAGAGAGGGGTACATTGATCTTAGCAAAGAGATCGGTAAACCACTCCAAAGTAGATACCCCAGACACTCTCTCGCTAGAATCAAACGCAATAGTGGTGACTGTGCCTGTGTTAGACACACTCAAAATCGCGTCTGCCTCTATCAGGACAAGGGGACAGGAAAGGGAGGAAGATTCGTAACTTGTACGGATTGGCCTCTCTTTTTTCGTACCCTGCAAAAAAGCATAAGCAGGCTTGCACCAATAAGAACAGTCAATGATCTGAAAAGAGCCGTCAAAACTTTTACGATGCAAATTTGCAAAGCCACGGAAAAGGCCTCTAAGACCCATCAGGTCCGCGTCGATAAACCTCTAGGACTATCTCGCGATACAAAAGCATTGATAAGACGCAGAATTGCCGCCAAACGTCTATAGCAGAGGCATTGCGACCCCAAAGATCGCGAATATATGAATGCGCTCCACAGCAAGGTAAGAGAAGCATGAAGGTTGCACAAAAATTTGTGCTGGCAAAATACCATGGAATCTTTCACAGAGGATTATCATCTAATGTGGAGGATGTCCAAAGTCTTACGCAGCAGGCGAGTCCCCATTCCAGCTATTCTTGGCAAAAATGGGGTTCAATATTCTAATGAGGGAAAAGCTAAGGCATTTGACAACTGCTTCGAACTCCAATGTTCCAAAGTATTCACAAGGGACACTGATTTGGATCATATCTATCGGGTTCACAGGACTGTCAAAAACTTCTTGAACGCCGAGAACGACGACGAACCGCTGGAAAGCGTTCGACCTTTTCAAATCAGAAAAATTATCAAAAGATTTAAAGCTCGAACCGCGCCTGGTTCCGATAAGATAACGAACAGAGTTTTGAAATTGTTCTCGCACAAAGCAATAATGGCACTCACCAATATTGCAAATGCAACTCTACGAACTGGGCACTTTCCATACATACATACATACACATCCAAAATCTGGGGCACGGCCTCGCGCTGTCATCTCAATCGTCTTGAGGTATTCCTCTGAGGAGCCTCTTCAGTGCTCCATGGTACTGTCGTAACAGAAAAAATTGGGTAGACCTAGGGATTTATAAACGCCCGGTGGACAAAGAAACTGCACTCTAACTTTAACAATACTAACAGAGATCAGGTTAACCCACTATCTCTCCGCAGCTACTAACTTCCATTTGGCATTCATTATTGGGCGGTTTTTAGTCGGTGGGCATTTCAACCTGAGGAATTGAATCCGACACTTGCCAGTCTTATAAAAGATTTTACCACCTAACCCCCAAAAAAAAAAAGCAAACCTAAATTTAGATCAGCCAGAAAAGATGATCTAACGCAGGAAGAACGCAAGCTGCTACGAGCCCACAGTAGACAAAAAAATATTGGAAGGTCACCCAATAAAATATCTTCGGACGCAAGTAAGCACAAAGAAAAAACAAAAACAAACAGTGCAGGTCCATCAAATTCGCAGAAAGCACTAAAAAAAAGAAGATGCAAAAAAAAGGACAAAGGAAAGACGACACTGCTTAGCTTAGGAGCAATGCCATGGATTTTAAAGTTAACCATGATAACTGTAGCCAGGGTAGAGCTAAAGAGGGCAGTCAAAGAAGTTGCAAAAAAAAATTGCAGCACTGTAGACGGAACAAGTAGAAGAAAACTCTCAGAAAAAGAGCAAAGAAATAAAAATAATTAGAGAAATAAAAAAGATTGATACAAAAAAAAAAATCAGCTCAAGAAATGAAAATAAGCCTTATAAAGAAATAATTGGAAAAGCTGAAAGCAGCCAACACAGAGCTCTTAATAGCAATGAACAAAATAAACACTCAAGCCAAACAGGAAACAGAACAATAACCCGCCAAAAAGAAAGCAAGGTATCCAACGGATAATACATTCAAAGAATACCTAAAAATAAAAGAAGAAAAGAGGAACACCGACGACTATAAAAAATCCGGCATCAAGACAAGAAATCCTTTAAATGATGCAGACTCGGACGTAGCGGTATGAACCAAAAATCTGGAAACGAAAGAGCAGAAAAGGGTATTAAAAAAATGTTTAAAAAAAAAACAGAATGATCACAAATGGAAGGGGACATCGGTATCATCGAGATACTGACCTCCGTCCGGAAAGGCTAAGATAAAATACTGTTTAGCAACATCAAAAATCTAGCACAAGAACTCTCGAAATCGTAAAACGCTTGCTATAAATCTCCTAGATAGAGTAGACCATGGCAATTATAAGAAGATGACTGAATGTGCTTTTCTGCATGAAGTGTCTCGAAGCAGGTCACATTACGAAAGATTGCAAAAGAAGAAAGTTATGTCCCGTATGCAAAAAGGACGACCATGACATGAACTCAATGAGATGCAATGCGTCCAAAAACGCTTGGACAAGCACAGGAAAAAAAAGAAAGGGAAAAATCGGAAGTAATTCAGAATCTGAAACACAATGTTAAGAATCCTCCAAATAAACACAGAAAGAAAGAGAAAATACCATGACTCCATGGACGAGCTGGCATTCACACGCAAAATTGATTTGTACATAATAAGTAAACCAAACAAAAAACTCATGACACAAACGGGAGCGTGGAAAACTGACAAAAAACCAGATGCGGCGATAAAGATCTACAATCACGAGATAAGTGAAAGCGCAAAAGGAAACGGGTGTACATACAAATAAGTGGAGTGTGGGTCTTCAGCTACTACATCTCACCAAGCTGCCTACTAGAAGAGTTCCAAAAGTTTCTTGAAAAACTAAGAAGAGATATAAAAAAACTAAAGGAAAAATAGTAGTAGCTAGTGACTTTAATGCCAAATCCCCAGAATGGGAAGGTAGATAAACTTTGTAAATGGCTTACCAAAAACCAGATGATAATACAAAATAAAAAGAAAAAGCCAATGTCTGTAAGACGCGAGCAATTCTCACACATAGACGTCACATTTTCCTCGGAAAAAAACAAAGATAGAGAACTGAGCGGTTTTGGACGAGGAGTTGCTTAGCCTACATCAATATATTTACTTTGAAATAAAAAATAGTCCAAAAACGACAAAAATAAAACACAAAGGTTGGAATACAAACAAACTGAACATAAACAAATTCACACAAAAAATTTGAAAGAAAGACAGGAACATTAACTTGTACGTACTTGATAGAAGCCATAACTGAGGCATGCGACCTAGCCGCCCAAAAGATGACGGGAAAGACTGCATAGAAAAAAAAATTATTGGTGAACAAAAAGCATTGCAGACCAGCAAAAAAATTGTCTTAAAATAAAAAGAAATATTACTAGACAAAGAAAGAAAAACATTGACAAAACAAGCGTGAACATTATAGAAGATAAATACAAACATGAAAGAAAAATGATAAGAAAAAGTAAAGATACCAAATTAAAATAAATTAACGGAGAATGTAGAGAAAGACATCTGGGGAACAGGATACAAAATTGTTAGAAAAAAACTAAAGCCTAAGGCACTGAAGACGCCAAAAACAGTCCAAAAAGAAGTTATCAAAAAGCTATTTCCAAATCATAAGGAAATAAAATGGCCAATTAAAGATGACGCAAAACAAGACGGAAAAGAAGAATTTACAACAGAAGAAGTACAAAAAGCTACCCGAAAGCACCGGGCCTTGACTTTATACCGACATAGGTTGTAAAGATGGTAGTGGAACACTTCCCAGAAGCGGTAAGAGAAGTAATAATGCCCTAAAATATAGAGAATTCCCAAAAGAATGGAAAAAAGGGAAGCTAATACTAATAAGAAAACTTAACAAAGAAATAGTAGACCCTAGAGAATATCGTCCAATACGCTTGCTTAGCACAATGGATAAACTATTAAAACAACTGATAGCTGCTAAGCTCAAAAAAGAATTAAAAAAAAAAAATCTGTGTAACAACCAATTTTGAAAAGGGAAAAGCACGGTAAATCCCCTAAAAAGCGTCATAAGCATTGCTAAAACCGAAATAAGCAAAACAATAAAAACCAAAAGTTTCTGCGCAATGGTTACTGTCGATATTAAAAACCCTTTCAACGGCGCTTCATGGGAGAATATAATATACGAATTGGAAATCCAAAAAATATTTCCAGGCATTACGGACATTATAAAAAACTATCTATCGGAAAGAAGTATAGTAAGCGACAACGGAAAAAAGACAAAAGTAGCGGCAGAGGTTCCACAAGGATCGGTATTGGGCCCCCTTCTTTGGAACGTGTTGTACGACGGAGTGCTAAGAATTAAAGTAGGAAAAATTCACTTTAATTGCCTATGCGGACGACCTAGCAATTGTAGCTGTTGAACAATTAGAAAAAAACCTAGTGTTAACAATTAACAAAGTGCTTAAAAAATCACCATTTGGCTAACAAAAAACGATCTCAAATTAGAACAAAAAAAAAACGGAAGCAGTAAAGAGTAAAAAACGTCATTAAATTTTTAGTAGACGGAGAAGTAATTAAGCCAAAGTTGGCAATAAAGTATCTAGGTGTAGAGCTAGATAAAAACCTAACGTTTAGCCAACACATAGATAAAGTAACTGCAAGAGCAGCAAAAATAGCTACCCAACTGGGTAGAATTTTACCCAGAATAGACGGTGCTAGAGAATCCAAAAGAATAATACTCATTTCGGCAGCTCAATCGACTATCATGTATGCCTTATCTATATAGAAAGACGGCCTGCAATTAGAGAAAACAAAAAAAATTACACACTAGCGCTGAAAATTACAAGAACCTACAACTCAACATCTACAGATAGCACTTGGTGCTAGCCACAACAGTGCCGCTTACACTACTCGTGGAGGAAAGAATAAGAACAAAAGAAAAAACCGCAACAGAGGAAAAAACGGAAAGAGAAATGGGATAAAAACGGGAAAATGGCTGCACCGACTGCTACCAGATCTGAGTAGCTGGTACTTTAAAAAGCACGGTGACATAGACTTTCATTTGTCTCAAGCGCTAACTGGACATGGTTACTTTAACCAGTATTTAAAGAGGTTTGACATTAGGAATGACGCCAAGTGCATCTACTGTGACGACCCAATAGACTCGGCAAAACACACGCTGTTCGAGTGTCAAGAGTGGGAACAGATAAGGAAAGAAACAGAAGATAAAAATGAGCAAAAAGAGCAATGGGTAGCTATAAATTCCCTTATTAAAAATATTATTTAAAAAAAAGAAAAAGATGAACTAAACTTGTAAAAAAGTAGTGAATAGTGAAAAAGCAGATCCATGACTAAAGAAATGTCATTTAGGCTCTGAGGAGATTTTTTAGCCGGTAGAAACCCGGCACTACCGTGCATTGGCTGCCGGTGTCTTAGCTAAAGATTTTTCCTACACTCCAAAAAAAAAGTTTGGTCCAGGCAATGCAACATGCGCAAGCTTGTTTATTCCCAAAATCCAAGCCAAGCCAAGCCAAAACCAAACCAACAGACAAACTGTCTTACTTTGATGCTCAGAAGAGATATAGAACTATTACGGCTTCTACTTTTCCTAGATCGTTTGCTGCAGTTGTTTGAAACATCTACTGTTTAACTACCACCAATTAAGACATTTACTGCAGGTGCAAAAACTTCTCCTAAAAAGGACTCTAATGTAAAGGGTCAAAAACCGGTTGCAGGCTCATCAAGCTCAAAAATAAAACTGACTACGGTCCAATCTAGTCTAAGGTCACAACAAATAAGACTTCAACAAAAACCACTCAAAATGGGGTTTAATCTTAAGCCTAAACCATCTATGGTGTTGGCTCGTAATAAGTCAAAACCAACTAAGGTGGCGACTTCCAAGTCAAAACCTAAACAAACTATGACTCAATCTGAGTCAACGCCTAAACATGCTAAGGCTTAAAATTACGTTTTCAACCTAGCTCTAAAAATGGTTTCAACCATTATACAATAAAACTGCAATAGTTATATTACACATTTTTCATCAAACAAATTAATGTTATTGAACATTTTAGACAAATTTATTAAATTTAACACAACTTTAAACCAAATTGAAGTAAGTTGCAAACCAAAATACAATAATCAAAACAATTTTATTTATTTTAGCATAGTTTTAAACCTAATTTACCTAAGTTGCAAACCAAAATATAGTTAATTTGAACTGTAAATATGATTTATAATTTAATTTATTATTATTTTTTTACTATTTTAAATAATTGAGCAACGTTTAAAACCAAATTTAGCTGAGTCGCAAACCTAATAAAAAAAAAACTGATCAGTAGATATGCGTTAAGTATTTTTTGTCAAATACTATAATGTTATTTAGTATTTGAAAGAATTTTATGTAATTTAGCATAGTTTCAAACTAAATTTAGCCGAATTAATCAAATATAGTAGCGTAAACCAATCAACATAGCAAAAATTCCACAAAAAACACAATTTCCAAGTTTATTTTATATTTAAAATTTCCGAAAATATATTTGATAATTAATTAATCAAACATATAAATTAACGTTAACATTGTATAAAATATAATTTGCTTTGTTCAGAGATTTATAACTCAACTTTATACATTACCTGCTTAATTAAAATCAAATAACAAACATATTAATAAAAACTTCAAACCCCAAAATGATTATAAATATAATTCCATCAAATAACAAAACAAATATTAATTATCAAACTTTTATTAAAATTTGTTTGGTTTTAATTAATTAAATGCTAATTATGACAAATAATACATTAAATTTGGTTGGAAAACTACTGTCATATATTTAATTAATTATACGAAACCAATTCAAAGCTTTCGTAATTTCTGCATATCGATTAGCGTATATTATGTAAATTTTGACCCAATACTGTCTCTGCTAACTAGTGATAACACAATTATTATAGAACTATCCTAATTTGCAAAATAATGAATTAAACATATTAAAATTTTGATTAAATACTTATAATAAAATGTGAAACAAATTTAATTTGAAATTAATTGCTACAAGCAACTAATTAGCAGTCTTGTTTGATAATTTAGTTTGCTTGTATTTATGCTTAATTATGAAACTTAAAACATTGACAATAAAGTAAGCTAATTAAAATAATAATTCAAATAATGCATAGTATCTTGTTCGAAAACTTGTCTGAACATTTCCCCTTTTCTCATTTCCACAACTAATTTCGTAATTCCGCAATCAGATTACATATATTTCTTCTTTCTGAGCTACGAAAGGGGGTGAAATTTAAAAATCAACTCACCGTAACAGCTGTATCCGTCGTCGTGCAGAACGAAACCAGGGTTACAATCGCACTCGTACATGCCGTCGTGCAGATCATAACAGAGTTGCATGCAGGGACTGCCATGATTACATCTCCCTAAAACAACAAATCAACTTAATTTTCCATGTCACATGATGAATTTTTAATGTAGCTATAGTGAAGAGGAGAAAGGGGGATTGTGTTGGGACGTGCTTGGAATACCTCGCAGTCTGTCTGGATGCAACTGCGTTATTATATATTTTTTTGTTCGTAATGTGATGTGTAGCGTCAGGACATCAAACTAGGGATGGCATTTTGTGGAGATATTAAAGCTCGGAAAAATACGCTGCAAATTAATTTTGTAGAGAAATGGGTGGCGTGGAAAATATGAAATAATGCAACATTCTGGAACGTAATTTTATTTTACTAGTGATGGGATTATTATACTTATATTAAAGTATGTTTAAATATAGGTCTTTAAAATATTTTGTAATAAAATTCAGGCTTAATTTAACTTTTAAAAGTTTTTTTTTTTTTAATTTACAGCAGACATGTATAGAAAATTGCTCTTGTAGTAAGTGTATTAAGTTGTTACAGTTGCGTAGCAATCGTGTAACTTTCTTGTACAAGGTATAGTATTTCAAGTAACATTTACTTCTCTGAGTAATAAGGTGGCAAGACTAAAACATATTTAAATAAAAGCTTTTGTATTTGAGCGTACATGTGGTGTAGAAAGACGAGCCAGTTGTGATTGTATTGTCTTTCAAATTACTTACTAATAATGTTATTATACGTAAAATATTTCATGTGCTTCATGAAACTTTTTAATGTATTAAATACAAAAACACTTTATAGAATAAATTTGTAATATTTTACATTCATTTTTTGGAAAATCAAACGCATAACTTTTAGAATTTGTATTATGAAAAAAATAAATATTTTGCAAAAACATAATTATCTTAATTATATCTTTGTAAAATTAATATTATTATTAAAGTTTATTCTAAGATTACTTCAAATGTTATAGAAGCTGTTTTCTCAGCATGTTAAGTAGTCGTTACTTTAAGTAGTTATAATATTACAAGATGTATTGGTTATATTGTCAGTTGAGTAAAGTGCTTTTTACGTGTTTATAAACGTGTACATGCATAAAATAAAGTAATTTATATATTTATTTTTATTAGGATTTTTGGTGACGTACGTTACCAAACAAAATAAATACAACGTAAAAACTTTTAACGTATACATCTGGTAATCAAATAACTGCAACTGAACAACCAAATTAAATACCGTCAATATTTGTTGCAATTTTTTTTACTACCCTTCTATAGTATGACAATTGGCGCATTTATTTAAATTTATTTTTTAAACAACTGACGCTCAACCACTCATCCATCACATTAAGCGTTTACATTGTATACTTAAAAGATAAAATGAAAAAAATAGTGTTTTTATACTCAATCAACCGTACCAACTTAGTTTTAACAAACCGAGTATGACAGGTAAAAATGAGGAAACATGTTTGTAAATTTACGTAATACGTATTTATTAAATACGGCATAATTAATAATTATAGAATCTTTTGGTCGTGTTATCAAAATTAAGACAATTCTCTCTATACTGTTGTCAGTGTGTGTTCCTTACCATTACTATGTTACTGTGTCTTGCATACAACCTCAAGACCTCATCAACCAACGTCAGCTAGTCAGATTGTTACTTTTGCAGATTTTGTGCAACCACAAGACCACAATTGCCAGTGCACATCATGCTCTCAACAATGCTCTCAACAACTGTACAAATTTTTAATGTCAACTACGTTGGTTACACAAATCTAAAGCTTTAAATCATAAATGTTGTAAATAATAATTTGTTACAAAGTTTTTCTAACTATTTTGGACAAAAAAGCTAAATTGTTTCTTTTTTAATAACGTAACATTGTAACAGATTTTATATGTATATCTTCCGTTGCAATACTTTTAACGTGTTTGCAACTATTGTTAGTTTATTAAAAAAATTACTTGTGGTCAATGAAGAAGGCAAGCCTTCTATGATTTTGCTTAAAATAAAATGCGGGAGTTAAGTGATGTTTTAAAGCATTCGACTGCAAGCAGCCGACACAGCAGCACCTAGAGATCCGAGACGCCAGCTACCAGCCAGCCACAAAGATCCACACCACTACCAACTGCAATTATTATTGCACACCACCGTGTTAATAATTATTAATGCTGATCGGTATTAATAATTATTAATACTCCAATTAATATTTAATTTTCCGTTTTTTCAAACTTAAGCTTAGAAAAACGGAAAATAATTTCTTTCAGATACCCACCGTCGCCATGGGCGACAGCCAGACGTCCGCCGCGTCCCAGCAACTAGAGATGGACCGGCAGAAAAGAACCAGGAGTGCCGTCCGCTCCAGTGAGACGTCGCTCGAGTGGAGCTACTCCGACTCCAGGGCCGAAGTAAAGCTGTTGGAGGGACAGCTGACGGAGCTCCAGCAGCAGCTGCAGACCATGGCGATGAACTTCGAGAAGAAGTTTGAAGCTCTCCAAGCGACAATCGCGTCGCTGACAGCGACCAATGCGGAACAGGCCGCTACCATCAAGGCCCTGCTAACCGCCCAGGCCCCTACCTCTTCGCCGCCGCCATCAGATGACGAAGACCTGGACCTGCTTGCCGCCTACAAAAAGACCCTCAAGAAGAAGGGCAAATCTAAGAAGAAAACGAAAACTTTTAATGCTAACTCTAACATTATTTCTCTTTCTGCCCACTCAGCGACTACCGCACCCCACCCCGCCCCCCCCCATCAGAAGCGGAAAGCAAAATCGAAATGGAAATGGAGGAGGTCAGCAGTGACGACGAAGACGTCACCAGCTGCACTCGGTCCGCTGAGACAACCACCGTTTCTCCAGCCGCCATGGATCTCACCACCGAGGCCGCCGCCTCACCTGCCTACTCCAGCTCCAAGGGACCCATCGTCGACGCCGATGGATTCCAGCTGGCTGGAGGAAGGAAACGGAAAAAGTCCAGGGGTGAGTCACCACCTCAAAAATTAATAAAAGGGCAATCAGCCACCCCCCAGCTGCCATCAGCAGCTGCAAACAAAAAGCCATCAGCGGCTAATCCTGCCGGCCCATCAGGCCAAAAGGCAACAAGGCCTTCAGCCACCAAGGGCGCCGCCCCCGCCAAGAAAGGAAAAAACATCACCGAGGTGAGGTTTAGGCCTGCCGCCTCAAACCCCAACCCCGACGGTGACGATTCCGAAGCCGAGAACCCACCGGCAGTCGTCTCTTTGACATCGCGTCCCCCGGCATTCATCCTTAAACAAAAGGAAAGATTTCCGGAAATCTCCACCGATTTCAAGGCAAACAACATTAATTATTTGTCTGCCACGCATACCTACGAGGGTATTCGCATTCAACCCGCAACAATCGCCGACCATCGGGCAGCGATCGCGTTACTAAAATTAAAGGAAGCCAAGTATCACACTTGGGCTACTTTCGATGAACGCAGCCTGGAGGTGGTAATCCTCAAGGTGCCAACCTACCTCACCGAGGAGAACGTCGGCAAAGCGTTGGAGGAACTGGGCTTCAAACCCAAAAACGTTCATCGAAAGGGGAACCCATTCATCAGGTTCTCCATGGTATCCGTTCAACTCCCAAAGGGAGCTAAGAGCGAGGAGATCCTAAATTTAACCGATCTACTCGGCTTGAAAGTCGCTGTAGAACACAAAAAGAAATCAAATGGCATCCCACAATGTCAGCTTTGCCAGAGGCACGGACATACTGCCAACAGGTGCAGCGCAGATCAGGTCTGCAGAATATGTTCGGGGCCCCACCGATCGGTGGCCTGCCCTAACAAATCAGCGCCAAAATGTGCTCTATGTTCAGGCCCACACCCGGCCAACTACAAGGGATGCAAAGCATACCTGAGGCATTACAGAAAAAATGGGAGAAGTAGAAGAGTTCTTCTTTGATCAGAACTTAGACATCTTGCTGGTGTCAGAGTCGGTCCACAAACCCAATCAGGCATTGATAATTCCAAACACGTTTACCTACAGGGGGCCGCCGGTGGTACCCACAAAGCGTGGAACTTTGATCTTTGCAAAGAGATCATTGGACCATTCTGAAGTGGATACTCCCGACCTAGTCTCTCTCGAATCAAACGCGATAGTAGTGACCGTGCCAGGGCTTGGCACGGTCAGGATTGCTTCCGGTTACATCCGTCCGCAAAACCTCATCGAAACGGCGGATTTCGATAAAGTTTTTGATAATCCTCATCCCACAATAATTGCGGGAAACTTCAATTCAAAGCACGGATCGTGGACTAGTCGATTAACTAACGCCAAGGGGCGAGCTCTGTTCGACTACGTTGAGCAAAAAGATTTGCAGGTCCTGGGTCCGGACGAACCCACTTTTCACAGCGTCGCGGGTCACAGAGGGGACGTTCTTAACGTAGCAATACTAAAGAACGTCAACTCGCACGCAGTGGTAACTACGCTCAACGGCCTAAGCTCTGACCACAGCCCAGTACTACTGAAGCTACTCGGAAGGGGGTCCGGAGAGGGGGGAAAATTTGTCACACAGACGGATTGGACTCTCTTTTCTCGATGCCTGGAAAGTAGCATTGGTAGCCTGACCCCAGTACAAACGGCTGAGGATATCAAAAGAGCCGTCGCACTTTTGATTACTCAAGTCCAACAAGCCTCGGAAAAGGCTTCTAAAACCTTTCAGGTTCGCGTCGATAATCCTCTAGGATTACCACGAGAAACAAAGGCGTTGATCCGAACAAAAAATGCCGCCAAACATCAATGGCAAAGGCATCGCGACCCCAGAGATCGAGAGATCTTGAATCGACTTCACAATGAAGTTCGAACGGCCATAAGGGAGCATAAAAACCAATGCTGGAAAAATACGCTAGAATCTTTCACGGAAGATGAAAATCCGATGTGGAGGATTTCTAAAGCCCTTAGGAACAGACGGGTTCCCATTCCCGCCATTCACGGTGAGAGAAGGATTCAATACTTTACTGAGGGAAAGGCCGAAGCATTTGCAGACAGCCTGGAACTCCAATGCTCCAATCTGTATACCGATTATACGGATCTGGAGCACATTGAAAGGGTTCGCAGGGAAGTCAGAGATTTCCTGAGAACCGCTGACGATGACACTACACTTGATAGCGTTAGACCTTCTCGAATCAGAGAAATCATTAAAAGATTCAAATCCCGTTCTGCTCCAGGCCCGGATAAAATATCTAACAAAGCTCTTAAATCGTTCTCTCATAAAGCAATTATGGCTCTAACCAATATTGCAAATGCTATTCTTCGCACTGGGCATTTCCCGTCAGCCTGGAAAGGCTCGCACGTGGTAAACATTGCTAAAGTTGGGAAAAACAGGTTGTTTCCCCAAAATTATCGGCCTATAAGCCTACTATGCACCTTAAGCAAGGTCATAGAGAAGGTGATCTTGGATATTATTCAAGAGCACACGGATTTGAACAATCTTCTCCCCTCCCATCAACATGGGTTTAGATGGGGACACTCGAGCGTACATCAACTCAACCGAGTGGCGGACCACATTGTCGAAGGTTTCAGACAGAAAAAAGCCACGGAAAAAGCCTTCGACAAAGTCTGGCACAAGAGACTGCTTCTAAAGCTAATCAGACAACGATTTCCACTGCGTATTATAAGGCTGCTAGCCTCATATCTAAATCGCAGAAGTCTGGCAGTCAAACTCGATAACCACATTTCTACTTCTTTCTACTTCAGATAGAGACCGGGGTTCCTCAAGGCTTTATTCTCTTGCCGCACCTTTTTAACTTGTATGTAGCCAACATGCCTTCAGGGCGCATGTACGGGGTTAAAATGGCTCAATACGCTGACGATACAGCACTTATCTACTCCTCAAGGTCGACTCAGGTGATTACCTTACGTCTTCAAAGAGCCACCTCCGATCTGGAAGATTGGATGGATAAATGGCACTTTGGAATAAACCCAGAGAAAAGCAAGGCCGTACTCTTCACTCGGCGATGGTCACTTAAACCGCATGAGAACGTCACTTTCAACGACGTTCCCATACAATGGTCCGACACTGCCAAGTATCTTGGAGTAATTTTGGACAAGGGTCTCTATTACAAGCCTCAGGTTCAATCCATCTTGGACAAATCTAAAATGGCTAAATCTCTTCTCTACCCGATGCTGCGACGGAACAGCGGCATGTCGCTCCTGAATAAAATTTGGCTTTACACTTCGACCATCAGACCGATGATCACATACGCTTCCCCCATTTGGGGAACGGCGGCAAGTAGCCACCTAAATCGTTTAGAAGCTTTCCAAAGCAAAACTCTTCGGATGCTCGCAGGAGCTCCATGGTACGTTCGAAATGTAGACATTTGAACTGACCTAGAGATTTCTCCACTTCGTCAACATTTTGAAGCTTTGGCCGAAAAGTATTTCAAAAACCTCGCGGTTCATTCCAATCCCGAGCTGGCAAGACTTGCCGAACCAGATCGGGAAGATTTTGTCCACAAACAACCGGTGAACTCAATAGTAGCCGAGTTACTCCTAGCATAGCGTGGGTAAAACCACAACCAAAAACAAAACCCCAACTTGGCCTATAAGGCGACTCCTAAACAACCTCCTACATACACTTCTCCAAACGGAAGGTACATGAGCCGAAAGGTCTCGAACTTCCAGGCAATTCCCAGATGGGTGGGGTTTAGTCGTTAGGCACCCTTAAAAAGGTGAATCCGACACGTCCTGGGAGCGAAGTATTTAGAAGATTCCCCACCTACGCCTAACAAAAAAAAAAAAAAAGTGATGTTTACTCAGCAATCAAATTTTACGCAATTTTAAAAATTTATTAAAATATAAGTTAATAGTAATAATTTTTTCAATAAAAAAAAATACTAAAACATAAATTTCTGGATTTCGGACGTCAAAAAAGCCTAAATTAATATAATAGTTTTCCTTAAACAATCAAAGCGTGTTAGGTTTGAAACGTAAAATTAAACTTAGAACTTGTTATAGTAATTTTACAAAGTTACCGATCATTTATTAAAATTTAGTAAAAAATATTTTTTTGCTTTGACAAAAAACGTACACCTTCGTTTTTTGTCAAAGCAAAAAAAATATTTTTTCAAATTCATATCAATTATAGAAAATTTAAGAAAATAACCTATTTCTTAATTTTTTTTTAAACCATAACATTTTTGAAATAACAACGGTTTTTTTCACTTTTTTACGTAAAATTACTCTTTAACATTAATTTTGTAGTTTCCAGATCAATATTTTTAACATTTATCCTTTAATTAACAAAAAAATGCTACTAGTTTTTTTAATAAAAACTGCAGAAAAGTATTTTTTAGTAAAAAAAAATTAACGCAATTGTTTTTAAAGACTAAGGAAATGCTTTGCCATAGCGGAAAAACTTTGACTATAAATAACATTCAAAATTAATTTTTCTGACCAGAAAATGACAATTTTGTTTATTTGTGGGCAAAAAATAATGACGGCTACTTTTCGAAACAAGTTAGCTCAGCGTTTAAGTACGTAAAGTTTAATTTAAACTTAAAAGTTTGGAAAAAATTAAAAACTACGTAGGTAAGTTGAAAAACTTTTTAACACCGACATACAAAGACTCCTGGTCTGACAGTACCAAACCCTGGTGGTATGACAATCTCAAACAACTAACAATTCAAAACGGTTTGAAAAAAATTCTTCAATACAGAAAAAAATTCAAAACTTTTTACCATAAAAGGCACCAAGGCTGGACAAAATGTTCCTGGCTATTTTGCAATAGAGCACAGATATCATTTTGACCCACTTAGTAAGGATCTAAGGGGCATGCATTGCTTTCCGCTACATTTATTTATATATTTACACCAAAACCAGAACGCTATAATTATTTTTATAATATAAGTTTTACATTTTTTTTTTTTAAAGACACTATTTTTAGAACGTAGTTAAGAATTGGCCTCTTATTTATATCTGCGTTGGTTTTGCTGTTACTTAATTTGTCTATGTCATTGTTACTTATGTAATATTAATTTGAGGTAGGCTAGTTTAGGTCTCGCCAAATTTGCTCAGTTTGCTGCGCCTACATATGCTGTCCCCGGCCCATCTCCCTATACCCTTTTTTTGTTCTATTTTTCCATTTTTCTTTATCTTCATTAACTTCTTTCTTGTTGTATCCTCTATCTTTCATAAATATTTTGTGTAGCTTTATTAAGTGTATCCTCTCGGGTAATTTTAGATTTGCCAGTTTTACTTCTAGTAAAATTATAGAATTTCTATTTGAAATTAGTTCTTTGTGTTCCCTGGTTACCAGATATACCATTTCAAAACTTGCAATGTTTGTTAACCTCGAGATGGCGTATCTGCCGTATGGAAATTGCTTAGTCAATTCATTCAGTTTGCTTTCCATAGGCAGTTCTTTTCTGTTTCTCCCTATTTCTGCAATTTTGGTTAATACTATTTTTTTTCTCTAGTCTATCTTTTCATTGTCCATTCATTTGTAGGCATAGTTATCTTGGCCTTCTTTGTTTTTTTGCTTTCATTTAGCTTCTCGCTCCTTCTTTCTTTGTCTTCTGTGGCTTTTGATCCGTGTGATTTCATCCATTTTGGTATATCTAAATTTTAAAGCTTCTTCTTTTTTTTTCCTTAGTACTGTCGTTGCATATTTGTTTTCGTCACTCTGGCATATATTAATGATTGTGGATTTATTGATTTTATTTTCAATCCTTTTTCTCTACTAGCGTATGTTCTGCGTCGTCATGCTTGCATTCTTTCTTTATTTAATTTATTTCTTTGTAAATACTTACCAAAGGCTCCATGTAGTAGTAGTAGTAGTAGTTGTGTGATATAGTAACACGTCGCTGGTCTATTCTCTACCAACGAATCAAAAATTAACTTCATTAACGTTGTAAACCAAAGCGAAATACCTGAATATGAGTTTTAACATCAAGCTCACATAGATACCTCACCTAAATATAAGATGTAAAAAGGTGTATGTCGTTCTGGCATTGTAGACGGGCAAAAGATATAAGACCTATGAGGCACTAGTCTGGTGCTCAAAAACCAACTTCAGCAAACCAACTAAATCAGTTGCAACAAATGGCATGCAGTGGAACATTAGCAACACTACGCTTAAATGCAACCAGATTTAAAGCACGGTAAATATTGTTCCCTCCTAAAAAAAGCTTAAAAACACACCTTTAATAAAAGAACGCAAGCTGATATGCTGTCTTACTTTGTATTTAAAAGACTATCTACAATGTACACATATATAAATAACAAGAACAAAAAGCAAATAACAACAAACTCTTTCAAATCTACCACAATATCGTTACCAATAAAGATACACACAACTATTATCTAAGCAGAGATTGTTTTAACAACCTATGAGATGATGGCAATAATAATTCAAGATATTTTGTAAAAACGTGCAACTTATAACGGACAGCAAAACAGCAATTTTTGTCATAAAAAAACCTAAAATTACATCAAAGCTAATACTAGAATACCTAAGCTGTATGCCCTTATATTTGCAGCTTTCGCTAATAGCATTGAGCTGTGCTGGGTAAAAAAGCACTTCAACGCAATAGGTTATGTTAAGGCTAAAGAATCTCTCAAGATTTGAACTTAAACTCTAGACTGCACAATCACCAAAAAACGATAATATCATAGTAAAAGCAAATACACACTATAAATTTAAAGCACAATGGTATAACAACCCAACGCCATCTCATATTAACTGTAAAATTATGTTAGACACTAATGGTTTTACTGCTAAAAGTGGCGACAAAGTTTACACAATTGTGAACTGAACTTGCATTAAGTGAGCATGTAGATTTTGTTGCATAATGTGGCGATTTGTACTAGGAAGCACGCCCCAATAATCATTTTATGCAAATCTTTCTTCATCTGGACTGAAGATTATCTTCAGTCCAGTAATAATCTTCACTTTAAGCAAGTATTTTTATATCATAATCTTCAAATTGATGCAAACATAAACACAAGTGCATACTATGAGCGTTGCAGATAGTTCAATATGCAGAAGATGTAAAATAAACAAGACAAAACAACCTGCACGTCGCTCTCTTATGCAAAATTGTTTATAATAAGGAATTGCTGATTTGATATGAACAGCATAAGAAAAACCCTTCCAATCAATGTCCTAACATACATCAACTACATATTTTGGCTGCGTGTTAAGATAGTAAAGTAAGGTATACCACTGGAGAAGTTAAACAAGCCTAATAAGGATTCAAATCTAGTATCCAAAATTTTTCCATGTAAAATTGGTTTCTGGTTTTGATATTAAAGTTCAATTAGTTAGAGAAAATACAATCAAAAAGTTCTTAGATTTGTCAGCGAAAGTATTTTCCTATTGCAGCAAATTCAGTTTTTGCAATCGCACCAATAAAAATAAAAAAATCACAAAAGAAGGTTTAAAACTTTTGGCCAAGTGTTGGTTTTCAAGAAACTAAAAGTTTCTCTTCTCTGCAAGCGTTAAATCTTTCTATGTTAATGATGGTAATAGAGATCTCTAATCCCTTAAGAACAAACACTTGGGTAGAAGGGTGGGTCACTCTTAAACATGAGTACGGACAAATAGTTTAAACTGACAAAAGACAAAAAGCTTTAAGGTCAGACAAAATTCTGGCAAAAATTCTAAAAATTGGAGTGATGGCAAACCTACAAAAATGCATGGATATGTTAAATGGTATACTTGCTAATGCAAAAATCCCAAAAAAATGAAGTCGGCTCAGCTAATACTGATAGAAAAACCACCTACAAATAAATCCGAGGAAAAAAATATAGGTGCCTGATAGACAGTACTAAAAAACTGCTTAAACAGCTGCTAATTAGCAGTCTAAAAGAAGACTTTACCACTAGCTCCAAACCAATATGGCTTTTGCAAAGACAAAAGCACAACGGATGCACTAAAAGACAGCGAAAGCTGACAAGAAAATTGCATACAAAAACCTGCTATTGCATGCACATTACGCTTGATACCAAGAATGCATTTAACACAGCAAATTGGGAACGCATCTTAGAGGCAATGATAAAAAAAAAAAAAAAAAACCGTACCTCAGAAATATTATTGGCAACTACCTAGAAGACAAGCATCTAATAGTAGGTAAAAGCAACACTAGGCAAGTAACGTGCGGTATTCCACAGGGGTCGGTACTGAGATCACTGCTGTGGAATATCCTGTAGGACAATGTAATTGTAATGGAAATGCCAAAAGAAGTGAAGTTGGTCGGGTATGCAGATGACACTGATATTATTGTCACTGCCAAAAGAAAAATGCTACTTCAGGAAATAGCACGACGTAGACAAAACTATCAAAAAAATAGAAGAGCTAAGACTGGCAATTGCCTCTCATAAAACACAAGTTGTAATACTTTACGGAAATTAAGATGCATAACTGGATCAAATTGGTGATGATATGCAAGTGCTTAGTTCCACCCGAAAGAAAATCAAAAATACAGAAAAAAAAAGTTTTAGTCGGTAGTAGCATCTTTTAAAGACCACTCCTCTTTCTGGTTAGATTAAAAAAAGTTAGATTGTAATAGGTTAGATTAGTTTTGAATTATTTAGTTTGTAATAGTTTTGTTGGCCTCGGGAAGAAAAACGGAGGGTGTGAAGAAGGTGATAGAGTGGGCTTTGGAAAGAACGGAATTGGAGATGACCATTCACACTCCCCGTCCCAAGAGCGCGGAAGGGCCGATTCAAGTAGAAAGAGGGAACACTTGGAGTAAAGTCGTAAGGAGGGGTAAAAGCCGAAAGACAACGGACCTCCCGGTGGAGGGGAAGACTTTAAGGACTAATTACGCCTAACGCTTCAAAGCAATTAAAGCGCGGGTAGTGGCGTCTGCCGGAATAAGGTCCTCGGCGCCAGGGAGATGACTTCAGTGAAAATAAGACTCAGGTTGCAAGAGAGAGGGGAGAAACCTGTTGATGCCTTCAGGAAGCCCTCAACAAAGACCATAAAAACTCCAAGTTGGAGGTGAAGGTATTAAGCAGAAGAGGAAAAGTGCTGGTGTAGGGGTTAGACGGGGCAATTACACATGGTGAGATATGCGCTGCCATCAACAAAATTGTTGGTAACTCAGAAGGGAGGGGTTGACAACAAAGTTGACAACCTCAGGAGCTAAAAAAACAGGTGGAGCGGCAAGACCAGTACGCCGTGGTCTTGCTGGACATGGGTCCACTCGCGCATCTTCTGGACTTAAAAAGGGTAAACGTAGGGTGGGCGCATTGCAAGGTGGAGGCCTTTGCTGAAGTGAACCGCTGCTGCAATTGCCAGGAGCACGGTCACATCGCAGCAGGGTGTACGGCCGAGAAAGTGGGCAAGCGCTGCCATAAGTGCGGACAGCTGGAGCATCTGCAAAACTTGCGACAACGTAGGTCATAAGACTTCATAATAGGCCTGCCTAAAATTTAGGGAGATGGCGGAGCGGAAGAAGGGGGTGAGAAGGAAGGCGCCGTCTGTGTCGAAATGCTGACCGTTGTCCAAATAAACCTGAACAAGTCGGTCGCATCTAGCGACTTCGCGATGCAGCTGTGCGCGGAGATCGGGGCGGACATCGCGTTGATTTCCAAGCCCAACGTACGCACAGCAAAAGGAAACGCCTGGTTTATGGACAACAGAGAAGACGCAGCGCAGGCGGTGCTAAACAGTAGGTTGATAATCGGAAAACGCGGAAAAGGGGAAGGCTTTGTGAGGGCTCAAGTGGGTGGGAGAATTTACGTGTCCTGCCATGCCTTGCCCAATAAGGCGCTGCAAGACCTGGAGGACATACTGGGATGCGTAAGGTCTCAACTGGGTGTGGGGATCAGGGATGCCATAATAAGAAAAGTTTAATGCAAAGTACCCCATATGGAAAAAAAACGTGGAGAACGGGAGCGGTTGTTTGTTGGCGGAATTTGACACCAATAAACAATGGGGTGGCGCCCACTTTCTGGAGAGAGAAGGGAGAGACAAGATCATACATCGACGTGACCTTCTGCGGGACTAGAATAGTGGGGTTGGCATCGGGGTGGGAGGTGATGGAAGAGGAGTGCCTCAGCGACCATCGTCCCATCAGGTTTAGCGTTGGCAAAACGGCTCGGTTGCGCGCGAGGGATGCGGATCAAAGCGGGTAGGTTATAACGTCGAGAGGGTTAAAAAAGGTTTGTAGGGATTTTGGGGAGCTCGGGGTAGGGGAGGTTGAAAATGAGGCGCAGTTGTGCAAGAGCATAAGGCATCTTTGCGATCTTCATCTCATCAGAAAGATGCGTCAAATTGGAAGACGTCCAAAATATGCATTGCAACATGGCTCGTAGAGCGCTCATTAGAGCCAACGCCACGGTAAGGGGTAATGGGGTTTTAGTCGGGGAATATAAGGGGTTAAGGAAAAGGCTGGGGAGTCTCATCAAGTCGGCCAAGAGAGAGAAGTGGAAGTTCCTGGTCGATAAAGTTGATGCTGACGTATGAGGCAGGAGATTTAAAATTGTGATGGGGAAAGTGGGCAGGAGACCGCCGAAGGTAAACACGAAGGTTCAGAGGGTGGTGGTAGAAGAGCTTTTTCCAGCCCAGGTGAAGAGGGTTTTTAAGAGGTAGCCAGTAGAGACTGGGGTGTCTGACTCTTCACAAAAAAGAGCTTTTGAAAGCCACGGCAAAGATTAGACCGAAAAGGCACCGAGGCCTGACGGGTTTCTTATGAAACTTGTCAAAACCCTAATGGAACGGTGCCTTGAAGCCTGGTTTAGAGTCTACAATCGGTGCCTGGTCAAAAGAAGTTTTCTGGGTATGGAGGCTAGGGCTTATTGTCCAATAGGTCTCCTGGACGTGGGGGGAAAATCCTTGAACATTTGGTGGTGGAAAGACTTTTGGAGGCGCTCCAAGGTGATGCAGTCCTCTGCGAGCGTCAGTACGGCTTTAGGAAGGGCCTTTCAACCCTGAACGCGCTTGCGGAGGTGAAAGCGGCGGTAGTTGCTGCAAAACGTTTCAGCTACACGCACAGAAAGGAGTGCGTGTTGATCACCTTGGACGTGATAAAAACCTTTAACACTGCCAACTGGGGCAGGATTTTGGGGGCGCTGGAAACAGGGGGTAACAGGATACCTGCTAAATATAATCAGCAGTTACCTGTGGGGTAGAATTTTGTTGCTGGGCAAGGGGGGTCAGAGAGAAGAAGTAAAACTGTCGAGGGGTGTGCCACAGGGGTCGGTTCTGGGACCTACGCTGTAGAACGTCCTGTATGACAGCGTGGTGAGCCTGGAGATGCCGGAAGGGGTTAAAGTAGTGGTGCTCACGAAACGCTCTAGGCTCGAGGTGGAAGAGGCAGGTAACTACGCCGTCCACCTAATTGAGCTTAGGATGAGCAAGCTAGGACTAAAATTAGCGCCGGAAAAGACAGAGCTTGTGGTACTCTCGTGCTCAAAGAGGGTACCACAAGTACAACTAAATGTCACGGGACCACCGTCAGGTCAAAAAAGCAGTTAAATTACCTTGGGGTTGTACTGTCCAGCAACATGGCATGGGGCGGGCAGATACGGGAGGTGTGCAAGAAAGGAGAGAAGACGGCGGGTCTAATGCCAAATCTAGGGGGAATAAGGGTTTTCTACAGGAGCTTGCTGTGTTGGGTTGATTCCTCCATAATGCTGTACGGTGCAGATATATGGGGGACACCTTGCGCAGCAACAAGAGGCAAATGGAGTGGGTCTTGCAAACTAAGAGGTGGTGCTGCCAGAGGATTTGCAGCGCCTACAGGACGGCGTCGACTGCAGCTCTTCTGGTGGTTGCGGGAACGAAGCCACTGGACCTTGTAATCCGTATAATGACGGAAGTGTGGAAAGGCCGTCTCTCGAGGAGCGAAAAGAATAAATGAGTGTGGAGAGAATGGCAGAAAAGGTGGGAAGAGTGCGAGAAGAGTGGAGGTAGTAGTGAACTCGGGTGGTCTAGGCGGCTCATCAATTACTACCTCACGCAGGTACTAACGGGCGTACCTGCAGTGGATGAAAGTGTGCAAGAGCGATGAGTGTTTGTATTGCGAGCAGCGGGACACACCGTGTTTTCGTGCAAGCGGTGGACGGAAGTGAAAGAGAGAATGATGGTGAGAATGGGCGGAGCAGAGCAAGCGTTAACCCTGGGATGATGTGTCCACCATGATAGAGATTATTCTTCAAAAGAAGGAGGAGGAGGAGGAGGAGAAGGAGAAGAAGGAGCTTGCTTCAGTAGAAGTATGGGGAGTAGGGGTCTTACCTTGGGGGGAAAAAAATTGTAAAAATTTTGTGTGTAACCTTTGAATTCTATGTTTTATAAAAACTTGTTTTTGAAAAAAAAAAGAAAGCGGCAGAAAAGAATAACTGTTGTCCGGGATTCTCCACCCCGCAGTAATGCTTTAATGCAATCCCGGGGTGGAGTAAAAACGGATATATCCCAATGGGAGGAGGATATTAGCCGGTAGAAACCGCTAGGCTAAAGATTTTATTCCTTACAAAAAAAAAATGTTTAAGTGTTTAGGTTAAGTTAGAGCAATTTAATTTGGATTAGGTTAGGACAGAGAAATTTAGGTTACTTTAGATTCCACCTCCTCAAAAAAAAAAGGTTAGTTTAGGTTAAACTAGTTTTGATCAGATAGAATTAGGTTAAGATTTCTATTAGTTTACATTCTTTTTTGAACATTTTCTGACAGATAACTTTTTTAAGTACTGTTATCGCCAAGGTGTAAAATATAAAGTTTTACATAATATAATTATTTTCTACAATAATAAATTATGTAAAATAATATCCCCACTATGTTGCTTTAAATAACATTTACCAAACACACCTTTGAGTATTATATTTAACATATCTGCTGCGTCATTATTATTGGAACAATTATAATTGTAAATTAAACATATTTATTATTAGCAGTAAACAAAAACTAATGTATATCAAATAATTGCGGGCGTAAATTGGTTAGCACCACCAAATATGACAAGTTCAATTATCAATAAATCAATTATAACCCAATTGTATTGAACAACCCTAATATATTATAGCAATTTAATATCTTTTTTTTTTAATATCACTGTTCGATTTATAACGTTGACAGGATTTGTATCCACAACTTTGCAACCATCATTCATTCTTAAGTCTTACTCGGACATACGATATGATTTATAGCAGTACAACACAATGCTGGAATAAAATAAAATAAAACTGCATGCCCTTTTAGATAAAAAAAAGTGATCTTCACTCCCTGCATAATTCAGAGTCGTACCTGAACATGATGGGCTGTCACACGACCCCATGTAAAACTTTAGGTAGTTTAATGCGATGTTGTGGGGGGACGTATGTTAAGTTCAGGGGTTGTGTTGTGCCTATTGATTTTTCTCGTTTTTTTTTTGTTCGTTTCTTTTCTCTCCTTTTTATGATCACGTGCGTCGGTATTCATGTACTTGCCTTATAAACGGCAAGGTTGTTGTTAATAATGGATGTGACCCGAAACTTTTGAGGGGTGTTTAAATAAGATTATAAAGGTATGTGTGGGTGCTGTTTATGTTTATGAAAAGGGTTAAATTTATGTGTATACAATTTTAATCGGGTAATTGTTAATGGAAATATATTGATATAAATAATGGTTTGTTTGATATATAATATTCAAAATTATAATCAAACAAGTTAATCTACTGTTGGTTATATTGCTTTATATACAAACTCTTTAGAATTTAAAAATGTAATATTGGCATAATTTCCAACATTTAATAATTTTAATATTTAACAATTTTTTAATAAATTAATTTTATATAATAATTCCTTCTGATGTGAGCTATATTTTTTGTTGATAGTTCATTGAACATAAATCAACTGAAAGACATAAACGTACAAAAAAGATTTAATAATAAGTACTCACTCCAGTAATATAATAAAACCCCATAAATTCCGCCCAATATAAATTCAACCCGATGAGCATCTTTATCTAATTCCTGTTGGTTTTAATATGCCCCCTTATATCATCTCCTCCTTTCGTTTTATTAAAGCAGATAAAATCTCGAGCTTGTCTGCAGGCGTATATTAATTCCATTACATTTACGATTCAACCGTAAAAACACTCTCCATCCGTCTACATACGTGTGAACTCTAAATTCCGTTAATGAAGCTTATTAACGCACACAAACCCGAAATGAAAAAAAATAAGAAATTCTTTGAATCTCATCAGAGATTTAATTAATCCATTTTGTGATTTGGGATGTACATCATTAATTAACGTGCACTTTGTCTGGCCCAGACAGCTTTATCTATTATGCTGCGTATATATTTTTTTGTTGAATCGGAGCGCTACTTCAATTATAATGAAATGGAAAGGGCAGGAAGGATTTTGTCCGTAGAGAAGAAAGGAGAAGCATGAATTAAAATAATTGAAACGAAATGGATAATGGATAATGAATGGTATAGTAAAATTAGACATCGAATGGTAACAAAGTAAAAAGGAATTAATTGTATGAAAGTATTGTCTGGTAAAAATTTAAAGAAATTTTTGAATATAATTGCAAAACAAATTAGACGTTAATATATCTCTATATATAGACATGGTTTAAGCAGACTTAAAATCTTTAAATAAGTATATATATATATATATATATATTCGCAAGTTAAACGTATAAAATTTGTGTGTTGCTAAAACAATAAACGCCACAAACCGGTTACAACAATCAAATCTGTACATAATTAAGAAACTCAATCATAGGACTCTCTATACGAGAGTCAAACACAACCAACCCACTCTATTAAAAATTATTATTTTTTTATTTTAAATAATAAACACAGTTAAAAAAACAATAACAAGAATCAAACCTTCTAAGCTACAAGTGAGCTGTTGCTGGTTTAACTAAGAATCGCTTTAGCAGGAGGCGGAATATTTTAAGCATTTCTCCCTGTTTTATGTATAGGTATGTGTTGTACGGCAATAGAATTTTATAAAAGGGAATGAATGAATTGTTGATTTTTATCACAATTATTCTGTATGCATAGGATTTTATGACTCGCATCAAATCTTTTAAATGATATTTTTTAGTATGTTCTTGAAGCCTATAAATGTGGCTATTGCTATATATAATAACCAAAAAATGTTTTCACTAAATGTACTAGCCCAACAATGTCAAGACATGAACTGTAATTGACGAGCATATACAGAGATATACAAATCATCATAAAACATAGACCAGACACATACAACCACTGAAACCATCTAGATAAAGAATTTGCACAATACAATACTACAGGCACCAATATTGCATATATACGCATAGTCTACGGATTACTTTAACTTTAAAAATATATTATAGAGCTATATAACCTATTCAAAAAAACTGTAAAGATTATATACAACTTGCAAAGTTTTATTATTATTATTTTATTGTGCGTTTTTACAGCTACTTTACATCGCCTCATAAATTTTACGATTTGTTTGAATAAGGGGTTGATGAAACTAACGGCTTATTAGATAACTTCCGGATCATTCTAGTGCATAAAGAGCAAGTTTATATTTAGTTATATTTTGGGTAATAAATCCCAGATTGCTAACATGTTGAGTCAAAGCACAACTACTGAGCTACCTTATCGTTAATTTTTTTATAATTAATTGTAAGCAATGATTTTTTTTTCCTATGAATAATTAGCAAAAGAGCTAAAGCCAACTTTGTTAGAACTCTGCTTGTGATTCTTCGGTCCGAGTTAAATAAAAATGAATCTCAACAGTTGACAGACCAAAATAGCAAAAAATATAAACAAAAATTAATAGAATTTGCTTACAAAAATAAAAAGTTATGTTATCAAAGATGAAATATACACAATTTAAGTTCCAAACACCAAAAATAAAATAAAACAGTCAAGCTACCTTCAGATACTAAAAGGACTATACCCGATATTGAGTGTATTGCAGAACTCATAGACCCAATCAGGCTTGTCTGAAAGAAAATAATGCAACCTGGATTACTACAAGAGTAGCCGTTACACAGATTTTCAGTCAAAAATTAAAAAAAAAACCTTCCTTTTTTTTCAAAAATTCACAAAAAAATCAGTTTTTGTATTTGATGGAAATCTGTCATTTTAACAAAAATTGTTTTTTTAATATTTTATCAAAAAAATTATTTTTGCATTTTTAGTGGTTAATCTTACATTTATAAAAAAAAAAATATTTCAACTTTTTACAAAATTTTTAGTTTTTGCATTTTTGATATTGGATCTGTCATTTTAACAAAAGTTTTTTTTTTTCAATATTTTTTAAAATTTTCAGTTTGTGAATTTTTGTTGGTTAGTCATTTTATGAAAAAAATTTTTTTTCGGAATATATTAAATTTTCAGTTTTTGCATTTTAGATGACAAATTTGTCATTTTAAGGTTAGGTTAGGTTTTTTTTTTAAAATATCAGTACATTTTCAGTTTTTGCTTGTTAATGGTTATCTGTCATTTTAACAAAAAAAAAAATTAGGTTTTTATTAAATTTTCAGTTTTTGCATTTTTAATGATAAATCTTAAGGTTAGGTTAGGTTAGATTATGTTAGGTTAATCTTACATTTATACATAAATTTTTACATATTGCATTTTTGTTGGTGAGTAGTTTAAAAAAAAACATTTTTGTTCGATGTTTTACTAAATTTTTAGTATTTGCATATGGCATTTTAATAATTTTTTTTTTCAATATTTTGCAAAATTTTCTATTTTTGATGATGAATCTGTCATTTTAAGGTTAGGTTAGGTTAATTTTTTTTGATATTTTACAAAAAAAAATTATTTATGCATTTTTGATGATAAACCTGTCGTTTTAAGGTTAGATTAGATTATGTTTTCTTTTTGAAATATCACTAAATTTTCAGTTTTTGCATTTTTGAAGATGAATCTGTCATTTTAATGTTATGTTAGCTTAGGTTAGGTTAGGTTAGGTTAGGTTAGGTTAGGTTAGGTTAGGTTCCTGGACTCCAGATTTTGGAGGCAGGGGAAGGTGAAACTTCTTCCAGGCGCGTCCCAGGAGGCGGATAGGGGATTGCACACGCGGACCAAACCCATGGCACGGTGGCCTCGCTATAGCGATGAGACTACCTTTTTCTCTTCTTCTTTTTTTCTTTGAACTATCGTTCGCCGTTGAACAACTCTTTGGTCTATCTTGGCCTCTCTTTTCGGTTTACCATCGCTATTAGGTATCAAGGGCATGCTAACCAAAACAGTTTTTATCTTTCTTTTTATAGTAGAACCTAACACTCTAAACGCCTATTAGGGTGCGCACAAACAACCCTGTTGGAAGGGAATAAACGGAACCAAAAAAAAAAGTTTGATAACCAAAATGATGTACCCCAGGGAGGTACCATTAGTACTACTAGTGGGAATTCCTCCACTGCTTCGGCAGTCTGCTCCATGGATTCTGGGGGGAGCAAGTATCTATCAAGCTATTCTAATCTGGACGACAAAAACGTTGATAGCGAAGAAGTAATCTTAAAAAAAGTTGGATTGCAAAGGACGCCGGAAAAAGCAACGGAAATGAGAGCTGCTGCTATGGTGCTACAAAAAAGTAAAACGCGAGATCCAACTGAACTTGATGAGGATACAACACAGACTAATAACCCAAATCAAAACAACAAAATAAGA
This sequence comes from Tachinus rufipes, assembly GCA_963932245.1. Taxonomy (NCBI): domain Eukaryota; kingdom Metazoa; phylum Arthropoda; class Insecta; order Coleoptera; family Staphylinidae; genus Tachinus; species Tachinus rufipes. Next base: position 7,977,823 of record OZ010743.1, read on the forward strand.
AAGACTAAAGAGTCACCCATGCGACTGTCTAAATGGGAAGAGCCAGCAGAGTTAAGGATAGCAAAAGAAGAAGCCACAAAAAACACAGAAGCAATAAAAGAAAACATCAAAAGCCTTCTAATCTTCAGTTCTGGAACTAAAAACGTACACACGTACATCAAAGATCAGGTTAAAAAATTAATAGGATCTAAGAACACACAATAAAAACAAATAAAGCACTCGAAAAAAGAAGAGAACAGACGGAGCAGACTATGATGGAAAACCTGGATAAGCTGCAGATTGAAGTGGATGAGCTGAAAAAACAACGGGTAAATCATAGCACACACAAAGAGGACAAAACCCACTTGCTCAATCAAATGATAGATCTACAATACAACAACAAGGATGAAATGCAAAGACTAAAAGAGGAAATTATTATTCTCAAATATGAGCTTGCAAAAGCTAAAAAAACGACAAACTGCTCAAAGAAAAACGAAGAATTACGAAAAAGATCTACAAGAATGGCTAAATGAAAAAAAATCACTAAAAGGATATATTGCAACCAAAAATATAAGTTGGCCTATAGACAAATATAAAAACACAGATATCAAAAAGAAAATCTACTAAAAATGGGAATAAACTGTGTGGTGTGGCGAGAAAAAGATGATATAAATATGGAAAAAGGCTTACAAAAAACTACAAAAAATTTATACCCGGAAGTAAGTGAATTACCAAATGGGGAAGGTATAACAACAAGGATTATAAAATTAGATGATATAGACGGTAATGAAATTAATAGTAGAAAGATAACAATAACCATATTAGAGGCTACTAATGCAGATGAGGAAATATACGAAAAACTAAATAAAATCAAAGAAGATCTTAATAAACATGGAAATATAACAATTGCATTCTCAAAATGTAATGGAATAAATAGAAACCAATTTAGAAACATGATAGAATATGTATACAAAGATACAGATATTACTGCTAATCTATATTACAAAAAAGAAAACAAAACAACGGAAGAAGACCCAAAAAATGTAACAGGTGAAAATAAAGAAGAATAGAGAGAGCAACTAAAAAAAAACCAAAAATAAAAACATAGAAATACTGACAGTTAAACTCGTGGATGGTAAATCTTAAAAGAAATTATAAGAGGGTTGGACACGACAAAAATGGGAATCAAAATTAATAGTGTTAATAAAACAAAAAATAGAAACGTAAGAATTGATTTAATAAACACAGTGACAGTTGGTAGCAAAGCCCTACGAAACGAAATAGAGGCAAAAACCAAAAATAATGTACAAAAAATAAATAAAACAATTTCACTATTTATAAAAAATATTGACGTCACAACAAAAGAGGAAATAATAAAAGCAATATATGAAAAAACTGGACTTAAAGAAAACGTAGATGTAAGAATGTCTAAAGTACCAAACAAAGACAAATTACAATATGCTATAGCTAATCTATCAAATTGGGAAGGGGATAAACTACTAAAAGAAGGACATATAAAAACGGGATGGGCAAGATGGAAAGTCGAAGAAATCTATCAACCGATCAAATGCTACAAATGTCTACTCTAATGTTTGGGCACAAAACAGACGAATGTAACTATGAAAGAATAACTAACATGCTTTGCTACAACTGTGGAAATATAGGCCACACTGCCAAGGAATGTAAGGAAGAACCAGGGTGCTACGTGTGCAATGAAAAAGGACACAAAACAAACAGTATGGCATGCGTAGAATACCGAAAAGCAGTAGCTACAGCAGAAAATAACAAAAACAAAGAAGGAAAAAAAATCCAACAATGAAAGTTCTACAAGTAAATTTAAATAGAGATAGAGCAGCGACAGCAATAATGTACCAAAATGGAAATAAAAACGAAATAGATATCGCACTAATATCAGAACCGTGCAAATCCACCGTGTCAAAAAACTGGTACACCGACAACGATAAAGATGCTTCTATCGTCATATTCAATAAAAACCTACAAGTAAAAAACAATGAAACTAAAAAAAACAAAGGATTTGTTTACATAGAGACCAACAATATAGTAATATTCTCCTGCTATGTGTCACCTAACGTAAGTATAGATGAATTTATTAATTTTTTAGAAAACCTTACTAAAAGCATTAAAAACATAAAACAGATAATAATTTGTGGGGATTTTAATAGCAAATCAAAAGTGTGGAACAGCAAAGCAGACGATAAAAGAGGCAAAACCATACTACTATGGACGGCAGAACTTAATTTAACATTCCACAATGTAGGTAATACACCTACCTTTAGAAGGGGAGAAAGTACATCAATAATTGACATTACTATCTCAACAACAAACATAGCGCATAAAATAATAAATTAGAGAATTAGCTATGAAATCAATATTAGCTTACATCAAAATATCTATTATGAAATAATATTAGAAGAAAACAAAAAACACATAACATAAAAAAGACGAAAATAATCCAATCAGTTGTATAGAGATAGCCGCAAACAACACTTTTCAAAAAAAAGGTACATCCGGCAGTCTTATTGGTGGAACAAAGATATTGCTGATCTAAGAAAAGAATGCCTAAAAGCAAAAAGAAAAATGATAAGAATAAATGGAAAACCAAATTATACTAAAGAAGAAAAGGGTGAAGCACACAAAATGTACAAAATAATAAAAAAAGAAGCTAACAAAAAAGATAGAAACAGCAAAAAGAAACTGTTGGATAACACTATGCCAAGAAGTAGACGACAATGTATGGGGAGACGGATACAAAATTGTAACAAAAAAAAATCAAAGGTCAACAAAACAGTATAGAACCGGCAGAACAAAAAAAAATTGCAGAAAAACTCTTTCCAAAAAACCAACTCCAAGAAAGACCTGCTATAAACATTGATGTAAATAAAATACCATTATTCACTATCGATGAATTAAAAGAAAGCGTGTATAAAATAAAAAACAAAAAAGCTGCAGGACCCGATGGGATTCCTCCAGAACTCATTAAAAAAACAGTTGAAATATGTGCAGATAAAACTCTATGCATAATGAACAAACATCTCAGAAGTAGAACATTTCCAAAAAAATAGAAACGTGCAAAACTGCTACTTATAGAAAAAAAAGCAAAAACCATGAACGTGGAAAAACAGTACAGACCGATATGTCTAATAGATGTAGTGGGAAAACTTTACAAACACTTAATTAAATCGAGACTGGAAGAACAAATCTCAAATAAACTTTCAAAACATCAGTATGGTTTTAGAAAAAAAATGTCTACAATTGATGCAATGTATGTAATTAAAGATAAACTAACAAAAATCTACAAAAAAAGCTATTAAAAATAGAAAATTTTGCATAATAGTCACACTAGATATAAAAAATGCATTCAACACGGCATAATGAGAAGAAATCATTATAGAAATTAAAAAAAAAAATGAACGTGAGTGATTACCTAGAATGCGTCATACGGGACTACCTAAAAGACAGACAAATCATAATAAACGAAACTGAAGAAATGCTAGTAACATTCGGGGTCCCACAAGGATCAGTCTTAGGACCTACATTATGGAATATTCTTTATAACCAAATTCTAAACATAGACAAATTAGAAGGAACGGAAATAATTGGTTTTGCGGATGATACGGCTATTATAGTGACCGGTAAAACACAACAAGAAATATAAGAAAAAGTAAACACAACACTCATGAACAAAATAAATGCAACTAAGGGTATAGGATTAACTATAGCAAAAGAAAAAAACAGAGGCAGTCATTTTATATGGAGGCAGGAAAATCAAACAAATTGAAATTCAAGTAGAAGATACTAAAATTAAATCAAAGTAAGATATCTGGGGGTTTATTTTGGTAGAAATAAAAACTTTACTCAACACTTAATCAATACAGCCGCAAAAGCGGAAAAAAGCATAATGGCTCTAACAAAATTAATGCCAAACATTAAAGACCCTAAAGAAAGTAAAAGGAGGATACTCTGTTCGGTAGCAAATTCCATAATGTTGTATGCTGCCCCGATTTGGATAGAAAAACTAAAAGAAAGAAATAAAGTAGACCACCTAAATAGAGTACAACGAAGATGCGGACTTTGAATATGTAGTGCGTATCGAACAACGGCATTAGAAGCGGTGCAAGTAATTGCAGGTTTAATCCTAATAAATCTCTTAGGGAAAACGAGTACCTGAATAAAGAAACAAAAAAAGAGAAATATCCCTAGAGAAATGGACACAGAGATGGAATGACCAAACGGGGAAGACAACATGGACCAAAGCATTAATTAAAGACATTAAAAAATATACTGAAAAGAAACATGGGGAAATAAACTATTATCTGACACAAATCCTTAGTAGACATGGCTGTTTTGGAAGCTATTTATATAGGTTTAAAATAAGAGACAAAGATGACTGCCAACATTGCGGTATGACGGATACAGTACAAACAAAAATTTTATTTTTTCAAAATTTTATTTAATTTCAGTTCTTGCATTTTTAGTGGCAGGTAACATACAAGGTGTTAAATTAGATTAGGTTAATCTTACATTTATACAAAAACTTTTTTTACTTTTACTAAATTTTCAATTTTTTAATAATAAATTTTAAGTTTTTGCATATTTGATAGTAAATCTGTCATTTTAACAAAAAAAAATTTTTTAGATATTTTACTTAATTTTAAGTTTTTGTATTTTTAATAGTAAATCAGTCATTATAAAAAAAAATCAATATTTTACAAAATTTTCAGTTTTTGAATTTTTAATGATGAATCTGTCATTTTAAAGTTAAGTTAGGTTATGTTAATTTTTTTTTTTTAAATATCACAAAATTTTCAGTTTTTGCAATTTAATGGTAATCTATCATTAAAAAAAAAATCAATTTTACATTTTTGATGAATCTGTCATTTTAAAGTTAGGTTAGGTTATGGTCGGTTAGTTTTTTTTTGAAATATCATAAAATTTTTTTTTGCATTTTTGATAGTAATCTTTTATTTTAACAAAACTTTTTTTTCAATTTTACAAAATTTTCAGTTTTGCATTTTTGATGGTAAATCTGTCATTTTTACAAAAAAATTTTCTTAGGTATTTAATAAATTTTCAGTTTTTGCATTTTTAATAATGAATATTAAGGTTAGGTTAGGTTAGGTTAGGTTAGGTTATGTTAGGTGAATCTTACAATTATACATAAAACAATTTTTTGACGTTTACTAAATTTTCAGATATTGCATTTTTGTTGGTGAATAATTAAAAAAAAATATTTTTTTTAGTTGTTTTACTAAATTTTTAGTTTTTGCCAATTTTGCTTATTTACAGTGCAAAAACTGAAAAAAAAAACAAAATATTTCAAAAATTTAAAATGCCGCCATTTACAATGTATTGCGTTTAGAGATCTAAAATATTAGGAATCGACATATTTTGGTACCTCAAACATTTGTACAATTTGAGCAAAATCGGAGATATCGATGTGAGGACTATCGTCCAAATTTCAGTGAAATTACCCTCAATTGACTAGTAAATTTTAAAATTAATTTAATTTTGTTGTCAAAATATATGCTTAAACTTTGTCATATTTCTGCTTGTAGTTGTGAATTTTTGATTAATACACGCGAGAATTTAAACCACAACCTTAACAAATTATCAATACTATATTACGTATTTTTTTGAAAATCTCATATATAGATAAAATACTAACATAACTATTTTGAAGTTATATGCAGCATAGTTTGTACACCTCCCCCTTCTCACAATTAACTAGTTTAAAATTATGTGCAGCATAGTTTAAATACCTTTTCTCATTTCGCTATTAAAATAAACCTCAAAATTTACAACAAAATCCTAAATTTAAAAGCGACAAGTTTCATAGCATTAGACTTCCTTTTATAATCAAAACTAATGGAACAAATATCTGCAAACTGATCATCTACATATGTGCCCGTATAAACAAGATTTTTTTAAATATTATTTAAACTTTAGTTAGCATATCAGCCTAAAAATGTAAAAAAAACCTGATAGATTAATATTAAATTAGTTTCACAATTATTAATTATTTTTAATTCAAATATTTGTGTTTTACATTTATATTTTTTGTATTATATAAATATTTTATTTTAATTAATATGTGCCAATGTGAAATCAATACTGTAAGTTTATAGTGTTTAAGTTTCCAATTAAAATGTTATCAACAGTTTACATATTTCCTAACCAGACGAGTAACTGTTTCCATTACCAATTTCAACTTAAAAAAATTAATTAAAACTACATCGAAACTTAAACAGTTTCTCCAACTTTCAATTAGAATTTTCACTATAATATTAATTCCTCATTCAACATTTAATTAAAACTGCATTTATTAATAAAAACAAATTCCATCTCATTAAATTCCACTTATTGATCCATTATAATGTAAAATTACGGAGGCAAGATGTTTTATGATGTTGATGTCAGTTAATTCCACTTCATTATTACTCTCGGTAGGTATAAAGTGATCGTAGGATCCTTCGCGTAATCCGTGTAAGCCCCTGCTGTTTAGAACAAGGTAACCGCATCGAAATGGCTGCAAACTTTCCATATAAGTTAATATAAATCATTGCGTTTTAAGTTTCAGCACGTCGGACTTGCGGCCCCTCGACACGGGCCTGCGATAACTCATTACCCGTGGGGTGTGGATTTATGACCGGACCATGCAGAACTATCGCAGGTAATTACAATGAATTATATATTATTTTTTTTATTGGTGTATTGCAAGTAGTGGAAATGTTTAGATAAGAGTGTATAAAATTTTGTTGAATGAAATATGAATGTTCTATGAATATACTTCAATTAATAAATAAAATTTCCAAAAAGTATTTTATAATATGAGAGAGTAAGTAAAGCTACACAAAAGTTCAATTTTAAAAATATTTAAATGAATATTCAATATTAAAATTAAACTAATAAATTAATACATTGTTTATAAATATAAAATATTATTTGTGCTAAATTTGATTTAAAATTGCAGTGCAGGAAAGCATTGTTTGCAGCACGCCAATATTTGCTGCTCTAGGCATCAAAGTGCTTCAAATAATTTTATTGATTTAGACAAAATTGCAATTATTGTAACAATAATTTTTTTTAGTATATTAAACCTTTTTTTTTACCGCCTTAGTGCCGCAATTCATCACTTTTCGATTTATGAGTGGAAAAACCTTAAACAAAACTAAATCTAATCTGGAATGCCCTACTTGCAAACAAGAAATAGTTATTGAAAATGGGATAGAAAGATTAGAATCATTACCCAGTAATCTATAAATAGACTTATTATTAAATTCTTTAAACTCCAAAACAGAATCCAGTAAGTGTAGAATTAACTTAGACAACAGATGCGTGAAATGTCAAACTATATACCAATATACGATGCAAACATTGCAAATTAAATTTTTGTCAAGTATGTTGGATTGAGCATGCTGAAGAAATTGAAGGTAAAATTGGTGATTTTGTTAAGCAATTAAAGAATTCTGAAAATCGTTTATAGTGTAAGCTTCAAGATTACCAAATGCGGTGTAATTTATTGAAAGAATCAGTAAAAGTAGCTACAGAGCAACGTGTGTTAAAAATAAAAACAATAGAAACTGCAATTATGGAAGAGATTAAAGAAATGTCTGAAGATAGTATTGATAATAAAAAGAAGTTTGGTGGTAACATTTTGTTATTAATTAAACGTATTGAAGAAGTTACTTCTAAAACTGTTGTTGATCCTGTTACAAAGATGAGTTTATTTATTATAATCAGACAAATTAATAATACAATCAAATTTTAGGTTGCTTCATACATGGTGTTCTATAAAGAAACAAGCAGATTACTTGATAAAAATTCCCAATTTGTAGAAATTTCAAAATTAATTGATACTAAAAATTTTGCACTTGAATCGACAGAAATTTCCAGATTAAACCTCAACAAAGATGTAGTAGATATAGCTTCAATAATGGAAACAACCCTAAAGCAATTACAAAAACCACGACTTTGTATCAAAATTAATTTAGACCAAATGTTCAAAATCAGCCAAAATTTTGGTACTATCATGAGCACCTAAATTAGTATACGTAGCAGCAACTGATAATAAAATAGTTCTATATAAAATAAAATTAAAAATTAAATTGTGGGCAAATTAGCGCATAAAAATATGTCTTGTCCGCAAAGCATAGCGTGTTGCAATTTTAAACAAGATTTTTGTTTCTGATAAATGGAATTATTCTATACTTGTTTTTTCAATTGATGGGGATTATTTGCGCATTTTAAGATGCAGAGGATCAAGTAAAGGGCAATTATTAAATTCACAAAGAATTGCTTTTGATAATTCAGGCCAAATTTTAATTTGCGATAGTAGTAATAATAAGATACAAATATTGAATCCACTTACTGGAAAGCAACTTAATACTATTGGTTTGCATGAAAGCAAATCAGAGTTGAAGAATCCCACTAATATTAAAATACATAAAAATAATATTTATGTTGCTGATTTTAGTCATTTTAGAATTAAAATTTATAACAAATTCTTTAAAAAAGTTAAAGAATTTGGTAGTATGGAAACAGGTTTTTATGAGGGGGTAGCCAAAAAATTATTTTTATTATTGCTTGCTCCTTGTATGTCTAAACTCAAATCTAAGCAAATTGTTTACCTTATTTGATATTTCTACTAAAAATTATAATAACTACAATATGAACAAAATGTCTGCAACTGTCAGAGATACAGTTGCAAACTCTTATCTTCTTTAATAATGGATAAGACATCTGAAACGGCATTACAAAAAAAATGCCTTTTCTTTGAACAGAACCTTAACATTTCAAACCACAAACCCATTTAAATTCCCAAATACATTTAGGTATTTGGAAACGTCCGTGGAACCCATAAAATAAAAAACTCTAACTTTTGCACAAAAACATATTTGAACTACTCTATTTTGATAGCTCCAACAAGATCTTGCTTAAAACAAATGCAAAAGTGCAGAGTGTGCTTGCGTTGAGCACAGTCAAAATGGTATCTGTTTATATTAGACCAACCAATTGTATCATAGCGACGGATTTTGATACGATTTTTGCAAATCATCTTTATAGAATAATTGCTAGAGACTTTAACTCAAAGCACTTAAAATAAAAATGCTTACAAATCAATACTAAGGGCCAAGCACTAATGTACAACGTAGAACAAAACGGTTTACAAAAACTGGGTCCGGATGAGCCCACTTTCTGTAGCTCTGTTGACTACTAAGAAAATGTTTTTGACGTACCAATACCCAAGAATGTTAATTTCTAAGCTAAAGTTACAACAATCAATAGCCTTAGGTTAGTTTGCTCTACAAAAAAGAATCAACCGTAGAACGAGGAACATTTGTAATTTATACGGATTAGACATTCTTTTTATAATTCTTGGAAAAGGGCACTGACAACCTAGCCTTAGTACTAATCAAATCTAACAAACCTCAAAAATCTTAAATCCATCAAGTTTGCGTTGATAATCTTCTTAAATTATCCTGGGCTATTAAACATTAATTAAAAAAGTGCCACTAAGCATCAATGGCAAAAGTATCGCAACCCTAAAAATTGTAAAATTCTAAACACGCTTTTCAACAAACACAAAATCAGTGCTGGGTAAAACCTTAGAACCTATCACAAAAGATGACAATCTTATGTAAAAGTTTTTCTCATTCCTTTCAGCCACGGCAAGAATAGGGTTCAACAACTACTATTGTGGGAAAGGCCAAAGCATTTGCCAACAGCCTCAAACTCCAAAGCTCTCAATTATTCACTAAAGACTTTGATCTGAGTCAAGTCAAAATAATCTACCAAAAAGTCAACAATTACCTGAAAGACAACACTCAACTGAAAAGCGTTAAAACTTTTCAAATCAAATAAATAATCAAAAAACTTAAATCTTGGTCTGCTTCAAGCTCCGATAAAATTCTAAACAAAGTTAAGCAATAATGGCGCTCACCAGAATTGTTAATGCAATTTTTAGAAATGTGCACTTTCCTACAGAATGGATCGTTGTAAACATACAAAAACCTTAGTAAAGACCGCAAGTTTCTCCAAAACTACAGATCAATAAGTCTTCTATGCACCTTAACTATAGCTATAGAAAGGGTGATCTTAGACATAATTAAAGATCACAAAAAAATTAATAATCTTCTACTATCTACATGAGTTCAAATATAGTCACTCTAGTGTTCATCAACTAAACTAACTAAATTTTAACATCAAAAAAAGTTTCAACAAAGTTTGGCATAAGAATCTTCTCCAAAAATTGATCAAACAAAACTTCCATTTTTTACCTTACGGCAAATTAAGGCAATAGTTCTTCAAAGCTTCATTTTCTCATCCCGTTAACTTCAAGAAAAGCAAGGATACATAGGAATGATGGCTTTGCATGGCAAAACAATTTACAAATACTAAGTGCGAATGAACCCACCTTCTACTACGGCTGTCAGCTACTTACTTTCAAGCCAAAGTTACGACAATCAATAAGCTTAGCTTAGTTGTTTAATGCAGTATACGATACAAAAGAAATTCCAAATGACTGGCTCAAATCTACTTTTGTAGTAATACCAAAAAAGAATAAGGCAGAGAAATGTAGCAACCACCGTACAATTAGTCTAATAAGCCACGTCTTAAAGATTTTCTTACACATAATACATCAAAGAATATACAAAAAAATAGAAAAACACATAGGCGAAACACAATTTGGGTTCCGAAAAGGACTAGGCACCAGGCACCAGTCCTAACACAAAGATTTAGAGATGTAAACCGGAAAAAATTCCTATGCTTCATTGACTTGGAAAAGGCATTTGACAAACTACAACACAACAAAATGCTAGAAATATTAAGAAACACTGGAATAGACGACAAAAACTTTCGTTTCATCTCAAAACTTAGTTACTTACTGGCAACAAACTTCAGCAAATGTCAAAATTGGAGACAAACTTACAGAAGCAGTTGACATACAAAGAGGAGTTAGACAAGGATGCGTTCTATCTCCGTTAATATTCAACATCTATGCAGAGCAAATAATCAAAGAAGCTATTGAAGGGAGAAGTGAAGAAGACCTAACAATAAATAAAATTCCAATAAATAACCTGCGATATGCAGATGATACAGTACTCATTGCAGAGAGTATAGAAGCAACGCAAGAAATGCTTAACCGGGTACATGTAGTATGCGGAAAGTACGGTATGAAACTGAATATAAAAAAGACAAATTACATGATTATAAGAAGTAAAGATCCAGTAGGCAACCATAATATCCAGGTTGATGGCGATCCTCTTAAATACACTAATAAGATAAAACACTTCGGATGCACCCTGAGTGATGACTGGGACCACTCAACGGAAATCCAATGCCCCATTGAACAAGCGAGGGCAGCATTTACACGTATAAAGAAAGTATTATGTGGGAAAGATCTAAACCTAGCACTACGAATAAGAATGCTTAGATGTTATGTGTTCTCAGTCCTTATGTATGGATTAAAGGCATGGACACTAACTGAAGCAAACCATAAAAGAATAGAGGCCTTTGAGATGTGGTGCTACAGAAGGATACTCCGCATCAGCTGGGCGCAGCACGTTACAAATACCACGGTTATGGAAACACTTAAGAAAGAATTCGAACTAGTACGAACCGTAAAGACCAAAAAGCTTGCATATTTTGCACATGTAATGAGACACCCAGAGACATACAATATCTTACATATAATCATGCAGAAAAAGATCAAAAGAAAGCGAAGTGTGAGAAAACGGAGAACATCCTGGCTAAAGAACTTCCAACAGCGGTTTGGACTAACACCAGAGTTGCTGTTCAGAGCAGCGGTTAATAGAGTGATGATAGCCAACATGATAGCCAACGTTTGCTAAGCGGATAGGGCACTCAAAGAAAAAGAAGACTGCTGAAACTCATCTATGGCAAGGTATCAACCAGGGAAGTAAGAAAGTTTGTAACTCATACAAATTGAACTCTTTTCTAACGATCCCTGGAAGAGAAAATTGGCAACCTGACTGAGCTTAGTAAAAATGGTTATAGACATCAAAAAACCGTTGCAATACTTTCTAATCAAATCCACTAAATTTTGAAAAAGGCTTTATTAGGTTGCGTTGATAATCCTTTAGGAATATCTTGGGCTACCAAAATATTGTTTCAAAAATAAAGACTGCTAAACATTAATGGCAAATTGCAACCGCAGAATTAATAAAATATCTTGGAATCTATCACAGAAATTAATAATCTAATGTAGAAAAACTACAAATCCATAAAAAACAGACAAACCCCTATTTCAATAATTAACGACAAAAATAATGTGTAATATACTATCCCTTCAAAAAGTTAAAACAATTGCCGACGGCTTTAGACTTCAATGCTTTCCCTCATTTGCCAAAAATACTGATACCAAAAAGATCAATAGTTTTCTGAAAGACGCTGACAACGACACACGACTAGAATGCGTTAGACCTTCTCAAATTAAAAAAAAAGGCAAAAAATTCAAATTTTGGTCTGCTCTTGGCCCCGATAAAACAGAGACAACAAACAAAGCTCTAAAATAGTAAACAATAATCATCATTGCTTATGCGGTTTTTAGAACTAAGCACTTTCCTACAAAATAAAAAACCTTCCTAGTTATAGACAAACCAAAACCTAATAAAAACCAAACATTTTCCCAAAACTACTGGCTAATAAGTCTTTTATGCACCTTAACTGAAACCATAGATTGGGTAATCTTAGACATAATTCAAGATTACACAAAAACTTATAATCTTATCCCCTTCCATCAACAAGGGTTTACATAGAGTCACTCTAATGTTTATTAACTAAATTGCGTAACTGGCTACATAATCAAAAATTTCTGAAAAAATAAACACAAAAATAGTCTTTTTTAACGTCAAAAATGCCTTCAACAAGGTTTGGCATAATTTTTTTTGAACGGGTCATATTTGGTAGTTTTTTTAGTTTTTGTTTGCTGCTAATATTCTTTCTAACTTTTGTACAAATTGCAAATACAGTCCTTTCTTCAAAAAAGCAAAAAAAACTGCTACTTCCGATGCAGCAAACTGGCTCCTTATTCGTCTCAAGTACTTCTAAAGTACTGCTTAATGCTGTTCGGAGTTCAATAGTGTGTCCAAAAAAATTTTGACCAACTTAAAGATACCCCCACTTTTACAACACATCAAAGCTTTGGCCAAAAAAGTACTTTAGCGACCAAGAAAATTTTTGCGCAAAAATTAAGTTTTTGCCATTTTAAGTAGTATAGAGCCCTTATGAACTTATTGCATGAACTATTATTTTGTAAATGGATTACAGTAGTCTACCTAGCTTTTATCTTTTTATAAAAGAAGTCTTCAACTTAAGATAAAACAATTCAAATTTATTGGAAAATTTGTTGTCTATACAGTTTGTATTCGGAATTGAGCAGCTTGGAAATCCACTGTGCCAACACTTTGTTCATTCCTAGCTCATCATGTAGAATCTTTTTAACAATAATTAAAACTTTCAAGTCACATCAATTTCCTTAACGTTCTTTTAGTCATTTTATTTGTAATGAGTGCTCTTAAGTATGTAATCTATTTGCTAACAACTTCATATTCTTTTATGTGTGTTATGTCGGGTATGTTGTTGTTGGTTCAGTCTATGATAGTAGTTTTTATTTAAATGATGTTAAACCAAAAATTTATTCATTGAAGCAAACAAAAAACCGTGAATGTAATGGATCATCTAATAAAAGATATAACTAATAATTTTTATACTAAAGATGCCAAGCATTATGATAAAATAATAAAATAATTTACAAAATCTCAACAAAAACTAGAAAGATAGAGTAGTTACTAGCTAGAAAACATCTGGGTCTTGCGCAGTACGTTGCCCAAAATGTTTTCACTCATAGGCCAGAGGTGTTAGCGGTATTAACAAGTCTCAACAACAAAAATACTATCAAAGGAATTCCCACCCTCGTCCCGCACCTAAAAAGCCCCAATAAAAACAACTCACTCAGTTACACATGTCCAGACTAGCAAGCCAGCGGAAACATTATCCTAAGTCTTCCTCAAGAGACCTGCCGCCAGTCCGACAAACTCCGTCTCTTCAAAAGAGAAAAAGATTGAAATCCACTGTTACCAACGGTGCTCTGTGATAAGTCATTGAAGCAGTTGGTCCAAGCCCAGGACTTTGCTGTTATTGTTGTTTTTGTGGTCGTCGGATATGTTTATGACTCTGTTTTTGTGTTAAACCAAAGGTTTTGGGACACGCATTTACCCAGAATGCTGGAGTCAACACACACACACACACACAGCGTATACTTACGCAAACACATACAGCGTGCAGGCTCACAAGAGCTATAATTTGTTTGGTTTGACTTGAAAGTGCCGTAGCAGCAATCAGTGGCTGTCCTGAAACCCGAGTTGGGTGTTCAAGCACCGGGTATTGTTGTTATTTTGTTAATCTGCGTGTTGGTAGGTGCTTCGAAAAATGCCAAAGGTTTCTACTTGTTTGTTGGTGATACCAAGGGTAACTTTTGAAAGCTGCAGTAGCAATGAATCAAGTGACCTAGTGGCACCAGACAAAAGTTAGGTAGTTAGGTAAAGTCTTTTGCCTTGTGACTGCTTTGCGCTTTTAGTCTCAATTAACTTGCAAGAGGCAAATGTTGGAAAATTATAGGCGCAACTGTGCGCGCATTTTTCTGGTTGGTGGTGAGCGACTCGTCCCATGCGCTGTAATAATTCCCCCAAACCTTTTAGGCTAAACTTCCGTTTTTACCTTAAAGAAGATGTTGTTCAGGTATCATCAATGTTTTGGTTCCGGCACTATTGTTAGGAACGGGAGTAGCCTGTAAAATGTAGCAAAAGTGTTCATTTAGGCTTCACTATTAGTTTGTGGTACAGCGGCTCAAATTGTCTAAAACTTGCTGCTCAGGCTTGTCCAAAATGTTAAGCCCCGGGTTTTGGCGGTGGTTTCTGAAGTATCCGGCACTGGAGTGGTTACTATGTCGTTTTTGCAAACTCTTGCGCACTAGATCACGAGAGCTACCTTAGCTGTTGGTTGGTGAAGGTTGCTTTCTCCTTAACGCGTTTGTGTACCACGTGCAAAATGTCGCGTATTCTTTGCAAAGCCTATTAGCTTGAGCTAGATTGTCCTGTATCCCAAAGTTGTCGTTTTTGTCGTAATGCATAGAAGCAACAGTGTTGGTGAGACATATATTGACTAAATGCCTCGCGTTGGAAATTACACCGCGCTCAGCTGCAGGTGCATCTGGTGTGACATAGACGGTTTTCTCTAGAAGATTCTCTGCATTGTTAAAACATAGTAGTTGTTTTATTTAATCTTGTATTATGAATTATCACGTAGTAACGGTCAACTCCATCAACTATATCTCTGCATTGTGATGATCTGTATTCTTGCCAAAGTCTGTGGGTTGCTTAACAGTACGCTATTCTTTTTCTCGGAATCGGCTGATGATGTCACTGGTATTTGGGTCGGTGCGCAAAAAAAAGTTTTTTTTTTCTATTAAAACCTCTATTGCATGTTGTTCGCTAAGTTCACGTTGACATATCGTAGCTGGTCTTGCACTGCAATTTTTTTAGCCTGTTACCCATAATGTTTATGAGCCACTTTAAATCTAAATCGGCTATAGTTTCACTACCCGTCGCAGACGTACTCGGGTGCATAGAGCATCTACATTATGCTAGTGGCGTCCTGCATTGTCTGTGTAAACACACTGACCTCGGTGGTATCTTTATCTATCTTCAGTGAAGACTAAAAACAGTATAGAAAAAGTCCAGTAATATTGAATTGATCGTTGGGGTGGTGTGTGACGGTAATTGTGCCGTTGTTGTAGGATACTGTGCCTCCGCAATTCTTGTTGATAATCAAGAGGTTAAATGCTACCTATTGGTTTGCGTTTCGGTAGTTTGCAAACCGGAAACTTTGCATATGTTTTGGTCGGGTGCGTCCGTATAAACCTAGGTTTTATCCAAAAAATGTATCAAAACAGTTTATGTAAAGCTTCTTTAACATCTTGCCCTAAAAGCCCATCAACTGGTCCATCCCGTTAGGCGCTTTTAGCGTCACCAAGGCCAAAAGATCTTCAACTCAGTTATACTCTAAAGCGCAGTTTAGTCGACTCAAATTTGACTACCAGCAGTTTAAGTTTAAAAACTTTACCAGCACCCACAAAAAGCGTTATTAATAATAATAATAATAATAATAATTTATTTGGTACAAATTGGCATATCAGGAACCTTTGGGAACTTTCAAGCCATTAAAAATAACATCAACCTTACAGTATACGTGGCCGATAGCATCAGCATGCACCCCTTTTACCCAATTAATAATTGTGTTCAACACAATATCTTTCACTATCAACTAAAATCTAAAAAAAAACCTTGAAGTAAAAATGTACCAAAATGCATCAAGGCTAATGTAGTGTAGACTAAGCTTATTGCTTATGGTTACAATCCAATCTTAACAACACGCATGAGATAAGATGAGGAAACCATCCTTATGCTGAATGTTCAGATTCAGCAAACAGTTATAAGCAGAAAGATCTTGTCTTTAACTCGTTACCGACGAATACAAGCAAAAGACCGCAAAAATTGCGTTGGAGCTCATCTAAGCTTCGCGTGAACTTCAAACAAAAAGTCCAGGCTCATAGCTACATGCGCCGCGTGCAAGACCCACGGTAAAGCATCAGTTTCTCAACTGCAGACTCATGCTCCACTCAGAAGCACATCCAACGCTCGCAAATAAAATTCTATATGCAAGCAACGGAACAAGCACAAACGCACTACTTTTAGCTAGAAAGCAGCAAGTCCCAAGCAAGTGGCAAAGATTTTATAAAATTAGTTTTATGTTTAGAACTATACGACATTCTGAAACCGCAAATTAGACCATAAACAAGTGTACAAGTACAAACAACGCTTATATGTAGTCAAATAATTTGACGGCAATCGCCGTTCCTTAATTGTTTGATGAATTAGTGTTAAGTTAATTAACATACAACGTTAAAGCACGGTGTGGTGGTTGGGAGGTTTAGCGTGCGTTGTCTCAGTTTGTTATATAAAAAATTAAATTGTATAACTGAGCGTAACACAATTAATATTTTATTATTAAGCAACGGTTTTAATATTTTTTTATAAACTCAAACACGTTAAATGAAAATTTTTAGACCGCAAAAAAAAAATTTGTTTGCTTATTATGTAAGTTATAAACAGTTTTGGGCTAAAGCTTAAATAGTTTTTCATAAAGTCAGCATATCAGATCTATAACCACAAGTTAATATTCCAAAAGATACAAAAAATGATAAAATTAATTTGTTTTGAAAAAAAAAAAACGGCCAATTTAAGGAATAATTACCCTAAAAACTTAAAAATTATTAATTAATAATTAATTATTCAATGTTCATATTTATTTGAAAAAGCGTAATAAAACGATGCATATAATCCAATGTTCTCTGTTTTTCTCCTTCTATCACATAAAACATTAATGGTGTGTAAAAATAAAGACTAAATTGTGATGCACAAAAGTGCACTTCCATTTTTATGCAACTTTACATAATGTATAAATATTGGCTGAACATGCTCTTTCACACATAATTTATAAAAAACAAACATTTTCAAACAAACTTAATTTAAAAATGATTAAATATAAAAAATAAAAACAAATATTTGTATGGGAAGGATATCATAAATAATTTATAGTTTCACTTGACGTGGGAGTATTTTATTTATGAAAGTCGGTTATCATTTATTAATGTAATTCAACTGTCAGTGTTTATTTACCACACAAGGGTCACTAATTGAAAAGCCGAATTAATTAAACTCATATGAATTATGATTCATTATTGACAGAACAATCAATCTATAAATATTTAATATAAAATCAATTTTGTTTTTGAAAACAGTTTATATGTAGCAAGAAAATTAAATTATTATACTGCAGTATAATCGGGCAATAATTGTTCAAATTATGTAATTTATAAAAAGGGTTTAATATGAATTATTAAATGATTCCAATAAAGGGTTGAGAATCGTGTCGAGAGAATCGTAATGGTTATTGTTATTATCTTGTAGAAAGATGCTGTTGAAAGTGGTATTTGCTTGAAATTGTTCAATTCGTTTGATTAAAACGTGATCTTTAATTTGTTTAAATCTATTTTTGTAGAAAATTTATATAAATTCCAACGCATATCTAACAAGTGTAAAGTTAATTGAAGTTGAAATGTTCGCTCTTGTAAGAAAATTAAGATACTGTTCATTTTATATATTATGTATGTTTCCATATATGTTTCAAAACTTTAGGAATACATTCCACTCATAACTTGAATTATACAAACTGCTTAAAACTTTGCAGTCACTTTCAATGAAGACAATTACCGGAGGCGTGAAATGTAACTTCTGCCAGACACTGCAATGCAAATATCTTCTCTCTTGCCACATATTCGAATTTCCTGTAATTTCAATATGAAAAGACAAAGTTTGCAACCGGAATAGGTGGGCGGACAATTTTATGAGAGTAATTTAGTTTGGAAATGTAAAGATGATTCAAGCAGTCGGCAATAGTTTTCAGTAAGATTGCGTGTCATTAAGTCCGATTAAGATAATATAATCAATATATTTCTTATTTATAAAAACATTATTATTGTAGCATGATGACGTATGCAATAATTTCATGAAACATGATTTATACGATGCTTTAAGTAGGTCAATAGGAATCATGATGAAGCGGTTATCATAACATAACTTAGACAACAACAAACATAGATATAAAAGAAAAAAGACACATGATATAGGTGCTTAAATTTATGATTTATTTGTGATAAACTTTGGAATTAGAACTAAACTTTTTATGTTATCTGTTATATATTATAGAAATCTAATTAATTAAATTATTTTGTTTATAAATTATAATTAATCACATACAAATTAATCTCCTCTTATTTCCAGACGGATTTAATTTACTATTGCAGCATAAAAGGAAATTAAGTAATTCATTCTGGATACTCGCGACATGTTTTCTCTTTGTCTTCAATTTTTTCCCAGTAGAGGTGGTTAGCGAGGAGACATTTTAATCAAGCGGCGGAAATAAAAACGTTGGGGACACATTTTCATAGCCGAGGTGAAAATGCATAATGCATATATTATTCATATTGTAAGACGATATTGCATACTTTTAGACATATTTAAAGATATTTTGACGTAAAATTATTTTTATTATTTATAAAAGAACTTTTTTTTCAAAGTTTTAGTACAAGAAATTGGCTAGTTTAAAAATAATAGTCTTTTTTATTTGTGTTTACAATAAAGTTAACTAAAGTGCAGGTCAGGTTCTGTCTAATGTTCTTAAAGCTTTAATGGGTTTCTACACGTTCAATAATATTTAATATTGTGTGTTTAGAGCTTAGACCATATTTACTTATAGACGCGCCGTGTGCTATTTTCCGCTTGTCTCATAGTGAAGCCAACATAACATTCTATGCCCACAACTGACGTCATGCACTAATTGTAGACATATGTCTCTTGAGTAGTTAAGTTGGTTTTACAATTTTTGGTAAACATTAAAGAACTCAATAAAATATATATTATATTTTAATTTTAACTTTAACTATCTATGGTTAAAAGTAGTATTCTTTTATATTTGTTAATTCAATTAATCAAAGTAAGTTTATTGAATAATTTAGCAGCATCATGCACCAAGCATGTACTAAGTCAAAGATTTATTGGCATTTTGGTAGATTAAGTGCGTAAAAATGTATTTACAAACACGTCAAGCATTTATCTACGTACGCGTTTTTGTCCACAACTGACGTCACATGCATTGATCATGTTGTGAGGCGTGTCTATAAGTGTGTATAATCTAAGGTTTAGAGAGTATATTGCGCAAGTATTGAATACAGATTGTATTTGCTTTACATTTTTACGCAATTCTAAATAATTTGTACGTTTAGGAAAATAATATTTTATATTAATTAAGTATTAAGATTATTAATAAAAATTAATTATCCAATTGCTAAATAATCTCAAAGCAATACTTTTTATAGTAGTACTAAAGTTAATCGAATTTTATTTTCTCTCATTGGAAACTGTTTTACAAGCTTAATATGCTAAGCTGTAATAAAACTAATTGCAATCCCATTACCGATAGAACAGTATAGTCATGAAACGTAACAACTATTATGATGAAAAAATAAGCGGATTATATGAACAAGGATTTATTATATAAATAGATAAATGTTCAATAAACTACTGTTTTAATTTGTTAACTAAATTGTTTTGAGTTTGATTTGATTTAAAAGGCAATTAAAATGATTTATTAAAATATCTCAAGTTGATGGGATACTTGACACTCTCGTACATTAATAAGATTAGTTAAATACTAACTATTAATCCCTTTAAATTAAAAATTAAAAAAAAAAAATTTACCCATACCTTAGCAAGCAAAGAATTAAATATCACCATCACCTCCTTTAACATAGACACTTTTAACGCTTGCAGAATAGTAAATCTTTTAATTTTTTGTTAACCAACACTTGGGCAAGTAGACGGAAACTCCAATCTAAACCATCTATCCGTACTTATGTTCTAGAGAACCGCACCCGTCCGCCCAAGTGTCTGTTATCAAGAAATCAAATATCATCATCACCTCTTTTAACATAGAGACTTTTAACGCTTGCAAAGAAGTAAAATTTTTAATTTTTAATAACCAACACTTGGGTGGGTGGGCGGGTACCCCAGTTCAAACTATCTGTCCGTACTCATGTTCTGGAGTAACCTATCCAAGTGTCTGTTATCAAAGAATTGATTATCACCATCATCTCTTTTGACATAAAAACTTTTAACGCTTGCAGAAGAGTAAAACTTCATTTTCTTGAGAACCAACACTTGGGCAGGAATCTCAGTTTAAACCATCTGTCTATACTCATGTTCTTGATTGACCCAACCACCCGCCCAAGTGTTTGTTATAAAGGAATTAAATATTATCACCACATCCTTTGACATAAATTTTTTTAACGCTTGCAGGAAAGTAAAACTTCATTTTCTTGTTAACTAACACATGGGCGGGTGAGCGGGAACCCCAGTTTAAACCATCAGTCAATACTCATGTTCTACAGGGAGTTTATAAATAAATGGGATTATTTATCATTTTAAATATGCCGCCTTTTTAAAAACGTCCACTATACTACATATGTTTTTATATGTTTGCTTGACAGCTGTCAAAGTTGATCTGTCAAAACAAATAGTTTAGTGAACAATTTAACTAAAGCGGCACATTTAAAGTGATTACATAATCCCATTCATTTATAAACTTCCTGTAGTTTGAGTGACCCAACCACCCGCCCAAGTGTTTGTTATCAAGGAATTGAATATCACCATCACCTCCTTTGACATAAAATTTTTTAACGCTTGCAGAAGAGTAAAACTTCAATTTTTTGATAACCAACACTTGGCAAGTAAGCAGGAATCTCAGTTTAAACCACTTGTCCGTACTCATGTTTTGGAGTGTCCCACTCTTGGTATTTGCGTTTTTAAATGGTTTTTTGCATTTTTAGCAAAAACTATACATTTTGGCCAAAAATTATCTCTATTAAAAGTTTCCAATCGATATAGGTCATTTGAATTTTCCTATAACATTCCGTTTTTCTGCTTTATGGTAAAAAATTACAAGAGATCAAAGTTGTAGAGCAAAAATTTTCCGAATAAAATTAGCTATTTAGATTTCCTGATAGTCAAAGCATTTTCCTCTAAAAAATGTTGAAAAATGTCGCAAATTGTGACCTTTTGCTGATTTTTTAGATTTTCAACTAAAACTATGGTGGAAAAATTATAAGAGACCAAAATTTTTAGAACAGAAAATTTTCGATCAATATAGTTTTTTGATTTTTTTAATAATACGTGCATTGCCCGCCAGAGCGTGCAAAATTGTTTAACTTAATTTTCCGCGTTCTCTAGCAAAAAAACAAAAAATTATAGAAAAATTCAAATGATATTCTATCAATTAGAAATTTTCCGGTCTACATTTTTAATAAAAATAATTTTTAGCCAAAATGCATAGTTTTCGCTAAAAATGCAAAAAACCAGTCAAAAACAAAAAAATTGATATACATATATGTGTCCATTATTCCAAAACCACCTTTTTTCATGCGTGCGCTAGGTGAAAATAGTCTTCAGATAATCTAAATACACTTAAATATACAGGTCGCTAAGCTGTACGTAAAATTTCTCTAAAACGTCGATTTTTTGTCTAATTTAAAGTTACATACATATCTATTGTAGTATGTAGAAATGTAACATTTTTTTACTTACCAGAATGTTTTTCATTAAAAAATATTCGTCATAGTTTTGGCCAATTCAGAAGCTTACCTGCAACAAAATATAATTATATTAGATTTTCAAATTTTATTTATTATTTAACATTAAAAAACAAATAATCAAGTATTGCAATCAAAGTCCAATTATATTCATTTTATAATATCTGTCGTGCGTAATAGACCCATTACGCACGGGGCTTGTCGTGCGTATTAAAACAATTAAAATAGTAAAATATCCTTACTAATATTAGTTACTTAAATGACATATTACAAACAAAAATAGACTAAAGCTATACGTAATACAACTGCTATTAGTTTTCTTGCGTCATAAGCTACAACATTTTTGATTTAAGAACAATCTTTTCCATTAATAATGTAATACAGTTTTATTCATAAGACTGCTTGAGCTAGCAAGGCAAAAGTACAATCTGTAAACTTTTGAGTACATTTTTAATTGTCTCTAACTGCATCCCACAATCAGTTTAAACAATATTATGTTTAAGTGGCAGAACCGTATGTGGGTTGTACGCACAACATAGAATGTTAATTCACTTCACACTTTTTTGTTAGATGTTTTCTACCCTTTGGGTATAAGTCTCCCTCTTTTTCTGCCAATCACCTTAGTTTTGAGCCATCTGGTACCAGTTTAGAACAACCACTCTTTTCAGGTCGTCGCTCCATCTCATTTGTGGTCTTCCCACATTTTTTTTGTTACTCCATATTCTCTAACTTATTAGTTTTCTGGGTGGCAACTTATTTTACAGCGTCTTGCACCTCTGTTTTTTCTCTGATCCACTCATTAGTCTTCCGATTCTTAAGTGATATACCCAGTATTCTTCTCTCATTAGCCCTCTAATTGATTTTGAGCATATCAAGTATTGCTTTCGTAAAAATCTAAGTTTGAGATCCGTAAGTGGGTACTGGTATAGAATACACTGGTTGTATAATTTAGTTTTGAGATGAAGAAGAATGTTCATTGCCAATATATCTTTAATTTTGGCATAAACCGTCCAGGTTTGTCGTGTTCTCTCGTAAATTCCCAGTTCTTGATTGGCCTTGCCTATTGTTAGTGTTTGACCTAGGTATTTGTATGTAGTTACTTTCTTTATATTGTTTTTACCTAGAGTGATTTGTCGTTCGACGTTTTTGTCTGATGTCATGTAGTTTGTTTTGTAGAAGTTGAATACTTTACTAGGCCTATGTGTTTCGTGGTTTCACCCACTTGTTACTTATCCAGAAATTGAATCACAATCTTCTCTTGTGACAAAATAACTTTTGACGTTCATATAGAAAACAAATATTTAATTCTTTAATGAAGAACAACTAAGTAAGTGGGTGGGATACTCCAAAACAAAGAAACAAACCAATAGTTTGGTTAAAAATGACCCACCCACCCACCCAATTGTTAGTTATCCAAAATATAATATATATAAATAACCCACCCATCCAAATGTTAGTTTCCAAAAGATAGATTTCAATTTTTTCTTGTGACAAAATGACTTCTGACGTCCGCATAGAAGACAATCATTCAATTCCTAAAAGACGGACACTTGGGTAGGTAAGAAGGCCACTTCAAAAGGAAATAACAGGCCAATAGTTTGGATAAAAGTATCCCACCTATCCACCCAAGTATTAGTTAATTAAAAATTAGATCACAACCTTATCTTGTAAAAAAATGACTTTTGATGCCCGCATAGAAAGCACTTGGGTAGGTAGATAGGCCACTCCAAAACAAAGTAACAAACCAATAGTTTGAATAAAAGTAACCCACCCACCCACCCAAGTTTGATTACGATCTTTTCTTGTGACTAAATAATTTCTGATGCTCAAATAGAAGACACTTGGGAAGGTAGATAGATTACTCTAAAACCAGATAACAGGCCAATAGTTTGGATAAGAGTGGCCTACCAACCAACTCTAGTGTTACTTATCCAGAAATTGAATCACGATCTTCTCTTCTAACAAAATGACTTTTGACGTCCGTGTAGAAGGCAAACATTCAATTTTTTATAGACGGACAATTGGGTGGATAAGTGGACCTCTCCAAAGCAAGGTAACAGCTCAATAATTTGGATAAAAAAACCTAATTGTTAGTTATCCAAATGTAAGATTACAACCTTTTCTTGTGACAAAATGACTTCAGACGTCCGCATAGAAGACAATCATTCAGTTCCTTAAAAACAGATATTTGGGTGGGTAGCTGGACTACTCCAAAACAAGGTAACAGGCTATTAGTTTGGATAAGAGTAACCCACTCACCCACCCAAGTGTTAGTTATTAAAAGTTAGATCACGACCTTTTCTTGTGACAAAATTACTTTTGACGTCCGCATAGATGACACACATTTAATTCCTTAATGGCAAACAATCGGGTGAGTAGGTGGGCCATTCCAAAACTAAGTAACAAGCTAATAGTTTAGAAATTGTGACAAAATTACTTTTGACGTCCGCATAGTAGACACACATTCAATTTCTTAATGACGGACAATTAGGTGGGTAGATGGGTCACTCCAAAATAAGATAACAAGCCAATAGTTACTAAGTCAACAACTTAAAGAAACAGCAAAAATCTATAAAAGCCAATACTTAATTAGAGTTCTGCCCAAATTATTAAAACTCAAAAAAAAGTTTTGGGCAGTATATGCGATATAGAGCAATTTACCAAAAGTACACACACTATTTTGAGAAGGTTATGTCTAATGCAACTTTGGTAGAACCTTAAACTCAGCAGTCGCTGGATATCATTTCAAAATCTTCAAGCAATTGGTAAAAACTGCCATAAAAAAAAATTAATTTGGCCCAACCCAAACTTTTTTGTCTTAGTCCGAAACTAACTTGCTAAATCTGCACAGTTGGGAAATGAGTAAAGAATCAAAACAAAAAACGCAAAACGCCTAACTTACAACAAAAATTGGTTCAGAAACTTACTATTTCAATCAAAAATACAATGTCAACTTTTGTTTTTAAAAATTCAGCTATTAAGCAAAAATCTGATCATAGTTTTCTTAAGAAAAAACAAAATTCAATGCAAAAACCTATTAATCTAACTTTAAACTGTATTATCTAAAATTTGCTTTGTTATAAGAAAAAAAAAACCATTAACAAAGTTTGAAAAATCCATTATCTTACTACTAAGAAAAAAAATAGAAACGGAGCAAAAAAAAGCTTTGAACTTTAAACTTGCGTCAACTATAAGTAGAACCCAGATGCCACGCAACCATTAGTCTTTAACATCTGTTTTTCTCAATTAATTGCTTTGAAAATCAATTGTTTTTAGTGCGTCTTCTAGTACTAGGGATGAGAGCTTGGGCAACATCGGATTTCTTTGTCTCACTCCTCTGTTAATTTCCACTTTGCCGAATTGTTTGAAAAGTTAGATTTGTAGTGTGGCATTTTGATATATGTTTCTTATTAAAAGCATACCGACCGCTAGCTTTATTTGTAGTATTTTAACAAAAACGGCATCTTTTGCTTCATCGTTGCTTCTACAAATAATTTGATACCCAATTAATTTTTTTACCAGTACATTTATAAAATATTAAACTATGATATGTCAAAGACTATCTCCAGTAATAGTAGATTTCATGATTATGAAGCTGCCATTAGTATCAAGACTTGCAAGGCTGAAGCTCCACTTATGATGTACTTGTCAAAAATAGTATATCTAATAAAATAATTCTATATTTTTGATCGTGGATTCTGTGGCAAAATAACTTGTAAATATCATTTGTAGTTTAGTTGGTAATTTCTTGGTCAAAACTGTCTCAACATTCAAAGGTGCTCACAACATAAAAGTAAAGAAATTCTCCGTATCACTTGCCGTAGTATTACTGTTAAACCAAAAAACCTAACCAATTTGTCCAAACAAAAAACCTTAAACGTTTGGCCAAATCTGATCTTATCATTAAAAATCGAAAACACATCATTGCCGGTGCTCGAAAGTTGCCTTTGAAAATTGGTTTAAAAGATTTAGAAAAAGATCATGCATCTTACTGTAAAACCTTCAGAAAAAAATCTGATGTTTTGTGTCTATCAAAAATTCCAATCAAGCTTAACAGACATTGATGATGTTAATCCACGTATTAACTTCAAATCTTGTGCACGTTATCTTACTGAAAAATACAATTATAATATAACTGAAACCAGTAAGATCTAGTACTTTAGCCCTGACGGTACTGGATCAAATAATCTTGTTCATTGTACCGATTTTTGTTACAACAATATTGTCATTAACAAGTATTTCCAAGAAAACCACTGGACATTAAAACCAAACCATACAAAATTGTACAGATACTGTAGTGTTGCGTATTTTAATAGCCGCTAAGATAAAAATATGCCTTATCTAAAAAAAAAAAAGCAAAATTGATTTAGAGCTTTTCTTTGACCCAAATTATAAAGCAATTACAAAACGAATAATAATTAACTTTCAATTCCTAAGTCGAACAAGTAATGACTTACAACTATCTAGGCGTTGATATCTCTAGCGAACGTGATCTGAACAGAGAGATAACTAAACAATCAAACAAGGTCGCCATGGTATCGAGTTGTTTCTTCATTTGACGTCCTGCGTCAAATGAAGAAACAAATACATGTCAGTAACAAATAAAACCAGAATCTACAAAAGCATAGTAAGACCAACACTGATCTACGCGAGAAAAACTAGAGTTAAAACGAGCAAAACAAAACAAAGACTCAGAGTAATCGAGATGAGGGCGCTAAAGACAATAGTAGAAATCAAATCAGGAACAAATGCAACATCTAGAACATAATCAAATTTGCCAAGACCAGAAGAAAAGATAGATGGATAAAGATCGATTACCAAAAACCGTACGAGACGGAATTCCCCTAGACAGAAAACAACCGGGAAGACCACCAAAAAGAGGGTCAAATGTTAGACCTTATCATTTATAGAATTGCCACAACAATAAGGTAGAATCTAATAAAAAACAGGCAAATTGCCTAAAGAAAGAAGAAGAAGAAGAAGAAGATAAAGAAAAAGAAGAAGAAGAAAAAGAAGAAAAAGAAGAAAAAGAAGAAGAAAAAGAAGAAGAAGAGAAGAAGAAGAGCAAAAAGAAAAAGAAGAAAAAATCCTAAGTCATTTAAACCTTTTAAAAACAAATCCAAATAATATTGAGCAGTATTCTCATCAATAATATGTTTCTAATATTCAGTTGCTGCGATCTGCAGCGTTGATGTTGTTGAACTGGCTTAGACACTTGTGCGCATTAAGAAAGCACTAACATTTTTGTTACACAAACTTTTTACACACATTTGCATCTAAATGTAATATTTCAACCACAAACTAACCACAAAAAAATGAAACAATTCAGTATCATTTATTTTTTATAATCAACAATTATGTAGCACATTGAGCTTAAGTTTTTTAATCATTTGTGAATTTAAGTCTTTATCTGACTACAGTGTAACTAAAATATTTTTAGTAATATGTACCTACAATGTGTTTTTGTTGACACCAGAAATAGACAGCAAAAATACACGTACTTTTGGTTACTCTATCAAGGTTCAATAGTTTTGATACCGTCGCATTGTTCTACATGACTTATTTTGCAAATACCATTGGTAGTATTATGATATCAAAAGTATGATAGGGTAAAGTATCAAATCTCGTTGTGAACGGTTGTATTGAGGTTAACTTAAAATGAAATATTGATCAAACGTGTTTAAGTGAAGCAACTGTTGTAACTAAAGCCCCAGGCCTCCTAGACTATAGACAAAGTCCGAACATAGGACCATAAAAGATGCCACTAGGCGCCGTTTTAGTGCAAGCAAATGAGTATAAGAAACAGTTCTGTGTATAAGAGCATTTTTGTTAAGATTAGACTATATCTCGAGCGTCAAAATTTCCAAAATTCTACAAGGCCCGGCGCACTCATCATTTAAAGAAAAATTTAAATGTCTAAAGAAGGAAAAAGAAATTAAGAAAATGCTAAAAAAACCAGAATTATTCTAAATAGCAAAGAAGAGCATAATGGATAAGAAGATATAAACTAAGCACTTTGTCTTGTTAAAAAAAACTTAAAAAAACACAGAAAAATTAAAAATCAAAATGAGAAGGAAGAGATAAAAAAGAAGAAAATTGAGAAATAAAAAAAAAACTAAAAAATGAAATAAAACCAATTGAAGACAAGCTAGAACAAAAAAAAGAAGAAAAACAATTGTAGTAAGAGGAATAGAGATGCAAACAGGAAAAAAAATGATACAAAAAAACTTAATAACAGAGACTAGAATAGTTACTGCATACTTAGGAGAAAAAAAGAAAAACCAGAAAATAATAGCAAAGGCAGAGCACAAACATAATCATTAAACATAATTTGTAAGAAAGAGGAGATCAAAACAAATTAAGAGAGATAGCAAGCGAAGGACAAAAAGTCAAAACATAGATGAGTATGAGTACGGTACAAAAAATAGTAATAGATAGAAAGATATACAATTGAAATTGCTTTTTTTAATTGCATCGTTAGCAAGAATGGAAAACCAGGGTATCCCTGAATTCTTATCTTTTCTTACCCTTTTATAAATTTTAATTTAATATGTATGTACTGTTTAGGGAGATTAATTATTATTATTATTATTATTAAAAATCCAAGATCAAGAAGGAGTTAAAAAAAAGTTAAAAAAACAATAATATCACAAATACAAAAACAGTAAAAAACGCGTGCAAAAACCAAGGACATGACTTAGATAATCAAAATAAACAAAATAAATAAAAACAGTAAAAAAAATGGAACATAATTGAGATTGACAATAAAGACTTTGAGTATGGAAAAACTTTTGATATAATTAGAATGGCAGAGACGTGGATAGATGAAAAGAGATGGGAAAAGTTGAAACCCAACATGCCAGCCAAATATATCTAGAAAGCTAACAGAATATAAAAGAAAAACAAAAGAAAAGCCAGAGAAGGGCTAATTACTAGTATAAAAAAAATCAAAAAAAATATGGAGTTAAAAAAAATGAGAGAAAAAACTAGGCAAAAGTTAAAAACCCTAATACTAATAATAATAATTAAAAGAAAGACTTTAATGCAAGAATTGGAAAGAGGAAAGAAAAAATCAAACAAGATGACTACACAAGAAACACAAAATCAAAAAAACACCACAGAAAATAAAAAAAAAAAAACTGATATAATTATATAAATAATAAAAAAAAAGGGTTTGAAACATTTTAAATAGAAATTTCACAGGAGTTGAGTGGGAGAATTAAATTTGAAGCTTCTTTTTAACCCAAATTGAAAAACAATCAAACAAAACAAAACGGGTAATCATTAGCCATTTGATTCCTAAGTCATTTAGACTTTTAAAACAAATAGTCTAACATTTTTGTACAGTATTCTCATCAATGATGTGCGGCTAATGATCAGTTGCTGCAATCTGCAACAAATTAGTATTCTTAGACTGGATTAGACACTTTGGGCAACATCAGTAATATTCTCACCTCTGCGCATAGAACAAACACAATCCAGACACAAACTTTTTGCATAAATTTTCGTAAACCAAATAAATTATTTATTTTTTTTTTAAATTTGTATTGTTTAAGCTTTTTGAGCATCAAAATGTGCAGAAATATTACAGCTATTATTGGAGCAACTAAAGTTCATAAACAATAGCGTCAGTCTATTTCTTCTTTTATATTTAAAATTAAGTGACTACGACTACCGTTTTTAAATCCGGTGTTTAGAACTGAATTGTAAAGTTTTGAGCAAAGAACCCCAACACAACAAAAAAAAAAAACACTTCAAACTAAAACACTCTTTACCGATAGCCGGTTCTTCAATTTTGACTAAAATACCTAATTATTGATCATACAACTCACTCAATCCATATTAGTATAAACCACAGCCAAGCCATCTCTTAGTTTAAATTTGAAAAAGTAAACCACTCTAAAATCAGCTAGTAATGTGCAAAGAAGCAAACGTGGTCTGTCCAAAATTAACAAAACTTTGCAAAACGTAACTTACTGCGGCGATTGAGAATGCAAAAAACTAACCATTAGACAACAATGACAGTACTCTAACAAAAACCGTTAAAACGTCTTAAACTACAAATTCGTGCAACTAAACTTATTAAAATTGGCGTTAGTACACGTTTTCTTTAAAGATAACGAATATTTATGACTCTCATTTTTTCAACGGTAATTCAAATTACCCCAAAATCATTATTACCGTTTTGGCGTCTAGAATTATATACTAACAATTAGTGCTTATTCAATAATTTGAGTCATTAGTCTAATACATGATTAGTGTTCATGTAACTATAATTAAAATAAATATGAGAGTGTGAGTGAACTAGATACTAGGCCTCAACATTATATATATATTGAAGATCTATATCCATTTTGATAAAGCATCCTAATAAGATAAGGTAGGTTAATCAGTAAAGCCTTTCATTTACCAAATAATAATTGGTATCTTTGAGATGCTTGTAAATTTCTAAACCTTCTAAGATATATAATTCATAGAACTTGTTAATGTGGTGTAATAAAGAGGCATGCAGATTTGGGTCAAAGTGATGTTTACTATTTTCAATATGAGTTCCAAAGATTGAATTTGAGTTGGAAATGTGTTCTCTTATTCAACCTTTAAAACGCCGTTAATAATAACAAAAAATCTATAAAAACACTGCAAAAATAGAAAAACTCCAACACAAGTAGATTCAAGTATCAAATTAAAACACTTTTACTAGCAACCGGTGCTTCAACTATAGCTAAAATAATAAATTCACTAATAATAAACAATTCTGGCAAATTTCAACTACTATTATAAAAAAAAAACAATTTGGTAAAAAACTTTGCCAAGCTGGTTTGTAGCAAACCAAATTTGGTAAAAAAAGACCAAATCTGCAAATCGCCAAAACAAAACTTTTCTTAATAATCCGCAGCAAAAAATGCATAAAGGTTGTTTTGCCGTACAGTAGTTGTTAAACTAACTAACCACATTATATTATCTATAACATAGTATCTGTATGTGCTGCAAAAGTTGATTGAGAAAAGATTGATTACCACAAGAACGAATTCAAGCAGATCCACCTGGAACAAATGGATCTGCTAATAAAGATAAAGATAGACACGGAAAAAACCATGAAAGACGCCGTCGGGCCAACCACCAGGCCCGCTTCATCTAAAAAAAGCCTGGAGACATCGACCAACGCCACCAAGGTCCAGCAAGCAGCTTCCCGATAACGCCGCCGACGCTTTGTCTAGCGAAAAAGAGAAAAAAAAAAGACTAAAAAAAAAAGGTTCCACAAATAATTTGCTTCAGCCGGACCTTCACTTAGGTGCCTTCAGCGCCATCAGGGCTTTCAACCAAATAGGCCATAAAATCCTCAACGCAACTACCTTCTTAGTCCATGTAAACAGTAGTCAATCTAATCAGCTTGCACCCACAGAGGGCGCCGCCCACCTCTGAATACAGAGATGAAAAAAAAATATCAAAGGTTGATAGCGTATCTCAATTCTGAGTGGATTACCATCAAACGCGCAGTGAACGTGTATATTTCTCACACATGCGGATTTTAAAGTAGTAATTGAGCACTGCAAAGTAAGAAATATAATATAATATATATACTACACGTATCAGGAATGTGCCCGATTCTACCACAGCTGATGTAGTACAATCTGAGCTAGTCGCTTAGGGGTACACTCCAACCTCCACGACATGCATGGGAAAGTGTGAGCAGAAACCAAATTTGTTGAAATCAAAATTGATTAATTTTTAACTTTTTTTGGTATAAAGTAGAAAAGTTGTAAATTGGCAAAAATAATGATATCTAGAGTAACTATATCCAAAATAAATTTTATCAAAATTTAACAAGAAATAAAAAACTATGATAGAATTTGTGTTTGGATTTTAATTTGTTGAAATCGAAATTGATTAATTTATAACTTTTGTTGGCATAAATTTGAAAAGTTGTAAATTGACAAAAATAATGACATGTAGGGTGACTATGACTAGAACAAATTTCATCAAAATTGATCAAAAAACAAAAAAGTTATAACAGGATTTGGGTTTGAAACCAAATTTGTTGAAATCAAAATTGATTGATTTATAACTTTTGTTGGCATAAAGTTGAAAAATTGTAAATTGGCAAAAGTAATGACATCTAAGGTGACTGTATCTAAAATAAATTTTATCAAAATTTAACAAGAAATAAAATAATATGATAGGACTAGTGTTTGATTAGATTATACGCTTTTTTAGGCATAAAGTTGGAAGTTTGCTACAATAATAACATGTAGAGTGACTAGGTCTAGATCAAATTTCATCAAATTGATCAAAAAACAAAAAAGTTATAACAGGATTTGAGTTTGAAATCAAATTTGTTGAAATCGAAATTGATTAATTTATAACTTTTGTTGGTATAAAGTTGAAAAGTTGTAAATTAGTAAAAAAAATGATATCTAGAGTGACTATATCTAAAATAAATTTTATCAAAATTTAACAAAAAATAAAAAAAATCATGGTAGGATTTGTGTTTAAATCCAAATTTGTTGAAATCAAAATTGATTAGATTATAACTTTTCTTGGCATAAAGTTGGAAAATTGTAAATTTACAACAATAATGACATCTAAGAAGAGTATGTCTAATAAAAATAAAAAAGTTATAACAAACTTTTGACTTAAAAATGTCAAAGTCAAATCACAAATGCCAAAAAGAAATGTTTAAACTTTGACAGTAGAAAATGTCATTTTGATTTTATAAATGTCATAATGACATTCAAACTTTTTGACTTGTATCTGTCTAAAGTCAAGTCACAAATGTTAAAAAGATGTTTTTAAACTTTAGACAGTTTAAAATATCATTTTGACATTCAAAATTGTCACAAGGGCCAAAATAACATTTTCAATAATCTTTGACAGTTTAAAATGTTATTTTGTCTTATAATTTCTAAATTAAGTCACAAATGTCAAAAAGATGACAACTTTCAAAATCAAGTCATATTTGCCAATGACATTTTTAAAGACGGTTTAAATGTAAAAAAAAATAATCTAATTCCTGAATCACAAACATTCAGGCGAGTGGGCGGGAATCCAATCTAAACCACACGCTCAACATTTAATCTTAATTCCCGATCACCCACCCAAGGGTTGGTAATCAGGAAATTGGATCACAAACACTTGGGAGAGTAGGTGGGCAACACCAAACTTTCAGGAGGGTAAGTGGGCAACACCAATCTAAACCACACGCCCAGAACATTTAAACTTTGTGGCCGCCCACCCACCCAAGTGTTGGTGAACAAGAAATTAGATCACAAACACTCGGGCGGGTAGATGGGCAACACTAATCCAAACCACACTCCCAGAACATCGTCCGTTAAATGCGCAGGAGCTCTTCCAAGCTCCTCAAGTAATCAGACAAAATAACAACATGCGCCGGCTGCGGTAGGCTTCACACCACAAGCTACAAAAGGCTGCCTGGTTTATTCCAAACTAAAAGCAAGCAGCTATAACCAGGCTCGCAATAAGACAACTGCCTCTTCAAAGCAGAGGAGCAATCCTATGCGCAAGCCGTAGGTCCAGCGCAAAGCGCAATTCAATCAGCTAAGAACATAGTCGTTGTAGTACATTAACGATGCCATTAAACGGCGCAAAACAAAACAAAAATGCTGTACTAATGCGGTAACCGTTCTTGTTTACAAATAACCTTTGCCCAACAAGACTTAAGTCGCAACTTGCCAAATTAGCACAACTCTTGCACTTTCTGCTTGTTCACAAATTTTATCAAAAAAGTAAAAAAAAACAATTGTAGCTCATCTGTAGCCTGTAGCCTTATTTAAATTAGCAAAATCCAGTAAAATATTTAATATTTGTTCTCAAACTAAGAAAAGCTTGCTTAAGATTGCATAAATCTTACTTAAATATTTCAACAAATAATATCTACCTAAAACTAAATAATAAATTCAAAAATATTATTGAATTTATCAAAATTTAACCATAATATTTACTATTTGATTTAAAATCTAGTCTAAATTAAAAAAAAAAATCCGCCCACAAATCATATTTAAACTACTAAAATTTGGCTAAACTATTTATTATTAAGTTTCAAACTAATAAATTCAAAACTAACAAAATCGGGAGCAAAAATTAAAAATAATGCGGCCAAAAAGTTTATAAAAACCGCTAAAATAATTATTAGTTTTGTACAGTTTTATTTGTTTTAAAATTAAAATTGCACATAAAATTTAATAAATTTTATTATTTTTTTTTTAATTTAAATGTGATCTATAATTGGAGCAATTGGAAAACAAACTGCATTTACATTCTGATCTTTTGTACCAACCAAAAACACTTTTAAAAATTTATTAAAAATAAATATGTAATTGGTTTGTAAAATATTACTTTTTTGATTATTAACTCTATATTTTAATTTTCAGATAAATATTATAATTTTGATAAATTATATAAAATTACCTACAGCGCATAAATATATCTCACTAAATTACACCCAAACCGAAGTAGACTTCCTATATAATAACCCCGTGCCTTACTACAATATATAACCTTTGCACGCAGCAGGCAGATCCAGCAATTTATTAATAAAATGCCCGCTTAACATACACTTTATTGCTGGATTCAAGGATCAATTAAAGCCAGGCAATCGCAAAATTTATACGTGAATATTTCAGGATGTTCCCGTTTTAAGGGTGGCGTGGGTGGTACGCTAGAAGATCAGGTTTAAAGCGGACGGAAAATTATACAGCACGAACATTAATTTTCCTTTTGTACGCTGGCTAAAATTATGCGTGCAATTTAGATACACTTCGAGTGGTAAACTGGTAAATTCATCATACTGATTGATTGATAAATGGTTTCAGTTTATGCTTACAAAATATGTTTGTAATTTAATGGCTTTAAAGAAAAGAGTCTTTAATGATTAATTATTATTTTAATATGTTTTAAGACGAAATTTAATTGGTTTTTATTATTTTTTTGTCAAGTTAAACTATTTGTATAGTTTAAATTAATATAAGTTAAAAAAGTATAATCTAAGCAATATATTTAATAAATAAAATTTTCTTTCTCTATATTATTATTATTACAAATTGGTTTTGCTATTTATTTTTTAATTATTGCCAACGTTTTGTCAAAATTTATTAAAAGAAGTTTTGTTATGTTTAGAACGCTAAAGAATTTGTAAAATTTGCTTCTTAATTATTAATCTAAAGTTTTGTTGTAACTGTAGTACACAAGAAAATTATATAAACTTTCACTAATATTAAACTCCCCCAAGACATCATCATTTTACCTAAAACTATTATAATGTTTTACAATATAGAATTGTTACCTGATCTCTCTCATTCTCTTCCTTCCATTTGAAATAATTAATCCGACCACTCTACTAACAATTATGCAGAATGAGAAATTCTCTAATACACCTGCCTCCTGGTAATATTCGACGAAAATTTACTGTATTGCTAGTATTATAAATAGATAGCAGGTTAAATGGAAATGTTTCGAAAGAGGGCGTCAGCTATCAGCTAAGCCGGAGCTTTGAAGATGGAATTAACGCCGCAAACACGCTTTGTTGCAAACTCCTGCTGCTGACAAATCTGCTGTGACAGGAGCAGTAGTGGCGATGGCAAAAGTGATGCAACACCATTATGAACTTAACACTGACAGAAATTGTTTTGCAATATTTGCTTGTTCGGAGAAGACAATCTTATTTAATTTACAAACTCATCTTGTCTCTAATTTTAAGCATCTTGTAAAACTTAATAGGATTAAGTTTAACATATACCTTAAAGCTATTAGGAAGTATGTTTATTTCTTAAATTATTTGTTTTGTAACTGAATAGTTGAGTGTAGTAATAAATTTTAATAAAATATTACATTTTAGTTAAAAAAATGATGAATAACGTCAATCAAGTTATAGTTTCTATTAAATATAAAAAACAAATTGGAATAAATTGTAATATTGTATACAGCATGATGCCTTTGTCAATAGACACAATATTTATTCAATAACATTTTTTTAACATAGTTTTATTTTATCAATTTTAATAAATATAAAAATAAATGAATTTATTAATATTTAAAACTTTAGCAGCAAATTTATAGACTAAAATTAAAATAAAAAAAAAGCGGTAATAAATTAACTTACTAAAAGTAGAAACTTGACATACAACCCAGAATTGATCTTTCTCTATTTTAACAATTTAAATAGACATCAAATAATGTATATAGCAAATTTATATAAATTTTATCGATTAGATTTTGTTTTTCTCAAGATTTAGTGATGTGAAGGTCAAAACGTCATAAACAAAACTTTCAAAATACTTAATTTTAATTTGCAAATTAAATTTTGAACAATTTTGGCAACTGGAAAATTTAATCTTATTTTATTAATTTATTTCTGTTTTATTCAAGATTTAGTAGCGTCAAATTTTTTTAAAAAATATTTGCAAATTTATTAAAAAACCCTACGCTGACAAAACAGATTGGGTTTAAAATAGTTTTTGTTGTAAGATTGAAACTCTAAGCTATCATGTCCGAATAGACATTCCAAAACAATCAACAACCATAAAGAACAATTCAAGCAAATACACGCAATGCAAAAGATGCAAACGTAGCACAGCCACACAAAAAGCTCCAACCGTGTCCTTTACCAGAGAAATCCTAATAGAAACGTCTTTTTTAGTAACCTAGGTCTAGACTAGCACACCAGCAAAAATATAGGCCTAGGACTCCGTAAAAAAAACCTGCGGCCGGTTCTCCCAAATTCGTATCTGCAGAAAAAGATGGAAACTTACTTGTACTGAAATGTCAACTCGCACTATAAAACCCTTCCCCTAGAAAAGAAATACATCCTATCAGAAAAAAAAATGAAGAAGAAAACGGTTATGCACTCTCTAACTACTGCTATATAAAGTTGTAAGTCGGCTCAACACACCACTAAGGATCCTCAACTTGATCAGCTTCTAAGACGCAGTTAACTAACTGTGGTCAAACTACCAAAGATTTTACCAACACCTACATAAAACGCTGATTCTCTTTGCACATCTCTATTTGGGATAGATATGTTAAGGGTTGTTAGCAACTTTCAAGCCACTGAAAATAATAATCATGGCGATGCAAATGCAATGCAAATGCAAACTTTTGTGCAGCAATCAATCATTGTGTCCAACACAATACTTTTTACTACACCTACCAATTGCAAACTGAGCTTGGGAAGAGACGAAAAAACCTTTCCATTGTTCAGATTTTCCAAGCAGCTAAACACTGAGAGTTTCTTTTTTACTAAGTTATGCAAGTTTAGCGTTACCATCGAGTACAAGCAAAAACGCACATGGTCACCGTTGCCAAGACACCAGAGCTCATCAAAGCTCCAAGTGCAATTCCAACAAAGAGCCGCACACCGCCAGTTATAAGAGCCGTTTGGTGTACCAAAAATTAAAAGCTAGCCGCAACGGCCAGGCATACAGTAAAGCACCTGTTCCTTGTCAGCAGACTTTTGCCCTACCCAGGAACACTTCCAATACCCACAAAGAGAAATCCTATGCTCAAGAAACAAGACTAGCACAAAACGCACCTTTTTCAAATCTACAATTAGTTTATTAGCCAACTAAATGACAAATATGTAATAACGTTGTACCCTGCTGATGAGATTGCCTCGGCTAGCCAGGGAGAAAACGGCGAGGTTTTGGAAGATGGATGGAATTTTTGTAGGGCCACTTTACGTAATTAAATAAAAAGCGTTAAGTCCTTAATGAATGGTTTAAAGCAATCACAAATTCATCTGCCGGACAATCACCGTGGTCCCACAAATTACATTTAGAAACTAGAACACGTGCTTGCCGACTGTAAACTACATATACTTTGTGCCTGGTACCACACGGTAACCCCAGATAGCGCAAAACCACTAGCATGGCGTGTGCAGGAAGAGCTGGAGGATCCATCCTGCTGAGATTATGCTGCATACAGTTTTACCAATACAGTAGCAATACATATAACTATACATTTAATTACATTTAATTTTTTTTATTGATAATTTTAATTAACTCTAGTACATAGTAGCAAATTCTGACATACAGTAGACACTATTAAAACACAACAAAAATCTATCCCGGATCATCCTTTATATTTTTTACATGGAAACGACCTTTCAGTTTTTCAGTCACAAAGTCTTTTAATTCATACACATTTTGTTCAACTTTATTTTGCACTACACATTTTACAAATTTCGAGAGCCAATTTGCTGGCGTAATAGTTGTTGGCTTTAGATAACGTATAATTTTTACACCACACCGTGTCACCTAGAGCAAAAGTAACATCCCGTCTTTACAAATTGTAATGTTTGCTACTCTGTTCAAACGTTTTTCTTAGATTATTTTGAACTTTTACATAACTACTACTCCCGCAGTCGTTCAGCATATGCGTTTCTATCAGCAAATTCTAAGGCGTCTGTTTCATCAATATCCCCTAACTCATTAGCGGATCTTACCAAATTTTGTCCAAAATTCAAGAAAACAGAACTAAACCCCGTTGAATAGTGAACCGCAGTTGCGAGGGCAAAAGAAAACTTGGGAAGCAAGATGTCCCAATCACGGTAACTATCCTTAATGTATGATTGTTTTGATTACTCTATTGTGTCTCTCAGCGGGATTTGCCTAAGCATCATTGTAAGCAGTAAGGAGTAACCTGCTACCATATTTGATTACCATGTCTTTTATGTTGGTGGAATTATACTGTTTACCATTGTCAGTAATTACACATTGAGGTACCCCGTACACCAAAAATACATCATTTTCCAGATGTTCCACAATTTTCTTAGATTTTGCGTTACGTAAAAGAAACATTAGGACATACTTAGTAAAAAGATCTGCTACAACTAACAAATCGGTGCAGATTATTTGCCACAGTTTTTCAACAACATGTGTTCCCATTAATCCTTGTGGTCGTTTCTGATCCACTTTGTGAGCTAAACAAACTCATAAACTGCACGTGCGCTACCACATCATAAAACATTCGTGGCTAGTACCACTTTTCACCTACTCTACGAAATGTTATACCGAGATGACCAAAAAGCTCGGAGTCATGATTTTCAACTAAAATTTGCTTTTTTAATGAGGTAGGTAAAATAATTTTCCACAAATCTCCATGATCAAGTACACTCTTATAATCCTCGATCATTTTATAAAGGGTTTCACCTTCAATTCTAAACGTGGAAAATTTTTCAGGTTCTCGTTGAACTTTACCGATCATTTGACTATACCAATCATCATGATCTTCAACACTTACTTTTACAAAACATACATTAAACGAACGAGACAAAGCGTCAGGTACGTGATAGTAAGCACCTTTCTTGTGGACTATGTCAAAATCGTACTGTTGGAGTTTTAGTATCCATCTACCCATAACCATACCATTTCAGCAACCAGTGGTCAATAATAACTACAAACTGTGTACCCTCGACGTACTCAAAACTTTTCTATGTCAAAAATGACAGCCAAACATTCTAGTTCAGTCGGGGAGTTTTTTTTTTTTCGGCATTTGATATAATGTTCTACTCGCATATGCAACTACTTTTTCTCTTTCCAAAAACTCTAGAGTAAGTACCGCGCCTAACCCTACATTTGACGCGTCAGTTTGTATTGTAAACTGTTTAGAAAAGTCGGGGCAAGTTAGTACAGGTCCTTCAATTAGACAACTTTTCAAATTGTTAAACTAGTTTGTCGTCGACTCGTTCCAATCCCACTTCTTGTTTTTTAGTAAAGTTGTAAATGGAGCTAATCGCGTAGAAAAATTTAGAATAAATCTTCTGTACCACCCAACTAAACCAATAAATCTCTTTAAATCTTTCACATTTTGCGGTGCTGGGAAATTTACTATTGCGTCTACCTTTTCCGCATCAACATGTAACTCGGTTTTGTCTACCTTGTACCCCAAATAACGCAGTTCTTCTCGCGCAAAGCAAAATTTCTCTTTGTTGAGCGTAAGTCCGGAATCTAACACTTCAAACACTTTTGAGTATGCGCAAATGCGTATCTACGTTCGGTGTGCAAATTATTACGTCGTTTTGGTAGACAAAAGCATATGGTTTGAGTTCTACCCCTATAATCTCATCCACTAATCACTGTAACGTAGCTCCTGAGTTTTTTGCGCCAAACGGCATTACGTTAAAGTAAAATAGTCCTCTGCCCAGTACGGTAAAAGCTGTAACTTTGTGTAGAGGGAATAGCCAGTACGCATGTTTTAAACCTAACGATCTTAGTACTTTTGCATCTCTGAGTCTATCTAATATCGAAGCTACGTACGGAACAGGATAAGCATTGCTTTTTGTTGTTAATTAACCTTACAAGAATCTACACAAAAACGGTACTCACCCAATTCCTTTTTAACCAAAACAGGAAACGGCCACGGACTTTGTGATGGCTCCACCACACCCAACTCTAACATCTTATCTAATTCTCCGTGCATTATTTTCTGCATGACAAGCAATATTAGATAATATCGCTGTTTAGCTTCACCAACATCAATTACGTGTTCGACCCTATTGGTTTTCCCTAACGTGTCTTGCATTTAACTTAAATAATATTCAACTAAATCATTAATCTTTAGTTTATCAGTTCGTGACAAACCCAACTCAATTACTGAACTAATTGCGTATTGTGTATTATTTAACAAAACAACCTTTATATTTAAATCAGGAACTACGCCCGTAATTCTCCAAAAATCTACTCCTAATATTAATAGGTATAACAAACATTGAACAACAATAGATTCTACCACAAAACATTTACCCTCCAACACAAACGGGTCTGAAGCTAACCCTGAAACTGTACACTTATCCCCTGAAACTGATTCAATATAACTGACGTTAGAAGAACTTAATTTTAACCCACAGCTTTTAAAATATCCCAGAGATTACCACCAATGACGGTTCGAGAAGCTCCCTAGTAGAACAAACCTTTACATTTATGACTAAATATTTCTACTTCCAAATATGGTCGTTCATTGCCCATCTTGGATATTATTAACGCAATTTTTTCTGTGGCATTGTTGC
Source organism: Tachinus rufipes (assembly GCA_963932245.1). NCBI lineage: Eukaryota > Metazoa > Arthropoda > Insecta > Coleoptera > Staphylinidae > Tachinus > Tachinus rufipes. Next base: position 8,019,126 of record OZ010743.1, read on the forward strand.
GGGTAGGGAGTTTATAACTAAAGGCTGGAGAATGCACCCTACTTACCAAAACTGGTTTGGAACAATATTTACACTGACTACGTATTACATGTTTGGTACCACAACCAAAACAAAATTTAAAACGTTTTTCAGAGCATTTTTTAAAATTGTAGCCAAATTCTTGTAATACCTGTCGGAAAAACAGTTGTCAAGTCAGGTTCCAATAGCATTCTACTGTTTCCTTGACAAAACCTATTCGCGTTATTTTTGGCTGCGCTCAGACGATTTTGCTCTAAGATTTTGCAGATTTTAATTAACTCGCTAGTATTGTTAATTTTTGTAGCATCTAAACTATAAATGAAATAATAATGTAAATTTTTTCGAATATATCTCAACTTTTCAAACTCTGATGTAGGAATAGGCGCAAATAATAACCTCATACATAAAACGTAGAAACTAATTGTTTCTTGCTCACCTTGGTATCTTTCTCTTATCTTCTCCCACAACTGCAGATCGTAATTTGCGGGCAAATACTTTTCCTTCATCTTCAAAACAAAATCATCCCATGCCACTAAATCATTTTTGATCAAACGATACCAAATTAGGGCAGTTACCGTTAGCAGTTCAGAAATTGATGAAAATAATTCATCTTTATCAACGTTACGTGCAAGTCTGTATTCAAAATTAAAAATTTGCAGATACCCCACGCATACACTGGATTTTGACGTCTATGTAAATGTTCTACCATACCCGGCGGATCATTAGTAATCGAAAAATTTGCAATTTGAGGTTGTTGTGGAGGAACAGGACTACTAGCAAAATTCATATATTTGGTTTCAACTTCATCCTCAATACTACTTAATTTTTCCACTAAACTCTGGTTCGTCAGAAGTTATACGCTAAGTTCTTCCCACCAGGTGACATAATTTGGTGAAAAATGTTTTGTAGGCGCTAGTACGATTTCCGTCACAAGACTCAGTTTTTATTGATTTACTTTGTTTTTACATTTATTTAATTCACCCTGTATATCTAAATTAACAGAAAATTCGTAAATAGCATTGAGCTCCTCTGTTATAAAAATAAAGTTTAATTTTTTTCGCATACTTGTGATAGTTGTAGTTGCGGTTACCTTCTGCTTTCGCACAGCTAACTCATAAATTAACTCGTCTTTTCAGAGACGGTTTACTTTCATCGTTATTTTTTTTAAGCACGTTATTTACAATATAAATATCAATTTAAAATTAAACTGTTTATAACGATAAATAAAAGAATGAATGTACAAACGTAGCAGTGACCCCATTATAATAAAAAAAAAATTAATTTTATTAATATGATTATATTCTAATTCAAAAATATTCTAATAATAAAATAGAATTTCATAAAATGTCATTGCATTAAAAAGATATTTGAGGTTTTTTGCAATTTTGCTTGCCATTTCACATAATCTAAACAGAAAAGTTAAACGTTGTCCAAATTATGTTGACCTTGTAAGTCTTTAAAAAAAAATAATGTAAAATTTTGTTTAACGTTAGCTTGTTAACTATAAACTATTTGTTTGATTTAGTCTGAGTATCAAGTGTGTTGTGTTAATAAATTAAGATTTATATATAAGTGGCAACATAAAGTATTATCTGCAAATATAGTAAGTTTTATATCAATATCACAGTAAATAAAATTATTTAAATAGACAAAAAATAACAGTAGGCTTAGTATAAATATTCTAAAAAAGGTGTTGTATGTAGTCTTGCTGATATATGTATATATATATAATTTAAAAAAAAAATGCTTTTTGAATTAAAAATTTGTAAAAGCTCATGTTATAAAATAGGCCTATTTTATTGTTGAGATTTAGACCCTTAAATCCCAAATACACAAAACAATTTTATATTTTCCAATTTACATCAAAATACGTACTTCGGCGGTTAAAAAATATTCAAAATTGCTCCTTTTGCTCAGCCCACAAATATTTTTTTTTGTTTTTAGCTTTTGCGGCTTATAGACAAAGTAAAGACATCAATTGAGGCCAGAATCAAATTCTACAAAAAAATTGTGATCAATTTTTTTTAGTTAAAATTGCGATTTTTAAACAAAAAATGCTAAAAAGTTAAACTCCATGCTAAAGTTCAAAAGAATTAGACTAAAAATAATAAAAGACAATCTACAGAGCAATTTTAACATATAGAGCAGAATGCTGGCAACTTTCTCAAAAGAATAAAAAAGTATTGAGACAACAAAACTAGATTACTTAAGATGAGCATGTCAAATATTTAAATGTGAGTGAGAAAAAAAGTTATAAGAAGAAAAACAAAAAGTGTAGATAGAATTGAAACAAAACAATTATGTTGGTATGGTCATGTAATGAGAATGGAAGAAGATAGATGGCCCAAAAAAGCTCTAGAGTATATTCCAAAAAATAAAACAAAATAAAGAAGACCTACAACGGAGTGGATAGCAGGAATTAGTCAAATTATGAAAAATAGGGCTATAACCATGAAAAATTGAAAAAAAAACAGAGATACATAAAGAGTGAAAGCTGTAGGAACCTGGCAAAATGATAATGTTAAACATTTGTTTTAGAGGTTTCATACCCTCAAAGACTACTAATAGGTTATACAAACAAAAAAATACTATTACTTAAAAAAAGTTTTTATAAAGTAATGGTCTAAAATGTTTCCTTTTTGAAATATATGGTTTTGTCTACAATTTTAAGTTTACAGGAACAAGATAGTTTTAAATGATGTTTGACATATTGTGCTGACGTTTCGTTTAAATTGGTTTTTAGTTGAAGTTATAAGAGTCAAAAAAAAAAAAAAAAATTCCAAAACTTGATTTTTTGACGTTTTCTTAACTTTTAAAAACTTCAACTACTGAGGATATAAGTACAAGAACTGAAAACATAAGAAACGTGTTTTTTTGTAGTAGAAATTGTAATCATTAACTGGTAATTTAACGTAAAAACGTTAGTTTTTTTTAATTTTTTATGTTTTGAAAGTGATGTATGTAGCTCGGACTCAATATTACTCCCAAAAAGTAAACTTTCAAAAGTATTTTAAAAATTTTAGCAAAAAAATTTATATAGAAAAAAGTTACAGCGGTTTAAATGTATACAAAATTAAGCAAAATTTTTGCAAAACTTGGTATAGGCCGTGACACTGTCAAAATTCAACAAAGTTTTGTTTTAAATTCAAAACAATTTAAGACAAAATTTTGTTGAATTTTGATAATGTCACGGCTTATACTAAGAAATGAACAGACACCGACGCGTGGTGTCGTACGACAGTGCAAAACTGACGCAATGCCAACAGAGATTCAACTCTAACAAATTAGATTATATGGCCATTATGTGGGCAATTGATAAATACTGTGCCTACCTTAAAAATAAACCGTTTATATTGGGGACGGATAACCAAGTTATAGTTTGGATTAAAAATTCAACCGATGCCAACGCCAAATTTACCAAGTAGTTGCTTATACTCCAGAAGTTTAATTTCACCAAAAAACACACACTTGGTTCAATAAACTTACTACCTGACGCGTTCAGTAAAAACTCAAGCGACAACTTCATTAAGAAGTTAATAGAAGAAGCCGAACATACAACAAACCAAAATTAATCATACGCCAACGTCAAGAGATTCTGGAAACTCAAAACATACAATAAACATAAGCCTGGGGTACAAACTAAGCAAACACAAAAAATTAATCTAAACTAGCGCAGAGCACAACTAACTAGAAGTACCACCAAGCGCACTACAAAAAATAATAAAACAACACCACTTAATAATTACAGCTGGTTACCCAGGCAGGGACAAAACTACAGCAGCAATCCTGAAAACATATCACTGGTCAAACGTGCGCACGTACATCAAAAGATGCATGCACCTCACTACCAAAGACAACACAACAAAGTTACTCTAACGGCAATTCCACAACTTACAAGCCAGCACTTTCAGAAAACCGTGCAATAATAGAAAGTCAAACACCAAACCATCGCTACATATCATCTCCAGGCCAACCCTGTAAAACAAAAACAAGCCAAGCTCAAGATAAACATAAGAGAAGATCAATTCCACAAACTTTTTCCGCTAATAGTTTACCACGGCAACCGCCGCCAAATAAACGCGGCTACGAAAAAGACACCCACTGAACTTTTGTTAAAACACAAGCGGAAAGCTGAGACGCACCTACAACGTTCACTAAGATCAAGACCTCTAACTAAAAAAAGCCCAGCAAGGACCAACCACATACCGTAAAATGAAGTATCTCTAAAGAGTAAATGTAAAAAATCACAAAACAGAAGACTTGGTGATAGTACGAGAAATTGCAAAGAAACCAAGCAACAAATAGATAAGCCCTAAACGGGTAATTACCACAACCAAAATACATTTCTACTGCACTGCACCTACCGCCGTGAGCCGTTTCCCAACCGAAGACTGGACATGCCTCTCCTACATCGGGAATACAATCCAATCTCTCTCATACGCACCGACAAACACGCTAGAAGTGACTTACCTACGGCATTACACCTCACCAAAACCAAGATCAACTAAGTATATTAAGAGAATTTTCAACTTAAAATTAAAAACTGTAAATAAAAGATCAACTGATATCGACAACATAATAACAGTATCTTCACGAACCCACTCAGGTATCAGTGTTTAGGTGAAGTAAGAACCCTGACAACAGCATAGATCACAAGGAAGAACTAAAACAAAGGTACAAAATTAAACGCAACAAGTATAAGTTTGCAATAATGGACGCCAAAAGGAACTCGTGGCAAGCGCTATGTAAACAAATAGACAACAATACCTGAGGACTGGGATACAAAATTGTCACAAACAAACTAAATCTCAGTTATAGTCACAAATGAAATGGGCAGTGATGTTATTTCCAGCTCATCCAATCTTTAAAAAAAATGAAATATAGATAGAAGAAGTAGAGCCATATACCAGAGAGAAACTAGAAAAAGCAGTAAATAAGATTAAATTTAAAAAGGCGTCAAGCCCAGATAAAATCCTACCAAAAATTGTAAAGAAAACAGTGAAAGAGGTACCGGAGGCAGTATTAGAGGTATTCAATCAACAAATTAGGACAGGAAGCTTCCCTGAGACGGTAACAGATGAACAACAAATGAAATGGGCAGTAAAGTTATTTCCAGCTCATCCAATCTTTAAAAAGGATGAAATAAAGATAGAAGAAGTAGAGCCATATACCAGAGAGAAACTACTAAATAAAATTAAACTCAAAAAGGCGTCGGGCCCAGATAAAATCCCACCAGAAATTGTAAAGGAAACAGTGAAAGAGGTACTGAAGGCAGTATTGAAGGTATTCAATCAACAACTTAGAACAGAAAGCTTCCCTGACAGATGGAAGGAATCCAGACTAGTGCTGATTAAAAAACCAAAAAAAAAAACAAACGAGCCACTGAGCTATGTCTAACAAATAGCTTTGGAAAGCTATATGAGCACATGATAGCTAATAGATTTAAGAAAGAGATGGAAAATAAAATATCTGAAGAACAATACGGACTTAGAAAATAAAAATCAACCATCGGAGCAATGAGGAAGCTCATGGGCATAGTCAAAGAAGCTAAAAACAGAGCCAATAGAAATGAAAAAATTTGTATCCTTATAACTATTGATATACAAAATGCCTTCAATACCGTACTATGGAAAGGTATAATGGCAACACTACAAAAAATGGAGGTTAAAAACATAATGAGAAAGACTATAGCAAACTATCTTAGTAACAAGAAACTGAAAAATAAGAGAAAAGGGTAACATGACTATGACGTGTGGGGTCCTACAAGGATCCATAATTAGACCAATACTGTGGAATATTTACTTCAATAACCTGCTAGAGATGAAAACTTTGGAAAGAGTACAGATAGTATGTTTTGCAGATGACAGTGCTGTTATAGTTACTTCAAAATCAAAGGAAGAACTAGTATATAGAGCAAACAAGACGCTACTATTGATCAAAATCAAAATCAAAGAAAAAGGCTTAACAAATGCGGAGAATAAAACGAAAGCAGTGATCTTATACGGTGGTAAAAAGATTAAAGAAATAAAACTAGAAATAGGCAAAAAAGAGATTCTATCAAAAAGCGCCATAAAATACCTTAGAGTATGGTTTGATCATAATATAGAAATGAAGTAAAAAATGTTAGAGAAATCAGTAAAAGCGCTAGGCAGATTAATGCCAAGCATAAATGGACCGGCAGCAAGTAAAAAGAGGCTACTAGGATCAGTTGCACATTCGATTATGCTTTGCGCAGCTCAAATATGAGGACATGTGCTGAGGTACAAAAAATATAATGGTATGTTTACATCGCAACAAAAAAGAATTTTTCTGAAAATAGCTAGCGGTTACAAAACTATCTCGACAGACGCAATTCTAGTGATAGCAACAATTATGCCAATAGAACATATGGTAGGTTGTCTCAAAACATGGAGGAGACAAAAAAGAAAGAAATCTTTAATGAAGTAATTGACAAATGGCAAGAAAATTAACAAAAAGAGACTGGCAAATCAATATGGACAAAAAGTGCCATGGTTCAAGAGGAAACATGGTAATGTGGACTATTATCTAACACAATTTTTAACTGGACATGGCTGCTCCGTGGACTACCTGATGAGGTTTAAACAAGTGGAGAACAACAAGTGCAATGAATGCAATCGAGAAGAAACGGTAAAGCACGTTTTTTACAAATGCAGGCGATGGAAAAATGCAAAAGCAAGTCTGGAAATAGAACTAAAAGAAAAGATAACACAAGAAAACACCGTGCAAATAATGATGAAAAGTGAAAAGAAGTGGAACGGCATACATATGTACATAACAAAGATAGTTCAACACATTGAAGCAGAAGAAAGACGTAACAAAGGATCAAAACCCAACACCTGAAATAAAAAAGAAGACCGGATACATCTAAGGCGCGCAGAATGCGGGTCTGGGCGTACTTATTTTGATGAAAAGCTCAGAGCTAATGCCAGAATAAGAAAAAAACATATTGGCAAGTAGAAATAGGGTTTTAGTGGGTGAGAACCTCACACACAGGCTGGTGAGAAAAAAAAGGTATCAGTGTTCTTAATCACATCATTAGCATACATTTATCAAATTAATTCACTTAAAAATATTAATAGACAATTTCTTATAGAAAAACTAAAATAAAGATTCATTGACATCAACACAATAATATACATTCTGGAATGACCCATTCACTCTCCCAAGTGTCTGTCATTAATGACTTTATTGTTGGCATCATATTTTTTGATATTAAGATTTTTAACGTGTGCGGAGAAGAGAAACTTTTAATTTCTTAATCAGTTCAAACCATTTGTCCGTACTCATGTTTTGGTGAAGCCCACCCAGCCACCCAAGTGTTTATCATCAATGACTTTAATGTCACCGTCATTTCCTTTGGTATTAAAACTATTAACGCTTCAAAGAAAACAAATTTGAAATTTTTGATCACTAACACTTGAGTGAGTAGGCGGGAATTCCAGTTTAAACCATCCTTCCGTACTCATGTTTTGTAGTAACCCATAAAATTGGTTTATAATTTATATACAATTTAAACATATCATTTTATCATTGATCTGATATTTTTATTATATAGTTAGCAATTTAAATTTTATCGCTTCCTCTACACTGTTCAATGTAAACAATTAAATCTGCACGCAATAATTTACATAATAAGGTGTCAGTGAGGAACAATTAGTGTTGCCACGGTTACCGTTATGTTTTCATGGACGCGTTTCATGTAAATTTATACACATTTTATCATGAAATTTCCTGTGTAAAGTTTCGACAAAGCCAAACGTCGCGTGGCTAATTTTGTAACAATTGTAACGCGCACAAAAAAACTTAATTCAGATATTTATATATTTCATTGTTTCACTATGTTTAGATTGCGTAAATTAAATTTTAATACAAGAGACGTATTATTGTGGTCGACGATTCTGTTTCGTTATATATACATAAGCGACTTATCGATTATTACAAATGGTGAATGCGCCGGGCACTATAATACATATTTTATCAAATAGAAATGTGGATAGAGAATTTTAAACTAAATATTTGTACAAATTAAGACCATAAAAATTAAGATGTAGTTTAAACATAACAAAGAAAATATTGCAAGATCGTACGTTATTTACTGCCAAAAATACTGCAAACTTTTGTATTAAGATTCTAATAATAATAATGTTAGATTCACATTAAATACAAAATATAGTACATAAATATTCAACAATAAAATATTTTAATTAAAGTAAGAAAACAAACCTTTTTATTCAATTTTGAAACAAATACATTTGAATAAATTTATAAACGAATCAATAACATTCATTGATTTGTAATTTAATTTTTGTATAATTAAGTCTTATTCGGACTCAGAAATAAAATTGGTTTTGCTCTCCCCTTTTCACTTATAATCCAATACCATTATGCAAATGAAATTTTACATATAACGCACGCCATTTTTTCTTCTTTTTTATACTCTTATATATTTAACTTTGTATGAAATGTGTTTTGTATAAAAAAAGAAGATATTACTCCTCCCTACTGAATTTGAAGGGTGGATAAATTGCAGATATAAAAAAGGAAGCATTGGATTAAATTATATATTCTATGTAATATTATTTGAGAAATTAAATTTAATTAGTAATATTATAGTAAAAAGTTTGTAATTTAGTCAACAATCAGTGCCATTGTAGACATATTACAAATTCCTTGCATGTCCCCTACATAATTGATCAACTCTGGTATTTTGTCATGTAATTAATAACGTGAAATATTTGTTTAATGTTAATTGCCTTAAAAACATGATTCTACTCAATTTTATTAAATCCATCACATGTTTGTATTATATATGTTTCTCTCAGACAATGGTTTACGTTTTTATATTGCCTAGGTAATTTATTGCTAGTAGCCCTGTCATAACTAAAGCCATATCACTAGTTTTGTATCCCCTTGATATATCTCTTCATTCTAAAAAGAAAAGAAAATTCCATTTCGTATCGGCTTAATTCTGATGTGACATTAATTTCATATTTTCCTTGGAGACTTTACTGTTGCATTGCATATTAATAACCGATTTAGGTATTTTTCTATGTTAATTATACAACGCTTTTGATATAAATAACTAGAGTGGAAAGCAAAAAACGATCAATACGTAATAAAATACGTAATGAAATACGACAATCTTACATTTAATTAAGATACTGTGAAATTGTGTATATATATATATATATATAAATAGAAATGTTGAGTTCAAATTGCATGTAAAAATATTTAATTAATATTGACTTTAATTAGTTGTGTAATGTTTCCTCTATATACAGGCAATTATTAAAAACACGAAGAAAAGGGAATTTAAAATATCTAAATGTTTCTGTTTATTGCAATCATTATTTTAGTTTAATTTGTCTATAGTAGTGTAGCCACTATAATGCGGATTTTAAACTCATATATGTACTTTGAGGTAAGGTTATTTTAATATAATTTATAAATACTTTTTGTGCTGATTTTAATTTTAAATTTTTTTAAGACCGGTTTTGGCTGTTAGGCCATCATCAGTTCTAAAAATATTACATAAATTATAAATATATATGTGTTACATAGATTATATTATTAACAAAAGTTAATTTTCTTTTAACAGGTGTTGTTGTGTGTTGCGGGTGGTGTGAATTTGTTGTGGTTACTGTTACGTTGATTGGTTATTGTGTAGTGTGATTATTGTTGTTGAGTGATTAATTGTAGTGTGATTATTGTTTTTTTAAAATATAGATATGTTGGTATGGGTTATTGATTTGTTTGTTCAGGCATCTGTAGTTTTTATTGTTTTTTAATTTGTCTAATTCATATGATTCTCGCTCCTGGGTAAACTTCTTTAATTCTTCCTAGTTTCCATTGTAATGGAGGAATGTGCTGCTCCTTGATGCATACCACGTTATTTTTCTTCAGTAGTGCGTTATGAGATAACGTCCATTTACTTTTTTCTTGCAACTGGTTGAGGTACTCTTTCAATCATCGTGTCCAAAAATCTTGCTTTATTCTAGATATTTGTTGCCAGTAAGATAATCGATTGCTTAGCAATTCCTGGACATTAGATTCTGGTGGGTCGGTTAGCTAGCAGCCGATTAGAAAATGTCTTAAAGTCAATGGTTCAAAATCTTGAGGATCACTAAACAATGGGAAAAGTGGTCTTGAGTTAAAACATGCTTTAATTTGCGTTAGCTCATAACTAAAGAGCTTATTGCTAGCCTCTCGTTTTAAGTAGCGTTTGGTACTCTTAACAGCAGCTTCCCACAAGCCGCCAAAGTGTGGAGATTTTGGTAGAATAAATTTCCATCGTATTCCATCTTGGGCTGCCTGAGTCTCAACTGCCAATTTGTTTTCTTTGATCAGTCGTTGAAGTTCATTATTTGTTCCGACAAAATTAGTCAGAGTATATGGAATGCAGTTTTCCTCTTTGTGCAGTGAATTTCTTTAAACAGTTTAAAAATGCTTCTATTGTAAGGCTAGTGACCGTTTCAAGATGTACGGCCTTTGTACAAAAACATATGAATACTGCTATGTATCCTTTTTGTCCACGAGATCCCTTTGTTCGATAAGGTTTTATGTTGAATGGCCAACAAAAATCCTCACTCTTGCAATATATTTTTTGCTGTTAATCTCCCACTTATTGGCAAAAATTTAGAACGCAAAGTGTTTAACAGTAAGTTTACCCCACCGTGTCGTTGTTCAAGATGAGCGTGGTTTATAATCATTTTAATGTTGATTATATGCCAGCTCTAAATGTAAAAAACGTCCTCCAACTCGCAATATGTTACTATTATCCAGAAATGGATTTATTCTAATCAATTTGCTTGATATTTTTTGTTAAAAATTCTGATCCGTGCCACCACAAAAAGACAAAAGTTAGTTGAATTAAATTGGTCTCTTTTGAGATTGCTGAATTGTTCAGAGATGCCACATAATGCTATTAATTTGCTAAAGTTAATGATTGTATTTTTTATTTATTTATTTATTTATTACAATCTTTATTTATCATTTTAATCAGATAAAAAGGCAAAGTTCAGCTATTAAGCTGCTCTTCCACTTAACTTAAATTTAAACTTTACAATAAATATTCTAAAACCACTGCTTCTCCATGTTCTCTATCTTTTTAATAATCTTAGTGTTGCTTCTTTTACCATTTTAGTGTTCTCTATACTCTCCAGTACTTACTAATTTGATAAGAAATCAAAAATATGTCAATATGACATATGATAACGTCAATTTTTTTTTTTTTTTTTTTAATTTCGCTAATTCTATTTGCAACAAATGTTTTATAAAGTTTTGATTGAGATTTGATCCATGCTAAAACTATTGTAGAATTAGTCCAATAATATTCCTTTGTGATATTTTCATGTATCTTTTGTAGCTGCGATAAGTTGAACTAGTAACAAGGCACCACACAGCTCAAGACGAAAAACAAGAACAGAGTAAATGTATTTTGTAGTCTCTATTTTCTAACTTTGTTCTGATGTATATACATGCTTCATATGCTTTCTCCAAAGCGTCACAAAAGCCGTGCAATTCAATCTGGTTTCCTTTTACTGTTCTTCTTAGTATCTTGATTTGATCTAGCATTTCTAATTATTTTTCATATGTTCCATCTTGAATAGAGATTCATCGGAACTGATTTGTCCCAATCAAGTTTTTACTCCTAAAAATTTTGTATGATTATCTTAGCAGTGATGATGACAAGTCCAAGTAATCCTAATAGATCAAATATTTGCGACAATTTTGATAGAATTATACGTTTTATAATCTTTTCATGGTTTTTGATCATTAATGGGTGAGAAATCTGAAGTGTGTCTTCATTACTGTTCCATAATTATCCCCAATATTTTTAATGTTGACTTGTTATTGAACAAAAATTTTTAGTTTTTTGGAGCATTCTTTAAAGTGTCATCCAATATTCTACTTGAATTTGAGCACCATTTTCTTAAATAAAAATCACCTTTTTTGAATAGTTGTGGCAACTTTTCTTGTATTAGACCTAGCATGTCTTCAGAATTTGCTCCAGTAATGCAATCATCAACGTAGAAATATTTTTTCAAAATTTCCCTAGCATATGAATTTTTGTCTTCTTCAGAATTTGATAATTGATGTAATCATCTGATGGCTTAGAATGGAGCTGATGATGTTCCATATGTAATGGTTTCATTGTATTGCCATAAGATTTTTTGATAATTTTGATCGTCTGGATGCACCTTGATTTGACGGTACATTTTTTCGATGTCTTCCGTAAGTACAATTGATGCTTTCAAAATCGCACAATTATTGCAAACAAGTCATCCTGGATGGTAGATCTTATGTAAAGTGTGTCGTTTAATTAATTAAACAGTGGATGTTCTTGCGGAACCGTCAAAAACAACTCTAATCTTCGTTGTACTACTGTCGGTCTTGAGAATACAATGATGTGGTAGGTAGTATCTGTTTGTATTATTGCATTGCATTTTTTCCATGTTTTTATTCTCGGCCATAAAATTACGACAATCTTGTTGTAACGACAAATTGTTTCTTACTTTTCTCTCAATTGACAACAGTCGGTTGGTAGCGGCTTGCTTTGAGGATCCCAATTTTTGTATGTTGTTGTTAAATGGCAATTTTACAATAAAACGTCCATCTTTGTTACAGTTTATTGTATTTGTGAAATGTTCTTTACAAATTCTTTGTTCTAGTGTGAGATAGTGTTTTTGAGTCACTTGTTCTAACTCCCAAAATTGTTGTAACCGTTTGTTAATTTATAGTGTGCTGACGTGACAGGTTGTATTATAATCGGTACCATATGTGCTGCCAGACATAAAAATAATAATAATAATAATAATATGTTTATTTTCATAAACAGGTTACAACCTAATAACAAAGAAAAAAAAAATTAGAAATGAAAAACATTTTCACTAGTACAAATTAATTCAAACTTAAATGTAAAAACAGTAAAAATACAACAAAATAACAATAAAATAGTCAATATAAAAAAATAATAATTCTGATCTATAAAACATTTAGAAACAAATTACAAATTAAAGCAAGCAGAATTTTAATTCTTTTAAAAATTTGCTTCTGTCATTGCCAAATATGTCTACACCATATTGCACTTCATGATACTTTCTTATCATTGAAAGTAATGGGGAATTTAATTGTAAGTTTGTGCGTGGGGTAGCATATTGAAAAGATTGTTTGCTGCGGCAAGCTAACCTGGGAACTGCAAAATCAATCATTTGTAAAAACTGTCCATTGTCTACGTGATTATAAATGATCTTATACAACTCATTAATAAATAAAAATCTGTGCTTATTGTAGATCGATATCATAGCAAACTCTTCCAATAATTGCTCATAAGAGACATCTCTATCCGGATATACTTTGTATTTTCTAAAATATAAGTATTTCAGAAATCTTTTCTGCACTTTTTCCAGAGCATTAATGTGACGTGCGTAGGTAGGTGACCAAACACAGGCACAATAGTTTAGTTTGCTCAAGATAAAAGCCTGAAATAGTTTTATGGTGGCAGTGACATTAATAAACTCACGAGTATTACGGATAATAAACCCAAGTAGTTTATAACATTCGTTGACAACCTTTTCAACATGTTCATTAAAAGACAGTTTAGAATAAAAAAGGACACCCAAATCCTTAATAGTATCACTCCTGTGTATGTTTTCTAAACCAAGTGAGTAATTATACAGAGTTTTATTGACGGATTTACTATATGAAATGATATGACATTTAGCAACAATTATTGCAATCTTAATCTTTGTTTTTGTAGTATTGGCTCTTGCCTGTTTTTTGTTGACTGCTGGCCAATGAAAAGTAGTTCCCAAAATATATTTGCTCCTTCCCGACTTGTCAAAGTTTGGATAGGCTAATAGAGTATTCTTGGGAATTGTATATTTTGATGTGTCTAATAGTATTGATGGTTAATCAGACTTAATAGTGGATAATAAAAAAAAATCCAGTTCTTTAGAAAATGATTGGTCTCTGAAATTCATTGTTGTTGTTGTTCTGTGCAATATGTTAGTCGTCGAGTTGCCAATTATGTTGACTGGAATATTGATAAGCACTTGGTTAAGACGTAACCTTTGACACAATTGTTTGGTGATAAAGTTGGATTGTGATCCATTGTCTAAAAGTGTACGACAGATATGTTGTTTGTCGTTTTTGTCATTGATATAAACACTGGCTGTTGCAAGAATGACGTATTGGTGCCTGTCTTATTTAATTGCAGCGCATGATGTAACTGGTGCTACGCTTGCTGAGTGATTGTGAAGAAGGCTATTGTGCTTTTTACTGCAAGTTTTGCATTGATCCAACGAGTGAGCCTTTCCTTGACAGTTTATGCATAGCTTTAAGCTGTTTGCTTTTGCCAATTTATTTTCACAAGATAAATTGAGGAACGTGGTGCAGTTGTAGATGCCATGATTTTGACTGCATACATAGCATTTAAAATTGGTTCAAATTGCCAACGTATGAGTGTATCAAGATTTTGGCGGTCTCAGAGATGTAGGTCGTGATTCCAACTCCTGACATCGCTGATGCAGAAATTCAATCGCGTCGTTTAGTGTTGGCTTTTATATTTTAATTCTATGTTCTTTCCATTTATCTATGGTCAAACAATCTAATTTGGATGTCGACAGATAGAACAGTAATGTAACTTTGCTTGGTTTGTCTATTGCACTTAATGCACGAATGTTTTTTGTGAATTCATTGACATGATTCCTCCTTATTGATATCGCTAAATCTTCGTCAACCCTTTTCAATTTAAACAGCCGCCAAAGATAGTTTTCGACAATAAGTTTTTTGTTTTCAAAACAATCTTTTAATTGTGATCGTGCTACTGGATAATTTGCGGATGTGGTCAATATAGAAGCTATTACTTGTTGAGCTTCTGCTGTCAGACATGATCCGAGATACATAAATTTTTAGATGTCATTCATTGCTTCGTTTGTGTCCACCAATGAATTAACACATCGATAAATAAAATCCATTCTTCAACTGCGTCATTAAATTTGAGCAGTGAGATTGTTAGCAATTTGACGGATTTTTCGACTGATGAAAGACTTGTGGCTTCATTTGCTGATTTGCGTGCTAATGCGTTTGAAAATGCAGTAGCCATTAAACAATATGATTTTTTAAAGTTTGCTATCTCTTGGCATTGGTATTCATCGAGATTGACTAACTCGGCTTGAATTGCTTCAAATTTGATTGCTGTGTCTTTCAGCTTGTCAACTTTTAACTAAATTTTGTTCGGACAGGTTGTTTTGTTCATTGAAGAAGCAAATTGTTGAAGTCGAGTTAATGTTCGTTTGAAAACTTCACGTTTGAGTTTTAACTCTTTCAATGTCATCTTAAAGCTTTATTCTGAAAGACTGGCGTTCAAAAGACCATAAAAAGAAGGAAGAGAATTTTTTTAGCTTTTTTACGTTATAAAAGAAAATTATGATATAGATAGGTTTTATGCTAAACGATTGGTTTACTATAAATCTTTTTCTTCTATTCTAAAAATTATTTTAATGCGTCAATTCTATCAAGTTTTATGTAGTAGACGTGATATTGTGCTAGAAATAAGTAAACTAATAGTTTGTTATTAATATTAAATAAATAAAAAAGTGAATGTACAATAAAAACTAATCTCATAATATTTACATTCATTAAAAACTATAATATTAATTTTGCACCATTCGTTTAAAAAGTCTAGATTATTCTGTTAGTTAGTTATCAGCATATAAAAAAAAGGTTTGATGTGTTGAGGCAAATCATTTATAAATAATAAAAATAAAATTGGATGATGCTAGGCACACTGATAATGGACGTATACCCTGAAACACTCGTGCTTGTGTCTCACACTAGATGAAAAGGCAATTTAAATAACATGTTCATAAGGAACGTTTTTGCACATTTGTTTTAATAGTTAAACAGTTTTGGATTTGCAAATTTAATGCAAATTCATTAGTATAGTATTACCACTTTTAAACAGAAAAAACGCATTTATTTTTTAGAAAAGCAGTAAAGAGTAAATAAAGTCGCAATAAAATCAAGTGTATGGAGCGTTTATGTCACTTAAGTACTTCATAGGGTCCATAACTACTTTTTCAAATTTAAGATAATAATATATATATATGAGTAATTCCATTACTTTTCGACCAATTTGAAAAAGTCGACCTCTTTGATTTTGCTCAAATTTTCAGGGATCAAAATTTAGATGAAAAAAATGAGATTCCCAAAATTTTGGACCTTAGAATAATGCCTGTTCAAAATGACACACATTTGAAGGTCAGAAATTTTACAATAAAACGTCTTTTTTAGCTTATTTTGTATCTCAATTTTTGGGCTTCTGGAAAAAGATAAAAAGGTCCACAATGTCTCAAATTATTTCTTATTACATGTATTTCAAAACCCATATTTTTATGTTTGATATCGTGGCAGTCATTTTGATATATTAAGCTTCAAACGTTATTCTAAAAAAACCCGTAAATTTAGCAAAATCGCAAAACTTTGCTTTCTTTAAACCGTTCTAACTTAGTCAAATCTTAACAAAATTTGATTTGCAAGGTCTAGATTTCCTCGTGTTTAATCTCTTTTTGAAGTGATCACACAATACTTATAGAATCAATACGTATACACCATTATTTTGATGCAGGAAGTTGCACATGTTTTCGCGATCTTCAAAACTTGTAATTTTCAGGTCCCAAAAAAGCGCTGTCACCCTATGTCGATATTAGTCAAAATTTCAGTAAATACTCTTTGGAGCAAAAGAAAAAAAAGTATCTATATGAGAAATGGTATATCGGGCATTATAAAGAATTTTTTAATATTCAAAAATTGTCAAAATTGGCAAACCGCACATTTTTGTATCTCAGTTTTTGGGCCTTTAGAAAAAGATAAGAAGGTCTACGATGACTCAAAATATTCTTTATTACATGTACTTTAAAACCCATATTTGTCTATTTAATGTTAGGGCAGTCATTTTAATACATCAAGCTTCAAACATTATTCCAAAAAAAACCGTAAATTCAGCAAAACTGCAAAATTATGCTATGTTTAAACCGTTCTAACTTTGTTAAATTTTAAAGAAATTTGATCCACCAGGTCTATATTTCTTTGTGTTCAATCTATCTTTAAAATGATTACATAAGACTTATAAAATCTATACATATTCACCACTAATTTGATGCAGGAAGTTGCACATGTTTTTGCGATTTTCAAAACTTGTAATTTTTAGGTATCGAAAAACCGCTGTCACCTTAAGTCGATTTCAGTCAAAATTTCAGTAAATACTCTTAAGACCACAAATAAAAGGTTATTTATATGAAAAATGGTATATTGGGCATTATCAAGAGTTTCTTTATATTCAAAAATCGTCAAAATTCAGAAAATCTAAATCACTTTTTGTCTATCTTGCTTTGTTTTTGAAATAGTCAACAAATACAAAATATTTAAAAAACTTTTTATTTAGCAAAAAAACACAAACAAAACAACATTACTTTAACAAGTGTGCATTGATGCAAGCTTTTGATACTTGTTAAAACAGTTTTTTTGGTTCGGTTAGTGAAATTTGATAAAAATGCTGTTCAACATAGAGAATACGCAAATATCATTTTTGTTTACGGACTCTGTAATGGTAATGCCCTAGCAATTGAGATTTCCTGACAGAAAACAACTTTTTGACGCGTTTTTTAGTGAAAATGTTCACCCATATTATTATCAAAAGTAAAACACCTACAACCAGGCGACGTAGCACAACGACTTGCATTTTCTCAATGGCTTCTTGATAATTCCCAATATACTATTTTTCATATAAATAACCTTTTTTCTTGTAGTCTGAAGAGTATTTACTGAAATTTTGACTAAAATCGACATAAGGTGACAGCGTTTTTTCGGGACCTGAAAATTACAAGTTTTGAAAATAGCGAAAACATGTGCTACTTCCTGCATCAAAATAGTGGTGAATATAAATTGATTCTATAAGTCTAGTGTAATTACTTTAAAGAAAGATTGAACACAAAAAAATCTAGACCTCGTGGATCAATTTTCTTCAAGATTTGACAAAGTTAGAACGGTTCAAACAAAGCATAATTTAGCAATTTTTCAAAATTTACGTTTTTTTTTAAATTTATAGTTAAAGCTTGATATATCAAAATGACTGCCCCAACATTAAATATACGAATATGGGTTTTAAAATACATGCAATAAGGAATATTTTAAGCCAACGTAGACCTTCTTATCTTTTTCCAGAGGCCCAAAAATTGAGATACAAAAATGTGCGGTTTGCCGATTTTGACAATTTTTGAATATTAAAAATTTTTTGATAATGCCCGATATACTATTTCTCATATGAATAACCTTTTTTCTTGTGTTCTAAAGAGTATTTACTGAAATTTTGACTAAAATCGACATAGGGTGACAGCGCTTTTTCGGGACCTGAAAATTACAAGTTTCGAAGATCGCGAAAACATGTGCAACTTCCTGCATCAAAATATTGGTGTATACGTATTGATTCTATAAGTATTGTGTGATCACTTCAAAAAGAGATTAAACACGAGGAAATCTAGACCTTGCAAATCAAATTTTGTTAAGATTTGACAAAGTTAGAACGGTTTAAAGAAAGCAAAGTTTTGCGATTTTGCTAAATTTACGTTTTTTTTTGGAATAATGTTTAAAGCTTAATATATCAAAATGACTGCCACGATATTAAACATAATAATATGGGTTTTAAAGTACATGTAATAAGGAACAATTTGAGCTATCGTAGACCTTTTTATCATTTTCCAGAAGCTCAAAAATTGAGATACAAATTAAGTTAAAAATTACGTTTTATTGTAAAATTTCTGACCTTCAATTGTGTGTCATTTTGAACAGGCAATATTCTAAGGTCCAAAATTTTGGAAATCTCATTTTTTTCATCTATATTTTGATCCCTGAAAATTTGAGCAAAATCAAAGAGGTCGACTTTTTCAAATTGGTCGAAAAGTAATGGAATTACCCATATAAATCGGGCAATAATATAAAAAACATTTATTTTTAAATAGTTTTAAAGTGTTCAAAATAGATAAAGCTTTCTGCGTCAATTTTGATTCTGAACTTTATGATATAAACGTGATTTCTGAGCAAATTTTATTCTGAAATTGAGTTTTTAATTTTTTTAATCAAATTTATGTAATAAATAATATTAATTATTGCATCTAATGTTAATAAATTTTGTGTGGTAAACGTAATTAAAAAAAAAAAAATTATGCTAAAAATAAGTTTTTTGGTTTAATTTTATGATATAAATGTATATCTATGCAATTATAAGGTTTTAAAAGTCAATTTTATGTTACAAATAGGTTTTTATGCAACAATTTTAAAATATTTAATGTAGTTAGGTTAGGTTAGGATTATACAAATAAAAATGTTTTTGACTAAATTTTCAGTTTTTGCATTTTTGATAGTAAATCTGTTATGTAACAAAAACATTTATTTTTTTGATATTTTACTAAATTTTGAGTTTTTGCAATTTTGATAGAAAATCTGTTATTTAAAAAAAAAAATATTTACTACATTTTCAGTTTTGTTGGTAAATCTGTAATTTTCTCAATAAAGGTTAGATTAAGTTAGGTTTATAATTAAAAAAATGTTTGACAAAATTTTCAGTTTTTGCATTTTTGCTGGAAAATCTGTTAATTTAACAATTTTTTTTTTTTTATTTTACTAAATTTTCAGTTTTTGCATTTTGTTTCTATCATTTTATCAAAAATGATTAGGTTAGGTTAGGTTAGGTTAGGTTAAAAAAAATTTTAGACTAATTTTTTTTTAATTTTATAAAATTCCAATTTTTGCATTTTGTTGGTGAATCTGTCATTTTATCAAAAAAGGTTAGGTTAAGTTAAGTTTCTACAAAAAAAATTGTTTTTGACTTAATTTTTAGTTTTTGCATTTTTGATGGAAAATCTGTTAGTTTAACAGTTTTTTTTTTAATTTTTTTAAATTTTAATTTTTTGCTTTATTAGTGGCAGGTGACATACAAGAAATTAGGTTTGTATAGTTAGGTTAGGTTAAGATAAAACAAATTTTTTGACTAAATATTCTTTTTTTGCATTTTTGCTGGAAAATCTGTTAATTTAACAAACATTTTTTTTTAAATTTTGCTTTATTTTCAGTATTTGCATTTTGGTTCTATCATTTTATCAAAAAAGGTTAGGTTAGGTTAGGTTAGGTTATGTTTATGACTAACTTTTTAGTTTTTCATTTTTAAAGAAAAATCTGTTTTTTTTTTAATTTTTTTTTTTATTTTACTAAAATTTCAGTTTTTCCATTTTGTTGGTGAATCTGTCATTTTATCAAAAAAGGTTAGGTTAGGTTTCTACAAAAAAAATGTTTTTGACTAAATTTTTAGTTTTTGCATTTTTAATGGAAAATCTGTTAGTTTAACTTTTTTTTTTTTAATTTCATTAAATTTTAATTTATTGCATTATTAGTGGTAGGTGACATACAAGAAGTTAGATTTTGTTAGGTTAGGAAAAGTAATCAAGGTTAGGTAAAGTTAAGTTAGGTTAGGTTAGGTTAACCATACATTTATACAAAAAAATGTTGTTAACTAAATTTTCAGTTTTTTCATTTTTTATAGAAAATCTGTTATTTTAACAAACAAAAATTTCTGTAATTTTATCAAAAAATGTTTGTTTTGATAATTCACAAAAAATTTAGTTTTTGCATTTTTGATAGTAAATCTGTCTTTTAACAAAAACATTTATTTTTTTGTTATTTTACTAAATTTTCAGATTTTGCATTTTCAATGAAAAATCTGTTATTTAAAAAAAAAATGTGTTTACTAAATTTCCAGTTTTTGCATTTTTGATGGAAAATCTGTTATTTTAACAAATTTTTTTTTTTAATTTTACAAAATATTTAGTTTTTGCATTTTGTTGTTAAATCTGTCATTTTATCAATAAAGATTAGATTAGGTTTATACAAAAAAAAATTTATTGACAAAATTTTCAGTTTTCGCGTTTTTGATGAAAAATCTGTTATTTTAACAAAACAAATTTTTTTTCTTTTATTAAATTTTCAGTTTTTTTATTTGGTTTTGCATTTTTGATGGAAAATCTGTTGTTTTAACAAATTTTAAATTTTTTTTCACTAAATTTTTATTTTTTGCATTATTAGTGGCAGGTGACATACAAGAAGTTAGGTTTGGTTAGGTTAGGTTAGGTTTAGTTAAGTTAGGTTAGGTTAGGTTAGGTTACATTTATACAAAAAAATGTTGTTGACTAAATTTTCAGTTTTTTCATTTTTTATAGAAAATCTGTTATATTTTAACAAAAAAGAATTTTTGTCCTTTTATCAAAAAATGTTTGTTTTGATATTTCACAAAAAATTTAGTTTTTGCATTTTTGATAGTAAATCTGTCATTTATTTTTTTGTTATTTTACAAAATTTTCAGATTTCGCATTTTAAATAAAAAATCTGTTATTTAAAAAAAAATTGTTTACCAAATTTCCGGTTCCACCATTTTTGATGGAAAATTTGAATAATTTTTTTTTTAATTTTACTAAATTTTTAGTTTTTGCATTTTGTTGGTAAATCTGTCATTTTATCAATAATGGTTAGATTAAGTTTATACAAAAAAAAATTTGTTGACTAAATTTTCAGTTTTTGCATTTTTGATAAAAAATCTGTTATATTAACAAAAAAAAATTTTTTTCTTTTACTAAATTTTTAGTTTTTTCACTTTGTTACTGTCATTTTATCAAAAAAGGTTAGGTTAGATTAGGTTTATACCAAAAAAAAGTTTTTGACTAAATTTTCAGTTCTTGCATTTTTGATGGAAAATTGTTTTAACAAATTTTTAATTTTTTTTCACTAAATTTTTATTTCTTGCATTATTAGTGGCAGGTGACATACAAGAAGTTAGGTTCGGTTAGGTTAGGTAAGGTTAAGTTAGGTTAGGTTAAGTTAGGCCAACCTAACATTTATACAAAAAAAATGTTGTTGATTAAATTTTCAGTTTTTTTTATTTTTGATAAAAAATCTGTTATTTAAACAAAAAAAAATTGTTTTTTATCAAAAATGTTTGTTTTGATATTTCACTAAAATTTTAGTTTTAAGTAAATATCAATTTTAATAAATTTTATATGCTAACGTAATTTTTAAACAAATTTTATGTAATAATAGTTATTTGTTTTACTAGGCATAGAAGCACAAGATTTAATGCCGCGGCTGGTGTTTCATAGCCGAGCGTAGCGAGGCTATGAAACCAGCCAAGGCATTAAATCTGCTTTTCTGCCGTGTGAAACATATAATTTTTTCTTCAAATTTGTTCCAATTCCACGCAAAATCGACTTTTTCATATTTAAATTGCGTTTCATTATCAATTATTTATTATTTCTTAATGTCATTGTCAATTTTAATAACCAGTTTGATTTAAATTATTACTTGGAAGGTTGCCTAACAACGAACTTTTTCTGCCTACTTTTTCTGCCTACTTTTTCTGCCTACTTTTTCTGCCTAGGCAGTAAAAGTGGACTTTTTCTGCCTAGGCATTAAAAGTACAACTTCTAAGCCTGCCAAATGTCATTAAAAGGCCGCTTTTAATGTCATTTGGAGAAAAAATAATTTTTTATGTCATAATTGATAAATTTAATGCCGTAAACATAATTTTATAAAAATTGTAAACTATAAATAAGTTTTATGTGCGTTTCTCACATTTTAAACGTCTTTTTTTGTTTAAATTTTATGTTTAAAAGTAAATTTTACAATATAAATAAACAAATAAACTAATTTAAAAATGTCTTGTAATAAATGTAGTTTACAAGTAAAATATATGCTAGAAATAAGTTTTTTGCAAGTTTTCAAAGAAAATTTTATACTGTAAATCAGTTACGAAATAGTATTTAAACGTTTTAAATGTCCTTTGAGGTTTTCAAAGTTAATGTTATTTTTTTAATTTTGTGTGTTTTTTCCGCTATAACAATATTTTGAGCATAATTTTAAGCTTTTCAAAGCATAGTTTACGTACGCTATCAATAAATTATGCGTAAATTTTGATAAAATTTATGTGATAAACATGATTTCCATGCAAATTTTATGGTAATATTTTGTTTTAAACTTTAATTTAATAAAGTTTTTTCTAATTAATAGTTTTTCTGTTTTTTTAAATTATAAAAATTGTTGCAAATTTATAAAATCATTGATGCTATAAATACTTCAATTTTGATTAAATTTATGTAATAAACGTATTTTTCAAACCAATTTTTAACAAGCTTTATGTAGTAACGTAATTTTATGCAGTTTTATGATTTTATGCTTTCTTTTTATGTAATAAATGTTAAATTTCTAGTAGGAAGCATTGCGTTACCACTTTCAACATATTATAGTTTTTTTAGCCAATTTTAATGCATTTTATGTAATAAACAAAATTTTGTTTTTCATTACAAATGTTTAAATTAAGAAT
This sequence comes from Tachinus rufipes, assembly GCA_963932245.1. Lineage (NCBI taxonomy): Eukaryota > Metazoa > Arthropoda > Insecta > Coleoptera > Staphylinidae > Tachinus > Tachinus rufipes. Next base: position 8,042,587 of record OZ010743.1, read on the forward strand.
GAACAAACTATATCTACAATATTAATAAGCGTTATGCATTAATTTTTTCAAATTTTATGTGGCATCAGTTAAAAAAAATATTCGTAAGCAATTTTATGTTTTCTGTATCAATGTTGTTAAGTTTCATGTAGTAAACGTGATTTTATGCAAATTTTATCATACAAATGTATTTTTTGCGCATTTACGTTATAAATTTTATGTTGTAAACGTAATTTTTTTGCAAATTTTATGGTAAGTTTCTAAGCAATTTTATGTTAATAATGTGTTTTATATAAAATTTTAAAGTAAATTTGATGCTAAATAGAAATTTTCTGAATCAGTTCTGATACATATTACGTAGTAAACGTGTTTTTGTGCAAATTTTGCTACCATTTAGTTTTATGCGCATTATTTACGCTATAAATGTCCGTAATGTTAAAATTTTTAAAGTAAATAGGTTTTATTTGATCATTTTTATAAATTTAATGTGCTATACGAAAGTTATGAGCAATTTTTTTGCTAAAAATAAGTTTAGAAAGTAATTTTTTTACTATTAAATTTAAAGACTTCTTTTACTTTTAATTTAATTTAAAATAAACGTTATGCTATAAATGGATTATATATGTAAAAGTTTAGTTAGGTAACAAATTTGAATTTATGCTACAAATAAGTTTTTGTGTTTTTTTACGATATTTTTTCTGATTAATTTCAAACTTTTAAAAATAAATCTTTAACTATAAATGAATGTTAAGCACTATCCTTACCAATAGCAAAGACCATTTGCAACCTATATCTACCAAAGTTTGACTGGACTTTGAAAGATATAGAAAATTTGTTGCAACAACTGCCCCCTCCGTTCCTTTTGCCACGCGACTTTAACGCTCATAGCCCTCTATGGGGCTCTCAGAGAAAAGATCCGCGTGGTCGTTTGATTGAAAGTTTTTAGATCAGAACAATGCGGTTCTTTTCAACACTGGAAGTTGACCTGTCATTTTCATCTCCACGATTAGCTCCACGTTTTCAGTGGAAAGTTCTTAATAATCTTTACGGAAGTGATCATTATTCAATTGCAATTAAGACTAGCGTTCAACGGGTAAAAAAGACCGATCCCCGACAATGGTGTCTTGACCTCGCAGATTGGCTAGGCTTTCAAAATAGCCTAACGCCACCTTCACTGAAAGGCGTAAACATCGAATCTGCCGTAAAAAAATTTACGCAATGTGTTATACAAGCAGCAAACAAGTTTAACCCAAAAACTAATGGTAAACTTGCTGGCCCAACAGTTCCTTGGTGAAACTATGGAATTAAGGTAGCAATTGAAGAAAAAAGCGCGCTTTAAACAAATTCTTGTCTTTAAGAAACTGCGTGCCGTTGCTCGCAGAAAAAGTCTTGAAAGCAAAACTAAGACGTGGGAAAATTACGTTTCGACGATATTACCAGCAACTCCGGTTGGTAAAGTATGAAAGAAAGTGAAAACAGTAGGAGGAAAAACGTTTTCTGATGTTGCACCCGTTCTTCACGTCGACGGACGCAAAAATGCAATAGTAGCGCAATTTCAATCTGCCAGCAGCACCCCAAATTAACCTCCTGAGTTCCTTCGTACAAAGGCAAGTTTAGAAACTGCCTTAGACTTTCATCCCGGAAATCATTGTCTTATAACTCTTCAATTTTAGTAAAAAAGTTAAAAAGTGCAGTGAGCAGTACGGAAACCTCGTCCGCACCCGGACCAGATGATATCCCATATCTGATGGTCAAGCATCTGCCCCATGCTATGAGAGCAAGATTGCTTGATATATATAATATGATATAGGACCAAATCGCTTACCCAACAACTTAGAAAGAATAAATTATTATACCTCTCTTAAAAACAGGCAAGGATACCAATAATCCGTCTAGCTACAGGCCAATCTCACTTACAAACTGTCTCGCAAAGATACTGGAGAAGATGGTCAATAACCGCTTGGTGTGGATACAGGAATCCTTTGGACTCCTGGTAAAACATCAAGCTGGTTTTCGTAAACTCCACTCTACTATTGACCAACTGATCCAACTTGAGAACAACGTTTACGATGCCTTTCTCGAAAGAAAACACCTAGTTGCGGTGTTTTCTGACTTGGAAATAGCATACGACATGACCTGGAGATACGGAACTTTAGAGAAAATGCACTTGTGGGGACTTAGAGGCCGTCTGCTCATTTTGATAGAGTCCTTTATGCAAGTTTGACGTTTAAGAGTCCGAGTCGGAGACACCAACTTATCCACATTATTGCTGGATAACGGTGTTCCCCAAGGCTCCGTTATAAGTAAAACTCTTTTTGTTATTGCGGTTAACAACATAGCGTCATCCGTCAGTATTCTTGCTAAGAAATGCTTATACGTTGTTGACCTGGCAATTTACATGGCAGAAGATACCATTCCAGCGTTTGACTGTTTACAGCAAAAACTTCATGCATTTATTTCTGTCGCCTCCGTAAACCTCATCGTGATCCTGTCCTTACTCTGCAAGGCACACGAATTAACTGCGTTAAAACTTTTCGTTTTTTAGGACTAACTTAAGGAGCAAACTTAAGCTTTATAAGATTGGTTCTTTCTTCCATAGTCATTCTTTTCAAACAATAACCGTCATCTATTTTTCAGATATTTTTGGGACTGCATTCAAACTTTTACACAATTAGTTTTCCTAATAGTGTTTAAAAAATTTCTCTAAATTCTAAAAAAGTTATAAATTTTTTCATAATTTTTAAAAGTTTCTAATTTTTTTCTACAAAAAAAAAAATAAAATTTGTTAGATCTAATTATTAAAATGTGATGTAATCTTTAAACAATTGTCCAATATAGTATTAAACATTTTACATAATTTAAATACAATTGGTTTGCTTAAGTATTTTTTTAAATATTTTGCAAAATTCTATAGTTTTTATAAGTTTCAAAAGATTTAAAAATTAATTAATGTATATTTAATCTAAATTATTATAGCAAGCAGTATTAAAGCCTTCAATCAATAAATTGTCAAATTAAAAAATCAAAAATAATTTTTTTAAAGGTTTTAACATCAATAGAGCCTAATTAGCTAATAAGCTTAATAACTTAACTTGTTCAATTATGATCATAAGAATTTGAAAAAAGTTTACAATTAATACTTTTATGATACAAAAAATTGTAAAGTGTACAAAGCTTCATTAAACATGTTGTTCATTTCAGCAAATACAGAAATAATAAAAAAACGCAACAATTGTTTGCTTAATTTTTAAACAAACAAATTATGTAAATTTACTTCCTCGCTACCGTATGTTTAACGGAGTTTTAAATTTTTATATCATCCCTCTCCAACAAAATAACATTATAAAATACATTATCTTTTATTATATTTAAATTAAATAAATTAACTAAGTTTTTGTTATCAGACTATATTAATAAGAAAACAATAGATTCATTTGTTGATGGTGAAAGTAATATAAATCGAAAGTCCGATCGACAAACAAACTTCTCTTCTTACTCGCATACACCTCCTGGTGTTTCCTTCAATCAATAATAAAACGTATAAAATCCCGAGCAAACTTCCAAGCAGCACACAGTGGCCCAGGACGAGAGCGTTTTCTATTTTTCGAAACAATAACATTTTCTTTGTTCTCCAAATGCACCAGAGAGACTTGTTATAAACTTGCCCTGCTGCAAATTACACTCTCACGTATTACACTTCATATATGAAATATAATTGATACGTAAAGTAATAACTTTCAAACATATTGTTCCTACTTATAAACGATTTGATTTTTACAATGAAAATGATTTAAAGATTAATTGTTCTTCAAAAAATCTGTGATTTAAATTTTTTTATTTTTTTCTTTATAATATCTACGGCAAAATATAAAATTAAATAATTAAATGGAATGAATGAGTTTAAAGTAAATAATTTAAAAGAAATGTAATATATACCTAAATTGCAAGTATATGATAATTACACGCTATTCTGCTTTAACAATGAACAAAAAAAAGCGAGAAAATTACGCAAGTGAAAATACTCCCACAGTGCTTACGATTTTCACAGCATGCAACTTCCACTCCAGTTATATAGATTTTCCAGTTGAATCTAAACCGTCTGCTTGTATTTTTTTGCATCAACCGGATCGTATTTATTTGCTGCACGAATCGCACCTATTTGTAATTCCGTCGAGGTAATTGCAAAATTTAATTATAATCGTTGTGCGAATTGTACTCGAGCTGTAGTAGTATAATAATAACTCATAGCAATTTTTTAGTATGCTTGTTGATTATAGTCATTTATATTGATTAAAAAAGAATGCATTTTGATGGATTAACTAAATTAACAATGAAAATAACGAGAACCACAAGCGCTTCGTATGTAAATCGATACTGCGTAAAGTAGTTTAGTTATTTTAGTATAATGATAGGAGTCGGATTTAGTAAATTTTGTATCTTATTACAAGTTAAATATACAATAAAGACATGTTTCTAAATAATTACCAGGCGATAGTAGTTATTTCTCTACAAAATAGGGTAGCAATTTTGTTTCAAAGTTTTATGTAAACTTGTAATTAAATTGCGTTCACTAATTAAACAAAATAAAAACTATTAAATATAAAATTATCTTTTTTTAAATTTGTACCAATGCAGTTAACAATTTTGTCATTTTGTGTAATTATTAAATCAATTCAATTATTTTTAAAAGCTTTTATTCTTTCGAAGCAACAGGAAAATAATAAATTAAAAATATTATTTATTGTTTTATTTGGCCGCTATATCTAAAATTGAATTTTAGAAATTTGTTAGTTATATTATGACACAATAATGACATAATACTATTTTAGTTTGGAGCAAATTTATCAGTAATTTCTTGACATGGAATGGTGGTTACGTCATTAACAACTCTAAAATTAAAATAAATCCTTTACGGATAATAAAGCATTAGTTTTTCCGCAACATTCCCCGGATAAATCAATAAATCAAAATTTTAAAAAATTATTCCAAAAGCCATAGCCAAATTAAATTTGGTATACTGAATGACAAAATTAAGCAAGTATTATCAAACTGTAGATGGGTGAAATCAACCACTTGTATCACTAAACATAACCATTATAAGACCACCACCAAAATTGTCGAGTCATATTACAGCTCCAAAATACAGAAAAATCTAAAGACAAGAATGTATGCGTTGCAGCTAAATTAATACTAGAACTGCCAGTTATGCCGTAGGTTTTTTTGGGCTGGTTGTTTGTTTTTTTTGAAAGAAAACTATCACAAAAAACTTTTTTTCTTGTTTTTTATTAGTTAGTTAGTTTTTTTATTATTATTAAAATTGTTGGAAGGGGATGTGTTTGCTGTCTGGTAAAAAGTTGTAAATGTATTTTTTGGACTTCAAGACAAATTAGCCATTTTGAAAAACTGCAAAATATTAAAAAAAAAAATAAATATAAATTTTGTCTGTTGCGTACTTTAAAAGCGAGTTTAAAATGAATTTGAGATAATCCACATGTTAAGTGCCAATTATTGCAGATTTTTTTATGGACTTGAAAAAAGTCCTGCGCGAATAGTGATTCTAAATAAAAAAAAGTTAAGTAACAAAAAAATTATCAATCAATTTATATTTTCACAAAGTTTTCAAGATAAATAAGTCAAAATTATGGCAAATTTATTTTTTCAACAAAATATTTTTTACTTTTATGAGAAATAAGTCAATTTAGCAAAATTAAACAAATTGATCAAATATTAAAACATTATTTTAGGTACTTTGTCAGGTTTAAATTGCTATTTTTTCAAATATTTTTAAAGTTAAAAAGGAATTTTCTAAGGTAACGCAAAATAAAAAACTAATTGGCTAAAAAAAATTATTGGCATATTAATTTGTCCGTTATCAACATTTGTCGTTTTATATAACTGACACATCAAAAGGTGAAGGTTCCATCCACCACGCCGTGCGTTTACGTTGTTAATTAATTAAATAAATGCTAATTTCATTTTAAAGCAGCCAAATTGCTATTTAATGCTAATTTAACCGCAACATTTTTCCGCAAAAAATTACTTACACTCTTATTTTTGTCACTGTCCCGCTCTTGCCCCACACTGCGCTGCGCTTAAGTTAGCTCGTTTCTCGATAAATTGAAAAAGCACACAATTACTAATATACTCTAAAATTAGAAAACATAAAATCTCTCTCTAGCATTAAATCCATTGAATCCAATAGGTTGTGATGCTAAAATTCCAATTATAACATCAATACATAGTATACCATAATATCACGCCGACCTCTTCGGTCGGCAAAGTGTGGAAAAAGATGGGAGTCGTGTTTACAACCTGATATGGGAAAGTGGCGTTTACCCGGAATGTTGGAGAGAAGCCATTATCCTGCCGTTGTTATAGCCGGGCAAAGATCCAAACAACATCAACAGCTATAGACCGATTCACTTACCTGCTGTCTCAGTAAACTTTTAGAAAAAATGGTCAACAACTGTCTGGTGTGGATGCTGGAAAGTAACGGTCTTTTAGCTAAATACCAGGCATGACTTGGCAATATGAAATTTTGCATAAGCTGCACGCATGGGGATTCAGAGACCGTATGCCTTTTTTTCTTGAATCTTTCATGCGCAATCGCACATTTAAAGTAAGGGTGGAATCCACTAACTTGAAAACAGTATGTCTAGAAAACGGTGTTCCCCAAGGGTCAACAATTAGCGTTACCCTTTTTGCAATTGCGGTAAACGATATTGCAGCTTCTGTGGTAACAACTGTAAAAAAATGCCCGTACGTCGACGATTTAGTGATCTACATGTCAGGAAATATTATCCCTGCCATAACACCTCAACTCCAGATCACCATGGACAAAGTGGACAGAGAGGCAGAAGCAAGAGGTTTTTGCTTCTCTACGACAAAAACCTTGTGCGTGCATTTTTGCCGCCTCAGAAGACCTCACCGGGACCCCGCGCGGGGTTCCAGAATCACGTCAAAACAGTCCGTTTCTTAAAGCTTGTGCTCGATAAGACCTTATCCTTTCGAGCATATATTGATGAATTGGTCACAAAGTACAAAAAAGCCTTGAACGTGATCAAGTGCTTGGCCATCATCAACTGAGGTGCGAGGATAGAGGGACTGTTGCGGCTGTACAAGACCCTGGTTTTATGGAGGGTCGACTACGGCTGCACGTATACTCCTACGGACAACATTCTCGTAAGACCAGATGATCTCAAAGGTTACGTCATATCAAATGTCATCGAGGGTTGGCAAAGAGTATGGAACGGCTTTGAAAGCAAATTAAAGGAAATTAAGCTATCCGTGACGGCATGGAAGTTGCCGGTAGATTTCAACAAGAGAGAGGAGATCGCCCTATGTCAAACAACCAGCATGCCAAACATGTCACGACTCTCTAACGGTGAAGCACATTTTGGAGGAATGCCGAGCCAAACTTCCCTACCGTAATTGGCTCGAGCTCCCTAACAACGTGGCGTCTATTTTATTAAATAAAGAGGAATCGATGGGAAGGTGCGTCCAGTTTTTGAAAGACGCAGGACTCCTCAAACAGGTGTAACCAAATTTTTGTGTTGTCTTATAATGATATTGGTGTTAATTTATTTATTTTGTTTTATTGATCAGTTTGTGTTGTTGAGTTGTTTAAAGCATCGTCTTTTACAATTTTGGTGCAATCTGTGATATTAGATTTAGTTAGTGTTTAAGGTCTGGCATTTTACAGCTTCGGTATCATCTGTGATATTAGGTTAGGTTAATGGATAGGTACTGGCATGAAAGTCTTTTACAACTTTGTTGTTAGTTGTGATAGTAGGTTCTGTAATATTAGTTTTAAATTTAGTTTTTAATTTAAGCAACTGTGATATTAGATTTACAATTTATTTATTTATTTATTTAACCATTTTAATGTGTTTTTTTGTCTCCTCAGGTCTGAGGTTATTATTATTAAAATAAAATAAATAGCTAATGACCTTAGTAGTCGACGCTAAAACACAAGTAAAAAAAAATATATTAGAATTTATTAACACAACCTCAAGGTATACTCTAATACTAGTGTGTTTATAACTGCTTCTTACTATGTGTCCTGCATATAACTTTATATAACAATTATTTGTTCTTAGTCGTATTTCAGGTGCTACCTGCACTTAAGTTGTGTTAATTTCAGATACTTTACATGTTGAGCCTTAATTATTACAAATCCGTTGACTAAAATTTTTTTTAGTTTCAAGACAAATTGGATTAATTTATCAAAATAAATAAAAAGTTAAAAAAAAGGTGCAGGTTTAGGTGCCAACTGTTACAAATCCATTAATGCAGTAGTTGAATGAGGTCCAGTTAAAATAGTGAAATAAAAGAAAAAAAATGCTTTCCAAATGTCAACATTGGCTCAAATAAAAAATGCAATTGGGACCGTTTTGATTTATATTGACCTCCAGATGATTGCATTAGCGCAAATAAATTTGATTATAGTCAACACGTTGTCAGATGCAATTGGAACAAGCGCTATTTTAGCGTATTATGGCATTCAGATAAATAAATAAAATGTCAATACGTTGACAGATAACAGATGCAGTTAATACAAACGCCATTTTGACCTACAAAATAAAATACTTTGACCATTAATAAACACAATTAGAACAAACGGCATTTTGGTTTATTATGTCCTCCAAATAACCGCATTAAGCTGGTTATATATTTTAAACAAATCAATACGTTAATAGAAAACAAATTTATTTAAAACAGACGCCATTTTGACCTATGAGGCTAACCAAATGACTGCATCAACGCAAATGACATACGGTATATAGACTTATTTGTTTTCTAGATGCATTGGCGCAAATAAAGCTACTTTAAAATAATAATCACATTGATAGAGAACACTAACAATGCCTTCCAGATTGATCTACTATGCCCTACAGTTGGTAAGCCATTCTCCAGAAGAAACAAAGCTATCCGAATATTATAAATCAATAGTGACGTCTTTAATAATAATACAGAAGTCCGGTGTTATTTTGAATTATACTCAAATGTCGCAAATGTTTTTACCATATGCAAAACATAAGTAGACTTGAAGCCCAAAACATTGCCAAAGATTGTTAATAAACAACACAACAGTCGTGCTCTAGAATCAAAATCATATTTGCAATTTTTTTAAGTTAGTCATTATTTAGTTATTACCATAAAATATATAATTCTTCAATTGTTCACGAATTTATATTACAAGATGCCGCCGTAATACAAAAACTACTAAAGCTGGTTGATCATTCTGGAATGGTCTACATGTTTAATGCCAGGCAATTTTAAAAGTTAAATCTACTCAAAGATGTTAACGCAAATTTAAAAAAAACGTTGAACTAAATTATCATTTGAAATTAATAAATGATGTTCTTCTAATAGGGAGCATTGCGTTAACACCTTAGTAAACATAAATTGTTTAATTGTTACTGTAATTTTATGTAAATTGTTTTTTAAAAGGGCCTTCCGACTGCCAGCAGCCGAGACGGAAGCATCTAGATCTGAGACGCCAGCTACCAGCCAGCCACAACGATCTACTCTACTACTAACTGCAATTATTATTGCACACCGTGTTAATAATTATTAATGCCAAACGGTATTAATAATTATTAATATACCCATAAATATTTAATTTTCTGTGTTTTCAAACTTAAGCTTGGAAAAACAGAAAATAATTTCTTCCAGGAACGCCACCGTCGCAATGGACGACAGCCAGACGTCTACCGCGTCCCAGCAAATAGAGATGGACCGGCAGAAAAAAACGAGAAGCAACCACCGCTCCAGAGAGACGTCGCTCGAGCGGAGCTACTCCAACTCCAAAGCCAAAGTCAAGATGTTGGAGGGACAGCTGACGGAGCTTCAGCAGCAGCTGAAGATCATAGCGATGAACTTCCAAAAGAAGTTCGAAGCGCTCCAAGACACGATCGCAACGTTAACCGCAATCAACGCGGAACAGGCTGCTACCATTAAGGCCCTGTTAGCCGCACAGGCCCTACCTCTTCGCCGCCGCCATCAGAAGACGAAGACCTGAATCTGCCCGCTGCCTCCAGGACGACCATCAAGAAGAACGGCAAATCAAAGAAGAAGAAGAAAACTAATAATTCACTTTTTTTCCATACAATAACTACCGCACTTCTCCCCGCCCCCGACCCACCAGCGGAAAGCGTTACCAAAATGGAAATGACGGAAGAGGTCAGCAGCAACAACAAAGACGCCACCAACTGCATTCGGTCTGCCGAGACAACCACCGCACTTCCAGCCGCCATGGACCTCACCGTCGAGGCCCCAGCTGCACCTGCCTACTCCAAAAGACCCATCGTCGACGCCGATAGATTCTAGCTGGCAGAAAGAAGGAAACGTAAAAATTTCAGAAGTAAGCCTCTAAAACTAATAAAAAGGCAATCAGCCACCGCCCCCCCCCCCCCCCGCGGTCATCAGTAGCTGCAAATAAATAACCTGGATGGGCCGGCAGGATTAACCGCTAATCCTGCCGGCCCATCAGGCTAAAAGACAACAAAGCTTTCCGCCACCAAGGGCGCCGCCCCCGCCAAGAAGAGAAAAAATATCACCAAGGTAAAGTTTAAGCCTGCCGCCTCAAACCCCAACCCCGACGGTAACAATTCCAAAACCGAAAACCTACCGGCAGTCGTTTTCTCGACATTGCGTCCCCCGGCAATCATCCTAAAACAAAAAGAAAGATTTCCGAAAATCTCCAGCGACTTCAAGGCAAATTATATCAATTATTTGTCTGCCATGCATACCTACGAGGGTATACGCATCCAACTCGCGACAATCGCTGATCATCGGGCAGCGATTGCGTAATTAAAAATAAAAGAAGCCAAATATCACACTTGGGCTACTTCCAATGAACGCAGCCTGGAGGTTGTAATTCTCAAAGTGCAGACCTACCTCACCAAGGAAAACGTCGGCAAAGCGTTAGAGGAATTGGGTTTCAAACCCACAAACGTACATCAAATGGGAAACCCATTCATCAGGTTTTCTATGATATCCGTACAACTCTCAAAGGGAGCTAAGAGCGTGGAAATCCTAAACTTAACTGATCTACTCGGCTTAAAAGTCGCTGTAAAACACAAAAAGAAATCTAATGGTATTCTACAATGTCAGCTTTGCTAGAGGCACGGACATACTGCCAACAGGTGCAGCGCAGATCAGATCTGCAAAATATGTTCGGGGCCGCACCGATCGGTGGCCACCTCACCGACTAAAATGGATAATACACCAAACGTAGTATTACTCCAAGTCTATTTTTGGAATGCCAATGGCATTACAGAAAAATCTGGAATGCCAATGGCATTACAGAAAAAATGGGAGAAGTGAAAAAGTTCTTCTTTGATCAGAACTTAGACAACATGCTGATGTCAGAGTCGTTCCACAAACCCAATCAAGCATTGAGAATTCCGAATACGTCCCCTAGGATACCCACTAAGCGTAGAACTTTATTCTTTGTAAAGAGATTATTGGACCATTCTAAAGTGGATACCCCCGACTTAGTCTTTTTCAAATCAAACGCGATAATAGTGACCGTGCCAGGGCTTGGCACGGGCAGGTTTGCTTCCGGTTACATCCGTCTACAAAACCTCATCAAAACAGCGGATTTTGATAAAGTTTTTGATAATCCACATCCCACAATAATTGCGGAAAACTTCAATTTAAAACACAAGTTGTGGAATAGTCGAGTAACTAACGCCAAAAGGCAAGCTCTGTTCGACTACGCTGAGCAAAAAGATTTGCATGTTCTAAGTCCGGACGAACCAACTTTTTACAGCGCCGCGGGCCACAGAGGGGACGTTCTTGATGTAGCAACACTAAAAAACGTCAACTCGCACGCAGTGGTAACTACGCTCAACAGTCTAAGCTCTGACCACAGCCCAGTACTACTGGAGCTACTCGGAAAGGGATCCAAAGAGGGAGGAAAATTCGTCACACAAACAAATTGGACTCTCTTCTCTCGATGCCTGGAAAATAGCATTAGTAGCCTGACCCTAGTACGAACGACTGAGGATATCGAAAAAGCCGTCGCACTTTTGACTATTCAAGTCTAACAAGCCTTGGAAAAGGCTTCTAAAACCTTTCAAGTTTGTGTCAATAATTCTCTAAGATTATCACAAGAAACAAAGGCGTTGATCCAAACAAGAAATGCCGCCAAACATCAATGGCAAAAGCATCGCAACCCCAGAGATCTTGAGATCTTTAATTGACTTCACAATGAAGTTCAAACGGACATAAGAGAGCATAAAAATCAATGCTGAAAAGATACGCTAAAATCTTTCACGGAGGATAAAAATCCGATGTGGAGGATCTCTAAAGTCCTTAAGAACAGACGGTGTTTCGATCTGTATACCGATTATATGGATCTGGAGCACATCAAAAAGGTTTGCAAGGAAATCAAAAACTTTCTGAAAACCGTTGACGATGACACTACACTTCACCTTTTCAAATCAGAGAAATCATTAAAGGATTTAAATCCCGTTCTGCTTCAGGCCCGGATAAAATATCTAACAAAGCTTTTAAATCGTTCTCTCATAAAGCAATTATGGCTCTAACAAATATTGCAAATGCTATTTTTTCACTGCGTGTGACGTCAGCTGTAGACAAAAACGCGTACGTTGTAAAATACTTAAAGTAAATACATTTTTACTCACTTAATCAAAAATACCAATAAATCTTTTACTTAGTGTATACTAATACTATATATTTTATTGTTTACCAAAAACTGTAAATTAAAAACTTTACTCATAAAGCATATATCACAGTTAACGCGTGACGTCAGTTGTGGGCATAGAACGTTGCTGTGTTGGCTTCACTATGTGAAAAGCGGGATATAGCTCTAAGGGTTAAACTCATGCCTTTGTCCGTTTTAGAATTTTACAATCCCAGAACATCGTCGCCCATGGAATGTGTAAAATGTAAGCGCAAACAAAAAATACTAAAAGTGAAGAAGAAATCTAATCATTAAAAGCAATTATTTCAATATAATTAAAAGTCTTCTAATTATAGTAATTAAAGTTTACCCAGATATTATTAAGAAAGTATAAATCAAAGGGGTAATTGACTCATACGGCACCTATCAAACATGTAATAATCAACTGCAATTAAATTGAATCGTATAATTCAATTACATGCAATGAAATAGTAATAAATCAAATAAATCATCTTATTCTTATTCTCAAATCTCTGCATACAAGGGCGATTTAAATTAAATTATTTAAGAAGGTATAACCGTAACATAATGTACAGCACCAATTTAATATTATATTAATGCACCCCATCCCCCTTAAAATTGACTCCAATTTATAGGAAGCATCCGAATGAAATCACAAAACCTCAGACATATATAAATTTATAATAAACCAGGTAGAAAGAACCTCACTTCATACATCTTTTCCCCCACCTTTACTTTAAGGACTTACATAAACCGTCATTGATTTTGTACTAAACCGTACTTGGTGCCGTATAAATTGCTTTCAACCCTCCTCCGGATTTCTCTTCGCGAGACGAAAATAGAAACATATTAGTTTCCTCAGGTAACATGTGGCGGAAATATCGAGAAGTAGATACAGGGTGGGAATTATTAAGTTTTTTTTTATTTCTACGGTAGCCGGGCAATCAATGTCTTGGCAGGTATGTTTGGTCTTGTTGGCATGGCAACGGACGGCAACCCTGACCGACCCTTTCCAGTTTTATCGAATTAAACTATCAATCCCGTGTACAAACACATGCAAGCTCCGTGTAAGCAAACATAACATATACATTGGATTTTAATTAATACATAAATAAATGGGTTATTTTGTTTGCTTCTGTTAATTAGTTAATTAACTTGATAAAAATAACTAATAATATAAATTATGCTACAAATATTTTACATTAAAATGTTCTATTAACTGAAAATTATATGAAACTAAACTAAATATTAGCAAGAAACTTATCAAGTTGTGATTTGTATATACTCTAAGGTTGAGACTCACCTGAAAAAAAAATTTATTATTAGTTAAGATTAATATCAATAATTTGAAACATAATTCAGATAAAAGTAATTTTTATAAAATACCAAAAATTAATTTTATGTTCATTTTTGAACTAAAAACAAACCAGAGCAGGAGGAAGGGGTGAGTCGAGAAACTTGCTTTAGTATTCTTTTCCCTTTCTATAACTTATTAGTAGTTTTTTATCGATTCATAAAGATATAAAACCATTAAAAAAACTGTTTTGTTGTTTTTTAAGTTCAATTTTGAAAAAAGTTTTTGTTAGTGATCGCAATTTGAACGCAAAAAAAAAACTATTAAAATCTGCAATCTTTCTTTTATTCATTGCAAAAAAAAACATTGAATATATTATGAAAAGCTTTGAACTTCAATTCATGCCTGTTTACAACAAATATTCAAACTTGGACCACGTAGAAAAGAATCACTAAAAAATAAGACAGTGTCTGCAATGCACTGACACTGTTTCAATTTTTAAATCAGTTTGGCCAAAGGTAAAAGCTTAGAAACATTATCACACAAGACTTTAATGTTCTTCAAACAATTACAAATGCAATGCTAACGTCGTCGTATTTTCCGTCATTATAAAAAAAGTCATTCTTCTTAAAAAGGTTGGAAATGATTGATATTTTCTACAAAACTACCCCCCAATTAGTTTTCTGTCAACCAAGTAAAGTAGCAGAAAGATGGAATCCAACGGCAAAGAGTATATTTACAAATCATCAATATGGCTTAGATCAGATCAGAACTGGTTTTTGTACAAAACCGGCTACTGGTATCATATTCTTTGATGTTAAAAAAAGCTTTGATAAAGTCTGGCACTAAGGTCTACTCCTAAAACTCCAGGTTCAATCGTAGATTGGTAAAACTTATTTGCTTCCTATCTGAAAGGAAGGATACTGGACGTAAAGTTATTTAAACATTTGATTAGACCCCATCACATGTTGGTCTTAGCAATTGTCATGTTTGCTGTACAAAAAAAAATTGGCTTTTCAAACGCCGCCGCACAAAATAAACACTTACAAATCTGGCTTAAGGTGTGCACTTCTAACAACCTTTTCAAATAAAAAGGTTGTACATAAAAATGTGTAAAACTTCTTGGTGTTTACACTAAAAGAGGATAAGAAAAGTAGTCGATAAGTGCTTCCATAATTTTAGAAAGTTAATCTGACACATTAAATCTTTTAAAAACTTCTCTTTTTAGATGTTGTAGCTGTGATTCTTTCTATAAACACCCAATGTTTGTCCTTAACATACAATAAAGTCAATGCAACAACAACTCAGCAATCAATCAGATTTGAACGCTAAAGCTTGACCATTCTCACAATAACTTGATGTACTTTACTTGAACTTTTAGCTTACACACCCCGCCAAAATATATACTTATTTTGTAGAATAATAGCCGCCACCAAAAAACCTGCCGTCCCCAGAAAAACCGCCGCACCCGCTTTGCAACTATCAGAAAATAAAATAAAGAAAATGGAAAAGGCCAACAAAAAAGAAGTAGTCGCCAAGCCCAACTCTAAACTCGCCAAAAACA
Source organism: Tachinus rufipes (assembly GCA_963932245.1). Taxonomy (NCBI): domain Eukaryota; kingdom Metazoa; phylum Arthropoda; class Insecta; order Coleoptera; family Staphylinidae; genus Tachinus; species Tachinus rufipes. Next base: position 8,058,100 of record OZ010743.1, read on the forward strand.
ACGTAATACTCGCCGCTTTAGACCTTACCGTCCAAACGCATGCAACAATTACCGCCAACGAAACCAAAGTGAACAGCAAGGAATACTAACTTGTCGGACACAGAAAAAGAAAAACTTTAAGGGGCAAGCAAACAACAAGATTTCTAAAAAACTCTCAACCAACCCCCAACCGCCATCAGCGCTTACAAACAGACAGCCGTCAAGCTCCTCAAAGCGCCGCTTCCGCTCATAAAGTAAACGCTAGAAAAGACCACACTGAAGTAAAGTTTAGGCCTGCCGCCTCAAACCCCAACCATATGCAAAATCTGACATCAAACAGGATGGGTCAAAGTAACTCCTACTTCTTCAAAAACTCGTCTTCCGGCGATCGTTCATGACAACAAGAAATCGTTCCCGGAATTATCTAAAATATTCAATTACAAAAAAATTGTCATTCTTTCACACACGAAGACATCCGCATTTTTCCGTCCACATCAGAGTTATGGCTTTGGACGGCAAGAAATTTATACTGACAGCACAGCCCGCGCCGGTCCAAGTTTCCTCAGTCTATCAAACTTCCGCTAAGCCTTCAGGTCTTTGTAAACCTGCAGCACAACAGCAAACAATTTATTTGCTACCCCTTTGTAACTTGCACGGATTGAACTTTCTTCTCTCGTACTCTAGAGAAGAGCATGGGCAAGCTTGTATCAGAAAAACGGTTTATGACCTCAATGGAACCGTCAAAATTTTTACAAATTAGATTTGCAAAACCACAAAAAAGCCTCTAAGACCCATGTGGTCCACGTCAATAATCGTCAAAAATGCCGCCAAACTTCAATAGCAGAAGCACCGCAACCCCAAAGACCGCGACATCTTAAATGCACTCCACATCAAAGTAAAAGAAGCAATAAGGTTGCACAAAAGTTTGTGCTGGCAAAACACCTTGGAAGCATTCACAGAGGACGCAACAAGCAAGCTATTCAATCAAGGTAAAGGCCAAAGGGATTGCCTCAAACTTCAATGCTCCCCTTTGTTCACTGAAGACACAAATCTGGAGCACGTCAAAAAGGTCTACCAAGTAGCCAAAAAAATTCTAAACGCAGAGGACGACAACGCACCGCTGTAAAGCGTTCAAGCTTCCGCTAAGTCTTCAGGTCCTCGTAAACCTGCAGCACCAACAGCAAACAAATCATTTGCTACCGCTTTGTAACTTGCACGTATTGGACTTTTTTTCTAGTACCCTGCAGGTTTGCATCAGTAAAAAAAAAACTTCTAAAACCCATAAGGTCCGCGTCGATAAAGTTCTAAGATTATCCCTCGACACAAAGTCATTGATCCAACGCAAAAATGCAGACAAACGTCAATAGCAGAAGCACCGTAACCACAAAGACCGCGACATCTTAAATGCACTCCACATCAAAGTAAAAAAAGCAATAAAGTTGCACAAAAATTTGTGTTGGCAAAACACCTTGGAAGCATTCTCAAAGAACGACCATTTAATGTTGAAAATCTCTAAGGCCTTTCGCAACAGGCAAGCTATTCAATCAAGGTAAAGGCCAAAGGGATTGCCTCAAACTTCAATGCTCCCCTTTGTTCACTGAAGACACAAATCTGGAGCATCTCAAAAAGGTCGACCGGGTAGCCAGAAACTTTCTAAACTCAGAAGACAACAACGCACCGCTGAAAAGTGTTCAAAGTCTTCGAATCAAAAAAATTATCAAAAAATTAAAGCTGAAACTGCCCTTGGTTAAAATAATGTAACAAACAGAGCTTTAAAATCGTTATTGCATAAAGCATTAATAACACTCAATAATATTACAAATGCATTTTTTCAAACTGGACACTTTCCTATAAAATAGAAAAACTCACTGGTAATAAACATCCTCAAACTTAAAAAAAAAACAAAAAAATCCACAAAACTACCGGCTTATAAGTCTACTATGCACCATCAAAAAGGTCATAGAAAAAGTAAAGCATAACAAAATACAGGAATACACAAAAGCTAACAGTCTTCTCCCTCTACTAACATGGGTTCAAATGGAGCCATTTAGCTGTTCATCAATTAAACTGTGTGAACGTCGAAAAAGCCTTCAACAATGTTTGGCGCAAGGGCTTTTTTTATAAATTGTACAGGAACAATTTTTCTATGCATCTTGCTAATAGTTTTATATTCAAACCACAAAACACCAACAGTCAAAATTTCTGACCACATATTTACCTCCCGGCAAATAACAGCAAGTATGCCAAAATGCTTTCGGGTTTGACGCACGCGGTTAAAATAGCACAATTGCTGACAACACAGCTCTTCTTTACTCTTCAATGTCACTCGCGGTGGTTACTTTGAGGTTTAATATTCAATCGAAGTAAAGACTGAGGCGTTTGCTTCCCTTCATTCGCTGAGAACACAGATTTGGAGTATGTCAAAAGGGTTTACAAGGCAGTCAAAAACTTCCTAAACTCCGAGGACAACGACGCACCGCTGGAAAGCGTTCAACCTTTTCAATACAAAAAGAATTATAAAAGTTTAAAAGTCTCTGGTTTCAATAAAATAAAGAACAGAGCTTTAAAATCGTTCTCGCTCACTGGTGATAAACATCCCCAAACCAGAGAAAAACTAAAAATTTCCACAAAACTACCAGCCCATCAGTCTACTATGCACCTTAAGTAAGGTCAAAGAAAGTGTGATCCTGGACAGAATACAGGAACACACAGAAGTTAACAATCTTGTCCCCTCCACCAACATGAGTTCAGATGGATCCATTCAGCTGTCCATCAACTAAACCTCTGTGTTCTTTTTCGACGTCAAAAAAGCCTTCGACAAGAACCTTTTTTACAAATTATACAGGAACAATTTTCCTATGCGTCTTGAGAGGCTAATAGCTTCATATTGAAACCACAAAACACTCAAAATATCTGACTTCATATCTACCTCCCGGCAAATAACGGCAGATATGCCAAAATGCCTTCCGAATTAACGCACGCGGTTAAAATGGCACAAATTGCTGACAACACAGATCTTCTTTACTCTTCAGTCACTTGCGGTGGTTACTTTAAGGTTACAAAAAGCCACCGACAACCTGGAAAAATATTTAAACGAGTGGCGAGTTAAAGTAAATCCGGAAAAAAGCTTATCCTTTCACTCGGCAACAAATCATCCTTGATGAGAAACGTCAATCTTAACAAAGTACCCATTGACAGAGGACTCACATACAAATTACACGTGCAGACCATTCTCGATAAAGCCAGATTAGAAAAAAATCTTCTTGTTCCAATATTGCGTCAAAACAGAGAAACTTCTACCATCAGGCCTATGTACGTACGCATTCCCTATCTCGAACACGGTTGCAAGCTGTCACCTCGTTTGTCTCAAAGAGTTCCAAAATACTACTTTAAGAAGCTTCCTCAGTGCTCCATGGTACAATCAAAACAGAAAAAAATTGACAGACCTTGGGATTCCCCCGCTGCACCAACACATAAAAACTTAAGCCGTAAAGTACTTTTATAATTTCGTGACTCATCTGAACCCTGACCTGGCTCGACTTGCCAAGCCAGACAAAGAGGTTTTCTTCTACAAGCGCCCGGTAAATTATGTAAGCGCACTCTGAACTATTAACAGAAAACAAGTCAACCCACTTTCCCCCCTTCAAGCCTATAGGGCGTAATAATAACTATCTCCACAAATTAATCTAAAAAAAAGGTCTATGAGCCAAAAAATCTCAAACTTTCATTGGCGGTTTTTTAGGCACTTCAACCTTAGGAATGTGAATTCAACACTTGTTTGCCTGTAGAAGATTTTTACATCTCGCCCAAAAAAAAGTCATTGGGATCAAAAAAGATTATTTAGTAGCTGCAACTGCAACTGTGCAAGGCAACGTTGCTGCTGACACCATTATTTTGTTCTGTTTTGTTCGATTTAAAAAAATATAAGTTTTGTACGCATTTCAGCACTTTATTGCTACAAACAAACACTTTAAAATTCTAAAACTGCTAAAATGCGCCTCAAATTGACAAAATAAGACTGTTAACCCAAAAAGTAGTTTAGTTTCTTACAAATTTGTTATAAAAACATATAAACTGTCACATTTTTTATAAAGTTTATTTACGTTTAACTATGGTAGAAATTATGCAGCAAATTTAAGAATTCTAACCTAACATGCTAAGTTCTTTAACGTGCACAAAACACCAAAGTTCCTTTTTTTATCAAAAAAAAAAACGTACTCATTACAACAATTTTTTTACTGACCCTCCAAATAAGAGACTTAAACCCGAGACCACTGGTGTAACAGTTAAATATGCTAAACACTACTTCACTTATGCGGTATTGTCACCTTTAAATTTGCTACAATAATTGTCAACTGTCTCACATCTTTTAGATAAATGTCATCCTTAATCTTATCAAATTTGACTTTTATACCGGCAATAGTAAAGTTGACAACGGTAATGTCGATTGTTTTACAAATTTGTGCTGCAACCTAACCTAACCTAACCTAATCTCTTCTAACCTCCGAAGTTTCTCCCACCAAAGGGCGCACGGTCTGGTATTGGCCAGACCACGTTTACCAATCCCCGAAAAGACTTGGCTCCATAATAGAGATTAGGTTAGCGGAAAAGGGTAGAAACGGAAATCGTTATGTCGGTAACTTACCATCGCCTCACCCCTTATATTGCCCTTTCTTCTTTGGTCTTTAATACTGTAGTTATAGAAAACTCTACTGCACGCCATGCACTTTTACTCTCTATAACTTTTTTTACAATGTTAGATGTACCAAACTCTCCAATCTCAATAATTAACATTTTTCTATGTACATTCCAACAATCACACTTAAACACAGTATGTTCCGGTGTATCTCCTTGGCCGCAGTACACGCACTAATTATTGTCTCTTTTTTCCCATGCGGTGTAGGTAGGAATTGAAGCACACGTGTACGGTCAGGAACTGACTTAGAAAGTAGTTAATCTTTCTGTGCGGGCATTCCAGCCAGTCTGCTATCACCGGTATCAAACCTTTCGTCCATTGAGCCTTGTCCGTTGTTTGGTTCTATCTCTCCTGCCACTGTTGTCTTGGACACCAATCTGTCCTCTTTTCTCTATTGTGGGCCAACTGCTTTACTTGTAAGTCTATAGGCATCATGCCTGTGATTACGCACAAGGCGTCGTAGCTTGCGGTCTTGTAAGCACTTGCCACCTTTATTAGTATTTTTTGCTGCACCCTTCCCACCGTGTTTCTGTGATTTGCGCACCCCAGAGCTTGGTGCCATATCGGTGCTCCGTACTTAAAAATTGACACGGCTACAGTCGCAGAAGGGAAACTTACCATGTTTCCCTTCTGCAATTTCCGCAGCTACTTACGTTTTGGAGTATGCGCTGCAAAGCTATCACCAAAGCTTCGGCACGTTCTGCCGCTCTTTTTACGTGTGGGCCAAAAATACCTTGATCATCAATCATGATGCCTAGGTATTTTACCACTTTCTAATGGCAAGTCTTGTTTCCTTTGATTGTAAAAAACACATCTTTTTTTGCTCGTGGGCCTCTGGTCACAATAGCCTCCGTCTTTTCAGGTGCTAGATCTAAGCCATTTTTGGTCATCCAGCTGTCAATTTTTCTAAGGCTGATGTTTGCGTTGTTTGTGAGGTCTTGTTCGTTTTTTGCTCTCACGACTAGCGCCAGGTCGTCCGCATAAGCTACCGTTTTGCATTCTGGTGGTAACTCAAGTTCCAGTACTCCGTTATACAAGACGTTCCATAACGTCGGTCCTAGTACTGACCCTTGAGGGACCCCTTGCGTTAGAAGCTTTTCCTCACCTGGTCCTATCTTGAGGCTTCTTCCTTGTAAATAGCTGCTGATTGTTGCTGTAAGGTATGGGATTATTCCAATCTGTTGTAGGTTATTTATAATAATGGTCCATTTGGCCGTGTTGAACGCATTTTTCAAGTCTAATAATATTAAAGCTGTCCACGTCCAGCCTCTCTCGCTATACAATTCCTTAATTTTTGCAACGGCATCTACTGCCTCTCGGAGATAGCTTCATACTTGTCTAGTTCCTCTTTGAGTCGGGCCTTTATCAGGTGCTCATAAGTTTTGCCCACGACACTAAGCAAGCTTATTGCCCTGAAGTTGTTATTACTCTTTAGGAGTAACACCACGTTTGTTTTCTTCCAGCACCTTGGAAAATTGTTTTTCCTGATATACTTGCTGTACAAGTTGGTGATTTTGTCTGGTATTTCGTTGGCTGCTAACTTTAGCACTTCTGCGTGCACACCGTCCAGGCCAGGGGCTCTGCCTCTATTCAGCCTGGTACAAACTATCTTTACTTCTAGATTACTAAAGATTGGTGCTTCTTCTCCTTGCACCTCTTCCGGCATCTTGTCCGTGACCTCCGGAAAAAGGTTGTCTAGTATCATCTTCCTTTCTTTGGTGGTCATTGTAACCGCCCCAGACTTGGAGCAAAGTTTTCGCGTCACAATTTTGAAAGCTTCTATAAAATGGGTCTGTTTCTAATTTGTTTACTAGATCCTTCCAGCATTCCTTTTTGACTTTGCCTATTTCTTTTTTGTATCCCTTTCGGGTCAATTTATAGATTTGTTCTAACTTTCTCAAATTTTCCGGGCTGCTAACTTTTGCTCTATTCTTTGTCAGCTATCTTCTGGCGTTGTTACAGGCTGCTCTGTTCCTTTCCGTCTTTTCGTTCCACCAGTATGGCATGTTGTTTGACCTCCGGTCGGTTTGCAAGGACGCCGACCGTTGCACCTTTATTAGTAAGGTGGTAAGGTCTTTTTCCTCTTTCAGCCTTATACAGGCTTCTCTTGCCAATTTATAATCTAATATTGTTTTTATTGGTCTTGTCGTGTTCACTATTTGAGTACCTACTTCAAAAGTGATAAACCTGTGCAGGCTCAGTGACTCTTCCGCTTTCAGCACTTTTCACTTTTTGACTATGCCGGTTAGGTCGCTGGATGCCATGGTTAAGTCTATGAGGGAAGTGCTGGTGCCTCTCACAAAAATAGGTGTCTTGCCTTCGATATTGACTCTATTAGGTTATCACCTCGTTTGTCGTACTTTTTTGCCCCCCATGCTGGCGACTTTGCGTTAAGGTCTCCGGCAACAATTACGTGTTTCTGAATGCCTCTAACGTAGTCCATAATTTTGTCAATTTTTTCTTTGAACCATGCCAAACTTTTGTTAGGAGACAGATACACATTACCTATTACCAAGTTTTCGATTTGTGTAAACAAGTCGCCCTCTCCTTCATGCAGCTTCTTTATCTTCATCGAGCGGTTTATTAGGTACGTCGCCACTACCCCGGTCTTGTCCATTTGCCAGCTGTTTTTGGTTGCTACTTTTTTGATTGTTTCCTGTATTATCTCTACGTCTATACTTTCTTTGCCTGCTATTGCTCTAGTGGCATCATGTGCTGCGTACGCCGTTCCCACGTTTATTTCTAAAAACTTAGGCATTTTGTTCTTTTTCCGGTCTTTTCATGTCGTTGTTTTGTTGAGCATTTTTCTGAACACTGGGCATTCCATAGAGTCTGTTCTGTGCCCAGTTTCACACTGCACACACCACGCCTCTTTTACTTTGTGTTCGCTTTGAGTGCATTTTAGGCAACCCCTGTTATCCTTTTCCCTTTCAGTACATTCGGGTGTAGTGTGAACTAGTCTTAAACTTTGTACATCTAGGTATATGCACTCTTTCTCTGATCCAACACGATAAGCATCCTACTTTAATTCGGGACAAGTTTAGTAGCTATTCTGCTATATCTTTGGCCGCCACAATGGTAGCGTTTTGGTTGCCGTTTTTTGTAGGTCTAATACTTTTTACCACTATTTGAGGCTCTTCTTCATCCAGTTCTTTCATCTTTTCTTAAAAGGCTTTTAAGATACAAGCTTCTGTTGCATCCCCATCAATATTTGAGACGTGCAGCGTCATTTTTGGAAGACCTCCTGCCGCCACTCTAACGCTTGTACCCATGTTATTTGGGATTGAGGTTTGTAGTTGGCTGGCTTTTCCTTTTTCGGTGACAATGAGAAGGTTTCCTTCTCTTGTTTTCCTCATTGTCCTGACCACATTACCAAACTTTTTTTATCTACGTTTTCTTTAAAACCTTTTAGCAGATTCGCGTAAGATTGGTTTTCATCTCCCTTTATAATTACTGCGTCGGTATTTCTTGGTTTGCTTAGTGTTTCCCCTATATTTTAATAAGCGTTGGGATAAAGAGCTCCGCGCTCACTGCTGTCTTTCTGGTACATATAGTCAGTATCTTCCTAATCAGCTGCCAATTGTGCTTTTCGGAGGCCGCCACTGAAATCATCTTTCTTTCTCCCTTTTGTGCTGGCTTATCTACTACTTCTTTAATAAGCCTGTTAACTCCATGTAGTGGTTCATCGGTTTTCAAAGCCATTGCGTAGACGCTTTTTCATTTGTTTTTGTGCTTGTCCTCGTCGTTCTATATATGGTCTCTATGCGGTTGGCTAGCATCTCATCGTCGAGCATTTCTTTTAGTTCCGGGATCCTTTCCCCTGCTATACTATTTGTCCAGAATTAGACATAAATCTCTTTTAGCATTAAAAGGGTTACCCTTTGTTACCGGTACCACCAACATGTCTTCCGGCCATTTTTCCTCCAATAAATTTTCCAGCTCATCTTGCTTGCTTTGTTGCAAGTCGAAATCGTTGAAGCGCCTTCGTAGCAAAACTTCTCTCTCTTCACTCGCTGTTATTTTTTTTTTGGCAGACAGTGCAAATTGTAGCCGTTTCTGATTCCTTGGTTGCTTTCTCTGAACCTTTGGATTCTTGGATAGTCTGGGTTTCCTGGGTTTTCTGGACAGCCTGTGTTGTGTCTCCAGAGTTGCTACTTTTCTCCAGGACCAGTAGCTCACTCATTGCCATGGAGTTAAGTTGCGCCGTTTTGGTTCGCAGCTTGCTTGACATGGTTTTAATGTCTTTGCTTGTGCTGCCAATTATGTAGCCTTGCAGATTTTTTGCTAAGATGTCTATTGACAGCATCAACTTTAGCATACTCTGTCTTCTATTTTCATTCTGGTTGTCTACAGGTTTATTGGTATCTTCCCTTTTTTGTTTCAGTTTTTGTTCCGGAGAATCACTCATGTTTATGATTGTTAACTGGTCGTTTACAACCGCTTCCTTGACAATCTCCTCCGATGATGAAGCCTGTTCCGGCTGTTCGTTTTTTTGTATCTCCTTGCCAGGAGGGGTTCTCTTTATTTTGTTGCATACCTTCAACTTTTCTTTCTGTAGTCCCATTTCAAATTCCGTGGAACCTACGCTTATGTCCTCGCTTTCAGAACTCATTTTGAAATGGTGGAGGCGCCGGGCATACAAATTTTTTAAAAATTTGTTTTACTCAAAATATTGAAATTGAAATTTCTGCTGATACCGTCGCACTCCGCTATGTAAATTCGGCGATTAACCACAAAAAATTCCGTAATATTCTGACAGATGGCCGAGAGAAAAATAAAAGTCTGTTATTTTCCCCTTCTCTAAGGAATCGTGCTCGCGCACATTACGATACACGTCACAACACTACGTCACGAGTGGAAAATTTCCACCCGTACGAACACGTAAATCTCTAATTACCGGGGCGCTTAGAGATTTGACGACACAACACAATACACAAAGTCACACAGTACACTTTCCGAAGGTGCCTGGCTACTTTACACAAAATTCACTTAACATAAACTGGTGTTAAACGACTTATTACTGGAGCTCCGCACAAAACACGTGTGTCTTGGACGAAGATCATGCCTGAATGAGAACCTAACCTAACCTAACCTAACCTAACCTAGCCTAACCTAACCTAACTATAAAACCAATAATTTCCTACAAACATAGAAGAAAAAAACAGCCAAAAGAAGATAAACCCTTAAAATAAGTCAACTTTTACTTAATTTTTTATATTTTAAGCATTTATTATATTTTTTAAAAACTAATTTTAAAAAGTTAAAAAAAATAAATAAATACAAAATATTTTTTTGTTTAAGTTTATTATTCTTTAAAAAAATCAAATAATTTAATAAACTCTATAAATTTGCAATTGACAGGATTAATGATTCACTCACGTGTCACGTATGTGCTGCACGAAACTACCACTCATTAATTCCTGCCATTCTACAACTCGATTTTGTCGACACTCAACATTCGTACTCTTTCAATTAACACTGAAACACAAAGCGTTAATTGCATCTGTACGAGATGCATATTAAATTAATATAAATGCAATTCGGTTCGTGCGGTTCGCAAATGTGTCGCGGCATTAAACCTCGCTTCATCCCTCATCCTACCAAACAAGTTCAAACTGCCGCCGGCCGGATGTATTTGTTATGTTGATCGCTCAATTTAATCCGCGGAGGCGCACTTTCCCCCAAGCCCTTGTTAGATAAAAAGCATGCAATAACCATTAAGGGGTTATTTATTTATTTATTTTTGTTGCTGCCGCCTGCGGACTACTTTGTTGCATTATTTATTCGAAACATGTTTTGTTGGACAACAGAACTAGCAATTTATTAGCCTTTTTATTAGAATCTTATTCAATTTTTCTTTGGTAGAATTAATGTTATTACAACAAATTAGTTAATTAAAAAAAAGATTAAATTTATGCGGTCAAGTTTTGCTACAATATAATATAATAGTTTTACAAAAAAATATAAAATTTAAATTATTTATTAAAATATTGTTTAAGTTGAAATTTTGTTAAAGTCAGAAAACTTTATAATTATAGCTAAAGGTTTGCTAATGTCTAAATATAATAAAAGGTATTTTAACATTAATTTTTAAACAGTATATAGTTTTATTACATTTTTATGTACTGTCAACACTAGATCCAAAACAATTTTATGTAAGAACACCATTGGCAATACAACAAATACTAACCTTGATATATGAAATATGGTTGAACAAAAAATGCATTGATAAATGCAGTTGTTAGAATATTGTAAAGATTCTGTTGGTTAAAAGTTTGAAACTTACAGTGCTCATTGTCTACGTAATGTACATTTCAAATGCAGTTAGGACAAACATGCTGGATATAGCTAATTTAAATAAAATTTACAGACTTTCCGGCCGGATTTATTTAGTTTTAGGCCGGGTTTTAATAGTTTTAGTCAGATTATAATACTGAAAGCAATATTTATGCACTCTAAAAACAAAATTTGTTAGTTTGAAGACAAATAACAAACATTTAGACCGGCTTTTGTCAATTTTTAGACCAAACTTCACTAGTTCAAGCCAAATTACATCATTTAAAGCAAAATTCATTCAATCCGTTGCAGGATTTTGTTAATTTGAAAACAAATAATAAACATTTTAGTAATTTGAATAAGATTTACAGACTTTTCGGCCAGATTTCTTTAACCTCAAGCCGGACCACATTAGCTTCAGTCAGATTATAAAATATATATAAAGCAACATTTATGCTTGAGAACAAATAATAAACTTTTTGGCTAGTCTTTGTCAATTTAAATATGATATATAGAATTTAAAGCCAAATTTCTAAAGTTTTAGATTGGATCTTATTCATTTTGGCTAGACTATATTATTTAGAGCAACAATGCAATCTGTAACCAGATTTTGTCAATTTTAGTAACATATAAAATTTTTCGACCAGATTTCTTAACTTTTTAGTCAGATCTCATTAGTTTCAGACCTGATTTTAATAGTATCAGTCAAATTATAGTATTTCTAGCATAATTTATACAATTTAAAGCCTGATTTTGTTTTGTTACCGGTTTCCCCCTCAAAGTAGAAAGAGAGGGGCCGAACAATAGTCGTGACGTAGGTGGCCACTGGTAATAGTTATTGTGGGGGTAGTTTTGCGTGATAGTTGCGATCTCCACGTCTCCACCGCCAAGCAATGTTTGATTTCCCCCAGGGGTCGGGGCTTTTCCATGGTTAGTCATGGAGGTATCAAAATAGTCAACATCCCTTGTCGGTATGGTTCCAACACGGCGGTAGAAGGCCGGGAGCGGAGCTAGTGCCCCCCGTGTCGTCGTAGCGTACGTGGAGTTCCAGTGTTAGTAAGCCGGAGTCGGTGAGGAGGTTGTCATTGTGCCATATCCATGAGGAGCAAAAGTGGTTTCCAGAGCGTTATCATATTCAGTAGCAGGGGTCGTCATCGTAAGGGCAGAAGGTCCATAAGGCATAGCGAGGGTCGTCAGCGGAGGTCTAGTAGAGTATCTAGAGGCATTAGCTTGGGTCGGCATTAAGTAATAAAAGAGCTGCGGGATGTCGTGGGTTTGTTGCATCGTGACTATCGTGATGGTATAGTTCCAATCAGGAGTAGCGTAAGTTTGCAAGCGTGAGATTCCACTGACTAGAATTTCTTGAATGGATTTAATTTATACCATCATCTGGGATTGGTTTTTGCACATTCCGGATTGGGCATGTGTTTGGCAAGTGGCGCCGCCTGGTGGCCGTAACAATTCCCCCCTATTTTCTCGACGAGGACAACGTCTTCGAGGGTTGTTACTTGGAGAAGTGGTTTGTCTGTCGTATTAGCAAACTTAAGATCGTCAATATGTAATTTGCAGGATGGTCGGTATGGCAAATCTTCTATCCAATAACAGTGACCGCCTGCAGCTGTTATTAACCTCTTAGGACCTAGCCATTTATTTGCAAATCCCCGTGCTCTACCTCTGACCATTACCATATCTCCTGGTTGATAAATCCTGGCAGCGTTGTCGCATCGTAAGTAGCGTTGTTTCCGGTAGGTTGCTTGGCGTTGTCGTGACTTTTGCAGCTTTCTCATTGAATCTTCGTCATTCCTGTCTTGGTCAGGTTCATCCCAGCCTCCTGGTTGTTTTAGAGTTTGTCCTAGTAATAATTGGCTCGGACTTTGTTCGGTGGCAGCGTTGTTTTGCCGGTTGTTGTGGAAAACGGCCAGAGTAATGACTTCGTCTTAGTGTTTGTGCGGGTTTTGCTCCAGCAGCGCTTTTACGCTCTTCTTCAATTCCGCGTGTCAACGTTCGACAGGGTTGGCTTGTGGGTGATACGTAGCCGTCGTCTGGTTTACGCATTTCCACTTCCTCACCGAGTTTTTGAATGTTTTACTTTTAAACTGGGTTTCGTTGGTCGCTAAGATAACTCTTGGATTCTTCTCTAGTAATTTTGTTGTGGCTTTGCTAGTTGTGGCTGGCACCGGTATTGCCTCTACCCAACAGCAGCTCATGTCCATAACGGTAAGTGCCAGTTTGTTTTCCGACCTGGTAGCGTCAAATGGACCAATATAGTCAATCGCTATTTTTTCCCAGGGTGTGCTCGGTGGGTGCGATTGTAGCGGATTTCCAGGTCCAGCGTGGCCTGTTTTAGTTTGGGCGCATACTACGCAACCTCGGATAAAGGTCCGCATGTCTCGTTGGATGCGTGGCCAGTGGTATGCCGCCAGTATGGACGACAAGGTTTCGTCTCTGCCGAGGTGCCCGGAGGAGTTCTCCCGTTTTGCCCAACTTGTACCCTACGTCGTTCCCGCCTAGGACATCAAGGTCATCTAGCGCGGCTCAATATTGCCGCATGATTTCTAGTGTTTGGGAACAATCAACTTGTGCCCTTCGCACTAGAGCAGCCAGGGATTCTTCTCCTAGAACAGAGATTTTATCTTTGGCGACCTGGTGCTTTCTGCCCAGCTGCTGTATAGGTGATTTAGGATGTGGTTCATCTTATCCTTGTCGCTTTCTAAAGGCAATAACCTCACAATGTCTTCTATTCCTTCGTCCACTATCTCTGACAAGTACGCATTTCTTGATAGTGCATCGGGCAAGTGGTTAAACGACCCAGGGGTGTGCTCCACCTTGAGGGAGAATTCTTGCAAGAGCAGCGACCACCTAGTAAACTTGGCGTTAGCATCAGTTGACTTGTCTAGCCATACTAAAGGTTTGTTATCAGTCGTCAGGGTAAAAGGAGCATCCTCCAAATAAGTCCGGTATTTTTTAACAGCCCAGTAGATGGCCATACATTTCAGTTTGTTTGAGTAAAACTTAGCTTGTCGTTTGGTAAGTCGAGAGCTGTTGTAGGATATTATGTGTTTTATTTCGCCCTCTTCCTGGTACAACACAGCGCCTAATCCAGAGATACACGCATCTGTCTGTAACACAAATGACAAGTCAGGTCTCGGGCAAGCGAGTCTTATTAACTCCTTCACTTCCTGGAATGCTTTGTCAGCGTCTTCAGTCCAGCGGTATAGTTTCTTGGGGCCTTGTAAGTCCATGAGTGACCCAGCTACCTTTAAGAAATTTGGCACATATTCACGAAGCCAAGTGCAAGTTCCCAATAAACTTTGCAGTTGTTTCCGGATCTTGGAGACTTCAAAGTCGGTGATGAGCATCAGGTGATGTTCCAGTGGTAGGTTTCTCTCGGCGGTGACCTGGTGCCCAAAGTATTCGATGGACTCCCGACCGAACTTGCACTTGGCTAGTTTGCATTTGAGCCCGTGCTCCTGGAGTTTTTCCAACACGCGCTGTAAGTGGTCTAAAAGGTCGTCGTAATTGTCCGAGTACACTAAAATATCATCGAGGTACACCAACACAAATCTTCTTAATAATCCGGCTAGCACTCGCAACATTAGTTTCTGAAACGTGGCGGGGGCGTTCTTAAGCCCAAACGGCATCACCCAAAACTGATACGTGCCGCCGTCTGGTGCCGTAAACGTGGTGTAGTGTTTATGAGCCTCCTCCATGGGGATTTGCCAACATCCCGCTTTGAGATCCATCTCTGTAAACACTCGCGCCGTTCCAAAGTCTTTCAGTGTTTCGTGTATTTTTGGTTGCCGCGTTAAGTTTGCAATAGTCTAGACAAAATGGCGGGTTACCATTGTTTTTTTTTACAAGTGCTACCGGGGTACAGTACTCACTGGTGCTTTGCTCAATTATGCCAATGGCAAGCATGTCTTCTACTTGCTTGTAAATAGTGGACTTCTTAACCGCGTTGTAAGAGTACCGCCAAGATCGCGCCGAAGTAAGTTCTTTTAGTTCGATTTTATGAGTCACTGTGCGCGTGGTTGTCAGAATTATACTGTCAAAAAAGATCGCACTAAACTTGTTCAACAGCTGATTTAGTAGGAGCGGTTTCGGGAATTGTCCCCGCTTGCGCGGCTTTTTTACTGTTTATTTGCGACCAGTACGCGGTAGCACGGCGGTGTTTTCCAAAATGTAAGAACTTTCGGGTGTAGTCCATACTCACGTCGTTGTTTGTGAGCCAGGGGTTTCCCAGTATCACTTCTTTTCCCAGATGTGGTGCCACCAGGAATTGCACTTTCTGCGTCGTCTCTCCGATGTTAACACTGGCGGTGACCTTTCCATCAATTTTCAGAGTTGCACTGGGGTCGGCTTGGCTGACGTCGTATGCTCCAAGTTCAAAACCCGGCAGTTTCAACCGTGTAAGATTCTGACTGGCTCCTGAGTCAACTAGGGCTTGCCTCAATTTTCCTCCAACACGTATTTTTAATCTTGGGAAAGGGTTGTGATTCCCTGTAACCCCTACACTTTCCAGGGTTGTCTCTTTCTGTGCGTTCTTACGCTTTTGCCTCTGCTGGTATGGGTGGGTTTACAATTGTGCGCGGGCCGAGACGGGGTTTACTTCTTCACCTATTCTCCGGCCCTGTTCGCGTTTTCCTGGCGGTTGTTATTCTGTTTGGTGGGCTGTTGGGGTCTTCAAAATTCTTACACAAATTTCCTCCTATTCATGTTATGCTCTAATTTGGTGGCCCTGTCAATCAAATCCTTCAGCGTGTTGTATTGTTGGTCAGACTGTCCGCCATGTGTCGTTCGGAGTGTGCAAAGTAGACTCATCTATACAGGGCCGTCTGTCTACGTAAAAATTTCTCCACTGGTTCCGTTGGGTTGTGCATCGTTATTACGAGCATTCCTGCCAGTTGCGTCACATGGCGAGGGTTTCCGTAGATTCGTAGCAACCTCTTTTTGGATTGATCATAGTTATTCGAGTGATTTTCGTAGAACTGGTCTTTGTACGCTTTAGCATCTCCTTTTAGTTCTTTTCGCAGCGTAGGGTAGTGTAATCTTGTCGGCAGCCAACGTTTGTTCATAAAATAATCCAGCTTTTCAAAATAATTAAAAAGGTTTTCATGAGGCAGCCCCGAAAATTTTGGGACCTCTTTGTCAATGGTGGCAAAAGTCATGTAGCGGTTTACCGCCGCTGCTAGTGCCTGTCCCACTTTTTGTTCCATTGCTGGTGATTTATGTTCTATTAAGGGAGCTGGTGCTTGGCCCCCATACTGGTAGTCCAGCTTTGGTTGGCTTCCAAAGTCGGTTATATTGTAGTGTGGTCTTGCCGCCAAGTTTGACCTTGTGACATATCCATGGTCGCAATTTGGTCTGCTTCCATAATTAGCTGGATATGATCAGATCCCAGATTCACCTGCTTGGCGTATGTTCTGCGGGTGCATCCATTTTGCCATTTTTATCTGCGGTTCGGTAATAGCGTAATGCCTATCCGCTTCAAACATTTCTTTGTGTTGTGTCCAGTCAAGGTCGTATACATGTTTTTCAAATTTTTTCTTCTCAGGGTAACGTGTTAATGAAGCATGTTGCTTCTGATTCTGCCCCACGTTGGCTTCATTTGTTACCGGTTTTTCCCTCAAAATAGAAAAGAGTGGGGCCGGACAATAGTCGTGACGTAGGTGGCCACTGATAATAGCTATTGTGAGGGTGGTTTTGCGTGGGAGTTGCAGTCTCCACGTCTCCACCTCCGAGCAATGTTAGATTTCTCTATGGTTAGTCATCAAAATAGTCACCGTCCAATGTCGGTTTGGTTCCAACACGGCAGTAGAGGGCCGGGAGCGGAGCTAGTGCTCCCGGTGTCGTCGTAGCTTACGTGGAGTTCCAGTGTGAGTAAGCCGGGATCGGTGCGGAGATCGTCATCGTAAGGGCAGAAGGTCTATAAGGCATAGCGAGAGTTGTCGGCGGAGGTCCAGTAGAGTATCCAGAGGCATTAGCTTGGGTCGGCATCGAGTACTAAGAGAGCGGCGGGTTGTCGTGGGTACGTTGCATCGTGACAATCGTGATAGTATAATTCCAATCAGGAGTAGCGTAGGTTTGCAAGCGTGAGATTCGACTGACTGGAATTTTTTGAATAGATTTAATTTATACTATCGCGTGTGTTTGGAAAGTGGCGCCGCCTGGTAGCCGTAACAGTTTGTTCATGAACAAATAAGCAACATTTAAACCAGATTTTGTCAATTTAAATAAGATATATACTTTCCGGCACTTTTAAGCCCGATTTTGATAGTGCAAGTACAAATTATAAACATTTCAGCCAGATCCCGTTAATCCACACAAGATCCATAGAGCTTATGATATCCAAAGCAAGATTCATGCACTCTAAAGCTAAACCCTTAGTTTAAAAACAAATAACAAACATTTTGGCCGGTATTAGTCAATCTAAACAGAACACATAAACCATCCGGCCAAATTTATCAAGTTCCAAGTAGTACCACATTAAATCAGATTATAGCATTTATAGCAAAATTTATGCACTCTTATACCCAAATTTTGTTAGTTTGAGAACAAACAATGAACATCTTGTCCAAATATTGTCAACCCAAATCAAAGTAGTACAATAAATATTGTTGTTTGTAATTAAATCAAAGAATACCTTAAAGAGCAGTTTACTGGAGTTTCAAAGTTTATAGATATTTAAAAATAAAAATCGAGTGACGAAAGGTCAATTGTTATAAAATGTCCATAAAGTGATCTTGAAAACCTATAAATATTAGATTATTATATGAAATATATTGATTAACATACATAGATTCATTCATATATAATCAAAACAGTTAATACAAAATTTATATGTGTATTAACATTTATTTAACATTAATTTTAATCATTGCATATAGGATTATAGAACATGTATTAAACCTATGTGTTTGAATAACGTGCAGAAATGTTAAAACCCGTTTACTAAATCTAGCAATGGTGACTTAAGCCCGACCGATTTACTTTGTCCCGGTCGGCCTAATCGAATCAATATTGACGACCCGCGGGGTTCAGCGGGGGTCAACGCTGTGACTAACTTCTAATAAATAGCCGGCGAGGCTTCACCTGCACTGGATACTTTATCGTTCAATAATTGAACACCTACAATGCATTTATTTTATTCTGTTAATAGCTCCATTAAAAAAAATACATAATCTTTTTTTTTAAATTACTGTTAGGAAATGTAATAAACAATTAATTTTCTAAGTAATGTTTAATGCCTTGATGACTGAGTGAAATTTATGTGTGTACCCTATTATGCTGACATTCCTGGTGTGATAATATATATGAGTTTGCAACCCTTATCAGTGGATTCCTAAATTTTTGTTTCAAATTACTTATTGCTAGAGTAATGGTCTTTTTGATTAATAAACTTAAAAACAAATTTGACATAAATAAATTATTTTATAAAAAATTTAAAACAATGCACATAAAATAAATAAATAAAAATGATCATCATTTTATTGTCCAAACTACTGCAACATCATTCAACGTCCAATTTAAATAAAATATTGTATACAAATTACAAAATGTATAAATATTCGTATTTATTACACCAAATTGTTTTATGTTTTTAAATGCTTTGTTTGCGATATAAAAATTAAATCACAAAAATATTTATATTTATTAATATACATTTCATAAATACATTACATATTATTGCTTATTGATTGTAAATAGTTAATGAGTATATATTAAACAAATATTAATTAATAATTTTAATTACTTAATGGATTTTTAATTAATTTAATGTAAAATTTATTGGAATGATAATGTTACAAAGGAGGAAATCGGATATGGATTGACTCATTAAATTATAAATAGAAACGTTATTTGCGCCTGATGAACGTTTCAGCTTTGATGTGTATTTTGTAACAATGAACCATGTGACTGTTTTATAGCCGATCGATAACTACGCAAATATCACATGAAAATATAATTACAGTATACGAGCCTGTACGTATTTTACTCATTAATCGTTCATCAACGCCGGAATCAGCAACATTTTTATTTTTAATAATGTAATGTATGCATAGGTTTTTACTACTCAATTTTTCTATACAGCAGGAATAAAAATTCTGAAGGCTTAGTGTGTTGGGAATTATATTAAATAGAAATATATAATTTATTCATGTATTTAAATTAGATTTTATTATTTTATTTTCTAGTACTCAATAAATAAATAAATATATAAGCAACACTATAATATAAAGCAAGTTACAAAATATGTAAAAAAGTATAATATATAGTTTAATGACATTTTAAACAAAAAAGTTTAACTAAGTTTAATTTTAAAGGCAAAACTGTATCTAAACATAAAAGAAAATATTAAACTAATAATGCTATTCTTTATTTCTCTTTTTATAATTTTGTGTCATGTTTTTTTCTCAGATTTTCTTATTCTTTCAATGTCTTAACTAGCATAACTATTGTAATAATTTTTACTGATCTTTCCTAGCTTTCCATTTCACAAAGTTTAATTTGTGGGCGAATTACTTCTTCTACTGTGATCAAATCAATTAAATAATTCATTGGCAACTTGTGTACAAATTTTAAATCCATTTTTAGAAAATTGTTACTTTAATAGCAAATTTTTTGTTAAAAAAAAATTAAGCAACTTTTGATATTTCTAAACTTTTATAAAAATTAATTAAATTTAAAAATTAATAAATCAACTTATTAACAACTTGAGTATAACATATTGAATCTTTTTTTTAAATTGTTGCTGTTATAGCAATTTATGTAAAATAAAAATTATGCAATTTTTAAAAATTCTAAATTTTTTTTTTTAAACTAATTAATTTTAAAAATCTTTAAAACAACTTGTGTCAGACATTTTGAAACTATTTTTTGAAAATTGTCGCTTTAATAACATTTTTTGTAAAATAAAAAAAATGCAATTTTTGAAAATTTTTAGAAGACAATTATAATTTTTTTTTTAAAACTACTTATTTTGGAAATCAATTAATCAACTCATTGACAACTAATGTAAAAAAATTTATTCTATTTCTCATTTTTTTTTTTATTTAATAGCAAATTTTGTATAATAATATATGGAATTTTTAAATATTCTTAAAACTTTTACAGTTTAAATAAATACTTCAGAATTTAATTAAGCAAATTATTGACAACTTGTTGTATTCAAAATGATAAATCTATTTTTCTAAAATTGTAACTTTAATGGCATTGTTTGTAAATCAAATATAGCAATTTTTCAAAAGTCTTAAAAAGCATTTTTTAAATTCATTCATTTTTTAAATCAATTAGAAAAATTAAAACATCAAAGATAACCTAACCTAACCTCGTGTATGTCACCTGCCACTAAAAATGCAAAAAATAAAATTATTTAAAAATAAAAAAAGTCTGTTTACATGTCAGACTCACTATCATAAACGCAAAAACTTAAAAAAAACTTATAAGTGGCAGATTTACCATCATGAATGCAAAAAAAATTAATTAATAAAAAAAAAAATTTACAGAATTTCTGTCATAAATGCAAAACTGAAAATTTAGTGAAATAAAAAAAAAAAAATTTGGAAAATTACAGATTTACCATTATAAATTCAAAAACTGAGAGTTTATTTTATTATCAAAAATAACAATTTTTTTATCAGAAATTAGAAAAATAAAAATTTAATCAACATTTTTTTTGCAAAAACTAAAAAATTAGTCAAACATTTTTTTTTGTATAAACCACACCCTAACCTATCCTAACCATACCTAACCTAACCAAACTTAACCTTTTGTAAGTCACCTAATAATACAAAAAAATTAGAAAATTTAAAAAAGAAAATTGTTAAAATAACAAATTTTCCATCAAAAATGCAAGAATAAAAAATTTTGTCAAATTTTTTTTTTATAAATCTAACCTAACCTAACCTAACCTAACATAACCTAAAGTAACCTAACCTAACCTAACCTAACCAAACTTAACCATTTATAAGTCACCTAATAATGCAAAAAAAAAATTTGTGAAAAGAAATAAAAAATTTGCTAAAATAAGAAATTTTCCATCAAAAATGCAAAAACTGAAAATTTATTTAAAAAAGTTTTTTTCACCAACAAAATGCAAAAACTAAAAAACTAGTAAAACAAAAAAAAAATTTAAAATAACAGATTTTTCATCAAAAATGCAAAAACTCAAAATTTAGTCAAAAATATTTTTTTTGTATAAACCTAACCTAACCTAACTTAACCAAACCTAACCTTTTGTAAGTCACGTAATGATGCATAAAATAAAAATTTAGTAAAATAAAAAAAAATTTTTGTTAAAATAACAGATTCTCCATCAAAAATGCAAAAACTATAAATTTAGTCAAAAAAAAATTTATTTTGTATAAACCTAACCTAACCTAACCTAACCTTTATTGATAAAATGACAGATTCATATCATAAAGCAAAAACTGAAAATGTAGTAAAATATTTTCTTTTTTTTTAAATAACAGATTTTCCATTAATAATGCAAAAACTGAAAATTTAGTAGAATAACAAAAAAAATTTTTTTTTTGTTAAATGAAAGATTTATTATCCAAAATGCAAAAAATAAAATTTTAGTGAAATTTCAAAACAAAAATTTTTTGATAAAATAACAATTTTTTTGTTTTATTAAATAACAGATTTTTTATCAAAAATAAAAAGAACTGAAAATTTATTCAACAACATTTTTTTTGTATAAATGTAAGGTTAACCTAATCTAACCTAACCTAATCTAACCTAACCTAACCTAACCTAACCTAACCTAACCTAACCTAACCTATCCTAATCTAACCTAACCTAACCAAACCTAACTTTTTGTATGTCACTTGCCACTAATACTGCAAAAAATAAAAATTTAGTAAAATAAAAAAAAAAACAGACAGATTTTCCATCAAAAATGCAAAACCTGAAAATTTAGTCAAAAAAAAATTATTTTTGTATAAGCCTAACCTAACCTTTTTTAATAAAATGACAGAAACAAAATGAAAAAACTGAAAATTTAGTAAAACAACAAAAAATGTTTTGTTAAAATAACAGATTTTCTTTAA
Source organism: Tachinus rufipes (assembly GCA_963932245.1). NCBI lineage: Eukaryota > Metazoa > Arthropoda > Insecta > Coleoptera > Staphylinidae > Tachinus > Tachinus rufipes. Next base: position 8,080,102 of record OZ010743.1, read on the forward strand.
AAAAATGCAAAAACTAGAAATTTAGTCAACATTTTTTTTTGTATAAATCTAACCTAACCTTACCTAATCTTTATTGATAAAATGACCTAACCTAACCTAACTAAACCTAACCTTTTGTAAGTCACCTGCCACTAATAATGCAAAAAATAAAAAATTTGTTGTTTGTTTAAATAACAGATTTTTTATTGAAAATTAAAAAAAAACTGAAAATTTAATCAACAACATTTTTTTTTGGTATAAATGTAAGGTTAACATAACCCAACCTAACTTAACCTTACCTAACCTAACTTAACCGAACCTAAGTTCTTGTATGTCACCTGCAACTAATAATGCAAAAAATAAAAATTTAGTAAAAAAAAATAAAAAATTGTTAAAATAACAGATTTTCCATCAAAAATGCAAAAATTGAAAATTTAGTCAGAAACATTTTTTTGTGTATAAACCTAACCTAACTTTTTTTGATTAAATGACAGATTTACCAACAATATGCAAAAACTAAAAATTTAGTGAAATTAAAAAAAAAAATTGTTAAAATTACAAATTTTCCTTAAAAAATTCAAAAACTAATAATTTAAGAAAAAAAATTTTTTTTTGTATGAATATGACTTAACCAAGCCTAACCTTTTTTGATAAAATGATAGATTCACCAATAAAATGCAAAAACTAAAAATTTTGTGAAATAAATTTTGTTTAAATAACAGATTTTTCACCAAAAATGCAAAAACTGAAAATTTAGTAAACATTTTTTTTTTTGTATAAACTTAACCTAACCTAACCTAACCTAATCAAACCTAACTTCTTGTCAGTCACCAACTAAAAATTTAGTCAAAAACTAAACTAACCTAACCTAACTTAGCCTAACCTAACCTAACTTAACTAACCTAACCTAACCAAACCTAACTTCTTGTCAGTCACCTGCCACTAATAATGCAAAAAAAAAATTTTGTAAAATAATTTTTCTTTTTTTTTTATTAATAACAGATTATCCATAAAAAATGCTAAAACTAAAAATTTAGTCAAAAACTAATCTAACCTAACCTAACCAAACTTAACTTCTTGTCAGTCACCTGCCACTAATAATACCTAACCTAACCTAACCTAACATAACCAAACCTAACATCTTGTCAGTCACCTGCCACTAATAATGCAAAAAATAAAAATTTAGTAAAAAAAATTAAAAATTTGATAAAATAACAGATTTTCTATCAAAAATGCAAAAACTGAAAAGTTAGTCAAAAGCATTTTTTTTATATACCTAACCTAACCTTTTCTGATAAAATGACAGAAACAAAATGCAAAAACTGAAAATTTAGTAAAATGATTTTTTTTATTTAAATAACAGATTTTCCAGAAAAAAAGCAAAAACTAAAAATTTAGTCAAAAACTAACCTAACCTAACCTAACCTAACCTTTTTTTTTTTTTTTTTTTTTTTTTTTTTTTTTGGGAGGAGTAAAATCTTCAGCTAAGACACCGGCAGCCTATGCTGCACGGTAGTGCCGGGTTTCTACCGGCTAAAACCCTCCTCCCATTGGGATATATCTGTTTTTACTCCACCCCGGGATTGCACTAAAGCATTACTTCGGGGTGGAGAATCCCGGACGACAGTCTATCTTTTCTGCCGCCCTCTCTTTTCTTTTCTTTTTTTTTTTTTTTTAAACAAGTTTTTACAAAACATACAGTTCAAAAGTTACAAACACAATTTTACAAAAAATTTCTCTTCATTCACACTTTAACAAAAATAAGTAAACTAAACCAGCTACCGGCCCCCCCAAGGTTAGACCCCCACCCCCCATACTTCTACCGGAGCAAGCTCTTTCTCCTCCTCCTCCTTCTTCCGAAGAATAATCCCTATCATGGTGGACACATCATCCCAGCCGGCTTGAGACGCCATCATTGTTTCCACCATGTTGTCAGGGTTCACGCTTGCTCCGCCCATTCTCACCATCATTCTCTCCCTCACTTCCGTCCACCGCTCGCAGCAAAACACGGTGTGCTCGACCGTGTCCCGCTGCCCGCAATACAAGCACTCATCGCTCTCGCACACTTTCACCCACTGCAGGTACGCCCGGAAACACCCGTGTCCCGTTAGTACCTGCGTGAGGTAGTAGTTTACCTCGCCATGACCCCTGCCAACCCACCGCTTTACGTTTGCGATGAGCCGCCTGGACCACCCGAGTTCACTGCTACCTCCACTCGACTCGCATTCTTCCCACCTTCTCTGCCATTCTCTCCAGACCCATTCATCCCCTTCGCTCCTCGAGAGACGGCCTTCCCACACTTCCGTCTTCATACGTATTACGAGGTCCAGTGGCCTCGTTCCCGCAACCACCAGAAGAACTGCAGTCGACGCCGTCCTGTAGGCGCTGCAAATCCTCTGGCAGCACCTCCTCTGAGTTCGCAAGACCCACTCCATTTGCCTCCCGTTGCTGCGCAAGGTGTCCCCCCATATCTCTGCACCGTACAGCACTATGGAGGAAACAACCGAACACAGCAGGCGCCTGCAGGAAGCCTTTGCTCCCCCTAGATTCGGCATTAGACCCGCCAACGACCGGGCCGCCTTCTCTCCTCTCATGCATGCCTCCCGTACCTGCCCGCCCCATGCCATGTTGCTGGACAATACAACCCCAAGGTAATTTAACTGTTTTTTTGACCTGACGGTGGTCCCCGTGACATTTATTTGTACTTGTGGTACCCTCTTTGAGCACGAGAGTACCACAAGCTCTGTCTTCTCCGGCGCTAATTTTAGCCCTAGCTCGCTCATCCTAAGCTCAATTAGGTGGACGGCGTAGTTACCTGCATCTTCCACCTCGAGCCTAGAGCGTTTTGTGACCACCACCGCCAGATCGTCCGCGTATGCCACTACTTTAACTCCTTCCGGCATTTCCAGGCTTACCACGCTGTCATACAGGACGTTCCACAGCGTGGGTCCCAGAACCGACCCCTGTGGCACACCCCCCGACAGCTTTACCTCTTCCCCCTGACCCCCCTTGCCCAGCAACAAAATCCTACCCCACAGGTAGCTGCTGATTATATTCAGCAAGTAACCTGCTACCCCCCTGCTTTCCAGCGCCCCCAAAATCCTGCCCCAGTTAGCAGTGTTAAAGGCGTTCATCACGTCCAAGGTGATCAACACGCACGCCTTTCTGTGCGTGTAGCTGAAACGTTTTGCAGCAACTACCGCCGCTTTCACCTCCGCGAGCGCGTTCAGGGTTGAAAGGCCCTTTCTAAAGCCGTACTGACGCTCGCAGAGGGCCGCGTCACCTTGGAGCGCCTCCAAAAGTCTTCCCACCACCAAATGTTCGAGGATTTTCCCCCCCACGTCCAGGAGACAGATTGGACGATACGCCCTAGCCCCCATACCCCCCTTCCCCTTATCCAGCAAGACCAGGTTTGCTCTCTTCCACACTTCCGGAAAACTTCCTTCGACCAGGCACCGATTGTAGACTCTAAGCCAGGCTTCAGGGCACCGTCCGATTAGGGCTTTGACAAGTTCCGTAGGAAACCCGTCAGGCCCCGGTGCCTTCCCCGGTCTAATTTTTGCCGTGGCTTCCAAAAGTTCTCCTTCCGTGAAGAGTCGGACGCCCCCAGCCTCTACTGGCCATCTCCTAAAAACCCTCCCCATTTGCGCTGGAAAAAGCTCTTCTACTACCACTCTCTGAACCTCCGTATTCACCTTCGGCGGTCTCCTGCCCACTTTCCCCATCACAATTTTAAATCCCCTGCCCCATATGTCAGCATCAACTTCATCGACCAGGAGCTTCCACTTCTCTCTCTTGGCCGACTTGATGAGACCCCCCAGCCTCTTTTTTAACCCCTTGTATTCCCCGACTAAAACCCCATTACCCCTCCCCATTGCGTTAGCTCTAGTGAGCGCTCTACGAGCCTTGTTGCAAAGCATCCTTGCTTTCGCGATCTCCTCATTCCACCAGTATTTAGGACGTCTTCCGATTTGACGCCCCTTTCTGATGAGATGAAGATCGCAAAGATGCTTTATGCTCTCGCACAACTGCGCCGCATTTTCAACCTCCCCTACCCCAAGCTCCCCAAAATCCCTACACACTTTTTTTAACCCTCCCGACGTTATAACCCACCCGCTTTGATCCACGTCCCTTGCACGCGACGGAGCCGTTCTACCAACGCCAAACCTGATGGGACGATGGTCGCTGAGGCACTCCTCTTCCATCACCTCCCACCCCGACGCCAACCCCACTACACTAGTCCCGCAGAAGGTCACGTCGATGTATGATCGTGCCTCTCCCCTCCAGAAAGTGGGCGCTACCCCATCGTTCATTGGTGTCAAATTGATACACGCGGCCCATTCCGCCAGCAAACGACCCCTCCCGTCCTCCACGTTCCCTCCCCAGATGGGGCACTTTGCATTAAAATCCCCCCCTATAATGGCATCCCTGATTCCCATACCCAGTTGAGACCTTACGCATCCCAGTATGTCCTCCAGATCTTGCAGTGCCTTATTTGGCGAGGCATAGCAGGACACGTAAAATCTCCCACCCACTTGAACCCACACAAAACCTTCCCCTTTCCCGCGTTTCCCGATTCCCAACCCACTGTTTAGCACCGCCAGCGCTGCGTCCTCCCTGTCGTCCATAAACCAGGCGTTTCCCTTTGCCGTGCGTACGTTGGGTTCGGAGATCAACGCGATGTCCGCCCCGATCTCCGCGCACAGCTGCATCGTGAGGTCGCTAGATGCAGCCGACCTGTTCAGGTTTATTTGGACGACGGTCAGCATCCCGACACAGACGGCGCCTCCCTTCCCACCCCCTTCTTCCGCTCCGCCATCTCCCTAAATTTTGGACAGGCCATGGATGAAGTCCTATGACCTACCTTGTCGCAAGTTCTGCAGTGCGCTTCCCCGCCGCAGTCTCTGACCAAATGCCCTAGCTGTCCGCATTTATGGCAGCGCTTGCCCACTTTCTCGGCCGTACACCCTGCTGCGATGTGACCGAGCTCCTGGCAATTGAAGCAGCGGTCCACTTCAGCAAAGGCCTCCACCCTGCAGCGCGCCCACCCTACGTTTACCCTTCCTAAGTCTAAAAGATGCGCGCGTGGACCCCTGTCCAGCGAGACCACGGCGTACTGGTCTTGCCGACCCCACCTGTTTTTTTGACTCCTAAGGCTGTCAACCTCGCAACCCCTACCTTCTGAGTTGCCAACAATTTTGTTGATGGCAGCGCATATTTCACCCTGTGTAATTGCCCCATCTAATCCCCACACCAGCACCTTCCCTCTTCTGCTTAATGCCTTCACCTCCAACTTGGAACTTTCATGATCCTTGTTGAGGGCTTCCCTGAAGGCATCAACAGATTTCTCTCCTCCCCCCTGCAGCCTAAGCCTTATTTCCCCTGAGGCCATCTCCCTGGCGTCGAGGACCTTAACTCCGGCAGACTCCCCTACTCGCGCTTTAATTGCCTTGAGGCGTTCGGCGTAATTAGCCCCTAAGGTTTTTCCCTCCACCCGAAGGTCCGTCGTCTTTCGGCTTTTACCCCTCCTTACGACTTTACTCCAGGTGTCCCTTCCCTCCACTTGAACCGGCCCTTCCGCGCCCTTGGGACGGGGAGTGTGAATGGTCATCTCCAACTCCGTTCCTTCCGAAGCCCACTCCATCACCTTCCTCACACTCTCCGTTTCCCTTCCCGAGGCCAACACAACCGCGAGGGTTGTTATGTTCCGCTCCTGCACCGCCGCCAACGCTTTTGCCGCCATGGCCAGAAATTTCTCCCCCCTGACTTCCAGGTCTTCGCCAGCACCCAACAGGAAGGTGAAACTCCTGTCCATGGCCATCTGCTCCCCGTCTAGAAAAGCGCTTGCTTCCTGAGCCACGCAAGCCAGTTTTCCGTCACCCAGTTTACCCCCCGTTAACAACTCTTTTATCGTAGCCCCCTTTTCCCCGTATAATTTTGTGATGGGGTTTTCGGCCACATTTCCCACGTCAACTATAACGAGGGCGTTGTCCCCTTTTTTTGGGACCCCTACTACCACCCTCGTTCGTCTAAATACCTTTTTTGGGCACCCCTCTCTCATAAATTTAAAAAAGCCCTCCCCTGATTTCCCTCTTTCCTTACCCATTTCCTCCCATATTTCACTCAACAAAGCATCCTCTGCATCCTTCTGCATTTTCCTCTCATCTTCATTCACACTTTTAACGCATATACCCATGCACCCGCACCCTTTACAACTCACCCTTATCTCCGGTAGCTGGACCATACATTCCTCCTGTCTTTCATCCATCACACTCTCACCCTTCTTTTTTTCTTCTGCTTCTTTCTTGAGCGCTGCAATCTCGCCAGTGAGTTCCGAGATCCGCCCTCGGAGCTGCTTTTCTTTGTCAGCTTCGAGCCACTCTAGTTTTTTTGTAGTGGCCCTCTTCCTCTCTTCCTCCTCCAAACATGTAAGGCTTTGTATAATTTCCTCTACAAAATCGAAGGACCCGTCACTCTTTAGCTTAGTTGCTTTTCGCTGCAGCTTTGAAATCTCTTCTTTCATCTCCTTCTTGGTGTTCGAGTTTTCTGAGACTAGCTTTACTAGCGTGCATATGCTTGTAAGCATGCTTTCGACAAGGCCCTTTCTCGCGGATAACTCTACAGTGGCCTTCTTTATTAAGATGGCCGTTTCTTTTTGCGGCCGTTTTGCGTCTGGAGGAGTCTCCACCCTTTTTCTTTTAGTTTCTTGGCCCACGTTGCCTGTCGCGGCCTGTTCTGGCGGCGATCTCTGCGTTAAGCAGCTCCTTCTCCCAAAGGGGTCCGTGTTAAACGGACCCGTAATCAAATCCATACTCATGTCCTTTTCGTTTGCAGTGTCGTCAATTTGGGTTTGGGAATCAACACCGAAGGTAACCCCTCCTTCTGGTGCTTTTTTGTCCGAGGCTGATTCTTGTTGTGAATTCATGTTTTCTCCATTTTTTTTACGGCTTATGGACAGCCTATAGGGTGCATACATTCCCAACGGCAGAGCCCTATCGGGTCACTACTAGCTTCATGACCTACCGTTGGGAAGCTTAATTCTTTTCCAGTATTTGGCTACTGGCAGCCGCTCACTCTCATTGTATATTGTTTTGTCGGCGTTGAGTTCCGCCCGGGTTAGAAGAAAAAAGGAAGTAAGGAAAAAAGATGCAAGAGAGATGTTTGGTTTCCTAGCCCTCGTAACCTAATAGCATAGGTTGCCGAAAGTGATCCAGAGTAGATCCAAGAGTTTGACCAAGAGAGGCCGACAGTTCAAAGTAGAAAAAGAAGAAGAAAAGGTAGTCCCATAAGCATGGCTACCGTGCAATGGTGTTGGTCCGCGTGTGCAATCCCCTATCCGCCACCCGGGGACGCGCCTGGAATGGGTTTCACCTTCCCTTGCCCCCAAAATTTGGGGTCCAGGAACCTAACCTAACCTAGCCTAACCGAACCTAACCTAACCTAATCTTACTTAACCTAACCTAGCCTAGCCTAACGTAACCTAACGTTAGGCTAGGCTAGGTTAGGTTAACCTAGATTCACTAACAAAATGCAAAAACTGAAAATGTAGTAAAATAATTAACAGATTTTTCATTAGAAATGCCAAAACTGAAAATTTTCTTAATCTAACCTAACCTAACCTAACCTTTTTTGATAAAATGACAGAAACAAAATGCAAAAACTGAAAATTTATTAAAATAATTTTTTTTTAATAAGAGATTTTCCTTAAAAACTGCAAAAACTAAAAATTTAGTCAAAAACTAACCTAATCTAACCTAACCTAACCTTTTTTTTTTTGTGAGAAGGAGGTAAAAAATCTTCATAGACGTTGTGCCGGATTCGTCTGACACGCTGCATCTTGTGCAACTGCCAAACGCCTACCGACTAAAAAACCCCTCTTTCTTATCTATCTAAGTATTTCGGTATCACCTTTCGGCATTTCTTCTCAGTTACTTAGACCCATATATGATTTACTTTGTTTGTCTTGTTCTTTCTTCCTCCTCTTTCTTTTTCATGATAGATACCACCATTGCTTCTATCACCTGCCAGTTTTCCGGGCTGTCCAGCATAATTTCGATAATATTATCGCTATTCAAATTTGTTGATAGTTTTGATTTGGCGGATTCCCTGATTGTTGCCCACTTGTCGCAATAAAAGATTATATGTTCCGGGGTGTCTACTATCATGCAGTAGGCGCATGCATCGCTTTCTATCTTCTTTATCCTTTTTAGATATGAATCAAAACAACCGTGTCCTGTTAAGAATTGAGTTAAGAAGTATCCTACGTCTCCGTGCTTCCGTGTAATCCACGGTGTTACCTTCTTGATTAGTTGTCGGCTACACCTGCAGTGTCTCCTGGGAGACTCCACTCTATTTCCCAGCTCTCGATGGTCTTTTGTCTGGCGTTGTTTTTATCCTCTTTGCTGGTTTTATCAGATCGTTCTTTTGCCAAAAGGTGTACTGGACCCCTGCTACCACCTGGATAGCTCTGGTAGACGTTGTTCTATAAGCACTTGCAATTCTCAATGCCGAACCTAATCTAACCAAACCTAACTTCTTGTCAGTCACCTGCCACTAATAATGCAAAAAATAAAAATTTAGTAAAAAAAAATAAAAATTTGTTAAAATAACAGATTTTCCACCAACAATGCAAAAACTGAAAATTTAGTCAAAAACATTTTTTTTTTATAAACCTAACCTAACCTAACCTTTTTTGATAAAATGACAGATTCACTAACAAAATGCAAAAACTGAAAATGTAGTAATATAATATTTTTTTTTTATTTAACAAATTTTTCATTAGAAATGCCAAAACTGAAAATTTTCCTAATCTAACCTAACCTAACCTTTTTTGATAAAATCAAAGATTCACCAACAAATTGCAAAAACTGAAAATTTAATAAAATAAAAATTTTTTTTTTGTTAAAATAACAAATTTTTCAATAAAAATGCAAAAACTTAAAATTTAGTCAAAAACATTTTTTTTTTATAAACCTAACCTAACCTAACATTTTTTGATAAAATGACAGAAACAAAATGCAAAAACTGAAAATTTAGTAAAATATTTTTTTTTAAATAAAAGATTTTCCATAAAAAATGCAAAAACTAAAAATTTAGTCAAACAAATTTTTCTTTATAAATCTAACGTAACCTAACTTAACCTTTATTAATAAAATGACAGATTCTCCAACAAAATGCAAAAACTGAAAATGTAGTAAAATAAATTATTTTTTTAAATAACAGATTTTCCATTAATAATGCAAAAACTGAAAATTTAGTAAAATAACAAAAAAATAAATGTTTTTGGTAAATGACAGATTTACTATCCAAAATGCAAAAACTAAAATTTTAGTGAAATTTCAAAACAAACATTTTTTGATAAAATAACAAATTTTTTGTTTTGTTTAAATAACAGATTTTTTATCAAAAATAAAAAGAACTGAAAATTTAATCAACAACATTTTTTTTGTATAAATGTAAAGTTAACCTAATCTAACCTAACCTAACTACCTTACCTAACCTAACTACCTTACCTAACCTAACTACCTTACCTAACCTAACCAAACCTAACTTCTTGTATGTCACTTGCCACTAATAATGCAAAAAATAAAAATTAGTAAAATAAAATGTTTGTTGTTAAAATAACAGATTTTCCATCAAAAATGCAAAAAATAAAAATTTAGTCAAAAACATTTTTTTTTATAAACCTAACCTTCTTGACTAAACTAGTTTAATCGGACACTAACAACAATCAAGTTTTTCTCAATACATTAGTTCAGTGCCAACTACAATCCAAAAAATTTTACTTAGTTCAGAATTCGTAACGTTGAGGAACTTGACCAAAACTGCAAAGAATACAAGAAAAAATTTGACCTAACCAATAGAACTCATTTACACTACGCAGCAGCCCTTACTACCAAATTGTTAACAAAGTTGCAATCAGCAAAGTCCATCTTAGCTAGTTGCAATCCAAGTGCTCAAAAAACACAATTTCTACCAAAATAAAAACATTTGAACTTAATCAAAAACTAAAAACCCTAGTCAATGGTCAATGCCAAACCAAGGTCTAACTTTTGTTTTGCAGATTTACCTACAGCATTTCAAAAGAACAAAAACGCAAAAAAAAATTTAGACAAAAAAGTTGCTGGACTGGTCAATCAAACCAACCTAAACCCAAAATTTATAAACTCAGTAAAAAGACAAGTAAAACAAAAAAACTAGTTGTATATTTTAGCACTAGCCCAAACTACGCCGCAGCAGTTGTTACTACCAAAATGTTAACAACGCTGCAATCAGCAACTACAAACTCATGGCAGTAAATAAAACCTTAAAAGTTTGCTACTGAAGACTTTCAAACTACAACTTCAAACACAAAAATAGCAAAGTAACCTAAATATAAAATAAAACTTCAGCTAATGCTCAATACCTTATTTTAACAAATTTACCTATAGCGTCAAAAAAACAAACAAAATAAAGCTATTCCTAATCTCATGAATCAATAAGTAGACAAAATGTCCAGCCGGTTCAAATCTATTTAAAAGCTATTAGACAATTTTCTAAAAAAACTTTGAAAAGCAAACAACCAACCATCTTCCAAACGCCATGTTAACTTCCAACAGATCACAGTAAACTGCGCAGAGTAAAAGATAAGCATTGTTGCAAACAAGAAGGTGGCGTTCATGATGATCTGATACTCTTTTTATTTGACTAGCATGTTGCATGCAGTTTGACAGCCTCACACTAACAATTTTCTAGAAACAGTCTACGAGTGTAAAGAAAATCAAGAACAATTCTACTTTTTATTGATCCAAACGACAATAAACTTGCGCCAACCGCTTCAACTCAATTTTTACTTAAAGTAATGAGTTTGATTCTTTTTAATTTGTTTTATTTGTAATTTGATTAAAGTATGATTGCAATAAAGCATTATAACAAAAAAATATGAAAACCTTTTATTTTATATAAATACTTTAAATTTCGTAAATAAAACCATTATCGGCCAACAAATATAAAATAAAAATTCATTATAACATTCGCTAATAATAAAGCTTTTTATGATTGAACCAATTTATTGCAACATTTCAACAGAGGCTAATATACAACGTGTCCCAAATTCACTTTAATGGAAAAATAAAACGCAATACAATTTATCTATAAAAAACACAATAGAAAAAAATCAATATCCGATTTAGCAATTTCCATGGTCCTTATAAGGTCTATCCCATCGATAGTAATGCGATTCGTCTCGAAGCACCCTTCGAAATAAAAGGAAGAGGGAATCAGAAAGATATAAACACGCAATATTATTACCTTTTTCCATCTCACTCTTACCCTAAAAAATAAAGTGAAGTGCATCCGGAAAATAAAGGTTGTAATTTTATAAATGGGTAAGAGCTTAATGGGGCCAATATTGATGAGGGTCCCGCAATTTTGGCTGTAAATAAATGTCCGTTCGGTCGATGTTGATGGAACCACATTTGTTACAAGCCTACACCGCACGGTGTATATTAGAAAAGATAGAAAATACTGTACGACAATGGGAAACGTTTATTTTTGTTGGAATTACATGCCTTGGAAAATTAATAAGAAAAATGGAAATTATTATGATTTACTTTGTACGAGGCAAGCTTTAAAACTTTCTGCGGAGGATTCAATAGTATAATTATATACGAAAAGTTCTCGGAAAAGTTTTTGTATGCAAAAGTAAAAAGGACGAAACACATTTACATCTTTCATGGGGTAATTGGGTTGTATTGTATACGAATGTAGATAGTTTTTGTAGTTTATTAATTACAGTTTACGCTGATGATAATAATTGTAATAATTTGCTTCAGTTTGTTGATGGTAAAATTACGTAAGCAAAAAGTTAGCATTCGAAACTTTTACAAAACATTTAATATTATTTAAATTTTGTTTTAATAATTATTTGCTTTATAATAAAATACTATATTAAGTCGTCAGTTCAAGTATAAAACCTAACTCTAAACCACAACATTGCCTGCATGAGAATCGATTCGTACATTTTAATCAGGCTAATGAAAACAACTGTTCTGTATGTGATATGTCAGTCTCTTCACGTCTCTTTCAACATTCTCACAGGATGGAGTGATTTGTCAGCGGAATCATTGCTTATGATGTGTGTACATGTTCATTGAAAATCACTTTGCATAGCCACTCATTGCCCATAAAGAGCAGACATGCGACAATCGAAGCCTAACTAATAATACATCCATTATGAAACCGTGAATGCACAAACAAACAAAGACCTATAGTCTATATAGATAGAGCCATTTATACTATTAACATAAATACAATAGTCATTTCAATTACATAATATTTAAATTAAATAAAGCTAGCATGTTAAAGATCACCACTCGCGGCTAAAACATCACTTTGAAAACTTTTCAAAATCAATAAAGCCTTTCCACACTCTCTGTGTAGTAAGTTCGCAAGCCAGTTTTAAATTCAGCCAGCCCCACTCTGTAATTTCATCATTTGCGCATTGTTAAGACTTTGTTGGGGAACGAGTTATGAATACAAATTACAACAAACCGTATAGAATAATTGTTTTGAAATAAAATTCCTATGATACCGGACTAAATATTTTTATTTGTTTTTGGTATTTATATTATGAAAAACGCGTCATGTTTTTTAAATGTGTTGGCAATGTTAAATGGTTTTAATCAAACATTCAAATTGCCGGACCCCACATCACGTACAGTGGACTGCGAATTACTCCATGTTATAATATATTTTAAATAATTGGAGTTTCATAAAAGCAGAATTGTGTTTTGAATTACTTTATTTATTTTATCATTTGTGGAGATTTGTTGGATGAAATAATATTGTAAATTGTTCATATTATTATATTTTATGAAGTATTCTATCAATTGATACAATATCTTTACTTAACAACTGAGCTTAAAGCAATGATTAATAATTATTTTGTAATATTTGACAAAAATTAATTTCTTTCAAAAGTTCAAATTTTTTAGTAACAAGTTCTCTAGTCAACGCTCAAGATGAGCCGCTTGTAAGTGACTTCTTTAGAAATTTTAGGCTGCACAAATGAACTGTACAATTTACGTATTTAGTATGATCTTGAAAAAGGAGCGTTGGAGATGTAATTGTATATTTAGAAATTCTTATGTTCTCACTTGCACTAAAAAAATTTAAAGCATATATCTTATTGTCAAGATCAAATTGATTGACTATTTCTAAGTTTATTGAAAAATACAAAGTTTTCTAGTATAGTGCGGCTACTTAATAAGCAACTTAATATACAGGAAAATATTGTATGTTGTGTTTTAATCATACCTTTGCGCGTTTAACATCCTTCTCTCGCGCTCACATTCCATAGGTCTAAATAAATTGATTAACTTGTTAAGAGTAATGAAATTACTTATATAAAATTTTGCAAAAGCTTGAATGTGAAACTTTAAATGTTTTGCTTTTATAACACGTTTTTCAGTTAATGTCTTTTAAGATGTTGCTTTTGTTAATTCTATTAATGTGGTATAAGTTTGGGTAATCTTAACAAATATGATAAATATATTTACATTCTTTCAGAAAGCAATTGAGCTATTGGTACAACTTATTCTGCTTCAAACAATGTGTAAAAGCTGATAACATAGTTTGCAGAAACCTGAAAAAGGAATTTTTAGTTAAATTAATGTAAAAAATATTTTAATTATTCCTAATTGTGTTTCATATTTTTGCATATTATTAGGTTAGGTTAGGTTAGATTAAAAGACCGGTCAACACTGAGCGCGCTTGCTGATGCTGAGGTGAACGCGTCTGTGGTAGCTACACACATCGGAAAGACTGCTCTGGACGTGAAAAAAGACTTTTACACGGCCATTTGAGAGGAAAAAAAGACAAAGTTTTGCTAGTAAAAGAGGGTGGAAACAAAAAGAAAGTATTTTTAAAAGAGAGGGTTGGAGTGCCACAGGGTGGATCAGTTGTAGAACATCTTCTATAACAACGTGGTAAGCTTAGAGCTGCCTCTAGAATAGCCTACACTAATGACCAGGCGGTAATTATTACAAAACGCTCAAAAGATAAACTGAAAAAGACGGAAAATTGCGCTTTAGTCCTCATAGAGCAAAAAATAAGCAAGCTGGGCCTAGAATTAGGCCCAGAAAAAACGGAACTTGTAGTGTTCTTTTGCTCAAGAAAAGTGCAACAAGTAGAAATTACCGTCTTGGGGACTACCGTCAGGTCAAAACATTGTGTTAAGTATTTGGGGGTTACGTTAAATACAAACTTAGGGTAGGGGATGCTTGTGAGAGAAGTATGTGATAAAGCGGAGAAAGCGGCCCGGTCCTTATCAGGGATAATGCCAAACCTAGAAAGAAGCGAAATTTTCCACCAGGCGCCTGATGTGCTCAGTAGTCTCAGCCATAGTGCTCTATTTGGTTGAAATATGGGCAATGCCATGTGCACCAATGGAAAGCACCAGAAATTAGTTCTGCGGACTTAAAAAAAGTGTTGCCAAAGAATATGTAGGTTAAGTAAAACTTGTTTAGATTAGGTTTGATTACGTTAGATTTACCTTACTACGTAACCAACAATGTTTTTAATGTTCTAAAAATGCACATAACTACCCGTAAAAATTTCATTTATTATTACTTGCAGTCTTATTTGTAAAAATGGCTTTTATTTACCGTATGCTGACAAGATTAATTTTAGTTATTTGTTTAAGCACATGTTCTTACTGTTGTCCTCTAAAGTATAAACAGAATGGCACCAGATCTTTTTCTTTCCTACCTACATGCTGGTGCATATGATGCAATTATTTTTTTGTTATTTTAACTAATTGCAGCTTCATAAAGTAGTTGTTTGGTTGCGTCCAAAATATCATCCAACTTTTCTATTTTAATGTTTTTGTAATAAAATTTGAGTTTGAGTTTAATTAATTCAAATTTTTCTTTAGTTGCTAGTTAAGTTTATTTAGGCAACCTTTCTTAAGCCAGCATTTCCTCTAGACCGCAGATTAGAATGCCTGTCTACTTTTGCAAAAAACTGAAACCGTCTGAATGCAGAGTCTAAGATCGCAACTTTTAATAAAACATGATTGCAACGCGACAAACGGTACTATAACTCTAATAATATAGTTTAAGTATATTATTAATTAGAGCAAAATGAATCGGTAAATGTCGTTAACTTCTTATTCGTTTTTGGGAACTAGCAAACAAGATAAAACTTCAAACTATTGATTTATATTTTACCAAGTATGTAAAACTTAAAAAAAAATAAGAACCATATTTGCGCAACTACAAAAACCCCAAAACTTGTTATTTTTTTTCAGCAAACTATGGGTAGCTGCGTACCAGCCAAAAAGGTAATTTAAGATAACGCAGCAAATACGACGTAAATAAAATTGTTTGCTGTTGCTTGTTGCAACAAAATACTCAACAAAAATCACACTTAAAATTCACTTTTAATTTAAACGCACCCCGCTCCCATCCCTTACTTTTTTGACCCCTCTCCGCCACCACCAACCAAAAGTGTGCCGAGGCACAGCAACTTTAGTAAAGTGATGTAGGTTGCAGCAAGTATACTTTACCGTAACTGTCTTGCTCAAAGTGTAGAAGGTTCAGATACGTACAAAAATGTCACCAGCTAGTTTACGTTGTTCACGTTAGCTTAGTACACAAGCAGGTGTTGCGTTTCCATTCCAAAATAACCTTGAAAAAAGTAGTGGCAAGTGAGGCCATGACCCAATATAAGCGTGGCCACATTCATTGACTTAACCTTAAAAAAAAGTGGTGGAAAGTTCCAAGTGCGCGTCCTTTCTTTATCTACTCAAGATAGTAATTTTTTAAGTACATTTCTCAGTTTATCGTAAATGCTAAGTGTCAAGGTAGTGGGTGTAAATTAATTCTAAACATGCAACCTAAAAAAAGAGTTCCAAGCCTGTGGCAAGAAAAGCATTGTCAAACTTGCGGTGTGAAGTGCAATAGAATATTATTCGAGGTCATAACAAGACTTTATACTAAAGATGACAAAATGTTATTTACAGGGTTTGGTGATGGTAGTCCGCGAGACGTGTGAAGACTGGAGAGCGTGATAGATCTCACCGGTGCAATCGTTAGTGTAGAAATAATGGTGGCAGTTGAATATTGACATTGATAACATTTATTTCTTTTATACATGATTCTTTTATTTGTAGCATAATACCTTACATTTTATTGATTTGGTTATGTTGCGATCATGCAAGCAGTGTCCAAAATAAGTTATATTATCTTGATAATAAGGTTTTTCTATCATTTAAAGAGTTTTAGTAATTTTATTTAGTATGCAATACGCCGCATCGCTGCTACCCACAACAGACTTAAACTAACTCCCAAAGTCCTAAACTATTTTAGACATTTTTTTGACTCACAGATACACAGACACAGACCAGTAAAATAAGAAATCCATACGTAAAATCAGTCTTCCAAGCGCGCAATATTTTAGACATATTATTTGAACAACATTTTTGTTTGTTTTTCTTTGTATGTTACCACCACATGCAAAGATAAACAATTTTATAATGATTTTAGGTTATGTTTGGTAAAAATTTTACCTGTCGACATGCAATTCTTTAAAGAAATTTTTCTCTCGTAGAGAGTGAGTGGAATGACGTGTGGTGAATCAATTGATCAAACCTGTTTAAAACTTCCAAGTAAACCAAAAATTGTAATACAGTGACGGTAAAAGATCCGGTTTAAAATTATGCTAACCAAATATTTTGTTAAATGAGAGGCGATACATGTATGTGTATGTATTCATTGCGCCTAAGCAGTCAAATTGTGCGTTTATACCATATCTGTTTATTTATAAAATGTTTGAAATAGACAAATGTATTGAGTGTGTTTACGCAAAACTATTAAAAATTAACTAAAAAAAAATACTTTGATAACAACTGCCAAAAAAAGTTATAACTAGAAATTCTAATGTTTTGATAAAATTTCTTAAACTTTTTACATTATTTTTGTTCTATATTAAAAGAATGAACCCTACGTCTATGCTATATTGGCTCTCGTAATAAACTCTATGTTTTAATTAATTGACATAATACTGGTCTCACTGTTTTGACAAGAATAATATGACTTTTGTGTGATTTAATCAAACGGCTTTTTTTTTTACCAAAACACACAGCACTTATTGGATATGTATGAACTCTATCAGATATTGACAGAAACGGTTAAAAATTAGATATTTTGAATTCATCAATTATTAGTACCAGCGTATGCTTAAAGTTATGTTTGTTAAATTAGTGTCAGTTTGTTTGTAAAACGTTGGCCAAAAAAAGTGTTTAAAAGATTTTTTTGCAAAACTGCGCTGGTCATGTTTGCATTGACAACAAAAATGTGTTTTTTAATAACCAGCCAAGGTTAGTTAGGTTAGTTAGCTTAGTTAGGTTAGTTAGGTTAGCTAGGTTAGTTAGGTTAGTTAGGTTAGTTAGGTTAGTTAGGTTAGTTAGGTTAGTTAGGTTAGTTAGGTTAGTTAGGTTAGTTAGGTTAGTTAGGTTAGTTAGGTTAGTTAGGTTAGTTAGGTTAGTTAGGTTAGTTAGGTTAGTTAGGTTAGTTAGGTTAGTTAGGTTAGTTAGGTTAGTTAGGTTAGTTAGGTTAGTTAGGTTAGTTAGGTTAGTTAGGTTAGTTAGGTTAGTTAGGTTAGTTAGGTTAGTTAGGTTAGTTAGGTTAGTTAGGTTAGTTAGGTTAGTTAGGTTAGTTAGGTTAGTTAGGTTAGTTAGGTTAGTTAGGTTAGTTAGGTTAGTTAGGTTAGTTAGGTTAGTTAGGTTAGTTAGGTTAGTTAGGTTAGTTAGGTTAGTTAGGTTAGTTAGGTTAGTTAGGTTAGTTAGGTTAGTTAGGTTAGTTAGGTTAGTTAGGTTAGTTAGGTTAGTTAGGTTAGTTAGGTTAGTTAGGTTAGTTAGGTTAGTTAGGTTAGTTAGGTTAGTTAGGTTAGTTAGGTTAGTTAGGTTAGTTAGGTTAGTTAGGTTAGTTAGGTTAGTTAGGTTAGTTAGGTTAGTTAGGTTAGTTAGGTTAGTTAGGTTAGTTAGGTTAGTTAGGTTAGTTAGGTTAGTTAGGTTAGTTAGGTTAGTTAGGTTAGTTAGGTTAGTTAGGTTAGTTAGGTTAGTTAGGTTAGTTAGGTTAGTTAGGTTAGTTAGGTTAGTTAGGTTAGTTAGGTTAGTTAGGTTAGTTAGGTTAGTTAGGTTAGTTAGGTTAGTTAGGTTAGTTAGGTTAGTTAGGTTAGTTAGGTTAGTTAGGTTAGTTAGGTTAGTTAGGTTAGTTAGGTTAGTTAGGTTAGTTAGGTTAGTTAGGTTAGTTAGGTTAGTTAGGTTAGTTAGGTTAGTTAGGTTAGTTAGGTTAGTTAGGTTAGTTAGGTTAGTTAGGTTAGTTAGGTTAGTTAGGTTAGTTAGGTTAGTTAGGTTAGTTAGGTTAGTTAGGTTAGGTTAGTGTCACTTTTACTGCACTGGACTTTTGAAGATTTATTTATTTTTGACTTTTAATAAATAGAATTTTGAACAGTTTAAGACTAAATGTTGGTACTTTCTGACAATATTTTGATGTTTAAAGGTAAGATTTTGCGATTTTTGACATTTTTTAAATATAATTTTACATTTTATGATTATGTTTTGGTTTTTCTAACAATATTTTGATATTTTATAGCCGGATTTTAAGTGTTTTTTTGTTGTTTTTGACAATTTTGATGTTTTAAGATCGGGTTTGTTAGTTTCAATTTATTAGTTTCAATATTTTATGAATAATTGTTGCACTTTTAAATTTGTTTTTAGTCTGAACAGTATTTTGATATTTCATAGTCGGAGTTTGCCAAATAACACAATTTTTTTTTTCAATTTTATAATATTTTGTTTTTATAAGGCCGGAATTTTCTGTTTGTATGAGTAGAATTTATATTTTTATCAGGTCAGATTTTGGTGCTTTGTGGCAACATTTTTATGTTTTAATGATAATTTTGACATTTTATAAATCAAATTTTGCACTTTAAAAGTGTTTTTATACAAAATTGTGTACTTTTTTGCCACAAAATCCTAAAATAAGTGTCTTAGCCACCTACTTAACCTTAGAGCATACACACTTATAGACACGCCTTTTGCCAACGCGGTGAAGCCAACATGCGTGTGACGTCAGCTGTGGACAAAAACGCGTACGTAACAAAATAATACAAAATGCCAATAAATTTTTTTCTTAGTGTATAGATATACTATATATTTTATTGTGTTTATTATTGTTTACCAAAAACTGTAAAATAAAACTTTATTCATGAGGCATATGTCCACAATTAACACGTGACGTCAGTTCTGGGCATAGAACGTTGTTATGTTGGCTTCACCTTGTGACAAGCGGAAAGTAGCACACGGCGCGTCTATAAGTGTATATGGTCTAAGTACCCAACTGTTTTTCATTAAGAGATTGGATTGAAAACTTTTTTGCACAAGTTTAGTGACAACTTACATTTGCACAAAGAGAAAACAGCCAATTTTTGCGTAACAACTCCTGAGTGGGTAAGGGCGGCACAGCAATTTAAATTAGTTGCCTAGAATCAATGAAATGATTATCTTGTTTCAATTTAGTGATAACTTTTGTTTGCAAAAGGAAGAAACATTCAATTTATAGATAATGTGTGTTGGCAAGGTTGTCAATTAAAATAATCAATAAATAAATGCCCTGCCTATGTACATAATTATGACTAAGGGATTGTATTTGTCACTTTCTTGTTTCAGTTTAGTTACTGATGCTTGCAGAAGGAAGAAATATTCAATTTGAGGAAAACCAACACTTGAGTGGGTGGACGGGGCATTTCACTGATTGTACTTGTCAATTTTTTGTTTCAATTTAGTGAGAGCTGATATTTTCAGAAGAACAAAATGTTCATTTTTTTAATAAACAACATATGGGTGGGTGGTTGGGGCTTTTTAATTAAAATTATTTGCCTATAAATTAATAAAATAAGTATGCTAGCCACTCACCTAACTGTTTGTTACTAATGGATTATATTTCTCACTTTTCTGTCTCGCCAACTTACTCAAAATTTTGTCACTAAGAGTTAAGTGTTACCTTACTGCCCTAATTTAATGTCAGTTCACATTTGCAGAACTTACACTTGGGTACACAACTGTTTGTTACTAAAGGATTGAATCTGTCACTCTTCTACCCTAAATTAGTAACAGTTGACGTTTGAAGAAGTATCCAACTTCTGGATAACCTTTACTAAAATTATTTGTGTATACTAAATGAAATAAGTGTTCCGAATACCCGCCTAACTGTGTATTACTAAAGTATTGGATCTATCATTTTTCTACCCTAAATTAGTAACAATTGTCATTTGCAAAAAGACGAAATATTCTACATCTAGGTAACCAACTCTTGGGTGGGCAGGCGGATCACTTTAATTAAAGTAATTTGCTTAAAATTAATAAAATAAGTGTCTTGCTTCTCACTTGACTGTTTTTGTCATCAACGGATTGAATTATCTTTTCTGCTGTAATTTAGTGAGTTTTGCAAAAGAAAGAAATATCTAATTGGCGAGTGGGACCTTTTAATTAAAACTATTTGCTTATAACCAATGAATCTTGTTTACCTATCTAACTGTTTGGCAAAAAGGTATTGAATATGAGGTCATTTTTCTGCTTTAATTTAGTGAGTGTTGACAGTTTCGGAAAGAAGAAATTAACCAATAGTTTCTTGGCGGTGGGTACTTCAATTTAAAATGTTTGCTTGTAATCAATAAAATAAGTGTTCTGCCTACTCATTTGAAGGTTTGTCATTTTTTTGCTTCAATTTAGTGACATTTCTAGAAGAATAAAATATTCAAATTTTGGACAATCAACAATTGGGAGGATGATTAAATCTATAAACAATAAAATAAGTGTTTTGCTTGCCTACCCAACTGTTTGTCATTAAGTGATTGAATTTGTTTTTGTTGTGAATTCGGAGATGTCGATTTGGGGAGGTTTGTCCGAACTATCGTGAAATTACCAGACATAGTCGATAATTGTATAACTATCTTTGGTTATTTTTTAAACTTTTTACAGACCGGATTTTGGTGCTTTTTGACAATAAAATGTTTTTGACTTTGTATAAATAAAATTTTGCACTTTGTAGCTAATTTTTTTGGTTTTTCTAGCAATATTTTGATATTTTGTAGCTGGGTTTTGATGTTTTTTAACATTTTTCAACAATTTATGGCTTGGTTTTTTGACAATACTATAATATTTCATAGCCGGACTTTGCTATTTTTGATATTTTATGAAATTTTTACATTTTTTTGCCGGATTTTTGTGCTTTTTAATAATTTAAGGCCTGAAGTTGCTATTTTTGACATTTTATATATAGAATTTTACAGTTTTCAACAGTTTATTGTCAGTTTTTGGTGTTTTTTGACGATATTTTGAGGTTGAAGACTGGATTTTGTTAGTTTTGTCGTTTTATGACGTTTCCTCTTCTAATTAATCAAATCTAATAACTAATGAATACTGCAGTAAAAACCACATAAAGATCGCCAACAAAAAACATTTAAAAAATAAAAAATCTAGCCCACAAAACATCACCTGCCCTAAAACCTTCTTTAAAAAAAAGTTTAAACAAAATTCAAAATTCAATTTTTTCTGGGGTTTTTCACTTGTTGTTCACTGTTGTAAATTATCAAAAAACCCAAAAATTTATTTTAAACTTTTTTGTCTTTTTTAGTATTACCAGACAAAATGTTATGCAATAATCTTAGACACAGTTTATAGTAGTTGTGTGGGTTGCATATAGTATACTTGTGCGTGACTGTTTTGCCTAAAGTATAATAGATGCAAGAATTGCACTTGTTGCTTCAGAATGCTCAGTTGAACTTCAGTTATGACTTTGCCGGCAACTCAACGGTGTTTGCTCACAAAATAGTGTCAACTTTTTATTTGGGCCAAGTTAAACTTATAAGTGACAGGGTAGTTTGATGATCTTCACTTACTTATCTTGAGCAGGTAGGTAGTTGCTCCTGACCGATCAATCAAACCGACTGAGAAGTATTTTTTACGTGTTGACAACCCAAGACCTTTTTCTCGGATTTATCGCGCTTACTTATTTGTCTCTTGGTTTTCCATGTCTCCATATTCTTAGCATTCTTTTACTTTTCTCAGTAGAATTCTTATAAGCCACATACAATGAATGGTGTACATAAAACTAAATGCTAAATCCAACTTTTAAGTTATTTTTTTTGTAACCGTGCCATAGATCTTTAAAAAATATGTCTTTGTATAATCCAAAAGCGTCTTGTAAACATTAAATTAAACTTAGTGAAAAATTACTTAATGGTGATTATACAGATTATTGTAGAGTAGAAACGTCATTGCTTAAAATTAAAAAATATGGCAACAATCTTGAGAGTTACTGAAAAGCTGTACTGCATTGCCAGTATTGCGTTTGCATTAGCTTCCTCAGTTGTGTTGCAATCACAAGAACGGCGTCCAAAAAAACCAAGCTCTGTGATCAGTTTTAGCCAAACAACCAACTAGTCCACATTGCAACAAAGTTTTGACAGCACTCAATAGAAAAAGATCTGCCCGTACAAAAGCAATTATAAATGCAATCAATGTTAATTAATTGTGTTTTATACCACAATTGATTGATAACAAATAATTAAGTCAAAATCTACAAAAAAAAACAATGTTTTGCGTAAAAATACACAGAAATTTCTGTAGGAGTCAAAAATCCCACAAAATATAATTTACCTTATTATATTATCAAAAACTGTACAGACTAAACAGTTAATGCATAAATCAAAAATTACATTTGCATTATACAAAATTTTAAATGTTTTATAACAACAACAACGTGCACAAATATAAAGTTAAACTTATTTTTGATGTAGCCACCAGTCGTTTGTTTGATTATTTTAAACTTGTTTAACTAATTTGGTCATTTTTGCATACAAAATTTATAAAAATAGCTCAAAATACTAGTATATTGCCTTAAACTTATCAAAAATTGCTCATGCAACCCATATAAAATGAAAAAAATCTAAAAAAAATTGCTTAAAAAATATTAAATTTGTACGGTTCTTTATCAACAACTTTTCAAAAATAGCTCATTACCCGTCCTAGTGGAAATTAAGTCAGAAAAAATCATTCTCCATAAAGCAAATCCACTGAGACAAAGAAAACCCAATCTGAGCGCAAAAAGAACTCCTCAAAAATAGCAAGATAGTATAAACCTACATCAAACTGGTACTAAAATCATTTGCGGAAAATCTGTAAACCGTAAGTCTCGACTTCTATTAATAATCACTTTAACGGTGTACTAGCCAAAGTTAAAAAAAAAAACTAATAAATAAAAAAATATATTAAAGTACGGCCAAACATACCAAAAAAAATAAAAACAAAAATCCGGTAGAGTGTTATTTGTTTAATTTGATCAATAAGCTATTACCTTTACGTCAAGCGCTTTTAGTGTCTTCAACTGCATCGGCTCTTAATCAGGCCAGTTCGCTGACCCCCATTCTATTTTTGTCTCACTTTGCTTTGTATTCCAATATCATATATATTTTATAAACAACTTTTGGAATGCGTCGCTTTAGTAAGGTTAATATAATATGATAACAGTTTACTACAATTAAAACATTTGACCCTAGGTCACACTCCGCTTTGCCAATCGCATCGCAATTAAATTGAAACGCAATTCAATCGCCATGGCGGAGTGTCAGCTGTAAGATTGTGTATACAGCATGTCTATACTAACTGCTTCATTTTTTATTTCAAAGTACCAAATTATTAATAAACATTTTTCTTTCTTTTCACAAAAACCGTGTGATCAATTGTAATCAACTAGTCAAAACCCTTTTGATTCAAAAATCTAGAGTGCAACCAAAGATTGCAAGGTACATTGGCGTTGAATTTAAATAGAGATCAATGCGTGTGTATCCGTTAGATAAATATCCGTTCTCTTATGTATTGAGAAGATTGGGGCAGTTATTGGAGTGAAGTTTGCAACTATTAATAGTTAGTAACAAACTGTGTTTAAAGTTGTTTTAGTTGAATCAGTATCAGTTTGTTTGTAGAACATAGACTAGAAAAAGTTTTTAGAAGATGCTACTATGTTTTAGTCAGTTCTCGACTGGCAGCTGCTAAAAAATTCTTTTGATTAACCGAACTTCTGACAAATATTGAAATAAAGAAAAAAAAAACGAGCTACAATCTGATACAAAAAGACACTACCAGAAGCAAAACAATGTTTAGAAAAAACAAAAAACAATTTTTTTCTAAACTGTCCAGAAATATTATTTTTGATACAATAAAAAAATAAATAAAATCTCCCAGAAGCAACATACTTGCCACAAACTAATCTACAGACTCGACAACTTTGAACAATTAAATAAATCTGCAGCCAATGTATCTAGAGAGCAATAGATATAGTAAATAATAAAAAAAATATTGCAAGATTTAAATGTAATGTAATAAAGAACAAGTGACAAAATTTTGGATAAAAGAAAATTTAAAATTGTGCAGAATTTGCCAAGAGACTAAAAAAACTATGGAACTTATGTTAAAAGAGTGTAACAAAATGAGAGAAGAGCAGATGGAAAAAAATAAGATATAAAAAAAAACAAAAGAAAGATAAAATAAATAAAAGCAGTTAAAAAACAAATAAATAAGTAGTTAAACAAAGAAGCAAACATTTTAAATTGAGAAATTATACATATATGTAAATGTAATGAAACTTTCAAAAAACTATTGAAAGTTTGGACAACAAAGAACAACGGATACTGAACAAAATATAAGATCTAAGTAGTATTTGAATGCAGAAAAACATTCCCATATGCAAAATAAAAATACCAAAAAACGATTTATACGACCTGCAAACAACGCAACTAAATTGAGTAGCCCTCAGCAAAAATGGAAACTAATAGAACACAAGAATCCTAGGAGACATTCCCACCTATAGCACTGTCGATTCCGCTGCTGCAAAACTAAAAACACTTAAATAAAACTTCAAAAATTAGAAAAAAAAAAAAACAAAAAAAGAAAAGAAACAATGACCAAGGCTAAGCTTTGTGATAACATTTACTTTGTAAATTTCCCAACCACACCTCAACAAATAAAAAAAACAAAACAAAATTGTAATCAGCCGGAACCAATGCAGAAGCTACTAAATAACCTTTTATAAAGATTAAAGGAAGAATAAGACTCAACCAAATCAACTCAAATTTAAAAACCAAACTCCAGCAAGTGTCTAAACAAAAAAAAAACATAAAAAAAACTACTAAATAAACTAAAAACAACACAAAAAAAGTTGATCAAAAAAGTTTCCCAATTCCAAGATAGTTAATTCAATTGCTGATCTCTCTTAGAAGAAGGGTTCAAAAAACAATTAAAAACCAACAAAACAAAAAAAATCCCAACTATAAAAAAGAACAAAAAATAATCAAAGCCGACAAATCAGACTTAGCAAGCAAAGTTGTCCTCAAAAATTGCAGCCTAACAGCAAAAATAGTGTAAATATGCAAGAAAATTAAAGGAACTTTGAAAAAAAAAACGTTAACATAAAGATTACAAAACTCTTCAAAAATCCACTTTGGCTTAGCTCATAGATATGGTGCCCGTGGAACTTGTAGTATAATATTAATGCATTTTTATTTTAGTATCACTCTACAGCAATATCGAAAAAAGGAAGCATTGTCTAGAACAAAAGTCTTAAACCTTTCCTACCCTTAAACTAACCATTATATACTTGATCCAATGCTTACCAAAAATTACTATAACATAACTAGCTCAAAAAAAAAAACAGGAAGAGCAGACCACTTATTTGGCACTCATTGGGCTTTGTTGAAAATCTTTCAATTGAAATTCCTAAGTCAATCTTTTGAGACCAACTCTAAACAACAAAGCATTTGCAAGTGTCAATCATTTTTATAACACCCATCCACGTATTAGTAAAATAAAAAAAAAGGACTAGCAGTAGGCGCTTCTGCTAGAGCTACAGAAACGGATTTACAACATTTGTGGCACGGCAGTAGAGTGCTCCAGTAGCATTTTGTAATTGTATACTTTCAAAACAAATTGTAAATATGTACGCAAAGCGTTCAATAAGAAAGCCCAAGTGCAAATCATTTTTGGAGCCCCAAAGACAAACATAAAGAGTTATTAATTAAAAAACGTTGACAATTTATATGTAAAGTTTATGACAGTTATACTTTCATAAAAAGTTGAATATTAATTTGTCAATCTAATATATTAATGACAGATTTCTTGAGAAAAAAATTAACAAATTATATGTTAGACAATTCATGTTAGACCAATTTGTCATTGGCACACAGCTGATAATTAATTTTGTAAAACTTCCAATAGGGACATAACAATTTTGTATATAAATACGGAATCCTTTAGATTAGTCTTAAATGTAATAAGCAACAAGCAACATAAATTCCAAATTAATTCTACTTCAATTGATTGTTACTTAACTTAGTTTTAATTAAATTTAATATTCATGTACACTTAAACAATCTGTTCAATCTAAAATTAGATACTCATTATTTATCCTTTATAGTCTTGTATTAGATTATATAGAAAATTGAATCTTAAAGGATAGTTTTTTTTTCCAAAGTGATGATTTAATATTTATTCTGATGGATGGATAGAAGGATTTTGTTAGTCGGCATTTCTAACAAGGTTTTGATCATGATTGATCGGGAAAGGGGAATGACAAGAATTACATTCTACTTAAGTTGTAAAAAAAGATGTAATAATGTTTAACTTTGATTTTGTGCATACTTTAATTATTCTATCTTAAATGGCAATATATTTATATAAATAAGGTTAAAATTAGTAATTAATAACTTGTAATAAAATATATCATCAATTGATTATCAACAATTATGTACATTATAAATTAGTATGCATGCTAAGCCAGATACAATATTGAAGGTAGATTTAGTATGTAATTACGAATTAATCATCTTTGTCTGAGCAATCAATCAATTATTAATTATGAACTAAGCAGTGGCAATTGACTAAACCAACAAAGATAGAAACGTCTACATAATTAATTACGAACATAAAATTAAGTTAACTAAAGAATTTCTATTAGACCCACCAAATAAACTAATGAAAGCTAATACAATTTTTTTTGCATGCTGTAAATCTCGTGGGAGTGAATTTTGTGGTTGTTTGGGATGTA
This sequence comes from Tachinus rufipes, assembly GCA_963932245.1. Classification (NCBI taxonomy): domain Eukaryota; kingdom Metazoa; phylum Arthropoda; class Insecta; order Coleoptera; family Staphylinidae; genus Tachinus; species Tachinus rufipes. The sequence goes on from OZ010743.1 coordinate 8,107,224, forward strand.
ATTTAGCACTCTGGTTATGAGAGCAATTTACCTTAAAGCAAGAAATACTACCAGGGCTCATTTATTGCAGCATTCGTCTAATGACTTCAAGATTGGCTTACTGAAACTTAAGTGAACTTCTCGGACGAGAACCGTATTTTTATAATTAACGAAATGCGAAAATAAGAAGTGCACCTAATTTGTTCTACTTGGATATACAAATACAAGCAATAAGATTTGTAATAAAAAAATTGCAAAGCAGATAGAACTTTATTAATACGTTTTGGCAATATTTATTGAAATAATAAGAGATTTTTATGAAATAACCCATTTTTATTTTTAACCGATTAATGCAACGTAAATTGTTTGGTTAGAAAAAAACTTTTTCAAAAAATCTCATGAAACCATTAACAAAATTTAAAGCCAAAATATCTAATATTTTAACACTTACAAAAGTTCTATTTGTATCAACTTGTCTTGAGTACGTACCTGCAACAAAATAAATTATTTTAAGTAAATATATATACAAAAACTAAATAAATCATTCAAAATGTTAGTTACAATTTTAAACATGTTCTCAAAAGCTTCAATAATGTTTTAAAAAACATAGTAAACGTTTTAAAAAGTTGTGTATATTTAATTTGTCCAAGAAATATATAAATTAATAATTTATTATAAATAATTAAACTAATAATTCACAAAGCAAATTTCTATTCAATTAATTAATATTCCCTATGCGTCCATTAAATAAATCCCAGCCACACCAAAAACCTAGTGTGTATTGTGCTACACCCTATTGTATAACTTTTTTGCATGGAAAATTCTATTCAGCAAACTAATATTCATTACAGACCCCCTTGAATTTGCACAATAGAATCACTATACTCCACAATAATAAATGAAAAAAAATATTATTCAGACTGAATTAAAGCACGGAAAATTTTAAATTGTCGCATTAACTACTAGTTTAATTCTCATTTTGTGATTTATGATAAACTAGATTTTTTTTTCGATGTTATGAAATGTACGGTCTGCTTCGGCTTACGGCAGGTTATTGTTTACTTGTTGGGTTGGGTTTTCGTATTCATATGTAAAATTTTGCTTCATCCTGGATTACTTGCTCGGTTTTCCATGAACGATTTATTGCTTGCGGGAAAAAAGTGTCGGGGAAGTTTTTATTTCATTGATCGCGGTGCAGTTTTTTGTTACACAATTTGTGGCTAATTGAGTGTGTTGTACTTAATACATTATCAATTTTAAATTTAATGATCATTTTTATTTAAAATACAATTAAAATAATAAATTATAAAATTTGTTAATACAAAAATGCTTTACATTTTAGAATTATTTGTTACATACTTTGTAGAGCAGCAAGGGAAGAAAAAAAATTAAATATACTTAAATTGTAAATATGTAAGTATAATATAAATAATTAAAAAAAAAAAAAAAAAAAAAAAACAATATTTTGAAAATATATTTATCAACTTATTTTCAATTAGAATTAAAAATTTCATAAAAAAATGTAAATGTTGTGTTTAAAAATAATATTTTTTACGTACTTTAAAACTTTAAAAAAATATTTTTTAGAAAAATCCTATATTTTGAAATTTATTTATCACTCAATTAGTGTCAATTTTTTTTTTTTTTTTTTTTTTATTAAGTTAAAAATCAATTTTAGTAAATATGTTTATCAACGTCAAAAATTTTGTAAAACATTTAAAAAGCAAAATCTTAAAAAAATCAATTTGCTTTAAATTTTAGAAATATTTATAATTTTTTTTAAATCCTATATTTTTTAAATACATTTGTTTACTAATTTTTAGTTTGGGTCAAAAATTTTGTCTAAAAAATCAATTTTTGTAAAACAGTTTTAGAAGTGGTTTTCCTTCTATTAAGAGAAACATTAAACTGCGAGAGAGTGTGTAAAGAGAGCTATAGTACAGTTACATCATCAGACAGACAGACAACGGCATTTTGGCGCGTATACATTGAATCAGATGACCGGAACCAAATTTATCATTTAAATAAAATAATGTTTTATATGTAAATTGCCTCTCCACCTAGTGTGAGACACATACACTATTGCTTCAGAGTATGCACCCATTATTAGTGTGCCTAGCATCTTACTGGCCAAAGAAACAATTTACATAAATTTACAATAATTATTAACGCTAATATTGGTATTAATAATATCTAACCTAAAGCTCAAAGCCACCACCAAGTGCTTAAAGATACTATCACCTTGATGGCCTCCAAAGCCAGTGCTCTAGCACTTCTACCTATCACAAAGAAAATTATAAAACTGGCCGATTCAAAGAGAAGGATGAAGCTAAAACATCTTCTTTTACAGGCAAATAACAATCCTCAAACTCCCCTTCGTCAAAAGACAAAGGCAAACCCGCCAGCCCAAGTAGCCATAAAAACCACTACCACCACTTTCGCTGACTTCTGGAACTTCTTCATTCTAAAGATAACCGCGCTTTTCAGCAACCCCACCGCAACAAAAAATAATCTAGCAAACTTGGACAGATTTACTCGAATCCAAAAGAAACATAATAAGAGTTTTGTCTTTTACCTACTAACAGACAAAACCCGGGCAGATGTCTTCAACAATTCTTGCACATTAGCCATCAGCGGCTAGTTTTGACAAGCTTTTAGTCAAAAAAACACTAAAGCCATCCGCCCTTCAAAAAAAAAACGACGCCAAAAAAAAGAATTCTAAAAAGCCATTCAGCAAAGAAAGGTTTAAGCCAGACGCTTTGGACCACAACTTTGACTGTGACGACAACATATCTAACCTTACTTCCACAAACGTTTGATCTAAATTCTGGAATTTTTGCTTATAGTTAAACACTTATTTCGGAAACACCCTAAATACTTTAGCGATAACAAAATCGCAATATTTTTTGCTCAAAATACTTTTGAAAGTAGACAAGAAGACAACTGCTTATCTGAAATTAAAATAGGCCAATTTCCAAACGTAGTTAAATGCCAAAAAACGCTGCCTTACAGTGATAATCCGTCACGTCCCAAAACACGTAACAAAAAAAGTGATTTGTCTAGCTTTAGAATCTCTTATTTTATCTTCATCAAACATCTACAAAATGGAAAACAAATTTGTTTGCTTTTCAATGTGTCTGTACAACCTAGCTCTTGATCTTAAAAGTCACTGTAGAACTCAAAAAATAGAAGCAGTAGCATAACTCAATGCCAGAAGTGCTAGCAATACAGGCTCGCTGCACAAAATATCGTAACTGTTTGGGGTATTAATTGATGTTCTGCCCTAAAGACACACCACTCAAGTGTAAACTTTGTTTCAACCTTTAGACCGCAAACTTTAAAGAATACTTAAAAATAAAAGCCTCACAAGACAACAGTAATAAAGACATTTGACCGGCAACCAAACCCAAACCGGTTCCGGTCCTGTGTATGTCTTCTTCTCAAAATGCCTCTCTTAATCCACTTCAAAATGAACACCCCGACAAGCTCACGCTGGAAACAAATGCAATCGTAATAACGGTGCTTGAACTGGGCCTCAGGAATTCATCTACATGCATCTACATATATAAGACCAACTAACCGTACCAAAACAGAGGATTTTGATTCAATATTTGCAAATCTTTTTCCCACAATAATAATAAGCTGGTGACTTTAACTTGAAGCACCCAGCGTGGAACAACTTACTCCATTGCCAAAGGTAAAACTATGATTGACTAAAAAATTTACAAGATTTAAGTCTAGATAAACCTCTTTCTACATCTCTGCTGGCCACCAAGAGAACGTTTTTGACGTAGCAAAATTGTAACAAATTCAAATTGGACTTTCTTCTCACAATTCCTGAAAGAAAGTAAAAGAAGCCTTTTACAACAAGAATGAGATTTAATATATGATTGAGAAAAAAGCCAAAGCATTTGTAAACAGCTTCAAACTTTAATGCTTCTCCTCTACGACTAAAAACATTAATTTGGATCACATCAAAAATATCCACTAAAAAGTTAATGACGGACAACAAGACACCGCTAGAAAACATTCAACCTTTAGAAATCAGAAAATTGATCAAAAAACTACTAACTACTAAACAGAGTTTTAAAATCATTTTACCAACAGTTCTCTAAACAAAGCATTTTCCTACCAGTCTCCCAGCCAATCAATCGTCTATGCATTTTAAGGAAAGTCATAGAAAATGTGATTTTTGGACGGAATTCAAAACCACACAAAAACTAATATTTTTTTGCTTCTTTCAACATGTATTTAGATGAGGTCATTCGGCTGTCCATTAACTATAACACGTGACAGATCATATTATCAAAGGTTTTTACACAGTTGCAAACTGGCACCCCAATCGTCTTGAAGTCTTTTAAAGTACAACTTTGAAAATACTCCTCAGAGCTCTATGGTTTGTTGTTCAAAACAATTTTGATCAATTTCAAGACTCCACTCAACATATTGAAACTTTTGCCAAAAAGTATTTCAATAATCTTGCGGTTCATTCCAATCCAAATCTAGCTAGATACGCTAAGCCAGACAAGGAAGTTCACTCATATAAGCAACTGGTTAACCAACTTCTAATCTAAATTGGCAAACACCACATCCCCAAAGGCGTCCCAACTAACCATCTTCTAAATAAATCCTATCCCCAAATAAAAGGTTCGTAAGCCATACAGTCTCAAACTTGTAGGGAGTTAAGTTAAAGGTTTAAAAGTTGGAGTCTAAATTCTTCAGCGGTAGAAAAAAATTGACATCTTAAATTGTAATTTGCGTGCAGTTTTAATCATGTTTGTATTTTCTCTTTAATGTCTCTAGTTTGCAAACTTTTTAATTTAAAGTTGGCTTCTTTTTTTTTAACTTTTGTTTTTTTGAGGAACGTGGTCGTCTTGAGATAAGCAATGTAATACTGATCGTTTCTGCTCATATCGTGTTTACTTTATTTTTCTAATTTTTAAAAATTTAGTCATAAAATTATTTTTGTATAAACCTAACCTAACCTAACCTAACCTTTATTGATAAAATGGCAGACTCACCAACAAAATGAAAAACTGAAAATTTGGTAAAATAAACAATTTTTTTTGTTAAATTAACAAATTTTCCATCAAAAATGCAAAAACTGAAAATCTAGTCAAAAACTTTTTTTTTGTATAAACCTAACCTAACCTTTTTTGATAAAATGACAAATTCCCAACAATATGCAAAAACTAAAAAATTAGTAAAATTAAAAAAAAAATTGTTAAAATTACAGATTTTCCTTAAAAAATGCAAAAACTAATCATTTAGTCAAAATTTTCTTTTTTGAATAAATATAACCTAACCTAGCCTAACCTTTTTTCATAAAATAATAAATTCAACAATAAAATGCAAAAACTAAAAATTTAGTGAAAATTTTTTGTTTAAATAACAGATTTTCCATCAAAAATGCAAAAACTGAAAATTTTGTTAAAAACATTTTTTCTTGTATAAACCTAACCTAACCTTTTTGGATAAAATGACAGAAACAAAATGCAAAAACTAAAAATTTTGTAAAATAAAAAAATAAATTCTTATAACTGAAAAATTTATCAAAATCATTTTTTTTTTTTATAAACCTAACCTAACCTAACCTTGTTTGATAAAATGACAAAAACAAAATGCAAAAACTGAAAATTTAGTAAAATTAAAAAAAAAAGGTAAAATAACAGATTTTTCACCAAAATTGCAAAAACTAAAAATTTAATAAAAAAAATGTTTTTTGTATAAACCTAAATTAACCTAACCTAACCAAACCTAACTTCTTGTCAGTTACCTGCCACAAATTATGCAAAAAATAAAAATATTGTAAAATTAAAAAAAAAAAAAATTTGTTAAAATAGCAGATTTTCCATCAAAAAAGCAAAATTTGAAAATTTAGTCAACAATTTTTTTTTGTGTAAGCTTAACCTATCCTAACCTAACCTTTATTGATAAAATGACAAATTTACCACCAAATGCAAAAACTGAAAATGTGGTGAATAACTTTTTTTTTTAAATAATAATTTTTCCATTAAAAATCCAAAAACTGAAAATTTACCTAATTTAACCTAACCTAACCTAACCTTTTTGATAAAATGACAGATTCACCAACAAAATGCAAAATTAGTAAAATAAATATTATTTTTTGTTAAATTATCAGATTTTCCATCAAAAATGCAAAAACTGAAAAAATTGTCAGAAACATTTTTTTTGTAAAAACCTAACCTAACCTTATTGATAAAATGACAAAAACAAAATGCAAAAACTGAAAATTTAGTAAAATTTAAAAAAAAAATGGTAAAATAACACATTTTTCACCAAAATTGCAAAAACTAAAAATTTAATAAAAAAAATGTTTTTTGTATAAACCTAAACTAACCTAACTTAACCAAACCTAACTTCTTGTCAGTTACCTGCCACAAATTATGCAAAAAATAAAAATATTGTAAAATTAAAAAAAAAAAAAAATTGTTAAAATAGCAGATTTTCCATCAAAAAAGCAAAATTTGAAAACTTAGTCAAAATTTTTTTTTGTGTAAGCTTAACCTATCCTAACCTAACTTTTATTGATAAAATGACAGATTTACCAACAAAATGCAAAAACTGTAAATGTGGTGAATAATTTATTTTTTTTAATTAACAATTTTTCCATTAAAAATCCAAAAACTGAAAATTTACCTAATTTAACCTAATCTAACCTAACCTTTTTGATAAAATGACAGATTCACCAACAAAATGCAAAATTAGTAAAATAAAAATTATTTTTTGTTAAATTAACATTAACTATTGTTTCAGAGTATGCACCCATTATTAGTGTGCCTAGCATCTTACTGGCCAAAAAAACAATTTACATAAATTCACAATAATTATTAACGCTAATATTGGTATTAATAGTATCTAACCTAAAGCTCAAAGCCACCACCAAGTGCTTAAGGATACTATCACCTTGATGGCCTCTAAAGCCAGTGCTCTAACACTTTTACCTATCTCCAAGAAAATTATAAAACTGGCCAATTCAAAGAGAAGGATGAAGCTAAAGCATCTTCTTTTACAGACAATTAACAATCCCTCTCGTTAAAAGACAAAGGCAAACCCGCCAGCCCAGGTAGCCATAAAAACCATTACCACTACTTTCGCCGACCTCTGGAAGTTTTTCATTCTAAAGATAACCGCGCTTTTCAGCAACCCCACCGCAACAAAAAATAATCTAGCAAACTTGGACAGATTTACTCGAATCCAAAAGAAACATAATAAGAGTTTTGTCTTTTACCTACTAACAGACAAAACCCGGGCAGATGTCTTCAACAATTCTTGCACATTAGCCATCAGCGGCTAGTTTTGACAAGCTTTTAGTCAAAAAAACACTAAAGCCATCCGCCCTTCAAAAAAAAAACGACGCCAAAAAAAAGAATTCTAAAAAGCCATTCAGCAAAGAAAGGTTTAAGCCAGACGCTTTGGACCACAACTTTGACTGTGACGACAACATATCTAACCTTACTTCCACAAACGTTTGATCTAAATTCTGGAATTTTTGCTTATAGTTAAACACTTATTTCGGAAACACCCTAAATACTTTAGCGATAACAAAATCGCAATATTTTTTGCTCAAAATACTTTTGAAAGTAGACAAGAAGACAACTGCTTATCTGAAATTAAAATAGGCCAATTTCCAAACGTAGTTAAATGCCAAAAAACGCTGCCTTACAGTGATAATCCGTCACGTCCCAAAACACGTAACAAAAAAAGTGATTTGTCTAGCTTTAGAATCTCTTATTTTATCTTCATCAAACATCTACAAAATGGAAAACAAATTTGTTTGCTTTTCAATGTGTCTGTACAACCTAGCTCTTGATCTTAAAAGTCACTGTAGAACTCAAAAAATAGAAGCAGTAGCATAACTCAATGCCAGAAGTGCTAGCAATACAGGCTCGCTGCACAAAATATCGTAACTGTTTGGGGTATTAATTGATGTTCTGCCCTAAAGACACACCACTCAAGTGTAAACTTTGTTTCAACCTTTAGACCGCAAACTTTAAAGAATACTTAAAAATAAAAGCCTCACAAGACAACAGTAATAAAGACATTTGACCGGCAACCAAACCCAAACCGGTTCCGGTCCTGTGTATGTCTTCTTCTCAAAATGCCTCTCTTAATCCACTTCAAAATGAACACCCCGACAAGCTCACGCTGGAAACAAATGCAATCGTAATAACGGTGCTTGAGCTGGGCCTCAGGAATGTATCTACATGCATCTACATATATAAAACCGACTAACCGTACCAAAACAGAGGATTTTGATTAAATATTTGCAAATCTTTTTCTCATAATAATAGCTAGTAACTTTAACTTGAAGCATCCAGCGTGGAACAACTTACTCCAGTGCCAAAGGTAAAACTATGTTTGACTAAAAAAATTACAAGATTTAAGTCTAGATAAACCTGTTTCTACATCTCTGCTGGCCACCAAGAGAACGTTTTTGACGTAGCAAAATTGTAACAAATACAAATTGGACTTTCTTCTCACAATTCCTGAGAGAAAGTAAAAGAAGCCTTTCACAACAAGAATGAGGTTTAATATATGATTGAGAAAAAAGCCAAAGCATTTGTAAACAGCTTCAAACTTTAATGCTTCTCTTCTACGACTAAAAACATTAATTTGGATCACATCAAAAAGATCCACCAAAAAGTTAATGACGGACAACAAGACACCGCTAGAAAGCGTTCAACCTTTAGAAATCAGAAAATTGATCAATAAACTTAAAACTTAGTTTGCTCTTAGCTCTAATAAAATACTAAACAGAGTTTTAAAATCATTTTACCAACAATTCTCTAAACAAAGCATTTTCCTACCAGTCTCCCAGCCAATCAATCGTCTATGCATTTTAAGGAAAGTCATAGAAAAGGTGATTTTTGGACGGAATTCAAAACTACATAAAAACTAATAATTTTTTCTTTGCTTCTATCAACATGTATTTAGATGAGGTCATTAGGCTGTCCATTAACTAAACCACGTGACAGATTATATTATCAAAGGTTTTTACACAGTTGCAAACTGGCACCCCAATCGTCTTAAAGTCTTTTAAAGTACAACTTTGAAAATACTCCTCAGAGCTCTATGGTTTGTTGTTCAAAACAATTTTGATCAATTTCAAGACTCCACCGTTAACTCAACATATTGAAACTTTTGCCAAAAAGTATTTCAATAATCTTGCGGTTCATTCCAATCCAAGTCTAGCTAGATACGCTAAGCCAGACAAAGAAGTTCACTCATATAAGCAACTGGTTAACCAACTTCTAATCTAAATTGGCAAACACCACATCCCCAAAGGCGTCCCAACTAACCATCTTCTAAATAAATCCTATCCCCAAATAAAAGGTTCGTAAGCCATACAGTCTCAAACTTTTAGGGAGTTAAGTTGGAGATCAGTTAAAGGTTTAAAAGTTGGAGTCTAAATTCTTCAGCGGTAGTAAAAAATTGACAACTTAAATTGTAATTCGCGTGCAGTTTTAATCATGTTTGTATTTTCTCTTTAATGTCTCTAGTTTGCAAACTTTTTAATTTAAAGTTGGCTACTTTTTTTTTAATTTTTGTTTTTTTGAGGAACGTAGTCGTCTTGAGATAAGCACTGTAATACTGATCGTTTTTGCTCATATTGTGATTTCCTTATTTTTCTAATTTTTGAAAATTTAGTCATAAAATTATTTTTGTATAAACCTAACCTAATCTAACCTAACCTTTATTGATAAAATGGCAGACTCACCAACAAAATGCAAAAACTGAAAATTTAGTAAAATAAACAATTTTTTTTGTTAAATTAACAAATTTTCCATCAAAAATGCAAAAACTGAAAATCTAGTTAAAAACTTTTTTTTTGTATAAACCTAACCTAACCTTTTTTGAAAAAATTAAAGATTTCCAACAATATGCAAAAACTAAAGATTAAATAAAATTAAAAAAAAAATTGTTAAAATTACAGATTTTCCTTAAAAAATGCATAACCTAATCATTTAGTCAAAATTTTCTTATTTGTATAAATATAACCTAACCTAGCCTAACCTTTTTTCATAAAATAATAAATTCAACAATAAAATGCAAAAACTAAAAATTTTGTGAAAATAACAGATTTTCCATCAAAAATGCAAAAACTGAAAATTTTGTTAAAAACATTTTTTCTTGTATAAACCTAACCTAACCTTTTTGGATAAAATGACAGAAACAAAATGCAAAAACTAAAAATTTTGTAAAATAAAAAAATAAATTCTTATAACTGAAAAATTTATCAAAATCATTTTTTTTTTTTATAAACCTAACCTAACCTAACCTTGTTTGATAAAATGACAAAAACAAAATGCAAAAACTGAAAATTTAGTAAAATTAAAAAAAAAAGGTAAAATAACAGATTTTTCACCAAAATTGCAAAAACTAAAAATTTAATAAAAAAAATGTTTTTTGTATAAACCTAAATTAACCTAACCTAACCAAACCTAACTTCTTGTCAGTTACCTGCCACAAATTATGCAAAAAATAAAAATATTGTAAAATTTAAAAAAAAAAAAAATTGTTAAAATAGCAGATTTTCCATCAAAAAAGCAAAATTTGAAAATTTAGTCAACAATTTTTTTTTGTGTAAGCTTAACCTATCCTAACCTAACCTTTATTGATAAAATGACAAATTTACCACCAAATGCAAAAACTGAAAATGTGGTGAATAACTTTTTTTTTTAAATAATAATTTTTCCATTAAAAATCCAAAAACTGAAAATTTACCTAATTTAACCTAACCTAACCTAACCTTTTTGATAAAATGACAGATTCACCAACAAAATGCAAAATTAGTAAAATAAATATTATTTTTTGTTAAATTATCAGATTTTCCATCAAAAATGCAAAAACTGAAAAAATTGTCAGAAACATTTTTTTTGTAAAAACCTAACCTAACCTTATTGATAAAATGACAAAAACAAAATGCAAAAACTGAAAATTTAGTAAAATTTAAAAAAAAAATGGTAAAATAACACATTTTTCACCAAAATTGCAAAAACTAAAAATTTAATAAAAAAAATGTTTTTTGTATAAACCTAAACTAACCTAACTTAACCAAACCTAACTTCTTGTCAGTTACCTGCCACAAATTATGCAAAAAATAAAAATATTGTAAAATTAAAAAAAAAAAAAAAATTGTTAAAATAGCAGATTTTCCATCAAAAAAGCAAAATTTGAAAACTTAGTCAAAAAATTTTGTTTCTGTATGCTTAACCTAACCTAACCTAACCTTTATTGATAAAATGACAGATTTACCAACAAAATGCAAAAACTGAAAACGTGGTGAATAACTTTTTTTTTTAAATAACAATTTTCCATTAAAAATCCAAAAACTGAAAATTTACCTAATTTAACCTAACCTAACCTAACCTTTTTGATAAAATGACAGATTCACCAACAAAATGCAAAATTAGTAAAATAAAAATTATTTTTTGTTAAATTATCAGATTTTCCATCAAAAATGCAAAAACTGAAAAAAATGTCAAAAACATTTTTTTTGTAAAAACCTAACCTAACCTTATTGATAAAATGACAAAAACAAAATGCAAAAACTGAAAATTTAGTAAAATTAAAAAAAAAATTGGTAAAATTACAGATTTTTCACCAAAATTGCAAAAAAACCAAAAATTTAATAAAAAATTTGTTTTTTGTATAAACCTAAACTAACCTAACCTAACCAAACCTAACTTCTTGTCAGTTACCTGCCACAAATTATGCAAAAAATAAAAATTTTGTAAAATTAAAAAAAAAAAATTGTTAAAATAACCGATTTTCCATCAAAAAAGCAAAATTTGAAAACTTAGTCAAAATTTTTTTTTGTGTAAGCTTAACCTATCCTAACCTAACTTTTATTGATAAAATGACAGATTTACCAACAAAATGCAAAAACTGTAAATGTGGTGAATAATTTATTTTTTTTAATTAACAATTTTTCCATTAAAAATCCAAAAACTGAAAATTTACCTAATTTAACCTAATCTAACCTAACCTTTTTGATAAAATGACAGATTCACCAACAAAATGCAAAATTAGTAAAATAAAAATTATTTTTTGTTAAATTAACATTAACTATTGTTTCAGAGTATGCACCCATTATTAGTGTGCCTAGCATCTTACTGGCCAAAAAAACAATTTACATAAATTCACAATAATTATTAACGCTAATATTGGTATTAATAGTATCTAACCTAAAGCTCAAAGCCACCACCAAGTGCTTAAGGATACTATCACCTTGATGGCCTCTAAAGCCAGTGCTCTAACACTTTTACCTATCTCCAAGAAAATTATAAAACTGGCCAATTCAAAGAGAAGGATGAAGCTAAAGCATCTTCTTTTACAGACAATTAACAATCCCTCTCGTTAAAAGACAAAGGCAAACCCGCCAGCCCAGGTAGCCATAAAAACCATTACCACTACTTTCGCCGACCTCTGGAAGTTTTTCATTCTAAAGATAACCGCGCTTTTCAGCAACCCCACCGCTAGAAAAAATAATTTAGCAAACCTAGACAAATTTACTCTAATCCAACAGAAACGTAAAAAGAGTTTTGTCTTTTACCTACTAACAGATCAAACCCGAGCAGTTGTCTTCAACGACTCATGCACAATAACCATCAGCGGCTAAGTCTGATAAGCTTTTAGTCAAAAAAATACTAAGGCACTTTAGACCTTAACTTCTCCGGTAAAGATAACATATCTAACCCTACTCCCACAAGCGTTCTATCTAAATCCCAGAGTTTGTGCTTAGAGTTAGCACTTATTTCGGGAACACTCTGAATACTTTAACGATAACAAACACGCAATTTTTTTTGCTCAAAATATCTTAAATTAAAAAGAAGCAACTTCCACACGTAATTGAATGCCAAAAAAAACTGCCTTGAGATGGTAATTTGGCACAACCCAAAACACCTAACAGAAGAATTGGTTTGTCTAGCTTTAGAATCTCTTAGATTCTCTCCAAACATCTACAAAATGAGAAACAAATTTGTGTCTGTACAACCAAACTCTTGAGCTTAAAAGTCACTGCAAAACCCAAAAAAACAAGGCAATAGCATACCTCAACGACAGAAGTGCCAGCGATACGGGCACGCCGCAAAAAATGTCGTAACTGTTTTAGGTCCCACCAATTGGTGATCTGCCTCAAAGACACACCACTTAAATGTAAACTTTGTTTTAGCCCTTATCCCGTACAAGTACACCAAACCGGCAACTAAGCCCAAACCGGTTCCAGTCCCGTATATGTCTTTTTTTCAAAACGCAGGTCAATCAATAGTCTTAGCTCCGACCACAACCCAAAACTATTAGAACTCTACAAAAGAAGATCAACAAAAAAAAATAACCTATACATATTGGACTCTTTTTTCACAATCCTTAGACGAAAACAAAAAAAAACTTTAAAAATTCATTTAGTTTGCACCTATAACCCTTTAAAATGATCCTAGATTACCAAAGCATTGATTTGCAAAAGCAATTACACCAAACATCAATAGCAAATGCATTGCGACTGCAAAGATTACAAAATCTTAAGCTCTACAGCAAAACTAAAAACACCAACAAACTGCACAAAAATTTGCTAGAAAAATACTTTAAAATTTATCACAGAAGATGACAATCTAATGTGAAAGCTCTTTAAAACCTTACGGAACAGACAAATCTCCATTCTTGCCATTCGAGGCAAGAATAAAGTTAAAAAAAAGAAGCATTTGCTGTCAAACTTCAATGCTTCCCTTCTACAACTGATGACACTAATCTGGAACACGTCAAAAGGGTCCACCAGAAATTCAATAATTTTTTTGAAAAAGCGGACAACGATACACCGCTAGAAAACGTTTGAACTTCTTTAATCAGAAATACCAAATAAAGCTTTAAAATCATTCTTGCATAAAACAATAATAACACTCACTAACATTACTACCGCAATACTTCGAACAAGACACTTTCCCACAGAATCAAAATTCTCACTTGCAATAAACATACCAAAATTTTGTAAAAATTGTTAGTTTCTCCAAAACTACAGGCTAATCAGTTTTAAATGCACTTTAAGTGGAGTCATAAAGAGAGTGAACGTAGACATAATCCTAGACTACACAAATGCTTCTCTCCGTCTACTAACATGGTCAAAAATTGTCTTTTTAGAGGTCAAAATAGCCTTCAACAAGAGTTTTCTCTTAAAACTGCACAAAAAATACTGTTCTTTGCGTCTTATAGAGCTGGAAATTTAAATCTAAGCCGCAGAAATTTGGAAAATTTGTAAAGCACATTTCTATCTCACGCAGATCACGGCAGAAGTTCTTCAAAGCTCCATCTTTTTGATATTCAATCTGTTCGTTCCCGACATGGCTTCTTGATAGAGGCACGGTGTTAAAATAGCTTAAAATGCTGACAACACAGCATTTTTTTAAACTTCAAACAAACAAAGTTACTTAATGTAGTCACTATAAAACTACAAAAAACCACCAACAATCTTGAATACTGGTTAAACAACTGGCAAGTCAAAGCAAATTCAGAAAAGCAATATTGTCTACTTCACACAGCAACAAACTAACCCTCATAAAAACGCTGTATTAAACAAAATTACAATAGCGTAGTCCAATGCTGCCAAGTATCTGAAAATAACTTTGACAAAGAACTTACGTACAGTTAATTTTGCTGCGGGGGAACAGTTGCTCCAATACAAAACTTGGATAAACACTTCTACTTAAAGCTTTCCATATTACAATTTTTTAGATGATCCTTGGAGCTTCATAGTTTGTCCAAACCACAATTTTTTGGTTACGTTAACACAAGTTTTTGCCAAAAAAAGTTTCGATAATCCTTCAAATCACTCTAATTCTGATCTGGCTAGAATCACTAAGCAACTTTCCCCAAATAGAAAATTTATAAACCATACGGTCGTCTCAAACTTCCAGGTATTTAACACCAGAGAAAATTTAATCGGTAAGCAGGTGTCCATTGTTGAAGGTTTGCCGGTTATAGTCTAAAAACTTTTCTGCGGTAAGGAAAGTTGTTATCTTAAAGTGTAATAATTTGCTAGCGCTTGAGTCATGCGTGCTGTTTCAATTAATTTTGTAATTTTTTTCAGTGCCTTTTTCCACTTTTCAAAACGTAACTGTTTTTTTTTTCTTCTATAGTAGGTGGCTACGTATTAGAGTAAGATGTATAATGCAATTTTCTTCTTGTATGGAGAACATTGTCATTTTGAGGTAGCCAATGTAAGCGGCCAGCTTGTGCTCATATCTATCTATCTATCTATCTATCTGCTTGGGTTAGCTTTTTTATTCTTCAGAAGTTTGCCGTTGGATATATTGTTTTTTACTATCTTTTAGAGTGCGCAGTTAAAATAAAACCCAATTATATGCTAATGGGCAAATTCCTTTTTCTCTTGTTATATTTTAGGGTTGTTGGGTAGTTTTGTGAAGCGTGAAGTGCTGATATCGGAAAATTTACCCATCCATCTCTCTTGACACGACAAAAAAAAACACTATCAAAATGATAGTTAAAGACCAACAACATACGGTCACCTTACTGGTCGCCCCAAAACTAGGAAAAAAAATAATCCTGGCAGCCCATGGCTGATTTTTGGGTTGAAAGATGCTGCCAACCAAAACGCCCAAACCTACAGCTACCAAAACACATGTTCCTAGATACTGCAAATTTTTTCAACGTTGTTTAACAAAGACGTAGCACTTACAACCATTGTTGAGAGTTGGCGTAACTCTCAACAATGTTACTCGGAAGAAAACTGCCTTTTTGACCTAAAATTAAGAAATCATAAAAAACTTCAAAAAGCCAAGGTCTTTAGCAAGATAGACTTAAAGACGCAATGTTAGCAGAGACCAATGATACAACAGCCACAAACACTTAATTGCTTTTGTTCCTCCAGACCAAAGCACATATCAAATCCGGGTAATAATATCTATTACACAAAATTAGTGTCAATAGTTACTAGCCCTTGACACACTACCTAAAGCTTATCAAAGACCAAGACATTTCAAGGAACAAAAAACAATTTTAGAGTTTCAAAAGTTCTTAGCTCCAGAAGTACATGCCGGATTATTCTAAAATTGAAGCGGCTTTCTTGATGACACTACAATTAAGGAATTAAGCTACCGTTTGTGTAGGGCAAAACCAAAGTTTACAAACAAATAAGCCCAAATATGCTTGTTGACCGGAGATACTTTGGCGGATTTAGTCCAACAAACTCAAAAAAAGTATAAACAAAATCTTATTATCCGATGACACAAAAATGCTTGACAACCCAGAAAACAACACCACTCAACCAACTTAGCCAATCACCCAGAAAAGGACAACATTAGAACCATCATCTAATAGGCCTACCACTGACATAACGTACGTACGCAAAAATGTTTGCACCTTAAAATAAGTTAGGCTTCTCACTTTTATGGAAAGCCAAACACTACACAACCGCTACGTATTAACCTCAAACCAACCAAGTGGAACGCAGACACGCCAAACTCAAAAAGAGCAGAAAGATAAACGCGGCTACCGGCAAATTCCCGAGTAAACTTCTGCTAGTACTAAATTTAGCCAAACCAAATAGTTAAAACGTACCCAAAACCAAAACTTCCAGCTACAACAAGCTCCGGAACTACAAACCCAGAAATCTAATGATGGTGCGCAGCAAGCAAAAAAGCTTGAAAACAAATAAATGGGCTTTAAACGAGTAATCATTACAGCAACAATTAATTGCTACTGAGTGAAAGATATCCCCTACAAGCCAAAAACCCGGACCAACACCAGGAGATAAAATCAACAAAATTTGAAAAAAATTAATGCCGCCTAGTGGACACAGAAGAACGTGGCGCAGTAGTTTAAGCATCCGACCAAAGCTCCAAAGATAGTTAGTTTAAATCCCATATACTGTGATATACTTTTCAGATGTTTATACGCTCTCTCACTTTCCAAATTGCTTTGCCAGCATGAAGTTTTATGGCTACAACTTTCTCTGATAAAGTAATAAACAATCTCTCCAGTGGTTCAGAATCCACTTAAAACTGTAGGTTTCTTGTAATGTAAATTGCCATTACGGGCAGAAAAGAGGCTAAAACGCCATTAGTGGCGTATAAAAAGCTGACAAAGAAAAAGAAGAAGAAATGGACAAAGCATAACGCACTTATCCAAACACTAAAGATCTTAACCGTCTTCCAACAAATCAACATGCAACTCCACAATTACAACCAACAAAGTAATTTTAACACTGCCACTTACACTTATTTCTACACCAACAACCGCCCCAGAAATGATATCCACCTAGAGATGCCTGCCTCTCCACCAATAAGAATATTTTGTATATTTTACTCTCAATGCCAAGCTGCTATGTCTATGGAACATTCTGGACATAGAACAACACTGACAAACGCCTTAGAGATTACTAATCTAGTTCTAAGCGTAATGCACACTCCGCCATGAGACATTTCCCAAATTCTTAGGAATCACTGGAAACAGCCTGGGGCCTACTCAAGCAGGTTGCACTAACCTTCGTGGTTCATGAACACATTAACTATGAAAAACCGGACCACGTTGCCCAGGTGCACCAGGTAAACCAGTGGAATAGATAGAAAACCGACGTTACAAGCCTTAAAACCATCATCACAACCTAGAGAAGGGGTACTAGTATATCGTTTAGTGTTAAGACTGTTGTAGTTTATTTCAACTCTAGAGAATTATGTGGGTTAGTAAGAGTTTTTGTGAGTATATTATATATAAAATGAGTTAATTTAAAAATATCTATTTCTAAAATTACTGACAATAAAATTGTATAACTTCTACAATGTATTAGTATCACAAATTTATTTTTACAAATACGTTATTAGTTTCGGCTCTACTAGAGCTTTCTACAAATGAAATAAGTTATAAAAAAAATAGTAAATTGTTTTATTATTTCATAAGCATAAATTATCACGTAATCACAACGCTCAATTATATATTAGTATACAGTTAAAGTAATTAGCATAAAAAAATAATAGAAATTTATTAAACTAAACCCTCAGAGAATTGCGTAGGTTGATAACAGCTCTATGCAAATTCTAATAGACTATATATATATATAAGCCCAATTACAATAAAAATTTAATCATGCCTTCGCTTTAGCAGCTTGTAAAACAACATTGACCTGCGCTAGGTGAAAAGACACTTTAATGAAGCAGAAAACATCAAAGCTTGACGCGCAAATTACCTCAACAATCTTCCAAAAGCAAACACATACAATACATTTAAAATACAATGCAAATACAATCCAAGTTAAGCTTTGAATACGCTATAGATTAAAAAAAATATAATAAAATATTTTTTTAATAACTGATATGTGAGCAGCAAATGGAAAAGATAACATAGTATGTATTCAAACACAAAAAAATTGTTTGCATTCTGCATTGGATTTCAACGAGGAATTAAACGAAAACAAATGGGGTAGAAAAAAATCGCGTTGGAATTAATAATTCGCATCGAAGTAGACGATGAGGTGAAGGTTTGCCAGGAAATCCGCCGCCGGATATGTAAAGGTCAGACTAATTTCATTTTAAAAATTAATTTTTATTAGAGTGAGAAAAAACTGCGTAATTGTAATTTCAAACTTCATACATTAAATAATTACAAAATAATATTTAAAATTTTATATTATATTCATTTTTTTTCATGTTGTTTTTGTTTACCAGTTTATTTGATGAACAAAATTTGTTTGTTCTGTATATTGACATGTTATTTCATGTGGAAATGTAATTACATTGTTTTTGTAATATCAATCGAATTGTATAATATCATTTCTCAGCTTAAACTGTGGTTAATGGAATAAAATATGTGGTCCTTTAAAGGCCATCAAATCTGTTCCCAGATTTGCAAATTCCGGCGGGACCGGTAAACGATTAATCCGATTGTGAGTTTAATGCACGGACAATGCGTTTTAGATGCGCCAATTGGGTCGATGGAATAATAATGGGAACAGTATGGTCGGAAGAGAATTTGTATGTAGAATAGTAATTTGGTTGAATGTATGTGAAATGGAAAGACGTTTAATAGATTTCTAACTTTAATTTTTGATTTAGAAAATTGGTTAAATTTATTTTTTTTAATAAATTATTTCAATATTGGAAGACGTTTGTTAATAAAAATAAATAGACTACTAGCCACTGACTGACGCAGATAGAATAAACTACAATTACGTAGAGACAAACATCAACAAACTAAAAGAAACCAAAATAAGAATAGAAAAGGGCCGGAGAGCATTCCATAACATAAAAAAATTATTATGTAATCAATAACTAATTTAAAACTGAAAAAGCAAATGCTTAAGTGGTTAAGGACAAAACGTCTGTCCTTCTATATAAAATGAAAGCATAGACTATTAATAAACAATGTTGGAATAATCTAAAAGTTTTTAAAAAGTAGTCAATAAAAAAAAATCTTGCCTATAATAAGACAAAAAAATTGCAATATAAGAAAAATACCGATTATTGCAACTGATAATTCAGAACAAGATCCAGAGTAAATGCAACATTAGAGAAAGAATGTTCCGGCTAAAAAACCTAAAAGAGTACTATGGATGTAGCTCCACCCAACTGCTTGAAAGCAGCAGTATCAAAGATCCAAACTGCAATAATAATAACCAACTTTTGCAATTGAAATGACGCATGAAGAAGAAGCTATTAGTTCAGTAACAGCTTTGTTAAAGTAGAAACCTAAAGATCAAAACGTTTTTTTCATTAATTAAGAAAAACACTAGCAGTAAAGCAGAGAAAACCTACAACCAGCCAACGCCAAGACATATTCAGATACTTCTGAACAAACCTCAAGACAACCTTACAAATAAACAAAATATAAAAAATAAATCTGATGATGTAGAACTACTCCCGATCAACTAATAGGCAGGTAAAAGAAGGACTACACCAACCAAGACAAAAAGAAGAAGCAAAAGACGGCTTGTCATCGACCAAAGCGGGTCTAACACCAGCGTCAACTTGATTTTCTTTGATAAACAGAAGAACAGTGTAACTCCCACTCCAACATGTAGTTGCACATAACATTAAAGAACAAGGTAATTTCAAGTCACGCAAATCATCAAGAAAGCGTCAAAGCCAACAAAACTCAAAAAAAGGAAGGAAAACAAAAATGCGTTCCAACTAGACTAGTGCCTGACAATAGACCACTCAGGCATGCAAGGTCACCTGCAAAAACCGCAAACCAGTACAAAAGAAAAGAAAAAAAAAAGGTACGGCCGGAAGACTAAAGACACCCAAACCAAAGCTGACGTTAGCATCAACGCCTTTGAACATAAAAAACAAACTCTCAACTACGACTGTCAGAAAGTAGCACTTTTAATACAAATTCTTGTTTTAAATCGACAAATTTCAATCTAGGATACCTGAAGTTGATGCCAAGAAATATGCAATTAATGTAAATTTATGTGAATAGCTTGGTTTATACAAGCCCAAGTCAAGTTGTCAAGCAAAATGCAAAAAACTGTCAGAAAGTGCAACTTTTAATGCAAATGTTTCTTCTTCCTCTTCTTAAATCTAAAAATTTTACTCCAAAAAGCTAAAACTGGTTCCAAAAGATGCACAATTTAATGCAGATTTACGTGTTTAGCTTGGCTTATATAGACCCAGTACAAAATTTTTGAGTAAAATGCAAAACAATGTCAGAAGTTGCAAATGCAAATGTTGTTAAATCTACAAATTTGGCTCCAAAAAACTTAAACTAGTCCCAAAAAAATGCACAAATTAATGTAGATTTACGCGCTTAGCTTGGGCGTATATAAACCCAATACAAGTTTCAAATCAATTGCAAAAACTGTCTGAAAGTGGCATTTTAATGCAAATGTTGTAACTTTCTTTTCTTAAATCTACAAATTTTAGCACAAAAAGCTAAAACTAGTCCCAAAAAATTTGCAATTTTATATATATTCTTGTGTTTAGCTTGGTAATTACAGGCCTAGTACAAAGTTTTTAAATAAAATGCAAAAAACTGTCTAAATGTTGCACTTTTAATGCAAATGTTGTTAACTTTCTCTTCTTGAATCTACAATTTTTTCTATAGAAAACTGATACTGGTGCCAAAAAATGCGCAATTCAATATAGATTCACGTGCTCAGCTTGATAGTTATAGAGCCAGTACAAATTTTTTGAGTAAAATGCAAAAAAATGTCTGAAAGTGGCACTTTTAATGCAAATGTTGTTACCTTTCGTTTTTTAAATCTACAAATTTCTTTTTAGAGAGCTGATACTGGTGCCAAAAAATGCAAAATTTAATATAAGTTCACGTGATTAGATTGGCTTATATAGGCCCAATAAAAAGTTTTTGAGATAATTGCAAAAAACCGTATGAAAGTAGAACTTTCTCTTCTTAAATCTACAAACTTCATTCTAGTGAGCTAAATTTAGTCTTAAAAATGTGCAATTTAATGTAGACTCGCGTGCTTAGCTTGTCTTATATAGTTCAATATAAAGTTTTCGAGTAAATTGGAAAAAAAAAACTGTCTGAAAGTAGCACTTTTAATGCAAATGTTGTTAACTGTCTCCACTTAAATCTACTCGCGCGTAATCATAAACTTGTGTCCCCGCCCAATTACCTAAGAGTTAGTTATCCAATCTCTTGGGCAAGTGGGTAAAGCACTCCAATTAAAAATGCTCGCGCGTAATTATAAACTTGTGTCGGGGACACCCACCCAAGTGATTGTTATCCAATCTATTAATGACTAACACTTGAGCGGGTCGGTGAGACACTCCAATTAAAACTATTCGCGCGTAATCATAAATTGTTGTTTCCGCCCAAGTGTTATTTAACCAATTCCTTGAGCAGGTAGGAAGACACTCCTACCGGAACTACTTGCGTGTAATAATAAACTTGTGTCCCCAACCACCCACCTAAGTATTTGTGATTCAACCCCTTAATAACTAACAGTTGGATGGTTGGTGAGATTCTAATAAAAACTATTTGCGCGTAATCATAAACTGACCAAAACCACCAAACTCTAAAATCAAAACAACCAAAAACTCCTTGCCACAAAACCCCCTTCTTAGAATTGAACTATCGTGGACATCCTAGAAAAAGAACAAACAGGCATTTTCCAAATGCCATCCCACTCTTCAGACAGCATACCAAACTCCGCCGCGTAAAAAAAAATATTAATACTAACACAAAAATGTCCCAGAAAGAAAAAAAAAACCTTTTTCTCCGCAAATCTTTGTTCTGAGTTCCGGCGCTAAAACAACCTATACCCTAAAGAAACTCCGTTCCAAAAAATTCTACCGTTACCTGCTGTGCAGCACTTCTGCCACTAACAACAGATTTACAAACTTTGATCACTGAAGAAGGTAATATCCAATCTTTTAGTAACTAGAATTTGGACAGGTGGGTGGGTCACACCAGATCAAGATTACTAGCAAACATTTTAAACTAAAATGCCCACCTACTTGATCAAAACTTTCTTAATAAAAAATTGAAAGTTTTGAAGTCTATAGTAGAGACAAAAATAATAAATCCTATCTTTTGATGACCAACACTTGGGTGAATGGATAAGTCAATGCAAATTATAATTAGAATCAAGTAGTTTAAATTGCAGTGCAAGTATATTTTTTTTTTCTGTGCAAGCGTTAAAAATCTTTTTGTCCTAGAAGAAAATAGTAATATCCAATATTTTAATGACTAACACTTACAAGAGTAATTGGTTCTAGTTTATAATTAGCAAGTCATTTAAACTGTAGTGCCTACCCATTTGCCCAAAAGTTTGTTGAAACAATTTTTTTTTTCTTCTTGATCAAGCGTTAGAAATCTTGATGATAGTTTAAAGACAAACTTTTGAGTAGATAGGTAAATCTTTCTGGATTAGATTACTATTGAATAGTTCAAACTGGAATGCCCACTCACCCGCCAAAATGTTTGTTATCAAAAAATTTAAAGTTTCTTCTCTTTGAAAGCGTTAAATATTTTGTACAAAAAAAAAAATAATATCCAATCTTTTGATAGTCAATACTTAAACGGGTAGGTAAGTTATTCCAGATCATAATTAGTTTTAATTAAAGTGCCCGCCCACTAACTCAAATGTTTGTCATGATAGAACTAAAAGTTTCGTTTCTCTGCAAATGTTAAAAGTTCTTTAGTCAGAGAAGGAAAAGGTAATACCCAATTTCTTAATGACCAACGCTTGGGCATGTGGTTGGGTCACTTTAGATCATAATTGTCATTTTAGTCTAAACTGAAATGTTTATTTCCTCACCCAAAGGTTTGTTAACAAATTAAAAGTTTATTTTTTTGTAAGTGTTAAAAGTCTCTATAGTAGAGAAAAAAATATTACATTTAATTTTTATGACTAACACTTGCTGATAATTCTGTGGGTCACTCCAAGCCATGATTACCAAAAATTTGTTTGAATTAGAGTGCTCAGACACCCGCCCAAGAGTTTGTTATTAAAAAATTGCTAATTTTCTTTCTTTTGCAAGCGTTAAAAATCTTTTGATGACCAACAATTACCATTGAATTGTTTAAACTGAGGTATTTATCTAACCGCCCAAAAATTTGTTGACAAAAAGTTTCTCTTCTTTTCAAGCGTTAGAAGACTTTATAGTAGTAGAATAGATAATAAATCTAATTTTTTCATAACCAATAATTGGGTAACCAGATGGGTCACTCCAAATCATTATAAAATTACAATTATGTAGTTTAAACTGCAATGCCTTCTCACCCGCCCAAGAATATATCAAGAAAAATTGCTAGTTTTGTTTCTTTGCAAGCGTTAAAAACCTTTTTGTCCCAAAACGAGCAGGTGATCAAACTTTTAAATGACCAACAATTACCATTAAGTAGTTTAAATTAGAGTACTTATTCAACCGCCCAAAAACTTGTTAACAAGAATTTGAAAGCTTCTCCTCTTTTCAAGCGTTAGAAGACTTTATGGTAGAGTAATAGATGATAAATCTAATCTTTTAATAACCAATAATTAGGTGGATGGGTGGATTACTCCAAATCATAATTAAATTAAGTAGTATAAACTCACTCACAAAGTCTATCTTTTGACAATCGTTAAAAATTTCTTTGTCCAAGAAGAAGAAGGCAGTATCTAATTTTCTGATAATAAACACTAATCTCTTAATGACCAATATTTTGACAGGTGGGTAGGTTACTACAAATCATATCATAATCATAAATACAAGCAAGTAGTTTTAACTAGAGTGCTCCTCCACCCGCTTTAGTGTTTTTATAAGGAAATGCAATTCTTTCAGTAAAAAAAAAAATTAGTTCTTTATGACAAACACGGATAGGTAAAAGACTTCACATATTAAACTGGAGTAAAAGATCCACCCACCCAAAAGTTTGTTGAAAGAAATTAAAAGTTTTTTTTTTGTCAGTTTAATCTCTTGATGACAAATACTTAGGTGGATAGGTGAGTCACTCCAGATCATAATTACTATCAAATAATTTAAATTTAAGTGCCCAACAACCCGCCCAAAAAAAATCTTTTCTTTACAAGAGTTAAAATCTCTTTGTTCAAGAAGTAGAAAGTAATAACCAACGTTTAGGCCGGTAGGTAAATCATTTCAAATTATGATTACCAGCGTTTGAATTGAAATACTCTTTAACGCGCCTTAGTGTTTTTTATCAAGAGATTGAAAGTTTTTTCTTTTTGCAAGCGTTTTTAAGTCAAGGGTGAATAAATCTGTGCTGTAAAGGTAGTATTTTTTACCAAAAAGGGTAACTCTTACCTATAAATCCACGTGTCACATGGAAAAATAGAAGGCTGCAGTTCTATCAATATCAAAAGTAGTTTCTAAAAATTTTAAAATTATAAATAGTTAGGCATTGCCAAAACTGCTCCAAAGCTTGAGTACTGCGGTCCAAAAAAAAAAACAAAAATTGTTTTAGAAAAACACAATTCCAAACCAATCCAAATGGTAAATAAAAATAAAAACACAGCCCTCAGTCTAGGGCATCTTTTAAATAAGAAAAAAACTGCGACAAGGACGGCAGCTTCGAGATACAAAACAATCTGGCTCAAGCTAATCGGTGTTGCATAAATCGTAGACCTATTTCGTAGTGTGCTACAACCCAATATGCAAGATTTTACAAAAACGACTCGAGTGCCACCCCAATGCCAAATACCGCAGAAACCACCGGACAAGCCACCACAAACTAATAATAAAACCCAAGTGGTAACTTTTGCTTTATTACAGACTACTCCCGTCTCTAACACTAGTGCCGCAACCAGACCATCCACAACACTTAAACAACGTTTCCACCAAGGTAAAAACAAAAGAAAAAACCTATAAGGTTGTAGAGAATTGTTACTGCGCGTAAGCGGAGCGCACAGCAAGTGCGCGCAAAACAATAAAGATCTAACATTCACCCTTCACACCTTAGTCAAAACCAAGAGCGTAAGCAGTCAACATTGAGAACAGACTTCATCTAACCACTATTCAGATGGCTTATTCCGTCCAGTGCCACTAAATGACCTGTCCCTAACTTCACTGCAGCTTTAATACAACAACCCGTATTGTCGACAATAAGTAACAAACCTCTAGCTCCTTCCGAGGCCGCAACAATATTGCAATAAATTCTCAGAATTCTCTGGGGCACTGCAAACCAAACACCCTGTGCTTCCATACCCCACTAGAGTTTCAGGACAGCCACTGATAGCTGCTACGGCCCTGTCACTTCGCTTCAACAAACAACCATCTCGTTCAGTGTAAATACAAATAGAGCACGCTGTGTGCGTGCGTGTCTAGTAGCGTCTACAAAATGTACAACCACCTCCAGAACCACTTTCCAGGACAAGTCCTAAACTTAAACCAACTGCCTCTGTTCACTTTCATCAAGAAGACAGGAACTTGTAACCGACAAAACTACTAAAAGTTAGAAAAAAAAAAGTGCAAACCAACCAGACCAATTCTGTGTCAACAATAAACCTCTATCAGGTAAGACAAGAACAAAAAAACTCAAAACCAAAAAACACTAACTAAAGCCATAAAAATGAACAAGCTACCCGCTAAAAAAAAACGTTTAAGCAAGAATAGCAAACTCCCAACCACCAAATCGGATAAAAAATCCACTCCAATCAAAATCCCCTTGCCAAAAAAGGTCCGCGTAGAATCGGATCGCCGTAGTCATTCTAAAGAAATAAAATTGGCCACCTTCCAGATGCTATTATACTTTCTACTACAGCATTCTAAGTTTCTTTGTGTAAGAAAAAAAATTGTTACTCACAAAAGCGTCCCAAAAAAAAAATTAAAAACTTTTTCATTGGTCGGGTTTTCCAGCATAGCAAAGCCATCTCCAGCGGCGTTCCAAATGCAGTTCGCGTGCGCTGCCATACTTTCCAATTTTTTAATGACCAATACTTAGACGGATAAGTTGGGTCACTCCAGATTATCATTGTTATCTGGTAGTTTAAACTGGAAAGCCTATTCACTTGCCCAAAAGTTTGTTAACAAAAAATTTAAAATTTTTCCTCTTTGCAAGCGTCAGATGTTTCTATAGTAAAATAGAAAATAATGCATTCAATCTTTTGATAGCCATCACTTAAGTGAATCTGTGAATCACTCCAAACCATGTTAACCAGCAATCAGTTTAAACTGGAGTGCCCAGCCACCCGCCCAAGTGTTTGTTATCAAAAGTAAGTTTTCTTTTTTTGCAAACGACAAAAAGTCTAAAAAGAAAAAAACAATATTAAATATTTTTGTAACCAATATTTGGGTGTGTAGATGGGTCATTTCAAATCATCCTAACTAGTAAGTAGTTTAAACTAGAGTGCCGGATAAGTAAGCGCCCAAAAATTTGTTATCAAGAAATTAGAAGTTTATTCTCTTTGCAAACTTTAGAAAATTTTTTGGTACA
Source organism: Tachinus rufipes (assembly GCA_963932245.1). Classification (NCBI taxonomy): domain Eukaryota; kingdom Metazoa; phylum Arthropoda; class Insecta; order Coleoptera; family Staphylinidae; genus Tachinus; species Tachinus rufipes. The sequence goes on from OZ010743.1 coordinate 8,134,065, forward strand.
AAAGTAGAGTAGAAAGTCCAATTTTTGATATGCAATACTTGAGATAAGTGGGTTACTCCAAATCATAATTAAAAAGAAAGAAAATCTTTTAATAACCAACACTTAGGCTGGGTAGGTGGGTCAATCTACATCATGATTACCGAAGATTAGTTTTGACTGGAGTGCTCACCTACAGAAAATCCTCCTCTGCATGTGTTAAAAGTCCAATAGGCAAAGGGAGAAGAGGTAATATCTAAGTTTATAATGACCAAAAGTTGGGCAAATAGATAGGTCATTCCAGATCATAATTACCAGCAAGTAGTTTGTTATCAAACAAATTTTGAAAACGTTAAATTCTAAATCTAAAAAAAGTGATATCCAATATTTTAATGACCAACACTTTGGTGGGTAAGCAAGTTTACTTCAGATCATAAAAGAAACATGTAGAGTGTTCCTCTATTTTCTCAAATCTTTATGGTTGAAGAAAAAATTATTAATAAATAAAGTAGTTTAAACTAAAATAAAAAACTTTCTTGTTTTTGCAATCTTCAAAAGTTTCTTTGTTAAAAAGAAAAGAAATGATATCCAATATTTTGATGACCAGCACTCAGGAGAAAGGGTGGGTTACTTCAGATTATAATGACCAGCAATTTATTTTAACTAGAATGTTTGTTATCAAAAAATTTAAAGTTTCTTCTTTTTGCAAGCATGATGGTTTTTTTTGCTTTCATTATAATATTCACAAAGTAGAAATATTATTTTATTAATTTTATATTTAAGACCTATTTCTATGGAATTTTGAAACACTCAAAATAATTTAAATAATTATAACATATTTTACTTTTAGTAACTAAAATTGAGTTTGAACAACAAAATAATTGTATCACATTAATTTAATTTCTATTTTATTACACCCAAACATATGCATATTAATATCAATTTCATTACACTTTCTAAAGTGTACGTACGTACATCATTAATGCTCATCATAATTTATTGTTATAGTTCTGTATTATTGTTAGCCATTTGTTCTATATGCGGAATGATCGTAGTAATGGGCTCTTGACTCCATAACGTAGTAATATTGGCTGAGTGATTGTTGTGGTCATAATTGGTTGGTTGTGATAATATCCAGTAGCTGCTGAAACTGCACTCGAGTTATCTTAAGTTGGCAATAATGATTATTTCAATGACGTGCTCTGCATATTCAGTATGAATTATTACAGGTCCTCTTGTATGAAGAGATTCCACAGAACAACTTTATGGTCAATAATATTAGTCATGTTTTATTTCCATAAAAGAGCCCTAGCAACAGTTGAAATATTGACAAGAAATTATTTATTACATTTAGACGTTCATTTTGTAATATAATATTATAATAGCTAATAATAAAAATGATTTTAATTGATTGATGTTTCATTGTGTTAGCATTCGATTATTTTATTTATCAAATACAAACATGCAAAGTGCGTTAGTTTCCTAATGAGAATTGAACGAAAAAACTCCATCCATCACTAAAACATGTAGATATCTGCACGTTTGAAATATTTTATTCATATCTAAACCAACGCAAGGTGTGTTTCATGCGTGAAAATGATTTATAATTTTTGTGCCTTATCATGATTTTATGTGCTTCGTATGAAAATTTACTATCACTGCTTTTCAAATATTTATGGAAAAACTTTCAACAGCTTTGAATGGTTGGCATATTTTTATGAACATCAAAGTAAAAGTTTGTTCATATAATATTTATTTAACGAATTGAAATATGGTTCATTAATTCTTTACATTAATTTTGAGCCAGGCAAATTATATTTAAAAGAAAGTAAAACATATATTTCATTTGATTTCAAAAATGATTCAACAATTTGGATTATTTTAAATTTAATAAGACATACCATTTATGTTATTCAGAGTTTGTTAAAAATTATTTTCTATTACTGTTGTAAAAACTTACCTGAAAAAAAACAAAACAAAAAATTAATAAATACATATTATTTAAATTAAATAACAAAAAGTAGAAAAAAAAGCTTTTATAATTTTACTAACAACTATATATATTTAAAAAAAAAAAAAAATTTAAATTGTTTGGTTTATAAACAAAAATGATAAATATGTTTATAATATTCCTAAAAATTGTTTAAAAATATTTTTTTATAATTTTTTTGTTAAGAATTCTAAAACGCAATTGTTGTACAAATTTACTTAAAAAAAGCTTAGAAAATAAATAATTTATAAAAAAAATATTTTAAAATTTTATATTACAAAATACAAAATTAATAAACGTTTTAATAATTTTACTAAGAACTTAAAAAATGCATAAAACTTTTAAAAAATACATTTTCAATAAATTTTGTCAAGTTTTGCTCGTAAAACGCCATTTTTATAAAAGTTTTATTAAAAATCACTCAAAAATTCTATATTTCGTAAAAATTTAATTCTATTAATTGCAAAATATACATTTTAATAGAACCCAAAAAATATATATATATATTTTGTAAATTTTTAGTCAAGATTTGCTCGTATAAAAAAATGTATTAAAAATTGCTCAAAAAATCTATATTTCATAAAAATTTAATTTAAAATTGTTTGTTTTTTAAGCAAAACTAATAAACTTTTCAATAATATTACTAAATGTTGCTAAAAAAAATATTTTTTGTAAAAAAATGATAAAAAAATGTTCGTAAAACGCAATTGTTGTACAAACTTATTTAAAAATCGCTTAGAAAATAAATATTATGTAAAATTAAACATAAAATTTTATATTACAAAGTTCATATTTTAATAAAACTTTTGAAAAAAATATATTTTGGAATTTTTTTGTCAAGATTCACTCGTAAAACCCTATTTTTATCAACAAATTATCAAAAATCGCTCAAAAAATCTATATTTTGTAAAAATTTAATTCAAAATTGTTTGATTTTTAAACAAAATTGATGAGTTTTTTAATAATATTACTAAATGTTGCTTAAAAAATCATTTTTTGTAAAAAAATTATTAAAAATTGCTAGTATAACGCAATTGTTGGATAAACTTATTTCAAAATTGCTTAAAACAATAAAAGAATTGTAAAAATGAACTTTTATATAACAAAGTACACATTTTAATAAAACTTTTGGAAAAAATATATTTTGTAAATTTTTTGTCAAGATTCACTCGTAAAACACCATTTTTATAAAAAAGTTATCAGAAATCGCTCAAAAAATCTATATTTCCTAAAAATTTAATTCAAAATTGTATGTTTTGTAATCAAAATTGCTAAACTTTGCAATAATGTAACTAAATGTTGCTTAAAAAATCATATTTTGCAAGAATTTTTTAAAAAATTGCTCGTAAAACTTAAATGTTTATATTACAAAAAACACACTTTAATAAAACTAAAAAAAAATTATTTTCTAAATTTTTTGTCAAGATTTGCTCGTACAACGCCATTTTTATAAAAAAAATATTAAAAATTGCTCAAAAAATCTATATTTTGCAAAAATTGTTTGTTTAAAAAAAAATAAAATCTTTTTAATAATATTACTAAATGTTGCTTAAAAAATCATTTGTTGTAAAAATTTTATTAAAAATTGCAATTGTTGTACAAACTTACTTAAAAATCGCTTAAAAAATATATGTTTTGTAGAAATAAAATAATTTTTTTTATTACAAAATACACATTTTAATAAAACTTTTGAAAAAAATATATTTTGTAAAATTTTTGTCAAGATTTGTTCGTAAAACGCCATTTTTATAAAATAAATTATAAAAATCGCTCAGAATATCTATATTTTGTAAACATTTAATTCAAAATTGTTTGTTTTGTAAACAAAATTGATAAACTTTTTAATAATATTACTAAATGTTGCTTAAAAAATCATTTTTTGTAAGAATTTTATTAAAAATTGCTTCTAAAACGCAATTGTTGTACAGACTTACTTAAAAATCGCTTAGAAAATAGATATTTTGTAAAAATAAACTTAAAATTTTAATTAAATTTCTTAGAAAATAGATATTTTGTAAAAACTGAATTCAAAATTTTATATTACAAAATACAAAATTAATAAACATTTTAATAAGTTTATTAAAAATTCATAAAACTACTAAAAAAAATATTTTGTAAAATGTTTGAAAAGAATCGCTTGTAAGACGCCATTTTTGTAAGGAGTTGATTAAAAATCGTTCAGAAAATTTATATTTTGTTAAAATTTAATTCAAATTTGTTTGTTTTGTAAACAAAGTTAATAAACATTGTTAGTTTTTTTTTAAACCGCTTAAAAATGCAATGTGGACTTTGTAAATTTTCTTTATTTCGCGTTTTACAGCTATTTTTACATCGCCCCAGAAGTCTTACGACTTGTATGAAGGGGGTTGATGGGACCAACGGCTTATTAGGTGACTTCCAAATCACCCCGGTAGATAAAAAGCAAAGTTATTATTTTAGTCATATTCGGAGATCGAACCCCGGACTGTTAGCGTGCTACGCTGACGCTCTATAACTGAGCTATCTCAGCGTCTCCGGTTAAATCGTTTTTTACTAGTAAACTGACTTTTTAACTATTTGCTGAGCAGGTTAGGAACTGTTTTTCAAAACCTTTCCATTACATTCAAGTCTTCTAAACTTTAATTTTTTTAACAAAAGTTAACTAATACGTTCAACCAGTAGTGTAGGAACCTGTTTAAAACCATAGAAAAAAGTTAGGTTACATAAGGTTAACTTAGATTAGGTTAGGCTTTGGAAGGCGGAGGTATACCTACTAAACATTATTAAACAGGTTTTTGGTAATAGGAGAAGGTAAGGAAAAGGAAAAAATAATTTCTCACAAATCTGTTCTGAGACCCACGTTGAGGGTCCTTTACGACGACGTAGTAAGTCTAAAATTGCTTCTAGAATAGAAAAAGGTGACGTACGCCAAACGCCAAACGCCAACGACGTAGCAATAAACGTTATCAAACCGCGCTCTTGACCTTATAGAGTATAAAATAAAAAGAACAGGGTTTAGTGTGTTATAGTGTGTAAAAAAAACCAAACTTGAAGAAAGCGCAATCTTCCACCAAACTTCTGATTTGCTCGGAAATCTCCTCCATATTGCTATAAAGCATAGCAAACGCAACCGTTGGACGGCGGTAAAAAAAAATGGCTGCAAAACTGCATGGTCTAAACGGCTGACCACGGACGTAAAGTGTTGGGTAGATCTGAACCATAGCAAAAAACCGTTACCTTACGCATATACTAACAAAATATATTTGTTTCCAAAAGTACATGCAATAAATGTTACTGTACTGTAAGCAAAGGAATACAGTCAAACACACTTTGTACTATTGCAAGAGATGGCTGGAGATAAGTGAAAAAACTAAAACCTTTTCAAATCCTTTTAAACAAGTTGTAAGACTTCTCAAAGGTTTTAAAAAACTGTAAAATGCACAATGCACAATCACTAAACTTTTTAGTTTTAGTGGGTATGTGGTAAATGTAAACCAAATTTGTAAAGTGTGGTTGTAAATTTTGGTCTTCTGTATATTTTAGTGTTTATGTAACCATAATTACATTTATTACGACAGTGTTAGTGGACCAGGTACTAGGTCAGGATTTATAGTGCCTCCATTCTCTCAATTATAAGGTTTGGTAGTACAAATTACGTAATTAATTTACAAGTACATATTTAAAAAGCACCTGTAAGGTAGTAACTCAAGCATAAGTTCTAAAGTATTGGCCTTTGTACCAGCAAAAAAAATGTAAAACGTTTAAAAAAGTAAACGCGCTCAGTGTTTTTAAACACTTGTAAAAAAATTGTAAATTTAAAACATGAATGTTTAGTAAACTGTATTGTTATGTTAGAAAACTGAGCAAGAACTGGTGCGCAAGAACCTCAAAGTACTTAAGTGCAATTCCGAGGTAAAAAAAAAAGTAAAAGTAATTTTAGTCAGAATACTACTCCTTAAGATGTCTTATAAAAATATACATAGAGCTATGTCTGAGTCAAGTGAACGGAACCAAAATTTGATTTTGCTCAAACTACTAAAAATGCCTGTCTCTACATGAGTCCTAATCGTGTAAATTTTTTTAAATTTTTTCAATAAGCCAATTTTGAGTAAAAAGAAATCAAAACTTGAAAAAATCATTTTTTTGCATCTTTTTACTTTTTTTTATCGTTAGAATTTAAAAATAATTTTTTACAGCCAAAATTTTTTTTTCTTTGAATTTTGAAAGTTTTGCAAAACTTTAAATGACAGTTATTCTTTAAAAAAAGATTTTCATTTTTCAAATATGAATAAAAACGTGCTTTTATATTTAAAGCTTTTATATGTAAAGCACGATTTTATCCATATTTGAAAAAAAAAATAAAAATACTTATTATCTTTTAAAAAAAAAAACTGTTACATAAAGTTTTGCAAAAATTTTAAAATTTATAGAAAAAAAAACTTGTCTGTGAAATATAATTTTTGAAGACAAAAACTTGTTATAATTTTTTCCTAAAAAGAAGTTACAAACGATCAAAAAATGTGAACTTAAAATTTAAGCATTTTTCGCTTTTTTTAAGTATTTCTGTGAATACATCCTAAGATATTTCGGAGCGTAGTGCATATAAAAACACGTTTTTATCCATATTATAAAAAATACCTGTCATCTTTTTTTAAGAAAAAATGTTTTTTGAAGTTCTACAAAATTGCAAAATTTAAGAAAAAAAATTTTTGCTGTAAAAAATGATTCTGAAAAAAAATCATTACAGTTTTTTCCTTAAAATGCAACTCTGAGAAGTTACACGATCAATAAATGTAAAAACAGCAAAAAATCAATTTTTTCAAATTTTAGATTGCTCATTACTCGAAAATGGCTTATTGAAAAAATTTAAAAAATTCACAAAATCAGAACTCATGTAGAGAAAGGCATTTTCAGAAGTTTGAGCAAAATCAAATGTTTGTTCCGTACACTTAACTCAGACATGGCAATAGATATGTGGTGTAAAAAATAATTAAAATCAATTGAAAAACTGTCTTTATCTTTAAATCAAATTTTTTTTAAGACTATTTTAACATTTTTACTATTAGTTCTTAAGTACAAACCAGTTTCAAAAACTAATAACAAATAAGTCGTTTCAATACGTCTGAAATAATTAAGAATTATTTAAACCAATTAAAAAATTATCTCTGAATATGACTTTTTTAACACAATTTTTACATTTTTACTATTTTATCTTACATATCTTCCAGTGACGTAATTACCAGTAAAAAAAAACAAAACTAAGTTTTTATTTCAAATCTGTCTCAGAGACGCCTTTAAGCTTTGAGGCCTAAAATTTGTAGATGCGCTGCGTTATGCTTCTTGGACCTTATCAAGTTTTCTAGAGCACTAGCATTAGCTTATTAAATTCATTTAAGTTTTAAGATCAAGTAAGCTTTATTTATCACAATCTTCAAAAAAATCTCAAAGCTTCCAAAGTACTATAGAATTTTTTTTTAGTTTTTAAATTATTTTGCGTTGCGTAAAATACTTCTAGAGAACATTTCTTAACCAAAACTTATATGTTTTGTTAAGTTTTGGCCGTCATTCCTACTTAACTTTCTAACGTCTTTTTTTCAATCCTTCTGCCGGGTGGTATAAAAAACCTTTCAGCTTTTTACGTCAAGTTTTAAATTTTGCTTTCTCAGGCAGTTAGGTAGTAGCTTTTTTTGGCTAGAGAAGGTGATCCGTCTGCACGGCGCTAAGTTTTGACTTTGGCCACAGTGGTTCTATGCTGAAGATTGTTTTTTCTAGCTACTCTAAAAATGTGTCAATCATTACAGGTTATCTTAAGGTTCTTTTCTATGTGTAACTACTCTCCAAAAGTAAGAAGTGTAACACTTCTTCAGGAAAAAAACAGTGTTTTATCTAGCTCTCGAGTTAGGACAGTTTTGATTAACAGTGTTTTAGTGGTGTTGTCTAATGATAGTAACAGCTACTTAGAGGTGTTAAGTGAAGGCTTAGAAATAGATTAAAAAAACCTTTTCTTTTGCTTTTCTCATTTCAAAAAAATTCTTTTGCCCTTTTTTTGTTCTAACAAGGCTTTTGATTTGATTGGGGTTTTCTCTGTATAGAATTAGCAAAAGTTGTCATCCTAGCACAAAAAACGTCCGTTTTTCTTAAAAAGAAGTTTGCTTGCTCTGCAGCAGACTGCCACGCCTTTTTTTGTTTTTTGACTTAGGCACCGTAGAATCGCTTTTTAAAGCGGCTCTGTGGTGCCTGCTATGCGGACGTTTTAAGTAAAGTGTCCAACTTATATGCGCCGGTACTGCTTTTAACAGTTGCAAAGAATCCAAAGACACAACCATTGCTATTTCTTCTGACGTATCTAAAGACGCACATGGTAGAGTAGTTTTTGAGTTTTTATTCTTTATCTTTACTTCTCTAGCTCCCAATATTCCATAAAACCCGCAACAGTGCTGGCGTTAAAAGTTTTTTGCCAAGGCTACCAAAAAAATGTAGTTTTTGGAAGTACAGAGTCTATTATGAAAGTAATGCGCATTTTCTATGAAAAATTGATTTATTGATCGTACTGGTACAAACGCTTAAAGTTCTTCAAAATACTTTCCGCTGCATAAATACACTTTTAGAAACGTAACTACGCTTGGAAGGCACTCTAAAACTCCTTGTCAGGACTGCCTTTTAATTAACCCTGTAACATGCTTTGGAATGTTTTCCACGGAGTCCCAATGCTTTTTTTCCAGCTCTTTCTTCAGTCGGAAAAACAAAAAAAAAGTAGGACAAAACCAAATCGGGACTGTAAGAGAGCTGGGGGACCACCAAGGTTTTGCTTTAGATCAGAAAGTTGGTAACGATGACGGCATTTTGACTGGGGGCATTGTCATGGTAGAACATAAAAACTGACATTAAAGACACGGTGTTTTTGATGTCAGTTTTCAAGCATGCAATCCGGCATTTCAATCTTTTAAGCACTTTGAAGTAAAAAGTTGAATTGACAGTTTCCTTTTGCGATACAAACTCAAAATTTACAATTTCTTCGACGTTAAAAAAGATAATGAGCAACGTTTTGATGCAAATTTGCTAATTTACGCTTTCTTGGGGCAGAAGGATTTTGTGAGCTATGCGCTGCTCTGCTTTTTTGGTTTTGGGTCGTACTCAAACATCCAGGATTCGTTTCTGATTACGACAGAGTTATGAAAATCCGGTTCATTTTGAATCAAATCCTAAAGTTCTAGACAGCGTTAAATTGCGTCGTGTTACAAAGCCAAAAAATACATTTCACGCAAAAACACGTCTTTCCGCTCAGAACAGTCGAAACAAGTTGGCAAACGGGTGTATTAGTGGATAGTCGCGTCACAATAAAATTATGCGCATTATTTTCATAATAAACCCTGTAAGTTGTACACAAACGGGTACTACATACAAAAATATGCACCACTATCAAAAACTTTCCCTGTTTGCCATCTGTCTAAACAAAAAATTCTAAGCCAAAGTGTTGCCAAGCTCTACAGATGTATCTGTGCCAAGTTCCTTTTATGCTCTCTTACAGAAAACCCACGCATAGCACACACAAGCGAATATTCTATCACAGACCCGCAACGCAACTACTATGCTGCGGGATCATTGTAATTAGTCTAAAACCTTTACTGGCCGCTTACTTGCTTAGGGTAATTCTCATAATCACAGCAAAAATACTACCTATTCTACCTATTCTATATGAAGTACTTGTCCTCTTTTTCTATAGGTTTTTGTTAATGATAAAGTTATCAAGTAAAAACAAATTACCTCAAGAAAGTAACACAAAGAGTGCAAAATCTATTTCCGGATGACATCCGTCATTTCAAGACAAACATTGTGTTGGGCGTCACGACCATCATCAAGACAAACTTTGCAAAAACTTTCACTTAGCTCCCTATCTCCCTCAAGATTTTAGAGCACAAGGTCCAGGCCTTCCTCAAAAAGTTGGTTAATTTTAGCCCACCCTAATGCCCTTCTTCCAGAGCAATTCAAGAAGGTAGAAAAGAAAGCCAGAAAAAATCCGAGTGACTCTTCTTCAATCTTTTGCAATTATAGGCCTTCAACTGCCAAAGCCAAAAGGTTTTCCACCCGGGCTGTCCTTAAAGCTCAGTCAATTAAGTCCTTCTTTCAATTTTTAAATTTGAAGGATTGTTGTATCATCGGCATAGCCAAAGTTTTTACGCTAAAGATGTCAACAAACAACTCAGCAAAAAAGACTTTTGGAAAAACCTAAATTTATTGATTATGCTACCAAATAATTATATTATTAGACTACAAGTCACAATTTACAAGCTACTATTCGTAAGTAAACAATACAATGTAAAAAAAAATAAAAGCTAAAAAAAACAGGCCAAAGTAGAGTATTGCCAAGCTCTACAGATGTATCTGTAGAATGACTTAACTACCAGGTTCCCCTCATTACTTGCAAAGCGACTACTATGCTACTGTAATTAGTCCAAAATCTTTTTCCTGACCAATACAGAGAAGCTTTTTTTTTTACCAAAACAAATTACCTCAAGAAATTAGCACAAAAAGTGCAAAATCTATTTCCGGATGACATCCGTCATTTCAAGACGGACACTGTATCAGACGTCACGACCATCATTAAGACAGACTTGGCAGAAATTCTCACCTAGCTTCGTAATGGTCCAGAGGCAGAGCGTGGACGCCTCCCTAGTGATCACAAATTTACTGGCAAAGCAAATTTTTGCCCGGCAACCCACAGAAGACCTAACCAATCTAAGCCTCCCTCAAAAGAGTCGCAAAGCCACCACCGCTAGCTAACCTCCCGTCCTCCCCAACTAAAATCTTAGAGCACATGAGTCCAGGCCTTCCTCAAGAAGCTGGTCAAAAAAAGTAGTTAACTCTAGAAGATGATAAAAAAGAAAAAGTCAAATAAGGTCAGAAAGAATCAATCTTTTGCAATTCTAGGCTATTGGCCAATCCCCGTCAGGTGCTTACAACGCCAAAAAGGCCATTATCCCCCAAAGGGTTAAATCAACACTACCTTACCGTCCAAAACAGGAAAACATTATTATTATTGAACTATTTCTGTAATAACAACAAAATCAAAATACTGTATTAGAGGTATTTGGTTAATGCCTAAACGTGTGTTAGCACCAAGCGGTACTGGTGCAAAAAAAACTCATCTGATTTTCAGTACATGCTACCTCGTAGGTCTATTCAAACGACAACATTGCAAATGTAAATGTGTAGCAACTTACCAACCATTTATGTTTAGAAAAGAAAACGTACATTTAAACAAATATGCAAATGTACAAATAATTGTATAGCAAGACCAAGCGTTTGTGTTCTTTTGTCTGATTTAAATTTATCAAATTTTGACCCCCAACGTAGATTTATAAAAAAAAAACTGCAAAAGTTCAAATCATTTTTTTCGGTTTTGGCCGGACAAGAACCAGAAATCTAAACAAAAATAATTTGAAAAAAGCTGATGTCAAAAATTCTCAATTCCCTTCGGGACGGTCACTTATCAAAAGGGGATTGCGGCAATAAATTGTTAAAATGCTTCAAACCCAAGCAAATAAAAACATGTTTTTTCCTCCCAAAAATTTTGGTGTGCGCAGGAGCGGGTTGAATACAATTCAAACCTTGAAACTGGGTTCCGCCGTCAATATTGGACCGGTCTCAATCGGTAGGTGAGCGCTAAAACAACGGCCAAAAAAAAAAGCTGTCAATCAAAGCCCAATTTGGTCTAATAGGCAAAAATTTCAAAAACGCCAATATCCTTGGACAGAACATTATATTATAAATTCCGTTAAAAAACGTTTTTGCAAATTTTGAAACAAAATTTGGACTTAGTGAACGACAAAAAAATTACGCCCAAAATCGATAATTTGCACTTTACCAAACAAAGTCATAGCTTGCACTTGCCAAACAAGACCTGCTCCAATTTGTTAGCTTGATTAGATATTGCAAATTTTTTGCTTACAACATTGTAGTAAGTGTTTAAATTTTGTTATAATTTAATTATTTATAATATTTTTTAGCAGTCCGCAAAAAAGTTTACCGCCCTAGAACCGCAGCAAATGATTTTTCTCCTTAAAACTGCAATGCATTACTTTCCAAACAAGCTAACAAACGTTTTTTTTTTTAGAGTAAACAAGCAAAAAACAATTAATGATTAAAAAAGATTTTATATAGACAGAAGTTTCAAAAACCAAAAAAAATTTTAATCAAACTTTTGAGCTTATTTTAAACTATTGTGATGCGTGGATTTTGTCAAGTAATAAGTTTTGTCTTTTGGTACTAAAGCCATCAATTACACCATACTTCAATAAACTCAAGTGCTGAGTCATCGTCTAGGAAGTAAAGAAGTACTGGGACTATTTAAAACAAAATTACTTTAAAGATAAACAACAACATTTGATGTAGAACTAAAAAACGCATTCAATATGTAGAAAATATAATTCTTATTAAAACAATCAAAAATATTAAAGATAAATACTTATTTTAATTGTTTACAGATATTTTGTATCTTAAATATTCACAACAGAATCTTTTTTTCTTTTATACATCTCGATTCGTATCATTTTATGCGTGCCGATATTTCTCCCTCAAAACATTTTTATATCTCGTTAGGAGCGACGTGATATAAATGCGTTTATTCCTTTATATAAATCGAGATGGCTCAGTTATATGAAGAAAAATGTATATGCCATCAATAAATCTAATTGTGTGTGAAATGGCTTCCAGTAATTTCACGAGTGGGAATATCGGGACAAACTGTGGGGGTGTGAGTATTCTCTTGGGAGTGCTACTAAGAATCCTACACAGTAAAGTAGCATATAAATTTTGATTTTAACTAAAAAAATACTATTTATTTAATTTTCCGATAGTATAAACATAACTCAATACTAGAACTAATAATTGTATGGCACATTACAAATTGTGCTGCAGTACAAATTGCAACACTTAAAAGCATCTATCAAATTAATGTTTAAAGCGACAGCTGCAGGATGACGTGTCATATAACGTGATAGTTAACTAAACCATCAAACGCTAGCTTGGTTGGTATGCCAGGTGTAATGTAACAACGCTTTAATCTCCCCAAAACATCATTTCGGTTTTTGATGATGTAGCCCAATTTCATTTAAATTATGCTGACGATACAAAAGGGGGACTCGTATTAGTAACCCATTACCATATTTAAGTGTAATATATAATTCATACATAATTTTAAAAGAAAGTTTATGCAAATTAATTCACATCGATCGAACCATGGTTGTGGTCGTACTGTGCTTTATGCATCAAGTTTTAGAACCCGTGTGGTTTCCACATAGAAATGGCAGGGATTAACACGCCTAGCATATTGAATTATATTGTGAAAGTTCCGTTGCAAGTCGGTTTAAATTGCCCTCCACCCCAAAAAGTGCACTCGTGGAAAATTAAAGTATTTTTGATATTAAACTTCCCACCCACTCAGTCCGGACTCGCCAAATGAGGATTATTAAATTTGCGTGGCATGTAATTATTCTGCATTGCGGAGATTTAAATTATGCCGTATTACATACTATTTTATTTAAATGGGGATTTTATGTAAATGGCCGTCGGGTGGAATGTGTTTTCAAAAGAGGACCTACACAAATTAATTTTTAAATATATAACCACTTTTTTTTTAATGAGTGATTAAATAGAATTTTATATACCATGTTGGCTTACGTTTGAGAACATTATAAATATAATTAACAAGTTAAAACGTGAACAATTTTCTGATTAAAAATTATGTATATAGAAACAAACAAACAAACATACCTATCAATTATTCTCTTCTTTACATTAATCGACCTTCTCATTCTTTACATAATATACCACACTATTAATTACATAAATGAAAGTTTTACTAAATCAAATTAATTGAAGCACGAAATGTATCGATGTATTTAGGTACGCACAGCACAAAGTCAACTACCATGCGCCCAATGCCAATTTTTTATAACGTGATAAAAAAGATGCATTTCTTTTAAAGATAAGAATCAATTGTTTTACTGTATATTTATATTAAACTGCTTCATCGTATTAAAACATTTTATGGTAGGTTTCTAAAAATAAATTGAATGACAATAGTACAGTAACACGATATGAGATTATTCCCAATTGCAAATATAATACGTAAAATATTTAGTTTTGTTGAATTTATTAAAAATGAAAAATGTTGATTTGAAAGCCTTGATTTGGAACTTATTTGTAGAAATTTATATAAACGTATTTTAAATGAAAGACAAAATTTGGCCACGCTTAATTTTATAAAAATCATAACTAAACTAAACGTCAATTTAAAGCAAGATTAATTTAAATTTGTTTATTAAAAATATATATGAGAGACTTATGCCTAAAAATCTGCATAAAAACATTTTTATTAAAATACAAAATTTGGCCACAGCGTGCTTAATTTGATCAAAATCATAACTAACTAAACGTAAATTTAAAGCAAATACAATTTTATTTTATTTATTAAAAGTGGAAAATTTTGTTTTAGGCCTTAATTTAGGACTTATGTCCAGAAATCTGTTTACTCGGTGCACTCCAATTAAAACTATTTGCAAGTAATCATAAATTTGTGTCCCCGCCCGCCCGCCCACCCAAGTGATAATTATATAATTTCTTGATAACAAACACTTGGGCGGGTAAGTGGGTCACTCCAATCAAAACTACTCGCGCGAAAACATAAATTTGTGTCCTAGCCCACCCACCCAAGTGTTAGTTATATAAATTTTTGACAACAAACACTTGGGCGGGTGGGTAAGTCACTCCAATCAAAACTACCCGCGCGAAATCATAAATTTGTGTCCCCGCCCGCCCACCTAAGTGTTAGATATATAAATTCTTGACAACAAACACTTGGGCGGGTGGGTGTATCACTCCAAGCAAAACTATTTGCGCAAAATCATAAACTTGTGTCCCCGCCCACCCACCCAAATGTTTGTGATTAAATCCTTTAATAACTAACACTTGGGCGGGTAGGTAAGCCACTCCAATCAAAATTACTCGCGCAGAATCATAAATTTGTGTCCCCGCTCACCCAGCCAAGTGTTAATAAAATAATTTCTTGACAACAAATACTTGGTCGGGTGGGTGGGCCACTCCAATCAAAACTATTCGCGCGAAATCATATTTTTGTGTCCTCGCCAACCCACCCAAATGTTTGTTAAATAATTTCTTGACAACAAACATTTGGGCAGGTGGGTGGGTCACTCCAATCAAAACTACTCGCGTAAAATCATAAACTTGTGTCCCCGCCCACCCACCCAAGTGTTTGTGATCCAATCCTTTAATAACTAACACTTGGGCGGGTAAGTGGGTCACTCCAATCAAATCTATTTGCTCAAAATCATAAATTTGTGTCCCCGCCTACCCATCCAAATGTTAGTTATATAATTTCTTGACAACGAACATTTGGGCAAATAAGTGGATCACACCAATCAAAAAAACTCGCGCAAAATCATAAATTTTTGTCCCCGCCCACCTATCCAAGTGTTAGTTATATAAGTTCTTGACAACAAACACTTGGGCGGGTGGGTGGGTCTCTCTAATCAAAACTACTCGCGCAAAATCATAAAATTGTGTCCCCGCCTACCCACCCAATTGTTAGTTATATAATTTTTAGACAACAAACATTTGAGCGGGTGGGTGGGTCACACCCATTAAAATTACTCGCGCGGAATCATAAATTTGTGTCCCCGCTCACCCACCCTAGTGTTAGTTATATACATTTATAACAACAAACACTTGGGCGGGTGGGTGAATCACTCCAATCAAAACTACTTGCGCGGAATTTTAAATTTGGGTCCCCGCCCACCCACCCAAATGTTTGTTATATAATTTCTTAACAACAAACATTTGGGCGGCGGGGTGGGCCACTCTAATCAAAACTACTTGCGCGTAATCATAAATTAGTGTCCCCGCTTACCCACCCAAGTGTAACTTATATAACTTTTTGACAACAAACACTTGGGTAGGTGGGTGGGTCACTCTAATCAAAATTACTCGCGCAGATTTATAAATTTGTGTCCCCGCCCACCCACCCAAGTGTAAGTTATATAATTTGTTGACAACAAACACTTAGGCGGGTGGGTGGGTCACTCTACTCGAAACTACCAACGCGAAATCATAAATGTGTGTCCCCGCCCACCCACCCAAGTGTTAGTAATAAAATTTCTTAACAACAAACACTTGGGCGGGTAGGTGGGTGGGTGAGTCACTCTAATCAAAATTACTCGCGCGGATTCATAAATTTGTGTCCCCGCCCACCCAACCAAGTGTTAGTTATATAATTTCTTAACAATAAACACTTGGGCGGGTGAGTAGGTCATTCTAATCAAAACTGCTTGCGAAAATTCATAAATTTGTGTCCCCGCCCACCCACCCAAGTGTTAGTTATATAATTTTTTGACAACAAACACTTGGGCGGTTGGTAAGTCACCCACCTAAGTGTTAGTTATAGAAACTCTTTACAACAAACACTTGGGCGAATCGGTGGGTCACTCTAATCAAAATTACCTGCGCGGAATCATGAACTTGTGTCCCCGCCCACCCACCCAAGTGTTAGTTTCTAGACAACAAACACTTGGGCAGGTGGGTGGGCCATTCCAATCAAGTTATATAATTTCTTGACAATAAACACTTAGGCGGATAAGTGGGTCACTCCAATCACAACTATTTGCAAGTAATCATAAATTTGTGTTCCCGCCCACCCACCTAAGTGTTCGTTATAGAATCTCATAACAACAAACACTTGGGCGGGTAGGTGGGTCACTCCAATCAAAACTACTTGCGCGAAATCATAAATTTGGGTCCCCGCCCACCAACCCAAGTGTTAGTTATATAATTTCTTAGCAACAAACACTTGAGCAGATGGGTGAGCCACTCCAATCAAAACTACTTGCGCAGAAACATGAATTTGTGTCCCCGCTCACCCACCCAAGTGTTAAATATATAATTTCTTAACAACAAACACTTGGGCGGGTAAGTGGGCTACTCCAATCAAAACTACTCGCGCGGAATCATGAACTTGTGTCTCCGCCCACCCACCCAAGTGTTAGTTATATAATTTCTTGACAGCATACACTTGGGCGGGTGGGTGCGCCACTCCTATCAAAACTACTCGCGCAAAAACATAAATTTGTGTCCCCACCCACCCACCCAAGTGTTAGTTATATATATTCTTGACAACAAACACTTGGGCGGGTGGGTGAATCACTCCAATCAAAACTACTCGCGCGAGAACATAAATTTGTGTTCCCTCCCACCCACCCAAGTGCTAGTTATAAAATTTCTTGACAACAAACACTTGGGCGGGTGGGTGGGCCACTCCAATCAAAACTAATCGCGCGGAATCATAGTTTTGTGTCCTCGCCCACCCACCCAAATGTTTGTTGAATAATTTATTGACAACAAAAATTTGGGCGGGTGGGTGGGTCATTCCAATCAAAACTACTCGCGCGGAATCATAAATTTGGGTCCCCGCCCACCCACCCAAATGTTTGTAATCCAATCCTCTAATAATTATCACTTGGGCGGGTGGGTGGGTCACTCCAATCAAAACTATTTGCGCAAAATCATAAATTTGTGTCCCTGCTCACCCACCCAAGTGTTAGTTATATAGTAGTATTTTTTTGACAACAAACACTAGGGCGGGTGGGTAGGCCACTCCAATCAAAACTACTCGCGCGGAACCATACTTTTGTGTCCCCGCCCACCCACCCAAGAGTTAATTATATAATTTCTTTACAACAAACAATTGGGCGGGTGGGTGGGCCACTCTTATCAAAACTACGCGCGCAGAATCATAAATTTGTGTCCCCGCCCACCCACTTAAATGTTAGTTATGTAATTTCTTGACAACAAACATTTGGGCGGGAGGGTGGGCCACTTTAATCAAAACTACCCGCGCAAAATCATAAACTTGTGTCCCCGCCCACCCACCAAAGTGTTTGTAATCCAATCCTTTGATAACTAACACTTGGGCGGGTGGGTGAAACAATCCAATCAAAACTCTTTGCGCAAAATCATAAATTTGTGCAGATTCGTCGAATGCACAAATCAAGAACGTTTGGGCAAATTTGCAAACCATCTGTAAGGGCTTTTAAATAAACGCGAGTTTTTCCAAACCAGTGTAAACTTATAATCTCTTATTAATCTCTTATAACATTGTTGTACTTTTTACGTTAATTGAAGTTTGAGAACGACAAATTTGTAACCCATAGCTAAAATTATAGAAGTTCAAATTGCAACTTATTTGACACTTCCACTTTCTTTACGAATAATACTTGAAATGTTTTTGAAAGACCCAAAAAACTATTCAACATAAACAGTAATTTAGTTAAGAAGAAAATTAACAGTTTATATGTCAAATAGTTATACAAGAAAATTGGCAAATAATTTGTCAAAAACTGATCAATTAGATTTGATATGACAAAGTTGACAATCATAAATATAGAAATTGTATTCTTGACATGGTTATGGGGTTTGCGTGTTCCAATGAAGTGTCAGGACTAAACCGGTAACTGGTAAGCATCGAGTAGCAATGTTTCAGAATAATTACGTTACTCCGCAGCGTAGTAGACCAGCCGTGCTGTGCGTGGAAACCAGTAAAATAAACAAACAAACAAACAAACAAATAATTTTTGTATATAGTATCCGTTTGTGTACAACCTACTTCTGTAAACTATACCTCTCTGATAACCCCAGCAATCGATTTTTGACGTCCCCACTGATGTGGGCTCTAAAAAGCCAAAGAAATAAAGATAATTCTTAAAAACATAGAAGACAAAAACACAAAAAATTATTTACCCAAATGCGTCTTTAAATACCTAAAAAAAATAAAGACGGATGCATCTTTAAACATAGATACCTTACAAAACTGCTTTTGGAAAAAGTGTCAAAGTAAAAAGAAACAAAATAAAGGGCGTTGGCTGCAAAGCAGGCAAACCTCCTTCTAAGCAAAACGGATATTTTTTAATGGGATTGTAACTCCTGCTAACACTACACAGAAAAAGCTCTAATAAAGCCAAAAACTATCTCAGAAAAAAAAAAATCCAAATCTATTATTAATTGGGTTTAACAGAACTAGATGCCGCCTTCCCACTCGCACACGCCATTCCCGTCTTTGCAGTGCATCCTCTTTTTCCAGCCCTCTTGCTCTCATCGCATCTCAAATGGTATTGATCCATGATCTTTTGGGCCTTCCCCTTTACCTTTTTCCTAGCGGTTGCCATTCCCATACTCTTTGGAACCATCTATCATCAATCATCTGAAAAACATGAACAAACCACTTCAGGCTATTTATTTTCATTCTTTTCTTTGTTCAGTTTCTATTATCTGTCTAATTTTTCTGTTCTGGACTTTCTGGCGCTTCTTCTTATGTAGTCCATTTTTACAGTATTTATTCGATGCTTATCTTTGGCTCCCAGTATCCATACTTCTGCCCCATATGACACCACTGAATCTACCATTGCGCGTCTTATCCGTTTCTTTACTTCTTTTCTTATGCGTTTGTCCCACCAGATCGAGTTTAGACAGCCAACCACTTTTTTCCCCTTTTCTATCTTGTTCCTAAATACTTCTTTGGCTATTCCATTCCAAATCTCCAGGCAAAATAACCCTTCTAAACGGAAAAAGCAAAACAAAAGATTTTGTTTTCCACTTTCAAGATCTTACCTAGGCAACCTAGGAAGAAAGCAAAGAAGTTTGAAAAAAGTTTAAAAACTTTTCCTCTTTTAACAAAAAATATAACAGTCAGCTATAAAAAAGCTGTACTTCAAGTAACCGTCATCAACTTGTTACATCTTTTATGCAAAAGCACTAAGGCACAGGCAAAGTTAATTAAAACTGCTCTAACTCAAAAGTTGGATAAAACTCTGTTCACTACTGAAAAAACACATTTTATCATTAAAGAAAGGTCACACAAAAAAATATCTTTAAGATCACCCGTAATGATGACACATTCTTAGGGTAGCTAGAGAAAATCATCTCTAGCATAACACCACTGTAGCCAATGATAAAACTAAACGTTGTGCAAAAAGATTATCTCTGAATGCCATTGAGTCTTAAGTCTTCTAGAAAGGTTAAACTAAGCGCCAACCAAAATTCAAATACTTTAAAGACTTTTAAAAAGATTACAAGAAACATATTTGTCAACAAAAAAAGAAAACATGAAAAAAAACTATGTTAAAAAGACCTCTACTCAACAACAACTTGGTTGCTTAAAAAATTTAGACTGCAGATGCACAGTCTATTTATTAAAAACATCCAAGATACTTTTAAAAACTCACTTCCTAAGCTGAACCACTCTAACGTTGCCTAACGCTGCAACCATATCCTTGTCAGGAAATAACTGAGACGCTGCACACCACCTTATAGAAGATATGCGTTCAACTTGGGCAATCAAAAATTTTTTGCCATACAAGGCACCAATATTTTCCGGTTTTTTTGCATTGGAGCAAGGATATCATTCTAGCTCACGTAGTCAGAATCTGTAGGGCGTGTATTGTCTTTTGCTACATCTCCATAACACAAAGACACAAACAAATGTAAAAGTTGTATTTATACTAAAACTAAAACACTAATTCTCTTTCCCAATAAATTTTAATTTTTTTTTCTAAAGATACTTTAAATCAATTTAAAAACAGCATATATTACTACACCGATACATTCAAACCAAAACGCACACCCATAAACAAATCTAAGAAATCGGCTTTACACAACGTAACAAATCCAGAAAAGGATAAGATTGCAAAAACCATCAAAAAAAAATTACGTTAACTTATATAGCCAAGTAGTTTAGTCTGAAGATCACCGGACAGGGTCGAGACAAACTGTCCTAAATAAAGGATTCAAAAAACTCCAAGAGATTGATAAAGCAAAACTAAGAGCAGCATGACACCGTCCAAAAAACAACAAAACACCAGGCAAAGATCAAATAACTAGCAAAATGCTAAAAACTAGAAACCCCCAAAAAAAAAATTCTAATACTTGAACGAATGCTTTGAAGAGGGCAAAATTCCTGGTGCATGGTAAAACGCAGAGTAAATTTAAGAAAAAAGATAATTTAAATTTGAAAAACTACAAACCAATCAGTCTACTGTCTACTTTTTATAAGTTACTAACCAAAATAATAACAAATCGACTAACTCAAAAATTTGACTTTTATCAACCGGCAAAATAAGCAGGTTTTAGGCAAGGCTGCAGCACAACCGACCACATTCAAACATTGCGTATGCTGATTGAAAATTGTACTGACTACAATATCCACCTCTACATGGCATTAGTAGTTTATCAGAAAACCTTTGACTCCATCAAAACATGAGCAGTACTCCAGTCAATAGACAATGCCCGAATTGACTTCAGGTACACAAACTTGTTTTAATACATCCACACGCCAAAATTGAAAAAAATTGGACAACAAAGAAAGTACCCATAAAAAAAAAGATCCGGCAGAGCGACACATTCTTGCAAAAATTATTTGCTATAGCGCTGGAAGACGTGTTCAAAAAACTATTGTAGGACAGAAAGAGAGCAAACATCGATGGTAACCACCTAAATCACCTTTGCTTTCCCGATGATATCGTCATCATTAGCAATGACTCAGAAGAACTGAAAGAAATGCTACGCAAACACGACGAAACCTCACAAAATGTGGAAAGATTAAGCTTACGAGATAAAATTTCAAACAAAGAAATAAGGCAAACAACTGGAATCATAGATAAAAACAAATGGCACATTTTAAATGGCAAGGGGCAGAACTTGTGGCAAAAAAAAATAGTAAATGGTCCAAGACAATATTACAGAAGAAACCTCAAGTATCTAAGAAAAGCAATGGCCGCTTCCAAATGAGATTAATAGACAACATATAGAGACACGCCCAAAACTGGATACAAACTGCCCAACAAAGATCAACGTGGAAGGCTCTTATGTTTAGACAAAATCAGGCTAAAAAGAAGAAAAAAAAACAGATCAAATTGAAAGATTATTACAGAACAAAATGTTCACTTTAGTAGTATTTATAGACATTTTATAGACATTAAAAGTGCATTTGACAAAACTACCTTTTATAAAATAAAAACAGCACTTTTAATACATAGTGTTAATCCAACAATCAGTAGATGGTTAAAACACATACTAGAGAAAAAAACCGTAATAGTCACTGTAGGCCCCATTTGTTAAAAAAGTAGTTGATAGAGTAAGCTACGTAATTCAAAGACTCAGTGACCGTAATTTTTACACAATTAGTTACGCACATAGTATAACAATTTTGCTAAACTGCAAATTAAAGAGCATACTCTGCAGCCTAATGCAGAAGCACTAAAACTATCAAAACTCTTAAATTCAAGCCAACATAGATACCAGAAATAAACATAAAATACAAAAAATTATACATGTCGTTCTGGCTACGTAGGTGCCTGGTGTCCAAAAACCAAACAAAAAGATACACCTAAATCAGTTGCAACAAATGGCATACCTAAATGCAACAAGCCGTATGCAACCAACGCTGCTGCAGCAATACGCGTTACGCCTAAATGGCATATACCGGCGCTCCGACAAATACTGTTCTTTTTTTAAAGAGACTGTTAAAAGCACTTCTATTAGTAGCACAAACAAAGCATAGAGCGTATAAGTGCAAACTCCTTCAACGTCTTATTTTTTTACCACTTAAAACACATACAATTATTCTATACTTTACTTATAGCCAGATTAATCCATGAGATATAGTAACACAAGAAATATCTGGTAAAAATTTGCAAATTTTAACAAACAATAAAACATCATTTATTAAACAATGTCCTAGCATATATCAAACACATAGGTTAGCTGCGTGTTGAGACAGAAAATGTACTAAATCAAGCTAAATTAAAAAGAGTAGAAAAAGTTAAAGTAAAAAAAAGAGATAGTTTACGCTAGATAGTGAAACAATGTAGGTAAATAAATTTGTCGACAAGCAGCATTTGCCATTAGATTAAAAACATACATTAACTAATTGATATGCGTGATGCTTAGTGTGGTGGATGAGTAGTTGAGCACAAGTAACAAAACGCAACACTATTTGTATTAAACGTTTAAAACGCATTTAATTATATTTTTTTAATCCTCAAATTACAAGATTAAACTACTAAAAAAAAATTTAGATCCCAAAACTAGCTACAAAAAAAGCTTCTAGATCCAACAAACACATTAACGTAGCTAGTTTGACAAAAAATTTATGCTTGCAGAAAAACAATTCTCAATTCAGTAGGATAAGTATGCATACTTTGCATACTAGATAGGGCGTTGTACAAAATAAAGTAGTGGTTTTTGGAACGCTGTTCCTGGCGGTCAAAACTAAATAAATAATTTTGGCTTAAGTTTTGTCAGTTTAGCGGTAGGACCAACTCATCATGTGGCGCCTGCAACACTGTTTTACAACAAGATTGACATGAGAACAGTACTCTTACAAGAAAGTTGAAAACAGGGCTACCTGAGTGTGGCAAGATTAAGCATCAGGCAATAGAGTGCAGCTTTCTGCAGGCTTTACAACAAAAACCACAGCTCAGATTCTACAGCTTGCCAAAAGTTTAGATGATTTTTAAGCCTCTGCAAGTGGGAACACGACGTAGCCCAGGCAAGTCAAATGGGATCAAACGTCATTTTCTTCCAAAAACCAAACAAATCTATAATATCTGCTGTCAGATAACAGAACA
Organism: Tachinus rufipes; assembly: GCA_963932245.1. Classification (NCBI taxonomy): domain Eukaryota; kingdom Metazoa; phylum Arthropoda; class Insecta; order Coleoptera; family Staphylinidae; genus Tachinus; species Tachinus rufipes. The sequence continues at coordinate 8,157,702 of OZ010743.1, forward strand.
AATGTAGCGGTTTAGGTAATAAACAAGAAATAAGCCAAAGTACTTGGTAATCAAACAGAAAATGACTTTCAAATTATCAGCTATCTCGGTCAAGAAATAGAAAGTGGAAAACAAGGCATCCCTAAACCTACATTGATACCTCTCTTTTAAGGTTGGTAAACAAACACATAAACAACTTTGAAAAAAAAAAAAATTATGTCCGGAAAATCACTTTTATTGAACATAATTTGTTTTTTTTTGAAAATACTTAAATTTTGGAAACATATTGAGCAACTTATTTCTAATAATTGTTGAAAATTTTGGAAAAAAATCTCAAAATTTATGTCCAAAAAATTACTTTTATTGAGCACCCACTTGCCCAAGTGTTGGTAATCCAAAAATTAAAGTTTTTCTTTTCTACTACCGTTAAAAGTCTCTATGCCAGAAGAGGCAATGGTGATACTAAGTTTTGTATAACCAACAGTTGGGTGGGTAGGTTAGGTTAGGTTAGTAAATTGAATTGGAGTACCCACCCACCCGCCTAAGTGTTGGTGATGCAAAAATTAAAGTATCTCTTCTCTGCTAGCGTTAGAAATTTCTATGCCAGAGATAGCAATGGTGATACAAATTTCTAAATAACCAACGGTTGTTTGAGTATGTGGGACACTCTATAATATGATTACCAGCCAGTACTTTAAATTAAAGTGCCCACGCACCTGCCCAAGTGTTAGTGATCCAAAAATTAAAGTCTCTTTTCTCTGCTAGCGTTAGAAGTCTTTATGCCAGAGGAGGCGATAGTAATACAAATTTATAGATAACCAACAATTGGGTAAGTGAGTGGGTGGGACATTCTATAACATAATTACCAGCCAGTAAATTAAATTGGAGTGCGCACCCACCCGCCCAAGTGTAGGTGATCCACAAATTAAAGTTTCTTTTTTTCTGCTAGCGATATAAGTCTCTATGCCTATAACATGATTACCAACCAGTAAATTGAATTGAAGTGCCTACTCACCCACCCCAAGTGTTGGTGATCCAAAATTTAAAGTTTCTACTTTCCGTTAGCGTTAAAAGTTTCTATGCCAGAGGAGGCAATAGTGGTACAAATTTCTAAATAACCAACAGTTGGGTGGGTGGGTGAGATATTCTATAACATGATTAACAGCCAGTAATTTAAATTAAAGTGCCCACCCACTCGCCCAAGTGTTGCTGATTTAAAAATTAAAGTTTCTCTTTTCTGTTAGCGTTAAAAGTCTTTATGCCAGAAGACAATAGTGATACAAATTTCTGGATAACCAACAGTTATGTGGGTGAGAGGGTGGAATACTCTATAACATGATAACCAGCTAATAATTTAAACTAGAATGTTGGCAAAACTCATGGGCAATAAACACCAAAAAAGCTAGAAACGCACTTTTAAGTCAAAGATACCGTCAGAAATTTTTTGAAACATTAAAAACTTAGAATTAGGCTTGTTACAAGATCCGTGGTTAACCAAATAACATGCCTTACTAGTGGAGTGACGACATCAATAAACAAAAGAAAGACTACACCGCAGTACAAAAGCTTCTGAAAAGATCCAGAGCAAAAGAAGAACACAAAAGGGTTACGGATCTTAAAACGCAGTATAAAACTGCTAGAAAAAAATACGGAACAGTTATCCGCAAATAGAAAAGTGGAAAAACCTAATTGATAACCTCTAGAGCAATTCTTTTAGACATAGCTATCAGATAATGGTAAAAACAAAGGCTGGCAATAAAACCACATAACTCTAGACTCTAGAAGATAACAGGAGAAAAGAAATTATTAAGTCGCTCCACAGACAATAGAAAAAATAAAAATCCTAACTCCTATTACCGCAGATAAACTAAAAGAAGCTTTTGGAAAACTCAAATTAAAAAAAGCTTTGATCAAAACTCTAGAACAGCTAGTCTTTTATTGGTATAGATCTAAAGATTGTAATAAGTGAAAATACATGCTTACAACTCACCGGGCAAAAATACCAGGACACCATTACACAACAGCCACGTACTACCCTCAGACTAATCCAGTAAAACAATTCATCAGTAAAACTTTTACCTAATTTTAATTAATGCCCAACTGACACTATTAAACCACAACCAAACCAAACTTTTATAAACTCTAGGTTATAGATTTTTATGGATTATGTTGCTTTATAAAATGTTGCAAAGTTTTTTACGATCATCTTAGCATTTTTGACTAAAATACCAATTTTTGAGAAATGGTACTTCTCGATTTAGATGTTTGATCGGAAAAAACTTTGCAAAACTTTTAAAAACAATTCAAAACCAAAAATTTGAGCAAAATTTGACATTGTCGCAGCATTTTTAATGTAAGGCTATTTTTGGGATTTTAGACTTAAATTAGAATAGCTTACGATCACAAAAATTAATTTTTGGTACTTTTCTGAACTTTAAGAGTTGAGGTCATGACTTAAACTAAAAGTTTAGGAATTTTGGGAAATATGATAAAAACTACTTCCTGACCGGTTTACTGATGTATGAACAAAACTTTTAAGAAAGAGATTTTTTAATTAGAAAATCTAAATTTGTTATATTTTCAGAATTATAACTCTAACTATTTAAGATGCTCGTCTTCAAAGTGAAGATTTTAACAAACGTAGTTTCATTTGTTGATATTTATATAATTCTAAATAATATATAGAACTAATTAGATTTGTAGAAAAAGTAATTTATATTAAAAAAAAAAAAAATTATTAACATAATATTATAAAAATTCATAATATGCAAATATGTTGGAGGTTATTTGAGTGCTAAGGAGCCAGAATTTGTTTTAAAACTTACTAATCGTCTCCAACATCTTAACACAATTAATAAATTGCATCTTCTAACATATTAGCTCTAAAACATTATATGATTTTACATAATTAAAAAAAAAAAATTTACTATTTCATAACCTGACACAACATGTTGCAATAGTTATTGATTTTCAAATTAAAACAAATACAATTTAATATTATTAAAATAACAAATTAGTAAAAGATTTCAACCTTTTTTATAAACATATATTTTATCCATGTTGACAGCAAATTCACATTTGAGTACACATTAAATTATAATTTATATAAATGTTTATAATTACAATCACTCTTAATTAAATAAGTATAAATCAAATTAATCAAACCATTGAAGGAATAAATGGATGTTGTTGCACTCGACGCACTAAGTAAACTACTGATGCTGTGCTCTGGCTGGATGCCAATTCTTTTTATGATAAAAAGTTCGCAGTGATAACTAAAACTAATACTTATGTGTATTGGCATTAAAAGATAAAATTGCATGAAGAATCAATGAGTAAGATTTATTGAAACGCATTGAATGGAAAAAATGTAGTAACATGATATAATGTTATAAAATAAATCATTTTTAACTATAAATTGATAGTAGTTAATAAATATTATAAATGCCCGGAGAGTAATAATGTTTTAGACTATATGCTTTTAGTTTCAGGTATTGAAGCTGCCCTCTGGGCATTGTCATACAGTAACGCTCGTAGTGCATACAAGAATTATATTAGTTGATAAAATATTATTATATTGGAAACTGACGCATTTATGTATTAATATTGCTCAATATTATATTCCATGATTGAGTAGATTTAAATCAAATTTTAATAAAAAAATTGTAATAGTAAAATAGAAGCAATTTATTCTAAAGGCTTTGCGCTTGTGTGATAGAGTAGTCCACTGAGTATTGTCATACGTGTATACAGGATTTTAAATTATTTTACAAAAGAATTATTAAAATATCAATATTCTAGAAACATTATAATAAATGGTTGGTTTTAACAAATAATTAATTCCAAAAAATACTGTATGTTAAAAAAGCAATCTTTGTTTATCAATCCTTTATACATTGTATATTTGAAAATAAATAATGCAATAGAGCCATTGGAGCATGCTAAAGTGGTTGTATGTATCTATTATTAATTTTTTTTTTCTATAAATTATTTCATACGTTATATTATTAATTAAATTAAATACAATTAATCAATTTAAAACAAATAAGATTAAACCTAACAAATTGACTAATAGATATAATCCATTTCACACCCTAACAACACTAATCCAATCGTACAAAGGAAAAGATAACCATCAAATATTACAATTACATAATAATATAATAAAAAAATAAACGAGATAGATCGTGTTGTGCATTAACTAATATGTTTTTTCCTACTACGCTTTGCCATCCACGTCCTTATTCTCTTTGTGGGCATTAATCAGAATAAAGAAAGGTTCTTTTGTGCAACGCAATGAATTCCGCAGGAAATTCCATCTCGAGGAAATGGCACAACAAAGCGCACATAAAAAGTAGAGCGAAAGTAAAAAAGAAAACAGCAGTCCGCATTGAGATTACCTCAAATATTATTGTATATTTATGGCTTTCGAATGCCACGCATTTTAAAACCGATCTATTAAAAGGAATGATAATAATGGTGATTTAAATAGCGCTTTGGGGATTTTATGAGTGATTGATGTTAAGGGCGTATGCAAAATAATGAAGTAAAATATCAACAACGGGGATGTGTTAGTTTTTCAATTTTGTTGACTGCAAGATTTATTTAATACATCATAAAAATAAGAAAATTGAATAATATACCTAACTCAAAAAAAGTTAGTTAGCTAGAATTATTTATTTATTTAATCTTATTTACATATTATTATACAATATATAAAAAGCAAAGTTCAGTTTAGAGATTAGGCCATATACACTTATAGGCATGTCTTGTGCTATTTTTTGCTTGTTTGATGATGAAGCCAACATAACAACACTATGCTCACAACTGACGTCACGCGCTAATTTTAAGCATACAATTATCAAATAGCACAAATTCAATATTTATGTAAAACAAATAATGTATGACATTACGCCAAGTGCCCTATAACAAGATTTATTGACATTTTGGTAGATTAAGTGCATAAAAATGGGTTTTCTTTCATGTGTTTAACACTAAATCTCTTCCCATTGCCCACAAGTGACGTCACATGCTGGTTTGACTGCGTCGGCAAAAGACGTGTCTATGAGTTATTAAAAAACATATAAATATCATGATAAGTTTTATAGTATAAACCACAATTTATTATAATTTTAAGAATTGATTTTGGACTAATAGAGATACTAAATTCTTAAAAACTGTTTAAATTTGATTTCATTTGCTGACCGGTTTTGGTTATATAATGCTTTAAGCTTTATCAAAGCATAACTACTTTTATCCTTACTGCTCTGATAAAGATTAAAGCATTATATAACCAAAACCAGTTAGCAAATAAATTAGCCAAAACATATTTAAAAAAATTAAAATATAATGTATTACGTGATAATCATGTTTATAATAGTTTAAAATTATAGTTTATTTTTATTAAATTGGACGTTAGTTATTGATGATTTATCAATTCATAATATATAATTTGCTATCAGACGTTATCAAAAATGATGGTTTTGCTGTCTTTTGCTTTAATCTTTTTTGTTGGATTTAAACGTTTTATGTGTGATGAGTTGGAGTAGGAAGTTATTATATTTTTCTGCACAATTATGATAAGCCTCCCCTTATTCCTTTAGTAATAGTGTCAGATAGTGTCATATCTGTAATAGGTTGGTGTGTATATAAGCTTTATCTGATGAATAAAGTCTCATAAATATATAAACAGTAAGGGAGAACAAAAAAGGTAAAAAGTCACGTAAAATAAGATAAAATATTTATTTCAAGGACTTTATATTATATGATACATACGCAAGAAACCAAAAAATTTTCTGTTCTTACATTTATTATTACAGAAAAAATAATATAATGTGAATAATATGAGTAAAAATTTTAAACATTCAATAATGTAGCTTTAAAAAAAAAACTGTAAAAAAGACAAACAAAAAAAAGAAGTTTACTGATAAAAAAGTGAAACTGGAAGCTTTGACAAAAAAATTAATAATTATACCATTGATGATAATAATACAAAAGTAATCTCAAGTTTTTGCGGACACAACATTTTATCTGAGCTCATTGAAAGTATTAAACAAAAAATGTGTTGCCAACTGCCAACATATATTTGTTAACCAAATCAAAAAAGCATTAAATAAAACGTAAAACAGTACAATTTGCACTGGAAAAAACAGAGGTTTTTAACGCTTGCAGAAAAAATAAACTTTTAATTTCTTAATAACCGTTACGGACAAGTGGGAGAAAATTCCAGTTTAAATTATCCGTCTGTACTCATGTTCTAAAGTGACCTAATCGCCCACTCAAGTGTCCGTTATTAAAAAATTAGATGTCACCATCTTAATTAACATTTAAACTGGTAATAGTTCCTTAAAATTAGACATTTTTCAGAAAAATTTTAGGAATGTCTGAAAACTACTTTCACCTAGCGCACGCATAAAAAAGAGTGGTTTTGGAGTAATAAATATATAGAGGGTGTCTGACTGAGACAAAAAAAATTATTACCAAAGTGAACCCAGGAATAATTTGGAAGAAATTTCAAATGGCAACATAGGTCATGTACGGTATTAATTGATAGGTCTTTTTAAAAGAAACAACTTTTATTAAAATGTTTTTTTAATATTTTGCATATTGACAAAAATAAACAAAAAAAAAACTAAATTGAAAATTAGTTATCTATTCAACACTCAATTTCCTCAAGCTGGCTTTGCTTTTTTGTTGTGTCAAAATAAGTGACGTGAATATTTGAAGTAAATCAAATTATTATTGTCAAAGTATTGAATGTGTCAACATGGTTTTTACAAACCTCGAAGGTTTTGATATGCTTTATGCTTTATGCTTTTATGCTTTCTACGGCTATTTTACATCGCCACAGTATGTCTACGACTTGTTTAAAGTGGTTTGGTGGGACCAACAGCTTAAATCGTGATTTCCGAACCACGCTGGTGGATAAAGAGCAATCATTTCAGTCATATTTCGGGGATCGAACCCCGGACTGCTCGCATGATATGCAAGTGCTCTACCATTGAGCTGATGATAATAGGTGATAGCGGCCAAAACTATCGTGCTGCAGAGCGAATTTATGCTGAGCAATACCCTCAACAAGCCATTCAGTCAAAAACTGTTTTTTAGCACCTTGCAGAACGAGTTAAGACAACTGGTAGGCAGCCACAACAAAAATCGAAGTATTAAAAAACGTGTACAAGATGAAAAAACACTAGATATTCTTGCAGCAATTGCTCTGAACTCGAACATCTTGACTAGAAGAATGGAAATCAATGATGGAATAAGTCGCTCCTCTGCTTGGAAAATTTTAAAAACAAACAATTACCATTCATACCATATTTCTCTACACCGAAAACTTAAAGAGCAAAGTTTTTTAGATTATAATTTCCATCACAAAATTTTATGAACAGATGAGTCGACATTCAAAAGCAACGGAGTTGTTAATTTACATAACTCACTACTGGAGTAATGAAAACCCTCATTGGTTAAGAGAAGTTGATAATCAACACGTGTGGACCTTAAATGTTTGGTGTGGTATTTTAGGAAACCAAATAATTGGTCCACATTTTTTCGATGGTTTATTAAACGGACCTAAATACGCTGGTTTTTTAGAAAATAATCATATTGACCTTCTAGATGACGTTCCATATGCGACACGTTTAACAATGTATTTGTAACAAGATGGTTGTCCAGCAAGAGTTTCTTGTCAAACCGTTGATCGCCTTTTCCATGGTCGATGGATTGGAAGACTAGGACCATTTCCATGGCCACCTTGTTCTCCTGACATAACGCCTTTTGACTTCTTCTTGTAAAGACGTATCAAAGACCTAGTCTATAAAGAGCTAATAAGCTAAGGATAATATAAAAGAATAATTCGAAATGTCTGCCGATCACTTAGTGAAGATGAGATAGTACGGCCGTCACCAACGTTCGAAATTGGCTACAAAGATGCAATGATCAAGAAGGAAAGCAGTTTGAACATATCATAAATAATTGAATAGTTGTTTAAATTATCAATTTCTTTACTTTCACACTCTTACTTAAATTGTTGAATAAAATTCTTTCAAACAATTGATTTTTTTTATACACCCTGTATATATCTCAATATTTAAATAGTTTTTGCATTTTTAGCAAAAATTATGCATTTTGGCCAAAAATTATTTCTATTAAAAGTTGTAGAGCAGAATGTTTGACATATGACAAAGTACAAGCTTACATTAAAGCAAAATACATATTCAAAAGCAAGAAGATTAGTAAAAAAACGCTTTTTTTTACAAAAAATCCTTTTTGCGTAATCTGTTTGCTTTTAAAAAATGTTTACCTAAGTTACTATTATTCAGATTTGTACAAATTTGTAGATATAGATGCCAAACTATTTTTTGCGTTTTTTAATATTTTTGGATACTTTGTAACTTTTCAGGATTGCATTTTTAGAAAAAAGTGTAAGTAACTTTATTCTTCAAAATTGTTTAGAGAATAATATTACACAGCCAAAAAATGTTGTTTTTAAATTTTGAAAATTTCTCAGAACTTTAAAAAACAGTTTTTCTTAAAAAAATGGGTATAGGTATTATTTTTTTTTCAAATAAGGATAAAAGCAAGCTTTTATATGTGCAAAAAATACGGTTAGCATTTTAGGACGTGACGTGCACTACGTTCCAAAATATCTTATAATGCATTCACAGAAATACTTAAAATAAATTTAAACTTTTTTTGCTATTTTTAAGTATTTTTGTAGATACATTGTAAAACATCTTGGAACGTAGTGCACGACATTTTCTGAAATTTTTAAGGTATCTTTTGCACATATAAAAGCACTTTTTAATCATATTTAAGATAAAAAAAAAAAAATACCCGTCATCTTTTTAAAAAAATAAAAACTGTTTTTTAAAGTTCTAGGAATATCAGTTTTTTTTTAAATGACAAATTTTTTTTTCTCAAATATGCTTAAAAACGTAACAACGGCCAAGCAATCAGTCACTAACAAACAACGAGCGTCCACAGAACTGTAGACTGGATCTCAACCGTCTTCCTGCGACCAACAATGCAAACAAAGCTATTTCTACAACGACCCTGCGATGGTCCAGGCTTATTCTTATAGAATCCCAAACATGCTAACTTCTGCAATACCTGCTTCCCGACTTGCACACAACTCACGGTATTGCACTTACCACTGTAAGCCGTTTCCCAACCAGAGATTGGGTTTGCCTCTACTCGACTAGGAACACGCTACAATCACTCTCGACGCCTACTAGCGCTATGTTCATGATACCTGCTAGCTACACACACACACACACACAGACGCACGCACTAAGGCCAATCCAAAACCCTCTAGTCAACGCTTGCACCTACAGCATTGCACCTCACGCCGTAGGACAATTCCCAAACCGGAGAAACACAATTGACGCCATGGAGTGTGCAATCTTGCCGCGAACACGTCCCTAACTAGAACGCACCTTACCCCGCGGTGTTTAAAAACACAACCAAAGCCCGAGGTGTGACCTTGAACCACAAAGACATACAAAACGTCAATCACCTTTACCAGCTAAACACCAGGATGTACCCCACGTGCAACCTCCTAGCAAACACGGTAGTAACGCAACTATCACTTTCGGGAACTGCTATACTACCCGTTAAGGTAGAAACCCGGGTCCTATGGCCTCAAACACAACCAAACTACATGCAGAAGAGCCACGACGCCTTCTTTACTATCACCACCCCCTACCCTTATTACTTCCTGAACGGGAAAACTATAACAGCTTTTATATGTGCAAAAGATACCCTAAATATTTTCGGAAGTGCTGTACGCTCCAAGATATCTTACAATGTACCCATAAATTACCGCTCGGGTAATGTAGTGGTTAGAATACTCAACTGCTATACCATCTAGAAGGTCAATTTTTTTGGTTACGAATATTCAGATTTCAGATAAGAAGAGAAGCCTTTGCAGGTTCCGTGTACTGCCTTGATGTTCCGTGCACGTTAAAGAACCCAATAATTTAGGTTAAAATTCCAGCAAAAATTCTCAGATGTGATAGCCTTAACCTCTGGCGTCGGGAATTAGCGTTGGCAGCGGAAATAGATCGACGTTAAATAATTAAATTTAAAAAAAAAGTATTCACAGAAATACTTAAAAAAGCAAAAAAACCTTAAATTTTAAGTATTTTTGTGGATACATCTTTTGCACATATAAAAACACGTTTTTATCCAAGTTTGAGAAAAAAAGAAAATACCCGTCATTTTTTTCTTTTTTTTTTCAAAATTCAAGGAAATAAATAACATTTTTTAACAATTAAAAAAAAAAAATCACAATTTTTTCCTAAAAATGCAACCCTAAAAAGTTACAAACAATAAAGAAATGAGAAAAAAACGCAAAAAAAATATTGATGTTTTCAAATTTTGATTACTTATTAGTCGAAAAAAACTGCTGTACTTGCACACTTTGCCAGGCCATTTTTGTGCAATAACTATTTTTTTTAAGCGGCATTACGTTGTAGAACACAAAAACAAATTGTTTTCATTAAAACCACACTCTGTGTAAGCGCGTAGCAAAATAATTCAAACGTTGTACTAAATAAATAACAAATTTGCACTCAACGTCACTATCAAAGTGCAAAAAAACCTAACACCAAAAAACTTTAACCCCTAAATTGTTTATTGTTCTTTTCAAGAGATAAATTGGTAATAAATAGCTTTAAACGTAAGGTATGAATTATAATAAAGGAATACAACTTATAGTCAACCCATAGGTATAAAAAAAACTATATCAACTATAGCCTTAAAAGTCACTCGAGTGTAATTTGAAAGTAGTATATGCTAAATTAAATGCAAACCAGGAACAATTACGTACCCCGCAAATACTTCTAAACTGAAGTATTACATAAAAGCAATTTGTTTCAGCGTTAATATGCCTCAAGTTACAATTACTAAGAGTTTTTTTTTAATGTAAGAACTATTATTACTAGCAAATTTATTCTAGCGTATATATTTAATTAGAGAATTTTATTTCCCAAAAAAATGTGGTTTACACTTTTTAAGCAAAAAACAATTTATTTGGGTAGTATAGAGCCTTTATAAACCCATTGCATAGATTCTTGATTTGAGATAGGATTTTAATGATATAATGAAGTCTTATTCTTAATAAAACAGTCTTTGCACAAATTTGTTTTTGTTTGAAACTGAACAGTTAGATCAGTTTGTGCTTTCAAACGTTTTGGGTCATAACTGTGTGCTTTATTTGAACTGGTTGAACAATTACTTGACTTAAAAATAAAACAAATTACTTTCTCATTACACTGCTGGATACTTGGGCGTGGAAACTGAATAGATAAGGATGAGTGTCATCCTTGTATCTTGTCATGTTATCTTATCTTGTGCTTGCTGAACATCCAGACATGTGCTGATAAAACTTGATCAAAAGCTGATAAAACTTCATAAAAGCTGATCAAAAGCTGATAGAACCTAATCAAAAGCTGATAAAACTTGATCAAAAGCTGATCAAAAGCACAGGTCTAAATGTCTAGCAAGAACAAGATAGATGACATGACAAGATACAAGGATGACACTCATCCTTATCTTTTTAGTTTCCACGCCCAAGTATCCCAATACCTATTACTGCTTATACACTATTTTTTCCTAAATATTTTTTAGGCTACTGCCTTCTTTTGATAATTTTTTTTATAAAATTACTCTATTTTGCTTTTTTAAACAAATATAAGAATAACAAATGTTAAGAAATTATAACTAAACTTAAAGATAACACTATAAAATATCATAAAAACTTGACATTTTATAGCAATAGCTTTGTTTTTTACTAAACATAACAAAACAAATAAAAACCGTTTCACGACCAACATTAAAGCAAGCAATCGTAACCAAAAAACAGACAACTTTTTTGGTATTTAAGAAATACCAAAAAAAACTTGAACTATACACCAATAGATGCCAAAAACAAATAAAAAAACAAAACCTACATTTAAACCCAGCATAGCACTTAAGAACGTGAGCCATACAAGTGCACCTAACTTATCGTGACGTAATCTGTGCACATATTTCTTAGATTTAATTTTTGAGAGTAAACTACCACAGTAAAAAGTACTCTTAAAACCTTTGCTTAAACTAAAAATTGAGTGCGTTAGGACAGTTTGTGGGCGCATACTTATCTTTATAGTAAAACCTCAATAAACACTTTTATTTAAAAAGTAGTTTTTTAAACAAAAGTACCAAAACCATTATCAAATGTACAGCCAAAAAACTAGACAAAATTCAGAGACTAGCATGTCTACTGATAACAGATGCAATGAGTACGACGCGCACTGCAGCTATAGAAGTACTACTATCGTTACCGCCACTTTACCTGATAGTAATGGCAAAAGCTAGACAAGCGCCATACAAGCTGCAGATAAACAAACACAATATAAAGCATAGGACCCACAGACCTAACATAACAAATGTGTTGCATGAACAAAAAAAAAACTCCAGTAATGAAGTCGGACTTTATAAAGGGCTACTGCATCAGTAAGAAATTTGATGTAACAATACCTTATTAAATCGAATAGATAAAGAATAGATACCTGAGAACAGTTTAAAACACTATTTGATACACAGGTAGGTCCAAAGACCAAATGGGTGCCTGAGCTAAAATCTACAAGGACAATCACTAAGAAAAGCAAATTTTGATACTTCTGGGCAAACATGCTTCAATTTTCCAAGCAGAAATAGCTGCCATTAAATGGTGCGCCAGAGACATGATCAAGAAGAGATTAAAACCTAACAGACTGATAACTATCATGTCATGTAACAGTCAAGCGGCTTGCAATTGCCAGTAATAAAATCTAAACTGGTTATGACCTGCATATACAGTCTGGAAGCAGTGGCCACAACCTGCAAAGTTTGCCTAGTATAGATACCAAAAAAACCAGGAAACCTCATGTCAAATCAGTTTGCTAAACAAGGAGCAAAGGTGATATTTACTGGACCAAAGCCCGCTTTTAGGATTCTATACAAGACCGGTAAAAATATAACTCGCAGCAAACTTGAGGCGGAACACAGCAACCTGTAGAAGAGCACAAGAATATTGCTAACAGGACCATTGCATGATATTAAAACAGTGGTAATAAAAATAAGTCGCACCAGACTGCAAAGGCTTTCAAGACTGATAACCGGACACTGTAGACTCAAAAAGCACTTGAATAGAATGGAAATAGAAAAAAACCCTCTATGCCGCAAATGTATGAAAGAATACAAGACTCCAATACACTTACTGATTAAATGCATAGCTTTTAAACAGCAAGCCATCTTTAGTAAACACAACCCAACCGCAAATATGTTAAAAACAACCCATTGGCTAAAGATACTGGACTTTATCGAAGAGACAGAGCTGCTAAAGGAGTAGGTCAGCAGAAGTGTACAACAGGCCCAATTTTGCGCAGCTTGACTATGCATCAAGACCAGATATGAAGTAAAGCATTGGTATCAAATATATGCAAAAAAAACTGTTGTATGTCAATAAAAAAAGTCTTGTAAGGATAAACTTTTGCAAAAAAAAATGTATTGTATAGTATAGACTATAGCTTTTAATAAAGTAACATATTAGTTCTAAATAGTATCTTATAGAATAAATAATGTTTTGTTATCTGGACTTCATAAAACGCGTCTTAAAAAGCTTACAAAATCAAACTCATGTTAACAAAGAAAAGAAATAAACATCATCAAAAAACACAAACTTTTTTTTAGTTTGCTAAAGCTTTTTAACAAAAATCTAAGTACCAAAAACAAACATTAAGATATTTTGGTTTTAAAAAACATCTACAACCAATTCACAAATACAATAATGTGAAAAGCAAAAAATAGTAATTACAGTGCAATAGTCAAATTAGATCAATTTATGACCAATATCAGATTTACTTATGCACATTCTTGAAATAAGAAATGACTGAGTAGGTTAGTTAATGCTTGGCTTTTATAAAAAGCTACTAAAAAACGTTGTAATTGCTTGAGCGTTTATGGTTTTACACTCAAATGGACCTTTTATCTGCTAAAATCTGATTGATAAAATATAAAATCGTCAATTTTGATTTCTAATTTAAAAAAATAATAATAAAATAATTTAATAACTGATTAATATAAAAATAAAACAATTAATTTAGTTGTTAATTTTCTAATAATGATATACATTACATTTCCTTTTGATATAAACGGAAACGCGTTGTGATTGACAAGATTGAAACATGTCAAGCAGAAATGTTATGTGATTTAGATCATACAACAGTGGCCTACATCAAATGCTGCCATCTGAATTCCGGATACTGTCAGAAAATCCAATATATTCCGCATGGTTAGCGGCCGAAGTTCATTGGGTTTATGTGCGAAAACAGTGTTGGATTTAGGCTTACTTTAAAAAGGATTTGTTTCCATTTTTCTGTCTATATTTGAAGAAGAAAAAAACTGGTTAGATCTATTTGTAGTAATTAACGGATAACACAACACTAAACCAATAATTACAATGCTGTAAGTAGTACAAACTAACCGGTGTTATGCAATAACCAGTAAACTAATTAGAGAAAATTTATTATTAAAATTGAAATACTATTATTTTTTTATAATTTTATTTAATATAATAATATTTTTGTTAAATTTCCTTTGCAATAATGCAATAATTCTTTTATTTTTTTTGTACTTTATAATATGCTTTGAGAATATTAAAGGAATATTTTACATTTGCAGGAAGAACAAGTTTTAATCTTTTAATTAATTGAGCGCAGCTTTTTTTCATCTTTTCATTCGCTTGTTCAGATTTTTCTTCTGTCTTTCTAACTTTAACAAACACGCATTTTTTAATTCCATGTTAATTAAACATATATAAATTGATGAAAATGTTACAAAAGGGTTTTAAGAAATAATGTAAAAACAATAAGAACTACTGAAAGATTTTTTTAGGATTTAATTAAAATAAGCTTATTTTATTCTCATTAATATTAGCAAAGGTTCTAAGTTTAAGGAATAAAATAATTAATTTGAATCGATTTTTGGAGTGATGTAATCCACAAATAGCGGCACGTTTTTTATATGAAAGTATAATAAAAGTTAATTCCGATTGACATAGGCAACATAAATTTCTGTAGACTGGATAAAGCTCTCAGAAGCCAATCTTGAGCTAGGTAAAATGCACAACCATTCAATACCCGACAAAAACCTTTGTTTCAAATAACCAATAATACTGTGAGTAATCACTCCTAGCATCAACAATAAAACCAAATGTATTTAATATTTTTCCTCTTTGATTTGAACAAAATGTTTCAAAACTATTTAAGCAATATATCAGTCTATCCCAGAACACAACATCTGCACACTTACAACACAGAAAAAATCTCTTTACATACTATTAATATGCGGAATATTTTTAATATTCCGGCCAAGTTTACGCGATACATAGAAATTTTGCAGCCGGACGATGAATGTGTAATTTCTGGGCCGAAGCCGTGATAAATTACCAGACGAACAATTTCCGTGCCTTTCACCCCCGTTTTATTTAATGTACACTTTTTGGCTTCTGGCGCATTAAAGTAATGCTTTTGTCTCGACCATATCGCATGTCAGGTATAATAGAGCTGTGTTATTTATATTGTAATATCTATTCTAATTACAGTCTATTGCGGGATGTAAGTTGTAATTTGAATCAGAAAATAGATAATTGATAGTTGTGTATACTTAATGGTTTATTTATCTTGAAGTAGTTTATAAATTTATTATTAGCAGCTTTATCCACTTACAGCAAATCTATATAAAAAAACATTTAATATATATTTACCTAAAACCATCCCTATCTACAGATAAATATCATTTTTTTATAAAATTTCTTAAACATATTTAACCTAATAAAATCCAAAAACTTTTAAATTTATTTCACAAATACATAAAACTTTTCCACCTAATTTATCGCTGATGTGAAAAGTTTTCGGAATATTTTATACGCCTCAGTTTCTATGCGTAATTTAAATGTTTTCTAATTTTCGGTTGGTAAATACGCTCGCTTAAGCTTGATAAATATCCAATTCTAGTATTCCCATTCTGATTCCATTAGAGACGCTACCACAAACGCTTATACATTTTACCGCGTTTTAGCTCCACACAATGAGGCGGAAGTATGTTTGGTTAGGTCTTCTAATACGACTATTAGAGCTTTTGTTATTCAATTATCATTTCATAACTGTTTCATGTTTCGATAGATACGTGTTATTACAGGTAAATGAAATTAGTTTGTTAATTAAAAAAAAATTAATTAATGCGACAAAGTTACTTTGTTGTTGTAAGGTGTCAGAAAGTTTGTTTGTTATAAAAGTAAAATTAAGTTAATAAATTAATTAACTTTTCTTAAAAATTTAATAATTACGCTAATTAATACAATATATTTTATCTAATCAAATAAAATTATTTTAACCTTTGTAATTTAAACATAATATTTTATTATTCATTTATTCTGATACAATTTTTCATATTTTTAAAAAACATTTAAGTTGAGTGTTTATGTAGGGCTTTATATTTACAAGTTTTCATCAATTATAAATGAAGGACTGGAAAGGAGAATGCAACAAAAAGGGTACTGGGTTCAGGACTTGAGAATGTGAATCCATTACATTGAAATGTTGTTTGGGTTATAAAAGCATTCTTGTATTGCAAATATACATTTAATTTATAGAAAGGTTGTAAAAGCAGAACTCGTAGCAGTTTGCTTTATACGTTTGCAATTTATTTTTAAAAAATTAAATTTGATTTAATTAATTAATGTTTTTGCTGCTAACAAAAAACATTTAGTTTTTGCTAATAAAATTCATAATAGACATAATTAACAGAAAAGCGTTTTTTAACTAAATAACTTTTACATAAGTCTTAAATTGATTTAAATTTTATTCTTATACAAAAGTAGGTATACTATACTAATTAACAATAATTAAATTATTTTTTTTAATAATAAATCAAAAATAGGTTTAGTTTGTTACCATACAAGACAAAATCCAACGGATACATAACAAAACACTAGGAGAAACAAGCAAGCTAACACAAAGAAAATAGAAAAAAATTTCAAAACTAGCAAAAGTATACAAACAGCAACAAAGTTGATAAACAAAAACATAAGTAAAATTAGTAGAAAAGACCTAAAAGAATACAACACAAAACTCATAGAAGATTCCATCAAGGCCAACAAAAATATAAAGGTTCTGAAAAATCCCAGAAAAAAAATTGGCACTAAAAAATAAACAAAACACACTGACCAGAAATCAAAAAGAAATTAAGCAAATGATTAAAAATTTTACGGATATTTCTAAAGTTTCACATCTCAGAACCGCCATTACCACAGACCCAAAATCTAAAATTTAATCAAAAAACTTCCAGAAATAGACTAAAAAGAACTAAAAGCAGCTCTAAACCAATTGAAAAACAAGAAAAGACCAGGCAAAAACCGCATAACAACTTATAGAAAAAGAAAGTCAAAATAAGAAGAAAAAGTTTACAAAAAATTGTTTGAATCCTACTTAATAAATGTATAAGAAAAGAGTCAATCCCAAGTAGATGGCCAAACGGAAAATCTATCATTCTACATAAAAATAAAGACTAAAACAACATAGAAAACTACCAACAGATAAACTTATTATTGTACCTGTACAAAGTCCTAACTAAAATTGCCACTAATAGATTGACACAAAAACTGGACTTCTATCAACCAGTTGAACAAAATGGATTTTTAAAGGGATATAACAAGTTATAAATCACTGAACAATGGGTCCCCATAGCAGACGCTAGGTCAGCATCATTAACACGTGCATCGGAGACGCAAAGCTCAGCATTATAGACAAAGAAGCATTATTCATAGTGCAGCTGCACTCCTTATATGGATTAAGCTTAGTAATCAGTTTTAGTTTATATAAAGATTTGTAACACATTATTTAGCTCAGTGTATGTTCAGAGCTTCAAATCAAAAAATTAAAATTATAATTCATTTAAATTGTAATAATATTGTTTTTTAAAAAACCATCTCCAAAGGGCGTTATCAAAATATCACAGTTGGTAAGATCACCAAACAATATTGTCTATAAATTGCGAAATCGGTCCGTTTTTACGGTTTATTGGTGAAAACAAAAAGAACAAAGTGCACCCACCGGAGAGAAAAACAAATTACAAAAAATACTGGAGAACTACATCACCGCTGGAGGAGGACTACATAGCCGTTCCATCAACACGAATAGAAGAAGACAACATAGCCACTTCTAACAACACCATTGGAGGAGGACAAAAATAGCCAATTCCAACCACACCAGAGATAGAAGACAACAATCGCCGACATCAGACTGGAACAAAGTAAAATAAGGAATACTTAACTACGATGAAGATACTTATTATATTGCTACTGTAAGTCGAAACATTTTCCTATATTTTCATTTCCCCAAATTGCAATAAGAAAAAATCAATAATAAATATATATATATAATATTCGAAAAGTCTATATTAAATACTAATTAGTAATTATACGTAACTTTATTAAAATTAAAATAATATTATTAATTAATTGAAATGACACGACCAGTCAATTACCAATTATTGAAATTGTACATCGATACAATATCTAGTTATGAAGGAAATCCCCACACTTTGGGAATTTTTATTGATAGCTGTGAGAATGTAATAAATAAATTCTTGGATGAAAATAACTTGCCACTAGATAATTTTATTTTGCAAGCTATTATTGGCAAACTAACAGGACGAGCCTTAAGTTTAATTGGTTCAAGAACAGAGTTGAGAACTTGGCTCGAAATCAAACAATCTTTAAATTTAAGTTTCGGTGATCAACGCAACATAGATTGCTTGATACTAGATCTAATTTTACTACACCCTTTTAAAAGCAAAACACCTTATACTTTTTGCATGCGCTGCCAAGACGCAAGAAGTCTTATAATTTCAAAACAAAATACTTTAGTGATACCCAACGAAAAAAAAATTATTAAACTACAGAATTATGATAACCTTGCATTAACAATTTTTATAAGAGGATTATCAGGTCCTATTCAAAACAATGTACGTTTAAGAAACCCTGATACTTTAGAAAGAGCTATGGCTTTGGTGATAGAGGAAGAAAACTTTCTTTGCAGCCAGAATAGAGGCAATGCTCTCAATTCCCAAAATACGTTTAAACCTTTTCAGCAACTAAATCCAATTAACCAAAACATTCAAAAAATACAACAACCCTCAAACTTCCAACCAAAATTTCAAAAACAACAGTTTAGACAACCAAATTTTCAATCGTCTAATCAAAGACAATTTTTTCCAAGTAATTTTCAACAACCAAATTACATTCAAAAGCCCCAAATGCAATGGAAACCAAACAATAATTTCCCAACTCAAAAACACCCGCACTTTTCACAAAGGCCTAATCAATATTTGATCCAAAATAATAATCAAAATAAACAGTTTGAAAACCAAAATTTTCAAAAAAGATTTAATCCTGAACCTATGGACACGTCATCTGGTAATACTAGACGACACCCAACTCAACCAAATAGAAACTTTACGCATACAGAATTATTTTTGTTATTGATGTTAATCAATCTGAGCAACTACAAGAAAATTTATATGATGAAACAGAATTTACTGAAAATCTTGAATATTCTCAACAAAACCCACAAAGAGAAGATGATGCCTATAATGAGTACAATGAAAATTATTCATACCCGCAAGAAAATTATTGCGAATACAACGAATTATTAGAACAACCATTACCAAACAGTAACAACTATTTTCCACCAAATAATGCTAATGTAAATTTTACAACTTTACAAGCAACCGGACATAATAAACTTAAACTTAGTTAAAGCTAATTTACCGTACATTTTTATTCCAGAAATAAATGCAAATTTTCTTATCGATACAGGCAGTTCACAAAGCCTTATTGATCCAAAATTAGCTCATAAATTCTATAAACAATATATTTTTAAAGAAAACTTTAATATTCAAACTGCTCATGACACAAGCTACCATGATGAAGTCATGATTGTACCGATTTTTAAAATTTTTAAAACTTGCGAAACGCATCAATTCTATTTATTTAAGTTTAGCGAAAAATACAATAGACTCATCGGAATAGATTTACTTAACAATTAAAAGCTTCAGTAAATCTTGACTCAAAACTTATAATTACCCCATATGCTAAAATCCCCATAATTTATGAAACTGAAGAATTAACAAAATTAAAAAATAATTTACAAAACAAAAATTATACTTTAACTATACCTGCAAGAACTCAACAGATTGTAAAATTGCCAGTAAATTACAACGAAGGATTAGGAATTCTAGATTATATACAATTCGAACATCAAGTAGAATCGCCGTTGTAAATGTAAAAAACCATTTTGCAATAACCACCATTATTAATTCTAATACTAAAACAGTCGATATAGAAATCAATGCACCATTCTCAATTGAGAGCATAAATACTAACGAATTAAATTTCATTGAAACAATGGAAACAGATATAAACTTAAACCAAAAACAAGATAACATCCTGAAATCAAACCTAAAAAACCTTCGGTTAGAACATTGCAACCTAGAAGAAAAGCAAGCGATCAGGAAATTAGCCCACAAATACCGTGACATATTCTACAATGATCAACTACAGCTGACATTTACCAACCAAGTTCAACATAAAATTATTGTGACCGATGAATCCCTAATATTTACGAAAACTTATCGCTATCCTGAAATCCACAAGGTCGAAGTAAAAACACAAAACGAAAAACTCTTAGACCAAAACATCATACAAGATTCAGTATCACCCTGGTCCAGTCCCATCTGGATTATTCCAAAGAAGTGTGACGCTTCAGGAAAGAAAAAATGGAGGATAGTCATTGATTATTGGAAGTTAAATGAGCGCACAATTGACAATAAATACCCCTTACCATTAATTACTAAAATTCTTGATAAACTAGGAAGAAGTCAGTATTTTACGACTCTCGACTTAGCTAATAGATTTCATCAGATTCAGATGAATCCGGAGGTCGTGCAGAAAACAGCTTTCTCGACCGAAAACGGGCACAACGAATGCCCTTCGGACTAAAAATCGCTCCATCCACATTTCAACGTGTCATGGATAACATTCTGAGAGGTCTCCAAAACGAAATATGTCTTGTCTATTTAGACGACATTGTAGTTTTTAGTACCTCAATGCAAGAACATATAAACAGATTAAGTTCTGTTTTCGAACGTTTAAGAAAATCAAATTTCAAGATTCAACTTGACAAAACAGAGTTTTTAAGCTACTTAGGACATCAAATAACTACAGACGGAGTCAAACCAAATCCCGATAAAATCAATGTAAAAAAAAAATTTCCTATTCCTAAAACAACAAAAGAGATTAAAAGCTTCTTAGGCCTAGTGGGCTATTACAGAAAATTTATAGAAGACTGCTAAAATAACAAAACCTTTAACCCAATGTTTGAAAAAGAACGCTAAAATTATTCACGATCAAAATTTCATTTCAGCTTTTAACACCTGTAAGAACTTATTAATAAACGCCCCGATTCTGCAGTACCCCGATTTTTCGAAAACAATTACCTTGACCACAGATGCATCCAACATCGCTTTAGGAGCAATCCTTTCGCAAGGTCTTATCGGGTCAGACATATCAATCGCATTTGCATCGCAAACATTAAATGAATCAGAACAACAATATAGCACGATAGACAAAGAACTACTAGCCATAGTTTGGGCTTGTAAGTACTTTTGCCCATATTTATTTGGAAGAAAGTTTACCATCTTCACTGATTATAGACCATTAATTTGGTTATTCAAAGTTTTTTAAGAATAATCAAATAAAAAGTCTCCAACTGTTATAAACAAACTTGGAGACTTGTTCGAATCATCTAAAGATTTTGCTTTATGTCACTGTGTGAACAAAGATCTACACATAGGTAGTGGCATAGCAGAACAGTTTAAGACTAAATATAATAACGTTTTGAATTTAAAAGCCCAAAACCCTAAATTAAATTCCTTTGTCTATTTAAAAACTAATGACAGATATATATTTTATTTAATAACAAAAAACCAGTATTTTGAGAAACCAACTTACGAGAATATATTTAACTGCTTATTAAATTTAAAACTGTTTTGCTTAAATAACAATATAAGAAAAATTGCCATGCCAAAATTAGGATGTGGATTAGACCAATTAACTTATTCAAAAGTTCATGAAATGATACATTACATATTTAATGTAAATTTCCACATTCACATATATGATATAAACTCAAAAGTCACAATTAATGCCTTAGAAAATGAATCAATGATTAATCACCCAGGTGAAATTGATAATGAAACACTCGAATATCTGAAAACCCGACGCAATCAACTAGTTTTATTACACCAAATCCACAAATTGATATACTGTCAGATATCCTAATAAAACCACCAACAGAAATTATGGAACCTAAAGAACATACTATAATGTCAACGCAACATACAAATTTTAATGAAACTACAAATGATGGAATAAAGATATTGGACGAAGTTATTAACAACAAACAAAATCAAATCTTAATTTTACCGCAAATTTATAACAAACTAGATATTAGCCAAGAAAACTACGAACATCACAAAATAATCACTATCAAAATTCCTAATACTAATAACTCAAATTTAATTTTACAATTCTTAAACAATTATACCGTTTTCGGAAAAACATACTATTTACACTTTCATACATATGAATTATACCATGAAGTATAATTAGAACACTTCTCCAAAAGAGGTCCGACATTAATTAGATGTTCAAGAAAGGTAAACACAATCATTGACAAAGAAGAGCAAATCCTATTAGTAAGAAACCATCATGAAGGAAAAGTAAACCACAGAGGAATAAGCAAAAGTCTTGAATATCTCAAAAAAAATTATTATTGGATTAACATGAAATTAACAATATCGAATTTTATTAACGCATGTCATATTTGCCAACGAACAAAATATGCAAGAAAAACGCCATAGTGCCACTGATGCTCACGATGAAACGGCCTCAAAACCATTTCAAATAGTTCACATTGACATATTCACATACGACAATGAAAACTACTTAACATTAGTAGATTCTTTTACAAAATTTGCACAGGCTTTCCAAGTTACTGGAAAAACAGCCATTCATATTAGCAAAGCTTTAATGAAATATTTCACATCATTTGGAGTACCCGAAAAAATAGTAGTAGACAATGGAAAAGAATTTAACAATGAAATGGTAAAAGAAATGTTAAAATTACATCAAGTCAATGTACATTTCACAACACCAGCTCATCACAAGTCAAACAGTATAGTTGAACAATTTCATTCGACTATTATTGAACACCTTCGTATTCTACAAGAAAACTACCCGGAAGATGATAACCTAATGGATTAATAGGATATAACAGTTCAATACACAGCGCTACAAATTTCACGCTTTTTGAACTAACATTCGGTCATACCCAATCCAGAGACCCTAATGAAATTTTTATACCAAATTCATTTTACACCGACTATACCCAAAATCATAAGGATAAATTGAAACATGTTTACCAGCAAGTAAATAAAAAACTAATACTTGACAAACAAAAAACTATATCAAAAACCAACAAACAGGGAGAATCTACTGTTAAATTTAGTTTAGGACAAATAGTTTATAAATAGAATCCAAATGGTAGGAATAAAAAGAGTAACAAATTTTTAGGACCTTATAAAATAACCGAGGGTTTAGAAATAAATCGAGTTGAAATTACTAATGAACACAATAAAAACAAGAAAGAGATAATTCACATAAAAGAATTAAGAAAACCTACTCTTGTTGCAGATTCATCAACTACTACCATGGTGAATCAAACGTTCCAAAATTCCAAGACTTAAATTCTAATCTAGGGCTATTACCACTCAAAATTGGCAATGCACAAATCAAAACTGACCATTGGTCATTCATACAAATATTCGATATAACGAATGTAATAAAAGAATTTCATTCCCTTCAAGCAAATTTCTATACCCTAAAATCTGCATTCCAAAGTAACAATTCTAAACCATATTATAATAGAGAATATTTTAATTCATATCGTTTAGTTGAAACATTAGAAAAGAAAATAACAACATTAATAAATCAATTAAATCCTTTAAAAAGTGCAACCAACAAAAGAACAAAACGTGGACTTATAAACGGATTAGGAGTTATAATTAAATCATTAACAGGTAATTTAGATTATAACGATGCGGAAAAATATGATAGGGCTATCACATCTCTTTCTAACAACCAACTTAAAGTAAAAACATTAATTAAAGATCAAATCACCCTTCTTCAAGAATCTATACAAACTTTCAAAGAAAGCATTGAAACCTTGGCACACAATCAATTAAATCTTCAATCTCGTGTTCTTCAAATTGAAAACGTTATCAAAACAGTTGATTTAAAAAATATTAAAAATTATCATTACTTTCTAGCACATACCATAATATTCCAAGTGACCACGTCATATCAAGTAATCTATGACGTCCTAGAAAGAATAGAAACCGGGATCACGTTTTCTAAATTAAATATCTTTCATATATCTTTTTACAAAAATTCGTTCAGCAAATTCAAAATAATTGAATTGCCTGAATTAAACTTTTCAGTTGCCAAAACAAGTCCAATGATCAAATTCAAACCATTGGTACTTAATTCGATAAAACTGGATGAAACTAAACACATTCGTAATGCATTAATTATGCACATACACTACAACAACATAAGTGTCTGGACAATCATAATCTATATTATAATCATTTTTTATATTTTATTTTATGTATATTACTATGTTAAAAGATATAGAGCTACAATGCAACTTCAAGGATCAACACCACGTCCAAACGTGACCATGCCAAATCCTGTTCCAAGCCCCAGGATTCTAATTTAAGGATGGAGGAGTTATAAATCACTGAACAATGGGTCCCCATAGCAGACGCTAGGTCAGCATCATTAACACGTGCATCGGAGACGCAAAGCTCAGCATTGTAGACAAAGAAACATTATTCATAGTGCAGCTGCACTCCTTATATGGATTAAGCTTAGTAATCAGTTTTAGTTTATATAAAGATTTGTAACACATTATTTAGCTTAGTGTATGTTCAGAGCTCCAGATCGAAATATTAAAATTATAATTCATTTAAATTGTAATAAAATTGTTTTTTGAAAAACCATCTCCAAAAGGCGTTATCAAAATTAGCACTACTGACCACCTACAAACACTCTAAACCCTTATTAAAAAAAGCAACAAGTATAATTGCCTTTGTGAACTACCAAAATACATTTGACTTTGTTGAAAAATGAACAGTTCTGAGAACCTTCGATAAAGCTAGAATCAACTCAACATATTCAAACTTTATAAAAAAACATGCGTCAATACAAATTCAAATAGATAAAGATACAAAAACAGACAAAATATTAATCAAAAAAGGAGTACGGCAAAAGAACACCATCTCCCCGAAATTATTTATAGCTGCAATGAAGGAAATTTTTAAAGAACTAGACTGAGATCATATAATAATCCCAATTAATGGAGTACTTTTTAACCACCTAAAATTTATAAACTATACTGTCTTTATCAGCACAAATTCAAATGACTTGCAAACAATGCTAGTACAATTAAATCAAGCATATAAAAACATTATTTTGTAAATAAACTTGATAAAACCAAAGTACTTAAGGTACTTAAAAATGTAACCAACTATGTATATCTGCGACACAAAATAGAACTGGGTTAAGAGAACTAATCCTATAAAATACCCAAAAAATGGGGAAAAAAAGTATACAAATCGTGCGTACTACCAGTTCTCAACTACGAGACCAAGACCATAGCAATAACAAGAAATACGACAAACAGACTTCAAACTACACAACAAACAATGGAAAAGACCATGTTGGGGATTAACATGAGGAATAAAATCAGAAACTTCTTGTTTGAAGATAAACTCAGATAATGGATGAGATGACTAAAACAGAAATAAGCCGGCCACGTGGAAAAACAAGAACAATCAAGGTAGACCAACATGGTAACACAACAGAGACCAAGAAACAATAAAAAAAAAACAAAGGAAAACAAAGGAAAACAAAAAAAAAGATGGATAGACAATATTCAAAACATTGCAGAAAAAAATTGGATTCTAATAGCCCAAAACAGATAAAAGAAATTAAAAAAGGCCTACGTTTAGAAGTAGACACATACGGGCTGCAGTAGAAAAAAAAATCCCTGTACAAGAATATTCAGCAAATTTTAAATTTGTTTTTGTAGTATAGTAAAGCAATTTTAGCTTAGCTTATAAAATGTGAGCGTGAGAAAAAAGCTCTAAAATGCACAAAAGCATAAGCGCTACAAAACAAAAAATGTTTTTGTGTATATTAATATGCTTATTATACAGGGTACGGCAGCATAACTTTCTTTTTTTAAACTTAATAAATCCCATTATATAAGTCAGACATTTTTTATTTGTTTTTTATAATGTAGGCGCATACCTAAAGTTTTGTGTTAATAGTTTTGAAAATCAAATCAGGTAGTTCTTGTCTCCTCCATTTTCTATACCCTGTGTAAACTGATTTATGGCGTTTATCATGATTTTCTTGCCAACATATCAGGCGTTATGTTGGCAATTTCATCCTAGATGTTAGCCTTCAAATGTTGTAAGGTTTTTGGACGTTTCAAATAAACACAAAATTTCTAAAACCTCATAAAAAAAATTACAAGGTCAAATCGGAAAAGCGGGCCGGCCACTTCAAATTTTCCTTCCTTCAAAACAATAGAAATGAAAATCATCATGAAAAATTCTCCTCACAGAACGATTGAAAAGTCTAAGGATAAACGCATGTTTGCACGCAGAACGCCGTAGTAATTGCAACACTAAAGCATGCACTGCTTCAATGTTTTTAAATAATCTAATGGGCCGAGAAATTCTAGTTCTTTGTGCAGTTTGTCTGAACGTAGTGACCCAGGTAACAATTGATTTGCGGTCCGGGACCAGGGGCCAACGGGGCTAAATTTAAGCGACTCCTAAAAGCACACTGAGTTGCAATCACAGAACATCCGCTCAAAAAGTAATCCTCAACAGTAAAAGTTTCTCACTGTTTAAACGAATGATGGCAAATGAACTGTGTTGAAACAAAAATTTATAGTCCCACCTTTCAAAAAAACCACTAGCGCTCCTCTACGACATTAACCGACTAAATGGCGCGCATTTTAAAAAAGAAAGTTATGTTGCCGCACCCTGTAGTTATGTTTAAAATAGTGTAGCGTTGTTTCTGGACAAATTTTGGCAAACTAAACAATAATATAGTACAAATAATTATAAACTGACAAAGATAATGGCTTTTCCAGATAATAGTGGTCCACAAAAATAATGTTTAGTGTAACTTTAACTATTATTTAAACCAAATCTTTTTTATTTATATACTTTGGCGTTTAAAAAAACAAAACATTTTTTACGTATTAACTAGAGTTACTTATTATACAATAAAAGTTTTAATTTTTTATCTGTTTGTACACAAAGTAAGACTTGCAAGAGTGCACCAACAAAATAAGGTAATCTTTAAAAAAAAACTTTTTTATAAAACGCATAAATTTTTTTAACTGTTTTTTTTATAAAAGACTGGACACAGCTAAAATTTAAAATTTGTACACAAAAACTGCTATTCTAAACTACTAGAACAAGGATACACTAAACATTTTGATTGTAAGAAACATCCAATACTGCGCAAAAAACAGCTTTACTTACAAAAAATCTACTAATTGCCAGAAATAGAAGAACAAACACATGCAGTCAGAATTTTTTTAAAACTGACCTACTTCATTTTCTTATTACTAAAAATCCGAAGCACAAATTTCAAATAATATGTAAACTATTCACTCTAAACACATGCTCTTCATTCAGTGCTTCACTTTGTAAAGTAAAAAAAAAAAAAGTAGAAAATTTAGAAGAGAATGTTGAAAATGAAGAAAATAATCAAAAATCAGAAATAAATGAAAAAAGTCCAAATAATAAAGAAATATTAGAAGATAGCAAAAATTAAGAAAATTTAAATAAAGATGAATTAAAAGAAGAAACTCCTTTAAAAAAAATTATAGACAATTACATTAAAAATGAAGAAACGGCAAAAGATCTACTCAATAAAGAAAATGAAAATATAGAAAAGGGCAATCTCGATCAAGAACAAAGTATTGTAAATAAAGAAATTAATAATGGAAATAAAAAAAACTCCACAGAACAAGAGCAAATTGATAACATTGAGCAAGAAACTATTGAAGAAGATTCAAATAATAATGAAAACCTTCCAGAAAGTGAACAAAAACTTTCTTCAGATGAAGAAAATAATGTCGCAGACCAAAACATATTAGGAGAAAATTCAGAAATTGAAAAAAATCCCGTAAAAGCAGAAGATCTTGCTCAAAACAATGAAAATAATATAGAAATTGATAACACTGAGCAAGAAACAATTGAAGATGATTTAAAGAATAAAGAAGATGAAGGAAACAATAGTGGAAATAACGAAAATTTAATTGGCAACGCAAATCAAGATGAAAGCAATGAAAAATTGTCAAATTCTTTAGGAGGATTTAATGGTTTCCACATGTATAGAAGCAAAGGTACGAACAAAAATGATAAAAATAACAATAAAGACAAATCAACGGATAATAAACAAGAAACAATACAAGAATCTGCTGAAGAAAATTCTATAAATAAAGAACATGACAAAAACTCAGAACTAAATAATAATGAACTAGAAGATGAATTAATGAAAAAATCAATAGAAGAACCAATGAATCAAGAAAAGAAAACAGAAGAAGAACTTGAGGGTAAAAATGAAGAAAATCAAACAGAAATTAGGCAAATTGATAGTGAAATTAATGAAACAGTTGAAGAACCAGTTGATACAAATGCTGATAATGTGAAACAAAAAACAAATTGCGAAGAGAAAAAATCAGTTAAAATAGATTTAGGACAAAAAATTGAAGAAGCAAAAAACAAATTTAACAAAGAAAAAAATATTTTTAAGTTAAAATTATTTTGTTAAATTTTTAACATAGTTTAATTGCAAATCATCTTGAGCATTAATCACTAGTTTAAGAATAAAACAAAAACAAATCTATAAAATTTGTTGTAAACTTTAGTGTGCTTCAAAAATTAAAAAAAAGTAATATTTTTATTCAAAAAGTTTTAATTGAATTGCAAATTTTGGACATTAATCTCTAACTTTGGAATACAATAAAAATACAGCTATAAAATTTGTTGCAAATTTCTTTACAAGATCTCAATTAATGCTTCAACAATAAAAAAATGTAAAAAAGTTATATTCAATTCAAAAATAGTTTTACTAAAACTTTTTAAATTGTTTAATTGCAAATTTTGGACATTAATCTCTAATTTTGATATAAAACAAAATTGAATCTATAAAATTTGTTGCAAATTTCTGTACATGATCTTCAATCAGTGTTTCAAAGATAAAACAATTGTGAAAAAGTAATATTTAATTTAAAATTAGTTTTTCTAAAACTTTAAATTGTTTAATTGCAAATTTTTGATTTTAATCACTAATTTTGGAAATAAACAAAAATGAATTTACAAAAATTGTTGCAAATTTTTGTACATAATCTTCAATCAGAGTTTTATAGATTAAAAACTGTAAAAAAGTTATGTTTGTTTTAAAAGTAGTGTTTCTAAAACCTTTTAAATTGCTTAATTGCAAATTTTGAACATTAATCTTTAATTTTAGAATAAATCAAAAATGAATCTATAAATTTTGTTGCAAATTTTTGTACATGGTCTTCAATCAGTGCTTTAAGGATTAAAAACTTAGAAAAAAGTTATATTTAATTCAAAAGTAGTTTTGCTAATACTTTTTAAACTGTTTTTCAATCATTGCTTTAAAGATAAAATGTAAAAAAATATGATTAATTTGAAAGAAGTTTTTTTATAACTTTCTAAACTATTTAATTACAAATTTTAGTACAATTAACTTTACCCGCAGACAGCTGTTTTACATACTTGACTGCTACACAAATTAAACAAATTTCGCAATTTTTTTTTTCTTGAATACTAAAGTTGCTATTTATTACTCCTTAAATAAAAAAACCTTTAAAAATGTTGACTGTAAGGTACATCATATTACTCATAAAAAAGAAACTTTGCTAACAGGGAATACTAGTTTTATGAAAGTTTCAACATAAAATACGTTAATTTTATTATAATTCACATATAGACCTCAACAGCAAAAACAAATCTGGTTAGAGCACAAAAAATCAGTATTGTATTGTCTATTACAAATAAAATTCTACAACTAAAGAACATGGCTAGAAAATAATTGTTCAACTGATGCTTATTGTTGATACTTACTATAAATTTTTTGTAAAGTACAAATAACTAAGCAAACCAAACAAAAAGATGGGCATGTAATGTTTGGAGTTTAAACTACGTTTATTTTGATTTTCAAATCTATAACGACATATATGAGTTAACAGAAATTTAGTTTTATGTTTGACATTTACAAAATAAGACGCTTTACTTTTAAACAAAGTTTTGAAATAATAAAAATTTACTTCCAAAGTGGTAAGTCTTTTACTCAAATTGTAAGAAATTTACGTAACAAATTTGATAAAAAAGAAATGCCTTTAACTCATTTTGTAAACCAACTTGTGAAGCAAGTTTACAAAACTGGATACTTAGTAGATAAAACAACACGTTTACGTTTTAGTCTAATGCAGTCAGCCAAAAATAAATTATGCTGTTGCTCAGAGTGTGCGTAAACATGCATCATTATCAACTCGTCATTATCACATTGTTCTCAGAAACTGAACATTTCTCCCACTTTTCTAAGAAAAATTTTGCATAAAAACCTCGGTTTGAAGATTTACAAAGTTCAATTAGTCCAAAAAATGAAGCCTCTTTTTTCTTTAAAAATGAGCAAAGAGCCGCCGTTACCGTCAATAGCAAAAGTTACTGTGCCATGCTAAACAAATTTTTGTGTCTAAAAATTGAAAAGTATGAAATGGATGACATTTGGTTTCAACAAGTTGAGGCTACTTGCCGTACAGCCAACGTAACCATTGATTTTTTGCGCACTGTTTTTGGAAATTGAATAATCAGCCAAAATGCTGAGGTCAATTAGTAGTCAAGTATCTAGAGAAAATTGATTCTTTGAAACACAAAATCAAAGTTGCCATTTATGCGAATAAAGCGCAAACAATCAAAAATGTACTAAAAAATTGAGTTAATTGGACAATTTATAAACGATGCGATTATCTGCAAAATAATGAATAAAACTTTAAGTTACTTGAAAAAGTTTATTAAAGTAAATCAAATATAAAGTTGGCAAAAGAACAGATCCTTGAGAAACATCAGCATTTTTTATCAAGACCTATACAATGGAGCTTGTTAACTAGATTAGGATGCAATACTCTATCAAACGCTTTGGAAATGTTTAGACCTAGTGCAAAATTTTCTTCTTGTTTGTTTAAAGTAGAATTCCATTTGTGACTAATATAAATCAGAAGATCTGTTGTCAAACGTTTTGATCAAATGCCATATTGAGTATCTGGGATAAAGTTATTTTGTTCTAAGAACTGTACAATGTAAAAATTAATATATGTTTCAGCCTTTTTTAACAGATTGGACAATAATGCAATTGTTCTATAATTTAAAGAATCAGACTTGTTTCCCATTTTAGCAATAAATTAAACATTTACAAATTTTTAGAATTTAAGAATGTTTTATTTTTGTATAAAGCAAATATTTTGGTCAAAATAGGAGCTAATTTATTTGCAAATGTTTTAAGAATAATAAATGAAATTTTATCTATACCGGATGTCTTTCTGGTATTTAATTTAAGAAGATATATTTGACAGCCCGTTTCCAAAAATTAATTGGACTCATTAATTTTTTACTAGCTGGCATTGTAGGTACAGAAATGAAAAAACTTAGTTAGATGCAAATTGGTTTACAAAAATATTTGCTTTTCTAGATTAGTAACTAGATTGTTCTGATTATTTCCAAGAAAAAGTATTAAAGATTTTGTACTAACTTGCAATAAATTTATTGTTTTATAAACAAATTTGGAAATATAAATATAGTTAAAAATATAAAATAAAGTATTTCCAAACATCTTATATGCAGAATTTACATAATTAGCCCTATTATGTATGCATATTGCTAGCTAACAATATCGTTATCAAGGAAGGTTGCTAAGCAATGTTGTGTATTTATTAAATTTTTTTACTAAATTGCTAAGCAACCTTGTTCGATAACAATATTGTTAGCTAGCAATATGCATACAGAATAAGGCAAAATATCTATTTAAACATAGGCCGCGTTCAGTACAACTCATCAGTTGCCAGCGCTGACTCATCAAACGATGATTTCCGCCTCCCGTTCAGTTTTGAATGATTGACAGCGATGAGTCGTCCTGAACTCAGCCATAGTTATGTGTACAATATATTAAAAGACTACATGACTCAAATAAAAAAAATAATAATAATTAGCTTTATTGAGTAATATTAAACAATGATTACTTGTTATAATAAAGATGTAACAAACCTACGTTCATTTTAGTTGATTTGTAATTATTTTCTATGTTTGATTGTTTATTTGCAATGTAATACTCAGAAAGCAAGTATTAAAAATAGCAATTATCTGATGAAGACACTGCAAAGTGAAACATTTGTTTATTATTTTTAAACCTTTACACTACATTAAGTGTTTTATTATAAAAAATATAAAAACAGTTTAATATTTAAAAGTATTTGTACCACACCTTTATGATCTCTTTAAAAATTATAAATAAAGTTTTTGTTTTAAATTTTAAGTAAAGTATTTTATACAGATTTATTAAAACTCAAATATGTTTAAAAAGAATGCCGAGAAAAGTATTTAATTTGGCAACTAGTGCGTGAAATACTGCTCATCCAAAATAAAATAAAGTTAGAAAAATAAGTACAACCACTACAGTAAACAAACTGTACTTTTTAAAATTTTTACAAAGAATTGTTGAAATTGTTTTAAATTGCAAATAAATATAAATTTGTAAAATCTTACATCAGAAGACTTTGTAGCCATAGCGTTTTAATTAATTAGTTTAAATATTTTTTTTAGTTCTAAGTAATAACTTTGTACAATTTTTGATAATTTTTTGCAATAAATTAATATACTGTGCATTTATTTTATAAATTTTGTGCATCAAAACTTAGATAACTCTAGAATACAAATGTCTAATACCTTGTACTGTTTCTGATTATTACCAACATAAAACAACATATAATATTTTGTACTCTAGTTTTTCTTAAAAACCAATAAAAACTTAGAATTTAGAATACACTAGTCAATTATTAAGGTTGTTTTCTTATTTTAAGTTGAAATTTAGACAAATAAAAAAAAAAACCTTTTATAATATACTAAAAGAGCAATACAAGCAAATTGACTTAATTTACTTTATTTATCAAAAATAACAATAACACGTAGTTAGTTGTATAATGTAACATAAATGTACAATCATATTAATACCAACATTGCTAAAAATTGATAAAAACTTAAAGACTAGCTTTGTTTTTTCTAAAACCTTTTAGTTTTATGTTTTATTTTTACAACTGCAATACATATAAAGTAAAAGTAAAGTAGAATTCTATTTGTGACTAACAGAAGTCAAAAAATCTGTTGTCGAATGTTTTGATTGAAATTCATAGTATCTGAGATAAAGTTATTTTGTTCTAAGAACATGTCAATGAGAAAATTAATATATTTTTTAAAAATGTTTAAATAAATGAATTTTAACCAATTGTAAAAATGACTAAAGTATAAGATAGTAATTCAGTTTGCACCTTATAAAATGTAATCAAAACAAAAATTGTTAAAAATAAATAATTAAAAAACACACACATTTTAAGACATTATGTACATTTGTTAAGTAGACAGTTTAAAAATTATATAAAGTAAATAAAAAAACAAGTAGGTTTTGAAATAGAAAATGCGACAATATTTTTTTGCTTGCAGATTCACTTAATATTATTATTATGTATCCTACCCGACTAGGACTTTAGCCTCAACAACAGCATCGTATGGAAAGAAGTTTGGCATGTACTTAATCAAACATGTTTCTAAAACGTATAGTAAGTAGAGAACCATTGCAATAAGTTAAAGTTTTGCCAAAAACATAAACACTTATATAGCAGACAGACTTTTTCTTACTGTTAAGTTACTTTGTTTTGAAACCTATAAAAAAATGTTTTTTTACCATTTACAGTTTGGGTTGTCTGAAATTACAACCATCAACAAAATGCTCTATTTGGGACACCAAATTGGTACAAAAATTCTAAAAATGTACCACCGAATGGCTGTAGGACGTGCCGTAAAAACTAATAAATATTACTATAATTGTCGCAAACCAAGTCATTTTGCTTTGCTATTTTAAAAGTAGCAAAAGTTTTATTTTTATTCAAAATTAAAAAATAACTTAAAAAAAAATAAAATTTACGTTATCATAATTAACGTAAATTTTATTTTTTCTGTTAAAAATTCCACAATCATTGTTGCTATGTTTTCTATGCTATTTTGAGTTACTTTATGATACATTTTTGTTATTTGTTTTTAGATATAAATTGTTTTTTTAAACAAATAAAAAAGATGGCCAACATTTAGGTGGGTGGGTGAGTTATCATGATCACCAACGAGTAGTTTAAATTAAAGTGTTTAAAATTACTAGTTCCTTTTTTTGCAAGCGTTAGAAGTTTTTATATTAGAAAATTTGTTTAAAAATAACCAAAAAACCTCCAAAAAAACTAAAATTTTACAAAAATTAATCAAAATTGAACAACTTAAAAAATCAAAATTTGATTGAAAATAACCAAAGAACCTCTAGAAAAACTAAAATTTAAGTAAAAATATCTAGAAAAGCCAAAAATTGACTAAAAATACTCAGAATTAACCAAACATTCGATAAAAAACAAAAAAATGTCTAAAAAAATTAAAGTTTGACTAAAAATAACTACAAAACTTAATATTTTACTAAATATAATCAAAATTAAACTGAAAACAAATTTAAAAAAATGTGACTGAAAATTACTAAAATGTTTAGTATTCAATATTTTGATGATCAACAATTGAGCGGATGAGTGGATTATTTTATATCATGATTATTAGTTACCCATCCAAAAATTTCTTTAAAAAAATTGAATTATTTTATTATAAGAAAAAAATTAATTCATTCTCTTGATGACAAATACTTGAATGAAAGGTGAATTACTACAAATTATAATTACCATTAATTAGTTTCAACTAAAGAGAACAAACATTCAACTAAAAGTTTGTTAACAAAAAATTAAAACTTTTTCTTCTTTGCAAGCGTTAGAAGAGATGATATATAAAAGCTTTTGATAACTAACACTAAGTAGAGTGGGTCACTCTAATTTATAATTAATGTTGAATAGTGTAAACTGTAGTGTATCACCTACTCAGGAGTTTATTAACAAGAAATTAAAAGTTTTTTTTTAGAAATTTTTAAATTAGAAGAGTGGTAGTTGAATCTAATTTTTAAATGACTAACAATTGAGTGAGTAGATAAGTGGGTTATTCTAAATTATGATAACCATTGAGTTGTTTAAACTGCCCACCCATCTGCCTAAGTGTTTGTTATGAAAGAAGAAGAAGAAG
Source organism: Tachinus rufipes (assembly GCA_963932245.1). NCBI lineage: Eukaryota > Metazoa > Arthropoda > Insecta > Coleoptera > Staphylinidae > Tachinus > Tachinus rufipes. Next base: position 8,193,372 of record OZ010743.1, read on the forward strand.
TTATTTTTTCTCTGCAGAAATCTTATAGTCAAAGGAAAAGGAGGTGATACAATCTATTAATGTCCAACACTTGGGTGGGTGGGTTTTTTACTCTAAAATATAATTATCATCAAGTAGTTTGAACTGTATAGTGCCACAAATCCTTTTAAGTGTTTGTTATAAAAGAATTGAAACTTTCTCTACAAGAAGTTTCTTATGCAAAGGAGGTAGAGGAAATGTTAATTTTTTTGTTGACCAACATTTGGGTGGGTGGGTGGGTTACTTCAGAATTTAATAACTAGCAAGTAGTTTGAACTGGAGTGCTTACACAACTACCTGAGAGTTTCTTATTAGGCTATTGAAAGTTTTTCTTCTTTACAAGAAAGAAGTGGTGATATCAAATGTTATGATAACTAATACTTAGGCAAATAGTTGCGCCAACCCAAATTATGATTATTAGTGAGTGGTTTGTCTACTCACCCACTCAAATGTTTATTATCAAAAAATTGAACATTTTTCCTTATTGCAAGCGTTAGAAAAATTTATGTCTAAAAAATCTATTGATAATCAACACTCCAGATCATGATTACTATTGAGTAGTTTGAACTGGAGTGCAAAATCCACCCGCCCAATTTTTTTTTTGTAAGTATTAGACTGCCCATACTCAAAAGTAATACCTAATTTTTTGATGACCAACACTTGAGTAAGTGCACAGGTCACTCTAGATTACTATCAAGTAGTTTGAACTAGATGACCCACGCACCTGCTCAAGTGTTTGTTATCAATGAGTTGAAAGTTTCTATTTTCTGTTTGAAGTTTCTTAGTCAAGGAGTAGAAGTAAAATTCAATTTTTTAATAACCTACACTTAGGCGGGTGCGTGGCCACTTTAGTTTAAACTATTTGATGGTAATCATAATCTAGAGTGACCCATGCATTCACAAAATTTTTGGTCATTAAGAAATTAGTTATCACTGCCTTCTCCTCTGATTAAGGGCTTTCTAACACTTTCAGAAAGGAATGATTACAGAATAGCCAAATGTATTGTTTTTTGCGCTTAAAATGCAGTGTATTTGTATCAGAAATCTATTTAGCTGTTTTTGAAACAAAGTTGTTTAAGATTGTGCAGTTTGACAAAATATGGTTGGTCAATCATTATCAATCAATCTTGATTTGACTTTTTCTGATAAATTCAAAAATTGTCGTTTTTTTTTAAATAATTCTTATTTGGATATATAAGTATACAGTACACGTTTATTGGTTAGTTTTTATCATTAGAAAGCAGTAACGTACGCTTCTAATTTTTTTGATTAACTAGGACTCATAGATTTGATAGTTACGTCTGAATTATAACTTAAAAATGTATGTATAGTAGAGATGGTATGAGATTATTTTTTTGCAATCAGTTTGGTCATTTTGAATTGGTTTGGAATTATTTAAATTAGGCTGAATTTGTTTGAAGTAGTTTGAATCACGTTTGAACATTTTTAAAAACCGTTTGTATTAGTTCAACTCAATTAGATCTGTTCGGATTAAATCAGTTTAAATTAGTTTATAGATTTTAGATTTATTTAAAATCATTTTAGCATATTATTTTAAATAGGTTTGAAACTATTAGTACTTTGGATTATTTTAACTAATGTAGTTTGTTTAAGTTCAAGTACTACTTTAAATCATTTCTAATTACATTGAATCACATCAATTTTTGGATTAGTTTTATAGGGTCTGCTCAATTTATTTTAATTCAATTTAGATTAATTTTGCAAATATAAATGGTTTTATTTAGTCAGAACATTTAAAATTAGTTTAAATTTTTTTTTTTATTTTATAAAATTAATCGAGATAAATAAAATTATTGATCATTTATAATTTTTAATTTTATTTTTGGATGTTAAAATTTTAAGTTCAAATATATTTTATTTTTTTAACTTAACTGTGTTGCTTGCGTCTATTTAACTCAAACCAAAAAATAAATGCTTAAGTTTTAGTTGTTATGTTAATTTTTTATCTATAAAAAAGCCTCAACTTTAAAAAACTGCAGTTGGCCAAACTCTGTCTTAACCTAGATTATTTATGTTTTTTTAATATTTGTAATATTTTGTATCATTCGTGCATTCTAAAAGGCATCATCTAATTGCAACAATATTGTGAGCTGTTAAAGTATTTTTTATACAAAAACTTATTAAAATAATATTAATCAAAATCTTGTATAAGATAGTGCATTGCAGTTACATTGTTAAATTACATATTTATTCATGTATCACAATTTGTAGTCAATCACCAATTTAATAACTGATTTTACTTTAAAAACAAAAAGATTTTATGTTAATTGTTTTTCTAACCAATAAAATGCTAAGCACATTGATAAAAGAATACTCTAAAATACTAGTGTATGTGTTTACTGGGAAAAAATTAGTTTACAAAAATTCATTTACATGTATACAATATATTTTAATATTTATTACAATATTTTACAAGCTCTTTTAATCAATAAAATACAAACTTTTCCAAAAGTGTTCGTAAAGTAATATAGCCGAAAAGGCATCAACCAATATTGAAGCTTTGTAAAATAAGCTCAAATTAGTTATTTAGGCTAAAAAACAATTTATTTTTTTACGGGTTGCATTCTAAAAACTTCCCAAGGTTTTAAGTATAATAATTAGTAATGAGTTAGCAGAATTAAACCTGTATTGATTTCTCTAAACTTTCTAACATGTCAATATGTAAACATATATGACAAATGATTTATTGTAAAAAAAAGTTTCATTTAAAGGTTCCAAAATCCGTATTTAGAAAAGTAGTTAAAAGTAAAGAAATGTTACACTAATCAAATCTTTCTTAATTGAGGTAGGTTAGGTATAAAAATTGTGTAAAGTTTATATAAATCTAGAATGAACACAAAATTGGATTTCTAAAATTACAATTTTTTATTTATAGTGTAAAACATGCGACATACGATTATACAAGTTGTACAACTTGATTTGAATAGATTTAGCTGTACAACTTTGTGCGTGTGTAACAAAATTGGAGCATAAGTTGAGCTTAAAATCAGACATAAAAATTGCCGCCAATTATTTTTGCTTTATACAAGCCAAATAGTAGGACTTGCATAAGATTGTGGCATGTTTTACACTAAAAAAATTATATTTGACAACAAATTTTCATAAAATAAGTTTTGGACAATTCCATACTCTTATATTTGTTTTTGTACTTATTGCTAAAACAAATACAGGTCACCATACAATCTAAATATACATCATAAGTGCTATCAGATGATTTACATCAATCAATATGTCTAAACTAATTAAATCCATTACAATTTAGGATGTAATCCACAAATATGGCATATTAAACACAAAATTGCTTTCTAAACAAACATGAATTTGGTGTTAATAATATAGATATTCAAACAATATTCAATATTTTACAAGAATCATTTATAACTACTTTTCTTGTTTAAATCAAACTTATTGCAACTTTTTGATATTAAATTAGCAATTCTAATCTAATTAAAACAAATCTTAATCTGCTTTTAACTTCTTATTTTTTTTATAGATGTTTGTAATACTAAAGCAACTATTCCTTGCTTGAATTTTAATGTATAATCTTATTCTTACAATTACATATAAAAGAGCTTTATAAGTTTCAGCAAGCTTTATTCATAAATTCAAGCGTCTTTCATATTATTCAGCTTTCCATTAAACTAATTTATTCTAATGTGTTTACTATTATTAAAGTAAGCTTTTGAAAAATAAATATTAATAAAAGAGTTGATTAATTATACAATTAATTTTGGCATTAACACTAATATTAAATATTAATTGCTGTTATTAATAATTTCCAATCAATAAAACGTTTAATGATGATGGAAATATTAATTTAGTATGCATTTGCAATTGAAAATTAATTAATTATCAAAATTAATTGATATTAGTTTTCAAATTAAATCAAAACTAAAATAGTTTTTTTTGTTTATTTAATTTCTCTTAATTTAGAAAAGATACTACAATATTATGAATAAAAGTCATAATAAATTACCTTGGAAAGCCGCCTCGAACTGGTTTTTTGCAATATCCTCAATCTCATTGTCGCCGTAGACGACGACCAGAAGGGCAAGGAGCCCAACAACAGTGCCCGTCGGCCCCATGTCGCGCTATAATCCTCCAGGTGGCCCTATAGGCCCACCATTCACACACATTCCACCCGCGGGACCGCTAAAGCACTTACCACATTACACATCATATATACACTAATTGCACTAGTTATTATTCATTACTTCATCAACTGTTGCATGCCGGACAACAGGGACAGTTCGAATATATTCCTCGCGGTAATAATAGATTTATTTAAACAGTCTTATTTTGTTAATAATTTAATTGACAGAAAATTGCCTGAGTGTTTATTTCCGATTTTTATTCCGGATAGTTATGCAATGGAACGCTCGTGCTACGAGTTCATCGCAACGCGTGTGCTCTGTAGTAATTGACTATGGCGGTGAAATACTATATATGGTTCAATACTTGTGTTCCGGTCTCGGATCGAACGTACAGAAGCGACCCCTGGTTCCGGGCAACCAACCGAAACTGTGCGAGGGTGGTTTTGACACGGATCGATAATGCTAGCGGAGATACAAACATTAGATTTAAACAGAATGCTTTATATTAAATTAATTTTAAAATAAAGCAAACTATAGAAGTTTTTAATCGTGCAATAAATTATATTTAATTATTTTTTCAATATTAAATTATTCAAAAATGTATAGAACTTATGTATTTTAGGCGAATGCGCCGGGATTTAAAGTTTATAAGAAATGATATTACTTCAAATTCTTTATAACAGATGTCGCATTAAAGATTAAACTAAAATTAAATTGTAATTTCCTAAAATTAATTAGTAAAATCACTACATAAAAACACTCTATATAGTAGAAATGCAATTCACAGAAATAAAATCTATCTGGAAGTACTCTACTTTAATTGTTAAAATATAATATGAACAAATTTTATAATAAAAATATTAGTTTTTTAATTTTTTAATTTTAAACCATACATTATTAATAGAATTTATTCTTCTATGAATTATTTCAACAGTATTTTCACATACAAGTATTTTTTACCTTTTTGTACATTAAAAAAAAAATAATTTAATTTTAGAGTTTAGGTTTTCATAATCTATCAGAAATAAAATTAAAAATTGAAGCTGGATTTAAAATTTATTGTTATTTTAGTATTTGATTTAACTTATTTTTAGTGTTTTGTGTTCTTCTCTTCGGCACCCTTTTCGTATGTTTGTGGTGTGCAATAATAGTTCTACACAAACATGCGGGACCTACAGTTTAAAACGTGGAATCTAAACCACACTACTAAAGAGGTTTACTAAGCAAATACTTTGCTGATTTGCCATTGCCTTGCAAAGAAGACGACCGCATCAAAATATATTCGACAAATTAGATATTGCCGCTGCCGGGAATCGAACCCAGTCTGCCTGCTCAACAGTTCTCGCACTAGACCATTGTGCTATGGTGTTTTGTAAGCTTGTCCATTCAATTATGTTAGATATCAGTCCATTAAAACTATAAATCTGTGTTGTTGGATATAACAAACAAGTCTTACACGCTTGTTTTTGTTTTTTGTTATTAGTTTCATTATTTCTGCAGACAGTTGTAGTTTATACCTTCTTCGCAACAGCAAAACATAGCGGGCATATTTAAAAACATTTTAAACAGGTACAAATAGTAAATGCATACATCATTTTAGACTACTTTTAATATGTTAACTGTTTATTTTTACAATTTTGTGATTTGCAAAGTTCTGATTTTCTTAAACCAAAATTTATGAACAATTTTATCAGTTCTCTCTAATCTATATTTTATTTAGCTCAAATGTATATTATATTTGCTTTAAATTGGTATTTGATATAATATCTCTAAACCAAATTTAAATTTAAAGAAAATTTTGTTGTACAGGTCTTAGAGTTAATTGTAATTTTAATAAAAAATAAACAAAAAGATCTACCCAAAAAAGCCTAAGTAATAAATTAATTACCTTAAACAAAGTTGTCAAATAAATAATACAAAAAACGTTTAAAAAAAAATTATTGCCGCCAATGTCTGCCAAAAACTAAACAGTTCTTTGCATTTCTTTCAAAATTGGTTTATTATATTTTTTGAACGGTCTAAGAGCTCATTTCCAAATTTTGCAAAAAGTATACTATTTCTCTATCCAAATCAGTTTTTAATAACAAGAGTTAAGCATGTTCAGGTATAAACTATAGCAGATCTGGATATCAATGGGTTTTTTAGCTGTTTTTGCACAGCTACTATTTGCATAGAGCATAGAAAAAAAAGAGTCAACTGCCAGCGGCTAGCATGTTAATATCTAAAAAAGTCAGCAATCCCAGCAGTTTTAACAAACAAATGCAATTATCATTGCACTAATTAATTAACCCTTTTTACAATATAAATTTTATACAATAAAAATATATATGTTTCTAGCAAAACATTTGAAGCTGCTGCAATAGCATTTATGCCGGAGCAGCAGCCTAAACTCGTCACCATTGCCAAAAAAGCCAAAACCGTAAAAAATCTTAATAACTTAAAAAAAAGTATGTCCTTGGCAAAAGACAGAACCAGCACCAGAGTGGGCGCCTTTTATCATCAAATTTAAAAAATAAAGAATCAATTAGCTTTTATGTTTTTCACTATCAAAAACCTCACCAAAAACTAAGTCTTAACCAACTTTGTAATAAAAGCCAAAGACCCAAAACCCCAGCTACTAAAGTAGAAAACCTGGATCAGGCAGCAATAGACTTGAGTCCCACCCTTCTCACAGGTGACGCTTGAACTCTCCCTTCAAAAATGAATGACCCGATAAAACCGGTGCCGGCTCTACCCATCTGGCCACGCTCACGCAAGAAAAGAAAATCCCTTTCTTTTTTATCGCAACTGCCAGAGAAAAGAACAAGGACGCTAAAAGATTTTCTGTGAAAAAAGCAGATCTCCAAAAAGATAGAAAGAATCTTGGAATAAGTTCTTTTTTTTATTATTTGCGGGGCAAGCCAACCCCTAGCTGTCTTCAGCAATTGTTTAACTTTTATCAGAGGCTATTCCCGCAAGTTCTATAAGCCAAAACGCACAATGGTTTTCTGACCCTTTAAAAAACGCCAGTAAAAAAGTTGATGATTTCAACCCTTTATAACCCCTACAAGCAATTTATTAAAATCTTGTCACTTGGCATTTGTGCTTATAAGCAATCATTCCCAAAACAGTCAAATATATTTAGTGACAACCAAACTGCTTTTCTATCTTTGCAAAATACTTTCTCAATTACTTGAAGGTATTCGCATGACTTTGGCTTTAAATACCCACTATAAAAAAGCAACGGCTTACATTAAATCCATTAGTTTGGCCTTCTACATCACCGAGAAACGATGCCTCAAGGTAGTCATCCGGCATGTCCTAAAATACCTCACAGAGCAAGAAGTGGGGTTTGCACAAGAATTTTTCCCCACTAATATTCTCCGCATAAGCAATAAATTTATTTAACTCCTCATAATCTCGATGCAGCTCTCAAAAATAGCAAAAAACTCCAAAATTATATTTTTCCACAAATTCACAATGCCTACAGTACCAGAAACTCAATAACATACTTTCAAAAAATGTTTTACAACAAAACTTGTTTGTCGTATCTGTTCGTTTTTCTAGCTACAAAATTAACAATGGACAATACATCAGAAACGTTCCTTAATTTTTTTTTTGAAATGCTAACAGCGTTACAAAAAAGATGGGTAAAATAGAAGAGTTCTTTTTCTAACAGAACATTGACGTTATGCTAGTGTCAGAGTCAAATCACACTGCTACTCAATTGCTAAAATTCGAAAATACCTTCAATTATCTAAGTAGTAAAACTAAGACCATTCTAAAATATATACATTTAACATAATCACGCTTAAATTAAATGCAATTGCAGCAAATGTTAGTTAGTTAATTTAGATTTTTGGAGTATCAGCCTAATAAGACTATTAACGCCGCATTGCAGCAAATGTGCCTAAGCTAAGCACAATCAAGATTGTATCTGGCTACAACAGTACAAACTCTTCTTACAAATTCTTTTTCCACTGTCATTGTTGTACAATCTTGACATAACAAAACTTAAAGACGTCAACTTCTAAATAACCATTTATGTAATCAATGACCTCACCTTTGACCACAACCCAGTACTACTAAAGCTTTTTGAAAGGAAGAAAAAAACTGACTTCTCTTTTCACGATCACTGAAGAATAAATGCCTCGAGGTAGTAAATATAAAGCATAAAACACTAATCTTTGCAAAAAAAAAAAATTTGTCTAACCAAAATATATACATTCAACACAATCACGCTTGAATCAAGTGCAATTGTAGTAAATGTGCCCAGGCTAGCCACAATCAAAACTGCATCTGGCTACATCAGTTTGAGCAACCAAACTAAAACGACACTGTCTTTTCTCACAATTATTGTTGAAGATTTCAACAGCCCCCGCGTAATAGTTAGTAGTACATACGGCAAAAATTGAGCGTTGTTCGATTATGTAGAGTAGAACAAAAAGAATATTTCCAATCCCACTACTTAATTATTTCAAGTAGTGGAACAGGACAAACTCACACATTACAGTTTTACAGGTCAACAAATAAACAATCTTGGCCTAGCAATATTCAAAACCGTCAATTTCCTAGTCTCCGTTCAAATAATCAATGACCTCATTTCTAACCATAACTCAGTGTTACTAAAGCTTTTTAATAAAAGTTCAACTTAAAAAAAAAATGACCCCTTTTTCTTACGATCACTGAAAGAGAACATTAGCAGCCTGGCTCCAGTAAAAATAATAAAAGACATAGAAAAAACCTCACACTTTTAACAATCCAAATCCACCAAACCTTTGTAAAGGCTTCTAAAACTAATCAATTTTGTGCTGTTAATTCTCTAGAATTATTCCAAAACACCAAGTTGTTGATCCGCAAAAGAAATTCCGCCAAGCATCACTAACAAAGACATCGCAACCTTAAGGTACGGACTCAACAGCAACCTTTGCTCCAATCATAGCATCGTAATCATACACTTCAAACAGAGTTTGTTCTAAGCTTAGAGCTTTGCTCATAGTATTTATATTGAAATGAAACTTGTTTAGCAATATGCGGGTAAAATCATGTATATATCAAAGCAATAAGCGAGAGTCCAAACTACAATGTAATGATTGGAGCAAAGATCGCCGTTGTGTCTCCATACTTAGAGATTGTAAAAGCGGCCATAAGGTAGCACAAACATTTTAAAACAGTTTCAAATTTCAATGCTCCTCAATTACCAAATACACTGCTCTGGAACACGTAAAAAGAGTTCATTAAGAATTCAACAGATTCCTGAAAGCCGCTGACAACAACGCGCTGCTAAAAAGCGTTAAACATTCTTCAATTGCAAAAGTTATCAAAAAACTTAAAACTTAGTCTGCTCCTTGCTCCGACAAAATACAAATAAAGCAATAAGAACGTTTAAAAACCTTGTTAATGCTATTCTTCAAACCCGGCATTTTTTTACAGAATAGAAAGGCTTACGTGTAAAAACATCCTTAAACCTCAAAAAAACTACAAGTATCCATGAAACTACTGGCCTAATAGTTTTCTACACAGCTTACGTAAGGTCATAAAGAAGGTAATCTTGTATATAATGAAAGACCACGCGGAAGCTAACAATCTTCTTTTTTCCTATCAACATAGAAATAATCACGTGATTAACTACACTCTTAAAGGTTTTAGACTGAAAAAAACCTTGCAGTAGCTATTTTTGACGTCAAACAAGCTTTTCTCAAGATTTAACTTCTCTATATACTTCACAGACAAAACTTCTGTGTCTTATAAAGCTGAACTAAATTGCAAAACTCTATTAATAAATTGTTTTAACCATATTTATATCTTACGGCAGATCACGGCAAAAGTTTCTTAAAACGTTATTGACTCTACTCTGCTTTTTTAACCTATTTGGCACAAACATGTCTTTAGGATCGACGGACGGAATTAAAATGGCTCAATCCGCTAACGACACAGTCTCAAGACAACCAGCCCCAATCTTAAAAGTTGGTTAAAAAACTTTTTTTTTTTCTTCAATCAGCTATTTTTTATTCTTTGGATATAAGTCTTCCTTTACTTTTCCAAACCTGTCGATCTTGTGCGATCATGAACCAGTTCAGACTCGCTGCTTTCTTAAGATCATCAGCCCATCTTATTTGTGGTCTTTTTCTTCTTCTGTTCTTTTCTCATAGTTTCCATCTTAAGACTTGCTACTTTATTATCTTATCTTCTAGCCACATGTCCAGCTCATCCCTACTTCATCTTTGCTATTCTTGTGATTATGTCATGTACTTTGTTTTTGTTTTATCCAAATGTTTGTTTTATGATTTCCCGAGTATTCTCCTCTCTATTGCTCTTTAATGTACGCGCAATTTATTTAGATTTTTTTTGTAAAAACCCAGGTCTCAGCACCATAACTCTGTACTGGTAGTATGCATAGAGCTGTGCTTCTTCTAGAGTGGTATGTCTACTAGCAATACTAGTGCATTTTTTAGTTTGCTGTATGCAGCCCAGCCCAGTTTTATCCTCCTGTCTATCTTTAGTTTTTGGTTTGCTTTTTCTATTGCAATTTGTTAAGTTGTATTTTTTTACCTTGCAGATTTTCTAATTCTCTATTTCCATGGTGATATTTTCATCGTTTAAATTTGTTATAAACTGAGTTTTACTAAAGTTGATTTCTAGTCCCACTTTTTGCAAAGCTGCAAACAACTTGTTTAGCATGCTCTGTAGTTCTTCCTTAGTCTTTGCAAATATTACAATATTGTCTGCAAATCTAAGATGTTAGATCATCTACCTACAGATCTTTATGCCTTTTTCAGCCAAGTCTATAAATTTAAATGCATCTTCTAATACCAATGTGAATAGCTTAGGTGAGATTGGGTCACTTTGTCTTACTTTTTTTTGCTATTGTGACCTTTTATGTGTTCTCATGCATTTTTATTGTTCTTATAAATATGCTGTATAAGATTTTTGTACTTATGGTCTAAGCGTTTTTTAACGCTTGTATAATTGCCCACAATTCTACTGTATCAAAGGCTTTTTTATAGTATACAAACGCTACCTATAGGGGATGCTGTACTCTATTACTTTTTCAATTACAATCTTCATAGTTTGTAGATGTTCTATACTACTGAAATTCTTCTTAAAGCCAGTTTGTTCTTTCGGTTAGTAAAAATCCAATTTATTAGTTAGTCGATTGGTGATAATTTTTGAAAAAAGTTTGTACACCTGAGATAACAGACTAATAGGTCTGTAGTTTTACAGACTCTCCTTATCTTTCTTTTTGTATAGTAATACAACTATAGCATTTGTCCATCCTACCGGGACTTTTTCTTGTTCTAGACATAACTTTGCTAATTCTTCTGTGTTTTATCATTTTTGCTAGAATTTCATCTTTCCCTGCTGCTTTGTTGTATTTCATATTCTTTAGAGCACTTTCTAATTCAGCTCTTTCTATTTGCGGAATATCTTCCAAGTTCACATTTATAACTTTTTTTTTTGTTGTTGTTTATCGATGTCACTATTAATTTTCGATTTGTATAGATCTTTATAAAACGCTACTGTGATTTTTAGAATATTGTTTCTTTATTCTTAATTTTTATTATTTCCTTTCTTGTGTTGGTTTGTTTTCTAAAGATCTTCATGTTTTTATTGTCTTCTAATAGTTTCTGAGCCAAACTAGTTTTGTATTTTCTTATATCCTCCTTTACCATCTTTCTTGCCGTTTTGTTTACTTCCGTATATTTTACTGTGCTTCTTCTGTTTATTATGAGACTTCTTCGTTTCTCTAACATTTGTTTCGTTTGGTCATTTAGCTTATTCTTCTTGCTTGCTTTCGATTTTGCATGTGGTTTTACAGCAATCTTTATTATCTTTATTACTTTATTGTTCCTTTTGTTTATGTCTGTGCTGTTATGTATTTACAGTTCTTTAAAGCTACTTGCCAGTTGCATTTTGTATTCTGATGCTTTTTGTTTTAAAATGTGTCGGTCTATTATTGTGCACTTGTTTTTTTGTTACCAATTTTCATTGCTTTTTTTGATTTTATGTTTCACATCTTGTATTATATGTTTTTGCTTAGTACATACTATGTAAACGATTTAATTTTTTGTATTTCCATCAGAGCTTATCCAATTTTATTTTCTGTTGATCTTCTTTTCAAAAAATGTATAGGACTCATATAGATTTTCTTGTTCCATAAAATTCAGAAGCATAGTCTTTCATTCCTTGTCCTAAGTCCGTGTTCTCCTATATATATTTTTGCATTGTCTAATTTTTCCTCTAGTCATAGTACGGTGCTCGGTCGTCTCGTCTCGTCTTCCGTTTTATATTTTCTGCATATTAGGCTGTCTACAATGCCCATAGTTTGCATTTGTTTTCTTAATTAAGAGTGCCTTGTCAAAGTGGTTTTCAGGTTCTTTTTGGACAGTAGTAGTTGGCCATTTTGGGATTTGAAACTACCATTGCCTCTTTTGCAAGCCAATCCATCAACTTTAACATTATCCATTGTGTTGGAATGCTTTTTTCCCTAGCACCACTTAATGCTACTTGCGCAAGCTGCTAAAGTAAAAGTTCTATAGCATTCAAATTAACCTTGGTGTGTTTTTAAGATTTTCTATAGCAAAAACTGCTGTTTTGCTGTGCGTTAGGATTTGTATGTTAATACCAAATATTTTTAGTTACTATTTCTTGCAAGAAATTATGTCTTGCAAGATCATTGTATGTGTCCTTAATGATAAAGATATTGAGACGTCTAGAAGCCCGTTCCAGAACCTCAAAAAGCTTTTGAGCCATTGGAGTAGATTAGAACAAGTTTGTTCTTATCCACTTTTTGTTCATGTTGTTTATGTGAGTGTACACTGTAGTGTATTTAAAATGTTTTTTACAGCCATTTCTAGAAAAAAACATTGTTGCCGGTCATCCCAGCACAGTACCAAAATTAATAGCATTCAGGCGCAACGCTGCTGATGCTGCTACTTCTTGGACATAAATGTTGAGGAGTGGCAGACCCAAAATTGCTTTCATTGTTGCAGACAACGTTATTTGCATACCGTTTACTGCATATCATTTTTTTTTAACTAATTTAGTTAGTTTGGAGACGTTTTCTGTTTAGTTTTGGCCACCATACTGGTGTCCTTTAGGTAATCATAAATATCACAACTGTGTATAACCAAAGTGCTATGTTTAGAAACAGTTCCTATGTTTTGCCAACAGCCTTCACTATAATGTTGATGATACGCAGTTCCATTTACTACTGTAATCTCTACCAAACTGCCATTAATACAAATTTAAATTTTGTCCAAAAATTTAATTTTTACTTGAACACTTTCAATTTATCAGATGACTTTTAGCAAGATCAGCCATACAACATTTCAAAGTATCATGAATGCTTATGCGGTTAATAAACTGTTACCATAAAATACTTCAAAAAATTAAATAATTTGCAAAGTATTGCTCGCAAGCTATTTTTGACACAAATAAACCAGCTTGAACTTTAAAATTACAAATTAAAGCCTTAGCTCTTAGCACCTCCAAATAAACAATAGTGCTTAAATTTAGTCAACAATTATCTTTTTCTTTTAGATAAAAGTTGAACATTTTTGGGCAAAATTGCATAATAATTTGATATTATTTGACTAAAAAGAAAAAAGTTGACTGCCAACAACCGACTCTGCCAATATCTAGAAAAGCCAATTTTACCAACCAACGACATCAGCAGTTTTAATTAATAAATGCAATTATTATTGCACTAATTAGTTAATCTATTTTACAGTATAAATGTTATACAATAAAATAGATATTTTTTTTACGTTTAAAGCTGCTGCAATAGCATCCGTGCCAAAGCAGTAGCTCAAAGCCGTTATTATTGTCAAAAAACCTAAAGCCAGAAAAGTTTCCAATAGCCTCTTAAAAATTAAAAAAAAGTCCCTATGGAGAGACAGAACCAGTGCTGCCTATTCCCACCAAATTCAGAAAACAAAAAGCCTATTAACTTACAAGTCACAGCTAACTTCGTATTAAAGGCCAACTCACCCAAAGCTTCTGCCTAAAAGTAGAGAACCCGGACTAGACAACAATAGACTTGAGTTCCAAACAACTCTTGGATTACTGCCAAAAAAAAAACACAAACGGCAAAAGATTCACCCCCTGTTCTGCAAAAAAGCAGATCTTTAAAAAAAAATGCTTTATTTATCTTCTACTGGGCTTTCAGCCAACTCCTAACAGTCGTCAGCAATTGTTCAACAGCCATCAGCGGCTATTTCCAAAAACCGTTTAGGCCTAAAGGCACAAGAATTTTCAGGCCATTAAAAAACGCCGCCACCGCTAAAAAAGTGAATTCACTATGTTGGTGAAGAAGTTGATGATTCCAACTCCTTCCAATCCTCTACAAGTAATATTTTAAAATCTTGTCCTTTAGCATTTGTGCCTACAGATAAGCGCGCATTCCCAAAAAATGTCAAAATATTTTAGCAACAACCATGTCTATTCTATAGTTGCAAAATATTCACCTCTAACACCAACCAATAAAATTAAATTTGATCGCGCACTTTTCCCTGCTACCAAAAACAATGCCTTGAGCTAGTTATTTGTCATGTCCCAAAATAGCTCACAGAGCAAAAAGTAAGGTTTGCATAGGAGTTCTCCCCCACAAATATTCTCTGCATAAACAATGAATTTATTAGATTCATCATGGTTTTGATGCAACTCTCAGCAAAAATCGCCAAGATTGTAGGTTTTGACAATTTTACAATGCCTAAAGTACCAAAAACTTGTGCACACTTCCAAAACATGTTTTACAACAAAGCTCGTCTGTTGTATCTGTTCCTTCTTCTATGAGAGAATTAATAATAAACAATACACTAAATGCTTTGATTAAGATTTGTTTTTAAAATGCCAACGGATAGATGAAATAAAAGAGTTATTTATTTAACAGAACGTCAACGTTGTGTTAGTGTCTGATTCAAACCACTCTGCTATTCAATGCTGAAAAACTTTGGACTACACCAAACTATATACACTTAACACAATCACGTTTGAATTAAGTACAATTGTAGTAAATCTGCCCAAGCTAAGCACAATCAAGATTGCATCTGGCTACATCAATCCAAGCAATCAAATCAAAATGGCGTATTTTGACACTGTCTTTACAAATCCTTTCCTTACAATCATTGTAGAAGACTTCAACAGCATAGTTTATGTACAAATGTCAAAAGTTGATTATGTAAGCAAAAAAAATTAAAGTAGAAAAGACAAACCTACATATTACAATTCTGCAGAGCATCAAGGAAACGATTTTAACATAGCAATTAAAGAAGTCAATTTTCAAATTACTATTTAAGTAATCAATGACTGACAACAACACAGTACTGCTAAAGCGTTTTAAAAAGAGACCAACACAACAAGAAAAAAAAATTGTAGCACATACGTATTGGTTTTTCTTTTTACAATTACCGAAAGATAGCATTGGCAACCTAATTTCAGTAAAAACTGTTGAAGACATAGAAAGAGTTGTCACACTTTTGGCAATTCAAATACACCAAACTTCAGTATAAGTTTCTAAAACCTATCAGATTTACATTTATTTGGCTACACCTATTTTACCACTACTACCAAAAAAAAAAAAACACAAACGTCAAAATTTTTACCATCTGTTCTAGAAAAAATGCAGAATTCCAAAAAGAAAAAAACTCAAAGCGAGTGCTTTCTTTTATCATTTACGAAACCTTTAGCCAACCCCAAACCGCCATCAGCAAATATGCAACGGCCATCAGCGGCTATTTATGAAAGCCCTTTAGGCCAAAAAGCACAAAAGCCTTCTGCCTCATTGAAAAACGCCGCCCCCGTTAAAAAAATGAATTAACTATGCCAGTAAAAAGGTCAATGATTCCAACCTTTTCCAACCACCTAGAAGCAATTTTTTTTAAACCAGTCCTTCGGCATTTATAAATTCAGATAAGCACGCATTCTTAGTACTCTCAAAATACCGTAATTCTATCTTTGCAAAATACCCACAAGAATATTTGCATAACTTTGGTTTCTAATACCAACTATATAAAAAAAAACAACACACTTCCACAGCATCAAAAAACGATGTCTTCAGATAATCCCAAAATACCTCACAAAACAAAAAGTGAGGCTTGAAATTCTTCTCAACATATTTATTGCATGGACAAACAAGTATAATGCAGCTCTCAAAAAAAGTAAAAAAACACCAAAAACGTAGGTTTCTACAATTTCACAATTGTAGTAAATGTGCTCAGGCACAACCACGATTGCACTAGCTACATTAGTTTGAGCAACCAATTAAAACGGCAAATTTTGACATTGTCCTTACAAATCCTACATCAAAGCTTTGGCCAAAAATACTTTGACAATTTTCAAGCTCACTTCAATCCTGATCTGGCTTGACTTGCCAAACCAGATAAGATTTTTTTTTTATAAACAACCAGTTAACCAATTGGTTAATCATATCCTAACCTAAAGTAGTAGCAATACTACATTCTACTCCACAGCTTATAGGTGTCCTACCTTAATCCACCTTCTAAATTTTTTTATCTCCAAACAAAAAGTCAATAAACCAAACGGTTTTGACTTTCTAGGCATTCAACACTATGGAAGGGAGAGAGAAGTTTAGTTGGTAGTAGGCGCTTTTTTGGTGACATTAAATCCGACACGTAAAGTCTTTAGAGAATTCCTATCTTAAACTACTAAATAAAAAAAAACCATTTGCATTGGCTGTGCAACTCTAAATAGCAGCTTTGCTAAACTTTTGCCAAAAATTTGTTTCTTAGCTAACGACTGCAGTAAAAAAAATCAACAAAAAATGCTTAATACTACGTTATTTTCTAAAACAACGAAGATATGTTTCCTAAACAACAATTGCTTTTTTCTGATTATTTTTGAGTACAAAAAATATTTAATTTTTTTTTCTAGTACAAAAAATCAACAATATCTCACAAAGAATCTTTTCTAATCGTTGCAACGCATCTGTTTATTTTAAAGCTATTAATGCTCATTATTTTACTTAATTCAAGTTACTAAAACAAAATCTTAAAAAAAACCGTAAAAAATGTTTATAAATAGAACTATTTTTGAATCTAGTAACATATTAGACAATGTCTAGATTTAATTTTATACAAATTTTAAATTTCCAATTTAAAAATCCATGCAAGAGTATGATTGGTCAAAAAAACTATTTACTACCCCAACCGTTTTCTCATGGACCGCACTGTTACGCTGTAGCATTGTAAGTTTAGTAGCTGTCCGAAATTTTTGTAAATATTTGATTTTTTTTTGCCAAAATACACAAAACCACCGCCGCAGCCTATATTATTAAACTTGTAAACTAAACTCCATTAGATCTTTTGTACCTCCTCCAGTAATAAAATATGTGATTGATGTAGAATGTTGTTTAGGAGGGTTTTTCTTATGCCCTTTGTGTCAAGCCAGCAATTCCGTAACTGCGCCAGGAAAGTACATAGTACGTGCTCGGTCGTCTCGTCTTTCGATTTATATTTACTGCATATCATTCTTCAATGCCCATAGCTTGTATTTGTTTTCTTAATAGAAAATGCTTTGTCAAAACTTCTGTTATAGTTTGCAGGTTCTTTCTGGACAGTCTCAAGTAGTAATTGGCTGTTTTGGGTTTGGAACAACCATTGCCTCTTATGCAAGGCAATCCATTAGCCTTAACATTATCTATAGTGTTGAAATGCTTTATTACCCATCAGCACCTAATGCTAGCATTCTTATTAACCTCGGTGTGTTTTTAGGAATTTCTATAGCTAAAATTGCTGTTTTGCTGTGCGTTAAGATTTGCATGTTAAAATTAAATTATTTTTTGGGTTTCTATTTTCATCACCCAATGGGTTACCTTGACTATGTCTTGCAGGATAATTGTATGTGTTTTTAGTGATGAAAGTAAATTTTGTTCTAAAACCTGAAAGAGTTTTTGAGCCATTGGTGTAGATTTAAATGAGCTTGTGCTTATCTACTCTTTGTTCTTGTTATTCATGTGAGTGTACACTGTAGAGTGTTTTAAATACAAAGTAGTGTATGTGTTTTTGCAGCCTCTTCCAGTAAAATACATTGTTGCCGGCCATCCATGAATTGTACTAAAATTGATTGCATTCAGGCGCAGTGCTACTGATGTTGTTACTTCTTGGTCATAGATGTCAAGAAGTGGCAGACACAACATTGCTTCCACCGTTGCAGACGACGTTGTTTGCATACCGCTTACTGCATATCATTTTTTAAAACTAATTTAGTTGTTTTGGTGACGTTTTATGTTTGGTTTTTGGCCCCCAAATTAGTGCCCCATAAGTAAACATATATTTTATCACAATTGTGTGTAACCATATTGCTATGTTTAGAAACAATATGTCTTGCTAACAGCCTTAACTATAATGTTGATGATACACAGATCTATTTATTACTGCAATCTCTACCAAGTTGCCATTAATATAAGTTTGAATATTGTCAAAAAAATTAATTTTAACAGGAACACTTTGAGATTTATCAGGTTACTTTCAACAAAATCAGTCACAAAACAGTTTCAACCTTAGACCATATATACTTATAGACGCATAATTGGTACATGTGACGTCACTTGTAAACAAACTTGGTGAAAACACATGTTTACGCACTTAATCTACCAAAATATCTACAAATCTTGTATAGGGCACTTGCAAACATCCATTTTTCAAGCTTAATTCAGTGTTTAAAAAATATTAAATCCAACACATTTTTTTCTTTAAGATTTCTTTCTCAAACTACATCGCTAGCCATTTGTACATAACACATTGGGATGTAGTATTTTTGTACAATAAATACATTTAAATATAAAAATAGTTAAGTTTGTTGCTATGTAAACGTATGTTAAGACTAAAAAATAATATAATTTTTAAAAATTAATGTAAATATTGATAAATTATATTTTAGTAGTATGTATTAGTAACAAAATATTAGTCATTTGTAAGAAAAAATATTGTATTTTATATTTTACGAACCATTGCAAATAACCAAATAAATTATAAGTATAATAAATTGATTCCCATGTACATATATGAGTCATTGACCTCAAGAAAGAAAATTTTAATTTAATCACAAAACAGCCTCACACAAACTTACTGAGAATGCACTTAATAACTATAAGATTATTAATAAAACGCTTGTATCCACAATAATTGCAGTATCACAACTAATATAATTTAGAGCTAAACTTACCTTGATAAGTAGGTCACGGAAGCCATTTCTCAAAGTTCATCATTACCCATACAATTCCATGCAGTACACTGCTACAAATTGCACATTATTCACAAATCACTTTAGTTTACATAATTTACACAAAACCGCACCCAAAATTGTTAAAAAATTACTAAAATTGAATCAATTTATTTAACACGGCACGAAGACACGCCACGCCGGCTGTCAACTGGTACATTGTTGGCGAGATTCATACGCCAGCGTGCGCTGTTACCAAATTGCAGACAAATTATAATTATGCCGATATAAATAAATAGCTTAAGATGTTTTAAAAATACTTTCTTAACATAGATATAAAATTAATAGATTGTTTATGATTAATTTTGTAATTATAAGTTTGTTAATTTGTGTTGCAATAGCACGAACTACTTTTTAGTGGTGGAGTGTTTATATACGCTAAGAACTAATACCAACACAAATTTATTAAAACAAAATTGTAGATTTAACAATTACAAAATTAACTTAAAATTTTATATTTTTCTGATATAGTTTATTAAGTTAATTATATTATAGTAAGTAAGCTACAAAATTAAATATTTTTATAATTTAATTTGTTTATCAAAATTAACATTATTGTCGCCAACCTTCAAATTGCTTTAAATTATAAACCTGATTTATTTTAAATTATTTTATTTATTTTTATCATCAAGTTTAGTGTAGTTATAAAATCTGGTGCGTCAATATTGTTAAAAAAAGTTAATTATCAAAAAGTATTTAAATCTTTCGTATATAAAATGAGTAGTCGCTATACACAAACCAATCAATAAAAATCCAAATGCTCCTTCCACATGGTGCAGCTTTAATTTAGCAATAGGCGGATTTCCATTGACAGTTTTCAAATAAATTTGCATTTTAGGATTCAAATCTCTAAAACCCTAAAACAATAAATTAATTATAAATTATTTTTTTAATTATACTTAGCTTGTAAAAGCAAAGTTGAGAGCAGAAAGCATACTTTACAAAAAGCAAAAATATTCTGCCATGTGGTAAGATAAACCATAGAGAAACAATACAAAAATGCTCAAATACTAATTAACATGATGCACAAGCTTTATAATTTATATAAAAAGTAGAAACAAATATGTTAACTAAATTTGTTTAGTTAACTAGATTACATTTCTTTGATTTGTCAATATTTAATCCAGAAAATATTCTTACTTCTGCTTGCCAATAATAATCCAATCCAGCTTCCTTAACAGTCAATATATGTTTATTTAATAGCGGAATAATAACTGAATGTTTAGTAGCAAGCAAAACGCAATACTCAAAAGCTAAATCTTCTTTCATCAGCTTAAAATCTTCAACATCTTTTAAGGTTAGAGTTTTATCATAATCTCCAATAGAATAACCTGCAAAATATAAACATTATTTTATAACAATTAAAACAAATTTAATAAATTATACCTAAATCTAAATGATCTACAGCCAATGCAAACTCTTTAGAAATTTTCAAATGTTCCTTAATTTCAAATTCTTTCATCACAACAAATTTCTTCACAATTGTATTGTACATTGGCTAAAATAAATAGCATTAAAATAGGTAATTTAAACAGTTTATTGTAAAATTACATCATTTTTGATGTAATAAATATAGGAATCCGAATATCCAATCAAAGTCAATTCACTAGAAGCAAAATCTTCAGCATATTTAATATCATGCAAATATCTAAAATATAACATTCTACAAATTGATTATTTAAAATGATTTATTACTTACGATGGTTTAGTCATGATGCTTGATAATCCACTTGAATAGAAAATAACGACCAGTAAGCTAAATAGTAAAGTAAATGATCCAAATAGTGGAAATTTAATTTTTACTTGTTGTTGTAATAGGATTCCCAGTATGTTTAATGCAATTTTGCTTTGTTCTATTTTGTTGTTTTTTAAATTTTGTCTTAAAATTAGTTTGATTATATTTTATTTTAATAAAAATAAAAATACTTACTTATTGAAATGCAATTGAAGTGCATAAAATACTGTTACAATTAGAATGTAAAATATTATTACAAATATCCATGTTGTAACTGGGAAGGAACGTAGAGGTGTTGATAAACCTCTAGCTATACTGAAAAAATAATACATTAAAACATTTCTATCTATATTACTTGCTAAAAGTTAAAAAAAAAATTAAAAACCCGTAGCACACTTTTTATTAAGAATAGAACAGAACGTCAAAATTTGATTTTTTGACTTGATGCTCTTTGAGAGCAATTATTAACAACAATAGTATATAATTGAATGTGTTTGCAAAATAAATCTCCATTTGTTTAACTTGTCGCAGAATTTAATTATTTGGTCTCAAGTCGTAGCGGCTTTTCCTTTGTTTGCGCTTAACTCCTCACCATAAGAAATGCCGTCTATAAAAGTTCAATAAGAGACGTTGCTGAGGAGAACAAAAAAAAATATTTTTTTCTGTGGAGCTCTTACACGCAGAGTTATGGTATGAAAAACAATCGATTAAAGAAGTAAGTTCTCTAGTGTTTATTCCAGGAACATTAAACGCTAATTGCTACATTAATACGGTTCCACTACTAACAATATTGCACTATCTGAGAAGGTTAAAATCCCTAATTTTTTAACAAAATAATACAAAGCCGCATACGTTTAGAGTTACTATGGGATTTCTGGAACTAACTAATGTTGATTTACTTCTATGGCTTTTTTGCTCTTCAGACCTATCACCTACTGAACACTGGAAAAATAAAATTGGTAAAAGACGCTTTATTAAAACATTGCTTCATTGTAGATATCACTCTTCTTCTTTGCTCTATAGTATGAGCATTCATTTTTGGTTTTGGGTTAATATATCAAAATATTAAACTAGTTTGGTGGTTACACTTTGTTGCTAGTTTCTTACTTGTTGTTAAGCAGAGGTGGCCCGCGATGATTCTCATTTTTATTAAATTATTTTGAAACATTTTGTTTTTTATATTATTTTCTGTAACTTAATCTATTGCAAAGTTTAAAAAAAAGTTGAATTTGCTTTAGGTTTTGGCAACTCCTTGGATATGTCCTTCAGATGTGAAACAGCTTTGAAGCTGTTGTAGTGGTGTTTTGTTTCTGGGACCTCCAACCTGTTTTGTGAATCAATGTTAAAGTAGCGTGTTAAAGTCCGTCCAAGTGGCAAGTTGGCTTGTAGTCAGCTTCAACTTTTTTGTGTTTTTAAAGACTGTCTAATTTGCTTTCTGAAAGAGAGGCTCATACACTTTCCGTTTGGAATTTGTATTTTAGTCAAAAATTGATTAAAACTTCCTATTTTAAATTTTTTGATGCGTTGCTATTTTGAACATACCATGGGATTCCGTCAAATCACCGTGAAGTAAGATTTGAGATAATTGAGATGCATATTTCTAGTCGTTCCCTAGACTGAAACGCAAAAGTAATTTGCGGACTGACAATTGTGATGTACATCTGAATTTTTGCTAATCTAGTTTTGTCTAGGATAAACGGTACGTACAATTTGTACGTAAGTTTTTTTAAAAATGGTATTAAAAACGTTATTCAAAAGTTTATCTGCTAGAGTTTTGCGGTTTAGTTATAAAGCTGTTAGCTTAGTTAGTAGCTAGGACCAACAACAAAGATCACGAGTTCTGGGAGTACATAAAAACCTTTGACATAATTGGAATGGTAGAAACGTGGATAAATGACAAGACATGAGAAAAGTTAAAGCTTAACATGCCATCCAAATACATCTAGAAATACCAACCAAGTATCAAAGATAAAAAAAAGGAAAAGCCAAAGGAGGCATAATTACCGCCATAAAAAAAGAAATAAGTAAAGAAGAAGATGAGGTTATTGAAAATAAAAAAATAAAAATATAGAGCAATAACAGTATATAGCAGAAGCATAAAAAGCATTATCCAAAAGTTAGAAACGCTAATACCAGAAACTGAAAGAAAAAAAAATATTATAGGAGAGGACTTCAAGAATTGGAAAGAAAGGAGAAAAAATCAAAAAAGATAACACAAAAAACAGAAAATCAAAGGATACCACAGAAAATAAAGAAGGAAAGGAAATGATAGAAATGATAAAAGAGAGGGGTTGGGACATTTTAAATGGAGACATCACTGGAAAAGAAAAGGGAGAATTTACTTATATAAGGACAAATGGACAATCGGTAATAGACTACGTAGTTGTAAATGAAGAGGTGTGGGAAGAAGTAGACAATTTTAAAGTAGAAATATGAGTTGAATCAGACCACTAACTTTTAGAACTCAGCTTTAATGGGGAAACTGTAAAGAGACAGAAAAATAGAAAAAAAGTGAAGAGAGGATAATATGGACTGAAGGAAGTGTGATAATGTACAAACAAAATCTGAGAGAAATTATAAAAAACGGAAGAAATGTCAAAAAGAGGGATGAGGGATTTAGAGGAAACAATCAGGAAAACGGTAGTAAAAAAAAGCATGTAGAAGAAAAAAAGAAAAAATGAAAAAAGCAAATAGTGGAACAGAGAATGTACTAAGATAAAACTAGAAGCCAGAAAAAGAATAAGACACTGGAGAAACAACAAATGCACAAAAAAAATACCTAAACACACAGAAGTCATACAAAAATCAGTGTAATAAAGCTAAAAGCAAATTTATAAAAAAGAAGTAATAAAATTAAAAATTAAAAAAATAAAGTCAGAAGCAGAAGCATGGAAATACATAAACAAAGAACTAAGAAGAAAAGAAGCGTAGAAGGAACACCTTTTGGGTAAATTTGAAGGACAAAAAGAAAAAGAAGAAAAACTAGACAGACAAGAGCAAATCCTACAAACGGAAGCAATTTCAAAAGATGCAATATGGAAGAAAATTAAAAAATTAAAGAAAAGAAAAGCGACAGGTATGGATGGGATACAGATTGAAGCGTGGTTGTATGGTACGGAAAAGCTGATTGAGAGATTGAGTGAGTTAATAATAAGAGTATGAAAGGGAGAAGGGTGTCCAAATCAATGGAGAGAAGGTCTTATATGCCCTATACACAAAAGTGAAACCAAAAAGCTAGTAAATAACTATAGGGGCATAACACTTCTGGATACGGCATACAAAATCTACGCCATGATATTAGAAAAAAAGTTGAATGAGGAATTGGGTATGAAATAATTCCAGACGGGCAGGCCGGCTTTAGGAAAGGAAGAGGTACCATAGATAACGTATATATTTTACACCATATTGTGGAAAAAGAAATAGCAGAAAAAGGTGGAAAAGTATATGCGTTATTCCTGGATCTAAAAGTGGCATTTGATAGTGTAGATAGAGAAAAACTGTGAAAGTGTATGAGAGAGAAAAAAATTAGCAAACACCTATAAGAAGAATGGAAAAAGAGTATGAAGAAGCAGCAAACAGAGTGTGGGTGAACGGAAAAATGAGTTAAAGATTTTGAATAACAAAATGAGTAAGACAGGGATGCCCATTGAATCCTACTTTGTTTGCAACTTACATAGCAGATGTAGAAAAAAAAAGGTTAGCTCAAGCAGGAGAGGTAGTAGTCGGTAGAGAAAAAGTGTGGTTGCCAGCATATGCAGACGACATGGTAATACTAGTAAAAGAAGCAAAGGAAAGAAATTCTTAAAAGTTTAGAAAAATATTTTAGAAAAAAAAGTTTAGAAGTTAATGTAGATAAAACAAAAATTATGGTGTTCAGAAAGGGGGGTGGGAGAAAAAAAGTTGAGGATTGGAAATGGAATGGGCAAGGTATTACGGAAGTAAAGTCTTTTAAATATTTGGAATATGTTTTTTGCATGAACAACACTGAGAGCGAACACATTAAAGAGATGGCACGAAAAGCAAATAAAGTAGTAGAACAAGTTTGGGGAATAAGTGAAAGAAAATTTGAATGTATGAGAATAAGAAGGCTTATGTTTGATAGTTTAGTTAGGAGTATGATATTGTATGGGTCAGAAATATGGGGGTAGAAGTGCTAGGTTTAAATAAGGAAAATCCAGCATATATTGTGCTGGTAGAAGTCAAAAAAGATAAGTTAAAAGTAGAAGCAGGAAAAAGAGCAATGAAGTATGCAGAAAGAATAAGACAGAAACACAAATGCAAAATCTTACAAGAATGCATGAAAGAAAAAATGAAAACAAGAAATGGAAAGCTAGGAGACGTTAGGAAAAATTATTACAATAGGAATGGGTATGCTAGCCAAGAAATTGAAAAAATGAGAGAATGGTACAAAATTATGAAAAGAGATAGAGATATACAAAGACAAGAAAGGAGAATACAAGTGAAAGAGTCTAGGTACAACGCAAGTTATGAACATAATATAGAAAGCAAGATTCAGATGTGGTAATAAAGAGCGAGTGACAAAATTTTGGATGGAAGAAGATTTGAAAATGTGCAGAATGTGCGGAGAGACTAAAGAAACTATGAAACATATGTTGAAAAAGTGTAACAAAATGAGAGAATAACAAATGAGAAAAAATGAGATATTGAAAGGGGACGGAAGATGTATAGAATGGATGAGGGCAATTAAAAAACAAAGAGAAAAAGTAAATGAACAGAGAAAAAAATACTTTTACTTGTGTTAATTTTATAAGGATAAGATTTTATAATTTTGGGAAATTAAAAATGAATTTGTAAATGTAATTTTCAAGACCAAAAAGCAAGAAATAAACGTATTATATAGCTGTTAGCTTTATAAACTGTGCAGTTTAAAATAAGGTAGTAGTGCTAGAGTTTTTTGAAAGCTTTTTAAAAAGATCAGTGATTTTTTTTTTAGTCTGAAATTGTCAACAATGTGGTCAATCATTTGGTTTATTTGGTGTACTACAGAGTTGCCTTGGTCAAATTTATACTCTCTCTATAACATTACTTTACCAGGTTTTAGAATGTTTATGACGTGAGAACCTTTTCAAGCTTTTACAAAATACCCAATGCAAAAAAATGCATTAGCAATATTAGTAAAGACTATTACTATTTATGTGATAAAGATTTGAGTGCTCTATTCGGCAAATGACTGCATCAACTGGTAAAAAATTGTTCATTGTTTATTGTTATAGCAGCTTGAATGAGCTTTTACTTCGATGGCTAATTTCAATGTTCAACGTGCAGCACTATAAGTAATCATACATGATGATGTAAAAAGCAACATGATTGCATAGAATAAATCCGGTTATATATGTAATATTGACTTTTTTTCCGTTTCTTTTGCTAAAGCAAACTGCAAGTGCATTTACAATTTCAGTATATTTTTTTTTATTAATTTAAAATTTAATACATTTTTTAGAAATATTTAAGTTTTTTAACACAAATACTTAACAAAATTTAACAGCGCATGATTAGGTAAGCAGTAAAAGAACAAGCTTGTTAAAATTAAATTGCATCAATAGTTTTTGAATTAAACTCAGTTTTGCACAAAATTCAAGTTGATTTCTGGCGGCCGTTTTGTTAAATTTAATTGTATTTGAACGCCGTTTGGGAAACATGGTTTCAGCAAATTTTATCAATTTTCCCCAAATATTTTTCGAATTATTATTAATTTTCTACAAAATTTTAAAATTTGCCAATCCTATTATTTGGCGACTATTTTGTTAAATTTAATTATTCTTGACACATGTTTTCAGTTAATTTTATCAATTTTTTTGTAATACTTTTATTGATTTATTCTACAAGAATCTGCGTAAAATCTATTAATTGGCGGCCATTTTGTTATGTTTCTGACATGGTTAATATATGTTTTCATTAAAATTTATCAATTTCTTCACATATTTTCCAATCTTTTGATAACCAACACTAGAGCAGGTGGGTGAGCATTTCAGTTTAAACTACTCCTGGTAATAATAAACTGGAGTACCCACCCACCCGCCAAAGTGTAAGTTATCAAAAAAATAAAAGTTTTTCTTCTTGCTTCGAGTGTTAGAAGTCAGAAGAGAATCAAATCCAACCTATTGATACCAACACTTGGGTGAGTGGGGTATTCTATATTATGATTACTATTGAGTAGTTTGAACTAGAGTGCCCGCACACTCGCCCAACAGTTTGTTAACAAGACATTAGAAGTTTTTCTTTCTGCAAGTGTTAGAAGTCTTTTA
Organism: Tachinus rufipes; assembly: GCA_963932245.1. Classification (NCBI taxonomy): domain Eukaryota; kingdom Metazoa; phylum Arthropoda; class Insecta; order Coleoptera; family Staphylinidae; genus Tachinus; species Tachinus rufipes. Next base: position 8,220,728 of record OZ010743.1, read on the forward strand.
ATCAGAAGAGAAAGAAGTTACAACCAATTTTTTGATTACCACACTTGAGCGGATGGGTGAGTTACTCCAGATCATGATTACTAATAACATGTAGTTTAAACTGAAGTGTAGACCCACTTGCCCAAATGTTTGTTATCAAAAAATTTTTATTTTTTGCGAGTGTTAGGTTTAAGTGGCAGCTAACGTTCACATAGGCCTCAGATGGGCCCATTGTGTTACTACAATACTTAAAAGTACAACCCTCCTTAGGGAATTTTGTCAAACCATTTTGAGCCGTGAATGAACCTTATGAGAGTCTGCGCATCTAGTGATGCAAGGTCAAAGAAGTCATCAAAAAAAGGTCGGCTTAAGAAGAGCAATCGTGTTGCGGACAGAAAGAGGCATTAGCATAAGTAATGCAGAACACTCTCCTCTTCCTCCTTGTACAGGCAGCTTCTGCAGTAGTCCTGCTTTGCTATGCCCAATCTCTCAGCGTGCTTGCCAATGGGACATTGTCCCGTGATGACTCCCACTGCCAGTCTAATATTGTTTTTTTTTAGAGAGACGATGTTGGTGCTTCTTTTCCAGTTTTGGTAAGGCCATACTTGCCTGGTTACCTTGCAGGTGTCTTCATTCCATTGCTCCGCTGGGTTTGAAGTTATTTCGGCTATGGTCTCCTTGCACGAAGCAAATAGAATACCAATATCCTGTAATATTTTGGTTGAGTGCAGGCTTGTGCCATTCTTTGCAAGCTCATTCGCTTCTGTGTTAACTGGGATCCCGCTGTGGCTTGGTACCCACCTAAGGCTCAAGTTTGTGTGTGCTGCCAGCTCATTCAGTTTTCTCTAACAGTCAAAGACTACTGTTGAGTTAGTGCACACATTAGTAATTGCCCTGAGAGCAAATTGGCTATCGGTGTAAATGTGGATCTGTTCCCATTTACTATCAGCCACTCTGCTGCCTCTTTTATGGCGGTTACCTCCGCCTATAGAACGCTGCAGTAATCTGGCAGGCGTAGGCTGATTCTGAGGTTAAGGTCGTTGGAGAAAACTCCGCATCCCACTTTGTCCTCCCTCCGTGAGCCTTTTGTATAGACCTGCGTGTGTCCTGCTGGTATTTTTTTCTTCTCCATCCACTCCTCTTTAAAGGGTATGTGGTATGAGAATTTGTTGCTAAAAGCAGGTGTTGCTAGACAGCGGTCTATGTTTTTGGGCACCCTTTTAAATTTATTGATTATTTTGGCGTGACCACGATAATCCGATGTCAACATTTGCACTGACTTTAGTCTGAGTCTTGTGGTAATGGCAAATTGCTTGCCTATTAGATTGACCGGAGCTATGTCCAGGATTGTCTCCAAGGCTTTCGTAGACGTCGTTCTCATGGCTCCTGTTATCATGAGCGCCGCCATTCTCTGCACTTTTGTAAGCGCCATTTGATGGACTCTTTTATTAAGTGCCGGCCACCATATAAATACGCCGTAGTAGAGTATTGGTGTAACTACGGCTTTGTATAACCAGAAGGTAATTTTGGGGTTGAGGCCCCAGGATTTTCCTACCGCTCTCTTTCGTCTATGTTGAGCTTCCATGATAACTTTTGGTCTAGTATAAAACCTAAGTATTTGGCACTTTTCCTTAATTGTCAGTTCAGTGCCCTTTAGCATTGGGAGCTTAAATTCTGGGATGTTGTGTTTTCTTGTAAAAACGACAAGTTTGGTTTGTGCCGGGTTGGCATCTACGCCACATCCTTCAACAAGTTGCGACATTATATTGAAGTGTTTCCCTGAGACCGCTATTGCTACGTCATCTGCATAGGCAACGACTCTGTAGCCAGGTTTCCTAAATTGGAGGAACAGCTCATTTAGCGTGATGTTCCAAAACTTTAGCGAGAGAACGCCTCCTTGTCGGGTTTCCCTACCCACCTTCTTTTTTATGTGGGATTCTTCCATTGTGACTCTGATGTTTCTTTCACGGAGCATTTTTCCATAGAGCGTTGCGTTGCCCCTTCTATATCGAGGTTAATCTGGTTTACCAAAACGTGGAGTGCTGTTTCTACAAATTTTCCTTTTGTGTATGCGTGCTGAGACTTTGACAGCATTTTAAGGTGTAGAACCTTCTTTATGTGCAAGTCAATCAGTCTTTCAAGCGTCTTTAGCAGAAACGATGATAAGCTGATTGGTCTCAGGTCTTTGGGGGAGGTGTGTGAGGTCTTTCCTCCTTTTTTTCGACCTCTCTCTAAATATTTGAGATGTATGAAAAGTTTATACATGCCTTAAACATAGTCTCCAATCAAGGTATAACAATACTAATGGCCCCTTGCAGTTTATCTGGGCTGATTTCGTCAGGTCCAGGTGACTTAAAGGGTTTGAAGCTTTTGATGTTCCAGATTAATTTGTCACCTACAATTCTGTCAGCCAGACCCCGAGGTGGAGCAGTTATGGTGAAGTTTACTACACTTATTCCATTGCCTGGAAAGTGTTTATCCATGAGTAGCTCCAGCGTTTTTGTACATGAGGTTGTCCAGTATCCATCTTGCTTCTGTATGAAGCTTTGGACTGCCGGATCTTTAGATAATGTTTTTTGCAGTCGGTTGGTTTTTAAAGTTTCCTCTATTTGTTTGCGAGTGTAAGAAATCTTTTATTTAAAAGAAGAAAGACGTTATATCTCTAGTTTAAACTGAAGTGCCCACCCACCCATCGAGTGTTGTTATAGAAATAGAAGTTATTCTTCTCAGCAAGTGTTAGAAGTCTTTTAATAAGAGGAAGAGGAAGTTACAACCAATCTCTTGATTACCAACACTTGAGCAGGTGGGTAGGTCATTCTAGATTTTATTACCATAGAGTAGTTCAAACTAGAAATGCCTACCCACCTGCCCATAAGTTTAATTAAAAAAAATTGAAAGTTTTTTCTCTCTGTGAGTGTAAAAACGAAGGACAACATATTTGTAAATTACAAGGAGCGCCGCCTCTGATGTTAAGAGTTGTAATTGACCATTGAGAGCACATTTGGCTAAGCTCGGTTAGATAACGTAAAAGTGGCTTAAATCTTAAGAGTAGCTTGATCGTTTTAAGCAAATTTTAATAACGTTGATAACACTTTGACTTAGTAGATTTCTGCGATTGTTGTTACTGTTCTTGTTGAGCACATTTTACTCGGTTGTGTAATTAGCCGCTACACTATTTAGTTTGTAACTTTTATTGTTTCTTTTAGTCTTTGATAGACATCATATCTGCTACAACTTAGTTAGATACCCGCTTTATGACAATATTAGACAAAAAGTATGCTTTTTCAATTTGTTATTTAAAGAAAATCATATAGAATGTACAGTTGGTAGATGAAAATTTAATTCAACTATGAAAACTATGGCTGGTACATAATAGTCAAGAACTATTTTGCTTTAAGTCAGTGTTGATTCCTAATACGTTCATATTAAAATTTGTTTAGTGAAAAAAATTGTGTTTAACATAGAAATTGAAATGGCGCAGTCGGTAAATAAAATGTGTTTTTGATAAATATCATGTTTAATGCTCTTTGGTCAAATACCAAAATATTGTTGGTTAAAACTAGTGTTTTTTCTGGTATATACCAACATAGCGTAGTTAGTAAGTACTACAGATTTTTGGCATTCGGCTTAGGCAAAGAGTATCTTGTTATTAAATTTATGTTTTGGAGTTTCTTGCTCGGGTATTTGTAAAACATTGTTTTTGATAACAAACACTTTGGCGGGTGAGTGGGCAACTCCAGTTAAAACTATTGACCGTTATCATACTCTGGAGTTGCCCGCCCACCCGCCCAAGTGCTTGTCATCAAGGGATTGTATGCAAACACTCAGGAAAGCGGGAAAAAAAATTTAGAAACAGACAATCAAGCAACCTAAACTTTAAATTTTCTATGTCAACCTCCGCCACAAACAATGTATTTTCTTACATACTAATGTCGACCTTAAATACAAATATAACTTATCTATCTAGACTAATGTTGACCTCTTATACAAATAAAATTTATCCTTCTAAACTAATACCAACTTTTACTACGTATTTGTACAACTTCTAAGATGAATAACTAAGAATACTTATTGACAACCCACAAAATCAATCCGGCTTATTCTTAACACGACTCGACAACACCGAGAATACTAATCCTGCTATTGACACTTTACCGCCGGATTAGAAACATACCAACCTGCCTTTTATTCATTCACAAGAGCTACTTGAGTTTTGTACCTCCAAGCATAACCATAAAAACCCCAACTTCTGGGAAGTCGTAATAGCTAAATGTAACATTATAAACTTTGTTATGTTTGTTATTTAGTTTTGCAGCATCGATTATTTAAACTTTTGTTTTATAATATTTTTTAAATTGAATATAAAAAAAAATATAAAAAAATAATTATTTACCTTGGTTTTGGTACCAAACATATCAAACCAACTTTTACTGAAAACTCCGAAAAATCGAGAAAATAGTAACGATGTTCCATTCTATAATATCCACCTAAAAACATTTTAAATTAGTTACAATTATAAATGATTTAGAAGTTGATAACCTTTTTCACAATTACTTTAATTTAATTAGTTCAAAAAATAATCAAAAAAATGTAATGTACAGCTAGACACAAATAGTTTGGCCGGTATAATAGGCTACTTAATATACACAAAAATTATAATGATTGTGGTTAAACTCATGCCTTTGCTTGTTTTAGCATTTTTAATTCCAGAACAACGTTTCTTATAGAATGTGTAAAATGTAAGCGCAAATAAAAAATGCTCAAAGGCATGAGTGCAACCACAGTCAACATAATATTTGTGTATATTAAGTTGCCTATTATACCGGCCAAACTATTCGTGTCAAACTAGGATACATATAAGTAAAAAAAAGTGAAACAAATAAGTTTATTATTACTAATATAAAATAAAATATCTAAACATCTAAAACAATCTTACCTAGCGCTACATCAGCTTCCCCAATAGCACTTCTATACAGTCCTCCAGTGCCACTAAAATTTTTATTAATTGTTCCCCATTTATCATTCTCATGTATAAACAAACTGGTCAAATTATATTTTTCCACAAACGTAAATATCATCATTAATTCAGCACCTCTATTTGTTTCTAAAATAAATTTAATAATTTTTTATTTGCTATTTACAAACTAGTTTTAAATAACAAACAAATTTCAAATAAAAAAGTAAAACTACAAAAACAATTTTATACCTCACCTAAATTTACATAAGGAGCAAAATGAAACAAAGAAATTTTCATTATTCTTCCCATCTGATTAATAAATTTATTTGGATATAAATTATTTCCATATAAAAAAGTTGCATTATTTGTAAACCATTTATCCAATAAAACAATACCATTTGATCTAATTAATCCAACATACAAAGTACCATACAATTCAAAAATACTATTATTAATATTTTTAATAATAACCAAATCAACAATTTTGTCAAAAACCTTATCACCAACCACATCTTCACCAGTAATCAATAAATATCATCTTTTATTATATTTATAAATCCTTGTATATCTTAACTGATTTTCAATCAGCTTTACTTTATCAATAACATCATCACCAGAAATAATAATCCCTTCACATTTAAATCGATCCAATTCTAAATTAGTATGATTTATTAATACACTCGGTAATTGCATTGTTAATGCATCATTTTGATTTAGATATAAAATACATGAAAAGTTAACAAAGTGTTTCATTATGATGTAATTGAATAGTATCGGGTTCATTATTGAACTCATTCAGTTGCTTGTTGTAGCTTTAATGCAGTTTATGGATTGATTGTCTGGAAAGAAATATTAATTAATTTTTCAACCATACGTAGCGTTATCTTTTGTTGAGTCGCAATTTTTATAGTTAATTAGTTGATGTAAATTTTCCAAGAGTAGTAAATTAATGTGTTATTTGTTTTATTATTCAATCTGAATTATTAAAGTGAGCGTGCTTTAAAAGCTATTAATTATACCAATTTGACGGTTTGTTTATATATCACTTAACAAACAAAATGCGTAACAAAAATATGATTGAATTCTAATCAAAAAATTGTTTGTAAGCGTTTGATATTTTTAGTTAAGGAATATTATTTAATTTGCACCAAAATAAAATGTTTTGCTTTTTTTTTAAATTGTTTAATTGCAAATTTAGGACATCTAATTTTGAAATAAATAAAATTGATTCTATAATTTTTTTTTTAAATTTCTGTTTATAATCTTCAATTAGTGCTTCAAAAATAAAGAAACGTAAAAAAGTTTAAATTAATTCAAACGTAGTTTTTCTAAAACTTTTAAATTGTTTAACTGCAAATTTTGGACATTAATTTTTAGTTTTGGAAAAAAACAAAATTGATACTATAAAATTTGTTGCAAAATTCTGTACATGATCTTCAATTAGTGCTTCAAAAATAAAAATTTGTAAAAAAGTTATATTTAATTCAAAAGTAGTTTTTTTAAACTTTTTAAATTGTTAATTGCAAATTTTGGACATTAATCTCTAATTTTGGAATAAAACGAAATTAAATCTATAAAATTTGTTGCATATGTCTGTACTTAATCTTCAGTTAGTGCTTCAAAGATAAAAAATTGTAAAAAAGTTATATTCAATTCAAAAGTAGTTTTCCTAAAACTTTTTAAATATTTTAATAGCAAATTTTGGACATTAGTCTCTATTTTGAAATAAAACAAAATTGAATCTATAAAATTTGTTGCATATTTCTGTACATAATCTTCAATCAGTGCTTCAAAGATAAAAAATAGTAAAAAAGTTATATTTAATTCAAAAGTAGTTTTTCTAAAACTTTTTAAATTGTTTAATTGCAAATTTTGGACATTAATCTCTAATTTTAGAATAAAACCTAATTGAATCTATACAATTTGTTGCAAATTTTTGTACATGATCTTCAATCAGTGCTTCAAAGATAAAAAATTGTAAAAAAGTTATTTTTATTTTAAAATAAGTTTTTCAAAAACATTTTAAATTGCTTAATTGCAAATTTTGGACATTAATCTCTAATTTTAGAATAAAACCAAATTGAATCTATAAAATTTGTTGCAAATTTTTGTACATAATCTTTAATCAGTTCTTCAAAGATAAAAAATTGTAAAAAGATTATTTTTATTTTAAAAGAAGTTTTTCAAAAACTTTTTAAATTGCTTAATTGCAAATTTTGGACATTAATCTCTAATTTTAGAATAAAACCAAATTGAATCTATAAAATTTGTTGCAAATTTTTGAACATGATCTTTAATCAGTTCCTCAAAGATAAAAAATTGTAAATAGATTATTTTTATTTTAAAATAAGTTTTTCAAAAACATTTTAAATTGCTTAATTGCAAATTTTGGACATTAATCTCTAATTTTAGAATAAAACCAAATTGAATTTATAAAATTTGTTGCAAATTTTTGTACATGATCTTTAATCAGTTCTTCAAAGATAAAAAGTTGTAAAAAGGTTATTTTTATTTTAAAAGAAGTTTTTCAAAAACTTCTTAAATTGCCTAATTGCAAATTTTGGACATTAATCTCTAATTTTAGAATAAAACCAAATTGAATTTATAAAATTTGTTGCAAATTTTTGTACATGATCTTTAATCAGTTCTTCAAAGATAAAAAATTGTAAAAAGGTTATTTTTATTTTAAAAGAAGTTTTTCAAAAACTTCTTAAATTGCTTAATTGCAAATTTTGGACATTAATCTCTAATTTTAGAATAAAACCAAATTGAATTTATAAAATTTGTTGCAAATTTTTGTACATGATCTTTAATCAGTTCTTCAAAGATAAAAAATTGTAAAAAGGTTATTTTTATTTTAAAAGAAGTTTTTCAAAAACTTTTTAAATTGCCTAATTGCAAATTTTGGACTTTAATCTCTAATTTTAGAATAAAACCAAATTGAATCTATACAATTTGTTGCAAATTTTTGTACATGATCTTCAATCAGTGCTTCAAAGATAAAAAATTGTAAAAAAGTTATTTTTATTTTAAAATAAGTTTTTCAAAAACATTTTAAATTGCTTAATTGCAAATTTTGGACATTAATCTCTAATTTTAGAATAAAACCAAATTGAATCTATAAAATTTGTTGCAAATTTTTGTACATGATCTTTAATCAGTTCTTCAAAGATAAAAAATTGTAAAAAGGTTATTTTTATTTTAAAGGAAGTTTTTCAAAAACTTTTTAAATTGCTTAATTGCAAATTTTTGACATTAATCTCTAATTTTAGAATAAAACCAAATTGAATCTATAAAATTTGTTGCAAATTTTTGAACATGATCTTTAATCAGTTCCTCAAAGATGAAAAATTGTAAATAGATTATTTTTATTTTAAAAGAAGTTTTTCAAAAACTTTTTAAATTGCTTAATTGCAAATTTTGGACATTAATCTCTAATTTTAGAATAAAACCAAATTGAATTTATAAAATTTGTTGCAAATTTTTGTACATGATCTTTAATCAGTTCTTCAAAGATAAAAAATTGTAAAAAGGTTATTTTTATTTTAAAAGAAGTTTTTCAAAAACTTCTTAAATTGCTTAATTGCAAATTTTGGACATTAATCTCTAATTTTAGAATAAAACCAAATTGAATTTATAAAATTTGTTGCAAATTTTTGTACATGATCTTTAATCAGTTCTTCAAAGATAAAAAATTGTAAAAAGGTTATTTTTATTTTAAAAGAAGTTTTTCAAAAACTTTTTAAATTGCCTAATTGCAAATTTTGGACTTTAATCTCTAATTTTAGAATAAAACCAAATTGAATCTATACAATTTGTTGCAAATTTTTGTACATGATCTTAAATCAGTGCTTCAAAGATAAAAAATTGTAAAAAAGTTATTTTTATTTTAAAATAAGTTTTTCAAAAACATTTTAAATTGCTTGATTGCAAATTTTGGACATTAATCTCTAATTTTAGAATAAAACCAAATTGAATTTATAAAATTTGTTGCAAATTTTTGTACATGATCTTTAATCAGTTCTTCAAAGATAAAAAATTGTAAAAAGGTTATTTTTATTTTAAAAGAAGTTTTTCAAAAACTTTTTAAATTGCCTAATTGCAAATTTTGGACTTTAATCTCTAATTTTAGAATAAAACCAAATTGAATCTATACAATTTGTTGCAAATTTTTGTACATGATCTTCAATCAGTGCTTCAAAGATAAAAAATTGTAAAAAAGTTATTTTTATTTTAAAATAAGTTTTTCAAAAACATTTTAAATTGCTTAATTGCAAATTTTGGACATTAATCTCTAATTTTAGAATAAAACCAAATTGAATCTATAAAATTTGTTGCAAATTTTTGTACATGATCTTTAATCAGTTCTTCAAAGATAAAAAATTGTAAAAAGGTTATTTTTATTTTAAAGGAAGTTTTTCAAAAACTTTTTAAATTGCTTAATTGCAAATTTTTGACATTAATCTCTAATTTTAGAATAAAACCAAATTGAATCTATAAAATTTGTTGCAAATTTTTGAACATGATCTTTAATCAGTTCCTCAAAGATGAAAAATTGTAAATAGATTATTTTTATTTTAAAAGAAGTTTTTCAAAAACTTTTTAAATTGCTTAATTGCAAATTTTGGACATTAATCTCTAATTTTAGAATAAAACCAAATTGAATTTATAAAATTTGTTGCAAATTTTTGTACATGATCTTTAATCAGTTCTTCAAAGATAAAAAATTGTAAAAAGGTTATTTTTATTTTAAAAGAAGTTTTTCAAAAACTTCTTAAATTGCTTAATTGCAAATTTTGGACATTAATCTCTAATTTTAGAATAAAACCAAATTGAATTTATAAAATTTGTTGCAAATTTTTGTACATGATCTTTAATCAGTTCTTCAAAGATAAAAAATTGTAAAAAGGTTATTTTTATTTTAAAAGAAGTTTTTCAAAAACTTTTTAAATTGCCTAATTGCAAATTTTGGACTTTAATCTCTAATTTTAGAATAAAACCAAATTGAATCTATACAATTTGTTGCAAATTTTTGTACATGATCTTCAATCAGTGCTTCAAAGATAAAAAATTGTAAAAAAGTTATTTTTATTTTAAAATAAGTTTTTCAAAAACATTTTAAATTGCTTAATTGCAAATTTTGGACATTAATCTCTAATTTTAGAATAAAACCAAATTGAATCTATAAAATTTGTTGCAAATTTTTGTACATGATCTTTAATCAGTTCTTCAAAGATAAAAAATTGTAAAAAGGTTATTTTTATTTTAAAAGAAGTTTTTCAAAAACTTTTTAAATTGCCTAATTGCAAATTTTGGACTTTAATCTCTAATTTTAGAATAAAACCAAATTGAATCTATACAATTTGTTGCAAATTTTTGTACATGATCTTCAATCAGTGCTTCAAAGATAAAAAATTGTAAAAAAGTTATTTTTATTTTAAAATAAGTTTTTCAAAAACATTTTAAATTGCTTAATTGCAAATTTTGGACATTAATCTCTAATTTTAGAATAAAACCAAATTGAATCTATAAAATTTGTTGCAAATTTTTGTACATGATCTTTAATCAGTTCTTCAAAGATAAAAAATTGTAAAAAGGTTATTTTTATTTTAAAAGAAGTTTTTCAAAAACTTTTTAAATTGCTTAATTGCAAATTTTGGACATTAATCTCTAATTTTAGAATAAAACCAAATTGAATCTATAAAATTTGTTGCAAATTTTTGAACATGATCTTTAATCAGTTCCTCAAAGATAAAAAATTGTAAATAGATTATTTTTATTTTAAAAGAAGTTTTTCAAAAACTTTTTAAATTGCTTAATTGCAAATTTTGGACATTAATCTCTAATTTTAGAATAAAACCAAATTGAATTTATAAAATTTGTTGCAAATTTTTGTACATGATCTTTAATCAGTTCTTCAAAGATAAAAAATTGTAAAAAGGTTATTTTTATTTTAAAAGAAGTTTTTCAAAAACTTCTTAAATTGCTTAATTGCAAATTTTGGACATTAATCTCTAATTTTAGAATAAAACCAAATTGAGTTTATAAAATTTGTTGCAAATTTTTGTACATGATCTTTAATCAGTTCTTCAAAGATAGAAAGTTGTAAAAAGGTTATTTTTATTTTAAAAGAAGTTTTTCAAAAACTTCTTAAATTGCCTAATTGCAAATTTTGGACATTAATCTCTAATTTTAGAATAAAACCAAATTGAATTTATAAAATTTGTTGCAAATTTTTGTACATGATCTTTAATCAGTTCCTCAAAGATAAAAAATTGTAAATAGATTATTTTTATTTTAAAAGAAGTTTTTCAAAAACTTTTTAAATTGCTTAATTGCAAATTTTGGACTTTAATCTCTAATTTTAGAATAAAACCAAATTGAATCTATAAACTTTGTTGCAAATTTTTGTACATGATCTTTAATTAGTTCTTCAAAAATAAAAAATTGTAAAAAAGTTATTTTTATTTCAAAAGAAGTTTTTCAAAAACTTCTTAAATTGCTTAATTGCAAATTTTGGACATTAATCTCTAATTTTAGAATAAAACCAAATTGAATTTATAAAATTTGTTGCAAATTTTTGTACATGATCTTTAATCAGTTCTTCAAAGATAAAAAATTGTAAAAAGGTTATTTTTATTTTAAAAGAAGATTTTCAAAAACTTCTTAAATTGCTTAATTGCAAATTTTGGACATTAATCTCTAATTTTAGAATAAAACCAAATTGAATTTATAAAATTTGTTGCAAATTTTTGTACATGATCTTTAATCAGTTCTTCAAAGATAAAAAATTGTAAAAAGGTTATTTTTATTTTAAAAGAAGTTTTTCAAAAACTTTTTAAATTGCCTAATTGCAAATTTTGGACTTTAATCTCTAATTTTAGAATAAAACCAAATTGAATCTATACAATTTGTTGCAAATTTTTGTACATGATCTTCAATCAGTGCTTCAAAGATAAAAAATTGTAAAAAAGTTATTTTTATTTTAAAATAAGTTTTTCAAAAACATTTTAAATTGCTTAATTGCAAATTTTGGACATTAATCTCTAATTTTAGAATAAAACCAAATTGAATCTATAAAATTTGTTGCAAATTTTTGTACATGATCTTTAATCAGTTCTTCAAAGATAAAAAATTGTAAAAAGGTTATTTTTATTTTAAAGGAAGTTTTTCAAAAACTTTTTAAATTGCTTAATTGCAAATTTTGGACATTAATCTCTAATTTTAGAATAAAACCAAATTGAATCTATAAAATTTGTTGCAAATTTTTGAACATGATCTTTAATCAGTTCCTCAAAGATGAAAAATTGTAAATAGATTATTTTTATTTTAAAAGAAGTTTTTCAAAAACTTTTTAAATTGCTTAATTGCAAATTTTGGACATTAATCTCTAATTTTAGAATAAAACCAAATTGAATTTATAAAATTTGTTGCAAATTTTTGTACATGATCTTTAATCAGTTCTTCAAAGATAAAAAATTGTAAAAAGGTTATTTTTATTTTAAAAGAAGTTTTTCAAAAACTTCTTAAATTGCTTAATTGCAAATTTTGGACATTAATCTCTAATTTTAGAATAAAACCAAATTGAATTTATAAAATTTGTTGCAAATTTTTGTACATGATCTTTAATCAGTTCTTCAAAGATAAAAAATTGTAAAAAGGTTATTTTTATTTTAAAAGAAGTTTTTCAAAAACTTTTTAAATTGCCTAATTGCAAATTTTGGACTTTAATCTCTAATTTTAGAATAAAACCAAATTGAATCTATACAATTTGTTGCAAATTTTTGTACATGATCTTAAATCAGTGCTTCAAAGATAAAAAATTGTAAAAAAGTTATTTTTATTTTAAAATAAGTTTTTCAAAAACATTTTAAATTGCTTGATTGCAAATTTTGGACATTAATCTCTAATTTTAGAATAAAACCAAATTGAATTTATAAAATTTGTTGCAAATTTTTGTACATGATCTTTAATCAGTTCTTCAAAGATAAAAAATTGTAAAAAGGTTATTTTTATTTTAAAAGAAGTTTTTCAAAAACTTTTTAAATTGCCTAATTGCAAATTTTGGACTTTAATCTCTAATTTTAGAATAAAACCAAATTGAATCTATACAATTTGTTGCAAATTTTTGTACATGATCTTCAATCAGTGCTTCAAAGATAAAAAATTGTAAAAAAGTTATTTTTATTTTAAAATAAGTTTTTCAAAAACATTTTAAATTGCTTAATTGCAAATTTTGGACATTAATCTCTAATTTTAGAATAAAACCAAATTGAATCTATAAAATTTGTTGCAAATTTTTGTACATGATCTTTAATCAGTTCTTCAAAGATAAAAAATTGTAAAAAGGTTATTTTTATTTTAAAAGAAGTTTTTCAAAAACTTTTTAAATTGCCTAATTGCAAATTTTGGACTTTAATCTCTAATTTTAGAATAAAACCAAATTGAATCTATACAATTTGTTGCAAATTTTTGTACATGATCTTCAATCAGTGCTTCAAAGATAAAAAATTGTAAAAAAGTTATTTTTATTTTAAAATAAGTTTTTCAAAAACATTTTAAATTGCTTGATTGCAAATTTTGGACATTAATCTCTAATTTTAGAATAAAACCAAATTGAATCTATAAAATTTGTTGCAAATTTTTGTACATGATCTTTAATCAGTTCTTCAAAGATAAAAAATTGTAAAAAGGTTATTTTTATTTTAAAAGAAGTTTTTCAAAAACTTTTTAAATTGCTTAATTGCAAATTTTGGACATTAATCTCTAATTTTAGAATAAAACCAAATTGAATCTATAAAATTTGTTGCAAATTTTTGAACATGATCTTTAATCAGTTCCTCAAAGATAAAAAATTGTAAATAGATTATTTTTATTTTAAAAGAAGTTTTTCAAAAACTTTTTAAATTGCTTAATTGCAAATTTTGGACATTAATCTCTAATTTTAGAATAAAACCAAATTGAATTTATAAAATTTGTTGCAAATTTTTGTACATGATCTTTAATCAGTTCTTCAAAGATAAAAAATTGTAAAAAGGTTATTTTTATTTTAAAAGAAGTTTTTCAAAAACTTCTTAAATTGCTTAATTGCAAATTTTGGACATTAATCTCTAATTTTAGAATAAAACCAAATTGAATTTATAAAATTTGTTGCAAATTTTTGTACATGATCTTTAATCAGTTCCTCAAAGATGAAAAATTGTAAATAGATTATTTTTATTTTAAAAGAAGTTTTTCAAAAACTTTTTAAGTTGCTTAATTGCAAATTTTGGACTTTAATCTCTAATTTTAGAATAAAACCAAATTGAATCTATAAACTTTGTTGCAAATTTTTGTAGATGATCTTTAATTAGTTTTTCAAAGATAGAAAATTGTAAAAAAGTTATTTTTATTTCAAAAGAAGTTTTTCAAAAACTTTTTATATTGCATAATTGCAAATTTTGGACATTAATCTCTAATTTTAGAATAAAACCAAATTGAATCTATAAACTTTGTTGCAAATTTTTGTACATGATCTTTAATCAGTTCTTCAAAGATAAAAAATTGTAAAAAGGTTATTTTAATTTTAAAAGAAGTTTTTCAAAAACTTTTTAAATTGCTTAATTGCAAATTTTGGACTTTAATCTCTAATTTTAGAATAAAACCAAATTGAATCTATAAACTTTGTTGCAAATTTTTGTACATGATCTTTAATTAGTTCTTCAAAAATAAAAAATTGTAAAAAAGTTATTTTTATTTCAAAAGAAGTTTTTCAAAAACTTCTTAAATGCTTAATTGCAAATTTTGGACATTAATCTCTAATTTTAGAATAAAACCAAATTGAATTTATAAAATTTGTTGCAAAATTTTGTACATGATCTTTAATCAGTTCTTCAAAGATAAAAAATTGTAAAAAAGTTATTTTTATTTCAAAAGAAGTTTTTCAAAAACTTTTTAAATTGCTTAATTGCAAATTTTGGACATTAATCTCTAATTTTGAAATAAAACAAAATTGAATCTATAAAATTTGTTGCAAATTTCTGTAGATGATCTTCAATCATTGCTTCAAAGATAAAAAATTGTAAAAAAGTCATATTTAATTTAAAAGTAGTTTTTCAAAAAAAAATTAAATTGCTTAATTGCAAATTTTGGACATTAATCTCTAATTTTGAAATAAAACAAAACTGAATCTATAAAATTTGTTGCAAATTTTTGTACATGATCTTCAATCAATGCTTCAAAAATTAAAAAAATTAAAAAAGTTATATTTAATTTAAACGTAATTTTTCTAAAACTTTTTAAATTGTTTAATTGAAAATTTTGGACAATAATCTCTAATTTTGAAATAAAACAAAATTAAATCTATAAAATTGGTTGCAAATTTCTGTAGACGATCTTCAATCAATGCTTCAAAGATAAAAAAATGTAAAAAAGTCATATTTAATTTAAAAGTAGTTTTTCAAAAACTTTAAATTGCTTAATTGCAAATTTTGGACAATAATCTCTAATTTTGAAATAAAACAAAATTGAATCTATAAAATTGGTTGCAAATTTCTGTAGATGATCTTTAATCAATGCTTCAAAGATTAAAAATTGTAAAAAAATCATTTTTAATTTAAAAGTAGTTTTTCAAAAACTTTTTAAGTTGCTTAATTGCAAATTTTGGACATTAATCTCTAATTCTGAAATAAAACAAAATTGAATTTATAAAATTTGTTGCAAATTTTTGTACATGATCTTTAATCAATGCTTCAAAAATAAAAAAATTTAAAAAAGTTATATTTAATTCAAAAGTAGTTTTCCTAAAACTATTTAAATTGTTTAATTGCAAATTTTGGATATTAATCTCTAATTTTGAAATAAAACAAAATTGAATCTATAAAATTTGTTGCAAATTTTTGTACATGATCTTTAATCAATGCTTCAAAAATAAAAAAATTAAAAAAAGTTATATTTAATTCAAAAGTAGTTTTCCTAAAACTTTTTAAATTGTTTAATTGCAAATTTTGAACATTAATCTCTAATTTTGAAATAAAACAAAATTGAATTTATAAAATTTGTTGCAAATTTCTGTAGATGATCTTCAATTAATGCTTCAAAGATAAAAAATTGTAGAAATGTCATATTTATTTTAAAAGTAGTTTTTCAAAAACTTTTTAAATTGCTTAATTGCAAATTTTGGACATTAATCTCTAATATTGAAATATAACAAAATTGAATCTATAAAAGTTGTTGCTAATTTTTGTACATGATCTTCAATCAATGCTTCAAAAATTAAAAAAATTAAAAAAGTTATATTTAATTTAAACGTAATTTTTCTAAAACTTTTTAAATTGTTTAATTGAAAATTTTGGACATTAATCTCTAATTTTGAAATAAAACAAAATTGAATCTATAAAATTTGTTGCAAATTTTTGTACATGATCTTTAATCAATGCTTCAATAATAAAAAATAAATAAAAAAGTTATATTTAATTTGAACGTAGTTTTTCTAAAACTTTTTAAATTGTTTAATTGCAAATTTTGGACATTAATCTCTAATTTTGAAATAAAACAAAAATGAATCTATAAAATTAGTTGCAAACTTTTGTACATGATCTTCAATCAGTGTTTTAAAAATAAACAAATGTAAAAAAGTTATATTTAATTTAAACTTAGTTTTTCTAAAACTTTTTAAATTGCTTAATTGAAAATTTTGGACATTAATCTTTAATTTTAGAATAAAACCAAATTGAATCTATAAAATTTGTTGCAAATTTATGTATAAGATCTTCAATCAGTGATTCAAAGATGAAAAAATTTAAAAATGTTATATTTAAATTAAAAGTAGTTTTTCTAAAACTTTCTAAATTGTTTAGTTGCAAATTTTGGACATTTATCTCTAATTTTGAACATAAAACAAAAATGAATTTATAAAATTGTTTGCAAACTTTTGTACATGATCTTCAATCAGTGCCTGAAAGATAAAAAAATGTAAAAAAGTTATATTTAATTTGGACATTAATCTCTAATTTTGAAATAAAACAAAATTGAATCTATAAAGTTTGTTGCAAATTTCTGTATATGATCTTCAATCAATGCTTCAAAGATAAAAAATTGTAAAAAAGTCATTTTTAATTTAAAAGTAGTTTTTCAAAAACTTTTTAAGTTGCTTAATTGCAAATTTTGGACATTAATCTCTAATTTTGAAATAAAACAAAATTGAATCTATAAAATTTGTTGCAAATTTTTGTACATGATCTTTAATCAATGCTTCAAAAATAAAAAAATTTAAAAAAGTTATATTTAATTCAAAAGTAGTTTTCCTAAAACTTTTTAAGTTGTTTAATTGCAAATTTTGGATATTAATCTCTAATTTTGAAATAAAACAAAATTGAATCTATAAAATTTGTTGCAAATTTTTGTACATGATCTTTAATTAATGCTTCAAAGATAAAAAATTGTAAAAAAACATATTTGATTTAAAAGTAGTTTTTCAAAAACTTTCTAAATTGCTTAATTGCAAATTTTGGACATTAATCTCTAATTTTGAAATAAAACAAAATTGAATCTATAAAATTAGTTGCAAATTTCTGAAGATGATCTTCAATCAATGCTTCAAAGATAAAAAATTGTAAAATAGTCATATTTAATTTAAAAGTAGTTTTTCAAAGTTTTTGTAAATTGCTTAATTGCAAATTTTGGACATTAATCTCTAATTTTGAAATAAAACAAAATTGAATCTATAAAATTTGTTGCAAATTTCTGTAGATGATCTTTAATCAATGCTTCAAAGATTAAAAATTGTAAAAAAATCATTTTTAATTTAAAAGTAGTTTTTCAAAAACTTTTTAAGTTGCTTAATTGCAAATTTTGGACATTAATCTCTAATTCTGAAATAAAACAAAATTGAATTTATAAAATTTGTTGCAAATTTTTGTACATGATCTTTAATCAATGCTTCAAAAATAAAAAAATTTAAAAAAGTTATATTTAATTCAAAAGTAGTTTTCCTAAAACTATTTAAATTGTTTAATTGCAAATTTTGGATATTAATCTCTAATTTTGAAATAAAACAAAATTGAATCTATAAAATTTGTTGCAAATTTTTGTACATGATCTTTAATCAATGCTTCAAAAATAAAAAAATTAAAAAAAGTTATATTTAATTCAAAAGTAGTTTTCCTAAAACTTTTTAAATTGTTTAATTGCAAATTTTGAACATTAATCTCTAATTTTGAAATAAAACAAAATTGAATTTATAAAATTTGTTGCAAATTTCTGTAGATGATCTTCAATTAATGCTTCAAAGATAAAAAATTGTAAAACAGTCATATTTAATTTAAAAGTAGTTTTTCAAAAAAAATTTAAATTGCTTAATTGCAAATTTTGAAATAAAACAAAATTGAATCTATAAAATTTGTTGCTAATTTTTGTACATGATCTTCAATCAATGCTTCAAAAATTAAAAAAATTAAAAAAGTTATATTTAATTTAAACGTAATTTTTCTAAAACTTTTTAAATTGTTTAATTGAAAATTTTGGACAATAATCTCTAATTTTGAAATAAAACAAAATTGAATCTATAAAATTTGTTGCAAATTTCTGTAGATAATCTTCAATCAATGCTTCAAAGATAAAAAATTGTAAAAAAGTCATATTTAATTTAAAAGTAGTTTTTCAAAAACTTTTTAAATTGCTTAATTGCAAATTTTGGACATTAATCTCTAATTTTGAAATAAAACAAAATTGAATCTATAAAATTTGTTGCAAATTTTTGTACATGATCTTTAATCAATGCTTCAAAAATAAAAAAAAAATAAAAAAGTTATATTTAATTTAAACGTAATTTTTCTAAAACTTTTTAAATTGCTTAATTGCAAATTTTGGACATTAATCTCTAATTTTGGAATAAAACAAAAACAAATCTATAAAATGGTTGCAAATGTATGTACATATCCTTTACTCAGTGCTTTAAAGATTAAAAAATTGTGAAAAATATATATTTAATTCAAAAGTAGTTTTTCTAAAAAAAAATTAAATTGTTTAATTGCAAATTTTGCACATTAATTTCTAATTTTGGAATAAAACAAAAATGAATCTATAAAATTTGTTGCAAATTTCTGTACATAATGTTCAATTAGTGCTTTAAAAATAAAATATTGTGAAAAAGTTATATTTAATTCAAAAGTAGTTTTTCTAAAATTTTTAAAATTGTTTAATAGCAAATTTTGGACATTAATCTCTAATTTTGGAATAAAACAAAATTGAATCTATGAAATTTGTTGCAAATTTTTGTACATGATCTTTAATTAGAGCTTCAAGAATAAAAAATTGTGAAAAAGTTATATTTTTTTTTAATTTCTAAATTATTTAATTGCAAATTTTAGACATCAATCTCTAATTTTAGAACAAAACAAAATTTGATCTATAAAATTTGTTTCAAATTTTTGTAGATGATTTCTAATCAGTGCTTCAAAGATAAAATATTGTGAAAAAGTTATGCTCAATTCAAAAGTAGTTATTCTAAAACTTTTTAAAATGTTTTATTGCAAATTTTGGACAATAATCTCTAACTTTGGAATAAAACAAAAACAAATCTATAAAATTTGTTGCAAATTTTTGTACATGTACTTTAATCAGTGCTTCAGAAACAAAAAATTTGGAAGAAGTTATATTTAATTCAAGAGTAGTTTTTCTAAAACTTTTTAAATAGTTAATTGCAAATTATAGACATTAATCTCTAATTTTAGAATAAAACAAGTTTAATTTATAAAATTTGTTGCAAAGTTTTTTACATAATCTTTAATCAGTGCTTCAAAGATACAAAATTGTAAAAAGTTATATTCAGTTTAAAAGTAGTTTTCTAAAACTTTTTAAATTATTTTATTGCAAATTTTGGGCATTAATTTCTAATTTTGAAATAAAACAAAATTGAATCTATAAAATTTGTTGCAAATTTCTGTACATGATCTTCAATCAGTACTTCATAGGTAGAAAGTTGTAAAAAGTTATATTTAATTCAAAAGTAGTTTTACTAAAACTTTTTAAATTGTTCATTTGCAAATTTTGGACATTAATCACTAATTTTGAAAAAAAAAACAAAAAAGAATTTATAAAATTTGTTGAAAATTTCTGTTTATGATCTTCGATCCGTGCTTTACCTTTATTATTATTCCACCTTCCGTATTTTTTTTAATTTATAATAAAATTAAATACTAATCAGCAATTCTACTTCTTGCTTCCTACATTGCTTGATGTTCACTAAATCCAATTCCATGATTAAAATTAATACAACAAAATCCTGTAAAATCACTCAATTATTAATTAAATTACTTTAGTCATGGAATGTTTCTATTTAATTTATTGCCCTGAATATAAAACTGATTGCACTGGCACAAATGAATATTTTTTTTCTATTATTCAATATTTATTTCCTTTATTGATGTAGTAAATTATTATGATAATTTGATTAATCATACATACCATCTCATATATTGTGCCAGTCAACATAAATAGAACAGTAGTTTTATTTATATACTAAAGTGTAATTGTTATTCTTTTTTATCTTTAAGTAATAAAAAAATAATCATTCATCAAAGCGTAAAATGTGCATATTAAATTAATTAAAACCGTAAATTTATTTCCACAATACAAACATGAGATTAAACGTGTTTTATTATAATTTAGTTCAAGTTTTCTTTTATGTAATTGTATGATAAGTATAATTACTTTTATACTATGTTAAATGTAGACATCACATCAAATAGTAAACATGAATAGTAAGTTCCCGTCCTTCGCTACAGCTAACATTAATAAATAAGAAAAGTTATTTTTTTTATACTCAATTAATGCTATTGTAGTAGGGAATAAAAGAAATGTATTGGCTGCTTCGAAAAGTTAATATGCTAAAAAGCCACTTTGAATAATGATAAATGATGATTGGGGGGTTTGGATAATAGAACGGTTGAAAAAACAGGTGAGCTACCGAATAAGTTAAGAAAGATTGATCTTTTTTTTTAGTAATTGTTAAGAAATATAAAATAAATTATTGAAATCTTAAGCATATTATCTTTCTGGCTTGAGACAATACACATTTACCAGTGTATCAGGTGAAAAAACAAATTTAAAATTTAAAAAAAATTGCGCTTTTATCAAAAATAACAATTTTTATTCGATTTAAATTATTGAAATAAATTTTATTAATTTTTTTTAATAATTAAGTAAGTATACAATATCTTCCAAGTGAAGTTTTATTAACTTATATTAAGGATTAATTAAGTAAGTATTATTTCTATCAGTTTATGTATTTTGTATGCTTACCTCAGATATATTAGCAAAGTAAAAGTCCTAGTTATATGAAGTTAGGGAAAAAAGTCAATAGCCTTTTCCACAAATACCATAATTTACTCATGAACAAAATGTAATGTAAAATATAAGTAAAAAAGTAAAGTAAACATGTTTATTATTATTATACGAAATTGTATGTTATTTTTTGTCTACTATATGTTCATAACATTTTAACATTGATTGCTGTATGAATTGTTGAAACAAAACAAAAAAGCTGTATTGGTTTAACAAATTGATTGTAATCATGATTAATTTACCCAAATATGAGTTTAATATACACAATTTTATGTTTTCTTAACAAACATATTTGCATAATATATAAAAAATGATATAAATAAGATAATTATATTGTATTTGAAATAAAGACAGTTAATACGTTTATTTCATCCATTCTATCCCTCTTGCGTCTTTTTTCAATAACTCATTTTTTTCATCTGTTCTTTTCTTATTTTGTTACACTCTGCACATTTTCAAATACTCTTCTAACCAAAATCTTGTCACGCGCTCTTCATTATCACATCTGAATCTTGCAATCATCTTTCTATAATCTTTATTATATCTATTGATCTTTAGGTACTTTGGCAGTTTACTTTCTATAATATGTTTATAACTTGCGTTGTACCTAGACTCTTTCATTGTATACTTCTTTCTTGCTTTTGTATATCGCTATCTTTTTTCATAAATTTGTGTCATGTCTCTCTCCCAGATTCTCTCATTCTTTCAATTTCTTGTCTAACATATCCAATTCTTCTAAAGTAATTTTCCTTAATATCTCCTCAATTTTCATTTCTTGCTTTTATTTTCTTTTTTATGCATTTTTGTAAGATATTACATTCGTGTTTCTGTCTAATTCTTTCTTCATACTTTTTTATTCGTACTTCTGCTGGAGTTTCTCTGTTTAAACCTAGCACCTATCTTCAATATTTTATATGTATTGTTTCTAATGTTTCTTGTTCCTTCCATCTCCATATTTCGAACCCACACAGTACCATACTACTAACTAAACTATCAAACAAGACAAAACCTTTTTTTCTAATTGACTCAAATTTTCTACTTGTTCTCCAAATTTGTTTCACTACTTTATTTGCTATTTGAGCTATTTCTGTAATGTGCTCGTTCTTGCTGTTATTTGTGCAAAAAAACATATAAGATTTTACTTCCGTAATACTTTACCCATTCTATTTCCAGTCTTCTGTTTCTTTTTTTCTACCTCCCGTTCTGAACACCATAATTTTTGTTTTTTTCTACATAAACTTCTAAATTTTTTTTCTAAAATATTTTTCAAATTTTTTATTTTTTTTATTTCTTTTGCTTTTATAGTTAAAAGTTTTTATAGTACTAACTCCCTGCTTGAACCAATCTCAGTTTTTTTTTTTCTACATCTGGTATGTAGATTGCAAACAAAGTGGGACTCAGTAAGCAGCCTTGTCTTTTTTTGTTGTCCAAAATCTTTCACTTGATTTCCCGTTAATCCACTAAAGACAATTTATTAATGATGATCAACAGCATCCTTGTTGACGATGTCAAACAAGATTATTTTGGTGGTCCAGATGGCAGATCTAACTGGCGTAGAGTTTGACGGCCTTTGTACTCATCTAGGCATTAAGAGGCCGTATCTCAACCTCATTTGAAGCAACAGCTTCTGCGACAGCAACTATCTCCCCATTTTGGCGGCAAAGCTTTAAAGTAGTTTTTGTTGTGTGGCGGACGGTTTTTAGTGAAAAAGTTTAAAAACCACTTAGCAGTTCTTTCTTGCTGCAACAATCATTTTTCTTGGTCCAATTTATTTTGGTGCAAATTTTCTTGCCCTCCCTCAGATTAAAACTTCTTCTTCTAGTCCGTAGATAATAGTGGAGTTCTTTTGCCGGAAATACTTCTTGCAGTACGTACTTTGTTGGTGTCAAATCTTTTGAGGCTGTTCTTTTCTCTGCGCTTTCATTTTGATTGTTCCAAGTGCTTGATGCCGTAAAGTTTGCTTGGCTAAGGAATTTTAGCTCGTTGTTGAACAGAATAATTTGCGAGTACTTGTAGCGGTTGAAGAACTTGTGCTCTAAAAGTTGGCATACCGTCTTGCTAGTGGCGTTTAATACTGAAAATGCCTTAGTCCACTTTGTGTACATAATTATCACGCGGTTTTTTTTTTGGGTAACATTGTATCCCATATAGGTTGACAATTGCTATTCTCTTGCAGAGTCTTTCCGTTGCCTAATAAAACATTTTTTTGGAAAACTTTTCCACGTCCTTAGTGATGTTTGACCAATGGTATGCTTTGCAAATTATGTGGATGTTCTTATGGTGTTTTTTCTTCGTGTTGATGTTGGAGAAAGGTTTCCTGTATCTTTAAGGAAACGAACAGCTAAATTTGTCTTCTTTGCATTTTGATGAAGGTTACGTCTTTTTTCCACTTAGTAACCGCTGTCCAGGTTGGACAGGTATTTGATTCCATGCCACATTTCCTAAAATTATTAAAAAAAAATCTGGTGTTCAAACAGGCTTTCTGGGCGCGTCGTACTTTTGTAACAAAGGTTTTGCTGTTTAACCTGTGTTAATTACTTCTGATTAAGTATGTCATTTAAGGTAATGTCTTTTGGTCTATGTTCTTGTCAATTTTTTCCACCGGTTTGCAGTCAAGTTGTTAGAAATTGGCGTCGAATAAATGATTAGTTCTACATAAAAGTTAAATTTGGTTAGCAAGATGGATCACTTTGTAATATTAGATTTATAGTTGGATTGAATTCAGCAAAACCAAATACTCACAATATTTTGATTGCGCATACAACATTTTTTTGTTGTAGTATCGCTGTTGTTGGTTGTTTAATCGAAAATTGGCAAAAAAAAATACTTTTTAATCTGCCTTGTTTTTTGATAAAAAAAACTCTTCCTAGGTCTATATAGCTGGCGTCCATCTCCGGCACAAACAAGCCTGGTTTTAGTAGATATGTGTAGGTGTAGTGGTCGGTTGAACGTTATATCTTTAATTTTTTAAATTTTGTTGGTCTTTCTGTTCCATCAGAATGACGTTTCTTGTAGGTTGGTCAACAGGGCAGCAATGTCCGCAAACATTAAGACGTATTCTCGCAGCCAAGTGAAGACGCTTAGAAAACTCCGTAGTTACTACCGTGTTGTAAGTTTTAGGTACCCTCGGATCAAAGTCTAGTAAGTGTTGAGAGGTTGGTTGCCTCTGGTTGTAACCTGGTAACTGATGTACTCTATCTCAGATTACACGTTAGTTAGAAGCTTTAAAGTCTCTTTAGTACTTTTTGCAAGTGGCTAAGATTTTTTACATAATTTCTGAAAAATTTATTACGATGTCAAGATAAAACGTTTTTCCCTAGTAAGCCCAAAAAACATCACCCAAAACTGGTACGTTGTGAAGCCATCAAGAGTGAAAAACGAATTAAACTGTTTTGACTTTTCTACAAAGGGACCTGTTAGTATTCAGTTTTCAAATTTATCTTAGTCAACACGTTTGTACCTCCAAAGTTCTGCAGAGTCTCGTAGATCTTTGGAAATAAAGCAAACTTATTTCTTGTAGCGTCAGTTTGCTTCCAGTAGTCTGCTCATAACCTAAGCGTTCCGTTCTTCTTCTTTACAAGTACCACCGGCGCGCAGTATTCGCTCGAGCTGTGTTTGAGAATAAAGTTGCTCTATTTCTTGGTAGCTAAGCTTTTTCTTGGCTCTGATGGGAGTAGGCTCCCTCAGTTAGATATGGTGCAATATCGTTTTGGTGGTGCTGGGTAACGGTAATTAGACAACGGTTAAAGCTATTAGTATTAGAAAGCCGTTCTTTGCGTGAGAGTCAATTTGGTAGAAAGAATCCTAATCCAAAAGATATCGGTTCTAGGTTATTTTTTAATGTGAAGCAATTGCCGGTCATAGCCCAAGTTTGCAACCATCTCTACCAGCCAGGAGTTCCTCAGAATCATTTTTTCCCAACTGAAAGACTACAAAAAATAAAGTAGTAAATTTGATGTTTTTTATTTGGACTTCTGCTTTGGTCACTACAAAAATGAGCAGGTGAAACTGAGCAATCAGGTTCACGCTAGTTCTGTTGTTGATAAAAACTACTCATGGTTAGGTTAGGTTAGGTTAGGCTAGACAAACTGTCTTTTGCAGCGGTGCTAATAGGCGCTGTCAAAAACGAATGTAACAAAACTTTTCGGATAAAAGACGATAAGGTTAGAAGAAAATCAGTCTTCTGGTGAACAAAACATATTGCTGCCCTACGTCAAAGCTTTATCATAGCAAGGCAAAGCTCAGCGAGGGCAAATAAAGTAGCACATGCAAACTAAGCACAACCTACAAACAAACAAAATAAGAGCTTAGACAAGCAATCAATATTTCCAAACAAAATTGTTGGTTGAAACTGTGCAAAAAAATGGAACAAGACATCTAGAGTACTGGGTATAAGCTAGTTACGGGCAAATTAAAAATAAGTAGCCCGGTTAAACTAAGCGACATAGAACAACTGGACATAGCCAAAAAAACTCATTCCATGCCATGAAAAAGCCAAATGGCAGTATAGCTCTCCAACAAACAAAGAATTTTCTATCTGCAGTGACGAGGAAGTAAAAGTAGCCGAAAAAAAATTATACCAGAAAAAGCCGCCGGCCCAGACGGTATTTCTCCAGAAATCGCAAAAACAGTTGCAGAACTAAACACAAAAATATTGGTAAACTTATTTAACAAACTGTTTAGGAAAAAAAATTCCGCCTATCTGGAAGACGGCCAAGCTGGTGTTACTAAAAAAAACAAAAAAAAGAATAAGAACTTGCATACAGACTCCTCTGTCTTCTCAACACTATGAGAAAATTATTTGAACACGTCATAAACCAAAAACTTCACGACAAAATTGAAGGCGGACTAGCAGACAACCAATACAGGTTTCGCAAACAGCGCTCTACAATAGATGCTCTAAAACAAGTTAAAGAACTAGCTAAAAAAAGCTAGAAATCACAAAAAAACTTTCCCGCATTATTCACACTAGATGTAAAAAACGCCTTCAATAAGGTTCCACAGGGCTCAACTCTTGGCACTACGCTGTGGAATCTATATAAAGGTGACGTGTTGAGACTGGATCTAGGCGAGGACGTAACTTTGATTGGATTTTCCAAAGATCTGGGTGTAGTTTGCTATAAAAGCAAGAAGGCTATAGAGGAAGTGGTGGAATGGGCCATTTGGAAAATTGGCAACTGGCTAGACAAAAAGCGCTTAACCATAGAACACCAAAAAAACGGAGGCCGTTGTTATAGCCGGAAGAAACACGCTAAAACAGGTGATGGTAACAGTTAGCGTGGACAAAATCCAAAGCTAAAACAGCGTAAAGTATCTCGGAGTACACATCAGGAGGAACATGAACATGAACATGAAAAAACAGTCCATTGATGCCAAACATAGGAAGAGCAGAACCGGAAAAACAAAGATTGATGAGCTCGGTAGTAGAGTCCATTATGCTCTACTGAGCTCAAATATAAGAAGACCAACTTAAAAAGGTCTACCACAGGCAATTACTTGAAAAAGTGCAACAAAAATCAGCATTAAGAATTACAAATGCTTACAGGACAACTTTTACCAGAGCCATCCAGGTGGTGGCAAAGGTTATTCCAGTACACCTTCTGGCAAAAGAGAGAGCCGATAAAACCAGCAAAAAGGATCAAAACAACGCCAGACAAAAGACAAAAGTTGGGAAAAAAAGTGAAGTCTCAATTTGAAATTGAAACCAAAGGAGAAATTACAAAAAACCCAAAAAGAAATAAAATACTTATCAATAATTTTTGACAAACGCCTAAGCTTTGAGCCGCATGTTACTTATATATATATATATATATATATATACAACAAAGCAGCAAAAGCAACAAACGCTATCATCAAACTTATGCCTAGGATGGGTAAAGCTGGCACTATAAAAAAAAAGATGCTAGAGTCAGTTGTGAAGTCGATGATTCTATATGATGCCCAAGTATGGAAAAATGCACTGGAAGTAAAGGCGTACAGAAAGCAGCTTGAAAAACTGCAAAAACAGCTGGCAGTAACAACAACATATAGAACCACATCACTAAAAACCACAAGGGTATTAGCAGGAATAATACCCATTGAACTGATGGCGACGGAAAGAGAAATAACTTTCCAAAAAGCTAAAAAAGAAAGAACCCTAGAAAAAAAAAAGTCACTAAAAAACGGCAAATGAACAAAAACGCTCATAAAAAACATTGATAAATGGCAAAATAGAAAAGAAAGCAACCTAAGTTACCACTTAACACAACTGATGACTGGGCTTGGGTGTTTCGGCATTTATTTTAAATGGTTCAAGCTGTAACAGGATGAGTAATGAAAGTGGAAGCTGGAGATGGAGAAAATTAAAATTAAAACAGGCACTAAAATAACAAAGAAAAATATAGTCAAGGTAATTTTAGTAAGTGTAGAAAACTGTAAAATGGCAAAGGAGGTGAGAAAAATAATAATTGAAAAAGATCAGCTAAAAGACGAACAAAAGAAAGTTATATGACTGCGACAGAAACCGTTACCCTATCTGAAGAAATGCTGAGAGGCGAACCGGATAGGGGTAGAAACGAAGAGAGATTGAAGGGTTTTTCATAGGTACACTAGCAAAGTCCCACACTAGTTGCTACACATCCAAGCCACCGCAAGTACCTAAAGCATTTTTCCTCCTTTATATAAAAATATAGGTTAGGTTAGGTTACGTGGATCCGCGGTAATTTTTGTGAAACTCCTTAGTTTTTGAAAGTTTTTTGCCTAATTAGTGGTCTGTTTTAGTTTGTGTTGGTTACATTCGTCAATCCAAATTTCTATCCCTGTGGCCAGTGCCAGCAGGTTGTCAAATAACACCCTACAATACGCAATCTTCGGTTCTAACTTGTTGATTAATATGTTGGCTATTCGTTCTTTGCTGTAATGTGGATGCACCCTCTTGTAAAGCAGTCTTCTCTTTAGCAAAAACGTTTCAACGGGTTCTCTACTTTTTAGTGCCCGTGCACAGCTCATTTAGGTCGGCCATCAGGCGTGGGTTGCCATACTTGCGGATTAGTTTCTTAAATTGTCGGAAAACAGTGTGCCTTACCCAAGATTGCTTGTTGGTGTCGGAGGGCCAGCACTGAAACCTCTAACTTCTCAGAAAAAGCTTTGGATTTTTGTGGTAGTATTTATTAAATGTTTGTAGGTATTTTTCTGGATAGACGATTGGAGTCCGCAATTTTTTTGCGCTCACTATCGTCTTGATCTTCTCTTCTCGTACCGTTACGTTTAGTTCCCAAACCTAAAGTTTTAGCTCTTGTACCCTCAGAGCTGGGAAAATCTTTGCCAATTTTTGTCAAACCGTATCTATTAATAAACGAGAACGACCGTTTTCGAGTTTTGTGTGAGTGGTGAATTCTTTCTTACTAAAATAAAGATAGTAATTAGTAAGATTGAAGTATTTGAGTACTTGCACTTTGTTTTTAGTGCACGGGGTTGACCTAAAAGATCAAGCCCGGCAGCGACCTAAAGAGGTCTTAATAAACAGACGTTAAAAGACGCCCAGGGGCTGCCAAATAATTAATCCTTTCAAAGTCTTTGCTTTGAAATTGGTTCTTTCGTCCGGTTTACTTAAACTCGGCGCGTCACAAATCGTCGGTCAGCTTTTTGCGTTAAGGTTTTGGATGGTGGAGGCGCCTGCGTGCTAATCTAAACTTTGGAAAGCCGTGCCGCCATTGGAGCAACTGCCTCTGCAAAGTAACAATTTGCAAAAAAATAATTTGAAAAATGCGGCCCACTTGCCTTAACGTTTAACATTTAATCACTTGATGACTATCATTTGTTTAAGTGGGGGGTGTAATTCTATTCACGGTAATGCCAATATAATATTGCTGAAGATTAACGCTATCCTAATTTAGGCATTATGTTTGATTCAAGCCTATCATTTAAACCACATGTCAATATCATTGTACTTGAAACATATTAGATTAAAGTTGTATAAAGTTTGAGATCCCAGTAGTCAAATTACCCTTTACATCGCTCTAGTAGACCTTCACCTTGATTGTTGTTGCTTGATCAATTGTATGGTCTTCATGCAACGCCGTTAGTAAGAAAAAAGTTAAATAAAAAAAAGCAGCTACAATAAACTTATCTATATTTAATATTACTACTCTAAAAAAAAACCCTTTAGTTTTAACGTGGCACCAGTTTTTAGAGTTATTTGATTAATTTAACTGGTATTCATCTCCCTGCTCAAGTTTCACTTAACGACTATTTATTTTATACACCGTATAAATGTACAGACTATGCGCACCACTTTGCCTCTATACCTATTGAGTTACCACAAGGTATGATTACGTTGCTTCATAAATGAAGTATTCCTGGCCTAAAAGTAAAAGTCAGAAACTGCAGTACAATGTACACTTATCAAGGTGGTCATTTCTAAATAACGATTTTTTTTACAAAATAGTGTTATATTTACAAAATAAAAAGAAAAAAATACATTAGACGATTATACAAGTTCATAGCTTCTCATTAATTATAAACTAGTTATGCTTTTGAATTATCACTTATATAAATCAACAACAATAAGTACTTACATACAAGAAAATACTGTACAAGAAAATAAAAATAATAGAACTTAATGTTAACAAAGAATGATCTAAATTTGATATAATACAAGACTAATATAAAATTTAAAAATAAATAATAAAATATAAATAATACAAGAAAACAAGAAAACAAGAAAACAATTTGATACATCATTTAAATTAAATCTAAGTTAGGATATCTATGGAATTAACAGCTTTATAGACAAATTTGTAGAAACATTATTATATTATATCAAATTTAATTAAGTAAAACGCACATTAATAATTTGAGACTGTAACAGACTATAAGCAACCCAAATCACACTAATCAATATATTTTCTGTATTAAGGTTGCCTATAGTTAGAAAGGTTGTCCAACACACAACTAATTTGCATCAAATATTGCCTAAAAAACTTTGTTTGCAATTGAATAAAATTTTAGAATTTTTGTTCAATTAATCAGTCACAATTTGAGTCGGGAACCCTAATTGAAAATCAATAAATGTAAACAAAAGTGCGTCTACTTAATAAGTTATTATTTTCCTTTATTTTTGAACACCATGCCAATTATGGCTAAATGTTAATGATGAATTTCTGTTTTTTGGTGCTTTAATGTTCTTATTTTTAATCGTGTGCGATGGATGCGATTATGAAAATGTTTCAATTTTTACTTTTTTTCCTTTATACTATTTATAAATTCTTCGATGGGTGCGAACACTGTTATTAATATTAAGGCGACGACGAATAAAATTATCACAATTATGTAGATCGCTAGGAAGAACTTACGGACTCCAGAATACTGAAAAAAAAAATAATGTAACAAATTTGTTCCCATAAAATAGCAATTCTTTAACTAATCGATAAAGTATTGAATAATTGCATTACAAAGACATTCTAATTATACAATGATACTCACTGGAGCGTCAGCACTGCGGTCTGTGTACATTGAACTTCTTCCTGAACCGCTCATGTCTTTCATTGGGAAAGCGTTAACTCTTCTTTCCGCTGAATTTTCAGCTGCACAACCCATTATCTGTAAAAATAAAATTAGCAACAATTTCTTTTTTATATTTTGCATTAAATTAATTAATATTTAATTTGAAAATTGCCACACAAAATAAATTAATTAAATTCTTATTGATCAACATGAATGAATTAATATTCTACAAGGTAAATAATGTATTGCATTGTATGTAAATCATTTTAATCAATTTACTTTTTCAATTATAATTTAGTCATCGCTTATGTCACTAATTATTTTATATTCTATAAATGTTGGCATTGCTTATTGGCCAAGTTTGGACACGCCTGTTAAGGCATGGTAAATATAAACAGGTTGAATATTAATGCATTTTGCAATAATAAAAATATGATAATTACAAATAAAATTCTTAAGGTGTTAGTAATATGTAATTGTAAAACATTATGAAATAGAAACAGTAATTTTGAAAAATACTTAATAATAGTTTAATATTATTGTCAAGTGCCATTTTATAGTATTTTATTTATTGAAACAAATCAAATTAGTACATAAGTGTAGACGTTTAATTTACTAACAATAAATTTTAAAGATTATTGAATGCGTATTACAAGACTTATAATGCATAAGACATCTACTTACGGATAGCAACAAATGCATAACGACGTGGAATGCAACAAATCCCACTAAAACCCAGTCCACCCATTCGGGTAATTCAGCTTTGTTGAGTTTTACAGCAAAGAAAATGGTGACAACTGAAAAATAAATATAAATAGCATTAATAATTATATTAAAAATTAATAAATGATGTATTTTATGTAAATTGCCTTTTCATCCAGTAAGATGCACATACACTTGTGTTTCAGGGTATGCACCCGTCATCAGTGTGCCTAGCATCTCACTGTTCAAAGAGACAATTTACATGAATCCACAGTAACTTTTAAACATAAACTTTTTATTATTATGTTATCGTTTCATTCTGTGTTTATTCCGCGATGTTCTCCAT
The DNA here is from genome assembly GCA_963932245.1 of Tachinus rufipes. NCBI lineage: Eukaryota > Metazoa > Arthropoda > Insecta > Coleoptera > Staphylinidae > Tachinus > Tachinus rufipes. The sequence continues at coordinate 8,252,518 of OZ010743.1, forward strand.
GTAGCACGCTGTTCGGATTGTCTTAAATCGGTCTCGGAACCTTCATTTAGTTGTTTGTTACGAATTGTTGCATTTTTGTTGTGTCTGAGCGTGTGTATGTTAAAATTGGCTTTATTACCAATTTGTGAATTCTGCATTTTGCGTCCTTTCTCAGATATTTGTTGTTCCGTATGGAATTCTTAAGATGGCGTCATCTGCACAGCCTATAAAAGTTATTTTACTTGTTTCCTCGTTTTGTACCCTCTGCATCCTTTAATATTCTTAATAAGTTCATCCATAATTAAGTTGAAGAGGAGTGAACTTAAGAAGTCCCTTTGTCTCACTCGTGCTCCCACTTTGATCGGCTCTAATGTGATTTAGTTTTATTACTACAAAACATCCTCAAAGATCGCAATAATTTATTCCAAAATGTTGTGCTGTCTGAATTCAACTAATAGTGCTCTTTAAGTAGCTCCTTTTTCTTCTAAAATTACCTTGCCATTGGTTAAATCCAACAGGATCCTACTAATTTTGTAACTAGCGTTTGATAATTTGAGTTTTTACTTATGTTTTTGCAAGTTATTTTTTCTGTACGTTCAAGTTAGAGACATTCAACTGTTCATCAATTTAATCGCGGACCTTATTGTGGAAGGTTTTAGAGTGAAAAAGATTACCGGGATGGTCTTTTTCAACGTCAAAAAATCCTTTGACAAGGTTTAGCACAAGGGTCATCTCTTCAAATTGTACAAAGCTAACTTTTCTCAGCGTCTTGTGAGGCTGAAAACCTCATATCTAAACAACAAAATTTTGGCTGTAAACCTCAAAAAGCACGTATCTTCCACTCGGCAGATAATGGCAGTAGTACCTCAAGGCTCCATTCTCTCTGCGATGTTACTCAACCTCTACTTTGCTGACATGCCTTCAAGATCGAAGCACGGGGTCAGAATGGCACAATTGACGTTACAGCACTTCATACTCTTTAAGATCGCCTGAGATAGTAACTTCAATGCCATCGACGACCTCAAAGAATGGTTAGACAAGTGGCAAGTCACAATTAACCCAAAAAAAACAAACCTGTACTCTTCACGCGGCGGCAAATCACACCTGATGCGAACGTCTTTCTGAACGTCGTTCTAATACCATGGTCAAATACTGCTAAAAATGTGGGGGTTACTTTTGACAACGAACTCATTTCCAATAAAATGATAAAAAATCTACTTGTTTCAAAGCTGCATCAAAAAAGTCGACCCCGAACAAATTCGGCTCTACACATCTAGTTAGTTAGTTTAAATTTTTGGCATATCATCCTAAGAAATCTATTAATGCCGCTCTACACATCTATCATCAGACCTATGCTCACTTACGCGTCGCTAATATAAAAAAACCGCAGCTAACTGTCATCTCAACAGCTTCGAGGCCTTTTAAAACACCACTCTGAGGACGTTACACAGAGCTCCATGATACGTTCGAAACACGGATATTTGAGCGGATCTCAGAATACCCCCCCTGCGCCAACACATCAAAACTTTGGTCGCAAAGTACTTCAATAACCGCAAATAATCCCAGTCCTGATGAAGCAGACGGCTAAAATTCCTTCTAAAAGCGCCCGGTAAACCAAGAAGCCGCATCTTAACCTAAAGTGGGCAACCCACAGCGTATAGAGCGTAACCTAAACTATCTCCATCTTTCCAAATCTCCTATCAGAAAGTGCATAAGCCTTAAAGTCTCAAACTTCCACACTCACAGATTTGGTGAGGTTTAGTCGGTAAGCGTCACCGGAAGGGTAAATCCGACAAGTCTCATGTGAGCGTGAAGTTTTTAGAAGATTCCCCACCAACACCAACAAAAAAGACAAAAAAACGTGCTGAGAACGCATATATTCTCCCTGCCAGCATTTATTATTATCAATTGTTTTTTTCTTCTAAAAGTGGTACTTCTGACATCTCTGTACTGCGGACTCTTGTTCCTATTGTGCATCTCTCGTTGCTACTTTTCTAGTCATTTTGTTTCATCAATCAAGTTTAGAAACTTTCAACAAGGAACTGTTTTGAGCTCGTCTTTGGTTAGCTTGTTCGTGCTAGCATAGTACAAGTCACATTCTTCTAAAGTTAATCAGCTAAGCAACACATAAAATTACCTTTCCTAATAGTTGGTGTACTCTCTGCTTTCCACTGAGTTTTTTTATCTCCCAGCAAAACACTATGCCTCACTGGCACTTTCAATAGTACATCTATTCACAAACTCAAAAAACATTTAACTCAAGATTAACTAGAACATTGCTTTTCACCCAAAGCCATAACGCATAAAAAGAATTTTGTGTATGTTTTGTGTGAATCAACATTTTAACACTCAAGCTTATAGAATTCAGTCTAAAACCAAAACAAATTTTTTAATCTAATCACATTTCAGATTTAAATCCATTCTAAAACCAGATACAAAATCGTTAACATCTCAGAACATTTTGGTTGCGCCAACTTCACATAAAAGTCTTTGTGGTCTTGCAAAAAAAAGACAATAAAAAATTCAGAATTACTACCTCTTCCAAAACGTCAGCTGCACTAAAGTAATTGTATACAGCTTTATCTTCACCTTGACGGTACTACCCAAACAAGATTAGGGTTGTCAAGCATCCTTCGAGATAGTCGCTACCGTTTCAAAACAAAGTAAAAATCTTCTCGGTGAAAAACTCCTCAGGTCGCGTCGGGATCGGACGACAGGCGCTGGAGATACGGAATGACAAAAAGGCGACCGAAGGAGTCCTGATTTTATCAATCGGTAATCCGCAAAAGCGCAGATATCTCGAAACGGTGCATCGGAGAGAAAAACGACTTCATCAGAGATTAACCTAAAAATGAGCGGAAAGAAAGTTCCGGCAAACGTCTGAAAAAAATTACTAATTTTTTTATCATTGGGGAGCAAAGATAATTGCATAAAGCCCAATAACCGTGTATTGTACATGGCAGGAAAACAAACGTTCTGAAAAATCTGGACCATATCTGAAAAATGCTACCTAATTGAGTAGACATTTTAAACTCAACTTATTGTTTCCAATTAATTTGCAGTATCATAACCAATTCACTTCAAAGTTTATTGCTGACTTAAATGATGTTAACAATTCTTCCATCTATTCTCCGACACTAAAATTTACTGTTTCAAAACACCATTAGATCCAAAAAAAGCGCCAACGCCGACTCAAACGTTCAAGAAAACTTGGAAAGTAGTCAAATATCCAAAAAACGTAATCCAATTCTGTAGAAACTCAAAAACTAATCAATTGCAAACAGCAGTCCAGCATACAATCAAAGTATTGAAAAGACAAAGTCAAAATATAACACAAAATTACTAATAACCAGAAACGCATCTGGCTAGAAAGACAAATAGGCTTCACCAATAAATCTAGCGCCAGTACCAATGCTTAAAAATCCAACCTGCGGCTCTCAACTCTACAAGTTTCCAATTTCCAAAACAACTCCGCAAACTCAAACAAAAAAATGAAAACACTTCTGTATTTTTTTTCTTAAGATAGCTAATAAGTTACGTACTTTATAAAACTCACAAATATCTTTAAACTCCAAAATAATATCTAAACTCAATGAACTTAACTTCAAAAAACTTTATGATCTTGCAAAAAAATCTGTTTGCTCTAACTAGTATGTACTGTATCAAGTCAAAAATAAGCTGTAGCAGCACAAAAAAGCGAAGCGAGTGAATGCTGCAAAAAACATTGTTTCAGGAAATATTAAAGTTTATTATAATCTTTCACTACTAATACTACAATCACATTAATACGGCAAATAACTTTTTGGCTCTTAGACCTCTAAACCGTCGATTTGGCCTAAAACAGATGGTTTAGGTAAAGACAGGCAAAAAACATAATTTAAATGTTCAAAAAAATTCCGATAAAGTTTTTTAGACCTCCACTGTCTGCAATCTTCAATATGTTCTGCTAGTTTTTAACAAACTCATTAAATATTTTTAATCTCTAAAGCTTTACAAATACTAAAAAAACTCCAAAACAATTTGCAACATTCCCAAAACAACTTTCAATAAGCTATTTAAAGTTGCTCTGTAGATGCCAAAAAACTTCAAATTTTTTGGAAGCTTGTGATTTCCAAAAAAGCAAAGTATTTTTTTCAAAAAGCTCTAAGAAACATTAAAACTTCAAATTAAAAAAAAAACTTTGCAAATTCCAAAAAACATTTGACCATTATCAATAAAATGTGGGTTTCCAAAATATTCTGTACATGTTCCAAAGATCTTGTTACCAATCCCGTAAAAGCTCAACAAACTCTAAAAAAAAATTTAATTCCCAAAAGACTAACCAAAGCTTAAAAAACTGTGTGTGCCATTAAAAGCTCTACAAACGTTTAAAAACACTTCATTACCATTCACACTGATTTTACAGTAACAGATACAACTGTCAAAATTAATAAAACTAAAGGTAAGCTCAGTGACCCGGTGGACTGCTGATCAAATGTCTCAGTTTTGTCTCAGTTGTTCCAATTAGCGCAATTTTTGGTATACCCAATAAAATGTCTGACACCACGTTTAATTTGCCCAGGTGTATGGAGCTTATGTCATACTGTGAAAGCATCAACAACCAAAAAACAAGTCTACCGGCAGATTTTTTAACCGTTGTAATCAAAGTATGCAATAATATTCAACAATTCCCCTAAAAGTAGTACCTTTGATGTGTTTGAAGCCAAAGAACAATGTCAAGTACTCACGTTCAGTCACGCTGTAATTTTTTCAGCTCAGGACAACAAACATCTCTTTGGACTGTAAAAAAGCTTTTTTTGCATTTTTGCAACTCTACTCAAAATGTTCTGTAAAATTTCTAAAACACTTGTTACAATTCCCAAAAAAGCTTTTTAACAAATGCCAAAAATCTGAGTAAGTATTAGCAAGTTTTAAAAAAACTAAAAAAATTAAAAAAAAATCTCAAAAAGATTTTTCCCCAAATAGCTCTCAAAAACTACAAATATTTAAAAAGTAATTTGAACAAATAAATATGAAAGTTCTAAAAAAATGTTTAGAAGCATGTTTGAATTCCTAAAAAAGCTAAGTTAACCTTCAAGTTGTTCAATAAACCCTTGCAAACTCCAACAAAATTTTAAACTTTTTCAAAAATAAAACTGGATTCCCAAAACTTTTTGTTCAATTTTTGAATAACTGGTTACTACTCCTAAAAAAGCTCTATAAACTCCCAAAACTTTACAAATGTTTAAAACGTTATTTAGACAAAAAAATCGAAATGGAACTTTTTAGAAACATGGTGAGAATTTCCAAAAAATAATTAAATTTTTAAAAACTCTACAACTCATTAAAAATTCTTTAAATTAAAAAAAACCTTCCTTAAAGTTTCTGAATAGCTCAAAAAAGAAGCTTAAGAATTCCCAATTTTATTTTCAAAAAAACTTTAAACTTGGATTTTCAAAATAATTCTGTAAGAATTTCAAAAAAACTGGGTACTCTCAAAAAAATCTTTAAACTTCCAAAAATTCTGTTTAAAGCCTAAAAAACTCAACAAATATTTAAAAAGCACAAAAAAGGCCATAAAAATACTATTAAAGTTATAAAATCCTCTTTAGCTCTTTAATCTCCAAAAATTGCATAATTCCACAAACTCCATAAACCACAAAAACTCTAAAATATACTCTTCCTAGAGAAGAAAGGTTGACCCAAATTGTAAAGCTTAAAAGATTTTTTGAGGTGTTTTGAAGTTTTTAGATTAGATTTGGGGTTTTTAAGGTTTTTTAAATTTTTTAAGGTTTTTTAAAGTTTTTAAGGTTATATGGTTTTTAAAGTTTTTAAGGTTTTTTAAGGTTTTTCAAGGTTATTCAAAGTTTTTCAAAATTTTTAAAAATTTTAGGTTATGTTAGGTTTAAGGTTTTTAAGGTTTTTAAAATTTTTTGAAGTTTTTAGGTTAAGTTAGGTTAGGTTGTGTAAGGTTAGATTTAAAGTTTTTTTCAGATATTTAATGTTTTTTTTAAGTTTTTAAGTTAGGTTACGTTAGGTTAGGTTAGGTTTCGGATTTTTAGGGTTTTTTAAGGTTTTTCAAAGTTTTTAGAATTTTTAGGTTAGGTTATGTTAGGTTAGGTTTAAGGTTTTGAAGGTTTTTAAGGTTTTTTAAGATTTTTTGAAGTTTTTAGGTTAAGTTAGGTTAGGTTATGTAAAGTTACCTTTAAAATTTTTTTAAAGTATTTAAGGTTTCTTAAGGTTTTTTGAAAATTTTTAAATTTGGTTAAGTTAGGTTAGGTTTCGGATTTTTAGGTTTTTTTTTTTAATTTTTAAGTTTTCAGGTTAGGTTAGGTTTAGAGTTATTTGAGGTTTTTAGGGTTTTTTAAAGTTTTTTAAAATTATTAAGTTAGGTTAGGTTAGGTTAAAGTTCCTTAAAGTTTTTTTAAGTATTTAGGTTATATTAAGTTAGGTTTAGGGTTTTTTTAAAGATTTCAAGTTAGGTTAAGTCAAGTTAGGTTAGGTTTCGGATTTTTAAATTTTTTTTTAAGGTTTTTTAAGGTTTTTCAAAGCTTTTAGAATTTTTAGGTTAGGTTATGTAAAGTTATTTTTAAGGTTATTAAAATTTTTAAGGTTTTTAAGGTTTTTTAAGATTATTTGAAGTTTTTAGGTTAAGTTAGGTTAGGTTATGTAAGGTTAGCTTTAAAGTATTTTTAAGGTATATAAGGTTTTTAAAAGTTTTTTTAAAAGTTTTTAAGTTAGGTTAAGTTAGGTTAGGTCAAGTTAAGTTAGGTTTCAGATTTTTAAGTTTTTTTTGTAATTTTTAAGTTTTCAGGTTAGGTTAGGTTTAGAGTTATTTAAGGTTTTTAAAAGTTTTTTAAAGTTTTTTTAAAGTTTTTTAAAGTTGTTAGGTTAGGTTGGGTTTAAAGTTGGGTTTAAGGTTTTTTAAAGTTTTTTAATTTTTTTTTAAGTTTATAAATTTTTTTAAAGTTTTTTAAAGTTTTTTAACGTTTTTTAAAGTTATTAGGTTAGGTTGGGTTTAAGGTTTTTTTTAAGTTATTTGAAGTTTTTAGATTAGATTAAGTTAGGTTAGGTTTAGGGTTTTTTAAAGTTTTCAAACGATAGCTACAAATGGCGGAATAGGCCAGATGACGCCGACTAATTTAGATAGACCAACTACTAAACGGAAATTACTGGGCAGCCGTGAGGCTTGCCTGAAGAATTCAAAGAAGATAAATGACTTCCTCACAAAAGTTGGTAAGAAGTACGCAAGGGCCAAAAATCTAGTGTCAAAAATTATTACGGAAACGGACTCTGTAACCAAATGCCTTAACACACAGAAGGGCATAAAAGACAAAGCTCGTCGGAATAGTTGGAAGGTTAGTATTGGCTATTGGCTTCACCAATAAGTTTAAGACGGCAATAGAAAACAAGGCAAAAGAGTGCGCGGAAGAGGTAGTAACGACCCAAACCACCACTGCACATATAGCACACAAACAACCAGCAAAAAGGAGGAGGAGAGAGCAAACCTAGTTGCAAAGATAAATGGCGAGTTAGCCAAGAAACTCGATGTAGAAAAGTTTGCTGCACTCAGCAAGCTAAAATTGACGGAAGAAGTCTATAGCAGATGTAACCTAGCTAAAAAAGAGGACAGACTGGAAGCGGAGAAAAACCTAGCAGTTGTCATCGAAAAAGAAGATTGTACTGAGACTGTAAACAAGATCTTGGCAGATGGTGATATCAAGCCTGGCAAGGTGATATGCTGTGTGACTACCAACGAAAACGACCAGCCGGAGAAGGATGAAAAACTTATTCTCCTCACCATTGCAAAACTGGGAGATGACACCCCAGGCAAAAACGCCGGGCTCAGAGAAGTGCTCCACAACATTGGAAAAATAGCTTTGAAGAAAGGTAAGACAGGCCTCGCGTGACCAGTGGCACGTGAGGAACGTACTAGAGCACGTAGGCAGAAAGCTTGGAATTAAGATAAAGCTGTTCAGGAGACAAGCCAAACCACCCAAAAACTGGTAACACCGACGCAACAAGGGCCCGGAGAAGTGGAAACAGGAAGGTGCGACATATGCCGACATTGTAAAGCACGTAAAAGATAACGTGAACACAAAGAGAGTCACCGTGACAAGGATAAACAGTGTGGACAGCAATACGGTTAAGATCCGGGTAAAAAGAAAAGACAATGGAGACAAACAAACGTTCGAGGAGGCGCTCCAGACCAACATGGGCGACATGGCCGAAGTGAACGTCAGGTCAAAAACCAAGATACAGGAAGCCCTAAGCACGGCGCTCAAAACGTCCAAGGCGCTTATAGAAGGAGAAAGACTCAGACTGGCCGACAAAACAAAAACAGTGTAAAGAATGCGATCTTAAACGTACGCCAGAGCGCTGCGGGTCATTAAACATCTTGGCAAAAGCTAGGATAGATGGCGCGTCAGAGAACTAGAAAAAGTCCGCAAGTGTTACAAATGCGACAGAGTTGGCCACATAGCGAAATAGTGCAGTGCGGAAGAGAACGCTTGCTACAAGTGCGGTGAACCTGGACACAAGATGAGGGAATGTCTTAACCCCCTGTAATGATGCGAACCACAAAACAGAGTCGATGCGCTGCCCGGCATACAGGAAAATCGTAACAGCGCAGGAGAAGGAGAAAAAAGGTAAGCTAACCAATGCAAGTTGTCACAGTGTTGAGGCAAAGACCAATTAGAGACAATGAGAAAGATGTCAATATCTTAGATCTGCGACACGGCTTCAACTTCCGGTAGTCTTTCTAAAGTCTTCGGGTAGTCTAAAGTAGAACAAAACTTTCCAGATAATTGCCTGAAGACTTGTCAGGTTGTAAAACAACTGACGTGAAAGTTGTTTGTTGTCTAAGCTGAATCAGCTTTTTAACAAAACGCAAAGATTGCATACGCAAGAATAAAACCTTTACTTAAGAGCCCAGATAGAAGAGGCTCTATACTTGATAATAGAGCGTAATTCCACTTCCTAAAGATTGTCTTCGTGCTGACAACACCTTAAACTCTCTCTAAAACACTTTTACCGCAAAAAGTCTAAAAAGTTGGTTATTCTTAGTCCTTACTGGAACATCAGAAGTTGATTTAAAACCTCTTTTTATGAGTTTATAGTAAAAATAGCCATAAAATTGTGCGAAAGTATTAAATATAATTCCTCCCATGCTCGCAACAATTTACTTATTCTTCAAAATATTTTTCTTTTCATCTTTGATTGCTACTACATTTTGTATTTGTATACCTAATATATAAGTGCATACCTAAATTTGGACTAAACAAATTAAAAAAAAACGATAAACTTACTAGCAATAATATGGCAGACATTTCCTCCAAGCCAATGAATCCAATTGAAATAAGCTCTTTTCGGTGTACCAGGATGCGGCCTCAAATAAGCACCAATAGGTTGAATAAAGCACAGAATTGTAGTAACCAATCCTAAAATGGCATGCGGATTTCGTTCAGTCGACCATGCTTTCAATTCAACAAAAATTAAAATAAATCCGGCAGTTGTCAACGACCAAGTCAATACCATAAAGAATCTATGCCACTAAAATAAAAATAAATAAAATCCAATCTAAAAGTCAAAAATATAAATACTTACAGCAAACCACAAATCTTTTCCACACAAAGTGCTTCCAACCCAAGTCTGTCTGTAGTATCTAGCTAACAAAATACCAAGAGAAGCTGTACCAATCCAAGCTGCCAACATGAAAGCTCCATGCAATCTTAGTAATAATTTAGAAGCAGCTTTGATTGCAGAAACATCCGATAATGTCTTCTTTTCACCACTTGCTAAATATGTTATGTCATGAAAATTCACTTTATTGGCTAAAAATAAAATAATTAAAACTAATTAAATTAATTAATAAGTATTATTACATTGTACACTGCCACCGGCACCGACAAGCAGGTGGAATTTCTGTTTGATCAGATTATATTCTTTATTGTTTACAGTTGTTTTTGCTTCTCGAAACACGCGACAATATAAAGCTCCGTCGGCAATGCTACTGCTTAATAATTGAATTCCGTCTTGCTACAATAAAACAAATAATTAATCAATTATATTAAAATTCAATTATTAATAATACCTTCCTATCTCTAATTGCATCTAAATTAGGTCTTACTGATGTATACGACATGTACGCTTTAGCACCATTATTGTCCTTAACGCATTCTATTACAGAATCGTCACCCATTTGTGAATCCTCTGATAAACCAACAGCAACCCATGAAGCAGTTCCGATTGCTTTCAATTCAAATTCATGCCTATCTCCATACACAGTGATGGCAACTACCGCTTTGCAATTTTTATTATTAACACAACCAGCTGGTGAACCAAAACAACTTTTTTTAACATCACAGCCATCATAGAAAGGATCAAATTCAGCTGATGATTCTTCACGTACTTCAGGAACAAAATTAGGTGGTGTTGTGCTTGATGGTCTGGATGACGATGGTATGCCGCTGCTACTACTTCCTCCATCAACTGAGCGTTTTACTAAAACCTCTGGTGATTGAACTCCAGTCCAAAACATTGCATAATCTTGAGCTACAGTTGCACTATTGAGAAAAATTAATTAATTATGTCATTTTTTATCAACATCCTTTCCAATTAGATTATATTTATAAATGTAAATTAATCACACATGATAACAATGGGAGTTTACTCACTTAAATATAACTGGTCCCTCATATCCGTTCGGATTCCATTGCACCTCCACAACATCCTTCTTATCAGTATTAGAATGTGTTAGGGCGTCACGGGATTTTTTGCAGTCTAATGTGTGAACGACGCTGGCGCTTGGTTCGAAAACGCCCACTAATTCGCGACCGGAATCTCGTGCTTGTAGCATAAAACCTTGGAATGGTATGCTGATAGCTGATTTGATTGTAATCATATAGCCAGCGCCGTTACGTCTGGCTGATACGGCAAAGGGTGACGCGGATGTTTGTCTGGGGATGCCTTGACCGTGAGAAGGGAGCATTGTCTGGCATACGCTTGGTGGAGCGCCGCTTGGAAGCGACGACACCATTGATACGAAAAGAAGTATCGCTATTAACATGTTGAGGTCTGAAACAGAATGAAAATAATTTAATTAAAGTTTTAAAGATTGAGCTAATTTTAAAATAAATTTTGTTAGATATATTCAAATTAGTTTAAAATCATTAGAAATTAAATTAAATTAAATAAATTCTTAAAAAAATTAATTGGAATAGTCGGGAAATTAGTATCAATAGCAATTTTCCCTACAAAAAATTAAAAACTTAAAACCGAGCTATCTTAATGTCTATTAAAACTGATGATAATTTTTTTGTTTTATTGTAATTTTTCTTACAAAAACTAAAAATTTTAAAACCAATCTTTTTTAATGCTTATCCAAACTGATTAAAGTTATTAAAACGTAGATGAATAATAAGAAAATAACAAAAACATTGTTTTAAAAAACCAAATAATTAAAACCAATAGCAAATTTCCTTACAAAAACTAAGAAAACTGAAATTGTTTTGTAAAATTGGAAATAAGTAGCAATAGCAATTTTTCTTACAAAAAGTAATAATTTTGCAAGCAATCTTCTTCAATGCTTATCCAAACTGATTAAAATTATTAAAAAGTTGATAAATCATAAAAAAATAACAAAAACCTTGTTTTTGAAAGCCAGAAAATTAGCACCAAAAGCAAATTTTCTTACAAAAAATTAAAACCAAAATTTTTCAATGTTTGTCAAAACAGATTAGAATAATTAAAAAAATGATAAACAGTAAAAAAATTACAAAATCGTTGTATTGAAAAGCCAAAAAATTAGCACTAATGACAAATTTCATTACAAAAACTAAGAAAACTGAAACAAAATTTCTTCAATGCTTGTCAAAACTGAATAAAATCATTAGAAAGTTGATGAATAGTAAAAAAATTATAAAAAAATTGATTAGTACAGATGGAAAATTAGCACCAATAGCATTTTTTCTTACAAAAAATAAAAAAAATAAACTAAACGTTCTAAATGCTGTTCAAAACTGATTAAAATCATTAAAAAGTTGACAAATAAGTAAAAAAAAAAAACAAAAATTTGTAAAAAAAAATTAAAATTAGGACCTTTAGCAATTTTTCTTACAAAAAGTAATAATTTTGAAAGCAATCTTCTTCAATGCTTATCCAAACTGATTAAAATATCAAAAAAATAATAAATCATAAAAAAATAACAAAAACATTGTTTTTGAAGCCAGAAAATTAGCACCAAAAGCAAATTTCCGTACAAAAACTAAAAAAATTAAAACCAAAGTTTTTCAATGTTTGTCAAATCTAATTAAAATCATTAGAAAAATAATAAAATATAAAAGCAATTTTCCCTACAAAAAATTAAAAACTTAAAACCGAGCTATCTTAATGTCTATTAAAACTGATGATAATTTTTTTTGTTTTATTGTAATTTTTCTTACAAAAACTAAAAATTTTAAAACCAATCTTTTTTAATGCTTATCCAAACTGATTAAAGTTATTAAAACGTAGATGAATAATAAAAAAATAACAAAAACGTTGTATTAAAAAACCAAAAAATTAGCACTAATGGCAAATTTCCATACAAAAACTAAAAAAATTTAATGGATTGTAATCAAAACAGTTTAAAATCATCAGAAACTTGCTGAGTGTTAAAAAAAATGCTAAAAAATTAATTGCAAAAGTCGGAAAACTGGCACCAATAGCAATTTTCTTTGCGAATAATTTAAAATTTTAAACCAAACTTCTTTAACGTCTATTAAAATGTATTTATATCATTAGAAAGTTGACAAATGATAAACAATTACATTTCTTTTTGCATAAATCAAAACTTTTAGCATCAATTGCAATTTTTCTTACAAAAACTAAAAATTGAAACCAATCTTCTTTAATGCTTATCCAAACTGATTAAAATTATTAGAAAATTGACTAATAATAAAAAAATAATAACATTTAAGCTGTCAAATTTAGGTTTAAGTGAAGATTTATGTACAATTATCCACCGTTTTTAAGTTTTGCTTATTTTTATTAACAAATTAGTAAAAATTTAGACTTGGATGGCCTTGTGGTTGTCTGAAAACTTATGAGGAACAACTTCGGAAAATGTCTGCACTCCGTCAAGTTTTCTGAAATGACAAACAATCAAAAACTGATTGTTGTTGAAGTTCTTAGCCAGTATCGTAGTGGTGCAAACCTGCTCATCAAAACCCAAATATCAAACAAACCACTCTCTGCATGTCCTTTCCTAAATCGTTTATTTGGCAAAAAGATTCGTTAAGATTGCAAACCCCATAAAACCTTTTATGTTAAAAACAATTAGTGCCCAAAATTAGACAACTTCTAAAGCAAAACACCCTAATCCTACCCAAAACTTCCATTGCTTCCGGTAGAATGCTTTCAATAAAATTTTGGTAAGTCCTTCAACCAAACCTTTAAACTTAAGCTACTAAGCACCTAGAAACATAATCAACTAAAAAAAAAATATTTAAACCAAAACTTTGGAAAAAAATTCTAAGAAGAATTTTTAAAAACCTTATCCTAAACCCTGAAATAACCACTAAGCAAAAGATAAAGCTAACATCATAAAACCCCAATTAAAAACTGCTTCACCAAAACACATCAAGAACTCCGTAGGATATTACTGCCACTAAAACTGTAGCTCAACAGATTTTGACAAAACTAATCTACTAAGTGAAGTCAAGCCATAAACTATTAAAAAGTGCAAAATTCAATAAATAAAAATATTATATTTACGGAAAGCACCAAAATCCAGCCATAAACTGTTGAAATTGCAATTTTCATTTCATAAATATTAAATATAGCAAAATCCGGTTAAGAACTATTAAGAGGATTCTACTCGGAACATTCTGTAAATGCGAGGGGAAATCTCCCACTCTTACTACAAATCAAGAGTGAAATAAATCGTATGTTACCAAGAGAGATAACATTCCTAGTCTCCCTGGCGAGGCAAAAAACTGGGGATTTCAATCACAAATTATCGGACTATTTAAATAGATTTACAAAAGTATGATCTAAGTGATTGATGAATTACATTTTCTGTTATTATTATAATAAGACAGTAAAAAAATCAAAGAAGTATACAAAAAAGAAAGTATAGCGTAATTTGATTATTTTTTTAAGAAAATCCAAGTTCATTTTTAAAAAACAAACTCATCATGCATCTAAAACTGTATGATTTTTGTTGTTGTTGACAATAAAAAAATAGAAGCGCTAGAGGCTAAGAAAATACGTAATTTTTAGTGAAATCTACCCGTGCGCCTGAGCGAGTAGAATCCTCTTAAAATATTGTTAGAAAAACAAAGTTTAGTTTGTGGGAAAGTTATTTTTTCTACTGTAAACAATAAATCTCTTCACAACTAACGCTTAGATGGATAAGTAGGAACATAGTTTAGTTTGTGTGCAAGTTACTTCTTCTACTGTGAGTGTTAATCATCAAAGAATTTATTGTTCGTCCCACCTCTTGTGTGCCTATATTTAGATATGAGAGAATTGTTTAACAATAAATCTCTTAATAACTAACGCTTAGGTAGGTGGGTAAAAACATAGTTTAGTTTGTGTGCGAATTACTTCTTCAACTTTGACCCACCCACCCGCACAAGGGTTAGTCATCAAAAAATCTATTGTTCGTCCCACCTCTTGTGTGCCTCGATTTAGATATAAAATAATTGTTTAACAATAAATCTCTTGATAACTAACGCTTAGGTGGGTGGGAGTAGAGGAACATAGTTTAGTTTGTGTGTGATTTACTTTTTCTACTGTGACCCACCCACACGCACAAGAGTTAGTCATCAAAGAATCTATTGTTCGTCCCACCTCTTGTGTGCCTGGATTTAGATATAAAAGAATTGTTTTGGAACATAGTTTAGCTTGTAGCAAATTACTTCTTTTACTGTGACCCAGCCACCCGCCCAAGTGTTACTCATCAAAAAATCCATTGTTCGTCCCACATCTTGTGTGCTTAGATTTAGATATAAGGAAATTGTTTAACAATAAATCTTTTGATAACTAACGCTTGGGTGGGTGAATAGAAATAAGTTTAGTTTGTAAACAAGTTACTTCTTCTACTGGGACCCAACCACCCACCCAAGTGTTAGTCATAAAAGATCTATTGTGTGTTCCACCTCTTGTGTGCTGGATTCAGATATGAGAGAATTGTTTAACAATAAATCTATTGACAACTCACGCTTGAGTTTACATAGTTTAGTTTGTGGGCGATTTACTTCTTCTACTGTGACCCACCCACCCACACAAGGGTTAGTCATCAAAAAATCTATTTATCGTCCCACCTCTTGTGTGCCTGAATTTAGATATAAAAGAATTGTTTAACAATAATTTTTTTAATAACTAACGCTTAGGTGAGTGGATAAAAATATAGTTTAGTTTGTGAACAAGTTACTTCTTCTACTGGGACCCAACCACCCGCCCAAGTGTTAGTCATTCTACAAAAATCAAAAAGCATTTACCCAAAATCAAAACCGTTAATCTAACCTAACCTAACCTAACCCATCAAGCTGATTTAACCAAGATTAAAAAAATGTTCTGTTTGTTAGGTTATATGGAATCAAGACGATCACTTATGCTCCGAAAAAATATAGATTAGCATACGAGATATTGGTAAATTATTATACCAACAATTAGAAAAAAAATATTTATCATATTTTATTCTCTTGGAATTAGGTCTAAGTTTATTTTATCTTAAACTACAAAAATAATTGAAGGCTCTCCCAAGTTTTCATGACTTAATTAATTTTTTAACCAATCAGTCAACTGTTTCGGAGATAATTGCAAAAACTTCAACTCCTGTTCCGAGATTCAATGTTCATTCTAATTTCATTAATCATTCACAGAAAATTCACATGTGGGTCGAAAAAGTTTATTCCAATTTGTCCAATAAGCAAAACTAATCATTGGCTGATACATTGTCCAAAATTCTTGATTTAAGATTGCCAATGCCCATTAAAAAGGTTTCTCGTGTTTAAATTCACATCATTCTTCAAAATGTTCTTCAAAATATACTTGCAAGTTTTGTGGTAGAAAAATACATAACAAACTTTTTTTAAATTTAAATTTAATTTTAAAGCTCTCTTAGGTACTGCTCGTGCAAACAATTACAATAGAGACAGTTGTAGTTCCGGAAGTCAGATCAATTTCATTACTAATCGATTTGCTGAAAAACTAAGATTATTAATTTTCTTTAAATGGACCATCATTGAAGAGATGTCCTAAAACTTTAGTGAATTGTTCTTTACAATTTTGTAATAAATCTGATTTTAATTTAAACTTTGATGCGGTAGTGATACCAAAGATCAATTTTGATTTACCAACTGCCCCGATTACCAATGACATTCGGGCAAGATTTTTAAATTTAGCTTTAGTAAATCCTCATTTCATGCCTTTGCCTGGCGGACAGATACAAATGTCTGATAACACAAGATCAGTCATGCCGATATTAACGCCAGGAAACCAAAAAAAACCCAAGATTAAATAGAATGTTCGTACAAATCAAACCACCAATGCAACAAGCAATCACAAACATCCAGATAACCTGTGTCGCAAAAAAAGTCGAGAAAAACTACCACAAAGAAGTGTGCCAAAGTATAAGCTCTGCCTTACAAATACCCCTGATACCATCAAACAGAACAAATTAAAAAAAAAACGCTTCAAGCCCGATTTCGATAAGACAAAAATCGTACCTGTATGCACCACAAAGACATCGAAAGGAACACAAACAGGCATTCCGTTTAACTTCAATCCAAACGCCACACCGGACCTGGAATCAGCAAGCCAAAGAGTACACAACATCCTACATCTGTTGAACAAACACGTAAACAAGAAGAAGAAAAAACAGCCTACACCGATCAACATCCTAAGTAGATCTTGTGCGCCATAGAACTACCGCGTAGTGCTCAAAGACCCAGTGCGCAAAAGGCTAATGAAACTAAAAATGTGCATTTCCATCACAAAAACTTAACACAAGCTCTCGTCACCTAAACTCATAGTAGAATCCCAGTAGACACGTTTTAATATCTTATAGCCTGCTCCCGTCCAAAATAATATTGCCCAAATCAAAACCATCGACGACACCTCAACAGCATCTCCACAACGGAAATCGGTAACTCAGCCTAAGAAATTAATGAAATAAAATAAAATAAAATAAAAAAAAAAATATTTTCTGGGCGCAGAGGTCGCGCAATAGAAAGACGCGCAAAAGAAGAAAACGATAAAAACTCTCTCAAATTGACCAAAAACACTCACAGTCGTCCAAAACAAGCTAGCAAATAGCTGTTTTGTTAATTTGAATATAGTAAAAGTAAAATTCTGTTAAAGAATTTTCCGTAATGTTCTTTAAGGTACTTCTCGCAGCAAAATATTAAAAAGAAAAAGCCAAAATTTTGGTCATAAACTCATAAAAACCCAAAATTCTATTCATAAAAAATCAAAAATATTGTTATTTTCAGAAAGAATCAAAATCCAGCCAAAAACAGATGAAAATGTACAGTGTTATTTAAAAAAATATAAAAATAACAAATTCTGGCCTTAAATTTTTTTGATATTGTTTAAAAACAACAAATACAGCCATAAACTGCAGAAAATAGTAATTTTTTTCTTAAAATTTAAAAAACAGCAAAAACCGGCAATGCAATATTAAAATATAGTTAAAAATAATCAAATTGCGGCTTCTATGACTGTAAAACTTTATTTATAATAACAAAAATAGGAAAATCCGGCCATAAAATGTTAAAATATTGGTAGAAACAGCCAAAAGCCTCAACACAAACTTTTAATAAGTGCAAATTATATTCAAAAATTATCATTGCCAAATTTTGCTGTTAAAGAATGCAAAAATTCTATTCATAAAAAGTCAAAAATAACTAAATCCGGCCAAAAACGGTTAAAAATGCAAAATTTTATTCAGAAAATGTCAAAAATCTTATTTTTAAACATCAAAATATTGTAAAAACTAAAATTTGGCATAAACTGTTAAAAATGCAAAATTCTTTTCATAAAATGTCAAAAATAGCAAAATTCAAAATATTGTAATAAAGCACCAAAATGTAGTCTTAAACTAGTAAAAATGTAAATTTTGATCCACTAAAAGTAAAAAATAACTAATTTCGGTCACTAAACATAAAAATATATTCAGATAAAATAAAAATCCAGCCAATACGGTTAAAAAGTATAAAACTTTATTCATATAAAGTCCAAAAATAGCATTGAAGACAAAATAATCATCAAAATGTTGTCAAAAAGCACAAATTTGGCCATAAACTGTTAAAAATGTAAAAAAAATCAAATTTTAAAAACTGCAAAATAAGACTAAAATAAAATAGCACCAAAACATCAAAAAACACAAAAATCCGACCTAGCTATAAAATATTAAAACATTGTTAAAAAGAACTAAAACCGGGCATAAAATGTTAAAAAAAGTGCAAAATTAAACAAAATATTGAAAAAAACAAAAAATGATTTCTTTTTCTTCAGAGAACCCCAAAAACCGGCTATAAACTATTAAAAAAGAACAAAAACCAGCCAAAAACAGTTAAAAATTTTAAAATCCAGCTTTAAAATAACAAAAATATTGTAAGAAAAAACAAATATTCAAGATTAAGTGTTAAAAATGCATAACCAAAACCGACCATAAAATGTAAACAATTCTCAAAAAAAGCCAAAAAAATCCGGCTATAAAAAATGTAAAAGTTTTCATAAAATTGCAAAAATAACTTAATCAAGATTTAAAATAACAAAACTAATATTAGAAAGAACAAAAATCCGGCATAAATTATTGCAAAAAGTGCAAAATCCGACCATCAAATTGTCACAAGCGCTAAAAACCATTTAGAAAGCACCAAAGTCCGGCCATAAACTATTGAAAAGTTTATAAAATCTCAAAAATAATATAATAATAAACTATCAATAAATGCCAAATTTTACACACGGAATGTCAAAAATAGAATAATCTAGCACCCCAGGTTTTGAAATAAACGTCGATAGGGCTCTCACACATTGCAGACTCGCCACATCCGTATCATTATCAAAACTAAAACCACTCTGTGACTATAGATGTCAGCAAACTATGGATAAAAATGATAAACTGCATTTTTTGGTCAAATCAACCACAAACAAAATTAATTAAGTGACACACCATGTGTATTCCCAAAACTTTATTAACCTTTGAGTTAAATGAAATCATAAATAAATACAATTTGCGGTTATGAGTAATATTTGAGCGCCAACTACAAACGCATTACGAATAGATTATGTTAATGTTACTCTGACACATTATTACATTATAGATTCAAAAATTATCTGATTTATGAAGTAATTTGATCCAAAATTTGTATTATAAGTTCAAAAAAATATATTTAATCATCAAAATGATTATTTTTTTAATATTATAACATTGCAACTTGTTGTTGCTAACATTCCATTAATATATTCTGCAATTTTATAAATTAACATTTCATATTCTTCCACATATCTTTCTATTGGATAAAATAGTTAAT
The DNA here is from genome assembly GCA_963932245.1 of Tachinus rufipes. NCBI lineage: Eukaryota > Metazoa > Arthropoda > Insecta > Coleoptera > Staphylinidae > Tachinus > Tachinus rufipes. Next base: position 8,272,002 of record OZ010743.1, read on the forward strand.
TACCTATTAGAAATGCAACCGGTGTTAACCTTGCCGTTAATATTCTTACATAACGTTAACTAAGCCATAAATACCGCACGCGTTATATTATGTTTATTCATATCCGATGAATGCACAACTTCGTGCAGACATTGAAATACCCATATTAATAAACAAATGACATATTATTGCAAATTGTAGCAGAATGGAATTAATAATTGCTAACTACTTATTAAAAATAGAAACTGATATGGTTTTGTCATTAATATTTAATTGGAGCGACTATTCCAAGGAAATTTTATGAGTCACTTTTAAGAAAATTGTAATAAATTTCATTCTTCTAAATCTAACTAGAAATAAACATTTTTTAATTAATGCTATTATAAACAAATACGTCTGATTGGAATTGATGCCAATTAAAGTGTCGTTTCTATTTGTACTTATTATTTATAATTAGAAGGATTATTAAATACCAAAGCATCAATTAATAAATAATTACATAATGGTACATTGTGGTTAATAATAAAAAGTAACAATTTTACTGTTGTTTACATGTCAAAGCAATTCATTAACAAATATATTTTTGTTCTGAATATAAAATAGAATTTATTTTCCTGAAGCTCTAGACATAATGAAATATTATTCTATTGATTACATCCACGTCTTCAGTTAAAGCATAATACAAACAAAAATATTAATAAATATTTTTCAATTCATAATTGATGAAATTTCATTCAATATTAATTTACTTAATTGCATGTTTAAAGTGTTTCGTATTTCACTGTTGCCATTAAACATTATCTACACGAAGTATAATTGAAACATCTAATATAGAAAGTTTAGTTTAAAACGTGTTTGTAAAATCGATTGGAGTCGATATGAATATTCATTAATTTGTTGTAAAAAGTAAGAACTCGCGGGCTATAATATTACGTTAATTGTTTTAGTGAAATTTTTGTTATTAGATCATGGCAATAATAATTAGATTTTAATCAGTTATTGATTTGTATAAAAACTATGATTTAATATATTAGCGACCTAGCCCAATCTGCAACTTAAATTAGCTTATGAGTCATATAGGTTTCTAGTATTAAAAATTGAAGAAATTCCCACATTTAAAAATTCCACTGCTCAGTACAGCAATTAGCTCAAAAAATCTGAAAGTCTAAATTCTAAAATTTTTATTTTTATTATAGGTTTTGATAAGTTTTTAACAGATGATTTGCTATTATTTCGACTTATTTTGCTGCAAATTTTATCAAAATCAATAAGTTCATTTCTGAGAAATCCAGCATTAACCAAATAGATATAATTTAATTATTTTTAAAGATTTGTATTAATAAAAACATATGATTTGCTATTAGTTAAGTTCAATTTACGGTAAATTTGACCAAAACTGATACGTTGACTGTCAAAAAAAAACCGGATTCAATCAAATAGTCAAAACTAGGTCTAAATTTATGGAATTGTTTATATTCGGTTGTTATTATTAGACAAATCTTAATATTTGATTTGTCATTATGTCAGCTTGCGTTAAAATTTGATCAATAGTTTTCAAAAATCCTGCTTTAAGCACATTTTCTTCGTAATGTGCCATATACGCTTAGCAAACGTATACAATCATCTCTTTATTGACCGATATTCTAAACAGCAACTCTGTTGTTAATCCAAACTATTGTAAAAGGTTCTTTAACCAGGCTGTTCTTTGTATTCCCGCACTATGTTTACGATTGATTTTTCCGTGCGTTATTATGTGCAAGATATTAAATGTCATTAGGTGCTTCATTACTTGTGCAAAATAGAAAAGTTTTTTTGTCTTTACAGTCCGTACTAACCTCTTAATTGATGTCTATGCTTCAACTCCATACAGAAAAACCGACAACATCTAGCACCAAAGCATTCTCATTGCTATATTCAAATCTTGTCCACAAAGTACTTCTTACACTTCATACGTTTTGAAAATTTATTTTTTTAACTTATCAAAAAAGGCCCAAATGTTATGGTCGTCTGTTGGTTCTTTGCTTATAATCATGTCTTTGGTATTTTTTGGTTTAATTTTACACTCCGCTTACTTTGAGTATTATGTTGATCATTTCTTATAGTGCTTCTAGATGCTCCGCAATGAGTATCTCAGGTTATTTACCAAAACCCCATTTATGGATAAGCCTTCTTCTCTTCTTCATTTAAAAGCTTCCGTGATTATTTGCTCTGCATAGATAATAAATATAACTGGAAATAAGATGCACTCTAATCTAACTCCTTTTATGTTAACTTTCCCTGTGCTGATATTTACTGTTAGTTGCCAATAGCGGTTTGAAATGAATCGGAAATCTTCGTCATCTATCCCGTGTTTTTTAATATTTCCAACGTTTTGTTAAGTTGTAGCTTGTCAAACGCTTTCAAAGTCATTAAATCACAAAAATACTTTCTGGTTTACATCTCTCTTTGTTAGGATTTGTAGGCTAAATAACGGATCTATTGTTCCAAAGCCTTTGCAAAATCCAAACTGTGTTTTTCTATTTTTCCGTATATTTTTTTAAGTATAACGCTTATGAAAATCTTAAAAACGTACCTAATTGTACGGTGATCGCTACATTCCTCTGCTTTGTTCTTTTTTTAGTTTTTTATTACAAAAGTTAATTTGACTCAAATCAGCCGTGTAAAAGTTGTAGTTCTATTTGGCCGAAGTAATTTAATATTTCTATAAAATTTTATCTGGCCCTAAAGCTATCCAGTTCTTTGCGTTATTAATTGCTCTCTCTCTCTCCACCTTTTTTTTAGTTGGCGGTGGGAGTACTTTGTGTGGTGTGCGTGTCTGCAAACATTTCTTCATGATCAGCTTGCCATTGCGATTTATAAGTTTGTCCTGGAAACCATTTTTGTCTTGTAAGTCCATCTTCTAATTCTTTTTCTGATCTGTCATAATTCCTGTTTGTCTTTGAACTGTTCCAAGTCCAGTTTTAGTTTATTTGATTAGTTGTAGTCAATTAGATTTATGCAAAAAGAAAATTATGATCTAAATTGACGTCCGCTCCAAGAAACCTATTGACTAATTATGTTCTTATGTCTTTTTGTTAGAGTAATATAGTCAATTTAGTTTCAACTTATAGTGTTATGCGAGTCAGCAAGAGCTTTCCTAGTGTAGAGACAGCAATTTAGGACATTATAGAATGTGTATATAATGTTTAGGTTGTATTCTGCACAGATTTTTAAAATTTTATTTTCACTGTCGTTCCTTGTCTTAAGCCCAGATTTGCTGACAACATTCCCTTTACTTCCAGCTCCTACTTTTGGGTTCAGATCTCTTATTATAAATATTATATTTTTGTTCTATTTTGTTGTAGAATTTTTTAATTCTTTCTTCGTCACTTGTTGTTAGAGTGTGTACTTAAATAACATTATTGTTCATCGTCAAGTATGTGCGCATTTCAAATACGCCTAGTAAGGTTATGTTCAATCTAACCATTTCTTTGATAGTGCTTTGACCGTACTCAGAGACTTCATTTGATGGCTAAATGAAAGTGGCACCTAACTTCACTGAATAGACGCATATAAATAAAGCATGAGTAAATAAACGAGAGCTGAGAAAGAAAAAAAAAAAAACTTGAAGCTCTATTTAAGTTTTCAGCAAATTTCCTGATTATCCAAAAGATCTTCTTAAAGATCTTTAATGCAGTAGTTTTCCGTTATTTTCTGCATCCGTGTGCCGTTGATTTTTTAAGCTCTTTCGTCTTAAAAAACAAAATGCCCTTATTCTTGCTAATTTAAGATAATAAGATCTAAATTTTAAAAATTCCTTTTGTTCAGCTCGTTTTGACAAAGTTGTTCTATAAAATGTTAACTGCCAGTTTGACAAATCAAAGTAGACAGTACTTTCTGAATAAAATATCTGACAAACAAATCTTTTGTATAACTTGTTATATCTAAAAAATTCTATGCGCTAAGTGTAGTTAACAGTATAAATAACATAATTTTCTAAATAAAAGTTAACAGTTTATAATTAGATAGCTTGTTTATGTCAGACAGTTGATTAGTTAAAGTAAATGTTGCAGGTTGTTAAAAAGATTTGTCGGCAAAAATGTTAACTATTTATATAAATTGTGGAAGCCTTATAGAATTGACAGTCAGCAGTTCATATAATTGATTAGTTATATAGTTGACAACTGCTTTATCAAATTAACAAATTTGTCAAAAAAAAGTTAGTGAGTCATAAGTCAAGTTGAAAGTTTATAAGACAGATTTGTTAACAATTCAAATCACTAATTTAGATTAAAGTTCAATTCAAAGATGTGTGTGATAGTTGTTTTGTCAAATTAAAAGTTAACTGTTCATATGACTGATTTGTAAAATAGTTCTTTGTCAAACTAACAGTTAAAAGATAATAAAAAATTGTTAAAAATCTAGTTAATAGCATTCTTAATATGGATATGCAATTTTCTATGTTCAAGATGCTGGTGAACAGAATTTAAATTCTTTTATAGACAACCATTATTAGCAAAATTTACGTTTGTGGTGTAATTAAGTCGAGTTTTAGTAGATCAATTTGGTTTGTACAGCACTGTTCCGCCAATTTATTCATACCTTAAGCCCTGTTTGACCTTATGAGCGGTTTGCCACGCAAATTAGTGCTTCATACTCTACAGTAGACTAAGCTTCGTACTCGTTAGTCTCAGTTCAAGCATATCCTAAAACTCTGGTGTTATAGACTGTCTGATAACTCATTCCAAACCTGCGGCATTTGCCTGCATAACAAAATAAAAAGCTGTTTTACATAAAATAATTAGATCCAAAACAAGATATAATACAGCCTGGCTTCAAATGCCAAAAACCAAGCCTCAAATGCCAAATCCAGTTCTGATCTAAACCGAACAAATCCTCTTCTTTTTCAAACTGCACAGGACGACCTGCACAGCAATCGGTACCACTAAATTCTAACAATTTAACAATTTTTCCAAATCTTTAACATAAACATCCTTATCCACATTTTTGTTAGGTCGATAAAGATAACTTGCCATAGATCCACCATCCCATCCAAGCTTCATCATAAACATTTTCATTGCCATTCCCTTGCTCAAATCGTTCAGTCTGTCCAAACAATCATTGATCAAATTGCGTTTTATTAGATAATTGACCACTCGTCAGCATACTAACCGCAAATTGTTCAAAAACTATCTCACTCGCGTTTTCTTTGCAATTTTGATCTTTTATCAAGTGTAACTCTAGCCAAGCTTCTACCCCTAGCACGTTTTTTTATGTCAATTTGCCCTTAATGCATTACGCTCCTTTTTATCATTTTTAATACCCGCACATTCATCACGCGCTTTTTGAGCCAACTCTCGAAGTGCTCTTCTGTCTGTTCCTTTTTCGTTTCAATTGAGCTCAAACTTCAAAAGCCTCACTTGATTTTCGATCTGTAAATTTCCGGAAAAGCACCACCATCTTCATAATCCATAGATTGTCTTAGTATACATCCTCGTCTTTCACCATACGGAAGTACAATAATTGAACAACAAGAGCAGAGCTTGGTCTCTCAAATGCTGTTTTCCTTCTATTATCGTCCTATCTCATACATTTTGTATAAGGACAGGGAAGATGCTTGCTAAATGACATCTATCATCAAAAAACTTTACATAAAAAAATCAATAGAATCACTACAAAAGCATTTTTTAACAAAAAAATTACTGAAAATGTCATTTTTTTACAGAAATCACTAAAAATCAGTATAAGATATAAAACTCAGTAAAAATACATTGAAAAAGAACACTGAAGTCACTAAACAAAACAGAAAAAATAATAAAAAATGACAAAAAAAGTGAATTTTTGACAGAAACCCTTTTACAAGAAAAAAATACTAGTAGAAATGCACTAAAAATCATTAAAATTATCAGTTTTTAACATCACAAATAATGTAATTTTTTAAAAAAACTCACCAGAAAGTTTTAGACAAAAAAATTTACAAAAAAAAATTACTTAAGGTCACTAGAAATGCATTAGAAAAACAGAAAAATGACTAAAATTGTCAGTTTTTAATAGAAAATTTAATAGAAATGCATTTTTTAACATAAAAATCACCAAAAATGAGAATTTTTAACAGAACTCACCAGAAAGTTTAAGACAGAAAAAAATTTGACAAGAATAAAAACCTAAAAATCACTAGAAATACACTAAAAAGACAAAAAAAACTAAAAATAACAGTTTTTGATTGAAAATTTAATAAAAATTAATTTTCAAATTGAAAAATCACAAAAAATGTGTATTTTTAACAAAACTCACCAGAAAGTTTTAGACAAAAAAAAATACAAGAAAAAATTAATAAAAAAAACAGAAAAATTACTAAAAATACCAGTTTATAGTACAAAATTTAAAAGAAATGCATTTGTTAACAAAAAAATCACAAAAAATGTAAATATTTGACAAAACTTACCAGTAAATTTTAGACAAAATAACGTTTACAAGAAAAAAGTACTAAATGTCAGTAGAAATGCATTAAAAAAACAAAAAAATGACTAAAAGTATTAGTTTTTAATAGAAAATTTAATACAAATGCATATTATTAAGAAAAAAATTGCAAGAAATGTGAATTTTTGACAATAATCATAAGAGAGATTTAGAAAAAAATATTTTTTATAAGAAAAATTACTAAAAATATCAGTTTTTGATAAAAAAAAATGATTTTTTTTAACAGAAAAACCACAAGAAATGTAAATTTTTGACAGAACTCACCAGAGAGTTTTAAACAGAACAAATTTTTACAAAAAAAAATCACTAAAGGTCACTATAAATGCACTAAAAAGGCAAAAAAATTACTAAAATTATCAGTTTTAATATCATGAAACGCCATCGTAGCTTCAATGAAGCACTCTGCATATCGCTTCCCGGTTTACAGTTTTTTTCGTCGCTGCCATATAAGCATATATACCTCCACTACTACAATTCAGATAATTTTGTGCAAAACAGAATCGTGCTTAACGACAGGTGGAATAAGTTTTGGACCAATAGTAAGGTTTTTTGGTTGTTTTCGTTTCATTGTCCACTACTAATATTCAGTGACACAAGAATTTGAGTATACGAGAACACTACTTCCCAAAACTGAATATATCTATTCGAAGCCATAAACCTGACTTCGAATGCCAAATGCAGCTCTCCTGCGGATAAATTAGTTTGATTCAACAAGAAAAAGCAATATTAAAATAAAATTTACAAAAAATACAAAAAAATTATCTGTCTAAACATCAGAATAAAGAATTTAAAAGAACATTTTACAGAAAACTACAAAACTTCAAAAATTCAGAAAAATAACTAGAAATGCAGTATTTGATATAAAAATTATTAAAAATGCACTATTTAACAGGAAAGGTACTAGATACGATTTTTAAAATCACTTACTATCTCAATTATCGTTTTGTTCGAGTTCTTTTCTTTTAACCGCTTGACTCAAGAACTGACCTAAAACATATGTATCCTCTTCCTTCAAATTGATTCGTTTTAACATTTTTTTCAAATTTTTACTCTAAACATCCTCATCCAATTTTTTGCTAGATCTATAAAAATAATTAGCCATAGATCCACCATCCAAGGTATATCATAAACATTTTCATTGCTTTGAGTCTGCCCAAACAACCGTTGGTCAAATTTCGTTTCATTAGATGATAGTCTTGTCGGCATACCTGGCAAAATTTGTTCAAAACTACCTCTATCGCGTTCTCTTTTAAATTACTTTCCCTAGCACGTTTCTTATGTCAATCCTCTCTTAATGCATCCCGCACCTTTTCATCATTGCTATTACCAATATTAGCAGGCAAATGTCTTTTCATACCCGCACATTCATTACGCGCTTTATAAGCCAACGTCCTGAGTGCTCTTTTTGTGTTCCGTTTCTTTTTATGCTAACTCTAGAAAGAAGTATGCTTGCTAAATCTATTATAATTGTTTGCTTTTGTACACTACACGTTCTGTCCAATGTATGAATATTTTATACAATTAATGATGCAGAATTAATATAAGAGATTTATTAACAATTTACAAAAAATATTAGTCATCAAAACGTTTTAGATAAAAAATCACTAAAAATACTTAAGTTTACAAAAAAATTACTACAAACGCATTTTAAAGAAACAAATTACTAAAAATGTCCGTTTTTAAAAGAAGTCACTAGAAATCAATATCAGACACACAAATCACTAAAAATACATTAAAAAAAAACATTGAAATCACTAAAAAAAATACCAAAAAAATTAAAAAAATTCCAAGAAATGTGTATTTTTGATAGAACTCACCAGAGAGTTTTAGACAAAAAACAATCTTACAAAAAAAAATATCTGTTTTCGATAGAAAATTTAATAGAAACGCATTTAACAAAAATCCATTTTTTTAACAGAAAAATCCAAAAAATGTGAATTTTTGACAGAACTCACCAGAGAATTAAAAACAAAAACATTTTTTGAAAGAAAAAATTACTAAAAATCGCTAGAAATGTACTAAAAAACAGAAAAATTACTAAAAATATCAGTTATTGATAAAAAAAATTAATAGAAACGCATTTTTTCAACAGAAAAATTACAAGAAAATTTTTTTTATACAGAACTCACCAGAAAAATGTTTTTAGAAAAAAAAATACTAAAAGTCTAGAAATGCACTAAAAACAGAAAAATGACTAAAAATATCAGTGTTTGATAGAAAATTTAATAAAAATGCATTTTTTTACAGAAAAATCACAAAAAATGTGATTTTTTTTTACAGAACTCAACAGAGAATTTTAGACAAAAAAATGTTTACAAAAAAAATTACTAAAAGTTAGTAGAGATGCAATAAAAACAAAAAAAATACTAAAATTATTAGTTTTTGATAAAAAAATTAATAAAAACCCATTTTTTTAACAAAAAAATCACAAGAAATGTGAAGTTTTGACAAAACTCCCCAAAGAAAAAAAAATGTACAAAAAAAATTACCAAGTGTCACTAAAAATGCACTAAAAAACAGACAAATTACTAAAAATATCAATTTTTGAAAAAAAAAATAATAATAGAAATAAATTGTTTTAACAGAAAAATCACAAAAAATGGGAATTTTTGACAGAACTCACCAAAGAGTTTATGACAAAAAAAAAATTACAAGAAAAAGTTACTAAAGGTTTCAATTCAATAGAAATACGATTTTTTTAACAGAAAAATCACAAAATATATAAATTTTTGACAGAACTCACCAGAAAGTTTTAGACAATAAAAAATTTAGAAAAAAAAAACTAAAAGTCACTAAAAATGCACTAAAGAAACAGAAAAATTACTAAAATTATCACATTTTGGTAGAAAATTTTATAGAAATGTATTTTTACAGAAAAATCACAAGAAATGTGAATTTTTGACAAAACTCACCAGAAAATTTTAGACAAAAAAAAATGTTTACATGAAAAAAGGTCAGTAGAAATGCACTAAAAAACAAAAAAAATACTAAAAATATCTGTGTTTGATAGAAAATTGAAATGTGAATTTTTGACAGAACTCACCAGAAAGTTTTAGACAGAAAAAGTTATTACAAAAAAAATTACTAAAGGTCGCTAGAAATGCACTAAAAAACAGAAAATTTTCTAAAATTATCAGTTTTAGATAGAAAATTTAATAAAAATGCATTTTTTTAACAAAAAAATCACAAGAAATGTGAATTTTTGACAGAACTCACCAAAGAGTTTTTGACAACAAAATGTTTACAAGAAAAAAAATACTAAAGGTCAGTAAAAATGCACTAAAAAATAAAAAAAAAATATTTAAATGATCAGTTTTTGATAGAAAATTTAATATAAATGCATTGTTAACAGATAAATCACAGGAAATATGATTTTTTTACAGAACTAATTAGAGTTTTAGACAAAAAAAATGTATACAAAAAAATTACTAAAGGTCAATAAAAATGCACAAAAAAAAATTATCAGTTTTTTTTTTTTAAATAATACAAATGCATTTTTTTAACAAAAAAATCACAAAAAATGTAAATTTTTTAAAGAACTCACCAGAAAGTTTTAGACAAAAACATTTTTTACAAAAACATATTACTAATAGTCATTAGAAATGCACTAAAATAACAAAAAAATTACTAAAAATATCAATTTTTGATAGAAAATTTAATAGGAATACATTTTTTAACAAAAAAGTCACAAAAATATAAATTTCTGACAGAACTCATTAGAGAGTTATTGACAGAAAAAAAATTTACAAAAAAAAATATTAAAGGTCGCTAGAAATACTAAAAATACTAAAAATTACTAAAAATATCAGTTTTTGATAAAAAAATTAATAGAAATGCATTTATTTTAACAGAAAAATCACAAGAAATGTGATTTTTTGACAAAACTCACCAGAGAGTTTAAAACAGTTTCTACAAAAAAAAAATTTAACAAAAATTTTACTAAAATTATCAGTTTATCATAAAAAATTTAATAGAAATGCATTTTTTAAACAGAAAAAAATGTGAGTTTTTAAAAAAAACTCACCAGAGAGTTTAAGACAATTTTTACAAAAAAAAATCTTTTTAAAGGAAAAATCACAATTTTTTTTTCTCAAAAAAATAATGATGAATAGAATTGTTAATTATTGAAGTGCCCAAGTATTGGTCATCAAGAGGTTTCATATCACTATAATCTCCTTAGACATAATGACTCCTAATGTGTTTGCAGCAAAATTAAACATTCAATATTTTAATAACAAAAATTGTTTTAAAACTATCTCAAAATCTTCATTTGTAATAAGTTTTTTTTAACTTATTTATAAACTGTTACTGCTCATATGGTTGTTACCAAAAGCTATGTTGCCCAAAAGACAAGAACAAAATTTGATTTTATCAAAGCTAAAAAAAATTCAAAATTTTCTTTAGCAAAGCTGCGTTTTACAAATTACAATACACAAATTTTGATTATTTTTATTCACATTGTTTACTCATATTGCAAATTTTGTATGTAATAAATTTTGTCTCAAAAACTAATATTTTTCAATTCTTTTGCTCAAATTTTCTTCCAACATTTTTTAATTCAATCCTAGTTTGCAATGATTGTGCTAAAAAGCCAAATTTTCTTCAAAAAAAATATTTGACATGAAACTCATTTTGTCCCAAAAACTTGCATTTACTCAATTCTGTTGCCTAAATTTCTTTCCAAAACTAGTTAAATCCTAGTTCGTAATGATCATGCCCAAAACTCAAATTTTCTCTAAAATCTTGTCCAAGAAAAATCCAACTAACTTAAAGTAAATGTTTAAGAGTAACCCGCATTGTCCATCATTACATTAAAATCATGTTCGCTAGTTCCAAACATCAACTACCAAACAAGAGCATGAAAGAAGCAGTCTTAAAAAGCACCTAGGCTAAATAGTCACTTACAAAAACCATCTAAAAGCCAGTCTCCTTACTAAAAATAGCTAAGGTCATCAAGAAAAAACGCTAAGTCAAGTCCAAAAAAATATAAAGAAGTAAAATAACTCCTTTTTAGTCAATGCTGTAGATCCTAATCCATCAAAACTCACTAGAACAAATACAAACCAACACTAATATCAAAAGATCTTTTTCTCTGTCCGCAGGTCATCACAACTCACTAGTCGCAACTCGAACCACGACAAAACGACGTAGAACTTTAAAAGCAACTACTTGATGTTCTGAATTAAACCTACAATAATTGGCGGTAATTCAGAACATAATTATTGGCGAATAGTTAGTGTACCCCATGCACCCACCAATGTTACAAAGATTTTTAATGTTCTTGCAGCTCTGACGTTACAAATAATGACTGCGATGAGGTTATACTAAGCTATTTCAAGTTAAAATTAACCCGTTTCAATATATTAATAACTGAAGTGCCCCGCCCAAGTATTAGTCATCAAGAGATTACATATCACCATCACCTTCTCTGACATAATGTCTCCTATGTTTGCAGCAAGAAGATTATTTAATATTTTGATAACAAAGACTTACGCAGGTGGGTGGGCTATATAAATTTAACTACTCGCTGGTAATTATTAACTGAACTATATTACTATATTCTAACATAATACCTCATATGTTTGCAGCAAGAAGAACTATTTAATATTTTAATAACACTTGGGCGGATGGAAGAACACTACAATTTAAACTACTCGCTGGTAATTAAGAACTGAAGTGCCAGCCGCCCATATGTTAGTCACCAAAAAACTAAATATTACCGTCACCTCCTTTGACATAATGCGTCGTGTGTTTGTAAAAAGAAGTATTATTCAATATTTTAATAACAAACACTTGGGCGGATGGGTAAGCACTGCAAACTGCATCATAAACTGCACTACCCACCCGAGTAGTGTTGGTTATTATTGAACTTAACAACAGGATATTTAAAATGTTAAAAAACCGGATTCTTAATTTTTACATATTTTAAGTCTTTCCGAATTTCTTAGTTTTAAAACTAATCTTCTTCACTGATGTGTTATGTAGATAGAGCTTTAAAAACTCGTAGAACTTTACTTAACTTTTTTATAAATAAAATTAATCTACCTTAAATGTACTTACATTATGTCATTATTTACTTACAATACTTCAGACATTGTGTACGTACCTGAAACAAACAAAAAATAATGAAAATATTGATACAATTTGCCATTAGCTAAGCCTAATTTACAGCAAATTTGATCAAAATTGATACGCTAGTAATAGAAATAGCCAAAACTAGGACTAAATTTAAAAAAAAATGTTCTAAAATTTAAATTTGACAAATAATTTGCTGCAAATGTGTTAAAAATCAATAAATCTTTACAAAACTTTGACATTATGTTTGCTATTAATATGACTCTAAATTATTTAAATAAAGTTAACTATTAATTACTAGTTAAATAAACAAAAATGTATATTATTTTTAATCATTTTCAAACCACATGCATATCTCCTTATCACATTAACTTCCGATTTGTTCCACAGTCTGATGAACACTATTATTATTTATTTATTCAAAACAGCACCAATTAAATTACATTTTGATAACAGCAAGGTTAGCACGTGTTAGTCACTATTCATTTTCATTATCAACTAAACACCAAACCACAATTAATATATTTAAAACAACAAACTCATCAATTAAATTAAATATTACGTAATTATAATTTATACAAAATAATTGCATCTTTTAATAGAACCTATTAACTGAAGACGAAAGCATGAAATAAGGAAAGTTTAACAATAAAATATTGTAAACATTCGAAGAATTTGTGGTTAATTAAGTTAATAATTTTTTGTAGGACAAATATGTATTTTGTGACCTAAAAAATAATAAATGTTAAAAACTTATTGAACATAATAAATTCAATTCATAGAATTAGTTCTTGATCAAACAAATTGTAAGAAAACATGAGAAATTTAATAATTTAACAATAAATTATTATTAGAAATTGAATTAATATATCGACTACAACTTAACAATTTCTCTAAATTTACCCGCGTGTTTTCATTAACGAATGAGTCATTCACACACAATTATTGTTCTTATCTGAAACCTCATTTGCATTGCAAATATTTCGTTTTGTATACCAAAGATTCGTGTTAACTTTGTTTTGTTCGTCTAGTATAATTACGCTTTTTTTTTATACATTACTTGACAGTCAGTCAATCTATTAATTGTGAGAAAATAATAAAAAAATATTTTATAAGAAACAAAATTGTAGTTCTCCCACGCAATTATATTTTATGTAATAAAAACTATATTAAAAAAAAAAGATCAATCATTTTCTAATTGATTATTTTTATTATCACTTTTGAATTTGTGTGTACATAGTCAGATCACCATGGCGCATACTGTCCAGTCAATGACCCATAAAAGAAAATAATTGTATATTATTTAATTTGATTGTGAATTCAATAATTGCACGATTCAATATTTTAAAAAAGTTAACCGAGAATGCAATGTTTAAGGAAGAATTGGGTCGATTGCAGTAAAGGATTTTTGCAATGTCTCGGAATTTTAATAATGGAATTCTTATGATGAAAGCAAACTAAGTAATCGTTTCTGTCATAGTTTTAAAATTTAGTTTACTTTAGATGGCATTATTGCTTATTATTATTTGTGTTAAGGAAACGTAAACAGTGCGTAAATTTGTATTTGAATTGAATATATTCATGAATGATTGCTTATTGTGTTTTAATCTTTGTTTGGGTTAAATAGAATATAAGTTTATTTGATAATTAGGGTAATAAAATATGTTTATTTTATAAAAATGTGTACTTTACAACAAACTAAAATTATTATCACTTTTTAAATGATTAATTCACAAACTAAACCCAACAAACACCTTATATAAAGCCGGTTACTCATTATGTACTACTTGAAGCTTAAAAGCTACTTTAATTTCCAGTATTTTAGTAAAAACAGCTACTTTGGAGTCATTGCTATTTCTACATATAAGTTGATAATCAATTAATTTTTTCACTGGTACATTTAGAAAAGATTAAACTATATTTGGTCAGAATATTTTAGTCAAATAATAATTGGAAATAACCGAAAAATGAATCCAAATATTAAAATAAATGCGTTTTAGGTACTTTTAAACGCATTTTAATGCTATTTGCAAATATAATTTTACTAAAATATTCTAGAAAAATATAGTTTGATCCTTTTTGAATGTACTGGTAAAAAAATAAATAATTAAAAGTTTCCTCAAAGTTTTTGGAATTTTATTTTTCTTATTAAAGTTTTTGTTGTGTTTCTGAAATTTTTAAACTTTTTGCAGTTTTTTAAAAGTTTTTGGATCTTTTTTTCATTTATTTTTTAAGTTTAAGCAATCTTTAAGTTTTAAGTTTCTAAAATCGTTTCTTAAAGTTTTTTATAAGTTTTTGAAGTTCTTTGATTTGTTCTGAAGTTTTTATTTTTTTTTGCAGTTTCTTTAAAGTGTTTCAATGATTTTGATATTTTTTTAAGGTTTATTAAGTTTTTCTAAAGTAGATTTGTTCTTCAAAGTTTCTGTAGTTTTTTTTATCAATTTTTCATCTTTTTAAAGTTTGTGAAGTTTTTAAATTTGTTCTGAAGTTTTTGATTTTTTTCAAAGTATTTGGATTATTATTCTTCTTGTTAAGTTTCTTTTGTTTTTCTAAAAAAGTTTCTTTAATGTTTCTTAAAGCGCAGTTCTTCTGAAGTTTTTAAAATTTTTAGATTTGTTTTTAAAGTTTATAATTTTTTCTTAAAGTTTTTAGATTATTCATTTTTAATTTTCTTGCAGATTTAAGTTTTTTTTTTCTTAATTTTTTTGAAGTTTTTAAAATTTTTGGATCTTTTAAAACTTTTGAATTTCTAGATTAGTTTTACAACTTTTGTTTTTTTTGCAGTTTCTTCAAAGTTTCTAAAGTTTTTAATTTTATTCTTAAAGTTCTTCTTAAAGTTTTTGCAGTCTTAAAGCTTCTGAAGTTTTAAGTTTCTAAATTTGTTTTTAAAGTTTTAGAATTTTTAGCAATTTCTTGAAAGTTTCTTAAAGTTTTTTGGATGTTTTAAAGTATGTAAAGTTTATATTTTTAGATCTTTTTTTAAGTTTAAGTATTCTTAAAGTTTTAAGTTTCAAAAATCGTTTCTTAAAGTTTTTTTTATAGGTTTTGAAGTTCTTTGATTTGTTCTGAAGTTTTTAAATTTGTTCTGAAGTTTTTGATATTTTTCAAAGTTTTTGGATTATTATTCTTCTTGTTAAGTTTCTTTTGTTTTTCTAAAAAAGTTTCTTTCAAGAAACAGTTCTTCTAAAGTTTTTAAAATTTTTAGATTTGTTTTTAAAGTTTATAATTTTTTCTTAAAGTTTTTAGATTATTCATTTTTAAATTTCTTGCAGTTTTAAGTTTCTTAAATTTTTTTCAAAATTTTAAAGTTTTTGGATCTTTTAAAATTTTTATTAAAATTTTTGAGTTTCTAGATTAGTTTTAAAACTTTTGGTTTTTTTGCAGTTTCTTCAAAGTTTCTTGAGTTTTTAATTTTATTCTTAAAGTTCTTCTTAAAGTTTTTGCAGTCTTAAAGCTTAAAGTTTTAAGTTTCTAAATTTGTTTATAAAGTTTTTGACTTTTTGGCAATTTCTTGAAAGTTTCTTAAGGTTTTTGGATGTTTTAAAGTATGTAAAGTTTTTATTACGTTTTTAGATTTGTTCTAAAGTTTTTATGTTTTTTCTTGCAGTTTCTTTAAATTTTTTGGATCTTTGTCATCTTTCTAAAGTTTCTGAAATTTTTTTGAAGTTTATTAAGTTTTTTTAAAACTTCTAGATTTTTTCTAAAAATTTTAATTTTTTAACATTTTTTGATTCTTTAGCAGTTCTTCAAAATTTCTGTAGCTTTTGGATATATTTTTCATCTTTTTGAAGTTTCTAAAGTTGTTATTAAGGTAATTAGATTTGTTCTTTTTTCATTTTTTAGCAATTTCTTCCAGTTTTTGGATTTTTATTTATTTTATTAAAATTTCTGTTCTGTTTCTGTCGTCGATCTCAAACTATTGTCATTTAGTTTGAGGCAAACACAAAAAACAAATTAAAACAATCAATCAAATTAAATAATCATTTATTGCGTCGCAAATTCATTAAGTATGCTTTAGGAAACCTTGAAACTTATTCCAAATTTTGTAAAAAAACTATCTTTAGCAACAAATCAGAAGTAAGCTTAAGCCAAACCTGGTCAAAAATCAGCCAAAAGCAATGCATAAACAAGCATTACATCCACTTAATCTGACATCTAATGTAATTTTGCTAAGGTTCAATGTTGACTGACTTTTTTAGGCCCAAACTAATTTTTTTGTAAGGTTATGGTAAGTCTTTAGTTTACGTCAATAACCCAGCAACATAACTCGACTTGCAAGAAAACATTAAACTTGTCATTGCAGCCATTAAGCTCGATTTGTGTGAAAAAATCATAGAAATTAATTTTAATGAATTCATTGTTGATAACACTTTCTTAGAAGGTATTTGAATAATGTTGTGTCGTGATCAATAATAGTATTAGTTGTACTTTACACTGACCTATAAATAATATTAAATTTCTTTCAAATTCTGCGTTTTAATTTACAAATAAAATGCCTTTCAATTAACACAACATCAATGAAAAAAAATTATAACCCAGCAATGATTAGAAAACTAAATTCAAGGGTCGTTTTTCGTTACAAAATTCTTAAGTAAAATGTCTAAAAATGATTAAAATTTTAACAAAGAAATAAGATAAAACTTTATAATCCTGTAACAGAATTCAACTATAGTTCTTTCAAATAGCATGTACCTCTACTACTATTCTCAATAGTAATCTACTTCAGATCTTACAATAAAACCCCAGTTGTCAAGGAACAATTTAAAGATATTGAATCCTAACCAATTCCAGAAAGTATACCTAAAAAGTACCTTAGTAAAACTTCTCAAATATCAATTAATTAAAAAAAAAAGCCAATTCCCAAAAATACAGAAATAATAAAAAAATGGAGAGTGACCCAGTTAAGTCAACTCAAATCTCGGCGCATAAATTGTCGCAGGTTCAAGCCCTAACGTCGGCAGAGCATTTTTTAAGATATTGTGGCATTTATTAACTCAGAACAATAATCTAATACATGATTAGTGTCCATGTAACTATAATTACATTTAATATTAGAGTGTGGTGGGTGGACTAGATACTAGGCCTCGTCAGTAACTACAGCACATCAAATCTTTCAATTCACGGGTTTAGTAGTATATATTATGTAACTAATTTACAGGTACTTATTAAAAGACAGTTGTGAGGTAGTAACATAAACGTAAGCCCTAAAATATCAACATTTGTACCTAAAAAAAAATAAATTACTCTCCGCCTCAACTCCAACCTGAAAAAGAACTGCCAATTAATGTTTACAAACTCGCAAATTCTATATTTTTTATTTCTTTTAATAAATTTAAAAAATACTGAAATAAAATTTATTTTCCTAAAATCTAAATCCAAAATTTTTTTTGAAGTTAAACTAAAACGGATCTGCTCATCTATCTTGCAAAAAATTTAATTATTTTTTTTTTATTTTCATTATTCATCAGATATTGCAAATAATGCAGACTTTCAACAACTACTTTTCAAAGAAGTTTACCACAGCAAAACAAAAATATGAAGCCTACATCTAGTATACCAAAAAAATATTTTCAAATTTTTTATCATTATCTCCAAAGTCATATTAGGCCAAGACCAACAAAATATTATTATAGAAGGATACAGTAAATGCTATAAGTCAAATCAAATAATACAAAAAAATCTATAGATTTTTAATAAACAACCTTCTAGACTAACAAAAAAAACAAATCATTTTTTTCTGCCTATCAAAGTTGCTCATCAGCATGTATTAATACATAAACTGTCAAAAGCCATTCATTACCATTTTTAAAACAAATTTACAAACAATATACCACTACCTAAGTTTTGATACAACTTATATCCAGCTCATCAGCTATAAATTTGATCAAAATTGGACAATTTTTATGCAGAAAGTATTGCAAGATCATCCAAAAATCAAATTTTTTTTTCTGCGTATCATAGTTGCTCACCATCATGTATTACATAAACTGTCAAAAGCCATTCATTACCATTTTCAAAACAAATTTACAAACAATATACCAGTACCTAGGTTTTGATACAACTTATATCCAGCTCATCAGCTATAAATTTGATCAAAATTGGACAATTTTTATGCAGAAAGTATTATAAGATCATCCAGATAACAAAGTTAGCTAAGATCACAATCTCAACAGCAAACCAAGCCAAATAAATACACAAAACGTTGATAAAATAAAAACATTGCTACCACCGATAAGCACATATCTTAAAAAAAGGCACATCCACAGTCAAAGATCTTCAAATCAGATTCAGAACAACTCATAATGTAGACATATCCAAATAGACAGTTAGGAATAGACTAGGAGAACCCAACCTAAGACCAAAAAAACCTGTAAAAAAACCTTAACTCAATTCCGTACTACATAAAGTATCGTTTACATTTTGCTCTTAAACATGTCGCATGGCAACTTAGACAGTAAAGACCAGTACTCTTCACAGATAAATCACAATTTCTTTCAACATAATTAGTATTCAAAAAACAAGCCAATTTTAAAAATACAGATGACATAATTAATTCAAATTTTTCTACACCAAATTACAAGAAATTTGTCTAATCTAATCTAATCTAATAATCTAATCTAATAATCTTTAAAAGTCATCCTCTTTCTTAATCACTTTTGTAACTCCCCCCCCCCCCCTCTAGTTTTGTACTTTAGATAGCCAAAACTAATAATAACGTATTTGTAAAAAGTTTAGCCAAAGCTGTTCTGTTTATCTATCAAGCAGCAAAACCTCAACTAATTGCATTAGACTTTCCAATTAGTGGAACCTTTCAACAACAAATTTCTAGAAAAGTTCATCGCCGCAGAACAGATATTTAGTGCCTACAACTAGCAATGCAGTCCACTTATCCAAAATCGTAAAATATTCTCAAAATGAGAACTATTTTTACCAATTATAGAAATCTTGATATTATATAAGCTCAAAAGTAACTACTAAAAATCAAATAACACAAAAAGATTCCCACAGTTTATAAAGCAGACTCTCTAGTTCAACTCTAATTTAGAAATATCTATAACTGCCCAAACAGTTTTAACAAAAAAAAAATATCTTTTTTACCAACCATAAATTCATTACAGAATGTACTATTGACATTTGTAATGTTGTGTTTGTTGTAAAAACTAATGTCATAAAAAGCCAGAACAATATCGGTAAATGATACAAGAAAATTTACACAGTTTATAGAAGCAAACAAACTCTCATGTTTCACCTCGTAAGCCAAGGGTCGGCTACTTTTTTGTGTTAAGAGCCCTTTTTAAAACTAGAAGAGGTAAATAGAACATTAAACCTCTTTCATCCGCAGATTTAGAATTCCAGATTCAAAAATATATTTTCTGCACATCAAAATCGATTCTCAGCATATATTTATATATAAACAATGTATCCAATCATAACACTACAAACCATTCACAATCTTTAAGACCAATTTACAAACCATTATCCACACCTAAGTTGGCTACAATTGTCAAAACGGACCAAATAAATATTTATGCAAAACAACATCTTCAATGGCTTAAACATCTAGTTCTACCACCAAACAAGTGCAAAATAACTTCAAATTAAATCAAAAGTTCTGGTTTGTCAAAAACATTACTTAAAAATAGCAAAAACAATACGATAACAAAAAGCCGCTCTTCAGAAAATGACAACCAACACATCAACTACAGAATAAAGATCATCCTATTTTATTTAAAAAAATTTATAGAGATTTTCAATGCTTTTGATAAACACATAATTATAACCTTAAAGGAATTTAATAAAAAATTCAAAAAGCTACACAAACTAAAAAAACTTTGCAACATTTAAGCTATTTGAATTTGCCCCGTAGACCCCAAAATAGCTCTTAAAAAAGCTATGTAAACTAAAAATCTGACAATTCTAAAATAAAACTTTTTAAAAGCATGTAAGATTTTCAAAAAAACTGAGTAAATCTTTAAAAAGCACCGCAAACTGTTAAAAGCTCTAAACATTTTCAAAAATACACAGAAAACTCCAATTTGAAAAGAAAAATATTGGATTACCAAAAACAAAAACTTGTTACAATTTTCTAAAAAGCTCAATACACTCCTAAAAACTCCAAAAAACTTATTGAAACTAAAAAATCTCAAATTCTCAACAAAAAAACTCAACAATGCTTAGTAAATCTTTAAAAAGCACTGCAAGCCTTTAAAAACAATAGAAAACACATTTGACAAAAAAACGTATTGCCAAAATTTTTCGAAAAACTTGTTATAGCTCCAAAAAAACTAAAAATCCCCAAACTCCAAAAATCCAACAAATGTTTATAAATTAATAAGAATCTGTGAGCTCTGCAACAAACTTGTTATTTGTCTGACAATTACCAAAAAAAAATTTTTAAAGATTTTTTTGGATTCCCAAAAATTTACTGTCTCTACAATCTACAAATTTCTTGATAAACTGTCAACAATGTCTTTAATTTAAACTTACAAAAATTCAAATTAAATTCTAAAAAATTTATACTTCTTTCATCGTTTAAAAACAAAAATTGTAAAAACTCCAATATTGTTTTTGAGACCTCCACAAAAGCTCTGAAATACCAAAAAACGCATGTTTTTAAAAAAATCCACAATATTTCATTAAATATTTCAAAAAGCTGTAGTTTTTAAAAAACTTATATGATTCCCAAACTCTCAAACAATTTTTTTTTGGTCCTAAGAAAGTTTAACAAAAATTCAAAAAAATTCTAAAAACTCCAAAAAAACTTTCTAAAACAAATTTTAAATTTTTAATCAACTATTTAGTTATTCAAAAAAACTTTATAGAACCAAAAAAACTTGTTAAAAGTATAAACAAATTTAACTATTAAAAAACCTGCGGGTTCTAAAAACAAACTGCAAACTCCATGAACATTTTCCCAACATTTTCTTTTTAATTCTAAAAAATCCCGTTGGACTCTACAAATATTGGAAAAGCTGCACATAATTAAAGCAACTGTACACATTTTCAAATAACTCATTCAATATCTAAAAAAGCTGTATATACTCTAAAAACTCTACTTCAGTTAAGAATAGAATACCAGGTCAAACACTATTTTGGGTTTAATTCATTATATCGCAGGATTAAAAATTAAAACCATTTTGAGCCGCAAATACTCTCACTCTTCTAACCAACAAAAATAATATAACCGTTTTCGCTCCAAAATTATACTGTTTAATGTTATCTAAATAAAAATCATTCAAAGGTTAAAACTGTTTTTTAAAACTTACAAAAACATCTTTAATTAATTATTTTTTACGTGCTCTGGATTTTTTTGGATTTTCTTATAATTACCACAATTTAAATATTAAATTAACTTTTTTGCCAAAAACTGCTTCAAGTAATTAAATTCTTATTCAAAAACAAATAAACTATTATTATATAAACAAGTCTGCAATGTCATCCGCCATAACCAACTACGCCTTACAATGCAATCATGAATGTTAAAGTGATGAATTGTATCGTAACGTTTAATACGCCCATGAGTCATGGTTTATTTCAAGGGAATACCATAACTTTGGCCTCCAGCATACCAGCATTACCATCCATTACCTGTCTCACCTTACAAGCATTTAAACAACACAAAATTTTCTTTAAGAAAATATTAATTAATTTAATAAACGTTGCATAAATTCAGATATTTACGTGACTATACTAGCATTGTTATTCGATAATTGTTTCCTTAAAAAGACAAAGGGTATTTGGAAATTGGTTTCGCTACCCAATGACAAATTTTTTAAATTACTTTCTAATTAATTTAATTAAGTGGTGATTATCTAAAGAATCAGTGCATTCTAATAATAATGTCAAACTAAATCGATTCTTTCACTTCGCATGATTCTTAGAGGTCGTTATTTTGTTAAGGTGTGATTTATGTTAACAACATTGATTTTCTTATATAAAGTTATGTAAAAGGGACAATAAAAACAAAGTAGGTGACTCACTAAAGTAATAATAAATTAATAATTGGATTTATGAGGCCATTCAATGATTGTATGTCATTAATAATCTCAAACACTCAATCAAAATAGTTATCGATTAGTTTGAATTAAAAAAGAATTTTTGTTATTTTACGTAAAATATTTTTTTTTAATTACTTATATCGATTTTTCTGATCTAAAAACCTGTTTAACTAAAAATACCATTAGGGTTGAAATCTAAATACAACCTACTTAATATTAACCCTATTATATGAACAAATTATTATATATTAAAACTATTGCAAACTAGTGAGTGCCATTACTTATAATTCGCAGCGAATAACAATAGCAAACAGTTGTTGCAAAGTTAATTATAAATTAAACAATAAAATCGCTAATGAATATTGTTATATAATCTATTTACATAACGCATTCACTTCTAATTGCTGCTTTATATTTTTTTAATTAAACATTCTGGCGATTGCATTGATGAATAAACATTAGTTTTATTGAAAAGTAATACAATTGAAAGTAAACATTTTTACAAGGTAGAATAGAATAATTTTAATAATTACAAAATAAATATTATAATAAAAATAGTTTATTGTCAATACGATAAATTTAGAAACAATTATTTACAAATATTTATGTATAATATATTTAAGAAATACATAGTTATTTGATTATATCCCATTGTAGATTTTACTGTAATATCAATTGAAAATTCTAACAAACTTTCTTCCCCCATGCATTACTTAAAAATTCTAATTAACTATTCATAACTTTGTAATTTATTTCCCATTAATTTTCATGTCCAATTAGAGATTTGACCGCATTATAAAATACCACATTATATATTTACAGTCTCAATACACCAATAACCCTTTTATGTTACAATGCGTGCATACCCTTTAGTAACCTTTTAAGAAGTGTGCCGTATTGACATAATTGGAATTGCGTTGCGTTTAACACATACAATATTTATATTATCGTTGTATAAATCTGTTTTTTCTATAAGTAGGGTTTTTTATTATTCAAATTCACATGGGAATATTGTATTAAATGGAATTGTGCGTAGATGTAGGACAATGATGCGAATACATATTTATATTTAATGTATAAGCTTGTTTGATAAGTATCTAACAAAATTGTTAATTATTATTAAAATATATTACATAATAATAGGTTGAGTTTGCTTATGGTTTTAGTTATTTATTACTTTAGCAGTAATGACTACTTAGACTACTCAGTATACCAGAGGTTTAAAATACATTTTTTCTTAATGTTGATTAGTCCAGTTTTTCAATGTTTGATCAAGATTATTTTAATTTATTTCCTACGCTTTTAATTTGATATCCTGTGGTTTAAAGAAACAAACTCTGAGTATTGTACAACCAGGTACTCTAATCTTAAATAAATAACTTTTGAGTTTACACAGTTTCTTTAAAAATTTTGAAAATATTTATTTAAGCCTGTGCAGCTTATAGAACTTTTTTAGAACTTATTTAGTATCCAAAAAAAATTTTGAAAATCTTAACAAGCTTCTTGGAGTCTTTACAATAATCTTTAAAATTTGACCAAAATTCAAAAAAAAAAAATTCAAAATTTTAATTTTTTTTTTAATTTGCAAATTTTTTTGACGGTTTTTAAAACATTAATGAGCTTTTTGAGGAGTTTTTTGGGATTTAAGTAGTTTTTTTAGTACCTGCAGATATTTTATATTCCAAATAGTTTATTGAGTTCTTTAAATACTTGTAGAGTAAAGTTTTTTTTTTTATTTTAGATTTTTTGAGCTTTTTTGTAAATATTAAAAACATTTTACTCATGATCTGGAGTAACACACTTATCTACCCAAGTGTTTGTTTGTTCTCTACCATAAAAATCTCTAACGCTTGCAAAAAAAAATAAATTTCTAATTTATTGTTAACAAATTTTTGAGCAAAATGGCATTCCTATTCGAACTACTCGCTGGTAATCATAATCTGAAGTAAAGTGTTAGATATTAAAAAGTTGGATATCACCTCTTCTTTCTTAGACCAAGAGACTTTTAACGCTTGCACAGAGAATAAACTTCCAAATCCTTTAACTGATACAAACTGTTGGGCAAACTACTTGATTGTAATCAATCCAAATCTTGTTCCTCAAGAGATTTGATTTATCAACTCCTCTTTTACCATAGAGATCTATCTTCACCAACTAGAGAAACTTTCAATTTCTTAACAAGAAAGTTTTAGGTAGGTGGGTACTCTAATTCAAATAACTCAATGACAATTATGATCTGGTGTAACCTACCTACCCGCCCAAGTGTTGTTCATCAAGACCTCTGACTAAGACTTGCAGAAAAGAATAACTTCCAATTGTTTTTATAACAAACACTCGAGCAGGTGACTGAGCATTTCAGTAAAAATCTACTCGCCGGTAACCATGATCAAGAGTGACCAATCCACCTGCCCAAGTGTTGTCATCAAAAGATTGGATATCATCTTCTTTTTCTTGGAAAGAAAGACAAAAGAAGAGATACATCCAATTTCTTGATAAAAACTTTCGGGCGGGTGGGAGGATACTTCAGTTTAAACTACTCGCTGGTAATCATAATCTGGAGTGACCCGACTGTTTATTATTAATAAATTAAAAGTTTCTAATTTTTGCAAACGTTAAAAACCTCTTTGTCCAAGAAGGAAATAATGATATCCAATCTTTTGATGACCAACACTTGAGCAGATGAGTGTGTAACTCTAGATTATGATTACAAGCAAGTAGTTATATCTAGAGTGGTCATCCACACGTCTAAATGGATGTTATAAAAGAATTAAAAGTTGCTTTTTTCTGAATAGAAAATAATTTTCAATCATTTGATCACAATTACTTAGGCGTGTGAGCGGTTCACTACAATTCAAACTACTCTCTGGTAATCATGATCTAAAGTGATCCACCTACCCGCCCAAGTGTTCCTTGTTAAAATATTTTGAATCATTTTTTCAGGCAAGAACACCAAAGCATAAACAAAAACGAGTAGTTTAAACAAAAACTCCGTCTGCCTACTCAAGTAAGAGAGCGGGTCAATAAGTCCGTGACTTTATAAATTTGGATAAAAAATCATTTTATTTTTAATTTTCAACGTAGTCCCCTTTGAGCTCTTTACACTTTGTCAAACGTTTCTCCAATTTTTTATCCCTTCCAAAAAATAAAATTTGTCAAGGTCATTAAAATAGGTATTTGTTTGTGACATGGTTTCATCGTTGAAGTAAAATCTCTTTCCACCGAGCCATTTCTTCAAGTTTGAAAACAAGAAATAATTACTCGGGGCTAAATCCAGAAAATAGAACGAATAAAGGAGCAATTCATAGCCTAATTCTTAGATATTTGCCATAGAAACTGCACATGTGTGCAAAAAAATTTCTTAACCAAATGCGGTCGTTTTTTTTCAAATCCTCATTAAATCGACCTAATAAGTTGGCATAATATTAGCCATTAATTGTTTTACCCTTTTAAAGGTAGTCAATGTAGATTATACCGCGTGCATCCCAAAATACGGTCCCCATGACTATATTGGCTGACAAACCCACCTTGGCCTTCTTTGGCGCCGTTTCACCCCAAAAAACACACTGTTTTGACTGCTGTTTAGTCTCTGGTGTGCTGTGGTAGATTCACGTATCGTCCAAAGTTACAAAACGGCGCAAAAACTCATGCTTAATTCACATTTTTCCATTTTCTCCTTAAATCGCGAGGTAGTCTGCTATCAATGGCTGACAAGCACAAACTAAATGAAGCAGCTTATTAGAATTTTGACAGAAGTTAGATGACAGATGCCTCTTGATAGGAGCAGTGTTGGCCTTTCAGTTAAGAGGCGGAAAATTAAAAAAATTATAGACATATTGACCCGCCCTCGTATCATCAAAAGATTAAATATCACATTTTCCTCTTGTGACATAGCAACTGCTGACGTTTGCAAAGTTAATAAATATCTATTAATCTAGTTCGAAGGTTAAAGTGTTTATTTAGACAAAATCTATAAGTGAGTTCATATGTAGAACTGTTTAGAATGAGACCTTCGAAGATAAAGTATGGCAACACGCGCAAACCGCATACGGAACGCCGTTGAAGAGAGCTTCGTGATAGTAAAAAAAACCGTGCTTTGAAAAAGTTATTTTCTTCCGTCATTGTGCCTATTAAATAACAATTCCACGTTCTTACGCCGCAGCTTGAGGTACTGTACTGGAGAGTGGAATGGCATCTAAAAAATGTCTTACTGTACTTCCTCTAGAGTCGTCACCTTTGCCTTGGTGAAGGAGTCCGGTAGTAAGTTGTTCTATCCGAGAGTAGCTCATCTAATTTCGTAGCGTTGTTGCTGGCATCAGCTTTGATTCGCGTTTCTTTGGCTTCCTGGCCGTACCTAAATTACTTCCTTTTTTTTGTTTCGGTCTGCGGCTTTTGCAAACAACCTCGACAGTGCTGGTCTGCTTTGGTCGGTCCCAAAGACATTGCGGGTGACCAGGCTTATCTAGAATCTTCCGTTGCTCGCTAGTCCGCTTCAGTTGGTTAGCGCCTTTCCAACTAGGTGCCGGAGTAGAAGTTGTCATGCTCCTCAGGCGCACGTAACTACGTACCGGAAAGATAGTCACAATGTTCCTTGAAAACTTTCGCTTTGTCAATCCTTGATCGTTCTCTGGACATTTACCAAAGAACAGTCTTTCGCTTCTTCTTCTTCTAGGTCTCGTTTGGTGTAACCTTTGATTGGGTTGCTAAAAACAGTTTAAAATTTTCTTCTCTTAACTTTTCTTTAGTCATCAGTGTCTAAAACATTCGCTGGAACTTGGCGTCCAAATTTGATTTGGCTTGATCGGAAGTAGTGCAGCGTCATCAACTTTATTCTCCGGCTCCTGTTCATTCACAAAGTCATCTAGAGAGGTTCCTGAATAACCTTAGCTACGGCTGGTTTAGAGATTTTCTCTGTTCTTTAGCAGGTGTCCTCCTTCCTTTTTTGTTTCGTACTTGATTAACTTGTTTGCTAAAGAGTAAAATTATCTTGAGATTTGGCCTTAAAGAACGGCTGAGATTCTGCCATTTCCTTAGGTTTATTCATGATTTCCTTCAGCTTTTTGGATTTTTCTTTCTGGACCTGCTCCTCTTATGCTGCCACTTTTTTCTTTCAAATCTAGAGATCTAGTTCTCGTATTCTAAGAGTTTCCATGGCAATAAAAAGAGTGTTTGCCATTAACAAACCGGATATTTTTTCGTTGTTTGCAGCCTAGTTCATCCTTATCGGTTGAGCGTCGTATTTGGCATCTTTGGCAGCTGCGATCAAATCACTCATTGTAGGTAAGTTTATACCAATTATTGAGTTTTGTATTGCGGTCGAAAGTACGTATCAAAGCAATTGTGCAATGTATCTCACAGTTATCTCCGGGTAGTAGATTTGCTTCAAAACGTGCGTAATTTAGCAGAAACTCTTGCGGTGGTTATGCCTGGTACATACTGTCATCCAGCATAATTTGTAGTGTGTTATGATAAGATTTGGTTGTCTCGATACTTCAACTCAATTTTATTTACACACCAGAAGAGGCAGAGATACCCACTCAAACCACCTAGCTTTTGAAAGCCCTATGAACATCTAGACTCATTCTTCAAGGCCATTGAACAATATTTCTAAAATCAGAAAATCCCAAAAACAGTTTTTCACAAAATGCTTAATTAAAGAAACAGTCAAAACTTTTGAAAAACTATACTCAGAAGAGCCTTGCCCAAAACAAGGAAACTAACAAATGTTAGAACGCTTTATATTGCTGAGAATACCCGCGCCACTCCAAAAAGATCATGTTCATATCTTTACAATTTTGGAAGAATCTCAAATTCAGAAGTCTCCGGATCATCAGTTTAAAAACCTTTGAGGAATTGGTAGAAACGCCATTAAAGTGGAAACCAATTTGTTTTTCCGCAAACCTTTTTGGCTTAGTCCAAAATTAAGTTTGAAACCAACAAACCAGAAAACAAAAATTGCCCAATTTCACCCATCAACAACATTGCCGAACAAAAATTAAATGAATCAAAAGTATATTCCAAAGTAAAACCAGTTTTCTACAAAAAAACCAGTAGCAACCAAACACCCAACACCAAATGACAAAGTAGGAATTAGGAACCCCAATTTAGATCTTAATAAATTTGTGTGCTAGCCGGAATTTCACCTGGTTCTGCCTACCTAAAACACAACCATCAAACGGAGTCAAAAAAGCCGATTCAAAGACTGTTGGCAACTTAAAAAGCTAAAGTCACTGGGAATTGGTGGAACTGTTTTGCAATGGATTGAATCATATTTAAATAACCGAATACAACAAGTCGTCATTTCTAACTCTAAATCAGATCTGATTAATATTACTTCTGGTGTTCCTCAAGGCTCACACCTAGGACCCCTTCTTTTTAATCTATTTATAAATGATATCAGTGTCGATTTAGAATGTCAGTGTCTTCTTTTTGCTGATGATTTAAAACTATTTAAACGGATAGTAAATGAAAATGACTGTGTATCTTTACAAAATGATATCCATAAAATATATAACTGGTGCTCAAAAAACGACATGGAACTTAATATTAATAAATGTAAAAGCATCCGTTTTTCGCATAAACAAGACAATTCTCAGTTTGATTATAGAATTGGTACTACTATTTTAGAATCTGTGAAAAGTATTAAGGATTTAGGTGTTAATTTTGATTGCAAATTAAATTTTATATCGCACATAGATATTATTATTCAGAAATCTCTCAAAATACTTGGATTTGTTAAAAGAATAACTAAAGACTTTAGAAACATCAAACCAATAAATGTTATATATAATAGTTATGTGAGATCAATACTGGACTATTGTTGTATTATTTGGTCACCGCATTTTCAAAACGCTATTATGCGTCTAGAAACGGTCCAAAAAAGATTTATTAAATATCTTTGTTATAAATGTGGTATTGTATTTTCAAACCAATATTATAACTTGTTGTTGTCTCACTTTGGATTACATCCACTTTTAAAAAGAAGAGAATACTTTTACACTACATTTTCCTACAAAGTTGTAAATGGTAATTTAAAATGTCCTCAAATTTTATCAATGTTTTTTTTAGTATGTCCTAAATATAATACAAGACTGCAAACAGTGTTGAAGACTAAACACCATTCAACCTGTTATAGTTATAATAATCCCTTAAACCAATGTGTAATTAGTTTTAATAAATATTGTGATAATTTGTATTTTTTTAATGTTAACTGTAATTGTTTTAAAATATGTGCAAAATCTGTTATATTTCAGAATTAATTGTTTTAAATTAATGTAAAGGTTGATCCGTAAATAAATATATTATTATATTGCTGCAGGTCTACCATATACTGATTACAACAACAATCAAAACAAGCTCTGACCAACTAACAAATTTAAATTCCCACCAACTTGTTGCCAAATTAGGCCCTATTATTCAACAATAGCATTGTTCTAATAACTAATAAGACCATTACCCCCCAAATTGGTCTAGTAGACAAAACTCCGGTACGAGCTCCCCAACGTACCCACAATGCTCGCCGGAAAGCAGAAAATAAGCAGCAGTTATTGCATCCCGGTCAAACTAATCAACAAAAAGGTTGGCATGTCGCGCTTTTGCATAGACTATATGAAGTAAATGATGTCACCAAAACCAAAGCAGCACCGCAATATCCAAAAAATCTTAATGGATTTTAGAAATGCTCAAGCCTTTACCATAGGTTACTGGCAGACACTGACAAAAAAAAGTGACAAACCTTACACCGTTTTTGCAGCCATTCAGATTCAAAACCACTTTCCAGAAATATATGTCGAGTGTGTTGTATGAATTTTTGAGTACCATTGTTCTGGTCTACTTGGACAATATCATGGTCTATTCTCAAAACTATGAAGAGTTGACCATTTTTGCCGAACCCTAGAACTAATGCAAAAATATGCAAACTGTCCAAATGCGAGTTTGGAAAGTACAACGTTGAATACGTTAGACACCAAATTAGTTCCAGGTAATCAATTTCTACTTCATCATTCCATCAATTCAAGCTTTGGGAATACGTTTCTGAATTTTCTATCATAGCCGGCGGCCGCTTATAGAACTGCAAGGAGCTAATAAGACGTTTATATAAACAGACGCCAAACAACAAGCAAAGTCGTGAAACACTGTATCCAACCACCGGCCCAATATTTATAAACTGTAATCTTCTGCAAATTTTGCTAACTTTCTTGACAAAGCGCAACTGTTTTTGAAGGAATCGTACCATCAAAAGTATGCCTAGTTTGCTGAATTTTGTTTTTAACATGTAAAAACTTTAACAACCTCCGGAGCGTTTGAAGATTTACTTAGGTTTTTTGGTTGGGAAACCTCACATGGTTCCAAAAAGTTATGTTTAGAACTTGCATATTTTTTATTCTAAAATTTTGTTTGAACCTTTGTAGAATTGTTTGAGGTTTTCAGAGCACTTTCAAACAGTTATTGATTTATTTTTAAATGTTGCAAATTTTTTTGATGTTCTTGAAGCTTTGTAGAACTTTTTTAAAGGCTAAAAACAAAATATCAAAATATCTTTTAGAATCTATAAACTTTTTTTTTTATTTTTTGAAAATTTTGAAAACATTTTAAATAAATTTTAAATAAATTATTTAAATCAAATAATTGCTCAAAATAAATTAAAAATTGTGCAGAAAACCCATTTTAAGAAAAAATTATTCAATTCTTTTCATAAAAATTTATTAACAAAATGTTATATTCTTGCATATTCATTCAGTTGGATAGACACTTAATTTTACAACTTCACTTTCCTCATTCTTGCATACAGGATATGCATCCGAGATAATAAAAGGTTAACTTTGTTTTCCAATAAGCAAAAGTATTTTTATTACACGCGCAATTAATTTACTACATATTAATTTCAATAACATTGTTGAAATTATTCAATTTTCTTTAAGGTCAATAAGACATCCCGATTCCCAGCATTCTTTTGCATAAAATTGGAGGACATTGGAAATAATACTTGCAAGGTCAGTTTTAATTAATCATCACTTCCATGTCCGGACATTTAACAAGATAAAAAATAATAAATTTACTACAAAAATGTATATAAATTATTCTTAATAAAATAATAAATAGATTGTGTAAAAAACCACTTTCGTTAAAATATATTGTAGTTTATTATTACAGACTAAATATGTTC
Source organism: Tachinus rufipes (assembly GCA_963932245.1). Lineage (NCBI taxonomy): Eukaryota > Metazoa > Arthropoda > Insecta > Coleoptera > Staphylinidae > Tachinus > Tachinus rufipes. The sequence continues at coordinate 8,303,676 of OZ010743.1, forward strand.
CTTAATCTATTAAATTTACTAATTGCTTACATACTAAATAATTAATCACTTAATATAATAATTTTTAGTTAAATTTCAAGGCAAAAACTTTATGTTACAAACCGTAATTAACCTAACGATCAAGGCGCTTACTTTTTGAGAGGTTTTATATTAAATTGCAGTTACTTTCACATGGCATTTAAAGGTGTGTGCTGTTGGATGTAAACAAAAATTTGAGTCGCAGTTGAATATGTTTAATGGCCTTTAATCTCTAATAATTTCTATCACACGCTACGGTTGATAGTATTGAGTAATGGATTGCGGTTTACCAAAAGTCCAATCGTGTGCAAAATTATAATATTTGTAATAATAATTCCTAAGTACATATTGTAAAAAAGATTAGAGTTTTATTGATGTTTTTGATCAAATATTTTTTGGTAATGGGAAGTTTTGTAATTTAATAATTAATAATACATTCATTTTTCAACTCGTTTTTTGTTCCACTGTTCTCTGCAACAAAAGCATTTCAAGAGTAATTATCTCAGTTAGAAGCATAGTTCCCAAGTCGTTGTTCTTTACTAGACTATCGAACCGTCTCATTTTATTAACCTTTGTGTTAAAAAAATCTTGTAAATTTAACTTTTTTTTACTATTCATTTATAAATAATTAAAATTAATTAGTTTACATGCTTTTTAAGATAACAAATTATCAGTTTAGACATTTTAAAATATTTAAAGTAATGAAAATCTATTAACTACAATTGAAAACAAGTAATTAAATTTACTTCCTACGTAAACGCACCAGACTGTAATAAATGTGACTATTATTATCCTTAATCCTTTCAAATCAACAAATATATATTTTTGTCGTCTCATTTATGTAAACAATTAGTCATAATGGTTTATTAACAACAAAACAAGTTTTTTTGGTTTTTGTGTAGGAAATGAAATTATATGGCAGGTAATAATAGCAAATAACATATCCAAGGATGTGTCGTTTATTTCTTTTTGTATATAATCACCAGTATTGTAAAATATATACCTACATTATTTTATAAATAAATTTCCCAACGGACCGCAATCCAATGTTGTTTTAATGGAGTCAAGGTGCTTTAGATTATCATTCTGCGAAGTGACAATAATAAATTGTTATATTTAACAAATTATCTAAGACAATGAACAATTATATTAGTGGTAAATGTATATTTCTGTATTTCCGAAACCACATTTTTATTGTTTTGATCAATTTTGCGTATTTTCACATAATTTATGACGTTTTCCAATGCCTTGCAAATAGTACAATTTTAAAACAGTTTCTGAGTGGCAGAATAGTAGTAGTTAGTCTCAGAAATAAATTTTTTATTGATTTTTTTTACAAACTCGCAGTACGTTTTTAGTATTTTTTTATAGAAAACACTTATTTCATTGATTGTGGGCAATAAATTTCAGACGTAGGTTAGGTGTATGGGCAGACTCAAATGTTGTTTATCCATAATTTAAATGTTTCTACCTTCTGCAAATGTTACGTGTTACTAACTTCACAGAAATCACAGATCCAATCCATTAAAAACAGTTAGGTGGGCAAGCAGCACACAGTTTCTTGATTGTAGGAAATTTGTTTTATTCGCATTTGTTTAAAATTACATGGTTTCTTTAGCAGAAATCTGGTTGTTAGTAAATGTGTTGGTATTGCAGGTTTTTTGAGCATTATCTTACTGCTATAAAAAGATTTGGGCTTCTTTGAGCATCTCTCAACTTACTGTTCTGTCCTTTTCGAGAAAAACAAGTGGTTGTAGGTTGTAAGATTTTTGATTCAAATAAAGTTTGCTGAATTTTTTGGAAAAGTTGCAAATATGCATTTTGCAAGATTCTGCTGAACGCAACTTTGTCATAAAACCACCAGACTGTTTACCGTTATAGCAGCTTAAAGTTCTGTGCCATTTTGGCCTTGTTAATAATGATCCCACCTCTCCACAAGCCAGTTGATGGTAGCAGTCTACAAGCTACTTTTACTTCATAAATGTTTTTATGCTTAATTTTAAATTGACCAGGATGTTGTTAATATTCTTTCTAAACCAAGAGTTTTTTATTGTTTTACTTTCAAAGATTAACTAAATTTCCAGGTCAATTTAAGTAGTTTACATCTGTTATACTCGGTAGTTCTGTTTTTACTCTAAATCCAACTGGTTTAAAAAGCCGCATAATGTTTTCTTGTGGTAGACTCTCCGACAGACTGGTTTTGTTTAGGTTAGGTTAGGTTAGATTAGTTATTAATCTTGAAAAACGAAATAATCGTTGGGCTTGTGCATACGCGTCTTACAAAGACGAAAACAAGTTACTTAGAAAATAAAAGTCCAACTAATTTAGGAAGCCGTATAATGTTATCTAGTGGAAGACTCTGGGCCAGACTGATTTTATTTAGGTTAGGTTAGATTAGATTAAGTTAGGTTAAATTTTTTGCGGATATAATGTCAAATTTATTTGTGTTCTTTGACACAATCTATTGCACAGAAATGTTGGTTCTACTAATAACTATAGATTTATAAAGTTTCATAGTTTTTTCACATGTATTCCGGTATCTACTTGTGGTCTTAGATGATATTGTTGACACCTTCCTGCATTACCTCAGATTATGTGCTAGTTTGTAATGTTGAGATTATCGTTTTGCTGTCGCTGTTGTTGTTTTTTGGTGCAACTATTATATAAGATATAGATCAAGTTGCTTTTAAAGTAATCTGTTTCTACAGGTCCAGTTTATTAAAATTTGGGCCAGCTAACTTTCTGTCAAACTTTTGATATTAAAAAAACTTTTTTTTTGCCTAATGTTTTCCAGTCGATTCTAAACTACTAAAAAAAGCAAAACTTTATTCATAAAAAGTAAAAAATAACAAAATCCGGCCAAGAACGGTTTAAAAATGCAAAATTCTATTAATAAATTGTCAAAAATAACAAAATCCGGCCTTGAAACATCAAAATGTTATAAAAAAACTCCAAAATCTGACTATAAACTGGAAAAACTAAAATATAGCCATAAATTGTTAAAATGTTTTAAATTTTATTTAAAAAATGTCAAAAATAATAAAATCCGGCCATAAATTTTATTAAAGTATTGTCAGACAGCACCAAAATTTAACCATAAACTGATAAAAACTGCATTTTTTTTCAAAAAGTATCAAAATCCAACCATAAAACTGTTGAAAATATAAATTCTACTCATAAAATGTCAAAAATAGCAAAATCTGGCTTTGAAACATCAGAGTTATATTAGAAAGCACCAAAATCCGGCCATAAACAGTTTAAAAATATAAAAAATGTCAAAAATAACATAATAAACTATCGACTTGGGAAGAATATATTAAAAAGTTAATCATAGACGAAAGCCCAGAACATCACGGCATGAATAACACGGATACCGGACCTCATATTACAAAGCAATAGATTCAAAAAGCTATAGACACAGCGAAGCCTAAAAAAGCAGTAGGTCTAGATAAAATACCAGCAGAGATCCTTAAATTATTTAGCAAAGAAGGTATAAACACTCTTACTCGCTTATATAATGTAGTGTATGATACGAGAGAAATACCCACAGATTGGCTCTACTCCACTTTTGTCACTATTCCAAAAAAACCGCAAACAATGCAAAGAATATGGGACCATAAGTATAATGAGTCATACACTCAAGATATTTCTTAAAATTATACATAATAGAATATACCAACAATGTGAAGCACATATCAAGAAAGCACAGTTTGGGTTCCGCAATGCCATAGGTACCAGAGAAGCACTTTTTGCATTAAACGTTCGGGAGCTGACAACAAAAACATTTTGCTTTATAGCAAAACTATACTGACAACAAACAGCAAAAATAAGAGTAGAAAACCATAAAACAACGAAAATAAAAATATGTAGAGGTGTGCGGCAGGGATGTGTGCTCTCGCTTATGCATTTTAATATAGAAGAAGCACTAGATGAAGTGAACAAGGAAATCATAGTCAATAAACTCTTCAATAACATCAGATACGCAGACAACTCCATCATAATCGTCGTGCCCAACAATTAAACTCACGAACTTCACTGATGCAAATTTTAAATAAAGATTTGAATTTACACGCTTACAAGGATTAATTGACTCAAGAGCTGAAGCCTACTGACCATTTCAAGCGTCGTCAATACGCCGAATGGTTGTTTGAACAGACAGAAGTAAATGGTGACTTTACAAAGAAAATCATCTTCAGCAACAAGGCACACTTTCACCTCAGTGGATTCGTTAACAAGCAGAATTGCCGCATTTGAGCAAATGAGAATCCACGAGTAATTGTTGAAAAAGAGTGACTGTTTGGTGCTGTTTATGAGCTGGCGGCGTCATCGGGATATACTTCTTTGAAAATGAAGTCGACCAAGCAGTTACCGTAAATGGTGTTTGCTATCGCAAAATAATAACGGACTTCTGGTGGCCAGAAATGGAGGATATGGACCTGTGGTTCCAACAAGATGGTGCCACTTGCCACACAGCCAACAAAACAATGGCTCCTTTGCGCGAGAAATTCAATAGTGTTATCTCACGTCGTGGCAATGATAATTGGTCGTCACGATCATGTGATTTGACACCGCTGGACTTCTATCTTTAGGGACATTTGAAAAAAAAATGTACGTCAATAAGCCAAGAACAATTGAAGAGCTAAAGAATAAGATAATTCAGCATATTAACGACCTCAATTATGTCTCAGAGTCATTGAAAATATCGACCATCGAATAGAGGTATGCCACCGTGAAGAGCATTTAGTCAATATTTTATTTCACACATAATTGTCATAGATCCTTCTATCATAATAAAAAATATTAAAAAAATTCTCTAAAAACTTTTTGTTTTATTTACAATTAACTTTGTGCGTTTTAGTTGGACCATCCTTTAAAAAAGACCAAAACTCATGGTAGTCACGAAAAACAATCCACCACCGGTAAACCTGACCCTCGACAACATACCTATCGAACAGGTTGACAAATACCCCTATCTAAGCACCTGCATACACCAACACTGGGACCATTCTAGAGAAGTAAAATGCAGAATCGAGAAAGCAAGAGCTGCATTCACACAAATAAGTAAAATATTTACCAGTTCTGATCTAACTCTGCAACTTAAAATCGGAATGATACGATGCTATGTTTTTTCCACTCTGCTGTACGGCGCAGAATCCTCAACACTAACAAAAGACTTGGAAAGCAGACAAAAACTTTCGAGTTGTAGACGTACAGAATTACTTCAGTATACTGAAGATTACATGAATGGATCTAGTGACTAATGAGGAGGTTCTTCGGAGAGTTGAAAAGGATCTTGAAATAATGATGACCGTGAAAGGCAGAAAACTAGAGTACCTTGAAACAAAAAGAAAGGTATAGAATACTCCAACTTATTCTGGAAGGAAAGGTGCTGGGAAAAATAGGTCCAGCAAAGAGAAGAATATCCTGGCTTAAAAATCTGAGCCAGTGGTTTGGTCTGACCTCTATCCAACTGTTTAGAAGATCCGTCAACAAGATGAAGTTAGCCATAATGATCGCTAATATCCACAGCGGATAATGCACGGAAAGAAGAAGAAAAAAATAACTAACTCTGGTTATAATACAATAAAATATTTTCAGCTTCAACAAAATCCAGTCTTCAACCCCAAAATATAGTCAAAAAACACCAAAATCTGACAATAAACTGTTAAAAACTGTAAAAATCTATTTATAAAATGTCAAAAATAGCAACTTCAGGCTTTAAAATATCAAAATAATATCGGAAAGCACCTAAATCCGGCAAAAAAATGTAAAAATTTCAAGTCCGGCTATGAAATATTATAGTATTGTCAAGAAACCAAGCCATAAATTGTTGAAAAATGTTATAAAACTTATATAATTTTAAAAACATCAAAACCCAGCTACAAAATACAAAATTGTGCTAGAAAAAGCAAAAAATTACTACAAAGTGCAATATTCTATTTATACAAAGTCAAAAACATTTTATTATCAACAAGCACCAAAATCCGGCCGGTAAAAGTTAAAAAAAATATTTATAAAAAGTCTAAAACAGCAAAAAACGACTAAAAAATATAAAAATATTTAAACTGTTAACAATGCAAAATTCTATACATAAAATGTGAAAAATAACAAAATCTGGCGTTTAAACATCAAAATATTGTCAGAAAGCGCCAACATTTAATTTTAAACTGTTAAAAAATACAAATTTCTATTTATAAAAAGTCAAAAATAACTAAATCCTTATAAAACATTAAAAAAGTTTTAGATAAAAGCAAACATTCTGCTTAGTGTTGACTAGATTATAATGTTAATTCGCAGAATTTGGAAAAACTCAAGTACTAAAAATGTTTAATCTTACATTTATGTAAAAAATTATACACAAATATCCAAAAATAGTTATACAATTATCGACTAAGCCTGGTAATTCCACGATAGTTCGGACAAACGTCCTCACATCGCCATCTCCGATTTTGCTCAAATTAAAAAAAAAAATGATTTTTTTTCCATTTTCCGTAAAAAAATTTGAGAAACCGGGCGGGATCGTGTTCTACGGAAAATTTCCTATAAGATACGCCCTTTTAATTATGATTTTTGACAATTGTTTGCTAATTTACAGCACAAAAGCTGATAAGAAGCAAAATATTTATAAAATTTACACTGTATTGCACCTAGAGATCAAAAATTTTAGAAATCGTCATATTTTGGTACCCCAAAACGTTTGTCTGAACTATCGTGAAATTACCCTTGAGTAAGTAAGCAAGATACTTAGTATATTAATTATAAAAAATTATTTTCAATTAGAGTACCCCGCCCACCCAACCAAGTGGGTTATGTAAAAATTGTTTCTTTCTTTTGCAAATGTCCGTTATCACTAAACTAGGATAAAAAATAACAGATCCAATCTCTTAATTACAAACAGTTGGATAGAAAAACAAGATTTATTTCATTGATAATTAAATTATTCGTTTCAATTAATGTGTCTTACTTTCTGTATATGCCAGTTATTACTAAATTATAGACAAATAGTTTTAATTAAAGTACCCACCCATTGACCTAATTGTTGATTATATAAAAGCTGAATATTTTTTTCATTCGACACTTCTCCAAATCTCAACCGTCACTAAATTAAAGCAGAAAAGTAACAGATCCTATCCTTTGGTAACAGTTAGATAAACGTGACAGTTAATTCATTAACTTTGCACAAGTTCAACGTTCTCAACTATTGGTTATCTAAAAATAAATTTTTCTTACTTCTGCAAATGTCAACTATCACTAAATTGGAACAAGAAAGTGACAAATTCAATTACTTAATGACAAACAGTTATGTAGGCAAGCATAACACTTATTATATTGTTTATAGATTTAATTAAATTGCCCCGACCATCCTCCCAAGTGTTGATTGTCCAAAATTTGAATATTTCATTCTTCTAGAAATATCACTAAATTGAGGCAAAAAATCTAATCTCTTCATGACAAATCTTTAAATAGGTAGGCAGGACACTTATTTTATTGTTTACAAGCAAACATTTTAAATAGAAGTACCCACCACCAAAAAACTGTTACTTAATGTCTTCAACACTCAATTGAAGCAGCTAACTAGGTAAGCAAGACACTTATTTCATTGGTTTTATGCAATTTGTTTTAATTAAAAGATCTCACTCGCCCATCCAAATGTTAGATATTTCTTTCTTTTGCAAAACTCACTAAATAACAGCAGGAAAGATAACGGTTCAATCCCTTGATGACAAAAACAGTCAAGTGAAAAAACAAGACACTTATTTTATTAATTATAAGCAAATTACTTTAATTAAAGTGACCCGCCCGCCCATCCAAGAGTCCGTTACCCAGATGTAGAATATTTCTTCTTTTTGCAAATGGCAATTGTTACTAATTTAGGGTAGAAACATTATAGATGCAATACTTAATACACAGTTAGGCGGGTATTCAGAACACTTATTAAATTTAGTATGCACAAATCATTTTAGTATAGGTTATCCAGAAGTTGGATACTTCTTCCTTCTTCAAATGTCAACTGTTACTAATTTAGGTTAAAAGAGTGACAGATTCAATCTTTTAGTAACAAACAGTTGTAAACCCAAGTGTTGGTTATCCACAGGTTAGATATAACTCCCTTCTGCAAATGTCAACTGACATTAAATTAAGGCAGGAAGGTAACAGATTCAAAACGTTAACATGTCTAAACTGTTGGTAATAAACATTTGTATAGGTAGACCGGACTCTTATTTCAATAATTTTGGGTGAGTGGGAAAAACACTTCACGTCAATGATCATCAACAAATAGTTATAATTTCCATCCAAGTCTTGATTATCCAGAAGTTGAATAACAATTTAATATTAACTGCAACAATAGGGTTACAAATACAATCATTTAATCACAAACAGTTAGGCAAGTGGGCGCTCTACCTATGTAAGTAATAATTTTACAAAAATTGAATGTTTTTTTTTTGTAATTGTCAACTATCAATAAATTAGAGCAAAAGAGTGCCGGATCCAATAACAAACAATTGATTAGGAGCAAAATACTTATTTCATTAACTATAAGCAATTCGTTTCAATTTCAGTATCCCGCCCAAGTTTGTTACTCTAAAGTTCAATATTTCATCCTTGCAAATATCAGCAGTCACTAAATTGAAACAAGAACTGACAAATCAAATCCCTTAGTCACAAAAAGTTATGTTAATAGGCAGGAAATTTATTTTATTGATTATAAGCAAGTAGTTTTAATTGACAACTTTGCCCAAGTATTAATTATCAATAAATTCAATGTATCTTCCTATTGCAAACGTCAGTTATCACTAAATTAAAGCAAAAAGGTAACAAATCTAATTTATTTATAACAAACAGATTGGTAGTACTAGTAAGCAAGATACTCATTTCTTTGATTGTAGACAATTAATTTAAATTAGTGTGTCCCGCTTACCAATTCAAGTGATTGTTATGCAAAAATTGGTTGTTTTTTCTTTCTGAAAATGTAAGTAACTAAAGTGCAAAAAGGTTTTCAATCCAATCTTTTGATGAGAAACAGTTGGATAAGTAGGTGAGACACTTATTTTATAATTTTGTGGCAAAAACGTACATAATTTTCTATAATAACAGTTTAAAAGTGCAAAATTTTAATTATAAAATGTCAAAAATAACAAAATCCATCAAAATGTTGCCAGAAAGCACCAAAATCTAGCCATAAACTGTTCAAACGTGTAAATTTCTACTTATAAAATGTTTATTTTTTTTATCAAATTTTAAAAGTAGCAAAATGCGGTTATTAAATATCAAAATAGTACCAAAATCTTACAAAATGTTAAAAAATGTAAATTCTACTCATAAAATATTAAAAACAGCAAACTCCGCCTTGAAAAATCAAAATATAATTATAAAACTAAAAACAAAACTAAAAAATTTGAAAACTGCAAAATCCAGCTTAAAACATCAAAATATATGTAGTTAGAACTGACAACAATCTGGTTATAAACTGTGCAAAATTCTATTAATAAAAAGTCGAAAAAAACTGTTAAAATATTTTCAGATAGAATCAAACAATTTAAAAGTGCAACAATTTATTCGTAAAATGTTGAAACTAATAAATCCTATCCTGAATCATTAAAATTGTCAAAAAGCAACAAAATTCAGTAATAAAAACCAAAAAAACTCCAAAAATCTTGCCATAAAATATCAAAATATTGTTAAAAAATTAAAACTTAATCATAAACTGTAAAATTCTATTTATAAAATGTCAAAAATCGCAAAAGCTGACATTTAAACATCAAAATATTGTCCGAAATCAACAACATTTAGTCCTAAACTGTTAAAAAGTACAAATTTTTATTTATTAAAATAAAAAATAACTAAATCCTGAAGGATTCATTGCAAACTACTATTCAGAAAGAGTGACAGTAACTTAACCTAACTAAACCTAACCTAACTTAACCTAACTAAACCTAACCTAACCTAACTAACCATTACCTGCATATTTCTTCTAGAAATTCTTGTGTTAATATATAAACATGTGAATAAATTTTATAAAATTCAGACTAGTTAACTCAACTTTTATAAGTCCTTCATTAGAAGATTACGAAGCAGATAGTTTAAAAACTCGGCCATAAACTGTCAGAAGAAGTAAAATTTTGGTGAACTAGTAAAAAATGCAAAATGCTATTTACAAAAAGTCAAAAATAGTAAAAATCCAGTCAACTGTTAAAAACTGCAAAACTCTGTTCATAAAATAACAAAAATAGCAAAATTCAGCTTTGAAATATAAAAAATATTGTTAGAAAAAACCAAAATCCTGCATAAACTGTTATAAATTTCAAAATCCGGCCATAAAATTTTGAATAATAGTCAGAAAGCATAAAAATCCAGTCATAAACTCTTAAAAAGTGTAATAAAATCTTTATAAAATCATAAAAATGGCAAATTTGAGCTATAAATTAAAAAAAATATTTTATAAAGTCCAAAATCCGGCCATAAACTGTCAAAAAGTGCAAAATTCTAATTTTAAAATGTCAAAAACAGCAAAATCCTGCCTACAGTTAGTTTGAGAACCCTTCCGCATTGCAGACTTTCGTTTACAGATAGCTACGCCACTGGTACCAACAAATTTCATTCTGAATTTCAACGCTATGACTAAATTTTGTAATATACTATCTGTTAAATGTATTGTACTAACCTAAGTATATATTTATTGTTATACTTTTAATGCTGTTTAATGTTTATACTATTTTTTTTTTTTTTCTAATAAATTCTTCCGTAAAATATTACTAATATTATTAATATTACTACGCGTACTAGAATACTAAACGTGGTATCAAAGACTCTGTATCATACTGCTCAACTTCTTTAAAAAATGCGTACAGAAAGTCAATTTAAAATAAAGAAAATGTCAAAATGTACTCAAATAACTTATATTTTGCACACAAAAATCAAGTACTATAAAATTTCATAGAACAATAATTTATTCATTTAAAAATTAGATTAAAAACCGAAAAGAAACTAAAAATTTAATAAAAAACATCGCATGACAATTACAGTCAAAAATATTTTAGTACTTATTTTAAGGACTCAACTAAACTCTAGTAATGAACCCTTTTTTTATTACAAATAGTTCATCAAAAACTGTTTTGAATACCAATTCTAAGTTGAAGGATAAAATTAGATAACAAAATTGCAAAAAAATGTTTGCTTTAAATGCTTATAATCGGAATAAGAATTCAAACTCAGTATTAAAATGATTAATAAATAGTGCAAATGACTCCCTTAAAACAAATAATTTAAAAAAAGCAAGAAATGCTCAAAAAGCTTATTTTCCGCATAAAATTTTTATATCATTATTTCAGAACATCAGTTTATTGCTAAAAATATATTAAATACTGTGCAAAAAACTAATTTTAATCAAAAGATTACCATAACACTGCCTAGGTCTCTATTTAAATAAACTGAATAACGCACAGAAAAATAAATTCAGCACCAAATAAAGATCACTTCGTGTAGCTCCCTTAAAATTCATTTTTCGATTCCAACTATTTCTGTAATGCCACATTAATTAAAATCTTAATGAATGAATATAGTCATATTATAAATTAACAGATTATGGCGGGCGGTATGATGATATTATTGTAATCACAATTATATTATATTATCAATCCACCATCTGCCATAACATATAAATTTATATGACATGACACAAAATCTAACATCGTAATTCTCAGTAAACAAACGAAATATATTTTTGCAAATCCATTGAAGAAAGCATTTAGTTGACTATTTGAAACCTAATAAATTCCTTCAATTTTATTTCTGTTGTATTCTGAACACATCTACATCAATCAACAAAATTACAAAATAAATAGATTCTATTTTTGACTATCAAACATGTAGTATTACAGGGCTATATATTTAAGCCCTTTTTTAAACTCCTATCAATAATACGACAAATTTGTTACTAAACAATGAGTTTTATTGTCACCTTGAGAACTTAATAAATTTAATTACTTAATTTATCTTATATTATCGTAGTTAGTATTTTCTATGAATTTTAATTGTGTATTGACGTGTGAAATGTGTGAAAATACCATTAAATAAATTACTATTTATAGTCAACTCAATAGTAAACATGTTCTTAAAGAAGCAAATAAAAATATTTACTTTAAAATCGTGATATTTCCGAACGTAAACTTATTAAAATAATGTGAATAATTTATCTACATTAGAAACATGTAAAAAAACTGGAAAGGAAAATATAAAAATAATTAGAAAATGTATTGAAAACTTTCTTAACCATTTGAGAGCATTTCTTTGAATTGTCAGCAAAAAATTGAAAACAAAAATTATTGTGTAATATTTATGCTGTCCACAATTTTCAAAAATACTCATTTTTTGATAAAAAGTAATTGTAATTTCATTATTTTTATTCTTTAAAACTGTAATTAATTAATTATATTTCTTTCACATAGTATTAAATTTCCTTTAAAAAAAGTCTGAAACAAATATTAGCTAAAGTAAATAACATTTATAAATCTATTAACACTTCATTTACACAATCAGTCAATAAGAATTAATCCAACCTTGCATATTTCTTGAAATATTTATACTTTTCGAAAGTTGTTGTTTTATATTTATATAACCACGACATAGAAAAACATTCAAAAGTCAAAATACTATGCATAATATTATTACATTACTAAAAAGAACTACGTAACTACATCTTCAAGCATTCCATGCGTGTACTACTACTACTACAACCTGCAAGAGAAAGCTTGAATATAGTACGCGCCTTACATACAAATGCAACATATTTTAAAGCCGAATTTATTCCCACGTGAATATAAAAAAAATGCTTACCTTTTTTATAAAATAAATATTATCCAGAGAATAATTTAACTTAAAAGTTTTATATTAAATCAAAAAACAAGCACACACTATTATTTTATGTTGTCACAAATTTTATTACTGTTGTTATTTATTTATTTTTTCATTGCAGCTCTACGTTGAGCCACACCGAACGAACCGATTGCAGGTCGCGGTGTTCGCGGTCTGCAAGTGAACGCAACTACAGACTCGAAATCCACTCCGTCGAGTCGAGCCAAGCAAGGTCGACAGGTGGTGACGTCAGTTCTTCCTATACTACTCATAGGAAGTCTCGAATCAACAGGTACTTCCGAAAAACCGAGTTGAATGATAGTTTTATTTTATTTTTTCTTGTTGAGTTTTGTTATTAACGGCTGGTATTTCACGAACCATGACCTGCTTTTACTAATTAGAGCGACTTACTTTTTAAAGGAGAATCGGTATGTCTGGTTGTATAAGTTTGATGAAAGTATAATGAATTGTTTTTGTTATTGTTTCTTAATAGTTATAAAAGGATTAGAAATAATATTTAAAAATTTGCACTTTAAGTAAATAGATTAGATTAGACTCAAGCGGCTCATTTGCAATTAAATTTATACTGTTTGATAAGAATTAATTGCACTATTTTAATTACCTTGAAGAAACACAAATAACAATTTGTGAATCATATATGACGTTTGCAGATCATAGTTAATTAATATTGATTGATTAAAGACAATTAATAATTTAAAACTATCAATCAGAGAATTGTAGATCTCCAATAACAGTTTTCAGTAACAATTGACAGCTGTAGATCGTATTTAACAGATACAGATCATGTTTGATAACACAAAATACGTATATATTATTTCTATTCAAACTATGTTTGACAGTAGATCACTTGACAGTTGTAGATTACTTTTGACAGTTGTTGATCAGTTTTGACAGTTGCAAACTATTTTTTTTACATTTGTAGATCATGTTTGAGAGAATACAAATTACTATTTACAAAACAATTAATCAGTAGTCAATTATAATTATTAAAATCTATTGAAACCAAATTTGACAGTTTCATATTATTTTTGACAATTGTAGATCATCATTGATAGCTGCAAATTTCGAATGGCAGTGAGTAATATTTTCTGTTAGTTGGACAGTTGTGAATTATTTATATTATGTTTGCAGATTATTACTAATATTGATTGAAGCCAATTAATAACTTCAAACTGTCAAACAGACAATTATAGATCATTAAAGACAAATTTTAGTTATATTTAACAACTGCAGATTATTTTCAACATGCATAGATTGTGTTTGATAACTACAAAATACGTATATATTATATCTATTCCAAGTTTGACAGTAGATCACTTGACAGTTGTAGATCACGTTTGAGTGTTGCGATTAAGAATAATACTTTGTCTTTGATGGATACCATGCAGTTTGGTCAAGTACCAAAATAATGTTGGCTGGAACCAGTGATTTTCCTGATATGTTTTGCATATGCACTAAAATAGCGCAGTCGGTAGGTAGACAGTTTGTTTTTATTGAATTTGTAGCAATGAGTACCTGGTAGTTAAGCTCATGTATAGTCTGGGATCAATTTCTGTGTTTCATTTTTACGACAGTTGTTTGCAGTGATCTTAGTTGGCATGTTGACGTAGTCTTGGTTTGTTCCAGGTTTTTCCAAGTATATACATGATCGCAATTGATGTCAACGGTAATAAGTTTTACTCGTTATTGTAATATGCGGTCAAGCTTATTGATATAGATTGAGCAAAAAACTTTTATGTAGTCATCAATCCTATGTTATATTGGGCAGATTGTCTTTGATATATTCTTTGATAAAAATAATTGAACAAAATGTTGACATAGACAAAACGGGAGCCGAAATAGAAAGGCTCTTCAAAACAAAAAATGATAATATACAGCTTGTTGTATCAGACAAAAACTAGGGGGGAAACTTTACTCTAAGAGATGAGATTAAGACGATGACCGACGGAAACGTTAACGCAACGCAAACGACAATATTTGTCAAAGACATTGATTTACTCAAGAAAAAGTCTTAAGAACATTGACAGAAACTACAGGACTAGAAAAGGAGTTAATAAAAACCACAATGTCTAAGCCAAATGCGAGAGGGATATGCTGTGCAATAGCAACAATGCCGCTCCAAATTGCGCACACAATAATAACAAAAAAAAGATGGCAAATAAATGGGGAGCATGGAAAGTAGAGAAAATGCTAAATCTGCCAAAATGCTTCCGATGTCAAAGGTACGGACACAAAGCGCACCAATGCCAGAATGAGTTGAAAAGAAATGTCACAGATGCGGGGAAGGTCACGAGGCAAAGGAAAAAAAGTGCTATGTGTGTCACAAAGAGGGCCACAGCATGGCTTGCCCGGTCTACAACCAAACGGTTAAAGACTTTTGCAAGAAAAGAAAAACAAAGGGGAAAAAAACTGAATCGGAGCCAGAAAAGGTGATGTCTGGAACCAAAAATGGAAATACAATATATGCAAATTAATGTGGATAGAGCAGTGGCTGCTCACGACATTCTGGAAGCTACCGCAAAAATAAGCAAAACAGATGTGCTCATAATCAGCGAACTAAACAAAAAAATAGCTAAAAAAAGGACCAATAATTTTTGACACACAACTTGACGCGGGAATCAAGATATTAAACAAGAAAATTAAAATCGGAGAAAAAAACGTAGAGGACATCAAGTTGATGTCCTGCTACATATCACCCAACTGCTCCAGCTGGAGTACACAAATTTTATTACTACCCTAAAACAGGAATCTAAACAGACCACTAAAAAACTACTGATTGCAGGCAACTTCAACGCAAAATCGCCGGAGTGGGATTCCAGAGTGGAGGACAAAAGAAAAATGTTTTTTACCGAGTGGATGGCTGGGAACAGTATTGTTATTGTAAATGATGGAAAGAAACCCACTTTTGAAAGGAATAAACAGACTTAATTCATCAACCTCACGATGTGTTCTATAATAGACCTTGAAACCTTAAGCCTGCCCAAGTACATCTGATATGGGATTAGGAGCGAGATACTGATTGCCGACAGAAACTGTGCCAAACAAGGGTAGAACATCCGAAAGCTAGATGAGACAAAATACAGAGAGGCAATAAAACAACAAACGAATGGGACACTTCTCCTAACACTCTAATAAAGATAATTACCGAGGCATGTGACGTGGCAATGCTCAATAGAAACTGTGGTAACGGCAGAAAACAGGTCTTCTGGTGGAGTGAGGAGATTGCCAATAGCAGGAAAGCATGCATACTAAAGAGGCGTGAGGCAACAACAATGCGGAAAAGAAAGGATGATGAGGAGGAAACATTGCAAAAAGAAAAAGCATATAAAGAAGCCCAAAAAAATTTTTAAGATACTTATTACAAAGACCAAAGAGAAGATATGAAAAAAGTTATTAGACGAGCTAGAAGAAAATATCTGGGGAGACAAATACAAAATTATTGCAAAAAAATGAAAGCCTAGAGGGCTTAACATTGTGGAAGACCTGCAAAAGCAAATTAGAGAAACGCTATTCCCAAAGCAACCCACTATCGTGTCAGATAGGAAGCAACCAGAAGAGATTTTTACTACAAGATTAACAGTAAAGGAACTCAAAAGAACAGCGGGTAAGATGAAAAACAAGAAAGCTCCAGGACCGGGCGGGATCCCGACAGAGATCATTAAACTGTCAGTCGAGGAAATACCAGCAACAATCCTTGCAGTACTGAACTTTGCGTGAGAAAGAGGAGAGTTTCCAATTCTGTGGAAAATAGCGGTTTTGAAACTATTAAAGAAACCAAATAAAGAAAACGCGGACCCGAGAGTATACCGCTCAATCTGCCTTATTGATACCATGGGCAAATTGTACAAAAAGATTATAGTCAAAAGATTAAAGGCGGAGCTTGAAGAAGGAGAGGATCTATCCAACGCTCAGTTTGGGTTCAGGAAAGGGAAGTCAACTCTTGGACCTATAAAGCTGGTAAAATATATCGCTAAAATGGAGATGAAAAAAACGCTAAAGACGAGAGGATTATGCGTCCTTATTACAATTGATGTAAAAAACACAGCAGCATGGGACAAGACGGTCAAGGCTTTTTATGAAAAAAAAAATATCTGACCATCTGGTGAAAGTAATTAAAAGCTACTTCACCGATCGGAAAATAATTGACGAAAAAGAAGAGGAACACAAAGTTACGGGAGGGGTGCCACAAGAGTCGATGCTGGGCCCTTATCATTAAAATCTGCTCAGAATAGACACAGCCTAACAGGTGACTTTACTGGCGTACGCCGACGACATGGAAATGGTATTAGTAGAAAAGACAACAGATAAAATTGAAGAAACGGCAAACAATACTGTTGGATTACACAGCATAAACTAGAACTGGCGTCCGAAAAAACCGAGACAGTAATGATGATTACTAAAAAAAAATGTCGGGAAGTTAGCTTTAAGCTGAGAAATGACATAAAAATTTGACTTTTGAAGAGCAAGCAGCGGCAGTTGTCAAGATGATGCCTAGATGCGGTAAAACTAACGAAGGAAATAGAATTTTTTTTGCATCGGTAGTCGCGTTGGTTGTTCTATACGCAGCCCCAGTATGGAAGGAGGCACTACAGTTCAAAAAATATGCAGGCATACTAAACAGTCTACAGCGGAACGTAGCCATAAGGGTCTGCATGGCGTATAAGACGATTCCAACATTGAGCGCTAAGGTGTTGGCTTGCATGGTTTGCTACACGGTGCTGGCCAAAAAAAGGAGATGCATAATAAAAAAAGGAAAGCAGGAGAAAGATCGGGTAAGAAGAAGAACTATCGAGAAATGGCAGGAAATGTGGATGCAAAACAAAAAAGGAAAGTGGACGCATGATCTTCTTCCAGATATAAGGAGATAGATAGAAAGAAAACACAAACGTATTGGATATTCTTTAACACAGTGTCTAACAGGACATGGATGTTTTAGAGCATACTTAAAAAAAATTAAGAAGATTAACAATGACAAGTGTGTATATTGCTCAACATACGTTGCTGGTCTGCCCAAAATAGGAAGTAGAAAGAAGAGTGGCGGAGACTGCACTTTGCATAGAAATAAGAGTTGAAAATATAATTAACCTAATGTTAGAAAGCATGATAACTAAAAAAGAAGAAGATGAAAGGATAAGAAAGAAAAAATGAGCAAAAATAAAACAAACAGATTAAAAATAATAACCTGGTAGAATGAAGAAATGCGAAAGCAGATGCAAAAACTAGCAAAGCCATTCTTCCGGCTCTATCAGCTGACATCAAAGTTTACACCTAGCTTTCTTAGAAACCGTCGATCTATACTTGGTGCTTGCACACCCCGCCCAAGTTTCAGGACGGCTACTGATTTTTGCTTTTTGCAGGTTTACGTCAAGCCGTTCAAACCACCAGTTCTGTGTGGTTACCGGTGGTGCACGCTGTGTGCGTGTGTGTGTAACAAGCACCTGTGTGGCGTGTTTGTAGGAACTTTGGTTCATCCATAAACAAAACAAAATTACAAACAACGTACACCATTGCCTGGGAACCATTCCTGGGCTTGTCAGGCAACCTTCATTGCACATTAAGGAGGATGCCGGTAACAACCATGATACGCGTGGTCTACACCCGTACTCCCTACATTGCCACAACTGTCACTTCCGCTACTTGGTTTGCAAATATCCGCAAAAAAGAAGAAAGAAGTGTGCCAGCAATAACTATCTAGCCGGGTAAAGTCTATGAGTACCTGTGACATCGTAGGTGTAGATAGTGTGCTGTGGACCATGCTCAGTTTAAAACAACCCGTACCAAAAGTATTTTAAATTTTCCAAACTTTCGCAACACCCAGACAAAGAGAAATTTCTGTGGACACTTTTTTTATAATAGATTATTTTATTCTTGTGCAATAGTATTAAGAACCAAATTACTTAGATCTAATCGCCTAACATCGATATGAAAACAGAAGCTCACTTTTAGACAGTTGCAGGAAACAATTTTTATAACTATAAATATTAAATGTATTAACTGACAGTCAGTCAAAAGTTAACCAGACAACATTATACCAGAACGAGTCTAGGGCAAAATATGTAGGATTTTCCACTTGCTGCTACTACTTAAAATTACATCGTCTATCGCTGAGCCGTCAACTTCCACCACGTTTAACTTCTTCGAAATTCTCGAGCAAACGTCATTAACTTATACTCTGTGTTTGCACACATTGCTAGAGTTTTAGAACGACCACTGATAATTAGTATGTGCACTTTTACGTTGCTTTAAAACAAAAACCTTTAGTTTTGAGTAAACGTGCATTCTTAGTGAGTGCGTGTGAGAACCCACTGAGTGATCATGTAGGTTTTTGGCGTTCTTAGTAAACCACTATTTAAAAACATCAATAATTTTTAGCATTGACAAATATTTGAAGATCAACAGTTTTTATTACATTTGTCTTGTTTGGCAATTGTTAAAAGTTGTAGATTATTACAAAACTTTATTCAAAAAGATCAATAGTTTTTTAGAAGCAACGTTTAATTAAGAATTAACTTTTGTTTTTAATTATGTTTTTGTAGATCATGTTTGACAACTGTTAAAAACTAAAGATCATTATAAACCATTATTTAGAAAAATTAATAAATGTTTAGTAGCAACAACTGTTTTTAAATATATTTTAAGATAATGTTTGACAGTTATAGATCATGTTTGACAATTGATGCAAGTTGAAGGTCATTATTAACTTGTATTATCAATGACAGCTTTTAATTAAGTTTGACATCTATCTTTACAATTATAAATTATGTTTTATTGTTGCAGAACAGAAATGACAGTATATAATATAATTGTCAGTCGATTATAAAGTTATTAAATTCAAATTTGATAGTTGTATATTTGTTACAGTTCTAAATGATATATGATACTGTAGAATATAAATGATAAGTTAGAATATATTGTTGCTGTTTGTGGATTATGTTTATTGAAATCATGTTTGACAGTTGTGTATTGTTTTTTTGTAGTAGATGATTATATTGTTTGATTTATTTAATAGTTGTAGCTTGTGTTTAAGAAATCTACAAAAATATTTAGATCTTAGATCACTTTTGGCAGTTTGATATTGTTTCTGATTATTTTAGATTATGTATGATGGCTGTATACATAAATTATGGATAATAATTTACAATGCTTTTTTTAGTTGTTAATTATGTTTAACACTTGTTGAAACTAAGTTTAATAGTACTTAATTGTTTTTGATATTGCTAGATTATGTTTGAAAAATCTAGATTAAAAATTGGTGTTTATAATGTTTGTTATTATTAGTAGGTTATGTTTGACATCTTCAATATATTGTAGCTTTTTGTGGATATGTTTGACACTGATTGAAGTTAAGTTTTACAGTTGTAGATTGTTTGAAACCCTGTTTGGAATATCAAAATTAAATTTTAATGTTCACAAAGATTTCTATCAATATTTGATCATGTTTGATACATTATATTAAATTATGTATGATAGCTGTAAAGTATATATACTAACTTACAGCAATTTTTGGTAGATATAAACTATGTTTGACACTAATTGAAACCAAGTTTGACAGTTGAAGACTATTTTTGACATTTCTAGGTCATGTTTGAGAGAACTAGATTAGAAATTATTGTTTTTAATGTTTTTTTATCAATAGTTAATCATGTTTAATATTTAGTGAAAACAAGTTTGAAAATTGTAGAACATATTTGACTGTTGCGTACTGTTTTTAAAAGTTGTAGATAGTTGTAGCTTATGTTTAAAAAAATTATAAAATTATGTAACAATTGTAGATAACTTTTGTCAGTTCATGATTATTTTTGACATTTATAAATCTTGCTTGAACATTACTATTTATATTTAATGTTTTCTGATAACTACCTCACTTACCTATCTGCTAAGTCATCATAGGAACATAGTTGCTTTAGCTTAAAGTATTCCAAGAATAACATTTTTCACAATTTATTATTATTTTAACAAATAAAAACTCTATTTTAGTTTAGGTTTAGAACGTTACTAGACAAAATATTTCATAACTCAACGTTAATACTGACTGCTTATATATTTTATTACTATTTAATACAATTTGATGGAGTAATAACGTCCACCACTTTCACATATATTATAAATGAAAACATATCTAGTACATTTCAACAAAATAACAAAAAAGCGCAAACAATATGACTAGAACATTATTTTCATCATTTTATATACAAACGAATTATTGATTTGCAATGGCATAGTTTTATTTTTTTAGGAAATTATACAATAAATAAAGTTGATTATTACTACTTGATAATTTTTTATAAATATTACAATTTTTTCAAATTTAATTTTTATAAAACAGTAATAGCAACACAATTCTATGTTGTCATAGCAAAAATTTTATTTAAATTCTAGATTTACTATTTCTGTTAATACATAATTAAATAATAACATTTTGTTACTTCGCCATTGCACGCATAACCTATATCATAATATAAATAACTTAAAACTATATGATTAATATTATTATTTATTTTCCTTATTTTTATCTTTATCTTCATCCTTATCATCCTCTTTTAATTCTATTTTTACTCGTCTGTGATGTGGTGGTCCATCCAGAAACATGATTTGTCGTTTGAAAGCTAAATGATTGTTGGGGGCGATCATGAGCAAATTGTTTCCGTTTCTATCGCAAACAGGATGTGATAAGAAGTTTCTCCTTAGACGCGCTCTCATTCTCAGAGCTTGTTGTGGTTGTCCTGGAAATTGATGCTTGCTTATCACCTCTTCACATTTAACTTGAATTGCGTTTGTTTCATGACGATGTTGCCATTCAAGAACATTTGTTAATAAACGAATATATCTAAAAAAATAAGATTATTAATAAAAGTCATAATGTATTATTCGGATCATTGCCGACCCAAAATTGACTAATGACTTAGATACTTTACAACACCGACGAAATGTTTGTATTTTCTATAAACATTTCCATGGACTTTTTTCAATCAAAATAAAAGACATATTGCTATCTAAACAAGTATTTACTTGTAGTACAAGGCTTGCTAGCAATTCTAACAAATATTCACTGACAGTCAGGAGATGTAGAACCGAAACTTTTAAGAGAGATTATCAAGTAAATATTAATTAAAACTAACACTTCAATTCAATTTATTTCAGAATTTGCAATTAAAGTTTAAATTATGTAATTAATGAGCAAGGCAGAAGTGTTTTTGTTCATTATTTACATACTTTAATTTCAAAATTAATTAATAATAACAAAATTACTGCATTCTAATTACCTACTAACTATTTTTGTTGTTGTTTTATTTTTATTGCTTAAAGTTATTGCCATTCATGTCTCCAGAATTTATTATAGGAATTTTTTATTATAATAAATGGTTTAAATCATAACAATAACGCATATTTGTATTAATTATTTCAACCATTTATAATACAATATAGAATAAAATTACTTTACTATAAATAACACAATATTGAAGCCAATTTTTTGTGAAGAGATAAGAGCGCAGCATTGAAATTTTTCACGTATCAGATTACAGAAGTTTTTTATTGTCGCTTATTCTGTCTGCTCTCAGTTCATTTAGACAAGAAGATTAGTACAGTGTATCGATTCAACCTGTTCGTATATATTAACCAAGTGTTTATTTATAATATTCATAAATTATTGTGCATTCAAGGTAATGATTTTAAGGTATGTAAATTCTCATATTGACTTGCAGGATATAATTTAATTTACAAAAGGATACTTACTTAATTTGTTAAAATAAATTATCAAATAGAAGTAATTATTAATTGCATTGCATTTCTTGATGAATAATACTAATCTCAACTATTTTATATGTAGTATGATAGGGCTAATTAATATAAAATTATTATTGATTTAAATTGTGTTCAATTTCAATTACCTTATTGCCATTCTGAGAATTTCGTTCTTGGATAACTTCTTATCAGGAGGGTGTGTTGGCACCAATTTTCTTAATTCTGCAAATGCTCCGCTAACGTTTTGCTGCCTCCATCTTTCTCTGCTGTTTGTGAAGATCTTTTTGACTATGCCTCTTGGTGCTATGTCCATACTTTGACTCTACAAAATAAAATATTAAATTAATATAAAGAAACATTTCAATAATAATTACTTTTATTCAATTAGGCCATATAATGGATACAATAAAAATTATAAAATATTATATAAAAATAGTACCACAACACATTAAAACTGTTTAAATTGTATTAGATAGATAGTTCTGCACACTCTAATAGCATCCAGCCACCAAGAAAGCATGAAACTGTATCTTGAAGTGCTTTATAATATGTACTAATGTCTTTTAAGTTTTTGGGAAATTTGTTATACAATTTTGCACATGCATACAATTGATTTTTTTTAAGTAATAGTTATGTAGTGATTTATTTTTAAATAGTTTACATTGCATGTATGTACACACGTTGTAGGCTATAAGGCAGCAAATAAAATAATCTTTGCAACATTCAAGTTTCTAAATCTCAAATATCAATCAAATAATACGTAATTTATGTCAGTTGCTTGATCACAAACTACAAGTATTATAGATGTAAGTAAACAATATTAAACATATACTTATAATGAACTCAGTTGTTAAAATGTGTTTCATCGTAGTTTTGTAAAGAATGTTTTTTTTAGTTTGACTTTAACAAAACCAATTAAAGTTTAAATCAATCATTGTATTTAAGAATTTGGCATTTGCATCTAGCTGATATGTTTGTGAACAAAAGATTGTGGTCATGATCTTTTTGGTTGACAAGAATACTCTCGCTTTTCTTGGTGGTGGTTTACTTGCACGCTTCTATTCTATAGATTTTTTTCTGAACAGAGGATTATGATACAAGACCATAGTTTATCTCTTGTAACAATAGATTGCAGACTTTTTTCTTGCTTTCTCTCACAGAGCTTCAAAAAAGATCGAGCACAATCAACTCGATACTGTTTTTGAACAGCAGACAGAAGTTTTAAAACCTTTCTTGCACTCACTTTGTTTGTACCCAAATGGTCATGGAGTATTTGGAAAATTGATGTATCTAACAGCTCTTACGTTGCTGATAATTACCTCGATCACTTTGAATCAGTTTTTTGACAAAGGCGATCGACTTTTGTGATTATTTTAACTGGTCGACCATATTTTAAACTTTTTGGCTCATTCTTTCACGGTGGAATAAGAAGGTAAATCTTTACCGTATACACTATCTAATCCATGTTTAATTTGATAAGAGGTAAGAACTTCCATTGTAACGAATTTGATGACCGCTTGGTATTTTTTAAAACAGGCATAGTTGAAACCTAACGATATCTGCCTGGATGTTATTACAAGACTAATTAAAGTAGAGGGTTGAAATTGCACTTGTACGTTAATAAAGCATCACACTTTACTGACAATATTTAATGTAATAGACCAGGAATCTAAAATGTCTTCAAAAATCAAATAAATTCATATCTTTTTTACTGTGCATGTATAACTTTCTAGTTAATGACAATTGATTTAGAAACATAAAATCTAGTAGAAAACAACATTGTACAACAATAAAAGCTCATTTAAAAAGTTTGACGGCACCAAAATTTCACAATGTTGATTGTTGTGGATTTACCGCAACCTACACCATGTAAACAGACTTTAATAAAAGTCAAGTGTCATATATAGATATGTCATATATGTTGTATTCAGTTGTATTTCAATATATCTGTTATTAGTAAAGCCATTGCGTTATCTTTGATTATTCAAGAATAGTCAGGCCATCCACACCCTCGAACATCAGGTTATGGACCCAGATGAGTTAATAAACAGATAGATGCAAATATTAAGCAAGAAAGTGTGATAGGATTGGAATAACCATGAACGCAACTACGAGGATCCAGCCATTGAACAAATCCAATTACGACACCTGGAAAATTCAGGCACAGGCATTGCTAATTAAAACCGGAGGATGGGAATATGTGAACGGCTCAAAGAGAAGACCAGAAGCAGACCCAGCAAAACCTACCGAAGTAGCAGAGGCCGCGTCGTGGAATCACAATGGCCAAACAGCTAAGTCTGACCTCATACTGTCAATTGAAGTATTAGCGTTGCGTGAAGTAAAATACTGCAAAACTTCCAGGGATGTGTGGCAAAAGCTAGCCACAATCCATGAGTCAAAGGGTCCTGCCAAAAAGGCAAATCTATTGAAGCAGCTACTCTTCACAAAGATGAAAGAAGGCCAGGACACCCACGCTCATCTAGAAAAGCTGGAAGAAACTGTGGACAAACTCCGAGATATGAAACTCGAAATTAATGAGGACCTGCTCACAATTATACTTCTCTACAGTCTACCAGAATCATACGACAATTTTTGCGTCGCAATCGAAAGCTTCCCACGATGGAAAATCTACGCGTGAAAATACTGGAAGAGAGTGAATCTAGGTATGGCAGGCAAGGGCATTACACAAGTGATGCAGCATTGGCAGCCTGGAAACAGAAGAGACCATTCAAGAAACAATTCAATCAACAGCTGAAACAGAAACAGCCAACACAAGGTAACAGTAAGAAACCGCCTAGGTGCACAATATGCAAACGTAATGGACATCAAATAGCTGATTGCTGGTTCAATAAGGATAATCAAGAATCCTACTTTGCATCTGAAATATGCACACTAGCGCAAGGAAAAGAGGACAAGTGGTTACTTGATAGTGGTTGTACATCACACATGTGCAATGACAAAGACAAATTTACAAACCTAAATCCATCTGAGACATGAGTAAACATGGCTAACCACACAAATTCTCCATCTGTTGGAACAGGATCTGTCAAATTAGATGTTGAAGTTGAGAATTATACAAGAAGATGTGACCTATCACAAACATTGTACGTTCCAAACTTAGAACTGAATCTAATGTCCGTTGGAAAAATAACCGAAAATGGTTACACTGTTACATTCGACCGAGAGAAAGCAATAATTCGCAATGACAAGAACATTCCAACTACAATTGCAATCAAGGAAAACAATCTTTATGTAATCAAACAAGCAAAAAGCAACGAACAAGCCAACTTATGCAACACAAGGCAAGAAAATAAAGTCTTTGATCTGTGGCACTCTAGACTTGGTCATCTAAATGCTAAAAGTTTATGTAAAATGATTCAAAAGAATTCCGTACTTGGAATGAATCCGTTGCCGAAGAATTTGAAAACTGAAATCAACTGCGCAATATGTCCACAAGGTAAAATGGCTCGAACCAAATTCCCAAAATCAAGTGACACCAGAGGAAACGAATTAATAGAGATAGTTCACACAGACCTGTGCGGGCCGATGCCAGTAGCTTCGAATGGAGGAGCTCTTTACGTCATTACGTTCACCGATACAAAATCGCGTTATACTATTGTAAACATGCTGAAGAAAAAGTCTGACGCTTTCGAGGCTTTCGTGAATTACCACAAAATGGCAGAGAGACATACCGGGCAAAAATTAAAATATCTGCAGTCTGACAACGCCCTAGAATTCGTTGATAACCGATCAAATGATTATTTGAAAGCTCATGGCATTCAACGAAGGCTGAGCGCACCATATACGCCGCAACAAAACGGCACTGCGGAGTGTAAAAACCGCACACTGATAGAGACAGCAAGGTGCATGCTAATTGAAGCGAAATGCCAACCAAGTTTTTGGGGTGAAGCTGTAGCAACAGCTAATTATACTCGAAATAGGTGCATATTAAGAAGTATCAATAAGACACCATACGAGATCTGGTTCGGGAAGAAACCGGTCATCACACATCTGAGGTCATTTGGCACCAAGGCTTACGTTTTAAATAAACGTCCAAACAGAAACAAGCTGCAAGCAACAGCAGATCTTGGAACATTCGTTGGTTATAGCAAAGAAAGCAAAGCTTATCGCGTTTGGATGATAAAAGAAAAATGCATCGTCGTAAGTAGAGATGTCAAATTTCTAGAAGGAGATTTTGGAAATTGTAGTGAAGGTGATATTAATGACACTAATGATGTACCAACTCATGTTATCGACATAAACTTCCTCCCAGAAAAAATTGTACCGTCCCAAGAAGAAATAATAATAAATGAAGAAGTCGAGCAAGAGCAAAATGATGTAAATCAAGACGACTCTATTGAAGTATCTGAAGAGGACACATTACAAGAAAAGAAAAACTCCGATTTTGTCCCAAGTGAAGAAGAATACTACAGCGAGGAAGCTGATGAAAAGCAAATCGCATTAAGGAGATCAACAAGGAAACCATGTCCAAAAAAATGGCCGGAGTACTCGTGTAATGTATCGACGGAAGAACCGCTCACCTACAAAGAAGCATTAGAGTATAGAGTATAGAGTATAGAGTAGTATATTTCCAAAACAAATGTGTACATTCATGGGTGAGTCATAATAAGGTAAAAATAATGATAAAAATAGTGCAATTTGCAAAAAACTTAAGGTAAATATTAGTAAGTATAACTTAATCTAAATTAGTTTTAAAGATTTTTTATATCACTTTACAAGAATAATTAAACATATATATATATAAAAAAAATAACTTAATTAGTAAGAAACAAGTTAAAATTTGGTGTATATAACATAAAAAATAAAATATAGACATATACACAATTACAGACATAAAAATTAATTAGCCTAGATATAAAATAGTGTTTATTTACAAATTATCACAGAAATACTCATACTCTTGAATAGTGTAAAAACAATGATGGATCAAAAGTTGTTTTGTTCTCTTTAAAAATAATTTTATAGGCAAGTCTTTAATGTGAATAGGTAGCTTATTGTATAAATGTATGCATTGTACTATACACGAATTTTGGTAGTATGCGTGGTTATGTTTTGGCACTTTTAGTAATTTGTTTCGTATGTTGTAGCTATGCTGTGGTTGATGTATATTAAAAAGATTAATATTGTTCTTTATAAACTTTAATGATTCGTATAAATAAAGACTCACTATAGGCATAATTTTTAAGTTTTTAAATAGTTCACGGCAGCTTGTGTTTGGTTTTTTGTTACATATGGCTCTTATTAATCGTTTTTGTACTACAAATACTTTGTGGATGTTGATTTCTGTGGTGTTTCCCCAAAACATGATACCATAAGATAGTTGAGACTGACAATATGAAATATATACAGTTCGGGCGGCTTCTTGATGTACGTCATCTCTTGATGCATATATAAGGTACGCATATTTTGCTATTTTTGAGCACAATAATTGTATGTGGTTATCCCATTTTAAATTATTTTGAATTATTACTCCAAGAAACTTCACTTGTTCTGCTTCAGTTATTTTTTCACCATTTATGTTGACATCAGTTTAACTCAGTTGAGACCGAAAGTTGATGATGTTAGTTTTTGATGCATTTAATGTAAGGTTATTCATATCTAGCCATGCACACACTTCATTTATTGTATTGTTTGCTACTACGTTAAGATGGTTTAAGCATTGGTTTTTTAAGCTAATTGTAGTATCATCTGCAAACATTGTTATATGTGCATTTATTGATAATGGCATATCATTAATAAAAAGTAGAAACAATAATGGGCCTAAAATACTGCCTTGAGGAACCCCTACGGTTGGATGAGCAATATTTGACATATAACACTTTTGGTCAATGTGCATAGTTGTTATGTGCTTTCTTTCTGACATGTATGATGCTAGAAGTCGATAGCAATTTCCCCTAATTCCATAACTATTTAATTTATTAAGCATTAATTCGTGAGGTACACAGTCAAATGCCTTTGACAAATCTAAAAAAATTGAATAGACATTTATGTTTTTGTCTAAATGGTTATATATATAATTTAAAAAATTATATATAGCATGAGTAGTTGTAAAGCCTTTTCTAAAACCGTACTGTTCATTGCACAATAAATTGTTTTGTCCAATAAAATCTGTTATTCTATTGTGAATTACTCTTTCATAGATTTTTGAAAACACAGGTAATATTGAAATTGGCCTATAATTGCTCATTTCATGTGGATCTCCTTTTTTAAAAATTGGAATAATTCTTCCAGTTTTTAGTTTTGTTGGAAATACACCCTCAACTAGTGACATATTAATAGCACGTGTTAATGGATTAACAATATATGTTACTGTGTGTTTGATCAGGACTACTGTTAAGTCATCAATATCTTTTGTGGTGGTTGATTTCATGTTTGCTATTATTGTTTTAATTTCTGATTCTGATGCAGCTTTGAGAAAGATCGATCCCATTACAATGCTATCTAAATTATAATTTAGGGAGTTAGTACCACTAGCTACGTTTCCAATTGTACAGAAATGGTTATTCATCACATCAACTATACTTTGGGGATTGTCTATTTTTGAGTTATTTGAATCAATTACATATTTTAAAGATTTATTAGCTTTGCTGTTGTTTTGTGTTTTTTTTTTAAGTATATTCCAGAGTTCTTTTGTTTTATTATTTGCATTTTGAATACGGTTTGAGTTGTAGTTTTTAATTTCGTTTTGCAATAAGATTTTATATTGTGTTTTTGTTGACTTATACATGCTGTTTACTTCTATACTATTAGTTTGTAAGTATAGCTGATAAAAGAATTCCATTTCATTTTTAAGATTTTTTAAAGTATCTGTGTACCATTGATTTTTAGGTTTAAAATTATTTTTTACTTTGGTTTTTATTGGACAACATTTGTTAAAAGCTGTTGTAAAAATATTGTGCAATTCGTTAAAATACGTTTCACAGTCAAAGCAATGCTCATCTAAAACATTCCAATTTACTTTACTTAATACATCGTTTAACTGAGACAACGTGTTAGTATTAATTAATCTTGTTTTTATTGTTTGTTTAACTTTTTCAAAGCTGCATCCAAATTTTATTACTTGTCCAGTATGGTCTGATACATGTGTGTCAATTACGTTGGCATTTATGTAATTGATATTTGTAATAAAATTATCTAGACATGTTTGGCTTGTATTTGTTACACGAGTGTGAGTTTTAATGCTAATTTGTAAATTATAACAATTTATTAAATCTGTAAAAACTGAAGTTTTATGATCATTTGTTAATAGATCTATATTAAAATCACCACCAATAATAATATCAGATTTTTCAACTACTATTATTTTATGTAGGATACTTTCAAATATATTTATAAAGTCACACAAAATAACAACTTTATGGTTCGGTTTAAGAAAAAAATCAGCACCAGCTATTTCTATATTCATTTCACTCGAAAAATTATTTAAGTCAGGTCTACTTCGAACGTTAAGATTACCTTTAGCTAATATTGCTGCACCTCCGCGCTCATGATAGACTCGTTTAAAACTGGATATATGGTTGTAATTGCTCATATGGGGAAACACTTCACTATCAGTGACCCAATGTTCTGTGACTAAAAAATAGTTAACATTTAATTCATTTAATATAACCTTTATCAAATTTATTTTATTTTTAATTGAACGTATATTTTGGTGAAAAACTGTCATTGACTCTAGCATCTGCATGTTTAATCCAGGTTTTATTTGCTGTCCGGGGTTTTCTTGGCTCTGTGAAAATAACGTGTAACATAGGTTCCATACGGCCACATTTGTGAATCCATTGCTTTGTCGAAATTATGTCTGTCAATGGTTACTTTGAAAGATGCGTAATGTTGTGGAAAATTACTTTTTATATTTTCACATTTTACTTCCGAAAAGTAAGGTTTTAAATATGTAGCTAGGTCCTCTTCTTGGGTGGATGGATTAAGACGCGATACATACAGAAATGCTTTTCTAGCAACTGCTATAATAGTGTTATTATCATTTTCTGATAATCCAATGATGCCTTGAGATTTAGTTTTCTTTTTTTTGTTGTTAACAATTTTCCATTCATCATTTGCGTTATTGTTATTATTAGATGTTTTATGATCTGAATTTATTTGTAATTTATTGGAAGGGGAGAATAAAAAAGAATGGCATCAAGCAATGCTAAATGAAATGCAAGCACAGAACAATAACGAAACTTGGACACTAGTAGATAAGCCAAAATACGCTAAAATCTTGAACTGTAAATGGGTTTACAAACAAAAGCCAGATAAGTTCAAAGCGAGACTAGTAGCGAAAGGTTGCTCACAGGTTCAGGGCATAAACTACATGGAAACATACTCACCTGTGATTCGACACAAAACTATACGAATATTGTTTGCACTCGCTGCAAAAATAGACTTCAAGATTTATCAAATGGACGTCGAAACGGCATATCTGCAAGGCAACTTACACGACGAAATATACATGCACCAACCAGAAGGGTTTGTGAATGAAAATGAGAAGGGAAAAGTATGCAAACTTAAAAAGCCAATTTATGGTTTAAAGCAAGGGGGGCGTGAGTGGAATATCAAACTTAATGATAAGCTAACCAAAATGGGCTACAAACGAAGCTTTGCCGACCCATGTCTTTATTACCAAACCACAAAAAATGAGATCGTCATAATTATAACATATGTAGATGACATTTTAATATTCTGTAAAAACGAGAATCACATCCAAGAATGCAAGTCAAAATTGACGCAAGCATTTAAAATCAAGGATCTTGGAGTAGTGAAAAAATTCCTTGACATAACAATAATGAAGAATGCAAGGACTGGAACAATCAGCTTAAATCAGTCTGATTACATAAACACTATCCTACAGCGTTTCGAATTATCGGATTGTAATCCAGTGAAGACTCCAATGCCAGTAGGAACACAGTTTGACGAGACATCTACCAAAGAAGCAGACATTCAGCTATACCAAGAAATGATTGGTTGTTTGATGTACCTCGCATGTATTATCAGACCGGACATATCATACGCTACAACTTTCTTGAGCCGATTCGCCAAGAAACCACTTGAATGTCACCGAAACGCCGTCAAAAGGATCTACAAATATCTAAAGGGAACAACGCAGATAAACCTACTCTACAAGAGAAATGGAGAAAACGAAGATATCGACCTAAAAGCATATTCAGACGCTGATTGGGCAAACGACCCATCCACTCGCAGATCAGTGACAGGATACATAGTGACGCTGCAAAGCGGTGCAATATGCTGGAAAAGCCTTCTACAAAAGACAGTCGCTCTTTCTACAGCAGAGGCCGAATACATGGCACTCTCAGCAGCCGTAGAAGAGTTGACCTGGGTGAAACTCTTACTGAAGGAGATCATGCCGAAAGAAATGAAATTAACACCGTTTTCTGCGATAATAAGTCAACGATCAGCATGGCCGAATCCGAAGCAATTAAGCAGAGATTAAAACACATCGACATCAAGTATCATCATGTCAAGGAAAAGGTTGCCAAAAACCATGTTAAATTGATTCATCTTCCTACCAACGACATGATAGCGGACTACCTAACCAAAGCGGTAAACAAGGAGAAACAAGCCGATTTCAGAACGAAATCTGGGCTTGCGTTCCGGGGGAGTGTTGTGGATTCACCGCAACCTACATCATGTAAACAGACTTTAATAAAAGTCAAGTGTCATATATGTTGTATTCAGTTGTATTTCAATATATCTGTTATTAGAAAAGCCATTGCGTTATCTTTGATTATTCAAGAATAGTCAGGCCATCCACACCCTCGAACATCATTAATAAATAAATATTATTACATGGTAGAGGTCACAACTATGAATTATATTAAGTTATGGATTGTTTGTAGGTGGCCCATGCCTGTTTGACCGGCTTGTAAAAATGTAAAAACTTAGTTATTGTAATTTTTTCTGATAATTTATTATATATATTACTTTTTTAAAGAGCAGAGAAGCTTTTGCCATGTGTCTGGGATGTTTTCTTGATGAAAGAATTTATAAAAAAGTGTTTTAACACCTTATCATTTTGCTAGTTATTCTATCTTTACCAGGCTTGTTTTTTATTTGTCAGAGCGCTAACATTGGCTCTTCTAAATCAATATCAGGGATTTTTTTGGATCCCACATGTTGCACTCTTTGTTGTTGTTGGTGGTTTTTTAGTTTTAGAGCTTCTAAACAATGTAGATCTAAATACAAGTTATGAACTACACTTTTTATAATATCAACGTCACCAACTGTAGAAAGCCATGGTTTACTACGGACGTAAAAGCACTCGCAGCAGAAAAACTAAAAGCCTACCTATAGAAGCCTCAAAAGCCAGACAAATATTAATTATATACCGCTGCAAAAAAAAAAGAATCTATGCCGGAATCGCCAGAATAAAGAGGATTTTTGGAAACATTTTCTAAGAACATGGAATATAGGTCGTATATGAAAAGCAAAAAAAAATCTGGAACATGCTCAGAAACCAATCAATAAACTTATCCAAAAAACAATCCATGATGACTCATGAGAAACAGTAAGTAAAAATGCAAACAGCAACAATGAAAACAACGCAATAAACCTAGATCACGACATGATACTAAAGACAACTAAGAAACTGAACTGCCGAAAATCGCCTGGTTCCGATAACATTATCAACGAGATAATTAAATATGGACCACAAAAACTTGTAGAAGAAATAACATTTCTTTTTCAAAAGATATTAATCACCGGATGTTTAAATAAGAACTAAATACAATGATGAAATTCTTTACAAAGATTATTGCAGATGAAATATTAGGCCAAGTTGGAGTAACCGTAGAACAACAAAGAAGCTAATGTATTTTTCTGTTTTTTTTTTATAATAAAATAAATAAATACATTTCTAGTGATTTTACTGCAAAATTTTTTTTTTATCAAATATTTTGTAAATATATATTTTTGGTAGATTTTTCCTTTCAAATTCTGCATCTCTGATGTTTTGACAGATAATTAACTTTGTCTTTTTTTTGTAAATTATACTCTAATAAAGTATTTATAGTGTTTCTGCTCACTCGCACAAGTTGGTTATAAGGTTATTAAGGAATTTGTACGTTCCCCCTCCCTGCACATAATAATGACAAGTGGCATTGGTTTATTGTCTAATCACTGGATCACTAACACTTGGGGTGGGTGGACTACAGTATTTCAACAATTGGGCGTGTAACAGTGTTCCCGCCTACCCATCCAAGTGTTAGTCAAGGAATTAGGATGTTCCCTCTCTACTCGTATATTAGTAATAAGTGACATTTGATCTCTTGTGTTTTTTTGACAGAAACAACATCACCGCTGGTTTATTATCCAATCACTATGTTTATAGTGTTCCCGCCCGCCCACCCAAGGGTTAGTTATCAAAGTTGTTTGATGTTTTCGGCTTTCATAAACAGATCTAGATGAGAAGTAGTGTCTTTGCATACTCGAACTTTTGTGTGAAAAATATAAAACGCAGTAAAGTATTTTGATATCTTGTTTTGGGTCGAATTATTCTGCACGTAAACCAGCTTTTTAGCAGATGCCGTAGGTTGGAATGATTTATCAAAAAGTCTAAGAAGCTTAGTCTTTCGTAGAGTATGACGCAAGTGGGACTAATTTGCGGGGCAAACCGCCCACAAAGTCAAACATGACTTACGATACGATTAAAGTGACCGAACAAGACTTAGTTTGTTCCACACATCATGTTGATCAACCAAATATTGACTAAGTTTGTGGTTTAAAAGTTAATTTTTCCTAAATGTGTGGTATAAAAAAAAATTAAATGCTTTTCATCAGCATCTTGAACATAGAAAAACCTATATCTTCTTTTTGAATTAAACTAAAGTAAACAATAAAGATCCAGTTTAATATTACCAAATTAATGGTCTTAACAAAGAACCTAATCAGGTGCAAACTAGTGATCAATGATAATCCAATAGAACAAGTCATGCGGTTTAAATATCTAGGGGTTAAAATATCCAGTATAAGAGACCTATACAACAATGCTCAACATCAAATAGCAAAAGCGTCAACAATTGCTGGATGTATGTGAGAAGTAATCTGGTGCAACAAATTCATGCAAAAAGACAACTTACATAAAACCTTTGTAAGACCTATCTTAATATATGCGGTAAAAACCAGAGCAGATACGAGTAAAACAAAGAACGTCTGCGGGCAACGGAAATAAAGACCTTAAAATTTGTATCAAAAGACAGTTTTAGAGACAGGATACAAAGCGACCACATCCGCAGAAGAACAAGAACACGTACTACAAATGGATAATAACAGGCTGGCAAAAAAAAAAACACTGAAATCAAAGCCAAGTACAAAGATCTTCCGGACACCCACCTAAAAGATGGATGGACAATTGGACATTCCAATTACAAGAGGCACAATAACAATAAATAGTTGGTTAATAACAGGATTTAATCCTAAATTAAAAAGAAGAAGACTTTTTATGTTGTTTTTATTGGTAACAATTATTCTTTGTGTATTTATTATCTTACATATTTTGCATTTACCCCGCGATATCTTGGATTGTAGTACTCTCATGTTAAGAATATCTTTAGATTAACTTTTTTGGGCTTCTTTGCAAGTTTTTTTATTTAGTTTGTTAAATTTGTTCAATTTTTTGCTCATGTTATTTTACTTTAGCTTTAATTAATAACATTAGTTTAATTGTGTTTAGTTTGAATTTACCGTTTTTGTTTTTTTTTTTTGCTTGGAAACATATCTTTTTAGTGTATTTTTTTGTGTTTTTTAATGGCTCGGTTGTTGTTTCTAGTTTGGTTAAATGTGTCTCCTGCTACTTGCTCTGCTTTCGTATCATTTCTGTTGTTGTCTATCAAGGTTTTTTTACTAGCTTTTTACATTTTATTTGCGTGTTAGTTTGGGGTATAGTTTTAACTATTTTGTGGTCATTTTTGGAATTAAATTTGTTTAGTATAGTATACCCAAAGATAAATCGGCATTATTGTTTTGACTTATATTAGTTAATTAGTAGTCTCCTTGAGGACCCATTAAATGAATACTTAACTAACTCTCATATTTATGCCTGTACTAAGGGGGTAAAAACAGCCGTTCACAGAAAATGTAAGAATAATTTTAATGTTTTTATAGCATTCAGGTAACATTTTAATAGCCCGTTTCGTACAGGTATAAAGAAAGGGAGATTGTTGAGTATTTATTTAATGGACCTCCAAAGAGACTACTAATGAGATAATGCAATAAATCAAAGTAATAAAGTTGATATATCTTTGGGTACACTATACCAATACATCTGTACATAATCCTCATTTGTTACTGACGTTGTAATCAATTTTGTTTTTTGGCATTGAAGCTTTTCTTGGTCTAATTTTTTTGTAAAGTTTTTTAAAGTGTTTATACAATAGAGGTCTTTTCTATTTTGTATGTAGCTTATTGCCAATTTTTATTTTGTCATTTCTATTCTCAAGTCAAGTTCAATTTTTGCATTGAAATTATCTATAACTGTACATAATCTACTATTTTTTGCTGTTCTTGCACTAGTGATGTCCTTATAGAATTGTTTAGATTTTTGTTTTTTGATGTTTTTTCTAGTGCATAGTATTGTATAGCTTGGAGGTTATACTTTGAATTAGTTTTAAAATTAGTCTATTATATTGAGCACGTTTTAGTTACAAGGTTTATATTTTTGTGAATTATTTTCTTTAACATTTATTTAACCTATTCTTATTATGTTCCGTTTGATATTCTGGAGCTCGTGTTCTAACAATGCAAGATAATCATCTAGAGGCATTGTTTTGATGTTGTATGTTGCGATTGTGAATTTTCTCTTTTGGTTTTGTCTGTTTTTAGTTCTGTTTGTAGATGTTTTGATCGGATTTTCTATCTATCTATAAGGCGGGCTGACAAGTTAGTGTAGATTTTAAACTTGTTCTACTTATTTGGGGTATGTTATTTAAACTTGACATATTGATCATGTGGAAGGATTTGGCAGTTTCAAACGCCGCGTTTGCCAAGCTTATTTCGAGTTTTGTTCTTAGAGTTTAATTTAGCCGCATAATCTGGCTTTTTTTAGGAGAATTTTAAAAAAAACGGACAAATTGCGTTCATTGAGAAATTTCTTTTTGGTTACACTAATTCAATATTTATTTGACTTTTTTGATAAAATAGAAACAAATATTTTTTATCATAATTTTTTTTTATATATATATCGCTTCTCCGGAGAACCAATGACGCAAATTTTTGCAATTTTGACTTATTATCGACAAAGTACCAAAAAAATATTCATTTTCCCACGGGAACAAACTTTTACTAGTTATAAACAGACAATCTGGAAAGAAGCTAACACTAGAACAGTTGGAGCTAGACGTTTTTTTGAAATGCAGAATTTAAAACATATTATCAGAAGACTTGCATATAACTCAAAAATTCCTTTATCTGAAAATAAAATAAGGAATTTACCAAAGATTATTAAAATTTGAGTAAATTAGCCGTATCAAAATCCTTATTCATTATTCTAATGCTAAATTTTTAAATTTTGATTTTAACAATTAATGTATACATGTTTTTAAATTGCGATTTCTTAAAAACTATCTCATTGTCACTTACGTCATTGTTTCTCCGGAGAAGCGATATGTAAAATTATCATACTTTTTTGAAAAAATTGTAATAAAAAATAATTATTTTATAATTTATTATTATTATTATTATTATTATTATTATTATTATTATTATTATTAATATTATTATTATTATTAATATTATGTCCGTTTTTTAAATTACTCCTAAAAAGTAGCAATTGTGGCGTTACCTTCCATAACAGTTGCGCTATTCGTTACAAGAAATGTAATTGCGGTAATTTATTTGAATTGGATGATTCCGAACTTCCTAAACTTTATAAAGAAAATATTACTCTTTACCAAGTTTTATGTGATAAGTTGAGGTCGAGCAATAAATTACTCTTAGATAAAATTACTTATCTTGAAGAGAAGATCACCGAAAAAGATAAAACTATTCTTCAATACGAAGCTCGCAGTAAACAACTAACTGCTCCTACTACTGCGCCGCTCACTAATGATACGGTGCAATTGATTCAACCAGCAGTTTTTTCTTCTTTGGCAAGCTCTGTTGTTAAAGAAAAAAATAATCAAAAAACTCAGACAATAAATCAAACTATCTTTGGTTGTGGCCTAACCAAAGACAAACTGCAGGCTTATGTGCTTATTTCTTACGTACATGTTTCTAAACTTTGACGTGGAACTAACAAAAATTAATATAGTAAATCATTTTAAATCTAAGTTTTCCACGATATCAGTTGATGTTGTTGAGTTAAAAGTAAAATCTGGAAACTACAGCAGCTTTAAAGTTTCTGTTCCAGCTAATCATGCTCGATATATTCATTGCAAAGATTTTTGGCCTGCAAATATAGCGGTCAAAAATTTTTTAAATTATGGGCGAGTTAATAATGTTCCTGCTTCATCTTCGGTGGAGTTTTGAAATCTGGATTCAGCCAACAATCTTAACCCGTCACCAGAAACATCAGCTGTATTTCCATCTATTAACAGAATGTCGGGGGTATAAAAACTAAACTCAAAGAACTTATGCTGGCTGTAGCTGTATCCAACTACGATGTTATTGTACTGCGGAGCTACAATTAATTGGTTACAGTTTGTTTAAATGTGATCGCTCTTCATTAACAAGCTCTAAGCTTGACGGAGGAGGTGTCTTAATTGCTACTAAAACTTATTTTAATTGTACTTTATTACAACCTACATTTTTAAGTGTTGAACATTTGTTTGTAATTGTTAAGTTTAAATTTGTATTATATATTATCATTGCAGTCTACTTACCACCTAACTCGGCATGTGATAAATATTTAGATCATTGTTATTCCGTTGAATCTATCGCTGACAAATATCCAGACAGTAAACTAATTTCACTAGGCAATTATAATCTACCCGCAGCGGTATGGGTAAATGATGAGTTAGGCATAAGTGTTATTTATAATGATAGTTATTCTGCTCATTTTGTTTCCAACTGTTATGGATTTTTAAACTGCGCTCAATGTATTTCTACCCCTAATGATGGTGGTGTGTTCTTAGATTTATGTTTTTCTAACATCTGTGATATTTCTGTGATTAAAGCAGTGGATGTTTTGTTAAAACTTAGCCAACATCATATTGCTTATGTGATTGATGTAAAATGTGATACTAGCCGTGATATTTTAATGCGTAATTATGTTTTTAATGATTTTAAATATGCCGACTTTAACGCAATCAATAATTTTTTGTTGAATGTTGATTGGTCCGCCCTTTTTTATAATTGTGATGTTGATAATTGCGTTAATTTATTTTACTCTGTGTTGCATTTTGCTATAGACTATTTTGTTCCCAAAAAACTATGGCGAGAAAACAATTTTCCAGTTTGGTTTAATAAAGAATTGATTTCACTTACTAGACTCAAAAAAACTGTTCATAAACGTTATAAATCATCAAGACTATTGTCTGATTATAACGAGTTTTAATCAATTCGTACTTTGTGTAAAAATCTCAGTACATATCTATACAAGCAATATATTATTCGAACAGAAATCAACATTTAAAGTAACCCTAAACACTTTTGGAAATTTGTTAGCGACTCTAGAAAAACTAATGATTTTCCAGCTACAATGTATTATAATCAAAAAACTTGCAGTAATGGAGATGACTATGTTAATAGTTTTGCTGAATTCTTTTACTCTGTTTACGATACACAAACTCATCCAACTCCTTTGTTTGACTTTAAGAAAAACGTATTACATTATTATTAATTAGTTTGTTGGATGTATTTAAAGGGATTGAGAACTTTAAATGTAACTTTAGCACTGGGCCGGACGGTGTTCCATCTATGCTGTTAAAACAATGTATTTATTCAATTTCTACGCCATTGCACTTACTATTTGAGGCTTCTCTTAATGAAGCCAAGTTTCCTTTAGTTTAGAAACAAAGCTACATTATGCCTTTACATAAATCTGGAGCTAAGGAGGATATTACTAATTATAAAAGTATATGCATCCAGTCTGCTATTCCTAAGTTGTTTGATCAAATTGTAACTGGTCAAATACAATGGATGTCCAAAAGCATTTTAGTGGAACAGCAACATGGGTTTCGCGAGGGTCGTTCTACTCTTACAAATCTTCTTTGTTACGAAAATGATCTTTTGAATGCCTTTCAATCAAGAGTTCAAGTAGATTCTATTTACACAGATTTTTCAAAGGCTGTTGATCGCGTTAATCATAGTATTTTGATTGCTAAGCTTTGGGCTTTGGGCTTTCATGAATCTGTTGTTGCATGATTGTCGAGCTTTTTGAAAAATCGTCTTTTTATCACAACCAATTGTTGTTCCTTCTGGGGTTCCTCAAGGATCTTATTGTGGACCAATTCTGTTTTTACTCTTTATTAATGATCTTGTTTATTCTATTAATTCTTCGTCTTATCTTTTATTTGCTGACGATCTTAAAATTTATAAAAGAATATCATCTATCGAGGACTGCATTAGTTTGCAAAATGATTTAGATTCTGTTCATTCATTGTGTCTTATTAATAACTTGTTATTTAACGCAAATAAATGTTTTTTGATAAGTTTCAACAGAACTTTAAGTAAAGTATCGTATGACTATACTATCGATAATAATGTTTTGGAACATGTTACACAAATAAAAGATTTGGGCGTAATATTTGATTCAAAACTAACTTTTATTAAGCATATAAACTATATGTGCAACCGTGCTATGAAAATGTTAGGATTTGTTTACAGAATGTCTACTGACCTATCTCCTAGCACACTCAAATTACTATATTGCGCTTTAGTACGTTCTCATTTAGAGTACGCTCCGTCGGTTTGGTGTCCATTCTACAGCGTTCATATATGCAATATAGAACGTATTCAAAACAATTTTTTTTGTTTTTTATTGTACAAATTAGGCATTTTATCCGAAAATTACAATTTTAACCTCATTGCATTGCAATATAATCTTTTGCCGGTGAAAATTCGGCGCAAAAGAGCCGATTTATCATTTTTACGTGGACTAATGATGTCTGAGATTGATTGCCAAGAGTTACTAGTAACTCTTCCATTTTAAGTCTCCAACAATAATTGCCAAACCAGACATTATTTAGAAAATCTATACATTCTACCAATTATGGATTTAATAATCCAATTGGTAGAATGTGTAGAATTGCAAATAGTTTCTCTAATAATATTGATTTATTTTGTGTTTCAAAATGTAGTTTTAAGTATCAATTAAAATATGTTGATGAATAATTTTATATTTTGTTTTTATTTATGTATACTTTTTTCCATGCTTTTATTTTTCAATATTCTTTTATATATTTTTGTGTAATTGTAATATTGTTTGTAATTCATCGTTATTTATGTATATAATGATGTAGATGTAAATGGTTTTGTATATACCGTGAATAAAGTATTATCAGCATCTTGAACATAGAAAAACCTATATCTTCTTTTTGAATTAAACTAAACAATAAAGATCCAGTTTGATGTTTTACAAATTTGTCAAATAAACTGTCAAATATCAATTAGACAAAATAATATTAACTGTTTCACATCATATGAATAGTCAATTTGTCAACTATTTTACAAGTTTGTCATATCAGCTATTTGACGTATAAATAGCAAACTTTAATCTTGAGTAAACCGTCAATTTAAGAATATTGTTAACTAGATTTCAACAAATTTTGATTATATGTTAGCTGTCAATTTGACAAAAAACTATACACATCTTATAATTGAACTTTAATATTTGCAAAATTAGTGATTTAAATTGTTAATTGTCAACTTGACTTATGACATGTCAATTTTATTTTTGACAAAGCAGTTGTTAATTAATCAAATAATCAGGTGTAAACTAGTGATCGATGATAATCCAATAGAACAAGTCATGCGGTTTAAATATCTAGGGGTTAAAATATCCAGCATAAGAGACCTATACAACAATGCCCAACATCAAATAGCAAAAGCGTCAACAATTTTATTGCTGGATGTATGCAAGATGTAATCTGGTGCAACAAATTCATGCAAAAAGCCAACTTACATGAAACCTGCGTAACGGGGCGCAATACGTAAAGAGGCGCCGTGGTTGACGATGATCCACATTTGCATAATTACGCTTACAACAAACAAAGTAACAGTGCAGAATTGTCTTGGCGGGGTGTACAAGCACTAGGATTTGAGTGTTTATTTCTCCTTGGTTTATTATTTTACTGCTTGTGATAATTTGTAGGCGGAAAAAGAGCCAAAAGCCTAGCACAACGCCAAATTAGTTTGTACTTTCTGTTGCTAACCACCACCTCCGACAAAGCTAGACCACAACCATTAACGCCCACGGCAATTTTAAGCTAAAAATGTAACAGTTCTGGTCCACACTCCAAGCACAACTTTCAGAAAAGTTAGATTCATACCTTACTGTAAAAACCAGCTGCGCCTACAACATCAGATCTGCATGGGTTCAATCTGATTACGAGAGCATCTGGGAGCTGAACCCAAACTCACTACTGACCAACATGGTTTTCTTACTACAAAACGCAGACTTGGATTATTATAGAACAATACATATGAGGCAACACGACGATGATCTTACTTTGCCCAAAGCTCAGGTGCTAACATCTAGAAAGAACCACGTTCTCCGAACCGTCAAACCAGTAAAACCAAGCAATTATCAACGATGCTGCATCCAAAATCTAACCAAAACACGCTACGCAAGGTAGACGCCTTTAAGGCCCCATGAGTTAGTGTTTGTAAACCGAGTGCGCACTATAGTGAGTCAAACTACAAGCAAGCAATAATGACAATATCAAAATATATCTTCCGCTAGGCAACTTTCTTCTTGAAAGATACAATTTTTTTTTCAAAGCCATACACGGCCACATCTACACCTAGAAAGTATCAACTAAAACTCTACAGATTTAAGGCTGCAACATTTAACTGTGCGTCCATTCCAAGACGCCTAACTCTAGAGGATATTTCTGACAATCTTCGACAATCTCCGCCAAGATCTAGTAGTACCCTAGAAGGTGTTCTTCAAAATCTAAATCATTGCTTTCAAATTAACTTTAATACTGTATCAGTTTTTTGGCAATAATAGTAAACTTACGCTGCATAAAAATTATGAAAATTTAATAGTAAAAGTTATTTGGTCGTCAAGATTTTTTTTGTCTAGCAACAGATTTACAATTGCAATCAATAAATTTGGATCAGTTGGTTAACCCAACCGGCACTAACACAAACATGTGATTTTAAAACCAGATTTATTAAAAACATTGAGGCTAACAATGTCTCTTCATTGCAAAAAAAAAATGAAGATGACATTGTGTGTCTCGTTACAACTGCAAACAACACCAAACAGAGAAAGGAGGCCCTAAACAGGGGCAACTTACGCTAACCTTTTAAAACAGGCA
Source organism: Tachinus rufipes (assembly GCA_963932245.1). Lineage (NCBI taxonomy): Eukaryota > Metazoa > Arthropoda > Insecta > Coleoptera > Staphylinidae > Tachinus > Tachinus rufipes. Next base: position 8,346,767 of record OZ010743.1, read on the forward strand.
AAAATACAGATGAAAGAAACGATCTTTTAAGAGATAAGAGAAACTAGAAAAGGAGAGCTGTTACTATCGGAAACGGAAAAAAAATAGAAAAAGTAAGATACGGAATGGAGGGTTGTAATATAAGAAGAGCAAATAATGACTCCACAGGAGAATTTGTTTTGATCAAAGGTATAAGCCCGGAGACAAACAAAGGGGAACTGATTGAAGAAATTGGCGGTAGAGTAGTCAACAAAGATATCACAATTATATTTATGAGGAAAGGGTACAAGGATATAACAGCTTTAATCAGAACAAACAAGGAGACAGCGGAAAAACTGATAAGAGAAGGAAGCATAAATATAGGACTTATGAGATGCAGAACAGGGAGTTAACGAATAAAAAAAGCAAATGTTATAAATGCTGGATAAAAGGCCACATTGCGTCGGACTGTACAGGGAAAGACAGATCAAAATTATGCATAAGATGCGGAGAAAAGGGGTATCAGATAGCCAAACGCAGTAATAGGGAATATTGTATAGAATGTAAAGTAACAGGACACAGAACAGGAGCAAAAAGATGCCCGCTCACATACAAAAGAGAAACGAGAAGACCAAGAACAAAAATCCAGATAATTTGAGACAACACAAAAATCAAAATGTAAACATCATCCAAACAAATATAGGCAGAGGAAAAAAGGCGCAAGACGTATTGATGGCGAGGAAAAATAGGCATAGTAATAGTGAGTGAACCAAATAAAAACAAACTAAGTGGGGAGTGGATAAAAGATAAGAATTCTGACGCAGCTATCCTAGCAAGGGGTAAGTGTAGAGATAAAGTAGAAAGGTAGGGGACACCTAAGGAGGGAATAGTGTGGGCCGATATAAGAGGTCTGATAGTGTACAGTTGTTACATCAGTCCAAACTGCAATATGGAATATTATCAGGAGTGAATAGAAGAACTAGAACACAGCCTAAGGAAGTAAAAGAGCAAACAAATTCTGATAGGAGGCGATTTAAACGCAAAATTGCCAAGATGAGGAGTGACTAAGTGCGACAGAACAGGCCAAATTTTTGAGGAGATGATAGCAGCCGTAAATCTTACAATATGCAATCAAGGAAATAAACCAACGTTTGTAAGTGGAAGATCCAAATCATACATTGATATTACCATAACAACATGGGAAACGGCTGGAGTAGTAAGAGGCTGGACAGTAACAGAAGAAGAATCACTGAGTTTACATAAGACAAAAGAGAAGGAAAATGGAACATAATAAGGGTGGACAGAGAAAGGATAAATAGAGTTATGGAAGCAGAGGAAGTGACTGAAAACGAGAATTTAGAGGAAAGATACAAAAAGTACTCGGAAAAATTGAGGCAGGCAGCGGATGAATCAATTCCCAGATACAGAGAAGAAGGAAGAAGAGGACCATATTGGTGGTGCGAAAAAGTCAAAGAAAGCAGGAAGAAAACAGTACAAACAGCAAGAAAGTCAAAAGACAAAGAAGAAGGGGAGAAGATTCCGATGAAACTGAATAAGAACTAAAAAATTACAAAAAAGCTTTAAAGGAAGCGATCAAAGACAGTAAAAAAATATGCTTGGAAAAAATGTTAGAATCCATAGACAGGGATCCCTGGGGCAAACCATACAAAATAGTAATGAATAAATTAGAAAGAATGAAAGCAGTGTGCTTAAAATAAAAAGAAAATGAAGTAGTAATTATTGAAAAATTGTTTCCCACTGGAGGAATGGTAGAAGAACCAGCAGGAATAGCGGACGAAACAGAAGCAGACCCTGCAACAGTGGAGGATATGAAACAGATTATAAGGGAACTACCTAATAATAAAGCACTAGGTCCAGACGAGATAACAACGGAGATAGTTAAGGCAGCACTAGAAGGAAATGAGATAGAGATAAAACAAATAATAAACTGATGTTTGAAGGAAGGAATTTTTCCGGCTTGCTGGAAGGATGCAAACCTTGTACTAATTGAGAAAAAGAAAGAAGCAGGTAAAACAACGACGTATAGACCGATATGACTGATCAACACTATTAGCAAAAATTATGGAAAAAGTTATCGTGAGGAGAATTGAACAGGAAATAGAAGAAAAAGGAGGATGGGAACAGGAACAATATAGATTTACAAAGGGAAAAACCATTCTAGGAACTATTGAAAAGGTAAATTCCATAGCAAAAGAAGCAAACAGTGGACCATACAGAAAAAGACAACTCTGTGTCATAGTAGCGTTAGATATACAAAATGCGTTCAACAGCATACTATGGGAAGCAATTATAAAAACAACAAAAAAGAAGAACTAACAAATAAAACTACTGAGATAATATGGTGCTACCTTCAGGAGAGAAATCTACTGACCAAAAATGGAAAATTTAGGTTGACTAGAGTAGTACCACAGGGTTCTGCACTAGGTCCTAAATTATGGAATTTTGTTTATAATCAGCTACTCAGAATGCGGCTGCTGGATGGAGTGACAATAACGGCAATTGCGGATGACGTAGCTCTGGTAGGTAGGAATATATACATAGAAGTACTAAATGAAAGGTTAGAGTTGGCAATAGAGATGATTAACTGATGAATGAGAAATAAAGGGTTAGATCTGGCTCCACAGAAAACCGAGGCGGCATGACTATCGACAAAGAGGACAAGCAGGGGAAATGGAAACCAGCTCACCTCAAACTAGTACCACAGACAATGACTAGGACAAATTAACAGCAGGACCGAAATGTATTGCTATGCGTTAGTTATTCTCAAATGCCACTTGTTGAGGCCAACACCTCACTACGTCTTAAAAAAAAAAAAAAAAAAAATTATGCAAATCCCAAAAAAAAATAATTAAAATGTGCATAATGTTTTTAGTATGTCTTTAAAGAATCAATTTAGATTTAAAAATTCAAGCAATTGTTGAATGTTTTTTGATTAATTGTCAAAAATGCAAAAATATATTGCGTTTTTTTATTATGAGTGACGAGGTTCTCTTCCTTCTGGAAAACATGTATTATAAGTATTTTTGGGGCAAAGAAAATTTAAAATAATAAAAGACCAACAAGTAATAGTTTGATGCAATATTGAATTATTTTTATAAGTTGGGGCTACAGTATCTACATATATTATCAAAATAGACTAAATTACTTTTTGCTTAAGGTTCCAAAAAAAAAACTTCAATTGCGTACCTACATTATGCAATTTAACACAGCTAAAATCCAATATTTCAAATATTTTAAAGAAAGCAATCAAGGCGAACATTTTCTATGTTTAATCTTGAGTCTGTCATAGACTATTAATATGATTTTAATTAAAACAGTTTGTAGAACATAAATAAAAATAATTTACCTGCATGAGTGAATGTGAGCATCCTTTCTTCTCATCATCACTATCAATCAAAGAAAAATCATCCGAAAAATCTTCTTCATCCGACATAGAATCTTGATCCTGGTGACTTAGATTCCGCCGGGACAAGTTTGGCGGTGAAGATGTCGTACTGTAGTCCGTGTTTTCACCATCACCAGACCACTCCATATCCACTATAGAGTTATATGTAATTGGCTAAATTAAAAAAAATATTATTAATAATAAAGTTTATTTTTCGTTTATTTTGCAAAACTTTGTAATTATGTTATAAATAGTTTTACATTTCATTTATTTTATTCTTTGTTTATAACCAAACATTTATAATTTAATTTGATCAAAAATTAGATTATTAAAGATTGTTTATTAAGTTTTGATTTTTTGCTTAATTTTCTTTAAATTTCAAATTAAAACAAAATAAAAATTATAATAATTTTAAAGAATAATTGGAAAAAAAGTTTAAACTAAATACTGTTTTGCTAATGATTTAATAATTTCTAAAAACTAATAATTTCAATTTCATAATTAATTTTAAATTTATAGACTACTTACCATTTAAATATTTATCGATACCTGTGTTAAATTAAATTATTTACTTATTGTCACTTAAATCTTCAGTAAATTATCAGATATACACTTCACTCAACTAACAACTGGGTGATAAGTGGCGATGAATACAAATCCAGCAATTGACTGTTTGATGTGTGTGGGTGAGGAAGTAAGGGAAGCTGGCTGTATCCCGATATCAGTAGAATTCCCTTTATCTCCTATACCAGACACCCCCGTACTCACCAATCGTGGGCGAGGAATAGGCGGGATGAATTTTGTGCACGCCCTGGAATAATATCCCGTGGGATATTGTAAATAAGGATTTTCATACACGCATCGAATTTAGCATCAATGTTAATTGAAATTTTCTTTGTTATTGTGTAATTAAAATTATTATTACAATTTTGTTTGCTTCAAAAAGCGATAGTCTTAAAATTGTGTTATCACCTCACCTCATGCAACTAAGCTTGTTATGATAAATTATTGAAAAATATATCTACCAAATTTGTTAATTGAGATAATAAAAGCTTTGAAGATAATAATCAAAATTCTTTCATAACTTTTGATTGTAATGTATATAATTTTTTTTTTTTATCCAAGTTGCAATTAATTATATTCAAAACTTCTTATATAATTCAATTTAATTGCCTTGAATTAACCTGTCGGACAATGATTGTTTAATGACATTGTGTTTTCCCACTTATCAAATTAACCGTGGATTGAATGAAGACATTATGTTCAATGCTAAGGACTACACGACATTTACATCATATTTCAATAACATTGTTTTATTGAATTTGAGGTTGAATTATAGATAATTTTATATCTAACAATTTATAATCAAAGATTTATCTGGATTATTACTTCACCTAATAACCGTATTGCAATCTGCTTCATAATTAAGTCTGTTTCATTACGTGTAGCTTCACGACTTTAAATATTTCTATGATTTATGATTAATTCTAATCAGGATTAGTTATAACCTGATTGTGTTATATCTAGCTAGATCTTGCTTTGTAAAGAATTTTGTTTAAACTTTAAAAGCTGGTGCGATCTTTTTCTTCCTGATTTTTGATACTAACTCTTTTGCATTTATTTTAATTTAATGTAATGTTACCCAGATGAATTTTAGCTCAGTATTATGTTGCTTAAGAATGGATTTTCACTCAGATACTTCTAGTTTTTTTTCTGTTGCTACGAGATGATACTATCAAGTGCATTAAAAGAATAGTATTTTGCAGTACAATTAAATTTTTAAGTTATTTTCTTACTGCACTGTCTGTCAGAGATCTATTGCTTTGCATTTTAAAATTGTAGATAAATTTGCAATTAATGTTTCACGTTTCGACCGAAACATGTAACGTTTTACAATTAATGGTTTTAAAAAAGTGACATTTTGGCAATTATTGTATTCTAAATCACTCAAAGATTATTCAAAACTGTCAAAAATTATCTATAACTGTCAAAAGTGAAGAAATAATTTTCAACAACCAATTGAGAGCATGCTGTGCACTGGCATTTAAAACCTTACATTTGCAACAACAATAAAAGTTTATTAAACTTCCACTGGCTAACAAATTTAAATAATTATATGTAGAACTCTGTAGAATAATATTAAGCAGTTATATTATATACTGAAAAGAGTCTATCTAGGAATCTTCCAAAATTAAGTAACAGTGACAAAAGTTTTTATAAAGATTAGTATTTGGTATACAATAATAAATGGGTATTATTCTGGGGATAATGTAGAATAAGGTTTTACATTTGTTAGTTATGTTGTGTTCAATAATTATGTGTATTACCGTCTTTCAAACCTGAAGACAGATTTCACGTTGTATGTGGTAAAGTTTTGTGGCTGTTTTAATGTGTTTAGTTTGGTGGACATTCCTTTTTTCTCTGTAGAGGTTTGACTAGATAGAGTAATAGATGTCAAAGTGTGCAAATGTGGCTTTCCTAAAAAGCAACTTGAGCGGCAGTGGGTATAATACCACTAAGCATGTTTACATTTGCATTTAGATGAATAACAGTGAGATAGTTCAATTATAGAGCGTTAACAGTCCGACGGTTGTTCTTCAAAAAAATCACTAAATAACAACTTGCTTTTGGAAGTCACTTAATAAGCCGTCCCATCAACTAATTTTTGAAAAGTCGTAAGACAAGTGTCAAATTTGGATTCATTAGGCATTAGTAACAATTAATTCTTGCGTTTGTTGTTGTTTATTTGGTTTATAATTGTGTGTAGGATATAGTCAATGTCTTGATAGTTAAAGCACTGTAAAAAATATTCTAGACTTTTTCTGTAGAAGTGCTCTTGCTAACTGATATTTCTTGATTTGATGCGGAAAAATATTGCAGGTCTGCTACTATACCTTGAATAGGACTGAGTTTGTTGCTTCGATGGTTGTTGCAAGTTATCAGTAAACAGAAAAAAATTATTAATAATTTTTTAACCTTTGCATACTGTACTTTGTTATTGTTTAAAATTAATTTAAAATTATGGTTTTTGGCAGCAAACTGAAAAGGTTTTCTGTTTTTTCTTAAACTAAGAGCGTGATGATATCTATAGTTTTTTTTTTTTGAGCTAAGTAATTAATAATAATTACAGAAGTTACGTTCATCGTACGTGACAGCGGTACAGCAGGTGCTGGTACAGAACTTCTTATCTCGATTCGGATTAAAGTTAAATGATTATTGTAAGACCATTCGTATCGCATATAAAACGTCAGTCAAGAGAACTCCTGAAAAGTGCTTTTTGTTTTTCTTAATTTATTCTTTACTCCGCTTTCAATTTTTTCATTTTCCATAACTAATAAGAAATTTGATGTGCAGTATCAGATGCGCGTTGAATTAATAAATAAGAACGCAAAGCCAAACGTTAGGTTAGGTTAATTTATTTATTTAACGTTCTATTTTTGCCGCTCGGGTTAAAACTACCACATCTGAAAATTTTGCCTCAAACTTAGAAATTCTAATCTAAATTATTGGGTTCTTTAACGTACACGCAACATTGAGGCAGTACACAAAACCTACTGAAGTTTTTTTTCTTATCCGAAAGAAGGCGTACTAATCACAACACATTTTTTTCTTAACCATAAAAACTGACTCTCTAGATAGAAGACTTGAACTTGAGATCTCTAGTGTAGCAGTTAAGTACGCTAATTACTGCACTGCCTGGGTGGTCAAAGCTGGTGCATTCTAGGCCAAACCGAATTAGAAAAGGAACGTTAAGAGGTAATAAGTTGCGTAAATTATCTGACAACGGTTGACAAGAATTGACAACAAGTTTTAATGGTTGTTACAAAGTGGTCTAGAGTTATTATACAACGTGGATGCTTGGTGTGGTGGTTGAGTAGCAAAACATTTTGTTGTGTAATTTTTATTTAAAAAAAACAGGCTGTGTGTAGAAGCTAGAAACAGTGTTTTAAATATAGGAACAGGTGCATTAGATGCTTTGCTAAACGTTAGGTTAAATGCAAGTGTTATTGTTGCAGTTAGTACATTGAACTAAATAATGCAGTTACTTGGTAAAGTTAGATGGAATAATTGTGGCTGCAGTAGTTTTAAAACTTATTAAGGTTCTTTAATTGTCTTTGCTAATTATATTAACAAGATAGACACAATCAAATGATGTATTCAAATGTGTCATCAATACGACTTGAAAATTACCAATACATACTTCAAGCACAATGATATACATAAGTACACATGGGAACGACCATCGTTGCAACAAAAATCGATAATCGATTATATAATATACACCAACAAACTCAACTAAACATTAATGATGTCCGAGTAAAAAGGGGAACAACATGTAGTTCAGATCAATACCTACTAGTAGCGGAGATAAAATTTCCCATAATGACTAACACAAAAAATATTAAACCCAACAAAGAACAAGACAAAAAAAAGAACAACCCAAACATAAAATTCATTTACTCCAAGACGAGAGTGTTTGGTATCTCTACCAGAAGAGACTAGAAGAAAAACTGATGATGACAAGTGAAGAGTTAGATGTGGAAATGGAGTACAAAATAATCACAAATAGCGTGCATTTGGCAGCCAAGGAAGCACTGGGGATAGTTGAAAAGATAATAAAACAAGACCAAACGTAGTGGAATGACGAATTGGAAAGAATGAATATAGAAAAGAACATAGCTTATAGAAACTGGCTTAGCTGGCGCACCGAAGAAAAGGAAATTGAATACCAAAAACAAAACAAAATATTTAAGAATGCAGTGAGGAAATCAAAAAGTGAAATCTGGGAAAGAAGGTGCATACAAAAAGAGTCTCAAATTGGGAGATCAAGATCAACAGAAGTCTGTAATAAAATCTATAAAAACTATAAAAACTAAAACAAAAAGTAACAGACTAAATACTATAAATATAGAAAATTGGAAAAAACACTATAAAAATCTGTCAGTAGAAAATAGAAAAGATGCAAGCAAATTTTGAAACACAACATGCAGAAATAAATATTACTAAAAAGAGATTCAAAAAGCATTACGAGGAATGAAGATCGGAAAGGTGTCGGGCTCGAGAGGAATTGTAATAGAACTAATTAAGAATGGAGGAAAAGTATTAGAACAAAGGATAACTTTACTATTTAAAACCGCAACAATTTAAAGAGTCCCAGATTATATCAATATTTAAAAAAGGAAGCAGGAAATACCCAAAAAACTACCGCGGATTGAGCATAAATAGCGCCCTTTCCCGATTATACGCAAAAGTTCTTGAAGGTAAATTGAAAGAAAGTACTGATGAGAGAATAAGTGAAGAACAAACCGGATTCACAGCAAATTATAACAAAAAGAAATAGCACTAGTGAAGACACACATTTAGCTTTTATCGACCTAGAAAAGAGAGTAAAATGTGGAAAACTCTTATAGATATAGAGGTACAAGATTTATTGATTAAATTGAGAAAGAACTGTACATAGACAATAAATCAGTAATCAAGGTAGTAGCTGACACTGCGAGAATAGTTCTCTCTAAGGGCTTAAGAAAAAGACGTCCTATTTCTCCAATCCTCTTTAACATATATCTGGAGGCAATCTTTAAAGAGTGGAAAAACAGCTGCGGGTCTATGGGTGTACCTATAGGGGACAATTGTATCTTTACACTAAGTTTTGCCGACATATGATTTAGAATTTATGTTTAGAAGACTGCATGCAACATATGCCAAATGGGGACTAAGCATAAACTTTAATAAAACGGAATATCTGGTGCTGGAACTGAAGAAAACTTCCAAATAGTTATTGACGACACAATTAAAGTGAAGCAGGTAGAAACCTTTAAATATTTGAGATTCACAATTAATAAAAATGGAATAGCAAAAGAGGAAGTTAGGAACAAGATAGAAAAGGAGAAAAAATGGTTGGCTGTCTAAACTCGATCTGGTGGGACAAAAGAAAAGAAGTAAAGAAACGGATAGGACGCGCAATGGTAGATACAGTGGTGTTATATAGGGCAAAGGTATGGATACTGGGAGTCAAAAATAAGCGACAAATAAATACTGTTGACATGGACTACTTAAGATGAAGCGTCAGAAAGTCCAGAATAGAGAAAGTGAGAAATGAGGAAATTAATCGGATAATAGAAGTTGAACAAACACTAGTGGAAAGAGTGGAAATAAAAAGCTTGAAGTTGTTTGGTCATGTTTTTTGGATGACGGATGATAGATGGCTTCAAAGAGTATGAAAATGGCAACCACCAAGAAGAAGGAAAAGGGGAAGACCCAAAAGATCATGGAACAATACCATTTGATTTGAGATGAGAGCGAGAAGGCTGGAAGAAGAGGATGCATTGCAAAGACGGAAATGGCGTGTGGGAGTGGGAAGGCGGCACTTAGCTGTATAAACCCAATTAAAAAAAAAAGATAGACATATTTAGTTAAGGTATCAACTTTAGCAAAGGTACTTAAAATTAATATTGCAGTATTTTTAGACTCAGTCTCAAGGCGTTCTTACAAAAGTACTCGTACAGATCATTTTTTTCCTGATAATTTAGTGTATTTTTTGTTTCTACAACTTATTAGTAATCTTTTGATCGGTTAATAAGTGTATGCAACTCTTAAAAAAAATTACGAAAAAATAATTACTTTTTAACGCATTATTTGCCTGAAAATTTTGCAAAAACTTCTTTCTAAATAGACTTTTCGACGGCCGATGAGCACTACACTTTTATGTAGAATTGTCACCAAAATTCAATTTTTTTATAATATTTAGTGTTTTGTACCTCTTATGGCGGCTAAACGTGTATTTGTAAGAGTTTATGTTGAAAATAAGTCTAATTTGCAGATTTTTTGAGTTTTAAACCCTTAAAACCCAAATACACAGAACAAATTTATATTTTTTAACTAATATACATCAAAGTAACCTAACCTAACCTAACTTTTATATTTTTTAAGAAATGATTTTTGATTTCAAACCCACTCATTAAATTAAAATAATGTAAACAAATAATCTTTATTGTCTTGCAAAATACATATAAGATTATTTTAAAACTATTTCAGATTGTTCAACTTAAACTCTTAATTTAAACGCGTTTAAAAGATTATTTTTATAACAAAGACGATTAGTAAAAGTAAAACTACCCTTACGAAACCAATGTTGCTGTTTCACTAAAATGCTTTTGTACATCTATTGTAAAGGGTCCGCCATTTAAAGTTTTTTTTTTCAACTAGTGTTTATTTCGTGAATGGTAACACTTAGCTCATGTCAGATTTGACAGGTAATTAGTTTTATCCTTCCGCTGAACGAATATGGTTGTGTACACGCTTGATCAACGCTGGGAAATATTGCGACACTACTTTGAAAATCATGATAATGTTGCAGAATGTGTGCGAAAATTGCGTACGGATTTTGGAAGAAGAGAAGCACCGTCAGCTCCGTATGTTTGTTACCTTGTGAAAAAAAGCGAAAGAAACTGGCTTCCTCATCGATAAACCAAAGCGTGAAAAGCCAAAAATAGTGCGTACACCCGAGAATATTAATGAAGCGCCATCAACATCAATTCACCGTCGTTCTCAACAATTGAACATTTCGGAGACATCATTAAGACGAATTTTGCATAAAGACCTTGGTATGACGCCATACAAAGTCCAATTGGTTCAGGAGTTGAAGCCAACTGACCATCCAATGCGTTTTCGCTTTGCTGAGTGGGCCTGCGATCGACTTACAGAAGATGCCGATTTTGCCAAAAAAATCATCTTTTCGGATGAAGCTCATTTTGATCTTGGCGGGTATGTAAACAAACAAAATTGTCGCATTTGGAGCACAGAAAACCCGCACGCATACATTGAATAGCCGGTACACCCAAAACGAGTCACTGTTTGGTGCGGAATTTGGTCCAGAGGCATAATTGGGCCATTTTTCTTCAAAAATGAGCAAGGAGTGGCCGTTACAGTCAATGGCGATCGTTATCGGGCCATGTTGAACTAATTTTTGTTCACAAAAATTGAAGAGGAGGATATTGGCAACATTTGGTTTCAACGGGACGGCGCTACGTGCCACACAGCCGAAGCTACACTCGATGTTTTTGAAGATCGCATTATCAGCCGCAGAGCTAACGTCGTTTGGCCACCTCAAAGATAAATGTTACCCCGACAATCCAGAGACAATTGACGCTTTAAAGGAAAATATTCGTGAAGCCATTGGTGAAATACAGCTGCACACAATCGATAATGTGCTTAAAAATTGAACCGATCGTGTAGGCTACTGCATGGCCAGCCGAGGCAGCCATTTGAATGAAATTATTTTCCATTATTAACCGGAAGGATTGTACTTTCAAATAAAAAAAGAAATTTGAGAAAATATTCAGTAGTTTTTTTTATAGCATTTTCAAAAAAAAAAGTTATTTGGCGGACCCTTTATATAACTTAGAATTATCAGACTGGATGCATATACTTCTGTAATTAGTAAATATTATCCTTAGATCTAGATTTATGCAAAAACACAATGTAGCTTTGTTTCTAAACTTGTTGTAAGTTTGCTTTTCAAATAATTAGAATTGAATACCATTCAAACTATTTATGTTTTTTAATTATACTTTTTTGAAAAATATTGTTTGCGCAAACACTTTCACTACTTTTTAGTCTTCAAGTTCAGTTGTTGAAGAAAAGGAGACCATTGTGTGTAATGTTCAAAGAATGACGAAGAAGTTGGAAGACTTGTTGAGTTTGAAGAGTTAAAGCATAAACCTAATTGGCCGGCTTTGCTCTTGTGTTCATAAGGTTGTTTTGCTGAACTTTCATAATTTTCTTGTTTTTGGAGGTTAATTTGGGTTTTAGAGCTAGTCTCTTTAAAAAGGCGTATGCTAAAACTTGGTGGTTGGCAAAGATAGAAAACCTTTAACGTCCTTTTGACGTAGTTGTGGATGTCATCTTGTTGTCTGGTCCAATTTGTATAGACAAATTTGTTTAAATTTATTATTGTGGATGCTGATCTCTGTGAGCAAGCTCTTAACTGAGGTAAAGTTTGGTCATTTGTCTGTTCAAACTGTCAAAATCTTTAAAAACTGTCAAAACATGTTTGCAAATAGAAAAAATTGCTTCAAACGTATTTAAAGCAGACATATTCATTTTTTTTAAACTGTTACAAATTAACTACAAATTTCTAAAACGGCTTTAAGTTGTTAAATGTACTCAAACCGTCAACATTTTCAAAAATTGTTATTTGAAAGTCAAAATATTTTAAAAACTATCAAAAATATTTTACAACTTACAACTATCAAAAATAATCCAAAATAAACTCCAAAAACTATTGTACATATTTTCAATTGGTTAGAAAATGTTCTAAATTTAACTTTAGATTGTCAAATGTACTAAAACTATCAAATCATCAAAAATTGTTACTAAACATTCAAAATATTTCACTAATATGTTTTAAAAAGTGATCAAAATGTTTTCAAATTAACAAAAAAACTTTAAAAACTGCTCAAAACTTTTACAAACTGTGAAACATTTTTTAAAACTGTTACAGATTGCCAAACAATTAAAATACTTTACTAACTGTCAAAATTGTTTCAAGCAAAAAAGATATTTTCTAAAACTAACCTTAGATTGTTAAATGTGTTTAAACTGTCAAAATGTACCTAAAATAACACACACAAAAATTCAAACAATTCTAATGCAACAGTGCTTCAGAAACTGTCAAAAAAGTTTTACAATCTGTCAAAAATGTGTCACAAACTAACAGAAAATGTTGTAAACACACTGTTAAAATCTTTAAAAGTTACTATCAATCAATCAATATATTTTACAAAATTGCTCCAAACGATTTCAAAGCATTCAGAAACTGTTAAAAAAATTTTAAAATGTTTTAGAAACTGTCAAAAATAATCACAAATTAACAAAACAAATTTCAGAAACTGCTTCAAATATTCTAAAGCTTTAAAAACTGCCAAATATTTTCAAAAACTGTTACAAATTGACAAAGAATGTTCTAAAACTGCCTTTTCGATAGCCAAATGTATTTAAACTGTCAAAATCTTCAAAAATTGTTACTAAGAATTTTATAAACTGTCAAAAAATGTTTTTAAATCTCTCAAAAATATTTAACAAACTGTCAAAAACAATCCCAAATTTAAAATAAAAGTTCAAAAACTGTTTTAAACAATTTCAAAGCATTCAAAAACTGTTAAAGATCATAATTTAAATATCCAAAAATTGCACGTGATTGTCAAAATTATATTTTAAACGGTAACTAACAACTTTGAATGCTAAAAGAGATTCAAAAATCTTTAAAAAAATTTATTTTGTCAAAAATGTTTTAAACACTAAAATAATATTTTTACTAAACTGTAAAAAAATTCTACAACTTTAATAAAAGTTTTCGGCAAGATTTTTAAAAAAATTTATAAATTTATAAATTTTCAAAAAAACAAAATATGCTAAAAAGCTAACTTAATCCAACTTTAAAAAACTACTAAAACTGTCAAAAATGTATCTATATATCCAAAAACTGTTTAAGAACTTAATCTAACTGTAAAAATGTTACCAAATTGTCAATTCAAATTTTTTCTAAAATTGACAATGATCAGAACTGTCAAACAAGTTTACTATCAAAAAATGTTGTCAAATTGTCAAAAGTGAATGAAAACGTAATTAAATTAATTGATTTAATTGATTAAATTAAAAATTATATAACTTTATTGTTTCAGTTGACGTTGGTTTTCAGCTAGTGGTAGGCCTAAGAAAATGATTATTAGTATAATGTGAGTGCAACTTTGGGCTTGGTTTTCCCACGGAGCGGCTTCTGGGGGAAACCTATACTTTTCAAGGTACCACAATGTCTTGGGTCAAGATTCTCGGAGATGTCCTGACGCGTACAATATATTGCGCTAAAAAAATTAATAAAACAATTAAAAACTTTATCAGGCTATTACAATCACAGCCAGAACCTTGGTGTCTCTAAGAAACGTAACAACAAAGTAAATGTTTTATAATTTTTTGCTTCAAGTAATGTATGGATATTTAAAGGTGTTTTAACTACAATGGTTGTATTGTTATTATTGTTTTGTCTCGCATATTATTTTAAACAACATATTTGTCAAGTACAATACTGAAAGAACCAAATGTAATATCATCCACATCCCGGATGCACCAGAAAATTTGACTATCAAAAGTAAACCGTCTCTAACTAAACATGAATAGTATAAACAAAGAAAAAACAACCCACCAAAAACATCTGCAGCTAAGCACGGCACTGACCTCAACAACAAAGTCACCTTATGAAAATGGCAAACAACAATCATGACTGAAATAAGGATCTACCAATATCTCAACAACATACTCTTCATTGTCAAATGACAGGGGAAACCAATGAAGTGTGCAAAAAGTCTTGCCTAAAGGATTTTGGTTGTGTCCGTAGTCGCAAACTTTGAATACCGCGTTGAGAACTTTTTCTGAATTACCTTTATTATTGGTTGACTCACTTTTCTAAACAACAGTGCATCAAAACCAAGCCAAACATCTGAACAAAATCATCTACCACTAAGATTGAAAAAAGCTCTGTCAAGAGTTGAGTTAAATTGATGCAGTAATATGGACAAAGACAATTGTAAAAAAATGTAAAATTAAAAAAAAAAAACGAGTTTTAAATTCTAAAGCAAAAACATTATTCGGACTCTTTAAGCGATATCATTGACTGGAAGTTTTTTGCCAACCTGCAAGCGACTACTTCCAAACAACAGTTTTGTACAACAACTCACTAACCACTAATAATTTCACATCTACCTTGAAAGTACAAGCAGAGTTTAGAAATTTGTTTCATAGTTTCAGAGTGACTATTAGTAATCACTCTGTATAATTTACATTAAAAAAAACGCTTACATTAAAACACTTTTTCCTAATTCATTTATTTTGCTTCAAATATTATAGTCAGAAATTAATTTATTAACTTTATTTAATAAATAATAAATATTTTTTTTATTCAATTTAATCACCCAATCAATAAAAAGGTCTATAAATTTCTTAGCAAAAAAATATTTTTTTAATTACTGAAACTATTAAAAATTATATTATTTTATTTTGCTCACTTTATATTGTTTAGCAAATCGATACACGAATGAACGTATTAGTGTGTGCAAGAGAGTAAGAGCAATTTCAAAGGGGCGGTTACTACTCTTATCGCACATTTGCAGGTATATTTGCAGAAGGGAAAACAGTTTCAACCGGCTTTGGTTAGGAAACTGGGAATCGATTTTCCTACAAGAAGCCATTCGGCTATAAATTCAAACTTTATAAAATTCTCTAATAATAAAAATGTATTAATAGTACATAAACAATTATTACCATCAAAAACTAATTTAATTTATAATAATAAATTATGTATGGATATGGATTTTATATACAAAAGAACCAATATAGTTATAATAAATAATGTAACACATTTTGTTACAATAAACTTTTAATCCCAGCCAAAGTTTCCACGGAGATACAATAAAAATTTATCCTAAAAGAAGATAATTTGTAGGGCACACGCTATTAATCTCCAAATCCAAATTAATTAGGGATCTCTCGGCAGGACAAATCAGATTAAAAAAAAAATCAACCCTCAATTTTGATCGCTTCTCCTATCTCTTATAACAACCCCTTACTTGTTATTGTTTATACAGTTAAATATTCCACAACTCTTGCAAATTACACCCCCTTGTCAAGACCTTGACTGAATGGTTGCTGCTGATATCTTCTTAATCTTGTTATTGTAAGATTTTACTAAGAATTTTTAATTTTAAGAGATAAATTATTCATGATGTTTGCATTCGATTAAACGGGTACTTGAACACTTAATATGTTGACATTGTTGTGATGTCTATGGTAATCTATGGGAGGGGTGGATTGACAATGGGGTGACTTTTAACGTATGGATGACACTTGGGAATCAGGAAGTGGATTCTATTTTCCCATATCTTTATCCGGCTGTATGATTTGATTAGTAAATGCTATTGATGTTGTTAGTATGCTCACAAATTTCAAATTTTTGGGGTTGAGTAAAATATTTAATTCAATATACATTTGTTTTTTTAATTAATTATTTTATATTACATTTTTTCTCATTAAAAAAAATAGTTTATTTAAAACTAGTTTTGATATATTGTTAAACTAGTTCTAAAGTCATATGAGATGTGATTTTAAAAATTGCTGGTTTAAAAATTTAAAAATATATTATGATTTAATTATATAAAGCTTGGTTTTTACTGTAATTTAAATTTTCTGGAATCTAGTTTTTATAACGTCATATTAGTTTAGAACTAGCACAGCAATATAATTATAATTTTCAAATAAATTGTATTTTTCCGATGTTCGTTTTTTGTGTTTTTTTTTTATTATAAGGTTAGGTTATATACAGAATAACAAAAAAAAATTTTAATTAAATAATAATTTTTTTAAAAAATCAATATTTTTATTTATAATATTAACTCAATGTGAATTTTTATTTTAAATCTCGTTTATACTCGACTTACTAAATTATATAATAATAGTTTTATGAGAGGATATATTTATTAGGGGTCGTGCGTTGGGCTGATAGTGGTGGCACACGTCAGATGCGTGCTGGGAACACATTGGGGTGGCTTTTTATTCATTAGTCCAGCCCTACACCCCGACAAATAAAACACAATTGAATTTGGGGTGCTTAGAGGTTGATACTGCAACCAGAAATTGCTTTTTAAATGTATATCATAAAAAAATGATGAATTGTACAAATTTTTTTATTGCACATTTAAAATTGAAAAATCAATTCTGTAATGGATGATATTTTGTAGATTTATTTTTATTAAATACTTTATTACATCAAAAAGAGAATGATCATTTTATAAATTTATATTATGTACAAAAGTTGTTTGAATATGATCAAACCGTTTAAAAATTTATGAGAAAATTTGATTATATGTCCGAGAACTATTAACTTTCTTACATTGTTGTAGTTTCATTATTTTTGAATACATAATTTAGAGGCAAGAACAAAAGTTTATTTTGAACAAAAATATAATTAGTTTACCCCAACTTCAGTAGCTTAATTCAGTGAAATATAAAATATTTTCAAAACTTGTATCTGTTTTGCAAATTTGGGTTTTATATTGAATTTCTTTTGGACAATCAAAAATATTTCATTCTTTTGTTTACTGAACTGTTCTGTAATATACAATGTAAATAAATTTAGTTTGAGTATTGAATACCATTTTTATGGGCTTTTGGGGTTTTGATGTACCTTTTTGGTGTAGTTGCTGAAGTAGAAGAGTCTGAGTGATGTTTTTGCGATAGGATTTAGAACTAATTTTTTTAAATGTTTATTTTCTTTTGCTATTGACTTTGTCTATATTACTGCATCAATTTATCTCAAATTTTAACAAAGCCTTTTTTAATCTTGGTAATAGATGATGGTGTTCAGATGTTTGGTTTTGTTTTAATGTTCTGTTGTTTAGAGAAGTCAGTCAACCAATAATAAAAGTAATTCAGAAAAAGTTCTCAGAGCAAAATTCAAAGTTTGCGGCTACGGGCATGTTCAAAATCCTTTAAAGTAGACGTTTTGCACACTGCATTGGTTCCCAAGCATTTGATAAAGAAGAGTACGGTGGTAATTGTGTCCACCCTAAAAAGATGTTGGTAGATTCTTACTCTAACCATTTTAGTTGTTGAGACGATTTACTTTTGGTAGTTAAATTTTCTGGTGCATCCGGGTTATGGATGATATGGCGTTTAGCTTTTTTAGTAATACGATGTTTTTATCTGTTTAGGTTTTTTGTGTGGTGGTGATTTCTGATTAGCAAATGACATGTGTGATTGTTAGTAGTTGCACTGCTTTACAGAAGCGTTTGCTAAAAGTTACATTGCAAGTTTCAAGCAGTCTTGAAACTTTAGTAATTACGATTAAACTAAGTCCTTTACCTGGTGAATGCCGTTATTTACAAAAAACCCTACTACTTACAAAACAATAGCCTTTAAAAAAAAAACACCTTTAAATATCCACTCATTACTTATAAAATGCAAGAAATTATAAAACATTTACTTTGTCGTTACGTTTCTTACAGTTATCAAGATTCTGGCTGCAATTGTGTTAACTTGATAAAGTTTTTAATTGCTTTTCTGAGCGGAATAAATTGCAAAAACGCGTTCCTCAAAAGGCGTGGCCTCAAAATTGATAAAACCTTGCTGCAACACGACTTGCTAGCCAGTTTTACTGCAACATTTGAGACCACATCTCTGTTTCCACAGAAAATACCTAGCAAACCAAGAAAAACACTGTAAAGCTGCACTACTAGCCGCAATGAGCCAATTCACCTGATCTAGGAAAGTGTCTTTAACAACCTGCTTCAAAGATTTTGCAGTATATTACCACAGAGCTGCATGTACTTGCCACGATGAGTCAAAATAGTTCCGGCATTTTAACTGAAAAGATATCTCCAACAATCTCCGCCCAAGACATTGTAGTACTTTGAGAAGCAACAGTTTCTTCTAGAAGCCACGTTTCCCTGCACAAGTTCACATTATACTAATCGTTTTTTTAGGCATATCACTAGCTAAGAACCGACGTCAACTAAAACTATTGACTTAATTAATTATTAATTTAATTATATTTTCATTCATTTTTTATAATTTGGTAAGATTTTTTAATGATTTGATGTAGTTTGGGAACATTTTTGACAATTTTAAAAGATTTTTGGCAATTTTGTAGCATTTTTGACAGTTAGGTTAAGTTGTTAAGCAGTTTTTAAAAATCTAAGAATCTCTGTCAAAAATTAGTTCTAGTAGTTTTTACAGCTAGGTTAAGTTAAGTTTTTAGCATTTTAAAAACTAATTTATAAACATTTTTAAACATCTTGCAGAAAACTTTTATTAAAGCTGAAACATTTTTTTTACAGTTTAGTAACAATAGTTAGGTTAGGTATGATTTATAACAACTTTCTAAAATTTATTTTGTTAATTAAGGATTTTTTTTTTACCAGTTTGTGAAACATTTTTGACAGTTTGTAGAACATTTTTGACACTTTGTAAAATACTTTGATTGTGTAGTAACAATTTTTAAAGATTTTTGACAGTTTCTGAATGCTTTAAAACAGTTTGAAGCAGTTTTTAAACTTTCTTTTGTTAATTTAGTTTTTTGACAGTTTGTAAAATATATTGATTGTTTGGTAGTAATTTTTAAATATTGACAGTGTAAGTGCGTTTGACATTCTAAGAGAAGTTTTATAACATTTCTTGTTAGCTTGTGACATTTTTTTGACAAATTGTAAAACATTTGGAGCGGTTTTTGATTTTTTTGTTATTTTAAGTACTAGTTAACATATCTTCTCAGTTTGGAATAGTTTTAAAAAATATTTGACAGTTTTTAAATACTTTGAAAATGTTTGGAGCAGTTATTGAACTTTCGTTTTTTGTTAACTTAGTTACATTTTTGACAATTTATAAAGTATTTTGATTGTTTGGTATAAGTTTTGAAAATTTTGACAGTGTGAGTACGTTTGGCATTCTAAAAGCAGTTGGAAAATATAATTTGGAAATTTGGAAAAAATTTGGAAAATATTTGACAGTTTGTAAAAATTTTGAACAGTTTTTAAACTTTTTTGTTGATTTGAAAACATTTCTGTTAATTTTTGATTTTTTGTATTTCATAGTTTGTAAAATATTTTGACTGATTTTGGAAGTTTGAGTATATTTCACAATTTAATGTCAGTTTTAAAACATATTTAGTTAATTTCTAACAGTTTTGAAAAATATTTGATAGTTTATGAATGCTTTGGAAACGTTTGCAGCAATTTTCGGACTATTAAAATTATTTTTAAAAGTTTGTAAAATATTTTCATTCTAAAGTAAAATTTTTTTAAAATGTCTATTGTTTGAGTACATTTGAAAATCTAAAGAGAATTAAAAAAAATAGTTAATTTGTTACAGCTTTGAAAAACATTTAACAGTTTTTGAATTCGTAAAAGTCGTTTTACATTTACAAATCTTTTTTGTTATAGAAATGATCTTTTAAACGTCATTGAATTAAAAGTTCAAGTTACACAAACTTTTCAAAAGCTTTTGAGGACGTAAACAATAGAATTTTGATTGCTAAGCTCCAGGCTTTGAGTTTTTATGATTCTGTTGTTGCGCGGTTGTTGTTTATTGTTGTATAAATTAGGCATTTTTTATAAAAATAGGATTTCAACAACATTACATTGCAATGCCTTTTACTACATGAATCCTGATCTTCGAGTAATAATCATCAAAATTTAAAATAATCAATTTTTTGCATTTTTTTTTAAATTTTTTGATCGTTTGTAATTTCTTAAGGTTGCATTTTTAGGAAAAATCTTTAATAAACTTTTTATTCAAAATTGTTCAGTGAATCATTTTTTACAGACAAAATTTTTTTTTTTTTCATTTTGAAAACACTGTTTTTTTTTAAGTTGACGGGTATTTTTTTTTCAAATATGGATAAAAAAAGTGTTTTTATATATGCAAAAGATACCCTAAAAAATTCAGAAAGTGCCGTGTACTATGCTCCAATGTGTGTGTGTGTGTGTGTGTGCATACCTTGTGTATAGATGTTCTGTGTAAACACATCCGTTGACAACTTGTACTTTGTCACGTAAAATGCACTTTGACTATCGGAAACCATCACCGGTAGCAGCCGCGACGACCCCGGAGTTGAACCTGCCCCCGCAACGCATTGCAGAATGCAGCCGGTAACAAAATGAAATTCTACTTGAAATGAGCATTAAAAGCCATAGTCAGCTACAACACTAAAGTTTATCAACCCAAATACTAGAACAATCTGAATAGCCAAGACAAAAATATACTGGTAATTTAGTGGAGAATTGCCTACAAATGACTACTTAGTGACAACTCAAAATTGTTTTTACTAGTGCACGTCTGGGTGCCAGACGTAATTGTTGGTAAGAGCAAAATGCAAATGAGAAAGTGTAGCTTTACTACTAAAAAAATTTATTAAATCTACGCACCTTGATTAAAAAGGAAGGAATCAGTCAGTAATTTGTTGTATTTGAGAACGGCGTTAAACTACAGTAGCAAAGTTTGCAATGCTACTTTTAGTAAATTACTTAAAATTTGGATTTTACTACGTCATGTCCCGTTCTTTGTCATAACCTACGACTACTTAACAAAAAAAAAACAACTTACACATGATCATGTCTTCTTCAACGTGTGCACTTTGACAAAGTGCTGCAAAGCTAATCTTAACTAACAACCTTAAGAAGAAACAGTTGGAGAACCTTGTCAACTCTAATTTGAATTTTTAGTTGTATCAAACCAAGAAAATCTTGACCCACTTAAGTACGGAAAAAAACATTTTTTTAACTCAATCTTAAAAAATAAGCACTGGCAAAACAACCAAAGCAAATTTTTTTTACACTACATTAATTTTACTGCTTAACTTAGAACCCACTAAGATTAATAACTCAAAAATTAGCATTGCATCTAACCAACTGCAAAAGAAAGAATCTGCTTAAATCTGAATTAGCTAAAATTGTGCCGCAAAAGTAAGAAGCTTGTTAACAGGAAACAATAATATTAATTTTCAATAACCAATTATTGTAGAAACCTCCACTATTTGGAGTGTAGTACTACTGTAATAATACTACAAAACTACTCAGGTAATGTAGGGTACTCAGCTGCTACATTAGAAATCTTAAATTTAAATCCCATATAAGAAAGATTAATTTATCTGATTAATAAAAAATGTGTTGTAATAAATATGCTTTTTTTGATAAAGAAGAGAAACTTAATTATAAATGTACCCTAAAGAATCCAATAATTAAGTTGAAATCTTTTGCAACAAAAGATGTGGTAGCTTTCACAGAATAATTTAGTTTTGCAACTTTTTTCTCAGAACAAACTAAATTTATTAGATCACAGAAAAATTCCTAGTTTGCAACGCTTAAACTTTTTTTGAGTTAAAAATACCACCGCGGATTTCACTTGAAAAACATTATAAACAAAAATGCATCGATAACATTGCTCCTGTAATACCCACCGCCATGAAACTTTGTACTATCGGTTAATGCGCGTCATTTATTAGTAATTGTAAAACATAAGGATGGCTAAAACATAATTTGGAATTACTGGTGGCTATAAACCGCAACCTAAAAAAAAGATTTTTATTTTAGTAAAGGTTATGCCGGTTGAAATATAAAATGCTTTAAAAATGTTAATGGCTAGAGTTTGCTTTAATATACTTAGACAGCTTTATTGCCATTTCTACAATCTACAAACTATTTACTTAAGAAAATACTAAAGAATTATTTATAAAAGGCTTATACAACTTTAAGCAGTTTAGAATGACGTTGATCTAAAAATATTGTAAATCGATGACCAAAGAACGGTTTTGTAGTTTTTGCCATTGGCTGCATGAACAATCTAAAATTTGTCACATTATCGCTTTCTACTGACTTTCAAATCACCAAAAAAAGCCTACAATTAAAATTTAAAAAATGTTAAAAAAGAACCTTTAAAACGATTACAACTCCACTTTCTGCGACCTTGCTTTAACCTAATTTTGCGAGTGACCAGTTAGAATTTAGAACAATACTGTTCCAAAAAAACAAAATAGATTTTAGCTCAGCTTAAATAAATAAAATTAGCACTACCGCTGAGCTCTAGAAAACTAAAAAAGCTTTCAGTTACAATAAAAATTCCAACAGAAACAGAAAAAGCAAAAGCATCAATTACTGCACCTCCACCGGCTGCAACTATGTTTTAAGTTACCTTACTAGTCAACTAGAAGTGAGAACAAGCACAGTACTAAGAAAAGAAAAGCAATCTTATAGTGATTGAGTCCGCTTAAATAAGCTAAATATAAAAATCCGACTCCAGTAAAGATTAAAAATGTTTTTACTGTAATTAAAGAGGTTGGGGCTAAAATTCTAAATCAAAAAATTATTATATAAGCCAGCAAAAATGTTTGGTTTTAAATACCCATTTTATTTAGTTTACTAACCACCTCTTATTGTCATGACTTCAACATCTTAAAGACCAAGTTGGAAGTTGTGCAATAAATCTTTCTTAGTTTAACTCAAAATTTGTACACCGTAAAAGCAATATAATGGCATCGTTTTATTTTTGGTTTAAAGTGCAAGCATAGTAACCACAAATTCACTGATTTTACGCTAAATTTCATCGCCTTTTAGAAAGAAATTTGATTTTTATATATTTTTGGCAAAAGACCGAAAACTATGAATTAAACGGACATGAATAAATAAAAAAACATGGCACTACACACAAAATAAGATAAATGGAAACAGAAAATAAAAATAGTGCCCCGAATACGAAGCTCTGCAGCCAACCATATATTGAGACGGTGTAAAGCAGCAAGTAGAGAAAAAAAAAATGTGAATATGTAAATATATTATTTTATTTATTTAAACATATGCCATTTTACCTTTATTATAATCAATTTATTTTATTAAAAAAAAAATATCTTGATTTTGTTTTTAGTCTTGAACAAAAGTAACAAAATATTAAAAAAAAAAACAAATTTACAACCGGGCTAGTTGAGATTAATATCAACAAACATTTCCTAAAATAATCCGGTCCTGTGCACCTTCAACTGAATTAGCTTGAAATTTGTATGTTTGGTTGCATACGTTAAAATTACAAATTTAACAAAAATAATGTAATGTTGCTTAAAAATCTATCAATTGATGTTTTACTTATCAATTATCATACATATTTGATTAATCCCTTTTGATTAATTGGAGAATTGCATAAGCTGTTTATGCTTTTATCAGCACCAATTTGGACCAATCCTGATTAATTTTATCATAAATTACTTCACTTCATAACTAATAAATTGGATTTAATTAAAACAAATCATTAAACATATACTAATAATATAATGCAAATATAAAACATTTACAAAAAATAATATAAACAATATTTAATTTCTTTGTATTAATCACAACCATCAATATCCATCACACTTAATTTTTCCATCGATACAACATTCATTAAAAAAAAATATCATTGAAATGCAAATAAAATGACAAGAATTGGAACAGCCAAAACGCATATCATATATAAAGCAGATCTAGGTTCACAGACAGAAACCACAACGTATTCCTGATTCCATAAATCTTGATCTTCTTTAATGGGTAACTCCATCACTAACTTCTCATCTGAAAAGAATTTCAAATCCATTGCACATTGCTGGGTACTGTTTGAACATTGAGATACAGGATCGGTTATATTATAAACTGTTTTTTCTATATGGAAATTGACTCTTATGTAATTGGTTTGTACTTCGTTTTCACTATTGAAGACAAAAAAATAGTAACCGTTTGATGGTACCCTAAAACAAATTAATTAAATTAAGATTTATATTAATTTATTTATTTAATTTACTTGTATGTAATTTTGTTTTCTAAATAAGCTGCATCCATTTCGCTATCTGGTAAATCTTTTCTACATTTAGTATGCGGAGTTAATGGTAGATTCAAAATTAATCCGGCGCAATTAAGTAAAGCTTCTTCTGATGAACTGAATGAAGACCAAAATTCACTATTACTTTTATCGTTTAATGTGGTTTCATTGATTATTTCATGGTGGTCAGCTATGCCATCAGGAATAAATCCCTACAACAAAATTTAATTTAATTTTAATTTAAAAAATAATTAAATATAAAATTTCTTACTTCCTCGACCGCTTCATCATTATCTTCATCATTTTTATTAAACATTTGCGCCGTTTGCAGAATCAATTCTCTTTTCCTCCTCTTAGCTTTATCAATATTATCATCAAATTCAATTTTAGTATCAACAACTTGTCTTCCTCTAATATGTAAAACATTTTCGTTTTTTTCCTCGCTTACATCAGTTGTTGGATTAAATCTTTCATTCAATTTATCTAACATTTCTCCACCTCTATCACCCATATTTTTTAATTTCTGTAAAACATCCGTTAACAACTCTTCTGAATTAGTTTTCTTATTTACATCATCCTCATTAATAACAAATTTTAAATTATCTTTTTCACCAGCTCCTATTGTTGAATTTCTATGCACATGTACATGAGGTTTATCAACTTTTTGTTGCTTTTTAGCAGCTTTAGCGTTGAGTAATTCAAGCAATTTTGATAATGCTTTTGCATCCGTTATTTCAGTATTATCTAATTGGCCCGTGTTTAAAGTATGGTTACTGGTTGAATTGTGTTTGTCTGTATGGAATTTCACATCTTGTCTATGGCGTTTCATTAAATTGGGCGTGTTTGAAGGAGCATCGTCTTCAACAGCTGTGTCAACTGTATCATTACCGGGTTGATAAGAACCTTCTCGTATGGCTTCCATTAATTCATCTAATTCTTCCGAAGAGTTGTCTCCTATATATGCACATTCGTGGAGGTGTTTGTGGCCTCGTATCACAATAAGTGAAGCACCGGGCCATCTAAAATTATTTAATTAAAATTTGTTTTGCATTTACTTCATTTAAGGTTTACCTAACACAAGATGATAAAGTGACAGTTGATCCTCGTAATAAGTAAAATCCCCAATACTCTTTGGTGTCGTCTTCTAATTCTAAATGTCGCACCATTGACATTTGAACATTTTTGTTAGCTATGGTAGGTGTTTGGGGTAACAAAAAGGCGTTAAAAGTTGCATTAGTTTTTATCACTTGTCTCTGCAAATAAAAGGAAAATATTAAACAACAAATTAGCATTAAACAAATTAATATTATCAAATCTCGGTAATCCTTAAATTCATAACATGATAAGAAAATATTAAAAATATTATAACTGCATCATAACGTTTTGTCTGAAAACAATTTAAAATAAATTATAGATTAATAAACAATTACTTGTTAATTCTAAATTTTTATTGATAAATTTAGAGATTATAAGCGGTACATCACACAAATTCTAAATTAATTTTTTTGGACATACCTGACACCATGTGGTCGATATCCTGTTATCTAACATCCTCATATCGGATACAGCAAGTGGATACATTTGCTCCACGTAAACTTTGTATCGCATGTAAAGAATAAGGCATATTATGAAGCTTGGTAATAAAATGCCCAATAAACATAATCGTATTGCCTTAAAAGGTCCTTTAAAATCATGCCGCTTCTTCGCAGTGCCTACTTGAGAATTTTGTCTTTTTGCTAACAAACATTCTGAAAAAGAAATTATTAGGATTAGTTTATGTATTCAATCTCAATTGATGGTTTATGTTAGATTAGTTTGATAAGAAGAATTGATGATTTATTACCGTATATTAATTGACTAACATTGATTATGATATTTTTATCAACTTAGATTTACTATTGTTACTAACTATAATAAGGTTTTTAATTAGTTTTTTCTTAAGTTGTTTAGAATTGTTTAGAATTACAGTAACCCCAGTACAGCGTGGCCGGTATAAAAAGCAACTTAATATACACAAACAGATTGTTTGCTCTGTTGTACTTAAGCCTTCGTATCCTTTTTTCTGTGCTTACATTTTACACGTTCCATAGGCTACGCTGTACTGGGATTACTATAAATTTGTTCCAAATTGTTTTAAGATGATATAGTTTTTCTTGCACAACTTTTATATTTTAACTTATTATCTTGCATATCTTGTCGTCAACTAATAAAAATTCGCATTAGCAATAAACCCAAAAGGGTACCTAATTGCTTTCTTAACTTAGTTGAAACAGAAACCATCAAAACTTTGTTTTTGAGTAGGAATTGATTAAAGAGCAGGCATAACCCCGTTTTCAGAAATGTACTTTTAAGGAAAAATTTCTGAAAATCGTATATGTGATTTTGACAATCTAATCAAAAAGTGTCTCTTCAATACAGGACCAAAATAAGCTGTTGGAGAGTAAAGAACTCCATATTGTTGATCTAAAAAACTTGCTTGATTCAAGAAGAGTAATCACATAGATACCGAAATCACAGTTGAAACCGGCATTCCTACTAAATAGATTTGCAATGCAAAACACTATCATCACCAAGTAAGTGGTCAATTCAAAACCGAATTCCAAAGAAACTCAACACGTCTTGCTTACAAACAAGGATTCTTGGGAAAAGGTTGTAAACTTAGGAAGCAAACTGCAGAAGACAAACTGCAAATGTATAGGGGAAGACTGTAGGAGCTAAAGTCGCTAGCGCGTTATCCATAGAGAGATGTACTTTTACCTTTACTCTAATGCCTTGTTATAGACAAACTACTACAGATACTCAACGATATGGGCGTCTTTGTCTTAGACAAGAGAAATTTGTGGCAACTATATCAAACATAATACAGAGTGCACTAAGCACCATAAAAAAGTAGTGCAAAAAAAAGTTAACCTCTAGAAAAACGGCAATTGTATTGTTTACAAAACGCCGACGACAAAGCTAAACTTCCACACAGACCTGGATAATACAACCACAATCAAACTCAATTAGGTGCTTTTTGCAATCATAAGTATTGGCGGGCACACATGGGGAAAGACACCTAGCATGTCTATATGGCTATATAGGGTGGTGGTAAGACCCAGTATTACATATGGAGCGCTTGTATGTGGAAAAAATCACTCTTAAGTGTACGTCCAACAAACTAAGTGAAGTTCAGAAGCTAGTATGTCTGCTGATATCGGAAGCAGTGGAAACAACAGCAGTTATAAAAGTACTACTATCGTTACCACAGAAACGCTCAGACCTAACATAGCAAATGTGTACCACAAAAAAAAACAACAAAAAAAGATACCTGGAAACTGTAATGGATATTATCAGGTACATAAATAGAGTCAAAAACTAGAATAACACCGGGGCTAGAATCTACAAAGACAAAGACTAAGGAAAGCAAACTTAGCTATTTTTGGGCAAATATTTTTTAGTTTTCTAAGCGGAGAAAGCTGCCATTAAGTGGAGGACTAACAGACTGATAACCATCATGTCAAATAGTCTAGTAACATTGCAATTGGTAATAATAAAATTTAAACTGGTTATGCATACACAGTTTGAAAGCAGTAGCAACAATTTACCAGATTTGGATATTAAAGAACCAGAAGATAACCGAAAACTTTATGGCAAACCAGCTTGCCAAAAAAAAAAAACAAAAGGGACATTTACTAAACCAGAAACTGTTTTTGGGGTCCTATACAAGACCAAAAAAAAAATCTGCAGCAGACTTGAGGCGGAACACGTTAACTCAAAAATATTCTTAGCTGAACTAACATAATATTAAAATTTTGGTAACACAAATAAGTCAAAACTGACTGCAAAAACTCACAAAACTGATAACATTGTGGTCTTAACAAGCGCATGCATATAATAGGAATTACGATTTGGCAGCCAAATTAATCACGTTGATCAACGTACTTTCTGTTTTAAAAGACAAATTAACAATTGGCATCTAAATTTAACATGCTAGTGCTTGGATTTTCAGTTTTAAAAGGTACATTTCCAGTTTTAAAAGTCGAATTTACACTTTAATAGTCGGATTTTAGATTTAAAGATTAGATTGAGAATTTTTATTAGCCAAAAGGGCTTTATTTACATTTTTAAAAACCAAATTTAAAGTTTTAAAGACCAAGTTAACAATTTGGTACCCAAACTTGACAGGTTGATGAACGAATATTTAGTAATGAATACCGGATAGTCACTTTAAAAGCTTTATTTAATGTTTAAAAGTTTGAATTTAAAATTTTAAGGTTAAATTAATAGTTAAGCAGCCAATTTTAAAAGGTTGATGGCCGGATTTCTAGTTTTAAAAGTTGAATTTACACTTTAAAAAGTTGGTTTTTTAGTTTTAAAGGTCAAATTTATATTTTTTATTGGGCAAGCCTAACCTAATAGCACAAGGGTAATATCTCCACACATTTATGATGTTTTGATTTGATTTGACAGTCAAACTGAACACGTTTATAAACAGATTTTTAGTTTGAAAAAAACCAGATTTTTAGTTTGAAAAGCCATTATTTTTCTAGCATCAAAAAAACATGTTTGTTAGGGTTTTAAAATTTTGATATCACCCCCATTTCCATAGGGGGCAAAAAATAGCATTTTTTCGTTTTTTTTTTCTTCACTTATTGAAGAGGTTGAAATTTACTTTTGGTTATCTAAACCTTTGACTGCATGGAATTTAATTTTTTAACTTTATAAGTGAGATAGCTCAGTTATAGAGCGTTAGTGTAGCACGCTAACAGTCCCGGGTTCGATCCTCGAATATGACTAAAATAATAACTTTGCTCTTTATCTACCGGAGTGATTCGGAAGTCACCTAATAAGCCCTTGGTCCCATCAACCCCCTACAAACAAGTCGTCAGAGTTCTGAGGCGATGTAAAATAGCTGTAAAACGCGAAATAATGACGAAGATGAAATTGAAAAATCTACATCCATGATTTTTTTGAAATTTTTGCAAGTGGTGCGCCACTATTAAAAATTGATTTTTTCACTTTTTTACCATTTATACTGTTTTTTTTTTCTACTTTTGTGATTTTGCAAAGCATTGATAGCTTTTAAAATACTAAAATTCGGATTCTACGGAAAATCTAGATGGAGTAGGTATTTTAGGTAAAATATTTTCATTAACTTGCAATGATTTGACTGCTCAAAACACGGTTTATCGTATTTTTTACGAGACAAAAATCACAAATTTTGATGCTAGGAATACGAATATGACATTTAAATATTAAAAAAAAATACTTCATTTGTTTTTTCATTCAATATGTGCGGAAAAAATAAAAACGAGATTTTTTGCCACCTATGAAAAAAGAGGTGGTATCAAAATTTTAAAACTAATAATATTTAAGGTAGTTTGGATATTTGTGATGGGGGGCATTTCACCTATGTTAAGCGGGGGGACCTGAATTTCTATTTAAAAGTTGGATTATCAGTTTAAAAGGTTGAGTTTTTAATTTAAAAACCAAATTTGTAGTTTTAAAAAGATTTAAAGTTTTTATCAGTCAAATAGATCTCATTTACATTTTTAATTGGCGGATAAATAATTTTAAACTTATTACGTTAATAAACAGATTTTTAATCTAAATTTTCACTTTTAAACACTGAATTTTTAGTTTTAAAAACCAGATTTACAATTTTGTGGCCGAATTAACGATTCAGCAGACTGATTCAATACATTGGTAGCCATATTTTTTTTTGAAAGCCGGATTATTAGTTTTAATGATTGGATTTACACTTTAAAAGCCGGATTTTCAGTTACATAGTTTGGATTTTTAAAAGAAAAATTGTAGTTTTAAAACTCAAATTAATAATTTGGCAGACAATCTTAACACTTTTATGAACGAATTTTTAGTTTTAAAACCGGATTTATACTTTAAAAGCCGGGTTTTTAGTTTTAAATGCCAAATTAACACTTTGGCAGCCAAATTTAATAAACTGCCGGCCACCAGTTTATTTACAGTTTTAAAAGTAGAATGTTTAGTTCAGGTTTGATTATCAACTGAATAGGCCCTATTTACATTTCCAAAAATTAAAACTTTACTTAACAGCACTATAATGACTGCACACATTTATTGATAATTTTTATTAGTGTAAATTAGTAAATAGGTCCAATGTGTGCAGACCTTGGAAGGTAAACAAACACATTAGTTACCAAGTTTTTAGTTATCAATGCAATATTTACACTTTTAAAAGCCGGATTTTTATCTTTAAAATCTGGATTTTTGGTTTAGCAACCAAATTTTTGACAAATTAGTGACCTGATTTTTATTTAAAAATCGCATTATTAGTTTTAAATAGTAAATTTTAAATTTAAAAGCTGGATTTTTTATTTTGCAGGTTGGATTAAAAATTTGTATCAGCCAAATCAGCGTTATTTACATTTTTAAAGCTAGATTATAGTCTTAAAAGCTAAATTGGCAGTCAAACTTTACATGTTCATAAACGAATTTCCAGTTTTAAAACCCAAATTAACACTTTGACTTAATTTTTTAATTTCTAGTTTTAATGTTTTTGATTTGCACTTTAAAAGCCATGTTTTTAGATATAAATTTAACAAGCTGATGGACCGGATAATAATTTCAAAATCTAAAGCAAAGTCAAACTTTAAATATTCATGAACGGATTTCTAGTTTTGAAGGCCGGATTTGCACTTAGTTTTACTTTGCGTATTTAAAATAAACAAATACGCGCACAATATGTACCACTTCATTTTTTCTGTGTGTGTTATTGTGTGTGATTTATGAAACATTTTGTAAAATAAATTTGTTTTTTGTGCTAATTTTCTTCAATAAATTAATTTTATGTTATAAAAAAGTTTTCTGTGCAGTTTATGACCAATTTACAAGCTAATTTAGCTTGTTCAGCTAATTTTCTGCAATAACTGGGTCTTCTATGATGAGTTTTAAAAAATATATTATTCTTTGTGCTAATTTCATGCAATAAAAAGACTTTCTGTTTAATTTATAATCAATTTTATGAAATAAATTAGTTTTTAGTGCTAACTTTATACAGGGTTTTGTAAATGTATGGAAACACCCAATTTGACTACATTTTTTATTTATTTCAAAAATGACCGTAATAAAAGTTTTTTTATATTTTTTAATCTATATAGTGACGTATTTTGATTTTTTAATGCATGCCTCGTTTTGAGTGATATAAAGTTATCATCAGTTTTTTTAGAAAATAAATTTTTCAACAATTACAATGATATAAGATCTTATGGGTCCACCCACGACTTACGCTTTTTGAAATATTCATTATTAAAATAACACAAAATGTAGTACCTTTTAAATTATTTATAGTAATAATAATAATAATCATATTTAATTGTTGTTGACTTTTTGCTTCAAATATTCACTTATTTTGAAGTTTTTTTTTTTATTGTATTAAGAATAATAGAAAAACAATAATTGTTTTTACTTGTTGCTAGTCGTACACCCATAAAACCTTATATTGTTGTAATTGTTGATTTTTTTTTTTTTTCTAAAAATAAAAAATAATACAAGGTATTCAAAAAAACTAATGATGGCGCTATAACTCTTGAAATAGGGATTGTATTAAAAATCAAAACACGTCACTATATAGATTAAAATTTCTACAAAAACTTTTATTGAGGTCATTTTTTATATAAACCAAAAATGCAGCCAATACTCGAGTGTTTCCATACATTTAGCCAACCCTGTATAATAAAAGAATTTTTGCCCAGTTTATAATTTTTTTTATAAAACAAACAAATCTTTTTTGAAATTTATAATCAATCAATGTGTTTTCTATGCAATTTATAATAAATTTAATGTGAATTATAATAAATTTTTTGAAGTAAATTTGATTTTTGTGCTAATTTCTATAATTTATCTATTACATTTTTTTTGTGCATTTTATTTATTATTTATTTTTTAGTTAAATAATTTTCTCATATTAATTTTGTGCAATAACTAAGTTTTCTGCGCAATTTACTATGAATTTAATAAGAAAGAGTTTTTTGTGCTAAAAATATTCATTAAATGAGTTTCTTGCGCAAATTTTATTAAATTTAATAAAGAATTAGTTTGCTAATTTTATACAATAAAAGAGCATTCTGCTAAATTTATAATAAATTTTATTAATTTAATCAATTTTTTGTGCTAGTTTTATACAATAAAAAGGTTTTATGCGCAATTTATAAATTAAACTAGTTTTTTGTGCTTCTGTTAAACAACAAATAGATTTTAAATTTAGTAAAACAATTTAATTTTTTGTGTTCATTTTATGCAATTTATAATAAATTAAAAAATAAGAAATCTATTTTTTGCTAGTTTTAAACAATAAAATAGATTCTGCATGATGAATGATAAATTTTAAAAGATAAATCATTTTTGTGCAATATATGGGTTTTTATTTGATTTAGAAATCAGTTTTCTGTGCCAATATTATACAATAAAATATTTTTTGCGCAATTTATGATCAAATTTATAAAATAAATTTGGTTTTTAAGCTAATTTTATGCAAGTCATTATGATTTTAATAAGAAATCAATGTTTTGTGCAAATTTTATGCAATAAATAAGTTCTTCCTGCTGTTTTATCCAATAAAAAAGTTTTAAGCATTTTATAATATAAATAATAATAATAATAATCTTCTTTACTCTTGTAATTTTACAAATCAGTTTTTAGTCTATGTCGATGTCATAAAAAAGTTTTTGTACAATCTATAATTTTTTTTTCAATAAACTGGAATTTTGAGTTAACTTTATGCAATAAAAGGTTTTCTGCACAATTTATGATGAATTTCTATGCAATATAAAGATTTCTGCGCAAAATATAATAAATTTCCTGAGTTTAAACTGTTTTTGTGCTAATTTTTACATTTTTAGGACTATCTACAGCGCCTTCATTCATCCAGTAATAACACAAACAAACGTAAACAAAAAAAAATGCTATATAGGGTTTTTGCAATTTATGATAAAAAAATTGAAATAAATCATTTTTTGTATAAAATTATTATGTAATAAATTATCTTTCTGGTTTATTTATAATTGATTTTATACAATAAATTAATCTTTTGTGCAATTTTTTTTGCAATAAATAGTTTTGCTGCGCAATTTTAAATATATTTTTTAAGAAATTTGTTTTTTGTTCTGTTTTTATCTAATACATGAATTTTCTATGCAACTTATGATCAATTTTATGAGATAAATTAGTTTTTTGTTGAATGTTTAAAAATGTTTAAAAGTTTTTTGTGTAATTAATTTATAATAAAAATTTTGAAATAAGTTAGTGTTTTGACCTAATTTCATGCAATAAAGGTTTTTTGCGAGATTTATGAAAAATTTCCCTTAAATTAGTTTTTTGTAGTAATTCTTTGCAATAAAAAGTTTTTTGAGCAAATTATAATAATAATCAGTTTTATGTCTATTTTGTAAAAATAAATGATAAATTTTGCGAGAATTAATTGTTTGTGCTAATAAAGAAATTGGAAAACAAATTAATTAATTTTATATAATTATTTATAAAACATGAACAACGCGTTTTATAAATAATTATATAAAATAAATTAATTTGTTTTCCAATTTCATGTAACAAAAAAAATAGTTTTTTGTGCATTTTTTTTTATTATGGGTTTCATCGCTATTTATAATGAATTTAGTAAGAAATCAGTTGTTTTTTGTGCTAATTTTATGCAATAAATAGATTTGTATTGCATATTTATGATCAAATTTTTTAAAATAAATATTTTTTATGCTTATTTCATGTAATAAAAAGTTTTTTGCTCAATTTATAATAAATTTCTTTCATGGTTTGTGCGCAATATATTTTTGTTTTTATGCAATAAATTTTTATTTTTATGCAACGGCAATAGTTTTTTTGCTCAATTTATAAAGAATTTAATCAGAATTTAGTTTTTGTGCTAAATTTATGAAATAAGTAAGTTTCTGCGAATTTTTTATAAAATAAATCAGTTTTTTTGTTAATTTTATCCAACAAAAAGATAATTTTAGCAGAATTTCTAAAATAAAAATGATTTTTGATAAATTTCTTGAGTTAAATAAGTTTTTTGTGCTAGTTTTATTTATGCAATAAATTGGTTTGTTTCCTATTTTATTTAAAAAGAATAATTTTTTTGTAAATTCGTTTTTTTGTGCTCATTCTATGTAATGCAATGCTCATTTTGTAAATTGTAAAAAAAAAGTTTTTGTGCAAATTATGATAAATTTTGTTTGTGCTAATAAAAAAGCGTTAATATATAATTGTTAATAATTTAATTAAATTAATTAATGCAACAATTTTTATTTTTTAATTTATGATCAATTTTAAGAAATAAACTAGTTTTTTGTGCATTTTTTGCAATATATGGGTTTCAGATAATGAATTTAATAAGAAATCTGCTTTTTGTGCTACTTTTATGCAATAAATCGATTTCTTGCGCAATCAGTTTTAAAATAAACTAGTTTTTTGTGCAAATTTTATGCAATAAATGAGCTTTTTGCTCAATTTATGATGATTATCTTAAATTAAATTAAATTTTGTAAATTAAAAAAATATTTTGTGCAAATTATAATAAATTTCCTGTAATAAGTTAGTTTTTTGTGCGCATTGTAAAAAAATTAAAAGTTTTCTGTGCAAATTATTTTTTAAGTTGAATCTTTTTTTTTTTTTTTTAATATAATATTGATTGTTATGATCTCTAAGTTATAATTCATGTTTATGAAAAAATGAAACAAATTACTATGTCTTTATCACAAGTTTAACAAAGTGAAATGTTTTATTAGTTTTTTGTGCTAGTTTTGTGCAATGAATGGATTTTCTTTGCAATTTATGATGAGTTTCCAGAGTGAGATTAGTATTTTGTACTAATTTCATGCAATGAATGGACTATCTGTTCAATTTCAAACTAATTTAATGAGATAAATGAGTATTATGTGCTAATTTTATACAATAAATTTTATTAAATAAACCAAATTTTTGTTCCATTATTATACAATAAATGGTTCTTTTGTGCAATTTACAACAAATTTAATAAAATAAATCAGTTTTTAGTTTTAATTTTATGCAATAAATGGTTTTGTTCAAATTTATATGCAATTTATAATAAATTTGATTAGATAAACTAGTTTTTTGTCCCATTATTATCGAATAAATGTTTTTTTGTGCAATTTACAACAAATTTAATAAAAGAAATCAGTTTTTTTTTTTATTTTATGCATTAAACGGGTTTTCTGTACAATTTATGATAAGGTTTATAACAAAAGTCAGTTTTGTTCAAACTTTTGTGCAATTTCTAATAAATTTTATTAAATAAAGTAGTTTTTAGTTCTATTATTATGCAATAAATAGTTTTTTGTGCAGTTTACAACAAATTTAATAAAATAAATCTGCTTTTTATTTTAATTTTATGCAATAAATGAGTTTTCTGTATAATTTATGATAAATTTTATAACAAAAGTCAGTTTTGTTCAAATTTTTATGCAGTTTATAATTAATTTTATTAAATAAGCCAGTTTTTTGTTCCATTATTATGCTATTAATAGTTTTTTGTGCAATTTACAACAAATTTAATTAAATAAATCAGTTTTTTATTTTAGTTTTATTCAATAAATGGCTTTTCTGTACAATTTATGATCAATTTTATAACAAACGTCATTTTTGTGCAAATTATAATAAATATAATTAAATAAACTTGTTTTTTGTTCTATTATTAAGCAATAAACAGTTTTTTTGTGCAATTTTCAACAAATTTAATTAATAAAATCAGTTTTTTATTTTATTTTTATTTAATAAATGGGTTTTCTGTACAATTTATGATAAATTTGATAAAAAAAGTTAGTTTTGTTTAAATTTTTGGGCAATTTAGAATAATATTTATTAAATAAACTAGCTTTTTGTGCTATTATTATTAAATAAATATTTTTTGTGCAATTTATAATAAAATTAATTAAATAAATCAGTTTTTTTATTTTAATTTTATGCAATAAATGGGTTTTCTGCACAATTTATAGTAAATTTTACAAAATAATTTTTTTGTCATAAATTCCTATCTATTGGAATGATACACATACAATATGTGCTTTACTGTGCTTCCAGTTGAGTGTGTTTGTTACGCTCAAGCATAAAAAATGTTCAATAAGCAAGAAAACAGCCGTAACAGTCACAACGTGTTTTGAATGATTTAGAATTGTTATATATTTTATGTATAATTTACTGATTTAATTGATATAAAAAAAATCAAAATTTTTGAAGACAAATTATTTTCGCTTGTGTGGTTCATTTATTCTTATTTCGATCAAATTGGTTTACAAGTAAAGATATTTCGGTCATATCCTAGTAAACTAAATTAAAATTTACGTTTGAAGTAACATTAAGTTTTACCGTCCTTAACCAAAAATTCAAAGCATTAATCAAAATGATGAATTATTTCTAAAAATATTTATATTATACTAATTGCTACTAAAGCAGAAATTTTAAATTATTTTATTCAAATCTCGTTTATTTTAATAAAATGTGAGTTACTGAGTACTAATCACTACTGAGATTACAATTTTTCTAAATTTAAATCTAAATTTAACAAAAAGTAAGCAAATATGTTAGAAATAAAGTTTATTTAATCAGAATTTAAAAATTATTTTTAGAAATATTTATTTTTAATGTTTGAATCTCATTTATTCTAAAAGATGTATTACTAAGTACTAATCGCTACAGAAGCTACAATTTTCTAAAATTTAAATTCAAATTTGGCAAAAGTAAGCAAATATGTTACAAATAAAGTGCACTTAATCAAAAACTATAAAATATTTTTAAAAATATTTATTTTTAATGTTTGAATATCGTTTATTCTAAAAAAATGTGAGTTACTGAGAATTAATTGTTAATGAGGCAACATTTTCTAAAATTTAAAACCAAATTTAGCAGAAAGTAAGCTAATATAATACAAATTAAGTGCATTTAATCAGAAATTAAAAAATAGAATGTCATTTATTCTAAAAAAATTAACCAAAAATTGAAATAAATTATTATTTACTACTAACATGTTTGCACATTGACCATCAAATTTCCTCTTAAATATCATATAAATAAATATCAATTTAATTACTAATATTTAAACATAATAAATAAAGATTAGCAAACTTCCTGTGATTTCTTATTATCTTATTTCCATGCGTCATTTATTTGTGTACGTATTATAGTTCGTAAATAATGAAAATCTCTTAATTATGAACAACTATTATCAAAGTGCAGCGCTCGGCTCGGCTTTAATATTTGCAAACTTATCACTAAATTCTGTTGCAAATATTATATCTTTATCTAATTTACAATCTATCATTATAAAATAATTGCATTCTACAATTTTGGTGCAATATTCACTAACAATAAAATCAATACAAAACTAAATAATAATAAATATACCTTTTCGCTTCATCGTAGTAAACACCGTACTAATATAACTCTTCAGTCAGCAAGAATTTTATTATAAACGTTTGAGAATCTTCATTAAGTTAATTTAAGTATGTATTGTATTTTTAATAATAAACAATAATGAGTATGTCACTTAAAAAGTGATAAATTTTATTTATTTTGTTTACTAAATTATCTGCTTATGTAATGAGCTAAACAAACTTGGAATTGAATTTGTTTGCATTCGTTATCTCCAGATAGTTTATAATTGTTTCTATTTGAACAAATTAAACCGGAAAGAATTTGGAATGTAAATTATCATTTTTTTTAATATATTAATTACTAATTTGTTATGATATGTACTAATTGCTTGCAGTGTTTTTAATAAACAGTAATATTGCTTAAATTGTTATTGTTTATTGTAGTTTTCTGTTGTTATTATGTAACATTAATATTTGGGTCAGTAAAATTACTGATTGCTTTTTAACTGTGTTGTTATTACAATGCTTATTTGAATATAATTAGCCAAAAAATATGTTTGATTATTAAAAATTTATGTTTTGGTTGCATAAATCATTTGTACACATATAGTTAATATGCTCGAGAAATGTGAGTTAGTGATCAGAGTTCATATGATAACCGTAAGGTATTTTATTCAGTGTTCTATTAAAACTAATTGAAAAACATTTGTTAACTTTAAGAAAAAAATAATTATTATGACACCAAGCATTTACGGAATCTAAATTTTGTTGTAACAGATGACAATCATTAACTGATGATATTTTATTGTAAAGCTTTAGATCATCAGCAAATAATAGAAAAGACGATGAATGAATACACTGAGAAATATCATTGATAAAAAGCAGTGACAGAATTGGACCGCAGTGTGATCCTTGGGGAACACCTGAAGATACAAGAATTGGCTGTTAAAGAAAACTATTAATTTTCCAAAAAACTAAATAACCATGAAACCACAACATGATGAAAACCTAAAGCATAAAGCTTAGCTAACAAAATACTGTGGCTCACACGATCAAAAGCCTTTAAAAAATTGGTGTAAATAGAATCAATGTGTACTTTTGATTCAAAAACCTTCAAAATATAATTTTCGTATCACAATAAGTTTGTATGTGTGGAACTACTCTCATGAAAACCATCTGCTGTTTATCAATTATATTACTTTTGCGCATCCATTGTATTTGTTCAGTTACAAGTTGATCAAGTAATTTAGGAATGGCAGATTGAATGCATATATATATATATATATATATATTAGTTATGTCTTTATTAACCCCTTATTTAAATAAAGGCATAATGTAGCTTTGTTTCCACATATCAGGAAATTTAGATTTGCTTAAGGAAGCATTAAAAAGTAGATGTAACGGCGTAGAAATGGAATAAATGCATTTTTTCAACATTATAGAAGGGATGCCGTCTGGGCCAGTGCTAAGATTACTTTGAAAGTATTCAATACCTTTAAAAACATCAAACAAACTAATTGAAAAATTTGAATGTATTACGTTGTTTTGAAACTCAAACGTTGCAGAATAGTAAACAGATAAAAAAAAATCTGCAAATGTGTTGACATAATCATCCCCATTAGTACAGATTAAGTCTACATAGTACATTGTAGACTGAAAGCCATTAGATTTTCTGATTTTGTTGACAAATTTCCAGAAATGCTTTGGATTTGTTTGAATATTATTTTCGGTACGTGCAATATACTTCTTGTAAAGGCGAGCGCTAAGATTTTTACATGAAGTGCGAATAGATTCAAACTCATTATAATCAGATAGAAGTTCTAAAGATTTGAAACGTTTAGGAACAACTTTTTTCAATTTAGTAAGTGAAATCAATTCCTTGCTAAACCAAATAGGAAAGTTGTTTTCACGCCACAGTTTTTAAGTACGTAACAATCAATTGCATAATACAAAACAGAATAAAATAAATCAACACATACATTAATATCACAGTTATAAAAAAGTAAAGACCAAGCAACACTCAATAAAAAACCACTGACAGCGCTAAAGTCTGCAAATTTAAAATCATTAAAAACATAGTTACACTTTAAAATATCACTGTTGGTATCACATTTAATTGGTAAGTTTCATTGCAAACTACTTCAATTCCTAACTCATCATTTATCCACAACGCTGCAGGTAGATTATAATCTCCCAGTAGAATAAAGTTACTACTGGGATATATATCAGCTAATGATTCAACAGAGTATTTATTAATAGCTGAATTTGGTGGTAAATATACCGCACTAATTAAATATGACAGACTTAAAGTTAACAAAAACAAACACATGTTCTAAGGTTGAATACGTGGAGTGCAGTAATATACCTTTTAGATGAGATCTAATTGCAATTAATACACCCTCACTAACCAGTTTAGCACTAGTTAATGCGGAACGATCGCACCTAAATAAGTTGTAACCACGTAGGTTAAGCTCAGAATTGTCAAAATTCTGGGTGAGCCAAGTTTCAGTAAATACTATCAAGTTGTAACTGGAAACCGCATTAGTTTCTTAAGCTTAGTTTTTATGCCCCCAACGTTTTGGTAGTAGATTTTGAGGCCGTTGGTAATTTTACAGAAGAGTCTAGGTTGTTGGCTGGATTCAGGTTCCAAAAATTCTCAGCAGAAGAAGCAGGAACGTTTTGCGCACGACCATACTTTGTAAATCTTCTGAACCAAATTTTTTTACATACAATGGACTGCGCATGATCAGCAGGAATAGCAACTTTAAAACCACTGTAACTTCCAGATTTGACAGTTAAGTCAACAACATCAATCAATATTGCCGGAAACTGTGCTTTTATGTAATTAACTATATTACATTTTTTAGTCCCACGTTTTAGTTTTGATACGTGAATGTATGCAGTAGGTACATACGCCTGCAGCTTGTCATTATTAGGGCCACTGCCAAAAATAACTGAACTATCTGGTTAGATTTAGTTTTAGTTATAACAACTGAACTTGCTAAAGGTGGAAAAGCAGACGGTTCAAGCAACTGAGTCGTTACATTAGTTAGTAAAGCAATATTAGGGGCGATTTGTTGCTCATCACGTGTTGCATATTCTAGAATTACCTTGTCTTTTTTGGCAATCTTCTCTTCAAGATTTTTTCAGTTAATAATTTATTGTTAGACCGCACTTCTTCTAACAAAATTTGATGTAATACGATGTTTTCTTTGTAAAGCATAGATAATTCTGAATCGTCCATATCAAATGCATTTTTTATATTTTAAAGAACAACTATTGTGAAAGACAATACCACAATCAGTGCAAGTTATGCCAGATTATGCATCGCTTTTGCATTTACAAGTAGACATAATATCAATGCAGTAATAAATTAAAACAATAACAAGTGATAAAAATATTTAGGAAAATAGATAATACAGGGATACACTTCACACCAGTGCGGTCGATCACCTGGTGACTAACTAAAACAAACACAGGTAGACCACGGTAAGGTAACAAAAAAACAAATGTCTAGAGCTACTGCAAAAATTTCTCCTTGTTTGTCTAAAGTAGAATTCCATTTGTGACTAACATAAGTCAGAAGATATGTTGTCAAACGTTTTGAAAAAATATTGGGAAAAATTAGTGGATTTAAGACATTTTGTTCCTGGCTATCTGTAACTGGTGACGCAGTTCATCTAAAGTGTTTAGAGGACGAGGTAAACAGCGCAATGTTCTGAATGTTCTGTCCAACTTACCACAGACATATAAAATTTAAGTCGAGTCGGGTCTTGATGGCCAAGGCAACCAATTAATTTAGTTATGTTCTAGGAGATTTAAAGTTAAGTTAGCAGATGAAGTTTTGGATAAATGGAAGTAGAAAGGGTTCCAAAACTGCGGCATTGAATTAGATCGGCGCACTTTTATGAATAAATGTTTAAAAAAAAAACCTTTCTCTGTAACATATTGCTTATTGCAACTGAAATTTGACTTAAACTTGCGTGTGATTTACCAACGGAATTATGCATTCTCATAATTCGTAATCTTTTAAATGCTGTAATTTGGTACAAATTCGCACGTTTTTGCAATAAATACAATAAACAAAAATAAAAATTTAAAAATAGATACAATACATACAAAATATTTCAATTTTTAGTAAAAAATCTTAATGTTAACAACAAATCAATTAAATATGTGGTATCAACTTTGTTTCATTATTATTATTACTATGAAGGATATATTGATACAGAATTACTAAACGAGATAAGTGATTTAAATGCAAAACAAATTGTTAGGTAATCTTTTGCAAATGTTATGTTTACATATTCGTTATCACATGAATACAGTAACTTTTATATGTTTAATAATGCAACAATTATAAGTACTTGATTTAAAACAATTTGCTTTTATTTTTTTAATAATTTATCAGCGTTGGAAAAGTTTATTCAAATTGTGCAATCTCTTAACAATGCTTTTTAATCTAAATTTGTGGTATTTTGTATTGATGTATGTTTTTTTGTTATTTTAACAGTAGTTTCTTCTTTTTTTATTACATTATAGATGAAATTCCACCAATCATTCTTAAAATATTTGCTCCCATTTTGACAAAAATATTTGCCTTAACATACAAAGGTGAAATTCAAATTGTTGAAATATTGCAAATGTTCAACTTATTCTTAAAAATGGAGACAAATCTGATTCTTCAAATTGTAGATCAATTTGCATTATTGTCCAATCTGTCAAAAAAAATTGAAAAATATATAAATTTTTACATTGTCAAGTTCTTAGAACAAAAGAACTTCATCTCAGATACTTAATATGGATTTCGATCAAAACGTTCGACAACAGATCTTCTGGTTTATGTTAGTCACAAATGTAATTTTACTTTAGACAAACAAGGAGAAAATCTTGCAGTAGCTCTAGACATTTCCAAAGTATTTTATAAGGTATAGCATTCTAACCTTGTCAACAAGCTCCATTGTATATGTCATGATAAAGAAAAAACTGTACATCTCATCAATAGTTTTCTTGACAATAGAAAAATTATAGTTAGAATTGATGGTTTTAACTCTGACCCCAAAATCATAAATGCTGGTGTTCCTCAAGGTTCTGCTCTTTCCTCAACTTTATTTTAGATTTACATTTATAAACTTCTTTAAATAACTAAAAGTCCTATTCATAGTTTTGCAGATGATAGCACAATCCATACTTTCCAAAGACTATATTGACAAATATGGCAAAACATCTTGAAATTTCTAGGTTAGAATCTGTAGCGTCTATAAACAAAAACATCAAAACAATATCTGAATGAAGCACTCCCAACATGGTCAATTTTAACTATAATAAACTTAGCTTCTTACTGTTTTATAACCCAAATCCGATGTATCATCAGTACCAAATATTAAACTCTTCTAGATGTAACAATCTCACATAATCTTCTCTGAAACGACCATGTTGTCGACATAGCTTCGAAAGTATCTAGAAAACTAGGATTTCTTAACATATGTAAAAAGGTTTTTACTTCTGTTCAACTTTCGCATATATATAAAACTTATATTCTTCCTTGTATTGAATATTGTTGCCAAGTATGGGGAGAAGCATCAAAAACTACACTATCTCTTCTAAACTATTCAGAAACGAGCTATTCGGATCATTGCCAAACCGAAAATGACTTAGATACTTTACAACACAGGCGTAATGTTGCAGATTTTTGCATTTTCTATAAATATTTTAATAAACATTGTTTAAACGAAGACATATTTACTCGTAGTTCAAGGCTTGCTAGGAATTCTATATATTCTAACAGTTCAGAAATATAAGACTAAAACTTTTAAGAAAGATTTCATTAACCGTACTATTGACAAATGGAATAAACTTTCAAACTCAGTATTTCCAGAGATTTATAAGCCACAAATATTCAAAGTCAATGTTCACAGTCTGCTTAAATCTTGTCTTCAATGTGATAGTTCAGCGAGAGTGGTTTCACTTAAAAACCCCGTCAACATAATTTTTTTTAAGGCGCGATTTGCTCTTGTCAAATTGTTATAAAAAGTCCTTCAAGAGTCGGTTTTTTGTTAAATGTGCAATTAAAAGTAAAATTTTATACAAAAAATATGAACATTCAACAAATGACAATGAACAATACTGAATAACTTGTGATAATAAAAGGGTCATTTACTAAGGGCAAGGAAATATCTTTTTTATTCATTTCATTCCAGTTTTTAGTTTCTGGTAATAATAAAAATTCAGACATGCTCTGCTAGCAAACATACTGGTAATTCATTCATTAGCAGCACCTTAAAAGTCATTAAAGGTGTGAATTTACTAAGTAAAACATTGTATAGAT
The DNA here is from genome assembly GCA_963932245.1 of Tachinus rufipes. NCBI lineage: Eukaryota > Metazoa > Arthropoda > Insecta > Coleoptera > Staphylinidae > Tachinus > Tachinus rufipes. Next base: position 8,391,201 of record OZ010743.1, read on the forward strand.
TAATATAAGTTGTTTACCATCTATATTTGAAAACAGAAATATATATTATAACATTCTTGAATAAAGGTTATCTTAAAGGATTAGTTGACACAGTAAAGATTTACTTTAGAGAAAAGCATGGCCTTATAGAACGTGAAACATACTAAACTACATTTGCAATGTGTTTCTTGTTTAATTCTATATGGTATAAAAAAAACAATGTAAATTTTCCGTTGCTATATATAAAAAAAAATGTGTATAATATGTATGACCTTGCTTTTTAAATGGTTTTATTAATTATCATAAAATAAATATAATTAATAATATTACATAAAAGTAAGAAGCAAATAGCATTATAACATAATAAAATATTAGCTGTAAAAAATGTAAGATTATTGAACGGATTCATAATAATACTTTATTTACGGTATAATCTTACCATTTACATCTACATCAAATATACATAAACAATGATGTTTTACAAAATAAAAATAAAGAAGCATGACTTAGCTGACTTCTAAACGTAGATTTAGAGACACAAAATACATTAATATCAGTTGGTAAATTATTTGCAAATCTACGCATTCTACCGAGTGGATTGTTGAAACCATAATTAGTAGAATGGGTAGGCTCGCAAAATAAAGAAGAATGTCTGCTATGTCTATTATTAGGTGCAACATGGAATGGAAGAGTACCAAGTAGCTCCGGACAATCAATCTCAGACATAATTAAATTACGCAAGAAAGACAAATCAGCCCTTTTGCGGCAAATCTTCAATGGCGGTAGGATGTACAATGAAGCAATGTAGCAGTAATCATAATTTACAGATAATATGCCCGATTTATAAGACAATAAACGACAAAACTTCTTTTGAATTTGTTCAATACTACGGTTATGAGTTTCATAAACAGGACTCCAAACTGATGGAGCATACTCTAAATTCGAACGCACCAAAGCACAATATAAAAGTTTTAGTGGACATTCTATATACAAATCCTAACAGTTTTATGGCACGGTTGCACATGATGTTAATATGTTCAACAAATGTAAGTTTATGATCAAAAATAACGCCTAAATCTTTTATTTGTGTGACTTTGTCCAACACTTTTGATTCAATTATATAGTTAAAAGAAATTTTACTAAAAGTTTTATGGAAACTTATTGAAAAACATTTATCAGCATTAAAGAATAATTTATTAATAAAACACCAAGTATTTATAGAATCTAAGTCCAGTTGTAAAAGATGGCAGTCATTAACAGATGATATACTTCTATACATTTTTAAATCATCCGCAAATAAAGGAAATGACGATAAATTGATATACTGTGGGATATCATTAATAAAAAGCAAAAATAAAATTGGTCCACAATGAGATCCTTGAGAAACACCTGATGAAACAAGAATGGGCTGTGACAAAAAATTATTAATTTTTACACACTGCGTGCGATTTTTCAAAAAGCTAAATAACCAGAAAATTACATCATGATGAAAACCCAGAGCACTGAGCTTTGCAATCAAAATATTATGACTCACACGATCAAACGCCTTTGAAAAATCGGTGTAGATTGAGTCAACTTGTACTTTAGATTCAAATGCATTTAAAATATCATTTTCATAACAGAGTAAATTAGTAAGTGTGGAACGCCCTTCACGAAAGCCATGCTGCTCTTCTATAAAGATGCTTTTGCACATCCATTGCAACTGACCAGTTACAATTTTATCAAACAATTTAGGTATATCAGATTGAATGCAAATGCCTCTATAGTTAGTAATATCCTCTTTGGCTCCAGATTTAAACAAAGGCGTAATATAACTTTATTTCATATTTGAGGAAATTTAGTTTCTTCAATGAAGCATTGAAAAGTAAGTGCAATGGCTTTGCAATAGAATAAATGCACTTTTTTAACAGTAAAGAAGGAATGCCGTCGGGTCCAACGCTTAAATTACATTTAAGGTTTTCAATTCCCTTAAAAACATCACACAAACTAATAGAAAATTTTGAATTTATTACGTTATTATTAAAATTAAACAATGGAGTTGGATGGGTTTTGTTATCATAGACTGAAGAAAAAAAATCTGCAAAACTATTGACAAAGTCGTTCCCATTATGACAGGTTTGATCCTTATAATACATTATTGCTGGAAAACCATTAGTTTTTTTGTTGTCATTAACAAATCTCCAAAAATGTTTTAGATTATTTTGAATTTTTTTTTTCAGTTTGTAAAATATATTGCTCGTATTGATGTGCACTGAGATTTTTGCACGTAGTACGAATAGATTAGAATTCATTATAGTCCGACAATAGTTTTGAAGATTTATAACGTTTGTGTACACTTTTCTTGAGTTTAGTAAGTAATATCAATTCTTTGTTGAACCAAATAGGAAAATTGCTTTCACGCCACAGTTTTTTAGAGACAAAACAATCAATAACATAATCGATTACAGAGTAAAATACATCAAGACACATATCAATATCACAGTTATAAAATAGTGCAGTTCAATCAACATTCAACAAATAATTATTGATTGCGCTGTAGTCGGCAAGTTTAAAACCATTAAAAACATAATTACAATTTAAAATATTACAGGTAGTATTACATTTTATAGTTAACAAGTACACAGTGTGGTGTTGGCTTAAATTTAACAAAACATCTACAGATTCAATCACAGAAATATCACGATCGTTGGTAAAACATAAATCTAAAAACACACCCTCACTATTGGGAATAGAAATGCATTGTACGCAGTTTAAAAACCCAAACGAATTAGCTACTAATTGAGCAATGTAACTATCATTACAAATTACTCTTATACCTAAATCAGCGTTAACTCAAGACGCTGCAGGTAGATTGTAATTGCCCAATAAAACTAGTTTACTGCTTGGAAACTCGTCGGCAATAGATTCAACGGAATAACAATGGTCAAGATATTTATCTCTAGTTGAATTAGGTGGTAAATATACCGCACAAATTATATAAGACACAAGAGTAAACTTAACAACTACAAACAAATGTTCAACACTAATAAACGTGGGGTAAAGTAATACAGATTTGAGGTGAGTTTTGATAGCAATTAAAACACCACCTCCGCTTTGTTTAAGGCTTGTAAGGGCCGAGCAATCACACTTAAATAAATAATAGCTTTATAGATTTAATTCAGAGTCACTGATGTCTGGAGAAAGCCAGGTTTTAGTGAAAACAATTACATCGTAGTCTGATACGGCTACAGCTAGCATGAGTTTCCTGAGTTTAGTTTTTAAACCCCCGACGCTCTGGTAGTAGATGGAGAAACCGTTATCATTCCTGAAAATGGGTCCAGGCTGTTGACAGGATTCAGGCTCTAAAAATCCATTGTAGATGAAGCAGAAATATTTTGTGAACGATCATAACTCACAAATTTTTTGACAGCTATGTTAGATGGCCAAAAGTCTTTGCAAAGAATAGCTCGAGCATGGCCGGCTGAAACCGAGACTTTAAAGCTACTGTAGCTTCCAGATTGTACAACTAGATCTACAGGGTCGATTGAAATATTGGGGTATTTCAATTTAATGTAGTTAATAACATCGGATTTTTTAGTTCCGCGTTTAAGTTTTGAGACAACTTATCGTGACTTGGACCACCAAATTGTTGGAGTTTTAGGCCGAACCTTCTGTTTAGGTTTAGTTTGAGCAGTAACGGTTGCAAAAGAAGAACAAGATGATATTTCTGTGATAGAAGCTGTAGATGTTTTGTTAAATTTAAGCCAACACCATACTGCGTACTTGTTAACTATAAAATGTGATACTACCTGTGATATTTTAAATTGTAATTATGTTTTTAATGATTTTAAACTTGCCGACTACAACGCAATCAATAATTATTTGTTGAATGTTGATTGGACTGCACTATTTTATAACTGTGATATTGATATGTGTCTTGATGTATTTTACTCTGTAATCGATTATGTTATTGATTGTTTTGTCTCTAAAAAACTGTGGCGTGAAAGCAATTTTCCTATTTGGTTCAACAAAGAATTGATATCACTTACTAAACTCAAGAAAACTATACACAAACGATATAAATCTTCAAAACTATTGTCGGACTATAATGAATTCCAATCTATTCGTACTACGTGCAAAAATCTCAGTGCTCATCAATACGAGCAATATATTTTACAAACCGAAAGAAAAATTCAAAATAATCCAAAACATTTTTGGAGATTTGCTAATGAGAACAAAAAAACTAATGGTTTTTCAGCCACAATGCATTATAAAGATCAAACTTGTAATAATGGGAACGACTTTGTAACAAATTTTGCAGATTTTTTTTCTTCAGTCTATGATAACGAAACTCATCCAACTCCATTGTTTAATTTTAATAATAACGTAATACATTCAAAATTTTCTATTAGTTTGTGTGATGTTTTAAAGGGAATTGAAAACCTTAAATGTAATTTAAGCGTTGGACCCGACGGCATTCCCTCTTTACTGTTAAAAAAGTGCATTTATTCTATTGCAAAGCCATTGCACTTACTTTTCAATGCTTCATTGAATAAAACTAAATTTCCTCAAATATGGAAACAAAGCTATATTACGCCTTTGTTTAAATCTGGAGCCAAAAAGAATATCACTAACTATAGAGGCATTTGCATTCAATCTGCTATACTTAAATTGTTCGATAAAATTGTAACTAGTCAGTTGCAATGGATGTGCAAAAGCATCTTAATAGAAGAGCAGCATGGATTTCGTGAAGGGCGTTCCACACTTACTAATTTACTCTGTTATGAAAATGATATTTTAAATGCATTTGAATCTAAAGTACAAGTTGACTCAATCTACACCGATTTTTCAAAGGCGTTTGATCGTGTGAGTCATAATATTTTGATTGCCAAGCTCAGTGCTCTGGGATTTCATCATGATGTGACTTCCTGGTTATTCAGCTTTTTGAAAAATCGCACGCAGTGTGTAAAAATTAATAACTTTTTGTCACAGCCCATTCTTGTTTCATCTGGTGTTCCTCAAGAATCTCATTGTGGACCAATTTTATATTTGCTTTTCATTAATGATATCCCACAGTATATCAATTCATCGTCATTTCTTTTATTTGCGGATGATTTAAAAATGTATAGAAGAATATCATCTCTCAATGACTGCCATCTTTTACAACTGGACTTGGATTCTATAAATACTTGGTGCTTTATTAATAAATTATTTTTTAATGCTGATAAATGTTTTTCAATAAGTTTCCATAGAACTTTAAGTAAAATTTCTTTTAACTATATAATTGACACTAAAGTTTTATATTTTCTGTTTTTATTTTATAAAATCCTTTTATATTATTCATATTATTAAGGTAATGATTTTATTTTATTTATTTATTTTATTTTATTTTTACATACATGTTTCAATGAGTTATCATCATTTTCAATGTATTTAAAAATAAAAATACATTGAAAATGATGATAACTCATTGAAACATGTATGTAAAAATAAAATAAAATAAATAAATAAAATAAAATCATTACCTTAATAATATGAATGACACTAAAGTGTTAAACAAAGTAACACAAATAAAAGATTTAGGCGTTATTTTTGATCATAAACTTACATTTGTTGAACATATAAACATCATGTGCAATCGTGCCATAAAAATGTTAGGATTTGTATATAGAATGTCCGCGGATTTATCAGCCAGTACACTTAAACTTTTATATTGTGGTTTGGTGCGTTCGCATTTAGAGTATGCTCCGTCAGTTTGGAGTCCTGTTTATGAAATTCATAACCGTAGTAATGAACAAATTCAAAAAAAGTTTTGTTGTTTATTGTCTTATGAATCCGGCATATTATTTGTAAATTATGATTACTGCTACATTGCTTTATTGTACAATCTACCGCCATTGAAGATTCGCCGCAAAAGAGCTGATTTGTCGTTCTTGCGTAATTTAATTTTGTCTGAGATTGATTGTCCGGAGCTACTTGGTACTCTTCCATTCCATGTAGCACCTAATAATAGACATAGCAGACATTCTTCTTTATTTCGCGAGTCTACTCATTCTACTAATTATGGTTTCAACAATCCACTCGGTAGAATGTGTAGATTTGCAAATAATTTACCAACTGATATTAATGTATTTTGTGTCTCTAAATCTACGTTCAGAAGTCAGCTAAGTCATGCTGACTAATCTCTAATATGTGCGCTTTTATGAATGGTATATTTGTATTCTTTATTTTTGTATTGTAAAACATCATTGTTTATGTATATTTGATGTAGATGTAAATGGTAAGATTATACCGTCAATAAAGTATTATTATTATATTATTATACCTTTTGACCCATGGAGAACGTAATAGTTGCAATAAGTTTATGAAAATTTGTACAAATAATCTTGATAGATGTCAAATTAAGGTGATATAAATGCAAGTAACAGTAAAATTTATATTTTTTGCAAATTTAAAAAAAATTGATTTAAGGCGCTACGTTTTGATCCGTGTAGGGCGTAATAATTGCAATAAATTTATGAAATTTTGTACTACAGCCAGACACGAATATTGTGGCCTCTATATAGACAACTTAGTATACACAAAAATTATGTTAAATGTAGTTAAACTAATGCCTTTGTCCGTTTTTGCACTTTTCATTTGCGCTTACATTTTAAACGTTCCATGGGCGACGTTGTTCTGGGATTGAAAGATGTTAAAACGGGCAAAGGCATAAGTTTAACAACATTCAACATAATTTTTGTGTATACTAAGTTGCCTATACAGAGGCCACAATATTCGTGTCTGGCTGTAATAAACTTAACAAATGTCAAATTAAGATGACGTAAATGCAGTAACAAATTTTTGAAATTTATAATTTTTGCAAATTTTTGAAAAATTGTTTCAAGTTAGTTTTGGCCTATGGAGGGCGTAATGGTTGCAATAAATTTTAAAAAAAATTTACAAATAAATTTAACAGATGTCAAATTAAGGTGACTAAAAATTTTTGAAATTTACAATTTTTGCAAATTTTTGAAAGTTTGTTGTAAGGTAGCGCTATGTTTTAACAAATCGAGGGCAGGCGTATTGGTTGCAATAAATTTATAAGTTTTGTACTAATAAACTTAACAAATGTCAAATTAAGGTGACGTAACTGCAATTAATAAATTTTTAAAATTTATAACTTTTGTAAAATTTTTGAAAAATTGTGCAAAGATAGCACTACGTTTTGACTCATGAAGTGTGTAATAGTTGCAATATATTTATCAATTTTTTTACAAATAAAGTTGACACATCAAATTTCGATCAGCAACTCAAAATTCTTTAAAAAAATTCTAATAAACTTATTGACTTCTGACGTTTGCAAAAAGTTCAAACATGCAATCTTTTGATGACGAATATTTGGGTAGGTAGTCGGGTTACTCTATATAATGATAACCAAGCAATAGTTTGAATTAGAGTGAGGTTTTTATATTTGAATAAAGAGAAGGTGCAGTGTTTTTGAGTTAGACCTTTAAAACCCAAATACACAAAACGAATTTATAATTTCCAACTAATTTACATCAATATACGTCAATTTTAACGGTTAAAAATCCAAAAAACGCTCCTTTTTGCCCAGCTCACTGGGAACAAAAAATTGGTTTTATGATTTTTGGGGCTTATAGACTTAAAATGGCGCCAGAATTGGATTCTACAACATCAAGCAGTAGACCAGACTATTGGTTGAATTGATTAGAATTTCCAATAAATTTACCGACACAGAAAGAAGAAGAAAGAAAAAAAAAGTTCCAAATCATATGGTTTTGTTGTAGAGTTGAAGAAGGAAGTTGCAATTAACTTGATTGCTAAGCTTCGGGCTTTGGGTTTTCATGAATCTGTTGTTGCGTGGTTGTCGAGCTTTTTGAAAAATCGTACACAGTGTGTGAAAATTAATAACTTTTTATCACAACCAATTGTTGTTCCTTCTGGGGTTCCTCAAGGATCTCATTGTGGACCAATTCTGTTTTTACTCTTTATTAATGATCTTGTTTATTCTATTAATTCTTCGTCTTATCTTTTATTTGCTGACGATCTTAAAATTTATAAAAGAATATCATCTATCGAGGACTGCATTAGTTTGCAAAATGATTTAGATTCTGTTCATTCATGGTGTCTTATTAATAACTTGTTGTTTAACGCAAATAAATGTTTTTCGATAAGCTTCAACAGAACTTTAAGTAAAGTATCGTTTGACTATACTATCGATAATAATGTTTTGAAGCATGTTACACAAATAAAAGATTTGGGCGTAATTTTTGATTCAAAACTAACTTTTGTTGAGCATATAAACTATATGTGCAACCGTGCTATGAAAATGTTAGGATTTGTTTACAGAATGTCTACTGACCTATCTCCTAGCACACTCAAATTACTTTATTGCGCTTTAGTACGTTCTCATTTAGAGTACGCTCCGTCAGTTTGGTGTCCATACTACAGCGTTCATATATGCAATATAGAACGTATTCAAAACAAATTTTTTCGTTTATTATCGTACAAATTAGGCATCATTGCATTGCAATATAATCTTCCGCCGCTGAAAATTCGGCGCAAAAGAGCCGATTTATCATTTTTACGTGGACTAATGATGTCTGAGATTGATTGCCAAGAGCTACTTGTAACTCTTCCATTTCAAGTCCCCAACAATAATCGCCGAACTAGACAGTCTCCATTATTTAGAGAATCTATACATTCTACCAATTATGGATTTAATAATCCAATTGGTAGAATGTGCAGAATTGCTAATAGTTTCTCTAATAATATTGATTTATTTTGTGTTTCAAAATGTAGTTTTAAGTGTCATTTAAAATGTGTTGATGAATAATTTTATATTTTGTTTTTATTTATGTATACTTTTTTCCATGCTTTTATTTTTCAATATTCTTTTATATATTTTTGTGTAATTGTAATATTGTTTGTAATTCATCGTTATTTATGTATATAATGATGTAGATGTAAATGGTTTTTGTATATACCGTGAATAAAGTATTATTATTATTATTATAACTTCTAAAACGTGTATGGTAAATAAATTAAGCATATTAACATAGAATCATTAATTAAATTTTCTTAAATCTATTCCATTTCAAACCAAATTTGAAAGACGTAAAAACTTTAATATATAAATTCTCAAACGTTTATATATACGTTTAAATAATGACGTAGTATTTATTTTAGAGATAGTTTGCTAAAATTTTTACAAAATTGATATTAGCAAAAATTTGCATAATCATCATGTTGCTATTGACTTACATTATAGAAAAGCATTAAACATTAAATAAACCGCGTCATGTGAAACGATAAGATAAGCCATGAAAAAAGATACACTCAATGAAGTGTGATTGTGAGTCGATATATAACATTTAAAAAAAGTGCACTTGAAGTTGTATTATTTATTATAATTATCAATGAAAATAAATGGTTTTAAATAATAAACCTTTTATGTATTTAAAACATTTCTAGGATTTAATGTTTCCAAAAAAGTGCAAATTATATTGTTTCAAAATTGATTTGTATATGTGCAGAATATTAGTTTGTTGGAAAGATAATTTGTTAATTTTTTAAGGTTGCTGCACTTTATATATCTAAATTAATATTAAATTAGGTATTAATTATAAATCAGATTGGTATTTTGTATGACTGTGGTCTTGTATTCCAAGAAATTTTATTAAACTACAATGACGACTTTGGAATTACTTCAGTTCTTGTTATCCTACGTCGGTCTCACGTAAGTATTTTTTTGAGTTTTGTAGATAGCAAAATTGTATTACCGCAATATGGTGTAATAATTGTGGTAATAATGTTGCATCTGACTGTCGCAATTTGTGACTAGAAATTTCTTTAACACGTTTTATTCTTTGTTTTCAGAATAGTTTGTTGAGTTCTATTTTATAATAACGAGTCAGTAGTTTAGATTGGAGTAAGTAAAGTAGTGTCCCGCAATCAATGAATTGAGTGCCCCACCCACCCAAGTGCTGGTGATTATAAAGTTTCTTGGTCACAAACACTCAAAATGATAGGTGGGATACATCATTTTATAGATTGTGAGCGGGTAGTTTTGACTTTTGTTCCCACTCACCTGCCTAAGCGTTGGTGATCAAAAATTTGGTTTAATCCCAAATAGTGAACTTTAATTGTCACTTATGTCAACTTTAATTTTTTTATTGCAAAATCCTTGGTAAACGGGGGACATCATTTTATAGTTTATGAGCGGGTAGATTTAACTTTTGTTCCCGCCTACCCGCTCAAGTGTTGGTGATCAAAAGTTTGGTTTAATCCCAAATAGTAAACTTTAATTGTCACTAATGTCAAAAGTAGTAGCCCACCCGTCCTAGTGTTGGTGACCAAGAGGTTAGCTCCGTGAAGCGTCACTATTGTCAAAAGTTTGTGCAATTTAAATTTTTTGATCACTTTTGTTGATGTTCGCATTTTAAATTTAGATTCAAAACGTCACAATACAACAGTTATTGAAATTTAATTTATTTCAAAAAACTACATTTTCTATGTTGGGCGCCAAAATGGTAAATGGTGTCTCCGCCCGCCCAAAGGTGTGTTATTAAGGAATTGAATGTTACTGTCATTATGCAGCTATAGCATTTAAGAAAACAATTATAAAAAGGTGACGTAATCAATTTTTGATAAGCAGCACTTGGGTTTGAAATAGTGTCCTTTTAGTAGCTTTATCATTTGTTTTATTTAAATGAGCAGAAATTATTTTACATTTTTTTTTTTAAACAAGATTTTCCTCACGTTAGGCGCCATAAGAATAAAATTTTAAACTAAAATCTATAAAATAAAAAAACTATATCAACGTTGGGCGCCAATTTGTCAGTTTGATAGTAATTTAATGAAATTTAGATTCCCCACGTTGGGCGTCAAATTAGTTGTGATTCTATAAAAAAAATTGAATTGTATAAAGTAAGATTGAATTAATGAAATTGTCCAACATTTAATACAAACAAAAGATTCTCCCCGTTGGGCGCCAAAACATTAAAATTTCAAGTTTAGATTTATAAAGTAAGATTAAAACCACCCACCCAAGTGTTAGTTACCAAAAGGTTGAATCACGACCGTTTCTTGTAATTAAATGAGTTTTGACTCTCGCAGAGAAGTCAAACTTTAACCTTTTTTATAACGAACACTTGGGTGGGTGGGTAGGACACTCCATATTATGATAATGAGTCAGTTGTATAGATTGGAGTGGTCCGCCCACTTACCCAAATGTTAGTTACCAAGACGTTTGATCAACCGTCTCTTGTAATTAAGTGACTTTTGACGCTCGCAGAGAAGTCAAACATTAAATCTCTTAACAACAAACACTTGGATAGGTGGGTGGGACATTCCATATTATGATAACGAGTCAGTTGTATAGATTGGAGTGGTACACCCACCCACCCAAATGTTAGTTACCAAAAGGTTAAATCACGATAATTTCTTGTAAATAAGTAATTTTAGACGCTCGCAGAAAAGTCAAACTTTAAACTTCTTAATAATGAACACTTGGGTGGGTGAGTGGAACCCAAGCGTTAGTTACCAAAAGGTTGGATCACGACCGTCTTGTGTGATTAGGTGACACTTGACTTTTGCAGAAAGGTCAAACATTAAACTTTTTGAAAACGAACACTTAGGTGGGTGGGTGAGACTCCATATTATGATAACGAAGGTTAGATCACGACCCTCTCATGTGATTAAGTGATTTTTTACGTTTGTAGAGAAGTCAAACTTTAAACTTCTTGATAACGAACACTTGAGTAGGTGGGTGGAACACTCTATATTATGATAACGAGTCAGTAGTTTGGATTGAAGTGGCCCACCCACCCACCCAAGCGTTTGTTACCAAAAAGTTGGATCACAATCATATTGTGTGATTAAGTGACATTTGACTTTTGCAGAAAGGTCAAACATTAAACCTTTTGATAACGAACACTTAGGTGGGTGGATGGGGCTCCATATTATGATAACGAGTCAGTAGTTTGGATTAGAGTAGTTGGATCACGACCATCTCTTGTGATTAAATGATTTTTGACGTTTGCAGAGAAGTCAAACTTTAAACTTCTTGATAACGAACACTTGAGTGTGTGGGTGGACCACTCCATATTATGATAACAAGCCAATAGTTTGGATTGAAGTGGCCCACCTACTCACTCTCTTAATAACGAACATTTGGGTGGGTGGTTGTGACACTCCATACGAATTAGTAGTTTGGATTAGAGTGGCTCACCCTCCAACTCAAGCGTCAGTTATCAAGAGGTTTCATCACAACCGTCTCTTGTAATTAAGTGACTTTTGACGTTCGCAGAGAGGTCAAACATTAAACCTCTTTATAACAAACACTTCTGTGGGTGGGACACTTCAAATTATAATAACAAGTCAGTAGGTCAGTAGTTTGGATTGAAGGGACGATCGACCGTCTCTTGTGGTTAAGAGTCTTTTCACGTTAGCAGATAGGTCAAACTTTAAACTGCTTGCTAACGAACAGTTAGGTAGGTGGGTGGGTGGATGGAAAACTTCATATTAATAAAACGACTCAGTGGTTTGGATTAAAGTGGCCTACCCACCCACCCAAGCGTTAGTTACTAAAAGGTTGGATCACGACCGTCTCGTGTGATTAAGTGAGTTTTGACGTTGGCAGAGTGGTCAAACATTAAACCTCTTAATAACGAACACTTAGGTGGGTGGGTGGGACTCTCCGATCCAAACTACTGACTCTTTATCATAATATGGAGTGTTCTACCCACCCACCCAAGTTTTAGTTACCAAGAGGTTGGATCACGACCGTTTCTTGTGATTAAATAACGAACACTTAGGTGGGTGGGTGGGACACTCCATTTTATGATAACGAGTCAGTAGTTTGGATCGGAGTGGCCTACCCACCCACTTAAGTGTAACTTACCAAGAAATTAGGTCACGATCGATTCTTGTAATTAAGTGACTTTTGACCCTCGCAGAGAGGTCTAACTATAAACTTCTTGATAACAAACACTTGGGTGGGTAGGTAGGACACTTCATATTATGATAACGAGTCAGTAGTTTGGATTGGAGTGGCCCACTCACCCACCAAAGTGTTAGTTACCAAAAGGTAGGATCACGACCGTCTCGTGTGATTAAGTGACTTTTGACTTTTGCAGAGAAGTCAAACATTAAACCTTTTGATAACAAACACTTGGATGGGTGGGTGGGACACTTCATATTATGATAACAAGTCAGTAATTTGGATCGGAGTGGCCCACCTACCCACCAAAGTGTTAGTTACTAAAAGGTAGGATCACAACCGTCTAGTGTAATTAAGTGACTTTTGACGTTTGCAGAGAGGTCAAACATTAAACCTTTTAATAACGAACATTTGGATAGGTGGGTGAGACACTCCATATTATGATAACGAGTCAGTAATTTGGATTGGAAGTTGGATCACGACTGTCTCTTGTGATTAAGTGACTTTTGACGTTTGCAAAGAAATCAAACATTAAACCTCTTGATAACGAACACTTGGGTAGGTGGCTGGGACACTCTATATTATAATAACAATTCAGTAGTTTGAATCGGAGTGGCTGGAGAGTGCCTAGAATCTTCCGGTTCTAGATAGAAAAGATAGATAATACATTGTAACTTTGAATGTTAGAAGTCTTGATTAACCATTAACAACCTTGTACAAGTGAACAGTATGGGCATCAATGAAGTGAGATGGCATAATAACAAGGTACACTCAATGCAAAATTAGACCATGTGCTATTCAGTACTCACTACTACTCAAAACTGTCTTTCCGTAATGTAAGTTGCCAGCATCACGGACAGAAAAGAGGTTGTATGTCAGCAATGGCGTGTATACTTCTAAAAAGGAATTTAAATGGTTATACTTATATAATAATGAATTATAATATTTAATTATTGACCTCACTGGAAATTAACATTTGTACCATAAACTATTGTTGCAAATTTTTAAGCTTTTTAGCATTAATTTATTGATGAACTAATCTATAAAATTTGATAAATTTTGTTGTGAATACTTTTCTGTAAATTAACAACATTTCAAATTATATCGTGAGTAAAGAATTATTATTATTATACAAATACTTCTATTTCAACCATAAATATCGTCACCATTCATAATTTACATTTAAAAACAATGTAATCTATTACATAAAACATAAATTAAAAATTCACCTTTATTCAAATATATACAGACACAACACAATGCATCGCAAATCCCAGTCCAAACACGACGGATCTTTAACATGATGATGAATACGATTAATTACTTATGTAAATTAATAAATTTAAAATGCTAACACATACAGAATGTAACCGAAATGTTGTTGACGAGTACACAAAACACGCACTACTAAAAAAGAATAATAACAAAATTGCCAATAACAAATTGCATACGCATAAAAAAGCCATTGCAAACATCGTTTTGTGTTATATAATGATGAATAAATTTGTTAAACACGATTTATAAACAAATTCCATAAGGAGTAATGGGAATAGATTAAAAAAATTGCGACATTGTCTTCTTATTGCATGAATGTAATTTAGAGAAAATTGCGTTAAGTGTATTAAACATTTTTGGTTTAATATATCTTATTATATAAATTTTATATTAAAAAAATTACTTTTATTTTACAACAATTTAAGTAAAATTGTTAATTATTACGTCAATTTTATAAATAATTTATATTAGAAAATTGCAAATTTTTCAATTATCTGTCTCGTTTAACCTTGTTTGTGTAATATTTTATACAATTTAAAAATTAAACATTAAATATATGATTTGAATTCTTAATTAGTATCAAGTCACCTAATTATGCAAACATGTAGTTAGAAAATACTTTTTTTTATTTTTTAACGTGAGAACCATTAACACTTATTCCAACGTTTTTATTGAAAAATAATTCTGTTGGTAACTAAGTTGTTATTTAATAAAAGGGACGTTCTCTCAAGGGTTTTTTTGAGTTTTGAAAAGTTATAATAATCACAGAGAGCAAGGTATAAAAAAAGACTAAAAGAAAGACTGAATGTAAAATACAAAAATGTCTAAGTGCAATGATGGAAATCGGAAAACATAAAATGGATGCATGGTGCAAAAAAATCAGATAATTACGTAATAAATCCGGATATTTAAAAATCTAATTTCTAAATTTAATAAAAAGTTATCTATTAAGTACTAAACTTTGTCTATGGATTAGAATATAATTAATAAAATCGATACACAAAATCTTTTTGCTGATTCGTACAATCCGGTTTAATCATAAAGCTAGCCATAAAATGTATAAGCTGTTTATAACAAAATCCGACTAATCAATGCTAGAGTCCATGTGATGAAATAAAATTGTTATAGTTTGGAGATTAATCTTGTTGTTTGACTTTCAAAATAAAAAATAAAAAATTGATTAAAAAAATTAAAAAAGTGGAAAAGTTATCTTGTAATTTGGTCATTATTTTTATATAAATTTGTATGTAGTTGGTTCGTACGTATACATTTATTATTTTGAAATATGTTATTTTTAAAATGGAGTTTGAAAATTAAACAAATTCAAGTTTGTACAAACTAAACTAAAGAAATATTCAAAATAAACAAAATTATAATATCAAACCTAAATGAGATTTATTTATAGTTTGAAAGTATTTTTAAATTAAACAAAAAAAGCTTAAAAAAATAAGCAAATTTACATTTCTAATCAAAAAAATCTAACAATAATTTATGGTCTTATTATCTACAATGTAAGTGATAATAAATTTTAAATACTTTGGCGTCATTCCAAGAAGCTACATTGTGCTGATTGGCATGACGCATAAAACAAGTTAAAAGTCTGTTGAACAAATAGTTTGTTCTATGAAATGTTAATCTAAACAATTAGTTCCTTCAAATTAGACAAAAAAACGACGTTTTAGAGAAATTTTACCTTCAGCTTAGCGACATGTATACTTATTGTATTGTATTAGGACTATTTAAAGATTATTTACACTTGACGCACGCATGAAAAAGAGTAGTTTTAGAGTAATAGATATAAATATATCAATTTTTGTGTTTTCTAATAGTTTTTTGCATTTTTAGCTAAAACTATGGTATGATATAGGTTATTTGAATTTTCCTATAATTTCCCGTACAGAAATACTTGAAATTTAAGATGTTTTCGCTATTTTTAAGTATTTCTGTAAATACATTGTAAAATATCTGGAGAGTTTTTGCACATATGAAAGCAGTTTTATCCATATTTGAGAAAAAAAAATCGTCATTTTATTTTTTAAGATAAACTGTTTTTTTACGTTCTGTTAAAAACAGTTTTTCTGAAAAAATACTTGTCATTTGAGTAGTATTAGTAAGTTTTTTTTTTTTTTCTAATATGAATAAAAACCTGCTTTTATATGTGCAAAAGATACTACGCTCCGAAATATCTTACAATGTATCTACAAAAATACTTGAAATTTAAGCCTTTTTCACTATTTTAAGTATTTCTGTAAATACATTGAAAGATATTTTTAGGGTATCTTTTGCTCATATAAAAGCACGATTTTATATATATTTGAGAAAACAAAAAAAAACTCGTCATCTTTTATTAAGAAAAACTGTTTTTCTCAGAACTTTAAAAACAGTTTAAAAAAAAATCAAATTGGATAAAAATGTGCTTTTGTATGTGCAAAAGATACCCTAAAAATTTCAAGAAGTCCCGTGTACTACGCTCTGAGATATCTTACAATGTATCCACAGAAATACTTAAAAATAGCAAAAAAGGCTTAAATGTATTTCTGTGGATACATTGTAAGATATCCATATTTGCAAAAAAAGAAAATACCCGTCATTTTTTTTAAGAAAAACTGTTTTTTAAAGTTCTGGAAAATTTTCAAAATTTAAGGAACAATATTATTCTTTGAACAATTTTAAAGAAAAAGTTTTCCTAAAAATGCAACCCTTTTAAGTTAAAAACAATAAAATAATGTAAAAAATTGCAAAAAATCAATTTTTTCAAATTTTGATTGCTTATTACTTGGAAATGGCTTACTGAAAAAATCTGAACAAAATCACATGATCAAGATTCATGTAAAGAAAGTCATTTTCAGTGGTTTGAGCAAAACACATTTTTATTCCGTACTTTGACTCATAAATGGCCATATATATATATATATATATATATACGCACCTTGCGGATGATGCGAAGCCCACAGTACACACAACAGGCCACCAGAAGCCCGGTCTTAAAAAAAAACAGTTTTGCTGAATATTTTGCAAATTTACTCTTTAAGAATGAATCTAATAAAATCTGATATGCAAGGGGTAAGATTAAATAGAAAGTTATTTTGTATACATTTGTCAGGTTATGCAAGCCCTACAAGACAACACGGATTGTGAAACCTAAGTGCATATGTTTATATTGTCTACAGTTTATTTGACGCCCAACGGTAATGCCATTTTTTTCGCTATTAAATCGCAAAATTTTATAAAATTAGTTGGACAAATATTTTAATAAATGTGGCTGTTGAATATAAGTCATTTATCACATAATAGTTTTAAATAAATAATATAATGTTAGTATGCTAATGCTAAATATAGATCATTGTAAAAATAAATAAATCAGTACAATACTTAATTGTTGTTGTGACACACTAAGTAATTTCTAAATATAACATATTAAAATTTAAAAAAAAAAAAAAAAAAAAAGGTATGTAAAGTTTTATGGTTATTAACATCAAATACTTATAATTTGTTAAGTAAAAAATAAAAGTCCTTTTTTCATTAACTCAGACCATAGCCCAATAGTCTTAAATCTTTATGGGAGGAGTGAACAAAGGGTTATGGAGTCGGTCTATAAGACTAACTAGTCGTTTTTCTCACACTCTAGAACAAAGCATCACATCTCTACCTATTCAAAAAGTTAAAAGAGTTAACCTTACTAGATTCATCTCGCTAGCAATGGAAAAGTTTATTTTGCCAAAAACAAAATAGATTTGGTTTTAACAGAAAACCAGACAGCTTATATAATTTTAAACAGCAAAATTTCATAAGCAGATTGACCAAAACAAACTGAATCAGTTCAATGATAAGGTTACTTTTTAGGCTGATAAGCCAAAAATTTAAACTAACTCAGTGGTGAGATAAAGAAGGCAATCAAAAAGTACAAAATTAGTGCTAAAGATCCGTTTTTTCAACAAAAATAATAATCTAATGTGTAAAATTAAGCGTACATTGCAAATTGTTTGCTGACAACTCCAATGGTTAGATTTGAACTACTCTGCTTCAATTTTTAAATTGGTTTGGCCGTCTAAAATAAGAAATACGTTTCTTCATTTCAAACCAAAATTAGAACCAGGTCCGGAATGCAAATTAAACAAAGCTTGAGAGCATTTTCTTACAAGGCTGTAATGTTCCCTACTAACATTACAAATACAATGCTAAAAACGTATTCATAAAAAAGTCCATATATTTTTTTATAAAATAACCTTAGACAAAATCAGGAATAACACGGAAGCTAAAAACTTATTGCCAAATTATCAACATAGTTTCAGATATGGGCTCCTTTCAACTAACTAGAGTAAAATCTAAACAATTTTTTGTATAAAATTCAAAAAGAATTCTTTTGTTTAAACCCATAGAATCTATCCTGCAACTACAAAAAATCGAAGTTTTGTATTTTTACGCAAAAATTTATAAAACTAAATAATTTATTTTTATACAAATGTGTTAAATATAGCTAAAAATTTTCTTAATTTTAAAATGAAAAGACAAAAAATCAGATTGCAATAAATAAACACTTTACCTACGCGGACGCCGACTATATCATCTATTGCAGACGCTGCAACCATTGCCATCTGCTGCCAACAATCTGCATGCCGCCACTCAACCAATACACTTTGTTTCTGAATGCAGTTAGACTTTAACACTGCAGGGCTGTTAAAAAACACCTCTGCTAAGTGCGCAAACAGATAACATGTCACCCTTCTTCGTGTTTCAAAATCCCTTCAACGTGGGGATAAGATTAAAATCTACACGGATGGTTCAAAAACCAATAAAGGTTTTGAAGCGGGAATCTTTTTGCAAAATCTGGATCTCAAAATATCTTTACCACTAGGAACGTAGTACAACTTATGAGGTTATGAAAAAGTAAAATGCAAAATATCTGGCAAGAATGTCCAAACTCTAACAGATAGTAGAGCAGCCCTTAGACCGTTTTAACACTCAATCAAAAGCTTAAATAACCTACTAAAAATTAACACACAGAACGCATTGGAAAGGCGTTGGAATGACACTCCTTGCTAAAGACAGACAAAAGAAGCAATAACTGTCTCAAATACTAAAACAGCCGATTACTATTTGTGACTGTCCAGAAAATACTTGCAAATTATGAGAGGAATTTTGACAGAACACTGCTAACTAAGAAAACACATGCACACAATTGGTATTAATAATTCAACATGTAGAGAATGTAAAATAAATGACGAAACGATCGAGCACGTGTTATGTAAAAGGTTTTCCAATAAAAAGTTTCATTTTAATTAGCAGGCTATTTAGGCAGCTGTCAATTTTGAAACTATTATCTTTTGACATTTGACAAGTAAAAACTACGCCATTATTAAAAATGGAACGGTACACGCTTCAACAACGCATTGAAATTATTAAAATTCACTACTAAAATGGTGAAAATTTTTCAGTCACAGTTCGCAAAACTAAACCATTTTTTGGTCGTCTTAAAGCACCTTCTTGGTCGGCTACAGTAAACCTGGTGAAAAAATTTGAGCTGTTGGGACAAGTTTGTGATGTGAAGAATTGAAACCGTGTGCATCGCTCAAGAACACATAAGAATATTGCTGATGTAGCCCGTAGTGTTGAAGAAAACCCAGGTTTGTCGATCTTTGGAATTAGACATTCCATAAACGACATTAGACCGTATTTTGCATAAAGTCTTAAGGCTTTTAAAGATTAATTAACACAAGAACTCGAGCCGGTCGATCACCATAAACGTCGTATCTTTGCTGATGCATCAAAATGATCCGGAATTTCATCGAAAAATCATCTTCAGTGATGAGGCCCATTTTCACCTTGAAAGCTACGTTAATAAGCAGAATTGTCGCATTTGGGGCTCAAAAAATCCAAGAATGATTATTGAAAAGTCTTTGCATCCTCAACGTATCACTGTTTGGTGCTGTTTTTGAGCTGGCGGTGTGATTGGACCCTACTTTTTCAAACAGGAGGCTTGTGCAACTGTTACGGTAAATGGATAGCGCTACCGAGCTATAATTAACGATTTTTTATGGCTGTAATTGGAAGATATTAATGTGGACGACGTTTATTTTCAGCAAGTCGGCGCTACGTGCCACATAAGAATATTGCTGATGTAGCCCGTAGTGTTGAAGAAAACCTAGGTTTGTCGACTCCTCGTTGACCTTTGGAATACACCGTATTTTACATAAAGACTTAAGTCTTAAGGCTTTTAAAGTTCAGTTAAGACAAGAACTCAAGCCGGTCGATCACCATAAAATGATTTGGAATTAAATCGAAAAATCATCTTCAGTGATAAGGCCCATTTTCACCTCGGATGCTAAGTGCCACACAAGCAACAAAACAATTGCAATATTGCAAGAAAAGTTTCCTGTCCGTGTTATTTCTCGAAGAAGTGATCACAATTGGCCACCGAGATCTTGTGATTTGACATCTTTGGACTTTTTTCTTTGGAGCTACGTGAAAGATAAGATCTATGCCAATGCCACAACCGATTCAAGACCTTAAAGATGGAATTCGTAAAGTTATTGAAGACATACAGCCGCAAATGTGCAAATTGGTCATAGAAAATTTCATGAAAAGAATTTGGTACTGCAACCGTAACCGTGGCGGCCATTTGACTGATATCGTTTTTAAATGTTGATGGCATACCTTCCTCTTTTCAATCAAATAAACATTTATTGATTTTTCTTAAAAAATACCCGTTTTTTTTTAATATTAAAATGAAACCTCTTATTGGAAAATCCTATATATGGGTAATTTCATTACTTTTTAACTAATTTGAAAAAATTGACCTTTTTGAATTTGCTCAAATTTTCAAGGATCAAAATATGGATGAAAAAAATGAGATTCCCATTTTGAACCTTACAATATTGTTGAAAATGACACACATTTGAAGGTCAGAAATTTCACAATAAAACGTCTTTTTTAGCTTATTTTGTATCTCAACTTTTAAGCTTCTGGAAAAAGATTAAAAAAGCCACGATGGCTCAAATTATTCCTTATTACATGTACTTTTAAACCCATATTTTTATGTTTAATGTTGGGGCAGTTATTTTGATAAAATCAGCTTCAAACATTATTCCAAAAAAAAACCTAAATTTAGCAAATTCGCAAATTATTTTTTTTTTTTTTAAACCGTCCTAACTTTGTAAAATCTTAACAAAATTTGATCCACGAGGTCTAGATTTCTTCTGTTTAATCAATTTTTAAAGTGATTATACTAGACTTATAGAATCAATACGTATACACCACTATTTTGATGCAGGAAGTTGCTCATGTTTTCGCAATCTTCAAAACTTGTAATTTTCAAGTCCCAAAAAAGCGCTGTCATCCTATGTCGATTTTAGTCAAAATTTCAGTGAATACTCTTTAAAGTACAAAAATAAAGGTATATATTGCTATTTTTAACATTTTATGAATAGAATATGGCTCTTTTCTACAGTTTGATTTATAGCCGAAAATTGCCATTTTTTACGTTTTATTAAAAAATATATTTTCGAATTTTTGGTCGGCTATTTATTTTATCTGAAAATATATGTTCTAGGATTTAATTATTTTTGACTTTTTATGATAAAATTTTGTACTTTTTAACAGTTAATGATTAACTTTTGACATTCCATGAAAAGAATAGTTTATAGCCAAATTATGTTACTTTTAACAATCTTTTAATGTTTCAAAGCCCGATTTTTAAATTTTTACTTTTTTAACAGAGTCTAACAATATTTTCATATTTCAAAGCCGGGGTTTAACTATTTTTGAAATGTATTGAACAGAATTTTACAATTTTTAACAGTTTATGACCGAAATTTAGTGCTTTCTGACAATATTTTGTAGCTATTTTAGACTTTATAAATAATACTTTACATTTTTTAACAGTTTATGGCTGGACTTGGTGCTTTCTGATAATATTTTGATATATCAAGACCAAATTTAGTTATTTTTAACATTTCATAAATAGAATTTTCAAATTCATTTGATTTTGAAAGGATTTTTGTTTTTTCTAAAAATATTTTAATATTTTATGACCAAATTTTGTTATTTTTCAGTTTTTTATAAATAAAATTTGTTACTTTTCAACAGTTTATAAAAAAATAAAAAAATAACAAAATTGTGTGCGTTTTTTATCTAAACCGTCTTTGAACGACGCATAATTCAAATAGGTAGCGGTAATTCTAATTAATATTAAAAATGCCTCAATTGGAACAAACTTGCCTAGCAAGATCAAGCCTACCCCAACAAACTAACCCACTATAATTAGGTCAGATTAACAGTTTTGCAAAAGATTACCCACGTTGATGACCAGATATTATTTACACTTTTATAAGCTAGATTTATAATTAGAGATCGGATTAACAATTTAGGCGTTTAAATTTAACCGGATTTTACTTTTAAACGCCGTACTTATTATTCAAAGGTCACAATTTATATTCCAGCTTTTAAAGGTGTAATTGCCACTTTCAAAAACTGGATTTACAGTTTGTAAAACATTTACATTTTTAAAGGACAGATTTATAATTTGAAAGCCGGATTTGGCAATAAAATTTAACACATTGGCGGCTGATTTTCAGTTTAAAATGTTGAATTTACAGTTGTAACTCCTACATTTAGAAATTTGAAGGCCAGATTAACATTTTGGCAGTCAAATTTAACATTTTGAAAACTGAATTTACACTTTAAAAACCGGATTTTAAATTTAAAAGCCAGATTTAAACTTTTAAAGCTAAATTTACAGTTTTAAAAGCAGTTTTAAAGGCTGGATTTATAATTTTGGTGATAAATTAACAGTTTGGTAGCAAAATTAACAAAGTGGTCAAAAAACTTTCTCCAATAAATTAGTGCTACTATCATATAAATTAAAAAAAAAATAAGATTTTTTCAAACAATTGAAATTATTAGAACTCAACTAAAAAAAAATAATTTTTTGTTATTTTGAATTAAAAAGAGAAAAGACATAAAACTATTTTTTTGTTCTCAGTGGGCTGGTAAAAAAGAACATTATTTGATTTTTTTTAAACGCCGAAGTTGACGTATTTTAATGTAAGTTAGAAAATATAATTTTTTTTGTGTATTTGAGTTTTAGAAGTCTAAAACTTGACAACTGTAAAAATGCCTATTTTTTAAACAGTAACTCTTACAAATACACGTTTAGCAGCGCTCAGAAGAACTTAGATCAAATATTATTAAAAAACTCATCGGCCGTAGAAAAGTTTATCTAAAAAAAAATGTAAAAACTATTTTTTCATTATTTGACAAATTCATTTTTTTAATTATTTGGCTAATATTTTTTTAAGCTTAATTTAAATTTGACAAGGACACTTTTGTTGCTTGAACCAATTTTGGGCAATACTTTTTGCTTGAGAATTTTCACGCTTGCGGCACCATTTAGACTCAATCTATTGATGCGAAACTTTGAGAATATTATTATTTTTGGCATTCAAAGTCCCACCCTAGTGTATATAACATATATAATATAAAATATTGACAATAGTTGCAAAAACATCAAAAAACGGAAGCAGAACAAAAAAAATTTTTTACTCAGTCAAATTTAAAAAAATCAATTTTTTCCGTAATTTTTCTGATTTGTATTGAAAGTATTTACAGCCAAGAGTAAAAACTAAACTTATTTCAGTGGCTAAAGACAAATTATTAGGTCTACAGACTTTCACTTCAGCAGGGCATCTATTTGGCTAGCCACACGAATAATTGAATTGGTTTGCTATTGAAATGATTTAATTTTACCTAAAATTGTACAAAATACAAACGATTTAGTTGTTTTTTATAAAAATTGAACTTTTTTGATGGCCGGAGCTTTGAAGATCATTAACTAGAGCCAATGGCTGCAAAAGTGTTTGCATTTTTACTTAACATCTGGAAACAGAATATTTGGCTGTTCTTTTTCCAAAAAAAAATGAACAATAATTGCAAAAATATCAAAACTAGAACAATGGTTTACGATACGATTTTTGACTTTAAGAAAAACGTATTACATCGATCATTTTCAATTAGATTGTTGGATGTATTTAAAGGGATTGAGAACCTTAAATGTAACTTTAGCACTGGACCGGACGGTGTTCCATCTATGCTGTTAAAACAATGTATTTATTCAATTTCTATGCCATTGTACTTACTTTTTGAGGCTTTTCTTAATGAAGCCAAGTTTCCTTCAGTTTGGAAACAAAGCTACATTATGCCTTTACATAAATCTGGAGCTAAGGAGGATATTATTAATTATAGAGGTATATGCATCCAGTCTGCTATTCCTAAGTTGTTTGATCAAATTGTAACTGGTCAAATACAATGGATGTGCAAAAGCATTTTAGTGGAACAGCAACATGGGTTTCGCGAGGGTCGTTCTACTCTTACAAATCTTCTTTGTTACGAAAATGATCTTTTGAATGCCTTTCAATCAAGAGTTCAAGTAGATTCTATTTACACAGATTTTTCAAAGGCTTTTGATTGCGTTAATCATAGTATTTTGATTGCTAAGCTTCGGGCTTTGGGTTTTCATGAATCTGTTGTTGCGTGGTTGTCGAGCTTTTTGGAAAATCGTACACAGTGTGTGAAAATTAATAACTTTTTATCACAACCAATTGTTGTTCCTTCTGGGGTTCCTCAAGGATCTCATTGTGGACCAATTCTGTTTTTACTCTTTATTAATGATCTTGTTTATTCAATTAATTCTTCGTCTTATCTTTTATTTGCTGACGATCTTAAAATTTATAAAAGAATATCATCTATCGAGGACTGCATTAGTTTGCAAAATGATTTAGATTCTGTTCATTCATGGTGTCTTATTAATAACTTGTTGTTTAACGCAAATAAATGTTTTTCGATAAGCTTCAACAGAACTTTAAGTAAAATATCGTTTGACTATACTATCGATAATAATGTTTTGGAACATGTTACACAAATAAAAGATTTGGGCGTAATTTTTGATTCAAAACTAACTTTTGTTGAGCATATAAACTATATGTGCAACCGTGCTATGAAAATGTTAGGATTTGTTTACAGAATGTCTATTGACCTATCTCCTAGCATACTCAAATTACATTATTGCGCTTTAGTACGTTCTCATTTAGAGTATGCTCCGTCAGTTTGGTGTCCATTCTACAGCGTTCATATATGCAATATGGAACGTATTCAAAACAAATTTTTTCGTTTATTATAGTACAAATTAGGCATTTTAATCAAAAATTACGATTTTAACCTCATTGCATTGCAATATAATCTTCCGCCGCTGAAAATTCTCCATTATTTAGAGAATCTATACATTCTACCAATTATGGATTTAATAATCCAATTGGTAGAATGTGTAGAATTGCAAATAGTTTCTCTAATAATGTTGATTTATTTTGTGTTTCAAAATGTAGTTTTAAGTGTCAATTAAAATGTGTTGATGAATAATTTTATATTTTGTTTTTATTTATGTATACTTTTTTCCATGCTTTTATTTTTCAATATTCTTTTATATATTTTTGTGTAATTGTAATATTGTTTGTAATTCATCGTTATTTATGTAGATAATGATGTAGATGTAAATGGTTTTGTATATACCGTGAATAAAATATTATTATTATTATTATTAATGGAATCAACATTTGAGTTAACTTGACTTAAAATCAGAAAAAATAACAAATATATTTTTTTAAATTTTTATTATTTAAGTATCATCATTCATCAGTGACAATTTGAGAGTAATCTGATCTTACCTTTCAACAGAAAGCAGGGATTAAATGATAACTATAAAAAACGTTTGCTGAGGATAATAATATTACAATTAAATACATTAATGGCACCCTAAATTCAATCTGCGTCAAAAAAAAATTTAAAAGTTTATTTTCTTAACGTTAAAGAAATTAAGACAAAAATTAAAGATTTTGCACTAAACGCTGCTAATTCAATATATGATATAATAATAATACTAGAATCTGGGCTCAGCATCAAACAATTTTAATGTATTCAGATGTGATCGTTCAGTTCTGGATTAGTAAATCTCAATCATGATGAAGTGGAACAAGTTGTTGTTAGCATAAATTTAAACAAGATACATTGCCAGACTATTGAAAAATTAAATAAATCTGTAAATTGATTATCTGCGGAGATTAAAACATAGCCAATGATGATTTTGGAGTGTCTGTATCCGACGGCGCAAATTTTCCAGCTCAATAATAACAGATTCACATACACATTGTTTGTTTCAGTAACGTTCTTCAGTAGTTAAAAATACTCTACAAACATATCAAAAACGTTTCAAAAATTGTCAAATATGTACTGCAATTGTCAAAAACGTTCTACAATTATCACAAAATGTTTTACAATTTTTAAAAATTTTCCTAATTCTCAAAAATAAAAAATATCTAAATTGTTCCAATTTTAAAATTAAATTTTTGATTAAAACTTTGTACTAGAAGTGTTTTTTAAGCGTTTTTTAGAGCAAATTTTTATGCAATTTTGAATAATTTTAGAATTTTCTGATTTATTTTTGATTAAACTTTGTAGTTGTAATATTATATGAGCAATTTTTAATGTATTTAGAGCATTATTAAAGCAAATTATGAAAATTATCTGTGATTTTTGAGCGATTTTTAATGTTTTAAGCATTTTTTTAGATCAATTTATGTGTAGCAAACACGTTTTTTTGGCAATTTTTAATAATTTCAGAACAAAATTGCATTTTCTGAATTATTCTTTATTAAACCTAATACTAGGAATAATATATGAGCAATTTTTAATGTATTTGGAGCATTTTTAAACAAATTATGTCAAATCATATGTAATTAATGCGTCTTCTGGGCCATTTTTAAATCATTTCTTCTTCTTCATCTTAGGGTAGGCGTTTATTAACTATTTCTTTTATGAAAACGCGTTTTAAGTTTAGATTTCTGAGCAATTTTTAATGTTTTTTATAGCAAATTGTCTATAGCAAACACGATCTCAGCAATATTAAATAATTTTGAAACAAAACTTTAAACTTTTTATTGGGAATATTTTATAAGCAATTTTTAATATATTTTGTGCGTTTTAAAGCAAATTTTATTAAATTTTATGTAATAAATGCGTTTTTTGAGAGATTTTGCAATCATTTTTTGCGATGGTAGCGATTTTTAAATCAGTTCTTACGACTGTTGCGTATTTCAAACAATATTTTTTAAAATATTTTGTTGGGACTAATCTCCTAAGCGATTTTTAAAGTTTTGAACATTTTTTAAGCGATTCAAGTGCAGTAAACCCCCTTTTTGGGTGATTTTAAAATTTCAATTTATAATTGCAAATTCTGAACAATTTTTGCTTAAAAACTTGAAAATAGGATTGTTTCTGAGCGATTTTCCACATATTTGATCGATTTTTTTTTAATCTTTGTTTGATTTTTATTGAACTTACTATTATGGTTCATTTTGGTATAAGAAACACAAATTTGTTTGCACGGTTATTTTGTTTAAAAATTAAAAGAGTGCAAAATTCAAAAAAAAAAAAATGTTAAGAACCAGACTTATAAAAATTTATATCTCGTAAACGCTTTATTGGAAATTGATGCAAATGGGTAGAAATATATTTCAATATCAATAGTACCAACCGTGTAAAATTAATCAAAATCTATACGCTCAATTTTGCGTAACCTCAAAATGTTCAACTTTGGTTAACTGAAACAAGCCACAAAGGTGATAATAAAAAAGTCATAATTCATAAACGCTTCATTGAAAATTAGTGCAGTTAGGTTCTGATACACCTCAACATCATTAATACCAACTGTGTAAAATTAATTAAAATTCATACGTTCAATTTTGCATAACCTCAAATTATTCAACTTTTTTTAACTGAATTACGTCTCAAAGGAGATAATACAAAATAATTCTTAAACACTTTATTGGAAATTGATGTAATTTAGTACCAATATACTACAACAAACATTAGTACTAACTGTGCTAAACTAATTAAAATCCATACGCTCAATTTTGCATAACTTTAAATTTTCAACTTCACTTAACTGTATCAGGCTACAAAGAGGATAATAAAAAAAATTATAACTCCTAACCGCTTTATTGGAAATTAATGTAATTTAGTACTAATATACTTTAACAACATTAGTATCAACTGTGTAAAATTAATCAAAATCCATACGTTCAATTTTGCATAATCTCAAATTGTTCAACTTTACTTGATTAAATCAAGCTACGAAAAGGATAATAAAAAAAATATAACTCCTAAAAGCTTTATTGGAAATTGATGTTATTTAGTACTAATATACTTCAACAACATTAGTACCAACTGTGCAAAAATAATTAAAATTCATACGTCCAATTTTGCATAACTTCAAATTTTCAACTTTACTTAATTGTATCAAGCTACGATGAGGATAATAAAAAAAGGTTATAACTCCTAAACGCTTTATTGGAAATCAATGTAATTTAGTACTATTATACTTCAACAACATTAGTACCAACTGTGCAAAATAATCAAAATTCATACGTCCAATTTTGCATAAACTCAATTTTTTTTAACTTCACATAATTGTAGCAAGTTACGAAGAGGATAATAAAAAAGGTTATAACTCCTAAACGCTTTATTGGAAATTGATGTAATTTGATATTAGTATACTTCAACAACATTAGTACCAACTGTGCAAAAATAATTAAAATTCATACGTCCAATTTGGCATAACTTCAAATTTTCAACTTTACTTAATTGTATCAAGCTACGATGAGGATAATAAAAAAGGTTATAACTCCTAAACGCTTTATTGGAAATCAATGTAATTTAGTACTATTATACTTCAACAACATTAGTACCAACTGTGCAAAATAATCAAAATTCATACGTCCAATTTTGCATAAACACAATTTTTTTTAACTTCACATAATTGTAGCAAGTTACGAAGAGGATAATAAAAAAGGTTATAACTCCTAAACGCTTTATTGGAAATTGATGTAATTTGGTATTAGTATACTTCAACAACATTAGTACCAACTGTGCAAAAATAATTAAAATTCATACGTCCAATTTTGCATAACCTCAAATTTTCAACTTTACTTAATTGTAACAAGCTACAAAAAGAATAATAAAATAGGTTATAACTCCTAAACGCTTTATTGGAAATTGATGTAATTTAGTACTAATATACTTCAACAACATTAGTATCAACTGTGTAAAACTTATCAATATCTATACGTTCAATTTTGCATAACCTCAAATTGTTCAACTTTATTTGATTATATCAAGCTGCGAAGAGGATAATAAAAAAAGGTATAACTCCTAAACGCTTTATTGGAAATTAATGTAATTTGATATTAATATATTTCAACAACATTAGTACTAACTGTGCAAAATTATTCAAAATTCATACGCCCAATTTTTCATAATCTCAAATGTTCTACTTTACTTAATTGTATCAAGCTACGAAAAAGAATAACTCCTAAACACTTTATTGGAAATTGATGTAATTTGGTACCAATATTCTACAACAACATTAGTACCAATTGTGGTAAACTAATCAAAATTTATACGCTTAATTTTGCATAACCTTAAATTTTCAACTTCACTTATCTGTATCAGGCTACGAAGAGGATAATAAAAAAGTTTAAACTCCTAAAAGCTTTATTGAAAATTGTTGTAGTTTGGTACTAATATACTTCAACAATATTAGTACAACTTTAACCTCAAATTTTTAACTTTACTTAATTGTTTAAATCTAGTAAAAGGATAATGAAAAAAGTTATAACTTCTAAACGCTTTATTGGAAATTGTTGTAATTTGGTACTAATATGCTTCAACAACGTTAGTATCAACTGTGTAAAACTAATCAAAATCCATAAATTCAATTTTGCATAACTTCAAATTGTTCAACTTCACTTGTTTGTATCAAGCTACGAAGAAGATAATAAAAAAAGTTAAAACTTCTAAGCGCTTTATTGAAAATTAATGTAATTTGGCACTAATATATTTCAACAGCATTAGTACCAACTGTGCCAAAATAATCAAAATTCATACGCCTAATTTTGCATAACCTCAAATTTTCAACTTCACTTAATTGTATGAAGCTACGAAGAGAATAATAAAAAAAGTTATAACTCCTAAACGCTTTATTGGAAATTGATGTAATTTAGTACTAATATACTTTAATAACATTAGTATCAACTGTGTAAAATTAATCAAAATCCATACGTCCAATTTTGCATAACCTCAAATTTTCAACTTCACTTAATTGTATCAAGCTACGATAAGGATAATAAAAAAGGTTATAACTCCTAAACGCTTTATTGAAAATTGATGCAATTTGGTACAAATATAGTTCAACCTAATTAGTATGAATTGTACAAAATTTATAAGAATCCGTATCCTTAGTTTGACGTAACCTCAAATTATTTGAAGTGAGTTAAGTGGATTCAAGTCTACGAAGTATTACCTAAAAAATCATAACTTTTAAACGGTTTATTGGAAATTGGTGCAATTTGGTACAAATATAGTTCAACCTAATTAGTATGAATTGTACAAAATTAATAAAAATCTATACGCTCAGTTTGACATAACCTCAAATTAATTGACGTGAGTTTAAGTAGGTATAAGTCTACGGTGTATTACCAAAAATATCATAACTTCTAAACGCTTTATTGGAAATTGATGCAATTTGGTACAAACATAGCTCAACCTAGTTAGTATGAATTGTACAAAATTAATAAAAATCCATACGCTCAGTTTGACATAACCTCAAATTAGTTGACGTGAGTTTAAGTAGATTTAAGTCAATGGGCAATTTAAGGTTTAATAAATTTAATCTTGCTTTAATATCATATTATTTGTTTATATAAAGTGTCTTAGTTTTTATTTATATTTTATCCAATTTTAATAAATTAGTTTCATAAAATTTTTGATCAATTTTGTTGTTTGCAAGAAATTTGAGCATATTTTAATTTAATTTAATTTTGTACATACTTTATCTGTAAAAAACTTGTAATCAAATTATTGTCTATCCAACAATATAATATGACATTTGTATCAGACTTTGTGAGTTTCTAATGTTTTCACTATATTTAATTAATTATATTTTATTTACACATATTTTAATTAGTGTAAATAATACTGATAAAAAATTTCAATCAACAACATTTCAAGTACATAATAAAATATATAATTCTCATAATTCCAAAATAAATCACTGAAGTATTGCAAATCAGATTGAATTAATTTTTTGTTACTTAGACCAATATATCATTTCTAACACATTTAATTCGTAAACAAACATATAAAAACGAGTGCAAAACCTTGAAACCGTGCAAAAATATAAACATTGATAATTTATTAAAAAAAAATCATTACCTTCATAGACTTTAGTCCCATTCATTTCACGCACACTATACTTCTGCATAATTATAAAATTAATTCCATCACTGCACACACAATACTAACAAATTTAACAATAGTTTTTGTTTGAGTACAAAGTTTACTGCAACACAGAGGCGCAACTAAGATTCCACTAAATTACTACACATTTTTATTAACTACTATTGCCTTATCTGGTTTTATCTAATTATTTTTTCTTCTGTCCGACACATGCGCGACTACATCACTAAAGCATCAGTTAAAATTAAAACATTTTTTTTTTAATATATCCAAATATATTCTTCTTTTGTCTTCGCTGGCTATATATAAAATGATCTGCGCGTTGTTTTTATTTAAATGTGTTGAGCGATGCGAACGCGACGAGGACGTGCTGTTAACTCCTGTTTATTTCCAATAGTGATATAATTGTTAATAATTGTTGATAATAATTAAGTTAATGACATTTAGCTGGAGCATGGCGGAGTTAATAAGATCAAGCAATTGAGATTAGATTTGTTCTACTATAAATATGTTATTATTGATTCAAGATGTGTACTTAATAGATTTATTTATAAATATATTAATAATTTTATGATTAAAAATTGTTAATTAAATTAAATTTTAATTTAAATTAATTACTTGAACAATGCTACTTCATCCAAGAATAATTTAGAATTTTTTTTAGAATTCTTGAATTGCTATCTTAAAAAAAACGCCAACGTCATAAAACCTTTAATAATTAAGACGTCAACAATTGTCCAAATATAACCAAAACCTTATGTCTATGATGTAATATAGAAAAAATATGTCAAATTAGATCATTTCTTTTATGTCCAGTCAAAAATAGACTGAGATACTTATCAAAAATAGATAAAGAAAATAAATGCTCAAAAATAGACAAAAAACAATTGTCAAAATAAAAACTGCCATTTTTTGATGAAACATGAAAATGGTTTTGACAAAAAAAAACATTTTTAGTGTTAAAT
Organism: Tachinus rufipes; assembly: GCA_963932245.1. Taxonomy (NCBI): domain Eukaryota; kingdom Metazoa; phylum Arthropoda; class Insecta; order Coleoptera; family Staphylinidae; genus Tachinus; species Tachinus rufipes. The sequence goes on from OZ010743.1 coordinate 8,423,685, forward strand.
AGACAACTGACAATCATTTGATAGCTAAAATAGACAAATACAAAGCTGAAAATGACTGTCGAAATATACGATAATGGGTGTGTTTTTAAAGTGCTCTGGCTGTTCGAACAATTTTTGCACGAACAACTTTTTTGTTTGTTCGTGCAGGGTAATTTAAAAACAGCTTATAGCACTCAAACGTCAAAAACATGTTTTCTAAGGTTATGTTGTTTGTTTTGCTTACACGCCCAGTGTTGTCAATTAATACAATTCAAATCTGCATCAAGTAAAATATTTAAAATCTTATTATTCTAGATTCACACATATTTTGTATGAGCGCATATTTCTTGTATACCTTATATTTTTATAATGTATATAAAACCGTACCTATGTTCTGATATAACCATGATAAATATATTATTTTATTTTTGCTATGTGGCAACACTGTACATGCCCGTCATGCACCACCTCTTGACTAGGTGCGTGCAAATGTTGTTCGAACACTTGTTCGGGTTGTATTTAAAAACGCCCATTTTATTGTTCGAGTGCTCGAACCGCTGTTCGCGTCATTTAAAAACGCACCCAATGTTAATAAAATAAACAAAAACCAATTTTTATGATCTTCAAAAATTAAGACATATGAGACGTCAAAAAGTGTCGTCAAGTATGACTAAAACCTTAAATTTTTTTTGCCTAGTCAATATAGACAAACATAACTGTGAAGAAATAGACAAATACACTTGTCAAATAGACAAAATTTAAGATTTTTTTTAATTTTAAAAGAATAGACAAATGTCAAACTATACAATTTTTTTTGTCTGTTAAGATTAGACAAAATAACAACTGTTAAAATTAGACAAAAATGAGAAATGTCAAAAATAGACAATCAATCAAAGTGGACGTCAACTATGACGAGTCAAAAATAAGAAAAAAGCTTTGATGTAATAAACAAAATGTCAAATTGTACAATTTCTTTTGTCTGTTAAAATTAGACAAAAATGACAAATGTTAAAAACAGACATTATTCAATAAAAGTAGACGTCAGCTATGACAAGTGTCAAAAACAATAAAACTCCAATGACATAATATAGACAAAATGTCAAATTAAACAATTTCTTCAGCCTGTTAAGATTAGACAAAATAATAACTGTCAAAACTAGACAAAAATTACAAATATCAAAAGCAGACAACAAAGCAATGCTAAAATAGACAAAACCACTATCTTTTGGATTTCCAAAAACTAAACACAACAATAAATCTCTAAATAAAAACAGAATTTTGTTGTTTTTTGATGTGTAAAATAAACAAAATAAAAAACTATCTTTTTTTACCAAAAAATGACATCTGCGACCAAAATATCATTTTTGTCTAAATCACAGCGGACAACTAGAAATATTTTGAATCGCTTAAAATAGACAAAAACATTTAAATGTCAAAAATTAGACAAAAGAAGCTGTCAAAATCGTTTATTAATGCTAGAAACTTGGAGCACATACTACAGTAACGATATCCTATAGACCCAAACATTGTGAATCTATTCAAAACATTTTTGCTTAAGCAGATAAGTTATTGCAATCGGTTTCAACATTTAGAAGTTTTACCAAATTTGCACATTACTAAAGAACACCTTTTAACACAAATAAAACAAATCTTGCATAAAAAAAAATTCTCAATAACAATTTATTTACAAACAATTAATAAATTACAATTATTTCTTAGCTTTACTTTTACTAGCATCTTCACCTCTCCGCCGCTTATTCAAAGGATTCCTAGGATCATAAATTTCAAACCAATCATCATCCTTAGTATTAGCATCTTTAGCCAAAACTGGATCATTCTCCTTAAAATGCAATTCATGCGACAACCAATTCTCTTCTTTATCAATATCATCATCACTCTTAACCTCCTCTTCCTGTTCACTCCTTTGCTCCTTAGCTGTATGCAACTTCTTCTTAAATTTAGCTAACAAAGCTAAAGTAAACTGTTCTCTTCCAGCACCTTTTTTGGGCAATTCTTTCTTTTTGCTTTCATATTCCTTAATATCTTCTTTATATTCCCGGACTGTTTCCTTAATTTCTTCTACCATCTTTTCTTCTTCAGTTTTCTCCTCGGTTTTTTTAAGTTTGTTCTTGTGATATTCCCTTTTTACAGATTCAATTTCTTTTTGAATTTCATCAAATTTTCGTTTCTTTTCATCAACTGTATCCTCATCATAGTATGGCGTATCTGTATCAACTGGAACGACCTTCTTTACAGGTTTTCTTCCTCTAAGTTTATTTCTAATATTTTCCAAACGCTCCTCAGGATCTGACTCTGCAGATTCTTCTTTTTCTTCTTCTTCATTATCGGCGTTATTAGCAGGATGGACAATTGTTTCGGAACTTAATTTAGGATCATCTATAAAGTAAAATTATATTAATACATATTAATAGAATAGTTTTTAACATTACCTAAAACATCATGAGTTGATTTTCCCTTCCCAGAAAATTTCTCATTAACTCTACTAGTCTCCTCTTCATCCTCTTCAGCTTCAGCCCCAAATGAAAGCAATTTAAAATTCTTTACTCCAGGTGTTCGATCCTTCTTTTTCTTTTTATCTTTTACAACTTCCTTGATTCGCGGTTCGATGTCATTGAATGGATTGTGTAATACTTCAGCCTTGATGATTTTGTGAGGATATTCCGGTCGCTCATCTTCAATCAAACCTTCTTCAAGCTTTAACATGTTGAAGACAGTTTCACCTGTGATTTTTCCAAAAATTGTGTGTTTATTTTGGAGTTCTGGTGTGGCGGCCATTGTGAAAAAGAATTGGGAAGCGTTGTCGTCTGGACCGGCATTCGCCATGGCAAGTAAACCACGACGAGCAAACCTGGATAGAAGAATGTGATTATAAAATTATTCTAATGAGTTAAGCCTGTTAATTCAAGTTCATAGGTGTCCGAAGAGGGAAGGTAGAAATAGGGTATTTGAATCATTAGGAATCTAAAAATATCCCTGCTGATAAGCTACATTATGCAACATGTTTCTAAAAAAATTTGAATTTCGCTTCATTTATACCATAATATTGCATTCTTTCATAATTGGGTATTGCCTTTAACCCCAACCCAATACAGACTGTCTCCAAACAGCAAAGCTGGTATACCATAAGATTCCATTCTTTCATAATTGGGTACTCCCTTTACCCCACACGCCACTTCAGACTGTCTCCAAACAGCTGGTATACCACAAAACTCCATTGTTTCATAATTAGATATTCACTTCAACCCCCAACCCATTCCAGATTGTCTCCAAACAGCACAGCTGGTATACCACAAGATTCCATTCTTTCATAATTGGGTATTCCCTTAGACCCCCACCCAAATCCAAACAGTCTTCAAACAGCAAAGCTGGTATACCACAAGATTCTATTCTTTCATAATTAAATATTCCATTCAACCCCCAACCCATTACAGACTGTCTCCAGCCAGCAAAGCTTCCATTCTTTCATAATTGGGTATTTCCTTCAACCTCCACCCAATTACAGACCGTCTCCAAACAGCAAAGCTGGTATACCCCCAGATTCCAATCTTTCATAATTAAATATTCCTTTCAACCTCCACCACATTCCAGACTGTCTTCAAACAGCGAAGCTGGTATACCACAAGATTCTATTATTTCATAACTAGATATTTCCTTCAACCCCCAACTCATTACAGAATGCCTCCAAACAGCAAAGCTTCCATTCCGTCATAATTAGATATTTCCTTCAACCCCCACCGCAAGACAGTCACCAAACAGCAAAGCTGATATACCACAAAATTCCATTCTTTCATAATTGGGTATTCCACATAACAATCACTACTTTAGTATAAATTGCCACGTAGAAACCGATCCTATATTTACCTAAGTCTTTGATGGAATTCATCTTTGAACGTGCCACCATATACAGATTCACCGCCGGTTCCATCACCGTTGGGGTCTCCACCTTGCGCTATAAAACCTTTCACCACACGATGAAAGATTGTTCCATTGTAGTAACCCTCCAAGCATAGTTGTATGAAGTTGCGGCATGTCTTGGGTGTTTCTTTCGCCCATAGCTCTATGTCAATGTCCCCGACTGTTGTCTTCAGCAGCACCTAGAAACATATTATAATACAAATTAGATTAAATTCGAACACTAATAAGAAAAAAGATTATAATACAGAATTGGATGATATGAGAGCTATCTGAAAACCAACTTTCAATTAACCGATACCGCAAAACAAAAACAGATTTTTATATAAACATTATCTATTACTTCTTTACATAGTCACCACATGGGAGCTATCTTAAAGTAATAGCAGTGTCTTTCAGCTCCTACCTGGTACAGTCAGACCTTAATTTTTATGAAAAGTTAGTATCTGCTCAAAATTGGGCGTTCGTTTTCGTGAACAAAATTACCACTGCATAGTTTATACACGACTCCTTCGACTATAAATCTAAATCAAATTGAGTTCAACTACTTGCAAAACAAATAATCACTTAGTTCATTGATTTCGGGACAGTAGTTTTGAATTTAGTTCCCGCCCACCCACCAAAGTGTCAGTTATCCAACTTCTTGTTCACCAATACTTGGGTGGGTAGGTAGGGCACTTTAGTTCATTGATTGCGAGACATTAATTTTGACTTTACTTCCCACCCAACCACCCACCCAAGTCTTAGTTATCCAACTTTTTGATCACCAACACTTGGGTGGGCGGGTGGGGCACATAGTTCATTGATTGCAAGACATTAGTTGTGATTTTAATGTAGGAAGTTCTGTTTAGAAGTTCTGTGTTGCGATTAAAATCCGCCATTGGAGTAGTGAAAAACATGTGTGGTTTTAGAGTCCACGCTGCTGAACCGCATGGCTTAGGGCCTGCTAAGCCGCAAGTGTTGTCGGGCAAAGTCTGATAGATACGGGAACGGGATTCCGGGAAGAAAACTGATCCAAATCCGAAAATTCATATAAAAGGGTATGAGCAAGAATTCTAAAATCCAATTTTGCGCAAAGTTCTACCTTCAAAACCGGAAATCAGGATTTTTTTTTGAACGTTCTGAACGCCATAAAACAGCAAAAGAAAAGGCCACGTCCAATCGGAACCACTCGGGAGCCCAAAAGAAGTCTGTGCAGCGGATCCAAATCCGGCGTCATATGTAATGAAAAATAGACCAAGTTTAAAAAATCGTCGTTAGCCATTCATACGCCACTGCTGGCGTCTTAGCCTCTTCTCTGCTTGTAATGCAGGCAACTTGCATTACAAGGGTTACCTACAGTTTTAAAAAGATTCCGAACCACTAAAAAGTGAAAAGTATATCACGGTATATGGGAATCGAACCCACGATCTTCGGTACAGCGGTTGGATGCCTAGACCACTGCGCCACGCTCTCTCCAAAAAAGATTAAGGGTAAATATTCTAAAATTCGCTAAATCGTTTTGTGAGGGCGCTCTTCCTCTTTCAAACGAGACTAAGCCCGATCGTCTGCGTCGAACCCCGAGGCACTTGTTTCGTCTTTTTAACTTAGCGCCGCCACTCTTAAACGCAAAAATAAAGGAACGCAAGGTCCGATCACCACCAAACTTGGGATCCCAAAGAAAGTTGGTGCGCCGCGGCCAATTTTGCGGAAAAAATGAAAAAAATTGCCAGACTTTGTATTTCGTAATTTGTAAAATGGGTTGGAAAGAAAAAATCAATAACCCGCTCCAAACAGTTCGTTCTTTCAAAAGAGACCATGTCCGATCCTCAGCGTCAAACACCGGAGCATTTATATTATTTCCCTCAAACCCACTTTTAGCATTCTTTTTACCCTTGCGCCGTCACCATTAAATGCAAAAATACGGAGAACGCAAAGCCCGATTGCCACAAAACTTGAGTTCCCAAATGAAGTGTGTAATTTTACAATCAACTCCGTCTCTTAATCTTTCGAACAAGATCAAACGCGATCTTTCACTTCTATTCTTTCCCACGATCCCATTTTATGGCCAAAAACGCGTTTCTTTTGACCTTCGACGCAAGGCCGCTGGCAAAGCGCAGAAATATCAAAAACCATAAGGACCCTCTTCGTAATTTCTGCGGGTCCTGGGGAACCGAAGGGGTTAAAATCCTAAGCAGGTCAAAACCAAAAGTCAATCTCAAAAAATAGGAACTTTTCAAGTCCTTCTTCTCTTAAAGACTCAGGGTTTTTCGCGTCCACGGGTCGTACGGTTGTGTACCAATTTTTACCTTCGCAAAAGCGCAATTATTGACCTCAACCTCAAAAATTTTAGTGACTACTTACCTGTTCAAGACGTGGTAAAAAAGTTCGGACGGGGCTCTTAAAAAGGAACGTTTTGATAGGTCCACCACACCCGTACGGTCAAAAACGGCAAAGTTACGGCCGTTTAAAAGCCTACTTCGGTGAGAAAAGAGTCAAAAACAAAGGTCAATCTCAATAAATCGCTTTAGGCTAAGAACTTTTCAGGTCCTTCTTCTCTCAAAAAGTCTCAGGGTTTTTCGAGTCCGGCCGCCGTCAGGGGTCGTACTGTTGTTTACCAATTTTTACCTTCGCAAAAACGCAAACGCAAACTTTTGACTTCAACCACAAAATTTTAAATGACGCCGCTCCTGTTCGTGACGTAAAAAAGGGTGCGGACGAGACTCTTAGAAAGGAACGTTTCGATGGGTCCACCACCGGTCAAAAACGTCCGTAAAGTATAGCCGTTTTTCCGTTAACCCGGTCATCCCCGAGTTTCTAAAAAATCGGGTAGAACGTCCAAAAAAAACGCTAAAAAAATTTGAAATCGAAACGCTCGCTGATTCTTCATCTCCAACCCTCTCCCCGAGTCGTAGAATGTTTGCTTTTCTTACTCAGTTTGTCGAGTAGAACAACCGAACGCTGCGTCCCATAAAAACTAATGGCGTTTGTAGTTGGAATGAATGCTGGTATTACCAATGGTGGTGATTTTAGTGAAAAAGTTTTGCAAACTGTAGGCGTTTTGAAGAAAATTAAGGATAAAGATTTAACTGGTATTGTGGCTTCTCGTTAGCAACAAGATGAAAATGTTGAAAATAAAGAGGAAAATCTGTTAAAGATTTAATTGCATTTTGTTTGATTCTTTGCTACAGTTCAAACTAATGGTTGCTAATCATGATCTGGAGTGACTCACCTCCTCCTCCTCCTCTGACTAAAGGACTTCTAACGCTTCTATCATCTATTTTTACTTGAACAAAGAGACTTCTTCCCTCTTGTAGCCGTATACATCGTTTCGGCAATTTTCCGCATGGTTAGTTGCTCTCAAAAAGAGAATATGTCCTAGCAAGCTACTAACTATGAGGACCAATGTCCTGGTGACGATATCAGTCTACCACACGGCAATACTTTGAGAGACCATACTACAGTACAAGCAAATCTATCTACTTCACCCAAAGCATACCTTAGCCGCATCTTGATATGCGAGCTAATGTAAATCAATCCAGAAACACCTAAAAACAAGAAAATCAGGAATTCAAGACACTGAAGATCGTGCAGTTAACATCACCGGCAAACTGAAACCATTATTTAGAAACCAACGGAATAGTCATTTAAAAAACAAGAACTAACCTTTATAAATAAAGCCAAAAAAAGATTAAAAAAAGTCGAAAGTAAAACTCGACTAACACCAAAAAAGCACTTACACTTGTAAGGGGACCGGACCACGCCGCCATGCCCACAACTATTTAAACAAAAAACCCAGGAGTCAATTGCTAAACAGCCCAAAACTATAGGGGTCTAATGTATTAGTAACAATACTGGTCACTCTCTATGAACTTTCCGGCAGTATTTCAAGAAGCTATACTCAGTACTAACAAAGTGTCCACCTCTCACAAAGCATACTCCAACCATATCTTAATATGCCAAAAGATATGCAAGCTCAGGTAAATCAAGCCAACCATGGCAACGAAAGAATCCCCATCCAAGACAAAACTGCTCGAGATGCATCACCGGCATACCCGTAATCAGCCTTTTAGGCAGAAGCCAAAAGAAGTTCCTTGTCAAAAGTGAAACTTGACCAAAGCTAAAATACCTCAAGTCAACTTGCAAAAAACCGTCAACAACGTCCTCTTCATCAATAGGCGTCTGAAAAAAAGACGGAACATTGTTGGAAAAAAGAACCGAGCTTCTGTTGCAGGTGAGCGACTCTAAGAGGCGTGGCTTAGGTATAAACAAAACTCCGCCGCGGATCGATTCTCCAACAGACTTCTCCGAGCCATCCGTGAAGTAACATCGTTAACAGCGACCGAAAGCCAATACCAAGGACTACAATTCGAGAAGATTCTCACCTCCGCAACCTGTTCATTATCAATAATTGCGGACTCAAAGCTCCGTCCAACACATTGGAAACTCACTTAACCCTGGACGCATTACCCAGGGCCCCCAAAAAACCAAAAACAAAATACAAACATTATCTTCTGGAGCAATTTATCGACCACAGTACCCGGAGCATCGCCATCCAGGCGTTCACCACAAGGCTAGGCGGCAACACTTCCCTGCCAGAGCAGCAAAGCTGAACTAATCCGCAACGGAATCCTTCCGTGTTACCCATCCTGCACAGAAGCAGTACGAAATGTTTCTAGCGCATGCCAACCGCGTAGAGAGTGGCCTATCCGAAGAGGCCTACCAATGTTTTCCGCAACCAACTAGAACCCTTTAGGTAGAGTATGGTTTGTAAGTAACCTAGAAAAGTGTTATACCTGTTACCAGTGGTGGTTTCAAGGGAGGGGGGGGAGGGGGAGGTAATAGAGTAATTACCTTTTTGCTTATAAATTTTTATTGTTAAAAATTATCGATATTCTATATTTATTCCAATTAAATAACATAACCGGTTTTTTTTAATTACCCCCCAAGATTAGTTGGTTGGAAACGCCCTTGCCTGTTACGACCACAAAACGGCAGCACCAGCAACCACACTCCTTTAAAAGCAAATTATCAAAAATGCATAAAACCAATCGATTTCTCAAATGCTTTCGAGATCCGCTCTTTGTGAGCATGTGAAGATAATAAAGTAGAGGTAGCACGCTAACTTGATTCATTAGAACAAACGCACAAGCAGGCATCCAACACAGTCCGATTACCTAGACATCATCGAAAACAATTCCATCGCTCTGACTTGAACCGGCCGCCTCCACCACCGTCTTCGGAGAGACGTCAGTAACAGACTACTAAACAAATATAAAATAGAGTAGCAACCACAAACCATCACCAGCAAGATACTCACTCCAAAACAATTAATCCTCCCCAAAGAATACCGGATAATTGACGTCATACTCAATAAATATTTGGGTTAAGTCTCTTGGCAAAAACCCAAGAAACCAGACCTCCGTATAAGTAACCATGGCACCTGGAAAGATCACCCACCAGACCTCAACAAAACAACTCAGAAATCGCAGCCCTAAGCATTGTTTTGTAGCCTTGGGCAACGTAGAGCCACTTGCACCTGGAGTACCTCACTAAAAATCACCAAAAGCACAGATTAAGCGTTTTGCAACGTCAAGACCTGTTCACACCTGTATCGGTGAGATTTAGCAACAATACCAAGAACGCTAAAAGGTTCCTGCAAGTTAGATATTTCCAATAAAAACTTATAACAATACATATGTAATTGTCTTGATTAATAAAAGTCTAGAACAATTTTGAACCTCCCTATCAATCTCAACTGCCACATCAAGCAATCAGTACCAACTAACAACCAACATGAATTCAGTACCACCAGATTTCTCCCAAGAACAGCCGCCACTGCTCGACAGACCTACATCCTTTCAAAAATCTAACAAACAAACCTTTAATTTGTCTTTAACAGTTCACAACCTCCACCCAAGATCTTTGAACCAATCTCCAAGAGGTAAAAATATAATTTTAAACTTGTTCCAACTTACGTCATTTTTAGGTTATAAATGTGTTAACAACATAACCTATAAATTGTCATTTGTAGATTATGCTAAATTTATAAATGACATAATCTGACAGCTGTCATTTTTAAGTCTTAAAATAACTTATTTGTCTCAAGTTTTGATTAACAAATTTGTAAATAAGTTATTTTAAAACTTAAAAATGACAAATACATCAATTATATCATTTATAGGTTATGTTAACCCAATCATTATTCAAATATATATTCTATGAAATTTGTAGGTTATGTCAAATAATTTTTAAGTTTCAAAATTTATAAATTTGACATTTGACAACCTACAAATGACAGACTATAATATCATTTATAGGTTATGTTAACAGTTGAAGTACCCTTTATATCCTACTCTAACGTATCATTACACACTTTTACGAGCAAACTATATAATGGTAAAAATAATCCAAGTTAATAAGATTATTTTACAACTAATAGAAGTAATTCTCTTTAACCAAAGATATAACGGAAAAGCAAAGATAGATGAATACAAAATGTTTTATTTATGTTGATATGAAAACATTTTTCGTTTGCTCATATTTCTTCAAATGCAGAGTAAGCAGGTTCGGTTATAATAGTTTTATATAAAATAAATAGGTCGTTAGGTCATAGGTTTAGTTTTGTAGGTCGATGTGAGACTATCCATCAACCTATAATTTATACAATTGTCATATCTAGTTACTTGTGAAAGTATAATTAATTTACAATTTAATTAAAACTCGGGTTAAATTTATAATAAATTATATTATACAACTTTGAGGTGCATACAAATATTTTATATATAAAGCCAATTTAATTAATTATATTAAATGAGTACAAATAAAAGAAAAATAAGCTTAAATTAAGTCACAATAATATAAACATAACCATTTTATTTATAAACAAATAACACCATTTTAATACATTATTATTTATAAACAACAAAAGCAATTATTATAATTACCTTTCCAGATGTCGGCGGCTCCAAAATATAAACATTACTCATTGTCTCTCAAGAATTTGATATTAAATTTTACACAAATATAAACAAACCTTGCAATAAATGAAATTACACACTTGTCAAATGTCCATTTTGTAAACACAATCAATTAGCACCAACTGTGTAAAGTTAAAGTTACTAAAGTTTAATAGAACATCAGTGTTTCCAACAGTGGAATAACTAAAGGAACTATGAAGGTTCTAGAACAATTCGTTAATCAATTTGAATAAATTCATTAAAAATTAAACTATTTTCCACAATTATTTATTAAAATTGTTTTCAATATTAATTGCTTAATTGTTGGTTTTAAATTAATAACTTTTTTGATTTTAATCGAATTAAATTAGTGCTAAAAAGTGATTTACAATCAATAAACTGAAATTGATTATACTAAAACTTCAACTTTGGTTTTTTATAGAATTTTATAACTATTATGTCTGAAATTTTATTCAAATTGATTTATGGCCATTAAACTTGGATTTATGATAGAAGTTTAGTTGGAAATTTTATTAATAAATGAAACGACATAATGGATTACTGTTAGATGTGTACAGAATATCTAATGTTAATCCATCAATGTGCATACTAAATTATATTTCCGCAATCGATATAGCGCCTGCAGGAACGATAAAAGGTGATTGATGTGAATGAGTTTTTAAAAATTGGCGGAAAAAATTGACCCTTGATGATTGGTTGCTGTTGAGATTGCAGTGAAGTTAGAAAGGAAATTGATTTCTCCCACTATTTTGTCAAATTAGGTGCAGATAAATTGGTCTATTGTATTACCATTGAGTTTAAATACTTAAATACTTGATCGGTTTTTGCTGTGAATGTAATTTGTTTAGAGAAACTTTGTTAACTTTATTTAATAACAAAGAAGATCGTAGATTTTGATAAGAATGAAAAAATGAATTTAGTTTTATTTATAATTAAAATAATTTTTAAATTGAAAAAAAAAAACATTTATTAGTAAAAATTAAATATTTTATTTTTTACATTTGTACTTGTACAACAATAAACGAGGATAAGCTACAAAAAAAAATGCTTTAAAGCACTTCCACTTGGTTTCAGTCAGCTTTGGTTGCCGACTACTACTAAAAAATAAGCCAAGCTTATAGAGAGAACTTTTACTTAAAACCTGGATAAAACCTTATTAACAAAACCACGCTGCGCCAGAACTTGCTAACTAGTTTTACAGCAACTTTGAGGCCTTAAACATTTACTTTGCTACCACCAAAACATAACCAGAGTCCAGAACTGCAGAGAAACATATACTGGCCGCAATGAGCCACGTTATCTGAACCAGGATGTTCTATTCTTTGGAAGGTGACTACAACATTTGCCAAGACATAGCAGTATATTTACTCTATTGACTGCAATTGGCCTTAGATAGTTTAACTCCAAAGAATATTTTTGTCAATCTCTACCGAGAACTTGTGATACGCCAAAGGGTTACTTTGTCTCATTTTCAGGACGGGCAGCGCCTATCATTGATCTACTCTCTAAGGCTGGGGACGGCAAACTTTTTTTGAAAAGATTCAGATCATAAAATTTTTAAATTTTAACTTTTATTGTCTAAAGGAATTCCTCAAAAAATTGGACAAATTTTATCTTAAAAAAATATAACCATCTAGTTCCACAAGACCGGAGCGACTTCCGGACGGCTCTACTCCAAAAGTTCCAACCTAATTGTGAAACTGGTCTAATCATTTAAATTGAGCATTAATTTACTTGTACTGATAAGCTGATCGACACAAAAAAAACCTACAAATTTTTGCAACTTGTTTGCGAGTACTCTTGCAACAAAAAGAAACTTATAACCTATATCTAGTGCTGTTGGTCAAATAGAAATAATTATTAACTTCTAGCCATGGTTTACTCGATTTCCAAAAACTTCTATCAAGACTTATGGGAAAAAGTCAGTCAAGATTTAATTAGGGGAGAGAAAGTCTGAAAGATTATTTAAAATAAAAACTTTTGAAGCCCAGACAAGATCCGGAAGAGCCGAAAAGCTTAAAATCTTACCTTCAAAAGCTTGAAAAGTGCAACTGGCTAACCAAGCCGATCACCTTTTATATTAAGTTTTAAACCAACATTGCATTTTGTTGGCCGTACACTGACAAAGAAGGTTTCAACTACTACGCCAATGTCTACCAGCTGTACACTCCACGTAGCTTATTGGACAAAACTACTAATATCCTTGATTTAGAACCGAAACGCAACCGACATCAACTATCATCAGTGACTGACATAGTTTCTTTGCATTTAGAACACCAACTCAGTGACGCATCACTTGGATCTTGGCCCTACGCGCGCTACGCATGCCAGACGCCCGCAAGTAATAAATCAGTAACCGCGTGTAAACATTAGTAGGTAGTAGATATAACAATACTAAGAAATGAAACGAGGATATAACAATAGTGAGAAGGATACTGAGCTTACCATACCGTGATCTTATCTTGGATGTACATCTCTAGAAAGATTGACACTTTTACTTAATTTTGGGAAAAAGTGCAGACTATAGTGTGTACCCTAAAAAGCGCACAACTTTCTGCAAACCTTTGAGGATAGTAGCACAGTCACAAAAGTAGCGGGAATTAATGCAAGCGTGTGTTTACAAGAGCGTGGTTTTTGAGTTTACAAAATCCTGTTAAGCCAGAGTTTGTCAGCTAGTTCTACCGCAACTTTAAAGCTTCGTGAAAACATTATTAAAGTCCTGAACTGCTGATATAGTAGCCGTAATCAGCCAAGTCATCTGAACCAAGATGACTTACTTCTTGGAAGGTGACTCCGACGACCTATGCCAAGGTCGAGCAGTATATTCACATCATTGAGCTATTGGCAGCAATAGCTCTTAAATAAATTAGTCTCAAAATACCCGGGAAAACATCTTTGTCAACCTTTACCAAAAACTGTTAGTGCCCTGTAGGGTTACCTTGTCTTATTTCTAAGATGTAATTTTTTGGATGGCAACCTTTAGCATTGTTCTATTTCCTGAAGAATTTCCCAAGAAGGACAAAGCAATTATCACACCAAGTTCCAAACCAACATTGCACCCTGCTGGGCGGACACCGACTCGGACAAAGAAAAATGTCAATGAGGAGTACTACGCCAATGTCTACCAACTGTACCAAGTTAATACTCTACGTAGCGTAATAGACAAAACTACTAACATCTTTGCGATAGGAACGCAACCTACTTCAACCATCTTCAGTAACATAGTTCTGTTGCTAAGGACGTGGAACTGTAACCCGGTGACGTAACATTTATGGGAAAGCACCAGAATGACCTAAGTCTTGTGAAGTGAAGCAAGAACACCAACTCAGTGACGCAGCACTTGGAACTTGGCAAGCCAGGCGCCCGCAAGTCTCTAAGACTAGTAAATCAGTAACTGCGTGCAAACATTACTGGGTAAACCACTACTAATCTTGGACATAACAATACTACACTTGGACATAACAATAGTGAAAAGGATACTGAGCTTATTATACCGTGATCTTATCTTGGATATACATCTTCAGGAAGATTGACAATTTTACTTAATTCCTTAATTGCAGACTATAGTGAGTAGGTTATTTTGGAGCAAAAAACGCACAACTTTGAAGATGGCAGCTGTTACTGGCCCAAAAGATTGTTGAGTAAACTTCCTGATTGTCACAAATCTAGAAGTCAATGTTAAGCTGGGTGGTTGAGCTTATTAGTAGTGCAGCCTAATTGTAATTTAATGCAGCTTTGGAAGTTCCAGAAGGTGATATTGGCAGTGAATCTTAGGTATGTTGTGCCGGTTAAAATTACTGTTTCGTAATTAATAAACTGTATTTCTACCCATCCGCTCGCCCAAGTGTTTGTAAACAAAAAGTTGGATAAACAAACACTTGAGCGGGTGGATGGGCACTCCAGTTGAAACTACTGTCCCGCAATCAATAAACTTTGTTCCCGCTTATCAGCCCAAGTGTATGTGAACAAGAAATTTAATCACAAACACTTGGGTGGGTAAACCGGGTTCCACCAAAGTGTGAACAAGAAATTAATTTACAAACACTTGGGCGGGTGGGCAGGTACACAGTTAAAACTATTGTCCCGCAGTCAATGAACTGGTTGCCCAAGTGTTTGTGAACAAAAAATTTGGTCAGAAACATTTGGATAGGTGGGCAGGAACTCTAGTTCAAATTATTCTTTCGCAATTAAAGGACTGAGTGCTCCGCCAAAGTGTTAAACGGTTAAAATGTGTAAAAACTTATTTATAAAACGTGAAGAATAACAAAATCCAGTCTAGAAACATTAAAATATTGTCCAAAAAAAGTAAATCCAGCTAAAAACTATGAAAAAATTTTATGAAATCTTAAAAACAGCAAAATATTAAAATATTGCTGAAAAAACAAAAATCTGGCCATAAACTGTTGAAAAAATCAAAATTCTATTCAAGAATAGTAAAATCCGATCATAAAATATCAAAATATTGTAAAAATTTAATAAAAATCGACCATAAAACTGTTGAAAAATGTAAAATTTTACACATAAAATGTTAAAATTAGCAAAATCCAACATTGAAACTTCAAAATATTGTAAGAAACCACCAAAATCTAACCATAAACTGTTGAAAAGTGTAAAATTCTGTTTATAAAACGTCTTAAAAAAACAATATCCGGCCAAAAACAGTTAAAAAGTGCAAACTTTTATTAATAAAAAATTCTGTTTATAAAACGTAAAAAATAAGAAAACCCGGTCTTGAAACTTAATCTTGTCTTGAAAAATATTGTCAAAAAACCCAAAATTTAAGCTTAAACTGTTATAAATGCAAATTTCTATTTATAGTAGGTCAAAATTAACTAAATCCGGTCATAAAACATTAAAATACTTTCAGATAGAATCAAAATCTTACCAAAAGCGGTTTAAAAGTGCAACATTTTGTTTATGAGCAGTTGCAGGAGTGCAAAGGAGTTAGGGCGGAATTTTTGTTTTTAACAGCCAATGTTGCCTGGATTGTTGCTGCAACCGGACTGACTGCGGAACTCAAAATTTCATTTTTTTATCCAGCTTGGTGATTGATTAAACGGGCGGGTGTTATGAGAGTCAGCGCCGCTTGGCGGTCGTAACAATTTCTTACTGTTTTCAAGAAAAAACTTAAAGAAGTTCTTGAAGTAAAAAGTAAAAAATGTTCTTGGCACGTTCTCCGGGCATTATATATATATTAATTTGGTCTATTGCACTAAATTTGAATAGAAAATAGTGAAAATATAAAAGTGTCTACAGCAGGTTCTACTATATGTCTTTGTGTGGCGCGGTTATTGCAATGTTTTGAAAACTTGCTGCACGGGCTTTTAATTTTAAACTTAACATCCAGGTTTTGGCAAAGCAAAATACCACCAAGCTTTAGACCTGTTGAGATGCATCTATTGATCGCAATAGGCCAAATTATCTGAACTAAAATGACTCATTTTCTGTGTGATTCCAACGACTTCTGCTAAGACTAAGCAGCCAGAGCTATTGGTCACAATGGACCTTAGATAGTTTAATCTTGACCTCTACCAAAAACTTGTGGTGCTCTGAAGGGTTACCTTGTCCTGTTTCTAAGACGGGCAGTTTCTAGCATGGTTCTACTTCCTTTAACTCTTTTAGGCATTTTCTATGGGAGAGCCCATTATTTTCTTACTAATAGCAATCAAGCATAACACATATTAAAAAATCGAAAAATTTCCAATGGTTTATAGCAACAGGTCTATGAAAAATGCATTTTTCCGGTAACAACATACGGTTTAGAAACTGTGGCATTTACCGTTAAAAGTGCAAACCAATTACGCACTACGCAACAAGCGATGAAACGGGCCATATTAGGCGTGAGCTTGAGGGATAGAATTCTTAAATAAGAAAAACTCGTGTGACAGACATTGTGGCGCAAACTGTAAAACTTAAGTGAAGCTGGACAGGGCACGTTGCCAGACAAGACTATTGTCGATGGACAAATTGTATTACTTCCTGGCGACCATGGGAAACAAAACAAGGAATCGGAAAACCGCAAAGAAAAAAGGTAGAGGATATTAAAGAGGTAGCAGGACGAGCCTGGTAGAAGAAAAAGAATAACACCAGCCTAAAAACTGTCGGCATCAACTGCCTCTGACAAAAACTAAACTGTGACAATTTGACGTTGAGAAAAACTAGCCAAAAGGCTCAATAATTGTTCTGGGAATAGAAAAGAAAAACATAGCAAAATTAAATATGAAAGGTAACAAAGTGAGTTACACATTCTTCAAACTCACTAAAATTGCACTGGAAGTGAAGGAGATAAAAATAAAAATAGAGAAAGTTAATATTAAAAAAGCCTCCGGGAAGAAAATACACTACTCAAAAACCTTCCAAAACTATCAAAATGACACGCCACATTGACTTTATTTAATGTAACCTAGATCACTATTGAGCAGCCGTAACAAATATTGCCGTAATCTAAGAAATTTAGATAGTAAAATCTAAAATTTGTGCATTAGGTAAACTTAACGGGACTGTACAGGGTCTATTATGAAAGTAATGCGCATGAAAATGTGGTGGGAAATGAGCCAATTTGCTCCGAATCTAAGCATTTTTAACAAAACCCTAACTAACATGCGTCAGCTTCAATATTAGATCATGGAAAGATAATATTTAAATTAGAACACAAAACAAAATGTAGATCCTACCAAACTTTAAATTGATGTGCTTATAGTAACCCAAAAACAGATTGTCCGGTATAATAGGCAACAAACATAATTTTTGTGTATACTAAACAAAAATTATGTTTGTTTAGTTACACTCATGCTTTTGCCCGTTTTAGCATCCTTTATTTGCGCGTACATTTCACACATTTCATGGGCCACGCTGTTTTGGGATTACCGTGTTTATACATTTTTAAGTAAACCTGTAAGTGTGGATAAAGTAGAAAACTACTTAGGCAAGTTGGAACATTTTCTAGGATAATCATACAAGAACTTTTGCCCACTTAGGTTGGTTCTCAGCTCCACCATTCTATGGTGGTGTACAAAACTTGAAGAAGACGCAAGTCTACAAAAAAACTTATAAGTCAACAACAAAGGAAAACTTGGAGATCTCTTTGTGAAGTTGTTGAAAACACTCCTTCTGTCGCAAAGCTAAAAAAGATATTTTATAAAGACCTCTACAACAACTTGGTACTTTAAAACGTACGGGTGGCATATACACATCCAACTTATCAAAGCATTTCTTAGGCTGTGTACCACTCCAACACAAGAGTGGTTTGCTACTGCAATCCTAACCCTATTAGGGGTTGACTGGGCAATCAACTTTTTGTCATACTAAACACCAGGGTTGAATAGGATTTTTTAGTTCTCTTACAATGAGGCAAGGATATCACCCTGATTCACCTGGAAAAAACCTATAGAGCATGTATTGATTTTTCCTACACTCCCATAGCATGAAGAGAAGTAAAAATTGCATTTATGGTATCTGTTAGACGACAAAGCAGCCATTTTAGCTATAAGTCCAAGATTACATCAAAGTTAATATTAAAATGTCACCTTGCCCTTACTCAAGCAACATGTAAAAACAACATCGACCTGGGCTGGGCAAAAGGACATTCTAATACAGTAAGAAATACTAAGGATGCTGGCGTTCAAATGGTCATCCACCAGCATAAGTAGGGAATTGAAATAACCCAACATGTAGAGAATGCAAAATTGATGACGAGATGATGAAGCATGTATTATCCTACGCAAGACCAGCATAAAAAAAACCTCTTCAAGTGATGTTCTAGAATACATCAACCATATAGGTTGGTTGTGCGTCAGAGCAACAATTGAGGTCGAGGTACCACTAGAGGAGATATAAAAAGCATATTGACTCCTAAGTGCAGTACAATTTGTTTTACCTTTTACTCAAAATTTAAAATCATTTAATAAAATACTGACTTTTTAGAAAATGATTAATATATTTAGCTTATTTATGTGTTGTATACAAACATTTTTACAACACTGGAACAAGAATAGAAAAACTGTTTCTACTAAATCAATGTGCTTAGATAGCATAATCTAATGTCCCACCAAGGGAATGTGTAAACGTGAAAAATAACTATGCTTTAATTAAAATATTTGTTTAATTAAAATACAAAAAATTTAACAATATATTTTAACTAAACATGTCTGTCTATAAGTCTATGTAAATAATGATTGATTTATAATATTTTATTTTTTAATAGGTCAATGAAATAACACGGAGCAAATTATAAACTCCGAATTTCATAAAGTGGTGGGGAATTTATGCGTCTCTCACTCAACTAACTTCACTCAGTCACACGGCTGTTACGAACGGAACCGGCAGCAGTCATTTTCATTCTCAACAACACAGACAGTGATGCCACAACACGTTCACCATAAGACTTTATAACGTTGGTACAGTTTCAGTTAAAATTCTTTAGTGTTGGAATAACAAGAACCCCTCCCGGCTTTCAGCGTTAACGTCTTCAAAACCCGCCAATGTAAGTATACATCAATTATTACAACCCATCCCTTACTAACATACATTACACAAACAATAAATAACCCTTAGCATAATAATTTCATCTTAAAATCATTGACATTTCATTCATTTTAATGTCAAAAGTGTTAGGCGGGTTGTCTCAGGGCATACTCTGGTATATTTATCGGCGCCGTGTAAAAATATATTCAAGCATCTTCATTATTTCCCACTTGATCTTTTTTTATTCAGATTTAGGGTTGCTCAAGTGATATAATGTTGATGCACTCGCACGCGGTTTATTTATAGATAAGGACGTGTATCTTTTATATTACTAACGGGACTTCAGCATCAAGAACCATTAACCGGTAAAACACTCCTTACAAACCGCATTTTCCAATTTTAGTTTGGCTGACATTAATTTTTTTTGGATTCTCTTTAAACTACGCATTCAAGAAGTGATGTAAGGTAATTTTTTTAATAATTAAATAATATCAACATGTGATTGCTTCAATTTCATACAATTCTTAATTTATTATTATTATTATACACAAAACTTGTTTTTCAACATGTCATGTTGATGTCGACAAATTGTTTAATCAATAATGTTACTAATATATACATAAATTGTGCTTCTTTGTGTGGTAAATATGTAATTTCCTTTATTTATATTTATAGTGCTTTCGTTTACGTGTAGTCGTATTATATTAATTATATCAAGGGCGGATGTCATTTAGTGACACCTCTAAACAATCAATCATAATACGATTCTTATAATCGTACAAGTAGTAGTTGTAAATGGCTTATGATACGGGGATGATAGAATTTAAGGGTATTAAACGTAGATTCTAAGCTTGCAAACAAAATTAATTAAAATGTTCTTAGTATTCTAATTATATGCAAAGTATTTAGAATTTGTAGTTTGCGATTAAATTATGAATTGTTTATCACATTTATAGTTGCAATTTCATAACATGTTGCAAGCTGTTAGTTGCATTATAACGAATTTTGTGGTAGAAATGGATAATTACTTATGACAAATTATATCTACAAATCTACTACTCGATGTTAGCTATTATTGATGTTAAAATATGTTCAGAATAGGCTCGCAGGTTAGGTTAATAAATTTACATTTCAGTTTATATTTTCTAATCATAATAATTACATGGCTTCTCTAAATGGTTATTTATAACATACTTTTTATTGATTGCTAAAACTAGAATTGTCTGGTTTTATTCAAATTTTATCAATCAGCAAACATTTATATCATTTCATGACATTGTATTAAGTATTATTTTCTTTGGACATGTTTGTCAAATAAAATACACAATTTTAACATTTATTTTGGTAGTTTTGGTGTGGTATATATGTAGTTAGCAAAAAGATTAATCTTCTGAATCATTCTACGTATATGAATGCTATTCATAAAAGTAATGTTATCAGCTTGAGACTTTCGTAAAATAATACTGTATTATCACTATGACTACATTAATCGCTTTGTTTAGTTGCTATTGATATTTAATCTGCTTAACAATTGTAATGTAAGCAATTTGATTAGAAAAGAAAAAAGAAGAGAAATATATTAAAATAGAGGGACTGGAATTGATTTTTGACAGTTTAATTTGTGCAATTTAATCTAATATTAAACATAATTAACAAAAAAGAGAATAAACAGCAATTTTTATTTCAATTTGGATATGTAGAATTCCAAGCAACTTATTAGATTTGTTTGTTTTTCTCACAGATTGAATTTATTAATTTGATTGAGATCTTGATGCAATTAGATGAGGAGATAAACATACTTTATGAAACATTTGGCAATAAGTCTGGCGATTGAGTAGGAAATGACATTTGCAATCATTTATAATGTTAGTAGTGTGTGGCTTTACATTATCTAGTTGGAAAATAATAATTTGCTGATAATGAGCATTAATACTGATACCAGAGCATTCCAGAGTTCATGGTTGATTAGGTGACATGGTTAAATACCATGTCACCGGGTGTATGGTAACTTTGTTCAGCAAACTTATTTCTTATGTATATTGTTTATCATTTCACTACATACAATTATTTTCTATCTCTAAAGAATTAATCATTCCAAATCTTCTGCTTTTGATATCATGAATGTTGATGATTTGAATGAAATGAATGAATGAACAACAGAAAACAACATTTTTCTGTTGCTAAGGGAACAAAGTTATCGAGATTTCTTCACAATTACTGACTTACAAAAGGTTTTTCAGTTTTTTTATAATTTTGATAGTTTTGTGCTAAGTCATAATTTTGATTGATTCTATCTGATTTGTTATTGACTTTTTATGATAGAATTTTGCACTTTTTAACGGTTAATAATTAAATTTTGTTGCTGTTTGACAATGTTTTCATACTTTTTGGCTGAATTTTACAGTTTTTGACATTTTATGAAAAGAATTTTGCACTTTTTTAACAGTTCATGATCAAATTTTGGTGCTTTTTAACAAGTTTTTATACTTTATAGCTAGATTTAGCCATTTTTGACATTTTATGAATACAATTTTGCACTTTTCAGCAGTTTATGTCGGATTTTGTTTTTTTTTTTTAATAATGTTTTGATATTTCAATGCTGGATTTTGCTATTTATAAAATGATATGAAAAAAAATTTAATATATTTTATAGCGGCCAGAATTTGCAATTTTTGACATTTTATGAGTAAAATTTTGAATTTTTTTAATTGTTTTTGGTTGAGTTCTGATTTCTTTTTGACTTTTTATGATAGTTTTTTTGCACTTTTTAACAGTTAATAATTAACTTTTGTTGCTTTTTGACAATGTTTTCATACTTTTGGGCTGGGTTTGACTATTTTTGACATTTTATGAAGAGTTTTGCACTTTTTCACAGTTTATGACTGGATTTTGATCCTTTTTGAGAATATTTTGATATTATAAAGCCGGTTTTTTTGTTCTTTTGAACAATATGCTGAAATTTTATAATTATATTTTGCCATTTTTGACACTTAAAAAAAAACAGTTTGTTGGAATTTAATAATAATAATAATTTTAATAACAATAATAATAATAATTTTAATAATAATAATAATAATTTTATTTAGTGTTAAATACAAATGTACATTTGTTTACACACGTCATACAACAAATAAGTAATAATATCATATGTTATAAAAAACACACATTGATAAAACATCTAATTAATACATATGTTACACTTTAAAAATTCATCAAATGAATAAAATGCGTTCTGCAGTAAAATATTTTTAGTTTTAATTTTAAATTGATTAAGATTCAATGTTTGGATTTCTGTTGGCAGTTTGTTATAAAATAGAGGTCCGTAATAGCTACCTGCCCATCTACTTTTATTTATGCGGCCATATTTGATTTCTATATTGTTTTTAGTTCGAGTATTATAGTCGTGAATAGTTGTACGTTTTAAATAAACTGTCAAATTCTTTTTAACTAATAATACACATTGATAAATATACTGCGAAGGCAGTGTTAAAATATTATTATTTTTAAAATGTTCTTTTACATCTATTCTGTAACGTAATCCTAACATATATCGTAGAGCTTTTCGTTGCAGGCCAAATAATTTACTAGCATGTGGAGAATGGCCCCATGAAAGAATTCTATAGACTAATTTTGCATTAAATAGTCCGTGATAAGCTTGTAATGCAACATTTAAAGGAACGACTGGAGGCAAGAGGATTTGAATTTAGTTTTGATTGTGAAAAAATCATATTCTCCGTCTTTTCCTGGTTTAAACTTAGTTTGTTTGCTAAGAACCATTGTCCTATTTCTGACATTGTGACTCTCATAGCATTTTCAAGATCCTCTACTTCACAATGTGTGTTGATAATGCTGGTATCATCAGCATATAAAATAATAGAGTTTTTGGTGCACTTATGAATATCATTGACATAAATCACAAATAGAAGTGGGCCTAATATAGAACCTTGAGGAATCCCTTGACAGACTGGTTGCAAACTGGATGAATTGTTAATATGACATACCATTTGTGATCTATTTTTTAAATATGATTTCATAAGTGCTGCCCTTTCTTTACAAAAGCCATAGTAAATTAGTTTCTCTATAAGAATGCTATGAGAGACACAATCAAAAGCTTTGCTAAGATCGCAACAGGTCAGCCCAATATAGTTGCGATCATCAAATGATTTAGATATGTGTGACACTATTTCATTTATTGCCATGCCGGTGTTTAAACCAGATCTAAAACCATACTGGTGATCATAAAAAAGATGATTTTGTTCAAAATAACTACTTATCTGTTTTGTAAGTAGAGATTCGTATATTTTTCCTAAAATTGGTAACAGCGAAATTGGTCTGTAATTAGAACATACTGTTTTGTCACCTTTTTTATGGATTGGTAAAATTTGATTTTTTCTAACCACATTTTTGATATTTTATAGCTAGATTTTGTTATTTTATAGATTTTGTGAGAAGTGTACACTTTTTATCAGTTTATGGCTGGATTTTGGTGATTTCTTCTAACAATTGTTTGAAATTTTTTGACAATATTATGATATTCCAAACCTGTCTTTTTGATCTTTTCAATACGTTGAAATTTTATGATTGGATTTTTTGTTCTTTCTGACAATTATTTTGCTATTTTTGGGATTTTATGAAGTTTTTTAACATCTTATGGTTGGATATTGGCGTTCTAACAATATTTTGATGTTTTATGGCTGAAATTTGCTATTTTTGACATATAAATATTATTTTGGACTTTTTAACCATTTTTGGCCGGGTCATTTAGCTTTTTTTGACATTTTATGAATAAAATTTTGGGTTTTTTTAATTGTTTTTAGCCAGGTTTTGATTCTATCTGATTGTTTTTGATAGAACTTTGCACTTTTTAACTGTTAATAATTTTGCATTTTTTCAACAGTTTATGTCAAATTTTGTTGCTTTTTGACAATATTTTGATATTTCAATGCTGTCAATGTTGTTCTTTTCAATATGTTGAAATTTTATGATTGGATTTTGCTATTTAGTTCTTTTCAACAATATTATCTTTGATATTTTATAGCTATTCATGAAAATGTGGACATTTTTTATCAGGTTTTTGGCTGCATTTTGGTGATTTCTAACAATTGTTTCAAATTTCTGTTTTTTTACATTTTATGAACAAAATTTTAATCGTTTGTTACAGTTTATGGTAATTTTAGTACTTTTTGATAGTACTTTTATACTTCATGGCTGGATTTTGCTATTTTTGACATTTTATGAATAGAATTTTGTACATTTTTTACAGTTTATGATGTGATTTTAAATCTTTCTGACATTATTTTGATATTTCATAGCCAGATTTTGCTATTTTTGACATTTTGGATTTTTTGAATTGTTTTTAGCCAAGTTTTGATTCTCTCTGTTTTTTTTTATAGAATTTTGCACTTTATAACTGTTAATAACTAAGTTTTGTTGTTTTTGACAATATTTTATACTTCTTGGCTTGATTTGACTATTTTTGACATTCCATGAAGAGAATTTTGCACATTTTCAACAGTTTATGATCAAATTTTGCACATTTTCAACAGTTTATGATCAAATTTTGGTGCTTTTTGATAATATTTTGATATTTCAATTATGGCTTTTTGTTCTTTTAGCTACTTATAGCTATGTTTAAAATTTCATGAAAATGAGAACACTTTTTATCAGTTTATGGTTGGATTTTGGTAATTTCTAACAATTTTTAGGCGAGAGTTAGCTATTAAACGTTTTTGGATTAATTTTGTTTTTAATATTTTTATAATTTTTTTGAATTTCATCATTGTTGAATTTTTACATAGAATGTTGCAATTTTTAACAGTTTACCATAAATTTTAGTTTTTTTTTGACAATATTTTTATTCTTCATGGCTGGATTTTGCTGTTTTTGACATTTCATGTATAGAATTTTGTATATTTTTTACAGTTTATGATGTGATTTTAAATCTTTCTGACATTATTTTGATATTTTATAGTCAGATTTTGCTGTTTTTGGGTTTTTATGATGTTTTTACACTTTTTTAACAGCTTATGGTCAGAATTTGGTGTTTTCCAATAATGTTTTGATGTTTTATGGCTAAAATTTGCAATTTTTGTCATTTCATAATGTCATTATTGACTTTTTAACCATTTTTGGCCGGAATTTTATTTTATCTGAAAATATTTTAATGTTTTATGATCAGATTTAGCTATTTTTTACATTTTATGAATAGTTTTGCACTTTTCAACAGTTTATAACTGGATTTTGAATCTTTCTGACAATATTTTATAGCTGGATTTTGTATTTTTGGGATTTCATTAAAAAAAAATTATTCAATTTAATTTATTGATGGATTTTGGTGCTTTCTAAGAATATTTTTATAGAATTTTGCACTTTTTAAT
Organism: Tachinus rufipes; assembly: GCA_963932245.1. Taxonomy (NCBI): domain Eukaryota; kingdom Metazoa; phylum Arthropoda; class Insecta; order Coleoptera; family Staphylinidae; genus Tachinus; species Tachinus rufipes. The sequence goes on from OZ010743.1 coordinate 8,449,396, forward strand.
TGTTAATAATAAATTTTGTTGCCTCTTGACAATATATTTATACTTTATGCCTAGAAATTACTGTTTTTGACATTCCAAGAAGATTTTTGCACTTTTTGAACAGTTTATGACCAAATTTTGGTGCTTTTTGACAATATTTTGTTATTTCAATGCTGTTTTTGTTTTTTTAGCTAGATTTTGCTATTTTTAAGATTTCATGAAAATGTGTACACTTTATCCGTTTATGGCTGCATTTTGGTGATTGCTAACAATTGTTTGAAATTTCTGGGATATTCTTGACATTTTATGAACAAAATTTTAACTGTTTTTGTCTTGATTTTAGTTATTTAACAGTTTACGGTTATTTTAGTACTTTTTGACAATATTTTTATTCTTCATTGCTGGATTTTGCTATTTTTGACATTGCATGAATAGAATTTTGTACTTTTTTCACTGTTTATGATCGGATTTTTAATCTTTCTGGCATTATTTTGATATTTCATAGCCGGATTTTGGATTTCTTAAAAAAAATTAATTCAATTTAATTTATTGGTGGAAGTTGGTGCTTTCTAAGAGTATTTTCTTGTTTTATGGCCAGTATTAGCTATTATGTCAAAAATGAATTAAATTTTAGTACTTTTTGGCAATATTTTTATTCTTTATGGCTGGATTTTGCTATTTTTGACATTCTATGAATAAAGTTTTGTACTCTTTCTACAGTTTATGATCAGATTTTGAATCTTTTTGACATTATTTTGATAATTTATAGCCGGATTTTGCTGTTTTTGGGATTTTATGAAGCTTTTTTACACTTTTTTAACAGCTTTTGGTCGGAATTTGGTGTTTTCCAACAATATTTTGATCTTTTATGGACGAAACTTGCTATTTTTTACATTTTATGAATATTATTTTGTTTTTTTTTAACCATTTTTTGGTTCTATCTGGATTTAGCTATTATTGTTGATAGAATTTTGCACTTTCTAAAATTTATAAAGTTTTTGACATTCTACGAAAACAAATTTGGCGGATTTTGTTACTTTGTTACTATTTTTATGTTTCAATGCTAGATTTTATTATTTTTGAAATTTAACCAATAGAATTTTACACTTTTCAACAGTTTATGGCCGGATTTTAGTGCATATTGACAATATTTTATTCCTGTTTTAGGCTGTTCAACAATTCATGGCCAAATTTTGTGTTTTCCAATAATATTTTGATGAATTTATGGCCGAAATTTTTGACATTTTATGAATGTTACACTTTTTAACCATTTTAGGCCGGATTTTGATTCTATCTGAAAATATTTTAATGTTTTATGACCGGAGCTATTTTTAATTTCGATGATAGAATTTTACACTTTTTAAAAATTAAGTTTTTGACATTTTTTGAAAAAAAATTTGACGGATTTTGTTACTTAACAATATTTTTATTTTTCCAGGCTAGATTTTATTATTTTTAAAATTTATCAAATACAATTTTACTTTTTTCAACAGTTTATGGCTGGATTTTAGTGCTTTTTGACAATATTTTATAGCTATTTTAAACTTTTCAACAGTTTACAGCCAATTTTGCTATTTTTCAGATTTTACGAAATTTTTCACATTTTATGGTCGGATTTTGGTGCTTTCTGACAATATTTTCATGTTTTAATACTAAATTTTATTATTTTCAATATATATCACTGTACTTTGTTATTTTTGACTTTATATGAACAGAATTTTGCACTTTTTAACACTGGACAGGATAAACAAAAATACAAAATTGTCAGTAGGCTTTAGAAGCTGTTAGTAAAGCCTAAAACAGGGAATCAGTAAGCAATAAAGTTAAGTACTTTGAATGGTTTAAGAACTTAGCTGCAATGTTTTGAATTGTTTCATTAAGTTCTAGAACTTGTCATTGAATTTTAGAAATAGCAAATTAGTAGTAAAGTTCTATGATTTAATATATTTCAGTAAATTTGAATTAAAACTTTTTTTTTGCTTGTTTCTTTCGAAACTTTCGGCTCTAAAATGCGGGCTGAAACGACGATTTAGCGGTCCTAGTGCCAAAAATTTAATATGCGTGTTTTGAGTAGGCTGTAAATCACGAATTGACATTTAGAAGCTTTAGATTCTATTTTGAATATAACTTCTTGAATTTTTAACTACGTTTCAGGACTTGTTAGTATTTTCTAGAATTGGTCAGTTAAATTCTATAATGTACCACAGAAAGTTTTGGAAAAAGTTCTACAAACTATTCTATTCTACACAATCTAATATTCTACACAAGTTCTACTGTTAGTGTGTTTTAGAACAATTCAGTCATTTCTAGAATTTACAAAATTTTGAAATTTTAAAGTAACTTCTAAAGTTTAGCAGAAAATGTCTGAAAGATGTTAGTAAATTTGAACTTTTTTTCAAAATTGCTCTAAAGTATACTAGAACTGTTTTTATGTAATTTAAGTTTCTTAGAACTTGCTCTGAAGTGTGCAGAAACTGTTCTCAACTCCATCAAAGTATTTTAAGCTTACCCTAAATGCAATTTTTTCATTTCCAATTAATAATGATTGTTTTAATGCAATTTGAGTTGCTCTCAAGAGTTTTTAGTAGCACCTGAACTGTTGCCAAGTGTTTCTAAGCTGCTTCCAAGTACAATGAGCAATTTCTAATTAATTTCAAAGTTATACAATAAATTACGAATTGTTTTTAAGTGTTCCAGGGTGGCACAGGAACTGTTTTCAACTCTTTCTGGGTGTTCTTAGTGAGCTATTTCTAATTAATTTTAAACTTTTTGATAAATAGTTCTAAGGTGTTCTAGAACACAGCTAATGTGTTAAGTTGTTTCTGGGTGTACTGAGCTATTAAGTTCTTTCAATGTAATTTAAGTTTTTAACTTTGCATTCTAACTGTTTTGAAATGTATTTAAGTTGTAAATAAGTTGTTCTTAAATGTATTGTGTTATTGTGCAAAATTGAGACTTTATTATGTCAAATTTTGGAATCTACCAGTAAATTCAAAATGTGTGAGTAAGCTTTAGAGCTTGTCAGTAAATTCTATAAACTGTCAGGTCTTCTAGAACATTGCAGTAATTTCTAGAATCTACCAGTATGTATAAAAGTTTGTGAGTGAGCTCTTATTTCTGTTGGTAAACTCTAGAATCTGTTGGTAGATTCTGCTACGTTTCAATAATTTTTAGAACTTTTTAGGAGTTGTTGGTGTATTCTAGAATTTTTCAGTAACATTTTATAATTATATCAAAAAGTTTAGGAACTTGCATACAAACTGTCAATGTGTTCTAAGCCATCTCAGTAAATTGTAGAAGAAACCAGTAAGTTTTAAAAATTGTGTGTAAGATCAAGAGCTTGTTAGTAAGTTTTAGAAACTGAGAGTAAGTCCTAGAACTTGCTAGTAGAGTCTACTACTTTTCAATAACTTCTAGATGCAAGTTACATTTCAGGATTTTTTTCTAGAATCTGTAATAAGTAGATTCTTTTTACAACAAAATTTCTGACTACTAAAGTATTAAACTTTTCTAAATTCTGGTACTTCCAACATGCTTGAAGTTATCAGTGAGTGGAGTGGAACCTATATTAAATTTTACGACTTGTTTCTACGTTCTACAACTTATCAGTAAGATTAAGAATTTTATCAATTCAGTTTAAATCTCGTTAGTAAGTTCTAGTAGTCTTCTCTACTATTTTGCAAAAAGTTCTATGTTTTTGTAAAATTATTCTCAAGCTAGTCAAATATGTTCAAAGATATCGTATACTACCTTTGTTGTATTACTTAGTGCATATTTTTTGGAGGTTTGTTAGGAATGGTCTTCTTTTAGTCAACTGATTTCTAAGTAAAATCCGTTAAGAACCTATCTGTTTTCTGAAATTGTCTCAGACTAATTAAATTTTTCTAAGAGTTAATAGGTTTGTTCCAACATACGATTTGGACAGTTTGCAAACCGTTCAAACTATGCACACAAACAAATTACTGTGTATAAAAGATTGCCTAAGGATGACAAATATTTGTTTGTGTGCACAGTTTGAACGGTTTGCAAACTGTCCAAATCGTATGTTGGAACAGACCTTATATCAGTTTCTTTTATTTGATTGGTTTTACTTCTCGGAGATCCTGCTCTCTAGTTGTTGATAGACCATAATCGCGTTTATAAACGGTGGGTTCAATAGACCACAGCTTTGTTCTTAGAAGGTAGCACTGGCGTCGTTTTCTGCAGCTTGCTTCTGGACGTGAGGTAGCATGGAGATTTTATAAAGTTAGGCTTTTTTACCGGATTTAGGTGGGTGGTGTGGTGCACACTTTCAATGGACGATAGCCTCTTAAAGCTTGCTGGTGAACTGGGAGCCTAGTATGATCTTGGATACCCATAGCAGAAAAAATACTTTCTGTTATAGGAGACTCACTTGGTTGACGTCCGCACGTTCCCACGGTTGTTCCGTTGAGTGGCTGGCGGCATAACTGATTCCACTATGCTATCGATTGAAGAAGCGTTTTGTTCTCTACAGTTTTGTAGTCGGTGTCTTGCTTGTTTAGGTGATCCACATAGGAAGATGTTGGGTATCCAAAGTGGAAAAACATCTGCTGCTTTAGGGGACCTAATAGTTCATGGCCGCACTTCTTTACGATTGTTTTGTGTGGCAGTTTTTAATCACCCAGGTGGTGTAGTGGTTATCGTACTTGACTGCTACACTAGGGGTCTCGGGTTTGAGTCTCCTATATGGAGGGTCAGTTTTTCTGGTTAAGAAGAATGTGTTGTGGTGAGTACGCTTTCTTTCGGATAAGAGAAACTTTAGTAGGTTCCGTGTACTGCCTCGATGTTGCGTGCACCACAAAATTAGCCTTGGCAGCAGAAATAGATCGATGTTAAATAAATGAATTAACTAAGTTTGCAGTTGAGATCTGCTTTTTCGGACAACTTTAGTCTTCGGCTAGAATCTTTTCTCGGCGGTGGGTTATAGTGCCAGTCTGCTTGCACGGTGTTGCTGCTGCGTTCAGGAGATTGGTCTGCAACAACTGTTCTTTTTCAGGTGCTTAGACTTAGTTGTTGTTTATATATAACCCCGTTTTTTTTATATGAGCTGTACTATCAAACTTCTTCACTTCTTCTTTGTCTTCGGGGTTCAGTGAGCGCGGTATGACGCAGGCAATTGTTTTTACCAACCAAGGGTTTGTTTTACGATGAAGCAAGATTTTTTCAATAGCGGGGGACTACTTAGTAAATTTTGCAATGGAATGGTTTTGCAGCTAGTAGATTCTTTTAATTTTTGGGGTACGCCTAGTACTTTTTTGCTGTCTAGATCACTGCCAGGCATTTTAACTCGTTGTGATAGCGCTGTTCTGTATTATTGAATTGTTTGCTGGCATAGGTTATGACATGTATCCAAAGTCCATCTTTGTGCCACAAGACGAGCTCATTCCAGTATTGCAGGATCATTTGCAACTCTAGTCGCGGTTGGTAGATCTAATATCCGCTTCATGTTATCGAATGCATACATATTTGCGTAGCTACGTACAAAGCCCTAGGAATTTTCTGACCAGCTCGTGGTGGTCGTAAGGACCATACCACACAGGGCTACCAGAGTGGCGCCACCAAAGCACACTGGTTGCCCGGGATGGTGGCGGCACTCTGGTTGCCCGGTGTGGTATGACATGGCCCTAATAGTTTGATTTTTTAGGGGTTGATTTCTTTGAGAAGTGATTTTAAGCTCAGTTGTCAACTGTGTCTAGTAGTCGTCTCTAATGGAGCACTCTCCCGATGTTTTTCTTGGCATTTGGTTGCCCGGTTACATTTAGCAGGCAGTTTAGGAGTTCGAGGTAGAGCACGTTTATGTCCTTTGTAATCCGTTCAGGATTGTAGTTGGGATGCCTTACATGCTTTAGACCGTAGTCTTTGTCGGTCGGCTTCTAGTTCTTTTTTTAAGTATTTAAGAACACTATACTATATTCAAATCTAAGATAGAACACGGGAACACAAACTCATACGATTTTTGTCTAATTAACTACAGTAAACAATACAGCAAGACCTGCAATGGTGGATGTGCGGCTGATCAGCACGTGCAGCAGATCGCGCGTTAATGTTTTCTTGCACTCTATCTTGTGATTGAATAAAGTATAAAGCTTTCGCTTTTTATCAATTGTGTTTTTTCTGTTTTGAACATTATACATTATTCTTTTTGATCAGGTGTGTTAAATCTTACTGATGATATAGCTCAGTGATAAAGCTCTGGCTTAGCACGCTAGCAGCCCGGGGATTGGTTTCTGAAGTATGATTTATTCATTTTTTATCAAGTTGTTTTTTTAAGTTTCTAAATATTTATTTTATTTTGGTCAGGATTGCTTTATTTACTGCTGCTCTGCTGCTATCGTATACGAAGATTATATTTTTTCTTTCTGGTCAGGAACCCGATTCTAATCTCTGACTTTTGTCATAGAAATTTCTTTTCTAAATAGCATTTTGTCTTATTTCACTGAGATTACGTCATTTTTATGAGAAAAGTCACAGCGATTCGAATTAAGCTCCAGGTGTATTTAGTGTTACTGATGAGTTAGCTCAGTGATAGAGCGCTAGCTTAACACGCCAACAGTCCGGGATTCAATATACTATATAAAAATCTGTTTTTATGTACTGGGGTGATTTGGAAGTAGGTGAATAGGCCATTTCTCTATTCAACCCTCTCCAAACAAGTCGTTTTGGTGCGATGTAAAATAGTTTTAAAAAGCTCAATAAAATATTAAGGGTTTAATAAAACGAAAATCAAGCCGAAGTTTATTTCTAGACATTTTACTATTTACATTTATTGTATTTGCTATGTAAACATTTCAATTTCTGGCAAAATGACATTCATATGTTTTTACTTTGCAATTATCAAATGCAAATTAATAATATTTGCTATTGAACATTCATCTGAATCATTGGGAATGTGTTACACATAATCATGAGTAATGCATGAAAACTGATGATTATAATCAGTGATGTGTCAGTTGTATAATAATACAATTTGATACAAAGGTGTTTGTTTATCAAAACAAATATTTTATCTTATAAATGACTCCTTTTAATTGTTGATAATTTCTAATGTTTGAAACATTCATAATGTCAACAATTGGTTAAATTAAGTATAAATATTCGCACTATTCTGGGGTTCTGGTCAGTGCAGTATAATAAGTCGTCAATACTTTGTGGAATTGATTGTTGGAGTGAATAGTGAGTTGAAGTTTAGTTCAAGTAGCAACAAGATCAACAGTCTTAATGTAATGTAGTTTTGTTAATATCACATAACTTTATCATTAGTTTAGGAATATTTACTGAATGCTTTTTTTTAAATTTTTGTATATCTTGTGATCTTATTGCCATTCTATGCATATTTTGTGATTGGAGTTAACTAGGAGTTGTATACAAAGCTGTTTTTAATTTTGTGGTATTTTGGATTGGAATTTTTTTACATTTTATTATGTTACGTTTTTAAACATTTAAAACATTCTTTCAATGATTATAATATATATTTTTGGTAATAAACAACTTTTAAAACGCCAAAGACCGGTTTTTCATTTCCGCTTTAAGCTTAGATTAGAGTTTAAACTAAGTTCAAATCAGTTTTGGGTATTTTAATTGAAAAACTTTGTCAATTTGTCATAATGCATCATTTGTAAATAGGTTATGTATGTCTATGAGGCAGAAAAAAGCGGGAAATTTTAAATTTTGGTAAAATTGTGATTAAAAATATTCTCAAAAACGTAATAATGCAGTTTAACTATGTTTATTTTGTCATTTTGCTGCGAACATTTTACAGGATAAAATGTCATAATTAAAATGAAGTTAATAAAAGAAATTTCAGAGATTTTTACTACCAACCTAAAATACATTTATTTTTTTAATCTGAGATCACAATGAGAAATAAGCTCAGTTAAACAGGGGATTAAGCTATGATTGAAATACTAGTTTTAAGAAAAAGAAAGTAAGGTTTCCAGTTTAATATATTCTTTTAATAGCATTATGTGAACATCGATATTTTGAGATATTTTTGAAAATCGAGAAACTAGCAATAAAAAAGTATATTTAAAAAAAAAAGTAAAATCATAATTAAAATTAAAATCTAATTGGTTTATATGATCATATAACTATGCTTTAGTTTTGGCACACACTAAGTTCAATAATTAGAGCCTAGTAATTTTGATATTTTTAATTATATTCAACAGTTTTTACAATTTTTTGGTTTTAAATTTGTATTATTCTAATTATTGAATTAAAAGGTGCATTTATTAGCATTTGATTTGATATAATCTTTTTTGTGTTGTTTTATTATCTTATCAAATACGTTTAAACTTATCTGATTGATTTCAATCACAAAACTTTATCAAAGTTTCAACAGTTGTTTGATTATTGTTCTATAAAGTTTTATTGCTTCTAACAGTTTATTACCTATATACAGGCGATATAACTTAACCCATTAGTGCATATGATCCGTTTAAACGGACGTTGCAAATATTTATGTTTCTGCTGCACCTATCAGGGAGGGGGTTAAAATGTGCGGTTAGGCGTGTTGTCAACAGTCTGTTCACGACGCTTGCTGCGTAAATAACGTGTTTTTTGTGTTGGATATAGTTTTATTGAATAAAAATAGACCCCAATTTGTATTCAACAAGAAATGGGGGGTAAGTATTAATTTTTGACATAGTAAATATAAATAAAAACAATAATTTCTTTTAAAATACGCATTTAACATCTTTTTTTGTTAATTTCTATAAGTTATATTTCATAACAGATAGTTGCCGTTCTTAAAATTTTGTGTTTTGTTTTGAATCCGTTTAAAAGGATCACATGCATAGAATGCATTTTATGTTCTTTTGTTGTATATTTTAGATTATCGTTACATCAGCTACTTGCAATTCACGAAAATGATGATGATAGCACATATGATGACCCAAATAGCCATGATGACTTTAGAATTTATTTACAACCTCCTGCTGACCCTACACTAGAATCTGAAGAAGATAGTGATCTTTCTGATCAGGGGGATGGTAACATAAACCATTTACCAAGAGATATTCTAAAACAACCATGTCAAATTGTTAATAGACATGACAGCAATGATGATGATGATGACAAGGAATATAATTTACTCTTGTCAGTGTTGCAAAAAAAAATAAAAGTACATGTGTTTCTGAACCTTCAAAAAGAAAAAAAAAGAAAAACTTGAACATGTATGGTCCAATGGCTCTTCAAAACTTTGAAGTCAATACCGTGTATACTGGTAAGTTGCCTTCTGATAAGGCACATAAAGCGGAGAACCCTGTAGATTTTTTTAAGTTTTTTTTTTGTGAAAATGTTTTGCAAAATATTATCTTGCAAAGCAATATATATGCACAACAAAAAAATGTAAATTTTGATATGACTATAAGTGAATTATATGTACTTCTTGGAGCATTATTGTTGTCTGAATATGCTAAATATCCAAATAAACGTATGTTTTGGAACAATACAGAAGACGTCCCAAAACTTTTATTAAATTTGATGAGGCTAAATAGATTTAAACAGCTTTTACGCCATATTAATTTTAATAATAATGTTAATTATAATTATGAAGACAAACTTTTTAAAATTCGGCCACTAATTGACGCATTCAACACCAGTTTTCGAAATCATGGCGAAATAGAAGAAAATTTAAGCATTGATGAAAGCATGATACCATACTATGGCAAACACTTTGCAAAGCAGTACATAAAAGGAAAACCAATTAGATTTGGTTATAAAAACTGGGCACTTTGTGCTAGTAATGGGTACATGCTATCGTTTGAAATATGTACGGGAAAATCAAATAAAGAAAAGCAATTTGGTTTAGGTGGAGACGTTGTTATATCCCTTATAAAACAAGCAAATACTACCAGAAACATGGGATGTAATTTTATTTTGACAATTACTTCACTGGTATTTCCTTATTGTCTTATTTGACAGATAATAACATATATGCAACAGGAACTATTAGACAAAATTGGCGAGAAGGTTGTCCATTTCTAAACAAAACGGTCTGGAAGAATGAGAAAAGAGGCACGTATAGATTCCAATCAAATGGAAAAAATGCATTTACTCAATGGAAAGATAACAAAATTGTAACATTAGCTACAAACTTTGAGAACAACTCTATTACTAGTGCAAAACGTTGGTGTGGAGAATCAAAATCAAAACAAAATATTTCTTAGCCTCAAGTTATTGCTAATTACAATAAAAAAATGGGCGGTGTCAATAAAATGGATGGTCTTGTGGCTGCTTACAGATCAAGGAAGCGTCAAAGAAAATGGTATTGGCCAATTTTTCAATACTTTATCGATGTAAGTGTTGTGAATGGTTGGCTCCTTATGAAGTAATTTAGACATTCAGATCCAAACTGCATTTTGTTACTGAACTTCAGACGTTATATTGCACAAGGTTTATTGGTAACTTATGGCAAAAAACCTCTTCGATATAAATCAATCACATCAACAGAAAGTGTGAGATATGATAATATCGTTCATCTCGTAAGTTATACAGAAACAGACAAAAAATGTAAATTATGTAACAAAAATTCAAAAATTATTTGTGTAAAATGTAACGTTGGGCTTCATCCAAAAAAATGTTTTTTACTGTACCATTCAAAATAAAACGTTAGTTTTCTTGATTGTGTGTGTTTTTGTCTATTATGCATAAGATCCTTTATAACGGATGTGCCATAAAACAATAACTAATTTAAAAAAAATTAAAAAAAAAATTAAAACATAAAGTAAATACTCAGTTGAAAGCATAATAATCAAAATTTTCAAAAATATTTAAAAAATATTTTTCTATGCACTAATGGGTTAACATAATTCTTAACACTTTGTCATATCAGATTTAAATTATTTAATCTATCATACCCACATAATCATAAAACAAAATCTACCATTAATACCTACACAATTTTTACAAATCAATTATTAGCGATGTAAATAACCTACTCAAACAGGATCTTCCATTGATAAAACGCAAGAAATGCTAATGTATTTCATGTTGTCTTACAATAATAATAATTATTAAGGCCAAAGGTTAAATATTGATATTTTAATCGCTTGCATGGAACACACACAAATGGCCTGACATACCATAAAGTTGCTATCAAGATGTAATAGAAAATCAATTTTCACGGGGTGTCAATAATTTGATTTGGAAGTTTCGAGGTCAGATTTAACATAATAGAATAACTATACTATTTTCGGTATAGTGTTGCATTTTCAAGGATAAATAATGGTTCAAATTTAATAACATGAAATTATATAAAATTCCCATATTATGTAAAAATCGAACCTTGATATATAATTTACTTTATAAAGTAATCATCAAATTGTTACTTTTGTGAATGTTCTTACTTCTTAGGAATTTAGTGCATGGCCACCTACCATGATGACTCCTTATATACAATTTTTAATCTCTAATTTATTCTTTCTATCATGTGGAACATTGTCGTGAATCATTTTTGCAAAATTTTATAAAATTCAATCATGATTAAAATTTGTTTTGAAATACAATAATTAAATGGGTGTTGCTTATATTAATGTGTTTTCAAGCATTACTCATCTAGTAATTATACCGTGTAACACTTTGTAAGTTATTAAACTTGTATTATTAATTCGGAATAAAATTGTGTCAAGAATTACAAGGTTTGCATTTAATTTAACCAAACAAGGAATATAATATTAAGTAATTTATTTTTTATTAATACTATAGCAAAAATGATTGATATTTTATAATAAGAAATTTAAATTAGTTGCTAAAATCCAATATAAATTTACGCCAGTGGTTTCATACGCGAAATGATGTTTTACTAATAAATAAGGTTGTTATGTTCTGTACTGACGGTTGAAATTTGGTTTTTATAAACAATTAGTTCACAAAAAAGAACTCGCGTGATGCTACAATATTTAATTCAATAGTACATTGTGTTGTATTGTGTTTTATTAATAGGATAGGCGTCTAGTTTATTTAAGCGTAAACAATCAAACGCATGTTTGGGGCTACAACACGCAATTAGTAAACTTCGGAACTGTTTTTATTATTAGATAAATCATTGATTTGATAGACATTACAGCGGCTAATGGGTTTATTCTGGACAAATTTAAACAACTAACACAGTTAACATCGCTGTTAAGTTGTTCAGAAAATGTATGGTTGTCAATATTATTTCATTAGAAAATCTCGTTAGTAAAAAATGCAAATGGCACAGCTGAGAGCGTACATTCTGCAAATTGGCGATTTCTTAATCTCAATAGGCACTTGCGTATATTTATTCTCAAGTGGAGCGACAGCTTTAAATTTTTAACACTACACAACCCACTTCCCCTCTTAACAGTCTACACCATCTGAAGATTTTTGAGATATCAAACAATCTGTTGCAGCGTTATGGTACTTTGGATTTTAGTCTTGCGTCTTGCGTCTTGTGTCTTTATTTTGACGGGTATCGGATCGGTTTGTGTCTTTAAGGTGGGAAAATTGTCCCATAAAACTATCGTGCAGCTTTTCTTGAAAATTAATTAAGATAATTCATTTCCGTTTTCGGCATTATTATGAGTATAATAACAACATTTGAATAAGCTATTTTGGTAAAAATATATTAATAAATAAAAAAGTTTAGTGGTAAAAATTGTTCAATTTATTTCAAACTTAGTTCATATTAATGATATTTATATAAAAAAAATATGCCGCAAAAATTATCACAAAATGATTATTTGTTTGCTTTAAAAGTAGCACCGAAAATGAGGATACTTTTGGGTGTAAACAATAAGCCTACCGATGGCTCCGCCCATTACGTTCGGTACTGTTTTTATTACACAATTATAAGTTTAATTTTATTGGGTGATCGGCGCCATGGGCGATATTTTACTACTGTGCGAGTGAAGCGCTCCCGGTGGTTTACGACGGAACCATTCCTGACAATTCTGTCCTTAAATATTTAGTTTTTTGAAATATATTGTACATGATCGGTAAGTTGGTCGGATTTAAGGTCATATTTGGTATATGGAAACATGATGGTTGCTACTATAGTTTTTTTCTTCTTTTTCAACAGTGAAAGTTTTCAGTTTGGCTTTTGTACTCGATCTGTAATAGTGACTGAAGAACTTTCAAGAGAATGACCATAGTTCACAGGAAGTTTGTCTTAAACAGTCTCAGAATGTCTGAATCCTACTTCAACTACTTTATAGTTTTTATTGATTGAACTTTTTTTTGTATTGTATGGAAGGAGAATCTTTCTGAAGACTTCTAAGTTTTGGTTTCACTTTTACAAGAGCCTGCCGACTAAACCCCTCTCGAGTGAAAACCTTAAAGTTTACGTTGTGATGACGCACGGTCTTCTTGCCTAATTGGAATTTGAATTGTATAGTCTTATAGTATAGCCATATTATATAGTATTGCCATAGGATATAGAATCTTTACTACATGAGCTTAAATGATCTCGGCGAATTATTTCATTACTAATCGCATTGGGGAGGCAATTGTGTTTGCTTCATATACCTGGAAGCTGTTTAACACCTCGGTATTCAGGGGTGAAAATATGATATATTCCTTGGGTTGGGCCTTTCCGAGGCGGTTGGTATGCATGTTGCTATGCACTTTTTGTGTCAATACAAGCGTAGCATAGAGTTTGTGGCGAAAGAGTTTTTTGTTGTTCATTGAATTAAATATTTATCTTTCATGAAATCTTTGAAACCAGCGTCACTCGCTTGTGCTAAGCGGAGTAATTGATTTCTAACGGAATGAGTTGCGTTTTACGCCGTTTTTGTGTTATCTGTGCTCTGGGTAGGAGCTACAGTTTGTTTGTTTTTTTAGAAACAGGTGCAGTGGGGCGGGTCTTACATGTGCTTTGACTTGCTTTTAGCTTGAGGCAAGGTGGGCAGCCTTTGTAATTTGCAGTTTTTGGGCTCCGGCGCATTTTACGCAGACTTACGGTGTAATATCTGTTGATGGTTACGTTTAGTGATTTAAACGTTGTCAACAGCTCTTGATAAACGGGTTTATTCCGAATAGTGATGGGCGGAAGGCGTCGTGTGCTAGCGCCTTCTATGGGTGCTGACGGAGCTGAGGACCTAGGGTGCTAGTAGTGGGATCAAAGTTGGTTGACTGCACCTCAGAGGTTGGCCTGGTCGGAGATCCTTTGGCTTTGATTGCTGATTGCCTAGATGGCGCTAAAAACGCCAGAAGGCAAGGGCTGGCTGATGGTAATTTCTTCGACATTTTGTGCTTTACCAGGATGAATTTCTCCCCTGATGGCGGGGTTTCTTGGTGGGGGTGACTTTGCTGTTCTGTTGGGCATCCATTTTGGGCCGGAGATAGGAGCTGGGTGGGCAGTCCGCGGTTGGCGGTTGATGATTTACATCTTGTATTCTATGAGTCGCGCCTTATCTGCTTTACCTGGTCGTAGTATTCGGATATTATTTTGGAGTGTTCTTCTACCAGGGACAAGATGTAAGCTTCTAAGGAGTTGATCTTCTAGGCCTGCCTCTCAATCAGCTTCTCCAGGATCTCGGTTCGACGAGCTTTTGTCCATGCTGCAAGAAGTTTTGAATTAATGGGTGGATGTTAATTGGGTGACTAGGTTCAATTAATCATCCGTGACTTGATGCAATAATAATTGCAATTTTTTCGTTGTTGGGCTCTCAGTCGGGTGCAGCTTTGCGATCTTTCTCGGGGTGAATTTTTCTGGCCGAAATTTCGATAAAGTAGCAGACAGCTTTTGAAATACGCTTTTACCTATCACGGCGGTTTTTGTACCAACATCTTTGTGAGTATTGAAGAGACTGTTGGGGTGGTTATTAGATGAGCCAGCCGGTTTGAGGATTTTTTAGTCTTGTTGAAGGCGCTTGACGTTGGGTGGTTGATGGCCTATTAAAGAAAGAATTTGAAGAAAGCTTACCCCGTTTTTTTCCCGAGTTTTTTACTTGTTCTGGTGGACTTTTGGTCCGGACGGAAGAACAAGTCAAAGAAACCGGTTTCAAATTCTTTTTCTCTTTTTAGGAGAGTACTTTAGGTTGTTTGGTGTCATGGGGTTCTGCTGGAGTTCTATCACCTATTCATCTATCGATCAAGTTCAATGCAGGTTTTTTAAGGGAGTCATAAACCGAAAATTTTGGCTATGAGGCAGTTGGTGAAGGTCTTCAGTGCCAACATTTGCTTTGCTCACGCTTTTTAAACTCGTTTTCGACGTCTTGCTTTAACTTGTGCAGTACATCTTTATGGTTGTATTGTATCTGCTTGAACTTATCTTTGTGGACGTCGATCTGGTCTGATTTGTTTTCGATCAGGGAGACGATTTCTCCAAGTCATCAATCTTTTTGTTCTGCTTCTTCATAACTTGAAGAACTTCAAATAACTCTGCTAAAAGTTTTCTCTCTTTGATGTTTACTTGACAGCTGTTGGGTGTAGTTCCTTTGTTTGGTGTCCATGGGCATAGCGGAAGTCAAGGCGTAGGTTGTTGGTTGCATGTTGTACTTTAGGGGAGATTAGAAGAGACGGTTACAGCTTTGCAGGTTTTGGCTGCTCGATAGTCATGGGCAGAGTAAAAGTTTGATCTTTATAAAACACTTGTCTGTCTAAAGTTTTTCTGCTGAAGGTTGGGAAGCGTAAGATCGTAGATCACATGCATGGACATTATTTTCTTAAAGGTTGCTGGTATAGGTGTAACTTTGTTTGGTGTTCATGGGCATAACAGAGGTCGAGCCGTAGAGGTTGTGGTTTCTGGGTCGGATATTGTACTTGCTCTATTAATTTTGTCTGCTCCATAGTTACTGACTCTTTATAAGAAAGAAACTATATTTGGGACAATGTCGGTTTGTTCGTGGATATGATGTCAGTCATTTCCCAAGATCTACACATGGTTTCTCCAGAGGTCGGGAAGTGTTTTGCTGCGGAAGTCGTAAGACTGTATGTATGTCAGTCACGTGCAAGTCGGTATGCACTGGCATCATTTATATATGGGGGGTTGAGGTGACTTGGGCTGAAATGACTTGAAATGTCTTCTTTAACGTCTTTCTGAGATCCTTGTTGGTTTTGTGGTCGATTGCGTTGTTGATTGCAAAGCTGGTTCCTCAGTTTGGACCGGGTGATTTGTTTATGAACTATAATTTTATTGATAGATAGGAATAGATAGATTGATATATATGGAACTGGATCTTACTTCATTCACATCTTTTCCAAATGGCTTCTGTTGGAAGCCTTCTTTGATTTTGTTTTTCTGGTCACAGCTTTGAAGAAGATTTCCGTGGTGGAATAGAAATTGAATTGATGTTGGGTAAATTTTTGTAGGTAATTGAGACCTTTTTTGTTGCTGTTTTTGATTGAAGATTTTTGCCGGAAAAAGAAATTGAATTGATGGGACGTCTTTTTATGACTGGAGAACTTCTGCTATGGTTTCTCCGAATATTTTTTTTAGAATAGCAAACATGAACCACTTCTTCTCTTTGGAGATGATTTTTTAGGTATTTTCTAAAATGTTCTTTGCGGCTTAATCTGGATTTTTTGCAAAGATAAAACTTTAATAGTAACTGCTCAGGTTCTTAAGAGTGATTTTTTTGTTTACTTTACTTCAAAAGTGACAGAAAGGAATTTTCTACTAGGACGAACCCCTTTGGGTTTAGCTTTTAATCGGTATGTTTTGAAAGCTTTCTTGCAGATGGTTTTCAAGTGTTAGTTCACTTCTAAATTTGTTTTTGTGCGCTTGGATTTTGTTCTATAAACTTTTAGGTGTTAGTCACTTCTAAACTTATAATCGTAGTGTTTGAAAACCTCTTCCGTCGTGTGTGAAATTGTTAGCGATTATCATATTTGCAGCTAATCAGAGCATCTGAACCAATAAGGTGCTTAAAGAGTCAGCTACTGGTTAGACACCTACAATGACGACATTCACAAGCAACGACTTTTGCTGTTATGTATGCGCCAAAAAACTTTTTGCTGGGCATATAGGTTTGCAATTGACCGAATGTTGAATGCTTGATCAAAGGGATTCGGTGTACTTTTTATGCTGCGTACTAATTGTGTGTAGGTACATTGCAGACTGGAATGTTGTTGTTGTTGGTTTGTGATGATTCCGTTTTCTTGTGAGAGTTATAGGATGATTTGAGTTACGGCGACGGTCATGATCTAATCTAATACAAACAATTGTATTTATTCATGGTATTTATTGGTATAAATTTGGTTTGCTTTGTTTGCGTGGAGACTGTAAACAAAATTTCTGCTTGTGCATGGTGAAGCCAACATAGCGTTTTATGCCCACGGATGACGTCACGCGTTCGTAGACAGTCAAGCTTTTTAATTTATACTACAATTAGTGCCTGAATGTAATGATTTTTCAGACAGCCTTCGTATTTTTTTTATTCAGAAAGTGTAACCGTTGCTTAATACTAAGATACTAGAGGCCGGCCAATAATTGAAGTTATCTATTAGTTTCTTGTCAAATGAGATTGATGATTTTACTAATATCAGTATTTACAATCAGTGTAGTATTAATAATTTAGTATAAAGCAAAGATTTGTCCTTCACTTCAATATAGATTATATACATACACATTGAGGTTATTATCAAGCGTTATTGTAGTTTGCAATTCAATAACAACAATCAAATTACTAATACTAATTTCACCGATGTCGTATTCATAATTGATTCCAAACAATGCCTACTAAATATTTACCTTTACAATTATGTCCTGCGATAATTACAAAAAAAATATTTTTTTAATTACTTATAAGAAGTATAGTCTAGACGTTTTCCTGTACTGATAAGATAATATTCGAATGCATTTTTATATATTAACAACATTTTGTAACGCCAATGTAACACAACAGTAAACATAATGAATTTTGTATGTTTCCTTACAATTGCGTAAACAAATTAGTTTCTAATTAATCAACAACTATTACTTACAATTCAACTGATAAAACTCTTATCAAATTTTGACTCATAATCAGTAAAACCACTATCTTAAAAAGGAAACATTGAACTACAATACATCGTTGACTTGGCGGCGTTAAATTAATACATAAAAGGTATAAAAGTTGTTGTGATTTTATGTGAATCCTGATTTTGGGCATACTGATAAAGGGTGCATACCTTGAAACATTTAATTAATTTTGTTTTCTTTTATGTTGCAGTGAAATCAAAATTGCAAAATGGCGGTGAACGTGTATTCAACAAACGTAACAACTGAGAATCTATCCCGCCATGATATGCTGGCATGGGTCAACGATTGCCTATCGAGTAGCTTTGGCAAAATTGAAGAATTATGCACGGGGGCCGCATACTGCCAATTCATGGACATGCTGTTTCCGAACTCCGTACCACTGAAGCGTGTCAAATTCAAGACTAACCTCGAACACGAGTACATACAGAATTTTAAAATCCTGCAGGCCGGCTTTAAGAAAATGAGTGTAGATAAGGTAAGATAAGGAAAGGGTTAATTAAAAATAAATCAAAATAGGTTTTTTTATTCAGAATTTTTAATTATTTTTATAAATAAATTGGGTAGGTAATTCCTGTAGATAAGTTAATAAAGGGACGATTCCAAGACAACTTTGAATTCTTGCAATGGTTCAAGAAATTCTTTGATGCCAACTACGACGGGCGAGAGTATGATGCTCTGGAGGCGCGGGGAGGCACACTTGTTGGATCCGGCGCTCACGACCACCATCATGGGGGTCTTGTCGCCGCCCCTAAGCCTCCCGCTCACCTCATCAGACAGGGTAACGGTCATGGTGTAAGAAAACCAGGTAATACAACGTTAAAGCAGAGTTTTCTGGGTGGTGTTTTGTCCCATATAAATAATCAATTTGCCGGTTGAGGTTTGTTTGCTTTTATATAATATTATTTTTAAATAAAAACCCATACATTATTTCGTTACTAATTCAGGCTGCTTCTCTATTTTACACCACAGTTAGTGAACATAGATAGAATCGGTGGTTAATATCTAAATGCAATTAATATCACTCGGCACAAATCTAATCTTAAAGCTCTTATCTTATTTTCTTTTTTTAAATTGGTTGAGGTATCTATGGTAAATTTGATAAGAGTGCAACGGAGCCAAAATATACTGATAATATTACTCCAACTATACTGTATCATAATTAATCTGACATAGTTGGCATAATTTTTTTTTTTCGTTGTGTTTCTTGCCAGATTTATCATTTAATACTTTAGTACTCTTCCAATGAAAATTATTATTATTAAATAGGTTTTTTGCGGTCGCCGGAAGAGATGTACTAATGTGGGGAGTGGATGGGTTAATCAAAATTTATAATTTTGGATTAGACTGCTCAAAATTTTTGATTTGGCATGATTTTTTGGTTTTACTAATGATATTTAATAATAGAAGTATGTACGGATAAAAAGTGTGAAGTTTGAAGCTAAAACTTATTTTGTGATTTTCCATTATCTTTATTTGGACTAGGAGCGTGATTTAGCTGAGATTACTTTGAAGAGTTAATTCTTGGGTGTTGCTTGTTTTTTTTTTGTGGTTGTTGAAGTAATTTAGTGAAACCGTTATTTTGTGGCGGTGCCACAAGGTGCCAAAATAGTTTTCTTGATCTCTGAATTCTTGCCTTTTGAGAGCGTAGACGACTTCTATGACGTTTTTTTTTTGCTTGACGTGCTCGGTTGTTTTTTGTTTTTTAGTAAGCTGCTAGTTGAACTTACGTTCTAAAGTTCTGTTTTGTTTTTAAAAGTAGTAGACCATCACTTTTTACACTTTACCGGTTCTACTTTTCCGTTAAGTGCGTTTGGGTCTTTTCGATCTTGGTCTTCTTTGGCGTTCTACTGGAATTTGGTTTTGGCGTTTTATTAGATCCTCTATTGTCCACGGCATTCGCCTTGGTTGATGACTTTTTCAGACAGTTTTTGATCATCATTCTGCTAATAAGAAGGTTCTTGGCAACTTTTTTCTTTTCTAAAGCTCTTGTCTTATTTTGGTAAAATTTGGAGATAGTTGTAGTTTGTTGAGAGTGTGTGCGGGTAGTTGGAGTAACTAATGTCCTGGTTTGCTAGGTATATTCTTGCTGGAAGTTTGGGACAATGTAGGTGTAGCGATGACGCATTGTACAACTTTTGAGGATTTTGGACTGTTACGTTAGTAGAGGTAAGACGTTACTGCAAATGATCTAATTACGTTCTCCAAGGGTTTGTTGATATATCTGATAATTTGGATGGCTTTCTTTGCAATGCTGGTGGTGCGACGCCTAGGTTTGCACGAAGCGCATGAACGTCATACCTAAATATGGGAATTTTATTTACTAGTGGAGTCAACATGTCTATGAGACGGAGCTTTGGTTTATTCTTTACGTTAAGCTTGTGTTCTGAGGTGGGATCATAACCGAGTGCTTTGGCTCAGTATTTATTTTGTGCTGACATATGACGTATTTTGTCTCTGTTATTGTGAAAAACCGCTTACCAAAGGATAAGAAGTTTTCACTTATGAGCTCAGATGGTGGAGGCGCGTCCGCATTTTTAGTATAAAATAATGTATTCCAGCTTCCTGCAGCGTTTCTACGCCAGAATCAATTTTCCTTTTTACGTTTTTTTTTTGCTCTGTGATTGTAGGCTTCTCAGTAATTGGCGCCATTCCAAAGTCATACAATGCCAGTTTTGATCAAGTAGCACTAGCCGCTTGTTGCTGTCAGTATTTTATTGGGTATCAGCCATTTTGAGTTTAAGTTTCTCTCTTTCTTTGTCTCAAAGTCTTGTGTTTTAGAGGAGGTGCTTGTTCTTCTTAGACGGAGCAACGACATTTTTTTTGGATGAGGCCATGTAGTAGGTCTTTTGAGCGGTTGATGGGTGCCAAGATTGACGAACTATTCTCTTAGACGTTTTTAATTGGTTTGTTGAGTTATGTAGTTGCCAAAAAGTGGGACAAGTTTGTTATAAATGTGATATTTTTACTCACTTTAGTGATTGGTTTGGTCGATATTTTGTTGGTGTTGGTGGGACTAGATTGGTTATCGACTGACTTTGTAACTTTGGTTATGGTGTTTGAACATTACATTTTTGCCAACGAGCACTATCTCTCGATTGGTAGACGGTGGCGACCTTCTGTTGTCGTGTCAGGGTATCTTAGCCAATGGAACCTTGATTTGCGGTGTGGAGGCGTGCTTTTTTTTACGGTTACTCTATTTTCTGTTTATTTGTTGGATTGTCTCATTTTATTCATACCATGACATTGCTTAGAAGCAAGTTGGTGACGTAAGTTTGCGTGTGATGCTGGAAGAGGCCGAGTGAGTGAAGTTTGTCAGTCCTTTTGACCAACATTAGTCTCAGTTTATCTTTAACGCTGCATGTCGATTTTAAAACGAATTTGTGTTGCCCTTCTGCTTATGCTGCTCAGGCAGCGGTGGTCGTGGTTGTATCTTGAATACGTGGATATAGTAGCCATAGGTATAGTAGTATCTTTACGACATGGGACACGAGATAGTAGCACCTTTCAATACCGAGGTGTTAAATAGCTTCCAGGTATATAATACAAAGTTTATGCCCGTGTCGTAAAGACACTATATCTATGCCTATAATATAGATGTTGGTACTTGTGAACAGAATATAAGTGATTACTAATGATTCATCTTCTCTCGTACCTTGTTATGATTGTTCGGAATCGATCTAAAAAAATCAATTCCGGCGGTGACCTGAAATGGTCTTCGTTTTTGGGGTGTTGTGTGACTTCGGAGGCTGCCTTGCGAAGTGTTGCACTCGGGCTGGCCTCGTCGTCGCGCTCCGGCAGTTTCTCGCAAACAAAGGTTTCAGTAAGGTCGGTGGTTGGTAGTTCGTTGTGGGCTGCAGCGGCCTCGGCACGACAAGTAACAGTGGCAATGGCTGGTGGAGACTTCTTTTGTAACGGGGCCTTCTTACTGTGATGTTACTGTTTTGACGTCTAGGCTCAGAGTGAAGAAGAGGAATAGAGTAAAACGTAATATACGGAATACTGCTTGAGGAAAACCCTCCTTGTGCAGGAATCTTGCTTTGTAGATGATGGTTTCTTCATTCTGGACTCTGCCTCCGTGCCGGTAATATTGACTTGCTGGTCACCGTGGGTTCGGCTATGCGTTGTCTTCTGAATTGCGTTTTGTTGTCTGATAAGATCTTAGAGAAGCTGTTGCAGTGAATTGCTTCTGTTTTGAGAGAGAAGTTGGCAAATCAGCTTGCTGGTTGCATATGTTATTGGGTGTAAGTGCGAACATGTTCTTTCTGCATTCTGTAACTTGGTTTGTACTTTCTGCTCTGCCAGTATTCTATAATTGGCACAGTTTTTAGATCATAAAAGAACTTGGGAATGCTGCCTCTGTTAAAAACTGGATGGTGGCGTTGGCTACGAAGAAAGTTTTTATCTACCTGACCCAAAGATGCATGGTCGTGAGGGTGAACCGGTATTCTCTCATCCTGTCTTGGTTTGTTCTTTCCGCTTTGGCAGTGTTCTAAGCCGTTGGGCTTATAAGGTCATACATAACCTGTATGCTTTGTTTAGTATCATTTGCCGCACGTTTTTGAGTGTACTTTTTTAAGTTTTACCCGTTTTGGGTTGATGTCTTTCTCTTTTTTTTTAACAAGTATTTTAATCTTTTTGTCGTGGGTGATTTATATGGAGCTGATAAAATGGATTAAAATGTTTGCTCATAAACTCTGATTGATGTATAGCAATCTCTTACAGGGTTTTGAACATTAAACTATATACACTTATAGACTTGTTCTAGCCCTTATGTTTAGTGCATGTGACGTCAGTTGTGGGTCATTTTATTCTTTCAGAGATTTTCATGAATTTTCCAGTATCGCGTTTATATCTCTTTCAGTATTGAGATGTTGGTATAATTCCCTCCCAAGAAGTGGAATGCGGTAATTAGTTTGTATCTATTATTTTGAGTCCTATTATATTATTATCCTATCAAGTCGAGACATTCATAGTGACGTCATTGCGATTCGATTTCGATGCGATTGGCATGACTGAGCGTCAGCACTTTTTACAGTTTCCCCACGTTGGGCTCCAATTTGTCACGGCATTATTATTTACAAGAATTCTATATAAATTTTGTCAATTAACTGCAAACTCACAAAATAAATATTTCATGCAAAAATGCAACCCATATATGCGCGCATCTTTAATACCGTGAATGGCAATAGCGATAATAAATGCTCAACGATTTCCTTCTCTCTTCACACCTAAATAATTTCTATAATTGCACAATGCAAAATACATCAACAACAGTAATTATAAATTTGTAGACATTCACACTTCATCACTAAGATTTTCAATGCTAATGAACTTTATGTATTTTTCGACCTGGTTTTACTGTTATTATTATAACTGTTATAATAAAAAATAGATTTCCTTATTTTTAATATAAAAAAATATAAATAAGAAATACCTATGAAGCATAACCAGGATTCAAATTAAGATTCAATCAAGTGGAAAAAGAATGTGTGGAATGGTTTTATTACAATTATTTAATACGAGGGGAAATTCATAATTAATTTTGAACAAGTGTTTAAAATCTAATTAATATATTTGGCTAATTTAACTGTAACAAATAATGCTTATAATTGATAAACAATCTTAATGAAAGCTTATCAAGCAGAATAAAGAAACCGCTAACTATTCATTAATAATGATTAACCACATTAGAACAATTAAAACACATCCGTTGAAATAATTATTAAAAGGATTTTTAATTGGATTAATTTAATTCACCCAAACTACATGTGTATGTCCGGTGCGACGTCTGTAAATTTAACGCCTGTGAACACACTTGAAACATGTTATTTAATTATAGAATCAATAAATGACAAATCAATTAAAAAAGTTTAGTTTGTTGCGTATGTTTATATTTGGACGAGTTATCGATTGTATTAACACAAACAAACGTGTGAGCGTTGAAATAAATAACGCCTGTTCGATATTAAATATTGTAAACTTAAAATTACGCTGTATTGTCCGTTAATTTAATGTTCATATGAGAATAAACAAATTAAGACGTTCAACACGAAATTGATTTTAATACTAATATCAGTTTTCTGTTTTTGCGCGCCAAAATTAGCAATGTTCTCTTTTTTCTTTCTTTCTTTCTCGTTTTTCAAGTAGTACTGCTAAGGGAGGACACAAGTTTCATTTTTTGACATAAACTGTAGTGATTTTTCTTTAATGGATGCTTTCTTCTATAAAGTATAAAATAAGTGAAATTTTAACACCACACATGATCTGTAAGCATTCTATGTTGTACTTTTATAGATTCTTTACTTAAACTGAAAGTTTTCTCACTCTTCTTAAGTGTTGGGATGTAAGGATTGAAAAGTTTGATCTCACAACATAAACTGCTGTGAATTTTCCTCAATGGATGCCTTCTCTAATAAGTGAAATTTTATTACAAAACATGATCTGTAGCACTTTGTACCTTACTTTACAAGGTTGGCTTGGTTTTTGAAGATTTTTTACTTGAAGTAGAAATACCTTCCTTTCTCCTTCTTTTCTTTCTCGCTTCTTGTAGTGTTGGAATGGGGGATTGTCTGTGTTTCAAACATTCTTGGAGTGTCTTCTCCCTTTTTTTTTTCTTATTATTCTAAGGTAGCTATCAAGAAGAGATCTATTCCCCCCCCCCCCCCAAATCAGATGGAATAATATAAAGTTTCAAGTTCTTACTACTTCGCAAACAGAATGGTTCAGATTCTAACCTAATATTTGCATTCTTTTAATAAAGGAAATTCCCCCCCCCCCCCCTTTCCTGTTTTATAATCCTTCCTCTTCAACTGTCTCATACTTTACCTCGACTACCACCTTATCTTGAACTGTCTTTTTTTTCGTTTTTCAAAAGTATACAAGCGCCTGTCGTCTAACTCTCCCCGTTAACACGCCAGGAAGTAAGTTTATCTGAGGTCATTAGAAGTGCGAATCTTGCGCCGACTTTGAGGTGGCGGTTGAAGAACCACAATTTCTCCATATACAGCGAGCATGTTGATTGGTAGTTGGAAGTCTGTTTGTCTTGTACAGAGCAAGAAGAGCTTACTCAGAATCTGAGTGATAAGTGATTTCATCGAAGAAGTGACCAACATGTGATGTGATCTCTCAGTTGGGTGTTACGAAAGTAGTAAGGTGCTGAGGATCCTTCGCAGTCTTACTTTGAAATGATTTGTTTTCAGATAGGAAGAAGCAGCGATACCCCTTTCAGATTGCACATAACAGCCAATGTAATGAAAGTGAATCATTTGTCTATTCCTAGGTACTTTACAGTACCGGTCTATGGAATTGAAGCGTCATTTAATTAGACGATTACGTGAGGAGTTTACGATTATCACTTTAAAAAGAGTATAGCCTTGCTCTTCGCATTGTTGATTTTTATCTTCCAGCACCTTAGCCAAGTTTCAAGTGTCTCACAAGCCGCTTAGAGTCTTAGCGTGATGACTTTTGTTTTTCTAGAAGTTCCGAATTGTTGGCGTACTGTGCTAATTTGACACTAGGCGTTGTGCATGGGATGTCTGATACATACAAGTTGAAGAGCATTAGAGATAATATTGAAACTTGAGGAACCCTTGCTTCAAATGTGCGAGGAGTAGAAAAGTGCCCAAATACCTTTGCGGCTGGTGTCTTTCATTTCAGATAGGATGCAATAAGTTTTATTAATCTCTGATTGAACTTAATGGGGGAGAATAGTTGCGCTATTATAAGGGTTCACAGCATCCAACTCGGCAAGAAAACGCGTGAATGTAATTGAATAAAATTTTCACATATTGTAGAAGAAAGTCTAATCTGTGTCTTCAAATTTGTAGAAACTTGATGCAATAAGTCGTTTCTTTGCAATAAATGAAAAGAAATGACGTTTTTAATCAGTTCTTTATTAATTTTTTACTTGTTAAATGTAACTTAAAATCTTTAACCAAAAACATGAAGACATAGAATATTGTATGTAGTTCAACGTATAAAAAGAGTGATAGATATTGAGTTGGTTGGCGTTTTGTTCTATAAGAACTAATTTTAATTTAAAAACGGCGCTGTACGTGTCAATATTTTTCTAGAGAGAAAAGTTTACCGATATTCTTGTAGATGTGATAGGATTTAATATTTTTTCATAACAATACTACGAATGGCATCACAACATGACGGGGCGACTAAACCCGGCAATTCTCTAGCGTTAACTGTCTCGTACGTCTCCTCAAGTGTCTTATAACTTTTCCTTCTCTCAAGTTTTTTATAACTTTCCCTTTCCTCAAGTTTCTTATAACTTTCCTTCCCTTCAAGTGTCTTGTAATTTCTCTTCCTCTCAAGTGTCTTATAACTTCTCCTCCCCTCAACTGTCTTATAACTTCATTCAACTGTCTTATAACTTCCTTCAACTGTCTTATAACCCTCTTCAACTGTCTTATAACTTTCTTCAACTGTCTTATAACCCACTTCAACTGTCTTATAATCTACTTCAACTGTCTTATAACTTCGTCCTCTTTCAATTGTCTTATAACTTCTTCCTCTCTCAACTGTTTTATAACTTCTTTTTGTTTTATAATTCTTTTCTGTTTTATAACTCTTTTCTGTTTTATAACTCTTTTCTGTTTTATAACTCTTTTCTGTTTTATAACTCTTTTCTGTTTTATAACTCCTTCCCAACTGTCTTTTATAACTCCTTTTCAACTGTTTTTTATAACTCTTCCCCAACTGTCTTATAACTCCCCCCCCCCCAACTGTCTTATAACTCCCCCCCCCAACTGTCTTATAACTCCCCAACTGTTTTGTAATTTTTCTCTCCCCCCCCTACCGTCTTATAACTTCCCCCCCCCCAACTATTTTATAACTCCCCCTTTCAACTGTTTTTGACCCTCCTCAACTGTCTTTTGACTTTCCTCCTCAACTGCCTTTTGACTCTCCTCCTCAACTGTTTTTTGACTCTCCTTCTCAACTGTTTTTTGACTCTCCTCCTCAACTGTCTTTTGACTCTCCTCCTCAACTGTCTTTTGACTCTCCTCCTCAACTGTCTTTTGACTCTCCTCCTCAACTGTCTTTTGACTCTCCTCCTCAACTGTCTTTTGACTCTCTTTCTCAACTGTCTTTTGACTCTCCCCCTCAACTGTCTTTTGACTCTCCCCCTCAACTGTGTTTTGACTCTCCCTCTCTTACCTTTCAACTGTCTTATAATTCCCTCACAACTGTCTTATAGCTCTCTTCTCTCGAACTGTCTAAAACCCGTTTGAAACTGTCTATAATTATGTCTTGAATTATATATATAATTTTTATTAGAATTTGTGCCATAATTCCATATATAAAATTTATATCCTGTATGACACTGTAAATAATTCTTTATATAATTATAAAACCACGCCTGCGCCTTATCTATGATCTGTCAAATCAAGTTTCAATGTTTACTACACTTTGCAGGTTATGTCATTTGTTTTGAATTGATTATTGCTACAGTTAATTATGCAATTAATGAAAATAATAAAAAATGGAAGCAGAACAAATTAAAAAAGTGGTAGCAATTGCTATATGTAGAGCTGCAGTGGTAAAATTGAAAAAAAATTACAAAATACAAAATAATATGCGATCATCACGTTCGCGTCGATTATAAATGGGAAAATAGAACATGTTCTAAATTTTTCAAGATATAATTGTGACCTTGACAATTTGTGTTTTACACGGAAATGGTCGATCTATAATTATATATATAATTCAAGACAATTATAGACAGTGTCATACAGGTTTTATAACTCCTCTCCCCCGAACTGTCTTATAACTCCCTCCCTCCCGGAACTTCTAATTTCTTCTCCCTCAGAACTGTCTTATGGACATAGCACATTTTCTGCAATACCAACCGTGTGCATGTGTTTTCTTAGTTGGCAGTGTCATATCAAGATCTCTGTCATTTTCAAGTTCTGTCTAGACAGATAGAAGTAGTAATTAGTTCTTTTGCCTCCAGCCTGGAGTGTCATCTTAATGTCTGCTCAGTGCGTTGTGTGTGTTAATTGTTAGTAGGTTATTGAAGCTTTTGAGTGGTAAAGCTATCCAGGGTTTAGGTTCACATGTCATGAGAGTTGATCCGTTACGTGCCAGCCCGTCCACCTCAATGTTATCTACTTTGTTGGAATGTTTGTTAGTATAATGTGGAGTTGTGCTCGGATTGTTTCTTTTGGGGAATGCTTCCAGAGTGGAACGATGCTTCTGGGGACTGCTCGTTCAGAGAATTACGTCTTGAAGATGAGGGCAGTATGTTTCAGACTTTCATTCACAATGGGTTACGAGGGCGGCAGGTCCAAGCCTGCGAGCGGTTGGGCGGCTGACGGCGAATGTCTTTCAGTGGTCGGAAGTTGCATTTTAAATGGATTACTAAGACTGCACACACTTATTATACTAACTCACCACGCATTCATCCAGAGTGCAAGTCCACTAAAGACTGTGGTTTTGTTGTGGAGCGACGTGAAAGTGCATAGAGTAGCTATTCATATTTGCCCTGGCGGGATGTACAAGCACAGGGTTTGCAGGGTTTGCTTCGGAATCTTCGGAGGAAACCTGGTGGAGGTTGACGGCGTCGTCAGTGTTCATTTTTGAAGCTGCAGCGCGGGACGGTGTGGATCAAGGTGGTAGCAGCAGGCGGAAAATCTAGCTTATGGTTGCTATAGTGTCGTTCCGGTCTGATGTTGGTTGTTTGACTTCGGTCCTCGACTGATTGCCTTTTTGAAAAATTTATATTTATAGTAGCGGGGAACAACGAAGTGTGACGCTATTGGTGGAGCTTGGCCACGAGGTTTTGGCGGAGGTGAGCTTTGATGTTTTCTAGGTTGCTTCCGGGTCTAAACTATCTAAAGCCCATAGATGCAGCTCAGTGGTGTGATTACTGGATATCTTGGCGGAGGTTGTCGAAACCTCTCTCCAGGGAATGCGTTATCCTGGGCCAGATGACTTGGCTCATCGCCGCCAGTAGATGCATCTTAGTACTTTCTATTCTAAAGAAAGAGTTGATGTTGTGTTAACTTTAAGGCCACGATCTTTTGCGGAATACGTTCCTACAAGAACAGATTTTCGCTATTGATGTTGCGCTAGCCCGTTTTATATACCGCATGGGTTTTAAAATCTATCCTGCCAAACCCCTTTAATATTCTCGCAAACCCCTTTTATATCCTCGCAAACCATCTTTTCTTAATTTTAAGTTTGTTTTGATACTACTCTCTTCAGTTGGTTTTGATACTATTCTACAGTTTGTCTCGACACTATTCTCCAGTCTGTCTTAACACTACAAATTTCGGTGTTCCTGGATACCTTGTCTTTCTAGCTGAGACTATGCTACTCTTCCTTCATTTGTCTTAAAAAGCTTGATTTTGCCTTCCTAATTTATCTTGAACATTCTCTGCCTTTTCCTCCCCTAATATCTTAAACATTCTCTGCCCCCCCTCTCCCATATCTTAAACATTTTCTGCCCCCTCCCCAACATTTTAAACATTTTCTGCCCCCTTCCCAATATTTTAAACATTCCCCCCAATCAATATCTTAAACATTCCCCTTCCCCAATATCTTAAACATCCCCCCCTCAATATCTTAAACATCCCCCCCAATATCTTAAATATCTCCCCCCAATATCTTAAACACCCCCTCCACCCCCCAATATCTTAAGCATGTTCTGCCCCTCCCTAAACATCTTAAAAACATTTTTTGTTCCCCCCAATACCTTAAACACTTTTTGCCCCCCCCCCCCCCCCCCAATTTATTTTAGGCATTTTTATCTTTATACATTCTTCTATCTAAATTTGGCGTAAGAAGTATATCAACTAAGACCATAAGTGGTTTGATAATAAATAGAGACCGGTATATTTATCCTCTCTTTATGACGTCCGTTAATTGAACGCTCGTGTGAACATTGATTAAAATATTTATTACGTACGCTATAGCGTTCGGTAAATCAATGTTCAAAATTTTTATATAAGTCTAAAACGTACACAATTAAAACTCGTTAGCTACATTATAATTATCAATGATAAATTCGTAGTTTGATCGTACATTGTTGCAACGTTATTAGAAATTACAATGTTAAAACATATAAAAGTGAATAAGCATTCCTGTGTTGTATCTGTAAGGCAAACACTTATAAAATTTTAAACAACGCCGATCAATACTTAAATAATACTTAACTCTCGTTCAAACTATTTTATCAAAATGCGCTGTTACAACGTTCGTGTTTGTGCAGACTTGAAACATTTACAAAAGCCGTTTTATCATTAAAACCACTATTATTAATTAAATTAAGACAGATTAATCAAAATTATCAGCGCTGTGACGTCCGTTAATTTAACGGTCGTATGATTACACGTTTATTAATTAGGTGTAATAGAGAAGTGGTGGTTTTACTAATGAACTAATAGGCGACTAAAATGTCAATCATAAATAATTAAAAATAATTAACGCATACATCCACCATCAAAGTTGTATTACCGTCTTATACCAAGTGTAGTATATAGTTATACTGAAAGCACTATCTCGTTCCGTTGTTGTAGCAAAGGGCACTTGGCTTGGCAATGTTTTGTTTGTTTTTATTTGTAACATATCATACCCTTACAAAACAATACAGAAAAAATATTAATAACATTGAAAAATATTAAAAAATAAATACAAAACTATTTTTCTCTAGCATTTTTGTTTTTATTGTTTACTTTTGTTTGTTACTGCACGTGTTTTGTCTGTCTGCTTGCTGTAGATAGTGCCAATAGACAGACTGGTTAAGGGGAGGTTCCAGGACAACTTTGAGTTCCTCCAATGGTTCAAGAAATTTTTCGATGCTAATTACCGTGGAACAGACTACAACGCTTTGGAAATGCGCGGTAACGAACCGATGGGGTGCGGGGGCTCAGGTGCCCCAAGGGGGGCATCCATGATGACCCGAAAACCCGCTGCTCCCACCTCTCCTGCTAAAAAGCCAATGGGCATGAGCAAAGCTAGTATGTTTCTTTTCCGATTTATTTACCCTATATTAATTGCTTATTTTATTTATTAACACCTAACAAATTATGCTTTCAATCAAAAAATTATTATATTCAATCAATCATGGTGAATTGATATGTTTTCTGTAAATACATCTATCATTGCATAATATGTTATGTAAGTATTAGTTTTATTATTTTCATTCAATCATCATCGATCAGAAATCAATTATGTTTTTTTCAATTACTTTATTAAACACCAGCAAGTTCTATTTTTATCAAAATTTATTGATTATTCATTTTTTTCCATAATTTTTTATTAACGAATGTTATGCATGTTATTTTGTAATTTAATTTTGGCTGGATATTAACATTAACGTTGATTATTTCAGTGCCCAAAGCTACCCCGCTAGCCCGACCTATGGTCAAAACGGGCTCAGTTGGTAATAGAGGAGACACTGGGAAAATAGATGAACTCTCACATCAAGTGACGGAATTAAAGGTAAGTTTTATCAATATTATTTTTGTTTATTGCAGATTTTTTTAATGTTTGTGTACGATACATATGAGCTGCGTTCGGCTATCTTACTAGAGTCACTCTTTTCACTCCGGGCGTAAAAAGAGTGAGGATAGCCGAATGCTCGATTTTTCTAATGTGCTACTACGCATGCGCAGATGTGTTGTTATTGCCTACTTCAAAGTACTGTTCTTATGCATGTGATACGCTCGCTCGTAGGAGCTAGATGATTATTCCACACAGATCGCTTACCGAACATTAAAGCTCTGCAGCAATTTACAAAAAAAAAAATGGCGTTGACAATATATTATAGTCTTTGTTTTGTTGTACGATAGTTTTTAAGACAGTTTTTGTTTCACTTTATAGCAAAATCTGGAAGGATTAGAGAAGGAAAGAGACTTCTACTTTGGAAAGTTACGAGATATTGAAGTAATGTGCCAGGAGAATGAAGAAGGCAACCCAATTATCCAAAAAATCCTCGACGTCTTGTATGCAACAGAGGTAGTAGGTATAGCAAATAACAAAATTAATAACTTATTATCACTATATTTTAAGGATGGATTTGCGCCGCCAGATGAGACGGAGGGAGTCCCGGGTGAAGAGGACGAGTATTAAAATCTGTATCCAAGATATTAAAAAAAATGCTACAAAACACCACTATACGACGAAGAAAAAAAAATTAAAATTAACATGCGGTTTTCGTTGCATTTATAATTTATATTTCTATTCTAATCAGAATTGTTAACAATTTTTAATATTTTTCGTAAAATCTATTTTAAAAATTTCTATGTAAACGTTGCAAAAAAATAATTGTATAAAAGAAAATGTTTATTGTACAATTTAATCAATGGTTATGCTTGAAGTAATGAAGTGCGTCACTTTCAGGTGCCATCTGATTGGGGCGATTTTTTGTGGTGGTTTATTTCAATGTCCATGTCTGATGCTACGGTTAAGTTTCTTCTTTGTATAAGTTTTTGTGTTAAATATTCATGTTTGCAACATTATATTTAATAAAAAAAATTACATTATTCACTTATTTAGATATGGAACCCAATTAAATTCTTTTGCAATATCATTTGTATGTTTCAATTATAAAAATGACAGAAAATTGTGTTTGTTTCAGTGCCCTTACATTTTTAAATATAAGTGTTTACACCACGTGGCTTATTTTAATCAATTCTGTTATTAAATAGCGTTCACCTGTTGATGACGAATTAATTGGTGGCTTGGTTTTGAGGAAGTTGCGACGTAATTGTTTCGATTCGGTGCTGACTTAAGTGATGACCAATATTTGGCCTTGTCAACAGTGGTGCCAACAAGTAAAGCTTGGGATTTACAAAGGACAATATTTTAACCGTTGGATTTAGCGGGAAATGAAGTATGTTTGTTACAATGCTCATTCAGGGTTGCCACTAGACTAAAATAAAATTACTAAATATGTTTAAGCTGAAATTATTTATTGCTAACTCAATAATACTGGACACAAATATATTTAATTGGTTATAAACTAAAATGAGCTAATATTACGATAACTAAGAGCGGCCGGGCATGACAAATGTCTAGCGGTAGAGAAACCGTCCTCTGTTGCCTCTTGTTGTCAGATACTTTGACGAAGCAATGAAGATTATAGAATCCTTATCCACTGGGTTTATTATCATGACAGTGGCGGGCTACCTGTAAGTAAGGGTCTGCAATGCGGGAGAGGGTTACAAATGAAATAAAAAAAAAAATAACAAAATTTTACGCTTTTTCCAAAACCGTCTCTGAGCTGCGCCTCTTATAAGACACCAGTCTCAACATCGAAATTACAGTCGACCACTTCGACTACCCTACACCATCGGAAACTTCTTTTACCACTCGTGCATTAGCGACATAAAACGACATTACCACTGGATTTTCATGCTCAACTACCAAAACCTTTCAACATTATCGTTTCTATAGCCTGAAAGTTATCTGCTGAGATTTTGCTTATAACCAAACCGCACGAGGTTCTATGGTTGGCCTATGAAGATTGATGGCGCTCTTGCACGAACTTTACCTCGATGGTTTAAGCAGACATGACGCTAATAAGTCCTCGCACGTGCATCTATAATGATCGCTTCAGTTCTACTACTACTAAGTCACCTCGCAATGACTATCATCTCAACTGTGTTATATTATATTTGGCTATAACTCTTACCGCCGGCATCATTGATCCATGGCGACTAGTGTGCTCTGGTGCGGATCTTCACAAAAAATAATTCTGCTATTGCGTGAACTATCGCTAAATCAATGTGACTACCTGTTAACGAACCAACACCACTACCCAAAAGTTAAAAAAATTCATAAGTTTTTATATTT
This sequence comes from Tachinus rufipes, assembly GCA_963932245.1. NCBI lineage: Eukaryota > Metazoa > Arthropoda > Insecta > Coleoptera > Staphylinidae > Tachinus > Tachinus rufipes. The sequence continues at coordinate 8,483,126 of OZ010743.1, forward strand.
ACAAGAAAATCCACTACGTGCCCGTTACAGGCTGAGGAAGCCAAATACTGAACCATTTTTGTCTTACCCAACGGAACCACTTTCCAGTTTTGGTAGAGTAGGTTTTAGGTCAGGTTAGTTTACTTTGTGACATTTTGTGTATTTCAAGTCGCACACGGAATACCGCACCACCTGAGAAAGCTTCTCGAGTGTGTATTAGCCAAGTCTGATATTAAATTTGGAGAGGACATTAGAAGTGCTCTTTACGAATAAAAAAATTATCCTCTATCGGATGAATTTGTGAAAAATGTCGAATTTTTACCATTATAAAAGATAAACGTGGTGCATTGGAGAACTACATAAAGGTGTTGGAGGTTTTTTTTATACATCTATTATTTTGGATTTAAAAAAAAAAAAAATTTTGACAATGCAGACTTTACTTTTACACTATTGACGGTCATGAACTACACGGAATCTTCTAAAGCAAAGTCGTCAAAAGTCTCCCAAGCAGTTTCGAAAACTGATGAGATTCTGTTTTGAGCATTCAAATATGTTGAAGTTAACCATTTCATAAAGTTTTAAACATTGAGTCACTATAGAAGACAAGATACCCATTTTTTTTTTGTGAGAAAACGAATACAAAACTTCAACCATAATTATGAAATTTATTATTAATTTATTCATACTCTATCTAATGATACCAATTAATGCAGACATTTAGTATTAAAACGCACTAGATGGAGCCACAGCCATTCGTTTAATTATATATTTTCTACATTTGTCACAGGCAGCCTTCCTATGGTAGGTGGAGGTCAGTAGATTTGAAAAAAATGTTATATTTCCTGTCCATACGTGAAGTATGGCATTTTGTCCACCGATTGTTTCCGTGGTTTAAAACGATGTGGGGGGCTTATGAGTAACCATACGCCGAATGGGAGCAGTGCATAGGTGCAATTTTCTAATTATTGGGCACTTTCCGCCTAAGCGAGGAGGTGATTGGTGAGCTACCACTTCCTAGAGAAAACATCGTTCTTGTAGGTTCCCGAGATTTGGCCGTAAAGTGCGGTGTCGCAGAACATGTACAAATGCGAGAGAATAGAAATTGCTCTAGGCGAATGCGTTGGTACTGAGGTCAAATTTCATTTAGAATAATCTACCCGGAGAGCATGGTGTGGATCCGGTGTGTTTGTAGGTGTAGAAGCCGTTTGTAGTGGCGGGTCCATGGATGGCGGGGTCGAATAATTGAGACGGCTGGTTGATACATCTTGCCTCAAAACGAATAAACATTTCTAGTTTACGACTACTGGTTTGAATGCTTAATAGGCTGTTGTATACGCTACAAAGTTTTTTCTATATAGGTTTTTCTTAATCTTGATGAAAGACCAGACTGCAAAGAAGTATCCGTCTAAAATACCAAACGGCCACGGTTGGAAAGATATATTCATTAAATTTTTTTGAGAGTTAAAAAAAAAAGCAAAAGATGTTACGTCCTGCCAACCTATTAACCTATATTCAATGCCTTAGTAACAAAACCGGCCTACTCTCTGTGGACTTTCCGGCAATGCTTTGAGAAGCCTCATTCTAGTACTAGCTAAGCGCTATACGAGTAATATGCCAAAAAATATTTTAGATCAGGTGAATCAAGCAAAACATAATTTAGAACTACAGAACTGACAATTACATACTCCCCGTAGACTTTCAATACTTTGAAATGCCGTACTAGCAAAGAGTTCTCTTCGCCTAGTGCATACCTAATCGCATCATCCTAGTATGAAAAACAGATATTTGAACTAAGTTAATCAACCCAGAGACACCATGGAACATTAGAAACAGAAATGGAAACGGAATGGCCGTGTTGAAAAATTGAGAACTTAAGAGCCTTTAAAGCAGGTGCCAATAAAGGATACAAATAGTGCTTCTTGTCGAAAGTGTAACTTGACCAAGACCATGTTATCTTAAGAGATTACTTGAAACGGGAGTAAAACACGCCTCCATGCTAAAAAAAATACTTAGATGACAAACTCAGGAGCCTCCAACTTGATCCAATTGTTAAATAGTCTAGAACAATGAGGTTCAATGTTTTAGTAATACCAGACTACCCCGTGGACTTTTTGGCAATTCTTCAAAAGGTCAGACTCTAGCACCAAGTATCTACCTAGTTTAAAGCAAGAAGGAACCAGTAAAAAGAAAGCAAAGTTAAGAGGAGAAAAGGGGGAATGGACGAGAAAACTAACCCAGGAGATAAAATAACGGGTAGTACAAATAAAGAAAATTGAGAAGTTTGACAATGGAAGAATATAAAAAAACAAACAAAATAAAAGGAAAGAAACAAGAGAAACAAAATAGAAACAAAAAAACAGGGAAAAAGACCAAAAAGAAAGAAATAATAAAGGAAAGAACAATTATCATCATCATCATCATTCCTCAGCCGTTTCTTGTCCACTGCTGAACATAGGCCTCTTCTAAGTGTTTCCACTGGTTTCTGTCTTGAGCGGTGTTGATCCAGTTTCCCGCTATCCGTTTCACGTCGTCGCTCCATCTAGTGGGTGGTCTTCCTCTGCTTCTCTTATCTTCTCTAGGTCGCCACTCTAGAATTCGTTTTGTCCATCGGTTGTCTTTAGTGCGAGCTATGTGTCTAGCTCATCTCCACTTGGTTTTTGTGATACGCTCAATAATGTCTGTAACTTGTGTTCTGTGTCTAATAGTTGTGTTTGGCACTCTGTCTCTTTTAGTGATTCCCAGTATAGCTCTTTCCATTGCTCTTTGCGCTACTTGGAGTTTGTTTATTGAGCGCTTCGTTAGGGTCAGAGTTTCCGCCTAGTATGTCATTACTGGGAGCACACACTGGTCGTACACTTTCCGTTTCAGGCATATAGGAAGTTCTCCTTTCAGGGTGTCTCTTAGTTTCGAAAAGGCTGCCCAGCCCAGCCCTATGCGTCGAGAGATTTCGGTTGTCTAATTGTCTCTGTCGATTTGTATTTCATGGCCAAGGTGTTTGTATTTGTGGGTTTGATCTATTTCTTCTTCGTCAGTCCCTAGGTTTGTACTGGCCACCAGGTTTGTCATAAATTGTGTTTTGTGGTAGTTAATATTCAGTCCTACTTTTGCTGCCGTTTGCTTTAGGTCTTCAAGCATTTCTTGTGCGTCCCCTAGATTGTCGGTTATTATGACGATATCGTCGGCAAAACGTAGGTGATGTAGGTGTTCGCCGTATATGTTTATACCCTTATTCTGCCAGTTCAGTGTTTTGCATATATTCTAGCACCGCTGTGAAGAGTTTGGGGGATATAGTATCACCTTGTCTTATTCCTCTCCCTATTTTGTATTTTTTGGTTAGTGCATGGAGTTTTACGTTTGCCGTGGCATTCTTTGCTCAATTATGCATACCTAGAAATAGAATAACATTTACAGAGACTACGACACCAAACGAAATTGCAGATATAAGGAGAAGGAAAAAAGAAATGTTGAAGGAAAGCAGAATAGCGAAAATAACGAGGCAAATACCAAATGGTAGATACGCTATCTTGAGGTTGAAGGGTAATCTTTGAGATGGTCACAATATATCTGGCAACGAGAAGACACGAAGAAGTAATTCCAGATGGAGATAGAAAGATATCAATAGAGGCAAATTTTACAAATTTTAGTCAAAAGAAATACAACTAATGGAACTGCATAAACTATTTATGAAGGAAAAGGAATACGATGGAGAAGAAATGAACGAAGACCTAAGAAAACTAAGAACGCATTGGAGGACCAAATAATTAGAATAAATAGCACACGGATTGGTGAAAAAAGAGAATGCAGAGCTGGATGTCACTACAGATAAAAAGATACAAACAAAAAGGCAAAAGAGACAGACAGAAAAAAGGGACACCATGCGTGTGCGCAGCTGTTGAGTAAAAATCCGCGAGGAAATATCCAGCTGAGGCACCTTACTACGTCAAAAAAAGCTTGCCTAAAGTATCATAACATGCTAAAAGATTTGCAAATTTAGGAAAATCATGCTAGAGACACTATGGAAGAACAGAATGACGGATTTAAGACAACTTTTTGAGATAAAGCAGTTACATCACTGGCAAACTTTAATCAGTACTTTGAGTTAGGCTTTAGAAGTCGAAGGCGTTGCAGCTTTTAAGGCAGGAACCAAAAGAGAATACATGTTGTGCTCCTTGTTAAAAGTAAAAACAAGAGTTTTCAAGAGGGTAGCTGCACAATTACCTAAAACAGGATTCAAAAAGTCCGCAGGGAGAAGCTGTGCGACCAAACCACTAACGACGGTCTTTTATTTATTTTTGTCTGACAAAAAGACGCAACTTTAGTTAAAAATCTAAGCGTTACTACCAGCGCAGCGGACCAAGCTTTTTATGTTATTATTCCAACTAGAAGCAGTTTTGTCATAACAGGAGAGTTGTTACCGGCACAAACCGACCGCGTTAAGTTGCTTACCCTCTATATTTACGCTACTGTGATCTGCCTTGAGCACCCAAAACAATCGTTCAACAGATTTGTTTGAGCATATGAAGATAACAAATGAGCAGAAGTAACAAAGGGGCTAAGTATCAAAATTGATAAAACCAAAACAAAAGACTTTTTATTTTCAAATAATTATCTATCTACCTGATTGTTTAAGGAATTTAAAGTTTTGGCACTTTGTCCGTTTGATAGAATATAGTCGATAGCACATAGAACCAATCTTTAGAAATATCTCATTTTTGCCATTTAGACTAGACTAGCTTGGACCGGCTGTCTACAACACTAACTTTGGAGACGTCGGTAACAGGCTACTAATTAATTCTTGCCAAAGAATGACGTCTTACCCAGATTAACTCAAGAGACAAACACAACATTTCCTAGCACAAAATCCGGACACTGCATCTTCATCCGGGTTACCATGGCTCTTAAAAAAACATTTTAAGCGGATCTCAACAAATATATCAGAAATTGCATCTTTGGGCATAACAACGTAGTCTGCAGCAACATGGAATTACTTGTACTTAGGGAACTTTCTCAGAGTACTCCACTAAAAGACTATCGAAAGAAAAAATAAATACGTAAAATGGATTAGACCTATTTGGGATACCACATAAAATGAAGTTAAAAAAACACAATTTTTTTTGTTTTTTTTAATTTTAAACTCAAAATAGAGATTTTCGTGCAAAATACTTTTCCTTTAAAAAATTGCCACTGCTTTGTTTCTGCAACTATTATAATAACATGAAAAAAAAGTGTAGCGCGAAGCTGGGTAAGTCCTAAGAGACTAGTTGCGTATAAGCATTTGTTTGTCAATTTTCTGCTTGCAAAATTTTAGACCAGTTTTTGAGTAGCCTATACGCATTGCATTGGATTAAAAAATGCACTAAATTTTTAATAAGTTTTTATTAACAAAATTATTTTTTTTTACTATAAAATGTTGGTGGTGCTACTGATGTTCTTTTAAATATGTATTCTAAAGGAGACTTTTTGGTCTTTCATTCTCTTGATTTTTCTTTAAATTTATAAACTCCGTTTGACTAAAAACGTACATTGGATTAATATTAATCTTTGCCAAAGTTTACTACAGGGAGTTTATAAATGAATGGGATTATGTAATTACTTTAAATGTGCCGCTTTTTTAAAATTGTCCACTATATTATTTGTTTTGACAGATCAACTTTGACAGCTGTCAAGCAAACATATGAAAACATATGTAGTATAGTAAACAATTTTAAAAAGGCGGTATATTAAAGTGATTACATAATCCCATTCATTTATAAACTCCCTGTACTAGTATTGTAGCAAATTTATTGATAGAAATTTAATATTTTTTTCCTAGATTGTTGCAAACTAAACTATTTTTTAAAGATTTTTTTAATTGATATATTTGTACCACATTGAGTATTTTTGAAACTATACATTGGATTAATTTTTTGTTTTGTTTTTTGCACTTTGCTGTTTACAAAACCACTTTATTGTAACTTCAAAGTATTGTTGTACACTGTTACTTATGATCAAATTAGAATTAATGTTTTGATTTATATTTTTCTGATTTTATCAATCTATTATTAATCACTATTATATGTTAATGTATTTAATAGTGATAACAAATTAATAATACATTTGCTATTATCTTATAATCTTAAAAAATCATGATTGATGATCAGATTTATCTAAAATTAGTTGCTAATGAATTTCCAATTAATCATATTATAATTACTAAATTAAGCATCAATTTTTGTAAACAAAAAATTAAACGATTGTTCTGAACACAATAACACAAAATTTGTTCTAAATTATTTTCTAAAAATGTTATCACTTAAAACTAAAATGTTTTTTTTTTCAAATATATTGTGGACACCCTAAATTAAGCATACTTTTTTGTAAACTTTAAACTAAACTATTCTGAAAACATGGTTTGTTCAAATTGATTAGCAAGAAATTCATTATATCATTAAATAAGGAGGATTTAACGTATAAAGATAGTTTGATAATTAAATTATTATAAACCTATTGATCTATAATAGAGATTAATAGTAATAATAACAACCATTGTATGATTGCTTTATCTTTTTTGATAATGATAAATTTGGACCAGTGTTTGTATATTAGATCATTATTTGTACATCAATTGATGTGAGAATGTCGGTGGATTTAAGAAAACATAATTCCGCAAGGGAGAAGCGACCCGAGTCATCACCTGTAGCACCAAAAAGTGATAAAAATAATGTCAGCAGAACGAAGAGTATGTACGCTGCTAAGAGGGGTCTTACTAGAAGAAGGTATGTTAAATTGAACAATTTATGATTAATACTAAGGTTTATCTTCACTAATGGATTAAATGGAAAATTTTAGAAGGATGATTAATTAAAATTATTAAGAAATATTACGAAAAGATAGTTTGTTATTAATTTTAATTAGTTTATAAGGTTTGATTCATAACAATGTTGAAGAGATTGAGAATTCAATGTGGTTATATATACATGTTGAAACAGGTTTTTTATTAAATTGTTATATCTTGATTCACGAAACCAATAAAAATGTTATTATTAGAAATGATTTTATTAGTGCCAATTAATATAAAGGATTACTCATTATCTACACGTTAAATATATCTTAGATAAGATTACACTAATAATAATAAGTTTTTATTTGCAAAACAACTTGATTTGTTTTTTATTAAAATATTTTAGTTAACTTTTCAATTTTAATTGTTGTAATAGTTCTTTTTTGTCTACTTTGCTACGGAAGAGTTAAAGAAATGCTAAAAGTATGCTGTCGCTTTCATCTTTAATGTCGACAATATAGTTATTAGTTTTAACTATTATTGGTGCTTTGGCTGTTTTGACAAAACTCTTAGAATGAGTTAAGGAAAATAGTTGCAGATGTACTAGAACTAGCTTGGTTTTCGACGAATTCTCATGTGTCTGTTGCTTTTTTGGGAGTATAATAGCTTTTTTAACAACTAAAAAACTGTAGTTAGAACTAATGGTTTTAACTTTGACCCCAAAATCATAAATGCTGGTGTTCTTCAAGGTTCTGCAGTTTTGTCAACTTTATTTTTGATTTACATTCATGAACTTCTTTGAAACTAATTAAGAGCTCATTTACAATTTTGCAAATGATAGAACTCTTTATACTTTATACAGTTCAAAGACCATTTTGACAAATAAATAAAATTTTTAGGTTAGAAATGTATTTTCTGAATCTAAATTGGGGTTTACACTGCGAGCGTTACAGAAAGATTGGATTAAACATTCAAAAATTTTGTGTCAATTACTGAGATAGGACGGTAAGAGTTGCGATTGTTAGGTTTAGCAATAAGATTTGTCTGGGCTTGCTTAAGGAAAATATCTAGAGAACAGGCATGCATTGAAAATAGGGAGAAGATATGAAATAATAGCAAAGGGAGAAGATTTTTTATTACAATTTATTTCACCAAGGATTATAGATTTTTTTTTGGCTCGAACATGTTGGAAAATTCTGATGGAAATGGATTACGAAATTAGATATAAATAGATCAGATGGAAATATTACTAATGAGGTTGGATATAAAAATACTTCAACATTCAATTCAGATCATGTGGGGTTGAAGATTACGATATGATATATAAAAAGAAGAGCTTTATAAGCTATAGCCACTTTACTTAATTGGTCTTTTCTTTCTTAATTTAGTTTAATGTTAAGAGTATGCGAACAAGAACAAATGATCAAAAAACTAGAAACAACATTGGCGGAAGTAGGTCTGAAAATGAACACTAATAAGACCAAAGTCATGACAAACCAAATAGAAAAACTACAAATTGCATTACCAAATACGTTTATGAAACAGATTGATTAACACATATATTTAGGTCAAAACATTAGACCAACTAAAGACCACTAGGAGACCAAAATACAAAATAAACTAAACAAGCATTTGGAAGTTTAACTTTTGTATTGAGGAGTAAAAACATACCGCACCATCTAAAATCTAAAGTGTTTGACCAATGCGTATTATCTGTACTTACCTACGGGGCGCAAACATAGTCCTTCACTGAAGGTACTTTACGTAGGTTTAGTAATACCAAAAGCAATGAAACGAAGAATGCTACACATTATCTTTAGAGACCACAAGAGAATTACGTGGGTAAGGGAGAGAACCAAGGTGGCTAATTTAGCTGAAACACTCTTTGGACTGAAGTGGAATTTTTCAGGACACAATGCACAATACAAAAACCGTCGAATGAATAAGATCATCTAGCAATGGAGACTTTAGCTTAGCAAAAGATCACGGGGACGACCGCAAACTAGGTGGGGTGATGATGTAAAGAAGGTAGATGGATTTGCATTGATAAGAGTACCACAGGACCGACAAAGATGGACAGATATGAGGGACGCTTACATCTGCAATGAATTGAAAGGGACTAATAGATAAAATACTTGAACTTGTTGAAAGTCAACAAGTTCAAGTATTTTATTTCCACCGGTAGGCAAACGTTAGCACCGCGTTTCTTGCTAGATTTGGGTTGCGGGAAATAACCATAAACTTTGTTTTTGTTATGTTTATGTTTAGTCTTATGAGTTGGCTTTGATTCCCTACTTTGTTGACCAGTTCTTGAGGTCTTCTAAGTTATTGTCGATTAGTATTGTGTCGTCTGCATAACGTATATTGTTTAGCCGTATACCGTTGATCTTTATGCTTTTCTATAGGTCCGTGAGTGCTTTCAGAAATATGTTCTCATATAACACATTTTGCACGCAATAAATTTATAAAATTCAGAGAAGTCCTTACCAACACCGAATTTGATGTGAACCTCCAAATAAGATTTGTCAGATGTTATATATGGTTTGTGTTCCTCTAAGGTACTGAGGGGTGGACGATGAAAGTAACATTAATGAACAGAATAGAAACTTTTGAAATGTGGCTCTATCGCAGAATGTTCAAATAGAGGTCGTGAGCTGTTGACTACGATAAAAAGAAGGAAGATTTCATATTTTGGGACATGTCATGCAAAATTAGAAGTACGATATACTACAGCTTATTATTGAAGGAAAGAGGGGAATCGGAAGAAAGAAGATGTCGTGGCTGAGAAACATAAGACAGCCAGGAACCGCGAAGAGATGAACCATATTGTCGCTAACATCCATTAATGGATAATGGCATAAGAAAAAGAATAGATAAAAGTGTGTGCGCTAAATATTTTTTGACGAGTTAAGATTTTATCTGATTTGATTAGGTTTTTGGAGGTTTACCAATTACAGTATTACTTGTGTAGTGGATGAGAATAGAAAAATCAAAACCTTAAATTGAGTAACGGTTGACGGTTTGTGCTACTCGGAATTTTTGGTGGGAAGGTTAGAAACATGATTTGGAAGAGGTTTACTTTTGTGGTTTGTCAACCGTTTTTAGAAAACTACGATATTGACTGAGAACTCTAATAAGACGGGTATTTATGGGAGAATAGTCGATTGCATTGTATAATGTGCATTTAAGGTTGGTGTATGTGCATGCATGCATAGGATGAGAAGCGGCGCAAACGTAATAGGATTATGGTGGGGAGAGTGAAAATTGTGGAATTTGAGGCTGCGGATCGCGGAATACATGAAAGGGAAGCCTTGGCTCAATGCATTCTTTAAAAATAATAAGGTCATGGGGTAGAAGGGTTGTTGGTGACACGTACTAAAGAAGTGAGACTTTATGTAGCGCGAGGTTTTATGCTTATTACTTTGACTACGTCTAGTCCATCTTCACAAATTGTTTGGAAGACGTTTTTGTCTTTTTTATGTACTAAGCGTATGGTTTGTTTTTTCCAAGTCCACCTCTCAGTTGTCTTGCGATACTGATGTCTACCACTCTCTCTCTCTTTGGTGGTCAAGTGCTATTTGTCTGTAATGTTAGAAGATACATTACAAATTACGCTGGAGATTGTTGCTTAGTTTTTTTAATGAAATTTAAACATGTTGATTGTTGAGGTAAACTACCTATTTTTGAAAAGTTTTGTGGAAATAATTACTGGGTGCAGTTTTAATTGTTTGAAAACAGGAAAAAAGGATTTAGTATTGCGGAGAGTGACGGGAAGAGGATTTATTGTGTAGTTTCATTGTGTAGTGATATTTAATTAAGTAAATCGAGCCGTCAGAAGAGTTGTTGCCTATAAAGTTGTCTATTATAAATAATAACTTGGAAAATGATAAAATAAGAAACGTTTATTTGCTCATCTACCACACCGTGCGTTTACGTAGTAGGTATATTTATTATACCATTATTAATTTACTATTTTAACGTTTTTTTTAAATTTTTTATTTGTTTTCAATTCATCCGACCACATCACGAAAAAGCACTAAAACTACCTGTTTTGTCCTGCTTTAATTTGGTCTTACCCCATTGTGCTTCTTGTCTTTTTGTAACAGTGTTTACTGCTACGATCCGCCGCCGTTCTTGCGCTATTTTTTATAAATTGAACCAACACAAAATTAATAGTATATTTTGTGCAATTAGCAAATATAAAATTTATCAGTTTTTCTGTTATATGAGCATTGCATCAACAGTGCTTGACAGTTTTTTATATTTTACTCTTATAACCTTTAACTGGGTTTATATAAGCCATGCTAACTACGTGAATTTACATTGAGTTGCGCAACTTTTGATCTAGTTTTACCTTGTTACGATAAGTTTTAGTTGATTAACGAAAGAGACAAACAAAACTGTAGTTTTTTTACTCAAAACCTTGTACTGGGACTTTTCATTCTTATCAAAAAATTTAGTTTTTTTACGACTAAGATAAACACAAAATCTGCATCAATAGTACCACTTTCTGACGGTTTCTTGTGTTTTATTTGAAAACGTTGAGCTGGGCTTATATAAGCCAATTCAACCACGGGAATTTACATTAATTGCGCATCTTTTGAAATTAATTTCAGTTTGCTACGCGAAGATTTGAATTCTCAAAAAGCTCGACATTTGTCACTTTTTGCTAGTTTTTAGCATTTTACTTGAAAACTTTAACTTAGGTTTATTAAGCGACAATAGCCTACAATTTACCGGAGAAAAAAGACCGGGGTAGCTCACCTACCCACTTAAGTGTTTGTAATGAAAAGATTGCATCACGACCTTCTTTTGTGATAAAATGACTTTTTACGTTTGCAAAGAGGTCAAACTATCAATTCCTTGATACTGAAAATTTGGGTGGGTAGGTGGGCTACTGTTTAACATGTTTACAAGTTAGTAGTATGGACTGAAGTGACCCACTTGCTCATCCAAGTGTTTGTTACCAAAGTAAAATAACTTTTGACGTCCGCAGAGAGGTCAAACTACCAATTTTTTTATAACAAACATTTGGGCAGGTAGGTGGGCCACTTTGTAACTTTGAAAGGGCTAACTACCAATTTCTTAATACCGAACGATAGTTAGTAGTTTGGCAAAAAGTGACCCACTTATCTACCCAAGTGTTTGTTATCAAAAGAATGCATCACAACCTTTTCTTGGGATAAAATGACTTCTGATGTCCGCAGAGAGATCAAACTACCAATTACTTTATAACGAACACTTAGGTAGGTGGGTGGGTAACTCCATAACATGATAACAAATTAGTAGTTTGGACTGGAGTGGCCCACCCACCTACCCAAGTGTTTGTTATTAAAAAATTGCATCACAAGCTTCTCTTGTGATAAAATGACATCTGACGTTCGCAGAGAAGTCAAACTACTAGTTTCTTGATAACGAACACTTGGGTGAGTGGCTGGCCTACTCCGCAACATGATAACGAGTCAGTAGTTTGGACTGAAGTGGCTTACCTACCCACCCAAGTGTTTGCTATCAAAAGATTGCGTTACAACCATTTTTGTGATGAAATGACTTCTGTCGTCTACAGAGAGGTCAAACTACCAATTTCTTAAGAACAAAGACTTGGGTGGGTGAGTGGGTTACTTTACAACATGATAACAAATTAACAGAACCCACTCTACTGTTCATTTTAAAAGATTACATTGCAACCTCCTTTTGCAATAAAATGACTTCTGACGTCCGGAGAGAGGTCAAACTACCGATTCCTTGATAATGAACACTTGGGTGGGTGGGTGGGCCACTCCATAACATGGTAACGAGTCAGTTGTTTGGATTGAAGTAGCCCATCCACTCACCCAAGTGTTCGTTATTAAAAGATTGCATCACAACTTTCTCTTGTGATAAAATGACTTCTGACGTTCACAGAAAGGTCAAACTACTAAACTCCGTAAGATGATAACGAGTCAGTGGTTTGAACTGGAGTATCCCATCCACTCATCCAAGTTTTTGTTATCAAAAGATTGCATCCGACCTTCTCTTGTGATAAAATGACTTTTGATGTTCGCAGAGAGGTCAAATTATCAATTCCTTGATAACAAACGCTTGGGTGGGTAGGTGGGCCATTTCATAACATGGTAACGAGTCAGTAGTTTGGCTCGGAGTAGCCCAACCACCCACCCAAGTTTGTTATTAAAAGATTTCTGCAACTTAACCGCCAAACTAACGCAGCCAATGGGGGAAACATTGCTGCATTTGGAGTTTGGAACGCGCCACGATTAGAAGTGCACAAAAAAGACCGAGACCGCCGACTGCAGGGAGCAAATCAATTTTAAGTCATTTAGGCGCATCGCTGGGATAGAGTACTATCTTGGTGAATAAATTTGTTTCCGAAATAATTTTTATCACTAAATTAATACTCAACTGGGCTTATCAAATTATACTTAAACAAATTTTTAGAATTTGAACGGATTGTTCAGCAACCTTTAAAACTGAACATCCATATTGCCTGGGGTACTCTGGTCTAAGCCTCAAACATCACCACCAACCATACTAATCATTCCCAAGAGCTAGTTTGTAACAGTATGAACGTGCTGTTGACAAATTTTATTTTATGAGCTACAAAGTTGTTACAGAGCTTCAAGGTGCGCGTTGGAGGCTGGTGATAGTTTTTGGAGTGCCAAAGCTGGTTGTGTGAGTGTTTAGCATTTTGTGCAAATTAAAAATTTGTTCTTTAACATTGAAGTCTAATGAAAGACCATTCTTGTCTCTTTATCTAAAGTTATGCCCGGGATAGAAGTGGTTTTTTTTGTCTGTCAAGTTTAGGTGTTTAGCTTTTTTTTGGATGTGTACTGTTATAGTGGCGACGGCAGTTTTGCCAAACATTTTTTTGGTTTTTAAAGTGGTCTCGCAGGTGCGGATCTAATTTGTAACCGTAAAAAATAAGTAATTTAGTGTTAGGAATCAGTTATTTGGTAGTTTGAAGCTTACATTCGCTAACAAACATAGTTGAAATCTATTGTTCAAGCTGTTTAAAGCGGCTCCTACTAAAGGTTATAATGAAGGTAGTTTGTTGTGTTTGTGCATTTAGGTGTTGGGTGGTTGGTGACTATCTAATGTTACTGTGTTTAGGCATTCTGACGTCTGGGTGTTCTGTCAGGTACACGGTGTCTTCTACTTGATGGCAAGTGCAGGTTTTTGGTACTTTGCTTTTGTCGATTGAAAATTGTATCATAGTTTTTGAAGTTAATTGCCAGAGACTGTATTTTTTTGCAGTGGCTTTGTTGCCGGCAATTCTTCTTCTTGCTTTTTCTGGTAGGAATGTGAAAGCATAGTGCTTTTTTGCTTTACGTTAGTCTTTATTTGTTACTTGCTGGTCTCCGAAGAAGGGTGCGGAGGCGGTTAATCTAAATTTGAGAGGGATTGGGGGTCTGGTGCATTGAAGCATTTTAATGAATTAAAAATTCTCAACATACGCACTCACTCAGAGTGCTATTTCAAATGAAAAACACCATAGTTCTCAGTAATCCGGACATTTTCACAGATAGCTGCCCAAATGATTTCGGATTTGAGCTAGAAGCCTTTACAACTCTCTTCCAGACCAGTTGGCAACTGCGTTTGTTGCCGATGGTTGACAAACTATGAAATATTATATCAAAACATTAAAATATTTTTGCCTCATTTTAAGATTGACATAATTTCTGTTTCAGAACGGAATCATTTGGAGCAGCCCATGTTGAAGAAATGGTACAATGCGGAATTTGCATGGAACGCTTATTCCAACCTAAAATGCTTCCATGCCAACACACTTTCTGCCTATCATGCTTGCAAACTTACACAATCCATAAAAACACTAATGGAAATACCAATGCATCAATAAAAGATATAAGAATCACCTTAAACAAAACCAAATTTAATCTGGAATGCCCTACTTGCAAACAAGAAATGGTAATAGAAAACGGGATAGAAGGATTAGAATCATTACCCAATAATCTATACGTGGATTCATTATTAAATGCACTGAATTCCGAAACAGAATCCAGTAAGAGTAGCAATAATTTAGACAACAGATGTGTGAAATGCCAAACTGTTTGCCAATATACAGATCAACGATGCAAACATTGCAAATTGAATTTTTGTCAAGTATGCTGGATTGAGCATGCTGAAGAAATTGAAGGTAAAATTGGTGATTTTGTTAAACAATTAAAGGATTCTGAAAATCGTCTAGAGTGTAAACTTCAAGATTACCAAATGCGGTGTAATTTATTGAAAGAATCAGTAAAAGTAGCTACAGAGCAGCGTGTTTTAAAAATTAAAGCAATGGAAGCTGCAATTATGGAAGAAATTAAGGAAATGTCTGAAGATGGTATTGATAATAAAAATAAATTTGGTGGTAACATTTTGTCATTAATTAAACGTATCGAGGATGTTACTTCTAAATGTATTGTTGATCCTGTTGAGAAGGTGAGTTTATTTATTATAATTAGACAAATTACTAATACAATCAATTTTTAGGTTGCTTCATACATGGTGTTCCATAAAGAAACAAGCAGACTACTTGATGAAATTTCCCAATTTGGAGAAATTCCAAAACTATTTGATACTGAAACTTTTGCACTTGAATCGACAGAAATTTCCAGATTAAACTTCAACGAAGATGTAGTAGATAGCATCAATAATGGTAACAACCCTAAAAGCAATTACAAAAACCGCGACTTTATATCAAAATTAATTTGGACCAAATGTCCAAAATCGGCTGGAATTTCGGTACCATCATGGGCACCTGAATTAGTATACGTAGCAGCAACTGATAGTAAAATAGTTCTTATATTAAACAAAATTAAAAATAAAATTGTGGGTAAATTAGCGCATGAAAATATGTCTTGTCCGCAAAGCATAGCTTGTTGCAATTATAAACAGGAAATTTTTGTTTCTGATAAATGGAATCATTGCATACACGTTTTTTCAATTGATGGGGATTATTTGCGCGTTTT
The DNA here is from genome assembly GCA_963932245.1 of Tachinus rufipes. Classification (NCBI taxonomy): domain Eukaryota; kingdom Metazoa; phylum Arthropoda; class Insecta; order Coleoptera; family Staphylinidae; genus Tachinus; species Tachinus rufipes. Next base: position 8,498,834 of record OZ010743.1, read on the forward strand.
GGGATGCAGAGGATCAAGTGAAGGACAATTATTAAGTCCGCAAGGAATTGCTATTGATAATTCAGGTCAAGTTTTGATTTGCGATAGTGGTAATAATAGGATACAAATATTGGATCCACTTACTGGAAAACAATTGAATACTATTGGTTTGCATGGAAGTAAATCAGAATTGAAAAATCCTACAGATATTAAAATATTTGAAGATAATATTTATGTTGCTGATTCCGGTAATTTTAGGATTAAAATTTATAATAAATTCTTTGAAAAGATTAGAGAGTTTGGTAGTATGGGAACAGGTAAAGGGCAATTTAGACATGCGGAAGTTGTTGCTATTGATCCATATGGTTTTATTTTTGTTGGTGATTCTGGTAATTCTAGGATACAGATTTTTGATAGTAATGGTGAATTGGTTAGGGTGTATGGTGGTGTTAATTCGAAAAGGTTTAAATGGGTTTCGGGAATACATATTACTGATGATTTGGATATTATTGTTACTGACCATAAAAATAAATGTTTGTTTATTTATTAATTATATTGTTTGCAGTTAGGTTTTATTATTAGCATTATTGTATTTGTATTAATTTAATAAAATTATTTAATATTGTGTTTACACTCACATATTTTATTAGCTTTTAGAATGATTGTGGTTTTTTGTTAAATTGTTTTCGATTATGAACGAAAACTTTGTGGAACAAGTTAAACAAGTTATACTTATAATGTTTAGGTCTTGAAAATCAAATAATAATTTATGTTGGGAAAGTAATAATATAATATATACTTGTATGCTTAAGTTCTTTATTTATTTTCGACTAGTTTCGACTAATATTTTTAGTCATCTACAGGATTAATTTTTGTTTAATTGTAGATGTTAAATTAATCCTGAACATGACTAAAAATATTAGTCGAAACTAGTCGAAAATGAATAAAGAATTTAAGCATACAAGTATATATTATATTATTAATTTCCCAACATAACCTCAATGCATCTCTGATAAACAACAATATAAATAATAATTTCTATACAGATAAGTTTAAAGCTTTACAGTTGACAGATGATTTGCAAATTGATTTATGTGACAGTTGATTTGTCAAATTATTAGTTCTTAGTTTAATTGACAGATTTGCTGAGAATAAAGTTGACAGTTTATTGGCAAATTTGTGCATCAATTGACAGTTTTTATGTCAAATTGACATTTCATATAAAAAACAAATTGTATGAAAATTTTGAAGACAGTTGACAGTTTTTGCTCAATTTAGCAGTTGGCATATTGTAATGTTAGTTTGTTAAAAATTGAGTTGATGAATTTTATTGAATTGACAATTTAAACAAGCGGCGACCTGTATGATGTATTTATGAGACAGTTGAGAATTGCTTTGTTGAATTGACATTTGACAAGATTTATTGAAAATAAAAACTGCCGGTTTGTAATGCTAACTGAGACAGTTGACATTAGTTTTGTCAAATTGACACTTCATATGATAGATTTGTGTGACAATCGACAGTTACTTTGTCAAACTATCAGTTGTCACTTTAACTGATAGATTTGTCAAATTTAATGTTAACAGTTTGTTTGACACGTTTGTGAAATGAATTTTTAAGACAAATAATATATTTTTGTCAATTTGATAATTGTCAAATTAATGTATATGACAAATTTGTCAAAAATACAAAATTACGGTTTATAATATTAACTGAAACAATTGACACCTGTCAAATTGACAGTTTATATTACAGATTGCCCAAATAACAGTTTCGTGTGATAGCCAACAGATGTTTTTTTCAAAAATAAATCTGACATATTCGTAAGACAAACTGTTAAATTGTCGGATTATATTAAAAACGTTTTGAAGTTGACATATTTTAATCTTAGTGTTTTTTGAGAACCAAGTTATTAGTTTATAAGTCAGTGGACAAGTTGACAGTTGTTTTGATAAATTGACAGCTTATATAATAATTTGTCAAGACTTAAAATGACAGCATATATATGACAAATTTGTAAAACAATTTATTGTTTTTTGTCAATTGACATATCATAATGCCAGTTTGTCTAGAATCAAATTTGTAAAATAGTTCTTTTGTCAAATTGATAGAACAGATTTGTCGAGAATTAAATTAACAGTTTGAATAAACTACGACTTATATAACAGATTGGCAAACAGTTGACAGTTGCTTTGTTGATTTGACATTTGGCAATATATTTGACAGATTTGTAGAAAGTAAAAGTTGACGGTTTATAATGTTAATTGAAACAGTTTACAGTTGTTTTGTCAAATTGATAATTTATATTTTATATTAGTTGTCAGTTTAATTGACAGATTGCGGAGAATAAAGTTGACAGTTTATCTGACAAATTTGTGAAACAGTTTTATTGTAAAATTGACAGTTTATATACAAATGATTGTTTGATTGTAGGATAGTTAAATTTGTTGTCAGTTTGGCAATTGACGTATTATAAGTTATATTTATAAAATAGAATTGATAATTGTATTGTTGACTTAATAGTTTACATAAAATAATTGTCAAGATTAAAGTAAGTGAAAAACTTGTGAAATAGTTGACAATTGCTTAGTCAAATTGATATTTTATCTGCTAGATTTGTAACAGAGTTGACAGTTGGCTTTCTAAAACTGACAGTTGGCAGCTAGTATGACATATTTGTGAAATAGTTGACAATTGATTTAGTCAATTGGTTGTTTATATAACAGATTTGTAAAAGAATTAAAAGTTGCTGTTTTAAATTGTCAATTTTCATCTGACTTATTTGTGAGAGTTGACAGTTGTTTTCTATAGTTGACAGTTAGCAGCTAATATGACAGGTTTGTAAAATAGATGACAACTGTTTTGTCAAACTGACTGACTACACAATTTAACAGAAATACAAATTTTAAAATAACTGTGACAGTTTATGACACATTCTGGTAATCTATGACAATTGTAAATGTATATTGACAATTTGTTGATATATTTTGACAGTTTGTAAACATATTTGAAAGATTGTTGACATACTTGACAGTTATTTTACATGTTTTGACAGTATGTGCGCATAAATTGATAAATTAAAAAAATACGATTTGAATTTGAGTTCCAAATTGTGACCCGGTTTTCTGTCTGCAAGCCACGAGCATGCAAACTAAAGGGTTCCAGTAAAGAAGCAACGCGCGTCTTATTAATATAGTTGTCATTTAGTCGTTTTGTTAGAGAAGATGATGGTAATATTCAATCTTTTGATAACAAACACTTGGACGGTTAGTTTACAATTACATACGCAGTGGGTGGGGCACTCCAATTCAAACCGCATGCCTACAATGTTTAAACTTAGCTGCCGTTTAATCACCGAAGTGTTAGTAATAAAAATATTGGATCACAAACACTTGGGTGGGTAGGCGGAAAACACAAATCCCAAACATACGCGGTAGGTGGGGCATTCCAATGCAAACCACACGCGCACGAACCTTAAACTTAGTTTTCAAACACCTACTCAAGTGTTTTTGTTAAAAAAAAAGTGGTTCACAAACACTTGGACAAGTATGTGGGTCATTCCAATTTAAACCACATGCGCACAAAGCTTAAACTTAGTTTCCACAAACCCACCCAAGTGTTTGTGTTCAAAAAATTGAATCACAGACATTTGGGCGGGTAAGTGGGGCAATCCAATCTAAACCACACGCGCACAAATCTTAAACTTAGTTTCCGCCCACCCACCCAAGTGTTTGTGTTTCAAAAATTAGACCACAAACACTTGGGCGGGTGGTTGGGGCATTCCAATTTAAAACACGCGCACAAATCTAAACTTAGTTTTTGCCTACCCACCCAATTGTTTGTGTTCAACAAATTGGATCACAAACACTTGGGTGGGTGGGTGGGGCACTTCAATTTAAAACACACGCGCACAAAGCTAAACTTAGTTTCCGCCTACCCACCCATGTGTTTGTGTTTAAAACATTGAATCACAAACACTTGGGCGGGTGAATGGGGCACTCCAATCCAAACCACACGCGCATTAAGTTTAAACTTAGTTCTCGTCCACCCAAGTGTTCAATCTGCAAATTGAAAGTTTTTTTTTTGAATCGTTAAAAATCATTATGTAAAATGAGATGATGGTGACATCCAATTCCTTGATAACAATTACTTGGTGAGTGGGCGGGGCACTCCAAAACTGAAAAAAATAGTTTGAATTGAGCGTGAAGTTATTTAAGTGGTTTGGAATAAAAAGATTTTAAGTTACTTTTTTTAAATACTATGTGAGAGGAAGGGATGGTGTTATTAATATTTTAATGACCAGCAATTTATGATGACTATTAAATATTTTGAACTAAAGTGTCCACTTACTTGCCCTTACTTGTTATTAAGAGATTGAAAGTTTTTCTTTTCTGCAAGCGTTAGAAGTCTCTATATTCAAACATGAGATGGTGATACTAATGATGACCTTGATGACCAACACTTTGGTGAGTAGATAAGACAATTTATGATCACCATCAAGTAGTTTAAACTGAAGTACCTAACTACCAACTTGCTCAAGTGTTTGTTATCAAACGAATGAATGTTTTTTATATTCTATATTCAAAAATAAAGTGGCAATACCAACTCTTGACAACCAACACTTGGATGAATAGGTAAAACATTTATTCATGATTACTATCAAATAGTTTAAACTAGAGTACCCACCCACCCTTGAGTATTGGCTATATTTTAATAAATAATAGATACAGAAACATTACGAAACATGTAAACGCTTACCAGAGTTCTGATGCATTATCAGATCACAACTCATTAATAGCCCGGGTCAACATTAAAATGTAAAAGAAAGCAGTCAAACAAAAAACCTACACCATAGACATCTCAAGAATAAAAGAACAAAGTACAAAACAGGAACTACAAAATAAACTAAGAATGCAAAAATAAATATTTTTTAATTCCAACTAGACAACCTCAAAACGGTAAAGGTAATTGTTAAGCAAACTTGTTTGTTTGTACGTTTTTTATTAAATTTATTTTTGACGTACTTTTTACAAAGATTTTGTCTACAAAATTTGATTTTTTTTTATAATTATCGTTTTGCGCTTTCCAGAAGTATATTATATTCTCTAACAATTTCTTTCTTTATAAGTAGCTGTTATTTGTTCTCAACAAACAAATTATTTTTCGAATTTACATGCAATGTGGAAATTGTGTTTGATAACTGTTGCGACGGTTTCGATACGCTATCAGCCACCCCGTAATTGTGACCTGTCTCCTAACGACTTTTTGTTTCTTAATCAACGGAATGAAGACCTATATTTTTTTCAAATGCAAAAAAGTTCAAATAAACTTTAATTGTATGTATTTAATTTGTAGATTGAAAAAACTTTTTGCCACAATTACCGATCAGAAAGTAGCGCGGCATTTCTGCGTAAGAATCTTTAGGGGTATCAAAATTCGGTATTCCATCGGAAGTTTGTTGAACCAAAAAGTCAGATATTTGACGTTATAGTAATCTTTTTTGTTGTAGAATCTACCAACATTGCCGTGCATTATGTAATCCGTTTTTTGGATTTGATGACTTTCTAAAAAAATACAATACTTAACAGTCAGCATAAACAGATATACAATATGATGTAGCGCTACCGAATCAATAAGCTACATTTGTAGCGATGAGGTGACATTTTATTGTTTATTTCCGGTAGCAACAAATACCGCTACAAATATAGCGGTCTGCTTCCGTCTTCCTAAATCCCCTCAATGTATCATATGCTTTTAAGCTTGAAACTAACAGTGCAACAGGTTTGAATAAAATACTAAGCAAAATGTAACACTACTGCTAATAAAAATGTAATATCAAATGTAGCGCTAGCGAATCATTGTATTGTAACCGTTTACGCAATGAACAAGTGGCGCTATATCGTATAAAACGCTAGTTTATTAGTTAAAGCAATTTAACCGTTTTAGACTGTTTTTGCTTTCTTTCTTTTTTTGCTTTTTTTTTTTAAACATAAATAAATAAGTAATTATTATTAATTTATACTGTTGTGTGTGATGATATTTAACTTTTGGCATCTCCTTTGCTTTCGGTTACTTCAACAACCTCTGTGTCTTCTTCACCTGGAACAGTTTTGCTGTTACATCGGTTTTAGGTGTCACTGTTTTTGTAACAGTGGTCGATTCTAGTTGATTATTACTAGCATTCTTTTTTCCTTGTTTTTTTTTGTAAATATTTTTTTTTGCCACTTTCTTTGACTTTTTTTATCATAATTGAATTTGGTAATAAACTCTAAAAATAGTGGTAGATGTTAGTGCAGTTATGCAGCATTAATCATCAACTTATTTAAGTATTTGGTAGTGTCCAAATGCGGTTTACTATCTGAACTTTTTTTTTTCCTTTACTTGCCAACTCTTTTACCTTTTTCACGTTTAGCAAAGACCTTTCTTTGATTTGGTATTATCTAGAATAACTACTTCTTCTTTTTGGGTCAACGCTGGATGCACTAAAATAAGAAAAAAAAAATTGATAATTTTCTGCCTTATAAAAAATGTTTTGGTACATATTGAAACAATTGTAGAAACCTTTGAAGTATAGACGCACTTTTTAGTAGAACAGAGCAAAACCTTTAACCAAACAAACTCAAAAATAAAAATGTCAAACAATTCCGCGAGAATTCAGTTTAAGGTTTATAACAAGCAATTCTCACTTCTTTCATCATTTTACCAAAATTTGACAACTTGAATAAAAACAGACCAGATTTTCGGAACTCAATTTTGGGCAACAAAGGGGAGTTCAGTAGAAAAGGAACTTGAGAACCCTAGACAAGAGCATAGCGCTGAATAAGAACTTTAATCCATAAAGTGTAAACTAATAAGGTCTTTTCGTACAAAAGTTGGACTTCAGACGGCATACAAACATTGCAAAAGACGAAGTAAATAAAAAGATTGGCCTTAAACCCAACATTCTCAAGTAAGAAAGCTGATAGTCAATCTCAAGAAGAAGACCGTATACTCGGCTGAACACGTTAACTTTATCGAAAAAAACAAAGAAACTAAGAGGACCGCTAGAGTCAAGAGCAAAATTGGAGACCTTACGAAACCTGTTCAATTACAACAGCGTAAATAAAGGAGATGATTAAAAAACTAGTTTTGGCTACAAAACAACAAAGCCATCAAAATGTTGGAGTTAAGCAAAGGCAAAGAGACAAGAGAAAATCTTAACCATTTGCGTAAAGATGCAGAAAACAGGAAAAGATTGCAAAGCTAAAAGAAAAAATAACCTTTCTCAGAGCAACGTTGACCACAAACCTTAAAATCCAACAAAGTTTGTACAAAACTATCAAAGAATATCTGATCCCCCAAGCGGCCGTGATGCTATTGCACTTGCCCAAACTAGACAAGTTTTTGATGTCACAAACCTTCCAAAAACAGCTGCTACGGTAGACGCAAGATCAAATTAAACAAAAGCGTTTTTCCAAGCAAACATTACTTACAAAACAACCTTTAAAAACAACAAAATACAAATACAAAAAGATACACAAACAAATTTGCGCAGACATAAAAATAGCAAAAAAAAGTGGTAAAGTGAGGAAAATATTTACAACTAAAACACGACACATTCAATATGCAAACAAAGTTTAAAAAAATTGGCAAACTAATCAGAAAATGAACCATAAAGTAGCGGATCAGATATAACCAAAGAGGAAGTAATACATGCCATAATAAATTTAAGAAACTGAAAGTTATCCGGTTCAGAGAAACTATTAGCTAAACTTTTTTTCAAAACTTAACTTATAACACAAAAATTTACTAAATTTTGGATGTAAAATTTAAGCAACTATTGCGACTTAAAATTTACAATTTAATTTTAAAATTTAATAAAACAATTGAAGATTTTGTATTATCATATATTTTATGTCACTGGAAATTTTATTCTATACACGTTACAAAAAATGATTTTAAAAAAAGTAGCGGTGGTAGTTGCTAGTCCATTTTTTTTTTCTTAACAGAGCTTTACTACAGTGATGCTCTAGGTTCAATGAAAGCTGCAAAATTCTTATATAACGTAGACTTGGTTTCTATTTTCTGCTCTGGCAATGTTTTAAAACGTTTCTGTGTTTGGGGCTATTTTAAAGGGTATGCTGTAGCAGAAAAAATTGTCTTCAGATTGATACCAAACTTCCCAGATTTATACAGGACATTATGAGGTAGTACAATACATCTTTATTACTGTCCGTTGATGTGAACCACGTCAAATTCTCTATTTTTGGGTTCTGTAATAAAATTATCTCTGTTTTCTGTCTGCTATTTTCAGCTTTTGTCTGACCATTCTATACAGAGATTAATTTACAGCAAACTCTATTGACGCCAAGTCTTCTTTTTCTGCGTATACTGCAAAATTGTCTGCGTATATGATTGCTGTAGCTCGTTTAGCTAATTCCAAGTATAGGATGATTCATAATGTAAACTGAGCCTTGCAAGGGTAACGTCCATATGTTTTTTTTTGCAAAATCATGATGTTTTTATGTTTCAAGTAGCTGCCGATCATAATAATTAGTTATTCGGATACCTCTTTCGTTGCATTCTTTGTTGCTTCCTTTGGATTCACCTATTAGTCTTGTGTGCTTTTTTTTTTAAATTTTATACTTTGCTTGGAAAATATCTTTGGATGTTTGTTTTAGTTTTTTTTCTTCAAGTGGGTGAGTTTCCTGTTGGCTTTTGTGTTTTAGTTGTTTTTTTCGTTTTCTTTTTTCTGTTTTTGTTGTTTTTTTAGTTTCTGTTGATTACCACTGCTTGTTTTAATGACCTCTGCTTTGATCAAAGGGATTGATTAAAAAAAGCGTTCTCTAGCTTTTTCGTCTTTTTACAGATCTCTCCTCTAAATTTATCCTGGTAAAATATCAGTTATATGATTTAAATATGTGTTAGTGATTGATCAACGTTTTTTCATCTAAAACTTTCTACCCAAAAGTTTCTGCGAGCTACATGCTTATGTATGACGCGCTGTCTCCTCTCACGAAGGTTGTGGTGCCAGTATTGTTTATTATTAGATTTAACTCGGCTATTTATTTTGACCAGTATTTGTCTCTGTGGTCTTAAACTGGGGAGCCTTATTCTGGTGACTTGGAGTTTATGTCTTGCACAACTAAGTATTTTTTGGATTTTTCTTTACTTTTTTTACAAAAAATATTTAAACTCAGTGAGGTGTATATTTGTAGAGTTTTTAAAGTTTATTGCTATGAATTCGCCGATGTCCAATCTTTTGTCCGATATCCACACCAGCAAAAAAACAGTTGCTAATGTTTTAATTGTTTCACTTACTACATATTCTATGTCAATAGAGTTTGCATAAACGAAATCGTGCGCCATCTTTCCTCTTCCTAAGTTAGTTTGCAAAAGTTTCATTCTTTTCGGGTGCACTTCTTACTCTTTTTCTGTTCTCTTTGCATAGTTGTTTATCAGTTTCCGAAAGCGGTGGTATTCAGTTGAGTTTTTGCAATAACCTGTCTAATGTTATATATTTTTATTGTTTGGTGAAGAAATTTTTTGTTTCCGTAGCTTGGACGATGAATTGGCTTTTGCGGATGAATACTTTTAGCTTTTGAGCTCGAAATATGGAATGTGGAATTGGTGCTTGATTGGGCGAGTAAAAAAAGTTAAATTGCAAACATTGTGCTTAAGGTTTTATGACACTCAAGAAAACGCTCCTTTAATAAAAAAAATTAAAGTAATCTAAACTATTGCATACAGATTTAAAGTGTTTTGGACAGATCTATTCAAACTGATCCAAAGTAGTCAAAAGATATCCCAACAGTTAGAACTGTTTTGAAATTATCTGAATTTGACCAAACTTTGCTAAATTGAACCAAAATGATTTAAACTAGTTTATTAAAATTTAAAAAAATATATAAAGTGGATACAAACTGAGTAATCTAAACTGATCTAAAGTGATGAAATTTTTTTTATGGTTTTAATAACTCTTATAGAACAGTTTAAATCTGTTTAAAGTGAACTGTTTAGAACTAAAATACTAAATAAATCCAAAATAATACAAAGTGTTTTAAAGCTAAAGCAACGCAATGTGTATATCTGCATCTCTTTCATTTAATTTCATTGCAAATGCATTGTTAAAAAACATTTCAAATTTTAAGGTTTGAGGAAGGCTAAAATGTTTTCTTTATTAATTTGTAATTGCTTCATTTCAACTAAATAATTACAATCAAAAATAGTCACAAATAATATTTATTGTAATTGTACATTATAACAATATTTGTTAAAATAAAATCTAATCTCATCACTATACACAACATCATAAATAAATTAAAAAACATAAATTTCATAGGATTATTACATCCATACAAAATAAAAACTGTACAAATTATTAAAAACTATTTATAAAAAATATACAATCTATAGCTATAATCAATAGCTCCCAAGAAATTTCCATTGCCAACAAATTTTAAACCCATAATGACTTAGCACAGGCACCCGTCTTTGTCACATTTAATTTGTCTCTATTTACAAGAAGAATAAAATCCCTTCACACTTATTTTTTTTGTTTGATTCACATATTTAACGATTTTGGATCGTAGGTAACTTTACTGTTCCTTGTTTTATCTTGTTCATCAGTATCTTCTATGTCGTTTGTGTTTAATTCGTTTGTATTTAATTCCTTATCGTTGTGTTCTTGACTGAAATATAATAAAAAGAAACATTAAAATAGGTTTGATTAAATAGTTTATTCAAACTTAATCCAATGATTACAGGGGCCAAGTGTCAAGACAATTGTTTCGGTACTATAAATTTGAATTACTAATTTTGTGCTGGCTGTGACTATCATTAGCAACAATTTTGCAAATTCAAGTTTGAATTGATTAATTCAGTAATAATAGTATATTTTGAAGATTCTACATAAGAGTAAGGTAATTCTTGATTTATATTTAAAGATAAAGTAATCAATCAGGTTTTATGAAAAATATTTTCATAGAAATAATAACTGGAAAATATATTATAATTCAAAAATTATTTTTGTTTTAAATAAATGGTTTTAAAAGACTTGAGTTTTACTATAATTTAAATTTTTTTAATCTAGTTTTTATAACGCCAAACAATATATTTTTTAGTTTTTAGGAGCTGGGCTTAAGAACGTTTGAAATGTCTTTTACAAGAGTAGAGAACAAGTTTGTCTTATTATTCCGTTGGAGATGCATTGTGCTAGTAATACAATTATTGTTTTAAATGTTTTTAAGCTCAGATTCTAAAATAATAAATATTCAGAATAATTTTACCTGTATTTGTTATGGTTTTGTAAGAAAAGCGATTTCGGACAATCTTTCAGATAAGGCCAACATTCAGCTGGTCCAGATTTGCCATTTCCAGCATTTTCTGCTTCTACATACTCATCCAATAAATCAGAATATGGAGACTTGCTTGCACTGAAAACAATAATTCATTAATTCTTTACAATCAGTTTAGAATTAATTATAAAATTTACAGTTATAAGCTACTTAATTGTATCTAAACCAATTAAATTGAGAAAATTTATTTACTTACGTTAAAAATAATCTAAGCATTTCTCCAACTAATCCAAAATGATGTAAAGGATGTGCATGAACTTCACAAATAGCTCTTAATAGACAAGCTTTGCCATTCATTCCAAAATTTTCTAGGAATTCTTGTGCAGCCATGTAGAGTAATGCTCGTTCTCCTCCGTGGAATGCATCTTTATGTTCTGCTGGTGGTAAAGGAGCTTCTTCTAAAGACCTTCTTTTCCTTCCATGATTGACCATTTTCATGACGTAATCTCCCAACATATTTCCTGCTGCACGGCCCATTGATCGAGCTAGTAAAGGTGGTAGGACTCCATATGGGTTTTCGTTGTCCGTAAGACCCAATTTATCAAATGAAACTGAAATTATAAAAAGTATATAGAATAATAATTAAAATATATTATAATAGTTTGTTTAACAATATAAAACTATTATACAAACAACGTATACAAAAAAAATAGTTAGTAAATGTCAAATGGCAAGAGCAACTCTTAAAAATCAACATTTATGAACCTAGTGGAACTTCTAACATTAGAAAAAAAGAATCAGATGCAGCAAAATAAAAAAACAGAAGAGTTAGTAGCGTTGATAGTAGCTACACATCACCCGGATGCAATACAACAACAAAAATAATTAATTAACTTTATAAATGTAAAAATACGGCGTAATTTTTAAAGAGAATGTCCAACTTTGAAGCAGAAAAAAAAATAGATTACGTGAATTTATTGAGTAGGTATTAGTTGTGTGTCAGTAAGACGATGTAGACTGAAATTGCTAACAATTATTGGATTGTTGGCTCAGTTTTAACAAATTGTTTGTCAAAATTGCAAAATCACACAGTCTATATTGGTAACAAACTTACAATAAATGTTGTTTTATTTGTTTAAAAACGCTTATAAATTTTTAAGTATAGAATTGTAAGAACAAAAAAAAATGTTTTAATCAATTATTCAAGATACAGTGATAATGCAATCACTTAGATTAGTAGACAAAACAAGCAAACGAAGCAGTTTTGTTGACACAACTTTTAACAAAATTGCATTGATGAGAACTTTACGTAAATAACTTGCGTGCATGTATGTTGTTGTGTACTTTATACGTAAGCAAACTTAATAAAACTGTTTTATCATTACATATGTATCAAGAACAAAGCAAGTAGAAAATATTTTCGTAGAAGCAGTATCGTACGCGCTGCGTACTGTTGTTTGCATTTTCTATGCTACCATATTAGAGCTCCATATAGCATTACCAAATATACCACCAGCCTCTGTGCAAGTCCACCTGTATTAAGTATAACTTATTTCAAGATTTTACAATAGATTTTTTACTTTTTTGTTAGGCTTTTTGCCGTAGTTATTTTTATTTAATTTAGCTTTAGAGTAATGTTGCTAATGGTTTTGCAAACTACCGTTTTTATACGACCAATTCTTAAAATATTCTTAATTTTTTTAAGCGTATAAGCCAGTTTTACTGTGGCAAGTATAGCTAAATCATTGACGTAGCTTACCAGACATATTCTTTCAAATTTTTGATTTAAGACTTTGTAATAGTTATGTTCCACAGCAGAAGTTCTATTCTATTTATATTTTATAATTTTCTATAAAGCTCATACAAAATTTTTTTGTAAAAAAAGTAATAATATTAAAAAAAAAAAAAAAATTGTATAGTGCACTGTTTAAGGCGTTTTTGAATTAATTAAAAACTAGTCTAATGTTTATATGCAATTACCATCATTTGTGGTCATTGAGGGTTTGAATTGAGGTAATTAAAAAAAAAATAATATTTTTAATACCAGAAACGCGTAATTGAAAAGTATTACGTATTGTGTAGTAGTAGGGTTTTATACTTATTTTTTGTTAGTCAATTTGTAGACAAAAACAACAGAACTCTAATAAATTACAATCTACATATCTAAGTTTGCAACAAAATACTTTTTATTTCTTTGCTTTTTTATTTTATTAAAAAAAATTACTTTAAAATAGGAAAATATGTATTAACTCTAGAGAATTGCTGGGTTTAATCGCCCCGTCCTGTTGCGGTGCCACTAGTAGTATTGTTATAGAAAAATATGAAACCCTATCACATCTACGAGAATATCGGTGAACCTTTCAATCTAGAAAAATATTGACACGCCGTTTTTAAATTAAAATTGGTTCTTATAGGACAAAACGCCAACCAATTTAATATGGATATTGGTTATGATAAGATTTTAGTCATCACTCTTTTTATATGTTACTACTACATACACTATTCTATGTCTTCATGTTTTTGGTTAAAGATTTGAAGTTATATTTAACGAGTAAAAAATTAATAAAGCATTAATTAAAAATGTCACTTTTTAAAAATTAATTGCAAAGAAACGACTTATTGCATCAAACTTCTACAAATTTGAGGACACAGATTAGACTTTCTTCTACAATGTGTAAAAATTTTATTCAATTATATTCAGGTGTTTTCTTGCTGAGTTAGATGCTGTAAACCCTTATAATAGCGCAACTTGTCTCTCCCCTTAAAGTTTGTTTTCTCCACAATTTTATATATTAAATAAAGTGGACTTTTATGTTTATTTTTTGTACAATTTTTACTATATAAATATTTTGAACAAATTATGTTTTGAATGAAGTACGAGTTTACTTTGGTTTTAATCAAAAAGAGGTTATGGAGTTTCCTAAGTTCAAGAACTGTTGATGAACAGAATTTAAGTTTGTTTTTTTGACCACAAATATAAAAAAAAAAACTTTTATGCCACAAATTAAATCAAACTATGTTTTGAATGAAGTATGAGTATCTGCATTGTAGAGTGTAGTGCAAGATAAAAAAATGTAAAACTAAAATTATACCAAAATGATTGTCAAAGGTGTTAACGCAATACCAAGAGGCATTAATTAAAAGAAACATTGAACTGTTTGTGTGTGAAGAAAACTGTAATACAGTTATATCCTACACGGACAGGCAACGGCGTTTTTGGTGCGTTTTATTTGAATTAGATGACCAAAACAAATTTATCATTTAAAATTAATAAATGATGTATTTTATGTAAATTGACTAATAAACATAAATTGTTTAATAGTTACTATGATTTTATGTAAATTGTCTCTTTGACCAGTGAGATGCTAGACACACTGATGATAGGTGCGTACCCTGAAACACGAGTGTATGTCTCTTACTGAATGAAACAGTCAATTTACATAAAATACATCAATTATTAACTTTAAATAACAAAATGATTGTTTAAATTGTGTAAAGTTAAGTAGTAAAACAAACTTTGCCCGTTTCTATTTGTAAGTTTCAAGTAAAAATAAAGTTTTTTTGGTTGATTATAATAATATTTATAATTATCAAGTTTTTTATTGTTGGGTGTATGCTTTTTTTATTATTTTTTTTTGCCCATTGTCCTCTTCTCTCCTTTTTGATGTTGTCTTTTTATCTTGATCTAGCCTTGGGATGGGTTTTGTTTTCCAGTTCTCAGTTGTTATCCTGTGATTTTCTGTTCATTGTCTATCTTTTTTACCCAAGTTTATTTTAGTTTTGCTATATACTAAGAGATGTAGGTTTTTCTAGTTTTGTTTAATCCATAATTTTGTCTTTTTGTTTTCCATTAGTAGGTTATATTGTGGAGGCTCTCAAAGCTATTTTCAGAGACGGCATGATTAACCCTCTCGGGTTGTGGTTTTTCTGATCATTTGGTCATACACACATACAATCAAATACCATTCAAGGCTATTGTTACGGTTGATTCCTTTTTGGTCCAAAATGTTACTTTAACCCAGGCGGTCATACACACGTGGATGGATGCTTATCAAATCGTCGCCCAGCCATAGCACGTTGCAGGGTTGAAAAGCACCAACACGAATCTAACTAACACAGTCTTTCGAGCAGGTAAGTTTAACTTAATCTTGCAAACCAACATTTCTGTTTCAGTTGGCGGCAACCATCATACTCTGTTAACTCGCATATGTACAGAGTGACCCATTAGGGTCTGCCGGGTTTGAAAATTAAGGTAAGTATTCAACATATCATGTTTTCAGGTTAAACCTTTGTTTTTTTTCTCTTTAGTAAACTAATCAGCCATATTCTAGAGGACGTTATTAGGGAATGGACGCTCCATCCGGCAGGTAAGTAATTACAAAAATAAACTGGTCTGGCTGAACTAGAAATATTACCAGGTAATTTAGCCGTTGAATGTTTGACACATTAAAAATACTTTTTTTTAGATTCTTACTTTCGACAGGGAATCTCTGATGATGATGGAAAAGGCATGTTAAATCTCAACATAGATCTCTTTACAGCTCGTTGACTTATTACTATTTATTGTTTGAAGGGGTATGTACGCTCTGGTTAAAATTTTAGACAGATGAAGATTTTAAAAGCTGAGAAAATAATAAAATACTTTGTTTAAAAGATAACCGTAAAAGTGTATGAACATAAATTATAATAATAAAACAAACTGTTAAACAGCTCAATTCTTCTTAAATGCTACAAAGACAGCAAAACAAAGCTTTAAAAACCATTTACCAACTGGAAAAATTAACACCTACTAAAGACATACATAAAATATTTCAACAACATACAATAAAAACAAAATTAAATAACAAAATATAATCTTCATTCAAAAGAATAAACTTGGCCAAGTCAAAACAAAATTTAAAATAAAACAAAAAGAAAGAAATACAAACCAACAACATTAAAAAGAAGAATAATTTTAACATAGAACTGAACAGAACAACTACAAAAAAGTCTAGCTGTCAAAAGAATATAAAACTACAATAAAATACTCAAAGAAATAATAAATATTTGTCTTTCATATTGTGTGTTTTTTTAAACGTACCCAAAACTTGCTAAGAATTTATAGAAAAACAAAACTCCAAAACAACTTAAACTTATCTAGGTCATCAATTTTTTTAACTGCAACTCATTTTTAAGAAAAAACTGCTTGGTATTTCAATAAGAAATTCTTTGCTTTACAGGTAAGTTTATTGTTATTGAAAAGTTTGTAGCAAATCAACATAACTAGTCAAAACTAAAACTAATCCTTAGTTGTAGAAATATATTAGAAGAAAAAAATTATAAAGTATGTCTTTCCAAACATAGCTAAAATTCTGCTTAGAAAATTTTTGTTTAATGTTTTAATGTACACAAGCAAAACTATCATATTTAAAACTCTAAAGCTCCACACAAAGTTGCAGAGAAGCCAATGAGTTCCCAGCGTATGATTGTTTGGTGTGGTATGTAGAGTGGTGGTATTCCTAGCTTTTTTTTTTTAATATTTAGTTTTTATTATAAAATATTTACATATTTACAGTTTATATTATTTGTTTTTTTTCTCCCCACTTGCTGCTCTACACCGTTTCCATGTGGATGGTTGCAGAGCTTCGTATTCGGGGCACCATTTTATGTTTCTATTTATCTGCTTCTGTCTTCTTCTAATTAGATCTTGTTAATATATTATAGTGTTTTTTAATTTTTATTTTGAATTCTTTATAATTCTTTATTTTCTTGATACTTTCAGGCAGTTGATTGTAAGTGACAAGTCCATTGCCTAGTATTGTTTGTTTTGCTTTTTCTGTCCTTGTTGTGTGTACATGTATGTTGCTTCTTCTTCTTGTGTTATGTCCGTGAATTTCTTTGTTGCATTTTATTTGGAGGTTGGTTTTAATTTCTTTATTTTTAATTTTGTATATTAGTTTGCATTTTTCTATTTTTATTTTTTCGTTTATCTTTGTTTCGTTAATTATTTTGTATACTTCTTCTGTTGGTGTTAGTTTTGGTAGTTTGTATATTATTTTTAGAATTTTGTTCTGTTGCCTTTGAATTTTTTGAATGTTTGTTTTTGTTGTTTCTCCCCATATGTTTATTAAATAATAATAATAGAAATTCAATTTTGGTAAAAGAGTAGTACTACAAAAGCATCTAGTCAGAAATTAAGGACATAGACTTGAACGAGCTACATGTCACACAACCCATCAAATAATCTTTTGCGCAATAACTTCGGTAATCGTGTAGTTAGTACGGAGCTGCGATTAGACGCAGATGGTTTATTTATGAGGTTCTAGTAAGGATTGGTGTTATTCAGATAACCCACAAACAATATAGTCACTTAAGCATGATATTGCTCAAGTTTTTTGTAATATAAAGCCTAAAACCATCAAACATATACTGAATATGAGTTAACAAAAATTCTTACCGTGTAACCAGTCTTCATTAGTACATAAGATAAATTTTATTCTATCATTAATAAAAAAGATTGTTCATTTTAACATATTAAAAAGTTTTCAAAAATGTTGAAAAAAATATTTATTTTATAGCAAAAAACAAACCAAAAAATAGGTAACCCTTTATAACTATCTATAAACAGGAATATATAATATATATATATATATATATATATATATATATATATATATAATAGAATGAACAGGTTAAGGAAACGGTCATGGTAACAAAGGAATTGCAGAGAAATCTTGTTAAACTCATGACAAACAACGGATACCAAAAAATTGCTGAGATAAGGAGAAGGAAAAAAGAAATGTTGAAGGAAAGCAGAATAACAGAAATAACCAGCCCACCTCAAACTATCAAACCAAATCTAGACTAGTTTGACAAGGACAGGATTTATGCAGAAAAGAAAACCGGAAAGTATTGTCATGCGTAAGTCATTTTTAAGGGCCACTTGTTAAGGTCAGGAACAAAAACGAGAACAGAAATAGAACAAAGGTGAAAAAAATAGTGGAATAGTAAAGTAAGTACTAAGGTAACAAAATATGGTTTTAGAAGGAAAAACAAGATTTTATATATTAATATAAAAAAAGATTATAATGATTTTTTTAAAAATTTGGGCAATTGTTAAAAGCGTATAAAAAATATTAAATATTAAAAAGTCAGAAAAATAAGAAATAATGAGGCTGGATAACAAAATAAATTTAATTTATTCCCTAGTCTCTGAATTCAGTTAGCCCATGTTAAATAATTTGAGATTCTATAAAATTAAGCGTGTGGATTTTAATTATTTTTACACAATTGGTATTTATGATAACAAAGGTTAATGGTACTAATTTGCATAAATATCCAATAAACCGTTTCCAAGTTATGATGATTTAATTTATCCCCTAGTTTCTGAATTCAGTTAGCTCATGTTAAATAATTTGAGATTCTATCAAATCCAATGACCCGTTTCCAAGTTATGATGATTTAATTTATTACCTAATCTCTGAATTCAGTTAGTTCATGTTAAATAATTTGAGATTCTATAAAATTGAGCGTGTGGATTTTAATTATTTTTACAAAATTAGTACTTATGATAATAAAGGACATTGGTACTAATTTGCATCAAAATCCAGTAAACCGTTTCCAAATTATGATAATTTAATTTATCTCCTAGTATCTGAATTCAGTTAGCTTATGTTAAATAATTTAAGATTCTATAAAATTGAGCGTGTGGATTTTAATTATTTTTACACAATTGGTACTTATGATAATGAAATATATTGGTACTAATTTGCATCAAAATCCAATAATTTGTTTCCAAGTTATGATGATTTAATTTATCCCCTAGTCTCTGAGTTCAGTTGGCTCATGTTAAACAATTTGAAATTTTATAAAATTGAGCCTGTGGATTTTATTTATTTTTACACAGTTGGTATTTATGATAATGAAGTACATTGGTACTATTTTGCATCAAAATCCAATGACCCGTTTCCAAGTTAATGATTTAATTTATCACCTAGTCTTGAATTCGGTTAGTTTATGTTAAATAATTTGAGATTCTATAAAATTGAGAGTGTGGATTTTAATTATTTTTACACAATTAGAACTTATGATAATGAAGTATATTAGTACTAATTTGCAATAAAATCCAACAAACCGTTTTCAAGTTATGATGATTTAATTTATCACCTAGTCTCTGAATTCAGTTAACTTATGTTAAATAGTTTGAGATTTTATAAAACTGAGCGTGTGGATTTTAATTATTTTTACACAATTGGTACTTATGATAATAAAGAATATCTGTACTAATTAGCATCAAAATCCAATAAACCGTTTCTATATTATGATGATTTAATTTATCACCTAGTCTCTGAATTCAGTTAACTCATGTTAAATAGTTTGAGATTTTATAAAACTGAGCGTGTGGATTTTAATTATTTTTATACAATTGGTACTTATGATAATAAAGAACATATGTACTAATTAACATCAAAATCCAATAAACCGTTTCTAAGTTATGATGATTTAATTTATCACATAGTCTCTGAATTCAGTTAGCTCATGTTAAATAATTTGAAATTCTATAAAATTGAGTGTGTGGATTTTAATTATTTTTACACAATTGGTACTCATGATAATATAGGACATTGGTACTAATTTGCATCAAAATCCAATAAACCGTTTCCAAGTTATGATGATTTAATTTATCCTCTAGTCTCTGAATTCAGTTAGCTCATGTTAAATAATTTGAGATTCTATAAAATTGAGCATGTGGATTTTATTTATTTTTAATCAATTGGTACTAGTGATAATGAAGTACATTGAAAAATAAAAAAAAAATGTTCATAAACTTATTGAAGATCGACAAGAACATCAAGAATAGAGAAAATTAAGAATGAGAAGGGTTATAGAAGGAAATGTCTGTGATGATTTAGAAAAACGACAACTAATATGGTACGGACATGTTAAAAGAATGAACGTAAATAGACTTCCTAGGCAAGCGATGGAATAGGTACCACAACAAAAAAGAAAAAAAGAAAGTCAAAGGAAAGGTGGATCCAGGAAATTAAAACGGCAATGACTGCAAAGAACCTAGTAGAAAAACAGTGGGATAATAAGAAAGAGTGGCAAACGGGCATCGGACAAAGACGTTCTAAACCGATTATATATATAAACTACCAAAATATAGCATTTTTTTTAGATTTTCCTACTACCGAAAATCTAAAAAAAAAAAAATTATTTCAAGATAACTAATGTTTTAAAGAATAAAAATAGTTCAGTGAGAGAAAAAAAAGCAATTCCAGATACACGTTACAAAAAATAATTCTATTCAGTATAGACCTTTTTCACTGGTAATGAATAACAAAAGTGTAAGAACAAAAATCTTACTTCAAGGTTTTTTAAGTAAAAAGCAAAAACTATCCGAAAATCGGTGATTTGTAAAATGTTTGTATTTCAATGTCTCGCTGAGAAATACATATTTAATTTTCTGATACGAAATTGATGCTTAGAAATGCGCAGTTTAATAAAGATTTGCATGGTTATAATGGCTTTGTGCTACATTTTTGAATAAAATGCAAAAAAATATCAAAAAATTTGTATTTTGTTACATGATTTGTAATTTTTAGTCTTGTTTAAAGAAAGTTTGACTTTTTAAATTAATGTTTAATATAGTACTAAATTTTTGAATGAATTAATTACTTAATTGGTTTTTATATGCCCAGTTCTTATTTTTTAAGGAAAATGCAAAAAAACTGTCAAACAGCTTGTACTTTGTTACAATTTTGGTATTTAAAATATCTTGAAAAACAAAAATTTGATTTTTAGGGCAAAATTGATATCTAGTAATTCGCAATTTAATAGAGATTCAAAATATTACTAATTTTTTCTTCACAAATTAAATAAGTTACTTTTCACACCTTGTGTGCAGTCTTCTTTTTGCCTAAATATTGGGTAGCCTAAATTTTTGAATTAATAGAATAATAATATCATTCACTTAAAATGTATTTCTTATGCTAGCAAAAGTTGGTTGGGGTGTAGTCAGATTGACAATTTTGTTTTGCAAATTTCACTTGTCGAAAGTGATATTACAAAGATAAAAAAAAAACTAAAGTCTCAAATTAAAAAAAGAAGTAGCAGATTGTTGATCATAACCTAATAGTTAGTTATCATATTTTCAGTAATTTCCAACTTATTTATTTCAACAATTATATTATTTAATAAATGTATTTAAAAACTTACTTGTAAATGGCAAACTAATTGTAAGATTGGAGAAGAATCCATCCGGTGGGTATCTAACAAATGGTAGAGATAGGGAAGGTGCAATGACTAGACTTGTTCCCGGTGGTAGTGCTAATCTACCATCTGATGTTATCCATAATAAACGTTTCTGCCTTGAATGTGATTCTTCCGGTGCACTCGTCCGTATTAAAAGAAATAATACGATTATGCCTAATAACCAATTATTACCAAGCGTTGTTCGTTGGTGGATATAATTTCTCATCTCTGGTCAACTGAAAAAAAAAAAAAGAAATTAAAATCAATTGTATTTGTCGTTACATCCTTTTTGTTGATTTAAAAATTAATTAGATAGTGAAAATAGAATCCAAATAATTAAACTAATACTAGTTTTGAATATTAGCGTTGCTATTACATTCCTTAGAGCATTGAAATCAAAGATAAAACAATAATTTTAATAAAATAGCAAAAAATTACAATTTTAGAAACTATTAATGTTTTGAGGAACACAAAAATTGCTTTTTTCGATGAATCAATATTCCTGTACATAAGTGTATATGAAATAGAAGTGTTTACTTCAAATTAATCTATAAAAAATAATATGGTAGTTAAGCAATAATAAAATTAAAAAAAAAATGTATATACTATATTAAGATGAAGCAGATGATGTCCAGTAATAACAATAAAATTATATTGGTCATTCATTAGTATTATTAATTCAACTTGAATATGTTCATATAATCCATTATGCAATGCACATAATGCTTATTTTTTAGCATTTCGTGACTAAACCATTTCCAAAAACATATTATAAAAATGTAAATTTGATCTCGGCACAATTTTTTGTTTGCAAATTTTAATCATGCCTCAAGATCACATAAAACAAAATTGTTATTGTATGCACAGATATTCATTTTGTGAATAAAATAACAATAACATTTCATTCGGATAATGTTAGACATGACACTTATATTTAAAATAAGAATAACATGATAAAGCAATATTTATATTCTATACTGACTAGAATAAGAAAATGAAATTAGTAATAGTTAGCATCAGATTAGTAAACAAATCAGCTCTCAAATTTTTAATGTATAAAACCACGATAACAAAAAACAAAAATAATTGCTAGCAATGTATAACAAACCATTAACATCATTTTTAATATTAAAATTGAGAACACTTGTAGAACAAATTTAGTTTTGCTAGAAACTGACCGCTTTTTTAACCGTAGAAATTAATGGCACTAAACTACAGTATTAATATTTCACCTTATTAATTCTCCAGAAATTAAAATTTTATATTCCGATGATACAAACACATTATATTATCACTGCGCACTGCACAAATATATTGACCTTACTGAAAACAATTTTATTAGATACTATTTTTGGATAATTTAATTGGTTATGTAAAATTGTTTATGCTCGCTGCTTTCATACTGTTTCTTATTGTGTTTGCTATTTGAGTATGTCTTTTGTTTGATGAGAGTTTAAGCATTATGTCACATCAATCGTTTTTATTTAATTTAACATTGTAATTATATACTATTATTAACGGATGATGTGCACTTTTTTTTGTGGCAAATTTTTAATTTAATTGTGTGCGAATTATGAAATTAAATTGCGTAATATGTGCTAAATGTTATATTCGTTTCTATTTTGTTAGTAATTTAATTTTGAGAATGTTGAATTATATAAAATTTGTCAGAGGAAAGTGCACACTAATGCAATTTTATAAAGAAATAAGTTTTAAAAGCGTTTTTTATTAAATATGAAATTGAAACATTTTTTTTAATTATATCTTGAAATAAACGGATTTTATAATCAATTAAATACTGCATCTTTTGTAACTAGTTTTAAATTGTTACAATCAGTTTTAGTTTTTTTATTTTCTATTTGCTTTGCAGTTTTTAGCAAGAAACTAATGCATAATAATTTAGAACACAAGAAAAAGTGTAAAAGTACCAATTAGTGCAAATAATTCTTTATACATAATCCCAATTTTAACTACAACCAATAAAATTAAAAAAAAACAAGTTTATAAAAATGAAACTATAATATAATTCACAAGATCCACTCAGACTTTATGCGGAACGCGATCGAGTGACCGCGACTCGGTCAAGGTCACCATCACCACCATCCGCGCCTTCTTTTCTGCAAACAACCTGTGCTGAAGAATTATGTAACCGAACCCACCTTTCCTTTTGCGTTGGTTGGTTGTATTGCAGTCGTGTTTACGAGCGGCTTCAAAAA
Organism: Tachinus rufipes; assembly: GCA_963932245.1. NCBI lineage: Eukaryota > Metazoa > Arthropoda > Insecta > Coleoptera > Staphylinidae > Tachinus > Tachinus rufipes. The sequence continues at coordinate 8,522,539 of OZ010743.1, forward strand.
CCGTCTGCAGTTATCCTGATTATCATATTTGTCTATAATTAATTCTAATAGGGACGTTGTGTAAAATGCCATAACACTTTCCTATATCGAATTGCAACGAGAAGAATTTATTAATGGCCAATGATAATTTGTAATGGATGCGACGTTAATAGCTTTATTAATACCAGTAGCTAGATGCATGAAAATGTAATTAATTACACAATCTGATAAGCTCGATTGAGTTTCAAGTACCTGGATCTGATTACTTGTATATTCAATAAAATTAATCGAGCTTAACATATTGTTTAATTATTTAGATTAAATCGTTATTTAAGTAATAGTTTGTATTAAACTTACAGATTTTGTTAGTAAACCAAAGAAACAATTTAGATAATTTTTATTTAGATTTGTGCAATTTAAATATTTTATTAAAATACTAATCGTTAAATAATTTAACACTTAATTCAAAGATACACATTTTGACCAAATAAATTTTTAAAAACAAAACAAATTTTACATATTATTTTTAAGATAACAAGAACAATTAAAAAAAAAACACAAGAAACAGAGTAGAGCAAGAAATGCAAATTTTGTTTTAAAAATGTTTGGAATAGTAAACAATGTTAAGTTTGACACCAATATATCAAAATGAGGTAGAAGTGATTGGTGTTGTTGTTTCTATTGAGATTTGCATCAGTATTTGACAAAATGCAAGAAACTAAACTAACATCAGCCTTTCTGTCATTCATCGTGTGCGGAACTCATACCTAAAAACTGGAGGATTTAAAAGACACATTGGACAAGGTTCTAAGAGGAAAACAAACCAAATTCGGGACTAGTTTTTATTTGATATTCTCATTGCATTTTTGCACATCTACACTCAAAAAATTCAAATCAGGCTTAAAACAACTCCGACCAGACAGTTAGAAATAGACTGAGAGAAGCCAATCTAAGACCAAGAAAACCTGTGCAGGCAGGCAGGACATTTGCTTGCTCTACTTTGTTTCTTGTAGTTTCTTTGAATTGTTATTATCTTAAAAATGATTAGTAAAATTTGTTTTGTTTTTTAAATTTATTTGGACAAAATGTAAGTTTATAAATTAAGCGTTATTAGATTTGCATATTGTTAAAAATTAACAAATATATTAAGACCTAAATATGTGTTCCTTTAGCTATTTTGAGCAATGTATCATTATTCTAGTATTGCAAAATGTTTAGATAAATAGATTTTTTTAATCTGCTTATGATTCTCAACTAAAAACAAAAAGTTACAACACAAACTTTTTTTTCAACGTTAGAATTAACACACTTATTTTAACAATTTTCTAGTAATAAAAAAAAAATTTTTTGGTCATTTTGAAAATACAATTTAAGCATTTTCCAAATTGTTATTTGTTAAAAAGCTACGCTCTCTGAAATATTTTTTGATCTAACTGTCTTTTCTGTCTCAGATGAAAGCGCTTGCCAGTTGAATGTAATGCCTTCTGGGTTGAAAAACAGTTTACTAAGGAACATTGTTTTGGTATATTTAGACAATATATTTGTATAATAAGAAAATTACTCCGACAAAAACCAACCTTTGCACCAATTAAAAATCATTAAAAAGCAAACGACCCCATGGAACAAAAACTAAGTCCGATACTTAGAGTTTGTATACGCCGCCAAAATATAAATAAGGAGAGTTAATAATTACATCACCATCAAGCACCCAGCTAATTATAGTCATAATACACTACTCGATAAACTTTGCTGATCACTCAGAAAGAGACAAGAATACAGCTCTCTCAGGGCCTACAACTGGCCAAATGAGCTAAAAAACGTGTGCACATTTATCCAAAGATGCATGGTCTGTGCAAATGTAAAGTTTAGACCACTACAATAAAAAACCATTATTAAAACTTTATTTTCCTGATTGATCATGGGATAGAATCGACATTGACTACGTTAAATCACTAAATACCACTCGATCAGAAAATGAATAGGCGTTTACTATAATGGACTTGTGCATTCTTTGGCCAGCAGCAAGGTAACCACAAGACTTTTAAAACAACAGCTGTTTTGCCCAAAAATTATCTTTTCTAAAAATGGGCTCTAGTTGAAACAGTGAAAGACTAAAGGCAACCACTTTTGGCTAATCTGATAGAATGCACGCACGCTGAGCTTTAAAAAATATACAGACACTTAACTGAAAGATTAACCCCACAAACAGTGGAATAAACTTTTACTACTTGTAGTGTATTACTGTAACCGTTGAATATACGCTGCCACTTGGAAAACTTCAAGCAAATTTCTGTTGAAACATAACTTGCCCAAACTAGAAGGTTCAAGAGATGCGCTTAAACAAAACCTTTGCCTGCAACAAGCGCGACAATAACAAGTTGACTATCAGAAACAAAGCTAACGTGTGGAAAGTTCTAGACAAGTAATCACTACGGCAGGGACCAACTGTTGTTAGGTTAGGTTAGGTTAGGTTAGGTTACAATCCAGGAAATTGATGCTGTTTTATGAACTGAGCATTAACCGATCAATTAGGACATTACTAGTGCCGGTCACATTTTTCCAATGCTTTACGTATAGTTTCTTCAATTTTGTCACTTAACAAGTTATGTGACTTCACGGTCGGCGTTGAATCACATGGCATAAAGGTACAATTTTTTATATGTTTGCATAAAATACGCCAGAGCTCACCCTAACACTAAATGCAATAAGACAAAAAAGTCAGATCATGTAGCAACATGCGCAGCGTGCAATGGTCCGCTCACTGCAAGTTATAAACTGTGTGCAGCTTACCTCAAGTTAAAGGCAAACCAAAGTCTAAAAAGCTAGATTATGTGTCTAACAAACTGATTCCAGACGTGGTAAAAATTCACTAACAACTCTGTTACTCTTATAAAGCTAGCGATTTAGGTGCATAGTACTACATTAAGATTATTATCAGTTAGACAAGAAGGTTAAGGCATTCTGAAATGCAGACTTTTAAGTATTTAAACGGGGGCGTTTAGTTGGAATGCGTTTCATTTGTAAAAGTGAATCTAACACTTTGCAAGTCTTTAAAAATATTCGTTTTTTTTTTAAACTCTGGAGCTTGCTTAACACTCATCCAACGTCATTGTTTTGGGGCACTAAACAATTACTTTTTGGCCCTTGCATGCTTTCCAACAATGTACTTGCGGATGGACTTGTATTCTTTATCTAGGAAGACACAACCATTTCAAACATTGACGCAATCTTTATTATTAATTTCAACACCGGCGCCGTTTTTACTATTATCTCCTGTAAATGCATGATAACTTTGAACTTCTTGCATCTATAAAGAATCAAATTGACAAAAAGGTGTTAGGATAACATGTTTATGGAAGGCTTTAACAAAAGCATTGTTATAGTTGGAATCTCAAACTTACACGAAAATCATACTTTTGACAGCCAAAACATTAGCGTTAGTGAATGGCTACATATAATACTACAAAACAACACTTTTGTCGACTGCTTATTACTTAATAGCAACAATACTGAGACATGATGAAAATTTTGTTTAAACGGGCAAAAGCTAGTTTGCTACTATGGATGCTATAACCAAGTTGAAGTATACCAGGAAACCGCCAACTCCGCACCCACTTTGACCACTCTACCATTTTTTGAATAACAAGTCACGATTGGGGGTGAATGGAAACTGGGTCTTTCTAGATAACATTAACAAACGTTATCTAAGAACCCTAATGGCACACTCAAACTTTTGGGTAATCTCATCTTTACAGGTAGGACAAGAAATCTTACCTTTGGAAATAAATTTCTAGGGTTGAACCAAGAACCCATTTGGCCTACCCAACACCGTCAAGTTACATTTGGACCGCCGGAGCAACTCCAGGGTCCACTGGTTTAAAAAAATCACTTTTGCGCTGCACAACGCCACTTTCGCGTAATTTTAACCACAACATCTAAAAACTTCTGTAAGAAATAGTAGAATAAACAGAAAACTAATGATATGAACAGATAAAAAGTAAAATGAACAAAAAAAATTTAAAATCAACAAAGAAATTGTAAAATTAATATAAGTCTTTCAAAGATCCAGCGAATTTTTACAATTACTGAAAGATTATTTTTGAGTACACCAAATTCTACTAAAAAGCCAACTTTTGATTAACTCTAAACAAACTAATTATGATTTTTTTAGGTAACAATGGCAATACTTTAAGCCACTCTAGTTGAATCACAAATCTAGCAATTGATCAAAAATTAAATAAAATGGTGAAGATGACAACCCACCTTAAAGTAACTTTAAAATGCCAATAACTTACACAAAACAGTACACAAAACTACATCCACTTAAAACAAGAAACGGGTTGGTTTAAAGTCAAACACCGCAATCGATTCACCCAAAAAAACTACAAAATGCTAACCCTTTACCTTTCATATCTATTACTATCTACAACTAGTGTTACCGGCCAGGAGGCGTCTCAGAAAAAAAAAACTTTTGTTCTACCATCACAGGGCTCTCCAAAGTGGCGTTTCATATGCAGTTTGCGCGCGCGGCCGTACTCTAACTTTAAATCTCGACATCGAAACAGCAACATATTAGTAAAAAGCCTCTTTACAAAGAAAGTCTAGGATAACTGCTGCCGTGCAGCACCTTTGTCACTAACGATAAACTTGGACTACTGCTCTTACTTAAGTATTTGCTTGCCAAAAACCGTAGAAATTGACAACCCAAGAAAAGTAAGAGTTGCTTGTGCTGAGTGCACCGGCAACACTTTGGACCACTTATTTGGCAGCCTCCAGGTGTTTCTTAACGTCCTCAAATTAAGACCTTTTTAGATCAGTGCTAAGCTCAATATTTTTAGGCCGACCTCGAGCATTAAAAACAAAGTAGAAGTACGCAAATACTTTAACCACACTAATTATTATCTTTATTTTTACATAAAAAAAATTACAACCTACGCAAAACTCGGAAGCGGTTGTAATTGTTTAATCACAGACTCAGACCAATAACACCAGAAACACGAAGCACCTGATAGCCATGGGTTAGTTAAAACTTTACTCGACTTACCTTACTGGAAGGTAATTTAAAATTTGCAAGCAACAAGCGGATTTGAGTTTAGCTCTAAATATCATAGGTCAATGCTGGTTATAAAAGACAATTAATAAGATATAAAACTCCAAATTGTCTGCGATCTGAGCAAAAACGTAATCCTGGAACACCTTTGGCTAACAGACAATTATATTAACCTGGATTAACCAAGGTCCTCCGCAGAAAAAACAAAAATTCTGGATGCACTATAACAATGCTAAGTTAGAACTTTTACTTCGCAATTTTTTTGGCCTATAAATCTTTGCTAAAATAGCGGAAACGCTGATGGCTTTACAAGGTCCCAAACAAAACTTTTGTTAACCACTCCATACCGTTGCTGCCATCAACATTTCAAGAAGACTATTGACCAATTACTCAAATTAGCGAGACTACAGCCCAGCCTGCATTTTGTGTGCTTTAAATTGACGGCTGCTATACGAGTATGAAGTTGGGGTTCTCTATCAAAAACAAAGCATTACGCCACATTATCTTGTATAATAGCGCAAAATTGGCCGACAGTAAGACTTCAACAAACTGAAGTACATGGGTCATTAAAAATCTTTGCTACAAACCTAACACAGACAAATGTATAGGGATCATTTTACCAGTTTTTGGTTTTACTTGCTTTTAGCCTAGTACTTTATGCTGGTTTGTGTAACACAACTAGCGTCATTGCACTGAGACGCCATAACCAAAGTGTTACCAAGAGTCCCTTTCACTGATGAAAACCTGAAGCATTACTGGCGTTGGTAACAACTTCATTTTGTTATGTTGTTGCCATCATTTGCGTTTCTACTTATGCTTCTATTAGTGCATTAGTAAAATATTTTTTTGCAAATTAAATCTTTAAGCATACGAGTATTCCATGTGTACAAAATGTTCATTTATTTACTGTGAAGACAGATTTTGTTCTGCAGAACTACTTTTTTGTTTTATGGGAGCTACTTCTAAAGTTGCAAGAATTCAATAACTAGTTAAAAAAAAAAAACATTCTAATAATCCATGACCAACCTCCTACAACTAGCAACTCCTAGCATGGTCAAAATTATTTTTATTTCTTTTGTTGACAAACAATGACTTACTTACTAGGTACTTTGGTAATTGTCTAGATCCAAACCACAAACAACTTAGCATTTGTTACTAATTAATAAACTGGTTTCGATTTCTAATAATTTTTATAAAAAAAACCAAATCTGAAAATAAATTTGAGTGATGCAATTTTTGATATGCATCATAAAATTTTGCTTTGTTAATTGATTTGGTTAATATTCTCATGTGTTTCTGTACAATGTCAAAGATTACATCAAATATCAATAATGCTGATTTCTTTCTTTGTTTGCTAATACTTTACAAAACTATTCAAATGCCATTGTGACCTTTGGAGTAGGTAGATATTATCCCAAAGATCACATTTTTCATTTTATATAATTTTATTAATGATTCTACAGGGAGTTTGTAAATGAATGGGATTATGTAATCACTATAAATATGCCGCCGTTTTAAAATTGTCCACTATACTATTTGTTTTGACAGCTGTCAAGCAAGCAAAGTTATAAGAATGTATACAAATGAAGAAAATATTTTTTGATAATGGAGAATGGCTCTATTCTATTCCGGACTGTGTTTGAGAGTTTACAACTGATAATTATGTAAACAATGTAAACATATGAAAATATTTTTATTATTAAATCCTAAGATAGGCAACTTTATTTACGCATTTTCACCAGAGCGTCACAAACGTACATTAGATGGTTACATAATCCCAAACATTTATAATCACCCTGTATATTCTAAATTGTACAAACTCCATATTTTATAAACATTTCAAATCACCTTGAATCATATCCTATTTTAGTGATGATTAAAAAAATCACTATAAACATAATTAAGTACACATCATTTATAATAGTTTTTTGCTTAACTTAATAAATACTTATTTTTTGGTTACAGTAATTACATAGAATCGCCTTTCAATAATTACACGCGGACGCTGTAAATATTTTTAAAACTAATTACAAAAGATTAAAACGGCAAATTGATGAAAATGTTTGCTGACCTAGTGTTTGTCCCATATTAAGTTCTGCCAAATAAGTAACCCGTTATTTCATTTTTCTATTATTCATCTCACATCCAAAGAAAGCAAAAAAAATTGTATAATATGAATTAATTAATGAGTGTTATTAATGTATTTATATAATCTGGGTTGATGATCGGTAAAATTTAAAATTGTTTATTGATTCATAAATCATTTTATTATTGATTTAATAAATAAAATAAATTTAAATAATCTTAAATATATTTAGCAAAAAATTTATCATTCGATTGGATAATTATAATATGCATTACGAATGTGTAATTGTTGTTTCGTGCAATTACAGTTTTGAATTGCTGCCGGTTGTTCTTTAAATGTCTCTTAACCTCGATATTATTTCAGAATAATTTGTGGTAAACCAGTTTGTTTTTCAATTTAATTTTAAGAATATCATTTTAATGAGAAGTAGTTAGTCAAAACTATGTCCGGTTTTGGGAAATTGTTTTATTACACAAATCATAATTGACCTTTGTGTACACTTTAAAATGTAATCAAATGTAAAATGATGAAAAGTAGGATTTTTAATTCAAAAATTAATGCATAACGCATTTGATAGTGAATTTAGCAATTTTTAATATAAATAAAAACATTTTTGTTATATATATACCTGGAAACTATTTAATATCTTGGTATTCAATGGCAAACATATTATATAAGTTTTACCCCTTAATACTACCTTGGGTTAAACAGCTTCCAGGTATATAATACAAACATAATTTCCACCTCCAAAGAGGGTATTTATTTGTAAAGTTTAGCTAACTATAAAAGTTACATTTTTTCAATAAAGTTATGAACTTGATATGTTATTATTATTGCACTATTAATAATTAATAATTACAATATAATAACTTGCTCAACTAACGACGTTTTACTTCACATTACTTTAAAATTGTTTAAACAGCATGCCTTCCATGTTAAAATCAATTAAAACAATCTTTAGTACAAGCTTGAATGCCAATGCCATGCTAAACGAAACTGTTGAAAACAATGAATATATTTATATTATTAATAGATATAATTGCAAATTAACTCACCTTATTACAATTAGTCATACAAACAAAACAAAACACAACTGAATAGCAATTTTCTCAACTCACGATATCTTTTGTTGGGGAGAAAAGTATATTTTTCCCCCATAATATAAAAAAAATAATAATTATCTTAAACAATAGTAAGGAATAGAATGTTTATAAATAGTTGCATTTATTGTCTGCATATTCAGTGTGATAACTAGAGCTGTTAATAATAATATTGAAGAAGGAAGTTTTATCAAATTATTATTAAATTAAGTGGTAAGTAGAACAAAATTTTGCGTAATCTGTCGAATGGAATCATTTCCAGCTTTTGTAATAATGTAGATTGTTTGTTGAAAAGCAATGATGTGGTAATGGGTTTATTACTTGTCACGTAATGATAATTATTTTGTGACTAATTATGATTCCAGTACATGTAGCAAAGATGTCAAAACAATAATAAATTTCTGGAATTCATATACAAATTAAGATTTTTAATTAAAAATATTCTATAAATGCAACTTTATTTGATTATAACATTCTAATATTATTATTCATAATTTATATTAATTAAATATGCCTTAACATAAATTATACATTAAAATAATAAGCTTTATATGGATTTACTGCTTATTGAGTTTCCATACTAATTAAAATATAATTGCATTAGATATTTACGCGTTTGTTATTACTCTAATGTTTAACGTAAATTCTGCTCTGGGTAGATACTAAAGATTATATAATTAGCAATAAAATCGATTAAAGGTGATTAGCAACGGAACTGATATAAAATTCGCGCAGATGAAACCATAAATCGAGGCTAACGATTTCAACTATTCTTAGAATAAAAACATTAAGAAATACCAGTTAGGAATTATTGCATAATTTATTCATTCATCAACAAAATTGGATAAAAAATATTATTTAATGAATGTTGAAGAATTTATGTAACAACTACAAAGATGATTAATATTCAATTATAAATAAATAATTAGTTTTCATAAATATTTCAAAGGCTTACTATATTGTCATAATATTTTAAAAAGCCAATTGAGCTGTATATTATACTTAAATTTTATTTATTTAGCACTATTATAATATTATAACAATCTTAAATTATGCACATTTGAATGCAATTGTATATAATAGTTCCCAGTATAGAACCCTGGAGTATCCAACTTTATGGTGATATAGTGCAATGATAGATTGTTTGCTTATTATGCAAGCGGTTTAGGGAGTTTTATTTAAACCATGTATAACAAAAAAAACATTTGTTATTTTTATTAAATATCCAGATCTTTATTAATATAGTGCTCCACTTATTAAAATTCAATTCACATAAATAGAACAAACGTCTCCTCTTCAAATTCAAGGAAGCTCCTAACGTTTCTGATTACGTGTTCTACAAATCTATTAACATTTATTTTTCTAATTAATTGATATTCATACCAACTCCTACTAATTGTACAGAAAAGTACTGACGCGTTATTAATTATAAACAGCACGTGAACGAATATAAGAACACTCCAATTCTAGAACGTTGAAAAAAGTGATCCGGTTTTGGCTTTATTTGCTGTGCAAAAGAAATGTAGCTGACCGCGAAATTATCTCATAGAACATATCGCATCGCACACACTTACATAATTATTAGATAGCTCCAAGCGGCTGCTCCTTGTTTGTGGTTTTATTAATATGCGTGACCAAATATAACAAGAGATTCTGTTACTATTTAAATTTTTGTATAAAATTGCAATAATACAGATGCAATTTACAATTGTATATTGTGCAATAAGTACGGTATGATTTTTTTAACTAAACACCAAGTTTTCAAACAGCACAATAGAGCGTTTGAAATAAAGTTACATTAAAAGGGTTAATTGTAGAATAATTTTTTTACTAAATACAAAGAAATAAAGTCGTTTCTACTATTACTACTACCTAATTACATAAAATCTAATCCAAACAAAACGAATTAATTCATCTGCATTATGGAAAACCTAAGCTTGCATTTCTATCTGGATTCACTCGTTTCCTGTTGTTAATTAAATCCATTTACCGTTTATGTATTGCATTATTTATATGCACACGCACATTACATGTCTTCTTCACATCAAGTGACAATTTTGCTTCTCGGTGACATTTTTTTAAGTTCATTTAAAATTAAATTGCATCTTTTTACTTTTTAGTAACGCAACAATTGCTGTCGGTTTCTTGGTGAAATTGTTGATGACAATGGTTTTAACAATTGGATTTATAATGTATTTAATTTATTAAAAACAATGTTGCATAAAATTTATCATTTACTAATCTTGAGAAAGAAACACAAGCTAGCAACTATAATTATGATTCAACTATCAAAATTTTGATGAGTTCTTTGATTTAAACCATTTTTTGGTAATTAGTTCAAGAATTTTAAGTTGTTGATTAGATATTTGGCTTTACCATACTTAATTTTATCAAAATATTTAAGAAAATATTTTTGAACAACTATTTCATGTAAAAAATGTTTCAAAGTTACCAAATTTTGTTGATTTCTTTAATTTTTTCGATATTTTTGGTAATTATTGCAGGAGTTTTAAGTTGTTGATTAAAGATTTGGCTTCAACATACTTGATTTTTTCAAAAATAATTTGAAAAACATAGAAAATGTCCCAAAATTATCAAAATTTTGATGATTTTTTTAATTTAAATAGTTTTCTTAGTAATTAGCAAAAATTTGAAGTAGTAGATAGAAAATTTTGGCTTAAGCATATTTGACTTTATCAAAAATATTTTTTTTTTTTTTTATTTTAACAATTTATATTTTTAAATATTTTTGAACAACTTGATTATGCAGAAAGTTCCCAAAATGGCCAAATTTTTATGATTTTGTTTATTTAAATGGTTTTCTTGGTAACTAACAAAAATTTTAAGTTGTTGATTAGTATTTTGGTTTCAGCATACTTGATTTTATCAAAAATATTAAGAAAAATATTTTTAAACAATTATTTCATGTAGAAAGTGTCCCAAAATGTCAAAATTTTGATGATTGAAATGATTTAAATGATTTTTTTGGTAACTAGCAAAAATTTTAAGTTGTTAATTAGAATTTTGGCTTTAACATACTTTGTTTTATCAAAAATAATTTTAAAAACATTTTTGAACAACTATTTCTTGTAGAAAATGTCTTAAAATAAAAAAAAATTGATAATTTCTTTGGTTTTAATAATTTTCTTAGCAACTAGGAGGAATATTAAGTTGTTGATTAGAGGTTTGGCTTCAGCAAACTTGATTTTGTCAAAAATAATAAGTAAAATATTTTTGAACATCTATTTCATGAAGAAAGTGCCCTAAAATGACAAATTTTCGATGATTTCTTTGATTTAAATCATTTTTTTGGTAACTAACTAGAATTTTAAGTTGTTAATTAAAAATTTAGTTTTAGCATACTTGATTTTATCAAAAATAATTTGAAAAATAATTTTGAACATTTATTTTATGTAGAAACTGTTCTAAAATTACCAAATTTTGAAGATTTCTTTGATTTAAATAATTTTTTTGGTAACTAACAAAAATTTTAAGTTGTTAATTAAAATTTTGGTTTTAGCATACCTAATTTTATCATAAATAATTTGGAAAATATTCTTGAACAACTATTTCTTGTAGAAAATGTCTCAAAATTGCCAAGTTTTAATGATTTCTTTGATTTACATGATTTTCTTAGTAACTAGCAAAAATGTTAAGTTGCTGATTAGAATTTTTGCTTCAGTATATATGATTTTATCAAAAATGTATAAGAAAAATATTTTAAACACTAATTTCATGTAGAAAGCCTCTCAAAATGACTAAATTTTGATGATTTTATTGATTTAAATGATTTTCTTGGTAACTAGCAAAAAGTTTTAAGTTTCTAATTAGAATTTTGTTTATAGCTTATTTAATTTTATCAAAAATATTTAGAAAAACGTTCTTGAACAACTATTTTATGTAGAAAATGTTTCAAAATGTGCAAGTTTTGATGATATTTTTGATTTAAACAAAAAATTTAAGTTGTTGATAAGAATTTTGGTTTTAGCATACTTTATTTTATCAAAATTAATTTGGAAAATATTTTTGAACAACTTTTTCATGTAGAAAATGTCTCAAAATTACAAAATTTTGATGATTTCTTTGATTTAAATAATTTTTTGGTAACTATCAAGAATTTCAAAATGTTGATTAGAGTTTTGGCCTTAGCACATTTGATTTTATCAAAAACAATTTGAAAAACTTTTTTGAACAACATTCCATAAATAAAATGTCAAAATTACAAAAAATTTATGATTTCTTTGATGTAAATGATTTTTTTGGTAACTAACAAAATATTTAATTAGAATTGATTAGAATTTTGATTTCAGCATACTGGATTTGAATAAAAATAAGTTAGAAAACATTTTCGAACAACTATTTTATCAAAAAAATGTCCCAAAATTACCAAATTTTAATGATTTTTTTGATTTGAACGAATTTTTTGGTAACTAGAAAGAATTTTAAGTTGATGATTAGAATTTTGGCTTTAGCATACTTGAATTTGTCAAAAATAATTTAAAAAACATTCTTGAACAACTATTTTATGTAGAAAATGTTTCAAAGTTTTGATGATTTTTTTTATTTAAATAATTTTCTTATTAACTAGCAAAAATTTTAAGTTGTTGATTAAAATTTTGGTTTTAGCATACTTGATTTTAACAAACATATTTAGAAACATGTTTTTGAACAACTATTTCTTGTAGAAAATGTCTCAAAATGACCAAGTTTTGATGATTTTTTTGATTAAAATGATTTTTTGATAACTAGTGCACGAGTTTTAAGTTGTTGATTAAAATTTTGGCTTTAGCATACTTAATTTAAACAAAATATATTTGGAAAATAATCTTAAATAAGTAATTGAAATAGAAAATGTTTCAAAATGACCAAATTTTTGTTAACTTAAATGTTTTTTTTGGTAACTAACAGAAATTTTAAGTTGTTGATTAGAATTTTGGCTTCAGCATACTTGATTTTATCAAAAATAATTTAGAAAACATGTAGAAAATGTTTTAAAATGATAAAATTTTGTTGAATTTTTTGATTTAAAGTTTTCTAGGTAAATAGCAAAAAAATTAAGTTAGTGACTAAAATCTTTGCTTCAGCGTACTATATTTTGTCAAAAATAATTTAGAATATATTTTTGAACTACTATTTTATGTAGAAAATGACCCAAAATTACAATTTGTTTATGATTTTTTTGCTAGCAAAAATTTTAAGTTGTTGATTAGAATATTGGCTTCAGCATACTTATTTTTTTAAATTACATATATACATTTGATATACAACATAACATATTATATAGTTGGCTTAAGTTCTATATAGGAAACATGAAGCCTGAAAAATTGTTTGTCTTTATTAGTCTGTTAAATGTCTGGTAGTAAAGCTATGTATGTTCTTAAGTGTTTTAAGTGAGTCTGAATATTTGTAATAAATAGGGTAGTTCTTTCCATGTCGTTTTGTGTACATTCTTATAGATATGGTGAGTTGTTTCTATTACGTCACCAGTTATGCAAAGAAAAGAGTCAATTTGCTTAAATTTGATTTTTTTGTCAGCTATAAGTCCATGTACTGTTCTATATAGTATAATTTTTGTAAATTGTTTTCTTGATAAAGTTGTGTTATTAAACCAAAGTATTGTTTGCGGCGATTGCAATTGGGATCCATTGAAAATGAATATTGTGTCTTTGATTTGTTAAATGCTCTGTTGTTGCATATATTTCTTTGGCAATGTTGTTTATTTTGTTTTTGGTTTGGGTGGTTTGTTTTAAAAGTAGGAGGGATGATAGGGAGTCAGTTATGGTAACTTTGCTTTTGCTTGAGGAGGAATGTTGGGCTATAAGGAAGACGACTAGTTTAATTGCTTTCATTTTGGGTGTTGTTATGGAGACATCTGTCTGTATTTTGAGATCAGCTGTCTTAAATTTGTTTGGCCACACTGCTGCAGCTGTTGTATAATTTTTCTTCTTGGATCCGTCTGTATAAAGTTTCTTGAAGTTTGGGTATATTTTTTGGAAGTGTTGAAGTTTAGTTGGTTTAGTTCTTGATTGTTGTATGGAAAATATTTTGAAATGTAGTTATAAGTCTCTGTTTTTATTTGGTAACAAATGGGTAGTTCAGAGATGTTGGAATATTGTTCTTTAGTGTTGTCTATCTCATATATGGATAAACCGTATAGAATTTTTGGTTTTATTTTATCATTGTTTTGTATGTGTAACATGTGTTCTTGTCTGGTACAGTGTTTTTTTTATTTCTGTTGTTAGGTCTGATATATGTGTTTTAAAGTAAAGTTTTTGGTCGAAACACAAACCTAAAAGTTTGTGTTCTTCATTCTCGGAGATATATTTGTCTATTATTTTAATTTTTTGATGTTTTATGTTTACTTCAGCATACTTGATTTTATCAAAAAAAATTGGAAAACTTTTTTAAACAACTATTTCATGTAGAAAATGTCTCAAAATAACCAAATTTTGATGATTTTTTTGATCTAATCAATTTTTTTTTAACTAACAAAAATTTTAAAATGTTGATTAAAATTTTAGCTTCTGCATACATGCATACAAAAATAAATTAGAAAGTATTATTGAACAACTATTTCAAGTAGAAAATGTCCCAAAATGACCAAATTTTAATGTATTTTTTGATTTAAGTAATTTTCTTGGTAACTAGCAGAAATTTTTAAGTTGCTGATTAGAATTTTTTGGCTCATACTTGATTTTATAAAAAAAATTAGGAAAGTATTTTTAAACAACTATTTCATGTAGAAAATGTCTTAAAATTACCAAATTTTGTTAATTTCTCTGGTTTTAACAATTTTGTTTATAACTAGTGCAAAAGTTTTAATTTGTTAATTAGAATTTTGGTTTCAGCATATTTAGTTTTATCAAAAATAATTAAGAAATTAATTTTTGACACCTATTTCATGTAAAAAATGTCTGAAAATAACAAAATTTTGATGACTTCTTTGGTGTAAATGATTAACTAACAAAAAATTGTAAATAGTTGGCTAATTTTGGCTTCAACATACTTGATTTTATCAATACTATTTAAAAAAATATTTATTTAAAAAATGTCCCAAAATGACAAAATTTTGATGATTTTTTTGATTTAAATTTTTTTTTTGCCAATTAGCAAGAATTTTAAGTTGTTGATTAGAATTTTGGTTTAAACATACTTAATTTTATTTAAAAAAAATTGAAAAAACTTAATTTTGTGATATAAATCGGCCAGATTTGACAAATTTGATTCTAAAATCAAGTTTTTTGGACAAAATTTATGCAAAAAATAAGTTTTTTGCGCGATTCTCATGACATAAATGCTTTTTCTCTATAGTTATGTGGTTTTCTAAACAAATCTTTTGCGATATTTAAGTTTTATACGCAAATTTTAATAAATTTTATAGGATATTCTTGATTAACGAGCAAATTTTAATTTAATTTTTTTTGCGCATTTTTTTTGTGCTGTTTGCATGTTTATTTTATATGACATTGATGTTTTCTAAACTATAAATGGGTTTTATGCGTTATTTTTAATGAATTTTATGTGATAAGCATGTTTTCTGAGCAAATTTGATGCTATAAATATGTTTTCTAGACAATTTTTTTGTTACAAATGTTTGTTTTTGTGTTTTCTATGTAAATTTTAGGATACAAATCAGGCTTCTGCTCCAATTTTATGTGTTAAACGTGATTTTTGAATGCGTATAATTTTGAAGTTTTCTAAGTCATACATAGTTTAAAAATGAGTTTTATGATAGAAATTTTGCGCAGTTTTAGTCTTGTAAATATCTTGTAATGTTTAAAATGTTTCTATGTAGTTTTGTGATTTTAAGAGAGAAAATTATGTCTTATAAATTAGTTTTGTGTGCTAGTTTTATGATAAAAATTAATTTTGTTGTCAATTTTATGTGATAAACATGATTTTTTAGCAAATTTGATGCAAAAAATGGGTTTTTTTATTTGTTTTTAAAACAAATTTTATGCCATATTTAGGTTTTTCACGCAATTTTTGATATATTTTAGGTTATATACAAGATTCACAAGCAAATTTTAAGTTTATACATTAATTTTTATAGTTAACATGAGTTTTCTGGACAATTTTAACAGTTTGTAGTATTTATGTTTTTTGGCTAAATTTTTATACTTTATGGCTAGTTTGCTATTTTTCACATTTTATGAATAGAACTTAGGACTTTTCGACAGTTTAAAGACCGGATTTTGAGTTTTTTTGACATTTCTTAGCCGAATTTAGCTATTTTTATAGTTTTATGGAATTGTTTACACTTTTTTAACAGTTTATGGCCGGATTTTGGTGTTTTCCAACAATATTTGATGAAATTCATATTATATACGTGATTCACTAGCAAATATTAAGCAATAAATGTTTTTTGCACGTTTTTTATGGTATTTAAAGTATCTACCGTAATTTTTATAGTAAGCATGAGTTTTCTGGACGATATTAACAGTTTATCGTAAAATTGTTGATAACATTTTTAAACTTAGTGGATTTTGCTATTTTAAATATTTTATAAATAGAATTTGGCACTTTTTGACAGTTTATGGACCGGATTTTGAATTTTTTTAGACATTTCTAGCTGACTTTTGCCGAATTTTATGAGATTATTTTGCACTTTTCTATCAGTTTATGGCCGGATTTTGATTTTTTTTTACATTTTATATTATATACGTAATTTACGAGCAAATTTTAAGCAATAAATGTTTTTTGCACCATTTTAATGGTATTTTCTGGACGATTTTAACAGTTTTTGGTAAGTTTTGATATTTTTTGACAACATTTTTATACTTTATGGCTAGGTTTTTCTATTTTTAACGTTATATGAATAAAATTTGTTTTGCTTTTTAAGAGCTTATAGACCGGATTTTGAATTTTTTGACATTTCATTGCCAAATTTTGCTATTTTAAAATTTTTATGAACGTTTGTACATTTTTCTAACAGTTTATGACCGGATTATGGCGTTTTCCAACAATATTTGATAAATTTTATATTAGATACTTGATTCACAAGCAAACTTTAAGCAAGAAACGTTTTTTGCACAATTTTAATGGTATTCAAAGTTTTTATAGTAATATCTATAGTAAACATAAGTTTTCTGGACGATTTTACCAGTTCATGGTAATTTTTGATGTTTTTGAGAACATTTTTGTACTTTATGGATAGATTTTGCTATTTTCAGAATTTTATGAAATTGTTAACAATTTTTTAATAGTTTATAGCCGGATTTTGGTGTTTTTAAAAAATATTTTATGAATTTCATAGTATATAAGTGATTGACAAGCAAATTTCAAGGAAGAAAAGGTTTTTTGTACGATTTATATGGTTTTCAAAGTTTGTACAGTAATTTTTATAATAAAGTTAAGTTTTTTAGATGATTTTAACAGTTTATGGTAAATTTTGATATTTGTTGTTAACATTTTTATACTTTATGGCTAGATTTTGCTGTTTTTACCATTCTACGAATAGAATTTGGCACATTGTAACAGTTTATAGGCCGGATTTTGATTTTTTTTTGACATTTCATAGCTGGATTTTGCTATTTCTAAGATTTTATGAGTTTTTTATACTTTCCTAACAGCTTATGGCCGGATTTTGGTGTTTTCCAACAATATTTAATAAATTTTATATTAGATACGTGTTTTACAAGCAAATTTTAAGCAAGAAATGTTTTGTTGCACAATTTTTACGGCATTGAAAGTTTTTACAGTAATTTTTAAAGTAAACATGAGTTTTCTGGACGATTTTAACAGTTAATGGTAAATTTTGATACTTTTTTACAATTTTTTTATAATTTATGGCTAGATTTTAAAATGTTGAACGTTATATGAATAGAATTTGGCAATTTCTGATAATTTATGGACCAAATTTAAACTTTTTTTGACATTTTATAGCAGGATTTTGCTATTTTTAAGGTTTTATAATTTTTTTACATTTTTCTATTAGTTTATGGCTGGATTTTGATGTTTCCAACAATATTTGATAAAAATCATATTATATACATGACTTACAATCAAATTTTAAACAATAAATGTTTTTTTGCACAATTTTAATGGTATTCAAAGTTTTTATGATAATCATATGTTTTCTGGATAATTTTAAGAGTTTATGGTAAATTTTGTTATATTTTTCCAAATTTTTTTATCTTTTATGGCTAATTTTGTTATTTTTAACATTCTATAAATAGAATCTAGCACTTTTTGACAATTTATAGACTAGATTTAGATTTTTTTTTTAATTTTGTTATTTTTAAGATTTTATAAAAAATTTCACGCGTTTTTAACAGTTTATGGCCGGATTTTGATGATTTCTAACAATATTTTGATGATTTTTGGCAGAAACGTACTTTTTTTAACATTTTATAAAAAAAATATATTTTGGTTTTTTTAGCCGGATTTTGATTCTATATGAAAATGTTTTTGACCAGATTTAATTATTTTTGACTTTTTATGATAGAATGTTACAATTTTTAATAGTAACTAATTGATTTATGACATTCCATAAAAAGAATTTTGTACTTTTCAATAGTTTATAGCCAAATTTTGTTACTTTTTAATAATCTTTTAATGTTTCAAAGCCAGATTTCTTTATATTTTTGAAATTTTATGTCTATAGCTGGATTTTGTTACTTTATAACAATATTTTCATGTTTGAAGGCCGGAATTTGTTATTTTTAATATTTAATGAATAGAATTTTACACTTTTTAACAGTTTATGGCCAGATTTTAGTGCTTTCTAACAATATTTTGTAGCAACTTTAGACTTTATGAATAGTTCTTTATATTTTTCAGCAGTTTTATGGCTATGACTATGATGTTTTCTGACAATATTTTGATATTTCAAGACTGAATTTAGTTATTTTTAACGTTTTATAAATAAAATTTCACATTTTTTAATTGTTTTTGGCCGGATTTTAGTATTTTCTAAAAATAATTTAAACATTTACACTTCTAAACTTCTTTAACACGTTTGTGGATGATTTTTAGTTTTAAAAGTTGAATTTGCAGTTTTAAAAACCGGATTATAATTTGAAATCCGAATTAAATTGTCAAGCGGACTTTAAATGCTAGATTAACAGTATTGCAGTAAGTTTAAATACGTTAGTGGCCGGATTAATAATTTGGTTGTAAAATTTAACACTATAAATGCCAGATTTACACTTTAAAAGTCGGATTTACAGTTTTAACGGGTAAATTTAAAAATGTGAAGGCCGGATTAACAGCCAAATTTTAAATTTGAATGCCGCATTAAACTGTTAAAGATAAATTTACAGTTTTAAAAGCCGAATTTGCAGTTTGATATGTAGAGTATATACTAAATGAAAAAAGCGGCAACTTTTTCAATTTTAAGCCATTTATTAAAAATGTGATTAAAGTGCACTATTTGTTTCATACCTTTTTATGAAGCATCACACGTGTAACTACTAACACGCTAATCTCAAACGTGCTTGCACCAAATTAAAATGTAACAAAATATGTACTATAACTCAGCAATTATTCGATTGTGTAGACAAACTTTAGAATAAAACCTTTTAAAGAATATTGAACTATATTAGCATTTATGATTATATCAATAGCTTTCCAACTATGGTATTTTGTTTGCTTAACAAAATTATTAAAATAAAATAATACTCACTGACACTTAAGTATACACTATAGCACCGGATTAAGAACCGAAATATTCTTCATTAAATTATGTAAGAAATAACATTGTTTTTAAAAACGTCGAGTATATTATTTTTCTTAATATAATAAATTCATTGATTCAAAACCGCATTGCATATACTTTCATAACTCTTCTCCGTACTTGAACAATATTACAACAAAAAATATGAACGCATTGTATGTAAAGTAAAGAGAGTGAACTTTGTTGACAATGACATTGACTATGTAATCCACTTAACAAGTCTTACATAAACACAATTTTTCTTTTCTTTTATTTCAAGAAATAAAGTAAACGGCGCGAAACGAATTTGTTTTGTAATATAGAAAAGTGCATTTTATAAATTTATAATTTCTATTTCATTAAAATCAAGGAATGCGTATTTAATAGGGATGATGTTATTAATTACCAAAGAACTGTACATCAAACTATGAATTTAATTAATTTACATGCACATTGCGAATTTCCCCGATGGCATAATTGTATTTACTTTGATGTGACATAATTACCAACAGGTTAAATAATATATTTGACATTTTATGGACTCCACCTAGATTCATATTAAAAAAAATAGTACTACAAATCCGGTCTATCTGTAATTAGATCATATTACGTTTAAGTTGTCTTGGACAATTTACATGTGGATTAGACATAAAGTTAACAGTACATGTAAATTTATTGTTTTAAACAATTATGTTACTAAATAAAGGAAAGTTAATAACAATTAAAAAATATTAATTGGTTTAGAAATTAACAAAATAAATCATGCGCTAAAAAATGTTGAATAATTTATAGTAGAAATTCAATAATTTTGACTGTTTTAGTTATATTAATTAAATATATAAAGGTTAATTTGTCCCATCCCATCCCTTAGTGAAATGAATCACTGTTTAGAAACTAATGATATTATTAAGATTAAAACATAAAATAAGCGTGTACTTTATGGTAATGATTGATTTAATAAATGTTTAATTCATCAATTTCTTGCAGATCAAGCAATCAACGTATACAGTTAGAGTGTAAATTACTAAATTCACATGATTTGCATAGAATCTGCCACACATACCTGACAGAAGCTGTTGGATATTTAATAGAAGCTATTAATATCAAAATATTTTGAAATTATAATCAATTACATTGAATATAAGATGCTTTGCTTAAGCAGGTATTAAAGCAACAATAAAATTAATGTTTTAATTGCAAAATTTTGTCGCAGCAATGCTGTAGCAGGTTTTGCGGTTGTATCAATCGGGCAATTATATTTTGGTTTTGACATTAAGCAAAATCTACTACAATGCTCGTCATTGCAGTTTTATGCTATGTTGTTTACAGATTATTGATTGACTAGCAACTTATTTTGGCAACTTAAATCCTTATAAAAAAAGAATAAATAAACATCAAAAGCACAACCAAAAATTGCAAACTAATCCATTATACTTAGAGAAAATGCATGATTGATTAATATTATAATAACCAGACGATGTATAGTATGTATTTCAGACAGAAGGTTTGTAATAATCACCATGTATTAGCTAAATGCTTACCCTTATTGTGTATTTTCTTAAGTATAACTTTATTACCTAAGGTACACTGGTACAATAGTAACGTATTCAAATAATAAATTTAATCTGCAGATGCAAATCCCACTCAAACCATTGTAGAACAATGTAATATACAACTAAAACTTCAACAATTTTTAATCAAATTTAATTAATTATAATGTACAAAATAAGTTTGGTAAAATTGTTTTGAATGTTAAAGTGGTTTAATTCATTGTGTATTGTTATTAATAGAACAATGCAATGGTAAAAATGTTTTTAGTCGATTTATAATTTTACTATGCATTATGAAAGTGATTTATTTTATAAAATCACTCTTGCATTAACGAAATATTATAAGAGAAAATAATGTTTGGATTTATTACGTAAATTCTACAACTAAAATATGATTTTTCTAGAATTTAACTATTTATAGCACAACTATTACAATAATTAAAAATAATTTAAATTACTACTAACATTATTTTTAACTATTTAAACATGTTTATTTGAAAATTATTAATTAAAGTTTGTCAAAAATTGTTTGTTATATTATCTGTTTTCTAGTTCAAATTATTCTTTAGTCAATTGACCGAATTTAGAACTAATTTAGATATTATTAACAAAAATATGTTGATTTTAAGCAATGTATTCAAATTATTTGAAATTTTTTTTCTGGATAATATTGTTTTCTTATCATAATGCTTTTATTTGCACCAAATTATTCTACACATCTTAAAGTCAATTGACCAAATTTACAACTAATTTTAAAAATTAATAGCAAAGATATGTTGCTGCAAAGCTTAAGCAGTAACAAAGAATTAATAAAATTGATTAAAAAATAGTTTAAAATATCATTTTTTTTAAACAATGTTTTCGATCATTAACTCTTAAAAAAATGTAAAATTCTATTTATAAAAAATCAAAAATAACAAATTCTGGTCATAAAATAATAAAATGGAAGAACCAAAACCCGGCCAAAAACAGTTAAAAAAAGCAAAATTCTATTAATAAAAACTCAAAAATATTTTATTGTAAAAAAACACCAAAATTTGATCGTAACTGCTAGAAAGTACAAAAATTTATTCATAAAGTTTTTTAAAATATTTTTAGATAGAATATAAATGTGACTGTTTGCTGCATTAGAAAGTGACTACTAAGCAGTCACGAACAATTAATGCACCATTAGACTTGATCCTATCAGCATATTGTAAATGTCGGCAATATTTGGCGCTGTATTCAAACCAAAAGCCATACATAAATTTTAGAAGTATTTGCCAAAAATCGATAAGTAATTAAGTAACCTGAGTATTTTGTAGTGAATTAAAGCGTTTCTATGCTTTTCATTCAAGAACACTCTGTGGCAATATAAGGCGCTGTATTTATAGTTATGCCATACATACATATTTTATGCTTCATTTTATATTTTGATTGTGCATAAATTTATTTATTTAACATTGAGATCAATTAAATGGGTTTTTGCTTGATTTTTTAATCAATTTTGAGCTCAATTTGTGATATTTTTTGTGCGATTTAAACATAATTTTTCTTCAGATGTTTGAAGATTACTTTGCTATAAAAGTAGTTTATTGTGCAAGTTTAAGACCCCCATTTGTTGCATAAGTTTTTTACAATTTTTTTGACATAAAATGATTATAAATGGATTTTCTGTGGCGGAAAGTGTTTGAAGACAGATTTAACATGCACAGTCGGAACGTATATTTACAATTAAATAAACGTTTACTGCATAATAATCATAATACTAACGTAGGCTTGAAACCACCAGCACATTTTATACGTCGGCAATATTTGGCGCTGTATTCATAGAAAAAAATCCATACATATTTTATCCAATTAGAGCGTTTCTATGCTTTTTATTACTAAAGTTTTATGATCAGTAAACTGTAATATTTGTTAAATAAGCTATCACAGTTCTTAGAATGTAAATTAAAAAAACGAGCATTTGAGGTTACAAACAAATCTGCAATATTTGTGGTTTTGCCATACATTAAGAATTTAAAATACTATTTACAGCCTTGACACCCCAAGGGTAAAAGAAGAATTGATTGAGAAAGAAAAAACAAAAAAAGTCATACTCATTTTTATATTTTGGTTTTGTATGGATTTAATTATTTATTTAAATCCATTAAGAATTTATTTTTAAATATACACAACATTTGAAAGAAATTACCTACAAAAGCCCAATTCTAACGTTAAAATATCTAAAAATTAACTCTCAAACCATGCATTTAAATAACTCAACTGTCAAAATATTAAAGAAATATAGTTTTTTCAGATAATTACTCTTACTTTCCTTCTAACATTCATAACTTTAAAAATATTTAAAAAAGTTAGCTCTAAAATCAAGATTTTAACGTTTTCATAACTTAACTGTCAAAATGCTAAAGAAGGTTACATTAACAATAGTAATTACCCCAGTCCGTACTCATGTTTTAGAATGACCCACCCGCCCGCCCAAGTGTCTGTTATCAAGAAATTGAATATCATTGAAGTAAAACTTTTAAGTTCTTAATAACCAACACTTGGGCAGGTGGGCAGAAACCCCACTTTAAACCATCTGTCCGAACTCATGTTCTAGAGATCTGTTAAAAAATGTAAAATTAAAAACTCTAAAACTAGCAAAATTCGGCCAAAAAATATCAAAGTATTGTTAGCAAAATTTTGTCAAAAACTGTTGAAAAGTGCAAAATTCTATTTAGGTAAAAAATGTTAATAAAATTCAGTTATAAATGAATGAAATCATGTCAGAAAAAAACAAAATCCGACTATAAACTGTTAAAAAATTAAACAATTTTATTAAATTCCAAAAAATAGCAATATTTGGCTTTACAATATCAAAAAATGGTTAAAAATAGCAAAATCTGGCTATAATCTGTCAAAAAGTGCAAAATTCTAATCATGAATTTTCAGAAATAGCAAGTATGGCCTTGAAACATCAAAATATTATCAAAAAGCACAAAAATTAGGATTTAAACTTTTTATTCATAAAAATTAAAAAATAACTAAAACTTTTAATAACACAATTTTCAGATTTGCATTTTGATAAATAAATTAGTATGAAACTACCAAAAAATACGAGATTTCCAAAAAATGAGTAGTTTTCACAAAAAAATGTAAGTGTAGTTTTGCCATTTGTTGTTTGAACATCTAATTTTTTAGCAAAATCTGGCCACAAAATAGAATATTGTTAAAAATTCTAAAAAATTAATCAAAAACTGTTGTAAAATATTAAAAAAAAAAACAAAAGTTTGGCCAAAAATGATTAAAAACTGAAATTCTGTTCATAAAATGTCAAAACAACAAAATCTAGTTCTGAAGTTTTAAACAATTATTAAAAAACACCATAACTCTATAAGGAAATTTTTAAAAAATGTAAAAAAATCATAAAATTTTAAAAATAGCAAAATCCAAGTTTGAAATATTGTTAAAAAAACAAGATCCGGTATAAACGGTTGAAAAGTTTAAAACCCAACCATAACTTTTAAACAATATCAGAAAACTCTTAAAATCTTAAAAATTGTAAAATTATTATGAAATTTTAAAATTAGCTAAATCCAGCTGTATAATATAAAAAATATTATTAAAAAAACCATAAATTTTCAAAAATTCTAAATTCTATTCTCAAAATGTCAAAAATAGCAAAAACCAGCCCCGCAAGGTTTTAGGATTTTTAGGTCCTACCGCAAAATATTTAAAAAGGCCCATTTAAAGACAGTTTTGAAAAAAAAGTACTATTTTGTCATTTATTTAACATTTATTTTCTAAACTCTTGAGAGGCTTAGGTTTAGAAATAAA
Source organism: Tachinus rufipes (assembly GCA_963932245.1). Lineage (NCBI taxonomy): Eukaryota > Metazoa > Arthropoda > Insecta > Coleoptera > Staphylinidae > Tachinus > Tachinus rufipes. The sequence continues at coordinate 8,547,761 of OZ010743.1, forward strand.
CGTTGAGGGGTCCTCTATGCTTGTAGGCCCTTCCGCATTGCGTATCTTTGCGTACAGGTAACTCTGCCCCTGTCGAGAAAGCTCTGTATGCTTGCAGACCTTTGCTTACAAATAGCTACGCCACTGTTTTTGAAATTTGTTTTGACACATTTTTTTTTTTTTTATATTTTTTAACTTGTATTTTGGTTAATTTTTTCTTGTAATCCATCTGAATTATTTTCGCGTTATTTTTTGGCACATTAGCTAATTTAATTTATTATCTTCTTTTGTGGCTTAGACACTTCTAACGCTTGCAAAAAAAATGTTTTATTTTTTTGATAACAAACACATGAGCGAGCACTGAGGCACTGCAGTTTAAATTGCTTGATGGTAATCATAATCTGAAGTGACTTATCTACTCACTTAAGTGTTGCTCATCATGATATTGGATTTATTATCTCCTCTTTTTTTGACTTAAAAAAAAAACTTTCTATATTTTGATATCAAATACTCGGGCGGGTGGTCTTTACTCAGTTTAAATTACTCATTGGTAATCATGATCTGGAGAGACCCAAACATTGGTCATCAAAAAACTGGTTTTATCAGCTCCTCTTCTGACTTCTCGGGCGGGTAGATGGGCACTCCATATTTAAACTACTCAATGGAAATTATGCTTTTTTGTGATTTAGAGACATCTAAAGCTTTGCATAAATAAAAAACGTTCAATTTCTTGATAAGAAATACTTGGGCACTCCAATTCAAATAATTCAATAATACTCATCTGTAGTGATCTCCACTTAGATACATTTTTTACTCAGTTAAGATGTATTGATATGCTTATAGTGGTATCAGCTTGTTGACCGTTTTCTTTGTTTTTTTCAGCGTTTGTTAAATGCTAATACAAATTGTCATGCTATTAGTTAATGAAGTTTTTCTACTGGAAAAATAAAAATTAAAAATTCACAAAAAACTATTGACAAAGGTTTATTAATTTTGGTAAAAATGTTGTTATGGTGTATTTAAAGACTGTATCATCAAAATAGAAAGAATAAAATAAAATATGGTTAATAATTAATAAAACCAACACTGACAACAGCATTGATGTATTTTACTATAAGATCTATCACAAATTGCATTAAACTGTAGTTGTATTATAATATTACAGGTAACCAAGTTTTTATACTTAACTAAGTTTAAACTAATGGAGAACCACACGTGTGGGAAGTGCAAAATACCAGAATCAGCAAAGCATGTTTTTTACAAATGCAAACTATGAGAACAATCAAAAAGAAATCTGGAAATAAATTGGAAGAAACAACATCAATTAAAAACACAACTAAGATTATAATAAACAGCAAAAAACTGGAGCCTAATTCAAAAATATGTTACAGAAATAACTCAACAAATGGAGTCAAAAGAAAAGACAAAACAGTGTTTAGATCCATTAGATATAAATGTAAATGTTACTAAAAATATACACCGAAAGGTAGAATGGCATATGTTTAAATAAATAAATAAATAAATACTAAAAATATCTAAGCGTACTTATTCTAAAAAAAACTAGAGCTAACCCCAGAATAAATTTTATTAATTGCCAAGTAGAATTTAATGTTTTAAAAGGTAAAACCCTTTCACAGAAGTTGGAAAGAAGATACAATTTACCTACGTTTAATGTTGCTGATATCAGTTTGGAGTACAAAAAATAGATTTTTAAATTTGCTTTTTAACTTATAGTACATCATGGCTTATGAAATGTGTAAAATGTAAACGCAAGAAAAAGATGCTAAAACGAACAAAAGGATTAGTGCAACAGAATTAACAATTTTTTTGTTTACATTAAGTTGTTTATTATACTGGCTATACTGTTCTTGGATTATTGTAATACTAAACGTTTTAGTAGTTACTATTATTACAATTTATTAAAACTTTTGTTTTAAGTGTCAACTAGTGGAATATTTTTTTCTAGTTTTCAGAATATAAAACCATCTAAGTAACTATATTAATAAATTAAGAACATAATTATTCAACATTACATGACTTTTAAACTGGATGGAAGAACTTACATCAAATAATCTTAGGTGTAAGAGTATTTTGAGAACTAATTTAACAACTTAGATTCACACATAATTTAGTAAAGTTAATTATTTTTAAATCTAAGACTGTACTATTAAAAGTTAAAACACTACCAAGACAGACACTTTGTTGAGCACAACTTATAAATTCTACAAAACATATCACAAGTAAAATGCTGCTACTAAATAGACTTTACCATAGTACTGAGTTGTATTTAATTTAGTTGTATAGTAGTTTTACTAATCTCCTTTCTACTTTTATAACGTCTTTGTAATTGGTGATGTTTTTTTTTAAAATTTAGAAATGCAAATGTGACATATTGTTGTTGGTTTGCAGATTGTTTGATGTGAATTGTTTAAAATGCAGTTTTGAAATAATTAAAACTATATAATCTGAGACAATAAAACACTTTTAAAAAAGGTTGTTTGTTTTGTTACAATATAAAGAATTAAAATTCATCAATATAATTTTTTTTGTATATATTTAGACATTGCATCATAGTTTCTGACTATTGTTTGGCTACTGAAATATTGTTTTATTACAAAACTTTAAAAACTTTATGATAAATTATTGGTTATCTTAGAAGTTTTGATCTAAACGATAGTCATATTTATTCACTTTAGACTTTTACATTTTGCATTTAAACTTCTGCTTTAGAGCCTCTAAAAGTATGTTTGATTACATTTTGCTGTTGTTGTGCATATGAATCTATTTGTTTTTAGTAAAAGTATTTTCCAGAATTAGCCGGCAATCCCTTCACTATGTCGGACTTTGTTTGTGTTTAAATTGCTGCTAATATCGCTATTTTTTTGATTATACAAGATTTGTGTATTTGACTTTAAATTTTCCCGCGCATAGTAGTAATGCTAGGCCACTTTGCACAGTAAAAAGAGACAGTTTAATGCGCATGCCTAATTTTCTTCTTGGAGTTTTGGTGCATTAGTTGTTTTTCACAAGCCGTCAAGTAGTGTTGTTCTACGAGTTTGTTGAATTTTGATTTTATATTAAATGACTGAACGAGTAAAACAGCAGTACCGTGCATAAATTTTTGCGCTGTCGTTAAAATGAAAGCATCTCTTCTTGTTAAGACCAAAAAAAAAAAAAGCGTGACAGGTGAGAAGCAACACCAAAGTAATGCTAACAGTGTTCATTGATATTTGTGGAATTGTGCATTACGAATACGCACCGGAAAAACAAAAGGTGACAAAAGAGTATTATCAAAAAGTTCTCCGCCGACTCCGTGATGCTGTTTAGCGCAAAAAAAACAGACGGCAAGAAAGTGGCAGTTGCATTACAACAATGCTCCGTCTCATTCATCGCACCTTACACACTTTCTTAACAAAACATGGAATTCTAGTTGTTTGCCAACCTTTGGAACTCTCTACTTTCCAGACATGGTTTCTTGCGATTTTTGGTTGTTTTCAAAATTAAAGATGCTATTGAAGATAATCCGTTTTTAGAGTAAAGAAAAGATAATGCAACTTCAAAAGACTTCTAGTGTTAAAGACAGTGGAAAGAACGGTGGACCAAGTGTGTAGAAGCGCATAGAGCTTACTTTGAATAGAGTTAAAGTCCCAATCCCGTCTGTAATTAATTTTTGGATAATTTTTAGACAAACCTTGTATATCAAAAGCTAGCAGACAAAGCATTATTTCTATCGTTGCAGTTAGTGTTTGCATACCATCTTAAATAGACAAAGAGATGCCAACTTAAGGTGATTTTGCAAAAATAAAAAATATGCGTGTAAACAAACTTAGTTTTAATATAATTGATGGTTGTGACCTCTATTACGTGATAATTTATGTATAATATAAATTTTTAAATTATTAGCCCGAATTAAACTTAATAGAGCATAGATGTGTTGAAAGTATCAAATCTTTGCAACCAACTTATTACACCTGTAAAAAACTCTAGTTGAACTAAAATGATCTTAATTTTATTCTGGATTGTGGAAATTTTAACCAATAATCAATTCATATATTGCTAGTAACAGTAAGACTTTTTTAAGTTCATAACTTCTAAACTAAGTGCACTAAGTTACTGAAATGTTTAATACTTTTACTTCAATATGTTCTTAATTGTATTCTAGATTGAGAAAACCTTAACCAATTAATCCAACTATAAATTTTCAAACAAGCATCTTCATATATTGCTAGTACCAGTAAGTTAATAACTTCTAAATTAAGTTTCTGAAGCGTTTAATATTTTTACTTCAATATGTTTTTATTGAAATTGTCAATAAATACCGCCTTTAGTGTAATAAGTGGCGTTCACATATTCTATCATCAAACCTTATAACATAATTTTAATTTTGGTTTTTTTTTTCTTCAAAAGAGGTTAGCTACCGTATGTTTGAATTTGTCCTAATCTTGTGCAAAATATATTAATGTAGAAGTATTATTGATTCCAAGGCATTGTTAAAAGTTTTCTAACCAGGAGAATTTGTTTCTATTTTCTCTTTCATGATTAATTGCTGGAATAGGTATTTATTATTTTGAAAAGTGTGCTTAAAGGTTACTGTATTTTACTGTCATAAGCTTTGTATCTTTGTCCACTTGAATACTTTGTTGTTTGTTACTTTATCTGTTTAAGAAATTTTCAACATCTTCCAATATAAAATTTTAAAAGCTTTTTAGTTTATTCATAGAAGATACTTTTAATGTTTATCACTTGACTACATATAATAAATCCGAGAAGAAGTAACATTTAACGGTTCTCCACCTGATTATTAGTAAAACGGTCTCTGTTACATACCAAGTGTCAAAGTTTTTGAAAAATGCTTCTGACTATTTCAATTTGTGCTTCAATGTCATAAATTTTTGTTGAGCAAGCTACCAAAATACTTAAATCTTTAAACCTGTTCAATTGGTTTATAGTTAGTGCACCATTTTTTGCAACGTTGTTCTGTTAATAATCATTAATATAGTTTTTATTGTTTACACTGAGTCTATATTCCGAGCTAGTTTGGTACATTTCATCAAAAAGGTATTGCAAGTCTTTAATAGTGTTAGCTAAGATCACAGATTTATCTGCGTATCTAATGTTATTTAGTGGTTTTTTGTTAATTTTATTTTCTGTGTGTATTTATATGGAGCAGTCCGAAATATAAATTAAACAAAATCGGTTACAAAATGCGCCTTTTTTAATATTTGAACTTGTCCAACCTTAACTTGCGCTGTTAAGTTCCAGTATAGATTTCAGATAATGCGAATGTCTTTATCGTCGATGTTAGTTTTTTTATGCATTTCAAATGGTTTTTTAAGATTGTTGAATGTTTTTTCATAATCTATAAAACTAGCATAGAGTATGGGTCGTTTGGGTTACTTTATCAAAAATAGTGCATCTTTTCTACCAAATCCGTTTCTAAAACCAAACTGGGTCTTTCTAATGTCTAATGGTGTATTTTTTATATATTTGGGGGGTGTTTTATTACGTAAAAATATCTTTAACGCATAGTTTATGAGACTAATGAAACGATATTTGCTACATCTTTTAGCGTTTCTTTTTTTGGGAGGGCAATGAAAGTATCAGGTTATGTAAATTTTATTGTAGAGTTGCAGCAAACATATCAAGCTTTTATTGCTTTAAACAGTTCAACATAAAGTTTGTCTGATCCAACGGTTCATTTATTTTTTGTGCCTTGAATTGAATTCTACAGTTTTTTAAGAATGGATAGGTTTTTCTGCGTAGTGTCTGCCTCATCTGAGATGGTTGGTTTTTTATCAGAAAACAAAAAAAACTACCATCTTAGATGAGACATACACTACGCTAAAAGAATCGTGTTAAGCTTGTTTTTTCTATTTGAACTTTATTTTTGATTTGTTTATTCAGCATTTTGCTTTTCCTTGGAAGAATCTTATGTTTTTATTATTCTTCCATATTAGTAAGATGTCATCCTTTCTTGCTTGCATTGTTGTTGACACCGGCTTAAGGTTTGTTTTGCACTATTTTGATATAACTAAACCAACAATAAATCCTTGTGAGATAGCAACTATTTTGACAGCATTCAGAAAATGCAAATTTTGACTTATAGTATATAATAATACGTTTTTATACATAATAATAAATCATAAAACAACACCTTAATTAGTCTATAAAATCCTTAGTGCAAAGTTTAGTAAAACTATAGAACTTAGTAGTATTTGCTTAATTTGGCATTTAAGAACTGCATAGCAAGATATTGATAAAACCGTACGTTTTTGTGTTTGTGTTTTGTGTTTGATAATTCAAAAATATCAATAATGGTATTTTGTGGTTTTTTAATATTTAAAAGTTAAATAATATATAATTTTGAAAGAAATAAAAACATGTTTTATGGTGTAACTTTGAACTTTATATCATACAAAAATTAACTTATAAATATTCTAAAAAATAGGTTATAAAATAAAATAATAACTTTGAATAGTTATGGAATATTATAAGGTTATACTATCTTTGAAAACTTTAGACAACAATCTTCTACAACAATTAGTTGTATAATGTTAAACAAAATTAAAGTGTACCGATTATAAAGTATAGTGGTCTGTAATACTAACCATGAATAAAACCATATGGTATACCATATTTTTTGTAAAAGTTATTTTTATGCATATAAAGCAAAATTCTAAAACAATTTTTTTTATAAAATTTAAAAATTTAAAAATTTATAATAAAAAAATAAATAATAGCAATTATTTTTATTAAGTTTAACACAAAGTCCAGTTTACATTAATTTATAATTTAAAATATTTACTTAAATTAGTTTGTATTGTTAAATTGTTTCTAAATTTTATTAAAATTAAGTATTTTATTTTATTTATAAATCAAAGCATTTAATATTTATTTTTACTTACATAATTGTAGTAAATTTGTTACAATTGAATCATTACCTAATTGCGTTAAGAAATTTGACAGTTTAATACAATCTAACTTAACAATCTTTAAGTCCTACATTGTATGTATTCTAGCAAATTTTAAGTACATATATGAATAAGCAAATTAATTAACAATATGTTTACTGTTGCTTTACGTCGAATTAAATTGCCTCCAGACCTAATGCGTCAATCATTTACACTGACCTACCTAAATTTGGTAATGTAATAGCATATTACAATTAGCAAAGCTGAAGAGATACAATAATTGTAGTGAGAATAGATTAAAGAGGTATTGAACAGTTATATTTTTATATTCATCAATCAAAACACTTTTTTTTGTTACCACTTGAATAATTAAATATTCGCAAATATTTTAATTATAATAATAATATTTTAATTAATTAATTAATTGGTAGTAATTAAATTGACTAATAACCTTATTAAATATGTATTACCTTTCAACTATTAATAATTAAATCGTATCAAAATTTGAAGTAATTTATTATTAATATTAATGTTAATATTGACTTACCCTTATTAACAATAGAAGAATAAACAATTAATTAAACCATATACACTAAAATATAACTTAAAATCCCTCATGCCTCGACACTTAATAATTTACTAATACAATCCACTGAACATGCTTTGCGTTACTGTTCCGACCGGATGATATAATCCCAAGAAGCAAACACACAATAATGATAATTTTTTAATCCTAATTCCCGGACGTCTGCAAAGAAATTTCGCGTGCAAGTGCGAGTGGTATAAGCTCGATGGCCGTTGTCCACGGACTCACTCTCTACTCCAGTGACCGAGTCCGCGAACTAAACGCGGATAAAAAAGAATTCCGAATTCACGGCACGCCATTGACCCTGTATTTGATTGCATTTAACTTCTGTATTTTATTCTTTTCGTTTTTTTTTTCGTTTCGTTAAGAATTTGGGGCGATAACAAAACGTTTCGGACGTACGTGTCGTGACAATTAATAATGTCTGTGTGTTTGTTATGCATAGGAACTATTGGGTTTCACTATTTATGTTAATGGAAAGTTGGGGTCGATATATATTCTTGTGTGCATGGACGTACTTTAATAATGTAGTAATATCTAATCGTATGTAATTGGTACAGAAAATCATAGAATTTATATTAATTGAATAACATAATTTTAATTATTGTTTTAAATAAATTTATTAAAACCAATAATATTGAACGTAGAATTATCAAAACGTATATACCAAGTTATAGTTTTGTTCTCAGTGTTCTGAAACTTATGGCTCTTTCAGGCCCCGTGGGCGCTATTTGCTAGATCAAGAAATTTTATATCCTAGTATAGTATACTAACTGTTTGAGTCTTAGCTATTTTTTCTTTCTTTTATACTCAATTCAATTATATTTATTTAGTTTTTTTTATTATTTTATGTAATTTGGCTATGGGAGGTAAATAATGGGAGTATAAAGCTTTAGTCTCACTGCATGACCATTGACCACCCACAGTCATCAACCAAAGTTCAAACATGTATAAATCATATGGCAACGTTTTATGTATATTTTTTGTTTATAATTTATCTAAAATAACAAATTTGAAGAAGTTGATAATGTCAATAATTTAAACACTTTATTTAAACATTAATTATTCTTACGTAAAGCAGTTTTTGCAGAAAATTTAATCGTAATTACTCTACGAATTAAAATATTTTAATGAAATTTACTTAGCAGTTGACTAAAGATGTATATAGCCATGTATGAGCCAAGTGTACAGAATGACATTTTTTTGCTCAAAACACTGAATATGCTTTCCTTTACATGAATCCTGGTTATGTATCAGATTTTTTCAGTTAGCCATTTCTGAGTAATAAGCAATCAAAATTAAAAAAAAATGATTTGTTTGTAACTTTCAGGGTTGCATTTTTAGGAAAAAGTTGTAAGAAACTTTTTTTAAATTATTAAAAAAATAATTTTTTTTTTCTCAAATATAAATAAAAACATGCTAAAGATACCCTTAAATTTCAGAAAGTGTCGTGCATTACTCTCAAAAATATCTTACAATTTTATGCTATTTTTAAGTATTTTTGTAAATTTAAAGATTAATTAGTGAGTACCAATAGTGTTGAGATTGTACATTTTTTTTTCACTAAACTTCACTAAACAATATTATTTAAACTCTATTTTCTTTGTTACTTTAAGGTTTATAAACGATTTGATCAAATCTATTAAACATTTAAAACTGAATTTTTGAAATGGAATATTTATAAATGGTAATTAAAATCAAAGCTGACCTTTTCTATGCGTAAAATTTTTTTTTGGGCTCTAATACAAACATAATAAATAAAAAAAAGTTTACAATTTATATGTAAAGCAGTGTATGTCAAACTATCAACTTTAAATATTTTGACGACGTATTTTTAATCAATTTTAGACCAAATTTTGTTTTTTCTTTTAGAAAGATACGTTTTTTGTTTAAAAACAAATTAGAAACGCTATTTAGTTATAATATTGCACAACTAATACTTGAAATTTATTAAAAAAATATAAACACAAAAAAACACGATTAAATTTAAAAATTGTTAAAAAAACATTTTCTAAACAAAAATGCCTTAAAAAAAATTAAATTAATTATAGTATAAAGGGCCTCATAAAACTTCGAGCTGCAACCAGGATTTACCTACCAAATGCAGTTCTTGTAACGAAGAAGGACACGAGCCGTGGTCCCTCAAATGCAAAAACCGACCTACTAAACCCATAGAAGGCATCCCGAATATTAAAATAAAACCAGCCAATAAGAGGTCAGCAGATATTGACCAAGTAATTACAAACTCTTCTAGGATTCATTCACCTATCACCATTCATGATTACATAATTGACACTTATCTTCATAAAATTAACAACCCGAAAAACACGGACAGACAAGAGTTAATTAAAAAACTAAAACTACGTTTCATTGAGACATATAACATTGACACATTAGTTTCTTTTTCCGGCAATCGCATGTTCATTGTTATGTTAGATATCCTCAACCCTGACCATGCTCCCCTTACTGTTCCTACAAGCGGCATACAAGTTACTATTACTCAATCCCATAATGCCTAGCCTTAATTTTTTATACTCCAACATAAATAGTTTCCAACGTAAATCCACCCTTATCAAAAACTTTTTCATTAAAGAAAAAACATCTTGTGCAATGTTTGTTGAGACTAAAACCCAAAATCCCATTTCATTCCAAAACTGGTCTACTATCCAACATCCTTCCACAATCCTAAATCACAATAACAGAGGAGGCTCCGTAGTGATGGCACATCCAACTGTTTCTTTAAAAAAAGATAACCCACCTAGCATTAATAATCCCTTGAACGACTGCTTACATTTTGCAATCCCATTTCTACATAATACAATTCATGTTTTTTTAGTTTATATTCATCCAACCTCTAACATTGAAGACAATATCTTTGTGAAAGCTGCACAATATCCGCATGCTATTATCATAAGCGATTTTAATCTAAATTTAAGAAAAACTCGCCATCTTCAACAATTTTTATCCAACTCCGATTTTCTTAAAATTCCCAACATTCATAATGGCTGACAACCAATGCACTATACCTGATATTCTTCTTTGTACAACAGATCTAGAACCAATCATCCGTTCAGTAAATGTTATTCCCGATTTATGCTCCGATCACCTTGCAATTTCATTCCAAATTGATATACAACCTCTTTCTCTCCCCAAGATCAAATACATCTACCACTTTAATAGTTGTAACATAAATGAAGTGAATAAAGATGCAACTTCTTTCATCAACACGTATCCCATCATATCACCAAGTACCATAAAAACATTTTTATCAACGGTTTCATCTTCCATTCAACGGAATACTCCTAAAGTGATCAAGTCATACTATAACTATCCCCTTCCACTATTCATTTTGAGGTTAATCAAATACAAAAGACAATTGTATAGAGAGTTTCGACTAACAAACGACAGAATAGTAAAAAGACAGTTCAATGACCTCAACAAAAACATTCACAACTTAATATTTCAATACAGAAATGACAAGTATATAACTGCATGTAATAAAATCAATGACAAAAAAGGAAAGACGTAGTACAACGAAGTAAAAAAACTGAGCAAATACAAAAAGACAAATGCAATTCCTAACATTATTGACCCAACGACAAATAAAATCTGCTTTACGGATACAGATATAGCTAATACATTTTGCAATCACTTTAATGACGCATTTGCTTTTTCCCACTCTGACAATTTTGACAATAATAATCTAACTGACGAAAATAATTGGTATGATACATTCTGTAGACAGACGCACGTTACGCCACAGGACGAAATCATTGACAAAGACACTTACTTTGACGTTTTAAATAACGGCAAAAATTCAGCATCTGGACAAGACTTAATGACAAGAAACATTTTAAAACAGTTAAATGAAAACATTCACTGTTACATAATTGAAATTTACAACTACTGCCTTTTGCATCAATATTTTCCCAATGAATGGAAAATGGGAATTGTTATTTGTATACCTAAATCCAATTGTAATTTGTCTCATCCATCTAGTTATCGTCCCATTACGTTGCTTCCCGTTCTTGGAAAGATTTTTGAATTAATAATTCACAATAAAATCTTAACACTTACTGAGAAAAATATTCCTATAACCCAATTTGGTTTCCGCAAAAGTCATTCTACATCCCATCCTCTCACAATCCTCACGTCTAATCTCCAAACGTTTCACCTAGAGCGCAAGCATTCAAGCGTCCTCTTTATTGATATAAACAAAGCTTTTGATTCTGGCACGCTGGTCTTCTTTTTAAATTGTCTAACCTAAATCTGCCCTTGTATTTGTTAAAATTAGTAAACCAGTTTTTAAATAACCGAACTTCTCAAGTTCGTATCCGCTCGTCATATTCCCATTCATTTACTCCTTAACAAGGTGTCCCACAAGGATCTCCACTCTCACCCCTCCTATATAATTTATTCTGCCACGACATCTACCACCTTAACCCAAATTACTGCAATTTAAATGGATACATTCTGCAATATGCAGATGATACCACACTTATATCACATGCCAAGTCATTAAAATCCTCTATAGACCAGCTGCAATCACTATTAGACAGAACAGACACATGGTTCAATAAATGGCGCTTACTAGCAAACCCTCGAAAAACCCAACTTCTTATTCCTTATCACAAATTAAAAATGAACTCCCCTTGCATTCGTATGAATCAGCAATTAATCGCCCCATCACAAATATGCAAGTACTTGGGAGTATCTTTTGACTCCAAACTTAAATTTAATTTCTATACCCGATTCCTTAAATTCAAAATAGTCAATAGAGCAAAACATTTCCGTTCGCTGACCTATAAAAATGCCGGCATTAGTACCGCATGCGCAACTCATATTTATAAATCTATCTGCCGTCCTCTACTTGATTATGCTTCAATTTTATTTTTAAATTCTACTAAACCTACTCTTAATAACTTGTATGTCGCAGAAAGAACATGCTTACGGTCTATCACCAAAATCCGTTACCCTAACAATCCCTTACATAATCCCTCTAATGAACTGTTATATGCTAAAACCAAGATAATCCCGCTTAACGAACGCTTAAAAAAGCTTCAAACAAAATTTGCCAATAATGCCAACAACCACAAAATACTAGCCAATTTAATAATACCCAGAAACCTAGCAGTTGTATCAAAATTTAAAACACCAGCTGAACCTCTGTTTCAAAATATTATGAACTTGACAAACGACATCTTAGACTGACGTTCACTCATCACTCACTCCCATATAACATCATCTTTTTTTTTTTTTTTTTTTTGTTATAAAATTATTCTTATTTTTGTAATTCAACTTAGGCTGAAAGACTAAGGTCGATGGCCATTTCAAAACAGAATGATTATTTATGTAGACTACATGTATATTTTATTTCATTTTCTGTACTGTTCTCTTTTGAATAAAGATATTATATATATATATAAATTAAAAAATAATGAAAAAGTTAAAAAAAAAAACGCATTTATAACTAAAATATTGCAAATGTTATGCTTGCAACTCAACAAAATAAATAAAACTTTTAAAAACTGATAAAACCTCATGAAAATGCAATTTTACACATAAGCTTCATTTCAAATTTAATGCTTAAAACTTGGTAGAAAAAAAAGATTAAAAAAAACTTTAAAAAAAGTAGTAATAAAATGCGTTTTTTGAATAAAATGTTAGAAACGCATTTACAGTTATAGTATTGCACACGAATTATTGCAATTCATAAAAATATGATTAAAATGTAGTAAAAATTTTCAAAAACCGCAAAGAAATTCACAAATGATAAAGAAAACAAACGGTTTTTAAACAAAAATGCATTCAAAAAAACACAATTACGGCTCAAATAAAGTGCGTTTTATGCTTAAAATGTCGCAGAAACTAATAAAATTGTTAAAAAACATTTAAAAATCAAATTTCTGCAATTAAAAATTTTAAAAAATTTGTTCACAAAATATACGTTTTTTTAATAAAATTGAAATTTATAAAAAATCTCGATGTTTGCACAAAAATGTTTTAAAAACAAAACAACTGAAATATTGTACATTCAACAAAAATAAAATAAAAAATTGCGTTTTCTGCACAAAATGAGTTCCAAAATGCATTTACAGCTCAAACAAACGTCTTACGTTTAATGCTATTTACCAAAGCAATATCAATATAATTAATGAAAAAAGTTTTAAATATTTTTTTAACAAAGCGTAAGTGAAGTATTTAAAATTTTTTTCTACAAATATTTTTTTTTTGCAATTACATTCATAAAATTGCATACCTAATTACTAAAATTAACAAAAAAGTAAATATTTGTTTAAAAAAATACACAAAACTTGCATTTACAACTTAAATATTACACAATAAATGCTTAAACAAAAATCAAATAAACGTTTGCCAATAGCTTACAATTTCTATACAAAAATGCTCAAAAAACTATAAATAAAAATAATATTTATTAATCTGATTTATTGAACACTTTTTTATTAAAATATTTAAAAAAAAACTATAAAAAATTTTACTTTAAATAAATAAAAATACTTTTTAATAAAAAAAAAAGAAAATTGTCTTATAAGCTCAATTCATTTTTTTTTACTTTCTTATAACAAACTTTTGGATAAAGCAAACTAAAATGTACTTAAAATTGACACAATTTTTTTATTATAACAAACATTTTAGGGATTTTTTACTGAAGTTTCCTAAATTATAAATTTACTTGTTTGGCAGCAATGACAAGTTTAGTATATATTTACGTACAAATTAAGATAACTGATTAGATACATATTGTTTACCGGCGGCAACATTCGCACAACATAAAATTTTAAAATATTGAATTACAGTAGATTAAATCTAGATATTTGCTTAGTTTTTCTATACTTTTATTAACTTCTTTCTCATCGTTTTTTTTTTTTTTTTAATTTTGTGTAGCTCTATTTGGTAGTCTTAGATTTGCCAGTTTTACTTCTTGTGAAATTCTAGAATCTTCTTTTGGGGTTAGTTCTTCGTATCTCCTGGTTGTCAGATATTCTCTGAGCTGAGATTACGCATCTGCCGTAAGGAAATTGCTTAGTCAATTTATTCAGTTTGCTTTCTTTGACCATGTTTTTTCCTCCTTATTTTTTCAATTTTGGTTGGTATTAATGTTTCAGTAAAAGTTCTGCTTTGGTTTATCTTTTCATCATCCATTTCTTGGTAAACATAGTTGTCTTGTCCTTCTTTGATGTTTTGCTTTCATTTAGCTTCTTGCTCTTTTGTTTAATTTTCTGGGTTTTTGATTTATGTCTTTTTTTCCATTTTGGTTTATATACATCTTAAAGTTTCAAACTGTATATTTATATTCAGTATTATTGTTGCATAGTTTCTTAGTGCTTTCTAATGATTGTAGATTTGTTGATTTTGTTTTCCAATATCTTTACTAACTCTTTCCTATCTTCTTTCCACGCTTTGCACTCTACTCGCGTATGTTTTGCGTCTGTTAAGAAAACACAGATGGTTTATTTAATAGAATATACATCTTTCTTTTTTTTCCATCTTAATGAAATAATAAAACAATTTACTATGTTTTTTATCACAAATTTATTCTTACAAATACATTACTAGTTTCGGTTTTAAAGCCTTCTACAGATGAAATAAGTTATTAATAAATTTGTGATAAAAAACATAGTAAATTGTTTTATTATTTTATTAACATAAATTATCATGTAGTAGAGGTCACAACCATGAATTAACTTTTTAACTTATTTATTTTTTGTAAATATTTATCAAGGCTCCATGTCCGTTGAGTAGTTGTGTTGTATAGTAACACTAGCTGGTTTATTATTTACTCATTTTGTTTTAATTTTTGATATTAGTTCCCTTACTAGTCCATTTATAGTTCTGAGGCTACTTAGCCAAATCGAAGTTTTATTTAAATTTTCAAGATTAAAAATTTGAGGTTTGCGTTGGATTATTGAATAAAACATATTCTTTCTACTTCAAGAACAAATTATATATTTTAAAACGGATTACCAAGTGCTAAGTCAGTCTAACTTATCAAACTTTCTATTATTAAGTCTAACCTGACTGGTAAAATTAATAGATTTTCCAACATTCTATCAACTGATAAGATTTTTAAAGACGGTTGGATTTATTACAACAGGTTTATCTAAGCTTGGCATAGATTTAGTTTTCACCAATTAGCAAAACATTGCAAACGCATCAATACATTATTTATGTTTATTAAAGAAATAAAGCATTTTGGACAAAAAAAAACAGCTAAATCTAGTTAACCATTGACTTAATATTAAAAAAAAACGTAAGAAAATTTTGTCAAACGTAAAAAAAAGTTTAGAAACAGATTTCCATGCTGTATTATTTTAGACAAACCTCTTAAATGACCTAAAATTGTCTTAATAAAATATTTAAACTGATCTACAAATATTATAAAAAAATTTAACTTTATAAAATATTCCAGAAAAGCAATGAGATAAAATGATCCTAATTTAATAACAGTTTATAGAAAGCCATAAATATTATACAATATGCTGTCGTAAAATGCCAAACCTATATTTAAATTCTTGATTGTTATAAAATGTTGTACATTTTTTTTCTAAACTGATATGAAGTATTTTAAAAAAGCCATGAGTGTCATAAAATGTTTCTGATTTAATAATATAAGTTCTCAACAAGATATTAAAAAAGAAAACACAAATATTATCAAATATTTTAATAAAATGTACCATAAAAGCTTTAAGTGTCATAACATGTTCCTAAACTGACAGCAAACGTTTCAGGAAACAATTATAAATTATTATAAAATGTTTCAAATAAGCTAAAATGACATAAAATGTTCCCGTCATAAAATGTTCTAGAAAAGCCTTAAATTTTTGTTTCCTTTGCTTCTTCTTCTTACTTAGCCATTTTTCATCCACTCTTGGACATAAGCTTTTTTAAATTCTTCCATGTCTCTCTGTTTTGTGACCAATTTTTGCCTGCAATTTGCTATGTGCCTATACTATTCTTTTCTCTTGGCTGTTCATCGCTTTTTTGATTGTTTTCTATATCCTCTGTGACTCCTGTTTTTTTTTCGGATTTCTTTATTTCTCATCCTTGTCTTTTATGCTAATTCCCAGCATAGCTCTTTTGCGTCTTTGCCCTTTGCGTGTCACTGTTTTAAGGTCATATGTGGTTACAAGTAAAATGCATGTTTCGTATACTTTCCTTTTGAGGTTGATTTCGGTCTTTATTAGTATGTAACTTAGCTTTCCAAATGCTGTCTAAGTTAGACCTGCTTGTCTATTTATTTCGGCCGAGGTATACATAGTTGTTTACAATTTTTTTCGTTTTGTTGTTTATTTGTACTTCTACTTCACTGTCACTCACAATTTGGGTCATATTTATGATATGTTGAAAGTATTAAAACGGCAATAAAACCTTACATTTTGTCAATCGCTAAAGAAAAAAGCTTTGAGTTACGGACTTTCGGTTTGGCGAAGATTTAGATGGATGTATTGGCTAGCCTCGGAAGCAATTTCTTCCCTTTCTTTTACCTTTTAGTGCATTTGTTGCCTTTCAAAACGCAAGGCTCATGTGTTTGCTCGTTTTTTGTTTAGTTTTGAGGCTACTTAACAAAACAAGTTTTATTTAAATCTTCAAGATGTTTTGATTCAAAATTAAAATTTTGCCATGAATTATTATTAAAAAAAATTATTTGGTTTTTTACAACATCAAAATTTCTTAGCAGTTGTATAAGCTCAAACAATGCTCTCTGCTTTAAGGACAAATTGCATATTTTTGGAGCAGAACAGTAATCAGCGGTCCAAATTACCCTAGAAACCAGAAGAATTACAAACTTTGGTCCACATTTGCAAGTTTTAGTCAGGCGACGTGAGCATATAAAACATTTTGTCGATTGTGGAAGGAAAACTTTTTTAGTTACGGACTGTGAGTTTGTTGGCTAGCTTCAGGAGCAATTGCCTTCCCTCTCCTTCACTGTTTAGATTTTTTTTGCTCTTCTAAACGCAAAACCCACGTGTTTGCTTGTTTTATTAAGTTCTTGTAGCATCTCTTTTAGTTTTTCAACATTATTAAAAATTATAACGATATCGTCCGCAAAACGTAGTAGTAGTATATGTATTTACGGTATTTACCTTTTTTACAGATATAATACATTTAAAATGAAAATTATTTTGATCGATGCAATTTTGTACAATATTAAACAATTTCATATCATCAGCAAACAACAAAAATTTACAAAAATTTAACTTTGTACCAATATCATTTATAAATAATAAAAATAGTATTGGTCCACAATTCGAACCTTGTGGTACCCTAGAAGTAACATCTATAGCACATGATAAAAGTCTGTGTACACCGCGTCTACTTGCTTTCCAGATTCCATTGCGTTAAAAATAAATGTTTTGTGCATCAACAGGTTGGTAAAAGTCGATTTTCCTTTGCAAAACCCATGCTGTTCTTCAATGACGATATTCTTACAACACCACGTAAGTAGATCTGCAATTAGTTTGTCTAGCAGTTTAGGTAATGCAGATTGTATTGCAATGGCGCGGTAGTTCGAAATGTTTTCTTTATTGCCGTCTTTAAATAAAGGCGTAATGTAACAACGCTTCCAATTAGAAGGGAAAATACCTTGATCTGCGGACATTGAAAACAGTGTGTGCACCGGTTTACATACAGTATATATTAGACTGGTTCTTAAATTATTTTTTCTGGATTTTCTTTGTGTGCACTCTCAGAAAGTAATTTTAATCAAAAAAGTAAACCATGCCAAATTTCAGCCTTTAAGAATAAACAGAAGACGTGTCGCACTGCCTTTAAAGTTTTAAAAGTAAACCTTTTATTTTACTTGAAAAAACATTATTAAAATGCTACAAACTTGACAAAATGAAAACAATACGTCTAATAAGTCATTTTAAAGGTTTTATAAATTTAAAAAAAAAATTATTAACCTAATCTTCAAATTTTAATAATTTTTGTTTACATGTCTAATTATATATTCAAAATTTAAAATAAAAAAAAAATATGTTAATTTAAAAAAAAAATTGATTATATTCATGTAAAATTTCAGATAGAATCTAATAAGGAAGTACTCAATTGCTAACTTAAAAACCCAGGGTATGCACCTTACTCAAATCTGATACGTTTTAAGTACATTATTTTTGATAAATCAAAGGTAGTGCGACACGTAATCTTTTGAATTTTAAGGGCTGAATTTTGGCATGGCTTACTTTTTTTGCATAAAGATCACTTTCTGAGGGTGCACACAAAAAAAATAAAAACATATATTTAAGAACTAGTCTAGTATATATACATTGCTTAAGAAAATAAGCAGGTATGCCATCTGGACCAGAACTACATTTGTCAGGTAACTTAGATATAGAATCAAACACTGATCAAACACAAACACTAAATTTAGGTATATTCACTTCTATTTGTTGAAATGTTGGTGCATCTACATTGTGTTTCATATAAACAGTAGCAAAATAATCAGCAACAGGTAGCTTAGATAAGACCCGTCTACATTGATTCTTTTCTTTTCCTATGCTAGGTGTTTAAAGACGATCTCTAGTGCCAAAAGTAAACAGTTTTGGTGAAATAGGATCCCTTTGTCTAACTTCCCGTTGGATTAGAATTTGCAAAGTGTACGGAGACATTAATAGTTGTAAGGTCTGTAGATAATCGGTTGTGCTATATCTTCTCCTAAAACCTGCCTGCTGAACGGGTTAGGATGAGTCAAGTTTGTTTGTAAGGCAATTGCTTATTATTCTAGTAAATAGTTTATATAGTTTGGACAGTAAGCTAATTGGGCGATAGTTAGATTTTGTGATATTGCCGTTTTTGAATAACAACTTTTGCATTATACAATTATTTGTTTAATAGTGCTTGGATAGCTCTTTTCACTGCATTCCCACCTATCTTCAACATTTTGGTGGTTATCCTATCTTCTCCAGAGCACTTTCTGTTTTTCATTTGCCTTAATGCTGTTTATATTTTTGACAATATTATTTTTAGAACGGCTTCTGAGCCTACATTTAGAACCTTCTCTCTAGTATTTATTTACATTTGGGTTTCTCAAGTGCCTCGTGATGGTAAAAAGTTTTTAAATTAAAAATGCTTCTTTATGTTTTTATTAAATGTTACGGAGTGTTTTTAAAATATCATAAAATGTTCCAAATAAAACTATATATATAACTAACACAACAAACGCTAAGTCACCCATCCACCACACCGTGCGTTAACGTAGTATGCTAATTATTTATTGCTTGTTGCTAAACGGTAATTTGCCGCCTAATGGTTCAAAAGGTACTGAGACTTCATTCTTTTTAGTTAGTCTAATCTATCTCGACCTCTTGCATCAGCTTGTCATTGCTACGATCTTCCATTGTTTATAAGAATAAGAATATTTCTCTAGTATAGGACTCAATAAGTTGTAATGCCCAAAATTCCCATCATAACATTAATACACAGTATACCACAATACTAATCACTTAATTAACAAAACCCGCTTTAATACCAGTGTGTTTATAATTGTTTCTTAAATTGTAATGTGCCTTGCACACAACTTCAATGTTTAACTGATAAGCTTGACAGTCTTCTGCAGTTATTGTACAACTATAAGGTCTCAATTGCCAGTGCACGACATGCTATTAACTGTTACTTATAAGGCTTTACTGCTAGATACAGTGTTATCACCCTTAAGCTTTTACCTGTCACTGAGTAAATAACTATCATTTACAGCCCTTCAAGCATATTCTTACTGCTAATGTATTTTTTACTTAAATTAAATTAATATTTTTTCATTTTCTCCTCAAATCACGAAGTAGTTTGCTTCTAATGGCTAGCAAGCACAAACTAAATGACGCAGCTTATTAAAATTTTGATAAGAGTCAGCTGACTGATGCTTCTTGATAGGAGCAGTGTTGCCTTTTCAATTAAGAGACAAAAAATTCACAAAATTACGGACAAATTGACCCGCCCTCGTATCATCAAAAAATTAAATATCACATTTTCCTCTGACTGCTGACGTTTGCAAAGTTAAAAATTATCTATTAATTTAGTTTGGAGGTTAAAGTGTTTATTCAAACATCACCTATAAGTGAGTTTATATGTAGAATTTCTCAGATTGCAGACCGCATACAGAACGCCGTTTAAGAGTGCTTCGTGATGGTGAAAAAACTGAGTTTTAAAAAAGTTATTTTTTTTTGTCTTTGTGCTTGTAACAACATTCTTACGTCGCCGCTTGGGGTACTCTACTAGAGAGTGGGATGGCATCTGAAAAGTAGTTGATTGTTTTTTCTCTAGGGTTGCCACCGTGGTCCAATTTTACACAAAGCCCTTGTCTTGGTAAAAAGGTCCGGTAGTAGGTTCATCTATCCGAGGTGATGGTTGGGTGTAGCTCATCTACCTTTGTAGCGATGATGCTGGCGTCAGCTTTGGTTCAGTTTTTGGCTTCCCGGCCGTACCTGTATTACTTCTTTTGCTTGGTTTTGATTTGCGGCTTTTGTAGACAACCTCATCAGTCGCTAGTTTGCTTTGGTCAGTCCTAAAGCCATTGCGGGTATCCCAGCTTACCAAGAATCTTCTGTACTTTGCAAGTCCGGTTTGGTTGGATTTCGCTTTTCTACTGCCGCACGCAACTAGATGCCGGGGTAGAAGTTGTCATGCTCCTTAGTCGCAAATAACTACGTGTCAAAGAGCTAGTCACAATGCTCCTTGGAAACTTTTGTTTCTTCCGTATTGTCAATCCTTGATCGTTTTCTAAACATTTGTCAAGAGACAGTTTGTCGCTTCTTCTTTTTCTAGGTCTTGATTGTGTAATCTTTAGATAAGTTTTTGAAAACAGTTAAAAATTTTCTTCTTTCTTCTGTTTTTCCAGCATCAGTGTCTAGGACAATCAATGATTTAACTTCATTCAATCAACAGTTGTGCAACGTCTTCATTTTATGTTTCATCCTTGGTCGGCTTGATTGTTAAACAGTAAAGTTATCTTAAGATTTGGCCTTGAAGAACTGCTGGAATTCTGTCATTTCCTTAAGTTTATTCATGACTTCCTTCAGCTTCTTGGATTCTTCTTACTGGACATGCTATCTTATGCTGCCACTTTTTTTTTAAACTGGAGTTCTAACTCTCGTATTCTAAGAGCTTCTGTGGCAATAAGGAGAGTGTTTGCCATTGACCATCCAGATTTTTTGTTGTTGTTTGCAGCCTAGTTCATCCTTATCGATTAAGCGTTGTATTCAGCAAGTTTTGCAGCTGCGATTAGGTATCATTGTAGGTAAGTTTAAACTAATTATTGAGTTTTATGTTGCGGTCAATAGTACGTGTCGAAGCAATTGTGCAATGTATCTCACAGTCATCTCCAGGTAGTGGATTTGCTTCAAAACGTGCGTAATTTAGCAGAAATTCTTGCGGTGTTTGAGCCTGGTACACACTGTCATCCAGCATATTTTGTAGTGTGTGATGATAAGATTTGGTTGTCTCGCTAGATACTTCAACTCAATTTTATTCACACACCAGAAAAGCCAGAGATACCCGCTCAAACCACCAAGCTATTGAGAGCCCTATAAATATCTAGACTCATTCTTTAAAGCCATTAAACAATATTTCTAGGATTAGAAAGTTCCAAAAACGGTTTATCACAAAATGCTTAATTAAAGGAACAGCCAAAACCTTTGAAAAACTATACTCAAAAGAGCCTTGCCCAAAAGATGTCAGCCCGCTTTATATTTCTTATACTCCAAAAAGATCATGTTCATCGCCGGATCATCAGTTTAGAAACCTTTGAGGAATTGGTAGAAACGCCATTAAAGTGGAAACCAATTTGTTTTTCCGCAAACTTTTTTGGCTTAGTCCAAAATTAAGTTTAAAACTAACAATTAGAAGGTCTAACCAGAAAGCAAAAATTGCCCGATTTCACTTATCAACAACATTGCCGAACAAAAACTAAAAGACTTAATATATGTGTTAATAACTTTTGGCATCTAAATTACACCCCTAAAAGGTTAATGTAATTTTTTTTCTTAAATAAATAAAATGCCGTTGTCTGTTCGTGTAGGATTTAACTGTATTACAGTCTCCTTCACACACAAACAGTTCAACGTTTCTCCGAATAGAGGATACTAACAAATAACACAATTAACATAAGTAACAAATTCTATAACTATAACAAAACGTTATGGAGTGTTTTTAAACTATCACAAAATATTTCAGACTGTCATAAAATAGTCCAAAAACTACAAATAACATACAGTGTTCTATAACTGTCATAAAACGTTCCTAAATGATCAGAAACATGTCTTTAAGTTTTTACAAAATGATATAGAATGATTTTAAATTATTATAAAATGTTCTAGGCAAAGCTTAAGTGTTATAAAATACTACTAAACTGTCATACAAAATTTCAAAAAAGTTATAAGTCACATAAAGTGTTTATTAACTGTCATAAAATGTTTCTAAATCAAGAACATTTCTTTAAGTTCTTACAAAATGTTATAGAATGCTTTTAAACTATCATAAAACGTTCTAGACAAACGTTAAGTGATATTAAATTATTAAATATTCCTAAACTTTTATAAAATAATTCAAAAAAGTAATAAAATGTGTTATAAAACGTTCTTATACCAAAAACATTCTTTATGTTTTTATAAAATGTTATGGAGTGTCCTTAAAATGTCATAAAATGTTAAGTTTAATGCATAGAAGTGAAGCTATGCATATAACTCTTGATTATTTTATGATATTTTTTGTTTGTAAGCATTTACTTCAATTTTAATTAAAAAAACACATTTTTGATCATATCTAAAATACTTCGTTGTCTTATTACTTTTAGATTTTTTTAATTGTTTTAACCATAAATGATTGTGTTAAATTCATTAATTAAACAACAAAACTGTATTTTAAATGTAACTTTGCAATATATTATTAAAACTAATTTATGTTTTTTAAATGATTTATAGCACACATAACAAGTGCATGCAGTGCATGTCAACTGTATTTAAATGCATGCAAATAAATAACTGAGTTGATTTATTATATTTTATAATTTTATATAATTATAACTACAAAAACATAGCCATGCCCATACCAATATTTACAATATTTCAGCAAACAAATTGATTTGAATATACTTGATCCAGTAAGGTGGTTTTGCACGATGAATCTGATAACATTTTTGAGTGGCGAAAGTTAAAAATCTCTCTTCTCTGTAAAAGTATTTAAACAGGTGCTGCTGTTCCTGTTTACTACAATCAATATTTTTTTAAATATACAAATCATCTATTATATTTTTTTAGCAATTTATATTCGCTTAACATTAAATTGGATTAGGAAGCAAATTACTAATGTCTAACAATGCAATTTATGTAAGAATAAGATATTATAATGCACATTATAAATAAAAACAATTCGTCATTTGCATTATGTTATTATATTGAGCATCACAAAAAGATTATTAAATGAATGTATTGTTATCAGGTAAATTAAACTAGATATATAAATGAGATGTGAGATATTTCAGTCAGTATCTGTGTTAGTGGTGTGTTCAAAAGATACTTTCGACATAAACGTGAGTGTAACTTAATTAATTTTTTAAATAAATTATTAATAGTATAAAAAAATTTGCAACGTTTTCAATCAAAAAAAATTGATGTAGTAAAAGAAACTATTAATAGAAGTAACAAATTTGTCTACAAAGCTTAAAGTAAAAATTAATATCGTCTGAACAAACTTTTTAGGTATAAGCTAACAATATGCAATTTTGTTGATGATTCCAAATTACATTTTTTAAAGTAATTAAAGCTAATAACCAGCGAGTTACAACGTAAAATATGGCACACTTTCAACATTAAATAAATTCACAGCAAGCGACATTAATTATTTTTTATAGAAGTAATAATTTATTAACATATCAACACGTTTAACACTACAATAGCAAATTAACCTATATAAATCATATTTGTAAATAAACATTAACAACAGATTATTTACATTGCATATAAACGTATCACCATAACTGCATTTTACTGCAATGTATTAATTAAAAAAGTTTGATAAACTCAACAATATTATTTTCTAAATAAACTATTAATTACTTTACTAAAAACTGATCTCCTTAGCTTTAGATAAACATTTATTGACTATAAATCAATCCTCATCACTTAGTACTAATTATAAACATAAATCTGTAGAATCACGTCACAGCACTAAATTTGCAGCTCATAAATTTATAAAAAAATAGTTAAACACTTCCATTAAATTTTATATTGCTTTATAATAAGCAAGTTTGAGTTCAAGCACTGCTGAACAGTAACTGAACTAATATATCATTATAAATGGACAGCATATTTATTATAAAGTGAAATAAATGAATTAAATACAAAATGGTACTAAATATTAATATTTAATTGAAATAATAATTTATTATTCTAGCATTAGATAATCTAAAAATATAAAAAGATCATTCTAGAATAAAATTGATTGTTATTTAAGTGAAAAATGAAATTGAAAGCAGTTGGCAGGTAGGGCTTAAATAAAGAAAAACACTTAAATGAAAACTCGTTAATACCACATCACACATGATATTAACTACTATTTACTGAGAGAAATTTAATTTTTAGTTTTGTCAGTATTTTTAATCCCACTAACCTTGCACTATTTACATCTATATAGAAAGCAATCAAATATTCTAGGAGGACACATTTAAAACAAAGATAAATCAACCGGAATTGTTTTAAATTATTAAATTAGAAAAAAAACAAAGCACGTTGCTGAAAGAGAAATTTAAAATATTCTATTATATGAAAATTAGTTTGATCTCTTGAATATTTCAGTACTATTTTTGTATATGCATTGAATATACTATACAAATTATATCTCTTAATATTCAATTCACTAACATTTTTTATTATCCAATTTTGCAAAAGATGCATATCATCCTAATTGTTTTTTATAAATTTGGCATTTCTGCTTAGAATTTTAAATGTTTATAAGATCATCCCAATGTAGGTAAAATGTCACCAGCATTTATCTAAGATTACATCTAACTGCATATAAAATTGTTTGTTTAATAGGATCGATGAATATTTAAATATATCTACGGGTAAATACACAGCTCGTGGCGTTCGACCGTACGTCCTTTGCATAAATATGAATTCTGCACGATTATTATGCAAATATTTTTAATTTCCTTTTAGCAACTACTCTCAATATTTATAGTTTTGATTAGATTACATAAATGGATTGCAATGATCATATGAATTAGATGCATTAGAAAAATTTACAAAACTAGGTGACGAATAGTACTAAATTGATGAAGTTGTAACTAGTTTAGAAAGGCTAACTATGTATACGTACATACAGGGTGCGACAAGAAAACTTAACAATAATATACAATGTAACTTTTAATTTATTTTTGCAGAGTAATCTACAATTATCATTTCAAACGTTAATAAAAACTAATTGTTTGCACATAAAGGCTTTGGGGAGTGTATAATAAGTATGAATATATAGGTATACTATGTATTGAGTTATAATGTGAATTCTAGCGTCTCAACCTATTGACCAAAAAAAAAATTTTATAACTATTAATTGAGTGTGTGATTTAGGGGGTTCATGGGCAATCCGTAAGGTTTATAAGAGTTTAGTGTAGTTTGTTGGGCTAATGAGGCATTAGTTTAGTGATGCAAATTATTGTGGAAGCGGATTGATTCTGTCCAGTACCCAGTTGCTTGGTATAAATTGGCAGTCAAAACTAAAGCCAAAAAAATAAGTCTGTCGCTTCTAAATTTTATCAATTTTGGGTAGTGCGGCAGACTTTGATCATTTTGTGGTGCATCTGCAATAGTTTTTTTATTTAGCACCAATTTTTTTCTTATGATTGAGAAAAATTTATTGATTTTTTTTTTGAAATTTTGATTCAAATTGCAATATTTTAAGATAATTCTCAGAGCATATTATAAACATTTAAAGAACCTTCTTTAGACTATTTAATGTTCTTAAAGGTTGAGCTAAATTTTCGAAAGTTTCAAAAAATTTAGAAAAAGCTTAAATATGTCTAAAGTCTTTTCAGCCCTAGATAACTTTCAAAAAACTTTAAAAAATATTAAATGATTTAGAAAAGCATTTAATAAGCACTTTAAGTTTTCTGAAATCTTTTTCTAGAAGACTGCCAAGCCTTAGAAAGTTCTACAGTATTCTGACAACATTTTTTTGCAGCCCTCAAAAAGACTTAAATAATTTTAGAAGAACAATTGAGCGCTACTAAAGACAACTAGGAGAGTCTTAGAAGCCCTAGGTAGTTTAATTTTTTTTTCAAAAAGTGGCAACAATCTTAAAAACCAAGTCACGTTTTCTGAAGTGTCTCACCTACTCACCCAAGTGTTCGACATCAAGGAATTAAATTTCTGTATTTTGTGCGGACGTCAAAAGTCATTTTGTCACAAGAAAACCTTGCAATCTAACCTCTTGATAACTAACACTTGGGTGGGTGGATGGGACATTTTAAACTATTGCCTTTTTTTAGTGCTTTGGAGTGTCCCACCCACTCCCCAAGTGTTTGTTATCAAGGAATTTAATTTCTGTTTTCTATGCGGACGTCAGAAGTCATTTTGTCTCAAGAAAAGATTGTGGTCTAACTTTTTGATAAGTA
This sequence comes from Tachinus rufipes, assembly GCA_963932245.1. Lineage (NCBI taxonomy): Eukaryota > Metazoa > Arthropoda > Insecta > Coleoptera > Staphylinidae > Tachinus > Tachinus rufipes. The sequence goes on from OZ010743.1 coordinate 8,574,858, forward strand.
AAACTTAGGTGGGTGTAATTTTTTATTCCAAATTATTGACACGTTTTTATGCTCTGAAGTGTCTCGCCTACCCACCCAAGTGTTTGTTATCAAAGAATTTAATTTTTGTCTTCTATGCTGAGTTCAGAAGTCATTTTGTCACAAAAAAAGGTCGTGATCTAACGTTCGTTAAAATGCTTTTGAAAGGTCGTTAGAAAACTCTAAGAAATCACATGGCTTAAGCAGAATAATAAAAGAAATTAAGAGTTACTAAGACTAAAGAATAAATTTTAATTTTAAATAATATTTAAAAAGATATTAAGAAATATGTTATTATAACAAATGCTCTAAATTTTGTACGTCGTTAGTGTAAAATGTTGTTTGTGAATGTAGACACCCAGTTGGTTAGCAAAAAAATATTCAAAAGTATAATCGGAATCGAATAGATTAAAACAAACTGGATCTTTATTGTTTACTTTAGTTAGTCAAAACAAAGATATAGAATTTCCTGTGTTTGAAATACAGAATTTAAATTCTGTGTTTGATCTTGTTGGAAATTTGCCCCGGCAGTGCCATTTGCGCCACAATCCACAGTAGACTGGAATTTGTACTCATCAGCCCAAACATCTAATGTAGTTTATTGACTGTTCGGCGGAACCTACCATGTAGGCACCAGTCCCGACCGGAACTAGAGTATTGCTCCCCTGTTACTTAAACCTTTTCTTTGGTTGGTAGTCCATCATATTATTCCATAAACTTAGGTTCTTTCCAATTTATAACTATTCTGGTAATTGGTCGTTATCGGGGTTCTATATCAAAGTACAACGTATTATGGTCTCTAAGCAGAAAGCTTGGGTTCGCAAGTTCATCAGTCCCTAAAAGCTAGATTTACCTTTCCTAAGTTAAGAATAGATAAAAATAAAGTGTTACAAAACACTACTCCTCAAAAACTAGAACAGTCCACTCGAAGCCAAAAAGGAGGCTTGGAATGCCAGATCCAGCTCCCTTCTTACAAAATGCTAAACAATTTTCTGTATGATGCACAGAATCTACAATATGTAATGTATATAAAGCTGCGGATGCATAGATTATGAAGCCACTATTAAGTTTTCAATACCAATTTTTAAATATTTAAAAAAATATTTTAACTAAAAAGTTTTGAGATATCTCCAAAAATTTTCTAAAACCTTAAGAAGACTTTATTTATAATTGAAAGACATTTTTGATGTTAACAGAAAACTTTGTAAACTATTATGGACGACTCATAATGTTTCTTGAAGCGTTTGAAAAATTTCAAAAACTTTAAAAGAAAAAAAAATCACAAAACTTCAAGAAGTCTCATAATACCCAATAAGATTCTAATAATGAACTAAAGAGTCTTAAGAGATTCAAAAAGACTAATAGTATATAATAATAAACCTTAGAAAAGACTCAAAAGACCTAAAAAAGTCACTTTGGGTTTTCTGAATCTTTTAAATTTTTTGAGTTTTTTTTTTTAAGATTTTTGCGGTCGTTTAGAGTATTTTGATTTTATTTTAATTTTTAAGTTTTTTTTTAGTCTTTTTGGATTTTTTAATTTTTTGTTTAAAACTTTTGACTCAAAATCTTTGGAAAGCTCTAAAAAGTCACTCAATAAGATTTTCATAATTGTACAATAATATTTTTAGAAGGTTCAAGAAAGCCCAAGAAGACTTAGAGTAAACACACAAAAAATACGTTTTTATCAGAAATCTTTAAAAAACTTTAAAAAATCCCAAAAGATTTAAGAAATCCCAACAGTTCAGTTAAAAAACAGATTTGAAAAATGGTATTTATGTTTTATGTTGTTTTGATCCTGCAAAAGGTTTTTGCGCAGTTTTTTTTTTCATTTTTAGTTTATTGTTCAAAATTTGATGATCATTGGTTTGAGTTAAATTTACAAAATCTAGGATATTTTCAACATTTTTATTGGTTTTTGAAAATAAAGGTTTTGTCTCTAAAAATTTAAAAATACTAGAAAAAGAAGAAACTTTAGAGTATAGTTTTTCTTAACATTTACAAAACTTTGTAGAGCTGCAGTGCAAATAGTTGGTTACTAACACTAACTAACTATTTTAAACCATCAGACAAAGTGCAGCAAAAATTACCAAAAACACCATAGTTCAACAAAAAACATTATTATCTATGGCCTTTGCACTTAAGAAACTACTTCAAAAGACATTAAACAAAAAACACCAAAACAGGTTTTAGACCAAGCATAACATCTAAAACCACGTGAAATTTATTTTATTTAGAAACTTTCAAGCAAATTCCAAACAAACAAACACAATTTTCAGGAAAGCAACTCCACACACTGCTCATCAAGTCATCAAGAGATAGGACATTACCATTTTTTATTGGACTAAATGTCTTCAAACGTTTTCAAGAAGAACAAAATTTCTGCTTTTTAATTACTAACATTTGGGTGGGTGTTTAGGACACACAAGTTTACAATTACTATTGAGTAGTTTAAACTGGAGTAACTCATCCGCTCACCAAAGTGTTAGTAATTAAGAGGTACAATATTACCATTTTTTTGTGACAAAATGTCTTCTAACGTCTTTAAGGAAAACAAAAGTTTAATTTCTTGATCATTAACATTTAGGTGGGTGAGTGGGACACTCCAAAGCATAATTATCATTGAGTAGTTTAAACTGGAGTGGCTCATTCGCCCACAGTCATCAAGATGTACGTTTTTTGAAAAAAATCTAACCTTTTGATCACCAACACTTGGTTGGGTAGATAGGTTATTTCAGAACACAATTACCATCAACTAATTTGAACAGGAGTGTTCCACCCATCCAACAAAGTGTTAATAATCAAGAAGTTGGATTTACTACTCTTTCTTGTGACAAAGTGTTTTTTAACATTTTCAGGAAGAACAAACATTCAACCTTTTGATCACTAACGCTTGGGTAGGACACTCCAGAGCATAATTACTAGTAGTTTAAACTGGAGTAGCCCACCCGCTTACCAAGAGGTAGAATACCACCATCTATTCTTATGACAAAATGTCTTCTAACGTCTTCAAGAAAAAAAAAACAAACATCTAATCTTTTGATCACTAAAACTTGGGCGGGACACTCCAGATCACGATTACCGACGAGTAGTTTAAACTGGAGTGTCCCACCCACTCACCCAAGTGGTAGTGATCAAGAGGTACAATATTATCATTTTCTCTTGTGACAAAATGTTTTCAGGAAAGACAAAATTTCAACTTCTTGATCAGTGATTTTAACACTTGGGTGGGTGGGTTTTACACTTCATATCATAATTACCGTCAAGTAATTTGAACTGGAGTGTCCCACTCACCCACCCAAGTAATAGTAATCAAGAGGTACAATATCATCAGTTTTTTTTGTTACAAAATGTTTTCTAACGTCTTCATGAAAGACAAAATTCTAACACTTGAGTGGGTGGGGCACTTTACATCACAATTACCGTTGAGTAATTCGGACTAGAGTGTTTCACTCACCTAAGTGTTTAGTGATCAAGAGGTACAATATCATCATTTTCTCTTGTGACAAAACGTTTTCTAACGTCTTCAGGACAAACTTTTTAATCACACTTGGGTAGGTAGATGGGACACCTAATATTATGATTACCGTCGAGTAATTTAAACTGGAGTGTCTCACCTATCCACCCAAGTAATAGTGATCAAAAAGTACAATATTACCATCTTTTCTTGTGTCAAAATGTTTTCTAACGTCTTCAGAAAGGACAAAATTTTAACCTCTTGATTTCTAACACTTGGGTGGGTGGGTGGGGGAGGCACTCTATATTATGATTATTGTCAAATAATTTAAACTGGAATGACTCATATACCCACTTATATGTTAGTAATCAAGAAGAACAATATCATCATCTTTTTTTGTGACAAAATGTCTACTAACGTCTTTAAGAAGGACAAAAATTTAACTTCTTTTGTAATAGGTGAGATACTCCAGAGTATGATTACCATCAAGTAGTATGAACTGGAGTGTTTCACCTACCCACTCAAGTGTTAGTGATCAAGAAGTACAATATCACCATTTTTTCTTGTGACAAAATGTCTACTAACGTTTTCAAGAAAGACAAAAATCTAATTTCATTGCCTTTTCTAAAAAAATATTTTATTATTATTATTATTTTTGTATTCCTTAAACCTTTAATAAATTTAAAACAACATTAGCTTTAGTTACGGCTTTTATTCTAAAAACAACAAAATTAACTATTTTTGTATATAAAAAATAGTACAAAAATCAATTTAAAACATTTGAAGAGAGATGCTAAATTAAACTATCAAAACTTTGTTCTAAGTTCAGTTTTGGTCTAGGCATCTATTTAATTAAAAAAAATATATATGCTAAAAACTGTAATAAAATGCTGATTTTTTGGCAGTATTTTACAGTTTACTTTAAAAAATTTGTATTTTTTTTTTAGTATAGAATCATTGGGTCGTAATACCAAAATCTTTGCTATATCGTTACTATATATGATATATTATAACATTAAAATATTTATAAGAAATCCGCTCACAATTACTTAATTAACTCAATACTTTTGTTAGTGTGTCTATAACATCTAATTGCTATTGTACTGGGTTCTGTATACAACTTTAAGGCTTCTTTAGTTAGTGTTAACAATAGTTTGCAGCTGTTGAACAATTACAAGGTCAAATGCCAGTGCACTCCATGCTCTCAATGGCTGTTACTTACAACCGCAGTGCCAAATGCAGTGCTAATACACAACTTCTTGGCTACAAATACTAGTGAAAAATTATAATTTTGTTATCATTAAAAAAATTTAAAGTTTTAAAGAACAAAACCATTAAAATTTAAGCAAATATAACGTAAATTAAAAACAAAAAAAACATTTTTGCAAACTTTAAAGTTAAAAAATTGTTAAAACTTGTGTGATTTGTTGTAAAACAAAAACTTATTAAACAATTTAAATTTAATTTGATGGTTTATACAACAGAATTTATAAAAAATATAATATTATTACAATAATATGATTTTTCTACGCTTTGAAGTGAATAAAAATTTACGTAATTGGTTGTAAACTAATCGGTCTATTTTTATAAACTTGATTATTGTTGATTAGTAATAATATTATGATAAATCTTTTAAGCCATTTTATATCACAAAATTGTTCAAAAGCACGGTGAACTCTCGATCAGCTTGACGTAATATGCAAAAAAAAAATTTAATCATACTCTTATGATTATTTGAAAAAAATATATTATAAACTTTATCAAAAGGGCTCGCGTGATTTCCTACAGACTGAACTGCTTTACAAAACCACTACATTTACACTCTACAGAACTGAACTCCAGCTATTCGTTTTTGCCAATATATTATTTTATAAAAAAACTGGTTCGGATCCATATCTCTTGGTGTTCGACAAAAAACCCACCGCCGTTACACATTTTTTATTATACAAATTATTGACATATATTCAAGGTGTCCACAATTAATATTCAAGCAGAAACAGTAATTGGTATGCGTTTTGCGGGTACCACCAAATACAATTAGGATCAAACTTATTTCCCAGTGTGTCAATTTATCAATTATTATGCATTGCGTCCGTGTACATTTAAATTGAAACGGCGAACAGATATTTTAATTGATTTTAAACCGTATTATTTTACGATGCAAAACTTTTTGCCAGTTGGCATATTAATCGGGTTTAACCATTTGATGGAGTATTATTACTATGTAATCTATATACGTCATTGGTTTGAAGATAAGAAGGAAACATCAATCATCATTATGAATAATTTTATTAAATATATGACACTTTCTGAAATTGTTGCGTTCATTAAATATTATATCAAATTGAAATGAGTCTACTATTTCAATCTTTTTGCAAGTAGAGTAAGTATCTCTACAATCTATTATAGTTACATTGAATTGATTTGATTGAATCGACTAGAATTTTATTACATAAAATCCTCGCCACATTCTACAAGATAATCGACTTTGCTAAATTATGTATCCTCCTCCAGCGGCAATAAAATTACTCCATCCACCAGTATCACGAGGAAGGAATATCGAAGTCCATAATTTGCTATAAAGAACCTGTTACTAAAGACCGGTCGTCACTTGGTCACTAGACTAGCCCGCTATTTGTATCACGACCCTATACTGTATATGGGACTACACCTTATGTTAAATGGCATGGTTTTAATTCAAAAACAATTGTCTTAATCCACATAGTTTTTTTTTTAGTTGTAGAAGCAGACGTTCTTAATTTTTCGCGATTAAAAAACAATTTCTAGTTCTAAGTAAAGCCCATTATTACATCTTGAGCGGTATTTACTTCTGGGAAATACGTTACGAGCATGAAATTATCAATCGGGTTGTGAGTACGTAGCTGAATTAATCGGATTTTTATTTGTATTGCGCCGCCAGTTCGTTATTGTGATTGAATAATATCACATTTCTTGTAAAATATTCAAATTTATACGGTTATGAAATACGAAAAATTCTCATGTACCTGGTCCCGTTTATATTGTCATCAAGTACATGTAATAATAGTTAGAAATGTTATTATTATTTATTTTGAAAACATGCAGAGATTGTTAAGCAATTATAACTTTGTTGTTTAGTAATAAATAAAAAATAAATTTAAATTAAAATCATTATTTATTTGAAAAGTTGTATGTTTAATTTTAGACAAACTGGTCCTTTAGTGAAATTTAAAATAAAGTCGTTATATAAATTGCGGGATTTTAACAATAACAAGTTGAATTACCGCTGTAAGCTTGGAAAATATTGTAGTGTTTGCATAGATTTAATTTTTAGTTTAACCCCCAAAAAATATATTTAGTCTATTGTTTCGTAATTGATAGATATCTCACAATACTCACATAACCTAGAAAATTGTTGATATTTAATTTACTACTTTGCAATTATTGCTTTTTTTAATCTGTCAATTTTGCTGGTTTGTCTTGCAGTTGATTGAATGACAGATTATTAGTCAGGGTACGTACATAACCTAAAAAAATGTTGACACTCATTTTGTTGCAATTAAAAGTTGTGCACATAACCTTAAAAATTATGACACTTAATCTGAAAAACTATTTATCACGGAGATTGCCAGTTTTGAAACTAAACGACTCATTTAAACTATCAAACATAATGCTCTTAAACAATAAACTAAAATTATTTACAAAACTGTTCTTATATGTTTACAAAATGTTAATTTAGTCCCAAACTATCCGGTAACATGTTTAGAATTAACATAATAGGTTCACAAAATATTATTAATATAATTATTTACAAACCGTTCTTATATTTACAAAATGATAATTCTATCAAAATTTGCAAAAAACAGACATGGTTTGTCTATAAACTGTCAAACATAATCCAGTATTATTCTCAAATTATTGTAATGTGTTCTATTTAAGCACAAACTGTCAAATTTAAAAAAAAATGTTGTTTTGCTATAAACTTAAAGTAATTACAAACAGACGATTAAGGTGCCAGTTTGTGGCTGTACCCTAAATATTTCTTCTTTTATCCCAAGGATCTTGAAAGACTATGGGGCGTCTAAGACGTTTCTATGACTGGGTGTTGATTAGAAGTTGTCAACTTTGGTGCCCTAGATAGAAGTCGATTTGTGGTTTAATTGTAGATGTGTAGATTTGGATTTTGTTCCGGGGCACCAAGCCCCTAAATTTTTACCAATCTGGCCTTATCTAGAATAAACCTTACGTGCAATTTGTACGTAAGTCTATTGTCCAAAGATATTTCTAGAAACTTGGCAGCATTAGACCACAGTATGAGAATGTTGTTTAAGAAAACATGGTTTGAGGGAGGCTATGTGAAAAAAGCAATTTTGGTTTTTTTTATTTACGTTGACTTGCCAGTCGTTTAACCAGTCCTTAAAATCAGTGGTGACTTTTTACTGTCTTATAGTGACCACTTTAGGTGAGGTCAACATATTAAGCCATTTTAACCCCATGCGTTTATTACATGACTGCCAGAGTTCTGCGGTTTAGTTATAAAGTTCATCATCAGTTTTTTTTTTTTCGTTTTTAGGGAAGGATTTTGTGCCAGACCTTGTCCACGTTTTTTAATCTAAAACCTTTGACTATGGTGGTTAATGATTGATTGAGCTTTTGTATGGTTTTGGATTTTGTTCTAAATTACCTTCTCTATGACCTTATTTAAAGTGCATAGAAGACTGATTGGTTTGTAGTTTTGGGAATACTTCGCGCTTTTACAAGCTTTGGAAGGTTTATTACAAGTAATCTTTTCCAATCTACAAAAGTGCCCAGCTTTGTTAGGTATATTATAGAAGCCATGAGCAGACCAAGTTTTAAATTTTGTTTTACGCTTTCCAGCGGTGTATTGTTGTCAGCATTTTCCAGGAAGCCGTTAATGTATTGGTAGAGTTTTTCAATGTTCTCCAGACCAGTGTTCTTAGTTGTAGAAGAAGAGCATTAAAATTTGGGACTGTTGGCAAATGCTTTGGTCCTTTTTTCAATTATACAGTGTTTTCTTGTTTTTGTTTAACATATTCAAGCAAAACTCAACTTTTAGCATTGGTTTTTAAGCTATTCTACGTTGAGTGTCTTGAATTAAAGTTTCCAGCAGTTATTGAAAAATGAAAGTTTATAAGAACCATATTGAAATCTATTGTTTTGAAAAGATTGACCAAATTGATATAATCAGATCTTGATTGTGTTTAGCTTAGACACGTTCAACCTGATTGCAATTGTTTTAAAAGCGATTATCTAGGGAGTATCTACTTTAGAGTAGTCTAAACATTTTTTTGCAAAGATTACTGTCTTACGCCTCCGGTTTACAATTGACATTACATACGTGAAAGTATTTAGGAATCTTAGCGACTAAGTGAGTTTGTAGTTCGACATTGTTCTGTTTGAAGAAGAACTCTTCCAATTTGCTTATTGCTTTTGAAACACAGAGTAATGCGTTAGGTGTATTATCTATTATTTTGGAAAACTAAAATAATCGACATAATTTTTACAGAGACTAATAGAAAACAAAGAAAGTTGTGTTTTATATTTAATGTGGCAAATCTAAGTCCGGTTGTAGATTTGGTAATAGAAGAAAAAACCTCTTACTGCGTTTCTGATTTCTTTGCACCGTTGTGAATACTTTAGTGACTTTGGGGTTTTTTTTGGTGGCATTGGCAAAAGAAGAGGTTGTTTCCTCCAGAACGGTAAATTCCAGGATGTCCGCGGCATTAGTATCCTCTTCAAAGACCTGGAAGTGGGTGGAGAAAAGTTTGCTTCCAAGCGGAAAACTGTGGCAGGACGTTTGTGTTGGCTGCTTCTATTTCTTTCTTTGTTGTAGAAAGTGTTAAAACGGGGGCAATGTAGGTGAGAATATCTTGAAGAAGAACTGGAGTAGACCCTTAATGGTGTTGTTTAACTCTAGTAGTTTTTGATCAAAACTGGTAAACATGGTCTTTATCTGCTCTATTAGGTATTAGACCTGGTGAGTAAAAGTTGCTACTCTGGACTTATCCTTCTGTTTCTTTTATTTTATCTTCTGGAAAGAGTGGATGGTTTGGACAATAGAATTATCGATGTTTTCTTTTTTGCGTTGCTGCTCCAGTACGGATGCTATTGCAGCAGTTTTGAATTTATCATTAAAAAGAATTTGTTAGTTTGTTAAAAAAAATCATGATAAATAATGATTAATTGGTGCAATTAGAATTGTATTTACTGTGCTGCTTCTGATGCTGGCTAGTAAGCAACTTTTTGTTTGGCTGCTGGCTGTCAAATCTTTGTGCTACAATTAAATTTTAAAATAGTATATTCTAATCTATTTCTTTAATGTAATGTTTTTGCGTTGTAAGTTGTTATATATAGTTGACAGCTTTATTTAACTTAGAGTTTGGTAGTTTGTTTGGCTGGTGGCCCTGGCGATAAGTACTTAATCAGTTAAAGACTGGAGGCTATTTGTTTGTTTGTGTTTTAAAAAAGATTTTGGTCGTTAAACACCAAGCTGGCAAGACATCTTGGTGAGTAATGAGAAGTATCTAAAATGATTTAATTAAAAAGTAGGATATATTTGTTGAAAGAGTGGGATTCTGGTTCAGGATCTTTTATTAATAACAAACAATTAATTTACTAAAAAAAGTGTTTGCAATTTTTTGAAACAAACAAATGTTTTGACATTAATTTATTAATTTGGTTATAAAACAAAAAACAGTAAATAAAGGTTAATCAATTTTGTCATAAATACTGAGTACTTAAGTACATAAGTATATAGAATGTTAAAATTTTGGACTAAAAATAATTTTTAAAACTAGTTTTAATTTTCTAAAATGATAGTTGGTGTCTAAACGAAGGAGATAAACCCGAATTTTGCAACAAAAGTGCAACTTTTTGCATTTCAATCAAAAATTGTGTACTGGGCTTATATAAGCCATGCTAACCACGTGGATCTACATTGAATTTCGCATCTTTTGGGACTAGTTTCAATTTGTTACAACAAGTTTTACTTTATACATACATTTTTTCGTATTTTACTCAAAGACTGGGTATATATAAGTCAACCAAACTAAACCAAACAATTATCTTTGTATATTTTTATAAAACTAAAGATATAAAACCTCAATTACTATTTTGTTTAAACAGTATCTTAGCATAGAGCATATTTTTTCTATAAAACATACATAATTTCACAGCTTGTGTATGTAGCGCCATCTCTTCTAAAGAGAATAAAGTATTGTTAAAATGTATTTAAATACTGCCATCAGATGGCGGCACCATTAAGAAATTTATTAAAAATTAAATTATAAAATAATAAATTTATTCAACAACAAGCAATTTATCTATAATAATTAATTACATTACATTATAATGACAAAAACAATATTAAAATTAAATAACAACATTATATATATTTTAAGAAATAAAAACTTTAAAGTAAAAAAAAAGTAATAAATTTAATTATATATATAACACTGTAAATAAATAAATAATTTAACATTTATGAATTGTTGACAAAATTGAATTTAATTTTTTTTAATAATATAAATGAGTATTAACAAAATTGAAATAATTACGCTCTAACAATGTTTCAGACCATTTACAATGACAACTTCCATCAAACTTCAACAACCAACAATATGGCTTATGCTAACAACTATTATATTTTTAATATTAATAAATACAACAAAAACTGAAGAAGAATCAAGTCCCAGACAAAAAAGAATACTTTGGTTCAAATCAGACGGCAAATTAGCTTTGCCACTAGGAACAACTCTAACAATACTTTCATCATTAGACTTCCCATTAATGCTAGGAGAAACTAAAAACGGATTCAATGTAGGGTTTGGAATCACAATGCCAATAAAAAGTAAGTAAATAAAATCAATTTATTAATAAACCTAATTTTGTTTAACTATTTCAGTTGATTTTGGTAAGTTAGGATTTACCGATAAAATGAATCCTTTCGGCAATTTACCACCTAAACTAATGCATACTCATATGGTTATGAGTCGTGGTGCTAAAAACATGGGAGTTGCTGCAACCAATATGTTATCTGAATACGTTTCCAATATGATTGATCATAGTAGAAATAAGAGAGCAATATCTGAAAAACCTGAGCTACCAACTGAATATGCAGATGCATTTCATGCTGGTGAACGAGCTATTTTATATTTGACCGTACAAGAATTTTTAGAGAAGTTTGGTTTAAACGGAAAAGGATGTTTGTTGAGGGCTATGTGTGAGGTGCATGCACATCCTCTTCATCAATTTGGATTTATTGGTGAAATGGTTAAACTATTTTTAACGTAAGTGTTTTTACAATCAGTTTTATTGATATTTTGTTGTTGTTTTTTTTTTAATATTTAAAGAGCAAGTAAGTCATCTTATTCGCATTTATTGGAAGAGTACGTAGCTGCTGAAAATACAGGAAGTGGAAAATCAGGACCGGCTGAATGTTGGCCTTATTATAGAAATTGTACAACATCGCTTTTTGTACAGAATCACAACAAATATAGGTAATATTTTACATTAAATTTACAATAAGTCTGTTCAAACACACAATTTGGATCATGTGCAAACCGTTCAAATTGTGCACACAAACAAATATTTGTCAAACAATCTTTTATGCACAGTAATTTGTTTGTGTGCATAGTTTGAATAGTTTGCAAATCGTCCAAATTGTGTTTTAAAACAGATGTGGTAACCCATAACAGAACTATACTACTTCAAACTTAAATTGTCCGCTGTAATAGGCAACCAAATATGCACAAAAATAGTGTGGTTTGTCACACTTATACCACAATTTTAATTTTATCTCTATAATTTATTAATTGATATTGTATACATAATTTTATTATACTTTTCAGTGAACATCATGACCATACTGGAAATGAGATAAATTTGGATCAACATAATAAATATAGGTAAATATATATAATTTCAATTTGATAGATTTTATTCATAAATTATTTTTAGTAAACCAATAAATAATGTACAATTTGATAAACACAATAAGTACAGGTAAAGTATACTAAAAGTAAATTATATATTTTAATAATTGTGGTTGACCATTTTAATTTTGCAGCAAGTATCATCACCACAAAAATGATTTGGTTATAAATGATATACATCATAACAGATTGGAGAAAAGAGATGTTTATAATGATGCTGATATATTCAACATGTAATTAGAAGTGTTTGTAAAAAGATGGGTTTTGTTATAAATCCTTTTTAGATTCTTTATTGATTTTTTGATTGTATATTTTATTTTATTTATGTATTATGTTTGTTATGTAATAAATTGATTTAGTAGAAAAAAAACGTTTTATTATGTTAGTTTTTCTAGCGGATGTGGTAGATAGTTTTGTATTAAAATTACACTGTATTAATAATTAACCCCGTTTTGCCAACCACCCTTACCCAATAAAAGAGCGTTTAAGGCAACAGCCAAAAGAAGACAGTTTATGTTTTAAACCAACAATTTTGCAAGACGGTTTCTCAACTACAAGCTGCAACGTTCCAACACCAGGTCTTAAAGTAATAAAAAGATTCAGTTCTAACCAAAATAATCTTTTATTCTAGACATAATCAACCTTGCCAAACCAAAAAAAGTCAAAAATCAAAATTTAAATTAAATTGTTGACGGCAAAAAAGCCAATATCTATAAAAACTCTTTTATTTTTTGTCTTATGAAGCATCTCTCTTTTTCTCTTCAGCCTGTGTTTGCTCAATGCTGGATGTAAGTATACTTTTTTTAAATCATTCTGTGCCGATCTTTTTGCAATTTTATGTTAATTCTTTTTCCCGTCTTTTTAATGACATCAAACCATATTCTTTGTAGTGTAGTCTTACGATGCTTTATTTTGCAGTGAGCAATTCTATGAGTTATCTGCGCTTTGTTCAATCACATCTTTAAGTTTGGTTTGCAGTATGATTTCTTAGTTTGTAATTCTGATCTCTAATATATTTTCTGAATAAAATTTTGTATTATTTCTTAATTAAATTATTTTTTTGCCAAAATCATCTGGTTCAGTCTTAAAATGCAGGCCAAAACGATCATTTAGTGGTCCAAAAGCCAACAAGTTTTTGCAATAATGCCAAATGTAGAAGGTCCAAGAACTAGAAAAAGACGTACCATGTGCTTAGTAGAGCAAAAATAGAAAAGTTGTTGGAATGTAGAAAAAGGTTGATAGAACTATAAGAAAGAAGATGGTTAAGAGACAACAACAGAATAGTTTGGACAAAATTTATGATAAAGAAAGAACCTGCCGTCATGGATAAACAGGAAGCATGGAAAAGTTAATTATTACCTAACGCAGGTACTAGAAGAACACGGCTGCTTTAGAGCTTACCTGAACAGGTTTAAAATAAAAAACACCAATGCATGCATACACTGCGGCAGCAAGGATACAATCACCGACACGGTACTTGACTGTAATGAGTCCCTGGAGATAAAGGTTGAAACAGAAAAGAAGCTAAGAAGAAAACTAGAAATAAACATAGGTTGTTTATTTCTAAAGATAATGCTAGAAAACAAAGAGAACTGGGTTCTAGTGAACCTCATAATTACAAACATTATAAATGAAAAGAAAGCTAAACAAAGAAATTTTGATAAACAACAGAATAAACATAAAAACAAGTAGATTGGATGGAAAACAAAGAACACAAAACAGACGAAGTGAAGCAATGCTTAAATCCCACATCCAGCTTTTGGTGAATGTATTTCCTAATAAAAGTTAAATCCCCTTAAAAAAAAAGTAGAAACAAAGATTTTTGCGCGTGTAGTATAGATTGGGGTACACAGGTTACCCGCCCAAATGTTTGTGTTTCAATTTTTTAAGCGAGAACTAAATTTATTAAAGTTTGTGAGCGTGGTGTTTGGATAGGTGTTTTCTGCTACCCGCTCGAGTGTTTGTGCTTCAGTTTCTATATTAAAAATATTGGCTGGCCAGGCAAAAACTAAGCAACTGCATTACAAAATTTAGCCATAAACTATTAAAAAGTGTAAAAATCTTCATAATCCAGCTATAAAATATTAAAGGTATTGTAAGAAATATCCAAAATCTGGTTATAAACTGTTAAAAGGTGCAAAATGTGTTTATAGTATGTCAAACAGCAAAATTAGGCGTTGAAATTTTAAACAATTGTTAGACACAACCAGTATATGGCCAATAAAAGTAAATATTATATAATAAGTAAAATATTTTTAGAAATATCCAAAATTTGGCTTAAACTGTTGAAAAACGCAAAATCCAGATACAAATTTATAATAAGTTGTTAAAAAACACCAAAATCCGGCCTAAATTCATCTAAAGTGTAAATTTTTTAATGAAATTTTGGATTTTATTTGATTGTTTAAGTCAGAAAGATTTTAGCATTTCAAAAACCACGTTTGCGAGGCGTGATTGCAAATTATTGATTAGTCCGCCGGGTTTCATAGTTAAAACTTTTTTGTCTTTTTCTTCTTATTAAGGTCTATAACCAGTTTTTACTTTGCTCTTAATGGGTGCTTTCAGCTGAGTCAACAAAACCCATGCATTTAGCAAGGTGATGCTCTTCAAACATTCTTTTTTTTTGCAATTAAGCTTGTAAACAACTTTTGGAAACATGATTAATGTAACTAAGTTTGAATCTAAAATCCAAAAAACTCAGTATTTAGTGCTGCTCAGCAAATTATGAATCCAAGTTTGATTTTTTTCTTGCAAAAGTGACACAATAAGATTTTGATCTGTTTTAACTTGATATATACTACCTCTTAAATTAGAAATCCGATTGCTTCTACTCTTTCCTTAAACAAAAGTAGCTATATTTCATACTTCTTGTAATCTCGTATTCAGAAATGGAACTAATTTTGAATCTAAAGTTTGACAAACTTAATATCTAGTGCTGCTCAGTAAATTTTGAATCTAAATTTAATTTTTCTATTCTAAAAGTGATTTTATCGTTTACAATCCGTGCAACAAAATCCAGTAAAACCGGCTCTAATTTATGGTTTTTTAACGTTCAAGTCACTGTATATTATTTCTTAACTATTTTTTAGCGCAAAAAGACATTTTTTGTACTTTTAAAACCTCATTTTTGGCAACGTTTAACACAAATAGACTTTGATCATTGTTACTTTGGTTTACACAATCTACTTAGTTGGAGATTCAATTGCTTCTATTCTTTTTTTAAATGGAGGTAGCCTCTTGCATGGCTAATAGAAACTAATTCTTTAAAAATGTTTAATATTGAACAAAAACCTTGGCGAGCTAATGCTTTTACTATCTAAACCATTAAAAAAAACAAATTTTGCTTTCTGCTAAAGTGTGGAGTTCATTTTTATTCTATTATAGGAACAGATCAAAAATTTCCGCAAAAGTCTTTTACAGATTGGCAACATGCATGAAAGTATAGATTTCTAATGATACCGTCCAATTTTGGTAATTCGGACAATAACCAAATTTAAAAACCATACTATAAATCCATATTCCAAAACTAGTTTTCAATTTCAAACTTTGGATCCAAAGTTGTTGGTCGGTACCCATTTTCAAATTCATACTTATTTTTACTTTACTTCTAAATAGGTTTATTTTTTTTATAAAACTTTCTATGAGTACATATGAAATAAATTAGTTTACTACTACTATTTGTAAATATTGCCTTTGATCATTTTTCTCAAATAATTTTTAATTGGATAAATACTCGAAAGAATGGGTTCAAATTGGGCAAATTCCTGGAATCGAGCAAACCCCTCGAATAGGATAAATTCAATTTTATTGATAAAATTAAATTTTTGCAATAACTAGCAAACACTTTGAGTTGAAGTAAGAAATATTTGATTAAGACTACATGAGTTTATTAAAAAATTGTAAAAAATCAATTTGAAAAATTTTGTTTGGAAATATCGATAACTTTATTGGTTAAATTGAATTTTAGTAATAATAAGCAAGATTTTAGAGATGCGGTTTAAAATTTTAAATTCAGCATACTTGAACTTGTCAGAAAACTTGTAGAAAACTTTATTTTTCCTAGATATATCATAATATTTTTGAAAATATCAAAAATTATTGATTGGATAAATAAAAGTAAACCTTAATTAGGTAAATTCCATGTTATTGATTAAACTAAATTTCTGCATTAACCAACAAGAAGTTTAAGTTGTGTTTTGAAATTTTGGATTCAGTTTAATTTTTGATTTTGTTTAATTCAGAATCTACATTAAAAGCAAATTTTTTAGCTATTGCATAGTCTCGTTGCCAACTAATTGCTATACTCATATTGCAGACCATTATAATGCTGCATTTTAATGTTAATAGTTAAAAAAATAGAATCTTAAAAAAAAAATCAATCAAGAAATGACCCTTATTATGAAGAAGCAAAAACTCAGCTACCATTTGATTGAAAACAGAGCCTCAACATCTAAATGTAATTCATTAATAATATAATTTTTTGCTAGAAAAAGAAGTAGTAGTCTGCATTTTTTAAACGCGTTAGTTTCAGCATATCAGTCGCCTACTAAGCAGCTAGTAACAGAAGATTTTGATGCTATACTATTTCAACCACTACTGCAAAATACTTTAACTCAAATCATTCAACTTGGCACATCAAGCTAACAAATGTTCAAAGAATAATACTTTTTGGGTACGCTTAGAGTAAGACCTTAGATCAAGCATTTTCCTGGGGATGTTCGTAACTTTGTTTTACTCAAAAACATTAGCTTATACTTCTATTTTAGTTATTAACAGCTTTAGCTTAAATCACAGCCTAGTAGTTTTAGATCTTTTTAGAAGGAAAAACAAAATGGTCTACAAGACCAACTAATTTTTGTTTTTTTATATTTTAAAAAAGAGCGTCAGATTATTACTTGACTAGCCTCATCTTGTTAGCAATAGAAAGCTTCATAGAAGACAACAAAAAGTCCTAAAATCAAAACTTTCCAAAAGCAAACATAAGATCAAAAAAATTAAAAAATCAACAAAATGAATTTATTACCAACGAAGAAAACATTGTGAGACATACAATTAAAAAAATTTATTTCTAACTTTACTCTTCAACAATAACAAACCTAAAAACATCAAAAACGCTTAGTCAAAATGTAAGATTAAAAAATATTTCAGAGAAAACAAAACAAAAAACAAGAAAAGTCCAGGACAAGACAAAATTACTACCAAGATGCTGAAAAAGAAGGAATCTTTATCGAGGATCTACTATACCTGCTTCTTAACGGATGCCTCATATGGCAAAACGCAGAAGTCATCCTGTTTTTCAAAAAAAGAAACAACTCCAATATAGAAAACTACCGCACTATCAATCTTTTATCATACTTATACAAACTGTTATCTAAAATTTTAACTAAAAGGCTAACTAATAAATTTGACTCATATTAACCAGTAGAACAAGCGGGCTTTAGGAAGGTATACAGCATAATCAACCATCTACAAACAATCCGTACGTCTAGAACTGGCAACCCATAAAACGGAAGCTGTCGTCTTGGTGGGTAGAAGGAAGGACATCACAGTTAAAATCAACCTTGGAGATACAACAATCACATCCCAAGGCAGCATCAAATACCTAGGGATAAGGATAGGTAAAAACTGGAATATGGGCCCTCATATAACAGAGGTAAAGCAAAAAGCAGAGAAACTTGTAATGGGCCTGGCACGTATTATGCCTAATGTAAGGGGTCCAAGAGCGGAGAAACGTAAAGTAATGGGTGCAACGGTGGACTCTATACTGTTGTACGCCATACCCATCTGGATAGAAAGCTGCGAGAAAAAAAAAATACAGAATAATACAAGAGCGGGCCAGAAGAAAAATGACAATTAGAATAGCCAATGCCTATAGAATAGTTTTGTCCAAGGCTATACAAGCAATAACGGACACAATCTCTATACACCTCCTCGCCCAGGAACGAGCCGAAGGTAAAGAGAAACAACCAAAGGGGCACAGGAAAGACAAGAGAGTAGAGGCGATAAAAAAATGGAAAGCAGAATGGCAGTGCAAGGATGACGTCGCCAGATGAACACAGACCCTCATACCATTGGTGACACCGTGGGTAAACATGGTAACCTGAACTACCACCTCACACAGATCCTAACAGGCCATGGAAGTTTTGGGTCATATCTAAAAAAAATGTGCCTAGCAGAACAGGACGAATGCCCCTATTGTGGAGAGAAAGATACTCCGGAACACACACTGATGGAGTGCTCTCGCTGGAAAAGCACCAGAAAAGAGATGCAGCTAAAAGTCGGTAAAGAGATAACCGTAAACAACCTGACTCACTTATGCTTGAAAGTGCATAGAACTGGAAGACCATTGATGATGGCATACAAAAAATAATGGCAACAAAAGAGAAAGAGGAGAAAGCAAGAGCAGGAAGCCGAGGATAGTAGGATAAATAAAAGGTGTCCAGACTTTGTGAAGTAATACCACAACAGTAATCCCGCAAGGCTTAGAGGTTCTAGAGTTTTTAGTAGGTATACAAGTAACCGGGAGCCCTACACAAAGTGGTAAGGCAACAAAAAAAAATTCCTAAATTTTTCACACTAGCACTCAAATGCATTAACGTCGATAGAACCTTTTTAAACTATCTACGATTTTCAGACAATTTTATCTTAATAAGCAACAATAACCAAAAACTATCGGATATACTAAAACAACTAAATACAGCGTTCTAAAAAGTGAGACTGACAATAAAGCGATTCCAAAGTAATCAACTCAAAACATTTGTGGAAAACGTAAAAGAATACGTATATCTGGGACATGACATCAATATAGGCAAAAGAAATCAAAAAGCTAAGATAAAATCTAGAAGAAAACATGAGCGGCTTTTAGCAAATTAAAACACATTTTCAGGAATAGAGATATACTAATAAACCTCAAACAAAAAGTTTTTGACTTATGCATATTACCAGTGGCAACCTAAGACCTGGAAACCATATGCTGAGTTTTAATCTCTAAGATAAAATTGAAAATGATGAGATTAGACAAAAAGCCAAGATCATTGACATAAGAACATGTGTCGCAGAATCAACATGAATTGATGAATAAGTAGGCAACGTGGCTAAACAAACCCAAAACTGATGGACATTGAAAATAACATATTCAAGACCAAGAAAAACTAAACGTAGCAAAAGTTTAGGTGCTACAAAGGCTTAATAAAAAGAAAAAAATGATAAATACTGTAAAAAATTTAAACTGCAGTATCTCGGTCATATAATGAGGAAAGAACAATAGAGGTTGATGAGATTGATTATGAAAAGAAAGGAAAAAAAAAGAATTTTACTGGCTTAAAAAATGTAAGAAAATGGTTTGGTTTAACGTCAAACCAACTATTTAAAACAGTTGTAAATAAAATTAAAATAAGCATAATGATATCCAACTTCTAATAGAAAATGGGACTATAAGAAGAAATAGCACAAGCAAATTAATGAAAAGATGGCTGGAGAAAGAAAATGGTTTACGTTTAGAAGTTGACAACTGTTGGCTGAAAAAAAAGACTAAAGTTTTGCCAAAAATAGAATTAAATTGATATCAAAGTTGTGCCAAATGCAAATGACAAAAGTTTCATGACACAACTGATCAAACCAAGCAAAATTGACTCAATGTTGAGGTAAAAAATATAATCCAAGAAAATCAGTACTGGCAATCCGTCTTTGAGTTCTTCAACGAAGATACAAATTTGATGTAAAAGATTACTAAAGCCTTTCAAAATAAGGTCTGTTTCCAATCATTTAAAAAAAAAAACTTGGAATAGCTTACATACAAACAAAAAAATGCGCGTTTATTGCTTTTCGAATATGCTTTACAAAAAGAACTTCAAGTTGTAGAGGTGTAATGTTCAGTTGTTTATTAAAGTTGTAAACAATTATATCAGAACCTAGTTTACATATTAAATTTGATTTTTTTCCCAATTCTATCAACTTTTAGATACAAATATGAACAATTTTTTTTAATTGATTGTATCAAAAAGTTTTGTCAATAATACAATCCTGGATGTGGTTCTCAAAACCTACAACTATTTTATTGTTTTTTTTACTCAAATCAAAATGCAAGACATGACTGCGTGGCATAAAAGTGAACAACCCCTTTTGATGATGGAAGCAGTGTCGCAAACAAAAAGAAATTGTCAACCAGTTTTACCACCAACTTTAACACAACATGTCTTTTGCTTCTACCAATATTAAACACCTATTGAGATAAACCTACTATCCGTGATAGGCAAAGATGGATGGTGTCTTTGGCAATTTCCGTTAAAACCTTGTAGCCCTGGGCACCATCACTAAAATGCATCTACCGGCCGCAAATTTATTCTCAAAAGCATAACCGTAGAGACATCTGTAACAACCTCCGCTAAAGTCTTATGTACCCTGTAGAGTACCACTGTCTCTATTTCCAAGACGCAATTTCTTGAAGAGTCACCCCATAACTGGTTTCCACTTACTGCAGCAATTCTTAGGAAAAAAAAAACTTGAAACCACGCACCAACCTTACAATATTAATACTAATTTCTCAAACACACCACTAGCTCAAGATGTGCCGTTAATCACAGCCTTTAACAAATTAGAACCATATCATAAAAACACCACAAAACCCCAATAACGCCCACCAAAAGGTAAACTTGCAGGAACTCTCTCTCACAATCCTCTATAAAATCTGCAACAATTGCCGCTCAACATATAGAAAAGTGAATTGCCTCTTAACCCCACAGCCCAGCTTTAAACCTAAAATATATCTACAAAAAGTTTGTTAGCACGTGCAGACTCAACAAGAACTTTCACTTAAACTATAACATTGTACCATAGTTTATTGTTCAATGGGAGCAACTCTAAAACACCAGAGCTACAATTTTAGCTTGGTACTTTTGTCTTATACTCTGATCTTTGAGCAAGGGTACAAAGTTAGGGTCATAGCTCCAGTGTTCTACGATTGGCGGATGCACATTGAACAAAAGTACAATGCTATGGTTGGAGCCAGTGAATTGTGTACGCAGCCTTAAAATTCATTACTTCAAATAAACATTTGTAGGCTAAGCAGCGTCTATAGTATAAAATTTTTTGATACAAATTGAAGTCTGGTGCTTACTCATAAGTGATTTTTTTCTTTCTTTATTGATTGCTAATTACTTTAATCAAATTAAAGTTGATTCAAATTTTGTTGTTATTGATACAAATTGAAGTATGGTGCTTATCTACAATTAAAATTTTGCTTTCTTCAATAATTGCTAAATGTTTTAAAGTCAATTTAATTATTTTGGCACTGATTTGAACATAATCAAATAAAATTTGATAAAAATTTTGTTATATTTGATACAAATTAAAACTTAGTGCCTATTTATCAGTAAATTTTTGCTTTTTTCATTAATTTTCAAAATACTTTAAACCTAATTCAAACATTTTGGCACTAATTTGAACATAATCAAATCAATTTTGATAGAAATGTTGTTGTTTTTGATACACATTAGAATCGAGTGTTTATTTACAAATTAATAAAGTAAACTTATTAATTTCCAATTACTTCAAACCCAATTCAAACATTTGGGCACTAATTTGAACATAATCAAATCAGTTTTGATGAAAATATTGTTGTTTTTAATACACATAAGGGTCTGGTGCTTATCTACAAGTGAATTTTTGTTTACTTTATTAATTGCCAATTACTTCAAACCCAATTCAAACATTTTGGCACTAACTTAAACATAATCAAATCAAATTTGATAAAAACTTTGTTATTTTTGATACAATTTAAAGTCTGGTGCTTACTTACAAATAAATTGTTGTTTTCTTTAATGATTGCTTATTGTTCTAAACACTATTCAGATGTTTTGGCGCTAATTTGAACATAATCAAATCAAATTTGATAAAGTTTTGTAGTTTTTGATCAAAATTTAGTATTAGTGCACGATTACAAAAAAAAAGTTGTTTTTTTTAATCAAATGCTTATTGTTTCAAACACTATTCAAACTTTTAGAACTAATTTGAACATAATAAATTCAAATTTGAATTGTTTTTTGTTACTTTTGATACAATTTTTGATAGAATTAGAATTTGAGATCTGGTGCTTATTTATAAGTAAATTTCTGTTTATTTTATTAAGTACAAATTGTTTCAAATTCAATTCAAACATGTTTGCACTAATTTGAACATAATCAAACAAAATTTGATAAAAATTTTAATGTTTTTGATACAAATATAAGTCTGGTGCTTTCTTACAAATGAATTTTTGCTTCCTTCATTGATTGCCAATTACTTCAAATTCAATTCAAATATTTTGGCACTAATTTGAACATAAGCAAATCAAATTTGATAAAATTTTTGTTATTTTTGGTACAAATTGGAGTCTGGTGCTTACTCACAAGTGAATTTTTGCCAATTACTTTTAACCTAATTTACACATTTTGGCACTAATTTGAACATAATCAAATTAAATTTGATACAAATTTTGTTGTTTTTGATACAAATTAAGGTATAGTGCTTATTTAGAATTAAAATTTTGCTTTTTTTAATGATTGCCAATTTTTTCAAAGTCAATTTCAAACTCAAATCAAATGTTTTGGCGTTAATTCAAACATAATCAAATCAAATTCTATAAACTATTTGTTATTTTTAATACAAATTGAGGCCTGGTGCTTATTTGCATGAAAAATTTTGCTTAATTCATTGATTGCCAATTACTTCAAACTCAATTCAAACGTTTTAGCACTAATTTGAACATAACCAAATCAAAATTGATATTTTTTTATTATTTTTTAAACAAATTGAGGAATGGTGCTTATTTACAAGTGATTTTTTGTTTTTATTATTGATTGTCAATTGGTTTTAACACTATTCAAACATTTTGGCACTAATTCGAACATAATCAAATCAAATTTTATGAAAATTTTGTTGTTTTTGATACAAATTGAAGCTTGGTACCTATTTATCTGTACATTTTTGCTTTTTTTATTAATTTCCAATTACATTAAACCTAATTCAAACATTTTGGCACTAATTCGAACATAATGAAATTAAATTTGATAAAAAATTTGGTATTTTTGATACAAATTAAAGTTTGGCGCTTACTTACAAGTTAATTTTTGCTTTTTTCATTGTTTGGCGCTTTCTTCAAACTTAATTCAAACGTTTTGGCACTAATTACATAATCAAATAAAATTTTATAATTTTTTTATTATTTTTGATACAAATTGAGGTTTGGTGCTTATTTACAAGTGAATTTTTGCTTTCATTATTGATTGTCAATTGGTTTTAACCCTATTCAGACATGTTGGCACTAATTTGAACAAAATCAAAGCAAACTTGTTATTTTTTTTTTAATTTTTGATACAAATTAAAGTCTGGTGCTTGTTTATAAGCAATTTTTTGCCTTCTTCATTGATTCTTAATTATTTCAAACCTAAGTCAAACATTTTGGCACTATTTTGAACATAATCAAATCAAATTTGTTTAAAATTTTGTTATTTTTGGTACAAATTAAAATCTAGTGTTTATTTACAAGTGAATGATTGCTAACTGCTTCAAACCTAATTCAAATTCTTTCGCACAAGTTTGAACATATTCATTATTAAAAGTTCTTAAACTAATTTTTCTTTTGTGCAGAGATTATCCATCTTGATAATTTGATATAAATTAGGCAAACTCCAAACTTATCGTATCAAGCTTATAACAAATTGTATACAAAAATTATACAAATCTAATGTAACCAAACAGGAATTGATTTGATCAGAATTGCTAGAAGCTAGAAAATAAATTATCTTTTCTATAAAAATATTTGCCAACCTTTTTAAAAACCATTTAATAAATCACTTTATGTTTTCCATTTAATGATAATACAAACAATAATTTTAAATCTGGAAAATAATTTAGTTTACATATTTAATAATCATCAATCACAGCATAATTTTATTTTCTGTTAGCAAAAGACTCAAAACTGTATATAATCGTTACAGCTTAGCTTATTATGTGTTTACATAGGTTGATATATCAAAAGTAAATATAGAAATTTGTATGTTTGCATATTATGCTAATGTAATTTCCAATATTTACTATAAAAAAATTTGAAACTTATATATTCAGTTGAGAAGCCGTTTGTACAGTAGAAAATATAAAGATTAGTAAGGTAAAGCTTTTTTAATTAAACAAAATTAAAAATAAGCCATTAATTTATAATATCTATCTGATGTGTGTTGATAACCTTATTTAGTTGACTTAATTGAGTATCAACTATAATAACTGGAATAATCAATATAAAAAACATTCGTGATTGTCAGATTCTAGAATACTTATCCTACGAATTCACCCTAAAAATGTAATAAAAACTAAACAAATTGTGCAATAGAAACAGATTTAAAGTAATTTTATATTTCAGTTAAATGTGTTTCATTAAATTGGTTCTAAGAACATAAAACATTATTATAATTAATTAAAAATTTTAAGAACTTACGTAATTTTTGGTTTTTAACGCAATTCTATGTAATCTATTTCCGGGAATGTGTAAAACTGCGGTAAGACATGATTCAAAGTTATTCTTTTTGTGCACCATACAATTAGTTTAGTTTAAATTTTGTTTTCTGTTTTTTTTTATTTAATAGAAAAAAGTGACAAAAAATACTTATATTATATACTACTAACTTCTTTAAATGTCCATCATCCATTAGAGCTAATCTAGCTTAATGAATGTTAATTAATATTCTTCAATTCTACGTAAGAATAAGAATATCTTATAAATACCAAAGCTAATTAATTCATTTAAAACCATATTGAAGCATAAAACATAATAATAATTAAAAAAAAAACGTTTCAATGATTACAAAAAATAATATTAAAATAAATATTTGATCTAGAATATCTGACAGTTTATAAAGTAACTATAACAATTTTTAAATTTAAAATATTTTAGTGATTTATTATATGTTTCAATTAAATTTAAATTACTCACTTAACTTTTATTTTCAGCATTCCAGTACAAAATGGATAAAAAGGAAATGCACATAGCAATCATATCACCATTACTAAAAATAACGTCATGGATGGCAATAACACCAAACATAAATGCAAACAAGGAAACCAGCACCGGAACAACCTACTCATATTTCATCATAACAATATTAATCTCAATTGCGGCATACTCGTTGTATGGAATGATGACGTACAATGATGTACAATATAAATACGCAACGTACATATTCCTAAGCTTCATATCATATGTGGTGTTAACAATATCAAACTTAAGTGCATGCTGGGGAATCAGATTAAAAAATAAATGGAAATTAATTAAGCTCCTTGATGCTTTTAATGATATTGATAAAAGATTTAATAATACAAGCAGTGAACATGATAGGATTAAATTTTACGTTGAATTAATAAGTTGTTATTTACTTTATATAATCTACGTATGTTATGATGAATTATATCAGGCTTTAATTTATAACAAAAGTTTTCAATTTCATTTTTTTATAAAAAAATTACAAAGTTTTCTCTCGTTAAGCTTGGCTTTGCTTATATACAAGTTAGGTCTGCATTTTTATTCCAGATTTAAGTTACTTAATGATATGCTTGATAAATGTAAAGATAATATTAGTTGGATGTCAAGAAGTGATTATGCCATTACCGAAATTAATGATTGTTATGTGAAGTTGACTGAAATGGTTCATTTATTTAATGATGTGTTTGGTCGACAAATATTGTATTTGTCTGCAAACTTTGTGCTTGGTTTACTTTTTGCTATTAATGATGCAATTACTGAGATGAATGAAATTGCAATTGGAAATATTTCAATGCATTTTTGGATTAATACTGCATTGTATTGTTTCTGCATTTTGGTAAGTTTTTTTTAATTACATAGTGTGTGAAAAAATACAAATTTAGTGAAAGATAATTCATGTTAAAATTGTTCAGTTATTGGTTTTAATTTAATGTATTTAAAATGCAGCCATAACTTCTATTTCTACTTTTCTTAACTTTTTCGATAAAAAGTTGTTTAGCTGAAAGATTAAAAAAAAAATCTAAATATTTTCAGTTTTTGCTAAATTTTTAGGTACGACTATAATTATAATAAAATATCTGCTTAAAAAACTGGAGGCGTTGGTCTTGTTTTGTTAAAGTTAAATCTATTTGATTATCCTAACCCAGTTTGTACAAAATTTCTTCGTAGAGTTAGATGACCTAAGCTTTGTATTGTGATAGTTATTGTAATATATAATAAGTTGGAGCTGCTTATCTCACTGACGGTGTATGTTGCTCCGTGAATATGCAGATATGTTACTTTAAATTGGCATGCTTCTTCAAAATATTTAATTTAAATTGATTGTCGTTAGAGATATTTGAAAGTAAAAAATTAGATAAAAAATGTTGGCAGATAATATTTTTGCTTGTATTGTTTATAGTACTGTGAAATAGATTAATCTACTGCTACTTGTTTCTATAACTGTTTTTGCAGATGTGGGTATGTGTAATAGAATTTATAGTTGTAAGATTCAGGTTTTTTTGGTTTATTTTTTTTAGAAGATTTTTCTCTAGTTTTTACAATAGTAGATAGTTTAATAAATATAGAAAAAACCTTTTCAACTTCTTTGCTATATAGTTTGTCACTAAGTGTTGGATTGTTAAGAAACTTCCATCCAAACTACTTAGCCACATCTCAATTCCTAATTTAATACTCGCTGGACAACCAGACTACCAACAAAAACACACTAAAATTGTTTACATTCAAACCGTCTAGACACAAATACAAGACTAACCTGTTGTATGAAAAACGCTGTGACTTCAAACAGTTAGTGAGTATTTGACATCAACCAGGTATCAAAAAACCTTATAACTGGCAAACATACAGACGACTTTCACTTATAAGTTGTATGACAATCACCCAAAAAAGGGGTTAACTCTGAATCAAATTTTTTGTACTCTAGATCTGCAACTCTAAAAAATATTTTGACCATGAAAAGAAACGCCAAAGCCAGCAATTTGTTAATTCCACCAATAACTTACAAGACGCAAATGGTGATACTTCTTGATAAATTAAAACCCAAATAACTATCGCTTCTTAGTAAAGTTTTATAATAAAAAGCATTAGTAAGTTTGACCTAAGTGGGTAGGTTAGATTTAAAAGAACACTTAGAATTATTCAAATTGTTCTACAAAAAGTTGTGCTAAGAGGTCTAAGTTTGTTTCCATAAAATCCTACTTGTACAATAAAGAGTCATTGCGCCAGACTAACATTGTTTAATGATTATATCTTACAATTTTTGTTTGCATTTTGATGTTGTTAAAATAAGATAGCATTAATGTTGCACAAAGTTATTCTAAATATATATGGTAAGACTGATTTCTCAAGACGATTTCTTTTAACAATTACAAGGCAGTTTTAAGACAAAACCAAAAATTAAACTTTTAGAAGTAAATCCGTGCTGATAACAAATTTCTTCTTAGCGGTAAAGCAGATAAATTTACTTTAATCGTGTTTGGGATTTTATTAAACCAAATTTAGCAATAACCAATGATAAAACCTGTCAATTATACAAAATTGATCAAACAATGCTCACAAAATTTGTTTATTGCACAAAAAATACCAAAAATAATTCATAAATTTATTTATTATTACACAAATTTGTTTAAAACATACTAATACAACTTTTATATTAAACAAACTTGAATAAAAACACTCTTAAATTTTGTTTATTACATAAAATTAATAAAAAACAATTAGAAATTACACAAAATCTACTAAAAACGCTCTAGTAAAATCTTTTACACAAAATCTACTAAATACATAAGTCTATTACACGATATTAATAAATAAACGTCCGCAAAACTGTTTTATTATATAAAATTTACAAAAAAATTGTAAAAAAATGATCAATAATGTTTATAAAACTTTTTTATTATACGTCATCAATAATAAAATATTTCTAAAACTCTATTATTATTTAAAATTAATTAAAAAAAACGCTTAAAAATCTTTTAATTACACAAAATTTTCAAATAACTTTTCATAAAATACTTTTATTACAAGAGAATGAATCACAAACAAACATAATTTATAAATTTATTTATTATTACAATAAAATAATTAAAAATTGCTATAAAAAATTGTGTATTACACAAAATTTACTCTTTTATTTTATTTATATTTAATAAAAACTGCTATTAAGGGGGAGAATAGTTGCGCTATTGCAAGGGTTTACAGCATCCAACTCAGCAAGAAAACGCTTGTGTATAATTGAATAAAATTTTC
This sequence comes from Tachinus rufipes, assembly GCA_963932245.1. Classification (NCBI taxonomy): domain Eukaryota; kingdom Metazoa; phylum Arthropoda; class Insecta; order Coleoptera; family Staphylinidae; genus Tachinus; species Tachinus rufipes. The sequence continues at coordinate 8,603,521 of OZ010743.1, forward strand.
ACACATTGTAGAAGAAAATCCAATCTGTGTCCTCAAATTTGTAGAAATTTACTGCAATAAGTCGTTTCTTTGCAATTAATTTATGACGTTATTAATCAATTTGTTAGTTAAATGTAACTTCAAATCTTTAACCAAATACAATACAAATACATTGTATGTAGTTCAACATATAAAAAGAGTGATGACTAAAATCTTATCGTTTGGATATTGAGTTAGTTAGCGTTTTGTCCTATAAGAACCAATTTTAATTTATAAACGGCGCTGTACGTGTCAATATTTTTCTAGAGAGAAAGGTTCACCAATATTCTTGTAGATGTGATAGAATTGAATATTTTTCTATAACAATACTACTAGTGGCACCATAACAGAACGGGGTGACTAAACTCGGCAATTCTCTAGCGGCTATTAATTACATAAAATTGAAAAACCTATTTCATAACATAGAGTTTAAAAAAGCTTTTTTATAAAACTTTTTTTTAACAACTTTGATTAAAAACATTCAGGACACAAAAAAACAGCTTATAAAACCTGTTTATTACATTAAAATATACAGTGAGATAAAAAATGACTGACCTGTCCGCTCTCAACAAACGGAGTTTTAGTAAAATTGCCATATTGTTTACAAATGTAAAAATTTATTTACATTATACGAGACCGTATGAACAAGGCGGCACATACACTGTTCAATAAGAGCGGACAGCTCAATCATTTTTGCTCTCACTGTATAAGATATATCAAAAACTTTCCCATAATATTCATTACACAACATTAATTAAAACGACCAAAAACCTTTTTATTACATCAATTTATAAAAAAAAAGCTTCGAAGAATACTTAGTTACACAAAATTCAGCAAAAACTCTTTCATAAATCAATTTTGATACAAAACTTTGTTCAAAAAACGTTCAGAAACCTATTTTATTAGCTGAATTTTTGCTTACAAAATTAATTAAAAAAATTACACAAAACACTTTTATTACATAAAATTAATCAAAAACGTCTAGAAACTTTTAGATACACAAAATTTACTAAAAACATCTCCATTAAACCATTTTAGTAAAAGATATTAATTAAAAAACGTCTAATCAACTTTTTTATTAACAAAATTTACCAAAAACTTCCTCATAAAATCTTTTTCTTACAAGACATTCTGCCATAAAACCTTAAGTTTATCGAAACTTTATCTATGATAATGATATTTACTTGACATTGATCAAAAAACTTTTTTATTACACGATATTGATAAAAACTGTCTAAAAAATTCTTTTATTTTATAAAACTTTTTTATTTTATGAAATATATCAGTAAACACTTACAAAACCTTTTAGGTTCACAAAACTTACTTATCAAAAGCTTTCTATTAAACCTCTCTATTACCTAACACTGACTAAAGAAACAGTTACATTACAGAAAAATACCAATAATATCTCATATAACCTTTTTATAACACAAAATTAATCAGAAATCGCTGACATTGATTAAAAACGCTTTTATTATATGAAATTTATCAAAAATCGCTTAGAAAACCTTATAATAACACAAAATTTACAAAAAGGATAATTTATTACAAGATATTGATCAAATAACGTTTAGAAAATTGCACAAAACCTACAAAAAAACTGCTCAAAAACTTTTTTATTATAGAAAATTTATCAAAAATACTTTTTAGTTGCAAAAAATTTAGAAAACCTTCTTTATAAAACCCTTAAAAACTGTTTTATTACGCAAAAGTACCAAAAATAACCTTTTTAGTACATAAAAATGAGAAACACTTATAAAACTCTTTTATACTATAAAATTTATCAAAAATTGCTAAAAAAGCTATGTTTATAACATAAAATTTATAAAATAATGTTTTATAAAACAGAGGACAAACTCCCAATTTTTGATAATAAATGCTTGGGCGGGTGGTGGGTACTCCAGTTCAAACTAATCAAAAGTAATCTTGATCTGAAGTATCCCACTCACCCACCCAAGTGTTGGTCATCTAGAAATTGGATATTACTATCTTCTCCTTGGATATAGAAAATTAAAACGCCTACAATCAGGACAAATTTTTAGTTTTTGATAATAAACACTTGAGCGGATAGGTAGGCACTCCAGTTTAAACTACTTGAAGATAATTATAATCTGAAGAGTCCCATTCACCCACCTGAGTGTTGGTCACAAAGAAACTGGAATTACTATATTCTCCTTGGACATAGAAACTTATAACGCCAACAGAGAAAACAAATTTTTAATTTTTAATAACAGTTTAAACTATTTAAAGGTAATTATGATCTGGAGTGTTGATCATCAAGAGATTGAATATTACAGCCAGACACGAATAGTGTGGCACCTATAATAGGCAACTTAGTATACACAAAAATTATGTTGAATGTGGTTAAACTTATGCCTTTGCCCGTTTTAGCATCTTTCAACCCCAGAACAACGTCGTCCATGGAATGTTTAAAATGTTAGCGCAAATGAAAAATGCTAAAACGGGCAAAAGCATTAGTTTAACCACATTTAACATAATTTTTGTGTATACTAAGTTGCCTATTATAGAGACCATACTATTCGTGTCTGGCTGTACTATCTTCTCCTTGGATATAAAAACTTATTACACCCACACAGTAGACAAACTTTTATTACAGGATATTGATCAAACAACGTTGAGACAACAATTTTATTGCACAAAAATTACAAAAGAAACTGCTATGAAAATTCTCACATAAAATTTATCAAAAACACTCTTATATATTATATATTATATGTATATAAAATTTATGAAAAATTGAGAACAAAACTTGTATATGAAAATAAATTTAAAAAGCTTTGATGCTCTTCAATTACATGAAATTGATCATAAATGCTTAGAAAACCTTTTAATTACACATAATTTAGTAAAAGTTCTCCGATAAAATCTTTCTAATTATCAGATAATGTCCAAAAAATTATTTAATGAATATTTTTCAAAAAACGCGTATAACATTCTGTTATTACATCAAATTGATCAAAAAACACCAAAAAAACCTTTTCATTTACAAAGCTTTTTCATAAAGTTCCTCTTTTACCCAATACTAATAAAAACGTCTAAAACTGCTTTATTACACAAAAAGTGACAAAATTATCTCATAAAACCATTTTAATACAGCAAAATTATCATTAATTGCTTATTGAACCGTTTTATTACACGACATTGATTAAAAAACGCTCTTATAATTTTTTTATTATAAGAAATGTATTAAATAATGTTTAGAAACTCATTGAATGGCACAAATTTTACCATATTTTATTTTTATTAAACACCACAGATCAAAAAATGTTACCAAAAACGTCCATAAAAGTCTTTTAGTAAATAAAATTGATCAAAAAATGCATGGATGACCTTTTAGTTTTACAAAATTGGTCAAAATACGTTCAAAAAAGTTTGTTTATGATGACATAAAAATAATTCAGAATTGCTTAAAAACCCTGCTTATTACATAAAATTTACTAAAGATTGCTAATAAAAAGTAATCTAAAAGTACTTTTTTATCGGGTAATCTTTATAATCATACAAAAGAACTATTTTGTACATTTATTTTTTAAAATTATTTTTTTCCAATGTTGGTTGTAACTACGGCACGTAACATGGTCCATTCGAAAGTTCCAATTTTCAATGACGCATTTTGAGTGGCATTTGGCAAATGACGGAAGTAATGTTGGTCTCCAATTCCCCAATTGTAGTCGGCTTATCCATGTAGACTTTGAGCTATACGTAATTTTAAAATAAAAAATCTAGAGATGCGATATTGATCTAGACGGCCAATTCACTGGTCCGTGAAATAAACTGTTCGCCGAATCGTTCTCGCAATAAAGCCATGGTTTCACGAGCTATGTGGCAAGTAGAGCCGTTTTGTTAGAACCAAATGTCGTCGAGATGACCGGTTTCAATTTTAAGCAGCAAATAGTCTGTATCATTGTGCAATAACAGGCGTCGTTCACAGTTACGTTTCATTTTAAAGAAATGTTGCACCAGTCCATAAACCACACCGCACGCTTTATCTAACATAAAACCACTACTGAAAAAGGTACCTCTAAATAAATTACCCATTACTTAGACAATACGCTATATAATTTGTACTATTTGGAAATAACAATTTCTCACAAAGAGTAGAAATATTATTGCATTGATATAAGTTTAAATATGCAATTGATTCACACACCATTCGTGAAAAGTTGCTCGAATACTCCAACAATGTTACTCCCATGTCTCCATAACTCCAAGTAGATCTGGTAAATTATACTCACCACAAATAACTAGAGTAGCATTTGGATATAAAGTAGCAATGTTTTAATTCAATAATTTTTTTTATTCGTTAGTGATATTAATTTTGTAATGATTCTATTTAAAACATTTATCTTTTATTATCTCACAATTGCAAATACTTTGAGTTAACCAATTATTAAAAAAAAAAAATAGCTACACAAAAAATAGTTGAATTAAATTGTATGTTACACATTAAATGGCAAACGCTTTTAAATACCTTTTATTATTTAAAATAAATGAAAAAGCGCTTAGACCTTTTAATGACACAAAATTTATCAAAAACTTTTCTATTAAAAAAATTAAAAAATGTAAAAAACACGTTTTTAACCATTTTATTAAGCAAAATTGATGAAAAATTTTAATTTATAAAACTTTACACAAAATATACTAAAAAATACTTATAAAATCCTTATATTACACAAAATTGAATAAAAACGCTTTTAAAATTTTATTATTACAAGCAATTAATCAAAAAACGCGTAGAAAACCGTTAAATAAACAAAGTTTACCTAAAACTCTTAAAAAAAACTTTTTTATAACACGGCATTAGTCAAAGAACGTCCAGAAAACTTGTTTAATACATACAAGATTGATCAAAAATACTTCTATTTACTAAAAACTCTTTCATAAAACCTTTCTACCTAACACTGATCAGAAAAACGTCCTTAAAACTGTTCTATTAAACAAAAAGTTTGGTTCTTTTTTTATTATCTCATAAAACGCTTCTATTTCATAAAATTTACTAAAAATTACCGACAAAACACTTTTATTATACAGGGTCTCTATAAATGAATGGGATTATGTAATCACTTTAAATATGCCACCTTTTTAAAATTGTCAACTATACTATATGTTTTAACAGTTCAACTTTGCTGTCAAGCAAGCAAGGTTATAAGAATGTATACAAATAAAGAGATTTTTTTATTGCTTTATTTGCCTTTTTAAATTCAATAATTTAGTAGCACCAAACTATTATTTTGTTTATAACTGATAATTATAAACATGTAAACAATGTAAACTTTATTTACGCATTTCACTAGAGCGGCACAAACGTACATTAGATGGTTATATAATCCCAAACAATTATAATCACCCTGACAATATTGATTAAAAAACCTTTATTAAACTCTTTTATTATATGAAATATACAAAATTACACGATATTGATCAAAAACTTCTAAAAAATATTGTATTACAGAAAATTTATTAAAAATTGCCTATAATTCCATTTCATTACACATTTTTTTGGTCACAAATGGATTAAAAACAGCCATAAATTTTTTTTATTACTTAAAATAGATTAAAAGACGCTTAGAAAACGTTTTTAATTAAATGTATTATCAAAAAACAATTTAGTAAAATACACAATCTTTAACAAATTTAAAACACTTTAATTACATAAAATGTATAAAAAAATGCGAATAATACCTTTTATTGCACAAAATGTACCATAAACTGTTTAACAAATTGCTTCTAATACACGACATTAATCAAAAAGCCTCTAGAAAACCCTTTTATTACACAAAAAATACCAAAAAAACACTCATAAAACCTTTTTAATTTACAAAATTTATCAAAAATTGCTTACAAACCTCCATATACACAAAGTACACTTTTAGTACATGGGCAATTCCATTTCAAACGGACCAGAGCTGGGGGGGGGGTGCATTGAGAAACTTGCCCATGTATTTTTTTTTTAGTTTCTATAACTTATTAGTAGTCTTTTGATCGGTATATGAGAGTATAAAACCCATAAAAAAAAAAAAAATTTTGTCGTTTTTCAACTTAATTGCATTTTTTGTTTAAAAACCGCAATTTTAACTCAAAAAAATAAATTTACTAATGAAATCGATCAGAAATTTTCCGTAGAATCCAAATCTGGCTTTTAATTACACAAAATTTACCTTCAAACTTATAAAACTTTTGTATTACATTACACTGGTCAAAAGACGTCCAGAAAACTGTTTTATTACACTAAATTTACTTAAAATTGTTTATAATACTCAACTACATAAAAATGATTAAAATCACAAAATTGATAAAACTTTAATTATAAATAACTTAAAAAATACTTTTTATTGCACAATTGCTCATAAAACCCTTTTATTAAACAACATTGATTGAAAAACGTTCATGTTCATTTTGATCAGTTTTATGTAAATTTATCAAACAAGTTTAGAAAACTTTTTAGTTACACAAAAACTACCAAAAGCTCTACCAGAAAACTATCTTACTACATGACAAAACTATATAATAAAATTAAATTATTATTAATTACACAAAATTTACCAAAAATTCTTTCATAAAACCCATTTCTTACACATTATTAATTAATAAATGAAAAAAAAAAAAAAAAAAAAAATTGTACGAAACTTAAAATTGCAAAACTGCTCATAAAAACTTTTAATTGCATAAAGTTTACCAAAAAAAGCTTAGAATACCTTTTAATTACACAAAATTTACTAAAACATCTACAACCTAACCTAACCTAACCTAATAATTACACAAAATATACCAAAAACTTTACAAAAAAAACCTTTTTATTACATAATTTTGATCAAAAATGTCTATAAAAAGCTTTATTATTTATCAAAACTAATTATATAACTTTTTAATTACTTCAAATTTACCAAAAACTTCTCTATAAATCTTTTTAATACACAATATTGGTAAAAACTTTAACTAAAAATGGCTTACAACTTTTTCCAATTACACAGAATTAATAAAAAGCAATTATAAAACATTTTTATTGCATAAAATTGATCAAAAAACGTTTAAAAAACCTTTCAATCACACAAAATTTGTCAAAAGCTTCACCATAAAACCCTTATACTACACGACAAAGATCAAAAAATTGATTTATCACACAAAATATTTCAAAAAACCGGTCATAAAATTCTTTTTTTAAACAACTTTAATTAAAAAAAGCTTATAAAAATTTATAAAAAAAGTTAACAAAATCTTATCCATAAATCGTTTAATCGTTTACTGTACTATTAAAGTTTGGGTAAAACTATACAACAAACAACTAGCTAACTGGAGGTGGTCTGACTCCAAAAACAATGTTGACATGTAGGGTTTAAAAAGTTGCATTTTTTGGTCCCACGCCCGCATTTTTATCGCTATTATTTAAAAAGTTACTAACTTCTAAAGTTTGGAGCAAGAAACGTAACATCTTAAAACTGAGATGATTTCACAAACCATTTGCGACAAATACACAAGTTTTTTTAACAAGTATGCAGGACGTATTTACCCAGTGTGCAGATTCGCTGCCAGATGAGTGGGAGTTTTAATTATTTTTTTAACGTTTTAACGTCAAAAACAAAATGATTCTCCATAGTTGTTTTATGAACAATTTTAAATTTGAAACTATCTGTGAATTTTTTGTTTTTTTGGAAGTTTAGAAAGGATTTTTTTTTAGACCTAAAGTATAAAGTATAAACGCCTTTCAACTAACCTTTTTTTTCCCTTGGTGTAAGTATTGCACATTTTTGTACAACCTTTTTATCTGACTGCGCCTTATAAGTAACTTTTTTGAGAGGTTATTAGAAGCGGGCATCTTGTAGGCAAAAATTTTGTATAGTGATGGCTGATAAGCCACGATTTTTTTTACACAGCAAGCATGTTGATTGGTTGCTAGTATTTTGGAATCTGATCATTTTGTTTGACAAGACAAGATAAGTTAGGTTTAGAGTGATATTATCGAAGAAGTTTTTTGTTAAAACCTTTCATATAATTTTCCCGTATCAGTTCAGTTAGGTGTTATTACGAATGTAATAAGGTGCTTTGAGAATCTTTTTTAAAGATTTACTATGAAATAATTCTAGTTTGTTAAGATAGGAAAAAGCACCCATACCCCAAGCTGGACAGGAGTAAGTCAATATTGTACAAATGATTGTGAAATAAATAGTTGCAAAGTGTTGCTCACACTTGTTTTTGAGCAGCAGCGGAGGCTTAGATGAGCAATCTTTTAATTGCTTACCTAAGTATGGCTGTTATATGCAATCTGAAAGTTAAACCTTTATTTACCGTTGAGGTAGATGTTCTTGTGGGGAATTAGCGAATAATTTCTAGAATTTTCAGTACTTTAGTCAAGTTCCAAGTGTTTTGCAAAAGTAGACACTTATTAGTTTTGAAAAATAAAATTTTTGTCTCAACCTTTAAGATAAGAATGTTATTAAAACTTTTTTATAAAAACAAAAAATGCAGATGCAAGATGATATCTTCTACCTTAGATGGCAGAACCAATTTTTAAATTGAGGCAGTGTCAGTGCGTTGCAGACGTGGTCTAAGTCTTAAGTCTTTGTTGTAGACCGGCGCGTGCATTGAGATATTGAGAGACTTATACAATGTTTTCAAATATCTTAAACAAAAATTTAAAACTGGTCCGCCCTTTCTACCCATCTACGTGGAAAAGTTTGATGTAAATGCTCTCTAACGGCAATCAAGATGAGCTGGAGCACTATCATGCTGGAACCACATTTTTTGCTTTTGATTAATAGTAATGTTGTCAAATACATTATACATTGTGTTTTGCAGAAAGTTTAGATAAGCAAAGCTTACTTATACTTATCCAAATGTTTAATAAAAAACGTGTCTAATGTCTAGATTTTATTAAAGCATGGAGTTCCGCCTTTTAATTTTTAATTACTCTGATTATAATGTGCATGATTATTTTATCATCCAAACTGGTCGGTAAATAAAGTCGCTGTAAAATAAAAAAGTGAGTTTTTTAGACCTTTTTTTAATTAATTCATAATTCTTGACACCGGGATCCCAAAAACCGGGATCCCGTACAAAATTTAGCCGGTATACAATAACAGTTTTTTGCTATTTATATTTTTATTAATAGCTTGGCATTAGCAAGCTTGTTTTGAAAAATCCCCGACACTGGTTAGGTTGGCTCTCCAACAAGTGTAGAATCAGAACGAGTATGTTCAGCTGCTCTTCAGATCTGCACTAAAATAAGATCCAGACTAAGTGACAAAACACTGAATCATATTTGTTTCTTAAAACCATATTTTAATACCAAAAAATAAAACTAAAATATTGGTTAATTATTCTAGAAATAACTTAATTCTTTTGTAATTCAGTTTAGCGATAGTATTCGATTTCTTCGGTTAAAACAACACGATGGAGCTACAATTACTTTGCACCACAAATTATTATCTAACTTGTGTTAAAAGTACATAATCCAATAAGTTAAATTTGTCCTTCATCCTAAAGTGCCGTACCACCATACGCTAATGAGGATTTGTGAAAACCGAGCCAATTGTTTGTATTTGGTAGGCCGCTTGAAAGAGAAAAAAAACCTATAGCCAGAATGAAAGATGCATCATGCTAGACTCTGATGCGTTTTAAGATTGATTTTGCATGCAAATCTACCCATTTTAACGCTCTCATCACATTTTTGTCCCAGGAGTGACCGTTCATAGTATTGTTGGTTTACTGTAATTGATTTTAAACTTTTTTTTTTGTTTAAAATATTTTTATTATATTTTACTTTTACTTTAACATGTTCCTAATTACTTATAATACCATATAATAGATTTATATATCCTACTAAATTTCAATTTTGATCTACTTCCTAATATGTTAACAATACCGGTATTAATATCGGTATTCCTGAATTTAAAACAAAAATACCAAAAAACCGGTTTTAATTTTTTTGCTCGGTATTGCATTTCCTACACAGAGTTCGTAGCAACTTCCGGTTTTCAGCATTCTTTTAAAAATGTCCCTAACAGATGAATTATTTCAATTATTTATTTTAAAACCTACTTACTTCCTGCACTACCAAAAGTATAGGTGTTTTTAGATTGTTATTAGTTTTTTTTTTATAAAATTTTATCTTATAATTGCGTACTCTTGCCAAGGCTAAAGTTTTTTTTTTTACATCTTATCAAGACAATTTTATTATATTTGACAGGAGATTGTGGTTTAAAGCAAATTGTTTACACTTGAACAGACATCATTTAGCAAAAAGCGCTTAAAAAACTTTTCACAAATAAATCCACGCATGCACAAGGCTTCAAAAACTCCAAAATATTTATTTCTCCTCAAAATTCGCATAAATTCAACCGTTTTCAAATTTATTTTTTAAATTAAAAACAAAAATTTAAAGAATTTGGCCAAGATCTAAACTTTTGATAACTTCTATTTATTACCAAAAAACTACTTTTTTCAAAAAAATCAAATATATAATTCTGTAAAGTATACTAGCAAACCGTTTCATTCCTTATTTTAAACCGACATCCTTTAGAACCGTTTTTCAGGAACAAGTCTTTGGTTTTTTTGTTCCCATCAAGTTCTTTAAATTTTTCCACAAATTTAGCATTTTATAGTCAATTATTTTGACTTTGTCAGCAACGTTGTCGGAATATCGAGTTTTTGTAAAAAAAAAAATTAGTTCAACTTCAAAATTGACACAAAAAAAATCTTATAGCCGCTTTTGCATATTTTAGAAATGCTAGCATGGCATCAAAAAAAGGTTCCGAGACGCAAATAGTTCAATTGTTCTTATTTTATCTAGTATCGCAAAAAAGTTACGGCAAACTAAACTAGTAATTTGTGTACATTATGACCAAAAACCCGCAGTGCAGTTTTGCTAAACCACCTCAAAAGAAAAAAAGCAACTTCTACATCGTATGACAGCGCCCACTTTAGACCAAAAACAACCAAAAAAAATAAATTAAAAACTGCTTTTACGCGCTGACGTTGGTCCTCGAATTGCAATATCAAGCCCATGTTGTATTGCTCTGTCTTTTTCAAACCGGACAACGACGGAGTTCAAAATTTTGGCATATCAACCAAAATGACGGAAGAAATCGCGGATCGCATACGACTGCCGCAAAAATTAGTTTTTCAAAAGTTTTCTATATCGTTTTTTGGCACACGTTTATCCGCAAACCCCATTTCAGAAATAATATTTTGTCTAAAAAAGGAAAATCGAGGAGAATGGTTACTAGCGCGGACCTATTGTGAAAAAGCTAGTGAACAACACAACCTGCCCCAATCTATTCCACATAAAGTTCAGCAAATTCTAAAACAAAAGCATACGGCTGTGTAAGACAATAAATTGCAATTGTCAAGTGACCACAAACTCAACAATATTTTAGAGTTTCTTGAATAGATCGAAACAGCGCTGGTGTGTAACATTCATCTAATCATTTAAAAAGTTGTAGTAGAACTACAAACTCTAAGACTGACATTGAACTACCACATTGTATACTAACTCAACACTATCTTCCTGTTATCAAACTGCAAATTCACTTCAAACTACATTCTAGTGTAAATAATTATAAATTACGTGTTTGGTAAATATTTATTCAAATTTAATCTTTCGCTATCATGCAATGCCGTGGTCATTCAAGGCATACTGATCTATGCTTAACCCTTGGCAGCTGCGATCGTTTGAATAATTTATTAATTCATTTAATAAATTCTGGTACTTTAAAAATTAAATTGGCTGATAATCAAAGCGACCCAATAACTGATCAACACAACAAAGTTTAAAGCTAGGTTTACTACACAAATAGCAATAGTAAATGATACTAATTATTTGTTCCCGTTTCAGATTTTATGCATCCCTTTAGCATCATCCTGCAACTCAGCAGCTGAAGAAGCAAAACATACACCACTCCTATGTTACACTTTATTAACCTACATTAGCAAAAAAGATATAACCAGAAGAGAAGAATTAGTAGTATTGGCTTCAATAACTAGTCCAACATTTTCAGCAGCCGCATTCTTCAACGTAGATCATACAATGTTATTTACCTTATTCGGCTCCGTAACATCATATTTGATAGTACTCATACAACTAAAAGATATGAAAATGTAAAAAATTCTCAAAACTTATAAAATTGTAAACAACTCCAAGCAGGATAAAGATGTAGATTTGTACTTAAAAAAAAAATTGTATTGTACTTTGGGTATTATTGCAAATTAAATATTTATTTTGATATAACCTTTCCATTTACAAATTAGAAACAAATTGAGTCGACTGCCCGCAGCCGACAGAGACGCATCTAGATCCGTTACGCCAGCTACCAGCCAGCCACAACGATTTCTACAAAACTGCAATTATTATTGCAATAATTATATTTTATTTTTCGTTTGTTAAGAGCAATCTTGCCATTCGAAAACATTTCTGTTTCAGATCGCCAGTACCTTCCAACCCTCTGCAATGGCGGGGGTTGGTAAAGACATGAACATCCTGGAGGAGTCCGAACATTCCAGGGACCGCTATCGCAAAAACGATCGGTCTCAATCCTATGAGAGAGATAGATCCCACGACCGCGCAATCTCTACATCCAGGGCATACAAGCTCCTGGAATCGCAGCTGTTGGAGAACCAGCAGACGCTAGCCGCGATGTCTGGAAGGCTAGAATCCCTCCAGACCACTATCAACCAGATGGCCGCCACAATAGCGTCGCAGGCCATCACTATCAACAAGTATGCAGCTGCCGCCCTAGCCAGCAGCAATTCCCCAGCTAAGGAAACCGTTTCCACTTCCGAGGATGAGGAGATGGTTGTATCCGCTTCCGAAGAGGATTCAGGAAGCGGCTCCGACGCCTCCAAGAGAAGGAGACGTCGCAGGAGGGGTAAGACAATTAAGTCAATTATTTCTCCTGTTTCAGGTGCTGCGGCTATTACCGCCCCTGCTACCGCCCCCGGGGGACCCGCCACCCCCAAAAATTCTGCCGCCCCCGGAGATGTCGCCGCTGACGGCGCCGCCCCCGGAAATTCTGCCGCCCCCGGAAATTCTGCCGCCCCCGGCGCCACCCATGGTCCAAATTCAGGATCCGCCTCCGGCCATCCCCTGGAGGATGTCGAATCTGAGATGTCCGTAGAGGCCGATGTCCCAGAGATCAACTCATCTCAGTCCGCCAGCGGAGTCCAGGTGGATCAGGATGGCTACATCTTGGTCTCGCATAAGAGACGCAAGATCTCAAGGGGTGAGTCATCCAACTCAAAAATAAATAAAGGGCCTTCAGCCAATCCCCAACGGCCATCAGCGGTTGCGAACCGACAGCCGTCAGAGGCTCCCACTGCCGGCCCATCTGGCCAAAAGGCAAAGAGGCCTTCTGCCCCCAAAGGCGCCGCCCCCGCTCTAAAGGGGAATGCCAGAGAAGGCCACATCGAGGTGAGATTCAAGCCTGCTGCTATGAATCTCAACCACGTCGATGATGAAATTGAACCCACCATTCCCGCGACTACACTCGCGAATTCAAAAGCGCGCCCGCCGGCGATAGTTCTGGACGACAAAAGTTCATACCCAGAACTATCTAAAGTCTTCCGCGAGAAGAAAATAAATATTTTATCCGCGCGTAATACCCGGGATGGTATTCGTATCTCGCCTGCCACGGGCGCCGATCACAGAGGGGCAACCGACGTCCTAAACGCGAATCTCAAAGGCTTCCACACTTGGAAGACTGCCGGTGAGAAATGCTTAGAATTCGTAATTAAGCATGTTCCGGAGTTCCTCACTGAGGAAGACGTGGGACGGGCACTGGAATCCGCAGGATATTGCCCGTCAAACGTTCATCGTATGGGGAACGAATTTATTCGTTTCCATATGGTTTCGGTTCAGTTACCGAAAACATCTAAAAGCGCGGAGATTATGGATCTCGACGTATTGTGCGGCTTTAAGGTCGACGTCGAGCGCAAAAAGCGCAGTGGCGGCATTCCCCAATGCAACAAGTGCCAGAGGCACGGCCACACAGCAAATTGCTGTTTTGTTAGGACACTTGTGTGTCGAATTTGTGCGGGGCCCCATCAGGCTGCGGCCTGCCCCAGTGGCTCCACAATCAGATGCGCCAATTGTAATGGCCCGCATTCCGCTAATTATAAGGGTTGTAAAGCCTATATTAAATATATGGCCGCGAACGGCAAGAAACTTGGTCCGGCAGCACAACCCGCGCCGGCTCAAGTTCCCTTAAGGGCTCAAGCGCCCGCTCAACCTGCAGGTCCTCCAAATCCTGCCATCGTAACGGCGAATAAATCGTTCGCTTCCGCTGTAGCTCCTCCAGCTCAACAAGCTGTCGCAGATCAGGTTGCCGCTTTCTTAGAGGCACAAGGAAAGCTGATGGCTTCCTTTTTGTCTAGTTTAGCCAAACAATAATGGATAATACGCCCGATGTATTACTCCGTATTTGTTTTTGGAACGCTAATTCCGTTCAAAATAGAATGGGCGAGGTGGAAGAGTTCTTCTTCGATGAGAACATTGATATTATGTTGATATCAGAGTCGGTTCACCGGCCCAATCAAGCGCTGAGAATCCCGAATACTTTCACGTATTTGGGATCGTCGCCGGTGCCGCTTGGGAGGGGTACAATGATCTTAGCTAAGAGATCGTTGGACCACTCCGAGGTGGTAACCCCAGACACTCTCACGCTAGAATCAAACGCAATCGTTGTGACTGTGCCTGGGTTAGGCACACTCAAAATTGCGTCTGCCTACATCAGGCCACAAAATCACATTGAAATAGATGATTTCGATGCGATTCTCGACAGTCCTCACCCCACAATTATCGCTGGGGATTTCAACTCTAAGCACCCGGCGTGGAATAGCTTGAGGACAAACTGCAAAGGTCGAAAGTTGTTCGATTACGCACAGGAAAATCATTTGCAAGTGGTGGGTCCAGATAATCCCACCTTCTACAGCGGTGCAGGTCACGTGGGGGACGTTCTTGACATAGCAATATTCAAGAACGTCAACCTAACTTACGATATTCGCGTTGTCGATGCATTGAGCTCCGACCACGTCCCTGTAATATTGGAGCTCTACGGATTGGGGACAGATGGGGGAGGAAGATTCGTAACTCGTACGGATTGGCCTCTCTTTTCTCGTCTCCTGGAAGTGAGCATAAGCAGGCTTGCACCAATACATACGGTCGACGATCTGGAAAGAGCCGTCGAAACTTTTACTTCTCAAATTCGCGAAGCCACGGAAAAGGCCTCTAAAACCCATCAGGTTCGCGTCGATAATCCTCTAGGACTATCCCGCGACGTCAAAGCATTGATAAGACGCAGAAATGCCGCCAAACGTCAATGGCAGAGGCATCGCGACCCCAGAGATCGCGAAATTATGAACGCGCTCCACAACGAGGTGAGAACAGCGATAAGGTTGCACAAAAATTTGTGCTGGCAAAATACCTTGGAATCTTTCACAGAGGATGATCATCCAATGTGGAGGATCTCCAAGGCCTTACGAAACAGGCGAGTCCCCATTCCAGCCATTCTTGGCGAAAATGGGGTTCAATTTTCTAAAGAGGGAAAAGCTGAGGCATTCGCCGACTGCTTCGAACTCCAATGTTCCGAGGTATTTACAAGGGACACTGATTTGGATCAAATCGATCGGGTCCACAGGGCTGTCAGAAACTTCCTGAACGCCGAGGACGACGACGAACCGCTGGAAAGCGTTCGCCCGTCACGAATCCGAGAAATTATCAAAAGATTTAAAGCTCGAACCGCTCCTGGTTCCGATAAGATAACGAACAGAGCTTTGAAATCGTTCTCGCACAAAGCAATAATGGCACTCACCAATATTGCAAATGCGACTCTTCGAACAGGGCACTTTCCTTCAGATTGGAAAAGCTCACTGGTGATAACTATCCCCAAAATAGGGAAAGACCGGAAATTTCCACAAAACTACCGGCCTATCAGTTTACTATGCACCTTAAGTAAGGTCATAGAAAGGGTGATCTTGGACAGATTACAGGATCACACGGAAGCTAACAATCTTCTCCCCCCCCCACCAACATGGGTTCAGATGGGGCCATTCAGCTGTCCATCAATTAAACCGCGTGACAGACCAAATTGTCGAAGGTTTTAGAGTGAAAAAGATCACAGGTGTGGTCTTTTTCGACATCGAAAAAGCCTTCGATAAGGTTTGGCACAAGGGCCTTCTTTTTAAATTGTACAGGGAGAAATTCCCTCTGCGTCTTGTGAGGCTGATTGCTTCATATCTAAACCGCAGAACACTGGCAGTCAGAATTTCTGGCCATATATCTACTTCTCGTAATATAGAGGCAGGGGTGCCTCAGGGGTCTATTTTATCACCGTTGCTGTTTAACTTGTACTTTGCCGATATGCCTTCGGGATTGACGCATGGGGTTCAAATGGCACAGTTTGCTGATGACACAGCTCTTCTCTATTCCTCTAGATCACTCGATATGATTATTTCAAGACTTCAAAGAGCCACGGACGACCTGGATGATTGGTTGGACGAATGGCGAGTCAAAGTTAATCCAGAGAAAAGCAAGGCTGTTCTCTTCACTCGCCGGAAAATTACACCCGATGTGAACATCAGTCTTGATGATGTTCCCATTCCGTGGTCTAATTCTGCTAAGTATCTTGGGGTTATCCTAGACAAGGGACTCACGTATAAATTACACGTGCAGTCCATTCTCGACAAAGCCAAAATGGCAAAAAATCTTCTTGTTCCGATGTTGCGTCGAAACAGCGGCATGTCGATTCGGAATAAAACCCGGCTCTACACTTCCACCATCAGGCCTATGCTGACATACGCATCCCCGATCTGGGGCACGGCCTCGCGCTGTCATCTCGATCGTCTTGACGCATTCCAAAGTGTCACTTTGAGGAGCCTCCTCGGTGCTCCATGGTACTGTCGGAATAGAGATATTCGGGCGGACCTAGGACTGCTTCCTCTGCGCCATCAAATCGAAACTTTTGCCGTAAAGTACTTCGATAATCTCGCGTTTCATCCTAATCCCGATTTGGCCCGACTTGCCGAGCCAGACAGGGAGACTTTCTTCTACAAACGCCCGGTTAACCAAATAGCCGCACTCTAATTTCTTTATCTTCATCTAGGGTTCAGGCATACCCACCATCTATCCCAGCCTATAGGGCTAAATCTATTTATATCTAACTATCTAACAAAGGAAGGTACATGAGCCGTATGGTCTCGAACTTCCACTTGGCATTCATTATTGGGCGGTTTTTAGTCGGTAGGCATTTCAACCTGAGGAAATGAATCCGACACTTGCCAGTCTTTAGAAGATTTTACCGCCTAGCCCCCCAAAAAAAAAAAAAAAAAAAAAAAAATTAGAAACAGAACAAACTAGCTCTAGTAACTAAGCTAGCTCCTAAACAGCTGCGCCATCGAGGTCGGCGCTGCTCTATGCATATTTAATAATAGATGTAATGAATGTTTTTACGATGCAAATACTAATTAAACATATTCCATGCACTGTTGATTATTATAATCTCTTAAATTTGTGGACAGTTTTGGTGTCAATAACATATTTACAACTAACACTCAAAAATAATATTTATTAAATTAATTATTTACATACACAATGAAAATATACAATGAGTATTGCTAAAATATAAGAAATGATGAAAGAATTAGTACATTTTCATTTATAAATAAAATTATTGCAAAATATCATATACATAATATATTTTTTATTTGGGAAACGGTGGCACTTGTATAGGACGGCTGGAATTTACCATTTTAAATAAAATTATTGCAAATATTGCCTCTATTAATTAATTTACTGGCTGGAATTATTTATAAAAAAATAATTTAGAGACGATTTGTGATCAAATAATGAAAATATTTGCTACAAACACATTTAAAATTATTATTATTTATCATAATTCGTCTCTGTACATAATATATTATAAACTTTATAAATAAACAATGATTTTGAACATTCTCATATTAAAATAACTTTTCATTTTATTAACATTAGTTAATTAATACCGCAAGCATGTCAGTCATTAGTAAATATTGGAGTATATTGTCAAAAGACGTTTCAGATCTGTATATAAATCTCAAAATGGATTAACGATTCATTATTATAATTATTATTATTCGAGCGGTTAATATAATTATCTATTTATGTACATACGGGTTGATCAAATATTGCTTGATTATATGTTTGTTCTTACATGATGAATTTAGTACAAAATATATTGACTTAAAAATGTTTTTAGTTTGCGCTGTAATCAATGATAATACTTTTAGTTAAAGATTTAATACTTATAACGAAATACGTACTATGTACCTGCCCGGAGCTCTTCTACGCAAGAAAGTCCTGGTTAGGGAATTGAATTAAGAATCATTTTTAAAATTTAGAATAATTTTTTTATTAAATTTTAAACAATTTTAGATTTTAACTTAAACTGCAGCCTCGCATAGATTGATACTGAGGGCACATTGATCAAAGTAAAAACTTAATTTTCTCAAAAAACGTACTTTGAGCATTATTAAAGATTATAAAATCTTGAAAACTAATTTTCAAAAATCCAAAACAATTTATTTACTTAAAAAAAAAATGGATTTTAGCTTAAATTGCAGCCTCGCTAGATTGATACTGAGGACACATTGATCAAACTAAAAACTTAATTTTCACAAAAAAACTTAATTCAGGCATTATTGAATATTTTAAAATAGTCAAACTCGCAATCGCTTAACAAGCATTATTCAAATTATTGAAACCCCAAAAGTATTATCATTGCACTATGTAACCGTTTGCACAACTAAAAACATTAATTGCAATAAACAAACAAAACAAAAAACCGATAAATAATTAATAGACAATTTAAATAAACCGCAAACGCATCGACCTCATTTCATACACATTTTTTGTGTCAATTCCATGGCAAGATGACGTCTTTTAAATCCTAAATGTCATGTTCAATAATTAAAATAAAATATAATTAGATAATTAATATCATGTGATGAGTTTCTATCTGTAGATCAGGCCGTCAATAATTAAATTTGTGTGAAATTTTTCATTAATCACACAATTCAATACAAACAAAAACAGTATAATCATCAATTTAATAACCCGTAATATTTAGTCTCAATTAGTGATAAAATAAACAATATCAAAAACGTTTCGGTTACAATCCATTTAATAACCTGATTGTGAGAGGAAGTTGTTAATTATTAAATTTCTCTTTATTCGAATCCGCTGGAGATTTCTTTTGTGAAAGCAAAATCGACAGATTATACTGATTTAGTTTTTTCTTTCTTTCTTTCTATCTTTTTCAGTTTATTAAGGCACACGTATGTATATAATCGTGCTTTTTATGTTTGTTGACTTACGATTAGTTAATTTATTAATTAATTTGTACAGGCACTACATCTAGAGATGGATCTACTTTCACCTAACCTAACTGTGTCCTCGTCGTCGTTCATTAGATGGCCGGCATCATGTCGTCTCTGAAATTTAAAAAAATTATTAAGGGAAATGTGAATTAAGGACAGTGCATTAGAAAATTTTGTTGAGTAATGCTGTATGTAATAATTACACAATACACATTTGGATGAAACAGACGAAACAGTAAATAAAGATAAAATTGTAATTAAATTTGAAAAATGAAGTGGAGTGCTTCAAAATTTATTTTCTTATGTTTAATATATTCAAATAATATTTAATGTAGTCAAAAAGAAACAAAAAAAAATGATAATTTATTATAACAATTTTTAAAAAACTAATTTTTTTTTCTTCTTGAAGAAAGTCTAGTTTAAGCAAGATTTCGACTAAAAATACCATTTTCAAAATCTTTTTGAGTTATTTCAATTTATTAAAATGTTTGGAGTACGCTTAGAATTAAATTTGAGATAATATGTTCAAAAATATTACCTTTTTAAGGTCAGAATTTGAACAAAATAGCCAAAAAAAAAAATTATAAAAATTTCCAATTAAAAGGTCGACTAACATTTTCCAAAAAAAGTGCTACAAAAAAACTGCTACAACTTCCTAAATCATGAAAAAACAAAAAAGATCTACACTATAACGAAATGCGGTGCCATCAGATGTGGTCGATGAAGACTAATCTGCCAAGATCGTTCATGAATCTAAAATGATAGGTCAGATCAAATAATTACAAAACGATTGGGATCTAATATCAAAAATGTCCGCAGATTGGAAAAAAAATACCTTCCAAACTCCAAGAAACAATTTTAGAAGACAGCGACTAGTCCAAGCTATGGAACTGCGTGCACTGGAACATAAATCCAAAGCAGTGCTACACCGCTATCGCAAGCATAAAAAAGACTAATCCTTGCTGATCACAATAAGGTCGTACTACAAAAATTTGACTAAATTTTGGTGCTTTCTGAAAAAAATTTCATACTTTATGGCCGGAGTTAGCTTTTTGACATTTCATGAAAAGTCGTTTGCACTTTTCAAACGTTTATGCCCGGATTTTAGTGCTTTCTGACAATATTTTGATGTTTCAAGGCCGAATTTTAGTAATTTTGAAAAATTTGTTGATATTTTATTGCCGGACTTTGCTATTTTTGACATTACAGTAAACGAATTTGGTATTTTTCAACAATTTTTGATTTTTTTTAACAACCTTTTTTTGATATTTTATAGCTAACTATCTTTGAGATTTATGAAAAGTTTAACAAATTTTAACTGTTTAAGGCCGTACAATTGTTTAAAATTTTATGGCCATATTTTGCTATTTTTGACATTTTATGAACAAAGTTTTGGCCGGATTTTGAAATTATTTTGGTAATTTAAGAATAAATATTAAAAGAAAACGAACTAAATTAATTTCTTGATAAACAACACTCAAGTGGACTGTCAAGACACTTAGTACATAAAAGTTAGAGGTAAACCCTCATGTAGCCTAGCTTCTAATAGTATTTTGATATTTTAAAGCCGGATTTTGTTATTTTTGACATATTATGAACAGAATTTTACATTTTTTAACAATTTATAACCGGATTTTAGTGCTTTCTAACAATATTTAAATATTTCAAGACAGGATTTTGCTATTTTTGACATTTTATGAATAAACGTTTGCACTTTTAAACTGCTTTTGGCTAGATTTTGGTGCTTTTTGTTAATATTTTGATGTTTTAAGACCGGATTTTAATATTTTTCACTTTCATGGCCAAATTTTGATTTTTTTAAAGGCATTAGTCTTTTTTGACTGATATGCCAAAAATTTAAATTAACTTGATTTTTTAACCGTTTTTTAGCAGGATTCTGATGCTTTCTAACAATGTTTTGACATTTCAAAGTTGGATTTTAAAATTGTTGACCTTTTATTTACAGAATTTTTAATTTTTAAACAGTTTATGATCGGATTTTGATGCTTTTTAACAATATTTTGATGTTCCAAGGCTGGATTTAGCAATTTTTGACATTTTATGAATAAGAATTTTACATGTTTTAACAATTTATAGCCGGATTTTGGTACTTTTTAACATGATTATGATGTTTCAAAACCAAATTTTGCATTTTTTAGCAGCATTAATAGTCTTTTTAGACTGATATGCCAAAAATCTAAACTAACTTTCGTTTTTTAACCGTTTTTTTAGCCAGATTTTGGGGCTTTTTAACAATATTTTGACATTTCTAGGCAGGATTTTGATATTTTTGACGTTTTATAAACAGAATTTTACATTTTTTAACCGTTTATGACCGGCTTTTAATGCTTCCTAACAATATATTGATGTTTCAAGGCTGGATTTAGCTTTTTTATTATGAATAAAATTTTGACAATTCAGGGTCGAATTTTAATATTTAATTAATAGAATTTTACACTTTTTTGCCTTACTTTAGTTCTTTCTGAAAATACTTAATATTTTATGACCGGATTTTGATATTTTTGACTTTTTATTAATAGAATCTTGCACTTTTTAACAGTTAATAAACCAAGTAGACGGGAAAACGTAGCGTCCACTAGCAGACCGGGCGGTAAGCTGAGTAACTGTATTGGTCTTGGGCGGCAAAATCCATAGATGCAGACAGACACCAAACACGAATTTAGCAAAACATGATAGATAAATGACCTGAAAGATGATCTAAGAAACAATCAGAACAACGTCGGCAGGCCTCGGGCGTTGAACTGAATAACCATGTTGATCTAGGGCAACAAAACCCATAGACGCAGACACATAACGAGAGCAAAATTACTAGAAGAACTTCGATGATCTACAAAAGAAAGCAATCAGAACAAAGTCAGTTGGGTCCGAGCAACAAACTGAATTAATCTAGAGCAGCAGGATACGTAAATGCAGAAAATATAATCTAAGAGAAAGCACAAATCATAACATAAGCTGGCTCCGGGAAATAAACTGTGTAACCGTATTGATCTAAGGCAGCAGAACCCATAAATGCAAACAAATAACTAAAGTAAAATTACCAGAACAAAAGCTACAGACGACAACCAACTATATATAGAACCTGAATGATAATCTAAGAAAGAACTATCAGAACAACTTCGGTTAGGTCCAGGCATTAAGCTGAGTAACTTTATTGATCTAAAGCAGCGGAATCCACGGATACAGACGGATAGCCAAAGCAAAGTTACCAAAACCAAAATTATCGACACCAAACCGCTAGATGGAAATCCTAAAAGATTATATAAAAAAAAAAACAATCAAAACGATGTGGTTGGCAGTTAATCAAGTAACCAACCGTATTAAACCAAGACAGAATCAATAGATGCCGACCAACAGAAGCGGTTACCAGAGACAAGGCTACGGACACCAACCTAGTGAACAGATAAGCTGAAAACGACTATAACAAGTTTTTTAGTAACTTTTATTTTTGTATGAAGTTTCAAGAAAAAACTGAGTAACAAGATAAAAACCTGTCCATAAATCTTTAACAATCCTTATTACAACAAGCTTTGGAAAAAACTCAAAAATGATATGACGCTATAGAAAGGTGAAATACTTTTCCGCATCATCAAAACATCTTACTAAGTTGAAATTTTTTTCAAAAAAAAAAATCTATCTCGAAAATATTCAATAATTTTCTCGCTTTGATGGCCCAAAAGTTTAACTAAAAAAAAAATAATGTAAAAAAAAATTATATATCACATAGTTGGAGCTTCGTAAAATCTGCTCTGCGGTTGACCTTGGTTACTAAAAAACACAGTTAAGGTCAAAAAAATGTAAACGTTGTTGGTATCTTAAAAATAAGAATGTTGATTTCCTGCATTCTATTTTGTAGATTGTCTCAAAATTTGTATGTTGTTCGAACACTAGTTGTGGTCTCCATAACATTTAGAGTTTTATTAACGCAATCTACAGATAAAATAAGATCATATTTGCATTGAAAGTGTCACTCTCCAACAGTTATTTGCATTTTACCCAAAAACTTTGTACTAATCCTATATAATCACGTAAATGACCATTAAATTCGCATTTTTGAAAGTAGTTTCCATTCGTTACAATAAGATTTGTATTAATTTCTAACAAAAAAATACGACAATTGCATTGAAAGATACATTTTTGACCAATTTTTGCATTTTATTCAAAACCTTTGTACTAAGCTTACATATACCAAGCAAACCACGTGAATCTACATTAAAATCCGTATCTTTTGAGACTAGTTTCAACTCGGTACCACGTTATTTGAGTTCTAAATGAAAGATGTAAGTGCAACTTTCCAACAGCTTTTTTGCAGTTTACTTAAAAACTGTTTACTGGTCCTATATAAACCAAGCTAACCACGTAAATCTTACTAAATTAGTAGATTCCACCGGTTATCATGTTATTTGAGTTAATCAGTAGATAAATGAACACGACATTTGCAACTTTTTTTTGATCTTTTAGAGCAAAAAATTTGTAGCAAGCACAGTTACAGCCGGAATAGCTAAAGCCCGGTACGCCAAACAGAGAATCTACAAACATAATACAGAAATGGAGAAAATCAACGGCAACCTCAAAGTAAACACACAACTTTCGGGAAATCTCCTCATCGCCCAAAAACATAATCAAAATAAACAAGTTGATCGACGTGATAGTAGAGACAACTCGAAGTACAAACACAATGGAAATACCTTAAAACCCAACAAATTTGTCTGTAAGCAACAGTACTTTCTACAAAATCACCTAACCCGTAGCTCAGCTGTCACTGCTCCAGACCTTGTACCTGCATCTGAAGCCTATTGAACCTAAAAACTTCCACAGTAAACTTGACGAAAACAAATAAACTGCACAGAAGACACCTCCAACTAAGTTGGCAAAGCCCAACAACCCATGGTGAGAATTAAAAACGACGCTGTCTGCACCGACACACACAAAAAACCTAGAAAATTTTAACAAAATCGTTACTAATAAAAAAAAACTTTGCACAAAAATTTTGATAAGAACAAAAACTTTATACAAAATGGTACAGCAGACCAAACTCACATAACCACTAGTAAACAAACAATGAGGGTTCTCGTCATTGTTTGGTACAATCATGCAATAAAAAGTATGATAGAGATTCCGATAAAAATAAACAATCCAACTGGAATCAACCAAAAAAATTGAAATCCTGGCAGCAGCATTAAGTCTGAATTTCTACTACTACCAAAAAACAGCCGGCAAGAGTAACCATACATGATAACATAAATATAACTGGTCAAGCACTTAACAGATAATCTCCACATAGTTTCAATAAAGGAAAGGTAAATTACCTCAATAGATAGGCTAGTGAGAGTGACATGTAAGATTCTAAACAGGCATTTCGTAGTGTAGACATCCAAATGCAGCACACTGAAAATTATTTCAACCGTACATACGCTCTCCCACTCCCCAATCCGCCTTGTCAGCGTAGGTTTTATTAGGTTTTATGACTAAGATGATCTCTCCAGTTGCCAGCATTGCATGCAAACAAAACTAATGCGCCAACATTAATGTGTATACGGCAGAAACAAAACTTCATCAACTTAGATCAATAAGAAAACCAACAAAATTAATAAACAAAACAATCAAATTTCACTACTGCACATGTAAGTAACATGGAAAAACAAATTGTAGTCAAAGAAACAGACAACGCAACTAATTACAAACATTTTAAAACATCTTTTAAAAACATATAGAAATCAAAAGTCGAAAACAGTGACTGCTGAGAAAAATAAAAAAGAATTTGTTCGTAAATTCAAAGAATTACAAACACACCAAATAAACAGTAGATAGTCTCAAACCATCAATCAAAGTATCCTAATCAACTACTACATACTGTCAAGTTTGTAGGCGATAGCGGAAGAAAGGATAAACAATAAACGCCAAAGACAAAGAAAAAAAATCCAAAGCAACGTCTATTAGTTCCGCTATCGAGGAATAGCTGAGTAACAGTATTGGTCTAAGGTAGCAAAATCTACAGATGCAGACGGATAGCAGAATTACCTGAACAACAAGTCGTTAGATAAAAAAACCTAAGGGATGATGATAAAAGAACAATCAGGACAACATCCGCTAGCCCCAGGCTGTAAACTGTGTAACCATATTGATCTGAGGCGGCAAAATCCACAGATGCAGACGGGTAGTAAGAACGAAGTTTCCGGAACCAAAACTACAAACGCCAAACCAATAGATGAAGAACCTAGACGGTTATTTAAGAAATAGAACAATCAGTACATCGTCGACACAGATGTAGACAAATAGTCAGAGCAGAGTTACCAGAAACAAGACTAAAGACGCCAAGCCGCTAGAGTTAAAGAAACTGAAAAACAATCTAAAAAAAAAAAAACGATCAGAACGCCTGCTGGCCCCGATCGGTGAACTTTGTAAGAATATTGATCTGAGGCTGCAGAATATACAGATAAAGACAAATAGCAAAAACAAACAAAAAAACATGATCTAAGAAAAAGGACAATCAAAACGAGATCGGTTGGTTCATGGCCGTAAATCGAGTAATCATAATAATCCATGGTAACAAAATCAATATGAATGACCTAAAGTCGACAAGAAGATCTAAACTTGACAATTTTTTTTGTCATTTGTTTTTTTATTTAATTTAATTTTTGTATAAATTTTTTATCTTAAAACTGTGTTGCAGGATAAAGTTCTGTCTATAAATCTTCAACAATCAACAGCAAGCTTTAGAAGAAACTCAATAGTTCACTCACAAATTGTATGCCTAGTTTAAAGAGACGCTATTAAAAAGAAATAATTTTCCGCTAGCATCAAGCCCTTAATAAGCTGAAATATTGCTTCAAAAAACAAAAAAACCTAAAAAAATCACCAATTCTAGCCCAAAATTTGGTTAATTAGACTAGAAATAAATAATGTAAACAAATATCAACAGATCACTTTAGAATTTCCTGCATTCTAATTTGTATATTGTGTCTCAAAATCTATATGACGTTCGAACGCTGGCTAATATGGTCTGCATGATTTTTAAACACAATTTTGTTAACAAAATTCTAGTAGCCAAAGAATGTATAATTAAGTATAATGCATTCGTTGTTGTGGTACATATCAAAGATACAAATTGTGCTTAATCAATCCAAAAATATATTGGTTCCATTACTTTTCGACTAATTTGAAAAAGTTGACCTCTTGGATTTTGCTCAAATATTGAAAGATCAAAATATGGAGAAAATGAGATTTCCTAAATTTTAAAATAAAGACCAAAAATTGCACAATAATCTTTTTTAGCATATTTTGTATCTCAATTTTCAAAAGTGTGTGATGAAAATGATGTGATGTGAATTGATGAATTCCAAAATTGTCAAAAATGTTTCCTCAAGTCAGTTAATAAGTTCAAAAATCTCCAAAAATGTTTCAAAAGCGTAAAATATGTTCCAAAATTGTCAAAAATTGTTAAAAACATTACTAAACCGTCAAAAAATAATTCGAAAATACCAAAAACGTTTCAAAAATGTCAAAAAAATCTAAAATTGTCTAAAATGTTTCCTCAAGTCTGTTAATAATTTCAAAAATGTTCTAAAATTGTCGAAAATATTACAAAATCCTCAAAAAAAAATTCAAAAATTATCAAAAACATTCCAAAATCGTCAACAATGTTTCTAAATCGTATAAAATGTTTAAAGTGTCAAATTTGTCAAAAATGTTTCCTCATGTTGACAATTTCATAAAAAGTATTTTTTTAATTTTAATTTTTGTAAATTTTTGACAATTGTCAGATTTTAATGTTTCTCTGACAATGACAATTTTTATTATTAAAAAAACCAGATTTTATTGTCATTTTGACAGCCAATTAATTTGTCATCGTCAATCTTTTTTTTGCCATTTTGTCAAAAATTTCATATTTGGAGGTTTAAAAGTTTTTATAGTCATTTTGACAATTTTTTAAAAAAATTGTATTTTTTTGTCATTTTGACAGTCAATTATTTTGTCATTTTGTCAAACATTATTTTTTTTTAGAAGTTTTTGTAAATGTAAAATTCTGGTCAAAATGAGCAAAATCCAGCTATAAAACATCAAAATATAGTTAGAAAGAACTAAAATCCCACCAAAAATAATTTTAAAATTGCAAAAATTTACTCATAAATGGTTTACTCATAAATGGCTAAAAATAGCAAAACCTGGTCTTCTTTTGAGTTTCCACCCGTTACTATAAGATTGGAATTCCTAACTAGAAAAAAAAATTACAACATTCCATTTGTGAACAGTTTTTTTGCATTTTACTTAAGAATCTACTATAGATACATAAACCAAACTAAAATAAGTTGCGCATCTTTTAAGACAAATTTCCATTCGTTACAATAAGAAAAAATACATTTGCATTTAAAGTTCCATTTTTGGACAGTTTTACGCATATTACGCAAACCTTATTCTGAACTTATATGAATCACGCTAACAACGCAAATCTACATTTAATTGCACATCTTTTAGAGCTAGTTTCGACGTTATTTCAGTTCCAAACAAAAGAAATAAACACAACGTTTGCATTAAAAGTGCTACTTTCTAACAGTTTTTTGCAATTTACTTAAAAACTTTGGACAGAGCTAATCATTTAGAACAAAATAATTGTCTGAGCTAAATATTTGTGGCAAGCATAGCTACGGCCGGAATAGCTAAAACCCTTAAAGCCAATCACATAATCTACAATCATAATACAGAAATGGACAAAACCAACAACAATCTCAAAATAAACACAACACTTTTGGAAAATCTCCTCATCGCCAAAAAGCATTATCAATAGACAAGGTAATCGACGTACAACAGCAACAACTCGGGTTACAAACACAACGGAAATATCTCCACTCACTACAATTTTTGTCTGTAGACAATAGAGGTTTCTACAGAATCTCTCCGGAAGCATTATAACTCGCAACTCATCTGTTAATGCTCCAAACCTTGCACCTGCATCTAAAGCCTATTGAACACAGCACACTTAACTAAAGCAAATAAATTACACAAAATACATCTGCAAATGTCGTCAAATCCCATCAACCCATGTTGACAATTGGAAACAACTACTCCAGCACCTCTCAAGGCAACGCCGACAACAAAAAAACATGTTTTCACTTACCCCAAAACACTTACCCCAAAACACACAAACGTCAAAAAACGTCAATAAGCAACCAACTAAAAAAAAAAAATTTCAATAAGCAAATCAGAAACCAAACAATAGAAAAAACTACGTTTGGCAGGTTACACTATAAAGACAAAGAAAACTTCTTCCAAAAACTCAAGAACCACTACATCATAACATGGATGCAAATTAGGCACTATAAGTACACTTACTAATCACTAATAAATTAGCGCCCAACGTTGAGCAAACCGTCCCAATTCTACACCAAAAACTCCTATTGCATCCAAGCGCTTACCAAACAATGACTTTCGAGCAACCACTAAGCCAAAAGTTAAGCGGTCAAATTTTACGCCCAACGTAAAGCAACTTCTGGTGGAAGACGTCCCAACCCCTCACCAAAAACGAACCAACACCAAAAACTCCTATAACACCTAGAAAAAAAATCGGGAAATTTTAAGTACAACCCACACTATCAATCTTTAACATCTCAACATTAGAGAATCGCTTATCCAACAACTTTCAAGCTACCCCTACGCCAGGAGTTAAACAATTACAATAGGCGCCCAACGTTGGGCAACTTGTGAAGGGTGACGCCCAAACTCTACATAAAAAACTCCAATTGCATCCCAAAAAATATGTTCAGAAAAAAATGGGTAGATCCCCCAATCATGTCCCCAAAGCTACCAAACAAAACAACCTTCCAGATCCCATCAAGAACTGCTAAGCACCTGAAGAATATTTGCAAAGTAAACAAATATTTTTGAATCGCTTACCCAACAACTTTCAAGCATCCCTTTTACCAGAAGTTAGGTGGTAACCATTGACGCTCAACGTTAGATGACTTGTAAAGCACAACGCCCAAATTCTACACCAAAGACCCCAATTGCACCCAAAAGAGTATGCTGCCATACTGCCAAGCACATACGGAACATTTCCAGAGTAAACAATATTTTCCAAAAAAACCTTTTCTCTTACCCAGAAGTTGCCCAACCAGACTCCCAAGATCAACCAGATCCCTAAGACCACCTCGCCCAAAGGTGCGTCAATCGGCAATCCGACTAGACCTTAGACAACAGAACCAAGATACTCGCAAGGGGATCCCACTTCTGACTACCCAGAAACATACCTGCTAAGCGCGTTTCCCCCAAAACTACAAAATCTAGTGTTAGATAACCTCAAAGATCGTAATACAAATACAAATTTGGTATGAGTTACATTTGTAGTTTATCAAGAAATAAAACTTAGATTCGGTTTAGACTGCTTAATGCAATGCTCATCTTCATACACTTTGTCCAACTTTTTAATATATTAAGAAACTTTCATGACATTTCTCTAAATAGTTCTCAACTCTCCTTGGTTCACTTGTATATATTATAAAGTAGCCCATAAATTTGCAACTATTACCACCACAAAAAAAATGTTTAAATTTCCAACTAACATTAAGTCACACCTGCTTTTAAACCTGAGAAAACCATTAAATAAAATCTCGTCGGCGTTGTGGTTATAGTAGGTAGCTTGAAATAACAATAAAATATTTGTTATTGCATAAACAAATCAAACTTTCTGTCATTAATGATATCAGACTTTTGCTATAAAATATGAGATTATGCGCAATAACCATATGGCCATAAAGATTATATAAACACAAATTAGTTCCGGTTATACGTTGCAAATCTTGTTAATATGTTGCTAACTGTTATCAGAGATTAAGAGTCAAGAGGTGATGATATTCAAATAAAAAAAATATAATGCGTCGGAAATGTAAGCATTAAATTATGTGTGTAGGACATACAATTCTGCCTCCCACATATAATTTACTCATTAATTATACATTCATTTACTACATTTAAAGCGTGCAACTGGCATGACTCTCACTAGTCTCTTCATGTGGAAAAGAGAATGATATATAGAATTATATAATAGCAAATTATATTTATTGATATAACTTTGCTATCATCTTTATTGACAAAACAATGCACGACTGAATTGATGTAATATTAAATAAAATAAAATAAATGAAATTATAATTTATACTCTGAAAAGCTTTGTAAAATACAAGTGCAAAATTAGAACAATAAGCAATCATTCAAGAAGATGTTGAATAAATTAATTATGCAAATTGTACTTGCATCACTGAATAAATACATTTCCGTCTTGTTAGCTTTGTTCGTTTTACAATTTATGTGAGTGGCTCTACACGGATAAATGATTTAGATGTGCACTTCAGTTAGATAGATGCCGCAAATATGACTCATAATATGCATTTTATGACAATTCAATCATAAAACAAGAAAAATAAATTGACACTGCGCTCGAGCAGAGCAGTCGGATGAAACGAGCAACCTATATGACGTAACTGTCTCACATAATTGACGGATTTTTTTTGTAAATTTTGGTTATTGACATACAAAATAATGACAAAGAAATCTACATTAAACTGTCATAATTTGACACTTCACATACCTTTAATTCCGTCGCAAGGCATAAAAAGGCTTCTTCAACATTGGAGTTCTCCTTGGCGCTGGCTTCAAGAACGAATAAAACTTCAGGCATATACTGACACATCGCTTCGGCTTCTTCGAATTCGACTTCCCTGAGTGTTTCAGCGTCGGCTTTATTGCCAACGAGAGCGACTAGAACAGCACTACCTGAGTACCGCCGCACTTCGTCCATCCATTTGGCCACGGATAAGAATGAAGATCTTTTGGTAATGTCGTAAACTATTATTACCCCGTTTGCCGATCTGTAGTAGCTTTGAGTGATTGTGCGGAAGCGTTCTTGACCTGCAGTGTCCCATATTTGTAACTGAAAAAATTAAACAAAACTATAGATTACAATTTGGATAATTTTGTAAATATTTACAAGGATTTTATCGACTTTAGCTTGCCAATAGGCATTTTGAGTAAAGTAAAATGTGAGAAAATGATTGTTTGTTAATTTCATTGTGACCAAAATCATGAAATCCGTTAGAAAATGAGTTTTGATCATAAAATCGACCAAAACTCGCTAAGAAAACTGCATTTCTTGTACAAAAATGTATTTTGATCATAAATATTACCAAAATTCGCTTAGAAAACCGCATTTCTTGAATAAAATTGTTCGCAAAACACATTTACTTAATAAAATTCATCAAAATTTCATTAAGAAATGCATTTTTATCATAAATCTGACTAATACTCCATAAGAAAATCGCATTTCTTGTATTAAAATGCATTTTCATCATAAAATTTACCAAAATTCGCTTAGAAAATCGCATTTATTAAATAAAATTGTTCGCAAAACATATTTACTAGATAAAATTCATCAAAATTTCATTAATAAATGCATTTACATCAGAAATCTGACTAAAACTCGCTAAAAAGACTGCATTTATTTTATAAAAACGCATGTTTATCAAAAAATTACCAAAACTCGCTTAGAAAACCGCATTTCTTAAATAAAATTGATCGCAAATCAAAATGACTAGATAAAATTCATCAAAATACCATTAGAAAAATCATTTTTATCAGAAATCTGTCTAAAACTAGCTTAGAAAACCGCATTTCTTGTATAAAAATGCATTACTATTATAAAATTTACCTAAATTTGCATAAAAATCCGCATTTCTTGAATAAAATTGTTTGCAAATCACATTTGCTGAAAATTCCATAAAAAATGCATTTTAATAATAGATATTTATAAAATTTGCTAAGAAAACCGCATTTATTTAATAAAGAGCATTTTTATCATAAAATTTACCAAAATTCGCTTAGAAACCTGCATTTTTTGAATAAAATTGTTCGCAAATCACATTTGCTAGATAAAATTCATCAAAATTCCATTAGAAAATGCATTTTCATTAAAAAATATGACTATTTCTGGTATAAAAATGATTTTTTATCTAAAAAATCGCTTAGAAAACCGCATTTCGTAAATAAAATTGTTCTCAAATCAAATTTGCTAGATAAAATTCATCAAAAATTCATTAAATAAAACATTTTCATCATAAATCTGGCTAAAATTCGCTAAGAAAACTGCATATTTTGTATAAAAATACACTTTTGTTATAAAATTTACCAGAATTCGCTTAGAAAATCGCGTTTCTTGAATAAAATTATTCGCAAATCACATTTGCTAGATAAAATTCATTAAAATTCCATTAGAAAATGCATTTTCATCAGAAATCTTACTAAAACTTGCAAAGAAACCCGCATTTCTTGTATAAAAATGCATTTATATTATAAAATTTACCAAAATTCGCTTAGAAACTCGCTTTTTTTAAATAAAATTGTTCGTAAATCACATTTGCTAAATAAAATTCATCAAAATTCCATTAAAAAATGCATTTTCATACAAAACTCGCTAAGAAATCTGCATTTCATGTATTAAAATGCATCAATATCAAAAAAATTACCAAAATTCGCTTAGAAAACCACATTTCTTAAATAAAATTGTTCGCAAATCACATTTACTAAATAAAATTCATGAAAATTCCATTAGAAAACGCATGTTCATCAGAAATTTTGCTAAAACTCGCTTAAAAATCTATTTCTTTTATAAAATTCGCTTATAAAACCGCATTTCTTGAATAAAAATATTCGTAAATCACATTTACTAAATAAAATTCATCAAAATTCTGACTGAAACTCGCTAAGAAAACCGCATTTTTGTATAAAAATGCATTTTTATCTCAAAATTTACCAAAACTCGCTTAGAAAACCGCATTTCTTAAATAAAATAGTTCGCAAATCAAAATTTTCATCATAAATCTGACTAAAACTCCATAAGAAAACCGCATTTCTTGTATAAAAATGCATTTTTATCATAAAATTTAACAAAATTCGCTTAGAAAACCTCATTTTTTAAATAAAATTGTTTGCAAATCACATTTGCTAGATAAGATTCATCAAAATTCCATAAACAATGCATTTTAATCATAAATATTTATAAAAGTTGCTAAGAAAACCGCATTTCTTTAATAAAAAGCAATTTTATCATAAAATTTACCAAAAATCGCTTAGAAACCTGCATTTTTTTAATAAAATTCTTCGCAAATCACATTTGCTAAGTAAAAATCATCAAAATTCCATTATAAAACATATTTTCATCATAAATCTGACTAAAACTCGCTAAAAAAAACTCGTGTGTTGTACAAAAATGCATTTTTATCTTAAAATTTACCAAAATTCGCTTAGAAACCGACATTCTTTAAATAAAATTGGTCGCAAATCAAATTTGCTAAATGAAACTCATCAAAACTCAATTAGAAAATGCATTTTCGTTAAAAAATATGACTAAAACCTGTTAAAAACCCGTATTTCTGGTATAAAAATGCTTTTTTTATCTAAAAAAATTATCAAAATTCGCTTAGAAAGCCGCATTTCGTAAATAAAATTGTTCTCAAATCACATTTGCTGGATAAAATTCATCAAATTTCCATAAAAAAATGCATTTTCATCAAAAATCTGACTAAAACTCGCTAAGAAATTCGCATTTCTTGTATTAAAATGCATTTTGATAACAAAATTTACCAAAATTCGCTTAGAAAACCACATTTCTTTAATAAAATTATTCGCAAACCACATTAACTAGATAAAATTCATCAAAAATTCATTAGAAAATGCATTTTCATTAAAAATATGACTAAAACTTGTTAAGAAAACCCCATTCTTGTATTAAAATGCATTTTTATTATAAAATTTACCAAAATTCGCTTAGAAAACCGCATTTCTTGAATAAAACTGTTTGCAAATCAGGTTTGCTAGATAAAACTCATCAAGATTCCATTAAAAAATGCATTTTTACCAGAATTCTGACTAAAACTAGCTAAAAAACCGCATTTCTTGTATAAAAATGCTTTTTTATCATAAAATTAACCAAAATTCGCTTAGAAAACAGCATTTCTTGAATAAAATTGTAAGCAAATGTCATTGGATGGATAATATTCATCAAAACTCCATCAGAAAACGCATTTGCATCAAAAATCTTTCCAAAACTCGTTAAGAAAACCCCATTTCTTGTATTAAAATGCATTCTTATCAAAAAATTTAACAAATTTCGCTTAGAAAATCGCATTTCTTGAATAAAATTGTTCGCAAAACACATTTACTAAATAAAATTCATCAAAACAAACAAAATTGTTTACAAATCACAATTGCTAGATAAAATTCATCAAAATTTCATTATAAAATGCATTTTCATCATAAATCTAACTGAAACTCAGTAAAAAACAGCATTTCTTGTGTAAAAATGCATTTTTATCAAAAATTTGCCACAACTCGCTTAGAAACCCGCATTTCTTGAATAAAATTGTTCGCAAATCACATTTGCTAGATAAAATTGATCAAAATTTCATTAAAAATGCATTTTCATCATAAATCTGACTAAAACTCGCTAAGAAAACTACATCTTTTGAATAAAAATACACTTTTAATATAAAATTTACCAGAATTCGCTTAGAAAACCGCATTTCTTAAATAAAATTGTTCGCAAAAAAATTTACTAAATAAAATTCATCAAAATTTCATTAAAAAACACATATTCATCAAAAATCTGTCAAAAATTCGCTAAGAAACCCCTATTTCTTGTATTAAAATGCATTCTTATTATAAAATTTACCAAAATTCGCTTAAAAAATAGCATTTTTTGAATAAAATTGTTAGCAAATCACATTTACTAGATTAAATTCATCAAAATTCTATTGAAAAATGCAGTTTCGTCAAATATCTAACTAAAACTCGCTAAGAAAACCGCATTTTTTGTATAAAAATGCATTTTTATCTTAAAATTTACAAAAATTCGCTAAGAAAACCGCATTTCTTGTATAAAAATGACTTTTTATTATAAAATTAACCAAAATTCGCTTAGAAAACAGCATTTCTTAAATAAAATTTGTTGTAAATCACATTTACTAGATGCAATCTAGCAACAATCGATTAGACAATTCATTTTTATCATAAAATTAACAAAAACTCGCTTAAAAATTGCATTTTTTGTATAAAATTGTTTTTCAAAAATGTATTTTTATTATAAAATCGCTTAGAAATTTACATTTTCTGTATAAAATTGTTTGCAAATCAGATTTACTGCATGAAATTGATCAAAATTTTATTAAAAAATGCATTTTTACCATAAAATTGACTAAAAATGGCATAGAAAATTACATTTTCTGTATAAAATTGTTTGCAAATCAGATTTACTGCATGAAATTGATCAAAATTTTATTAAAAAATGCATTTTTATCATAAAATTGACTAAAAATGGCATAGAAAATTACATTTATTATATGAAATTGCTTAAAAATCACATTTGCTGAACAAAATTGATCAATATTTTATTAGAAAATGCATTTTTATCATAAAATTGACTGAAAATCGCTTAAAAATTTACATTTTCTGTATAAAATTGTTTGCAAATCAGATTTACTGAATAAAATTTATCAAAATTCTATTAAAAAATGAATTTTTAAATAAAAAATACCCCAAAACTCAAAATGGCAACCTGTTGGTCAAAGTCAAGACACCAATAAAAATCAATTCCAACAATTGTGCCGTCGGCATAGATTCTCTCTCAAAGATAACCAAATGACACTATAGTCAACAATACCAAAAACGACGTCCAACAAGATGCTAAGAATGAACTCTCGACGGCCATCCCGTAGCCAACATCATTCCTGTCGTCCTACATTCAGACGATGACATACCAAAAAACATGCCGAGACTAAGAACAACCAAAAAAAAAAAAGACTTAGACAGGCACAGCTTTTAGAGTTTCCTTAAGTTTGCAGCTGCAGCTTAAAGTTTCCCCAACTAGGCAGCCGCACCAACCGTACCTAGACGAGCAAAGCATGAAGCACCATAGTAGAAACTAAACAAAAACTCCAATCGTCCCATTACCTTGAGACGCATCATTTCAATAAAACAAAAACACAAATAGAAAAAAAAACATTGTAGTACTGCTAAACTCAACTAGACTAAGAGTACCACTTTTATTGAGTTTAACCACCAAGTAAGCCAGATACCGCTTACACATTTAAATAAAAAACCCTTTTTTGAAAAAACATATTTTGAGATCACAAACATGTCGATTACACAAAAACCCTAAAAAATAAATCCTAGATGAATCTGAGAGTAGTTAGTTAAATGTCTGCACGCAGCTGTGAGTTCAAAGAATAATCAATGGAAAACATTGTCACTACCGTCAACAATTCCAACTAAAACCTGTAAAAATAAGCGCTCGATAGCAAACACCATTTCTGTAAACCTAAAGTACACTAAAAACCAACATTTTATTTAATTTCCATTACTTTGAGGCACATCTCTTCAATAAAACTAGGAGAATAAGCATAACATATTTATTGGATTCATCCCAGAACCATTCTTCAAAGTTCAATTTCAGTTTTAACACAAAATCAGGTCTGTTTATAATTTGTAGCATTGTAGCACTGCTACAATAAACAAGAGTAACATAGATTTAACTTGAGCACGCTAACTTAAACAGTTTCCAGTGTTAGGAAGTTGTCATATGCTCACTCAATAATGGCAATGTGACCTAATAGTCATTAACTAGTTTAAGATTTAATTTTCTATCAGCTTAAGTCGACTGTAGTACAATTACATGATTGCTTTCTTCAAACTATGGTACTCATCTGTTACAGTCGTGGATTAAAAAAACTAGAGTTGTAAGAAGTCCAACGTCATTTTTGAGGTTTGAGTTCCGACAAAACCCAAAAGACTAGAGTGTCATTAATTCCATATAACAAAACTGGCAATAGTCTGCTGGTCCAGTTCATTGATCTTTGAAGCAGTCATCATCCCAATCTAAAAAAAATCGGCCTCAATGGCAAAGTCAAAAAGCAGCTAAAAACACAAAAACCAAAATTATTCATAGATATGGTCAAGTCAGCACTGTCGTTATCTGAAAAATGTCATAATGCAAGATTATCAAAAATCTGCTGATCCCGTTGATTAATACTTGAGGTGGTTATCCTAGTTTGAAAAAATCGGCAACAATGGCAAAGTCAACAATCAACTAGATATACCAAAAATTATTCTAGGAAAAGGTCAAGTCAGCATTGTCATTACCTGGAAAATTGAATGGTGCCAGATTGTCAAGAATCTGCTGGTCCAAATTGATCATTGAAGCAAAAATCTCAGTTTCAAAAAGTCGGCAACGAAGATAAACCAATAAGCGTTTAGACATGCCAAAAATGATTCAAAACAAAATTACGACAGTGCTGACCTGTCCATAATGCCAAAAAATTTAAAAAAATATTACGAAAGCTTTAGTAGTAACAGAGAGCAGAGAACATCTATGATTATAGTGCTAGTCAGTAAGATAATAAAAGCAAATGGCAAAACAGACTGCGTCCTTCTAAATAAAACATTAAACCCAAGCAACCAATTATTATCAAACAACTTCTGCACATAGATAGAAGCACAACCGTTACAAACTGGTGCCCAATGTTGGAATACATAAAAAACCCTCTTTGAAAAAAAAACCACAAAACATATCTTGAACCCACAAACAATCCCAAAGTCAACTATACACAGACCTATGTACCACAAATGAAACTAAACAAGAAAACTAAAATATAAAAAAATAAAAATAGTACTACTCGCCCAACAAACTTAATTAATGTCTGCAGCTGTAACTTCGACGTGACTCTTGTTATTTAAGTACGTTACAACAGCTTTGGAGACGGCTTCAAAACAATATTACGGAAACTTTAGTATCGACAGACAACAACATCTAATCTGCTTCTCAGTGTGATCAACAACGTATATTAAGCAGTAGTCAAGTGACTTTAATGCTGGTCACTAATATAATAATAGCCAAAGCCAGAACAGACTATGTCCTTTTGCATATACATAAATAGAAGCGTAACCGTTACAAATTGGCGCCCAACGTTAAGCCTTTACACATCAAAGTTCCAAGCTTCAGCAATGTACAACTACATAACATCCAATCCAAGCAACTGACCATGATCACGCCAACTTTTGCACAAATAGAAGCGTCACCGACACAAATTGGCGCCCAACGTGATGCCTCTAAAGATCAAGGCATCTCAACTTTAGCGCTGTGCAACTGCACCTAAAGCACATCTTTCATCGAGTTTGCCCACCAAGTACTCCAGATACCTTTAACAACGTTGTATAGAAAACCGTCTTCGTAAACAGGCCACAAGACATATCTTAAATCCACAAAGAACCACAACATCCACTACACAAAGATCCCTGTAGCACATAAAACAAATTAAAAAAATTAATAATCCCAATCCTAGATGCAATCTTACAAGACTAATACGCGTCTCAAAACTTGATTTAAAAATCTGCAGCTGTAAGTCCGACGTGGCGCTAGTTCTATTTAAGTAGTAAAATATAATCAACTCCAAACATGAAACCGTCACGCCAACTTAAAAGCGTAACCGTTAAAAACTGGCGCCCAACATAAAGCCTCTACAGATTGAAGCATCCCAACCTCAGCAATGTACAACTGCAGTAAGATATTAAAGACCAAAGGTAAAACAAACTACGCCTCTTGAATAAAATATTAACATCAACCCCAACTAAGCAACTATCGTCACTCTAATTTCAAAACATAGATAGAAGCGTAACCGTTACAAATTAACAACCATGGTAGAGCCTTGTGATATTAAAAAAATATAGAGAAGTTTGCAGCTTCAAAGTTTAAATAATCCTAAATAAAAAAAAACACAGATTAAAAGCCACAAAAGACAAAGGAAAGAGAAGCAAAAAGCTAAATAGAAGCAAAAGAACATAAAAAAACAATTAAAAAAAAACAAAGAAAGCCAAGACAACTAAGCCTACCAAGAAATAGAAGGTGAAAGGATAGACAAGAGAAAAACATTTACTAAAACAATAGTACCAACCAAAATTGCAAAGATAAAGAGAAGAAAAAAAAGAACTGCTTAAGGAAAACAAATTGACAGAATTGACTAAACAATATCTAAACGGTAGATACGTCATCTCGAGAGGATACATCTAATAGAGCTGCACAAAATATTTATGGAAGAGAGAGGATACAACAAAAATGAAGTTGATAAAGATATAGAGAAAATAAAAAGATATACCTAAGAACAATGCAAATAACTGAAAAATATTGCCATGCGCTAATAAGTCTCAAAGACCATTGGTTGAAACCAACAAATAACTACGTTCTTTGAAAGAACGCCACTAAACATACCTTAAATCCAATAACAATCCCAACGTTGACTACAGAAATTGTTCCAACCCTAGATGCAATCTGAAAATAATAATACACGTCCCACAAAGTTACTTACATACGTAATCACATGGTTCTAGAGACGCTAGCGTTAAATTATGGCCGCCGCAACCTGTAGTAACACAGAAAATCTACATTTAGGGCTTTATCAAGATGAATGGCGCCCTACGTAAAGCAGAGCTGTGCAACTGTAGGCCATATACCCTTAACCCTCTTCGGAAGAAAACCACAAGATATATCTTGACTTTACCAATCCCAACTTCAACTACACAAAGACCTTGTAACATAAGTAAAACAAACTGACAATAGTAAAACGCTTCCCACAAAATTAGTTAAATGTCTGAGGTTGTGAGTTCAACATGGCTCTTATTTATAAAGTACGCAACCACTCTGCTTTCAAAGCAGCTTTAAGACCTTTTCTGGCTTGTTTTCCCCCACTTTCGCTCCTCAATTGTCCTGCAATACTAATGTCCAACATTCTTTTCATCTCTTTGGTAGTCTGCGTGTTCCTGGTCTCTCCATATCTTCACTAGGTAGTAGTATTAAATCCTTGTCACGTGCTTATTCCAAGCCTTTGCCTTATCCATCTAACTACATCTTGTGTGCACTTAGTATTTGATCGATTAGCGTATGGTTATGTTTCTTAGCATCAGCATCTCTGAGATTCTTGTAGTTCCTGTCTGGGCTTCTGTAGGTTAATTTATGGTCGCAGCAGCCTTTAACCGCTCTCCAAACGTCTACTCACGACTCGTACCTTTATAGCTTAATAAATGATTACTTCAACCACACCTATAATAATCAAGTCAAAAGTTACTCGACTCAAAATCAACGCCAATTAATCAGTGTCGGGAACATCAAATAGTCAAATAATAGTAATAAACAGATCCAGTCTCGTGATCGGATAAAGAAAAGTTAAACTGATTCATAACCAAGTCAAGAGAAAAAGACTGAAACTCAACCATATCATTATGTGCTGCAACATCTAAGTCTGCTTCTCAAATTTCGACCAAACCCAACTAAATAAAACCAAACAACCGCAAATTTGCCACAAGAAACATGCAAACCTCAAAACCTTGCATGATTCTCTCAGAAATATTCTGACAAATATCACCGAAAGCAAAATATACGCCTGATTAATGTTTTTCAACAAAACCGATATATTCACCTTTCAGTAAAATGATTAGTAGCGTTACTAATAAGATTACCATAAGTAAACGTCTATTCATCTTTCAGTAGTGACAACCTTTTATCAAATCAAATTTACAAGAAAGATAAATTACACAGATCACTTTGGCCCGTTAATAAGAAAATAACGAGAAGAACGTAACCTCAAGTGGTTTTGGTTAACATGAATGTAACAAACAAACAAGCAGTAGTGTCACAACCAGATTACTAGGGTAAATACTCCCAAATTTCCTTCTAAGTTTACTGAACACGTAACTAATCAGCACCTTACCAAATAGATGAATAAACCGAATCCACCAAGAGCACTGTCCCACAAATATAACTAATGATATCACTTTTTACTCAATCAGATCTGCAATCTTGTATTTATGCAACCTATATGAACGCAGTTACGTTACGTCCCCGTCAGAAACCACGCCCATTTCCAAAACAATGGCTGGTCAGCTTGATTTTTACCGCATATTGTGGATATGATATCTCAATTTCAATGTTCTGCATAATCATCACTCAAATTCGGTTCCTAGTGTCACCTTTTATATTTACTGTCAAATTAGCGCATAGTCGTCATTCAATTATAACAGTCAACTTGGTGGTCATAGAAATGACAAAATTTTAGTATTACCCTAAATCTGTTAAAACTATCAAATAAGTGTCATGATTACTGTCAAAATATTAATATATGTCAAATGTTTTGACAAATAAATAGTTTAATTGGTAATACATCTGATAAAGTATGTTAAAAACTGTCAAACAAGTGTCACTTTTATTTGCAAAATATTAATAAATGTCAAATATTAATCAACTATAAAATTTTAATTCAACAAACTCTCAATATGATGATACACTTATCAATAAACACCCTGTATATACATATCTGAATATGAAGATGTAATTTGAACTATTTTCATATCTTAAAATGATCCAATTGGTAATACCTGTCAAAGTATGTTAAACCCATCAAATAAGTGTCACCTTTATTGTCACAATATTAATAAATGTCAAATGTCAGTCAACTCTCAATATGATTTTTCTCCTTATTACACTTATTAGAAAACACCCTGTATATACATATTTGAATTTTAAATACAAAGATTTAGTTTAGACAATTTTCATTTCTATTTGACAAATAAATAGTCCGACTATCAAAATTTTATACAACAAACTCTCAATATGATTTCCCTCTTGTTACAGTTATCAGTAAACACCCTGTATATACAAATCTAAATACAAATATTTAATTTAAACTATTTTCATTCCTTTCTTACAGATATATAGTCAAATTGGCAATACATCTGTCAAAGTATGTTAAAATCTGTCAAATAAGTGTCACTTTCAAAATATTAATAAATATCAAATGTCAGTCAGCTATCAAACCTTAATAGAACAAACCCTTTATTACACATATCAGTAAACACCCTGTATATACATATTTCAATACAAAGATGTAGTTTAAACTATTTTCATTTCATAGATAAACAGCTTTGTATATTTGGTAATATGTTATCCAATCAACAATAAACTTGAGATATTTATAGAAACATTTAATAAGTCGAATAATAATATAGCTTTGTTGAATAATTTATATGCTTTTACCAAATTTATGAAAAAACAAATCGAATTCATAATAAAAATCTATAAAAACCAACTGAATTAATAATAATTAAATTAAAATATTAGAAGCAATTTATTTCATAAAAAACAGGACACAAAAACTGGGTACAAATTACAGCTACATTAATTACAGCCTCTGATGAATCAATTAACACCAATTAACTCCTTTGTTTTAACACAATTTACCTTAACTTTCTTTCCATCGACCATAACAGTTTTCATACTAAAATCCACACCGATTGTATTCCCATGTCTTTCGATAAAAGTCCCATTTTTAAACCTTTGCACCACACAAGTTTTTCCTGTACCACAATCACCAATCAACACAATTTTAAATAAGAAATCAAATGTCTCTTCGTTCGGTATGGTCATCAACGTTGTAGGATTCCTACTAGACATTGTTTGTTTTTTTAATGAACCCCCAATAAATAATTAACATTTTCTGAATTAACACCAGTGCACTAATTAGTTGCTGTTTGCCTGGCACAACACACTCTCACTACTAAATGTTTTGACAGATGTGAGGAGGTTCTGTCAAATGAATGTAAAGAGAAGGTCATCACATTTCTGTCAAAGTTACTAAGGTAAACAGAAATATGATTGAATCCTGCCCTAAGAAACGGATGTTGCTAGGCATAACGTTTCTAGGAGTGTATGTAATAGTTTTTATTTAATTGATTATTTATGTGTTGAAACATGTGTTTATTGATTTGTTTTTTAGGTTAACAGTTTTGGTTCTTATTGTTGAGTCACATTGGACTGAGAGGACAACACCAGCTAGGAAAAGGGTTTTTGTGGTCGAACAGAATTCAACTTGTTTTGAAAAGGAGCAGTTTGAGATTGTTAAGGAGTGTGAACCTTGCACAGGTAAGATTTTGTTAATTTTATTACAAACGGTTATAAATATATGATAGAAGCATGGCGATTGCTTTACACTGAGTATTTACTGATTAACAAACGTTATTATAGGAAATTGAGTTTTCAAATTATATGGAATCGTAGATTTAATAATATTGCAACATGTTACCAAATTTTGTGTAAAATTAAGCTAATATTTGTTGTGGACTACTGTAAAAGAAACTAAAAAATTATATAGGTTAATGCGTAAATATTATTTACGTTTCTCATATTTGTTTTCTATATTCATATGGATTATTTTAGCTATGTAAATTGTATTATTTAAGTTATTCGTTCGTCTATCTTATAATTATTATAGGTCTGTTCCAACATACGATTTGGACGGTTAGCAAACCGTTCAAACTATGCACACAAATAAATTACTGTGTATAAAAGGTTGCTTAAGGATGACAAATATTTGTTTGGGTGCACAGTTTGGACGGTTTGCAAACTGTCCAAATTGTATGTTGGAACAGACCTTATATTTACTTCTACTGAATTGTATAGTTTTATTACTGATTAGCTGCACATTTGGTTGCCTATATTGGGATCAAAATAATTTCTACATATTTCTTGCATAAATCTTTGATGTAATGTTGATTTGCTTTAAGTTTAAGATACATTTTCAATTGAGTTATTGGTATAATTTGATTTTAGTTATTGTAAAAGTCTTTATTTTGTAATTAAAAAGTTTTAGGTGCATGCTTACTTGGTTGTCTAACTTGGCACTTCATATTTTGATAAATTATTTCTTTTTTATTGTCATGATTTAATGATTAAGTTAAAATTGGAAATTTATCTTATTTGTTATATGTTTTTGCACTTTATAATCGTTACAATGTAATGATGCCTTACAATATTAATATTTGCATGTGTATCTGGTTGCATATTATGAGAATTTTTAGATTAGGGTTGCGAGATGTCTTTCAGAATTGAGTTGGCTCTAGTAAACTAGAATTTTGGTGCTAAAAAAGCTTTTTGGGATAGAATAATTTGTTTTTTTTTAATTTTACTTCAATACTTTATTATTAAATGATGTATGTTATTGCACATAACCTAAAAAGTTTGACACAAGCGTACTCTGTACGTTATTATTTGTCTATTTTTTTACTAGAAAATGATTGGTCTACTTTGGCATTTCTAGTATCTTTAAGACGACTTGGAAACGTCTTTTTGGATAGCCGCGCTTAATGATTAAGTTTTTGCATACACTACATAACTT
Organism: Tachinus rufipes; assembly: GCA_963932245.1. Taxonomy (NCBI): domain Eukaryota; kingdom Metazoa; phylum Arthropoda; class Insecta; order Coleoptera; family Staphylinidae; genus Tachinus; species Tachinus rufipes. Next base: position 8,648,175 of record OZ010743.1, read on the forward strand.
TTCCGCTGTCTAATAATAACGAGGGCGTTCGGGAAGGGTTTATTAACAAAATATTAGTTGCTTGGCTTGAATACCGCGCGAAATTTGAATTTTGAGCTTAGAATTCTACAAAATGGCAAAACTGGGAAAGCGACATCCGATACTTGAGTTCTTGAAGTAAACGAGAGCATCGGGTTTGCACGTCAAAAGATTGGTCTCCAGTCCAAACTACTGACTCGTTATTGTGTTATGGAGTGACCCACAAACCCACGCAAGTGTTTGTTATTAAGTAATTCGTAATTTGACTTCTTTGCGGATGTCTGAAATCATTTTATCACAAGAGAAGTTTGTGATGCAATCTTCTGATAACGAACTCTTGAGCGGGTGGGTGGGCCACTCCATTTCAAACTACTGACTTGTTATGGAGTGGCCCACCCACCCACGCAAGTGTTTGTTATCAAGGAGTTAGTAGTTTGGCTTCTCTACGGACGTCTGAAATCATTTTATCACAAGAGAAATTTGTGATACAATCTTTTGATAACGAACACTTGGGTGGGTGGGCGGGCCATTCCATTCCAAACTACTGACTCGTTATTTTGTTATGGAGTGGCCCACCCACCTACGCAAGTGTTTGTTATCAAGGAATTAGTAGTTTGGCTTCTCTACGGACGTCAGAAATCATTTTATCACAAGAGAAGTTTGTGATGCAATCTTTTGATAACGAACACTATTCTAAACTACTGACTCGTTATTTTGTTACGGAGTGGCCTACCTACCTACCTAAGTGTTTGTTATCAAGGAATTAGTAGTTTAACTTCTCAGCGGACGTTGAAGTCATTTTATCACAAAACGAAGTCGTGATACAATCTTTTTGATATGGAGTGGCTCACCTACCCACTTAAGTGTTCGTTATTGAGGAATCGGTAGTTAGATTTCTCTGCGGACGTCAGAAGTCTGTTTATCAAGAGAAGGTGTTATGGACATTTCTTGATACATCCCCTGTAGAAGTGACAGCTTTCTTTGGAAATTGAAAAAATCTGGTAGCGACAGAAGCTGCGCGTTTTATACCTTCGGGCAAAACGATTCTGTTGACAAAAACGAAAAATAGAAACGCATTTGTATATCGAGGACTGATGAGAATGATGAAATTAAGTCGGATAGTGCGCTGATGGGTTGGCGGGATGTGAGCTATTAAAAAGTGCATTAGTTTGACATTTTTGGGAAGCTAGTGCTCGAGAACGAAAACCGAAAATTGGACTTATTGAAAAAAAAAACTGTTTTTAAATTCAAACGAAAATAGTTTGGTATTGCCGCTATTTCCGGTTCCTGTCCCGCCTGGTGAAGGGAGAGGCGGTGGTGTTGGGTTAGGTTAGGTAGTTTGACATTTTTGGGAAGCCAGTGCTTGAGAACGAAAAACCGAAAATTGGACTTATTGAAAAAAAAAAACAGTTTTTAAATTCAAACGAAAAAAGTTTGGTATTGCCGCTATTTCCGGTTCCTGTCCCGCCTGGTGAAGGGGGAGGCGGTGGTGTTGGGTTAGCCTGGGGGTGGTAGGGTGCGGTGGTTTATAGCCCATGTCTGTGCTTTCGGGTTGTTCTGGGTCATCTACTATCTCTTGCCATCCCCTAAAAAAGCATTGGATTTGTCTTCTTTTAGTAGTTTGGATATCTTTCTGCAGCAATAGTATAGCTCAAGGAAGCTGCTTCTTATTGTGAGTTGTTTGCTCTCTTATTAGCTTTAGGTGTTAGCGGCGGTTTCTTTTGGAGCTGGTTTGGTGACTCAAGTACTTTGTCTAATCTTTGCCGAACTTGCACTTCTTGCAGCTTTTTCAATACCAGATGCTCTTCATAATAATTGGAGTAGACCAGTATGTCGTCTAAGTACACCAGTACTATGTTCCCTAGTAGGCCCCTCAGCACCTGTAACATCAATTTTTGGAAGGTTGTCGGTGAATTTTTTGCCCGAAGGGCATCATCTTGAAGTGACAAGTACTACTCTCTGCAACGGCTAAAGCGGTAAGGTGTTGTGACCTTCTTGCGTGGGGGTCTGCTAGTAACCGGTCTATAAATTGATCTTGCTAAAGACCTTGGCATCTCCAAATTTTTTTCCTGGTTTCCTGAATTTTCGGCAGAGGTGCGGTTTTTTTTTGGTGATTTTATTAAGTGCGCTAACGGTAACCTTGGGGTTCTATCTTTCTTTTTCACTATCACGACGGGAGCGCAATATCTACCATTGCTCTCTATAATTCCGTTAGCTAGCAGTTGCCCACTTGTTGAAAAATGCTGTTTGCAGCATTTTCCTCTTTAGGCGGCATGCGTGCTGTGACCAATCCGAACGTGAGGTTTGGTTGGTAGGACTACTTTGGGGTGGTTGTCGGTATTTGGTTGAGTCCATAACCGTAGTCAGTGGGCATAGTGAAAGTTGTAGCTTAGTGATAGCAGTTGTTGGGGTAGCAAATAGTGGCTTGCATTGTTGATTTGTGGGAGATGGTTAAGGTTTAATCTATACTCTTGTCGAACGTCCGGGCTTGCTTGGGCTTTCTACTTTTTTTAATGCTTTCATGCGTTTCTGTTTTTTGGCGAAAACACGATTTTATATTTTGGATAAAAACAATTTATCCAACTTGCGGGAATATCAGGAGGACCAGTTTTGAAGAAAGACAAGTTTGTTGTGAGGAACGTTTCTGCGGGCCCAAGCGTTAAAAGTTGAACAAGCTACGGCGGTGTTAATTGAAAAATACAAAAAAATGTTTTTGCACGATTCAGAAGTTTGTATCTAGCATTGAAAGAAGCCCGAAGACACAATTTTGTATAGCAAAATTTTTACGGGAAACGGAATCGGCAACAACAACGCTTATTTGGGATCGAAACCACTGCTACTTTTTTGGTATGGGAGTTGGTTGGCAATGGGGAAGCAAACGCGACACTTACTTCCTGTTGAGTTTTGGCTTTTTTTAGTCGGACGACGTCGGCAATCCGATCACGTCTTTGAATTGGGGTAAAAACAAGAACCCTGTTCCCCAGGCACCTCAAACGCGTTGTCGTATAGCGAAGTGTTTAACATACTGCGTTGGCAGCACTCACACCTACAAATATTATCATTAATCTGCTGCTTGACGGTATGCACATAACCTATAATTAATTGACATTTATGTACTTGCCGTTAACAATTTTCTTGTTATATTGTGTCACAGCACTTACATAAATAATAACATCTACTCTGCTACTTGACAGTATGCACTTTATGTTTATGCACACATAACCTACAAATATTAACATTTAATATGCTGCTTTACACACACGTGTGAATGTGCGACTTAGATTAGGTGATCTTGGCCTATCACGGTTAGTAGTTTTCTCTCAGTAGTTGTTGGCTTGATGTTGGTGGAAGCAGAAGGCATGTTGTGTTGATGTTGGCGATAAAACTGGCTGACTATTTCTGGAGCGATTGGATTTTGTTGACTTTGAGGCTACGTTCCTTGCGAATGCCTACAGCAATTTGTCTTTGTGTGTGACTTTGCTTCTATCATTGAGGGTAGGGGTCGTGCACTTTTATCTTCTTCTTTTGTTACCTTACACCCATGAGCGTTGGCAAATTATTATTTATTGTATAATTGTTAAAGTTTTGTTTATTGCTGCTTGGCATATGTCGCCAAACTTTCTTATTCCGGTCCAGTTTCTCATGTTCTTAAGCCATGATAGCTGTTTACTTCCGATGCCTCTTCTGCTTTCTATCTTTCCTTCGAGTATGAGCTGGAGAATTCGAAAATTTTGATCCCCTTAGTATGTGACCCAGCTATCCTATCTTGCACTGCTTTATGGTGTTGAATAGTAATCTGTCCACTCCTGCTTTTCTCAGCACTTCCTCGTTGGTAATGTGGTCTACCCATGGGATATGGAGCATTCTTCTGAATGTCTACATCTCGAACGCTTCGATCTTGTTAATGGATGCTGCATTTAACGTCCAGGTTTCTGCTCCATACAGTAGAACTGTCCAAGCGTAGCATTTTGCGGCGGATTCTTAAATTAAGGTTTTTATTGCATAGCAAGGGACGTAGTTTGTTGAATGTTTGTCTGGCTTGTCCTATGCTTGTAGTTTTTTCTATCGTTTTCTCCTTTACTTTGATGGACGCCCCTGCCTGATTATTATGGCTTATAACCATGAATTTTGTTTTGGATCTGTTGATTCTGCACTTTTATGGTATGCAATAATGTCTTGTTTGGGATAAAAATACAATCAATAGTTGAACTTCTTGGGAATCACATGCAGGATTGTATCACATGGTGAGCTCAGTTCTAGTTCACTCTGGAAGTTGTTTTTGAATTTTTTTTACTCTAACTGCCCCACGTTGGGCGTCAATTGTAACGAGGAGGTGCTGCTATGCTTTGTTGAATCGGACCAAGCAACATGGCAAAGCAGATAGAAACAGGTTAGTACAACGAAAAGGAGATGAGATAGTGAACAAGAAGATAATGGAGTATTTTTTACAACGGAAGTTTTTAGGGTGGTGGAGTACCATGTCGACCACAACAAAGATCTAGAAAAAACAACAAACAAAAGTCTGATAGCGTACTAGCCAAACAACGCATTACCAGTCGTTGAAGTCTTCTAAAGCACCAGCCAAAAGGGTGGGAAAATTTGAAGTAATCAACAAGGAAAATTAAAAAAAAATCGAGTTTAAAGCAAGGAAAGTGCGAAAGGGATTACAGTGTTTCCAGAAACCGGATTACCGTTTGTGATTTTATTAAATAATTGAACGAAAAGTTTTTTGTTTAGTCTTTTTCTTTGACTTTGAACGCGGTGCCGTAAGGATGGAATGCTCCGGTCCTAGGTTTGCTTTTGGTGATTTTTTGGATATTTATTGGCGGCGATTTTGGAATAAAATACTAATTTGCTCAAAGCACGCCGGAGACTTTAAAAATCTGAAAACATTGCTTTCTATGACGTGCTTGGCTTACCTTGGAATTCTAACGCTAGCAAGCTGCCGGCGAACAGCCTATTTTTTAGAAACATTTTTTTTCTTTAAAAACGTTTTAGCTTTTGCTTTGACGCAACGAACGTTCAACCACCACACCGAGCGTATACATTGAATATTAATTCGTTGATGTATATTTTTGGCAAATGTCGCTTATTGCCAATTTTTTTCAACAGTCGTCAGCTGCTATTTTATGCGACCGCATCATTTTATTGCGGAAGAAGAACTGATTACTTTCCTCTTGGTTTGCGCTACCTCGACCTGCTATACTGCTTTCCGTTCGACTTGCTTCGGCACATCTTCCCTCATCAGTGCGAGACTGCTACAGCCCGTTTATTTCTATATCAAATTTAATCGCACTAGCCAGTTTATGCTTAACAATCTTTTGCAGTTGTTGTGCATTTCTAAGACTTCAAATGCTAGTGCACAGCATGCCCTCAATGGTAGTTACGTACAAGGCGTTAATACAAAATTTTCACGTACAACTCCAATGCTTCAAATATATGAATAACAATACTTTACAGCCTAGTACAACCTTAACTCTAGCAGCGTATCAAGCTACAGTAAATGAAGGCAATGTAATTTGTTCAAGATTTTCTCAGTATATGTGTGAATAACATTAGACAGCTTTGAAGTACTTCAGTGACCTGAATTTAAATGTCAACGTACTTCATTATCACACTCCCAAGATTCACTGTTTATCTAATCACAAATAATATTTTGTTGATACTTGAGCAGAAATGATTTTATCTTATCAATTGCTACTTGAAATAATCAAAACGAATTAATTTTTGTTTTCAATTTATTTATTTATAAAATATTTTATTACTACATACAATTGCATTACTTTTCACCCTGAACGCATTCATTAAGTTTATTAATAGCTTCAGTACATTGATAAACAACATTATTACCATACTTAGTAACTAGACAATTAGTTTCATTTTCTATTAATTTACCAGGTCTAATAACAACATCCGACATATTAATAGTCAATTCAACATTTTTATCATTCAAAATATTATTCATGCACGATTCATAATCATCTGCAAGTTCCTTGCAATATTCAAACGATTCTTGTGCTACCAATAAAATTCCTTTAACGTTTTCAAAAAGTTGTTCAATTTCTAAATACGCATTCACTTCGCATATGTCCATTAATTTATTCATCAATTGTACCAATTCCTTTAAAACTTCTGATGCGTTATTGGTGCATTCCTCATGTTCAATGTTGTCGTTAATTGTTTTTTGCAATGCTTCTATTTCTAACATGTTTGAAGCATAGTAGGAGTCAAAGTTGTGTAACATGGTGTAACGTGCGTTTTCAGCGATATGTTCTGCTGCTACTATGCTGATGTTTACATGTTCTATGAAGGCGTTCATATTGTCATCAGCGCTTTTAATAGCTTGCCCATTGATGAGCTGCAAATAATTAATTGTAGGAAAGAAATTAATATCAATTATTACTTACGCAGATTATGCTGGATGCAATTAATAAGATGTTTGTTGTCCGCATGATTGTAGTGTATTGATAGGTGTGCCTTTTTAATAATTTTATATCAATATCAGTTTTTGAAACACTCAAGATGTTATGATAATATAAATTGGGTTATTAATTTTGTTTGTTTAATATTTGATAGTAATATGGAACAAAGTTTGTTAGAACTCGCTTATAATATAATTGAAATATTTTTAAGTTTTATTATTATCTAATATTAGTAGTTACAGAACATCTAAGATTTACTTTTTTTTAAGAGTACAGCTAGCATGTAATGATATCTATTTCTCACGAGTATAAACGTTTTGCACGAGTCTTCGGCGAGTGCTGCAATTTATACGAGTGCGAAGTGGTCATTACGTGCAAGTTGAATACTATACTTTTTCTACGACTACAATAAATAAAAGAAAAAGTAACAATTTATGGAAATTTAGATTTGTATGACTTCTTCACTAATGAAACGTATGAAATTGCAAACTTTTCTGTAATGGAAATATTACAGTAAGGAGTAAAAAATTAAATATTTAAAACAGAAATTGAATTATGTTGTATTATATGGTTTTGTGCCAAACCCGAGTTCTCTTGGTGCAATTGGTTTTCTCTAGTCTTGGATTGTAGTTTTAGACTTGGAGCCAGTTTGGGTGTTTTTGATGGAGGCTTCTATAAATATTCATGGTGCAAGCGCTGTGATTTTACGGGTGCTGTTTAACCTATTTCTTGCTACAATTCTTTTTTTTTTAATTTTTTTGAACAGAGCTACCGATTTTATCTAGGGTACAGTACTGCAGGAAGTTTTTCTATAGGTAATGTCTTTTCCCTTTTCATATTGTTCATCTTGGTCAGAGGTTGTTAGTGCATTTTGCAGATTTTGGCCGTAGATGAGCTTGCTGCAAGACTTGAGTTTTACCGGCTCATTTCCGGCGACTTCTTTTGAGGAGGTTACTGGAGTTTCTTTGGTGCAATGGGAACTCTGTTAATTTTTTGGGAGTGTTTTACAGGTACAATGAACATCCGGTTGACTCCCATGTTATGGTGCAAGGTTTGGTGTTGTCTTTCTTGCGGTACTTCATAAACGTTGAGATGGTTACTTGTTTGTTACTTTGTTTCTGTCATAAGCTTTAGACAATGTTTTTCCTGGATCCATCTATGCACACTGTAGGATAACTACGGCAATTTTGTGTGCGTTTATCCGTCGGCACAACTTGATTTCTCTGAGGTGCATTGTAGATATTACTTGGTCTGTTTCTGCATACTGTGTAATAATGTGGATTTTTGTGATTCTCTATAGGCGCATCAGATGTGTTTGTTGTTTTAGCTTAGTATTGTCTCTGATCTGGACTGTGACTTTGTTGGTGGTCTGCCTTGACTTTGATAATATTTTGGCTGATGCTTTGCCTCGACTGACTGGTGGTGAAAGATTGTGTTGTCGGCCCGTTTCTGAAGTTTACGCAGGGGCGGCTGCGTGGGTGGAGGTTATTACCTGTAGGCATAAAGATAGAGTTAGTACATCTTACGCACTTGTACTTTGTTACGTTGCTTAGAATCTATTTGAAAAGATCAGTTTTGGTGGTTACTTGAAGAGGTTTTAAGCGACGTATGAAGGCTGTATAAGTAACTTTTGCGAAGTGTTGCACGGTGTACTCAGCAGGGGTTACTTTTGTTTCTCTTTATTGTTTCTCTCTGGCAATTTCTTGTAAGCAAGGGTTTAAGGGTTTAGTAAGGGCAGTATTTCAAGTTTGTCGTGGGTGGCACCGAGACTGGTTTAGACTTCCTTTGTAACGGAGCCTCTTCTGTCGATGTTGCTGTTTTGAAGTGTGGGCTTAGAGTGGTAAATGGTTAGAATAAGGCCGAGTGCGCGGACCGCATACGGAACGCTGCTTGAAAATGATTCTTGATGGTAGAGGAGCCCTAGGACTTTAAAGAATTAAGGAGTTTCATCCTGGACGCTGCCTCTTTGCTGGTCACAATTGTATTTTTGTATAGCATCGCTTAAGAGCTTCCTTTTTCTTTTTTGATTAGCCAAATCTAATGACTAATGCTATAGTGCGACATCATCATACTGAGTTAAAGCGGGTTTTTATAGCAAACTGCGACCAGCGTTTTTGTCCGTTTATGATTGGTGGATTGGAATCCGACTGTCGGCTTGGTTTTGGAGCACTATTTTTTAGGGACGTGAAGTTTAAAGGATTTGAAGCACTTGCGGAACGGGCTTGTACGAAATATCTTACCGGTCTTGATTGTTGCAAGGAACTTTGAGCTGAACTTTACTGGGCTGGTCTTGAGGTTGTCCGGCATATGTTTATGGACATCCTTTTTTGATGGTGAGCGAAACAATTTGGTCAATTTGTTTTGGGATAGTTTGAGGTTTTTAGCCATAAGTTTAGCTATGCTCGATTGTACTAGGAGCGACTTCTTTGCAAACTATCTTATGGTTTCTTATATGCAGTTGGTCACGTTCGTGGTTAGTGGTCTCGGGCTGAGTAGTATCACTGCCGGGTATGTTGGTTTACAGGGGAGACCTTACGGCTCATGTACCTTCCTTTTAAAGATTAGTAGTTTGGAGATGGTTTGGTTAGTTTAGGTTACCTACCGACTAAAAACCACTCAATAATGAGTGCCTACGGAAGTTAGAGACCTTACGGCTATGTACCTTCCTTTTAAGGGTTAGTAGTTTGGAGATGGTTAGACTACGCTTTATAGGCTTGTGCGGTGTTGGTTTTGTTTTGTTAGTTGGTTAGTAAAGTTAGGATGCGGCTACTTGGTTTACCAGTCGTTTATAGAAAAAGTTTTTCCTGTCTGGCTCGGCGAGTCGGGCCAGATCAAGGTTGGAATGATTTGCGAGATTCTCGAAGTACTTTGCGGCCAAAACTTTGATGTATTGATGTGTCGGGGGTAGTCCTAGGTCTGCCAGAATCTCTTTGTTTTGGATAAACCACGGAGCTCTGTGGAACGATCTCAGAGATTTACTTTGAAAGACATTTAGCTTATTAAGATGACAGTTAGCTGCTGTTTCCCATACGGGAGACGCGTAAGTGAGGATGGGTCTAATGATGACGTGTAGAGCCGGGTTCTATTCCGGGTCGACAGACCGCTATTCCGACGCATCATCGGAACGAGAACTTTTTTTGCCATTTTGGCTTTGTCGAGAATGGACTGCTCGTGGAGTTTGTACGTGAGTTCCTTGTCAAGATTAACCCCCAGATACTTGGCAGAATTGGACCACGGTATTGGGACGTCATTAAGAAAGACGTTCTTATCAGGTTTGATACGTTGCCTTGTAAAGAGAACAGCTTTGCTTTTTTTTTGGGTAAATAATGACTTGCCACTTGTTTAACCATTTTTCGAGATTGTCGGTGGCCTTTTGAAGCCTCAAAGTCACCATTACGGGCGACCTGGATGAGTATAGAAGAGCCGTATTGTCAGCGAATTGTGCCATTTTGACCCAGTGCTTACATCACAAAGGCATGTCGGCAACGTATAGGTTGAATAGCAGCGGAGAGAGAATGGAGCCTTGAGGAACTTCGATATGTGGTTTCCGAGCTTTATTTTCAAAGTTTTGCTGTCTAGAAATGAGGGTATCAGCTTTACAAGTTGAAGAGGATAGTTAGTTCTATACAATTTGAAAATAAGTCTTTTGTGTTGTCGACCATTCTTGTGATCTTTTTGACTCTAAAACCTTCGACTATAAGGTCTGTCACGTGGTTTAGTTGGTGAACTGACGAGTGCTCCCATCTGATGGGGGAGGATCTTGGAGTTTGTCCAAGACCTTGCTTATCGTGCTGAGAAGACTGTTAGGCCGATAGTTTTGAGGAAATCTTCGGTCTTTACCTGGTTTTAGAATGTTAATTACCAGAGAGTTTTTCTAATCTGTATGAAAATGCCCAGTTCTAAGAATCGCATTAGCAATGTTGGTGAGCGCCATTATTGCTTTGTGCGAAAACGCTTTAAGAGCCTTGTTAGAGATATTGTCAGGGCCGGGGGCCGTGCGAGATTTACAACGATTGATGATTTTTCTGATGCGAGAAGGTAGCACGCTTTCCAGCGGCTCGTCGTTGTCAGAGTTTTCCAACAAGTTTTCAACCTCTTGTTTGACTCTCTCGACGTGTTACGTATCTGCCGGAAAGCATTGGTGTTCCAGGCTGTTGGCGAATGCTTTGGCCTTTCCCACGATATCGAATTGGAGTCTATTTTTGCCGTGAAAGGCTGGAATGGGGGTTTGTCTGTTCCGGAGATCTTCCACATCGATAATCTGATCTGTTGGACGATTCCAGGCTGGTTTGCCGACACAAATTATTTGTAGTATTGTGGCCACTCAGGAGACCTGGTAGGTGGCTATTATCACAGATGTCATTTTACTTTTTTTGAGGCATTGAAGCTACTATGCGCTATAATTGTCCTACATTGGGCATCATTTGTTAAAAAAACTTGGGATTACAGAGTTCTGGCGTTCTTCCAACGATTGTTGTATTATATTCTTGCGACGTATTTACCACCTGTTCTTTTTTTTTTCTTCTTCTTTTTTTTATGGTATTGTGTGAGGGCGGCCGTCGCAAGACCTAAGGGCAGTTAAGCATCTTTGTGACGTTTTTGGCATTTTTTTTGTTATACTATTTTTGTAGCATTGAGCTACAACCCTGGCTACTTAGACCTGGTTGTTATTGTTGGATATGGTTGTTTTGGGTTTAAGAAAACTGTTTTCTGCAGATCTGTAGTTTCGAAGAGCGTAACTGGTAACGGGTTGTTTGGATGAGCTTCTCCATACACCGACAGAATGCTTGCGACAGCTTAGTTATACATGGCATTGATATTGTATTTGTATCTTTTGAAGTCGGCTAGATATTCTTTCAGCGACTGTTCTTCCATCTCTTAGCAGCGTCTCTGTTGCCTGCTTTTTTTAAAAGGTACAAAGTCAAGTCATATTTGCGAGACTCAAACAGTTAGGCATTTCCGGTGTTACAGAGTTTTGTTGTTGGATCTTTAGTGCGTTGTATTTGGTGTTTATTCTTTCAGAAGTTGTTCTTTTGTTTTTTTGAGACGTTTTTGTCGCTTTCTTCTTACTCTTTTAGCGGTGTTGTGTTTGGAGTCTTGATGGCATTTTTTGCTCTACGTTGGGCGTTATTTTTTTGTGTTGTGAGTGCGTGGAAGTTAAGCATTTTTGCAAAATATTGGGGTTGAGTTTTTTTGTTGCATTGAATTTGGTGTCCAGTTTTCTAAGGAATGTTCTTTTATATTTTTGCAACGTTTTTTTTATTTGTTTTTTGTGGCATTAAGGCATTTTGCTATATTCTGTTTTACGTTTGGCGCCATTCTTTGCTCCACGTTGCGGCCGTCGCAGGTCCCGAGCAGCACTTATCTTTTATGCGACGTTCTTGTTATTATCTTCTTATTTTTACACAGTTCTCAGTGTTGTCAAAGGTTGACAGTTTTAGAAAGTTAATTTTTGACAGTTTATGTCTTTTGTTATTTTGACAGTTTGTTGGTTGTTGACAATTTTAGTTGATGGTAATTTTTTGATATTTCTTGTTGTCATTTTTGACAATTTTAGAAAAGTGAAATTTTGTTAATTTTCAGTTTTGACACATAACCATTGTAATCTTTGACAAAAAATGTTGATTTTATTTAGATTTGTTTGTGGTATTATGTGCACCATGCTATTCTTTGCCCCACGTTGGGCACCATTTATTTGGGTAGTTAGGGGGCAGCCGTCGTAGAACCTTAAGGGGCAGTTAAGCATTTTTGTGACGTTGTATTGGTATCCTTTTTTTGTAGCGTTGTGAATGCCATTCAATGCACCACGTTGGGCGTTATTTGTTTGGTTGGTGAGGAGTTAGCCGTGGCAGGACTCGAGCAGAGAGTTCTGGAGTTTTAGTGAATTGTATGTAGTGTTTATTTTTCCAGAGATGATTTTTTTATTTTTGGTTTTTTCTTTTTACTCTTTTTGTGATGTTGTGTTTGAAGTCTTGAAATCACTATGCAATTTTTTGCCTTGCGTTGATCGCTATTTGTCTGTGTGGTGAGAGGGGTTGCAGAGTTCCGGCGTTGTGTTTATTGGTGTTGCCGTTCTCTAAAGCTGGAGGCGGTTTTGTCATGACGCAATACTTTAGAGACGATGTTTGTGACGCCTATTGGTTTATTGTTGTGTGTGTGAAATCTCAAGACACATTAGAGATGATTGTGACGTACCATCCTACGCCCGTTCGCCGTTGTGTGGGGGAACTTTATGGTAAATTTGCGTTGTGTTGTTAGGATTTTACCTTTCTACAAGCAACTTCTTGGACAGTTGTCTAAGCGCGAAGAAGCCGGGCGGCATTTGTAATCTGATGACTTTTGGTGTCAAGGTGTGCAATGATACCGGGAAAGCTTTTATGTGTTAAGATCATGATTTGCTAGTCGAGCCACCGTGGGTTCAGGGACGTGTAACTAGAGGTTGCGTGGTGGATTGGCGTGGAGGTGGCACAATGTTCAAACAGTTACGGTGGGTGTAATGTTAATATCTTCCTTTTCAGGTGCAGGAGCAGCGGTACAATTGTTGGCCGTTGCAGTACCCGAGGGACAGTTAAGCATCTTCAGAGCTTTAACGTTGGTTTTTCTGGGCATTATATTTAGTGCTTATTCTTCCAAAGATTGTTGAAAGAATATACACTTTGCGACATTCTCGTATTCATCTCCTTGCGACGTTTTTATAACTTGGCATTTTGATTCTTTCTTTTACTCTTTTTGTGGTGCTGTGTTTGGGTGTCTTGATGTAGGCATCATGTCATTTTTTGCTCCACTTTGGGCGCCATTTGTTTAGGTGATAAGGGCGAGGCTGTCGCAGGATTCAAGAGGCATTTAAGCATTTTTGAGACGGTTGTGTTGTTTGGTGAGGATTTTACTTTACTATTTGGAGGTGGTCTGGTCAGGACACATTAAAGATGATGTTTGTGACGCATCATTCTACGCCCGTTCCCCGTTGTGTTTGGGGGAACCTTATAGTAAATTTAGGTTATGTCGTTTAGTCTAGATGCGGACAAGTCTGAGAGCATTTGTTGTTTGATGATATCTGGTGTGAAGGTATGAAATGCAATGCAATGAAACCGGGAAAGCTTTTGTGTGATCATGATTTAATGGTTCCTTTTAGTTTATGGACTTCCAAGTGCAATCAGATAGTGACAAGAGCCTGTGCAACCGCTTTGTTATGAATATCCGCTTTCTCAGGTATTTAGAGGAGTAATACAATTGTTGCTGTAAATAATGAATCTATGAATTGTCGATACTAGTACATGCTTAAAGTTGTCGTTGTTGATTTGTAGTTGAAGTGTTTGGGTGTCATTTGTTGCACACATTTTTTTTTTTTCGGGGATGGTGAATATTGTTGGAGCAAGGACTTCAGATCAGTTAATTAATGTTTGGTGTTGCAGAGTTTTTGCGTTGGGTTTTTTTGGTGCATTGTATTTGATATTTATTTTGTCAGCGATTTGATTTTTTTTCGAAATTTTTGTCGTTTTTTCTCTTCTTCTTACTCTTCTCGTGTTGTAGTGTTTGTGGTCTTGGAGGCACCATGCCGTTATTTGTCTCACGTTGGGCGTCATTTGTTTGCATAGGGAGGGGCGATTGTCGTGGAACCCGAGGGGCAGTTTAGCATCTTCGGGGTTGCAGAGCTTTGGTGCTAGGTCAACAAATTTGGTTTTTATTAGTGATGCCGCCGGAACCGAATCCAAATTCGGTATCCGGCGGATCCGGCCAATATTTGAAAGATTTGGTTCCGGCCGGATCTTGATAACTATCTGGTCAGATTCGGCCGGATCCATTTTTTTTATAAATGAAACTAATGAAAGTAGAATAAAAATTTATTAATAAAATGTAAACAAATAAATTATAAAATATAAAAATCAAAATAATAAAAATAGAAATAATATAATAATATTAAAAAAATAATAATTAAAATATTATATTAATCAATGTTATCAATAATATTAAAATTATATTGTAGGAATATTATTTTTTCTCTGATTTGCGTTCAGTCAATTTGTTTTTTTTTTTTATAGACATTGCTTGCTTGAGAAAATAGTCTTTCGCTGAAGACGCTGGATGCCGGCGTTAATATATATTTATTATTTTTTTATATTTTAATGGATCCGGTTGAATCCGGTCTTGGATTTGGTTCCAGTCCGGTTCCGGTTTATTTTGTAGGTGATGGTTCCGGTATCCGGTTCTGGCCAAAAAGTGGATCCGGTGGCATCACTAGTTTTTATCTAAATTGTGGTCGCAACTAAACTACATTTCTTCTCCTTCTTTTTTATTAGTTTAGGTGATGGAGATCGCACTTAAAATAAATGATTGAAATAGATCAATTTTTCCAACTGCTAAGAAGGAAGTATCATCCATTGCAAGTTGTTTGAGCTTTGCAGGAGGTTGTCGGTGGTGTTGATGGGCTGGTGTTTTTTTAGTTGCGGCGTGGTTTTGAATGTGATCTTTGTTTGCTTTTTTTTGTTTTTTTGTGATTTTTATCATTTTGATTGTAGATTATTGTAGTACTTTCTTGTTTCTATGGTACTTTCCGTATTTTAAAGTTTGTTTTTTTTTCTGCTTTTAATGTGCGTCAAATGTATAGTTTTGGAATGTATGGGAACATTGACATACGCCACGTGGTTGGCTTTAAGAATCTTGTTGTTTGATATGACGGTACTTCCTCATTGTTGATGAACTTTTTTCTTCCTGCAGAACTGAAGAATCGATACAGTGTAGTTTCTACTTTGTTATCATTTTCTTTTTCAACGGGGATTGGTGACAGCATTATTACAATATTCTTCTATACTGCCCTATGTTGGGCGCCATTTATTACCCACACGTCTCAGGTGCGTCCAGTGTTTTGCTTTGAGGTTGTATTACTGTGGCTTTCTGTGGCTTTCTTTTCTGTTTGGTCATTTGAAGTGGATTAGGAAGACTGTTTTCTGAAGATCTGTTTTAATTTTTTTTCTGCGATGATCTGTGAGTATTTACTTTGTTGATTATTATTTTATTCTTCAAATATTTTTTTTTATTTTTATATTTTTTTTGTCGATTTTGTTTGTGGGTTTGGTCTATTCATATGCGGTTTGTTGTTTTTTGATGAGGTGATTTTTGTTATTGTTTATTTTAATTAACTATTGGTGGTTTGTTGTTGTACCTTGCTCTGATCATATCATCGTTTTTTGCTCATCTTGCATCCTAGGTTGGTATAATTGCTTATTGGTTTGGTCCCCGAGCAAGCATATTAAGCTAGGATTGAAACTTTGGTGTTTTATGTTAATAAAAGTTGAGCGATGAGCGAGGGTACTATGCCATAGTCGGAGTGGGGGTCTCAGTTGTATCAGTATTCTAGGCTTGCACGTTTTTTTTTTCTTCTCTAGGTGGTACGTCTGCGGCTTTTTTTGTCATATTGTGCACTTCAGGTTGTTACTTCTTTGGCAGTTTGTTAAGAGACTTGGGCTTTTTTTGGTTATGTTGTTCTTGGCTTTATGTGCGGTATTGTAAGCCTTGCACTTGCTCAGCAGATGCAGCACCAACAACACCATTACAGTGTTTTTTTGAAGTACCCTACGTTGGGCGCCATTTATTACCGGGACGTCTTTGGAAACGTGGTTGGAGGGTGTTGATACAAATATGCAGCTGACTGCATTTTTTCTACTTGCTGCTAGATTAGAAGTAAATGCATACATGGTGGCACACTCTACTTATCGCTTCCTTGTATCGACATTTTTCAACCTCCTTTGTTTGTGACGAACTGATTGTAAATGGCGCCCAACACTATATATTATAAAATTTATAAAATCAAACATATTTCTTCAATTTTAGAATGTATATATTGTACTTTTAATATTTTGATTTTAATCAAACCCGAAAGTACGATTTTATATGATTAAATTATATTAATTAAATTTAGGAGTGGGGGGAAATGCGCACAAGTAATTTTGCGACAACAACGCATCTTTAATATTAATTTTATTGTTACAGATTTTGAAATCGCCAGTCGAAGCATAGGCGTCTGCATCCACACCCATTACAAAGAAGTCCTCAAATGCGCCAGCGGCGAAACAGTAACGAGAAGCTGTGACAAGGCCGCATACATAGACGAAAGAACATTCTGGCGCTTTGAAGGTTTTATGTTTCTAGCAGCCGTCCTCTCAACATTCTGCGCCTTATCAAGAAAACGCGTCCTCAATCGCCGTATGATGCAAAGAGTCTGCCGACAACTAGCAAACAGCGTATAATCCAGAATGGACACCCTTTATATAAAAGCTAACAAAATCACTCACGACCATATAGAAGTAAATATAGAAAGCCTACTCGTTCTGAATATTTACAACGTATGCAATACAGATACTGTCAAATTAAAAATTATTCAACAAAATGACCCCAACGAATTACAATTTAAAGTTTTTATAACAAATTATGAAGTTATATTCAGTGATGATGTTCCACCCATAGCTAATTATTGTGTATGGCCTGTAGTAGTAGTTGGCCATTCTGTAGTTGCTGGATTATGTTCAGTATCCAGACAAGTAATCAAAAGCAGTCATAACAATGAAGTTAGTCATTTATTGGGTTTCCGTGAAGCATGTCTTATAGCTTGTAGTGAAAGCTCAATATGGACGAAATTTTGCGAAATTGATATGACCCGTACCGTTAAAGACGTATTGAGTAATTTTAATAATTATTCAGATGAATGCATACAAATTCCGACTGATTTGATACGATTTGAATATCATATGGAGCAACCAGTGCGAATTCACAATGTGTATAAAGTTGCACGAGTTACCAATAATGATAAAGATATAAAAAGCTCAGTTCCGTTAAAAGATTTAAATATTCCTCATTGTTATAGTGAAGGACCTTTTTTAACTCTATCTGATGTTATTTTATATCCTTGCATAAAAATCCTGCTTGAAATATATGAAGAAAATTTAACTCATGATATTTTACCATTAACTTATTTCTGGTTTAAAAATATGCTGATCGAAAATTTACCGATAATTAAATTTGAACCACTAAATCAATGCAAATTTCTTGAAAAGCTCCCAGTTATCCATGCGGATATTCCAAGGGAAAGTTTATATACTTCTGATCCAAATCGTTACAAACCACAAAACCGAATTTTTACAAAACAAATAAATATAGAATCAGCTTTAAACTTGATTAAAAATTTGGAAATCAAACAAGATTCAAAACCATATGGTTATGAAATTGATTTTGATTGGAAGGATATACCAATAGAAGCCAGTCCTGAAGGAGGTGCATTACCCAAAAAACGCGCTAAGCGTAAATCAGAACAATTACTGAATTTAGCGAAAGCTGTAATGAAAGTAGCTGGGGATAAAAATTATAAAATTGTTGATTTCTGCAGTGGTAGCGGCCATCTTGGTATAATTTTGGCAATACTATTACCTCAATGTGAAATTATATTGGTTGAAAATAAAGAACGTTCTTTATTGCGAGCCAAAGCTACCATTGAAACCCTAAATATAACCAATGTAGTAGTTTTACAAAGCAATTTAGATTATTTTATAGGCAAATTCGATATAGGAGTCTCTTTACATGCTTGTGGAGTAGCTACTG
The DNA here is from genome assembly GCA_963932245.1 of Tachinus rufipes. NCBI lineage: Eukaryota > Metazoa > Arthropoda > Insecta > Coleoptera > Staphylinidae > Tachinus > Tachinus rufipes. The sequence goes on from OZ010743.1 coordinate 8,666,204, forward strand.
ATTTAGTTATACAGAGTTGTATAGTTAATAAAGCACATTTTGTTTCATGTCCTTGTTGTTATGGTGGTATACATGATTGTTACCATATGAAATTTCCTAGAAGTGATCTGTTTTGTGATTATGTTAGTGGTAATGATTATTTTAATATTGCGCATGCTGCTGATCAAACGCATGGTTATGATAATGTTAAGACTAAGCAAGGATTCTTTTGTATGGATGTTATTGATACTGATAGGAAATTGTATGCGGAACAGGTTGGTTATGATGTTAGTTTGGGGAAGTTGTTACCTTTGAGTTGTACGCCTAAACATAATTTACTTGTTGGTATTTATAAGGGACGAAGTGATTAGGTCACGTTTTTTTTTTATATTGATTGTATTATGTAAAATATTACAATAATAAAGTGTTTTTGATGTTGTATTATATTTTTGTATTGTGTCATTGTCATTTGTTGGTTTAGTTTGAATCAATTTTAAAACTGTAGAGAATCTATACGCTCAAGGAAGATAATAATTTTGGTTATAATCGTCAAATATTTGCTTCTCTCGTGGATGCTTGTGAAAAGTTGTTTATTTTTGTCACGTATTGCCATGCAACTTGTCTTTACATGGTATTCAACAATATTTACAACAAATTTGATCAAAATTGAATCTATGGTTTAGAAGTTATTAATGTTTTTATCTTGTTGCAACTATTTTAGCTTAAATAGAAATAATTAAATTAAAATTAATTCATAATTAAGCGTATCAATATTTATTATTATTTTGCTGTTGGTAGTCATGATATTCAATTGTGTTGACAACAAATTTGATCAAAATCCAATGTATGGTTTGGAAGTTACTACTGGTTTTGTCTTGTTGCAACTATTTTAGGTTAAATAGAAACATCTAAATTAAAATTAATTCATAATTAAGCGTATCAATATTTATTATTATTTTGCTGTTGGTAGTCATGATATTCAATTGTGTTGACATCAAATTTGGCTAAAATCTAATGTATGGTTTGGAAGTTACTAATGGTTTTGTCTTGTTGAAATTATTTTAGGTCAAATAGAAAAATCTAAATTAAAATTAATTCTTAATTAAGCGTATCAATATTTATTATTGTTTTGCAGTTGGTAGTCATGATATTCAATTGTGTTGACAATAAATTTGATCAAAATCCAATGTATGGTTTAGAAGTTACTAATGGTTTTGTCTTGTTGCAACTATTTTAGGTTAAATAGAAACAACTAAATTAAAATTAATTCATAATTAAGCGTATCAATATTTATTATTATTTTGCTGTTGGTAGTCATGATATTCAATTGTGTTGACAACAAATTTGATCAAAATCCAATGTATGGTTTGGAAGTTACTAATGGTTTTGTCTTGTTGCAACTATTTTAGGTTAAATAGAAACATCTAAATTAAAATTAATTCATAATTAAGCGTATCAATATTTATTATTATTTTGCAGTTGGTAGTCACGATATTCAATTGTGTTGACAACAAATTTGATCAAAATCCAATGTTTGGTTTGGAAGTTACTAATGGTTTTGTCTTGTTGCAACTATTTTAAGTTAAATAGAAACATCTAAATTAAAATTAATTAATATTTAAGCGTATCATTTTTTATTATTATTTTATAGTTGGTAGTCATGATATTGAATTGTGTAACAACAAATTTGATCAAAATCCAATGTTTGGTTTGGAAGTTACTAATGGTTTTGTCTTGTTGCAACTATTTTAGGTTAAATAGAAACATCTAAATTAAAATTAATTCATAATTAAGCGTATCAATATTTATTATTATTTTGCAGTTGGTAGTCATGATATTCAATTGTGTTGACAACAAATTTGATAAAAATCCAATGTATGGTTTGGAAGTTGCTAATGGTTTTGTCTTGTTGCAACTATTTTAGGTTAAATAGAAACATCTAAATTAAAATTAATTCATAGTTAAGCGTATCAGTATTAATTATTATTTTATAGTTGGTAGTCATGATATTGAATTGTGTTGACAACAGATTTGATAAAAATCCAATGTATGGTTTGGGAGTTACTAATGGTTTTGTCTTGTTGAAATTATTTTAGGTTAAATAGAAAAATATTTATTATTATTTTATAGTTGGTAATCATTGTATTGAATTGTGTTGACAACAAATTTGATCAAAATCCAATGTATGGTTTGGAAGTTACTATCGGTTTCGTCTTGTTGCAACTATTTTAGCTTAAATAGAAACATCTAAATTAAAATCAATTTATAATTAACCGTATCAATATTTATTATATTTTACAGTTGGTAGTCATGATACTTTAATGTGTTGACAACAAATTTGATCAAAATCCAATGTATGGTTTGGAAGTTATTAATGGTTTTGTCTTGTTGCAACAATTTTAGCTTAAGTAGAAATAACTAATTTAATATCAATTCATAATTAAGCGTATCAATATTTATTATTGTTTTGCAGTTGGTAGTCATGATATTCAATTGTGTTGACAACAAGTTTGATCAAAATCCAATGTGTGGTTTGGAAGTTACTAATGGTTTTGTCTTGTTGAAATTATTTTAGGTTAAATAGAAAAATCTAAATTAAAATTAATTCATAATTAAGCGTATCAATATTTATTATTATTTTGCAGTTGGTAGTTATGATATTCAATTGTGTTGACAACAAATTTGATCAAAATCCACTGTATGGTTTAGAAGTTACTAATGGTTTTGTCTTGTTGCAACTATTTTAGGTTAAATAGAAACAACTAAATTAAAATTAATTCATAATTAAGCGTATCAATATTTATTATTATTTTGCTGTTGGTAGTCATGATATTCAATTGTGTTGACAACAAATTTGATCAAAATCCAATGTATGGTTTGGAAGTTACTACTGGTTTTGTCTTGTTGCAACTATTTTAGGTTAAATAGAAACATCTAAATTAAAATTAATTCATAATTAAGCGTATCAATATTTATTATTATTTTGCTGTTGGTAGTCATGATATTCAATTGTGTTGACATCAAATTTGGCTAAAATCTAATGTACGGTTTGGAAGTTACTAATGGTTTTGTCTTGTTGAAATTATTTTAGGTCAAATAGAAAAATCTAAATTAAAATTAATTCTTAATTAAGCGTATCAATATTTATTATTGTTTTGCAGTTGGTAGTCATGATATTCAATTGTGTTGACAATAAATTTGATCAAAATCCAATGTATGGTTTAGAAGTTACTAATGGTTTTGTCTTGTTGCAACTATTTTAGGTTAAATAGAAACAACTAAATTAAAATTAATTCATAATTAAGCGTATCAATATTTATTATTATTTTGCTGTTGGTAGTCATGATATTCAATTGTGTTGACAACAAATTTGATCAAAATCCAATGTATGGTTTGGAAGTTACTAATGGTTTTGTCTTGTTGCAACTATTTTAGGTTAAATAGAAACATCTAAATTAAAATTAATTCATAATTAAGCGTATCAATATTTATTATTATTTTGCAGTTGGTAGTCATGATATTCAATTGTGTTGACAACAAATTTGATCAAAATCCAATGTTTGGTTTGGAAGTTACTAATGGTTTTGTCTTGTTGCAACTATTTTAAGTTAAATAGAAACATCTAAATTAAAATTAATTAATATTTAAGCGTATCATTTTTTATTATTATTTTATAGTTGGTAGTCATGATATTGAATTGTGTAACAACAAATTTGATCAAAATCCAATGTTTGGTTTGGAAGTTACTAATGGTTTTGTCTTGTTGCAACTATTTTAGGTTAAATAGAAACATCTAAATTAAAATTAATTCATAATTAAGCGTATCAATATTTATTATTATTTTGCAGTTGGTAGTCATGATATTCAATTGTGTTGACAACAAATTTGATAAAAATCTAATGTATGGTTTGGAAGTTATTAATGTTTTTGTCTTGTTGCAACTATTTTAGCTTAAATAGAAACAACTAAATTAAAATCAATTCATAATTAAGCGTATCAATATTTATTACTATTTTGCAGTTGGTAGTCATGATATTCAATTGTGTTGACAACAAATTTGGCTAAAATCTAATGTATGGTTTGGAAGTTATTAATGTTTTTGTCTTGTTGCAACTATTTTATTTATGTTTTTGTCATTATTTGCCACTATTTTAATTAAGTGGCGTAGCTAGTATTTTTTTACTTCCCTTTTTTCTAGGTTTTATAAAATTTCGCAGCATTACGCGGTTGTGGGCTCTTTTGGGCTACAGGTACCTACGACACTGACTTCAAAGTGCTTGGTGTCTATGAATTGTAGCAGGTAGTTTTGGGCTGTTGATCCACGACAACATTTCAGCAATTGAATCTTCTTATCGAATTGCGCCAATTTTCTTGTGGCTGTAGTGAGTTATAGTCAGAGTGACTTGGGTTGTAGTTTGGTATATAGAAGTATTTACAAACGCTTTTCACTATAAATTTTGGGCGATGCAGTTTTAAAATGTCTTATTACTGTTTTAGCACACTTTTTCAAAAAGCAAAACATTAAATTTTTATGCACCAAATCTTTTGTGTTGGTACTATTATAGATTTCTATTACCGACCATAACTCATGTCACTTAAATGTAGTAAAATTGTGCTATGGACTGATTGTATTGTTGTAATAAGTAAACTAATTATGTTTTGCGTATTTTGTGAGTGATATACATCGAAATACTCGGGTTGTGCGCAATCGGACTTGTTTTATGATGGAACATTTTTTGATAGAACTGGATTGGAGTGCTGATATGAAGGTGAGTGCAATTTATAATTGTAATATGTTATTCGGATTTTAATTATTTGCTGCAAGCTATCGCTTAAGTATTTTACAAATTATACAATTTACATTTAAAGTGACTAAAGTAAACACTAAAATTAAATAGATCTTTAACCTGGTTCATCTGAAGTCTTGTTCAAAAACAAGCGATTCGGATCATTGCCGACTCAAAATTGACACTTTTCAACACCGGCGTAATGTTTCAGAACTTTGCATTTCCTATAGATATTTCTATGGACAGTGTTCAAACGAAATACGAGACATTTTGCCTTCTAATTAAATATTTACTCGTAGTAGTAAGGTGAGCTAAGAATAAAACAAATATTCACTGCTATTTTTTTAACCGTACTATTGACATATGGAATAAACTTCTAAATTCAGTATTTTCTGACACTTATAAGCCACAAGGTCAATGTTCACACACTGCTTAAATCTAGTCTTCAATATGATGGTTTTAACGAGAGTGGTTTATTTAGCAAAATTATTAATTTTTTGTGTTGGTGCTATTGCAGATTTCCATTACCGACCGTAACTTGTCACTTAAATGTAGTTTTTATCAACATAATATTAGAAGTAATTTTTTAGAAATTTATAAAAAGTGAATATTTTTGATCGCCAATGAAAAACTATACAACTTTTGTTGCGGTTTTGTGGCTACTTTTAAATATCAAACTTTTTTCAAAAGAGGCACTGTCGCAAAGCAGTGTTGTGGGACCAACATTATTTTTCGTCAATAACATACTTAGGAACAAATGCACGACCTTTTATGCTGACGGTACTGCTTGTTTTGCTCAATTTTAAGCTTGCTAATGAAAATAGAGAAGAATTTGAGTGTTACTATAACAAGTTTCACATTGAAGTTAATACCCACAAGTGAATTTTGTTTACAAAGCTTTACGACCTAAACTTAGGCTAGGTGAGCGGAAGTCAAGCTGTAGAAAACTTAAACTAAATGTCTAGAAGTGTCTTTAGACAAGCGAATTAGGTTTTAAACTCAAATCTTGAAGAATTGTTGATCTAAGCTTGAACTGAACATAAAATTGTTATGCATAAGTCTACTACGCTTGTGCAATGTAGGCAAATGACAATTCCAAGCGACAACGTTAAAGAGACTGCAAGTGTTTGAAAATAAAACATTAAGACTTATTACTAATAAGCATTATTACGTTAGAAACACTGTATTGAACAAAAGTTAAGCAAAAATAAGTTAATTTAGGGATTGAACTCTTATAAATTTTTAGTATCGCTTTGTCCAACTTAATAATTTTAGTTTGAACGCATCACAAAATTACTAAGAGTTAAGTTTGAGCAAGACGCATTAGAACGTACAAACATCAGCCTACATACAGACCGGCATATCTGTCTTAAGTACTATCTGCTGAAGCATAAAAGAACATCATCTGAGCATAGGATTGCTTCGTGGCATTGGGAGTGTTCCCAAAAGAAGCTGGAGTCTGCCTTTGAGAGGAAGGTGTTTTGGAATGAGCAGGATTCTAACAAAATACCCACGAGTAAACGCAAAAAAGAAAAACAAAAAAAAAATGAAGACAATGAATCAGTACTGCTACCAAATTGCTATCCAGAAAAAGCTGGTTTAATACCCAATTAGCTAAACAAATTTTTGAAACATAAATTAAACTTAGTAATGATTCTCTATCCTGAATACATCAGCAATCTACAAGCGTGACAACATGCTTGCACACACTTAGACAACACAATGAAGTACTTATTAGACAAACTTAAGTGGTTGATAGTGCAATATAAAAAAGGTTTTGACCTTATAGTAGATGCTTCCACAGGGAAACCGAGAATCACAAGATTTTGTACCTGGTTAATAAGCATCACAAAAAAAAAAACTTAACCGGCAACTATCAACATACTAGGTGAAACCCGGACAACATAGAACCTAAAGTTGTGCGTTAGAGGTTAATCATGTGCCACCATAATGCAGGTTAGCGCGGTAACAATTGCCAAACTTAGAAATCTAAAAATAGTTTTAATCTAGTCCGTACCGTAAGTGTTACAAACATTTTGAATACTATGAGTTTAGGCACTCAAACTAATAGTGAAACCTCTGTAGAAACGTTATGTTTTATTAAAGATTACTCTTTTTTCAAATAATGACATTACATAAACAATTGACGACACATGGACACTATCTTCATACAGGATATAAATCAGAAGCAATTGAAATTTGTTGTCGCATATTATTTTTTTTTTAACTAGACAGTAGACTCCAAGAGTTAGAGCAAGACGTATCGGACCAGATAGACAGCAGACCACTCACATATCTATTTAGTGTCACTATCTACTCCACTAAGTTGCAGCTTTTGCTAAGGACTATTAAACTTAGTGTTGTTGACAATTTAGACACAGTATCATTTTTTGGACACTCCGAGGTTACTGCAATTCTACACATTTTGAGAGAACATCATCCCCAAAACACTCGCAAAGCGTTTCTACTCTGAGGCTCACAAACTATTCTTTTGGAACACTTACGCCCGCTTTTTTACTACTTACAGATGCTTAGTCAGTAACAACTTCTAACATCTGTTTTGAAAAACATCTACTAAGATTGGTGGTTTTTCAAAAGTAAACGCATACATGTTCAACTTTATTATGAAAATCTTTTTCAATTATAACTGGAAAAACTTCGGAATTGTAATCAAGCATTTTTTTAAGAAAAAAAAATTACCTACAATGAATAGCTGCAGGAGCAATTACGACTAACCGCCTGCGCGCTTGTCTATCTGCGTCATTACATTACTGAAAAATACGATTATGATATAACTGGAGCCCGTAAGTTCTAGTGCTAGTAAAGAAAATGTTACGCGACGTATTTGCGGTACGCAGTTGTGTTGCGGAGTGATGGTACGTGACGATGCTACGGGACGGTGTTGCGGTACGGCAGATTATTGCAAGTGTGTACGCAGTATAAAGCTTATGGAACCTGTCTACTTATCTAAAATTCAATGTTTTAAATTGCTGTTGGTAGTATCTATAATGTATTAAATAAAAAAATGTAGTTATGTCTTTGAAAATATTGTTTCTAATATACATATTTTTTTACCATCTAAAGATATTTTTACATTTGTCAATTTATTGCTTAATTTTAAAGACTCACTGACCTTGATGTCTTAATCAGATTAAATTGTCACTTTTGATCTGTCAATTTAGTGACCAATTTCTAGTCAGATTAAAATATCAGATTAGAGCATGTATTTTGCTTCAATTTATTGATGAAGTTCACTGTTTCCAACCTCTGCTTTATAACCTTAAATAATTTAACAATAATGTAGTATAATCTGTGTTTTGTGTTGATAAGTACATATATGCATACACACAGAAGGAAAGATTGTATAATGACAATGGCTATAATTCAAAATCGGCCGTAAAATTGACGGCAATTGATCAGATAAAATAAGTCATTAAAGTTGAACAATAAATTGACAAATGTAAAAGCAGCTTTACATTTGAATAGTTATTTTTACTAATTTTATAATAATACTAATCAAATATTACTTTGGCAAATTATATTATTTATATATATCCGCACGACTTCCTCAAACTACTTATAACTATATAACTCATAACACTAACAATAAATGACTAACTATCTGCACGTAGCAACCCAGTTTATCCCAAAAGGCCTCAATTGCACAATCACAATTAGATTTTATTTTAGAATATTGTTTATGTGCAATTAGTTGAGACTGCTACTGCCACTCAAACCGCATAAACATTTTGATAATACAATTGCATATTTGAAATAGCTGAAACCAATCCAAACAGTCAATCGCGTACGATTATATAATAATAATTGCTCGGACTGGAAAAAATGTGTTGTTCGTTAGGCGCCAATCGTATTAATTATGCTAAGCACTCCCTATAATTACTAATTCCTTCACGCGGGATAAACAAACAATGATAATCACTCTACGAGAACGACAGAAATGATTTTGTGAGGATAATAAAAACGATTGCAATGTTTAATATTGATTTATATTTTGCACCAATAACTTCGTTATCTTCCTCAGGGCTAAGAAGAATTTAAAAATTACATTGTTGATTAATATTAAAGTAAAATTAAAATAAATAACATAAATAATTACAAGTAAAATTTAAAAAAAAAAAATGCTATTTACATATCACAATGATTAGATGTACCTTTAAATATCAGCTTTTCAAAACAAAAAAAGTTTCTAAATAGTTATACATTATGATCTAAGTAATAACTGGCTGCAGTATCAATGCGTATACCATATATTATTTTAAAACATTTTGTATTTTAAATCATTTTCTGTAACTTACTATATTGCAAAGTGTTCAGTTTGTTTTTGAAAATATAAAAAATCATAATATTACTATGACTAATAATATGTGAGATCCTGATTTTCTTTGTTACAGTCCTCGGGACTTGATATCGGCCCGCTAAGAATGTAGAGATGGTGTTGTTGATACACCAAGTTTTGCCAATAAGTTTTAGCTTTGATGCGCGAAGACGCCTTGGGGCTGTTATGATAATTTTTTATTTTTAAAACCTCCAACCTGCTTTGTGAATTGGTGTTAAAGCGGCGTTAGGATCGTCCACCTGAACTACAGCTTTAAGGGCAGTGTGTGCAATGCCGCCAAGTGCGTATGGTTTACTTTTTATGTTACTCTTGATAGCCAGTTTATTGCATGGATTTTGATCTCTGACTACTTTCTTTACAAACAGCAGTTTTGTCCCGATTGGACGTTACCTCTCTCGTTTTTTTTGTCATTGTTCTAAATGCGTGCTCGAAGCGCAAATGTCCAAAAAAGGATTTGGGAAAAAATCCGTTTTTAAATATATAAGACCAGTTTTAGCTTTAAAAAATATATTCAAAATTGATCAATTTTTGAAAATTTGCTTTTTTAAAAAAGCTGGTTCTGTCGTCAGATCGGATCGGATGGCTGCCGTGAAAAGTTTTTTTTCCTCCCCAAATCAGCTGCTTACAGGTGTCGGAAGTTAGCCAGGTTTGGAATCTTTTGGAAAAAAGTTGTTTTGTGCCAAAGAATACAAGTGTCGAAGAGTTTGTCGCAAAGAATCAGGCTTGGTTTTGTTTGAAATATTTTACGAAATGGTCGATTTTTTTATGAGATGGTGGTAAAAGTTTTTGGTTTTTAAGGCGCCGAGTGCGGATTGCCGTAATTTTTGCATCTTTTTACAAATTTTCAAAACTGGCTAAATATTTTTTTTTTGCAGAACAGGTCGCAAAAAAGGACGTTTTGGGATATGATTTCAGATTCAATCTGTGCGTTTTTTAATAGTTGAATAGTTGTGATTTTGACTTTATAAGCTGCAGGGCAGATGTTGCTTGGTTGCTTGCTGATGCAATCAATATGTGCGTTGAAGAAAGACTTTTTTGAAATCGGTTATTATCTGGTCTTCACTGTAATTTGGTTTATGTCTGTTTGGTGTTACCTTGGCTGGTAATTTACATCGACTTTTATGAGGTTAAAAAAAAAATTATAAAAGAGAGTATTTGGAAATTTGAGACTCTTATATACCTTCCGTTTGGAGATTTTATTTTAGACAAAGATTGGTTAGGTTGCCTTATTAGCTGTGGGGTGTGATTGTAAGGTAAACTACTTAAGAAAATGATGATACTGAATGGTCTCTTATAGGAGTATTCATTATTGTCTGGTTCAGCAGGTCTAGCCAAATCTGGGTTGGGGTAAATCGCGACGCTATTGAAATAGTTTTTGGCTAAAATTTTGATATGTCTGATGTGTTGTTTTGAAAATACTTTGTAGTTTCAACAAACTTTTGTAAAGTAAAAGTTGAGATGATTAAAGTGCGTATTTGTAGTTGTTTGCCAGACTGAAGACGCAAAGTAATTTGCAAACGGATAATAGTGATGTATTTAGTTTTAGAGCAATTAACAGGTTTTTTTGTAAATCTGTTATCGAAGGTGATAAGAACGTCATTCAGAAGTTTAATTGCTAAAGTTCTGCGGTTTAGAAAAAAGACCGAGCAGTTTAAAAAAAAGTCTTTTAAGTCATTGGGGGAGGGGGAGCATTTGAGTTCTAGGCTGTTACCAAATGACTTTTATAGCACCTTGGATGAACTTGTTTTTTCCTTTTTTTTTTTGTTAGGCTTCCAGGACGTGTCGGATTCACCTCTTTAAGGGTGCTTACCGACTAAACTCCACCCATCTGGGAATTGCTTGGAAGTTTGAGACCTTTCGGCTCATGTACTTTCCGTTTGGAGATGTGTATGTAGGAGGTTGATTAGGAGTTGCGGTATAGGCCAGGTTGGGGTTTTGATTTTGGATGTGGTTTTACCCACGCTATGTTAGGAGTAACTCGGCTACTATTAAATTCACGGGTCGTTTGTGGACAAAATCTTCCAGATCTGGTTCGGCAAGTCTTGCCAGATTGGGATTGGAATAAACCGCGAGGTTTTTGAAATACTTTTTGGCCAAAACTTCAAAATTTTGACAAAGTGGAGGAATCTCTAGGTCTGTTTGAACGTCCACATTTTGAACGTATCATGGAGCTCCTGCGAGCATTCGGAGAGTTTTGCTTTGGAAAGCATCTAAGCGATTTAGGTGGCTACTTGCGCCCGTTCCCCAAATAGGGAAAGCGTATGTGATCATCGGTCTGATGGTCGATGTGTAAAGCCGAATTTTATTCCGAAGCGACATGCCGTTACTCCGTCGCAGCATTGGGTAGAGAAGAGATTTAGCCATTTTTTATTTGTCCAGAATGGATTGAACCTGAGGCTTGTAATAGTGACCCTTGTCTAAAATTAACCCCAAAATACTTGGCAATGTCGGACCACGTCGTTGAAGGTGACGTTCTCTTGCGGTTTAAGTCACCAACGCCAAGTGAAGAGTACGGCTTTGCTTTTCTCTGGGTTTACTCCAAAGTGCCATTTATTTATCCAATCTTCCAGATTGGAGGTGGCTTTTTGAAGACGTAATGTGATCATTTCAGTCAACCTTGAGGAGTAGATAAGTGCTGTATCGTTAGCGTATGAGCCATTTTACTCCGTGCATGCGCCCTGAAAGCATGTCGGCTACATACAAGTTAAAAAGGTGCGGCGAGAGAATAGAGCCTTGATGAACTTTGGCCTCTATCTGCCGAGAAGTGGAGATGTGGTTATCGAGTTTGACTGCCAGACTTCTGCGTTTTAGATATGAGGCTAGCAGCCTTATAATACGCAGAGGAAATCGTTGTCTGATTAGCTTTAGAAGCAGTCCTTTGTGCCAGACTTTGTCGAAGGCTTTTTTGTCGTCGAAAAAGACCACTCCGTTGGCCTTTTTCTGTCTGAAATTTTTGACAATGTGGTCCGCCCATCTGAATCCATGTTGATGGGAGGGGAAACGATTGTTCATATCTGTGTGCTCTTGAATGATATCCAAGATCACCCTCTCTATGACCTTGCTTAAGGTGCATAATAGGCTTATAGGCCAATAATTTTGGGGAAATAACCTGTTTTTCCCAACTTTAGCAATGTTTAAATAAACTTTTACTTTGATGATTAACTAATTTCAATGTCTAACGTGCAGTGGTGATACCAACGCTTCCTATTGGTCCCCGATGCAGCCAATCAGCACCGATCATTGGGCATAGCCTACGGGCGGCCACACTGTTGAATAAAAGGAGCAAATTTTTAGCCGCGGAAGTCAGTCAGTCAGTAGTAACCAACGAGATCACTTCGCGCACTTACGGGAAAACAAATTCCAGTGCAAACAAAAGTCCAGTTCACGTGACGCAACAAGTTAAACACCTAAAACGCAACAACAAGTGAAACACTTAAGTGAAACAATGAGTAATAGTGAATATAGTGATATGAACTCGGAAGAATCCTACATCGCCCCAACCTGACACATTCCGGCAGGTCACAAAAGCCCCGGCCAGACAACATGTCGGGCACTACATAGACTTAGACGGTATACCGCTCGCGGGCGGATATCCTTTGGCCGGAAACGTCGCCAGCACGACATCGCTTTCGGGACGTTGCCGATGGGATCGGACGCCGTCAGGACGGCCGGTCGGTAACAGTGGGTGGGTTCTTTTAGATTATGATCATCATGAATTAGTTTAAACTAGGGTGCCCACCTATTTGCAATGTTGCAGCATTTTTATCTCCAAATTTAGCAAATTTTCAGAAAAAAAAATTGTTTAAGATAGATTTTGATCAAAAACTAAAGCAACTCTATTGCAATTGTTTCGGCAAGCAAATTTATAGAACAAGAATAGTTTTCTTTGGGCTATTGCATTTTTTTATTGTTTTTAGTCACACACGTACATGGAATTAGAAATTGCAGATTTAATTTTATATTTTTTTGGTTTATTACCAATTTAAATTCCGTTTCTATGAGTATTTTTAAAATCTACTAAAACCGTGGATCTTTTAATTGATTTTGTGGTCATGAAATAAAAATTATTTTTTGTCATGTAGTTTTTCTTCGGCTATAAAAAAAAACTTCAGTCCAAGCTTAGTTTTATTAAAAATATACATTTTTGTAAAAATATGCCGCTTTACATAAAATACATTTTTGATTACAATTTGGTGGATCGGATACATATTTTTATCAGCAAAAAACTTCTCGACCTCAGCAAAGGTTCTGCCACATGTGGGCCAAAGAATTTTCTTTCAGCAATCGAAAAAAGTTTGATTTTTGATTAAATACTTTATAAATAATTAATAAAAAATCTGCCAATTGATTATTATAATTAACACATAATAACAAATTTTATTATAAAAAGTGTATCAGTTAATCTTTCTGCGAGGTCTTAATAATTACTAACATTTTCATTTAAAATTTTAAGTCTTCCGGTTTATTTTCAGCTTTCTTATTAAAAGCTTTACTCTATTAGGTTAGGGTGGTATTTTCAGGAACAAATAGTATTCAGCAGCAGGGAAGTAAATAAGAGAGTTCGAAAATTGATTAAATTAATTAAATTAATAATAAAAATCTTTTACAAGCTCAGTTTTGGCACAGCTTTTGAATCTTTTTAACATCATATAGCGAAAATTAATTTAACAAATAATAAGAAAATTTAATTTTTTACAATTAGTTTTGTTTCGAAGATATTTATAGAACTAATCTAAATATTTACAATTAGATTGCTATAATAGACAAATTTATATCTTACAATTCCTTATCAATGCATATTTTTTTATCATGAAAACAAATGCATTGCAGAAGGAATAGGTCTCGCTTCGCACCCAATCTTTAGGCGGCATCGATGAAATTTCCATAGATCGCGTATCAGCGAAAATATCGGCATGTTTTTATGATGTATCAGTCGCGTAGACCGTATCAATGGAATATCCCTACTCACAAACACATCCCAACTTCCAGTCGTGCTCCGCTCTTCGTAAGCTTCATACGGCCGCCGACTGCTACGTACCGAAATACACGTGACAGCTCGTAAATATTTTCATTACGCTTTTTTTGTCTTATCGCACGCGATTTCCATAACGAACACGATGCGTCGATTTGTGACCAATGTGACACTGTGACATAATTAAAAAAATATTATTTATTTAAAAAAAAAATATTGCTTAGTGTTTATAATATGTAAAGTGATTTTTTTGTTATTGAGGATAATTTAACTTAGGATCATGATAGGCCAGCAACTTTTAATAAGGTAAAAAAATACCAATACATTATTAAAATAAAATTTAAAAATATATTTTGGGAATCTAATAATGTTAATTTAATTGTCATTACAAATATTTTTGACTTTATTAAATTCAAACAGCTGATTATTGTATTTTCTTGACCTATTTCCATTATTGTTTAGTTTAAAATGCTATTTAAGTAGTTCAAAGCTTTGTGGGTGAATATCATTACCAACCCAAAATATGTGTCAAAATATTATTTAATTTTATATTTAAAAGTATGAATAATTGTTATAAATTTACTTTTCAAGTACATACGTCCTTGAAATAATTAGTTTATAAACAAATTTGATTTTTTATGTAATGTTTTGGTTGATTTAAATTTTTTAATGCAGAAATGTTGTCATTTTTATAGAACCTTGCCTATATTTATTGTGTTTCAGTTGTTTACTTTACATCATTTTGTATTATAATTTGAGTTTTATGAAACCCAGTTTTGGATTTTAATAAATCAATACTATTGACCACCATTATGATCAGGAATTTTAGGCCAAAAAATTTGCAATGAAAAAATTTAAAATATAAAACTTTACATTGGATTTTTATGAAATTTGGCAGCAATAGTTAAATTGTTAATACCAATTCTATAAAATGTAATCATTGAATGATGATGTCTTAGGTTTGAAAAATTTGTTATATCTTCAAAACTTTGTATTAGGTTTTTATGAAAATTGGCTACACTGTAGTCGAAATTGTGTAAAATTATTGCAAGCATCATCATCATCTATTGGATATGAAAAAAAAAAATATAGTTTTCAAAATATTGAATTTTATTGAAATTTGGCAACATTGTAGCCGAACTAA
This sequence comes from Tachinus rufipes, assembly GCA_963932245.1. Classification (NCBI taxonomy): domain Eukaryota; kingdom Metazoa; phylum Arthropoda; class Insecta; order Coleoptera; family Staphylinidae; genus Tachinus; species Tachinus rufipes. The sequence goes on from OZ010743.1 coordinate 8,681,443, forward strand.
CTTTATAAAATTTAATAAACTCAATACTTCATTATTATTCAAGTTTAATGATTTTTGAAATTTAAAAATTCTGAAAATGTTTCCTAGAAAACAAAATATTGGTAGATGTTCAACTTTGGTGTAATTGTCAGAACTTTAAATAATTTTAAATGGCATATATTTGATCAAAAAATACACTAAATATTGGCATACGTCAACTTAAGTTTAAACTTCAAAACATTGCTAACGTTAATTTAATTGGCAGATACGTCAAATGAAGACAATATGTCAACATTAGTGTAAGTGTTAAAACTCTAAATTAAAATATTGGGATATGCCAACTGCCAACTTAATAATCTAAAATAACAAGTTTGGCTTAAACGTTGACATATCTTTAGCTTCAGTTTGTTTGTCAAATATGCAGCAACTATCAAATACATAAAATATTGGCATATGCCAACTTTAATTTTTGGAGTATGCCAACTTTTATTTAAGTGTTGATTTTTTAAAACATTAAACTAATTCAAATGTTAATTCTGAACAAATTTGTTTTTGGCATTTGTTTTAAAAATGGAATATGCCAATATTTTGTGTGTTTCTTACTATTTCTGTAATATTTGAAAATTAAATTGAAATTAACAATATGCCAACGTTTGATGTCAAATTTGGCATTAATACGTTTTAACTTAACTTGGCATATGCTAATATTTTACATTGATGTTTGGATTGATAAATTGAAGTTGGCATATGCCAAAGTTGAAGTTGGATTCATTTAAACTTTTAACAGTTACACCGAAATTGGTCTTTGTCAATAATTTTTTTTTATTAACAGTGGCTGCAGCATTAAACAATTAAATTGAAGTTGAAGATATGCCAACATTTTATCATTGTATTAGTTTAATTTAAGTTGGCTTGTGCCAATATTTTAAATTGAATTTTGGCATTAAATGAATTAATTATTTAAATTAATTTTATTTGATGTATTGACAATTAAATTGAGGTTAGGTTAGGTTACTGCAATGTTTGACAATTAAATTAAAGTTAAAGATATTTCAACATTTTATGTCAGTTTTACATTGCATTTTTAACAGTTACATTACAGTTGACAATTGTCAATATTGTCTTTATTTAACGTACGGACCGTTAAATTGAGGTTAGCATATGCCAAGGTTAAAATTAATAATTTAAAGTTTTGACAATTACACCGAAGTTGGTTGGTGCTATTTTATGTCATGTTTAAGAACTATTGTCATGTATCAAAGTTTTAAGTCTAATTTTGATTTTAGTTGGCATATGTCATATGCTGAAGTTTTGGCAGTTATTTTGAAGTTAGCATAAAGCAATATTGTATGATTTAAATTATTTTACTTTACACTTTGACTGAACAACTGAAGTTGTAATAAGACTAAAATTTATGTCTTATTTGACGTTCAACAATAGTTTTATTTGAAATTAGTTGATTGCATAAATTTAACAAAACAATCGAAGTTAGCACGTTTTATGTTTTTATTTGATGTTTTGACGGTTAAATCAAATTTAGCATATGTCGAAGTTTTGAACATTAATATTTTGACAGTTTTGCCATGTTAATATAAACAGTAAACAGTTAATTACATTTTAATAATTGAATCATTGATTGATGACAATTTATTCAATATTTTAAGGTTCAATTGTTTACAACAAGACTTGGTTGCCTCTACAATTAAGGAGTAGAAGTATCAAAGGGGCTGAGTATCAAAATTGTTAAACAGAGAAATTGAAACAAGTCCACACAGCAAAACAAACGACTTTTTATTTTTAAATAATTACCTATCGGCTTGATTGTTTACCGAATTCGAAGTACTTTAACTTTTGATAGGATATAGTCGACATTGAACCTGTCTTTAGAAAATATTTCATTTTTTGGCAAATTGACACTTAGCTTCTTTGTTACTTCTGCTCCGAAATTGTGTCTTATAATTGTTGCAAATTTAGCTACTTAATCGGGTTTGCTTTTTCAAGTGTAGCATGAAAGATTTTTCTGTTACAAAATGTCCATAGTACATTTATTAAACTCTATTTTAGTTGAGCATCTACTGCGGTTGGTGCTTAGTTTCAGGATCAATTGTTTAGTTTAGACAGTTTGTTTTTTTCTATAATAAAAGACTAACTTAAGTCAACATTGCTGGCGTCGGTGTGCAGTTTGACTAAGTGTTGATTGGTTTGATTGAAACTACAAGGAAGTTAATTTTAATACAAATATTAGGTGACCAAGTACTCTAAAATTACTAGAAAGTGTGTTTATTTTTTTGGCCAGGATTATTTGGTGTAGATATCGTTTTTGATAGATTTTTTTTGAGTATTTGTCATTCACAAATTTGTTATGTCATAACTGCAAACACTAATTGGTTGTTTCTGATATTTTATATGATTTAATGACATATTGACATTAGTTATGTTCTTCTGCCTCAACTTTGATTATTTTTGTGGTTTGGGCGGGGAATTTTCTAAAGATTTACTTTTACGTAATGTTTAATACCTAGAAGTTTGAGACGGTATTGCTCATGGATCTTTCGTTTGGATATAAGGGATTTATGAGATAGTAAATGAAACGTTCTATGGGCTGAGGGGTGGGATGTGATGTTATCTACTGTACTTGTAGCTTATAGGATGGTTACTTGATTTACCGGTCGTTTGTAAATAAAAGTTTTTTTGTCTGACTTGGCGAATCGGGTCAAATCAGGATTGGGGTGAACCACGAGATTGTTGAAATACTTTTTGGCCAAAGTTTTGATGTATTGGCGAAGCGGGAAAATCCCGATTTTGCGGCAGTTTCTTAGATAGCTCAGTTATAGAGCATTAGCGTAGCACGCTAACAGTCCCGGGTTTGATCCCCGAATATGACTAAAATAATAACTTTGCTCTTTATCCACCGGGGTGATTTGGAAGTCACCTAATAAGCCGTTGGTCTCATCAACCCCCTTCAAACAAGTCGTAAGACTTTTGGGGCGATGTAAAATAGCTGTAAAACGCAAAATAAAGAAAGAAGAACATAGGGGACATAAACATAGGTCTAAACGATGGTAGAAATGTAAAGCCGAGTTTTGTTCCGAAGCGACAAGCCAGTGTTCTGACGCAGCATTGGAACAAAAAGATCTATAGCCATTCTGGCTTTATTGATAATAGACTGCAACTCCAGGAACATCAACAATAAGTAAAATATTCATTTTTTTATTACAAACATTTTGATGAGCGGGGAGGTGCACAAATCTAAGCCACTTGATCACAATTATGAACTGAGTGTCTTACTTACTCGCCCGAGTGTTGTCACCCAAAAAATGTTGTTTCTCCTACTTTTGCAATTTAATGACAACTTGCGTTTAGTTTATTCAATCAATATAAGCTACTTACTCACAATCATGAACTGAATGACGCACTTCCATGCCTGAGTGTTTCTCAGTTAGGAATTGAAATTTTTTCTCACTTTTCGAAATTTAATGGTAATTGGCATACATTATGCAGAAACGTCAACAGCGATTGAAATATCTAATGTCTTGATCACAAACACTTTGAAAGTAGGTGGGATACACTAATTTAAGGCACTCGCTCACAATCAAATGTGTTGAGTATCCTTGCTACTCATCCGAAAATCCAAAAATTGTCTGTTTCAATTATTTTTTGCAATTTAGCCCAATTGGCATTTATTACTGAAAAAAAAAAAAAACTTGTTGAAATATCTAATCTATTAATTACAAACACTTAGGAGTGTGGGCGGAGTACACTAATGTAATATTCTTGCCCAAAGTTATGAATTGAATGTCTCCTGAGTGTTTCTCATCTTGGAATTAGTTGTCTTTTTACTTCTTGTAGTTTAATGACAGCTGACATTTATGTTTTTATGTTATAGCTGCAGAAACATCAACAGTGGTTGAAATATACAATATTTTTATTATAAACACTTGAGAGGGTGGGTAGGGTACACCAATGTAAGCCACTTTCTACAATCTTGAGTTAACTGATGTAATCCGACAATAACTGAAAGTGATAGTGAAACCGAAACAATGTTTGACACGATCAAAATTAACGATTAGCTAGCCATAGGCGGACACATTTTTTGGCACATTTGCTTGCGGCTAGCCAAAGTTATGGAAAATTTGTTCATTTAGTGTGTCATATCACGAGCTATGCATATGAGGCTACATATCTCACCTTGCACGCCACAAGGCTTAAAAGTTTCTTGGCACATTTGCATGCGGCAAGTCAAAGTGATATAAAAACCGTGCAGTTGGCATGGTTTGTGAACTTTTGAAATTTCCAGAGAGCCACGCTAATCCGTTAAGTAAATGGTCAGAAACGTCTATAAACAGGCCGATTTACTTGTGACACACTAGGACGACAGATAAATTGTTTGCTTGGCGAGGACATTTATGGTGTAGGTCGTAAAAATGCTCGCCACAAATAAATGTGCCACTTTACTCGATGCATGCAAAGAAATGTGTCCGTCAATGGCTAGCTATTACGATTTGATAACGACGTCTGCGGTACTCTGGACTTTGAATAGTTCTACAATGATGACACCGGCAACGCAATGGTTAACGAGTCAAATATCCACCTACGACCGCACTACTTCTTCTTGCCGAGAAAACGGTCTCTAACCATAAATTGCTTTCGTTGACGTATTTCAAAACTGCCATTTGTTATCTTAACATCTTTTAACCACGCAACTTCTGGTTGCAACTGGGAGTTTCCTGAACCCTGGAGGACTTGACCAGCAGGGATATACCATAGGCCATCAAGGGCTTTCTTGGTGTCTTTGCATTTGAGGCCGGGAAACTAAAAGTTTTTCTTGACGTTTTTGTATATTTTCTATTTGCCAGATGCGCATGACAACGTTTTGTTGCTTTTTTTTTTCTGGCTGTGTACTAGAACTAAAATTACCGGGTAAACTTTATCTTCGAGTTGTGGAACTACACAAAAGCTTTGTTGTGTTGTCAATCGCAAAAGGAAGTCTTTAAATTTTGTCATTGAGGTGTGAGTGTTGTGTCTTGTTTTTCTAGTATAACATTTTGGCGTTTAAGCGTTTATTTGTAGCCAAGAACTATACCAGAGCAAAATTTTTTTAGGATTTTTTGACAGCTTTTTGATATTTTACAGATTGGTTACGTGATCTGCAATTTTAGCAAACTTTAGCATAAATTATTAATCAATTGCAAATTTAAAAATATCTGCGTAGTTGCTTTTTTATGACTAATTAGAGGTAATGGTGTACTGATTTTGGGTGTTGCATGGGTAGGTTGATTTTGATTTGGTAACTTAATTTCATTTTGCTTGAAATTGTATCTTTTAAGACCGCAGTGAAACACTTTTAGATAAGCTTGAGCATGGAGATGACTTTGTTTACCATAGTTTGTATTTTTTTTTTTTTCTAGTTGGTGCCATTAACTTACTACTTAATTTAAATAAGTGCAAAGTAAGTCTGATGATGTATAGTTATTCTGTCATAAATAAAATATCAGCTTTTAGAATTTATCGAACGTAACTCTAAGAAGTTTGTGACTTTCTTACTCTCTATTCTATACACGGTTCTAATACACTCCCGTCTTGAGTATTGCTGAAATGTGTGGTTGCTATACACCGCCGTCAGTAAAAAAAACTTGAACCCCTGATTACGATTTTGGGGGTCCGACTCCGATATTTCTTGCACACTGGCGGCAATTTTAAAATAACCGCCAAAAACACGTTTTTTTTGCGTTTCGAAGAGCAATAAAGACACTAAACGGTGAAGGGTAGGGACGCAATTGCTTCTGAGGGTAGCCAATAGACCCATCTAAATCCCCTCCAAACCGGAAGTCTGTAGGTCAAAGGGTTTTCCTTCGGCGATCGACAAAAGTTTTGGTTTTAACCTAACCTTACCTCTAACCTAACCTAAGCTCACGTTGCCACACTAAAACTTGCAAACGTGGACCAATGTTGGTAATTTTTTGGTTACTGGGGTAATTTGGACACCTGATTATTAAGTTTATTTGTTTTTTGGCGTATAAATGCAACATTGTTGGTTGCTCTCTACATTTAACATGACCAGTCTTGAGAAAAGACGTTTTAATTTTGACGTCACACTAGTTTTTAAAGTGTTTTGTGGGATTATTGATTGTTTTGGCTCAGTTTAATTGGTATTTATGTCTTAGCTTCAGTTTTACGCAATGATTTTTTTTTGTGTGGCGTAGTTGGAGATGGACTTACGTTCCCAGGACATGTTGGATTTACTTTTTTGATGGCGTTTACCGACTAAACCCAACTCAATCTGGGAATTGCTTGGAAGTTCGAAACCTTTTGGCACATGTACTGTCTGTTTAGAGATGTGTATGTAGGAGGTTGTTTAGGAGATTGCTCTATAGGCTAGGATTTGGATTTTTTTTTAGATATAGTTTTACTCATTTTACGTTAGAAGTATTTGTCGGCTACTATTGAGTTTACCGGTGTTTGTGGATAATTTTTTTTTTATCTGGTTTGGCGAGTCTTGCCAGATCAAGATTGGAATGAACCGGGGGGTTTTTGAAGTCTTTTTTGGCCAAAGCTTCAATGTGTTGTCAAAGTTGAAGAATTTTAAGGTCGGTCCGAATGTCCAAATTTTGAACAAACCATGGAGTTCCTGTGAGCATTTGCAAAGTTTTGCTTTGGAAAGCTTCTAGAAGGTTAAGGTTGCAATTTGCGGCTGTTGCCTAAATAGGGGAAGCTTGTGTTATTATCGGTTTGATGGTTGAGCTGTAGAGTCGGGTTTTGTTCTGGAGCGACATGCCGTTATTCTAATGCAACATCGGGTTGAGTAGAGTTTTGGCCATGTTGGCTTGTAATAAAGTCTTTTATCAAAGATTACCCCAAGTTACTTGTCAGTGTTGAACCACGGTATAGGAATGTTTTTAATGGTGTCGTTTTTATGCGGAATTCTGAGTTCACTTGAAAGTGTCACTTGTCCATCCAAACTTCCAGATTGGAGGTGGCTTTTTATAGACGTACTGTGACCAATTTGGTTGACTTTGAGGAGTAGATAAGTGATGTTTTGTCAGCATATTGAGCCAGTTTAACCCCGTGCATGCTCACCGAAGGTACGTCGGCTACGAAAAGGTGCGGCGAGAGAATGGAGTCTTGAGGAACTGCAGCGCAATGACTATTTATTTTATATACCGTATTATATATAATTTTTGTGCAAAACTTGCTTTTTGGGGCCGCAACAAAACCTAAATTCTTGAATCAGATTGAGCATCGTTTTGTTTTGTTTTTTTCTTTTATATTATTATTATCCTTGTGACAAGCATTACCTTCATTTGATGATAAAAATTTGCTTTTTGGGGCCGCAGCAAAACTCAAACTTTTAAGACCTAAATTTTGTAGTTCAAGTTTATGATATTCTGTATAAAATTGCTGTTTTTTGTCTTTTTTTTTATATTAACATTATTTCTGTGAGAAGCATTTTCTTTGCTTGATAATAAGAATTTGCTTTTTGGGACCGCATCACCTAAATTTTTGTATACAATAAAATTTTGATCTTAATGTTGGATAATAATTTTTTTGCAGCAAAACTCAAATTTTTGGATTATCTTGAGCACTAAGAAGAGATATTTTACTTTCGACAGTAATTAGTTTGTGAAATATTACTAACATACTCTGATCTTAGATTATCAAGAAAGCAATTTTAACGTAATCCAATTTAAAGATCTTGTACCGCTTTTAGACATGTAAGACAACAAAAAGTATTTTTGATTGGTCACCGAAAGAACGTTTCAAAATATAGGCACTAAACTTTGCTTGAAATCTGAGAGGTTGTAGAAATATCTGAGCAACAAAGATTGTCCAGTAAGCAAAACAGGCGGTAGAACAAGAACAGATAATACAACACTTGTTAAAGTAAAGGGTGGGCTATGTAACCTTTAGAATTGAACATGCACTTATTAACATCAACTTGTCATTGTTCTCTGAAACTGAACATTTCTCGCACTTCTCTGAAGATAATTTTGCATAAAGATCTTGATTTGAAAGCCTACAATGTTCAATTAGTCCAGGAAATGAAGCCTCATGACTATTCGATGCGTTTTCAGTTCGCCCAATGAGCTAAAGATTGTTTGGCCGAAGATGAGCATTGTCAATAAGCAAAATTGTTGCATTTGGGGATCAGAGAATCTACACATGACTTTGTTTGATATTGAATATCTATGCATCCACAACGATTAACTGTTTGCCATCCTAAATGAATTTTTGTTTCCAAAAAATTGACCTTAATAGCATTTTCACGTCAACATTTAGAGAAGAAGCAGCAATTTTTGCTTGTTTTTGACCACAGCAAGGTTAAGTCCTTTCAGAGACGTTGGAAGCCGCATTGCATTGACTTTTTAAATGCATCTATCGTAATTTGTACCACTCACGTGTTTACTTTTCTGCGACTTTAAGAGTTGCAGTGTGTCTAAACTCTACTATATTTAAAAACGCTGTTTTGACTATAAACACTAAGTAGCTTTATTTGCTTTACTTGGTTTATTACTTTAAGAAATGAACCTGCGACTCAACTTTTGAAGTTTTTTTTTTCTAAATTTTGCTACACAATTTTTTTTAATGTCGATTTTTATTAATGGTTTACCGATTTCTTTTCTTTTAAATTACTTAGGCATATAATTGAAAAACGTTTACAACTTTATAACTCTTAATGTTCTAAAAATGTTTAGATTTATTTAGGCAAAAAATTAAAATAATTTTTTTCAACCAAAACTGTTTATGTCTATAAAACAGTTTTACAACAATTCTAATAGTTTTGGAAACACTTTGAGTAGTTTCAGTAGTTTGCAATAAGGCAACAGTTTGGTTACATTTTTACTACTACACAATAAAATGTTGAATAAAGAAATAACAAAAATTTGATAAGACAAATGTTAAACAAGCAATTCTGATAATTGGTTATCATGGAAAACATGTTTTATAATCTAATATAGTCTTATGTAATTGATTTATTATTATTTTAATAAAAAGCATTTTTTTAAATATTTAATTGGTGAGATGCTAGACACACTGCTGAGAGCAGTGTGTCTAGTATCTCATTTCTTGTTAATTCTTCAAAACACCCTTAAATGTGTCTGCAGTTAAATGAAGGACTTATTATGACTATAATTTTTATCACATTTTATAAATTGTTAGATTTATTTGTTATTTGCATTTAATTATAATTATCATCATACAAATTATATGATAATGTAATTCGATGGAGGTGTGGATAATTATAAATTATAATGTCGCAGCGATATGATATTCAACCAATTGGAACATTACATCCGTTAGTTTAATAGTGTTTATTACAATCAATATGTGAATATCAATGTTTATTAGTATTTAAAATACAAATAGTATGATTAACAATACTCAAAATGGTAAATATTCTCCAAGATTTCAAAAATGACTTTTTAAATATCCAACATTTATCTATTTAAGGTAAGGAAGTAACTAGTTGATTTAATAGTAAAATTAATAAAAATACTTAAACATAATTTTACATTAAAGAATTTGTTTAAAAAAAAATACTATTATACGAAACCGAGTATGAAACTAAATGTATAGCACGTTTTAGTTTTTAATTATAAAATATTGTAGACAAGGTCGGTTAAGATCTGAGAAATTAAATCATTACATAATTATATGCAAATGATAATGTTTGTTTCGATTATTGCATTGTATAACTAACCGCAATAATTGGTACTAACAAGAAATGTAATAATAATTAATAAAAAATTGTTTGTAGTCAACAAAATTAGATCTTAAATAAATAAAAAATAAATTTTAATTCAAATTAATGTATGTATTATCAAATATGTAAAGCACATTACATAATTGACACCTTATTACTAATCCGGACACATAACTTATTGAACATATTATTATCAAAACGCTTATAATAAATAACACAGAAAATAACCATCTCAATGATCATACATAATTTACAATTTCACTGAGTTTCTGCTGTTAGATAAGAAAGTTCACGGCGTATAATAAACGTCGACTCTATTATCACCAACACTTTGGAAATTTGAATTTCTAATGGTATTCAACACACACCAAATGGGATTAAGCGAGTTGTCATCGCTCGTTATGTAAAATAGAATTAACGATTATATTATTATTATTATTATAGAAAAAAATGTGAATGAAATTGATCAGCGCACGAATTCATCATGCCAATTTTTTTATTATGATTTATGTGTTGGAATGCTATTTTAACAAAGATAAATTTTTATTGCATCTCTTCAATTTAACAGATGATTCGCGTTAATTGTGCGTGTGTGCTGGATAATGTTTCAGCAACAGGTTGCTTTTAGAGAATTGTTTAGTTTTAATTGTAAATTGTTTTATTGAATTTATGCATACTGATGTGACACTCCAGTAATTAGTCTTTTAAAACAAATATAGACAAATTTTGAAAAAAAAATCTATAAAACTGATCAATAAACTATACGGCCTTAAAGTAAGCGTTGCGTCTGCACCCAATAACTTTAGTAGTCGATACTGTTTAAAAAATAATACCCCTATTTATTGTGCAATGCTAATTTAAAATAAATCATATAGTATACAGGAGGAGTATCTCAATTGATCATAAATCTCTAATAATGTTGTCACCCAATTCATACAACGCCTATAATTACTTTTGTAACATTTGTGAAAAACTTATGAATAGAAACATTTTGTGAACCCCACATTTAATTGGGCCGTTTTGCCATCTGTCACATGTGGAAAAGTATTACTGTTATGCACGTTCACACAACAAGCAAATTTATTTTAATCTATTAGAAAATAATGAGTATTGCTGAAAATCGATAATCTTGTTATGCTTATTTATTATAAATTTAATTAATCGTCATGTTTATTTTCTATTGAATAATTTTACGGTTAATAAATTTTATAAACAAAACGTGAGTATTTAGTAAAATAACAATTTTGTTGTAATTAGTATAATGAGACTAATAACTGAAAGTAATTATTTAAAATTAACTTAAATATAAAATTGTGTCTATTTAGTTTTAAAAAAATTGTAACAGAATTTTTATGGCTAGTAATAATTTTTTGCAATAGTTATTCTGTTATTGCAAAAATACATTTTCTGCAATCATCAATCAATCACAACCTATTAACCATTACACTTAAAACATATTTACATTACATTACAACATTGAAATTAAATTTTAAAAAATAAGGTTTTTTACAAAATAATTGTCGTTTCCTATGCAATCTATGCTTCATCGTTACATAAGATGATTATTACAATTTTCAGCTATTACTGTTACAGTTTAGCTTTACATATTTCTGCTTTTAAAAAATGTAAATAGTCAAAGCGTTGCGTGTGAGATTAGTGAGTGCAGATTTTCAGGTTTAGTAATTACTGGGTAATAAGTATACTTAAAATTTCTTTTACTTGTATGGATGTTTAAAAAAGTTGATTATAGTTTACTCTTAACCGTTGCAAATGATGATGATAATAATTGACGTTTAGAAAAATATGAATGAATCTATATTTTACCATCATTATTGATTCTTGTAAGTTAAATGTATTTTGTTTGTTTTATAGATTTACAATGTATAATTTACATCTCATGTCAAAATAATTGTCAATTAAATGTTATTAAGATGCTATATCACAATGATGCTTCAAATGTTAAAAAAAGTGATGTTTAAATCTGTTAAGAAACGTGAAAATGATCTACGTGAGAAGTCACGATTTTGATGTCAATATGACACAAATGTTGAAAGAGAGCACAATTCAAAACTTTTGCGTTAAGAGATTTGCTTTATTCCACGCCACATACGCAAGACTATTCACATCCATAATTTGTAAAACCTAACATCTAATATTTTTAACTTATGACAATACCTACCTCATCTTAAAAACTAATTTATTTAGCTTAGTTCTCCAAGTATCTACTAATAATAACCTGCCTATGTATACATGGTGGGGCAGCATAACTTCCTTTTTTTTTTTAAATGCGCGCCATTCAGTCGATTAATGTCGTAGCGGAGCGCTAGTGGTCTCGTTCTAGAGGAAGGACTATAAAGTTTTGTCCCTACACAGTTTATTTGCCATCATGCGTTGGCTGACACTAATCTTTGAGAACTGCATCAAAAGTCTTTACATTTACCTAAAGTCACAGTGTGGTGTTCAATTTCTTCAGCTGAAATTATTGGTCTCTGGTTCTTTGAGAAAAATGATTTTTTTTCTATGGGGCCAACATCCAGGAAGAAATTGCCAACATTACGCCTAGTATGTTGGCAAGAATCATCACAAACGCCAGAAATCGGTTTACACAGTGTATGGTCACCTACTAGATTTGATCTTTAAAACTATTAAAACAAAACTTTAGGTATGCTCCTACATTATAAAAATACAAATAAAAAATTTCTGATTTATACAATGGGTTTTATTAAGTTTAAAAAAAGGAAGTTATGCTGCCGCACCCTGTATATGCTACTAACTTCAATAATGTACGGCCAAATTTACAAACACCTAAAAAAGAATAACATCTTAGCAGAAAAACAGAAAGGCTGCCAAAACTACAGTAGAGGGTGCAAAGAGCAAATTACAATTAACGCTATTATAACAGAAAAAGCCTGAAAACAGAAGACATGCCTGGCATACAATGACTACTTTATCATAAACAAATTTAAAGCTGGGTAGGAAGTTTGAGAGTTCAGAGAAAAAATTAAGAGGAGAGTTTGGGATTGGATTTTAAGCAAAATATGCAAAATAACTTTTTTTTATTGATCTTCAAAATTTGAAAGATATTTTAAGTTTTACAAAAAACTAATAGTAGATTATATAATAGTTTTATTTAATTACTGTTACAGTTATACATAAATTACTTCAACTTCATGTTTGAAAAGTCTACCGCCAGCCGCAACGCGACGCAAGTCTAGTAACGTAAAATTTTTTCTGCATAAACTAGTTTTACGTGGTTCCAGAAGTAAAAATCCAGTAGATTTACATCTAGCAACTTAGCAGGTTATTGAACTGGACTACGCCTACTATTAAAATAGTTGTCTTGCTATTCTACAACAGTCCTTGCAGCATGCGATGGTGCACCGTTGTAGTGATACCATCATGTTGCGCGATGCAAGTCAGCTAATAACTGTGAAAATTTCAAACTACGTGCTAATCAACAATCTGGGTTAAAATTGATATTTTCTAAAGGCGTGCAGGTTTTGTACTGACCATACATGTTTATTGTGTTAATTATTGATAACGTTTCTGTAGAAAGTAGCTTCATTGGACTGCCAAAGGGAACGAATTAAGTTAGGATCTTGGTTTGTTTGTTTGTTTGAAAAGCCATAGCAAAATGCTAATATTTGAATATCTTCTGGTTGAAAGTGATGGATGCGTTGTTAATGGAAAGGATGCAACAATTTTTTGTTGAAAGCCTTAAGGTTTGGGATAAATAAATGTCGGCAAAGTTGAAAGAAAAAGGACAAATAGGAAGAGATAGATAACTACAGCACAATTACTAGTTTAGCGTTTTTACTTATCAATAATCTGTGGACAAAGAGGAGTGGTAAACTTAACAAACCCCTAGAACAAGCAGTTCAACAACCTTTAAGTCAAAACACAGCTTGTACTACAGAGACGTCATAATTTGTGATACGAACATACCATTACTACGGTTACGGTGCAGATAACGACATATTCTTGAAAAGGACAAAAGCTACATGGAAAATAAATTGGTTGATTGAATGATTTTAATGTTGACAAAATTGCATTTAGGTAATGGCTTCTTATAGAATCATCTTTCCAGAAACTGAGCGATTTATGATGATTGTGGAAGTTTATACATAAAAATAGCGAAATTACCAACGACAAATGCTATATGTGTAATAAGTACATCGAAAATATTAAGCTAGCACTGAACTAGCTCTTTGTGAATACACCGACAGACACAACTTTGTAGGAAAAATGATTTATCAATACTACCAAATAAAACGAACTGGAAGAAATGAAAAAGAATCACTTCTAAAAGAAACAAAAAAACACTACTTTAGAAAGTTATTGTTGAACTAGTGATTATTAAGCAACTAAAGAATATTCAAATTTGTTCTATAAATCTATTAAGAAGAAAATTTGGTCTATCAAATTTGATGACATTACTATAACAACGTTGTTGTTTGTTACCCAGAAAAAAGCAGATGCACGCAAACTATTATCTAGGTCAAATGTACGGCATGTTTTTTTGAAGCTTCCATTAGTGAAGTGTAGAAGCCGATAGCGATAGATTTTGTAAGTTTGCTAGAGAAAGTTATTACCAACAAACTAACTATATGTTCACTAAAGCAGTAAATGTTTAGCCAGTTTAGGTATCAGAGGATTCTTCTGCTTTCCACTTTATCAGTCAAAAGTTTTTAGAAGCTTTTACTAAGTAAAGTTTGTTTTTTTGCTGCAATAAAGTTCTAATTGGGGCTTTTTGTAAAAATTTTGGAATTAGTCAAGTATTACGCTCCAAATTATCTACACAAATTGTATGACAAGACAAGAATGCACTTCTTATAGAGTAAAAGATGGATGGATGGCAGGGTCGGTTATAAACAAACGTCTGGGTATGGAAGCATTCTAGCAGAATGAGATGTAGTGAATGGTTATTTATTATCTGAACTATATCATGATTACAGAGGTGTTAAGGGGCAGTTGTGACTGATCTTGAGAGACAGTTAAATTTTTTAGTTAAAGTGTTTTTGTTTCTGTTTTTAGTTTACTTTGTAATTTTTTTTATCACTAAATTAGTAGGTTTGTTCTATTGGAGTTTTTTTTTTGAAAAAGCTGGAAATTCCAGTTGTTTTACTACTTGAACATACCTTTTATGAGAAATACTAAATAAATTGTTTAGCAATTTTATGTTTAGAATAAACTTACAGTAGAGTTCAGAAGCAGTTATGGCTTACTGAAATATCTGCACATACAGCTTAATTTTTGTACGATTAACAAATGTTGAGTCTAATTGTTAACTGGAGTTTTTTGATTTAAGAATGCTGGATTGTGAAAAGCACTTACTAACTAGTACATTAGTTTATGTGATGGGCGTAATTACATAAATTAATCTTAAAACTTGCTTTTCAGCTACATCTTCAAATATTGGATTAATCCTTGTATGAGAAATATTTGTTACTATATTAAGTTTGATTGTTAACTGCGTTTATTTAATTCAAACGTAGTAGATTGTGATGAAAACATAAATTAAATTACATTTAAAATTTGCTCATAAACCACTTTTTCTATTTACATAATTATTGACGGCCCAGCTTTGACACTGCAAGAGTATTAGAGCAGCATATTACTCTTGTCAAAACATTAGCTTAGCACTTTTGGTCATATCCAGCAATATTGTTTTAATATACGATAACTTATAAAATAGTTCAACGAAGAACTTCTTGATGTTTAATTGAACAAGTATTAGGAAAACAGAACGGAAATAGATTTGTAAATCTAATAACGATTAGGTAAAATTTGCTTTTAAGTCAACAATGAAAGTCAGTAGTAAGTTTAGAAAAGTTTCAATAAATAAACAAAGTTAAGAACCGATAACAGAGAGATTAAATCTTAATTAAAAATTATTTGTTTGCAATTAATAATATGAGTGCTACACCCATCCTCTCGATTGTTTGTTATCTAAAGATTTTATTCCGCAGTTTACTGACAACTAGTATTTGTAAAGAGGAAAAACATCTAAATTTTGAACCTGACTATTTAATATTCAGTGATTTTACCAATTTAATGACAGTTGCCATTTGTAGAGAAGAAAAACAACCAATTTTTGAAACACTAACACTTGGGTTATCAATGTTGTTGGATTTGTCACCTTATTTCTGCAATTAACATATGCTTTCTAATTTTTTTTATCAGTTTCTAAAATTTAATTAATGATTTTTTTTTTTAATTGGTTTATGAATTTTAGAATTTTAATTTTTTTTTTTAATTTTTAGAAGTTTTCCACATTTTTTCTAGAACAGTTTAGGACTTTTTAGAATTTGATCAAATATTTTTGAAGTTTTTTAGTTGTTTCTAGAGTTGCTTAAAAGAATTTTAAATTTTATAATTTAGTAAAAGGTTTCTAATGTTGGTAAAAAATTTATTAAAAGTTTCCAAAATTTTCAAGAGTTTCTAGAGTTTTTCAGAGGTTTTAAAGTTGGCAATTTTTTACGAAAAACGCAAAAATTAATATTTTCAAACAGGCGTAAAATTTTTCTATCAAAATGAAATGTTTTGAAATTTTGGGAAAATATATGGTTTTGATCAAGAAGTATTCATTTTTTTTAAAACTTATAATAAAATTGTAGAACGGAAAATTTCTTGTCGATATGAACTAATGTGTTTTTTCGCTAGAGGGCAGACAGAGAAATACTACGAATTTTACTGAAAGATAACGATAAGATAATGATGCAAAAATCATGTTTTTTTTTTAGGTTAGGTTAGGTTAGGTTATTAGCGACAAATATTTAAATTAATGTTAAAGATGAGACAGCTTTTAAAGGATTTTTTGCAGAACTAAACTCATTCAGACATGACGAAAGTATTGACAAACTTTATGGAATATTTGATATATTATAGAATGGAATGCCCACAGACCTTTGAAACATAAACAAGATTTGCAAGCAGTCCTATACATAGAGAATATTGGCAAAGGTCTAATTTTTGAGATTTATTTTACTAATGAATCAGTTATTTAATTCAAGATATATCATATTATACACTCTGAAAATGCAGACTATAGAAGAGTGTCTGACCACTGTGGACTTGAATTCTTCTTATCCTGAACAATGGCATAATACAAAGAGTATTTTTATACTTTCTAGATTGACTAATAGACTAACTATTTGGCAGGAAAAATAAAGATTAGTTTGACCATGAAGCGGAAACATTTGTTTATGATATTCAACAAGCGTTATGGGATAATTTGCTTAATAATATCCAGTAAACCATTCTAGTGGTGTGGTTTGGATTTTACATTAAACAGTAGGTCCCGCATGTTTGTGTAGAACTATTCTCGCACATCACAAACATACGAGAAGGGAGCCTACGCTCGTAGCGAGCACGGCACTAAAAAAAGATGAAAAGTAATATTTTTTCAAAGGAAAAAGTATTTATTTTTGAAAAAAGAAGAATATAATTTTGATCTTCAGGAGATAAAACTATAATAAACCACTTCACACAATAACTCAAAAGAAGGAGAATTATCAAAAAAATAAACGGACTTATCTTCCAGAATCCACCAACTAAAAACGTATACGGCACATGGCCGAAAAGTAATATACAAAAAGCTACTAGATTTTTTGAACATCTTGAAAAGACTTTTCAACTGAATGAGGGTGAAGACAAATTTGGTAGGAATGGTATTATCTAGAAAGATGGAAGTGGTATTAATTAGACTTGCTACTCCAAAAGATATAGCAACAGGAATTAAGAAAAGTATAAATTTAAAGAAAGCTTCAAATTTTGACTTATATACTGGGAACATTTTAAAACAATTTTATTGTAAAGCAAAAAACTAAGATATGAAAAGTAATAGAAGTGATGAAAATTTTTTGTATTACAGTCCAATTTTTTTAAAAGTACAGGGTGATTCGGGGAAACTGCATGGTTTTTAAACGCGCAGTACACAGCGAGTAGCAGAGTGTGGAAAACTGATACAGTTTGATTCAACTCTGCGGCATTTTAGTCACTATGGCGCGATGTGCAGCATTGTACGTTTGTGTACGTTTGTGTACAATAGTTATGTTATTCAAACAGCATTTTTTTGCCGACATTTCAATTCGAATTCAAAAAAAAAAAAAAAAACAAACAAAACTGCTCGTATTGGGCTATGGATAACCCATAACAATTGTATCCCTGTATAACCCTTGAGTGACGGTCTGATGTGCTGTTGCTAAATTTTGTGTAATTGGTTCAGATTGCTACATTGAAATGATCACCAACTTTCCAGTGCCAGAACTACAGAGACAGAGAATACATATTAGGGATGTATAGTTTTAGCAGGACTCATATACAGCTTCAATGAGTGTTTTGGTTGGAGATTTTTCAGGAACAAATTATTTCACATTTTGGCGATGTGCTCTAGTTACTTCGTTTTCCTGACCTAACTGCTTATGTTTTTTTTGACGGTTTTCTGAAGTTTTGTGTCTATTAAAATAAGACCCGAATATTGTATTAAAAAAAAAAAACTTAAAAGACTGAACTAATTATAGATTACAAAAATTTAATCACAGAGTATCAATTTGACTTCAGCTATTGACATAGTTTATAAGATTATAGTATAATTGAAAAGTTGTTGGAGTAAAGAAAAGTTTGTTCTACTGTGTTTTTTTATGTAGTTTAGGTCTTTAATAAGGTGTGGCACGAGGGACTTAATTATAAATTAAGCAAACTTTGTTTCAAAAAGTTTTTACAATTATTAAAATCTTATATTTTAAAGAGAGCTTTTAGAATTAAGGACGAAGATGTTTACTTTACAAACTTCTGTCAACAAAATTAACATCTTGATTAAGTTATGGGGAATGAAAATTTTACGAACAAATGATCTTAACATATCTGCATATGACTAAGTACTATAGACTAATACAGCAAAATGTTTGGGTATGACATTAAAAACTAAAGTACTCTGAAGATCTTATATCAAATTAAAAAAAATTGTACTAACGAAATTCTACGTTATCAACCTATAACAAAGTACTTTTGTACAAACAAATTTTCAAATCCGTATGAACATATAGTATCCAGCTGAGGGATTGTGCCAGAAAGAGCAACTTAAAAGTAATTATGCAAATTCAAAATAGTACTAAAAAGCATTATTAACGTGAATGATTTTTACTAGAAAATGGACACTATTAACTAAGCTGTTAAAAAATTTTGCCAAGCCTTTCAGCTTCTTGATAATATGCATCTGACCAGAAACCTCAACAGGATTAAATTTTTTGAGCAAGTTTAATCTTTACGTTATGTAGTCTAAAAGCAGAGCATAGATATGTTTGAGAATTGAGTTTTTATTGTTCATTCTGACAGGATTACTGTTGTTTCTGTTGTAGGACGTGGACTTCTACTGAACGAACAAAATGAAATAAAATTTATTATTTAAATTTAATAAACGATGTATTATTCTGTGTCAATTATTTTTCTATTTAATATGAGATACATTTACTGGTGTTTCAGGATATGCATCTTTCATCAGTGTGCTTAGCACTAGTCAAAGACAATTCACATACATTTACAATAACTATTATATATGTTTTGTATAAAAATATATGAAAGGTTGTAACGGAATGCAAACAAATTTGTTGTTTAAATTTAATAAATGATACATATGTAAATTGTCTTTCTATCCCATATATACATAAACACTAATGTTTTAGAATATGCTCCACATCTCACACACTTTTATGTATAATAATATGTGAGAGGTGGTAACGCAATGTCCCCTATTACTAGATACTATGTGTTGTCTTGGGGGTATATCCGGAAATTCCTCACTCTGACTTGATGTCACTTTTGTTGTGGGACGTAAACCACGCTAGTGGCCGACAAATCTAGATTGAAGAACTTTTTGGATTAATTTTTTTTAATGACCAGTTTGGTTTGTTTCCACTTATATTATCTACTTTTTAGTAGGGTACACATAGCCGGGCATTTTGTAGAGTTTCAATATATGCAGCAATTGACTTGTACTTAATTTTAACTTGGTTACGATGTTGTTTGACACATTTGCGTGAAAAAGAAGTCGGTTTATCAAAAACTGGTTTAAATTTGTAGTTTTGGTTTGGATCTTTTTTCTTGTTTTGCTTGTTTTTGTTTAACTAGACTTGGGTGAATTGAACTAATTATAACTACTCACTCATGATAACGGTTAGTTCTACACCGGATTCCTAGGGTTATCTTTTCTTAATGATGAAAATAGTCAGTTTTTCAGTCTTTTTCTTTGAAGTAAAACTACTTTTTTTTATGCTTTACTTGCAACGTAACGGAGGTTTTGGTTGATAATTGCATTGTATTTAGTGTCTTCTTAAACGATCTCTATGAAGTTTTTGTTGATGAATATATTTTGATTATTATCTTTTCTTTCTAGTCGATTTCAATATTTTTTGTTCATGGGTTTTTGGTGACGGTAATTGCAAATTATACTAGAATTGATTAAACTATTTGCACTTCAATCTATCTATTTGTCTTTTTTGATTCATTGTCCGATGTAGGTTTCTTTTATATCTGTCCAACTTTGTCGGTCCTGTGCAACTTTTATCCATATGAATCCAGCTTCACATCATTAGCTCACTTAGTTTGCGGTTGTCCCGTGGTTTTTGCTTCATGATTTTGCAAAATTCTACTTCAGCTTAAATACTGTTTTGGTTAAATTAGTTACCTTGGTTCTCTCTTATTTACAATTACTCGTGTTTAAATTTAAGAAAAAAATAGAGTACTAAGCAACTCTACCTGAACTCGTTTGAAACTTTATTTGCACCAAAATTTGTTTGGCCAAACCTCACTTTTCTTGCTTTTATCAATTTAATTAGAAACAGTAGAGGACAATAAAATTATTATAATTTCTAATCCGTATATTGAAAATTGATGAAATTTGGTATATATAAACTTTAATAATGTAAGTACCAACTGTAAAAAAATGATGTATGTCAATACGCTCAGTTTTACATAACCTCATTTTTTATTGATTTTATCAATGTAACTTGAATCAGCAAAGAAAAAAAAAACAGTTATAATTAATAAAATTTGGTTTTTATAGACTGAAATATTTTTAGTACTAACTGTAAAAAAATTATGTAAATCGATAAGCTCAGTTTTACATAACCTCACTTTTATTGACTTTATCAATTTAACTTGTAACAGTAGAGAACAAAAAATCATTAGAATTTCTAATCCGTTTATTGAAAATTAATGAAATTTGGGTTTTATAAAATTTAATATTGTTAGTATTTATTGCAGAAAATTGATGAAAATCAATAAGGTCAGTTTTAAACTAACCTCTCTTTTATCGACTTAATCAATTTAACTTGAAACAGTAGAGGACAAAATAATCATTATAATTTCTGATTCCTTTATTGAATACTAAGAATTTTTTTGTTTCTACTAACGTTATTATTGTCAGTAACAACTGTAAAAAATTGAAGTAAATTGTTACGCTCAGTTTGACATAACCTCACTTTTAACAATAGAGGACAATAAAACCATTATAATTTCTAATCCGCACATTGAAAATTGATAAAATTTGGTTCATATAGATTTTAATATTGTTAGTACCAACTGTAAATAATTGATGTTAATCGATACGCTCAGTTTTACATAACCTCACTTTAATTGACTTTACAATTAAACTTGAAACAGCAAAGGACAACAAAATCATTATAATTTCTAATCCGTTTATTAAAAATTAATGAAATTTGGATTTTATAAATTGCATATGTTTTAGTGCTAACAGTAAAAAAATGATGTAAATCGATACACTCAGTTTTGCATAACCTAACTTTTATTGATTTTATCAATTTAACTTGAAACAGTAGAGGACAATAAAATCATTATCATTTTCAATCCGTTTATTGAAAATTAATAAAATTTTGTTTCTGCAAACGTCAATATTATCAGTACTAACTTAAAAGAATTGAATTAAATTGTTACGCTCAAATTGACATAACCTCACTTTTATCGGTTTTATCAATTTAACTTGAAACAGTAGAGGATAATAAAACCAATATAACTTCTAATTTTTTTATTGAAAATTGATGAAATTTTGGTTATATAAACTACAGTATGGTCAGTACCAACTGTAAAAAATTAAAGTAAAACGTTACGCTCAGTTTGACATAACCACACTTTTATTGACTTTATCAATTTAACTTGAAACAGTAGAGGACAAGAAATTTATTATAATTTCTAATCCTTTTATTAAAAACTAATAAAATTTTGTTTCTACAAACATTAATATTGTCAGTAACAACTGTAAAAAATTGAAGTAAATTGTTACGCTCAGTTTAACATAACCTCACTTTTATCGGTTTTATCAATAAAATTTGAAACAGTAGAGGATAATAAAACCAATATAACTTCTAATTTTTTTATTGAAAATTGATGAAATTTTGGTTATTTAAACTATAGTATTTTCAGTACCAATTGTAGAAAATTGAAGTAAATTGTTACGCTAAGTTTCACAAAACCACACCTTTATTAACTTTATCAATTTAACTTGAAACAGTACAACTGCAAATGTTTTAAGAGTTTACCAGTCATTTAAGAAAACTTACATTGCACTTAGGAAACAATAGACTTCACTTGCACTTCTAACTTTTTTAGTAAAACAATTTTGCAAACTTTCAAAGGGTTTATCAGCTCTTTGAGAAAACTTTTATTGCACATCAGATAATTAACGACATTGAGACTTCACTTGCACCGCAATTTTTTTTAGCCAGAACCATTTTCTGAAAAAAATTGTGGTGCAAGTAAAGTTTTAATGTCATTAAAATGTCATGTCTGTAAAGTGCAATAAATAGAAGATAACCTTCTATTTATTGCACTTTAGAAACATGAAAAATCTTAATCGCACTCTGATTGGATGTTACTTTTCTTGTAAGACGTAGACACAATAGTATTTGGAAAATTTGTGGGCGTGAAGCTTTTATTTACGTTGCTGGTTAGCTTGCCCAAGTGTTGGTTATGCAAAAGTTGGCTTATTTTTTCTTTTATTGGTATTATTTGTTATAAAGTTAATAGGAAAAGTGACAGATTTAATTCTTGCAAACAAACAGTTGCGTGGGTGAGCGGGAAAGCACTTATTGGTGTTGTCCGCTCACCCTCCCAAATGTTGATTATTCAAACTTGTATATTTTTTCTGCAGGTGTTAGTTGTCATAGAGTTTAGAGTTAAAAAAGAAAGTAAAAGATCTAATTTCTTGACAACAAACACTTGATTGGGCATGCGGGAAGTAAGTTTTTTTTTGTGTAAAACTTTAAAAAATCTAAAACTTTAAAGACATTACAGTAAGGACCTTGGTAATTTTTATTTTTGTTTTGGTGATAATGGTTATCAATCAATTTTTATTGTTTAATACGGTTGGTCTAAAAATATTAACTTTGGTGCATATTTTAGTACGCAGACTAACGGAGCAAGCGTAGACTAAATAAGATTAAGCGCATTGTTTTCTGTCTGGGAAACCATGGTGGTTGGTCTTTTGTACCGTAGAAATAATCAACTTTTAAGGAAGATTTTATTTCTGAAAGACACATCTTATTTGATTTTGTGGGTTATTAGCAGTCTAATAGACTTGATTTTTTAGGTCAGTTTGTTGCAATGTCAACTTAGATATTGACATGTTACCGATGCGGTACATATCAGTCATTTTGTTCAGCAAACTTCTTCGCCGGTTATATATTGCAAGAGCAGAAGCGACGATTTTCAGCGGTCAAATATTATGTATTTGGTTCCATATTTGAATAAAACCAATCCTTGCGTTGTAGTGATAAACAACTTAGCCGCTTCAACTATATTATATTAGATTGAAGTATATTTAGTAAGAAAAAATAAAATAAAAAATAAAATCTATCTAGAAATGTTTTCCTATTTATTCAATATTTATTGCAAAACATAATTTTCTAATACTTATACTGTAAATATATTTTTAACAAAATGTCACTAATATATTAATATTATACTTTCTAGACACTAACAAATTGAGCCACGTTTGTAGTACTGTTAAAACTGTAATCATTTTATTAACATATTAAGCAATTTAAATTTAATTGGCCATTCAAATTATTAATAAAAAATCAAACAAAACAAAAAATAATCTTCACAATTATATCTCAATCAGGCATCAGAAATTTATTGAAATTTAATTAACTATTATGGCATTTAATATAATCAATCTGAAGATGTTATTACGTAATTACCATTTTTTCTTATTGGTCTATTTTAAACGGGTATATTTTATAGTATTTACAGCACCACATAAAAAATCACGCCTAATAAATTACCAATCAGTGACGTAATTGTCGGAAATAAATAAAAATAACATTTCAACAGAATTGCTCCAATAAATAACATTCTGGGAACATATTTTAAGGGCGTGAATTTGTACGCTTTAAGTAATGCGTGTATGTACTTAAATAATATGAAGACATAAAAGTAATCTCGTGACTTCAGTCGTGTAATTAATCGTTGCCTAACAACAATAGTTCAGGTGATTTTATATATTCTTCGAAAATACTTTTTTAATGCGTGTTTAATCTTGATCAATATTATATATAAAAGTGTTGAATTAATTCTGTAACCAATATGTAGGCGTAGAATACAACAGCTGCTATTTAATTGTGCCGAAAATTTTATAGAAGAAGAATTGTTTATTTAATTGCATTATTTATGTATCTTAAGTTGCATCTATAAAAATCTTTTGTAAATGAATTATAATAAAAAAGAAGTCATTAATCATAAAGCAAAAAATAAAAGTTTTAATTTTATTAAATTAACATTTTTTTAAATAATAAAAAATTTATTCAAATTTTTAATTAAAAAAAAAATAGAGAGGTAGTCACCTCACTAAGGCTCCGGGGAGATTCGAACTCCCGATCTCCTGTTTACTAGACAGGCGCTTTAACCAACTAAGCCACGGCGCCGATGAGTATATTCTCGAAGCTGTACGAATGTTGAACGGTTGCCATATACGTTGACGTTCATATTCGTATACTGAATAGAAAGTACTTTAAACAAGAATCCGATATGGTCTAGTGGCTAGGATAGCTGGCTTTCACCCAGCAGGCTCGGGTTCGATTCCCGGTATCGGAATTTACATTTTTATTGTAACAATTATTATTTTTGAATTTACTAAAATAATTGTATTTTTAATTAAACATTATTTATTAATTTAATTTAAGAGATTATAATTAGCATTCATTTAATTAATTTTAAAATGTAGGTTATTCTGCTAATACTTTTTTAAGTCTTTATTTAATAAATAATAATAATTAAATAAACAATATTGAGCACTTTAATATTTGCTCATGTTATGAACTTGTTTGTATTTCTATCATCGTTTTATTTTGTTGATAAGCTGTGCTATTTATGGTTAATTAAATAAATATTAATGAATGAATTTTCTAAGCTTGTACGTTATAAGTTTTTTTTTATATTACACGTACGGCGCCATGATTTACGATCTGTTATTTACGCTATAGTTATTGGAAATGCGGAAATCAATTTATTTATTTAATTTATTAATCGATTTACATGAATGTTGATGTTGCGAATTATAAGTAAAGCCATCAAATCTATTTTAAGATTTCATTTCTATTGTTTAAGCGTGAAATTAATCGTTATTTTCATATTTCTATGTATTAACGTAAGGAATGGCTTAGGATTTACGGATGCTTTGTGTATTAGTTACGTATAGGTATTTGAAGCAACTGTTTTTAAATCGCTTCAAGCGAATTGTATTTGTCACAGACATTCATACTGATTTTAACTGAAAGCAGATTGAGTAAATGTCATTATTTGAGATTAAATTGTCACTAAGAGCGCGATATACCATTTTGAAGCTAATTGTATTTAGTCAAAACAATTGTTTAAAAAACAATAGACGATCTATTGTTTTGACTAAGTTTTGGAAAATTAGAAGCGTTTTGATATTTTGTGATTGATTATAAATTGACTAAGTGCACTTTATTACTTTGCTATTGTTTTCGTTAGATGTTTTTTTAAGTATTTGTAACTGAGTGCAAAATGATTTAGAAATTATTCTGTTGTGTCAAATTATTTGTGATTTGTGAAGTATTGAAATTGTTTTATTACATTTGCATTCAAAGCCACGACGCGCGTGATATTAAAATAATTGTCTGTCTTTGCAATTGTTGTTAGTCACTATGTTAGAGAAGGTGATGGTGATATCCAATCCCTCTCTAGAACTTTAGCACGGACATATGGTTTGAACTGGGATTCTCGCTTTTCCAGTCAAGGGTTTCCAATTTCTTGAGTATTTTAAACTGTGGTTTTTGTCATTAAGAAATTAGAACTCCTATTTACAAGCGTTTTTTACAGGACAAAATGAGGTGTTGGTCTCAGCATAAGGTTCTTTCATTTACTATTTTCTTTATGATTAATCTTTCTTCTACCAACTCTGCTGATAGTGTTGCTGCAATTGCCTCTTGCGGTACTGTTCTGTACGCCTTGCAGATCCTTAACGAGGTTGTTCTCCTAATTCTTTTTATTTTTTTTCTGTTTTTTGTCTTAAGGCGTCTCCCTATGTTTCTGTTGCGTACAATAGTTTACTTCTAGCCGCCGTTGTTATTATACTCTTTGCCTCTTTTCTGGTCCTCCCTTGTTTGGCATGAACCTACTAAGCATTTCTTCTCTTTTCTGTAGTCAGCCTAATTCTTGATTAGTAGATTTTCCTTTTTCTTCTATTTTTTGTTAAATTTTTGATCAGATTAGTCTATACGCCATGGTTTAGCCTTTTTCTTAATTAACACTAGGTTTGTCTAGTTTTTGCAAGCCAAAAATGTTTCTTTCCTTCAGACATCTGTTTATTATTGATGTTATCTTTATTTCATTTCTATCTAGAGCTGTTTTCACTATCTTTGTTGTTATCTTGTCCGGACTTAGTACCTTGTTATTAAAGAGTTTCTGATTTATCACTTTCACTGTTGCAGAGCCTGCTTCTGATTTGTCAACTATTTTTACAATTCTTTCAGTGCGAAACAGTTTTTCAATTCTTACTTCTTTACTCTCTTCTTTCTTTAAGCACACTGCTTTTATTTTTTTAAATTTATTTATTACAATTTTGCATGGCTTCTTTTAGGGATCCCCGTTTATGGATTCTAACATTTTTTTCCAGCATCTTGGTTGCTTCTTTCAGAGTCTTTCTGTAATTTTTTAGTTCTTTTCAGCTTTGTCAAAATCGTTTTCTATTATTTTCTGTTTTTAACCTTTCTTGCTGTTTGTATTGCTTTCTTCTAATTTTCCTTGACCTCTTTACTCCAGAGTATGGTTTTCTTTTTTTTTCTTTTTTTTTTTCGTGCTTAGTGAGTGATTTTTTGCTGCCTTTCTTAACTTCTGTGAGTACTTTTTGCATCCTTGTTTTATGTTCTTGTTTTTGTTACTTTTTTTACCCTTTTTCTGTTTATCCTGGATCCTCAGTCTCTTTATGAAACAAATTTATTTAAACTTAATGTAACGATCACAGCGCCCAAGAGTCAAGCATAAAAAATTGATTTGGTTCTTTTTTTTGTACTGTATTGTATGTACCTAAGTAGGCTCATTGACTTTTTTTTGTCACTGCCCAGTCCCAACCGTTTCCCAAGTTGATATGGTAATGTCAATGTATGATTTGGATCTTTTTCTTAAGATTTACAGCCGATATCATCTCCTTAAGAATTTGTCTTTTTTAGTTGCACTTTCTATCTCCTCATCTTGGCGATTTGCTTGAAACAACAATTAGCAGCCATTGAAAACAGCAAAATTTTTCTTGTAAATGGTAATCAGAATCAATTGTTGTATAATTTTTTTTTAATTTTTGTTCAAATTGGTGCCAAAATATTTTAAATGTAACTTTTGAAATTTGAACTACCGTTTATTTTGTTTTTCAAAGGACCTTTATGAGTTGATAGAAATTTAGTTTTATGTTTGACATTTACGAAAACTTACTTCCAAAGTGGTGAGTTTTCTACTCATACCGTAAGAAATTTACCAAACAAATTTGATAGAGAAAATGTGTTTTTAACGCAGTTTGTGGGCTAATTTGTGAAGTTAGTTTGCAAAATTTGATTGTTAGTAGATAAAACAACGTTCACGTTTACGCTCAGCCAAAAAACTTAATGCACACAGCTCACGGTGTGCGTGAACATGCATCAATATCAACTCGTCTTTGTTCTCAGGAACTGAACATTTCTCTCACTTCTTTGAGGAGAATTTTGCATAAAGACTTTAGTTTGATGACCTACAAAATTTAATTAATCCAATAAATAAAGCCTCATGACCATCTGATGCGTTTTTAGTTTGCTCAATGAGCTAAAGATTGTTTGAAGATGAACGTTTTTATCAAAAAATTGTGTTTATTGATGAAGCTCATTTTCATCTCGAAGGCTATGTCAATAAGCAAAATAGTCGCATTTGGGGATCAGAGAATTCACACATAACTATTGAACAGCTTATGGACAACGAGTAATTGTTTGGTGTGGTTTTTTGTCCGGCGTCATTATTCGGATATTTTTCCGCCGTTAACGTCAATAGCAAACTTTACTGTGTCATGCTATACAAATTTTTGGAAACAAAAATTGAAGAGTATAAAATGGATGACATTTGGAACGGGGTCACTTGCCATACAGATAACGTAACCATTGATCTTTTGTGCTCTGTTTTTTGGAAATTGAATAATTAGCCGAAATGCTGATGTTAATTGGCCGCTTAGGACGTTTTACACTAACCAGTTAGAGACGATTGATGCTTTGAAACACTGAATTGAAGTTGCTATTCATGCGATTGGAGCTCAAACAATCAAAACTGTAGTACAAAATTGGGTTAATTTGATGGATTACTGTCAAGCCAGCTTTAAATAAAAATGTCTAATAATCTCATAATTTTGAAAAAATATTTATTAGTTTTTTATTTATAGCCAATTCAAATTCCAAAAGTTAGATGGTCTATCTTTTAGATGTATATATGTTTAAACATATATATGGGCTTTGGTTGGAATATGTTAGTACAGTAATCCCAGATTAGCGTGACCTATGGAATATGTGAATTGTAAACGCAAATGAAGAATGCTAACGGGCAAAAGCATGACTGCAACAGAGCAAATATAATGTTTTATCTACTCTTAGATATATCATCCAGCCATTTTTTTAGAGCATTTCTATGCTCCTTTTTGTTAGTTAAGGGCGCTATTAATCGTTTTTTCTTCTTATCCCACTCATCACCACTTCAGTTTAGCTATACGTTGTTTGATATTTTGTACCTTTGTTTGCTTTCTAACTTATTATGTATCTTGTCTCTTAAACTGATTCTTTTTGTGATTTTCTGATGCGTTTTGCCTTTTCCATAGTCATTCTTTTCTTTGGCTTAGGAAATGGTAGAGAACTGATTCTGTTACGTATTTATTACTGGTTTTAAAAACATTTAAAGAAGTTGATGTAATTAAAGGATATTATTACACTAATTTTTGTGACCTTTGTTAGTCAAAAAATTATGCTCATGTGACTGGAATTTATTTTGCAAAAATTAAAAAAAAAAGATCTTATAGATGGCGTATAGTTCTGCAGTGAAATTGGATGAATGATCTGGAAGTATGCTACGTTCTTTAATGTTACATTGGGGAATATGTGCCCCATAGGATACAGAAAGGAATTTATGGTTTTTGAATCATCTGTACAGACTTTAATATATTGAGGCTAATATCTATTAGTAAAGTCTTGGAAAACCAGATTAACTTGAGGTGGAGGTAAATTATTAGTCTCTTTCAAAAAAGTGGAAATCACAAATTCTTGAGAAATATAAAAAAGTTTAGAAAATGCATTTTTAATTATTACTCTAGAGCAGGGGTTTCCAAACTACGGCCCACGAGCTTTACCAATTTGGCCCGCGGGGACCGGAAAATCTCGATTGCTGTAAAACATTTTACAAACCATTTGCTTGAATTCAAATCCAACAAATAATTTTTTATGTTATTTTGTTTATCTTACATAAATGTATTCTATGTTACAACAATTAATGAGACTTATCAGAGGCAAATGACAACTACATAAAAGTTGTCATTTGCCTCTGATAAGTTTGCCGAGTTGGGGATTACGTTTGCTTATGGAGATTAAAAGCAGCGACTTTATATGCTTATTGCTCAATTTGGTACTGTAAGCTTTCTTTGTGTATTTTATTTTTGAAAACGTTTTTTGTACAGATATGTAGTGCCGAAAACTGAAAACAGAGGTTGAAGGTTTTTCAACTGTGTGGTGAAGAGACTTTAATAAAAGTCTAACAAAGATGAAGTTGAATATGTTGTTTTTTCTTTGAAAAGATCATTACTTTGCAATTCAATTATTTCTACTTAAAGTATGGGGTCAATTGCTTTAATACCTACATTGAAGAGATTTTGATTTAGCTTGATGTTGTTTGCAATTTTATCAAAATCAGAAAATCAAGATTTAAAGTTGTTTTAAAGCTTTCAAAACTTCAATTGCAAAATCTATAGGAAATTTTGTCTTGGTTTCTAGACTGAAAGCTTGACAAGTATTAAAATGTTCAAAACATTATTTTCTTAGTTGACTTGCAAAAAGTAGAATTTTTTGTCGAAAAACTTAACTTGAGTAAATCAATCTGGTAAAAGCTGGTTTTTTCCTTGTAGTTTCAAATTGATGTTGTTCATGTGCTTTGTTACATTGGAATAAATCTAATTTTTATAACCAATTATTGCAATGTAGTTCAGACAACGTACAATTCTTGACAGTCAGGAAAATATCTATAACATCCTGGAGCTCAAATAATTTTATAAGAATTTTTCCACAGCTAAGCCAACGTACAGCAGAGTAATATTGAAGATCATTTTCTTTAATTTTTTCCAGGAACAAAACTTGACATATCCACACATTTTTTGCAAAAGGATTGTTGGTAAATTATGCAATGTAAAATTATTGGTGGTGATTACGCAATATTTTCTACCGCCTTTGAAACCAGAGCGACAACACTTTTATTTTTTTCGACCTTACTTTTGCCGCCATCTTTAAGTTTCTTTACTAAAGAAGGTTTTGTAAAATATCTTGGCTAGTGTTGTGCTATGAATGCTATCCAAGCAGTTTTTGTACACTTTGCAATTTTTATTTATTGCTCAAATAAAGAATAATACTTGAGCAATATCCAACATGTCCGTTGGTTTGTCCAAAAGCAGAGAGTACCACTGTAGATGCCAATTTTTTTTTTTGACAATTACGTTAGGATATTTTCTGCAATATCATCGACTCTTTGCCGACAAACTAATTGATTTAAATATTCTTTTTCTGGACACATTTCTTCTGCCGCTGCAATTAGGCAGTTTTTAATTAATGAACCATCAGTAAATCGCTTCCCATATTTGGCCAAAGAATAAGCAACGCAAAGCATTGCTTGAGTTGCTGCTTCTTGCTTGTGATTCACTTGTTTAAAAATAATTTGATGTGATTTTAATCCGCGTTTTAATACTTTATATTTTTTTGGAACATAGGTTTCCCGTATATTTATTATAATTGCTTTCATGTTTAGTGTCGTAGTAGCGTTTTATGTTGTATTTTTTTTTTAAACTGATATAACTTTATTGCAAATAATGCTCTAGAGAATTGAGAGACTGTTTATTTTCAAAGGAATTACTTGTTTTGGTGAAATTGAATTGAATATAAAAACATGGAAGAAATTGAGAGAGGCATATGTCTAGGAGTAGATAGAACATAGATAATAAAGAAAACATAATTGTAAAGTTACAGGTTGATTGTGAATTTTTTTTTTGTAAATTTACCAAATTTGGCTTTTATGTTGATTTTGCGTTTTTTGACAACGTTTTTAATTAAGTCTGACATAACTTTAGCGCTTCCTTTAAGGCTTGGTTGGTAGTGGGCTTGTTGCTATAAACTTTTTTAACTTTAAAAGACTTTAGAGAAAGTTAAATTGCAAGATTTAGGTGGCCAATTCTGGTTTTGCCCAAATGTGAGATTACAAAACTGAGGAATGTTTCAAGTAATAATACTATTGTTTTACGTGATGTGTGGCAAGTGGCATTGTTCTGTTAGAATAACATAATTTTAAAATCTATACTATAGGGTGTCTAGGAAGTAGGGACAAAAATTAAAGTGCTATAGAACAAAATTGATTGAAAATGTAAATTTTTTTACAAACATATTAAGTAACATCTCTCATTTATGTATGAAAAATTATATCCTCCATATGGCCACTCAAGGTTACGCGGCAATGAGCATTAAAGTTATTGATGACGCGTTCACAAACATCTGGTGAGGTGCTGCTAATAACCTTTTGAATTTCTTTTTCCAATTGGTATTTTTAATTACAAATCCCCACAAAAAAGTTGCAAGACGTAAGATTGCATGATTTGGCAGACCATAGCTGGTTGTCACGCAAAGAGATAATTATTGAGGAAATTTTTCATTCAGAAAAGCACGTTTTAAGGGATTTGTGACAT
Source organism: Tachinus rufipes (assembly GCA_963932245.1). Classification (NCBI taxonomy): domain Eukaryota; kingdom Metazoa; phylum Arthropoda; class Insecta; order Coleoptera; family Staphylinidae; genus Tachinus; species Tachinus rufipes. Next base: position 8,713,593 of record OZ010743.1, read on the forward strand.
GTCGCACCATCTTGTTAAAACCAAAAATCGTAATTTTTATCCACAACTGGGAAAAACAAATCAGAAAGCATGTTTTTGTATCGGTCGCCGTTTACAGTGACGGTAGCTACTTCATCATTTTCAAAAAGTGCGGGCCGATCACTCCTTCTGCCCAGAACCCACACCTCACAGTCGTGCGTTGTGGATGCATCTTATTTTCCACAGTCACTTGCGGATTTTTGGTACCCCAAATTCTTCAGTTTTGCTTATTGACAAATCCACTGAGGTGGAAGTGCTCTTCAACTGTGAAAATAATTTTTTTTGTAAAGTTTTTCTTCTTTATTGGTCGAGCCAAGACCTACTGAGCAAATCAATATCTTTTTCCATGACCAGCAGAGTGCAACTTTTGTGTAAGTTGAATCTTGTACGCATGCATTTTTAGATCTTTTGAAAGGATTATATGCAGTGAACTTGGTGGTAACTCAGTTGTTGGGCTTGTTGACGAACTGATTTTCTGGGGTTTACGGTTGCATTATTACGCACGACAACAATGTTTTCTTGTGTTTGAACAAAACGCGGTTGTCCTGTTTTCTTAACATTTGAAGCAGAACCCGTGGTCTCAAACTTTTGAAACTTACAAACTGTGGACACGCAATTCACGAACGGTTTCCGTGGGATTTTTACTGTTTTTGTAATAACTTCTTATCACTTGGATACGTTGCTCAGTTGACATCTGCTCTATGTCGAAAATAAACATCAAACATCAATGCTCATCAAACAAAAGCGATCAGGCTAGTAATGGGAAGGGTATCAGATAACAAACATGAAAAATTTAAGGCTGCTAACCGTTACAGAACAAAATGGCGCCAAATTCAAATTTGTCTCTACTTCCTGGACACCCTTTATATTTGAGCTACAAAAAACTGAGTTTTATTTTCCTTTTTGTTTGTTTATGGAGTCCTCAATAACCATCAAAATCGGTTAATTGCTGATTTTGTTAGAAATTGTTTAATGCAACAGAAACTTGTATAAAATACCATTTGTTGGCCTCTATGGTTTTAGTTCTAAATTTTGATGGGAAAGTGATTGTTGTCTTGAAGATCTAATTAGTCTGATACATGACGTAGTGGAGTTAATAGACAGATTAATTGCCAAAATATCTATACCTTTAAGTTTGTGGGTTAGTCTTTATTGAGGAAGATTGCATTTTTTTTAATTAAGATTTTGTGCATTTTTTAATGAAAGTATAAAGTTTCTAACAAAGAGGCATGCTTGTGGAAGCTGCAAATTATTTGGAGAAAATATAGGTTGCACTTTTGGCTTCTATTTGATACAAAAAATGAATTACGATTCTTTGGAGTCTACTTCTGTGTGTTATTTTTAAATGGTATTTTTTTATTTAAAAAAAAAAATTACTATATCTGATGTCCTAGCAAAACATTATATCTGTTGACTATATTATTATTAAGTGCAGTATGATTTTCTGACTAGTTTGTGTGTTTTATGTCACTTTAGAATTATTTGGGATTAAGTTCACCAAGATTAAATTGGCTTGAGATGATTGAATGATATTTTAAACTTGTTTTACTAATTTTGTAAAATTTTACAATAGTATTTAACTTTTTAATAAAATATAAACTATCATTTATATTTCATTAAAAAATACTTTGTTACTAAATACTAGGTGTCTTGTGTCGATTCGAAATTGTTTCTTGCTTAGTGCTTTTTCTGTAACTTTATATTATTTGTAGCCAAGTATCACGTTCAGGGATTCCTTTTTACAAAATGGGGGATGATTGAAAGCTATTTTCTTACAATGCAATTAATTGTGGTTTGAATGCTTTTAACAAAGTATTTACAACTGATTCTTGCTAATTGTTTGATAATTAGAAGCATTATGATATTAATGTACTAGATCAATTTAATCAGTTTTTTTTTTAATTATTCTAATATTTGTTACTTGGCAAACTGTTACCACATACAATTTTAGATATAGAAAAGTACATGAAGAAAATATATACAAAATATTTTAATTGCTTTTTTAAAACGCATATTTCGGCATGAAAGCAATTAAATTATTTATAGCACTACACGACCATAAAGCAAACAAATCTAATTATAAGCCGACACAGAAGAACAAAAAAAAAACACAAAATCCTTAAATAATCACTCAATTAATTAATCGCTACACCCTATAATTTTCCAATCCATTACCTCCATGCGCTTTTCGAATAGAGACGTTCTAGCTCATTTAATTACTTTTGTGATTATCAGAAGGAGAAAAAAACGACAAAACATTTAATTACAAACCCTCCTTCCATTCAATAAAAATAACATTAACCTGACCGAACCCTTGTCTTTTATACGATTTGACATAAATTAATGGGCAATTTTTCAATTGGAACATGTCACATAAATTACAATACGAAACGTATGGATAATCTTTTATTTGGCAAGTGACAACTGTGATTAATATTAGGGTGACCGGAAGGATATTGTTGATTTTTCACTATTGTGCAAGGAATGTATGATGCAATTTAATGTCGATTTCAATTTAGATTGTTAATTTTTTATTGGAATGTGCAACTCAACTAGAAGCGGTTTCTTTTGACTAATCTAAAGCTATTAAGATATAGTAATTACTTGTATTTATTATAAAAATGGGATTTTAATGTAGTTAAGAGTTTAAAAGGTTACAGTTTAATTTAAGTATTTAGTAATAATAATGTTTGATTGGTAATAGAAATAAAAGTCTTGCTTCCTATTTTATTGTAATAAAAAAAATTGATATTATGAAATAAATAATTATGATAATCATATCGGATTTTAACGATCGAGTCGATCAATCAACTCTTATGTTGTTTTAACGACGTACTTAGATTTATCCGTCCACCGGTTTCGTAGTAATGAAATCAGTCCATTTACCGTTTTCCCCTGTACGTATTGACAAACATAAATTGTTATTTATCATACGTTCTATGAGCAAGCAAAATGAAAAACAACACCACTCGCTCCGTGTTCTTGTGTTGTGGCGCCTTATTTTATTTTATGTCGCGGAAAAGCTAAAATGAAACAGATAAAAACACGAGTTTCTTATTGAATATGGGATATGTAGGGGAATGAGGATTGTAAGCAGACAAATAAAGCAACTGGTGGAAGGTTAAGGGCAAGTTTTATCTGTTTACAAAAGAATATATAAAAAAACGGTCAGTTCTATTATTGTACAAATGTTACTTTTGGGTAATATTACTTTTACACTTCAAAGTATTTTAATTTTTTTAATTTGAAATAGGTTTAAGATATACTCTCTTTTTTGTTTTGTTTTTAAGAATAAAACTTCATAAAAGATACACAAAAAAATGTGACTGATATAAGACCGGAGGTTAGTCAGGCCGCAAGTCAATCAGATAGATCAAATCTAAGAAAAGGAGATTTAGGGAATAGTATTTGTTTCTGATTATTGCACAGTTTAAAATAATTGAGGTTAGGGTATTTTTATTTGTGAATTTCACACCACCCGCAACACACAACAACACCTGTGAAAAGAAAAGAAAAAACTGATGATGGCCTAACCGCCGAAACCGGTCTTAATATATAAAAGTAAAATCAGCACAATAAAGTATAATTTTTTTATTAAAATACCCTAACCTCAAAGATTTAGGGAAGTTTCGTTTAATATAAGACTACCGTCGTGGTCTTTGGATTGATTTTGATATAAAAAACCTATCGGTTTTAAATTCTGCTTGATAGACGATAGTCCTAATTTTTTTTAACGATGATTCAAAACGTTTTATTGATTTTTTTTCAATTAAATTGCGTTATGGAAAATATTTGTATATTATTACGAGATTATCCAAATTTTATGAGGATTATTTTGTAGTATTAAGTATATCTAAGATTAAGACTGTAGTCCTTGAGACACCCCAAGGGTAAAACAAATTTTGACCTATCAAAACAATGTTTGTTTTTTGAGAAATGGCATATCAGTTACAACTCATTTGATGTGGGAAAGAGAACCAGAAAAAATACAAAAAGAGTGCTTGGTCAGAGACAATAACTAGGTTTACGTCAAAAGTTTGTGGATTACCAAGAAAGCAGAAAAACAGTTCCATGTTCCTATTAATCAACAAGCACCACATATGGTCAGGTTGGGAAGCATTTCTTGATTATGAAACAATTTATTAAGTTTTACTCCAGTCAATTGCAAATTTTGACCAGGAATTAGTTCTCCTTAGCAAAGCATGAAGCCGAGAAACAAGCTACGGACCGGCAACGAGTAAAACCTACAGATAAACTGGCTTTACTGATTATCAATCTGGTTAAGATATAAGTGCCTGCAAATTTTAACTTAGCCAAAATAGATGCCCGACATGACCTTATGTAGAAGACTGACTCCAGCAAACACGTTTGGATTACTGAAAAAGTTGCATGAATGCCAACTTTGGCAAAACGTCGGTTGATAGAATAATTTATTAACTAATAAGAAGAACATCAAACATTATTTACTTTCAGATTGTGTCACAAAGCGATTGGAATATTAATTGAAGTTTGTCAAAATTGAACTGAGCAGCAGATGCAAATTTTGTACAAAATTTAGGCAAATCGTGATCTAAAAAGTCGAAACTAATCAAAAAATAAAAATATATAAAAAAGCATATTAGTAAAGTGTTTTTTTTGTGCGCACCAAAGAAGTTGTTGCAGCTGTGGAGCGTAGTGTTGAGAAGGACCAGAATGACTTGATTTGCCATCATGCACAGCAATTGGAGCAGTTTCATATTTACCTTATGGAAGATTTTGCAAAAAGATCTTTGTTTACAAGCTTACAAGATACAGCTCATGCAAGAGCTGAAGCAGCGTGACCATTATATGCGTTGTAAACAAGATTAAAGTCTGAAAAACTACACAAAATAGCAACTTGGAACATCAGAAGTATGCATGAAGCAGGAAAGGTGCACAATACCATTAATGAAATGAAGCGCCTCAAAATTTATATACTTGGCATCAATGAAATGAGATGGCCAAGAAAATCTATAGTTGATGATCACACCATATATTATTCGGGTGACAAAGGAAAGGAAAACAGAAAGGGAGGGAGTAGCAATTATTCTTAACGCTAGAGAATTGTCGGTTTAGCCGCTCAGTCCTGTTGTGGTGCCACTAGTATTATTGTTATGGAAAAATATTAAATCCCATTACATCCACGAGAATATCGGTGAACCTTTCTTTCTAGAAAAATATTGACACGTACAGCGCCGTTTTTAAAATAAAATTGGTTCTTTTACGACAAAACGCCAACCAACTCAATATCCAAACGATAAGATTTTAGTCATCACTCTTTTTATATGTTGAACTACATACAATATTCTATGTCTTCATGTTTTTGGTTAAAGATTTAAAGTTACATTTAACGAGTAAAAAATTAATAAAGAACTGATTAAATACGTCACTTTTTAAAAATTAATTGCAAAGAAATGACTTATTGCATCAAATTTCTACAAGTTTGAGGACACAGATTGGACTTTATTCTACAATGTGTGAAAATTTGATTCAATTATATTCAGGCGTTTTCTTGAGGAGTTGGATGCTGTAAACCTTTATAATAACACAACTATTCTCCCCCTTTTAACGAAATTGCAAAATCTGTTAATACCACCGTTTTACACTCAGATAGAATAATTATGACACAACTTACAACAGATAAGGTAAATATGAACATTATTCAAGTATATGCCCCAACATGTGATCATGATGATGAAGAGGTAGAGAGATTTTACGACGCAATAGAGGAAATCTTAGACATGACAAAAATAACGAAATGACAATTATTATGGGAGACATGAATGCAAAAATTGGTGAAGGAAAAGAGGATTTTTTGATTGGAAATTATGGTTTGGGGTAAAGAAATGAAAGGGGTGACAGATTTGCTATTAATATAATAATTACCAACAATTTTTTCAAAGTGCCCAAGAGAAGACTATACACATGGATTTTGCCCGCAGACTCTAAAGATAGAATAATAAAGAACCAAATTGATTAAATATGCATAAATGAAAGATATAAAAACTCAATAACAGCGGTAAAAACATATCCTGGCGCGGATGTATCATCGGAACATAACATGTTGGTGGGAAAAATACGCCTGCGATTCAATAAACTAAATAAAGCAATGAAAAAGCAAAATATCGATAGAGAGAAATTTAACGATGCAGAATGAAAAACGATCAGGGACGCTAAAGCTGAATAGCATAAAAAAGAATGTGAAGAAATAGAAGGCTACCAAAAAAAATACGACACAAGAAAATTAAAGAAGTGACAGGGTTGAAAAAGGCCCAATATCTTAAAAGACAAACAGGGTATCGCGATACATGATATAGAAAAACAACTGGTGAGGTGGCAAGAATACATAACGGAGCTGTTTGACGACGACAGAGATAGCATAAAGAATTTAAACGCACAAACTGAGTCACCCATAACAAACCAAGAAGTGGAAAGGGCAATATATCTGACAAAAACAATGAAGACAGCTGGACCAGATGAAATCTGCGCGGAGACGTTGAAGATAATGGGAAAATCTAGCATCAAAATATTGACAAAATTATTCAATTCAATCTATGACACTGGTGTGATACCAAAGGATTGGTTGCATTCAACCTTTGTAACTATTCCGAAGAAGGCTAATGCGAACACGTGCGGAGAGTATTGTACTATAAGTTTGATGAGCCATGTGCTATATAAAACTAGATAGTAAAATTTAAGAAACACAGTTCGGATTTAGAAACGAACTTGGGACACGGGAAGCGCTATTTAGTACGCAAGTACTGGTGCAAAGATGTTGAGATGTAAATCACGATGTCTATATTTGCGCAATTGACTTCGAGAAGGTCTTTGATAAGATCCAGCACAACGCGATGTTAAAGATGCTAGAGGACACCGAAATAGACGATAAAGATCTGAGAGTGATAACTGCATTATACTGGCAGCAACGAGCAAATGTGCGTTTAGGAGAAAAACTGACGAGCGATGTAGAAATAAAAAGAGGGGTCCGACAAGACTGCATACTCTTGCCGCTAATATTCAACCTGTATGCGGAACACATATGTAATGAAGCTTTGGAAGACACTAACGATGGCGTGATAATCAACGGAAAAATTGTAAATAACATCAGGTATGCCGACGACACTTTTATTCTAACAAAATCAGAAACTCAACTACAGAATTTAATTAACAGAATTTCTCAATGCTCTGAGAAGTATGGTTTATCACTGAACATCAACAAGACCAAGTACTTAATAGTGAGTAAAAGTAGAACGCAAGATACAGGCATAGTCGTAAATGGTAAGCAGCTTTAAAGAGTAAGAAATCTGATATATTTGGGGAAGTTTAATCAACGAAAAGCGTAGAATAGCAATAGCAAGTACAACTCTTACCAAAATGAAACGCTCGCTATGTACCCACGATCTAACAGTTGAGCTAAGAGTAAAAATGCTTAAATGTTAAATATTCCCGGTTGTATTATACGGGGCTGAAGCATGGACAGTAACAGACACGCTACTGAAAAGAATCGAGGCATTTGAGATGTGGGCCTACTGAAGGATATTGAAGGTTAGCTGGGTGGAAAGAAGCACAAACGAAGAGATTCTGCATAGAGTAAATAAGAATACGGAACTGGTAAACACCATCACGGACACGTTATGCGGAACCAAGAAACATATGGTTTACTGCATCTATTTATTTAGGGGAAGATAATGGGAAGAAGAAGTGTAGGCAGAAGGACAACATCATTACTAAAAAACCTAAGAACATGGTATGGCAAAACAACAGCCCAGCTGTTTAGAGCAGCAGTTGATAAAATTAAGATAGTGAATTTGTTAGCCAGCATCATTGTTAACGATTGAATCGGTCACGACACTTAAAGAAGAAAGAAACAAGATTGTTTTTGATCCTCATTTTCACCAAAAAAAATGGTTTAGTAATGAGGCTATTTTTGTCTCAATGGTTACGTAAACAAATAAAATTGCCGGATTTGGAGCAAGGAAAGCCCAGAAACCATTATTGAAACACTGTTACATTTACAAAAACGCATTGTTTTGTGTGCTTTATAGGCTTGTGGAATTATTGGTTCATATTTCTTTAAAAATGATGTCGGCCAACACGTAACATTTAATGGAGAGCGCTATCGATCCATGATTACTGACTTTTTTGTTCCCCAGTTGAATGGCATTAATGTGGAGGAGAGCTTTGGTTCCAACAAAACGGCGCAACATGCCACACAGCGCGCGACACTATCAATTTATTGCATGAAAGTTTTGCTGACCGCATAATCTTTTGTAACGGACTCATGAATTTGCTTCCACGGTCTTACTTTATATAGGTGTTTTGGTTTTTAGGTTAGCGGGTTGATGGTGTTGTTTTGAAGGTGATTTGCAGAAAATCAAGTTGTTGCTAGTTTTGGGTTTGATTCCTAAAATATGACTAAAATAATAACTTGATTTTTATCCACCGACTTCAGTGGCAATTTAAAATAGCTGTAAAACGCGCAATAAAGAAGAAATGCATTAAGCATTGCTGTCTGCGGTATTGCACTTTGTACGTTAAAGATACATGCAGAACATCCTCTAATTTTGAACAGTTACAACTTTATTTAACATACAACTTGAATAGATTACGTCCAAAGTCAAACTTTAAACAAGTTACGCACACTTTTACATGCATAAAAGTACTTTTTAAAATGCATTTAGCACTGCTTCCGGTTGTACCACAATATACGTTAGGTGAACATTTTAATATTTTATCGTTACGACTCTTTGAAATTTATTTCTAACTGCTTTTAACATTGCACTACCTGCTAAGGATACATGCACAACATTCCTTATTTTGGTACGTTGTCACGACTCTATTGAAAATGCGACTGGCATAGACTTTATCCAACGTCAAACTTAAAACAAATATGAACTTGTTTAGAAAAGCATGGTCACATGCATAAAAGTAGGTTTTTTATACATTATAAGGATAAGTAGAAGGACGATTGCAAACATCTACGTTTACTTAGTTGCTTTTGCACAACCGACTTTAGAAACATGTATCAGATCTTCTATTTTTGCTCTACTGATGAGCAAACGCTAACAGCGGTAACTGCACTGTGCGCTGAAATATTTACTGAAATTAAGGTTGATCCTTGTGTCAAGGTTAATTCTTACATCTAATACTGCGTACACACTTGCAACAATCTGCCGTATCGCAACACCGTCGCGTATCATCTTCGCGTACCATCACTCCGCAACACAACTGCGAACCGCAACATCGACGCGTAACATACTCCTGCAACACAATGCCGTTCCATTGCCGTATTGTTGCGCCCCGCCGTACTAACTTGTAAAGAGAGCTGCAACATCGTCGCGCAACGTTCCTTTGATCCGACGGCATAAAACCGACAAGCGATGGGACGCTAGAAAAGTCCCATGTTGCGAGGAAGTGTTGCGTGAGGATGTTACGCGACGGTGTTGCGGTACGGCAGATTGTTGCAAGTGTGTACGCAGTATAAGGTTGTACGTCGCGCAGCGTACAGCGGCAAAATTGGGCGGGTGGAGCTTCACTTTATTTAGAAAGCCGTCATTTTGGGCCAGTTTTGGCCAGTTTTGCTCATTTTGGTTTTGGTTTTGACAATCTTAATCAAGCCGGAAGTTTTTTAAGTCTGAACAAAAATGTTGTTTGTGACGGCCGACTTTAAACGTTTTTTAGTAAAAGGCGTGACGGCTTTTTTAGACTTTGATGACTTGTTATGTAGGCAAATAGGGCCATTTGACCATTTATTTTTGAATGCACTTGCTTCCTTTACCATAAATAATGGCAGAATTAAACCAGAACTTCTAACTCTCATGGATCTACTGATAAATAGTGATTCTCAAGAATAAAATGTTTGATTATTATTATTATTATTACAGAGGTTCTGTTTTGTTTTTGCCAAAAACTCTTCCCACATTGATACACTACTTTGTTTATTTTGTGTTTGAAGATGTAGGAAGCAGCAATTTGACAACTAATAATCTTCATAACAACATGCTGATACACCATGTACAAAACCTGGTTTACCTACTTTTTTTTATCTTTAATACTAAAGACTCTCAGTGCTGCTGGCAGATCTGAGGTGTTACTTGTAGTTTTCTTGTTGTGAGGTTTTGTTATGTCACGTAAGCATTTTTCTTGCTTACATTTTTCTACTTGCTTTGATCGGAATCTTCTTCTACCAATGTATCTGCCGGGAACTAGGTCTTTTGGTTATGACTTAATGCAATTTCTTGCTATCTGGGTTTACTACTAACGTATTTGGGTTTGTTGATGCAAGTTTTCACTTTAGATTGCGCCAGTTGCGAGGGTGCCAATACTCTGGTAGTTATGCCTATAAATCTTTTAAATTTTGTCGGTTATTATATGGTTTTGAAATCTGATATTTTTAGAAAGGTATGGTTAGTTTTGGTAGGGAAGATTTTTGTGCATAGTTTATACTTTGTGGTTAATGTATGTACAATTTGTACTTTTTAGTGAAACTTTATGAAAAAAAAAACAGTTTAGTTTTTTGTTGTACGACGATGACGATGTATTAGGAAACCAACAGTGTTTTGGTATAGGTTTGGAATAGTTGATGATTGATGTTGGAAACTGCTAAAGAGTTTGTTGTTGATGTTGGTACAGAGTACTGGTTTTGAGATTCAACTAAAGAGCTATTATAATTGATCTATAAATACAAAAAGGAAATTTTTAATAATTTAAGAAAACAAAATTTTTTGAAACAACGTTTTATGGTTTTTAGGATTGGAAACTATTAGATGTAACTCTTTATTTTCTGTTTAACTTTTTTTTGATTTTTAGACCTAAGTTTTAGTTAAATTATTCCGTTACTGTCTTTCTTTTGTTATTTGGTGCTATTAATTTTTTGCGATGTTGTCAACTCATTTTTTTGTGGTCTGTTGATTCTACTTTTAGTAGTTTTTGGTCTCAAGTGTGTTATTCTGTTTTTTTTTTGATATTTTTCTTACTATGTGTCCTATTCAGCTTCTTTTTATGTCTGCTACGTTTCATTTCCTTGTTTGTGATCTAATTCATTACACTTATGCTGAGTATTGCCTGTTTTATTGCTTTTTGGAAGGTTCTCAGTTTGTTTGCATTTTTTACTGTTCATGCTGTAGGTTTCAACCCGTATGTTGTGACTGGCAGTATAAACGAATTGTAGACTTTTTGTTTAAGACAGATTAGATTGTCTTAGTTTGCTAAATAGTGCCCAGTTTTGTGTTCTTTTGGTAACTTTTGTTTTTGATTTTCTTTTTCTAGTATTATTTGGTGCCCAAGGTACGTATATTTTTTTACTTTTTTGAAATTATTGCTGTCTATTTTGTTTGGGGGTCATGATCTTGATCTTTTTTATGTTCATTTTGAGATCCACTGACGTTTTGTTTTTGATTATGATTGCTAGGTGTTTGAGGTCTAAGTTGATTAAGACTATATTATCGGCAAATTTAGTTTATTCTTTTTTCTAGTCATTTTATATTTTTGAAAATATTTTTTAGGGCGAACGTAAATAGCTTAGGTGAGATTGTGTCTCTCTATCTGATATCTCTGTCTATTTTGATTTTTTCTTAAGTTTTTATCTACAGTTATTCGGAAGGTGTAGATCTGTTTGCGCAATTGGTAAATTTTGAATTGATTCTAGCATGGTCTATTGTGACAAAGACCGCTCATAGTTTGATGTAGTCAAACGTTTTCTTGGAATCGATGAATGCTAAGTGCGCAAGGAAGTTGTATTTTGTTCACTTTTTACTTATTGTTCTTATGGTTTGTTATGCTATACTTTTTGCGGAATTTTACTTGTTCTAACAGTAAAATATAGCTTATTGGGTAGACGATTTGTTGGAATTTTTGCAGTTTTAGAAAAACTTTAGATTCTTTTAAAAAAGAGGAATATAATTTTGATAAAAAGTCTTAAGTTGCTATTCCGATGAGCGCGATTGCAACAAGACTACTTCGCGCAACCGCAATCATGGTAGTTGGAATGACAGTAACCTACTTCTGTTTAAAAATTGTACATAATTTTAAGGAGAACTTCAAGTTAATTTCAATTTTTTTAAAAACAAAAATAGTATTTTTTGATGCACAAATGATTTTCTGTTGCAATTCTAAAAGATATTTTGAGGATGGTAGAAGTTAATAAAAATAGCTAGAGTTAACTGAAAAGAACTTTTCAGATTTAAAATGATATTAGAGGACTCTGAGGACAATAAAAAAAGAAAATTTTAATGCACTGCTGCTAGAGTACTTTTTTGTTTCATAAATCCTGCTAAGCACAGAAATGCAATCCGCCCGAAACACACATTTTAACAACTGTATTTAAAATATTACTTTCTATGTCAATAGTTGAATTGAATTTGTTTAAAATTAATCGAATCAACAGGCTCTTAGTTTGCTAATATGTATTTTACGTATCATATCTTGCTTCCGATGCACTCATTGCTGATTTAATCAATTGGAATATTATATTATCAGACTATGTATACAAAGATTGGACTAAATTGCAATCGCATTGTTGAGATTCCATTGAATCAATTTTTACAGACGCTATGGTATAATTAGCTCTTTGTATATTAATGCAGATTATAATTACTTTTAAATCAATTATGTATGTTACGTAAACTTCCTTTAATGACTAGCAAATTGTTTCGTTGAGAATAAATATTTTAGATTTGTCTAGTCAATTTAAAAATTCTTACTTTTGTCGACTTTCCCGGTTTCATTATAAAAGAAATTTATTCAATTACCTATTACTTATCCTTAATTGACATTTATTTTTAAAAAACGAAATCACATCCAGATAAATTACAATTAAACTAACCGAATTGGTGAGTCGCATCGCATTGAGTTATGAATTTTCTATTCAAAGTTTCGTTCGAATGAAGAAATCCAATAATGGAAACTAAATCAAATTAAATATGCACTAGATTACATCTGGAACCGTTAACTACTGCATTTTGTGTGAGATAACGCGTTTGAAATTAATGCGTTACTATTCGATTTGGTGATTAACATAAATTATATAAATTTGGTATGAACGTAATTAATTAGATCAAAATTAAAATCATTTTATAATGTTTAATTCAATGACTTGCTTAAGTTGTAATTGCAATTTATTTAGAAATGTTCATGTTTTATTAATTAAATATTTAAAAAAATTATATGCGCCATTTAACTACCATAATTTGCTTAATGTATTCTGCCGGTGATATAGTTGCAGGTAATTATTCTATCATTTATCATAAATATTTTTTTGAATTGAGTTAGTAAGTAATGCTAAAATAATTATTAATGTTTGCCTCAGGTTATAGAATTTAATGCAGTGTAATCAAGGAAATTTACTTTCTTTAGTTTTTTATTGAATTTAATGATAAAATACGTTAGAAAATGATTTTAAATTAATAAATGATGAACTGAAATTGTTTATTAAGAACGGTGACATTGTATGCAACAATTTCATTGAAATTATCCAATTAATCCAATAATTAAAATTCGCGTCAAGTTCTATAGCAGTAATTAACAATTAAAAAACATTCCATGGCCGCTGGCAAGGAAATAGTTTTGCTTATAATCACCTATTCATGAATTTTCACAATTATTTGATCAATCTATTAGACCTACATGACAGCAATAATAGACCAAATGAATATTAAGATAATTTCTAGCGAAGCTATTAACATTTTCTTTATTTTCAGGTAAGCGATTTTCAATATTTCTACATTTAAGGGTAAGATTGTGTTGTAAATCATTAATTAATAATCTTAGTTTGTTGTGATATTTTGAAATATGTTTCAACATGAAATAAAAACATGTTCAGGATGTTATACAGGTGATACAATTGACGTTTATCTAATGTTGATTACATTAACACCATTCTTTAACAAATATAAACAATCATAAAAACAACAAAAAGAGCCTTCATCTATCTGCACCTTTGCATATAATAAACGGAAACTTGACATAATAAATGATAATAAATAACATATCTAAATTACTATAATAACACTTCAGTAAAAAATTAAACACAATTAATAAAACAACGCATCTGCAATATTTAAAGAAATCGACTGATTTGTTTAATATTTCCTAACTGAAATTGCTTTACTTTAGTTTGCTTTGCTTGCTTCACACAGCTGAAAATAAAACTGTTGCAATCTTTTTTTACGTGAAATTCTGCGTTTGTGGTTCGCAGCTAATAAACATGGAGTTATTACTGTTTACAAGTAATATTCTAAATTGAATCGTTTACAAGGATTTGTGTGTTATCTTAAATTATGTTTTGTAATTATCGTTTGAATATTTAACTAATCTTTGCCAATCTTATGTATGTATTGATGTATAGCATTTTATGTTGTTTATGTCACAATGTTGTGAAAATCAATTATGATTTTTAACAAATAAAATATTTTACCATTATTGCTTTGATATTCACTTCGAAAATCTTATTTTGGGATCATTTATATTTTTGTTCTATGGTTTCTAGAGATTGCTTTTAATTTGTATATTATAAAACTTCTGGTAATTGTGGAAATTGCAAAAAAGTTATTTATGTACTTGCGACTAATTATGATTATAAAGAATTTGTTGATAAATTAATTTTAAATTGTTTATATTGACTAAAAACGGCAATGTCTATATTAACATTTGTGAACATTTTGATTGTTATCTTAAAAAATGTAGCTTTGTGAAACATATTTGTGAAATATTTTGATTGATTGGTAACAATTTAAGATTTTGACTACATTTGACACTTCAAAAGCAGTTTTAGAACATTTTTTGACAAACGCTTTTAGAAAATATTTGACAGTTTTTGAATGCTTAGGAAATATTTGATGAAGTTTATGATTTTTTTGTTTAATTTAGGAACTTTTTAACAGTTTGTGAAACATCTTTGACAGTTGTGAAATGTTTATTAACAATTTTGACACTACATCTAATGACACTTTTAGAACATTTTTGTCAATTTTGGAAAATATTTGACAGTTTCCAAAGCTTTGAAAACGTTTGCAGCAATTTGTGAACTTTTTTGTTAATTTAGAATTTTTTTGACAGTTTTTGAAACATTTTTGACTATTTCTGAAGTATTTTGATTGTTTGGTTAATTGTGTTTGCAGCTTGAGTAGAAAATATTTAACAGTTTCTGAATGCTTTTTGTTTATTTGGGAACATTTTTGACAGTTTGTGAAATATTTGGTAACAATTTTTGACATTTCTTTTTATTTTGTAAGATATTTTAAAACTTTTGTAGCAGTTTTTGAACTTTTCTTTGTTAATTTAGAAAATTTTTGACAGTTTATGAAACATTTTTGACAGTTTATGAATTATTTTGATTGTTTAGTATCGATTCTTAAAGGTTTTGACAGTTTAAGTTTGTTTGACATTTTAATGACAGTTTTAGAATTTTTTTTTCAATTTGTAAAAGGTTTGAAAATATTTGACAGTTTCCGAATGCTATAAAAACGTTTTCAGCAATTTTTGATTTTTTTTAAAAATATTTTGACTGTTTGATTACAATTTTTGATGGTTTTTCAGTTTCTGAATGCTTTAGAAACGTTTAGAACAGTTCTTAAACTTTCTTTTGTATATTTAAGAACATTTTCATTTTTTGTGAAATATTTTGAGTATTTGGTAACAATTTTTGAAGATTTTGACAATTTTTTTTATTTTGGAAACATTTGGAGCAGTTTCTGAACTTTTCTATGTTAATTTAGAATCTTTTTGACAATTTATGAAACATTTTTTACAGTTTATGAACTATATTGACTGTTTAGTAACGATTTTTGAATATTTTGACAGTTTGGGTAGATTTGACAATTTTTTGATAGTTTTAAAAAAATTGTAACAGTTTTGGAAAATATTTGACAGTTTCTGAATGCTTTGAAACGATTGTACCAATTTTTAAACTTTTTTTGTTAATTTAGAAAAAAATTGACAGTTTATGAAACATTTTTGACAATTTGTAAAATATTTTGACTGTTTAGTTACAATTTTTGAAGGTTTTACAGTTTGAGTACATTTGAATTTCTAATGACAATTTTGGACAATATTTAACAGTTTCTGAATGCTTTAGAAACGTTTAGAGCAGTTCTTGAAGTTTCTGTTCTTTATTTAGAAACATTTTTATTGTTTTGTAAAATATTTTGAGTATTTGGTAACAATTTATAAATATTTTGTTATTTTTTTTTTTTTGTAAAATTTTGGAAACATTTGGAGCAGTTTCTGAACTTTTCTATGTTAATTTAGAATTTTTTTGACAGTTTATGAAACATTTTTGACAGTTTATGAATTATTTTGAATGTTTAGTAACGTTTCTTGAAGATTTTGACAGTTTGAGCATATTTGATAATTTAATGACAGTTTTAGAACATTTTTGTAAAATATTTGATAGTTGCCGAATGCTTTGAAAACGTTTGCAGCAATTTTTGAACTTTTTTTGTTAATTTAGAGTTTTTTGACAGTTTATGAAACTTTTGGAAAATATTTAACAGTTTCTGAATGCTTTAGAAACGCTTAGAGGAGTTTTTGAACTTTGTTTTGTTTACATTTTTACAGTTTGAGAAATATTTTACTAACAATTTTTGAAGATTTTGTTTTTTTTTATTTTTTAAAATGTTTTGGAAACATTTGCAGCAGTTTCTAAACTTTTCTATGTTAATTTAGAAACTTTTTGACTGTTTATGAAACATTTTTGACAGTTTATGAATTAATTTGAATGTTTAGTAAAGATTTTTGAAGGTTTTGACAGTTTGACTCTATTTGACAATTTAATGACAGTTTTAGAAATTGTTTGTCAATTTGTAACAGTTTTGAAAAACATTTGACAGTTTCTTAATGCTTTGAAAACGTTTGCTGCAACTTTTTTGTTAATTTAGAGTTTTTTTGACAGTTTATGAAACATTTTTGACAATTTGTAAAATGATTTGACTTTTGAAGGTTTTACAGTTTGAGTACATTTGACAATCTAATGACAATTTTGGACAATATTTAACAGTTTCTGAATGATTTCGAAACGTTTAGAGCAGTTCTTGAACTTTTTTTTGTTTATTTAGGAACATTTTTGACAGTTTGTGAAATATTTTGAGTATTTAGTAACAATTTTTGAAGATTTTTTTTTTGAAACATTTGGAGCAGTTTGTGAACGTTTCTTTGTTAATTTAGAATCTTTTTGACAGTTTATGAAACATTTTTGACAGTTTATGAATTATTTTGAATGTTTGTAACGATTCTTGAAGGTTTTGACAGTTTGAGTATATTTGACTTTTTAATGACAGTTTTAGATTTTTTTTGTCAATTTGTAACTGTTTTGAAAAATATTTGACAGTTTCCGAATGCTTTGAAAACGTTTGCTGCAACTTTTTTGTTAATTTAGAATTTTTTTGCCAGTTTATGAAACATTTTTGACAATTTGTAAAATATTTTGACCGTTTGGTTACAATTTTTGAAGGTTTTACAGTTTGAGTACATTTGACAATCTAATGATAATTTTGGAAAATATTTAACAGTTTCTGAATGCTTTAGAAACGCTTAGAGTTTTTCAACTTTTTTTTGTTTATTTAGGAACATTTTTGACAGTTTGAGAAGCATTTTGGTAACAAAGAAGATGACATTTTTTTGTATTTTGTAAAATTTTGGAAACTTTTGGAGCAGTTTTTGAACTTTTCTTTTTTAATTTTGAAAAATTTTAACAGTTTATGAAATATTTTTGACAGTTTATGAATTATTTTGGTTGTTTAGTAACGATTCTTGAAGGTTTTGACAGTTTGAGTATATTTGACAATTATGACAGTTTTAGAAATTATTTGTCAATTTGTAACAGTTTTGGAAAATATTTGACAGTTTCCAAAAGCTTTAAAAACGTTTGCAGCAATTTTTGAACGTTTTTTGTAAATTTAGAAAAAAAATGACAGTTTATGAAACATTTTTGACATTTTATGAAATATTTTGACCGTTTGGATACAATTTTTAATGGTTTTTGAGTACATTTGACAATCTAATGACAGTTTTGGAAAATATTGAACAGTTTCTGAATGCTTTAGAAACGTTTAGAGCAGTGCTTAAACTTTTTTTTGTTTATTTAGGAACATTTTTGACAGTTTGTGGAATAATTTGAGTATTTGGTAACAATTTTTGAAAATTTGTAATTATTTTTATTTTGTAAAAGATATTAGAAATATTTAGAGCAGTTTCTGAACTTTTTTTGTTAATTTAGAAACTTGTTGATAGTTTATGAAACATTTTTGACAGTTTATGAATTATTTTGAATGTTTAGTAACGATTCTTGAAGGTTTTAACAGTTTGAGTATATTTGACAATTTAATGACAGTTTTAGAACATTTTTGTCAATTTGTAACAGTTTTTAAAAATATTTGATAGTTTTCGTTTGTAGCAATTTTTGGTTTTTTTTGTTTTAAAATTTTTTTGACAGTTTATGAAACATTTTTGACAATTTGTAAAATATTTTGACTGTTTGGTTACAAATTTTAAAGGTTTTACTGATTGAGTACATTTGACAATCTAATAACAGTTTTCTAAAATATTTAATAGATTTTGAATGCTTTAGAAACGTTTAGAGCAGTTCTTGAACTTTCTTTTGTTTATTTAGGAACATTTTCGACAGTTTGTGAAGTATTTTGAGTATTTGGTAACAATTTTTGAAGACTTTGACATATTGTTGTATTTTGTAAAATTTTGGAAACATTTGGAGCAGTTTTTGAACTTTTTTTGTTAATTTAGAAACTTTTTGAAAGTTTATAAAACGTTTTTGACAATTTATGAATAATTTTGAATGTTTAGTATCGATTCTTGAAGGTTTTGACAGAAAATTTTTGTTCATTTGTAACAGTTTTGGAAAATATTTAACCCAATTAGCATCAAAATCTAAAATTTCATTTAAATCCAAATTGTATTTTCAAAATTACAGCTAATTTTAAAAAAAATTACAAATTTGGTTAATTTTAGCCACTATTTTGTTAATTTAATAATTTTTTGAATAAAATTTTGGATTTATATTAACTAACCCAATTAGCATCAAATTCTAAAATTTCATTTTAATTTTTTAGTTATTTTGACAAATTTGGTTAGTTTTAGCTTTGCCATTTTGTTAATTTTATGGATTTTTGAATAAAATTTTGGTTTTTTATTAACTAATCCAATTAGCACTAAAATCTAAAATTTCATTTAAATCTAAATTGTATTTTTAAAATTAAAACAAATTTTTGAGTAATTTTGACAAAATTGGTTAGTTTTAGTTCTGCCATTTTGTTAATTTTATGAATTTTTGAATAAAATTTTGGATCTATATTAACTAACCCAATTAGCATCGAAATCTAAAATTTCATTTAAATCCAAATTGTATTTTTAAAATTACAACATATTTTTGAGAAAATTTGACAAATTTGGTCAATTTTAGCTCTGCCATTTTGTTACTTTTATGAATTTTTGATCGGATTGATTTAGATTTATATTAATTAACTCAATTAGCATCAAAATCTAAAATTTCATTTAAATCCAAATTGAATTTTTAAAATTACAACAAATTTTTGAAAATTTTTGACGAATTTGGTCAATGTAAGCTCTGCCATTTTGTTAATTTTATGAATTTTTGATTGGATTGATTTGGATTTATATTAATCAACCTAATTAGCATCAAAATCTAAACATTCATTCAAATCCAAATTGTATTTTCAAAATTAGAACTAATTTTTGAGAAATTTTGACAAATTTGGTTAGTTTTAGCTTTGCCATTTTGTTAATTTTATGAATTTCTGAATACAATTTTGGATTTATAATAATAAACCCAATTAACATCAAAATCTAAAATTTTATTTAAATCCAAATTATATTTCCAAAATTACAGCAAATTTTTGAGGAATTTTGACAAATTTGTTTAGTTTTAGTTCTGCCATTTTGTTAATTTTATGAATTTCCGAATAAAATTTTGGATTTATATTAACTGACCCAATTAGCATCAAATTCTAAAATTATATTTTAATTCAAATTATATTTTTAAAATTTTATTTTGACAAATTTGGTTAGTTATAGCGCCGCCATTTTGTTAATTTTATGAATTTCCGAATAAAATTTTGGATTTATATTAACTACTCCAATTAGCACTAAAATTTTAAATTTAATTTAAATCTAAATTGTATTTTTAAAATTACAGCAATTTTTTGAGAAATTTTGACAAAATTGGTTAGTTTTAGATCTGCCATTTCGTTAATTTTATGAATTTTTAAATAAAATTTTGGATCTATTTTAACTAAGCCAATTAGCATCGAATTCTAAAATTTCATTTAAATCCAAATTGTATTTTCAAAATTATAACAAATTTTTGAGTAATTTTGACAAATTTGGTTAGTTTTAGCTCCGTCATTTTGTTAATTTTATGAATTTTTGAATAAAATTTTGGATTTATATTGACTAACCCAATTAGCATCAAAATCTTTGATTTCATTCAAATCCAAAGTGTATATTTACAATTACAACAAATTTTTGAGGAATTTTGAAAAATTTGGTCAATGTTAGCTCTGTCATTTTGTTAATTTTATGAATTTTTGATTGGATTGATTTGGATTTATATTAATCAACCCAATTAGCTTTAAAATCTAAAATTTCATTTAAATCCAAATTGTATTGTCAAAATTACAACAATTAACTAACTCAATTAGCATCAAAATCTAAAACTTTATTTAAAACCAAATTGTATTTTCAAAATTACAGCAAATTTTTGAAACATTTTGACAAGTTTGGTTAGTTTTAGTTTTGCCATTTTGTTAATTTTATGAGTTTCCGAATAAAAATTTGGATTTATAATAATCAACTCAATTTGCGTATCTAAAATTTCATTTAATTCCAAATTGTATTTTCAAAATTATCGCAAATTTTTGAGGAATTTTGACATATTTAGTTAGTTTTAGTTCCTCCATTTTGTTTATTTTATGAATTTTTAAATAAAATTTTGGATCTATATTAACTAACCCAATTAGCATTATGAGAATTATTACCTGGAAGATTTTACATATAAATTAAATAAATATGGAGTGGCAATTGTGGTCGTTAGGAATGTACACAAATTTGTATCTAGTTTTGTCCCTTACTCTTCTTTGTTTTTTTCAGACATTGGTTAACATTAAGTCGGTAATTTGTTTATATTTTTTACGGTCATTTAAGGCTTAAAACACTTTTTCAGCCAGCCGATAGTTTGGTATATTGTCTAACCATAATAATTGTTTGCGTATACAGTTGAGTTTTCTAATGATCTGCTCAAAGTATTTGGTTTTTTTTTTTTTATAGAATAGAGTTTTTTTTTTTTGGTTTTTGTTAAGTTAAGTACTTTATTTTTGTGTACGTAATCCATAACATTTTTAGTATACGACATCATAGCTTGACGGGACATCTTGATACGTATTAAGATGTTTTTATTGAGTTATTGGTTGCACCCAACCAACTGCCCAAGTAATAAATGTTACGTGTTTTCTGTTCTGCTCCATGGAATAGATGCGTGGACATTAATAGAAATATACCTGAAAAAAATAAAAAGTTAAAGATATTTTGGACAGACAAAGTATTAAATACCAAGGTGGTAGAACGTATAAAAGAATACAAAAAAGGAAGTTACAATATCTTGGTTATATAGTTAGAAAAGAGAAGTACAAATTGCTTCAGGTGATTATGCAGGAGATAGTAGACAGGCATGATATTGGTAGGCATAAAATTTTGTGATTGCACCATCTAAATCTTTAACACAAAAAATCTGTTTTGAGATGCCTACTCTAAAGCTAAAATAATTATGATAATTGCAAACTTTCTGAAATTGAATTTCAACTTGCCTGAGAGCACGGTCTACTTATGACAGTGCATCTGTTGCCAAGGTTTTTTGTAAGTTTTGGTTTGCACTTTGGAGTTGCCAATTAGTTTTTTTTCAGCTGAGTAAAAACCGTGATTGGTCGATGCTTTTGATGTTAGTGGCCAGTTTTGATTTGGAAGGAAAGCATTTTGTTTGGCCATGCAATTTTAGTCACTACGCCAACAAATCCTTTTTGGCAAACGTCTTCGAGTTGACAAACAAGTCGGTTTTGGTGTTACTTATCATTTGGCAAAATTGTAGTAATCTTCTGTCATGCTCTACACCAATCCATGTTTTTAATAATAATTAAAAGCAGTTTAATTACACTATAACAGTTTTTATTGTTTTTTGCTATTTTTTCTAACCGTCGTCAGCTGCCATTTTACTTTTATTGCGTTTTTTTGACTCCGTTTGAATCAGGGCGCTGCTGCCTCAGCGCGATCTTTAGTCTACATAATAGGTAATGTATTAAAAATTAATTACCCGTTTAAATATCTGTATGAGGTAGGTTGGTTGAAGAAAGAAAAAGAAAACGTCTTAACTTGCGAAGGGCGCAGTTTGCACTTTTTGCATGCATGTGGTGTTAATATCGCCTTACAAGGAACAAAGAATTTAAATATTAAT
Organism: Tachinus rufipes; assembly: GCA_963932245.1. Lineage (NCBI taxonomy): Eukaryota > Metazoa > Arthropoda > Insecta > Coleoptera > Staphylinidae > Tachinus > Tachinus rufipes. The sequence continues at coordinate 8,736,100 of OZ010743.1, forward strand.
ATTTTTCTTTGCATTATTTTATTACTATTAAAACAAATTGATTATTGAAAACATTAAGTTAATAGCTAAATTTATCATTACCAATATTATGGACAATATTTTATCATATTTTCTATATCACATAGTTTTGAATGAAACCCAAGGATCACAATGTAATTTAATAGATCCCTAAGACGACTAGTCATTGATGTAATAAAAGTGTGGTTTTATGGCAATCCTGGCTCTCGGTAATGACCATTTGTTTAAATAGTCGAAGCGTCGCTGACGTAAATGCGTTGAGTGATTTAAAGAGTGAACGCATCAGTGTTAAATAAATTGGTATGAATTTTTATTTTCATTTGCGATTATTGCTCGTAAATTATTACTGCCATAAAAAAAATATGTTGCTCTATTTTTAACGGGATCTGGTGTTTAAAAACAATCAATATTTTTTAAATAACAAAGCAGTGGTAATTATTTCAAATATAATGTAAACATCCTTGAACCCATCGATTCCCACGCATACCTTCAATATTTGCTATACATATTTTCGTGATCATCACAAAGTATAATAATAATTCAACAAAGTGCAGTAGCTCCTACTACAAGATATCCATACGAATATATAAACGCGCAATTGATTTATCACCTATTGTTCGATAAACTGGTACTACAACAAGCTCCTGATCAAATTATATCACAGCAATTATTTCCTAAGACATGATGCAAAACGAATACAGATATCAGAGCAAATTATATATATAGCAAGTTGCCTTCGGGAAAATAATTTTTAATAGGCTTGTTAAGGTAATAAGTTGTTCTACTTCATTTAATTTTTGCTATTATTATTTTTGTATTTTTAGATTGATGTTGTTTATTTAAGTTGGTTGCCATTACATATGTTAATGGATATAATTGCTGCTTTTACTAATTGAAGCAGCATGTCCAAATTTTATTAAAGATGATGAATGGTGATGGGAATTAAAAATAATTTCTGTATGAAAATAGATTCGGGGAAGCTTTGTGACCTTTAACCACATTGAAATCTAAGCAAAGTGCTAAAATTGATGCGTAAGGACAAATAATAAATCAAACTAAATAATATAATACATTAATAAATTTAACTTAATTTTTGTTTGCAAAATAAGATTTTAACTTGAAATAAACTTTAGTAAATTTTCTTATATTATATTTACAAACAATATATAGATTAAGCTTTTTTTAAACATAATTAATGTTAACTTCTGTTCATGTGTGGGCTTCAATACCTTTACAAATTAACTAGATGAAATTACAAAGCGATCTCTATTAATGGTGCGGCTTGCGTTAATTTATTACCAAATCATTTTCGGTGAAAGTCATTATTAACTTTGTTAAATAGCGCCGGTAATTTACTTTTTAATCAGTTTATTTTACCGGCACTGAGTAAGTACTTTTTTTCAGTCACGACTTCTAAATATTATTTACTAGAAAATATCGAACCGTCGTTTGTTTTAATAATGTTAAACAAATATATAATATTTATTGTCAATGTCGAACCGAATAGCGAGGAGAAGAAATGTGTGAGTTTTAATTATAAATAAGAAATAAGTGTCATATATTGCTTATTAGTGGCAATAAAATAGATAATCTGTTAGTTTTAAAAATGCTTAGTGATCAAATGTATATAATTTGGAAATCATTATTTTAAAGATGGATTTTATTATCGTTTTGTTTGACAATTTAATTAACGTCTCAGTAATAAATTTTATACTTAATAAAAAAGTATAGTAGTGTACAAGGATGAATGAATAAACTAATTTATTTGAAAATATATAGATTTAACATAAATATATTTTTTGTTGTACTATATGTAGTTTGTTAAATTATAAAACATAAAGGGTGTCTCAAAATTAACGCAAGATTTGATTTAAATAGAAAACACAGTTTTTAGTCTTAGATTGTTATTTTTTTATTGAATCATAAAGTATATAGGATTTATGGAACTACAACTCGGACAAATGGCCTCTACGGCTTTTCTGGCACATACGCACTCTTTTGTAAAAATTTTCCATGACTATTCTGCATAAATGTGGCTAAATTTTGTTGATGCAGCGTTTAATTTTTTTCTGTAACCCACGGGTGGTTGTGGGCTTGTTGATCTTTGACTTCAAATAAATAAAAAGAAATCTAATGGTGTTAAATCACACGATCTAGGGGGCCAATTCTGATCACCAAAACGAGAGAGTACACCACCAGGAAATGTCTCATGCAGTAATTGAATTGTTACAAGGGCTGTATGGTGTGTGGCACCGTCTTGCTTCATTTTTACTAACCTTAAACTCTCAGCTGTTAAATTGTCTTTTTTAGGGTTGCCAACAATTTACTGCACAAATGGCGGCAGATTCAAATATTGAGTTCATTCTGGGACACCCTTTATTTTGAAAAAAACAATACGTTTTGAGCGGAGACACACTTAACATTCTTTTTTATTATAAATTATTACTATCTTTTTGGTTTTTGTTAGTAAAATTAATTGAAAAAAAAAAAAAAAAATTTACGGACATTTTTGGAGATCCACCTAGAAACTCTTTGGAGTTTGGATTTCATCTCTTGATTGCTGGTTTTTCTGTTGTCTAACATTTGGGATACGTATGTGGGCAATTCCATTTCAAACGGACCAGAGCTGGGGGGGGGGGGGGGGGTGCATTTAGAAACTTGCTCATGTATTTTTTTAGTTTCTATAACTTATTAGTAGTCTTTTGATCGGTATATGAAGGTATAAAACCCATTAAAAAAAATTCTACAATTTTTTTAAGTTTTTTTGTCGTTTTTTAACTTAATCGCATTTTTTGTTTAAAAACTGCAATTTTAACTCAAATAAATAAATTTAGTAATGAAATCGATCAGAAATTTCAATTTTATACCTTGTCAATAAGCCGCAAAAGCCATAAAACCATGTTTTTGTTCTCAGTGGGCTGGGCAAAAAGGAGCATTTTTTAAATTTTTTTTAACCGCCAAAGTTGACGTGTTTTGATGTAAGTTAATTAGAAAATATAAATTTGTTCTGTGTATTTGGGTTTTAAAGGTCTAAAACACAAAAAAACTGCAAAAATAAGCCTTTTTTTTAACATAAACTTTTACAAATGCACATTTAGCAGTTTTCAGAGAAACTATACACCAAATATTATTAAAAAACTGAGTTTTGCAAACAATTTTACATAGAAAATAGTCAGTGTCGTGCTTATCTGGCGATCAAAAACCCAACTAGAAAAAAAAAATTTGTTCAACATTTACTTAAAATTTTTTTTTTTTTAATTTTTCTTAAAGATTATTTAGATTATATTTTTTTAAGCTTATTTCAGAATTTTAACAAAGTCATCTTTTGTTGTTTGAACCAATTTAGGGTCATTTTACTCTTTGTTTGATAGTTTTTGCGCTTGCGGCACAAATTTAGACTCGATCTATCGGCGCGAAAATTAGAAAATATTATTATTTTTGGCATTCAAACATAAATCCTCTTGGCGCTTATCAAAATTTGTTAAAAAAAAAGTTTTAAACCACACCCTAGTGTGTTTATAATATTTTTTGTGAATATAAAAAATAATTAATTTTTAACGCATTTTTTGTTTGAAAATTTTGTACACATTTCTTTCTAGATGGACTTTTCTATAGACGATGAGTACAACACTGACTATTTTCCATGTAAAATTGTCTCCAAAATTCAAATTTTTAATAATATTTGGTGTATTGTTCCTCTGAGCGCTAGCCGCGCTCAGAGGAACAATTTTGAGTTAAAATTGCGGTTTTTAAACAAAAAATGCGATTAAGTTAAAAAACGACAAAAAAAACTTAAAAAAATTGTAGAATTTTTTTTGATGGGTTTCATACCCTCATATACCGATCAAAAGACTACTAATAAGTTATAGAAACTAAAAAAAAATACATGAGCAAGTTTCTCAATGACCCCCCCCCCCAGCTCTGGTCCGTTTGAAATGGAATTGCCCATGTTTGGATTCTGGTTTTAAGTTTTTGTTTTCTGTTCCTGAGTGTTCTCATTTTGATTGTTTGTTTGATGATTTTTGTTTTACTGGTTTTCATTACTGGTTCAACCAGGTTTTGTAAATTTAAATCTTATCTTTTAGTTTATGTATTGGTTTTTTATATTAGATTTCTTAAACATTCATGATAGTTTTGAAGTTATGTTGGTTTGGTTGGCTGATACTTCTACTGCAAAGTAATTAAATGACATTATTTGTTCTACTCTTATATCGTTAACAGCTAGTTTGTATCTGGTGGGTTCTTTTGCGACTACTAGTGCTTTTGTGTTTTGCAGTAAGATTATCATGTTATATTTTGTAGCCGTCAGGAAGAATTTATGTAGTAGCTTTGAAGTTGATCTTTGTTTTCAGCTATTATGACTTCAAATGACAGGTTTGAAATTTTTCTTTATGTGTTGTGACTTAGTTGACTTTATGTATCATTTTGTTCATAATGAGATTGAATAGTAGCGGGCTTAGTAAGTGCATTTGTCTTATGCTTGTCAATATTGGTATGTCATTAGTCGAGATTGTTGTTGACGAGTATTTGAGTTGTTATGTCTGAGTTTAAGTATTGTGGGCGTGTAGCTTTTATTGGTGTTCCCCATGGCAACTAACACTTGGGCGGGTGGGCGGAAACTAAGTTTAATTTTTGTAGGCGTGTATCCTTTATTGGTGTTCCCCACCCACCCGCCCAAGAGCGGGGTGGGGTGTTTGAGAAATTTGTTTTAGTATTTTTTTTATAACCTTTTTTTTGCGTTTTAACTTTTACTTTTTGAAAAATTTAATTTTTTGTTTGATTACATTTTAAAGCAAAAAAATGGTGAAATTGATTAGAATTTTTTGTAGAATCCAATTTTTGCGTCATTTTAAGTCGCCGCAATATCAAAAAAAAAATGATTTTTTGGTTCAATAAATTCAATATTCTTCTCTCCCGCTGATGTTATTTGTCATAAAGTTACGAGAGAGGGTGACAAATTGAATTTCTTGACAACTAACACTTGGGTGAGTGGGCAAAAATTAAGTTAAGTTTTGTGGGCGTGTAGCTTTTTTTGGTGGTTTCCACCTACCCGCCCAAGTGTTTCTTATCCAGAAGTTTAATATTTTTCTCTCCCACTGATATTATTTGTCATAAAGTTACAAGAGAGGATGACAAATCCTATCTCTTGACAACTAACACTAAATTTAAGTTTTGTGGGCGTTTTGCTTTTATTGGTGTTCTTCACCCACCCGTTTAAAAATTAGTTATTTAATAGTTCAATATTCCTCTCTCCTGCTGATGTTACTTGTCACAAAGTTACAAGAAAGGGTGAAAAATCTAATCTATTTAAGTTTTGCGTTTGTTTAGCTTTTATTTGTGTTCACCACCCTCCCGCTCAATTATTAGTTATTCAGAACTTCAATAATTCTTTTTTTTGCTGATGTTATTTGTCATAAAGTTACGAGAGAAGGTGACAAATCTAATGTCTTGACTATTAACACTTGGGTGGGTGGGTGGCCGGCAATTAAGTTTATGTTTTGTGGGCGTGTAGTTTTTATTAGTGTTTCCTATCTACCCGCTTAATTGTTACTTATCCAGAAGTTCAATATTTGTCTTTTCTGCTGATATTATTTCTTATAAAGTTACGTGAGAGGGTGACAAATTGAATCTCTTGACAACTAACACTTGGGTGGGCGGCCGGAAATTAAGTTTAAGTTTTATGGGCATGTAGGTTTTATTGGTGTTTTTTACCCACCCGCCCAATTGTTAGTTATCTAGAAGTTCAATATTCTTCTCTACTGCTGATGTTATTTGCCATACAGTTACGAGAGAAGGTTACAAATCGAATCTTTTGACAACTAATATTTGTGTGGGTGGTCGGGAACAAAGTTTAAGTTTTGTGAGCGTGTAGCTTTTATTGGCGTTTTCCACCTTAGCGCCCAAGTGTTAGTTATCTTCTCTTTTGCTGATATTTTTTGTTATAAAGTTACGAAATATTTGGGTGGGTAAGCGGAAACTAAGTTTAAGTTTTGTGGGAGTGTAGCTTTTATTGGTGTTCCCCACCCTACCGCCTAAGTGTTAGTTACCCAGTAGTTCAATATTCTTTTTTTTGCTGATGATCTTTGTCATGAAATTACGAGAGAGTGACACCATCTAATCGTTTGATCAGTTTTTAAAGCTTGGTTTTGTAAGCTTTGTTTTTTGGGCATTTAAGTTTCAAGTTTTTATATGTTTTGGACAATTCTGGTTGGCTTCTGCAATTTTTTTTTTATCTTAGTTCTGTATGGGGAAATCTATTTTATTGATTAGTAGAATCTAATTTTTGCGGCAAATCTAAAAAATTGATTTTTTGGTCCCAGTGGTCTGGGTACACAAAATTGGTCAAATAGTACTAGAATCTAGGAATTATATGTAAAAGTACAAAAATTTGGCCATAAGTTGTGAAAATATGGTCAAATTTACCGATGAAATGTAAAAAGTACATAAGTTTAGCTATAAAATATTACATATTATATAAATTATTCAATTATTAGAATAGAAAATGTGATGTGTATTTTTTTAACTGCCGAAGTTGGCGTATTATGATGTAAATTAGTTGGAAAATACAAATTTGTTTTGTGTACTTGGTTTTAGGGGTCTAAAACTTGAAAAAACTACAAAATTATTGTCAAAATACTTATTTTTCAACATAAACTCACTACAAATACACGTTTATTCTGCGGACAATTCTACACGAAAAATAGTTTTTGTCGTGCTCATCGGTCGTAGAAAAGTCTATCTAGGAAAAGAATTGTACAACATTTTTAAGCAAAAAATGCGTTAGTAATTAATTATGTTTTTACATTTACGACTAGATTAAGTCTAAGTGGTGCGCAAAACTATCAAACAAAGAGTAAAATTGTCCAAAATTGGTTTAAGCGACAAAAAATGTCTTTGTCAAACTTCTGAAATGAGCCCAAATAAAGATATAAGTCAAATAATCTTATAAAATAGTTAAAAAAATTAATTAATAGTTTATATATTTTTTTCCTTAATGGACTTTTCTACGACTGATAAGCTCGGCACAAACTATTTTCCATGTGGAATTGTCCGCAAAATTAAAATTGTGAATCATATTTAATGTATAGTGCTGCTAAACAACAAAAAACTAAAAAAAAATTGATTTTTTTAAGGGTTTTATACCTTCATAAACATGAATTATAAAGAAACTACTGATAAGTTATAGAAACAGAAAAAAAAACTAAAGCAAATTTTTTTACTTTGCTCTGGTCCGTGTAAAATGAAATTGTCTTTATTGGTTTGTGAAGAAAGGAGTTTGTTTAAAGTTGGAGTTTGGAATTTGGGTTTTTATCTAAAAACGATTAGACCCGATCAAGCAATTTAAAGATTTTGGCGTTTAGAAGGGTTACTTGTACATAGACGTAAGAAGTAAACGATGGTACTGAACATTTAATTTTTTTTTTTTTTTTTTTTTTTTCCGATTAAGTTACTAACAAATACGGATTTTTCGGGTTAATTGTGAGTAAACGTTAAAAGATTTAAAAGAAATGTTTCTAAAAATACATACTACGTCATTTTTTTTGCTTTGTTTTGAAAGTTATGTTGTCCAAGAAGTTTTTGGCTACTTTTACCAGCTTAATTTATGTGATTACATTTTTCAAAGTTTTCAGGGTTTATGATTGAGCTTTGTAAATTTTACCTTTGAAATAGTCAAATCCAGGGGCATAGAGAGCCATGGAAAATCTCTTTGCAACAAAATTAAGCGGCCAGGAAACAGCTTTTGCAGAAGATTGCGTAAACTACGTGCAGTAAGGGCTTTGGCTTCATCTTGGCGAAACCAGAAGGTTTCTGCATTATGTTTATTTTGGTTTGTAAAAACTGCTCTAACATCTTGCAATAACAAGCAGAATTTAACGTCATAATTGAGGATTTTTGTAAAAAAAAGCCCGATAATGCCTATAGAGAACACAGCGCACGAAACTGTCACTTTAGGGCTGTGAAGTGGTCTTTGGTAAATTTCTAGAAAATTTTTAGTTGCCCAGTAACAAAAGTTTTATTTGTTTATTGTGCCAAAAAGGTGAAAATGTGCTTTGTTACTAGTCCACACAATAGCGCCGGGGGTACAGTTGTTAGGACTGCATTGCATGCACCTGTACGCTTCACGCAGTTTTGTGGGTTTAATTCCTACGCAATCATCATTTTATAGCGATGTAACTTAAGGTTTTGGGTAAAAACCTAAGGGCAGCAGCATGTTTACGCGCAGAACGCATCGTAGACTGTTCAATAGACGTTCTAACTGGTTCTCACACTTTTGGGTCTCTCAACTAATTTATTTCAAAGTGCAGATCCTGTCTCCCTTACATTACTGATCTATTTCCAAATCGTTTTACGGTTTAAGAGTTTTGCCATGACAAGCTAAACCAAACCGACTGCAACAGGCTTTTTACTTTGCTACTACACTTTCTTTTTTTTTAATGTTTCAACAACAAAGCCGCGTTGTTTTCTTAATTTTGGTATGATTACTTCTAAAATTTGCGTTGTGGCCTTGACGTAATCACATTTCTTCTAAACTTTTAGTTGCTCTGGAGACCTTTTAGCAATTGGTTGAAACTAGGGATGTCATTCTGCTTCACTTTGCACTACTCACTAAAATTTATATGATTTATGAAAGAATTGTGACATGATTTTAGTGTTTTATGTTTCAAAAAGTTTGTAATGCTACAGTCGTAAGGAAAAGTCTTTAATGCGAATGGGCTCATAAGCACAGGGGCTTCTAAAGTTTATTTCAAAACTTTTTCAATATTTTGCGGTAAAGCTTAAACATCTTAGTTTTGCTACTGCAAATGATGCACAACACGTCCACGGAGCTATACATTAAGTCTATCAATTTAGATTTGGGTTAAGATTTTATACAAACTGTAATTAGGCGGGACACTACATGACACATCTTAGAGTTCTAAGAAGATCCTGAACAAAATCTTGCAACCCAAAACATACGACAGAATAAGCGCTTTGTCATAAAAAAAAACGAAACTCTCTACCAGAGTTTGTCAAATAAAATTGAAAATGGACAGACTGACATTCTGAACCTACCGTTTAAAGATTACTGCTACACGCAGAAGACACGCTATGCCAGAGCAATCTTTAAGATGTAGTAACATGACTACAAATCTCCATCACTAAACTTAAACTACCTAGAACTGATTTTTAGTTTGACGTTACTTAAGACTTGGATGCAATTTGTAGGAGAACGTGGATGATTTTCCTAGAAACAGAAACTATAATTGAATGTGATTCTATCAAACGTAACTTAACCCTGTGCAACCCGGATGATATATTCAGTTTAGTTTTAGATTCAATTTGTTCATTTCTAACAATTTTGGTTTATTAGTTGATAATTTTAGTAAGTTTTAATTTGACAGTTTTAGTCTAACTTGTTTGACAGCTCACAAAGTAGAGTACAGATTTTAGTTTATTATTTTGATTTTTACCATCTTTTTGTTATTTTTGTAACTTTTTGACAATTTTAATTAGCAATGTTTAACATTTAAAACTTTGACACTTTTAGAACATATTTTGACAGTTCTGGTACATGATTGCAAAATTTTTATTTACAAAACATTTTGAACTAATTTAAGAATATACAGTCTATGATTTTTTTGAACTTATTTTTAATGCTTTTTGTGACATGTTATAAAATACAATCAAACACATTACTGTTTGAGAGTTTTTGTAACTTTTGGCCAAATGTAGTAACAATTTTAATACAGTTCAACATGTTTGGTTTATACACATTAAACTTTCTGTCAGTCTAAAATATAATTTGACAAATTTTGTACAAATCTGCTAACTTATAATATTTTTATACGTTGTTGCAAACAGTTTGACAGTTTAAAATAAGTTATGGTATTTTGTAAACAGTTTTAATCACTTTTTGATGACGTTTTTGACAGTTTTGAATAAGATTTTTCACATTGCTGTAAACTGTTAGGACAATTTTAGTAACTTTTTTAACTTTTTAAATGTTTTTTGACAGAATTAGTAACACTGTGGACAGTTTAAAATACAATTTAACATATTATGCTTCTTGAGACTTTTTGAAAATTTTGACAGTTTTAGTAACAGTTTAGTATTCAATTTGTCAGATCTGGCAAATTGTATGCAATTTATTACATTTTTGTAAATTATTTGACAGGTGTAGTAACATTTTGAACATTTTAAAACCTTGTTGGACAAATCTGGCAAATTTATGACAGTTTTAGTAACTTTTGATAGATGTCATTAATTTTTGACAGATAAGTAACTTTTTGACTAATGTAGTAACAATTTAGAATACAATTTGACAATCAGGCAGATGGTACGTACGCATTTTAAGACGTTACTGTAAACTGTTTGACAATTTTAGTATTTTGTTTGTTTCAGGATTTTTTTGGCAGATTTGGAAAATTTGTGCCAATTTATTACTTTGTTGTTTTAGTAACTTGTCATTAATTTTTGACAGTTTTTTAGCAGTTTAGAATACTCTCTGACAGATCTGCTATATTTTTGCTAACATAAATAATTTCAGTTGTTACTTTATCTGTCAAATATAGTAACTTTTTGACAAATGTAGTAACAATTATGACAATTTAGAAAACAATTTGACAATCAAGCAGATGGTACTAATTTTATTAAGTTACTGTAAATTTTTTGATAGTTTTAGTTACTTCATGAAGTTTTTAGTATCTTTTTGACAGATATAGTAACATTTTGTACAGTTTAGACATTACTAAAAACTATTGGACAATTATTGTAACTTTTTGTTAAATGTTGTAATATTTTCAAAATTTTGTAACGTTTTGACAGTTGTGCTTAATTTTTTTGACAGTATAGACAGACAGCTTACTGATTTGTAGCTCCAAAACAGTTTAAGCATAGTCTTTTACTCTTAATTTTGCATAACCTCAAACTACTCAAAGTGTCAAACTTGTTCAAAACCTGTAAGAGATAAATAAAAAAAACATAATTCTAAAATGGTTTATTGAATATTGGTCAAATTTAGTACTAATATACTTCAATACTATTAGTACTACGTGTATAAAAGTTATAAAAATTTATACTTTCAATTTAGCATAACCTCAAACTATCTGACTTGATCAAACTTTATCAATTTCTTTGGGAGATAATTAAAAAATATATAACTCAAAAATGGTTCATTAAAAATTGATGCAAATTGGTATCAATATACCTCAATGCCACCAGTATCAAATGAGTAAAATTTGTAGAAATTCATACATCCAATTTTGCATAATTTCTAATTCAACTTGATCAAATTTTATCAAATCGCTTAAAAGGTTTAAAAAAATAATTATGGTTTCCAAATGGTTTATTAAAAATTAATGCAATTTGGTACTAATATATTTTAAAACTATTAGTACCAAGTATGTAAAAATTATAAAAATTCATAAGACCAATTTTGTAGAACCTCAAATTATCTAACATGGTAAAACTTAATCAAATTGTTTATAAGATAATTGAAAAAATCATAACTCCAAAATAGTTTATTGAAAATTGATGCAATTTGGTACCAATATACCTCAATACCATAAGTATCAAGTGTGTAAAATTTGTAAAAATCCAGAAGCCCAATTTTGCATAACCTTAAATGACTCGACTTAGTCAATTTTTATCAAATCCCTTAGAAGATAATTGAAAAAATCATAACTCCAAAATAGTTTATTGAAACCTGGTACAATTTGGTACCAATATACCACAATACTAGTAGTACTTAGTGTAAAATATTTATAAAAATCCATACGGCCAATTTTGCCTAACCTCAAATTAACTGACTTGGTCTAACTTAATCAACTCCTTCAAGACATACTTACAACAATTATAATTCCAAAACGGTTTAATAAAAATTGATGCAATTTGGTACAAATATACTTCAATACTTTTAGTACTAACTGTGTAAAATTTATAAAAATCCATACTCCCAATTTTGCCTAATCTCAAATTAACTGACTTGGTCAAATTTAATCAACTCTTTTAAGAGATAATTGAAACAATCATAATTCTAAAATTCTTTAACAAAAATTGATGCAATTTGGAATAAATATATCTCAATACCTTTAGTACCAACTGTGTAAAATTTATAAAAATCTATACGCTCAATTTTGCATAACCTCAAATGATTCGACTTAGTCAAATTTTATCAAATCATTTAGGGGATAATTGAAAAAAATCAGAACTTCAAAATACTTGATTGAAAATTGATACAATTTGACACCAATATACCTCAACACTAGTAGTACTTAGTGTACAATATTTATAAAAATCTATATGCTCAACTTTGTCTACCCTCAAATTAACTGACTTGGTCTAATTTAATCTCAACTCTTTTAAGAGATAATTGAAACAATCATAATTTCAAAATTCTTTAATAAAAATTAATGCAATTTGGAGCAAATATATCTCAATACCTTTAGTATTAACTGTGTAAAATTTATAAAAATCCATACTGTAACAGGGTGTTGTAGGGTTATAATAATAATAACGTGGTTCTTCGTGAATAATGTAACAAGAATGAAATCTTAACTGCCTAAATAATGTTTTACAAAATACTTATATACTACATTTTCCCACTATAAAATATACTCCAGCACAGCTGCTGGAAATATCCGGATTATTATAATCCGTCGCGTCCGTTGCTTAATTAGTTATTGGAAATATCCAGATTATGTCGTTAATATAACTTTGGGGAAATAACCAGATTAATATATTTGGGACTTCTTAGTAACAGGGTAGTGTTATTACCTATACATCTTAAATGTGCTTGTTACATACTCCCCCTTAAAAGTGCTTCAACGTCCTCGAAAGTGCTTTTATTGTTTTCTCGGCCGTCCTCTTCTGCGAATTGGCTTTACAGGTATCGGTATGGGTGTAATGTCCTCTTTAAATGGAGTCAGTGCATTTGTATGGTATGTTCCCAAAGAAACTGCTGGATTTTCTGGAGAAGCCACTTCATATGTTGTTGGACTTACAAGTCGCTTTATTATATATGGTCCATCTCGTTTAGGAGCAAATTTTGATGTGTAGTTGTTGGCCGCTTTGCTTCTGGTGTGTGTATTGACCAATACCAAATCTCCTGGTCCGTATGGTAATACTTCTCTTCTTTTTTTGTCTGCTACTTTTTTCCATCTATCTTGCTGTTTTTCTTGTGTTTCTCTAGCGGTAGATAGCCAGTCAGCAATTTTCTTAAGGTGTGCTGTAATCTGTGGTACAAATGTTTCGTTGTTTACAATTTGCCTAAAATCATGATGTTCTCGCAACACTCGTAAAATTTCTTCTTCGGGAACTACTTCTTGAGCTTCTTCGATGTCGTCATCCCATGAATAATGATAAAGTATTCCATTTTGCATGATAAATCCGCGGCCTGTCCATTTTCTATGGTTAACCGTATCCTTCTTGTCATTGTCCTCAAAACAGTCTATTATATTCTTTAGTTCAGGGTCTTCAATTTGTTTATCTCAAATCTTGGCAAGCATTTCTGTGGGCATGTCGATCGAAGTATAACAGATAGGGCAGTCAATTTCAGCGGCGTCATGACATGGAGGTCTTGATAGCGTATCTGCGACTAGATTAGCTTTTCCCGGTAAATAGTCTATAACTAGATTATATGATTGTAAAGTTAATGCCCATCGTGCTAGTCTTCCATTAGGCGATTTCAATGACATCAACCATTTTAATGGTTGGTGATCAGTTTTGACATTAATTACGGCTCCTTCTATATATCCTCGATATTTATTGCAGGCCCATACCACAGCCAAAGCTTCTCGTTCCGTTGTCGAATAATTTTGTTCTGCGGGTGTCAGTAGTCGGCTTGCATATTCTATTGGTCTCTCGTCGGCACCCTCCCCCTGGAGCAAAACAGCTCCTAAAGCGTAGGCGCTTGCGTCAGTTTTTAGGGTGTATGGCAAACTAGGATCAACCGATCGTAGAATAGGATAATTTATCAGTCTCATTTTTAACTCTTTGAACGCAATTTCTTGCGATTCGTCCCAGTGGAATTTTGCATTCTTTTTCAATAGCCTGCTTAGCGGTTGAGATATATTTGAAAAATCTGGTATAAATCTTCTAAACCAGGAGCAGGTTTGCAAAAATGATCTAATTTGTTTCTCATTCCCAGGTCGCTTCATTTCTTCTATTGCACTCACTTTTTGGGGATCCGGTTCTATTCCTCTGGGTGTTAATATGTGTCCTAGGTATTTTACTCGATCACGTACAAATTCACATTTTTCTTTGTTGACTTGGAGTTTAAACAATTTTAACCGTTGAAATACTTCATCTAGATCTTGTAGGTGCTTTTCAAAAGTTGTGGACAAGATGATTATATCATCCAGATAGGCAAGAATAATAATGTTTTTGAGTCCGCTCCGGAATCGGTCAATGAGCCGTTGAAATGTCGCTGGGGCATTGCGAAGACCAAATGACATTCGTTTGAATCGAAAGGTTCCAACTGGGGAAATGAAAGCGGTACGGTCTCTATCCTCTATTTTTACAGCTACTTGGTGATATCCTGCTTTTAGATCCAATGTCGTCATAAAAAGAGTTTTTGGGGCAGTATGAAGTAAATCGTCAATCCTGGGTAGAGGATAGGTGTCTGCTATAGTTACGGAGTTTAGTTTTCTATAATCCACACATAGCCTATATTCTCCCGTCTTTTTTGGTACTAATACTACAGGGGCTGCATATGGGGATTCGCACTCTTCTATAATATCCTCTTCTAGTAGTCTGTCTATTTCTTTTTCGAGAAACTTCTTTTTCTCAGGAGACATTCTATATGGCGGAACAGCAATTGGTTCATTTGATGATAGCCGAATTGCGTGTTCTGCAAACGGGGTTGCTTGATCAGGCCGTGTGAACACTTCCTGGTGCTCTTTCAACAAATTATCTAGTTTTTGTTGATCAGCGTCGCTTAGCTTCTGAATCTGATTTTCGGTAGATTCTTCTACTGCTATTTTTATATCATTTACTTCACCTTCAGGTATTAATGCAAAACAGTTCTCTGGATTTTCATCAAAATAAAATTTGTTTCGGGGAACATTTAAAACCATATTTGTTTTTCGAATAAAATCTTGTCCCATCAGAGTTCTTGCTTCGGTAAATTCTGGGACAGCAATAAACGGAACCATTACAGTTTTGTTTTCTACCGTAACTGGTAACTCATAACGTCTTACGTCTCGCTTTTTCTTTACTCCGTCCGCAAGTGACATGTAAATTTGGTCGTACTGGAATGGATAATTAAGTTCTTCAAGATGATCATTCAGTTGTCGTCCTGCAACGCAGCCATTTGCGCCAGTATCTATTATTACCAGATCGGTATGGTTTGCTGCAGTAATATATATACTTGGACGTCCATATTTTGCTTCAAAATTGGCGGCGGAGAAATCAAAACTTGATGCGTTGTTAATACTTGTAGATGGTATTTGTGCATCCTGGCACTGACTACGGATATGTCCGGGTTTTCCGCAACCAAAACATATAAGTGTTGTGTTAGGTGCTGGCGGCACTTGGTTTGTTGCATTTTGTTTTTGCCTACAAATAAATTCATCGTGTCCAAACTTTTTACAGAAATTGCATCTTGGGCGACTTGTTCTTGCATTATTCAATGTTTCATTGTTCCTTCTTGGTGGATCTTCCTCCATCATTTCAATGGCTCGAGCTTGAATAATCAACTCGTTAAACGTTTTCACTGACTCGCGTGATAGCCTTTTTCTAATATTCAAGTTTAAACGTGAGTATACCATGTCTATCTGATACATCTCGGGCAGCTCTGGATCATTTGGCAAATGTGATAGTAGTGCTCGTGCTTTACTCACAAACAAATCTGTCGGCATATTTTTGTTTTGCTTCCATGAAAAAAGTTCCTCGAATACCATAAATCGAGGTTTGTTGTACCCATATGCGTGGCGTAGGGCGTCGAGTGCTTCTTTCCATCCTGAAACACTTCTTTTTATTCCTTTCCACCACGTTCTCGCTGCACCATCTAACAACATCGGAAATCCGTTTAATGCGCTTTCATCGTCAATTCTCATGCAATCTTTATATATGTTGACTGCATCGATAAAGGCATCTACATCATCGGCTTCATCTCCGGCGAATCTCGATCTGCAGGTGGCAAGGGTCATCTTCTGCTCTTGTGCTGGTGCAGGTGTTTGAGCCGATTTTACCAAATCACTAAAAACTCCTTTCATGCTTTCCATTACAGCTAGGAGCTGTT
Source organism: Tachinus rufipes (assembly GCA_963932245.1). Classification (NCBI taxonomy): domain Eukaryota; kingdom Metazoa; phylum Arthropoda; class Insecta; order Coleoptera; family Staphylinidae; genus Tachinus; species Tachinus rufipes. Next base: position 8,752,340 of record OZ010743.1, read on the forward strand.
CCTGTGATAAGGACATCTTGCTTCTCAAATTGTAAGACGCCGTTTTATAGCACGTTGATAATCTTTTTAATCACGAGCCACTAAGTTGGGCTCCAATTGTAACAGGGTGTTGTAGGGTTATAATAATAATAACGTGGTTCTTCGTGAATAATGTTTAATCAACAGTGAAATAATAATAATGGTCTAACAATGTAACAAGAATGAAATCTTAACTGCCTAAATAATGTTTTACAAAATACTTATATACTACATTTTCCCACTATAAAATATACTCCAGCACAGCTGCTGGAAATATCCGGATTATTATAATCCGTCGCGTCCGTTGCTTAATTAGTTATTGGAAATATCCAGATTATGTCGTTAATATAACTTTGGGGAAATAACCAGATTAATATATTTGGGACTTCTTAGTAACAGGGTAGTGTTATTACCTATACATCTTAAATGTGCTTGTTACAATACGCCCAATTTTGCATAACCTTAAATGACTCGACTTTGCCAAATTTTATTAAATTTCTTAGGAGATAATCGAAAAAATTATAACTCTAAAATAGTTTATTGAAAATTGATACAATTTGGTATCAGTATATCTTAATATTAGTAGTATTTATAAAAATTCATACGCTCAATTTTGCCTAACTTCATATTAACTGACTTGGTCAAACTTAATCAACTTTCATAAAAAATAATTGAAACAATCATAATTCTAACATGGTACAATATAAATTGATGCAATTTGGTACAAATATACTTTAATACCTTTAGTACCAACTGTGTAAAATTTATGAAAATCTATACGCCTAATTTTGCTTAACCTCAAATTAACTGATTTGATCAAACTTAATCAACTTGCTTAAGAAATAGTTGAAACAGTTATATTTCCAAAATGGTTTAATAAAAATTGATGCAATTTGGTACAAATATACCTCAATACCTTCAGTACCAACTGTGTAAAATTTATAAAAATTTATACGCCCAATTTTGCATAACTTCAAATTAATTGACATGACCTAACTCAGCCACATCTCTAAAGCTAAAATTAAATTAATCATAATTCTCAAAAGCTTCATCAGAATTTTACAAAAGTTGGTACCAATGCTGTATCAACTATGTAAATCAGAACAAATTTGGCACCAGAACCAAAATTAATGTCAAAATTAGCGATTGATGTCAACATTAATAAAAAATAGTTATGAATGTTAGACCGAAGATTTGAAAACGTGTTTCCGCCTACACGTCTAAGTGTTTGTGATCTATTTGCTTGAGACTTAACACTTGGGCGGGTGAGCGAGCACTAAGTTAATAAATATTGGATAGGTGATTTGATAACAAATCCGGTTCGAAGGACCAAAATGTTGAGGCGATTAGTGTCAGAGATGATTCTTGTCAACTTTTTCTATTCTGTGCGAAAACAATAATTATTTAAAGAAAAATATAAAATATTTATATTATTCTGAAGTTGATAAATTGGGCAGGAAATGAATTAATCCTGCCTGTTGATGACAGTCACTGATTGACTCTAAAGAAGCTGTACACTACAGTATAATGCATCTACAAAGAACAAGGTGAAGGACCTGCTCAATAAAACATTTTTAAACATAATAATTACATAAATTAATTTTGATTAAATATTATCAAAAATATTGCATATTCCAACTAGAATAACTAACATAAATCACACAATAATATCGAGAAAACATATTGATTTAAATATTCCCATAATTCGTCCATAATCAGAAACAGTAAATTATATTAAATGTTTTTCTCGATAAAACGGCCTAGAATAGCCCACGACTAGACAAATCCTGTTAAGAAACACATATGCGAGACAAAATGAACCCATAAATTAGATATCCTACCCAACACACAATAACCATTTCTATTATAAATTAATGAATACATCGAATTATTATTAAATTACTACTGATAATTCAATTTTGATATATTTTATCAATGGTACAACATAATTCTTTGTAAACTAATATTTATTATAGTGAGTAGTTGACAATTTTATTTCTTTATTAATTTTAAGCAAATTCCATAGTGTAGATAAGGGACCATAAATAACGAATTCATTGCATCAATTTTATTAATTACATAAGTATTTAATTGTCGCTCGAGGACAATTAAATAAAGTGCCTATTAAAACCTAGTAGCACAAACTAATGCAATAAAAATAGAATCCTGGCGACTCATTTTTGGATCCGAATTATTTGTAATTATATATTTTATTGTCAGTACCAACTTATTTTAATTTATTATACTCATATTTGCACGCACTATTACCGCAAAGTGGAACTTCTTTTGGACTTGAAGAATCAAAATAGACTAGACTTGACTTAAAGGATTGCATTTTTAAGTTAAAACTAATTACTTAATATCTATTATCTAGTTTAGCAAAACAGCGTCAACTATCTTATTAGAAAATTGATAATTTGCAAGTTATTGCTTTGATGTTTTCAATCATCCCGAATTTGTGTGCAACACCAGAAATAGTTTGTATTTTGATTTGATTTGTATACCAAAACAAGCCAACTTAATTGCAGTCGTAATCGGCTTTCGCCTTTGTGGCTTGCCGATGCAGATTATGAAAATAAATTGTTTATACATTATGTTTATGTTTTATCTAGAAATTGCCGAGCGGTTCCGCATAAGAATAACACTAGCAATAACTAACGAACTCTAATTATTATTATTATTTTAACAACCACAGACTAATTGAATAGAATTTCATTAATTTCTACCACAATAAATTATTGAGCCCGATTGAAGGTCGTAATTAAATCAAATATGTTATAAAAATTGATTATTATCTTTAAAGGATGTGTTTAATAAGGAGTTGATAAGAATGACACCAAATTTAAATTAGAATCACGCCTTGTGAACACAATTTTAAAGCTCATCTAAGACAACCGACACATAAGTGACTGGAATATAATTATCAATGCAGATTTTTACTAAGAATTGTTAACAGCACGTTGGGAATTAATTAACGATCGTACAATCAACAAATTTATATTTCTATAATAATGGTATCAAGTTATGAAAATAATCTAAACATAAAAGCAATAAAATACAACAAACAATGAGATCGAGTATCAGCAACATACATAAAAACTGCATAATATTATTTCCTCATAATCCAATCAGTTTTATAAACATATCAATTTTCATTATGTTGATATGATATTTGTTACCATAAACTATCGCATTGTTTCTTTTGATATATTACATTCCCGAACATGTGCTCTTTGCCCTATGACATTCAGCCATCTACTTCGTATTCTATTTTTGGGGCCGCATAGTTACACGAGTGTTGTCACTTTTAAAAATACAGTGTAATATTGAATTACATACAAATGCGTTTGAAATGTGTATTGGTTTCATGAATTTTTTTCATGAAAATGGAATTTCCGGTAGCGGGATTTGTATTTTATAAATAAAAATAATTAAATTTACATTAAACTAGTAACAATTTAATATTTTCATACTTTTTAGTTTTTAAAGTCTTTTTCAACATTTTGTGCAATTAAAGAACAAATTATATTAAAATCGCTTGACTGGTTTTTGTTTTTTTTTTATGACCAATTTCAAGAAAAACTATTTTTGCAAAAACAAAGTTTTCAAAAATCTATTTTCTGTGAGCGTTTTGCGTTTTTAATTTATTTTTAAATATTGTTAAACGTTTTGTGCAACTAAACAACATTTTATTTTAAAAACGAGCGATTAGATTTTGCTTAAGACCAATTATGTAAAAAATTTACCGTTTTTACGGGATAATAGTTTATAAACATTATTTTTTGTTTAAATTTTACTATTTTAATATTTTTTAAATACTCTTCAACTTTTGTGCAGCTAAACAACAAATTATATTAAAATCACTTGACTGGTTTTTGTTTTATGACCAATTACGGAAGAAATTTACTATTTTTTACAAAAACAAAGTCTACAAAAATCTTTTTTTTGTGAGCATTTTGCGTCTTTAATATTTTAATAATATCTTCTAACGTTTTATGCAACTTAACAACAATTTATATTAAAATTGTGCGATTACTTTTTGTTTTATGACCAATTATGGAAGAAATTTACCATTTTTGCAGAAATAAAGTTTACAAAAACTTATTCTTTCTAAACATTGTACGTCTTTAATATTTTTAAAATATTCTTTATTGTTTTGTGCAATTTTACAACCTTTTATTTTAAAATTGTGCGATTAGATTTTGTTTTATGACCAATTACGGAAGAAATTTACCATTTTTGTAAAATCAAAAGTTTACACAAACTTTTTTTTGTGAGTTTTTTGTGCTATAATATTTTTAAAATATCCTCTATAGTTTCGTATAACTTAACAACAATTTATATTAAAATTGTGCGATTAGATTTTGTTTTATGACTAATTACCGTAAAAAAATAACGGTTTAGAAAAACTTTTTTTTAGAATAAAATTTACAATTTTAATATTTTTTAACGTTTTGTGTAACATAACAACAAATTATATTAAAATTGTGCGATTACATTTTGTTTTATGACCAATTACGTTAAAAATTTACCGTTTTTACATAATAAAGATTTACAAAAACTAATTTTTTGGTTTAAATTTACAACTTTAATATATTTAAAATATTTCTTAATGTTTTGTGTAACTTATCGACAAGTTTTCTTAAATTTGCGCGATTATTTTTTGTTTTATGACCAATTACGGAAGAAATTTACCATTTTTGCAAAAATAAAGTCTACAAAAATCCTTTTTCTGTAAACTTTCTGAGTTTTTATTACAAAAAAAAATGTTTTGTGCAACTTAACAACATTTTATTTAATTATCGCTTACAAAAACATTTTTGTGAGCGTTTTCGTCTTTAATATTTTTCAAAATATTTTTTAAAGTTTTGTGCAACTTAACAACAATTTATATTAAAATCGTGCGATTCTTTGTTTTTGTTATATGACCAATTACGAAAAAAATTTACCATTTTTTGCAAAATCAAACCTTTTTCTGTGTTCTTTTTGGTTTTTAATATTTTTAAAATATTCTCTAACGTTTGTGCAACTTAACAACAATTTATATTAAAATTGTGCAATTAGACTTTGTTTGATGACCAATTACGTAAAAAATCCCAAAGAAAACAACAAATGGCGCCCAACGTTGGGCACGGTGTTTTCAGTAGCCTCGAAATTATTTCTAATGAAAAAAACACCGACAACCTTGTTTATGAGGTACTAAGAAGAGGCAACAAGAGAAGATGAATGTACAAAAAGGAAAAAATAAACTAAAAGGAGAACATGGAGAAAATGGACAAAGACGAGAAGAATATTGGGAAAAAAACTTGCAAGCTTAAGAACAATTTATGCAAACTTTGACGGAAGTTTTGGTAAGGGTTGAAACCTTACTGCAAGCTTTAATTAACCATTAAAGTTGCTTGTATTTACCAGAACAAACCACCATGTTTGGTGGCTTTACAAAGATTTAGAAATTTTCATAAGGTTTTTAAACAATGTTTCTATGAGCTTTAAGTGCCAAAAATGGATCAACAGAAAAACAGAATGGTCAGCAAGTTAATCAATCAAATCTACGAGCAGAAGGAACCAGTAGAAAGTAACTTTAGTTACTTAATCAAGCTGCCTTATATTACTAAGTGTAACTACAACACAAAAAAAAGGTTATTTCAAATATCTTTGCAACCTTGGTAGAACCTTAAATCCGGTAGGCGTTGGACATTATCAAACTTGGAAATTGCTACCAAAGTGGAAACAAACTTGGATTGGCACACATCCTTTTGGTCTAGTCTTTAACTTCCAAACACAGCAAGTAATCTATCTAACTAATATAGGGGGTTGAATCGAAAAGCGGAAAACCTTTGATTTTACTCTTCAACAACAAAAACCACTAATGAAAAATAAGAACCAACAACTTTTAAATGAAAAACTAAGAAAAATAATCAATAGGAAATGTGGAATAAAGGTTAGTATCTCACATCACTAGTAGCATTAATGGAAAACAAGTAAAGGCTTTGATTTATTTGGGGGACAACTCAAAACTTTACTTGGCTCAGCTTATTCAAAGTGCAACCATTGAAAACCGATTTAAAGACAACAAATTATGATGTATGTGGGTTTGCAGATAAGCGATTAGTACTATTACTATCAGTTTTGGAGGAGAAATAATACTGGGCCACCAATGATTGAAAGATCAAGACGTTAGTATTGATTACTCACAGCAGTGTCAGCATTATAGAAAAGAGCACAGGTTTATTATCTATTAGTTGCAACAATAATTGAACCAAGTTCTGGCCAAGCAAGAGATTGAAATACACACTTAATTCCAAATCAGACTTGACTAATTAATCTCAGAACTAATAACCAAGAAAACAGTAATTTATCAGATTTTCTGATATGCACTCAACGCTCACCGAAAAGATCATATCTTTAAACAGATCTATGAGCTACTTACAAACGGGATTATCAAACAAAACAGTAGTAGCAACTATTTTGTTTTAACAAAAGAGACTTTGGTGCTCAGGTGTTTATTTTGACTTTACCGGGATCATTGAGCAAAACAGTAGCAACGATTGTGCTTTAATAGTGTTGATAAAGAAAAAAAGATGAAAATTGAATGTAGTGGCAAAAACCAAGTCAGACTTTTAATGACTTTGGTGCACAGATGTTTACTACTTTTGACTTGACCTCAGAATATTGGCAGATACTAATGGAAGAAAATCATAAGCCGTACACTGTTTTTGCGACCCCGGATGAAGGCACATTACTTTATAGTAATGTTTTAAGAATAAGGAACGGTCCGACCACTTTTTAGAAATTTATGTCTAGAGTACTGGACTTTACGTTTTACAACTATTTTACATTAGTATATAGTGTAAAGGCTTGAAAATAGGCTTTAGTAGCCCGCCGCTTTTATCAATACGAAAAAGCAAAGTTAGTTAGAGTTGCCAAAAGCAAAACATTGTTTTAGGAATTTTTAATGTTTATTATACTCTATCACTACTGTCAGATTTTAACGTATGACGTTTATTTTAAGGGCCGACAATAGTCTGGTTGACCAAATTGACTTGTTAGTCTCATTCTTGCAAAAGTTTACTTTTACGGGTGAACTTTTTTTTGCAACTTGGGAGATGAAGTGGTGAACTTCTCTATAAAAGCAAACTACCGGTTTTTAGCAATCTATATAATTTTACGTAGCTGGGAAACTATTAGATGGTTAAATTAAAAAGCGGAAAGCTCTTGATATGACCCAACGACAACAAAAATTACTAAAGAAAAATAAGAAACAATAATCTTTAATTGGAAAACTATCAAAAATAGTAAGAATTGTAGGAGGAGGACCATTACCTTGCATCACCAGAAACATTAATAAAAGACAAGTGAAGGATTTGATCAATTTGGGCGCCAGCCAAAATCTTAAATCGCTCAACTTACTTCAACCATTAGATGGCAAAGGTATACAAGCTGACTTGAAGATAACCATGCAAACTACGGAAGAAGCTAAAACTAACAATGATAAGTTATTTTGTTTTTAATGACCCCTAGTTTGGGAAATGAAGTAATTTCATGTCACTAAAGGTTAAATGACCAAGACATCAGCATTGATTACTCACGGCAGTATTTGCACTATGGATAGTAATAGTAATCGATTCAAGTTTTGTTTAAGCCAAAAACTTGATGAACTCACAAACTTATTTCTAAATCAGGTTTGTTAGAAAAACTTTTACAATTTTTTTTATTATTGTGTTTAGCGACATATACACTTTTTGGAAACCTCAAATCTTTAAGCAGATTTTTGAGTTACTTATGACCGTGATCATCCAGCAAAATTTAGAAGATATTGCACTTTAATAGTGCTGATGAACAAAAAATATGCCAAATTTTTATTTTTTGATGTGCTCAGGTTTTTAGCAAACTTGAGTTTATTACTGGTTACTGGCAGTAACCAATGAAATATTGCTACAAACCGTACACTGCTTTTGAGGCACAGGATAGAAGCATTTACTACTTCACAGTGTTTACAGGGCCGGCCACTTTTTAAAAATATAAATTCAAAGTATTGGATAGACTCTAAGTATCATTGTTGGTTTACCTAAATAACATTTTGATTTACTCGTAGATTTGCAAAGAGTACACCAATCAAGTTAGCATGAAGGGCATCCACTATCATTTTGCTTTGCTATTTTATAGACATTTGCATGTTTATGAAAAAAGCATTTCTCGCAACGGTTTTCAAAATTAGCATTTGAAACCTGGAATGCAACTATGTCTCAACTTCTTTAGGTCATTAAACCTTGACCAAAACTACCATTTTTTTCATATAAACAGACGCATGTAACCTGGGATTTGGAACTGTACGATCAAAATAAAATAAGAAACAACTTCAAATAGGAAATCAACAAAAATAGCCTGCGTAGTAATTATGTTAGAATTACCATCACTATTAACATCAATGAAAAACAAGTTAAGGCTTTGATTGGTTTAGGGGCAAGCCAAAACCTTATTCGATAAATGGATCGGGTTAATCTGAAATCAACTGTGCAAATTACAGTAGAAGCTAAAGCGAGTAATGCCGTTTTTTGAGCATTTGCAAAACCCACTTATGGAACTACAATGTGCAAAAAGGCAGTTGTGTAATTTGAAACCAAAGAATTGGCTTTCAAAAATTCTGAAAGCATAACATGGTTGGTTTCTTTAATCTTCTAGATTTTTTGGCATGTAATTTAAGACTTGGATTATAGTTTTAACATTCCAAAACCAAAGAGTTGAAGTGGTGGATTAACAACTTGGTGGATGTCAAAGCCAAACTGATCCAATAGCCTCTACTTCTGCAAGAGTTTACCTTTATAGATAAACACATCTTAGGAAGTTTCAACATCTTACCAGACATTCTATCCTGAAATTTGGGAGATAAAATGGTTGACTTTTTTATTAAAGCAAATGATTGATTCTTATCACCAGAGAATGACAATAACTACGGAATTGCAATGTTCAGTTATATTATATTTTGTCAACTTGCCAGTTTTAATTCAGCGCAGAAAAGAGCGTTCTGTGTGTTGATGTCCCAAAACGCAAAGCATCATTATTTGTGGATATATTTCTTCTAATTTGACAAGAGATATTTTCTGTGTTGTGCACCTCTGGTATGGCTGGCCACACAGAAAGGGACAAAACGCATGCCGTCGTCTTACGTTTCTATCACTGGCTGGACATTTGAGCCGACATGAAAGCCCATATACAACATTGCTTGACATGTGCCTACAGTCACCTAAGGCTTCTCTAGTCACATCTTTTGAGAAAACCAAAAAAAGTGGTTATAGATTTTTATTAAATTTTTTGTAATAGGGATGCATTGGGTGGAAACCATTTGCAAAGTTATTTTTAGTGTTTACTATTTTAGCGATATCGATAATTATATTATTTTTGACTCAAACAATAATTGATCTAAATTAGAAAAATATAAATTTAATACCTTAAATGTCAAAACAACTTAAATCATCAGAAGAATTTTTAGTAGATACAATGTTTTTTTACAAATAATATGAATAAAAGTTATTGTTAGTATCTATAGTTTTGAAAACATTCTTGATTATTGATTTGGCTTAAATTGACCAAAATTGGGAAAACATAAATTTGACATCTTAAATATCAAAACGACTCAATCATTAAGAATTTTTTGTGTCAATAATAATTATTTACAAATAATATAAATAAACGTAATTGCTAGTATCTATTATTTTGAAGATATCTTGAGTTATTTGATTGAGACAAAATGATTAAAACCGGAAAAACATGAATGAAACACATTAAAATAACTCAAATCACCAGATGAATTTTTGATAGATACAATAATTATTTACAAATAATATAAATAAAAGTTATTGTTGGTATTTACTATTTTGGAGATAACTTCAGTTATTTGATTTGATTCAAATTGATCTTAGTGGGAAAAATATAAGTTTAAAAATTTGATCTTTTTTGAAATATCTTAATCGATTTTGTTCATATTTTTAATTTGAACATCTTACCTGTCATTAATGAAACTGATATTTGTTATTAATTGATTTGATCTGTGATCCTGTTCCGCGAATTTAGTGATAGTTGACGTTTGTAAATTTTTATTGTGGATTGTGAGGAGAATCTTTCTTAAAAATAATTTTTCCTTTTTTTGATATCAAGAAGTTTTTACTTTAGCTGCAAAGACTTTTCTGTTTTTCTCAAAATTGTCTTGATGGAAATATTAGGAGAGCGATATAGGGGTTGCATAGTGTTTGTGTAGAACTCTGTTTAGGCTAGGAGATGTACAGAAGATTTTTTTGTTTTGCTTGCTTGAGCCAAGCGGAGGAGAAACTAATTTTTAACTGATAACGTATTTGCGTTTTGAGCTTGGTTTACTAGTTGCTTTGGCCTTAGTGATAGGCCGAGTCGTGGCGTTAAAGGTCTTTGACTTGATGGGACGACTAATGGTTTGATAGGACCAAAAACTGAAGAGGACTTACTGGATTCTTTCTTCTGTTTTTACTTTTTTTTTTGTTGTTGGCCACAATGTGAGTTTTTCTTTCCTTTTGGAGTAGGGCTTTGTTGTGCTTGAAAATTTTACTTTTTAATTGGACCTCTATTGTTACGGGCGTTAGGAGGAGCTGGCCGTTACTGGCTGTGCAGCTACGTTTGTGTAGTGGCTTGGAGGAAAGTCGTCTACAGGTTTGCATGTGCTCTAGTATTGCTTCGTAGACCTGTTCCTGTAAACAAATTGTTGGATTCATTTCCACTTTGCCATTGATCCCTTTGCTGCTTTAAAGCCTCTGGTGACTTATCATTCTATTTTGCATTTGGACTCTATTTCTATTTGGGTCTTATCGGGTATTATGTTTTTCATAAACCTCACGTTGGGTGCTATTTATGACCTTGTCCAACATAATAAAAGAGGGGGGAGGGGGGATTTGGTGTTGTTAAAAAGCTTTATTTGAAAACTTTTCAACGCATCTGTGTAGTTTTAAATATATAATCGTAATATTCTACCTAGATTTGGTTAGAGTTGACTCTTTTAGAGGTTATACAGAATGTGAGGTGTTTAAACGTGATGTTTGGTTGATATTACCGTCCAGCGTTTAACTCGTATCCGTAGGCTTCTTAATGAAAGTGCCTTTCAACGGCCAAGAACACCTAGCAAGCATATAAGATTATTCTATAGCTTGCGGGAGTTGGTGCAACTTAGAGACAAACCAAGTGGTTGCACTTCTTGATGGATTATTAAAGCAGATTATGGGGTTGCTTTAAAAGTGCCACCATGATTTCATAGTAAATTTTTGTTGTGTTTAGTTCTCAAAGGTCAAGACGTAACGGAGGTGGATGCAATGCCGTAAATTGTGTGTGGTCTTGGAAAATAAGTGCAAGCCCCCAAACAAGTCGTCAGTGTCAAAGCGTAAGCAGTAGGTGTAGCGGTGTTCATTATTAGAAGGTTTTTTTTGTTATTACCAATTATTGGGAGAAGACCTACGGCGGTGTGTGTAGGCTTGTAGGTACCGTGCAAGCCAAGTACTAGAAATGACGCTTCTGAGGCAGCCGTCGTATCGTAGTAGTAGCCGTAGGAGAAGAAAGGCTATAGGGTAGCATGATGGCTTCTGGGAAACGGTTGAGATCCAGTCTAATTCGTAGGCGATCAATGCTTAATAGTAACTATTTTGGCACCGTAAAAATTTGAACGTACTCTCATTGGTCTTTTAATGCTCCCACAAAACGGCATTAACAACGCCTCCAACAAGCAACTGGTGTTGGTGAAGTGCAATCCGTGTAAATTAATACACCAAGCCACAGAAACGGATTCTAAAACCCGTCAGGTCTATGTCATTAATTCACTTATACTATCACGCAAAACTAAAGCATTGATTTGTAGAAAAAAATCCGCCAAGAGTCTATGGGAACCTCAAAAATCGCAAAATTTTAAACTTGCTCCACAGCAAAGGAAGGAAGGCAATAAGGTTACACAAAAATTTGTCATCACAAGATGACAATGTGGATGATCTCCAAGGTCTTACAGAACAGACGACTTCCCATTTCAGTCAATCATGGCAAAAATAGGCTTCAGAACTCTATCAAAGAAAAAACCTAGGCATTGTCTCAAACTCTGATGCTCTACCTCAAACACCAAGGATACGGAGCACGTCAAAATCTCAAAATTAAGGACTTTTTGGAGGCTACTGACAACAACGCGCCTTTAGAAAACGTACGATCTTTTTGCATTTGAAAAATTATCAAACAATTTAAATCTTGTACTGCTCCTGGCCCTTAAAGCGTTTTTGCATAAAGCAATATTGACGCTCATCAACATTCCTAATGCATTTCTTTAAAGTGGGCATTTTTCTTTAGATTGGAAAAGCTCACTGGTGTTTTATATCCTAAAACCAGGAGTTTCTACAAAACTATTGGCCTATCAATCTTCTTAGCACCTTAAGTAAGGTTTTCGAGAGTGTAGTTTTGAGCAGACTTTAAGATCACACGGAACCAAACAACATTTTTCCCCGGACATTCAACAGTTCATCAATCAATTAAACCGCATTAGAGTGAAAAAAATCAACGGGGTAGTTTTTTTTTGACATCAAAAAAGCTTTTGACAAAGTTTGAACGAGAGACTTATCTTCAAGTTGTACAAAGCTAAATCCGAGTTTTGTGAGGCTGATAACTGATAACAAATCTAAATAGCAGATCGTTGGCAGTAAAGTTTAAAAAACACATATCTACCTATCGGCAAATAATGGCAAGAGATCAAAATGGCACAATTTGCTGACAATACAACACTTTTATACTCTATACACTTTGAGGCTTTAAAACGCCACCTTCAAAGAATGGTGACAAGTCAAAATTAATCCAGAAAAAAGCAAAGCTGTATTCTATACACGGTAACAAATTACACTTGATGCAAATGTCCTTCTAAACCGTGGTCTAACACTGCTAAGTATCCAATAATTACCTTTGACAAATGACATAGGTATAAGCTCCACTTGCAGTTTATTTTCGATAAAGCCAAAATGGCAAAAAATATACTTGTTTTGATGGTGCATCAAAAAAGTGGCCTGTTGACTCAGAACAAAACCCAACTCTACACATCTATTATTAGACCCATGATGATCCACAGAGCTCTATGGTATGTTCGAAACATGAATATTTGGGAATATAAATCCGCTGCGCCAACACATTAAAACTTTGGCCGCAAATTACTTCCATAATCTCGCAAATTGTCCCAACTTTGACCTAGTTCGACTCGCCGAGCCAGACAAAGAGAATGTCTTCCACAAGCGACCGGTGAATCAAGTAGCCGCATCTTAACCTAAAGTGGGTAACACCATATCTCACCCCAACTATGTCCATCTTTCCAAATCTTCAAACGGAAGATACATGAGCCGTAAGTCGGCGTTAGAAACGGTCAGGTAAAAACGCACCCGTTATTTGAAAAACGCGACCGTCCGTTTCCTATAAAAGAAATGCATTCAGAAAATTCAGTCAGTTTTTAGGAAGCCGTCGAAACATTATCTTTGTGAGCTAACCTAAAGCAGCAAGCTAACACCTTCCAAAGAGAACATTGCTGGCACCTAGCGAGATTGGAATTCTCTAGTTAATCTTACCACGAAGACGATGCTCCGCTAATACTGGCAAATACTATACTATCACTCACTACCTTGCATCCCCTATCTTATGTAAAAACTCACGATTTCAAAGCTTTTCTACTCTTGGACAACATCTCCTGGGAATTTCTCAAAACCATGTGTACAACAAAATATAAAAAAAATTATAAATTTTCGCTTATCAAAGCTGGGACCTATTGGCCGGATTTGATGTATCAGCGGCACCATCTTTGTGGTGTTTTCCACTTAGCGGATCGTTTTCAAATTTTGAAAAGGGCAAAATAGTAAATTGTGATCTAATATCTTATTAGTTATAGTAATGATTCTTTATATTTTTAAAAGCGAATTAAACAAAATACTATAACTCAATATCCAAAATCAAAAAAATTATTTGCAGATAATTTTATAAATAATTTTATTATAAACATAAATTATACTAATATATTTAAAAATTTAAAAAAAGTTAAAAAATAAATCGATCCTGCCAGGATTCGAACCTGGAATCTTCTGATCCGTAGTCAGACGCGTTATCCGTTGCGCCACAGGACCTTAGGGCTTAAGTAGCACATCTAAGATCAGTCTCCGAACTTTATCAATTCGATCCATGCATTTTAGCGTGGATTATATTACATATAAACTTGTAATGAATTAACGGTTTACAAGTAAATTTAAAAGTCAGAAAAGAAAGCGTTATAAATAAGTAAAGAAGCCACAATGTTGCCTAATAAATCTGATTAAGTTTGTGGTTTGACCAAATGATTAATCCTTTGTTGTAAAATCTCTTTGAATATAAATTTGTGACAATTTAATGCTATTTGAATGTTTCATTGTAGTAATAGTAACAATTAAATTGTTAACAGTTTAATTAATTATTCAGGTTAAATTTGTATTTTATTAAATGTATGCTTAAGTCAATATAATTTGCTTATTTTATGATAGCACCGGAAACATTAATGAAATAATAATAATATTTTTTTAATTTGTATTTTGCATTTAAAATATATAATATAAAAAAGAATCCTTCGAACCGGATTTGAACCAGTGACCTATGGATAACTGCTATATAAACCTCTACAGTCCACCGCTCTACCAACTGAGCTATCGAAGGTGATAGTAAATTAAAAACACATTTGCATTGTAGCCCAATTTCTGTGTACATGCTCCAAATTATCTTCAAGGTTACAACTTTCTTAATAAGCGCAAGTAAGCAAACATTGTCAATCAAATTGTTGATTTTAATAATAAATATTTCTTTGATTATTTACAGCATACTTGCGCAATATTAGTATACTAAACAGCATGTTTGGCCGATAAATTTGTCAATGGTATGCATTAAAGCATTACATAAATTTGATATATTTACACACTTGTCATAATCAATGAAGCTGGTAATTAGTACAAGACATTAACGCGCTAAGCTATGCAGGTCTTTATTTAGATTTATATGTACATATATTTTTCATTTTTTCGGTTTTGTGGGGGTCATAAATTTTCATCCAAATTAAAAGGGCAATCGTGTACTGCAATTAACGTATTAAAATGACTCTATTAAAATTTATAGAATATGTAGAGGATCAACTGCTTCCTTGTTGCACTTGATGTAACACCAGTGATTAAATTAATGTGTTAATCATTCCCTGTTATTCAACTATAATTAATAAAACATCAATAAATCACGCCGATAACCCAGTGAACGATTAGGATATATTCTCTCCCCATATTATAAACAAATAAGTGATTTACTCACATTATCTACTTTTTTATTTATTTAAATAAATATGCAACTTACTATAAAGCCACCGAAACGTATTTACATAAATGTTGGAGATATTTATATTTAATCGGCACTGAACTTTGATTGTATCTGAATGTGTTTTAATTTGTTTTCGGGTTATTTTAATGCATGTAATAAATAATTATCGATATTAAAATGTCATAATTGCTATCGCGTGGATTTTATGCGTCTCGTAAAAACATTTCATAAATTATGATTATATTTGGGGATAATGTTACTTTGATATTTTTAAATGCGTGGATTTGCCGGCTGTAAAATTATAATCGCATATTCAATAAAGCATTACAAAGGTTTATGTATTTTTTAGATTTGGGAATTATTTTAGTTTATGCGTTGAAAGGACTTAAAATATAATTGAAATTTAGTTGAATATGTGGTCGTTTTACCTCCAAACATTTTAATTTAATTTTACGAACCAGCATTATCGGTAGTGCTCGTCTCAGCATGACATCTGCCGAGTACAAGGTCGAATACTGGTTTACAAAGGGCTTCTAAGAAGGTCAAAGCGTAAATATTTGGATTAGTTGTGTAAAACATAATAATAAATTTATCTACTGATACAAAACTGTTTTTGTAAATATTTTTGGGTCTGTATTTGGTGCTTTATTTTGTAGTCTATACCTTGTTTAGATGTTTGACTTTTTAGAATTTATTGCGTTCTTCTATCCTTTTATAAGCCTCTTTTTGGGACTCTAACTTTACCGTAGATTTACAGTATTTTTCGGAAATCAAAACATCTAAAGTTTACTTACTAATATTTTTTATTTGTTTAAGAAGAAAAATATCTAAAAAACCGACTTTTGACAGAAAAATAACTAATATGGCACAAAAGTAACTATTTTAACTAATATTAGCAAAAAATTAACTAAAAAAAACGGCAGTTAACAAGAAAAGTGAGTCATAAATATAAATTTTTGAAGGCGAATTTTTTGGCTTTATTTAAAAAAATTTGGCCGGCCGGTTTTAGATTAATATTTTTGGTGGATTTTAATCATTTTGTCGATTTTTTTGTAGATTTTGACTTGGTTTTGTCAATTTAAAGACTGAGTTTCTGTATTTTTATGTAGTTTATTAACTGGATTTTGCCAAATTATTTTGGGTTTTTACAGCCAACATTTTTGTGGCCGAATTTTTGTGTTTTTTGATCATTCTTTAGCCGGATTTAGTTATTTTTTATTTTTACTGTCGAGTATTTGTTCTTTTTGATTAAATGTTATATTTTATTGCTGAATTTTGATACATTTTATAATTCGGATTTTATGTTTTATTGCCGGATTTTTGTATTTTTGTGTCTAATTATCTATTTTTTATTTAGTGTCAGGCCATTATTTTTTTTTTTTTTTTTTATCAGTTTTTATTATTTTAGTACTTTTTGACAGCTTGTTTGGAGATTTAATCAATTTATACATTTTATATTTTTTATTTATTTTGTATGTGATTTAACAATTTTTGATTTTATATTTTTTTGCTTTAATATTTGTATTTTTTAAACAATTTATACATTTTATTGTCGAATTTTTGAATTTTTTGTTTATTTTTACTTGATTTAGCAAGTTTATGGCTGGATTTTTAATAGTTTTGACTGAATTTTTGTATTTTATGGCCGGATTTTTGATTTTTTTTGCGATTTTTTTAATTTTCTGGCCGGATTTTTGTTTTTTTTAATAAGTTTTTACATTTTTTTGCTGAATTTTGGAATTTTTTGCTCTATTTTTGCCCCATTTTTGAAAAATTTATACATTTTTTGGCCGGATTTTTGTTTATTTTTTGCATATTTACTTGGTTTGGCAAAATTTAATTTAAATAACAATTTTTTTTTTGTTAGTTTAATTTTTACATTGTATTGACAATTTTTTAGTACTTTTTGACAAAATGTTTGTAGTTTTTGATTAATTTATGTATTTTATAGTAGGATTTTTTTGTTTATTTTTTGCCTGATTTGGTTAGTTTTGATTTGGTCGCCGAATTTTGGATCTTAATAACAGAATTTTTGCACTTTTTGATTAATTAATACATTTTTATGTCTTGGTTTTTGTATATTTTGTACCTGATTTAGCAATTTTTGAATTTATTGCCGGGTTTTTGTACTTTTTGATCAATTTACACATTTTATGGCCGGATTTTTGTATTTTTTTGTTTATTTTGTGTCTGATTTGGCTATTAGAATAAAGAATAGCAGTTGCCAGTCTGCCAAAGATATGATAATTATCCGTGGGATTGTCCGGAGTTTAAACAAATTTTTGAGGATTTGATGTATTTCAAAACTGATTTATTCAGCGATGACCGTTATGATATTAGCTACAAGTTTTGGGTGCCAATGCGTATGCAGGCGTTTCACTTTTTTGCCGTTCTTGCTGGATTCTATGCTGTTAATTATCTTTTGAAGGGTGTAAAACAGTTTTTGGTTTTAGCTCCGAAACAGTTCTTGCATCAAGGAAAGGAACTAAACATAAGCATTATTAAATAGTAATATTTTGTTATTAAACAATAAATAAAGTCTTTTTGAGATAATATTATTTATGATGTACTTTAATTTAAATAATGTGTAACGATGGAAATCATGGCAATCGTTTTTTTTGTTTTCTTTGATGTCTTTTTTCTTTTTTTCTACCAGTGCCAATTTCTTTTCTGGGAGTGAGGTTTATTGGTGGGAGTTAACATTGTGGGGCAGATTTGTTTCCAATTTTTTTTTTTTTTTGCTGGTCTTTTGCGGGAGGTTTGTGCCGGGCCGTCAGGTGGCGTGGGTTTAAGGGAGTTTTGAGAGGTCTGCTTTGCAAAGAAGTTGTTGATCGTAGCTTTGTTTTTTTTAATTTCTTTCGGAAATTTTTAGGACAGATTTTCAGAGATGTTTTTAAGGTATCTCTTCTTCATCTTGTATTGGACGTCGTTGCGTTCCGTTGAACGTATGGTATCTCTAGGAATTGACTATTGTCCAAGGAGGGGGGAGAGGAAGGGGGTGCCAATTTAGCTTAATCAAAAGCTTGTGACTTGTTTTAGTGAAAATTGCATTTATTTAGGCTGCGGGCTAACTTCCTTTGGGTGGTGAAGTTTGTTGCTTTCAGAGGTGTTCTCGGCAATCTATTTCTTTTTTTGTGGCGTGGGTGTGGAATTTTCTAAAGACTTATCGTTTTTAAGGCGTGTTGGATTTATCTATCTGGGGCCGCTTACCGACTAAACCCTACCCAATCTGGGAATTGTCTGGAAGTTTGAGATCTTAAGCTCATAAACCTTTCATTTAGAGAAAATTAAGGTGATGATTTAAAACAGGACGCCTTATAGACTGTGCGGTAAACCCACTTAAGGTTGACCGGTCTCTTATAGAAGTGGCCTTCTTTGTCCGGCTCTGCTAGTCTCTCCAGATCGGTATTACAGTGAACTGTTAAATTTGCGAAGTATTTCTTGGCGAACGCCTCAAAATGTTGACGTAGCGGTGCAATATCTAGGTTGTTCTGAATGTTTACATTCCTAACGTACCATCTGCGGTTGATTCCATAGTTTTCTGCAAGCACTAATTTTTGTGCAGTTTTATAGACGACCTAACTTCCTTATGAAGGGATTTAGGATTTCACGATCTAAATTTTACGCCGGTTGTTTTGAGTTAAAGTATCCCGCTAAAATGGTCTATAGAGGAAATAAGAAAACTGCATTTTGATTTGGTTGGTTGGGTTGACGTATTCAGATGCAATTTTGAGAGTGCCCAACCTCTGCAACTTTACCACTATTAAATTTTAGAGTTAGTATGTTTGGGGTGTCCACTTCAGAGTGGTCGAGCGACCTTTTTGCAAAGATCACTGTCCCCGCTTTTTGTCCACCTCCGACGTTTCCAAACACATGAAAGTATTTGAGAGTCTCTGGGTTTATGATTTGACTCACACACTAGTATGAAGTCAATTTTGTGGTCTCAAGAAGAATTCTTCCACTTCGCCCATTTTTTTGTGAATGTTATTTGCATTCCACTTTTTTTTCTTTTATTCTGGGGCACTCAGTTTATAAATTGTAGGCGGGTAATTTAAATGGTGTACCTTGACACCCATCCAAATATTTGTCATCAACTGATTGTATATAAATTACTCTGCAATGTTCCTCCTGCAAATATATTATATGAAAGATTGAAAGTTTGTTGTCAACACTATGAAGCAGGAGGATTATTTAAATATTTTTTTGTGGGATGTTACCGCGCAGCCTGTAGCTACTGTCGACATGGTCGAGTCGGTTGCGTTACCAATATTTTATTTCTGATCCTCAAGTTTTTTTGGAAGTGATAAAGGTATTGTTTGACCAGCTCTGATCAAACTAAACTTGCCCGCCGTTTTCTGTTCTTTAGGTTATTTTATTATTTACACCGGTCACACACTATACAGTTTGGCAGGTGCTTTTATGTTCTGCAAGCTAACAACTAGTGGCTCTCATGAATAACACCGCTTCACACCCCAGACACACAATCCGGCTCACTTCTCTTTATTTTTCTCTATTGCTTTCTATTCTTTCATTTTTTTTCTTAGACATCACTTTCTGGTTTAGTGTGAAATGACGTAGCACGTTGACGACTAGTGGTCCTACTCACTTCCCACACTAGACACACAATCCGGCTTCCTTTACTACTCAAGGTTTTTATCTTACTCTGTTTCTCTTTGTCTGTTTGTTTATGTTTACTGTCTGCTTTTGTTAACTATTTTTCTCTTGAAGAACTGCTCGAGTTCTCTGTTTCTCTGTTGTGTTACACAACTTGACTTGGGTTTTTTACTTTACATGCTGCGGTTGGAGTTGCCTTCTTCTGCGGTGTTTGCCGGTGGACGCGGTATGTTTAGCAAGAATTACGTTAACTTCTTTGGATCTTGGTCTTTACACACGCGGGGTACACAACCCGGCTAGGTATTTTCTTTTCTTTGCACCCTTTTACTATCTTACTGTTCTCTTTCTCTCTACTGGTCAATGTAAGCTTAAGACAAACTACTCTTAAACTTGCAATTACACAATTCAGATTTAATTTTATAGGAATGATATAGAATGGAAGTTGAAAGTGTACCTAGCAGTGCCAGAAAATCTCAATGGCTCTTCCAAATTGGGTCTATATTAGTGTAATCATGTAAATACACCTGTCCTAAATGTGAAGTAAAGATATGTATCTTAAAATACTCGACCATCCATAAAAAAACTACTGAAATGTGATGGATTACGAGACCGTACTAGATTTGTTGTTTTAAACAGGTTTATTTAGATATATTAAGCGATTACCGATTAATGAAAGTGATCACACGGAGTTTGGAGACATCTATGAAAAATTGCAGACTAATGTTAAAACAACCGGTATTACCACCACATTTGTAACCACAGATTGTAATACAACTTTAATTTTTTTTTCTCCAGGTTTCTAACGCAGTAAGAGAAATACGAGACGACTCAAGTTTCACAAAAATGTAATTTTTTGGCACTTTGAATGCTGTTAACCTACGCTTAGATGCCAGAAGTACGACAAACACAAAATGGAACAATTTGCTAAAGACTAGTTATATAATTATCTTGAAAAGCGACAGGTTAGAGAATCATATTTGATCTAAAATTTTTGTGATGTTTTGGTTGTTCTTTAATAACGCCGGAAATTTTTTTTTGCTATTTTGTATGGCAACGCTTTTACCTATTAGAAGTCTATCAGGGGGAGTGACAATTTATTCTTCTATATGATGAGCTTCATTATTATCATCATTATCAGCTTCTTTTTACGCCACTGCAGGCGCATTAACCTCTTTTCGGCTTGGCAACTTACATTACAGGTGAACCTAGAGTTTTAAGTAGATTCCAAACTACTGGAAAAAATTATTAATCTAGTCTGCACAAAAGAAGAAAGGCCGGGTGGGGAGTAGGAGAACGTATAATCGTTTGAAATAGTTTTGTTGTGAGATTTGAACACACGATTTTTGGTGCAGCAGTCGCAAGCCAAGACTACTGCGCCACTCTTTCCTGGTGAGCTTATAAACGCTTATTATGTCTATTGTTACTTGTTTAAAATACTTTTCTGGGAGGATGTGCTTTAAATGATGCCAGCAATTTTATTTTAGAGCATATCAAGCACTTTTTTAGAAATGTTTCAACATCGGTTCTGGTTGCTAGCCTTGAAGAATAGGTTTGTTTATCTCTGGGATGACTTTTTGTTTTTGTACTGTAATGCGTGTACTCTTTGTTGGGGCTAGGTGGTTCTATACTTACTGATTTAGTTGTTTTGATAAGTTCTCTTTAGTCACCGATGCGGTATTTCGATTTTAAGTCAAGCGGTTCTTTTGGGTCGATTTCAAGGGTGGCTACTGTATTTATAATGTTTTGATAATTTTTATTGATGTAAATTGGGTTTATTTAGATCACATTATTACAAATTGCGTCGATGTGTGGAGATTTTTTTTTGGTATGAGGAATTTGAATTAAAAGTTGGACAAGTGCGTTTGGTTTTCAAGGTTTTTGGATAAGGTGCTTGGTAGCAAATTAAAAATGTGCGCCTTACAGTTTTTTTAAATTTCAAAGACTATGTGAATTTTGCTTTTGAATCCAAAAAGTTTGCTAAACTTACTAACTTCTTATTGTTTGTCTTCAATGTAAACTGACACTGCACATACGCTTGATATTGTTTGATAAGGATTTTTGCACGTTTAGAGTGGGGTTTGCGTTGAATTTTGTGGCTATGGTCATTTTGGTGCAAAATAGTTTTATATACCGTTGTTGCAGACGTTAATTTGCAAAGCGTTGGTTGAAGTGGACTTTTACTAAAGGGTGGTGTGGTTGATCCTCCATTTAGTGGTAGTGTCTTTTGTTAGATGTGATTAAACTTTTTGGATTCTATACCTTTTGCTGCCAGTACTTTGTTGGTGGTTTGTAGTTGCTTATTCCATTTTTAGTTTAGTTTTTGTCAGATATCTAAAATAATAAATTTTATTCAATTTTTCTGTTTAAATTAATACAAATAAATAGTAAACTATATTTAATCTGTAAAGTAAGTAAACATTCAATCAATCAATTTCTGAACAATTATTAATTTATAATAGCACATATTAATCAAATTGAATTTTGATATTTCCTTCCAGTCAGTGAATTAGTTATGAATGAAATTTACGACACATCTTCCAAGAATGTATCTTTATCAGTCGTCATTCTATATATAATATTTAATAATATTAATGATGCAATTAGTAATTTTTAATTAAATTATTTCTAATGGTAACAAGGAAATGCAAAACAATGCAGTTGAATGACCCGATGGATTTGACCGTATTTGATTAAATGAATGAATGTATTTATTTATGGCGATTTCACAGATATTATATGATCGAAATTAGTTCGGAATGGTCACGGGCTCGGTTTCCGGTCACATTTTGCGCCGGGATCACTATCGCAACCTTATGACCTCTGTATGTATTTTATTTTTTTTAAATATAATTGTAAAGCCGTTGTTGTGAAGACTTCTTTTATTATTACATCATTAGTTAATTGTTACAAATGCGTTTTTAAATTGCGCCTTGATGATATGTAAATGTGATATATCATAATTTGATAGGCGGGAATTTAAATACACATTTTTTATGTTTGGATTGAATTTAATTTTTAATCAATAAATTGACTATTCTAGGAAATTTGTCTGTACAATTAGTGAAACTTCAAATTGACACTATAACATTGATGTGAATAAATTGCTGAGATTTTAAGTAAAATATATAATAAAATTATAGATAGATATTTGGAACAAAAAATAAAATTCTTTTTATCTATATCTTATATAATTTTAAAAAACATACTTTTTTGAGATTTTTTTGTTATTACCCATTCTTTTTCCGTATCTAGAGAAAAAGAAAAGTTTTTGATGGGGAAAAAAATTTGAAAAAAAAATTGTCTCTGTCATATAAATCAAGTAGTAAAGACTTTAAAAACTTTAATTGTTTAGTTAAAAACAAAGAAGAGCTTCAACACCTAAATTTTTGCATTTTATATTTTAGAAATTCTTCAAATTAAATATTTCCTTAATAAAACTAATTAATTTTATAATAATAAGAAGAATAGCTTATGAACAGTTTTTAACTCTTTAAAATTAAAATTGATGATGATACTATTTTAATTGTTTTAAAAACTACAAAAAAGAGTAGCCAATGAACAATTTTTGTAGTTCAAACCTCTAAATTAGAGATCTAGTTATAATTTTTGTTACACTGCATATTTTAGAAATGTTTTAAACTAAACATTTATTTAATAAAATTTTAATTATTTTTATAATACCTAAGATGAAGTGGAGAGCTTATAAACAGTTTTTGGCTCTTTAAAGTTAAAATTAAAGATTTGGGTGTGAATTTTCCTCTAAATACAAATTAAATTATATAATTTTTTTTTAATAAAAACAAATAAAAAACTATTGGAACTATTTTTGAAGCATTTAAATTTGTAGTATAAGAATTTTTTAGTTTTGTACATTTTAGTTTAAACTAACAAATCATCCAATATAACATTAATTGTTACTATAAAACTAACAATTATAGTTGAAAGTTTGATTGTAAGCAATGTTGCATAATATACAAAATATACTTTAAAGAAGAAAAGCTAATGTACACTTTTTGAAGTTCTAACACTTAATTTAAAGGCGTGAGCATAAACATGTTGCATACTTCAAAAATGCTTTAAGTTATATATTTACATAATAATACTTAAGTTGTTTTTATAACAACTAACAAGAAGATCTAAAACTAAAAACATGTAAATTTTTTGGCAAAATTTAAAATTAGTTTTGCACTATATTCATCAGTTTTAAAAAAAATGATATTAATTTACTTTTTGCATTTAAGCTTTTAAATCTTTATTTTTTATGAACTTTTCTGACATTCTCAAAAATCTACTGAAAAATAATTTTATTTTTATAGTAACCAGAATCAAATAACTCTCGCGATTTAGGTCACGAGAAACCTATTTACAAACGAGCTGGAAAGTGTACACGTCTACCTGAGCCTGTTGGCCTGGTTGGTTTGTAGATTGGCTGGTGATTTCTGTTGATGCCTGTGTTGTGGTATTGCTTCCTGCTCTCGATCCAGCATTTTTGTTATTACATATGCAGGTTTCAGCCTGTCGATAGATACGGTGACATTACGTTCCCTGATATCTACAATAAAGGTTTTTGTTTGTTTTGAAAATCATTTTAAATGGACTTTTATATGGTAGTTGTAAAAACGTCTTTGTTCCATCTTAAAAAAAAACCTGTTTGGCAGTAGCGTGGTCTTTAAACGCAAAAGTGGATTTTTTTCTATGCCTAGACCCGTTGGTTTGCCGAAGATTTTGCGTATGTTTTTGCAGAGTTGTCACGAATTCTGACTAATTTTGTCCGTCTGTCAATGAGAATGCTTGTGTCAACATTTTTCCTGGCAGTCGTAGTAGTTCTCTATACAACATCTTCGCAGCTGTTGACTGGAGGTTGCTTTTTCATGCAGAACGGATGCCTAGCATAACGGCTTCAGTATGTCGGTTTATTGATTGCTTTTATGGCATTTGATTGCTGCCTTTAATTGCTAATAAAATCTTTTTACCATATCAATTGCTGCCGGGTGGTAAACCGTGGTTCTAAAGTGAGATGTACTTGTTAGGTGGTTCAACTGTCTAAACGACTGCGACTCGAACTGCCTTCCTTGGTCCGTAGTCAATCGTAATGGTACCCCAAACTTAGTCATCTAATGTGCATAGAAGGCCTTTGCGACTGCTGTAGCTTTTAGATTAGGTAAAAACGATCCACACAGGACAGGCAATACCAGCATCCTTCCGAGTTTGGCATAACCACAATATTGATAAGTACATGCTCAAACCTCATAGATGGCGCTTTGAAGGTGCCTGGTTTTGTTGATACACGACGGTTACCTTTTGCTTGCTGGCACTCAATACAGTTTCAAGTCCATTCTTTGCATTGTTTCCTAATAGATGGCCAAACATAACGCTATATTATTAATTTTACTGTGGAGTTCATTCCTGGATATGAGAATTGGTGGATGTTTTTAAATACTGAAATTCTTGATTTTTACATCCTTTAGTTCTACATTCGATTTCTGCGCCTCTGCTAAGGCTTTTAGATCTATTGCCGGCGCTTTCTGTTTGATGCGGGAAAGGGTATCCGAGACAATGTTTCCTTTTCCTACACGTAACGTATGTGGAGAATTGCCGTATATAATTGAGGTATTAGAACTGTCGTGCTGTGCATTCTTTATTTCTCATGTGAAACGCATATGTGATCGGTTTATGGTCGGTGAAGATGGTAAAGTCTCTCGTTTTAATTATGTAGCAAATATATTTTACTGTTTCGTAAATTGCTAACAATTCTTTATTATAAGCTGCGTATTTACGTTCTGTAGTATTTAGTTTCCTTGAGAAAAACGCTAGGGGCTTCCAGGCGTTGTTGACATGTTATTGCAGGGCTGCACCAATGGCGAAATCTGAAGCATTGCAAAATATAGTGAGTGGAACATTGAGCCGGGGATGGGCAAACAATGCAGTTTGTGCAAAACTTTTTTGAAAGTTTCAAACGTTCTCTCTGCCTTGCCTTTGACGTTGCCTTGGAGTAGGTTGTAGAGTGGCGCCTTGGAAATAAATCTTCTCTAAAAATTGTCTGAGTTTCTTGAGGGTGTCCGGTGGCGGAGACGATTGTATAGTTGCAACCTTATTAGGCAGTGGTCGAGTTCTTTTATCGGAGACGAGATAGCCAAGAAATTTTACGGACGATTGGCTGAAAACACATTTGGATAGGTTGATAATTACTCCATAGTCCTGATGGCGTTCAAATAGAATCTTTTAATGCTTTAGTTGTTGTTTCCGTGAATCTATATAAGCCTAGCAAAGTTTTAAGTCTCTGAGCACTTTGTCAATGAACCTCTGGAACGTTTTGCGCAACATTACATAGACCGAAGGTCATACACGAAAACTCAAACAATCCAAACGGCGTCGTTATTGCTGTTTTTCCGATGTCTTTGTTTGCAACTGGTATTTGATGGAAGCCTTTGACTAGATTCATCGTTGAAAAGATTTTTGTTTTATCAAGATTTTGAGAAAAATTTTGGATGTGCCGGACTGGATACCGGTTAGATTCTGTTGTGCGTTTAATTTTTTATAGTCTTTACAGGGTCTTCACTCGTCACTTTGTTTTGGTACCATGTGAAGTGAGATGACCAACAGCTCTGGGATGGTCTGGCAACTCCAAGTTTCAATAAAGCTTTCAATTTATCTATGCCAATTGTCGTGGCTTGTGTGCTACCGGTTGACCTGTATTGTTCTTATATACTTAGTGTTTAGTTTGATCTTTCACCGGTTTTGCTGCGCCGCCTGGTTTTAAAATTTCCGGAAACTTTTGTAGAAGTTTGTGGAATTGTGTCACTTCTATAACTGTTTTGATACTAGGTGTTTCTTTTGTTACTGCTTTCTCTTATGCAGTGACCCTAGTTGCGTCTACCAGTTTACGGTTTTTTACATCCACAAAAAGGTCGTAGAATACGAGAAAATTTACTTTGATAGAAGGTTTAATAACATTTGCTACCACAAACTTTTATGTAAAGTCTTGGCGGATCTAAAAGTGAGTGATAACTTTACGGTGCCGTATGTTGCTATCACCGTGCTGTTGGCCGCGGCAAGTTTATATTGAAATATATTTGGTGGTCTTTGTATATAGGAGCAAGGAAACACATACATTAGCGCCGGTTATGTAAATACGGCGTGATGTTGTCGGGCAGGTGTCGTCTGTTGCCAATAACGACTACCTGTTAAGTTTTCCTGGAATGAGCATGGTTGAGTGCACTTTGTTGTCTTGCATTTGAACTTTATATGGTACCACAAATGTCATTCTTGCGTTGTCGATTATATGAAGCTGACCGTGAGCGAAATCTTGATCTATCTTGAAAACTAGTTCTGCTATTTTGTACTTCTGAAATTTCTTCTCTTATTGATGCAATTTCTTGTTGCAGTGTGATTGTGAGTTGCTGAAATTGTGTTATTAAGAGGCCACTTACTTAGACTGGAGCTGCTGCTTCTGCAACTGTTGGTTGTTGTGATGTTAAATCGATAAATCTTTATGATCTGTGAGGAAGGCTTGGATGTTGGTAATTTTTTAATTGTTCAAAGCTTGCTGCTTGGAATAACTGGCAAGTCCTTGAAGGTGATTTAGGAATTGTGATGGCTTTCTATCCCCTATTTCCTCGCGCTCTAAACAGCGGTGGGTCTTCTGCTCTTGAGATAAGCTGACGCGTTTAATTAATTTGGTTTTTAGCGTTGTATACGCGTCTATCGCCGGTTTATTTACGATGATATTTTGTACCTCTAGTACGTATAGTGGTTCCAGCATGCTTGAAATTTAACAGAACTTTGTTGCGTTGGTTGTAATTTCTGCAGTTGTGAATTTTTTTTTCATTATAGAAAACCATAGCTCGGGATTGTCCGGGGTAAATGATAAGACACTGTTAACAGAAAACGCTTCAACCAGCTCGTTCTTCTTTATCTTACTGATTGTGTTAGAATTTATGTTAATGATCACGTTGGGGTTACCACTTTGAGGTAAATTTTTAGTTTTTATTAACTTTTCTAACTCTTTCAAAAATCTACTAAAAAATAAGTATATTTCTATAGTAACCAGAATTAAATAACTTATATATATATATATATATATATATATATATACAGGGTGTCCGGAAAATACGTGTACAACGTTTGACGACAGACTCCTGACGTTAAAATAGGTCGATCTAAGCCGACTTAGTTATATCCAAAATTGTCTCGTTTAGCCGGCAGAGGGCGTCAAAAATTTGTAAATATTAAAAAGAAATTACCTGTAACAATAATTTTTTAAGTGACCTTGTTGCTATGGCGTTTAATAATTTGACAATTATTGACAAATTGTCACCAGTCTATGAAATTTACTCAAGTATACGATCAACATTCTTGAATTACAAGTTCATTTTACCATTAAAAATGGAAAATTATACAAACTCTCAGAAAGTTGACATGCTCCTGGTATACGGGTTTTGTCAAGGAAATGGGCGTCAGAGTGTTAGGGTTTACATGGAGAGGTTTCCTAACCGTCGAATACCAAACCACCAAACATTTGCCAATATTGAGCGTCATCTTCGGGAAACGGGCAGTTTTGAGAAAAAGTTTGAAGGCAGGGGTCGTATGCGAACAACTCGAACTGTGGAAACAGAAGAGATGATTTTGGAAAGAGTTGAAGAAGAACCAAGTACCAGTACTCGTCTCTTAGAACGTGAGTTAAATGTTCCTAAAACGATTGTCAATGAGGTTTTAAGAGAACAGTTGTTACATCCTTACCACATACAAAAAGTCCAGGAACTTTTACCGACTGATCCCCCCATGCGGCTTACATTTTGTCAATTTATTAGAAACAAAAGAATCCTTGTTCCAAATTTTTGTAGAAAAATTATGTTTACTGACGAGGCATGCTTTACAAGATCTGGGGTAACCAATCTGCACAACGAACATATTTATTCCGATGAAAATCCACATGTCATTAAAGTTGCACATTATCAGCATCAATTTAAAATTAATATTTGGGCAGGTATTATTGATCACTACCTTATTGGTCCCATTGTTATTCCAGACAGGTTAGATGGAAATATTTATTTAAATTTTTTGCAAGACACATTACCAATTCTTCTGGAGAATTTGCCCCTTTTACTTCGGAGGGAAATGTGGTATATGCATGATGGTGCTCCGCCCCATTTTTCCGTTGCCGTTCGGCAATACTTACATCATCAATATCCCAACCGATGGATTGGAAGAGGCAATGATGCACCAGTAAAATGGCCACCACGTTCTCCTGAGTTAAATATGTGTGACTTCTTTTTGTGGGGCGCTATTAAAACAGAAGATTACAAGACTCCGGTAAACACACGCGATGATTTATTGCAGCGGATTTTAAATGCAGGCAACCATTTTAATAATCTCGAGACATTAGATAGGGTCCAATATTATTTTTTAAAGAGTGTTAATAAGTGTATTTAGCAAGATGGCGGTCATTTTACACATTTGCTTAAGTAATGTTTTTGTTTTACTTAGTTTCTTACAATAGATACTTTCAACTTTGTTATACTTTTGTTTTCTTTGACGCCCTCTACCGGCTAAACGAGACAATTTTGGATATAACTAAGTCGGCTTAGATCGACCTATTTTGACGTCAGGAGTCTGTCGTCAAACGTTGTACACGTATTTTCCGGACACCCTGTATATATATCATCGGTTTATAACGTTCTACGCCGTCTTCCGATTCCCAACCTCCACTGTTCTCTATGGTTCCATAAGTTATCTGGTATGTATCTTTTCTTCATCTCGTTATCCACTTCTTCTTTCCAACTAGTTCTCGGCCTCTCTCTTTTTCTTCTTCCTAAGGGTGTCCATTTCAGTATTTGCTTAGGTAACCTGCTATGTTCCATCCTTTGTACGTGGCCGTACCTTATCAGCTGCTTAGTTCTGACATCCACTATTGTATGAGTTAAATAACTTGATCATATTAAATTTTTTGTCTCGATTGTTGCCACAGTTGATTAACAATAAAACAATTGGTGCTATATGCATTGTTGCGCATTTATCAAAGTGGTTGTTCCTTTTGCATATATTGTTGACATTTTGCTTTGCTTGGCTATAATGTTGCACAATTTATTTTAAATTTATTTTTAAATAAGTTGGTTCTGATGAATCTAAAATAATAATTTTTCGTTTCTATTTGTTGATTTTGTCACATTATATTAACATTAATTTAACAAGCCCTTTGCAACAAGAAACCAATTAGCGCTAATCTGTATGCTTGCTTTGCTTCAAATTTATCTATTTTTGTCAACACAAACCAATACGGTTACTTGGATTACTCAGTTATTGTGGGTGCTGTGTTGCGGTCCAGATGTTGGCGGCAATTTTTTAGCTGGTGGTATGCCTGAAATGAGTAATTAATGCTTCTAGGGTACCACAAGGAGAAGGTTATTGGGGATGCTTTCTCAAGAATGCTTCCAGAACTAAGCAATTTTGTCATATTGCGGCTTATAATAATAATGTTTATTAGTGCTCTCAAAAAAATGTTACACATGCATAGATGCAGCTTGGTGTTGGATATTGAAAGGTTTTGGTGGAGGTTATCGAAGGCATTCTCTAGGAAATTTGCTTTTTGGATTAGAGGACCGCCAATTGCGGTTTGATGTTTTGGACAACATATTTTTGCTTTTCATTACAAACCTTTGGGTGGGTGGTTAATGTACACCAATCTAAATTATTTGCCTACTTTGTTGTGGTTGATGCCAATAAAACTAATTTTATAAAATTATTCAAAAACTGAAAAAGAATTTTGAAAAACTTTGTAGCAACTTAGTTTTTATATAAAAATTGTAGTAAGGTTTTTAAATTTGTTTTTGGTTTTATCAAACAATTTCAAAAATGAAAAAAATGTGCATAACCTTAAACTGTGTGACTTCATATAACTCTATTAAACCTAATGGGAAGTTACTAACAATGAAAAATAACTCCAAAATACTTTATTGAAAATTAATCCAAATTAGCTTCAATGCATTTTATACTTAGGAGTATTAACTCTGTAAACTTGATCAAAATTTATTTGTCCAATTTTGCATAACCTCTACTATTTGACTTGACGTAACTCGATCAATTCTTTTAGGAGGTTTAAAAAAAAACTGTAACTTTTGAACGCTTTCTTGGAAATTAATGTAAAATAATACCAATATGTTTCATGATTAGGAGTAACTTTTTAAAATTTTAAGAAATTATTAGAAATTTAATAACCAGAAATGCTTTATTGATATTTAAATCATTATTTTGCTTTTTGGTTTCTTTTCTTTCTTTTTAGTAGCTTTTATTTTTTATGTTTCTTCTATCGTTTGTTTGTTTATATTCTTTCATTGTCGAATTTTTTTAGAGCTCTCTATTTATTTACATCTCTTAATGATTGTTGCTTTGTCCACATTGCTTTCCAGTATCAAACTTTTGTTTTAAAAAAGTAATTACTGATATTTTTAAATGTTATCAATACGTTCTTGAGAATAATTATCAGAGTATGCTTGAAGAATATTTTATAATATTCTGAAAAAACGCATCAAATATATTTTAATTGTTAAGTTTTTTATGAGTTCTGTACATATATTCGATGCATTTTTGACATTAATTTACTATTTATGTAAATTAATAAGTCAATAATACACCTCCAGAAGATATTTAATGTAAATTGCGTTCCATTATAATAACTCTCTTAAGCTGAAATTAGCTTATATATGTGGTCATAATTACAAGCTTCGTAATAAAAATCACGAGCGCATAGTAAAATTCCATTGTTATTAGATGGGAACCAACAGAATGTAATCTGAGTAGCGCACCCAAAAAATATAAAGTTTTAGTCGCGTGTCCCATGATTGGCATGTTGTGGGTCAAACACGTACTGAAATTATTCCGATGATGATCCCGCGCAAATCTATACTCAAGTTGTATTTAATGCATGTACAGATACTTGACTTTATTATTTAAGTACAGCGAGAATGATCGATGGTTTATTTTTAGTGTTAAATCAATTCTTTTTCAATGATTTCATGGTTATTATTACATTTCATTTTTATTTTATAAATACTTCTAATGAACTTTTAAAATAAAATAGTTTTGATCCAAAATGAATTAATAAAGATGTTTAAAATTTTCCCTTCTCGTCTACAAAGGTTGTTGATGTCAACTTGTTACTGTTGAAATTTATTAACCAAATTAATCTTTAAATATTTCAATAATACTAAACAGTTACCACTAATACCCTTCAATCAAATAAAGATAAAATAATAAAACAGTTTATCCATAATATAATTGATTTAAAATAAATCGTCCACCATTAAACATAAAACTTTAAAGCCCACATATATCATCTTAATGACTATTGAAGTGGTGTCTATAATGAAAGAATTCAATCAATGCGGTTATGAACTTGCTTCAACACTTCACTGCATTGTTTCCATCATATTCTTTTTGATTTATTGTATACACTGTCATGCATTCTTTATTAATTAATTATAACACATTTGTTATGTTTTAGAAAAATAATAAATATTTAATCGTAATTAATTTACGGCTTGTTATTATTGAATTGAAAATCAGAATGAAGCGTGTGTGGGTTTATTTATTTAAGGCCTTGATTTTGTAGTAAATATAGTAAGCGTTTAATTAAAATTTGCTTGTTTACTTTGAGTTAAATAACATTCTGATCTTATTGCATTTTGAAAGAACTTTTTATTTAATTGATTGCAACATTAATAGCTTGATAATAATCTTGTCAAGTACAAAACGATTAATAATAATATTAATAATATAAACTGGAGCAATCTACACCAATATTGGAACATTTTAACATCTTTATTATTTAAAGGAACGTGTCATGTTAATGATAAGAAAAGTCGATATGAAGCCCCACACATGGATCATTTATCATCATCAATCTGCCTCGCCGTTGCACAATATTATTAATCTAGTAAGATCCATTAGATATGAACTTCTCGTATCTGTTTTAGTGCAGATTATAATCAATTATGTCCCTCTTGCACACGCCACATTACGGAAGTTTCACTAAATTGCTTAACTTTTGTTAAAGACAGTAATGCAGGGGAATATTAATTTAGTTTGATTGTGGTTATTTCTTCAGATTTTTATTTATTTTAAATAAATCTGAAGAAATCTTTTGCCTTTATTTATTTATTTATTTATTATAAAAATAAGATTGAAGATTAAATAACAAATATTTTATTTGAAAGATTTCTTATACTTAAATGCATTCTATTCTTTCAAAATTCAAAATAGCTACATTTTCAAGCCAAAAATGATTTTCTTCGTTTATGATTTATTCATCCGCTAACCTCTTAAATCCTTCACACATAATAAAATAAACGTTTGTTTATTGTATGAAATCATCTCGGCATATGAAAACGAAGACAGATATTTAATTTAATATTTTTTTCATACACGAAAAGTTCCATGCTCTTATATCGAATGGATGTAAACATGAAGTGGAGTGGTTTCGACTGTCAGCTGAAATTTAATTGTGTGCTTTCAAGTGCGTCGAATATTTATGGCATCCATCGCGCACGATGTAGGGATTTTCTACAGACAAACATATGTAAATTTATCGTATATTTTCATGCTCAAATGGGAAACAAAAATGCAATACGACAGATTAGTTGTTTTCAACATTGGGGTTGATTGTTATGTTCTGTTAATAGAAAATCAAAATAAAAATGCTAAATAATCTCTAATATAGCTTTCAGTATTTCATACTTTTCAATCAGATTTATTTTATATTTAAAGCCTATTAGATGGGAACGCAAATTACGAGTTTCATTTTCTTAATGTTTGGAATTGAATTGGGTTATTTTTGATTTGATTTGTAGAATTTTACACTTAGTTTTAGCAAAAAATAACTTACATAATTTTATCATCTCACTCACATCACTCTGTGTTGCCGATTGGTTTTACGTGTTTTTGATAGTACTTCTGATTCTTAATTGGACACAGGTAAGACTGGAAATACGCATGTCTAGCAAGAGTTTGGGCGAGCCAGTAAGTGCACTCATTATGGGTCCTTTCTTACTCTTTTACATTTGATAATAATTACTTTGTTCAAGCGGCATATTTTGTACTACAGCTTCTGCAGTTTAGTAGACTTTTGTTATTGTGGTCAATCTTTGTTTTTTGGCCACCCATTTCAACTAGCAAATTTGGAGGAAGGGAAGAAGACACTTACTTCTATGTTATATGCAATATATTTTGGTTAGTTTTATGCCGAAGCTACGCCTTTTTTAGTATTGTATTTTTTGTTTCTGGCACTACCCACTCTTTAAGATCAGCGTGGCTGCAAGATTTGAAAGTTGTGTATTTGTTTGGTCTCTATCACAACAGTTTTAGTGCCTTATTTATCAATTTTTGTAGTAGACAAAATTTGTCTTGTGTGTACGCTAATTGCATATGATTTTTACAGCTTTGTTGATCTATGCTTGTGTGCGTTACTATTCCATGTTGCAGGCGTTACTTTGCGAGATGGAGAGGACAGCGTCGTCACGTGTCAACAGGGATTGAGCAAAAAGCTGGTTTGTTTGTATTTTGTGTGGGCCTGGTGGAGGAGATCTTCAGACAAAAAGGCAGTGTTTTTTAGCAAGGAAGGTGGTGTGTGATGACGTTTTGTCGACGATGTGGATCAGGCGGTCTTTTAAAGTGACATGCTCTATGGTGTAATTAAACTTTTCCAGCATTAAGAACCATTTTGTAAATTTTGCATTGTTGTCTGTGGAGTTCGTTAGCTATACCAACGCCAAATTATCTGTCTTTAGAGTGAAGGCTTTATTTTCTAAGTAAGTTTTATATTTCTTGATGGCTTAGACTATTGCCACGTACTCTAGTTTTGTTGGAATGGTATCTTTTCTGGCAGTCTGTCAGTCCCTGAACTTGCATATGAAATTATGTGGCTATTTAATCTATTTTTTGAGCGTGGGCGTGCAAGTTTATAGTTCATTAAGGTTTTTACCTTTATAAAGGTTTTGTTTGCTTTTGTAACAATTTGAAGAACTTTCTGCTGCCCTTATTAGTAGTTTGGCTACTTGAAAAAAAAATGGAGGTGCACTTCCGTAGCTAGGTGCCTAATCTCATGAATTTTTGGACTTGTTTTCTGTGTGTAGATTGGGGGTGTTCTTGAATCAGTTTTAGGTCGTGTTCTATGGATTGGTTTCTTATGGTTCAAGTATTTTTTGTTTGTTTGTCTAAATGTACTTTTTGTCAGATTATATTTGAAGCCGTTTTTTGCAGAAGTTTTAGTACTTTCTGTAAGTGCTTTAGATGTAGGTCTATGGTTTTTAAGTATACATACTATAATGTTATACAAGTATACCAATACGAAGGTGTTCAGCACTCCGGCAAGTACTTTGATCATTAACTTTTGATAGATTGCCGGGGCGTTTTTTAACCCAAAAGGCATCACCAAGAGTTGGTATATTCCACCATTTGGTGCGGCGACTTGATGTTTATTTTGTTAAGATGCTTGCGACGTCAAAATTCTTTAATGTTTTTTAGATACAAAGCAAGGGTCTTGTTTTAGTTTAGGTTGCATTGTTTATTTTGCAAACGTCCATGCAGAATTTTGCCGCGACTTTTTTGTATCACTGGTAAGCAGTAGTTGCTTGTGTTGGGCTTTATTTTGATTGTGGTTATAGCTTCTCTACTTGTTTGAATATATGGATGTTATGTTTTAATTAGATGTAGTGGGTCACAGATTTTGTGGTTGTTGGTGTTTGGTCTTTGGTGACGAAGGCGATAAAGTTTTGGATAGTTTTGGGCAGATTTGGTAGGCTTGTTGGATGAGTTTTTTCTAGTCAATGATAGCTTGGCGGTTTCTGTCAAAATGAATGCACCGGCAAGCATGATTTAGATTGGTTTTATTATCTTTAAGCCAATGATGGCCTAATATTAAGTTTTTGCCTAATTATGGAGTGATCAACATTTGATTGCTTACTTTCATGTTGATGCTGACCTCTCCTCTGATCTTTAGTTTTGGAAATATATTTTGTGGTATTCCGACCTTTCAATTTAGTGAAATTGTTGCTTGCCCCTGAGTCCTTATGTGCTTTTACTATTTTTTCATTGATGTTAACTTTAACTATGGGAAATTACAGCGTTGGACTAGTCATTCCCACGATTGCTGTGTTGTGTTTTTGTAATTTTGAGATGGGCCGGAATATTGGAGTTTTTGACTGATTTCTTAAGCGTTTCCCGGATCGGGTGCCTTGCTCTTGGTGCTTTAACTTTTCTTAATATTTTTTTTGATTTTGGTTGCTTGGCTGGGTTTCACTAGGCTGGATAGTGCATTTGTCATTGTCTCTTTATGATGTGGGTAGACTTTTTGGTAGAATTCTGTTTATTAAAACAAAACGCTTTTTTTAGGTTTTTTGGATTGGTAGTGCGCAATTAAGACTGGTGAATTGCGCTACCAAGCTAAGATCGGCATATCGTTGAAGCAATCTCCGCTTAGTGTGCGGTAGTTTGGCAGAGGCATCTATTCAATTTTCTGCTTATTTTGTTTCTCTACGTAAGCTTTAGAGTAGGTTACCGGGTCTTGACGTTTCTGATACTTAGTAGATAGCAAAGTCTTTTAAAAAAGTTTTTTGGGTTTTTGTGGTTGAATCCGCCAAAGCCTAGTAAGTTTTATGCTTTGGTTAATTTGTTGATTTGACGTTAACATTTTTTTTAACGTGGCCATCATTGGCGTTGGCTGTAG
The DNA here is from genome assembly GCA_963932245.1 of Tachinus rufipes. Classification (NCBI taxonomy): domain Eukaryota; kingdom Metazoa; phylum Arthropoda; class Insecta; order Coleoptera; family Staphylinidae; genus Tachinus; species Tachinus rufipes. Next base: position 8,789,037 of record OZ010743.1, read on the forward strand.
CTTTCATGCCACCTTGAGTTGAATCTTTCTTTTCATCAGCGCGGGGGTCGTAGAGGAGACGGTTTTGTCACGTGTTGATAGGGGTTAAAGTGATACTTTGGTTTGTGTGTATTTTTTGTTGGTCCCGGTGAAGGAGTTTTTTAGGTTTTTGCGGATCTCAACTTGCTCAAAGCCGAGGTGGGCATGTCAATGACTTGGCAAACAATATCATCAAAATTTAGAGATGGTTGAGGACAGTCTTAGTTTTAACTTGCTCTAGTTGTGGCATATTTTTCTTCATTTGATGTCGTTTGATTACCGCGGTGGACCTCACGTTGAGCGGCAGTTATTACAATATAGGTTTTTTATGGGTTGATTGAAAAAGTTGTCAAGTCTTTGGGTTGTGAAGGACAACCCAGATGAAAAGATTTTTGGCATTTTTATTTGCTCAGGAGATAACCTGGACAGTATGTTTTGCAGATCACATGGCTAACAATGGCTTTGCAGGTTTTGGAAACTTGTGTCTGGTACAGAATTACGTTTTCTACAAGTATTTGAATCAGTTTTATGATAAATTTAGAGAACCACATATTTGGTCTTAAAATGCTGTCAGCAGTACTAAAAATGAATTTGTTACAATATTATTTGTAGTTATCAGCTTAGGCTTTGATGTTTTGCTTTAAGAATTCAATAAAAACTGACTCTAAAGTTCTGTTGTTTGTGAATTTGCTATTTTGAGTGGGGCGCTGTATCACTAGGCGTTTGCTCTTACTTTTCGTTGTGCTGCGAGAATAGCAGGGTATTAGCTCAATGGTTTATGCGTTGGTGATGTGACGAATGTCTTGCTAGTTTTTGTCGTTGCGACGTTGATGACGTGAGTTTTGTCTCGATTTGCTTTGTTGAGGATGAATTTGTAGACTTATTTCAGATTTGATGACTTTTTCCGGTTTTATCTGTTTTAATTTATAATTATATTTATAAGAAAAACTAAAACTCCTCTGCAAAACGAACTTCTGGTAACTTTGAGGCTCTGAACAAAACTATTTTTTTTGGTGGTTTATAAAAGGAATTGTTTGAAGATTCAACGTGTCTGATTCATTTTTAAAGAATAGTGCCAACCAACTAAACTTTTCTTAGTGTTGATTACTTAGAAGTTTGAAGAAGACCGAGCAGTTTATCTATTTTCCGTTTGGAGATAAAAATTTAGGTGTAGGGTGGGATGTGAAGTAGGCTGTGGAGTAAGCTACAATAGAAAATTATTGATTGGTCTCAAGTAGGAGATTTTTTTTTTGCTTAACAAGTCTAAAAAGTCTAGGATTAAGGTGGAACTTGAGATTATCAAAATACTTTTTGGCCAAGGTTTGATACAATTTTTGTTTGTTTCAAACGTCCCAAGGAGCTCTGACGAGCATTTGTAAAGTCAGACTGGAAGGTTTTGAGAAGAGTGAGGTGCGAATTTGCAAATGTTCCTCAGATTTGAGATGTAAAGGTGATTTGTGGTTTGATAATAAAGGGTACATTTGGATTTTGTTTCGGAGCAATAAGCCGAACGTGTAGTTTGTACGTAAGTGTTTTATTGATGCTGATCTGCTGATCTTCAAATATTTTGCAGCATCTAGCTATGGTATTGGTATGATATTTAAGAAAACGTTTTTGTGAATATTGGTTAGTTGCCGTGTGAAGAGAACAGCTTTGCTTTTTTTTAGATTTACTTTGACGCGCTAGTCATTTAGCCAGTTTTTATGATGCCGCTTTGTAGTATCAAAGTGATTACTTTGGGTAACTTTGAAGTGTATATTAATGCTATGTTGTCAGCATATTGTACAATTTTAACTCCGTGCGTTTATCCCGTAAGGCATTGAACATTGAGGCGGAAAAAATGGAGTTTTGATGAAGTTTGCCGTGATTTGCTGAGAGGCAGAAATATGATTTAAAAATGTAACTGCTGGATTTTTGCGGTTTTTGATATAAAGCTATTAGCTTCATAAGACGCAGTGGGAAGTTTTGCCAGTGCAACTTTAGTGGTAGACTTTTGTGCAAAACCTTGTTAAAGGGTTTTTTGACGTTGAAGAAGATCACTCTTATGGTTTAAAATTTTTGATTATGTGATTAGTTACGAGGTTTAGTTGATGAACTGCAGAGTGGCTCCATTGGATTCCATGTTGGTGGGTGGGGAGAAGATTGTTTGCATCTGTGGGGTCTTAGATGATGTCTTAGATCGCTGTTTTGGTGATTTTATTTAAGGTGCATAGAATACTGATTAGCCAGTTTTGCGGTATTTTTTGAATATTTATTACGAGCGAGCCTTTTTATGCTTTAGGAAAGTACCCATTAGCCATATTACTGAGCGCCATTATTGGGCAAAAATAATTTTAAAGTTTTGTTTGGTATTTTTTTAAGTCTGAAGCAGACCAAATTTTGAGTTTTTTTTTAATTTTTGAGTCGTTGTTTTTTTATTGTCAGTGATTTCTTCGTGGACTTTTTCAACGTGTTTCAGATTTATATTTTCAGTCATGGAGGGAAACATTGAAGTTTGAGGCTGTCACCAAATGCTTCGGCCTTTCCTTCAATTGAATATTTTATCTTGTTTTTGCCATGGATGGTTGGAATGGGTACTCATCTGTTTAGTAAGACTTTGAAGATTATTCAAATTGGGTTGTTGTCCTCTTTGATTGATCTTATTGCTGTAAAGCCTTTGTTATTGATGTTTGGCAGCATTTTTATCTAATTAATGACTTTGCGGGATAATCCTAAAGAGCAAACCTGTTGTGTTTTAAGAACTTTTTTTGTGGCTTGGTGGATTAAATTAGTAATTATCGCAACAACTACTTTTACCTGCGCAACCGTTCTTACTGGAGCCAGCCTGCTAATGCTTCTAAGAATTGTGAGTAAACAATCTGTCTCTCTCATTTGATTGCGTTCTATAAAAAACTTTTCTACTACTTGTTTGTGATTGGAGCTAAGGTCAATGATAGTTTTGATTTGTACTTGCAAGTTGACGTTTTTGAGTATTATTAAGTTAAGAACGTCCCTTTTGGTTGCTAGCAGAGCCATAGTGAATGGATTTATCTGGACCCAATAATTGAAAACCCTTTAACTAAACGTAGTCGAGCGAAGCACGACTTTTAAACTTGGCTTAGAGACTGCTCCACGAAGAGGGTTTGTGAAGACTGTTTGAAATTTGCTATTTTGATAAAGTTGGCGGGATTTATGTACGCGGATGCAATATTGAATGCGCTCAGCCCAGGCACGTTTGCGACGATTGCATTTGTTTTTAGCGTGATTTCTACTTTGAAATGGCTTAAAAAATGTATTTACCATTTTTTTTCAAGTTTGTAAAGGTCTCACTTCTACTTTGTCTATTTTTGTTGTTAGCATTCTTGAAGCAAACTTGTGTTGAAACATAATTTTTTGTTGAAAAATGTTTGCAAACTATCTGTTTGTTGTAACAGCGTTAGGAGGTTTGCGGGAAGCTGAGCTTTGAAAAGAAGATCAAAGTTTCAGGGTCGGGCGTTTGTTTGGTGTCTTTTTTATTTTTGGTTTGGGAGGCCATCATTTTAATATAAACCTTGCATCTTTGGAAGTAGACGCGACAAAAATTGGAGCAGAGTGTACACTTAGAATGGGTGCTCTTTAAGCATTTAACTGATTGGTGGGAGCCTAAACAGTTGCGGCAGATGACATAAACTTTAAAGCATCTTTTGGCGATGTGCCCGCTGCGTTGGAACATTTTGCCTTGGGGTATACTATTTTCCCGATTTTTTAGCTCAACAGTGGTTAGATCTTTGATTTTCTTTTAGAAGCACAGAGATTTATTTTCTATTTTGTTAACGGTACTTGGAGGAAATTTGAAGGACTTGAGTGTTTGGCCAACTTTTGTTTTTGTTAGGTTTTTTAGGGCGTACGGGATTACCACCTCGAGGTAGCGTTTTTTGAAGGTTGACTATAAATGTAAGTTGGTTCATTTAGATTTAAGGAAGGCAGTTATTTTCTGATGGTCGGCGATTTGTCTTTTTTGCGCTGATTTTGGGGCGGATGACTTTTGTGTTTTTTGGCCTATAGTGCCGGCAAGATTAACTGCTGATGATTGACTGGGTGCAGTTGCTAAAAGCGACTGCTTGGGGTTGGTTGATGGTTTGTTATTAGATGGAAGTGAAAGAAACTTACTTTGTGTCCTTTTTTTTGTTGTTTTTTCTGGACTGTGATGAGTCTTTTGGAGTTGGCTTCTGCGGTGTTGTTAGCTTACTCTGGTGCGGTGAGGTTTAGGATGTTGGGTGCATTGGTGTCTTCTTTAGGTACCTGGTGGTGGATGGCGTATTTGCTCTTGTTCTCCAAGATGGGTTTGTGACAAATCGTTTATTAATAGACGGATTGCTCTCTGGTTCTAATTTGGCTATTTTTATGTCTTCATATGTCATATCAGAGGATATCATGACGATGGTCTTGATCAAACCTTTAATGGTGGCGTTGAAGTTTTGAAGCTTATAGTTGAAGCTTGTGACTGTTGATGTCTCTCAGTCCTTCAAATTCTGGATCTGGTTTGCGACAACGGCTACCTTGGACTGAGACTTGCTTCTGGGCTGGGCTTCTTTTTCTTCTTTTCTTTTTGGGTAGAGAGGATGGTTTTCTGTGGGTTTTTACTTATTTTGAATATTAATTTCGGGCCACTGCTCCAATAGGGGTGTCATTGCGGCAGCTTTGAATTTGATGCTAAAATATTTTTCTTTTACACGTAGATTTATAATTTTAGATTCAGAATCTCGGATTTGGGTGATACATATGTCTAAATGGGTTTTTTCAATCATATTTGAGCGACGCATTCCGAATCGCAAATTTGAATACCTGATACTATAGCACTTCTGAATCATTGTACTCGCAAAATAATCTGGTTTTATGTACATGCGCAGCATCAACTTATATTTATATATTGTCTATATGAATATTTTTATTCTTAATTGCAAATACTGCATAAATAATAATTTTACAACGATAAGTAGTTTTGTTAATTTTACTCTACAGATACAAGTAAAATTTTCATGCTAAATGATTGTTTTCATTAACTCTTTTTTAAAATAACTTCCTTATAAATATCTGGCATTAAAACTTACAATCATTGAAAATAATATTACCCAATAAAATTATAAATAATATAACCTAAAAAAAGAAGAATAATTATCTCTTCACACATTTTCAACACGAAATAATTACATGCTATAACTGACACTATCCACTTAATAATCAATTGATATTCCAAACATGCTTAAAATCATAGAGCGACCTGTATAATTTTAATCCGTTTATGAAAACTAGTCACTACGATTACAATCATTATGTTATAGAAATCGCAGTTGGGACTAGTAAAATGTTTGTAGCTGAACGGAAGAACCGGCAGAATATTTTAATTAATAAGAAACCATCTATTAAGGTGCGTTAGTCAGTAGGTGGACATCGTAGAATATCTTAAAGACAGTGGCGAACTACATTCTTAAATTAAGCAGCGAGTTCATTAACTTATGATTTAATTTTGACATTAATATTAATATTGTCTATTATTTGACTAATCTTTTTTGTTAATGCAAATATCATATGCTTAAAATATATTGACCATATGCTAGTCGAAAATCTAATTTAACAATTTGCAGTAGTGCATAGGTAACTTATCTCGATAATCACTAATAATGTTATTATGCGTTACAAGATATCCTACAACTAGTTCTAAATAAAAAATCCTATCAATACACCAGCTGCATTACCTTAATAATATCAATGAACAACGCCTTACATAAACAAATATTAATTACAAAACTGTTTGTAATTATTATTATTGAAAATAAGACGAATCATCATCACTTTCATTATCCTTTTGAAGTAATGTAATAAAAACTGCATGTTCATTACAAGCTTTGTACGCACACCGTTCTCTAAGCACTCAATAAACAATAAACGCTCACAATATTTGGCAAGGTAATAATAAGCCATTGTTGCCTCTTAACATACATAAATATTGAGGTACAGACAAAAATATTAACCGTTGAATTGCGTCGCGTTTATCAATCTCCATTGTTCGAATTGACGTGTCCTGTTTTTATTTTTTTATTAGATAGGAGGATTCAGTAGAAATTTTATTATTTTCAACATAGGTCGTATGATAATTTTGTAGTTACATACATATTTTCATTTTACTGTCATCGCATTTTTATTGATTGTTGATGACAATATTGACAATGCTACAAATGGGCGTGGTTTTTTTATAATTAATTGTAAGAAAAATGTTTCTCTGTTACTAAGTCTCTTGGGAAATAAACAATAAATATTATTACAATGCTAGAATAACTATTGTTTTTGGTAATAAATTGAAAACACAAACAAATCACTTAAATGTAAAGAGTTTCCTAAAACGTGAAATGCAGGATTTGAAGAAAGTATAAACATAAATCTGCGAATGACAAAAAGCTAAAAATATGTCAACAATAAAAAAAAAACATATGAACACGTTGTTATTACTTAAGTCTAAATGAGGCCAAGTATTTTTCGCTTTTGTTCATATTTGTGGTAGTATGAACTTCTAGCAATACCAAAAAGCAGAAATGAAACTATCTAAAGTCATTCTAGGCTCCCTATTCTTATTTATCATGTCATCTCTTAGAAGGCGGGACTAGTTTGATCCTTTGGAATCTATTTCTGGTAAGAAATTTTTTTCATATTTTTTTTGTTCTGTTAGTACAAATTTAGCATTAAATTACTTTCAGGTTTTAAGTTGTTTCTATGCTTATTTGATGTGCTGCGTCTGCACTTATTTAAAGTTGGTCTTCTTCTGGATGTTCTGGTTATCATGCAGATAAATTGCTTTAAGTCTATTAGCAAGTTTCCATTTTTCTGGCTTCTACTTTTGAAGTTACTTTCTGGGAAGAGAGTATCTTAAGATTTGTTTTGGTTAGAACGTTTTTCAGACGAATTTCTTTTTTCTGGATGATCAAAATTGCTTCCAGGTTTTAAACTATCTTCATGCTTAGTTAAAATTCTGCATTTTTCTGGGATGACTTTGATAAGTGTTGGTCTTCTTCTGGATGTAAGTTGTTTTGTTGACAAATTGCGTGACGTCTATCAGCAGGTTGCATTCTTTTGGGATTTTTTGTTTAGAAATTACTTTTTTGAAAAATATTATCTTTAAGTTTTTTTGCCTTGGGTTTTTCAACATGAACAAATTTGTTCTTTTTTGGACGATTAAAATCAGCCTTAGGTCTCAAGTTATCTTCATGCCTAACTGGACTTGTTTGTTCTAAGCTGACCTTGGAGATGTTGGTTTAAAAAAAAAATTAGGATACAAGTTTTATGTGGACAAATTGCTTAGGGCTTATCTGTAGGTTGTCATTCTTTGGGTTTTTTCAAATTACTTTCTGAAAGAGATTTACTTTGGGTCTCTTTTATTTGTTTCAACTGGTGCAAATTTGCTTTTTTTGGGTGATCAAATTGATCTTTATGTTTTTAATTATTACCGTGCTGTTCTACGTACACTTGGGCCGACCTTGGTAGGTGTAAGTTTTTCAAAATTACTTTCTAGGTGCAAATTATTTTGTAGACGAATAGTTTCAGACTTGTAAAAAAGGTTTTATTTTTGTAAAATCATCTTTTGAATACAAATTATTTTTAGGATTTTTTTGCATAGCAGAAACAAATTGATTTATTTGTTTCTATGAAAGGCAACTTTAGTTAGATACATTTTCTATGTTTTTGCTATTAGGTTTGCATGGCGCTTACCAATTTCGCAATTGTTTTTGCTTTTGGTAAACAATTTATGCTTATCAAAATAAGTCGAAAAAATCTATTTGTAACAGTCTTTTTGTTTTCTTACTTGTTTTCCTTTTGAGAAAGTTAAGCATAACAGGATTGTTGACGACTCTTATAGACGTTAAGAAGAGATTACATTTGCAAATGTAATTTTGATGACTTGCGTGTTGTTTTATTTAGCACTAAAAGGTTTTTTGTTGAACTTTTTCATACTAATTTTTTTGCGAAGTTTTTACTAATGTTGGTTAAAAATTGACATTGCAATAAAGTCTGTGGTTACCACTAAACTTGAAGGAGTAAACTAACGCAATTGTAAGTGAGTTTAACTCAACATTTTAACAACGACGTGATTGTTGGCTTTGATTGTGTCTTTGTGGGACCTTAAAGGGCATGCAGTGGTTCAACAATTTTTTATTTTTAAATCTACATCTCATGATAACAAATAGCCTGGTTACAAACGCAAATTAAAATAGATTGCCTTTAACTTCTGAAAGACTTTGCAGTGTAGACAGGCACTAAGTTTATGCGTCCACACATTGGAAAAAACCGAAGTATGATTTAAACGCGCTTGGGTAAATATATTGAAATTTGGGCTTATCATTGTCGAGGTTACTGTTACGAGAAAGACATGTTTGCGTAGAAAAAGAGTAAACGCATTACTTGACGGATAACGGCCAACTCTGGGGAAAACTTTAAACCCAACGGTTGTTTATTAGTTTCCACATGCCTAAAAAGTTGGTTTGGGACAAGCGGAGTAACAGCTAATTTTTAGTTGTGCGCTTTGCGCCGGTTTTGCTGTTTGCGCATAGGATTGCTCTTTGGGTGTGCTTTTGGATGAAACAGGGGTTTGCTGACAAGAAGCATGTGCCTTACCGCAAGCCTAGCTATTGCGGCTAGCTTTCAGTTTGAGGTAAACCGGGCAGCCTTTATAATCAGCACACGCAGCGCATGTATGTAGCTTGGTCTTTTTGTTAGATTTTTATGCAGAGCTTGGATGAGCTCTAGCGCGTTACATATGTGGTGCTTTGCACCGGGGTGTCGTGTGGCTGTAGCGTTGGCAAAGGTAGCATTGTGCAATGTTTATAGTTTTTTCTACTCTGCAGTAACGCGAAGCCCGCACAACTCAGTAAGAAAGATGAACTCTTGCGTTTTTGCTGAAGAAGTTGAACAGTACAGTATTGGAAAGGACTTTCCGTTGCTCTTTATGCTTGTCGTGGGTGTTAGATTAAACCCTTAAACGATGAGCATAATTTAGAGTGCTTTTAGCCTCTACGAGACCTTTATTGGCGTTATGTACTCAGAGGGATTGAAGTTGAGCGGGCTTTTGGTAGGCATTTTGAGGGAGGTTTGTTCCTTGAGGTTTAGAGTCTTGATGGGCTGGGGTTTGTCAGACTTAGAGGTTTTTGGGACATTTTTAGGGGAGGTCTGGATTGGAGCTTTTGGTGACGTGGTTGGCTGGATCTTGTGCTTTGTGATAAGTGAATATGTGGCCGCGTTCGAGACACTTTTACTTTTTTTGGGATTCAGCTTGTACATTTTGAAGTTGTCAATTACGTCTCAATTTTTTTGACATATTTTTCCATCAGTTTTATAACGTATTTGTCCAGGTTGTTAATCTTGTTATGCATCATTTTTAATGGGTCGTTTAGTTTTTGGGTCTGGACGTACAATAGCGTCAGGATTTGGTCATCGCTCAGGTTAGTTTTGGGGTCCTTGCTGCTACATGCTACCATAAATAGCAGTTAAGCGCAATCTAAATTTGGAGTCACTTATTGTAGTAAAAACTGCGTTTATCCGGTCTGCGGGCTTGCTTTTTTTGGGTAGTAAGGTAAGGATTTTTTCTCTTGTCTGAGCGCATCTAGTACATGTTGGGTTTGCAGTTAACTACTTTGTTTAACAGCTTTTACTAATAAAAAGCATTTGTTTGTGTTTTTTTATCCGGAAAGGTAGTTTAAGGTTGGAACCTTAATTTTTTTTTTGAGTGGTTGACTTATCACGTTATTGGTGCAACCAAATAAGAAGTTGTTGTGTCAAAGAAAACTATTGTCAAGCAATTTTTTTTTGTATTTTATTTTGCAGCTTTAATTTTTCTTGTGTTTGCAAACTGTGTTACCAGTTTGGGACTTTTGATGTCAAAGTTTTCAGTCATCTCAAGTCAACAATTTTGAAAATAATGATATATGGTTAGTTTGTTAATTGGTTTTTTGTCAGTGTGATATGAGGATTATAAGGTGGTTTGGGAGTTGAATCAGGTATGTCTTCTCTGAAATACCAGAAGTCGTGTAGTGACTCGGAGCAGTGGACAAGTGTGGAGTAGCAGATTTGTAGTTGGCGTGACCTTAGTTGGTATGTCTTTAATGTATAATAATTGCTTTAAAGTTGGATGTCACTGTATGTAAAGCTTGTTTCTAGATCTGGAGTTTAGTTGAGAGCGTTTGCAAACGGTTTTTTATAAGGTATATTTTGTCTATTGAGCATATGTTGCCTTCATTGCTGCAGATTTTTTTTTTTTCTGTCTGAGTACGGAAGTTTTTCAAAACTATAGAAGCTAACTAAACCCTTTCAGGAAGTTTTATACATTTCTATGTACAACTTTTTTATTTGACTGTGTGCATTTTTGGAGAGGTCATTGGGCTTTCAAATCGTTGATTTTGTATGGTTGGTTGAAGAGGTACAATTTTTCTTATACAGCAAGCATATTAATTGGTTGCTTGTATTTTAAAAACTGTTTGTTTTGTTCCGCAAGACGAGATAACTCAGGATTTGAGTGACTAGCAATTTTATTGAAAAAGTTTTTTGTCTTATCCAAATCTATGATGAGGTCAAATTTTGTATCAGTTTTCAGTTGGTTGTTACAAACTTAGTAAGGTGTTTTGAGCCGGTTTAGCTCCGTTTGATCAGTTGGGTTGTGAGACCTTTGCCCTTTATGTCTGGTAGGATTTTGAAAACAGTCGAGTCCTTTTTGTTCTCTGTTAAGACTTAATCAATTTGATCTAATTTGCCAAGCTTTGGCAGACGTTTCTATTGATAGCGAAATGAGCCAACAATTGCACTGTCAAGTCTCCGTTAAAATATTCGGTAGTGATCTGATGTTCTCTTCTAGAATATGAGAAAAGAAGGATTAGTCAGTTTTGCAGACCGACTTAACCTTTTCCTCTCACATTCTACAAAGATCTAAGCTGTGGTCTGAGCTGAGATTGCTAATAATCAAAATAACACTTTGAACTGCAATGATTTTTTGTAAAGCAATGTCAATCTTTAGCGTATCTCTGAGAAGTTGGCTGTATGGTATAACTGTTACCATGGGCATACTAACTTAGTACTTTGCTTTTAGCGTTTGTTAATTTGCTGTGCCAAGCTTGATGCATCGAGTTAAAACTTTTTGCAACAGTTTGTTTTTGCTACCCGTTTAGTATAGCATTAAAATATGTTGTTACTAGCTGTTGAGTTGGCTACTAATATGGTAAATTCAATTTTGTAAGTTTTTTTTTAATTTGCAATGGAGTTTGCCTAGTAGGTGTAGGGACTTTTGAGTGTTTAGCAGATTGTTTGACGAGGGTTGCATTTTCACGTTCTTTTGCTCCAAACGTGTTTTCCAAATACGTAAAAGTATTTGAGATGTTGTTATGTTTACAGTGTTATTTTTGAAGAAAACGCCTTTATCTTCTTTGTGATTATAGTTTATGCCATTTCAAAAGCAGATAAAAAAATTTAGATAAGGCGTGTTGGCTATTATGAAACTACCGTACTGATTGAGATATAATTTCTTAAATTTTTCTTAGTTTGTTATTATCAATCTTGTCAGGAGATTTTTCTGGCGTCTGCTGATAGTTTACCAGCTTTCTTTCATCTGAATATGGTGGTTGAGTATCAGAACTCGTTGCTTGTACAAAGAATTTTTTTTTAAGACGGAAAGGCTATTTTTGGTTTTTGAGAAACTGACGTTTTATTTTTTTGCAGTTTGAGCCGATGCTTGTTTATGCACTGGTTTGTTGGATAAGCTCGTGCGCGTATTACGCAAACGTAAAAAGCGTTGCATTTATTTATTGACGATAATTTTAATCTTTGACATCTATTTACGATTTACGTTTAACCTCTTTTTTAATTTTAATGTTACATAGATATTTTATTGCAACAAATTTGTGACTTTTAACCGTAATTGGGATTAAAACATATAACATGGAAAAAACTCTGTTTTATCTCCTAGTCCAGGAAAAATAGACATTAACTCCGAAATAATTTGTTACATGCTAAATTTTTGCACGTACCTTAGTATTGCGTCTTTCAATAATATGTGAGAGTTCCCCATCGATGTGGCTGCCGCGATCTGAGTTTTCGCGAGGTTATAGGTCGCGAAAAACAGTTTTTTGCAAATATCTGGAGAACGATGAGATTTATCGGAAAAAATATAGAAAGCTAATTTGAGCTGAGGTAATTACCTATAAAAAGTGATTTAGAAGTTTTTTTGTACGTGCAACCGAAGACGAGATAGGGCGTCTCAAAGAACAAAGAACGTACAATAATTACTTCACACCGGCGAACATGGACAGATCTTAAGGATATGATAATGAATAAATAATTTTTGTTTAATAGGTACTTTGATGGGTTTTTTTATTACAGAAGCATATGTTTTTACAGTAAGGCTTTTTCAAATTTCAATTTTCTTTGGTTTTGGATTCTGACTGCTCCATCTCTAATGTTTGGATAAGGAAAGACGATGGATCCATGTCTTCATGGATATCCTCTTTATCGATGTCTACCGAACCGAACAGTTCAATGCTTTTTGGCATTCACAAGTTGAACCACAGCCTTTTTTGCAGTTACAGAATACCGCATTGAGTAACACATCAGGAGCGGGTTGAAGCAACGTTGTAATTGGCTCCAAGACATTACTTTGTAAGATCCATCCCCAGTTCTCAGGATCGATTTCCTTATTTCCGAGCCATACCTGAACATGGTAATATGTTCGATAGAAATGCTGCTGAGCAGCAGCAGAGGTTGGAGGAAGCGCCGACAATTGCACAGCAGTATTCAGTTTCGTATATTGTGCAAATTTCAAATATCGTAATTGATGGATTTCAGTTTTTTTGTTGCAGTATAAAACGTAGGCCATTCTTAAATAGAATATTGGGAGAACTGTCAGCTCTTGTAAAAGCTTCAGCACAGCTCATCATATCTTTATTCTTTTCAAACTGTTTGAATATATTCTATTTGCCTTTGCGAAATAGAGCAGAAGTCGTATCACAGCCAGTAATTGCGTGCAAAAATAAAATGTGGCTCTGACATTTAGGATACGAGGCTAAGCTTTGCGAAGAATAGATTTTTGATGGGGTTTTAGATTTACCAGGCTTCTGAAGATATATTTTTTTGCCGTGAGGAGCTCGTGCGATCAAAATAGCCACCAAGTCTACATCCTTGTCAACAACTACACTAGTACTTTTGCCGACTGTTCTATCGCGGTTTCGAACATCAGCATCATTTTTTGCCTGCTTCACAATGATGTTAGCAGCTTGAAATCTTTCATCGAAATGAATCGACTTTTGTTTTTTTATTGGCAAGAAATTGTTGTTGGTTTGTTGATACTGTCATTGATGCTTCGAAGAGAATATCTGCGGATGATGAAACTGTGGCACAACGACGACGCTGCTCTGAAGCTTTGATATTATTTCCATCATCATTATAACCGTCAAATACAATTAAAACGTCTTGGTCAAAATACTTTTGTATATAAGCTATGTAGCTATCAACAATAGTGTCTAATGTGCTGCCTCGACTCAATACAACACGATGCAGTAGATATCCTCCATCAACGATATATTTCACATTTGTGTAATCAATCTCATCGTCTGGCTTTAATAAGTCATACAAAGAAGATTTTTTATTTTGGCGCATCCCATTCTCATCGAAAAGTGCTAGCGGGTATGGAGCTAACTCGTACTCGACGTATTGTTGGAGATTTTCTTCAAACTGTTTGCTTATACTGATTCGCTGAAACAGCAATAATGGATCAATGGAAACCTTTTCCCCATGCACTTTAACTGAGCTGTTCACTGTCAAAAATGAGGCTACTTTTTTGGCACTTTTCAACTTACTATTGTCGAATGTCAAGTTGGCTATGATTGCCACAGAAAGTAGACCTAATTCCCGAGTCTGGTGGCAATTGATTTTCTCATCACCGATGGTTCCACTTGATATTGACATAATGTAGGGAAGCTGAGGGAAAGGATTGCGACATGAAAACCATTCTAGGACTTTTCAACATCAGTAGAATCTCGAGCTACTCGTGAATCCCTAGCATCGACATGTTGATCGGTCGTATCCAATTTAATGTTACAAAGGTATTCTAATACTTTGCACACTGTATTTATGGCATGCATGCCATACACCCATTTACTTAGCACACTTTCTTGAGTACTTCTTCCTCTAGCCACACCTCCATCTGTTTTCATGGACTTCATGAGTGATTGCTTGATGGTCATATGAGTCCAGGTTCCACAAGTATATTTATTAGATCGTTTGACGGTAAAAAATCCCTTTTTAAAGCTCTCCAGAACATTTTTTGTTCTAGAATCCCCAATTAGCATCATATCTTGGAGATGTAAATGGGCTGATTTTGCATAATTAGGATGTATGAAAGTATGGTAACATCTTCTTAATACAACTCAAATGACCATACCAGTCTTCCATTCGCTCAGCTCTGATGAACTCCTTAGCAATAGATATCATTTGGAAATACTGTACCCACAGCTTTGCAGTTGGACCACGATCTTCATATTCTTGAAGCTTTTCATTCAACTTGCGGAGTACAAACTTGGCTTTTTCATCACCATTATCAATATCATTATATGATAGGGTACCATTAATTACGTTTTCAATTGTGGTTCAAAGAATATCATCAGTCTCTTCATCGACGTTGATTTCTTTTAGCATGATTTTGGCCAAAGCAAGATGTAGCAGAGTATGACCTCTGACTGCTCTGGCATAGGCATGACCGTTCAGCATTTTATCTACAGAATTGGGTGTGTAAATGACTGACAAAACTTCTTTGAGTCCACTGCCTTGCATTATGAAGCCAACAGCTCCAAAGTAAGACATTAATAAATGACATAACAAAAGAGTCGACGGTAGATATTTTACAAGGTCTTTATACGAACTGGGGGCACAGCATTCTTCAACTAAATTTCTTTTGCGACTGTATTTAGTATCATCGTACATATACTCATATTTTCTTCAATCATTAAATTCTCTATCTCGTCTATAGTTGTCCGTACAAATAAACTTCTAGATAACTTTTTATAGGTAATTGGCTCAGCTACAAATTAGCTTTCTATATTTTTTCCGATAAATTTTAATCGTTCTCCAGATATTTGCAAAAAAACTGTTTTTCGTGACCTTGCAAAAACTCAGGTCGCGGCAGACACATCGATGGGGAACTTTCACATATTATTGAGAGCCACCATACAAAGGTCCATGCAAAAATTTAGCCTGTAACAAATTATTTTAGGGTTAGCCCCTTTTTTGTCTATTTTTCCTGGACTATTTGCGTGACTAAGGCCTCTAATTTTAAGATGATTTAAATTCTCGAGCATAAAACAGTTGAAAATGCTTCCAAAGACCACTTTGAGTGTGTTTTTGGCATCAGTTTGGTATAAAAAATTGTAGCTTCCTTATCTAGATAATTAATAGTTTTGTGGAAGAATTAATATGAAAAGGTTTTTTGTCATTTACCGGTTATCAGTTGAAGAGTTGATGTTTGTTCTAGCTGCTTTTTGTACCAGAATTAATGTCAATGTGCTGTGCGACAGATTGTCTTACAACGTTATTGGAAATATTATCGGTTAAATTAATAAAATTTGTCTTACTCTCATTTTTGTTGTTAATTTTCTTTTTCTTGGCGCCAATTTTTTTTTTTAAGTTTTTAGTTATTTTGATCTTTTTGACCTTTATATGGTTTTGTTGGAACGGACATCCAAATCATCAATATCCATTTCCTTGTTGTTTTGGGAGTTGCTGGATTTTTTTTCAGATTTGATGAACTTTGAGGCGGGTTTATTTGTTTGGATGATTTATTTCATTTGGTTTTTGCAAAGGAAAGGAGTTAATTGAGTATGAAGTTTTTTAATCTTTTTGGCCTGGTTGACCGAAGCTTGGACAATAAACAATTTTTTTTTTAATAAAAAACAATATTAATTATTTTTGTTCAATTCAATCAATGATTGAGTCTATTTGCAATTGAAATTTTATTTATTGTTGGCTGGCGTAGTTACGCTGGTTGGTTTGCTTGCTTTTGCTACGCTGTGAACTAGTCGGGCCGCTATGCACGTTCTTCACTTTTTACAAGTAGCTCCAAGATGGCATAGAAGCTGATATTTTGGCTTCCTGACAAATTGTTGGCTAAGCAATCGATTGTAAAGATTTGACACAGATTTTTATTGTGGCAGCAAATGATGATTGGTGTTTTAATGGTATGGTCATATAATGGTGTTTCTGAAATGATTTTTATTTTTATTAAGTTTTTAACAGTAAGCTACTTAATTTTGATTGTCTTTTTGTGAAGAGTTTATTTTCCATGTATGTTTATTTTTGTAGAAATATGTTTAACACTTCTTCTTTATTTTAATTTTTGTACTTCAACTGCTCCAGTTTTTTTGGTATGATTAGTAGTATTAGTACTGGCTTTGTAATCTTGTTAGAAGATTCTAGGAGATTTACTCATTTTTTGTGAGCTTTATCTTTAATGCCATGAACTGGTAATGTATACTGAAATGAGTATACAAAATTATTTAATTATTCTTGGAATTTTGACCTGATTGTTGGCAATAGATTTTGTTTATTGTATTGTAAAGGTTGACTATTATTGATGTCTTCTTACTGAGTTTGCTAGACTAGTTTAAGCACGGTTGTTAGACTTAGAAAAAAGCTGATGGGTTGTTTGTTTTTAGAAGAAAGTTTTAGAAATTCAGGAGTTTATAGACGTGCATACATTTTTCTTTGATATTTTAGGCATTTTTAAAGGTTTTTTTTTTAGAACATTTTTGCACGTATTAGTTATCTTCTAATTAAGCTTAGTTTTGTTTTGCCATAGAAAAATTACAAAAGGTTTTTGCAGATCTCGAGAACATTGTCTTTTGTGCTCACAAAGCTGATTCTTTTTAGCGCAACTTTAATCCTTACAATTAGTATGGATGATCTTTAAAAGTTGTACTACTGCAGCACTTTTAGTTAAAAATCAGTTGTAAATACCGTTTAAAACATATACTTTACTCTTCAAATAAATGATCAACTCAAGAATATATTCAAGCAACTATTAAAGGCGTAAAAGGATAATCATAAAATAGTTGGTAAACTTTTTATTATTTTAAATATAATAACATTTAATTTAACTACTAAAACTTGTACACTAGGATCATTAAACTAGAAAATGCAAACATAATGAATTGACTTTTCATTCATCATTTCAAATTTTAGTTAATATAATTAATAGTATACAGACTGTATTATAACATCTCAATAAAATTCCTATTGATTTATTCTATAGTCATTAATGCTTTCATTCAACCATTAACAAAATGAAGCAATTAACGCAATTTCGTAAGCGGCGCGTGTGCGCGGATACACGCTCCGATCCATTTCTATTTATTATTTCATTCCACGGAATCGATGATTAATTTTAATTGCCATTAGCAACACTTATTTGCGGTAATTGGAATCGACTAGCTAACACCACCACCCAAGTCGTCTCATCACATCAATTAACATACTTCATTCGGTTAAATTACATAAATTACAAAGATTAGCGCCGGCTGTACTGATCACGAACGGATGCAAACGCACAATGTCATCACACATCACCTAATAGATTTTATTTTACGCTACAAGTAAAACAATAATTAATATTTTGTGCCGGAAAGAAATGAAAAGGTCAGGTTAATGTCAATGGCTGGTATTAAGCTTTCGCGACTGTTTGATTCAGCATCGCTGCTGCTTTGGCGGCTCGCATAGCGGCCACCGCTGAATTCCTGTTTATGGTTGCTCTGAACTGCATTAACATCACTAGGTATGTCACCATTGAAGTGAGTGTCTGAAAATAAATAGAACAAGTGTTAGATCGATGCTTTTACCTTATATATCGATTTATATAGTAGGTGTTGCATGAATGGGATTATAAATTTATTTCATGGGTGTTTACATCTGGAAAATGGTAATACAGGAAGGAATTTAGATGTGTTTATTTAGTTGTAGAAATCAGAACATTATATTCTAGTTTAATTTATTAATAAAAATTAAATTAAGGTCAATACTTTAATAATGCTATAAGGAGACAATTTTATTGTTTTTTTAAATGGAAATGCCATGGTCTAGTAATATTTGTTAATATTATTATAGAAATGACAATTAAAAGACATGATAATAAGAAATTTATTATCAATAATTATGCAGACTACATAATAATAAAATCAAATATGCAAGACAATAAAAATACGATGCAATTTGCATTTTGAGCAGAAAATCGATTAAGCTAAAGATAAAATTTGTTGTTTTGAAGCCTGTAAATGGTTAAGAATACATTGAGCTTGAAGTTTAGTGAAGCAGAGCTTAAAATTGTAATAAAATTTGGTTCAGCAGTACCTTTTTTCTGCAGAAACTAGTTTGAAACAATTGTTGTAATAATTTTTGATTTGAGCCATGGTTTTCTACATCTTTGTTTTGGCATGCAGCAAAATTTGGACTTTTATTACTCATGAGCTTTGCAATTAAATTGTGGTGATGGGCCACGATTGCAGACGGTTTTGGGATGAATTAAAGATTATAGCAAACATTAGATACTAGGATTTAATTACAAAGTAATTAAATAATTTATTCAAATTTAATTTAATAATTATAAGCTCAAATCAGATTGTTTTTAACCTACTGAATGGCTAACAAAGAATGCTAAAAATTTAGCTTTTATTGTGGAAAACGATGATGATGATCACTACTTTATGGCTAACAAGTTGCATCAAAAATAAGAAAATTACTAAGAGCTTGGAGAAAAGATACTTGAACAAGTGAAGACATCTCAGAATCAATTGTGCAAATGAAATCACTTTAACTACTACTCTTGTACAATTTCAAAAGGTTTCTTATTTGTTGGCAACACATGGCAGCTACAATTAACATTTGCTTGATATAGAGCAAGATTGCCAATAATCAACGTAGGACGTAGATAACGTTAAGAATAATTTTGTTAGCGAGACCATCTGTAAACTGGACTGGGAGTTGCAATTTTGGAAAATACCGCAGATTTTTTAAGAAATTACAAAACTCAGTAGCAACTAAATGAACATATTCAAGCAAATTTACAAGAATTCCGAACTTGTTATCAAACAAAGTGTGATCAATAAAGTAGAGAAGTCTTTTTGACATCTGGAACTAGAATAGTGGTCAAAACTTAGTGACAGCTTAAAAAATTACGGAAAGAGGATTTAGTAGTTAACAGAAACTTTTTTAACTAATGACTGACAATCAACTTTTAGTAACAACTTGGAAAACTACCAGTCAAAACCAGACAAATAGCAGGTTCTTTTAGATTTTTCTGAGCCACTTAAAAAGTACGTTTTTTTGTAGTATATGAGTGAGTAACAAACCAAACAAGTCGTTCAAGACTTAGTGGCTTGAGATTTTATAAGAATTTTAATGCTATAGTAGAAAGGGGGCAATGGGTGATGGCAAAACAAGAATAAAACAGGGCCAACCCAACAGATTTTGCTTGCTTGCGTCGCGTCCTGCTGAGAAACTGACGAGGCACTATTGACCAAACAATTGTCGACATAAGCTGATCATTTTTGTTGGCAAACAGCTTTGGTTGACAAAACTGGCAAGAGTAAGTAAATGATCAAAAAAATCAAGAGATGCAGAAGGTAACGAAAAACTACTGCATTCAGGATTTCTATGGATATTTCTTACTAAAACCAAATGAATGACCAAAACTACAAAACGGCTAGCTAAGTCAAAGTTGCATGATGGTGAGATCCAGGTCTTATGTGGAAGTAATGCGGCTGGCCAAAAAAGAAAGATATTAGCCAATGTGAGAAGAATAGCGACTTAAAATGTCAAAATATAGATTCCGGAATGTAGTAAGTGAAATAGAAAGACTGAACATAGACGTCATGGAAATTTAAAAGAATGTTAATCAGATGTATTATTCTGAGTGTTCAGAAGATGACAAATACCACCGACACGGAATAGGAATAATTGTATGCTAAAAATTAAGGAAAAAACTTTATACCATACTCTGAAAGATGCTTGCTGATACAACTAAATGCTAAACTTGTTATGATTAACATAATACATGTATATGCACTCACAGTCGATATTAGATGAAGAAATTTAGCAATTATATAACTAGATTGAACATATAATGAAGTTTTTTAAGAAAAAAGACATTTTTTTATAATGAATGACTTTAATGCAAAGATATGAAAAAGGAGATTTGAGAACATAGTCGGATATTTTGGATTAGGTCAAACAAATGATTGTGGAGACAAATTGCTGCATTACTGCTAAGAACAAAATCTGATGATTAATAACACTTCAACATCTTACAAGACGTCTATTCACTTGTAGATTGTCACAGAATATGGTGGAACACGTAGTGAAGAATTAGATTGATTACATTATAGACGATTCTGCACTACAATAAAAAATGTGAAGACATAGTCAAGACGTCAGCTCCAATCATAATCCGGTAGTGTCTATTATTCGAATCTCTTTGGTCTCTCTGAAAACTCTACAAGTGTATATACCATCAAAGAAGATAGATAGCATCAAACTTAATGACTTAGATAATGCAAAAACTTAGGTTGACAAATTAAACATCAAAATAAAAGATATAATACCAACCAACGTCTCATTGGCACAAGAAATATGGCAACAATTAGTGGACACTATAAAGATTAGTGCAGAACAAACCTTATGGATGAACAATAACATCTAACTATATTTATTAATGAAAGAATAAAGAAACCATAAAAATCATCCAAGGGAATTTAAAATGCTAAACAAACAAATCATAAATAAAATCTAATTATAATCTACAATATATCTCTAAAGATTGCATTGTGTATATGGCTTATTTTGTGTTTTACGATTGTTGTCAATTTTTGTACCATTACTCATAAAAAACTTGAACAAGTTTACTTTAGATTAGAAATCTTGTTTTTTTAAATGAAACAAAGTTTGACTGAGATAGTAAAACGTCAGTAAACTGTAATAATATTGTCCAAAAGTTGGGGTTAAGTCACAAACAAAATAGAACTATGTTTGCGCATTTTGGTGATGAATGTTGAAGTCATATTTTTTTAAAGTGCACATATAGACGCTTACTAAATTTTTTATCTAGCGAATAAAGAGATTGATTTGCTGTATTGTTTGGCCGGTGATTGAAATTGTTTTTGTTATGGTGTTGGTAAAAATTTGAATATTTTTTATCTAGTTTGTTCTCAGCTTATGGTCAGGGTTGGCTTTTTTGAGTATAGAACCATTTTTGAAACTATTTGTTAGGAAAACATTTACGCTCAAATTTGTCTTACTATAAAAACACATCAGTAATTAGGCAGACTACATAATAACAAAACTGGTGCTACACAAGAACTACGGATGCGCCAAAGTTGTACAACCCACAGCTGTGTAGCATGAAGTCTTCTCTTTCTATTAACGTTACTCTCGTGTTTGTAGACATATTAGTCTGGCCATGGCCTTTGTTTGTAGAAGATTTCTTGTTTTGTTTTACCGCAAATGTACGTTTTTAGCCTAGTATTAAAACCCAGTGTTAGGCCATCAGCTTGATTTGCCTGATCTATTACTTTTATTAAGGTCAAATCTGCATTAAAAGGAACAAAACCGTTGTAGCTGTGGAAAAAAAATTGGCTTTGTTTCAAACAATTTTCAATTTACATGGAGCATTGTTGGGAGTGTATATTAAAGAAAATAATATTTAAATGTTTAAATTAAAAATAAAACATTTTACTGCATTAGTAATAACGGTATTTAATAGCCACATTTTGTAAATATCAATGGGTTTAGGAGATATTATGAAATTATTAGAATTGCTTAAGTAATAAAGTTGTTGATGGAAGTTGCTTTTATTTTATGTTGACATTGCTGTGGTGAGTAGTCTTGAAGTTTTGTTGAGGTGACGGAGGTACTTACTGTTGAATAAAACTGGTTTAAACCATTGTGTTGAAGTTGATTTAGAAAATTTTGTTGTATGACTAGTTAAATTTCAAAGAGCTGCGGACAAACAACATCATCTCAAAGAAAACAACCAGAAGGAGCAAGGTATTAGCTATCGCTGACACTTAGATTGTCATTCTATCTATTTTTTTGTTCTGCAAGCTAATTACCACGAAGATGACTATCTGCTAATCTAGGGAAACCCAATAACATCTCAAACTTTTTTGTATCTTTTAATTTATGCAAACTTTCCAATGCCTTTATACCTTGAGGCTTTGCACTCTTTGCCACGTGCACAAGCAATGCTTACACTTAGTTGTAAGCGTGACCACACATACACCAGACAGGAAACTCCATTTTACGGTCAACTGCTGACATGCTTGACTTGCACTTGCACACACACACACACACACACACATACTTAACATTTAATATAGTTGACATTGTTACTGAAAAGGACTATTAACAAACAGTTTGAGTGTAGCAACTTGCTGACACAAGCAATTTCTATTAGTTTTAATTTTACCATAACTGGAACCAATAACACCCGTCTACCCACCCAAGTGTTGGTCATCAAGAAATTGGTTGCGGTCCTTTCTTTTACTAACTAAATAACATCTATTGGTCATTCTATTAATTCTAGTTAAAATTATTGTTTGTCATCATGCTCTGGAGTTACTTGCCAGAGTGTAAACTAATCTTTTAGTAACAAACACTTGTGCGGGTGGGTGGGCAACTTAAGTTGATTATATTGACCGTTATCATGAGTTGCACACTCACCCGCTTAAGTGTCTGGAGTTACACGTCCGAGTGTTTGTAAACTAGTTTTTTTTATAACAAACATTTGGGAGGGTGGGTGGACAACTTTAATTGAAAATATTGACCGTCATTATGTTCTGGAGTAGTCCACCCATCCAAGTGAGTTATCAAAAGTTTGGTTTACAAACACACAATTTTAGTTAAAATTATTGTTTGTCATCATGCTCTGGAGTTACCCGCCTGAGTGTTTGTAAACTAATTTTTTGATAACAAACACTCGAGCGGGTAGGTGCTACTTCAGTTAAAAATATTGACCGTCATTATGTTTTGAGGTTGTCTATCCACTCACCCAAATGTAAGTTATCAAATGTTTGTTTTATAAACACTTAGTAAGTGGTTGGTAAATGCCAGTTAAAACTATTGTTTGTCATCATGTTCTGGAGTTACTTGCTAGAGTGTTTGTAAACTAATCAGTTAAAAATAATTACCGTCATCATGTATTGGAGTAGCCCACTCAAGTGTTAGTTATCAAAAGTTTGGTTTACAAACATTTAAGTGGGTGGTTAGATAATTTTAGTTAAAATTATTGTTATCATTATGCTCTAGAGTTACCCAAAGTTTTTGTAAATTAGTCTTTTGATAACAAACATTTGGGCGGCCGGGTGTGTGGGTGGGCAACTTTAGTTAAAAATATTTACCGTCATCATGTTTTTGAGCCTGCCCACCCTCCCAAATGTTAGTTATCAAAAGTTTGCTTTACAAATACTTAAGCGAGTGGTTGGTTAATTCTAATTGAAATTATTGTTTGTCATTATTATGCTTTGGAGTTACTAGACCGAGTGTTTGTAAATTATTTTTTAATAACAAACACTCGGGCGGGTGGTTGGGCAACTTTGAATTAAAAACACTTGGGTGGGTGGTTAATCAACTTTAGTAAAAAGTATTTTTTGTTCTCATGCTCAACACTTGAGTGGGTGGTTGGTTAATTTTAGTTGAAATTATAGTTTGTTATTATGCTCTAGAGTTACTTGCCATAGTGTTTGTAAGCTAATCTTTTAATAACAAACACTTGGGCGGGTAGTTGGACAACTTTAGTTGAAAATATTTACCGTTATCATGTTCTGGATCTGCCCACCCACTCACTCAAGTGTTAGTTATCAAAAGTTTGGATTACAAAGGTGGTTAGTCAACTTTAGTGGAAAGTATTGTTTATCATGCTTTGAAGTTACCCACGCGAGTGTTTATAAACTAATTTTTTGATAACATATACTCAGGCGGGTGGCTAGGCTACTTCAGTTAAAAATATATACTGTTATTATGTTCTGGAGTAGCCCACTTACCTACTCAAGTGTTAGTTATTAAAAGTTTGGTTTAGTGTATGTCATCATGCTTTGGAAAATAAGATAAGATAAGAAAAAGCTTTATTTCAGTAGACATGGTACATACAAACATAATATACATATATTACATACATAAAAATGGGTTAGTACACATGTTTGAAACAGATCATAGTGAAAATATCTCATACATTTACATGATTGTAAAATTTGCTTATATCATATGGTTCGATTGCACATATAAATGTAAAAACTGTTCAAACAAAAATTTTTTTGTCAAAAAAGAGCAAGTCTAATTTCTTGTGGAAGTTTTTCAAAGAACTTGAGGCAGCTATATTCGCAGTTTTTTTTCGGTTAATGTTAACCTATGCTTTGGAAATTGGTAATAGCCGTCTTTCCTGGTGTTATAAGAGTGGCTTATTTTATATTTATCAAATATACTAGGACTGTTGGCTACATAGTTTAAACATTTAGTTACTCACTTGAGTGTTTGTAAATTAATCTTTTGATAACAAACACTTGGGCGAGTGGGTGGGCAACTTTAGTTGAATATCATTAAAAAATTAAATTTATGAAAAAATATTCTAAACTAAAAAACATCCATAGACGCGTTTCGAGGTTTACCTCTTATCAGTATGGCTTTATTTATTTAAACTAATTGATTTTTAACTTACTTCGTCAACATTGTTCACCACCACAATTCAAAGTGAATATTTTAAAGGGTGTATTGACTATTTATACTAACTGACTTAATGACTTTATTTAATGGCTATGGTTAATAGCATTCTGAGAATGAACAAATAAACTAATTATTTCGGGATATTAAGCTGATGGTAATGACATGAAAGAATTAAAACAGAAATTTGAAAATTAAAAATAGAATAAATTTTTTGCATAAATTATAATTGTGGTGAACAATGTTGACGAAGTAAGTTAAAAATCAATTAGTTTAAATAAATAAAGCCATACTGATGAGAGGTAAACCTCGAAACGCGTCTATGGATGTTTTTTAGTTTAGAATATTTTTTCATAAATTTAATTTTTTAATGTTATTATTGGGTTGTCCGATTGAACAAATAGTAACGAGCGCTACATATGTCGTTGTGGCATTCGTATAAATTTACCTATTTAACTAGGCTTTATTCGAAATTATTGCTTTTACAACTGTCTCATTTGAGGACATTGCGTCTCTTCTTTATATATTTTTTATATTAGTTGAATATATTGACCTTTATCATGTTCTGGAGTTGCCCACCTACTCACCCAAGTGTTACTTATTAAAAGTTTGAATTACAAACACTTGAGTGGGTGGTTAGTCAACTCTAGTTGAAAGTATTGTTTGTCATCATGCTCTGGAGTTAACTGCCTGAGTGTTTGTAAAGTATTTTTTTGATAACAAACACTTGGGCGAGTGGTTGGTCAACTTTAGTTGAAAATATTGACCGTCATCATCATTTGGAGTTGCTCAACCACCTACCAAAGTGTTTGTTATCAAAAGTTTGGTTGACAAACACTTGAGTGCGTGGTTGGTTAATTTCAGTAAAAATTATTGTTTGTCATCATGCTCTGAAGTTATCCGCCCAAGTCTTTGTAAATTAATCTTTTGATAACAAACACTCGGGCGGGTGGTTGGATTTAGTTGAAAATTTTTACCGTCATCATGTTCTGGAGTTGCCCACCTAGTCATCCAAGTGTTATTTTAATGACAAACACTTAACTCCAGTTGAAAGTGTAGTCTTTTGATAACAAACATTTGGGCGAGTGGATGGGCAATTTCAGTTAAAAATATTTACCGTCATTATGTTTGTTATCTTGCTCTGGAGTTACTTGTTCAAGTGTTTGTAAACTATTTTTTTGATAACAAACACTCGGACGGGTGGGTGGCCAATTTTTGCAATGAAACAGGCAAAATATATTAATAATACTTTATGATCTTATATAATACGTAAATATGTGTTTATTTTAATTAATTGAATCAGTAGTATGAATGTTGATAAATGCATTAAAGCATATTAATTTTGATTAAGATACATTTGAGAACAAGTTATCAGTTCAATCGTAAAATAGTTTGTAATTTTTAAAGTAGAAACTGAAGTTCTACAACTATAACGTGATATTATAGATAACGTAATTTATTTTGAAGACAAAATTTAGTAACTGCAAAGAAAAACTGTAGAAAATTTAAGTTAATTTGCTGGATGTGATTGTCCTGGTACTCAACTAAATGTTGCATGGTGTATTAAAAAAAAAAAGATGTCAGCTTTGGATTTAACTTTGAGGCTGTTTTTTGCAGGTAGGTAGTGAGGCAAAAGAAATCTACTTACTAAGTTAAAACATGGCCTTGATCACAGTATTCACATTGTCCAAGGGGGGCAGAATTTTATAATATTTATGGTTTTTTAAAGAAATTCTGATGTTGTATAACTAACTAAAGTAAAGCTCAATACAGTTCTGGATTTTATTGAGAAATAGAACTACTAGAGGAGTAACAACTAAAGGTGTACAATAGAACTTAGAGCCTGCAGTGCAGGGACGTCAAACTTACCGCGTTGAGAACGAAAAAAACGATAGTTAATTAGGACTTCTTTGTTTGCGATTAATGAAGTAGTTGTATGTTGATTGAAGTAGGCCTTCAGGGCAAAATTTTTGGAAAAAGGTTAGATAATTGCTTTAATTGTTTGGGAGGGAGATGACAAGTTGACGGGATGGTCAATGTATTTCTCCCGTTGAATTGTTGTTTTAACTAGTTGTTAGCGATTTTACAGGAAATATGAGGAGGTGCTGATAGAAATGTATTTGCAGATTTAGCTCAAGGTTTTTTGTAATAGTAGATTAACAGAGGTTTGTAGTCAGTTTATATAATTTTTTCAATGCTAAAAAAAAGGTCTATTTGCTATTTAATTGTCTCAATTTTTTTTTTTTTAGTTGAGTTGCTATTGGAAATATTTTTTGTGATGTTATATACTTTACATGTAGTATTAGAACGGTTTTAATGCAACTAGACGGCTGATGTGCAACATTTTGGTCTTTGATAATATCTGAGTCTGTTTGGTGTTTGTGATTGGTTACATTTTTAGTTTTAGTTTTTCAAAGCAAATAGTTTAAAGTACTGATTTGATATGAGTTCTTATGTATTACTTCTGCTGCAGAAAAACCCATGCTTTTGATATTATTTAAGTATTATGAGAGTTTATGTGAAACTGGATAGGTTAGATTAGGTTAAGTTGGTTTTTTATGTTTTGTTTTAGAACGTAGTGAGGTGTTGGCATTAATAAGTGGCCCTTGAGAATGACTAGCGCATGGCAATACCTTTTGGTTTTCTTCTCTGCGTAAGTTCTGCTGTTAATTTGTTCTTGTCATTGTCACTAATATAGTACTAGTGTGAGGTGGGAGCTGGTTTTGGGCTCCGGGAATTTACACAGTTTGCTGTGTTATTTCCTCTTTATTTGTCTTACTTTCTTACTTCCTACACTGTCATGCATCTCTTCTTTCTCTCATTTTTGCGTTATTTAGCTTAGATATTTGCTTTGTCTTTAGGTATCTTCTTAGTTTTTCTATATT
Source organism: Tachinus rufipes (assembly GCA_963932245.1). Taxonomy (NCBI): domain Eukaryota; kingdom Metazoa; phylum Arthropoda; class Insecta; order Coleoptera; family Staphylinidae; genus Tachinus; species Tachinus rufipes. The sequence continues at coordinate 8,816,675 of OZ010743.1, forward strand.
TTTATTAACGGTACTAATGTTTCAGTAAATGTTTTTTTCTTGTCTATTTTTTTTCCATTTCTTGGTAGGCATAGTTGTAATGGCCTTTTTAAGTTTTTTTCTTCTCTTTTCTTGGCTTCTGTGGCTTTTGATCTGTGTGTACCCTTTCATTTTGGTTTATCGAAATTTTAACTCTTTTATATTTTTTCTCAGTATTGTCATTGCATAGTTTTTTAGTGCTCTTCATTTGTTTTTATTACTCAGGCATATATTAATAATTGTGGGTTTGCTGATTTTGTTTTTCAATATCTTTTTTAACTCTTTTCTATCTTTCTCCTACGCTTTGCACTCTACTAGCGTATGTTTTGCGTTGTCATGGGTTTCTTTTTGATAGAATTTACATCTTTTTTTTTCTTTTTCTTATTTATTTTTTGTAAATACTTACCAAAGGGCTTCATGTATTGTGAGTAGTTGTATAGTATAGTAACACGTTGCTGGTTTATTCTTTACTCTTTTTTTAATTTCTGGTATTAGTTCTTTTGTACATTCTCTCTCTTCTTTTTCTTTTTAGGTTAGGTTGTGTTAGGTGGACTTAAGTTTTTGATATTTTTTAATATGGCTGGAGTTTAGGTGTTAGGAGTTATACTTTGAGTGACTTTGTTGGTAATTGAAAATTAATTAGTTTATTAATGAAAACGTAACGTGTCTGTCTAATAAATAATTTATTTTTTTTAAACTAAATGAAATAAAAAAATTGTTGATTATTTAGAATGAGAAATGTTTTTTTATGCAAATTCTTATCTAATTTTTTTTTTTTTTAATTTGTAATTGACTTTTGTTATAAGATTATATCAAAATAAACTCAATATTATTAATAAATTACTCTTACCAACAAATAAATAAAAACATTGTCTATGCTTTTAACATTTGTTACAAACCAATTAAGATTATTAGATAAATTACACAACTAAACTAATTTATGCACAGCGGTACACCACTTACCGATGAAATAAGTGTCCTATTAATATTCGTATAACCATTCAAATTCATTATAGGTGGATTCTTATCAATAGCTGTTAGAAACATATGAACTTCTTGTCTAGTCCGATTATTAACGGCCGACAAATTCACATTTAATAATCTTTCTTTAAACTCAGGACCCATTTTCCTTGAAGTGTGGTGAGCTTCATTACAAATTATGTAGAGTAAACAGAGACAGTAGAAGGATATTAAGAATAAGCCACCTTCTTTGACGGATAGACCATGATCTAAAATTTCAGTAAGACAACCATAACTGGCAACGATTGTTGTTAAGAGTACTAGGATGCAATACATTCCATACATTCCACTGTATGCTTTGCCTAGTTGTTGCATCATGTGAGATAAATCAACCTGAAACAAATATAATTTAGTTAAAATATGTTATTCATGCATAATTTGTAAAAAAGTAAAATCATTCATATTTTATTTAAAAGCATGAATATTGTTTAATATTTTTATTATAAAGGGTGTCCCAAAATTAACGCGAGATTTGAATTTAGATTGTAATTTTTTTATTGAATCATAAAGTACATAGAATAGGGTTATTTATAGAATAATACATCGGGCAAATAGCCTCCACGGCTTTGCTGGCACATACGCACTTTTTTGTCTAAATTTTTCTTGACCATTCTGCATAAATGTGGCTAAATTTCTTGGATGCAGCGTTTAATTTCTTTCTGTAATGCACGGGTGGTTGTGGGCTTGTTGACATAAGACCTTTGACTTCAAATAACCCCATAAAAAGAAATCTAATGGTGTTAAATCGCACGATCTAGTGGCTAATTGTGATCACCGAAACGAGAAAATACAGAACCAGGAAATGTCTCATGCAGTAATTGAATTGTTTCACGGGCTGCATACCTTGTGGCACCCCTAAACTGTCAAAATTTTGGGACACCCTTTATAAGCTTAAAACATTTCTTACCCATAAATCTCTATATTCTGCCAATCTAGATGCCGGATCTGATGATTCCAATGCGTTGTGTAAATTTTGGGCAAGATCTTTGGCCACACGTCCTTTAGCAGTGCAATTAACAAACCATAATGAACATAGTCCGTTAAGCATTGCCAATATATGGAAGTAACCAAATGTGTGCCATAACAGCATATCCGGTTGCATGTAGAATTGTGCCAACATGATCAGTATGCTTACTACCCAAGACATGATGCAGAGACTCCAAGTTATTAGGGTTAGGTTATGGAAATATATTGCTGTTCCGGTTACTCGATAATATTTTAACTGAAAAAAAAACCATTTTGTACAAATTCATCAAATTTTGTTTATTTTAAATTTATTGTAGAGCACTTATCAAAAGTTTGTGCAACAACGTTTATACTCGTGAGAAATGGGTATTATTACGTGCTAGTTGTACATTATAATATTTTTCACTTCTTACTGTAATGTGTTTAATGTACAACAAGTATGTTATTTCATACTTTTATTAACGCACGCATTAAGCGTGCAAAAAGTGCTTGTTATGCACATAGACAACTTAAACATTTGTCAAATTATGTCATTTAAAAATTATTTGTATAAGATTAACTGTTCTATTATAATTTACATTGATTTGTTATTCCAATTTGTTATGTATTACTTACTTGAAATCTGGTCCACATATTCTTAAACTTGGCTACTTCACTTCCGTTGGTCCATGCTCCAATCGGTAACAAAAAATGCGGAACCATTATACTTAAGAATATAATGCCATAGATGTACTCATCAAACCTTTTTCCAGGTTCCAAAATTAGAAGCAATCTTTCTTTAAACACAACGCTTACAAATGCAGTTTCTGCACAAAATATTGCGTAAGCCCAAATTGCGGTTCCGGAAAACCATCTAAAAGCAAAACAAAAAAGTTTAGTATTAGATTACATTACGTTTTTTCTTCAAAAAAAGATTATTTTTTAATTTTTGGCATGACACTTATTAGTCATATGATTTTTTACAAATTTAAAACAAAACAAACATGCTCGAGATTTAAACCCAGAACCTTCAGTATCGAAACTTGTTTTATACATTTGCTTCATCAAGATTAGTTATGTGGAAGCGAAAAACGATATTTTTTATTTAGCAATACGACGTTTTCTATTTATTGTCACTTGAGCTTTGCAAACTTATTGTTTGTTACTGGAGAACTTGAATACTGTTTTGTTAATGAGATAGGCATGTAATGGTGCGTTTACTTTGTTTTGGCTTTGTTGCATATTTCATTTTTTTTTTGGCTTGCCGTTTTATGACTGGCTTACGCGGTGGTTGCATATTTTTTTGGTTTTTAAAGCAGCGGCTTTGGCTGTGGTTTGTTTGGCTGGTGAAGGCTGAAGACAATTTAAACTTGCTCTGGATTTGAACAAGGGTGCTGTTGGTTGTTGACAAATTTAAGTACTTTTTGATGATGGGCATTGACATTGTAGTTAGATTTAGAGGTGGTAACGTTTTATTGTAACACACTTCTAAAGCAGAAAAGCAGTTACTAGACACTCTATCAGGTTCTATTGGTGCAAGGAAAGGAGAAGAAAATACCACACACATGAAACGGATAGTACCGTTTTAGGTTTGGAGAAAATCAGAACCAGGGGATTATTGCACAACATTTGGAGGTTGAGAATTTAGCCGCCATGCCCGTAGAAAAATAGAGCCAGTTGAAAAATAAAAACAGACAAACACGAGGCGTTTGATCTTGGTTATTGACTTAGATGGAATGGAGTGAAACCAAATCGGCGTCAAATTCTACGTTTAAATCTGCTCATTGTACGCCCGATGAAGATTGAAGCTGTTCAAAAAGCTTTCAAACAATAATTATTTTTTGACGGGCATGTTGGAAATGGTTTTTCCGATTTGTAGTTACGTTCTGACGGACATGCTTGGAAACGAATGTCATTTCCAAGAAATTTGTTTACTTTTACAGTTACAAACACTTACACATGAAGAATGAAGCTACTTATGAGGCCGCCTAACCATGGTTAAGTTTTGACGAACATGCTTGGAAACAGGTGTAATTGACATGTAGTTTGAAAAATAGCTTTGACTAAAATTTGAACTTAAAGACAGAATCCGCTTAAAAAGCTGTAGTTACTTTCTGACAGAAAGGTTTTGGTGTCCATCGACTTTATTGAAGACAATTTCTACCAGCAATTGGTTTATTGTTACAGTAATGGTGTCCATCAACTCCGTAAGCTTTTTGAAAATAATTCTTAGCAGGAATTGGTTTATTGTTACAGTAATGGACAATTGGACATACCTTGAATGAAAGTTTTTGATAACAGCAATTACACAAGTGAAATCAGCATGAACTCTGACGTCAGGGAAGGTTGAAGAAGGGTTTGTAAAGTCTGAATGTAAAGAATTATGTATATCTAGGCTTCGTAATAAATGGGACCAAACAAGGAAATAAAAGGCAAAACTAAAAAGAGTAGAAGCATATTTATTAGAATGGCGACGCCCTTTAAAAGTAGAGATCTAACTAAAAACACAAAATGAGACTTTAGGCTGCTAGGTATTTTCTGTGTTATTATACGAATTGGAACTTTGGACGCTGACGGAGGCAACAATAAAGGAATTGGAAGTGTATAAAATGTGGTGCTATAAAAGGATATTGAAGATATCATGGAAATAATGGACAAATTCAAAAGAAATCCTTGCCACGATCAAAACCAGGAAACTACAATACCTCCGACACAACATTAGTAATTTTAGTAGATACGGGCTCCTAAAATGCATTTTATAAGGTAAAGTAGAAGAAAAAAACAATTGACAAAAAAAAATCTTATGGTTCAAAAGTCTAAGGAACTGGTTCTCTACGACAACAAAAATTTGCCAACATCCGAAACGGATAGGTATTTTAAGAAAAGCCTTACTAGAGTTTATCAACAATAGAGTGACTTGAAACTTTATACGCTGTTGGGTTTTTTGGTACGCTTGGATGAAGATTGATGCCTTAGTTTCAATCGACTCCGTAAACCTTTTTATATCAAATATAGATTTAACTCTACAGTAATAGATATTTACACATGTTAGATGGATATTTTTGTTAATAGCTACTTTCTGGAACATTATTTTTTTTTTTTAATATTGTTTTGACAATGGTTTTCAATTTATCAGGTATTGTTTTTAGAAAGTTTTTAGGGGAATGCGTTTACGCACATCCTGTTTACTTTTTTTTGCCATTATTTGACTTACTATTTCCTTTAAGACTTTTTAGTTCTTTTTGTTTTTAAACATAAAGTCTACCATATTATCAGCTTTATCTGCAGGGTTTCTTCTTTTTTTTTGCCATCTGATGCACGCAAACCGAGTATATTGTGCAGTGTTAGCATTTTTGCAGTACACTCATTTATCATCTGTTATTTTACTTACTTTTTTTAGGTAGCTTTGGAACATGCCATGACCTGTAAAGTACTACGCAAGGTAGTAATTTATTTTTTTATGATTGTTCTTTATGTTGAGTATCCGCACGTTGGACCCACGAACAGAGCTGTCTCTTTCATCTTTTGCTCTTTTGTTCCTAGCTTGCTTCTTTTCTGTTTTTTTTTGTGTTACTTTTGTTCCATCTAGCAAAGTAAAAGGAACTATGCTTGACTTTTTGCTGAATCTAATGGCAAATTTTTTTTTGTATACTATTTAACGTTTTTACTTTTTTGTTAAATTAAGAGCATTACTCCATAACGGCGCAGCGTATAACAGGACTGACGCCAAAAGTTTTTCCTTGCTTTTGTTGATTTCCTCTATTGTTGGCATCATCTTTCTAAGGGAAGCAGCTGTTTTTGCTTCCTAAACGTTAAGTTTTTTTCCATTACTACTCCTACTACTTAATTCTATATTTTGGTTTTATGGTGCCACAATTTAAAACGTATGTTTCCGCATTTTTTTTTCTAACCAGCATTAACGCTTCTGTTTTTTCAGTTGCCAGTTCTAATCTGTAGTTTTTCATCCACTTTTCAATTTTTTGAGGGTTTTGTTTGACGTTGTTTTACTTTTTCTGCTGTCTTCTTAACTACTACCATTGCCATATCATCAGAATATGCCAATAGTGTTACTTCAAGCTTCAACAGTCCATCATATAAGATATTCAGAGATGGGGACCTAACACTGACTCCTGTGGTACCCCTCTTGTCACTTTATGCTTTTTTTCTCTTTTTTATCCGCTATAATTTGGTCTGAAAGGTAATCTTTTATAATTTTTACTAGATGGTTTGGTGTTTTTTTTTTCATAGTCTTTACTACTACTACTACTACTACGTTCCTGCCGCCGAAGGCATTCTTTACATCAATTTTTATAAACGCACATATTCTTGTTTTCAGTATTTTTTTCATCAGACACACTAATTTTTTTCACGGTTTCTACTGGTCCTAAGGATCAACCTTCTTTTTTTAAAGTAGTGCTGCGCTTAATCACTGGTTGGAGCTTTCTTTCAGTTTTTCTTTTATTCTTGCCACTATGGTGCTCATATAGCTTTTTCATTGTATCAATTAGGCATATGAGGCGGTATGATTTTGGATCTTCCATTTTTTTTTTATTTTTTAATTAGTTTTAGATTAGCTTTTTTTCATATGTTCGAAAACATTCTTTTTTTTTCATGCTGAGTTAAATGAAGCAAGAATCGGCCCTGGAACTACTTCCATGGCCAGTTTTTTAATTATTAAAACCTGGCCTGGGGCTTTTTTTCTTTATTTTTTCTTTATTTTTTGTTTTTGTTTTTAGCTCCTCCGCTAATATATCTGGTGTTTGTATTTCCTCTGGTGGTTTTCTTGTTCAGGTAATCCTTGGTTGTGCCGGGAAGAGTGCTTTTCTTACTTTTTTCGTCTGCTATTTTTATTTTGATGGTCTTTTATTTTTTAGTTATAATTTAAATCCATCTCCCTATACGTTTTCTACAAGTTCTTCATTGAGTTTTTTACGCTTTTTCCTTAGCTTTAATGACTTCAATTTTTAAGTTTTTTCTAGCTTCTTTATATTTTTTTTCTATGTTCAACTTCTATCTAGCCCGCTTTACTTTTCCTTATTTATGTTATTTTTTGTGTGCAAACTTTCCTTTCTCTACTACTATAGTAAGTATGAAATGAAGTATTCAACTTGCTCATTTAAGTGTTCGTATTTGAAGGTAGGTATTACCACATCTTCTTTAAATATAGAAACTGCTTACTTTTGCAAAAATGAAATTTGCAAACTGGATGATGGTAATTATGAATTGGAGTATCCTACACACTTACCGAACTGTTAGTCATTAGGAGATTGGTATCACAATGATTTCAATTTACTTAGTGACTTTTAACACTTAAAGAGATGAGTAACTTTCAATTTCTTGATGACAAACACTTGGGTGGGTGGGCTAGAACCCTAGTTCAAATTATTTATTTATAATCATGCTTAGTCCACCCACTAAGTGTCCGTATTTAAGGGCTTGGATGCTACCACTGCCTCCTTTGACATGATAACTAACTCTTGGGCGGGTGGGCAGGATTTGCAGTTTAAAACATCTATCCGTACTCATGATTTGACCCACTCAGCCGCTCAATTGTTTCTTATTAAAGGAATGGATATCACTAACACCTCCTTTGACATATAGACTTTTAACGCTTGCAGAGAAGAGAAACTTCTAATTTTTTGATGATTAACACTTGAGCAAGTGGGTAAGAGCCCTGGTACAATATATAATAATGTTTTGGATTGACTTACTCACCCGCCTAAGTGTTCGTCATCAAAGGATTACACTTTGCCACTACCTTCTTTGACATAAAGACTTTTAACGTTTGCCGAGAAGAGCAATTTCTAATTTTTCTTTAAACTTTTGGGGCGAGTGGGCGAAGCCCAATTAAACCTCTTGTCTATACTCATGTTCTGGAGTGATCTACCAACCTGTCCAAGTGTCCATCATTATGAGATTAGATGTCACCATCACTTTTTTTAATATAGAGGCTTTTAAGGTTTTCAGAAAAGAAAAACTTCCAATTTTTTGATAACTAATACTTGAGCTAGTGGGTTGGTTTCAAATTCAAACTATCTATCCGTACTCATATTTTGGAGCGTTAAAAATATCTATGCCAAAAGAGGTGATGGTGAATAGTGAAATCCAATTGCAAAAATGACAACTATCTTAATGACACGGGCGCTCCTTCACCGGGACATTTTGCTTTGCAAGCTTGTGGTTTTCAGACGCGATTTGGAGCCCATATTTGGATTTTGCTGTTCTTTCTGGTCTAGACGGTGCCGATTTCATTTTGATAGATGTTCAGTATTGCGTCGGAGAAGAAAACGGCTTATGCAAAGCATGACTTCAAAACTCCCGAAGATGAAGCACTGGCAGACTTTGCGACAAAATTTGGATTTGTTGGACTGCAGGAAACCACAATAATAAACAATCAAACTTTTTTGTATTGGTGGATGAAAGGGGAAATGGTGTTCAAAAATTAAATACAACAAAAACATCTTCTACAATATTTTACTTGGTCACCCTGGATAAATTTGCCTCCTAAAACGTAAAGTTTGTGTCTTACAAACCGACTCTGGACTATTGCTGCTATTGATCCCACTATCTGAAATCCTACCAAGGACGAGTAATGCCAAACTTGAAGCATGGGATGTACTAAAAATTATGGTTTACATCAATAAAATTAAGCTTATTACTTAATTGATTATTTAACCTGTATGAAGACCATACGAGTACAAAGACTTGGTTGTGAAACTCAGAACTGATTTTATTAGTGCCCGTACATAAATTTGCCAAGAACAAACTGCCAAACCCGGAGCGTAGGATGCACTGAAAAACATGATCTGCTTCAGCGTTGTATACATAAGCGGCTTATAAAAGTTAATCTATATGAATTATTTTGTGTTTTTTGCAGTTTGGTTTTAGATGCAGGTTTTTGGTAGAGCTGGAGCACTTAACTTTTGACGCTAATATTTGTCTCAAAGATAACGTATAAAACAACTTTAAAAGTAGTATGTGTTGCTTCAGTTTGCTTTTTCTATCCGTGTTGCAGTGGACGTTTTAGGTGATGGTAGTATAAACTATATACTTTAGACACAATCATCTTTTTGGAGCAGCTTAAATTACAATGGGAATGATGAGTTCAATTTTAGGGAAACTTTTGTGCTCTAAGTTTCACAATTTGTCTTAACAATTTTTTTTGGGCAAGATTCACATTTAAATAATGATACTGTACGTATAGGTTGCATAATCTTTTTTTTTTAGGGGCTTATGATGCAATGAGGTTGAGTTTTTATCTTTTTTATGTCAGGGGTACGATTGTGCTTTAGGCATGACAATGCACTTGAAGTTTAAGACTATTTTGGACAGGATTTTTATTTAAGTGATGATACTTCACCTAAAGGTGGCAGAACTTTTACTGGAGAAGTTTACGATTCAATGGGGTTTTGTCAATTTTTTTTCTTGCGTACGATTGTGTTTTAGACTTGACAATATATTTATTGTTTAATACTTTTTCTTGGACATGATTCAGCTTAGTCTGTCCAATAGCTCTATTGTTGCAGTGTCTAAAAGTCTACTTAAAGTAATTTTTGTTGGATACTGCACAGGAATAGCGGTAATAATATTTGAGTGTTTGTAAGGTTACCATTTGAGCAAAAAAAATTAAAAGTGCTTATAGAACCACTACTCATTTGAGCATACCTACAGTGGTAAACTATTAAAGAGTTCCAATTATGTTTAACAATGACACAACACGGACTACTTAAGCATAAAATTTTGCCCAGTTCAAAAAATTTTTGTTTAAGGCCGGAAGTGTAACCCATTTTTAGCAAATATGTGTTATATTTCACCCTAGGGCAAGCAAATCTATGTTTCAGAAGTATTATATTCAAATTTCAAGTCTCCAGGTGTAGCAGAATCAAAGAATTTTTGATAGAATTGTAATTTACTCATTTTCCGCTGAAATTTTTGGAAAACTACAGGCGGTATCGTATTCTACGGAAAACTTCCTGTAAGATACACCTTTTGAATATGGTTTTTGACTATTTTTTGCTTATTTACAGCACAAAAACTGAAAGAAGATATATAATATTTCTAAAAAATGCAAATAGCCGCCATTTACACTGTATTGCACTTTCTAAAATTTTAGGAATCTTCACACTTTAGTACCCCAAACATGTGTACAAAATTTGAGCAAACTTGGAGAAATTGATGTGGGGCCGATTGTCCAAACTATCGTGAAATTACCATAAGTTTTTTTGTGGTACCTTAGCATTGTGCTCCTTTGCAATTGCGTTACGTGTGTGACAATTTTTGAGTTAATGGTTTGGAGGACGTATAATTGGTAGAGGAGAATAACACTCTTTGTTTCTAAGATTTCCGAATTTAACTTGTTTAGATTATTATTTGCGGAGCCATATAAAAAAATAGATTTTTATACCAAACACCATCAGAGATTGTTAAAAATTTTAGGAAACGAATCTGAACTAGTTTGAAATAGTACAGATATGTTACGTAGAATAGCTAGATCTTTTTCAAGAAGTGCCAAAGGTGTCTCAAGAGCAACGGTGGCTATTTTGAACAATTTTTATAATGAATTTAAGCTAAAATAAATATTGGATTTTCTGAAATTGAATAAACAATTTGTACTTTAAACTTTTTAGCTATATTTGATCTAAAGATTATAAATACACGAATTTGTATTTTTACGTCGTGGGATATCCTGTATATTTTCTATATTATTGATTATTAGTATTTTATTTACATTTACATTTGACAGTTTATCCTATTTTTATTACCTGAACGTAGTTTTACCAATTCCAGATCTCTCAATAGGCATAATACCCATAATTTGAAACATCACCAACAAACTTTTAGTCGTTTGATAAAAACTATCAAACCGATCCAACATCATCGGATCTTCTTTAGTATCTTCCCGTTCCAAAAAATTAACCGATCCGTTATCACTGAGTGCTGCATCAGACACTCTCCTTGCTCTAACATTATCATCATTAATCCTCTGATGCGGATTCCTCGCAATATGCGAGATTTCTTGATTATTATGCATCTCGTCGTCAAATTCGCGCCGCCTCATAACTCTGCCTGATTAAAACTGTTCACATCGCGTGATCTGACCCATTACATGAGGTGTAAGCAAACGAATGGGCCACCGATAAATAATGCAAGCGTTAATTATTTCAAGTCGGTATAATTGTTTCGGCGATCCATCACTTTTTATAATTAGCATGTCGGGTTGTGTGGGTCAGGCACGCCCTGTATTGTTTTTATTATTTTTTTAGCAGGATTCAATAATCGGAACCTGCAGCGCCGAAGAAATGAGAGATTTATTTCTTTATAATAAGATGCGGCTTTGTTATCTTAATTGGCAATTTGTGCTGTTGATTAAATAGTTAAAATTTACTATTGTATCACTATAATTAATTAAATATAATTTAACTTAGTTCTGAGTAATTGATAAATTGCTAACATTTCAGCATTGTGTGACAAACTAAAAATTTCTTATATTTGTTTTAGTATATTCTTTTAATTATAATATTACGTAAGAACTGTTGGTCGTACAAAGAAAGCGGGACGCGTTAATAATTAAAATGAAATTGAAGCGGGGAAGTTGCGTTCGATAATTGTTGGCTTTTTGATGGTAAAATTATACCCGCTTCTGTAATTGTGAATGTCCGAGTGGCGACTATAAATATAAAGAAATTTTGTTCTGGTTTATTACACGCGTCGGACAAGAAGGAATGTTACATTATTTTTATGTCTTATAAATTGTATATAATTTAAATACATAAATATTTGATGATTTTTAAAATTAATAGTTTTGCTTTTTTATCATAGAATATGGCTAATATTTTACTGGATTGTTGCTAATAAGTTTTATAAAAATATATACAGGGTGGCCAATAAGAAGTGTACATTGTGTTTCAATAAAAAAATTGAGTACGCAAATTTTGTTTTAAAGATTTACGTAAATAGAACCATAAGCAACTACTGCGCAAAATATTTAAGATTTTTTTAAAGATTTTTTAGATCTTAAAAAGCTTATAAAATAGGAATATTTTTTAAGCCTAAATTAAGCCACAAAAGATGTTCAATCAATGATAAAAATTATTTTTTTTATTTATAACATAATTTTGATACAATGCAAAAGTTATGTCTTTTGGGATTGCTTTTAGTTATTGAAGGAATTATGAGTGTTTTGTTTTGAGTTGTTTAAAACAATTTTAGACATGACCCAGCATGTGACCACGAGCCAAAATGTTGCAAAATTAGTAGGCTTTTAGTAGGAGTAAGTTGTGTTTTTCTAGGCTGGTTTTTGGTGTTGTGTTTTATTGTGGGCTAACGTAAACAAGGATTGAGTGTTAAAGCAATTGACCTAAGACTATTGTGGGTGGCGGTGTAGCTAGCGGCAGTTGCTGTCCTAGGTTTCTTTGCTAGGTTGTCTTCCTTTTACAATTTTGATGTTGAAACGTTTCAACTTCGACTAAATGGATTGAAAAAAAAAGTTTAGATGATAGAGGAGCCTTTGCTGATGCTTTTGTGCACGCGACAATTTTTTGTGGAACTTAGAGCATTGTGTTGGAAGATGGGATGATGTTGGGCAAGGGACTACTGTTTACATCCGATTTTAAATAGTATTGTTAATTTTTTTTGTACTATTTGCGTAAGTTCTTCAACCTTGGTGGTCTGCGGCGCTTTACGGAATTTTTTCTCTGTATCTTTTTTTGCACAATAAGTTAGAGAGTTGAGAATTATGCTCCGGGTAATTTGTTCCAAGTAATTGTGCATTCTTTTCATAACTTCATTATTAGTTACATGGTCATTCAGGGAATTTTGATCATGCGGCGGTAGATCCACATTTTGAATGACTCAATTTTTTTTGTAAGTTATTACTACATTGCACATTTGCATTTGTAGGGCTTTTGAAGTTTAATCTAAAACAGTTTCTTTATTTTGGCAAAGTTTGATTGTTATTGTTTCTCATTTTTGCACTGGGCTGCAGATTTTATTATAAAACATAGTTTGTCTAAGCTCCGTGATTGATTGGTTTGCGAGCTTGGTAGGTTAACATCTTTCTTTTTCTTTAGAAATTTATTGGCATTGACTATTTCTTGTTGTATTTTTTTGCTTTGACTTCTTCTAAGGTGGATTACCTGCAAAGGTAAAAGTTTTTTTTTTTTTGGACTACTTTTTCTTTCACTTTGTCGGTCTTTGATTGTTTTCTTAAAATGATGTTTTGAGAAATATCAGGTTGCTACATGAGCAGTGTCGTGCAATCTAAACGGTTGGGTTGCGAGTGGAAAGATTTTGTTTTTTTACTTTCTTTTGTTTGATATTGTCTTTATTGGGTAAGTCGTCAAAATTACTTAGTTTTTTTAATTTCTAAATATTTGCTAGAGATTAGTTTTTGGATTTGAGATAGTTTGATTGACTTTTGGTTAGGTTAGGTTTAAGTTTAAAAAATGTTTCTATTTTTTCTAAGTAGTAACGGAAGTAATGCTGTTAGTTGTAGTGCTGGTAGTAGGTGTTATGTTGGTGTTTACAAAAGTTTTGATTAGGCCTCTTATTGTAATAAAGTTTGTATAAATTAAAGTTTTTTGGGCTGTAGTTAGGAGCACGCATAGTGTGTAACTTTTTACGGTAAAAAACCGTTCTATGCAGATGAATTTTGGACGTTGCCTTTGTGCTCACAACAATCTTCCTAGCCGCTCAAGTGGTGTAGTGTTTTGCGTACTTGACTGTTGCACCAGGGGTCTCGGGTTTGATTTTCCTACTTGGAGGGTAGCTTTTTTTGGTTATGAAAAAATGTGATGTGATGATCATGTCTTTTTTCAGATAAAAAGAGAAACTCGATGTTGCGTGCACGCTCGTTAAAGAACCCAATAATTTAGGCTGGAATTCCTGAAAATTTCTTTTCAACTAAATTAACCAACAAATAATTTTATAGCTAAAATTTGATTAAAAGCTTTTTAAATATTGCTTAGAATTTTTTTATTTAAAAAACTAATCAAAATAATCAAAAAAATGCATACATAGCTTATAAAAGCTTTTTATTTAACTATACTGATCGAAAAATCTTAAAAAAAAACGATTAAAAAGTCTTTAATTACAAATTACTTAATTAAATATGCTCAGGATTTTACAAAATGGATCAAAATGCACAAAATAATTCAAAAATTGCTCATAAAAGCCTTTTATTTAAGAAACTTTATCAAAAAACCTTAAAAAAAACAATAATTGCAAAAAAATAATCAAACATTGATGGGAAGACCTTTTCATTTAAACAAACTAAAAAAAATTATGCAAAAATTATTCTATATTTAACTAAAATGATCAAAAAAATAATTTTGTTGCTAAAAATGAACTAAAAGCTCCCTGAATATTGCTCAGAAATTTTTTATATTTTTTGAAAAAAAAAATAAAACGCAAGTACTGCTAATAATAGTCTTTTATTAAAATAATTTTACCAAAATAATCATCAATTAACACATTTATTTCAAAAAAATAATCAAGAATCGCTCAGAAAATGCTTAGTGCAGTTTTTTTTCTAAAATACTTTTTTATATCATTAAACTAACTGAAATAAATGCAAAATTTTCTTTGGCAAGCTCCGTTGTTAAGGGAAAAGCTAATCAAAAAACTCAGCCAAGAACTATTTTTGGTTGTGTCTCAACTAATAATAAACTGCAAGCTTATGTGCCCACTTCCTACGTACATGTTTCTAAACTTAGACGTGGAACTAAAAAAAACTGATATAGATAATCATATTAAATCTCATTTTCCTACTATATCAGTTAATGTCGTTGATTTGCCTGTCTAATCTGGAAGCTACAACAGCTTTAATGTTTCTATTCTAGCTAATCACGCTCGATCCATTCTTTGTAAAGATTTTTTGCTTGCAAACATAGCTGTTAAGAAGTTTATTAATTATGGTCGAGTTCATAACGTTCCTGCTTCATCTTAGGTAAATTTTCGAAATCTGGATTCAGCCAACAGTCTAAACCCGCCACCAGAAACACCAGCGGAATCTCCATCTATTACCATAACGTCGGGGGTATAAAAACTAAGCTGAAAGAACTTATGCTGACTGGAGCTGATCTAACTACGATATTATTGTGCTGACCGAAACCTGGCTTAATCATGACAGCGATGTTGAGTCACAATTAAATGGTTACAGTTTGTTCAGATGTGATCGTGATTGCAACTAAAATTTCCAAAAAAAATGCACAAATAGTTCTTTAGTATTTTGATTTAACTAAATTGATCAAAAAATAATTTTATCAATCAAAATTTATTAAAAGCTTATTGAATATTGCTCAGAAAAAAAATTATATTTTACAAAACTGATCAAATTGCACAAAAATGGCATCTTAATTTATAAAAAGCTATTCAAAAATTGCTCAAAAGACGTCTAAAAATACAAAATCTTTTTAATTACCCAAATTAATAAAAAAATGTGTTGATCAAAAAATAATTAAAAGCTTATTCAATATTGCTAAGAAGAGTTTTATATTTTACAAAAATGCAAATATTGCTCATAAATGCTTTTTAATTAATTAAATTAATTAAAAAAAAAACAATAAAAAACACTTTTATTGCAATAATTCTTTTGAATATTGCTTAGAATTTTACAAAATTGATCAAAATGCACAAAACAATGCAAATGTTGCTTATAAAAGCTTTTTATTTAACAGAATCGATCAAAAAACCTTAAACACATTTATTGTAAACAAAATCGCTCAGAAGACGTCTAAAAATTGCAAAATTTGCTCATCAAATCGATTAACAATATAATTTATTGCTAAAAGTTGATTAATAGCTTATTGAATATGTGGTACTCTTAACTTCTGGCATTGTTGATTAGTCTTATTAGCAGAATTAGACGAATGTTAAATAAATTAATTAACGTAACCTAACCAGTATAAATATACTGTTTAGATTGTTGAGTGGTTGATGTATAGTGATATACTCATATATTGCGCACACATTAATCTGAAATGCGAACTATCTTAACTATCTTGCGCATTTTTATTCTAAGGTCTTTCAATACGATATCCTCGATTTGCCAAGCATTGTTTTGGTTTGCGTAATGGTTTTTCTACGAAAAAAATAATGTTTAAGTAACACACAAAATTTACTTTTTTATGTTTGCAAAAATACGATGGGTCTAAACTAAGTGAACTAATTGACAGATTTGTTTGAAAATTTTATTGTAGCTTATTGACAATGTCATCTGGGATTTGCAATTGTGACGTCCTCTGTTGCAGATTTACGAAAATTTTTATTCCGTCTTTGTATTACCATTTACTTAGATAATGACTCAAGATTTACAGTGAGTTTTCACCGCAAAAGGACAATTTGGTGAAATAACTATAGAAACAACTTTGACTTTAATGTTTTATATTTATACAAAGCGTATTTTACTTAAAAAAAAACAATGACGCAAAAACAAAACACTTTAGGCGCAGTTTGCGATGTATTAATGCGTTGATAATTTAGGTTTTATAAAGAAGTTGGTTATTATGTTGCAAAATTTTCTTTTTTGCTTTGTCGTTATGTATTTTCACTTAACAGGTTGGTTGCAAGGTGTTTTGTAGACTTAAAGGACATAAAACCTTGTTTTTAGAATGAGTTTGGGCAAAAACGTGAATTTAGCAATTTGGCTAATTGGAGGTGGTACAAATCCAAAAATTGAATGGGCGTGAAAAATTGTATTTTTTGATAGCTAGTTTTTTAGACTATTTGCCTTTCAGGCTCATTGTCATTCAGGACGAAGCTACCTACAAAATAAAATTAAAAAAGTTAAAAAATTGTACGTTTTTCTAATATTTTGCTAACTCCCGGTTTGACTTTACCTAAGAGCAGGATGCAATTTGCAGGAGTTGATGACTTCTCCCAGGAACACAAACTATAATCGGATGTGATTCTATCAAACGTAACTTCCCGGTTTATTTTAGATTAAATCTGTTTATTTCTAACAGCTTTTGTTTATTTGTTGATTATATGCTTTTGTTTTTTTGCTATTTATCAACTGGGATCTTAGAGGTCAAACCTCTTGTTTTTTGTTTTTTGGGTTATTTGTTTTATAGGTTTTTTGTCTTTTGTTCTATATCTCTTTTGTTATTGAAAAAGGTTGGTTTCCGATGATTTGGATTGATTGTAATTGTATAAAAGTGATGAATAATCTTTACCAAAATAATGGGTTAAAATAAAATTTGTTTGCTTTTTGCTCTTTAGGCATTTTTTTATTTAAGTTTTTTGTCTTTTTCGTCGTGTCTTCTTTAAAGATTATGGTAATAGGATTTTTATTACTATTGATTGAACAAAATATGAATCTTACAACTGGGCTTTCCGAAAGAGGAATTGGAACAGTCACGTGGAGAAGAAGGAGTAGTAGAGAACAAATGCCCGCGTTTGTAATAACGGACGATCCACGGAAAGAAGACAAACAGGACGACCGCTCAAAAGATAGATCAATAGCTTTTCTTTTATCGATTTGCTCGTTTTTGCTAATAAAAGCCGCGGGTAGTTAGTTTTGGCCCTTGATACACTATATACTATAGCAATCTTTTGTTTTTAGCAACCCTCACTTGATTTTCAAGTGGCTCATCTGGGTCACTTTGACCGAAGAAAAAATATTTGAATAAATATGCGATTGATTGTACCTAAACTTTTTATAGCCATGACGTACGTTGGTCAGTTTTTTTTTTCTTTAATTTTTTTTTTGCAAGATCAGTTGCAACAGTTTGTATTTCTGATATTTCATAACGTGGCCTAGGTATTGAAGATTTTGTTTTTTGATAGTTATTAAGATTTTTTGTTGTTCGTTTAATTTTCTGAGGATCTTTACATTAGTAACTGTCTCTACCTAAGTATTCTCTTATTTTTACATTTCCAATGTTTTTAGTTTATTAGTACTGCTTTGATCTTAATTTAGCGCAAACTCCGATGTCATCAAATATAGTGCGATGAAGCTTATGATGTTTTTATGGCTTTCATTCTTGCATCAACTGAATCTTATACGGCTGTAGATTTTTGCCCAATTTTTTTTTTCGGAGTGGAAAAATAGATTTTTTTATTGTTGCGACCAATAAATTTGACTCTTTTTCTACACTTTTATTTTTTTAATCACATATCTATTCTATATATTTGCTCATTTAAGAAGTATTTGGTACAAAATCTATCTACAGTTTGACGGATTGCTCAGATAGATAGTTATGTACCATGAAATCTTGAGTTACTAAAATTGACATTTAATTTTTAAACTAAATTTGGATCATTTGGAAACTCTGTTCAAGCGTGAGTCTATTCATGAAGATTTATCAGACTTTTCTGATTATAACTTTGAAAAAGTGAACCTAGTATGACAGCTAAGTTTTAAGTTTTATAGTGGTTATAAAATCATTATTTATCTTTGAAGTTGTGGCTGATTTATATTGGGCCGCGTCTTGAACAGAAATTTAGAATCTAAAAAAAATTGTACACTTTTGCCGTTGAAGTTTTTAGTTCTAGTTTTGACGTCATGATAATTTACTAGACTTTTGTATAATCATGCTATAAAAACGAAAAATAACGTGCGGACACGGGCCTTAACAAATCCAACAATATCTTTGTTAGGGCCGCTTTTACAATTGTCGGTTAAACAAGGAATAGAGCTATCTAAGGAATATATAAAAATGCGCTTTTACAATCTCTTATAACTTATATCTGGTATAGTAACTAAGTAACACGCACAACAAATTAGTTTATAAACAACGTATACGTCAATTTATAAGTCAGTTAAAGAAACGGCCATCTTTGTGATAAATGATTTTTTAGAAAATGCATAAACGTGTTACAGTTAAAGTAGGATTTGTTGCAAAAATTTTTGCACAAAAGAAAATTGATAATCGTCGAGCATTATTTCCTTGATTGGCCTAATCATTGGGACCTTTAAGTGGTTTGTCTTTATTTCTAGTTCTAATTTGGAATTCATTGAATAGAGATTCTACTCGAGTGTGCGGTTGATTGAAATTTTACAATGGCCCCGAGTCTTAGTAATTTCATAAAACTCTATTTGTATGTTTCGAAGAAATAAACCAGGGATAACTTATCCGGTGCTTGAAGCAGTAGTTATGTTTAGTATAGTAACCAAGTAACGCGCACAACAAATTTCCGTATAAATAATTTATACGGCAGTTTATAAGTCATTATTGACGTTTATAGGTTATGTAGACTGTAACAAGGGCAAAACTAATGCTATACCAGGTTTATACATTTAGATAAATTAATTCCTGGTTTAAGTTATCTGACAATTGTAAAAGCGGCCCTTAAAGAATTAAAAATTTATTACTGGGTTTACTTACAGCAGAATTGAAAACAGACTTATATGAGGCATACTAAGACTCAGAGGAATTTAACAAATGCGCACAATTACAATCTATTAGTAAAGACATCTGACTAGTACTGAAGTTAACACAGCACTTGTGAAAGAAATTATCAAAAAGCTTAAAAACAGAAAAGCGCCAGGCCCGGATGAAATACCGAATGAATCTTTACCAAAAAATCTTTGACACAAAGAACATTTCAGGAGAATGGAAAAAGAACATAACCATCCCAATCTTCAAAACTACAAGAAACGATCCCAAAACTACAGAGGAATAACATTACTAAACAGTATCATAAAACTATTCACTTGTATTATTGTATCCATCCTGCTAGAACATATAGCAATAAGTTAAGAATAACAAAGCTTTAAGTACAACTACTGATGCCATATTTGCAATAAAACAACTAGTGGAAAAGTCAATAGAGTATAATAAAATAGCATTCAGGTGTTTCAATGATTTAACCAAAGCGTACAGCCGAATCAAACTACGTGTCGTAAAAAAGTAAAGGTAATAACATACCTACAGAATTAGTTAACATAATCAAAGAATTAAACACTGACACAATAACACAAATACTAGTCAATAACAACAGAACCAAAGACCTGCTCATATTAATTGGAATTAAACAAAGAGATGCACTAAGCCTTTTTTTATTTAACATTATTATGGATCGGATAATAAATGAAATAAGAGTTTATGATGAACAAAGCGGAGATAAAAATAGTATACTACGCCTATGACGTGATAATAGCAAAAAACAAGGACGTCTTAAAGAGAATGCTACATGTGTTCTAAGTGGTAGCTACTAATATAATATGGAGATCTCAAATTAAAAAACCAAATCACTAGTCATAGTCAAAAAAACTAAGCCGCTATAAATTAACAGTAAACGATCAAACAACCGAACAAGTCATGACTTTCAACTATGTTGGAGTAGAAGTAATTTCAAATCAAGATTGAACAAGAGAGGTAATACACCAAGCCATTAAAGCGGCAAGAATACCAGGAGGACTGAAAAATGTAATCTGGTATAACAAATACATAAACAGGGAGGCCAAGATACAAATATACAAAACATATGTCTGCCCAGTAATAATATACGCTGAGGGACCAAATACCAAGTATTAAAATACGACAAAGATGCAACACACAAGATATAGTTAGATGGATAAGGCAAAGAAGAAGAGCAGAGAATGAGACCTAAAAAGTGAAGTTGAAGAAATTAAGCAATAGGTTTAGTATGAGATGAAAAAGAAGAAAAAAGTGTAACCAAGTACATATTGGATAATAATTTTTGTTTTGAAGTTTTTATTGCGCTTTCTTTGATCAATACCGACTTTTAGGATCAAATTTTTTAAGATTTTTGATAGATAAGATGCAATCTCTTCTTGTCAAACCAAATTATTCAAAATTTAAAGGTGATTGTTTGTTTTTAAGAATCAAAATATTTTAGTGGATAAAATAATAAAACAATTTACTATGTTTTTTATCACAAATTTATTCTTACGAATACATTACTAGTTTCGGCATTGTACAGATCAAATTAACATAAATTATCACGTAGTAGAGGTCACAATTATTAATTATATATTTTAGTAGCGTTACATAGATTTTTTTTTAAACTTCAATATTTTGTATTTTTTTAAACGTTAAATTATTCCATTGCTGGAGACGCAAAATTTGTTTCATGAGAAAACTAAAATGCTAACCGCAACGAATCTAGTTATGAATTAAGTGCTGGTTTAATTTTTTTTTTTATCAATCTAATCTAAGAAGGTTTTAGA
Source organism: Tachinus rufipes (assembly GCA_963932245.1). NCBI lineage: Eukaryota > Metazoa > Arthropoda > Insecta > Coleoptera > Staphylinidae > Tachinus > Tachinus rufipes. Next base: position 8,837,793 of record OZ010743.1, read on the forward strand.
CATATGAAATTGCAATTTACAGCCAATCAAATACCGCGAATAGCCAATAAATGCGGGCCAAAAAAGATGCTTTTGGTAGAGGCGGGCGAAAATAGTATATAGTGTACCAAGGGCCAAAAACAGGCTTTAGCAGCTTGCCGCTATATACAGCACAAACGAGCTAAGCGAGTGAGGGCTGCTTAAGCAAAGGGCTGCTAAAGTCTTTTGGCACAAGTTACACTCGATATTTTTTTACCTGCCCCAATTAAAAACATTATTTTTAATTTAATGAAAAACAAAGGTTTAAAACCAATTATTCAAACCCAATTCAACTCCAAAGAGCCAACCAAATACAAACAATTGTTTTGGTTTTCACAAATCCTCATCAGTGCATCTTGGTGGTACGGCATTGCTTGATGGTGAAGGATGAATTTGAATAATTGATTTTTGTTAGATAATAATTGGTGGTGCAAAGTAGTTGAAGCTTCATTACGTTGCTTTAACCAAAGAATCGAAATCATCGATAAAACTTCAGTATCACATCTGGCAATCAAATTGCTATGTCTAAAAACTATATTTGGTTGTTTATCTATTAAGACATTGCAGTTTGGTTGCCAGTTGTGATACTGAAGTTTTATCGATGATTTTGAAAAAGATGTTTTTGGTAGAAGCGGGCAAAAAAAGCTTATTTTTGGCTCTTGATACACTATATACTATTGCGGCGGCGCAAGCTTTTCTTATAAAACGAATCTGAAAGGCTATATTCCTTAATAGTGCTTATTGCTTATTGCTTGAAGTGCAATTTATGTATTTTTGTTGTTTATGCTACAAACCAAAGATAGATAAGTTAAGATAAGATTTGGAACATCATTTCTAATGTATTGAAGAGTAAGTTTTTAACACTGCAGTTGATTTTGATAATATTTTTTTCAGTTTAATATATTTTTAACAAAATTTTTAAGAATATTAAGCTCGTATTTAAATAGATTAAATCTTACCATAATTATTTATTAAATAAAGAAAACTTGGAAACAGCAGTGAAACAGTGTTAGATAAGCTGTATACATATTGGTACTATTATACTTGTAAACAATGTTAACCAAAAAGAAGTTGTCTAAAGTGGGGAATACCTTGGTTACAAACTAAGAAAAGCTAAGCTTTTATATACCGTCTTGGAGTAGGATTATTTATGTGTGCTTTTAGTAATATAACTGGAAGTTGTTTAAGAATGTTGTGACAAAACTATAAGGCCATTTTTACGGTGACAGGAAAGACGTAAAAATGCTTAAATAATTTGAAATCAGTTTTGATTAGTTATTGAAATAAACTTACAGTAATGAATACTTGCACAAGATGATGATGAACAAGATGAATAATTTTATATTATTATATATATTGTGTTTTTTGGGTACTCAAGAATTATAGCCTAATGCGATGTTAACATATTATCATATTAACTTTGAGGTAATTCGATAGAAAAGCGTTACTTAAAACCAAATTTTAAATTTGTTCATCAGGAAAGTATGTCAAAAATGATGACCACTGTTACTTTTTTACACAAAATAAACGTCACTAGATAGATGTCTAAATGCCACTATGGTATATTGTACTATAATTATCATTTGCATGCACTAGTATGTACACTTTTACTAACTTCATTTTCTGCTGATTTGCCGCAATATTGATCATTCTTATCATGAATCAGTTTTGTTACATGTGGTTTTTGGGGGAAATATTCTAAATATTTAATATCTTTTAATTAGTTTTGCTGATACTGTTAGCCCGGAAAGTTAATAATAACTTATCAATAAACTTTGGTGATCTATTACTTTTTTTTTAATTTAAAGTTGTTGATTTGGAACTTAGTTTTATGTTTTGTTTTATGTAGTAATCAATTACAAGATTACAAATTTTAAGGTTTTTTTTGGTAGATGTATGATCAATTAGTAAAACTTTTAGGAACGTACTTTTATTTACGATTAAATTAATATTAAAAACTTATCAATCGAAATTGCTCTGAGTATAGGTAGATTTAATTTTAAATTTATAAACACATGTAGTGAGTGAGATTATTAACTTTTTTTTAAATTTTAAAATGTGATATTAAGATTTACTTAATATGTCACAACGACATAAAAATACCTTTGAATTTTAACAAGTAAAACTAACTTGCTGAAACTATCACTTTAAAGACTAGAATTAAAAAGTTTGTGAACATTGACCTTAAATATTTGTGGTTTATAAGTTTTGGGAAATACTGAATTTGGAAGTATATCTTCTATGTGTTGATAGTACGGTTAAAAATATTTTCTTAAAGTTTTGGTTCTAGATCTTTAAACTGTCAATGAATATTTGTTTAGACGGCAATATATAGTTTTATAGATAATTTTGAATGTCCCCTGGAAGACATATTGAATATGATTTAGATATGAGTTTGTTGAATAGATTAATATTTGAAGTATGAAGGGTGCTATCATCTGCAAAACTATAAATAGGATTTTTAGTTATTTGAAAAAGTTCAATAATGTAAATCAAAAATAAAGTTGGTAAAAAAGCAGAACCTTGAGGAACCTAGACCTATACAATAGAGTTTATTGACTAGATTATAATGCCATACCTTATCAAACGCCTTGGAAATATCTAGAGCTACTGCAAGATTTTTTCCTTGTTTCTCTAAAGTAGAACTCTATTTGTGACTAACATAAGTCAGAAAATCTGTTGTCAAACGTTTTGATCAAAATTCATATTGAGTATCTGAGATGAAGTTATTTTGTTCTAAGAACTTGACAATCTAAAAATTAATATACTTTTCAGAATTTTTGGACATATGGACAATAATGCAATTATTCTATAGTCTGAAGAATCAGACTGGTCTCCCTTTTTAGGTATAGGTTAAACATTTGCTATTTTATAACAATTTGGGAATGTTTTATTTTTTTATGATAAAGCTAATATTTTAGTTAAAATGGGAGTTAATTTATTGGCAAATGTTTTAAGAATAATAGGTGGAATTTCATCTATACCGGATTTCTTTTTGGTATTTAATTTAAAAAAATATATTTTGACAACCCATTGCCTAAACTGAAAAAAAAAACAGCAATGAGAAGATTTATAATAGTAGAATTAGATGCAAATTGTATGCAAAAATATCTGCTTTTTTTTTGGATTAGTATCTATATTGTTTTGATCATTTCGAAGAAGAGGTATTGAAGATTTTGTACTACCTTGCAATGAATTTATTGTTTTATACATTTTTTTTGTTGTTTATGGAAATCGAAAATTTTGATTAGCTTTGTTTCTCTCAATTCTATCTTTTTCAGATTGTATTAGATTATATAATGTCAAAATGCAGAAAACTTGGTTTTTAACAAAAGTTGTTCAGAGTTTAATTATTTTGATTAAGTTTAATTTAAACTTGTGTTAATATTTTTACAATTAATTTGTCATATTGCAGAAAACTTTGATAAGATCTAGTTTTTTCAAATATTTCTAAAATTATAAACTTTTAAGAAGAAGTATTTTATTTTGTTTTTGGATATTTAGACGTTAGAACTGTTAAAAGAGCAGAAACCTGGTTTTTGTGTTAATTTCTTCAAATATCTATTTATGTTATGAAAATTAGAAAAATTAGAAAAAAACTTAAAGAATAAATGCTTTTAATTAGTTTACTACAAAATTTATTATACGTGTTTTTGAATATTTTGAAATTATAGCTATCAAAACTGCAAAAAACTGATTTTGAAGTGTTTTTTTTTTAAGTAATTTTTCAAAAGTTATTAAAGTTTTTTTTGTATAAAGTTAAGAGTAATTATTTACAAATTTTATAATTTGTTTTTATATATTTGGATAAGAATTCTGAAGAATGTCTGATACATCACAGATTGAACGAGCTGAACGTTGTTTATATGTTAGTGGCGCTTAGTTTCACCATATTATTGCTCTACAATAAAGTAGTGCACCGACAATAATTTAATCAAAATGCAATCAATAATTGATGCAAATTATACTCGGGAAATTGCATACCGTGCAAAAATTTATACATATTATTATTATAATAATTATATTTAATAAATCAACATAATTGCATAAATAGTGTCTAATTATGCAGTAAAATTATAATTATTACGATACTTTTATTTCAAATAAATTATTCATAATAGTTAACAATCATTTAATTCATTATTTTATGAAATAATATAGTAATAGATATGATTAAGTATTTCTAAATCTGCTGAATATATGCATTCCATAAATTCCAATCTGAACATTTATGTGCTTTATAAAATTAATTCATAAATTATGAATCAATAAAAGTGAATTTTCACTACCAATTTTTAATAACCATATTTGAATGAATTATTAACATTTAATTCCGTTACATCAATGAAATTTATGAACGTTTCCATAATAATAATGACATTAATAAAAAGTGAAATTAGCTATATTAAATTGCAATTATGTATGTAGTTAAAAACGAACATAAATGTTTTTAGTGGCTATATTTTGATAAAATATATTTACTGGCATAATAAACAGTAGCGAACATATGCTTGCGAATATTTTCTGTGTAAACATTCTTTATTGCTAAATTATGTTTGCGATGAAGGGCTATTGACCTAATAACTTTGTTAATTGTGTTTAAATTATTTAATTGGTTTGTTTAATTATAATAACTATTTATTTTGTTTGTAGTGGTTTAATTACAGACATTAACAGATTTACGGAAAGCTGATTTATAAATATTTACAGTTTAAATTAAAAAAAAAAATTATTAAATTTTTATTGATTTTATATTTTGTTTCAGGGTTGCAGTGGCCTGCATGGTGTTACATATATGCGGTTCGGTAGTGCCTACGAATAAATTACGAAAACCTTCAAGACATAGTTACCCTTTACGAGTGAGTAGTTTTCTTAAAAGTTAATTGAATAAAAAATGTTTTATAAGAAAAAACTTAATAATTATAATTTAAATTAAATATTAAATTTCACAGTAATTTGAAAATGAATATCTGACAAGATGAAACCAGATTAAAATATGTCTGTGATGACGGTCCTTAATCCTTGCATTCTCACTGATATCATAATTTCAGATCTGAGTGACAAATAGGGCAACTTTAATCCCGAATTTTGAGTGTTGGCACGTTTAATATATTACAGAAACGTTTAAATCCATTTTGTATTATATAGAATTGTTTACCTTTAGTATTATAAGACAAATAATTTTAAACAGATGAGAATGAATAGTTTATTTACTTTTTTTTATAATATTGAGGTTAGTATTATTATATATTTTCCGCACTAATAAATTATGTAAGGATATCTTGCAACTACTATATCGGCGAGATGCAAAGCCCTTTTAAAATCAAGTATAAATGTCCAACATCTGTATTCTTCTGTATCTCACTTCGAATTGACAGTAACTATTACATTACATCTGGTGCAGAACTGACTACTTTAACGAGCATTTGACGCTGAAAAATATCTTAAAGTTTCCAGTTACATATTTACAGAAATTAGTATTTTTAGTTGTATTTAGATATTTATAGAATCAATATTTTTGTAGTGGGCTGAATTTATATTCATCTTCATTTACATACAACAATAAATTTAATAAAACAACTTAATTAAGAATAAAAACATAAAAATATTTTGAGTAGGAGTAAAGGGCAATAAATTTGATTTACAAATTTCAATTGATTATATTGACTATTTTGTCAGAATATTTCCAATAAATCCTTCTTAATACAACAAGCTCCTTTGTAGCCTGCTAAAGAATTCTCAGGTACCAATTACAAACAATGCGCAAGGTACAATCACCGGCTGACGTTGTACGTGAATCGGAGCTAATCCCGATCATGTTATGTAAATAATACAAGGGTCCGTCTGTCTTTACCCCCTGTCATGATTTACTTATAAATGACTTACCGACATGATATCAAGGAAGTTTTAATGATGAAAGCATATCGCCCTCAACTCCCAGCATCATTAAAAGTGGAGCCTGTCAACGCATTAGAATAATTAAATTTGAAAATCATTCTCGGCTTAGGTGGGAAGTTATAGTAATGAAATATGATATTGATAAAACATTATTAAGATGATGATTATTGAGAATGATTTGGATTAATTAAAATAAGCTATATTTAATTACAAAAATGCCGGTTGATTTATTACAAAAGTAAATCTATTTTGATAATGTAGACACTAATATCTGTTGTGGATTCACCGCAACCTACACCATGTAAACAGACTTTAATATAAGTCAAGTGTCATATATATATAGATATGTCATATATGTTATATTCAGTTGTATTTCAATATATCTGTTATTAGTAAAGCCATTGCGTTATCTTTGATATTCAAGTATAGTCAGGCCATCCACACCCTCGAACATCAGGTTATGGGCCCAGATGAGTTAATAAACAGATAGTTGCAAATATTAAGCAAGAAAGTGTGATTGGATTGGAATAACCATGAACACAACTACGAGGATCCAGCTTTTGAACAAATCCAATTACGACACCTGGAAAATTCAGGCACAGGCATTGCTAATTAAAACCGGAGGATGGGAATATGTGAACGGCTCAAAGAGAAGACCAGAAGCAGACTCAGCAAAACCTACCAAAGTAGCAGAGGCCGCGTCGTGGGATCACAATGACCAAACAGCTAAGTCTGACCTCATACTATCAATTAAAGTATCAGCGTTGCGTGAAGTAAAATACTGCAAAACTTCCAGGGATGTGTGGCAAAAGCTAGCCACAATCCATGAGTCAAAGGGTCCTGCCAAAAAGGCAAATCTACTGAAGCAGCTACTCTTCACGAAGATGAAAGAAGGCCAGGACACCCACGCTCATCTAGAGAAGCTGGAAGAAACTGTGGACAAACTCCGAGATATGGAACTCGAAATTAATGAGGACCTGCTCACAATTATACTTTTCTACAGTCTACCAGAATCATACGACAATTTTCGCGTCGCAATCGAAAGCAGAGATGAACTTCCCACAATGGAAAATCTACGCGTGAAAATACTGGAAGAGAGTGAATCTAGGTATGGCAGGCAAGTGCATTACACAAGTGATGCAGCATTGGAAACAGAAGAGATCATTCAAGAAACAATTCAATCAACAGATGAAACAGAAACAGCCAACACAAGGTAACAGTAAGAAACCGCCTAGGTGCACAATATGCAAACGTAATGGACATCAAATAGCTGATTGCTGGTTCAATAAGGATAATCAAGAATCCTACTTTGCATCTGAAATATGCACACTAGCGCAAGAAAAAAAGGACAAGTGGTTACTTGATAGTGGTTGTACATCACACATGTGCAATGACAAAGACAAATTTACAAATCTAAATCCATCTGAGACATGGGTAAACATGGCTAACCACACAAATTCTCCATCTGTTGGAACAGGATCTGTCAAATTAGATGTTGAAGTTGAGAATTATACAAGGAGATGTGACCTATCACAAACATTGTACGTTCCAAACTTAGAACTGAATCTAATGTCCGTTGGAAAAATAACCGAAAATGATTACACTGTTACATTCGACCGAGAGAAAGCAATAATTCGCAATGAGAAGAACATTCCAACTACAATTGCAATCAAGGAAAACAATCTTTATGTAATCAAACAAGCAAAAAGCAACGAACAAGCCAACTTATGCAACACAAGGCAAGAAAATAAAGTCTTTGATCTTTGGCATTCTAGACTTGGTCATCTAATTGCTAAAAGTTTATGTGAAATGAATCAAAAAAATTCCGTACTTGGAATGAATCCGTTGCCGAAGAATTTGAAAACTGAAATCAACTGCGAAATATGTCCACAAGGTAAACTGGCTCGAACCAAATTCCCAAAATCAAGTGACACTAGAAGAAACGAATTGATAGAGATAGTTCACACAGACCTGTGCGGGCCGATGCCAGTAGCTTTGAATGGAGGAGCTCTTTACGTCATTACGTTCACCGATACAAAATCGCGTTATACTATTGTAAACATGCTGAAGAAAAAGTATGACGCTTTCGAGGCTTTTGTGAATTACCACAAAATGGCAGAGAGACATACCGGGCAAAAATTAAAATATCTGCAGTCTGACAACGGCTTAGAATTTGTTGATAACCGATCAAATGATTATTTGAAAGCTCATGGCATTCAACGAAGGCTGAGCGCACCATATACGCCGCAACAAAACGGCACTGCGGAGCGTAAAAACTGCACACTGATAGAGACAGCAAGGTGCATGCTAATTGAAGCGAAATGCCAACCAAGTTTTTGGGGTGAAGCTGTAGCAACAGCTAATTATACTCGAAATAGGTGCATATCAAGAAGTATCAATAAGACACCATACGAGATCTGGTTCGGGAAGAAACCGGTCATCACACATCTGAGGTCATTTGGCACCAAGGCTAACGTTTTAAATAAACGCCCAAACAGATACAAGCTGCAAGCAAACGCAGATCTTGGAACATTCGTTGGTTATAGCGAAGAAAGCAAAGCTTATCGCGTTTGGATGATAAAAGAAAAATGCATCGTCGTAAGTAGAGATGTCAAATTTCTAGAAGGAGATTTTGGAAATTGTAGTGAAGGTGATATTAATGACATTAATGATGTACCAACTCATGTTATCGACATAAACTTCCTCCAAGAAGAAATTGTACCGTCCCAAGAAAAAATAATAATAAATGAAGAAGTCGAGCAAGAGCAAAATGATGTAAATCAAGACGACTCCATTGAAGTATCTGAAGAGGACACATTACAAGAAAAGGAAAACTTCGATTTTGTCCTAAGTGAAGAAGAATACTTCAGCGAGGATGCTGATGAAAAGCAAATCGCATTAAGGAGATCAACAAGGAAACCATGTCCAAAAAAATGGCCGGAGTACACGTGTAATGTATCGACGGAAGAACCGCTTACCTACAAAGAAGCATTGGAAGGGGAGAATAAAAATGAATGGCATCAAGCAATGCTAAATGAAATGCAAGCACAGAACAATAACGAAACTTGGACACTAGTAGATAAGCCAAAGGACGCTAAAATCTTGAACTGTAAATGGGTTTACAAACAAAAGTCAGATAAGTTCAAAGCGAGACTAGTAGCGAAAGGTTGCTCACAGGTTCAGGGCATAAACTACATGGAAACATACTCACCTGTGATTCGACACAAAACTATACGAATATTGTTTGCACTCGCTGCAAAAATGGACTTCAAGATTCATCAAATGGACGTCGAAACGGCATATCTGCAAGGCAACTTACACGACGAAATATACATGCACCAACCAGAAGGGTTTGTGAATGAAAATGAGAAGGGAAAAGTATGCAAACTTAAAAAGCCAATTTATGGTTTAAAGCAAGGGGGGCGTGAGTGGAATATCAAATTTAATGATGAGCTAACCAAAATGGGCTACAAACGAAGCTTTGCCGACCCATGTCTTTATTACCAAACCACAAAAAATGAGATTGTCATAATTATAACATATGTAGATGACATTTTAATATTCTGTAAAAACGAGAATCACATCCAAGAATGCAAGTCAAAATTGACGCAAGCATTTAAAATCAAGGATCTTGGAGTAGTGAAAAAATTCCTTGGTATAACAATAATGAAGAATGCAAGGACTGGAACAATCAGCCTAAATCAGTCTGATTACATAAACACTATCCTACAGCGTTTTGGATTATCGGATTGTAATCCAGTGAAGACTCCAATGCCAGTAGGAACACAGTTTGACGAGACATCTACCAAAGAAGCAGACATTCAGCTATATCAAGAAATGATTGGTTGTTTGATGTACCTCGCATGTATTACCAGACCGGACATATCATACGCTACAACTTTCTTGAGCCGATTCGCCAAGAAACCACTTGAATGTCACCTAAACGCCGTCAAAAGGATCTACAAATATCTAAAGGGGACAACGCAGATAAACCTACTCTACAAGAGAAATGGAGAAAACGAAGATATCGACCTAAAAGCATATTCAGACGCTGATTGGGCAAACGACCCATCCACTCGCAGATCAGTGACAGGATACATAGTGACGTTGCAAAGCGGTGCAATATGCTGGAAAAGCCGTCTACAAAAGACAGTCGCTCTTTCCACAGCAGAGGCCGAATACATGGCACTTTTAGCAGCCGTAGAAGAGTTGACCTGGGTGAAACTCTTACTGAAGGAGATCATGCCGAAAGAAATGAAATTAACACCTGTTTTCTGCGATAATAAGTCAACGATCAGCATGGCCGAATCCGAAGCAATTAAGCAGAGATCGAAACACATCGACACCAAGTATCATCATGTCAAGGAAAAGGTTGCCGAAAACCATGTTAAATTGATTCATCTTCCTACCAACGACATGATAGCGGACTACCTAACCAAAGCGGTAAACAAGGAGAAACAAGCCGATTTCAGAACGAAATCTGGGCTTGCGTTCCGGGGGAGTGTTGTGGATTCACCGCAACCAACACCATGTAAACAGACTTTAATATAAGTCAAGTGTCATATATATAGATATGTCATATTTTATATTCAGTTGTATTTCAATATATCTGTTATTAGTAAAGCCATTGCGTTATCTTTGATATTCAAGTATAGTCAGGCCATCTACACCCTTGAACATCAAAATCATTTTAATATTTGCAATATAAATATTAATAAAATCAATATTATTCATTCCCTACTTTGCAGTTTAAAATTGATGATACCCTTATATCAGTATTAATCAAAATTCCATTTGAAAAAAGCTTTTTAAACGCGACGGAAATAAAAAGAAAAATCTATCATCTTTCTCATTACGAATGAGCGAGTGGTTTATTGCGCTGCTTATAATTCCCTTACCGTCTCCGAACGTAGTTCAGGTGCAGTGAAGGAAGAATTATAACCTATATCGTTAGTTAATGGACAATGTCTGATGACTGTCGATTCCATTTGAAAGAATTCTACTCGTCTCTACCGGATTTTTTATTCTTTTAAAATTTATTTCAACCGCGTGCGCGCACGATTTATAGTTTCCGTAATTGAGCGAGGTGCGTAAAATAATTTAAATGTTTAATTAAACGACCGTTAAATAACACCGACGGAAATTCTGTAAATAGTTGTATATTGTTTTCACATTTGATGGTGTAAAATTATAATAATGTTTGTTTTGTTAATGAATTATTCATTTATTATGTGTTGACAGGTATATTTTCGTGTTCTTGGTGCCACAGGATCAAAACTTTTTGAACTTGGTGTGAAATAACCTTTGACTATCAAGAGGTCAATTTACCTTATCACAGAAAAACAATACATTTATTAATTTAATTAATTTTTTTCAAAATTTTTACTTATTAGGATAAAAAAATTAAGTATATGCTACCAGATTTTTAATTATTCAGACAACATCTGTATAGCAGTTTACCTTGTTATACGTTTGATCAAATGTTTGTAAATAATTTATTTAATTAAATGGCAACAACTTTGAGAGTAAATTTTGAAACTAATATTGTTTTGTTAATATTTTTATTGTTCCCATCTTACCATAATTACTACAAAAAGTAAAATCGTTTATATTTCTATTGCACTCATTACGAAGTTTGTCCGGAAAATACGTATAAAAGTGGAATAATAACTTTATTTTACAATTTTTCAGTTATTTCAATATGGTCTCTTTCAAAGTACTCCCTCTGAGACAAGATGCACTTCTGCCAACGACGTTTCCACTGTTGATAAGATTGCTGAAAATCTTCAGTTGTGAGGCTCTTCAGTTGCCGTGTCGTTGCTGCCTTAATGGCTTCCACATCTCCCAAGAGCCGCCCCCGAAGCACCATTTTGCATTTTGGGAACAGAAAGAAGTTGCAAGGGGCTAAATCGGTAGAATAAGGCGGGTGTTTTGTCACGGTGATTGAGTTTTGGGCCAAAAAGTCACGAGCTTTGGAACAATTTTCGCGCCCAATTTTTTTATTTTAAGTTCTTCAGTCATAATTTTGTGGACAATTGTTTTAGAGATTGACAGATCTTCAGCTATTATTCTAACTGTCAATCGACGGTCTTTAAGAACACAAACTTCGTTCAACATTTTCCTCAGAACTCGATGTAGAGGGGCGCCTGAGCGAAGGTCATTTTTCGCGTCTTCTCGGCATTCCCGAAACTTTTTTAACTACTTGTGTTGACGGTAGGTTTTTTCACAGAATTGTCTTTGTAAACTTGTTTCAAACACTCAAAAATCTCACGGCCATTCTTGCCTAGCTTTGCAAGAAACTTGATGTTGATGCGCTGTTCCTCAATCAAGGAAAACTCCTTGCCGACGGCAGGTAAAAAAGGGCTACTTTCAATAAGCAGACGTAAACTCCTACTTACTCGCAGAGCGCTCTGGCTCAAACTGAGCGTTGAGACTTGAGGGGATTGCATAGCAAGGGGAAACCACCGGGGCGCCCCTCCACAACGCTTTGACACGTCGCCTCAAATTTTTTATACGTTTTTTCTGGACAAACCTCGTATAACACGTTTGAAGATTTCAAAGTATGTAGTTTTTTTACATGTAATATGCATTATTACACAAGATACGAACTATGCTGCAAGCGTTATTCTGAATAGTGGTGTAGATGACTCCAATATTGTCAAACGACCCGTTTGAGATTTGCCTAACTGTGGTTTGTGTTTTTGAGTATTTTTGTTGCAGCCTACTGATGTTGGTGGTTTTTTTAATAGACTCTAAGTTGCCCTAGACGATGGTACTAGTTGTTTGGTTTGAATTGTTCAACGATTTTTTTAAAGAGTTTGCTTTGCTGCAATAAACTTCAAAATTTACAGGCTTTGGAGTTTGTTGAAGGTGTTTATGTTGCGTTAGCGTAAATTTGTTTTGTTCAAAATTGTCTTTGGAACTTTTTTGTTAGTCATGTTGTAAAGTTACAAGTATCTTAATTATTGAAACACTTTAGGAATTTTGCCGTAGAAAAACTTACTGATCTATGTTCTGGGAAGAATTTGTTAGTCTCGGGTTTTAAGAGTTTTGGCGTAGAAAACATTTAACATATGTTTGGTTCAAAATGTTATTGGTTTGACAACAAATGAGGTTAAGGGGGTGGTCAAAATAAGTCCCGAAAAAAATTTATCAGTCTTGGATTTGAATGGTTTTATTGTTGGAGTCTTTTATGTTTAGTCTAGCATGTTTAATTGTATCATTTTATGTGTCTTTGAAAGAAGACAATTTGTTTTTGTTTTGACATGATGGTGCGTTAAGCAACTTATACTGAATAATCAATGCAAGCCAAAGAGGTAAGTGCAAATACCGGTTGATGAGTGGCCACTGAAAGTTGTTGTAAAATTGTATCTTAGGTGGTGATGCAGGTTGCGGAAACTGAGTTTATGTTTATGAATTGTTCTAATCTCTAAAGTTTCGGTGAAATCATAAAATATTGTGAAAAAACTTTTACTTTTGTCTTGACGTCGACAAAATAACTTTAATGAAACAGGAACTGCTTTTTAAATTACTGAGGTTTTGGGGTCGCTCAGTATAAAGTTTCTAGAGATAGCTGGGGTTTGGTAGACAATTTAAAACGGGGTTTGGTTGTTTTAGGAGTGTGCTAAGGCAATAACCAAAGACCGGTAAAGTTGTTGGCAAAGGAGGTGGGGGGGCTACAGCTGTAGTATGCGGCAGTTGTTTTTTTTGTGTTATCTCAAGGATTTGTTAAAGGTGTTGATTTTTTTTTTGCTTGTAATTATTCACTGACTATAGTTTGGAGAGCTTGAGTTTTATTCAAAGCTCACGGATTGCATGAGCAGTCTTTGAATTGTGCGGTTTATGTAAACAGATGGTAGATGTGCTGTGTTATTAAAAAAAAGAGGTATAATTTTCCGCTGTTTTTGTTCCCGCAACAAGACAAAGCTAGGAAAATTAAATATGCAACAAAAATGTTTTTTTTTTTAATTTTAAACTTTAATTTTCCTCAAACAATATTTGTGAGTGTTCTAATTGGCCGCTACTGATGTTAATAGGCGAGGTTTTAGTAGTTGCAGTAATTCCTCCTATTTAAAAGCAGATAATCCGACCAGAGATGTGTTTCTGTATGAATATTATAATTTATTTAATTGCAACGGAGATATTATTTACCTAGATTGTTGTCAGCAGGTGCAGGTGCTAGATGTTGAAAATTTTGGTGATTTTTTTTAGACGTTTTTCTAAAGTTTGGCGGCAGCGTTCATCTTTCGGAGTGTATCCTAATTTGCTCATTTAGATGATTGGTAATTTAATTTAAAGACGATTACTTTTGTGGCATGTTAACTATGGTTAAGTTTGTTACAAGGGTAGCACCACCGAGTACCGAGTCAACGATTGCAATTTGTTTTTATACGACTTTGGTTAAACTGTTTTTTGTTTCTTATTTTACTGACCTTGAAGTTTGGTTATTTTTGGGAATTGATGTGGTTGGCACGGCTTAAAACATTACTATATAACGTAACTAGGATTAGTCTAGCAAGTTTTTTAATATTTTTTTTAGGCAAAAGGTTATTTTAGTTGCATTCTGCTGAACTTTGCAATTTTTTTTAACTGCTACTTTTTTTCTTGCTGTTTGAAACTTGTATGTTTAGGTTTTTTGAATGAGAACAGCGTTTGTTAGAAAGGAAAACTTTTTTGGTAGATTTTTTAGTTCTTTTTAAGATTTTTGTTTTTATTTGTATGATAAGTAACTTGGTTGGTTGTAGTTACTTGTTAGGTTTTGCAACTGTCTTTGGTGGAATAAACGTTACATGATTTTAAAAGCTTTGGTATAAGTTTGCATGAAAGTTTTATTATATAGATGAGGTTTATATGTTATGGGCAAAGTGATGAATTAGCATTATAAATAATACCGTTTAAGATAATTAAGATTACATTAATTCTTGAATTTGCAGTTTTTTTATTTTGAAGATAAGTAACTGTAACATTTTTTTACTTTTTTTACATCTAATTCTAATTTTTCTAGTTTATTTGTTGATTTTTGTTGTTTGTTAGTGAGTTTTGGTTAGATGGTTCATTGTGGTAGTTCTTCTACTTTTTGAATGTATAGGGTTTTCCAATAAGAGGATTTATTTTGATATTTAAAAAAAATGTTTATTTCTTAGTAAAGAGGAAGGTATGCCATTAACATTTGAAAACGATATCAGTCAAATGGCCGCCACGGTTACGGTTGCAGTACCACATTCTTTTAATGAAATTTTTCATGACCAATTTGCATATTTGCGGCTGTATGTCCTCGATAACTTCACGAATTCCATCTTTAAGGTCTTGAACCAATTATAGAGCATTGGCATAGACCTTATCTTTTACGTGGCCCCAAAAAAAAAAAGTCTAAAGAAGTTCAATCACAAGATCTCGGTGGCCAATTAAGATCACTTTTTTGAGAAATAACACGGTCAGGAAACATTTCTTGCAAGATTGCGATTGTTTCGTTGCTTGTGTGTCACGTTGCGCTGTTTTGCTGAAAATAAACGTCGTCCACATTAATATCTTCCAATTCCGGCTATAAAAAATCATAATTATAGGTCGGTAGTGCTATCCATTCACTGTAACAGTTGCATCAGCCTCATTTTCAAAAAAAGTAGGGTCCAATTACATCGCCAGCCCAAAAACCACACCAAACAGTGACACGTTGAGGATGCAAAGACTTTTCAACAATTATTTTTGGATTTTCTGAGCCCCAAATGCGACAATTCTGTTTATTAGTAGCTTCCAAGGTGAAAATGGGCCTCATCATCATATTTGAAGGATCCAATCAGCGAAAATACGACGTAAATGGTGATCAACCGGCTTGAGTTCTTGTGTTAACTGAACTTTAAATGCCTTAAGACTTAAGTCTTTATGACAATAACTATTTTTTTTTGCTGAATTTAAATTTTGCACATTTTTTTTCCTATCTAACTGTGCGTAAGTGAGGTTTTTGAGATGTTATTAGAAGCTTTGTAGGCGTTGATTTTGTGTAGTGGCGGTTGAAGAGCCACGAGTTATCCTTATACAGCTACCATGTTGATTGGCCGCTTGTATTTTGAAATCTGCACGTCTTGTTTAGCAAAACGAGATAACTCACGATTTGAGTGTTTAGCAATTTTATTGAAGAACTTTTTTGTTAAGACCAACATTTGTTGAGGTGAAATCCCGTATCAGTTTTTAGTTTTGTGTTACGAACGTACTAAGGAGCTTTGTGAATTCTTTGCAGAGTCTTACTTTGAAATGATTCTATCTTATTTAGATAAGAAGAAGCTGACATACCCTAAGCAAAACGTGCGTATGTCAGTATTGGGCGAATGATAGTTTTGAGTAGTTGCAATTTGATGCTAATACACATTTTAAACTCTGCGCAGCATCAAAGTTAAAAAAAAATGCTTGCTTTATTTATTATTATTTTATTAATTATTGAAATAACATTAAATATTTAAACGACAATATAATGGTCATTACCCGATGATCTAGTTTTTAGCTAACTAATTCTAGTACGTGCTTTTGCATCTACTTAATTTACTTTGCTGAGCTAAGCAGCAGGTGGCTGGTGTTATTACAATTTCTTGGCAGTCGTAATCTAATCAGAAAGCATCTGGTTTTGCTGTCAAGTATAGTATCGAGATTTGAATCCACTACCTGAAGGGTCAGTTTTTTGGATAAAGAAAGAAACTTGTCTCGTATACTGCTTTGATGTTGCGTGCACGTTAAAACCCAATAATTCAAGTTGAATTCCTGAAATTGCGGCAAAATTCTTAGATGTGGTAGTCTTATCATAACCTCTGGCGTTGGTGATTAGCCTTGGTAGCCAAAATAGATCTACGTTAAATAAGTGAATTAACCCTTCTTCCTTGAATACTGGTGACATTTATGGATAATACTTTAGTTCAAAGGTTGCAGAGATATTTTGAGGGTTTTTGATTAATTTATCTAGATAAGCTCTATGGAAATTAGCTATCAAACTAGGACTCAGTTTGTGTCTGCTTTGTGTCAATTACACTATAAATGATTGGCATAGAGTGCGGAAGACGTCTTTGAACAACTATCTTTATTAGTGATATAAATTGAAGGAGGTTTTTTTTGGAGGTGAGATGCCAGTTTAAGATTCTGACACTGAACCCGGATTTAGATGGCTATTCTGGATATATTGTGTGTCAGAAGCGATGTGATTACGCTGTGAGACGGATTATCTTACAGCGTTACCAGAAATAGTATTTGTATTGTTAGAAAAAAATATCTTAGGTTTGGTTGTCTCTGAAGACTTTGTTTGTTTTTTTTTTTAGACAGCTTGGTGGATTAAGCTTGTGCATCGGAAAGAACAGAACAAGCACCTACATCAAGTTCCGTTTTTGAGTTGGCATCCTGGTCACTCAAGTTTCCTCAGATTGAAAGGACACAGATGGGGCGCGTCTATTTGTTGGGACAGTAGATGCATTCATTGGTTTTTGAAGAAGACAGGGAGCATTCATATTTTGAATTGCTGCAGAGGTAGACGATGAGTCTATCGTGATGTTGATTTTATTGCTGTTATATTGATTTTGGAGCTTTTCGAAGACAATTTGAGTTTTCTTTAGGACCACGGAGTGGGACATTTGACGTGGTTGGACGGTACTTTGTCTGCATGTTTGCCATTATTATAGAAAAATAATAAGTTTAATTAATTAATTATATTAAAATAAGTCAACCGCCATTTTATTTAGGTGTATATGGACAATTATTAGTTTATCGTTAGAAAATTCTGCAATTGGTTGTTGTGCTCAACAGACATTTGCATATATGAGTTTACATGCTTTAGTATCATGTTTTTTCTGTTTTAAAATGGTAGCCGTGTTTGCTTCCTGTCTATACATCCTTGGCGTAGATTTTTAATATTTTTTTTACGTGTTGTTTGTGTTGGTATCCAAGATGTTCATTTCACGCTTGTTAGCTTTTATCATTTTTTAGTTTGCTGGATATACTTTTTCTGTTTGGTTAAAGATAATCCTCAAGTTAAGTACGTACAGGCTTGTATCTTCCGCTTAATTTTACTTCTTGATTCTTTTGATTTTATATCTTACCTTGATTGCTTTAAATCTTTTTCTTTAAGTGCATATTCTTTATGAATGTTGGCTAATATATTGGCTTTTACTATTTTATTTGCAGTTAATCTAAACTCTGCTCTAGACGACTACGTGATGTAGTCAAAATATTCCAATTTTCTTCTTTTTTTTTGATAATTAGATTTTTTTTTTGCCTATGCGCTGAAGTACTATCTTATTTTTTACGTGGTAAATTTATGTTATTTTCAAAATACGGCGGTAACATCACATTTTACAGGCGTTTACTTGTTTACCAGCATCTATGGTAAGAATCTAGGCATCTACTCTTTTAATGTTCAAGGTAAAATTGCATAGAAGACTTTGCATTTTGTTATATACACTTTTTGGTTTTTCCACTTGACGTCTAATTTCTTGCGAGGGATTTTAGTCCTTGTTCAACATGCGATCTAAGTAGGTAACTTTGTCAGCCTTTGGTAGGGTAGTATTGATTAATAATTGACATCGTTATTTTTGATGACAATTAGGATATGCTTTTTTTTTAAATTTAGTTTAATATCGTACTTTGTACTCAACTTAGCTACCCGGTCCATTAATAGTTAAAGGCTTTAGGTAGTATTAGCTGTTAATACGGTGTTATCGGCATATTTCAAATGGTTTATTATCTTGCCGTTGATCACTACGTTTTTTGTAACATCATGCAGTGCTTTTTTGAGCAACATTTTGGAATACGAGTTTAATAAGACAGGTAACAGTATACAACCTTGACGGGCTTATCTTTTTACACGAAATTTTCTTGGCATCTGGTTTTTCACATGGATTGTAGCTTTATGCTCATAGTATAAGTTGGTTCTGTTATCTGTTCTTGCTTGTAGTATTTACAAAAGTTTTAAATTTTAGACTTCATCAAAGGTTTTTTTGAAGTGGATGAAACGTGTGTAAATGTCTCTTCCTTGTGTCAAATGTTGTTGATGTTTTGTTGATGTATTATGTTAAGGAATATATTTAAAACATGGCTCATTAGGCTAATAATTTGGTAGTTGAAGCGTTTGTTGGTGTTTGTCTTCTTTGGGGTTGGTACGACGGTCAATGTCAGCTATTCCTTTGGTAAGTAATATTTTTTGGTCGGGTTCGGGTTTTAGCTATAGTTTGCCGTGGATTTGGTATGAAACAGGTAAGTTATTGTTTTTGAGAAGCTTTATTGCCATTTGGTCTCCTTTGCTGTTATTTTGGGATCAGATTCTATATGTAGGGCAAGTATGATTATTTCCTAATTTTTAATGAGCTTTTTTATGTATTGTTTTCAGTTTTGCCTTCAGTATTTGGATTTCTAAACATTTATCTTGTGATTTTTTTTTTTGCATTTTTGATTTTTTTGAGCATTGGTTTATTTATTTTAAGGAGAAAGAAAGGGTAAAGATAGCTATAGAAGCAGAGGAAGTGACAGATAACAACAGCATAGAGGAAAGATGCGAATGGTACTTGGAAAAGTTGAGGAAGTCAGCAAAAGAATTAATCCGGAAGTATAGAGAAGGTGGAAGAAAAGATCTGCACTGCTGGTGCAAAGAGATCAAAGAAACCAAGAATAAAGCAATACAAACAGCAAGGAAGGTTAAACAACAGAGAAGAAGGGCAGAAGATTCTGACGAAACTGAAGAAGAACTTAAAAAGAACAGAAAGGCTTTGAAGGGAGCAATCGGGGACAGAAGAAAATATGCTGGAAAGAAATGTTAGAATAAAGGCAGTTTGCTTAAAAAAAGAAGATAGTAATAAAGTAATCATTGAGAAATTGTTTTCCACTGGAGAAATAGTAGAAGAATCAACAGAAATAGCTGACCAAACAGAAGCAGTCTCTGCAACAGTGGAAGAGATAAAAATAATAAACAGATGTCTGAAGGAAGGAACGTTTCCGGCCTGCTGGAAGGAAGCAAACCTAGTGTTAATTGAGAGAAAAAGGAAGCAGATAAATCAAATGACTTTAGACCAATCTGCATGATCAATACATTAGCAAAGATTATGGAAAAAGTTATATATAACACTACCCGCAGATTTGATGGTGGAAGAAAGATTAGACATAAAAAAAAAATTTCAATTGAAAGAACTATTAAACAAGATGCAAAGAGACGTGCAAATGAGAATACAATGGAAAGATGGCAAATACAGTCAAAAGAAGAAGAAAAGGCATAATGAACAAGGAAACCAGAAATAAAAAAATGGGTAGAGAATAAACCATCGACGTGTTACTATACAAAACAACTACTCACCAGACATGGAGTTTTTGGAAAATATTAAAAAATAAGATAAAGAAAGCAACTATATTCTGTCAAGAAGATACGCATGACGGCGCAGAACATACGCTAATAAAATGGGAAAGACTTAGAAAAGGTATTGGAAAACAAAATCATCAAATCTACAATTATATTAATATATTCCTAAGTAACGAAAACAAATGGAGAGCACTATGAAACTAAGCAACAAAAAAAAATAGAGGAGTTTGAAGTTTTAAGATTTAGATAAACCAAAATGGATAGAAACACACAGATCAAAAGCTTCAGAAGACAGAGGAAGGCGAAGCGAAAAGCTAAATGAAAGCAAAAAAATAAAGAAGCCAAGACAACTTATGCATACCAAGGAATGGACGATTGAATTATAAACAGGAGAAGAATATTTACTGAAACATTAGTACCAACCAAAATTGCAAATATAAGGAGAAGAAGAAAACAGCTGCTTAAGAAAAGCAAACTGAATAAATTGACAAAACAATTTCCATAAAGTAGATACTCTATCTCGAGGTTGACAAACAATGCAATTTTTGAAACGGTCAGAGTATATGCATTTGATGTTTGTATATGTTACAAATTGTATAATATTTTGATTGATTGATTAATATATTGATATTTTGAAAACAAATAACAAAGAGAATATAACTTACTAACATTATTCAATAATAATAAAAATGTTTACTTATTTGATTATCAACTAAAACTATTGATTTATAAACAATGTTTACCAACGTTTTATAACAAAAAAAAATTACTATATGCTATTAACAAACCCTAAGTAAATTTATGATCAACATCCTCAATATATTTAATTTAATTTCCTGTTTTTTAGCATTACATTAGCAATATTATACAAATTCACACCTGTATATAGATAAATTGTATATACTTCCTGCTCCCTGTGATTTACAACTAATTGTTTACAAAAAAACGCAAACCCATCCTATATTCGTCACTTGGACATTATTAAATTAGTTGACACCCTATGGCGTCGTAAATCACTTAAGAGATCAGATTGAATTAACCGCCACTAATTTCCTCTTAAATTGTCCAACATCTATATTTAATTGATATGTGCATAAGGGTACAATAAATAATAAATAAATTTATGCTCGAATTGATCTTATCTAATTACATTAAATATGGGGGATACTAGTTTATAGATAGAGTGGGAGAGGGTTGTGGTGTTTTCAATTGGCTGCAGGCGCCCCCGTATTTAATTTATTGGGGTTTTATAAGGCGCCTTATCTAACGCGTTTGAATTTTATTCTATTGACGGGGAGGAATGTATTTATGTGATTTATTAAGCTTTTATTATGGGAGATGATCGGGTCAGGTGTATTAGGAATTCGGTTTTATTTTATAAGAATTAATTTTAGATAAACAAATGTTAACTTCTTAACTTAGTTTCAAAACAAAATTTATTGCAATTGCAATTGAATAGTTATTATGAGATTATTAAATAAAAAATTGTTACATTTTAAATTGTATACTGCTTGAATAATAATTGTCGGCTTTGAATTGAACAGTATTTATAATTATTACAAATGGCGTGCTTTCAGGTTATTTATCGCGCATTATAAGTGATAATTACATAATTATATTATTGCACATAATTAATAAGATATGTAGTCGGTCGGATTTATAAGTCGTTTATATTTATGTTAACTGGTATCCGCAACAAGCTGTAAGGATAAAAAGACACGGAACAGAGGTGTGCGCGTATATCATTATTAATAATTACTTGTTAGCAGGAACGGTCTCATATTACATGAATTTAGTTTCTGCAACTGGTTTTTAATTATTGCATTTTTTGAGAGAAAATATGGAATCAAATTACCAAAACTATTATAAAATTGTTTTAGTAAATTTGAAAGAAGTAACTTTAAAGTGTTTATTGAGGGATATAGTATTATAGTATTATTAACCGGTATACAGCTTAGGTTACAGTAGTAAGCATGATTTTAAATTTAGTGTTATATTTTACAATATTTTGGCTTTAATTGTAGCAAATTTATAAAAAAATAACAAAAAAAACCTTATTTTTGAAAAATATTTTGGATTATTAAGATTTAGCATTTTTAGAATTTAGCATATTATTTAAAATATGCATTTAAGTACAATTATTAAATAGTTTTGGTACAACGTAGCAAATTGTGTAAGAAAATTAAATAATATTAGATAAAATGAACAAATTACATTTTTTTAGAAAATAATTTAAGTTTTTCAAATTTAGTATGTTTTTCTACAATATTTTGGCTGCAGTTTAAATAATTTTAATTATGGTTACATAGACATTATTCATTTATTAGACTAATGTCTTCAATTAATAAATGCCACAACTTTTTTAATTGGTTTGCCAAAGCTGGGACTTGAACCTGCGACAATTTATGTGCGGAGATTTAAATTACAACTGAACCACTCTCCGGATACCGTGCTATTATAAAAATTGAGTTTTAGCACAATATTGCACTATGCAAACCTTTATTTAGGTTTTCTCCAATTCTATGACAGCTATCTGGGTACTTGTTTTAAAATTATGACCCATTAGTAAACAAGATTTGGCTTAATTTTTCAAATTTTTAGTTTTGGGGTTTGCAAATACAGCAAAGAGACTATCTAATGTTTTTCCAATTCAAATTATTGGCGCGTTTCTATAATTTGGAATGATCCACTCACACGCTCAAGTGTTCGTTATTAAGAAGTTAAATGATTTTCTTCTATGCGGACGTCAAAATTTATTTTGTCACAAAAGAAAGTCGTGATCTAATATCTTGATAACTAACACTTGGGTAGATGGGTGGGTCACTTTATTCCTTCTACCTGCTTGTCATTAAAGAATTAGATGTTTGTCTTTTATGTGGACACCAGAAGTTAATTTGTCACAAGAGAAATTTGTAATCTAACTTCTTGTTAACTAACACTTGGGTGGGTTGGTAGGCCACTCTAATCTAAATTATTAGCGTGTTACCATGCTTTGGAATGATTCAACCACTCACTTACTCAAGTGTTTATTATCAAGGAATTGAATGTTTGCTCCTCTATGATCACGTCTAAAGTCATTTTGTCACAAGAAAAGGTTGTGATCAAATCTTCTGATAACTAACATTTGGGTTTGTGGTTGGGTCACTCAATTTCAAATTATTAGCTCAAAAACATGCTATGGAGTGTTCCACCCACCCATCCACTCAAGTGTTTGTTATTAAGAAATTTAACGACTGTTTTTTACGCAAATCTCAAAAATCAATTTGCCACAAAAGAAGGTCTTTATCCAACTTACACTCCATTTTAAATTGTTTGCGCGTTACCATGCTTTCGAGTGTGTCACTCACCGGCCAAAATCTTTGTTAACAAGGAATTGAATGTTTTTTTTCTATTTTGAAGTTAGAAGTCATTTTATTACAAAAAAAATGGTTGTGATCAAACTTTTTGATAACTAACACTTGGGTGGGTGGCTGGGCCACTCTATTTTAAATTATTGGCCAGGTACCATGCTATAAAATGTCCCACCTACCCACTCAAGTGTTTGTTATTAAAAAATTTAATCTTCTACGCAGGCGTCAGAAGTCATTTTGCTTAAAAGAAAGTCGTGATCCAACTTCTTAATAACTAACACTTGGGTGGGTGGGTAGGTGGACCACTCCAATCTAAATTATTGGCGCGTTACCATGTTTTGGAGTGTCTCATCCACCGGTTCAAAAGTTTATTATCAAGGAATTTAATGTTTTCTTTTATTAATTGACGTTAGTTATTTTATCACAAACAAGTTGTGATTAAACTTTTTCATAACTAACACTTGGGTAGGTGGGTAGGCCACTCCATTTTAAACTATTGGCCCGGTACTATACTATAGAGTGTCTCACTCGCCCATCAAAGTGTGTGTTATTAAGAAATTTAATGACTGTCTTCTACGCGGACGTCAGAAGTTATTTTGCTACAATAGAAAGTTGTGATCCAACTTCTTGATAACTAACACTTGGGTGGGTGGGTGGATCTCGTTAATCTAAATTATTGGCGCGTTACCATGCTTGGGAGGGTCTCACCCACCGGTCCAAGAATTTGTCAAAGAAATAAATGTTTTCTCTTCTTAGTTGACGTTAATTATTTTATTACAAGAAAGGTCGTGATCAAACTTTTTGATAACTAACACTTGAGTGGGTGGGTGGGCTACTCTAATTTAAGCTATTGGCCCGGTACTATGCTATGGAGTGTGAATTTAATGGTCTTCTACGCGAACGTCAGAAGTCATTTTGTTCTAAGAAAAGGTCGTATTCTAACTTCTTAATAATTACCACTTGGATGGGACTTTGGAGTGTCCCATTCACCCGCTTAAAAGTTTTTTTTAGTGAGTAAATGTTTGCTTTCTATTCAGAAGAGTCAAGAGAAATTTGCTCATAAAGCGCATAATTTGTAAAAATCTTAGAAAAATCGCTCAGATAACGTTTAGTTTATCCAAAATTGATTAGAAATAGTTTTTAAAACTTATATTTCATATAAATCTTGATGGAAAAAATTAGAAACTGTTTATTTTATAAGATATGTGTTAGAATACTACTTAAGAAACGCCCAGATTACGTTTATTTAATACGAATTTAGTTCAAAAATGCTAATAAAACTTACATTTTGTAGAATCTTTAATGAAAAACGTTTAGAAACATTTTATTTTATAGGGTTTTTGTTAGAATACTTGTTTAAAAACGATCAAAAGTAGTTTATTTTATACAAATTTTATAAAAAATTGCTTATAAAACGCATTTATTTTTAAACTTCATTGAAAAACGCTCAAAAATTGTTTATTTTATACAAATTTTGTTAGAAATAGCTTATAAACAGTATATTTTATCAATAAATTGATTGAAAAATGCTCAAAAACCGTGTTAATTATACAGATTTTGTTAGAAATAATATGAAATTATGTGCATTTTGTAAATTTTTTATCAGATACAGTTTATTTTATATAAATCTTGTAACGTTGTCAGTGTTATACGGGCATAAGTCAACAATTTGAGATTAAAAAAGCATAGAACATGACAAATAAGCAATCCCCAACCAAACTGACCGAGTTGTTGCCGGGATAAGCAACACACTTCTTCCGTAGAGAAGAAGGAGGGCACTCTCACATAGGAGTGTGAAAAATAAAGGCGGATGAACCAGATAGTATGATTAACGGCATAGGATGTAAAAGGTAACGGGAAACCACTACATTAAAGATTTACATGAATATCCCCAGGAAAAAAATATTATGTCCTTGTTCAGACCAAAATTAATATCCGGAGCTTCAATTCCTTCAGTTGGGGAAGTTTTGAATGACGTCAATAGAATAGAAACATGGAATGTTAGAAGTTTACACCAGGCAGGTAAAGTACACAATGTAATAGCTGAAATCTTAGGTGTTAGTGACGTTCCGTGGCCAGATCAGGGAGAATGTCTTACCAATAATTATCACATATTATATTCAGGAAGAACTAATAAACATCACAGATACGGAGTGGCCATAATAGTCTCACAAAAAATTAAGAAGGCAGTTCTGAACGTTATAAACTTAGCAAACAGAATCATAATGATGCAACTCAAATCCCATACAGAAAAAATAATAAGTATTGCACCTTCAGCAGACAAGAGCGAGAAAATAAAAAAAAAATTACAACTAATTAGAAGAATTAATGAAAATAGTCAAGGATTCAGATGTCACTATTGTCCTAAAAGCCTGGTCACACAGTGCGAGCTAGCATCTGAGCTGTTCTAGTCAGTTACTGCAGTGCAACTACTTGCATCATCACGAGTTACTGTCATGTGCGAGTCGGTCAGTACCTAGCGTAACGTTTTGTTTATTTTATTTGCCTCTTGCAGTAGCTGTTCACTGTCAGGTCAGCAACTCGTATTGTGTAACCAAGTCATAAAGGACTTCAATGCTAATATAGGATACGGAAGTGTAGAAGTTTGTGTTGGCTCATATGGTTTTAGAAAAAATTGAAAAAGAAATGAAAGAGGAGAAATCTGGATATTACAAACAACCAAATTCAATCTACTAAGAAGAAGACTGTACACCTAGACATCTTCATGTCATACATATGACAAGATAGCAAGGAACTAGATAGACTATATCTTAATCAACAAAAGATAAAAGGAAGCTTGTTGCCACTCTGCAAGTGAAACTTAAAATTTTTGTAAAAATTAGAAAACTAGATACAACTATGCTCCGAGATGAAGAAATAAGACAAAGTGTAAAAACGAACATCAATGAAAACCTGGAAAAAATTGTACAGAAAAATATAGACAGAAATATAAATGAGGCATGGAACAACATAAAGTAGATAAAAGCAAAAATGAATTCTATCCAAACTTAACTCCCAACCTTCCAAAGAACAATGGATGACAGATGAAATTTTGGCAATTATGAAAAAGAAAAGACAATACAAAGACAAAGACAGGAATAAGTACAAAGAAATTCAGAAAGAAATAAAAAGAAAAGTTATAGAAACAAAAGAAACATTTATGGAGAAACAAAGTAAAGAAATAAAATTTCTTCAATGAAGGTTTAAATTATTTAATTTACATAAAAGGATTAAAGAATTCACTAGCATTGGAAGAAAAAAGTAGGAGTAATAAAGGATAACAATGGGAACAATAGGAAGAAAAAATATGTTATTCTAAAATACCTTTGCTGCGGTTGTAGCAAATTTTGAATTGCAAACTAGATTTAAAAAGTCTGTGTAGGTTAGGTTTGTTTTATTTTTATTATATTCATCTTAGATCAATTAAAGATGAGGCAAGGATTAGTTTTGGTAGTAATTTGGAAAAAAAGTTTTAATAACAGAAATAATAATTTTTTAAACAGTAGTTGTTGTAATCTTTGAAATACTTAAAAGATACAAATCCTATAATCTTGGTTTACCAATATGTCCATTATGAGGAAAATGTGTGAATCTCTCAATAAATTGGGTAAAGTTATGAGAAGCAGCAAAAATTATAGTTTGTTGTCTGGATAGTGTAGTTGAAGATGAGTGACTTAACCGTTCAGTATTATATATATATTAATATCTTTAACAAAATTATTTCAGTTTTTTTAATGGTTACCTTGAAAAGCTTTACAAAATTTTTAAAAATTTTATAACGGTATATGTCTATTACAAAAATAGTTTTATTGGAAAGATTTAGTTATGCTATTTTAACCGATGCCTTGAGTTTTTTATGACGTTAGTCTAGAATATGCTTGTTGTTTGTGAATGTAGGCACTTTGTTAGTCAGCAAATGAATAATGTTCAAGTTGATAATTGGAATCTACTAGATTAAAACAATCTGGATATTTATTGTTTACTTTGGCTTTAGTCAAAAAGAGGATATGGGGTTTTCTAAGTTTAAGATGCTAGTTTTCATTCATTATTAGATAATACGCGAACAAATAGACCACATCCAACAGGTAATGAAGAGAATATAACGGCGGTAGCTAAGAGTGTACGAGATGGCCGTAGTGAATCGCTTTGGCGCTATTCTCAACAGTTTGGCTTGGCGTTTGGAACAACTTGGCAAATTTTACATAAGAATCTTGATTTAAAAGCATTCAATATGTAATTTATGCAAGAATTGAAGCCGGCTGAGCTTCCAAATCGTCATCGTTTCAAGCGTTGGGCTCTTGAAAAGCTTCATAAAGATCTACTGTTTTTGACCAAAATTTTGTTCAGAGATGATGCCTACTTCTGGCTTAATGGCCACGTCAATGGGCCAAACTGCCGTATTTGAGCTGAAAAGCAACCAGAAAGTATTCAAGAACTGCCATTACATTCAAACAAAACAACGGTTTGCTGTGGTTTATGGGCTGGTGCAACATTTCTTTAAAACTAAGACTGGCCGGAACGTAACTGTGAATAGCGCCCGTTATCGCACAATGATAACATTTGCTGCTTAAAATTGAAACCGGTAATCTTGACAACATTTGGTTCTAACAAAACGGCGCTACTTGCCACATAGCCCGTGAAACCATGGCTTTATTGTGACAACAATTTGGTGAATAGTTAATTTCCCTCCTTGGATCTGTGAATTGGCCGCCTATATAATAGAATATTGCATTTCTACACTTTTTTTAGGATTACGTATAGTCCAAAGTCTACATGGATAAGCCAACTACAATTTTGGAAATTGAGACTAACATTACTTCCGTCATTTGCCAAATACCACTAAAAATGCTTGAAAATTGAAATTTTTGAATAGACCCGTAGTTACAGCCAACATTTGAAAAAATAATCTTTAAAAAATAAATGTCCAAAATGGTTCTTTTGTATGATCATAAAGATTATCCGATAAAAATAATTTTTTTTTTTTTTTTAATTTAAAAAAATACTTCTTAATGGTTTATTAAAACCTGATTAAAAATTGCTTATAATTTGTTAATAAATTGTTAGAAACTTAATTTTTAATAAAAATATAATCAGAAATCAAAATTTTCTTAAAAAAAAAATATTTAAAAGCTTGCATATTTGTAACCAAACAAACATTTTACGTAGAAATCCTATAAAAATTGCTCTGAATAATCGTACAAAAATAAATAACATTATAAAAAAAATATCAAAAAATTTTCAATCAAAATTGCATATTTATACAAAATCATTAAACATCAGAAATCATATAATTTAAACTTGATTGTCAAAATTTTATTGAAAATTATTAAAAATTTATATTGCCTGAAAAAAGTAGAAATTAATTAAAAATTGTTTATAAAACGCATAAAATCTAGAAGAAAATATTTTGTAAAAATCTTATTAAAAAACGCCTAGATTGGTTTATTTCATGTTAAAAATAGGTCATTTAATAAAAATATGATTATAAAACGCACAAAAGCCGTTTATTTCATTCAAATTTTAATGAATACAGCTAAAAAACGCATGTTTTTTTTTAAATAGTTATGGTTATGTAGGAGTCAAGTGTACTTTTTGTTTGCTCAAACTATTGGAAAATGCTTTCTTCTACATAAATTTTGATCATGTGATTTTTTCAGTGAGCCATTTCCGGGTAATAAGCAATCAAAATTTGAAAAAATCGATTTTTTTTCATTTTTTGATTGTTTCTAACTTCTCAGAATTGCATTTAGGAAAATATTTAATAAACTTTTTTTTTCATATTCAAATTTTTTTTTTAAATTTTGAAAACATGTTAGAATTTTAAGTCAGTTTAAAAAAAAATAACGGATGGTTTTTTTCTCAAATATGGATAAAAACGTGCGTTTATATGTGCAAAAGAACATTTTAGGAAGTGCCGTGCACTACCTTCTGAGATATCTTACAATGTATCTACAGAAATTTTTGATATTTTATTATTATTTATAAGTTTTTCTGTAAATACATTGTGAGATATCTCTGAGCGTAGTGCACAATACTTGAATTTTTTAGGGTATCTTTTGCACAAATTAAAGCACGTTTTTATCTATATTTGAAAAAAAAAATCTTTTTTTTAGGAAAAAACCCAGAACTTTAAAAAACAGTTTTTTTTTTAAATGTTGTTATTTTTTTTTTTTTTTCTCAAATATGTATAAAAACGTACTTTTATATATGCAAAAGATACTCTGAAAGTTTCCCTGCACTACGCTCCGGGGATATCTTACAATGTATCCACGGAAATACTTAAAAATAGCGATAAAGGCTTAAAGGGGGTAGCGGGATAAGATAGCTGTAGCGGCCCCCGCGCGATTTTAGTTGTGAATATTTAAATCTTGTTTGAAATTAAAAAAAAAACAAGATTTGTATACTCATCAACTTTTTTTCTTGACTTGTGCCAAAACTGTGGTAAAAAATGCGTTTTTCTAAAATTATCTCACTATTTCTTTTTTTGTGTTTCTTTCCGGTTAGTCGTATGATAAGTAGCCTTCTAAATCAGCTTCATTTTCCGCTTAACTGCATGTAAATATTTTCATTTGTTTGCGCGACAACTTAAATTAACTATTTTTTTTCCATGACTTAGTAACAAATTATGGTTAGGCGAGCTATTGACAAAATATGACTCGTATATAACATTTAAAAAAAAAATACATTGTTATTGATTTACAAATATTCAAAACAAATGTTAAAATACATATAGAAACTTTTTACATAAAATCATACATCTACAACTTAATCTTCGTCGTCGCTATCTTCGTTAATTACCGGCTGAATTCTCTGCACTTCGAATAATGTTGACAATATTTGTGCAGGACGTACTATTTTCGATAAATATCTTGCATGCGATAAATAATAAATGATGGTAGCAACGTGCGAACAACAGCCGACCGTTCGAAGCCCATTGGGGCAGTCACATACGTAACGCTTAATACCACCATACCCGATCGTGTTGGGTTGATAGTGAACATAGCATTTGTATATTTTACTGTTAATATGCCGCAAATGTAGCTTGCATTTAAGCACCGTGTTGTCTTCAACTAAATAATTAATTTTTATGTCCTCCTTTTTGCTATATCGCTCTGCTAAGTAAGATATACTTTGGGCTAACTGATAGGTACCAGTGAACAGAATTTTCAAATCTTTCTTTGTCATCTCGGGGAAATCTTGTACGTTTGATGATTTTAAAGGTTGGAATGACTTTTTTCTTCTGTTCCAGTTACCTTCCTCCAGTTCTTTTGCTAAGGAATTGTCGTTACTTTGTTTAGTAAGCATGAAGATGGCATCTTCATTTTGCATATTCGCATCGGAGTTCAAGCGTTTTCCGAAAGCAACGGGTAATAGTTTATTATCTAGTTGGTTGTGCAAAAGTTTAAACTTTGATGCAGTGACCCTATGCACTGCTTCTACAACCCATCTAAGTTTTGTCACAAACCGGCTATCATTAGCTTCTTTAGTGGATCATTGTTTTCTTTTGCCTTTTAAAGCTGGCATCAGCACAATGTATCCTTTAGATTCCAACTCGTTCTTCACATCTCTAAAGCCTCTATCAAGAATGATGATGTCACCTTCACTCAAAAGGTTTGACAATCCATTTTTGTCCTTTAAAATAACTCGCAATATTTCTGCGTCGTTCATAGTACCCAGATATGGCCCAAATGTATCGACTATAAAACCATCTGTGGTACAAACTGTAAACGGTTTACATAAGGGTGCTTTTTTCTGACTCGAATATGATTTTCGTTGATAGTAGTTGTTAGTACTCTTTTCATATCGCAGATATGTACCATCAGATATCAAAACTTATCGTCCTTCATAGCCATGCAACTGTTTCACGTAGAGCGACGTATGGTTTAATATTAAATTTTCACGAGAACAAGCTAGTACGCCGAGGTGTGTAGGTAAAACATCAACCTTAAAAAACCTCAAAACAGATTCGCAATAATCCGAAACTTGTTGTTCGCATTTCATATCAAAAATCACGTTGTTGGAACTTCCAGTTCTTAACTTAAAAAGGAATACAAAAAGAGCTTGATTCACACTGCAATTGTCCGAATTTTGCAACGAAGTGAGCATCGTCGTCAACATTTTTAAATGTTTGGGCGTATAACCAGTTAATGCTTGTATTCGTTCGCTTGATAACTCGTAATTGTTTGCTTTGTCCAGAATACTAACCACTCATTTTTCGAACAATACGTTCAAGAACAAGACCAACTCAGATTTTTCGATATAACTTGAAGTTGAATAAACTTTTAGTTCCTTAAGATCGTCGGTATAAAAACGCTGATTAATTAAATGATGTGTACAACAACAATTTTGTTTCGGTACAAATATTCGACTGTCTACAAAAACTTGCAAACGCGCTTTGAGCGAAACAACGACTAATGAATTCGGCTCAAACAAACATACACAGCAACATTTATGACTCACAATCAATCGCTTGAAGGGCATTTCAATCATCTCTACCTCAGGAACGTTTCTGATACAAAGATTATACGATGGGTCCACTGTTGATTGAGATGACTCCGAGGTTGTTACCGATGCTTGTGAATCAGTTTTTGGAGTGTCCGTCACCGATAACAGTTGTGATGCAGTATCCAAATCTTCTTGAGGTGCATTTTCTAAAACTGCAAAATCTTGATTGGCAGTGCTAGATGAAGCTTCAGGTTGTCTATTTTTTTTTACTTAATTTGACTTGTCGCGCGAACAAATGAAACTATTTACATGCGGTTAAGCGTAAAATAAAGCTGATTTAGAAGGCCCTTTTTTGTACGGGAATAAGAACTATTGCAAAAAAAAATATTTCTAAAAAAAACTCATTTTTTTCATGTTTTTTGACTGTTTGTATACAGTTTTTGGGATTTTAGGACCAGTAAATAATTTGAAAAAAATACTACGCACTAGTTTTGAGTGTAATACAATCAAATCATTTGAATCCGATCATAATACTAACCAAAAAGAAACACAAAAAAATAAATAGTGAGATAATTTTAGAAAAACGCATTTTTTACCACAGTTTTGTGCACAAGTCAAGAAAAAAAGTTGATGAGCATACAAATTTCGTTTTTTTTTTTTTTATTTTAAACAAGATTTAAATATTCCCAACTAAAATCGCGCGGGAGCCGCCACAGTTATCTTATTCCGCTACCCCCATTAGTATTTTTGTGAATACATTGTAAGATATCTCGGAGGGTAGTGCACGGCAATTCCTAAAATCTTTTTGAGTTATTAGAAATTTTTAAAACTTATTTTTTTTTTAATATTAAAAAAAACAGGTTTTTGGATGCAATCTTGAGAAGTTCAAACGATCAAAAAATGTGAAAATCGAAAAAAATCATTTTTTTCAAATTTTGATTGTTTAATGACTTTAATATTATATAATCAAGATTCATATAGAGGAAGGCATTTTCAGTAGTTTGAGCAAAATAAATTTCATTCTGGACACTTGACTCATACATGGCCAATGACCATATATTTTTAAAAATGCATATTTTGTAACAATATTTAAACATCTCTTAGAAGGACGCATATTATATTAAAAACCGTCTACTAAACGCATAACTGTAAACAATAATAATAAAAAATTCTTAAAAAACACAAATTTAGTAAATATCTTATTAAAAATTACTGCAAAATTTGTTAAAAATAACTGGTAAAACGCATATTTTGTGAAAAAAAAAATAATAAATCGTTTTCAAAATTGCACATTTTGTTGAAATCTGATGGAAATTTTATCAATATTTTCATATTTTGTAAACAAACTTACTAAATATTTATTAAAATTCCTCAAAATTGTACAAAAAGTAAATAGTTAATAAATGTTTCTCAGAAAAAAGTTATTATGAAAGGTCATTCATTAATCTCAAAACCAAAATTGCAACATCAAACTTTTATTAAAAAAAAAACTCAAAAATATTTTTTTTTAGTTTTCATTATAACGCAAATTTCCTAAAAATAATATAAACGTATCTCAAAAATTCTTAATAATTACAATCTCTTTGAAAATGTTTACAAAATTTTAATTAAAAATGGTTTAAAACCTAACAGAAAACGCATATTAATTTGATTGCTAAACATCCTGAAACTGTTTAATTTCATAAAACGCAATTTTGTACACAACGCTTAAACACCGATTTTATTAGAAAAAGCTCATAAAACAAATATTTCTTAAACAAAATTTAGAAATTTTGGAATTGTTTATTTTATACAAATTTGTTAGAAATAGCACAAAAAACGCATATTTTATAAAAATCTTATTGAAAAACGGTTATACTTTTATCTATACATGTTATTTTAATTAAAAAATCGTTTATAAAACGCTAATTTTGTACAAATCTTTTTGAAAAACGCTCTAAAAACGTTTATTATATACAAATTTTCTTAAAAATAGCTCATAAAACGCATATGTTGTAAAAAAATTGTGTTGAAAATGTCATAAAAATACATTATTTATAAAAACTTTTAAATTTTTTTATTGAAAATTGTTGGAAAAATGTGTCTAAAAATTAGAAATTTTTATAATTGTTATTAAAAAACTGCATTTTGATACTAGTCTAAATTTATATCAATTTTAAAAAGTAAGAAATTTTGACATTTGTGAACAATAGAATGTATATTGAAAATAGTTTTAGACTAAAAATTATAATAATTTCTAATTACCTATCTATATGCAATATAGGGGGACCCAAAAAAATGAGAATTTTGTCATAACTTCTTCATTTCTTAATATTTTTACACCAAATTTTTATTACTTTTAAAGTATTCTCTCTTGACCACATCGCACCTTTGCAAACGATCTTTTTATTGTTCAAAACATTTTTTAAATTCACTTATCAGGATGTTTTTTGGGCCTTTCAGCAATTTTTGCTTTACTTCTTCTATCGTGGCAAAACGCTTTCTTCTCATGTTCTTTTTGAGTCTGAGGAATAAAAATAAATCACAGAGGACAATTTGTGTTTGGCCAAGAACAGCTTTACGAAGAGAGCGGTGTAGGCCGGCGCCTTGTCATGATGGAAGAACCAGTTGCTTGTTTGCAAAAATTGGTTAACAGTTTGTCCCGGAGGAACATACTCCGCGTGTACAACACCTCTGCAGTTAAAGAGCATTGTCTTGATGTTTGACTTCTTGAGGAGAGCCAGGTTTATCACCAGTAATTATCTTGGAAAAAAAATCAAAGTCTTTTTTGAGCTGATTTTGAAGCTTAAAACATGTCTAAAATCAACGCTCCATTTGGCTGCAACTCTCCTCATGAGCAAATCTTCTCATATGCAAATCTTTGGATAAAATCCTCTGAATTAAACTTATAGACATCTCACAGAGTTGATCAATGATTTGGCAACGGTCTTTGCAAACGAGAGCATTGATTTTGTCGACCTTTTTGTCACTTCTTGATGTTGAGGATTGTCTTGATTGGGGTTGGTCTTCAATTGACATTACTTTATTTTTAAAACATAAAAACTACTTGTAGGCTTTGGTTTTACTTAGGGCAGCATCCTCATAAGCAGTCTTTAGCATTACAATAGTTTCCGCGACCGATTTTCGAACAGGATACAAAATTTCACAGTCGCGGGTTGCTCTGGACAATCGTTTATCACATTTTTGGCGAAATGGAAAAAGTTGTTTTACAAAAAAAAAAACATAGACAAACTGATACACTCACAGCGACAGAACTTTCTCAGGAGACGTGTCCCTAGGGAAAGCCGGATCAAACAATGGGTTTCCTCACTTTCCTTCCCCGCCACAGCGCAATTCCCATTAATTTTGGGTCCCCTCTCGTATATTAATTTTTAAATTTTTTTATTAAAAATTGTTGTTACAATGTAGCAAAATGTGTTAAAAGATTTTGACAATTGTTAACAAAAAAAAAATGGTGTTTCGAAAATAATTTTGGAATAAAAATTATATTAACTATAACCTCTAATAATTTATATAAATATACAAATTTTTATAAAATAAATTAAAAAAATATTATAAAATATTTATTATAAGTTGTTGCTACAATGTAGCAAATTTTCACAATTGTCAAAAAAACTGCATATTTTGGAATGAAAATTATATTAACCATAATCAGTATTTTATTTACAAATAAACCAATGTTTTAAAATATTTATTGAAAATTGTGGCTACAATATAGCAAAATATGTTAAAAAGTACGAAGTTTTGAAGATAATCTCTAGTAATTTATCTATACTTATTCTATTTATCAAAAATATTGATTGAAAATTATTGCTATAATGTAGCTAAATGTGTTAAAAATAAAACTATATTAACAATAATCTTTAATACATTTATACCAATTTTCAAAAAACTAAACTTGTATTCCAATTATGAAATTTTATCAGAATCAACAATTCAAACAGACTTGCTAACAAAACCTGAGCAATACGCATGCATTTAACGGCAACTATAAATAATTAGAAAGGATTACCATCAAATAAATGTAATTTAAATCAAAGTCAATATAAATGCCAAATATCATACTACTCAAAAGTGATTTTTAATTTCAAAACTAGTCTGTCTAGCTACAATAAATTGAAATTATATAATACTAGTTTCTATTTTTTTATTGTTTCAGGTGCATCAGATGTTTAAAGATAAGATAGTGAATAAGGGACCGAAAAGTTCGGGCGTGTGGTCAGTGTGGAGTGAATGGAGCCCGTGCTCCAGGACATGTGGGGGCGGCATAACCCAACAAACGCGTCACTGCGTGCCGAAACCGACCGACAAAAAACTCCAAGAAACGTAAGTCAAATTATTTGTTTAACATTAATATGCTATTAAATACTGTTATTTATCTTCTGCATTTTAAAACAAGACGCTAATTGTTACGAATTACAGACATTAGCGATGAATTATTTGGAAAGAATGAACAAACAAATTATGTTATAAATTTAATACTATTTGTATGACATTTCAATGTGTTGAATCAGAGCACTATTAATGTTATCTAAATGCTATATAGAACGCATTAGGTCAGTACATTTATAAAAAATAGAAAGTCACCTGCTGCAATCAGAGACATAACAGTTTAGATATGAAAAGATGTAATTACATTGGTGTTAACATTTATAGGAACCAATTAACAAGCCGATACATGCGTTTTAAGGTGTATGACAATAATCCTATGTAATGAGAAGAAGACGTTGTTAGTGAGGATTAGCGATCCTAATTAAATTTTACAGCAAATGCAATTAAAATGTTTTATTGCGATGAGAACTAAAATCGTATTTAAAGGAGAAATTAATTTGTAAATTATATAAAAATGGTCACATCCACTTAAAAAGAAAGAATAGTTGTTCAGTTTTTGAATCATATTTTTAATTGACCTGCAATTAATTTAAGGTAAAATAAAAAAAAATAAATAAAAACAAGACTTAAATTGAAATTACCAATATTATGACACTGATAAACTTACGATACAATTTTTCTTATAAAATCAATTACCATCACCATTATGACATTTTACATTCACATTTCCCCATTGACCTATAATATAACAAACAATCAACATAAAAAAGAAATCATCATCACGATCTCAATTATTATTATTATTAAAACCAATTAATTAATTCTTCAGTTTAAAATTCCAAATACACGAAGACACACAATTAATTCCTAATCGTAAAATCACGTGAGATGCACGTAAACAATCAAAACCGCCATGAGCTACAACGTCTTAATTTTTTATTCCATTTCAATCATCTTGCAAGCGCATTTTCTATTATTATTATTATTGCGTTTTGACACCTAACCAATGTCGACATCTGAACTCATTTTTGAAACTAATTAAAACATAAAATATTTATGCATAAAAGCCTCAAGAAAAAACAATTCCAACACCCAATTTGCTGCTATAATTAGTAATACGATAGTTTAATTATTGGGTGGTCCATAAATTAAGTTGAAATCATCAGTTTTTTTAGAGTGTTCTTTAATGAATGAATTAATTAAAATTTGTTTGATCTTTTTTATTTGCTGTTGAAAGAGAAGGTGTGCAAAATTAATTAATGTATTTTTGCTTGAGTGGATTATGTTAGTATTATTAAGGTTGATCTAATATTTCCTGTCAATTCTTAAAAAGTTGTAATATGGATTTTACATATTTTTTATTACGTATAATCTACTTTGTAACATATAAGAGAATATATTATGTTAATGGGTTTAGAACCATCAGGGGTTCTAAAACAGTTTAGTATAAACTAGTACAGTCTATTTAGTGAAGTTGTCATTTAAATAAATATTAACTTGTAGTACAAAGCTTGCTAGGAACTAGGAAAATAACATAAAGTTCCAAATTGTTATTATTTTTAAAGATTTATAATCCAAAACTATTCAAGATCAATGTTTACAGACAGCTTAAATAAAAATAGCATTTTGTCGACGCTTTTTTAAAATTTATATTTCAAGGAAATCTATTAAATAACTTTATATAACATCTCTAATAGCAACAAAAATTTACTACAATTTTTTTTGATTAAGTGGTAAAAAAACTTTTACTACACTTAGGTCTCATTAGGCTCATTGTATTTTCTCCAGTAGTAAACCTTACTCTTTCGTCCCAACATACAACAACAATCTATGAGAGGATGTTTCTTATGCTGGTCATGTCAAGCCAACATAAGTACGTGCTCGATTGTCTTGTCTTTCATTTCAAGTCCTCTGCATGTTGGGATATCTACAATGTTTATAGTACGCATGGTTTTCTTAGTTATCAAGATTCTTATTATGGTTTGGAGGTTTTTCTGGACAGTTTGAAGTAGTAATCATCTGTTTAGGAATTTGCTTTTTTTGCTTGTCTACAACCCAAGTTGTTACATTGTGTTTTAAATGCATTGTATGTTTTTGCTTTTAGTATGGTGTTAAGGTTTTTTAGTGGTAGTTGGGTTCAGGGTTTGGGTCTACACATCTTAGGGGTAACCTTAATTAACGTTACCTATTGTGTTGAAGTGCTTTTTCACCTAACACAGCTTTATGGCGTTCTAGTTCTATTTTCTTCATCCTATCGGTTCTTTCGGCTATCTTGGTGGATAACCGTATGTGTTCTTAGTGGTAAGGATATTAAGTCGTCTAGATCTAGAGAGTAAATTTCGGTTCCAGAACCTTTTTGAGCTATCCATAGATATTTTAGGTTTTCTGTTCTATTTGTTTCTGTGGGTCTTGGTCCTTGATTTATTTTTCTAACTCAATGCTCACAATTACCAACAAACAAATTTATGAATAACTTTTCCAGTTTTTTTTGCACTCCAGCATTATGTCTGCGATGTTTTCAACCCTAACTGCTACTTTTAGTTTTGTTACTATTATTTTTCTTTTTTGGTGCTTTTCATTGCACTTAAAGACTACATATTTTGCGGTGATTTTGATTATACAATCTTTGCTTCTGCTATCTTTTTTTAGTTATGTAAATAGGCCTTAAAATATCCATGACTACTTAGGATTTAGTGATTTAGTAATAGTTTTTTTTCTCCCCAGCTTTGTATTTTTTGATATTAAAACTCTGACACATTGATTTATTTGAGCACGTCTTTATCATATGGCCTCCCACTCCACATTTGTAGCATTTCCTTTTGTGTTTATTTTTTCTGAAGTTCTTTGTCTTGTGTCCATACATGAGACAGTTGTAACACCTTAGTGGAAACACCAACTCTTTGATTCTCTCTTTTAGATTGGTTTGGGAAAAAAATCTTCTAAAGACAGTCGGATTCACTTTAAAGAGATGTTAAACACCTGAAAGTTTGGGACCGTATGGCTCATGGACCTTTGGTTTAGAAACAAAGAATTTAGAAAATGGTTAATTGGTTGGAACGCTTTAAAGGCTGTGGTGTTTGCCACTTTAGGTTTAGGTTTGGTTAACCAATTGGTTAATTGGTTGTTTATAGGTTTAGCAAGTCTGGCCAGATCAGGACTGAGGTAAACTGGAAGATTAAATAAGTACTTTTTGGCCAAAGTTTTGATACTTTGGCGTAGCGGGAGAATCTAGAGGTTGGTCTAAATTTAGTCATTTAGTTAGACGTTTTTTGGGGCTGGTTTATTGCCGTGTAAAAAAAACAGCTTTTCCTTTTTGCCGGATTTACTAGTAGTCTTATAGAACCACCTTGAGTGACCTTAAGGTCTATAGAAGTGCTGTGTTGTCAGCGTATTAAGACTTTTTAATTCCTTGCGTCTATACTGAAGGCATGTCAGCGATGAACAAGTTAAATAGCCGAGGAGAGATAATGGAGTCTTGATAAACTTCTGCGTAATCTGCCGTGAGGTAAAAATGTAGTTCAAAATGTTGGCTACCAGAGTTTTGCGATTTAGATATGAGTGTGCAGTTTATTGAGTCACACTTTGTCAAAAGCTTTTTTGACGTTGAAAGAGACTCATGGTCTTCTTTTGTTTGAAATTTTTGACTATGGAGTTTGTTACGTGGTACAGCTAAATAATCCCATATGAACTCTCTTTTAGATTAAATCTAAGATTACCTTACTTAAGGTTTTAGAAAACTGATAGGCCGGTCGTTTTGGGTAAACTTTTCGTGTTTACCCGGATTGGGTATGTTCATCACACACATATTATTTTCAGTCTGTAATATTAGTGAATGTCACAATTTTACGAGAATGTTAGGTATTTTATCTGGTCTGGGAGTAGACCAAATTTTTAGTTTTTTTTAATTTTTTTCCTATTTGAGAAGGTCGAAAGTTTTTGTTGTCAATCTCTTCCAAAAATTGTTTATTTTCTGGTGGACCCTTTTGATGTGTTCTAGATCAGTATCTTTAGTGATTGATGCTTTGGCTTTTTCTTTGATAGTATATTGAACTCAATTTTTGTCATGAATTAACTTGTCTGTTTTGTAAGGATTTTGAGATTTTTTACATTGGATTGTCATCTTCTGTAATAGACTTCAAAGTGTTTTTATAGCACAAATTTTTGTGCAACCTTATGGCTATTTACACTTTATATTTGGAATAATCTGAAAAGATTATTGGTGTAAACCTGATGGGTTTAAAAGCCTCTTCCGTGGCTTGGTGGATTTGGTTGTTGTCCGCAATTGTTCTTACTGGTGCCAAGCTGCCAATGTTTTCTTCCAGGGATTATGAAAAGAGAATTTAAAGTCTTACAAATTTTTGTTCTTTTTTGGTTGATTCCTTTCTGTAGAGCTCCAGTAGTACCGGGTTGTACTTGGTATGTATTGAGAATAGAAAAAACAAATAAATGAATTTATCAAAAATATTTGTATTGCTTTTTAAAATAATTGTTTTTAAGATGTATTCACTTTTGCATGCGATTGAACCACCCTTCAAAGCACTCAAAAGATGATAGCTCTAAAACATGCGGTTTGAAGGCCTCAAGAGCTTCTTTGGTTGATAAAAATTTTTGTCCACGCAGTTTATCTTTAATTGGGAACAAAAAAATAGTCATTAGGTGTCAGCTCGGGGTTGTTGGAAGACCCATCAATTTGATTTTTTGTGTGTCCAATTACTTTTTTGTTTCATGTGATGTGTGTGAGCTCGCATTGTCGTATTGCAAAATGATTTGTTGTTTTGGGTTGTTGTCTCTCAATTTACCAAAAACTTTAGGCAAAGAAATAGTCGCTGAATTAGCCGACTTTTGATTTTTAAGAGTCACAGTTGCCACATGCCCGGCTTTTGTGAAGAAAAACGCCACCATTTACTTCTTCTCTCTTTGAGAACGAACAATTTTTGTTGGCTTTTCTTCACATTGAAACACCCCAACTGCCGATTGGCTTTTTCCTTCTGGCTCATATGCATAAATCCACGACTCGTCACCTGTGACGATGCTGTATACGGCTTTGGATGTACCACAGTTGTATTTTGTAATCATTTTATGGCACCAATTGACACGAACATTTTTTTGAGCATATGTCAACAAATGTGGAATCCAACGTGCACTCAGCTTCCGAACACCCAAATGTTTGTGCAAAATCTTATGTATGCTGGTCATACTATGCTTAAACATGTTTCGATTTTGCGATATGTCACATGACAATTTTCTTCTATTAGTTTTCGCACAGCATTGATATTTTCTGGCACAACGACCGATTTTGTACCAGCAATATACAGTGGATGTGGATGGCGCTTCATTGCCATTGAATTCAGTTGTTTGAAGCACTGTTCTTGAGTTAGACCACGTCTAAAGTAAATAAATCATAGCTCGAACATTTTTGCGACTTAAATCTTTTGGCCGAGATGAAATTTTCAACTGTAAACAACACAAATATACTCGCACGTCAAAACGTTCTGAGTACATATAATGTCAAACTTTACGATGGCAATGTCAGATTTTACCTGGCAATACCAGTGTTGCCAGTTGTCAATATATAAATAGCTATTTTCGTATTATTTAAACATTGGCTTGAAAGTTGACGTCTTTGAGTATTGCTACGTTAAGAACTTTCTCTTTGTGACTCGCAGAGCTGCATTGTGTGGGTTAATTTAGACTCAGTACTTTACACAAACTTCTATTGTTCTACATAAGTCGACCAACGTTTAACTTTTGACGTTAAATTGTTCCACGCCGGATGTTTAGAATTGAAGTCTTTAACAATTATTGTGGGAAGAGAGTTAGCAAAGATTGTATCAAAATGTACTGTTTTGATACAATTGGGTAGTCTAATATATCAGCCTACCATCGCATTTGTTTCAAGTGAGATCATGTAGATAATATATTCACTTTGGAAGGGTTCAAAGATTTTTTTGCAAAGTTTAGTAATCCACGCTTCACGAGTATCACCGTTTCTTGAAAATTAAACAATTTCTTTAATCCTTCCATTGCTTGTTTTGATGTTGAGGTTACAATTTTGTAAATATTGACTCAAAATGTGTATCAATCATAGTCAAAACAATGGTAATTAGTGTCAACCACTTAGCTATTTGAAAAGTAGTTTTTTAATGTTTTTAAACTCATTTTGTATAAATTGGAATTTAAGCGAAGCCAGAATTAATCCTGCTGTGAACACATTTCTTAATATTTTTTAAACAAAATTGGTAGCAAACACTTTTAGCAACATTTGTAGCAAATTGCAATCATTTAACTATATCAAAAGTAATATTGAATCTGAGCAAAGCCAGATTTAATCTTGCTGTGAACAAATAATTTTTAACCAAAATTGGTTTACATTTAGTTAACACATTTATCAACAATTAGAGCAATTTGCAACCACCTAGCTATTTCAAACGTATTTTTTAAAAATGTTCTAAAATGCATTTTGTGTTAATTTAAATTTAAGCAAAGCCAGATTTAATCTTACTGTGAACACATTTCTCAGTATTTTTTCAATCAAAATTGGTTTTCATTTAGCTAATACCTTTAGCATTAAAACATTAATAATTGTTAATACCGATTGGGCAACTGCAACTATTAATACTAATTTTGCAATGAAATAATGGTTTAGACAAATAACAGGCTTTCACAAGCGGGTACCTATAAAATAATCCTCTCCTCCTCGATCCTTGTACCCTTCGTGAGAGTTTGGTGGCACTATTATGGAATCATCTCAACAGCGATTTTCCATGCTTTTCTGTTCTGCCTCATGCATTATATGGCCAACCAGCCTGGTAACACCGTCTATCCACCGAGTTGGCGATCTTGGCTTTTGTTCGTCAACTTTTCCCTGGACTATTATTTTTTTTAGAGTATCCGATCTTCTAGATACGTGGCCGAAATAACGCAGAATGTTCATCAAAGACTTCACCTGCACCTGGAGAATATACCGCAAGCAGCTCTTCAAATTTTGAGCTACCGAACAAGATGACATTTCGGAATTATTTAAGAATTACCAAGCACCTGATTAGAATTGTAATTTGAGACAAAAGCAAATATCAAATGATTAGAACCCAAGAACAAAACTATTATTTAATTTCCAATTCATTTTTCCCTTCATCTACAATTTATTTTCAAAATACTCCTTTTTTGTTTAATTTAATTTTAATTTATTTTTATTTTTTAATTTTAACTACATTTTTTTATTTTATTTTTTTCAATGTTGTAGTATTAGTAGTACTAACTGTAATGTGCAAGCTACTTTTATTTTCTAAGT
Source organism: Tachinus rufipes (assembly GCA_963932245.1). NCBI lineage: Eukaryota > Metazoa > Arthropoda > Insecta > Coleoptera > Staphylinidae > Tachinus > Tachinus rufipes. The sequence continues at coordinate 8,881,444 of OZ010743.1, forward strand.
ATCTTGTTTTCGTCTTTGTAAGACGCGTATGCACAAGCCCAACGATTAATTCGTTTTTCTAGATCAACAAAACTTTGTTTACAAAGACTATTTCTAACGTGCAAACAGACGTTCCAAGCGGACAAGCTTTTTTTAATATTTTGTTGATAGTGCACTGAAAGAGAAGTACTTTTTTTAATATTTAGAAATGTTGTAAACTTTATTGAGACAGATTTGCAAGGTATGACCTACTTAAACTTTAGAACTCAAAAAAAATAATTGAAAAACTAGGCTAACAACGACATGTTCTTGATATACGTTGACTGAGATACGAACTAAAGCTTGAACCAAAATGCTTTATCGTTGGGTGAGAACCCAAAATGCCAAAAATTGTAGACTTTAAAAGAATTCAAGTTACTAAAGCTACCTAACTGTCGAATCAGCAATTATGACCGCTAATGGAAGTGAACTTGAACTTAGTAAGAACAGTTGTATAAAGACTTTTGAATTGACTGAAACCTATTTTACCTAGTGTTCGACTACGTCTTGGACAATAGACAAATTAGCTTTAGACATACTTTAGTCATTTGTTTGTAAATAGTAAAGTTCTTAACATTTCAAAACAGACCTGCCATAACATTGTGCGTATTTCCCACATTTTAGTTCTTTAACTTTAGTGTTAGACTTGTCATGTTTGTAAGTAGAGGCATGGCTTTTTTGCAATTGCAAAATCAAAAAAACTGCGATTGTTGTTGGCGTATTTTCTGGAAATGGTAAGAAGAGCGATTGTCATAGAATTTGAGGTAGTTAGGCAGCATTGAAATTACATGATCTATGCTAGATTTTGGAAAGTGGTTGTTGTGCAATTATGTACTTTGTTATGTCAAGCTGCAGCAATTGTTGTTGTTTAACTGCACACACTTACACAGAGTACAGGATTTCAATATGGAACAGTTGGTTCTTTATGTTGCACGGTGACACCAGTGGCACGAACTGGAAAATAAAGGTCTATATTGAAACTTTGTGCTGACCTAGTTTGCAATGCTCTAGGATTTGACTATTTATTTGGGATAACATCCGTTGTTTTTTTTTAGGTGCTAAGTGTTTTGCTAGTTTGTGGCTTTCTTTTCAGTTTGCTCTGCTAGACTTACAGTGTGAGGGGAGACAATTTATTTATAGTCCGGTTTTTTCCTCTTTGATGAGAAGAGGTTGGCGGTCTTTGGTCACGTTTGGTATTCTAATGAAGTCCGTGAAGCAGTTTTTATCGGTTTTGTTAGCTTGTAATCGACCTCGCTGGTACGACTAAAACTGACTCGGTGTAAACTCTAGGTTTTTTAGTTATAACGCAACTGAATGCTTTGTTTTTTAACACTCACACAAATTTTCTTTAAAACGGTCATTGCCGCTTGTTGCCAAATTTTATAAACGTTGCCGTCTTGCTAATTTATACAACTTTTCTGCATCTTTTCACTGCGGATGAGAAATTGTTTTTTTTGTACTTTTACTAAATTTTAAAAGAACTCTTCCAATGGTCACTTAATTAACACAATTTTTAAGATACTATTTTCAATGTGTATTTAACTAACCTAACCTATTGTACAGTTTAACAATTGTAGTTTTTGTGCAAAGTTTTAAATGCCAGTGCACAGTGTGCTCTCAATGACTGTTTTGTATAAAACAACAATTTCAAACACAAAAACGCACAACATTTAAGCCTCAAAGGACTGTGTATTAATAACAGCTTAGTACAATCTCAACCCTGGCAGTAGTAGCATGTTACAGCTATCAAGTACTTTGATGACATAAGTCAATGTACTTTGTTTTAAAATTTAGTAGTTGCAACCACCAAATTTGATCGTAAGTCTCATTGAGATGATTATGAAGTAATTGCTTCAAATAATAAAATTTAAATTAAAGTAATCACAATTTTTTTGGTATTTGGTATTGAATTTTCTGAAATAGGATATTGAAAATCTAATTTTCAAGTTTTAAAAATTTATTTTTGTTCATACAAACATTAATAAACCAATGATTCAGTTATAAAAAGAAATTATTCTAAAAATCCACTTCTATACATATGCAGCGTTAGATCCTTAACCATATCATTAAGAATCGCATCATTTTTAATAACACTAGTCACCAAACCTTCTTTCCCATCAGCAACATCATGCATATCAGACACTTCATCATCTTCCAATAAACTGAGTCTTCTTACATATAAAGCCCACACATATCCAAAGCGACTGTATTTCCTCCAATCATTCATCAATTCACTAAACGGATACAATTTTTCAATATCACTACCCAAAGCTTTTATATGTTGGGCCATTTCTTCATGATATATCTTCAAATATTTTTCTAAATTATGATAAATTTCCTTCTTGGAATTGGCGTATATGAAAAATGATATATCCATAACTGGAGATGCAATGCGCATCAATTGGAAATCTATTAGACGCATCTCTAAGGGATCAGGACTTCCTTCCTGGAATTAAAAAAAAATGGTTATATACAAATTAGGTTAAAATTTTGATAAAAGAAGTCTATTCACTAGTAAGGTAGGGCGAGTGAAAACATGTAGCAGCGTAACGTAAAAATTGCGTGTGAATGTTTTTCAGCGCTTTATCTTAGAACTGAATAGGCTATAAAAAAAATTTGATATAAACTAATAGTAATAATAAACCTTTAGAAACTATTTATTATAAACTAATTGAAAAAAATTTACTCAACATACCTCATATTTAAACATAATATTATTACACCAACAATCTCCATGACAGATAACATTAAATTTAGGCCTAACATCAGAACCTTCTAAGAAAAAAGGTTTAATTTCTCTAGTAAACCTAATTAAAACCCCTGATATATCCTCATCATCAACAAATAAACCGGTTGCTATCTCAGCCATTTCAATAAAAACACCAGTCAAAATATTGGGAGAAAATTGCCAAACCACATTATGTACTTTGCTAATCAAATCAAGATACAATCCACTAGTTTGATCCTGCATGGCAAAACTAACAGCATGAAATTTAGCAAACTCTTTCAAACCCATTGCAACATGACCGTGATTCATTTTCAATTTCTTCTCCCACATTTGAAATCCTTGTGATATAATATTTTCCAATATCAAAGTTTCACTATATTTCTCACTACATGTTTTTAAACATTTAGGCATGAAATTAAAAGGTTCTACATTGCGTTCAATTTGAAATTTTTTCATTTGTGTCAAAATATTATTATAAAAATGTATTTCAAATAAATAACAATCGTGGATTGGAACGATCGCTCGCATTTTATCACTTGTCGGTGCACGTTTTATTATAACATTTATGGTTTTATCGTTGTTAAATATTTTCACTCGAGTCATGTAACTCATATAACCGTCTCCTTTCTGCGAACCGGTGGTTATTTCAAATTTTGCATCAGGTATATTTTCACTTTTCAATATGTCTTCTAGAAGTAAGAGCACTTCTTGCTTGCTTAGCATGCTTGTGTTTGCGTTTGCTGCCATGGTTTGTGACTGAACTGATGTAGCGTTTCATTTATAAATAACTGTAGGATGATGACCTTGACAATTAATACAATGTAAAGTAAATAATGTATGCGGGCAAGCAAACTTTATCATCTCAGCTGATTATAGTATTATTATACATCTTTTGTTTGTTTGTTTGTTTATTTGTAAACTGATTAGTTTAGTTCAATGAATTTTATTTTGTGTTTACAAATATTGAGGGTTATATTACTAGCGAAATTGATTTTCTTTTATGAAGTGTTGCCAATTATATGTAGACTCAAGGTTACTTTTAGTTTGTATTAGGATTATTTATTTGATAACACGAATTTATGTGTAATATGTAAGTGAATCATAATTACTAGTCATTACGATTATAAATTATATAGATAATTTGAAAGTAATTATTAGTATTATTTACAAGGGGATTATGCTAATACGGCAAATATTAAATAATTGTTTGTTTACAAGGGGAGATTAAAAAAAATATTTCGAGCCGAAATTACAATAGTGGTTTAACTCACACATACGTGGATTAATGCTAACTGTGGATTAAAATATGTGGATAGCTAACTGGCGGAAATGTATACCCTTAAATTATATAAGTTTTGACAGTTATTATTTATAAGAAATGGGTGTATTATATTAATAATGATTACTGGGATTCCTCTCTGAACCTCGGTGAAGGGAGGTCGTTTAACAAACAGTTGTGTAGGTGATACGCGCTCAGTGCTTGGACAGGCCCCCGTAATGGCTGATCCGGGGAATTCTGTTGCTGACTTCACGTTGTGTAAGTCCGTTTAATAAAATTCAGAAATGTTTCAAACTGATTTATTGTTAAAACAAAAATATATATGTTTTGAGAAATCTTTTCCATTTCTTAGTGGGATAATTGTTAGATGATCCCAGGTGTGCCAAAATACTTCTTAGAAATGTGTTAATGACGTAATCCGGTCATTTAGGAGGATATAGGGGATATAAATAGTTTATTAGTTTTAATCTGTTCGTAATATTATTCGTTGACCCAGCAGGGTACTTCCTTTTGGGATTATTCTAGACACTAATGATTATTTTTCAATTGCCCTTAACACCGCGGGAGAGTGGTTGTTGTTGAGACATCAACATTCCGGCGGCCTTGAAAGATTCTCTTTTAATAAATAGGAAGTGGACAAAGTTTTGTAACTGGTCTTTTATAAGACCCATCTCTAGACTAAACGGTTGCTGCTCGGATAACTCTATCTAAACCGGAGTGGACTTCAGTGATTCGCCCTCTTCTCCATTTTAGTAGTGGTAGGTTATTTATTGCTGGGTTGTTTCTCCATTTGCTTCTTGTTTGAAGGCATCCTAAATACTTCTTGCTCCAACGGGCCCAAAAATGTTGTCTGAGTTGTTCCATCCTTTGCCATCAAGAAAGTCTATTTAGGTTGATGTGTTGTAGATTTGGATATACTGGTGCAGTAAGGGCATCCTCAATTAGGAAATGTCCAGGAGTTAGAATTTTCTGATCATTTGGATCTTCTGACAGTGGCATCAACGGTCGAGAAATGAGTATAGCTTCAATTTGTGTTAAGATAGTTGTCAGTTCTTCTAATGTGACTGACGCGTTGCCCAATGTTTGTTTTAGTAGTAGTTTGGTAGATTTTACAGCCGCTTCCCACAACACTCTAAACGTAGGTGCTCTTGGTGGGATAAAATGCCAATTTATTCTAGCTTGTTCTGGTTTGGAATGAATGATTTTTTGTGTAGCTGTCGACTCAAATATTGCTTTAAGCTCCTTTAACTCTGCGTTTGCTCCCACATAATTCTTTGCATTATCGGAATACATGTTTAGTAAGTTGCCTCGACGTGAGACAAATTGCTTCATAGCCGCTATAAAAGTTTCAGTCGACATGTCTGAAACTGGTTCTATATGCACTGCCTTTGTGCTCATGCACACAAAATAGCAATGTATGCTTTCACCTTTTTTTTGCTTCTTTTAGAACCTTCCTTTATGAGAATAGGACCACACAAATTGACTCCAGTGTTGAGAAATGGCCTTGCTGGCTTTGTTCTGTATTCTGGAAGATCTATCATTTTTGGATTTAATGCTTTCGGTACGGTTTTGTAGCATATTACACATCTTTTTATACAATTGTGTATTGTTCGTCTTCCGCCTAGAGCCCAATATGTGCATCTCATTGCAGCTTGTGTTGCTTGTACCCCGCAATGAAAGTTGATTTGGTGATTGTGTTCGATTACCAACCTCGTAAACGCATGTTTTGCAGGTAAAACTATAGGAAAGTTTTGTGCATATGGTACTGAGGAGTTACGTAAACGTTCGCCTACTCGAATAATGCCGTCTTCGTCTAAGAATGGATCTAAAGAATACAGTTTGCTGTGTTTGTTAAATGAATCAGGTAGGGTCGCGAGTTCTTCTTAAAATGCCGCCTATCCCTTGTTGTTAGAACACCACTTGTTCGATCTGCTGTTTGGCAGTTTTCTTTAAACCTGGGCAGGTATGCTATAACGTTGGTTAGTTTTCTTAATTTGGAATATTTTTCAAATAAGTTTTGATCGGTCGTATTTGTAATTGTGGCTAACATTGTTGTTGTTTTTTCTTCTGGAAGACTGTCATTTAGCAATGGTGGTTGACTTGGCCAGTGTGATGAGGATTTTGATAACCATGAGAGTCCATTCCACCATAGTGTTGTCTGCATGAATTCTTTGCATGACTTGCCTCGTGAAACAATGTCAGCTGAATTGTCTTCAGATACTACATGAAACCATTGATTCGGCTCACTGCATTTGCGTATTTCATTTACGCGATTATCAACAATTGGTTTTAATTGTTTGTTGGTTGCTTTAATCCAAGACAGCACAATAGTGGAATCGCTCCAATAATATATGTGGGTTGGATTGATGTGTAAGGCTGGAAGTACAGATGCTACCAGTCTTGCTAATAGTAAAGCTCCACAAAGCTTTAGTCGTGGTATTGTAGACGATTTTAGAGGTGCCACTATAAATTTTTAGCATAACAAGTGTGATGCATATTGACTGCCGTTCCAAGATTGTAAATACAGACATGCGCCGTAAGCTTCTTTGCTGGCATCGCAGAAACCGTGCAATTGATAGCAGGGTGCTTCCAAAACTGTTAAATTCTGTAACTTTTTGAGATCTGTCAAGTATTGGGTCCAGGAGGTATAAATGCTGATTGGTATAGATTTATTCCAACCGATTCCCAGTTTCCACAATGTTTGTAGAATGATTTTAGCTCGTACAACAAGGGGGCTTATAAGCCCGAGCGGATCAAAGATTTGGGCTGTATATGATAATATATTTTGTTTGGTTATAGAACTTAGTTTATCTATAGTTGGAAAAGCATATAGGAAGGTATCGTTTGTAGTATTCCATTGTATTCCTAATGTTTTTGTTGTTGAATTCTTGTCAAGCAGTAGATTTGTTATTCTTTCTGATGTGATGTTATCTAGTAACTCAGTGCTATAGCTTGCCCATTTGTGTAAGTCAAATCCTGCAGAAGCACATAATTTTGTCACTTCATCTCTAATGGTAATAGCTTTAGCGATAGAATATGCCCCTGTTAATAGATCATCCACATAAAAGTCTCAGTCTGTAATGTGAGCTCCTGTAGGATATATGTTGCTTCCATCTTTAAACAGTTGTTGTAAACATTTAGTGGCTAAGTATGGAGCTGATGATGTTCCATATGTTACGGTCTGAAGTTCATATGTTGTGATAGGCTCTGTGATTTCATTGCGCCATAATATGCGTTGATATTTATGATGATCCTTTGATACGAGGATCTGTCGATACATTTGTTTGATATCTGCTGAAATTACTATGCGGTGTAGCCTAAATCTCACGACAATGGCCACAAAGTTGTCTTGTATTGTAGGGCCTATTATTAGACATTGATTTAGCGATGTACCTGTTGAGGTTTTTTCCGATCCATCAAATACCACTCGAAGTTTTGTAGTGATACTATCTTCCTTTAAAACAGCATGATGAGGAAAGTAGTAATTGTCTAAATCATCTGTTGTTGGGATTGGTTTCATATGACCCTGTATAATGTATTTATTCATAAATGCTTTGTATTTGTTATTAAATGAAGTATCTTTATTTAGGCGTCGTTCGACTGAGCAGAGGCGTTTGGTAGCCATTGCCTTTGAATTGCCTAGAGATGCCATAGTTTGTTGAAATGGTAGTTCTACAACATAGCGACCTTCTAATGTGCGTTGATGTGTACCTTGAAAATGTTCTTCACACTTATTTCTAACTTCCAAAGATTTGGTAAAGACTCATGAAGTAATTCGTCTGTTCTTAGGTTGCACGACGTAGTTTTTAAATTTGTTTGTAGAATTGATTCCAATGACTTGGATACGAGTAGCTTTTTTTGGTAAGTTTAGACCATTTACTAATTCTTTACTTATGAAATTGCTTTGTGAACCAGAGTCCAGTAAAGCTCGGTATAGATGTAATCTTCCTTGTGAATCACTGATCTTTACTAAAGCTATTGACAGAAAGGTATAGCTGAGTTCTTCGCTTGATTGTGTTGAGTGATGCGACTGCGTTTGACTGGATGAAGGCACAGTATCAATGTCACGAAGGTTAGGTTGTACATAATCGATGTGTAACAACGTATGGTGACGGCGGTTGCACGTTTTGCACGCAAACAGTTATTGCATAATTTTGGCTTTTTTCCTTAACTATTTCTCTTGGTTGTTGATAGTTCGGTGAACTGTTTGCATTGATTGATGTAGTGATTGCACCTGCAAAAAACACATGTAGCTTGTTGAGTAGATATGTGCACCTTTGTTTCTGGTCTAGGTGGTCTACTTGATGATGATGCGTACGACGTAGCTTTTGATAAAGACATTGCTTCCAGTGTGTTGCACTTACGAGTTAGAAATTCAATCAATTGTTGGAATGATGGCAATGAGTTTTGCGTGTGATGTTTCCATTCCTTTTTAGTCGCAAAATCTAGTTTTGTTGTTAACAGGTAGTTAAGAAGTCGATCCCAATGGTCCGTATCTTCTCCCATTGATTTTAATGCACGTAGATGCTTTGTTGTGTTGTCAATGAGTAGTCTAACGAATGGTGCGTTTCTTTATGGATTGTCGATTGTTCAAAGATTGCTCGTATATGATTAGTAACTAACAATCGTTTATTTTCGAACCTGGAGCGCAGAAGATCCCATGCAATAGTGTAATTTGCGGCTGAAGTTTCCATCGAATTCAACACGTGTATGGCATCACCCGTTGATTTATTATTGTTGATTAGAGAATTGAACGTGTCATAAAAATGCAGCCATTCTTTATAGTTTCCAGAAAACTTTGGAATATTTATCGGAGGTAAGCGAATTTTTGCTTCTGTTATGGATACGTTTGCTATAGTAGAGTAGTAGAATTCTTCAAAATCTTCGCTTTGTTTCTCATCGATTGATTTGTTGAGAACATCTATTTGGCTTTGAATTTTGTTGAATTCACTCAATATGGACTCAGCTTTCTTTAATTTTACAATCAGCTCTTCCTTGTTGCATTCAGGTTTGTTTAAAAACGTTTGAAATTGCGTTAACATTGCTTTAACATTAGCGCGACGCGTTCGTAGTTTATCTGGGGTATGAGTCATGTTTCAGACTGTTTTCGCACTGATGATGATTGGATTAATGTTTGTAATCCGGTTCGAAGGACCAATTTATATGTTTCTGACTTCACACTCACAGCTCTGTAAGTCCGTTTAATAAAATTCACAAATGTTTAAAACTGATTTGTTATTAAAACATAAAAACTAAATAACAATTAATTTGATATATAAAAGATGTAGGGTGTATCGAGAGCATAGACTCTTTATCGATCGTGTTTATAACTACTTGTTAAAACAAAATAATTAAATATATATATATATGCTTTGAGAAATTCCTTTCTTTTCTTATTGGGGTGATTGTTAGATGATCCCAGGTGTGCCACAATAATTCTTAGAAATGTGTTTATGATGTAATCTGGTCATTTAGGAAGATATAGGGGATATAAATAATTTATTAGTTTTAGCAGGGTACTTCCTTTAGGGATTATTTTAGACACTAATGAGTTATTTTTCAATTGCCCTTAACACCGCGGGAGAGTGGTTGTTGTTGAGACATCGACAAATTCAAAGGGGGAAAATATGCAGGTGCCAATAGAAAGAGTTAATCTATCCAAACCACACCTCGTGGACAAGTTCATTCAATCAGACACTGGCCCATAACAAATGTATGTTGAACCAGTTGATAATAACGTTAATATTACTTCAATGGGAATTGGCAATAAAATCATTGCGGCTAAGATTAATACGGTAGACAAGGTTGATTCTAGAGGTCAAAATCGGGTAGTAATTTTTTTCAAGAAGTACGATCAAGCTAACGATTTTTTAAGCGGCAATTTTTTAAATATGAATAAACTAAAAGCATTGGGCAATGTACGAGAAGTTGATAAGGAATTTAAGGTAGAGGATATAATAACGAACGCTATTTGCGTTCGTTATTATTCGTCGCGAACTGACATTCTAAAAGTGGAAAAGTAAATAGGAAAACCAAATCAGTTGACGGTTTGGGGTTTCAATATGAACCTTTAAATACTATTTTAGTCACATTCAGGAGACACGTTCTCTCTCAAACTTTTTACTACAATCTCAACTCAAGGCCAGTTGAACCAATTGTGTCAAAAGTGATACAATGCTTTAACTGTCTGCGATATGGACATATCTCTAAAATCTGAAGAAGCAACACCACCAGGTGTCAGGCATCACAAAATTGAAGATTGTCTCACTTAAGATTCACCTACCTATCTTCTGTAAAGGTAAACATTTTAGTAATGAAAATAAAACTTCTCTTGCAAACAGAATCTGACCAGAATATATCAGACAGTCAAAAATTAAAGAAGCCATGGCATTCCATGGTTATTTGTTTCACAAAGCCAATAAATTATTTTCAACAAATACAAACTTCACTTAGTTATCTAGGGACTTCCTTTCTTAATTGCAAACTTATTTTCCACAATGAATTGCCTATCTTCCAAGGCAAACACTAAGAGCAACTTAGCCAGCGTTGTCTCCAATTTTAACTCAACTTTGGTTCAATCTCCAAAACGTAGAAGTAGATCATTTAAATCCTCTCCCTCTTGCAAAATATCTTAAGCCTCCTGTTTTCAAATCAATTCTTCTGTTTCTGTTCTTTATACTCCTTAGCTTTCCCTGTTGACAAACCAGATAATCTCTGTGACGCTAGCTATATACACAAAGTAGTAGATACTCTTATTAAGGCAATACAACAATTCTCAGTTGTCAATCCAACATACAGCTCTGCTCACATGAATAATCTTTTATCCGATCTTCACAACTTATCTGAATTTATCAATGGCTCAGGGGTCGATTTGGCTAATTAGCTGAAACATACAATCTGGCTGTGGTAAACAACCAGATCTGTACCACTTGGTCCAAGAACACCAAATTAAGGCTATTTTTTTGTAGTGAAACTTGGCTCTCTAATAAACACTTATCTATTCCTTGCTTTAGCTCCTTTTACAATAACAGAGATGATGGGTATGGTGGAGTCTCTTCCTTTTTCCATTACTTTCTCAAAACTAAATCTAAAATCCCGGCCTTTAACGTTTCCTCTCATGTACAAATTGTAGTCTTGTCTATTGCTATTATCTGCTCACCCAATCGATCTATTAATAGAAAGCAATGGCAGGACATCCTCAACTTTATGCCTCATCCTTTTATCCCACTAGGTGATTTTAATGCTCACCACCCGGCTTGGGGTCACTACAATTATAACTGCAATGGCCTAGAACTAGAAGCTGCTATCGACCAGTTGGGGTTGGTTATCTTATATGATGGTTCTCCAACTAACATCTGTAAAAATGTTATTGACTTATTTATTGCGTTCTTTGACATTGCAATCAAATGCAATTCAACTACTTTCCAGGTTACGTGCGGTAGCATTCATTTTTCTATAGTTACGGAAATTAATAATGCCTTTACTCCTAGCCCAGACCTTAGATCTCCACGGTTAATAAACACTAAGAAAATCGACTGGGACGTTTACAGAGAAGATCTTGTTAAACGTAAGTCAGCCATCTCTAGACTACTGTCAAGTAGTTAACTGGTTAGTCTTCTCTACTATCAAATCCTCTCCATCTCCCAAAAAAACCCTAATCAAAACAATTGCCGTGCTCGTGGTGGATCAAAGGGTGTTCCGATGCAGTTAACAAACGGTGTCGCTTTCAAAAATTTTATTTTTGTACGGGCAAAATAGCACATCTGATAGCAGCGAGGAAGGCAGTGGCGGAAGCCAGGAAACTTATATTACGCAAAAAACGCGACAGTTTTAAGGCATTCTGCGTCACTCATAACAGGACTTTATCCTCTTCTTACATATGGTCCATCATAAAACGTTTTTCTAAAACTTTTTGGTCCCGCTCCTTGCTACTTGAGAATAAAGACTGGAAAGAAGAGTTTTTGTGTAGATTAACTCCACCATCTGCACTACACATCCTTCCATATTGTTTTCTATCAATCTATTCTATCAAACTTTCCATTCCTTTACTAATCAAATTTCATTAGACAAAATTGTGCTAGCTAATGCAGGCAGAAAAGATTCTGCGATAGAACATGAAAACATTTCATACTCATTGATACATCAGTTGCATAGTCAGCTGTAAATCACTCTCCAGAAGCTATTCAACACCATTCTAGATCAAGGGAATATCCCAGAAGAATGGAAAATATTTAAAATTGTCTATATTCCCAAAAAACCGTCCCCCGAATTTAATAGTTTCAGGCCGATTGCTATCTCATCCTGCGTTTGGAAAACATTTGAGAACATTTTGAAACACCGACTGGAGCAGTGGTGTAAAATAGAAAACGTATTCCCCTATTCTATAACTGGTTTTCGCAAGGGTCACAGTGTTAGTGAGAAGTTATTTCAGCATGATCCCGCAGACAGACAACATGCGTCTGCTCCCTGGACAGCAAGGGAGCCTACGACAATGTCTGCATTGCAACGCTGAAGTCGATCTTGATTAGTTTTTTCCTCCGACCCTCGTTTATCAATATAATTATTAACCTGTGTGGCCTTAAAAACTCTATATTTCTGGAACTTCGGTTGAGAGTCCCATACTTTTTAATATATACTTAACCAAATTAACCACTTCGACTATTCCGTCAGTTAATATAATATCTTTTGCGGACGACTTGGCTATATACTACTCTGCTTTCTTTCCTGACAGTATTTTAAGAAACTTTGATAGATGTTTAATGAAAACCACAGCTCTACTCTTTAAACAAAATCTCAATTATCCCTAGAAAAGTGCATGTATTTTCACTCGGAATGTGATTCCAATTGATTATGGCTCTATAATCAATGGAACTCCCATATCCCGCGTGGCCTCTTACAAATTTCTGGGAGTCATCCTTGACAAAAAGTTATATTGGAATTAACACTTTAAGCATCTTCAAAAGTCGTGTGCACAAGGGATTAACATGTTGCGTTGTGTCTCGGACACAGATTGAGTAGTGACCCTGAAATTCTCCTGAACTTTTGCAAAGCCTTTATACGGTCTAAGTTGAATTTTGCCTTACATCTTTTCTTCTTTTGTAGCTTTTGTTGTTTTTGATAAAATCCAAAATAGTGCAATTAGAATAAGTTTAGGATACATGAACACAACTCCAATTAATGTCATGGAGGTTGAATCGGGCTTAATGCCTCTATTTATCCGTAGGAATTTACTTGCCAAAAAAAAAGTTTTAAAGCTGGTTGCCATGGGCAGTGGTATGGCCTTGGAAGCCACTACCAGTATCAGCTATTTCTTTGGAAAAAAACCGTTCTGGACATCTAAAGGACAGCCGCTTCTTGTTTCTGCATTTAAACTTTTTTATATTCCTCAGGAATCTATTATCTTTGCTAAATCCTTAAGGGTTTTTTCAAAGGAGTTAACACCAATTTACCTCCCCCGCAGGTTAATCAGGCTTTTTGAGACTTTAGTAACGAATATTGGCTACAATATATTGAATTCTATACATACGGTTCACAAACTAGTCTCCCCCTGTCGGTATCCTACATTCCCCAATATAAGATAGAAGAATGTGGCAAACTTCCTGATTAATCTTCTGTATTCACTGCAGAACTATACACTATCTATAGAGCGCTAAACATAAGTTTGAATAAAAAATGGAAGAAAATCCTTATTGTTATGTAATATAGAATCCTGTGTACTTTGTGGGCCTACGTGTGTGCTAAAATATTTCTTAGTCGGGGCGGGGACAAAGAAACAAATAAAATAGTCGAAACTAAGATGCTAAAACAACTTTGAGTCAACACTGTAGAACAGTGGATCTTCTGGATTTGGTTATTATATTACAAACAACGCCAACTGCAAATTTATTAATCATAGAATAGACTAAGCTTAACTAATTTGCCATATATATTTTACTTCTGATTTGAATTCTTGGGGCACTGACAAAGATGAAAAAGAACACAGAGGAAAATATGTTTGAATTTTAGAACAAGACTCCGGCGAACATAGTGAATAAAAGACAGTTCTAAAAATACACTTTGTTGTTTGATGGTGCCTACAACATTTACTAGTAAAGGTGCGCCAGAAACTGCTACTGAAATACTAAGCAACTCATTCGCGAGTTTTTTGGCCGTTTTGAATCCTACGGTTTGCTACCGCGGCATTGAAAAAACCTAAATCTTTAGTCTATACTGACGCATCGTGGAATCCAACGTTGATCAGGTTCTGTGCTAGAAGTTAATTGTTAACAATTAGCATATAAAAACAGGACAAGCCATAATCACTACCAAAGACTTTACTTATACCCGGAGAATACATCGCAAGCAAGTCTCCAAACTTTCAAATGACATTCTGGACCCCGTTTAGATTTACCTAATGGAAATCTTTGCTGTTTTAATTATTTTTTAAGTTTTGAAAATAATATTTACAAAAAAGGTCGATTTTGCCAAATTAAAAATCTTGACGAAGGCGGAAAGCGGTGCTGCATTGGGATTATGACCAAGAGTTTGACGTTGCAAGCGAACAAGCTTTTTAAATATTTTGTTGACAGTGCACTGGAAGAGAAGTTTTTTTTAATATTTAGGAGTGTTGTAAACTTCATTGAGACAGATTTTCAAGGTATGACTTACTTAAACTTTAGAACTCAAAAAAAATATTGAAAAACTAGGCAACGACATGTTGTTGATCTACGTTGACTAAGATACGAACTAAAGCTTGAACCAAAATGCTTTATCGTCGGGTGAAAACCCAAAGTGCCAAAAATTGTAGACTTTAAAAGAATTAAAGTTACTAAAGCTACCTAACTGTCAAATCAGCAATTATGACCGCTAATGGAAGTGAACTTGAACTTAGTAGGAACAGTTGTATAAAGACTTTTGAATTGACTGAAACCTACTTTACCTAGTGTTCGACTACGTCTTGTACAATAAACAAATTAGTTTTAGACATACTTTAGTCATTTGTTTGTAAATAGTAAGGTTCTTAACATTTCAAAACAGACCTGCCATAACTGACATTGTACGTATTTCCCACATTTTAGTTCTTTATTGTCCATAAACTTTAGTGTTAGACTTGTCATGTTTGTAAGTAGAGGCATGGCTTTTTTGCAATTGCAAAATCAACAAAACTGCGACTGTTGTTGGCGTATTTTCTAGAGATTGTAAAGAAGAGCGATTGTTATAGAATTTGAGGTAGTTAGGCAGCATTGAATTTACATGATTTTGGCGTAGTAGTCTATGCTAGATTTTGGACAGTGGTTGTTGTGCAATTATGTACTTTATTATGTCAAGCTGCAGCATTTGTTGTTGTTTAACTGCACACACTTACACAGAGTGCAGGATTTCAATATGGAACAGTTGGTTCTTTGTGTTGCACGGTGACACCAGTGGCACGAACTGGAAGATATAGGTCTATATTGAAACTTTGTGCTGACCTAGTTTGCAATGCTTTGCTTCTGCTTGGGATTTGACTATTTATTTGGGAAAACATCCGTTGGTTTTTTTAGGTGCTAAGTGTTTTGCTAGTTTGTGGCTTTCTTTTCAGTATGCTCTGCTGGACTTACAGTGACAATTTATTTATAGTCCGGTTTTTTCTTCTTAGATGAGAAGAGGTTCGCGGTCTTTGGTAATGTTTGGTATTCTAATGAAGGCCGTGAAGCAGTCTTTATCGGTTTTGTTAGCTTGTAATCGACCTCGCTGGTACGACTAAAACTGACTCGGTGTAAACTCTAGGTTTTTTAGTTATAACGCAACTTAATGCTTTGTTTTCTTAACAGTTACACTAATTCTCTTTAAAACGGTCATTGCCGCTTGTTGCCAAATTATATATAAACGTCGCCGTCTTGCTAATTTATACAACTTTTCTACATCTTTTCACTGCGGATGAGAAATTGTTTTTTTTGTACTACTACTAAATTTTAAATTTTAAAAAAACTCTGCCAATAGTCACTTAATTAACACAATTTTTAAGATACTATTTTCAATGTGTATTTAACTAACCTAACCTATGTACAGTTTAACAATTGTAGTTGTTGTGCAAAGTTTTAAATGCCAGTGCACAGTGTGCTCTCAACGACTGTTTTGTTTAAAACAACAATTTCAAACACAAAAACGCACAACATTTAAGCCTTAACGGACTGTGTATTAATAACAGCTTAGTAGAATCTCAACCCTGGCTGTAGTAGCATGTTACAGCTATCAAGTACTTTGATGACATAAGTCAAAGTACTTTGTTTTAAAATTTAATAGTTGCAACCACCAAATTTGATTGTAAGTCTCATTCAGATGATTATGAAGTAATTGCTTCAAATAATAAAAATTAAATTAAAGTAATCACAAATTTTTTGGTATTGATAAGAGATTTTTTGAATTTTCTGAAATAGGGTATTGAAAATCTAATTTACTAATTTTAAAAATTTATTTTTGTCCATACAAACAATGATAAACCAATGATTCAGTTATAAAAAGAAATTATTCTAAAAATCCACTTTTATACATATGCAGAGTTAGATCCTTAACCATATCATTAAGAATCGCATCATTTTTAATAACACTAGTCACCAAAGCTTCTTTCCCATCAGCAACATCATGAATATCAGCCACTTCATCATCTTCCAATAAACTGAGTCTTCTTACAAGTAAAGCCCACACATATCCAAAGCGACTGTATTTCTTCCAATCATTCATCAATTCACTAAACGGATACAATTTTTCAATATCACTACCCAAACCTTTCATATGTTGGGCCATTTTTTCATGATATATCTTCAAATATTTTTCTAAATTATGATAAATTTCTTTCTCGGAATTGGCGTATATGAAGAATGATATATCCATGACTGGAGATGCAATGCGCATCAATTGAAAATCTATTAGACGCATGTCTATTGGATCAGGACTTCCTTCCTGAAATAAAAAAAAAAAATTATATTCAAATTAGGTTAAAATTTTGATAAAATAAGTCTATACTAAGGTAGAGCGAGGAAAAACAAATGTAACGAACGTAAAAATTGATCGTAATTGTTTTTCAGTGCTTATCTTAGAATTGAATAGACTATAGAAAATATAAACTAATAATAATAATAAATCTTTAGGAAATATATATTCTACTCTAATTTGAAAAAAAAAAAAAATGTACTCAACATACCTCATATTTAAACATAATATTATTACACCAACAATCTCCATGACAGATAACATTAAATTTAGGCCTAACATCAGAACCTTCTAAATAAAAAGGTTTAATTTCTTTAGTAAACCTAATTAAAGCCCCATATATATCCTCATTATCAACAAATATACCGGTAGCTATCTCAGCCATTTCAATAAAAACATTAATCAAAATATTGGGAGAAAACTGCCAAACCACATTATGCACTTTTCTAATCAAATCAAGATACAATCCACTTGTTTGATCCTGCATGGCAAAACTAACAGCATGAAATTTAGCAAACTCTTTCAAACCCATTGATACATGAGCATGATTCATTTTCAATTTCTTCTCCCACATTTGAAACCCTTGTGATATAATATTTTCCAATATCAAAGTTTCACTATATTTTTCACTACATGTTTTTAAACATTTAGGCATGAAATTAAAAGGTTCCACATTGCGTTCAATTTGAAATTTTTTCATTTGTGAAAAAATATTATCATAAAAATGTATTTCAAATAAATAACAATCGTGGATTGGAACGACCGCTCGCATTTTATCACTTGTCGGTGCACGTTTTATTATAACATTTATGGTTTTATCGTTGTTAAATATTTTCACTCGAGTCATGTAACTCATATAACCGTCTCCTTTCTGTGAACCGGTGGTTATTTCAAATTTTGCATCAGGTATATTTTCACTTTTCAATATGTCTTCTAAAAGTAAGAGCACTTCTTGCTTGCTTAGCGTGTTTGTGTTTGCGTTTGCTGCCATGGTTTGGAACTGAACTGATGTAACGTTTCATTTATAAATAACTGTAGGATGGTGACCTTGACAATTAATACAATGTAGTAAATAATGTATGCAGGCAAGGAAACTTTATCATCTCAGCTGATTATAGTATTATTATACATCTTTTGTTTGTTTGTTTGTTTATTTGTAAACTGATTAGTTTAGTTCAGTGAATTTATTTTGTGTTTACAAATATTGAGGGTTATATTACTAGCTAAATTGATTTTCTATAATGTAGTGCTGCCAACTATATCTAGACTCAAGGTTGATTTTAGTTTGTATTAGGATTATTTATTTGATAACACGAAGTTATGTGTAACATGCAAGTGAATCACAATTACTAGTCATTATGATCATAAATTATAAAGATAATTTGAAAGTAATTATTAGTATTATTTAAGAAGGGATTAGGCTAATGCGGAAAATATTTTAAATAATTGTTTGTATACGAGGGGAGATTAAGAAAGATATTTAGTCATTAAATATCAAATTATTTTTTGTAATGTTTTTGTTTTAAACATGAGCTAAATAAGCTATATTTGAATGCGCCTTTGCATTTATATTTGGTTTTGGTCATTCGACTTGTTTCTCTATGTAAGTGGAAATGGAAATTTTTAATCAATTTTAGATTAAACAACTCTATGAGAGACATTATATTTTTGAGTGCTCTACAAAATATTAAAAAATTGCTAAAAAAAAATTGCTTAAAATCTAATTTTTGCCATAATATCTCTAAAAGATTATTTTGGACACAATTCTAAAATACCTAAATATAATTATTTGCTTAAGAAGTTAAATTAAAAAATTTCAAAAATGCCTAGAAATTAAGTCTATCTCACGAATTCTTTGAAAAATTGCCAAAAACGTTTATAACATTAACAAAATTGCTTAGAAATTCAAGTTTTTGTACAAAAATTGATTACAGAATTAGTTTTTTTTAAGAAATATTTTAATAATTACCTAGAACAGTAGTTTATAACATAAAAACTTCAAAAAGGCGTTTAAAAAATAAGGTTTTTGCTAGAAAATTGCTTAAATTTTTTTCTAGAATTTTCAATAAATTAGTTGAACAATGTGCATAACTTAAAATTCTTAAAAAATTAAATCTTTTCTCTAAAACTCTTTACACATTTTATCTTTTTTAAATCCTTACAAAATTGCAAGGAGAAAGAAGTAAGTCATCTTCATTTTAACTAAATCTACACTAATGGTAACAATGTTTTTAGGAAATATTGTTGCAAAACTGTATCAAAATCAATGTTTGGTTAAGAGTTATGATTTGATTTATTATTTCCACACAAAAAAATCATTATTCAATCGAAGCAAATTATGTTTATGTTAACCGGATTGAACATATCGAATTAGTTACGGTGTACACAGTTGGCAGCAATTTTGTACAAAAACATTGTTTTCAAATTGTATTAAAATCCAGTATTTTTACCACTTGATTTATTAATTATATTATATTAAAACACATAAAAAATAAGATATATTATATTAAGTTGGAGCTCTAAGTTTTGAAGAATGTGTTTAATTATAAGAAGTTGAAAAAATTGTTTTTTCTAAAAAAAAAAAGATTAAAACATAGAATGCAAAAGATTTTGCTTAAAAATTACTTATAAAATCAGCTTGCATTATAATTTATTAAAAATTTCGTTTATTACTTGAAAATCCTAAAACTGTGTTTATTTCCGAAACAAAATATCTAAAATATTGATCAGAAAACAAGTTATTACATGAAATCTTTAAATCTTTATTTATTAAAGGTTTGATTCAAAACCGCTTAGATTAACCAAATCTTTTACACAAAAAAAAGAGACAGAAACAATATTGAGAACTATTTGGTAGTAGTAGTAGACTAGAACTTAAATTGGACTTCCACCAATCAGTCGAGCAAGCTGGGTTTCGAAAGGGTTTCAGTACCACCGATCACCTGCAGACACTAAGGACCCTCATAGAGAAAAGAATGAATATAATATACCTTTACACATTACTTTCATCGACTACAAAATAGCATTCGACTCCATAGAAAAGCCTGAAAGCCCTCGACAACGCAAGAATCGATTCAAGGTACTCAAACCTCATTAAGTATATCTACGAAAATACATCTGTTTATGTTAAAATTGATGAAAATACCAAGATGGAGCAAATACCGATAGAAAGAGGAGTACGTCAAGGGGACATGATCTCCCCGAAACTGTTTACAATCGCGTTAGATGATAGCATAAACTAGGCCAAAAAAGGAATTAAAATTGACGGAGTGTACCTCAGCCATCTCAAATTTGCAGACGATATTGTTTTTATTTGCAGCTCAACCGATGAACTAAAGACCATGCTAGAAGAACTCAAGCATTGATAAAAATTGGACTACAGATGAACTTCAATAAAACAAAAATATTGGCCTGTGAAAACACTCAGGTGACCATTGAAAACAAAATTTTTGAGACCGTAGACGAATACATTTACCTAGGCCATAAAATCCAGCCAGGCAAAGAAAACCAAAATAGCGAAGAGGATAGGTCAATGCTGGGCGGCGTTTGGGAAACTGGGATTCATACTCAAATTACGCGAATTTCCTATCAACCTAAAAAGAAAAATTTACGAGCCATTTATCTACCAGTGGTCACTTACGGCTTTGAAACCATGGCAATAACAAGCAAACAGCAAATAAATTACTAACTATTCAACGAGCAATGGAGAGAGTCATACTGGGAATCAGCATCAAAGACCGAATCAGAAACGAGGAAATCTGAAGAAGGAGCCAGGTAACCAACCATCGTATTTAAAAGAATAGCACAAGTGAAATGGAGATGGGCTGGCCATGTTGATGGCGCCCGAGGGGCACAAAAAAAGCGCGAGAAGACCCCTGGGAAGGTGGAGAGACGACATCTAGGAGGTCGCAGGAAAAAACTGGATACAAACTGCCCAAAACAGGGAGACATGGAAAAATTTGGAAGAGGCTTACATCTAGGAATGGATAGATAAGGACTGAAATGAAGAAGAAGAAGAAACCAAATCTACAAAAAGCTGTTTATAATGTAAAATACAAAACATTTTGCTTAAAACTCGCTCATAAAATCAATTTTTTGCAGCATGAAAGTTGATTAAAAAAACTTGTTTTTAACATGAAATAAATACAAATAGGTTGACAAGCTCCATTGTTTAGGTTTTGATTAAAAAAACTGTAAATCTCATCAATAGTTTTTTTTGACAATACAAAAATTATAGTTAGAATTGATGGTTTCGACCCCAAAATCATAAATGTTGGTGTTTCTCAAAGTTTTGTTCTTTGCAATTTTTAATTTTTTTTTTGCAACTTGATGGCAAACCAGTCTTTTGTTTGATTATTTATAATATCAATTGTGTTCGTAAGAACAAAACTATTTATTCAAAATTGTCTTCGCTATCATGCTGTGGTTTTACAAGGCATACTGACGAGGTTTGTAGAACCGAAACAATTGTCTGTGCTTGACCCTTGGCCGCTGTGATTTGATTGACTGATTTTGAATAAATTATTAATACATTTTATAAAATAAAATGTTTTATTTGTCAGAAGTTTAAAAAATTGCATAATAAATTGAATCGGTGAGTCCAAAAACAGTACAAGTTTAAAAACATTTTTAGACAGTTTTGATATGATAAATAAATACTAATGAAGAAACAACTATACATATAGGACGTGCATAGTGCCCCAACGATAGCTCTTAACGTACTGTTCTGGCACTCATTCAATGAGAGAACGATTTTTATGTATTTTGGATATTTCAACTAAAGAACGCTATTTTGTGATTCATACTGTTCTTGGACTCACCGATTTAATTTAAGTTCTTGCATCAAAATTGCTTAGAAACCAAATTTTTGCCAAAAAAATTACAAAAAGAGGTTTCTAACATAAAATACAAAAACTTTACTTGAAAATCGCTACTTTTTTTATAATTTTTTTTATAAAATACATGGTTTTTAGATTGAGATTCTAAAAATGTGTTTATGAAACATATTTTCCAAAAGAAATATTAATTGCTCAGTTTATAACAGTGTGTTTGTTTATCAGTTTTGATTAAAAATTGCTAAAAAAATTGCTTAGAAACTAAGTTGGTCAAGAAATCTACAAAAAACGGTTTATAACATAAAACACAAACGGTTTTGCTTAAAAATCGCACTTAAAATTTGTTACATGTTTAAAAAAATATATTTAAAATATTGCTTAGAAAACAAGTAATTACATAAAACTAAAAAAAAATGTGTTTGTCAGAGTTTTGTTTAAAAATTGTTAAAAAAAACAAGTTTTTGCATCATAGTTGCATAAAAACTAAATTATTAAGAAATCTACAAAAAGTTATGCTTATAAATCGCTCATAAAATTAATTTTTGCATTAAAACCCCGTTTTTTACACAAATTTTTTAAAAATGTGTTTGTTGAAATATATTTCCTAAAAAATTATTAAAAATATTGCTTAGAAAACAATTTACTACATGAAATTCTTAAAAATGTGTTAATTTATCAGAAGTTTGGTTTAAAAATATTTCTGTTTCACCTGAAAATTTATTAAAAACACAAAATAAATATGGTTTTGTATAAAAATTGCTCAACTTCTTGCATCTAAATGAATTTAAAAAACCGTTTATAACATCGTATTCTTAAAAATGTGTTTATGTAACATGTTTATTAGAAGAGAAAACATTCAAAATATTGCTCAGAATACAGGTTATAAAATAAAATCCTTAAAAATGTGTTTATTTATTAAAACAAAATTAGAAAATTAAGTTTTTGTATCAAAATTGCTTTGATATAAATTTATGTCAAGAAAGTTGATTAAAAAACCCGTTTTTAAAATGAAATTATTAAAAATAGGTTAATATAACATGTTTTTTAAAAGAATTATCCAAAATTTTGCTTAGAAAACAAGTTGTTATACAAAAATTTAAAAAAGTGTTTTTTTCAATAATAAATTAGATGGACATTACCGAGAGAAAAATTCGAGTTGTTAGGCTAGAGAATAGGGAATACAAAAGAAAAAACACAACAAATTACAAAAAAAACGCCTCTAATTAAAACCAAATTTGGATTTTTTATTAAAATTCCCGGATTTTTATTAAAACAAGCAGACTTTTGCTTCACTAAACAAGTTGTTTTTAATCCGGCCGGATTTCATTTTAAAATAAAATAAATTATTAACAAAATTTAAAGTTTTTGCGTAAATATTGGGATTTTGATTTGATTTTGTCAAATTTTGTACTTGATTTTTGCCAAACCAGGCCAAATTTTTGCTTTACTAAACAAATAATTTTTAATCCTGCTGAACCTATTTTTGAGATAAACTAAATTATTAACAAATTTTGCTGTTTTTACGTAAAATGTTTGTATTTTTACTTAAATTTTTCAAAAAAAAATGTTTGATTTTTGACAAAACAGACAAGATTTTTGACAAAACAGGCTGAATTTTTGTTTAAGTAAAGAATTTGCTCTTAATTTGTCTAAGTTTTAATTAAAAAAAACTAAATTATTAACAAAATTTACGGTTTTTACGTAAAATATTTGAATTTTTGCTTAACTAACCAAATTGCTGCTAATTTGGCAAAATTTTATTTATATAAAAATATAAAATTATTAAGATTATATAAAATTATTCTCAAAATTTACGGTTTTTGCATAAAATATTAAAATATGTTCAGCCAATTTTTTATATAAATAATTTATTTTTAATTTGGCCGGATTTTATTTTAAAATATACTGAATTATTAATAAAATATACGGTTTTTTTGTGAAATGTTTGCATTTTTACTAAACTTTACAAATTTTGTAATAAACTTAATTTTTGTCTAAACAAGCCAAGTTTTTGCTTAATTAAACAATTTGCTTTTAAACCGGCCGGATTATATTTTAAAATATGCTAAATTATTAACCAAGTTTACGATTTTTGTCTAAAATGGTTGTATTTTTAGTTAATTTTGTCAAATATTGTGATATAACTGTTTGAGTTTTGTTAAAATAGCCCGAGTTTTTGCTTAATAATAATAATACTTTATTCACGGTATATACAACACCATTTACATCTACATCATTATATACATAAATAACGATGAATTACAAACAATATTACAATTACACAAAAATATATAAAAGAATATTGAAAAATAAAAGCATGGAAAAAAGTATACATAAATAAAAACAAAATATAAAATTATTCATCAACACATTTTAATTGACACTTAAAACTACATTTTGAAACACAAAATAAATCAATATTATTAGAGAAACTATTTGCAATTCTACACATTCTACCAATTGGATTATTAAATCCATAATTGGTAGAATGTATAGATTCTCTAAATAATGGAGACTGTCTGGTTCGGCGATTATTGTTGGGGACTTGAAATGGAAGAGTTACTAGTAGCTTTTGGCAATCAATCTCAGACATCATTAGTCCACGTAAAAATGATAAATCGGCTTTTTTGCTCCGAATTTTCAGCGGCGGAAGATTATATTGCAATGCAATGAGGTTAAAATCGTAATTTTCGGATAAAATGCCTAATTTGTACGATAATAAACGCAAAATTTTGTTTTGAATACGTTCTATATTGCATATATGAACGCTGTAGAATGGACACCAAACTGACGGAGCGTACTCTAAATGAGAACGTACTAAAGCGCAATAAAGTAATTTGAGTGTGCTAGGAGATAGGTCAGTAGACATTCTGTAAACAAATCCTAACATTTTCATAGCACGGTTGCACATATAGTTTATATGCTCAACAAAAGTTAGTTTTGAATCAAAAATTACGCCCAAATCTTTTATTTGTGTAACATGTTCCAAAACATTATTATCGATAGTATAGTCAAACGATACTTTACTTAAAGTTCTGTTGAAGCTTATCGAAAAACATTTATTTGCGTTAAACAACAAGTTATTAATAAGACACCACGAATGAACAGAATCTAAATCATTTTGCAAACTAATGCAGTCCTCGATAGATGATATTCTTTTATAAATTTTAAGATCGTCAGCAAATAAAAGATAAGATGAAGAATTAATAGAATAAACAAGATCATTAATAAAGAGTAAAAACAGAATTGGTCCACAATGAGATCCTTGAGGAACCCCAGAAGGAACAACAGTTGGTTGTGATAAAAAGTTATTAATTTTCACACACTGTGTACGATTTTCCAAAAAGCTCGACAACCACGCAACAACAGATTCATGAAAACCCAAAGCCCGAAGCTTAGCAATCAAAATACTATGATTAACGCGATCAAAAGCCTTTGAAAAATCTGTGTAAATAGAATCTACTTGAACTCTTGATTGAAAGGCATTCAAAAGATCATTTTTGTAACAAAGAAGATTTGTAAGAGTAGAACGACCCTCGCGAAACTCATGTTGCTGTTCCACTAAAGTTAGTTAATCAAGTTGCTTTAATCCAGCTAATTTTTTTTTTACAAAAGCTTTAAAAAAGAAAAAAACAAATTTTAAGACCATGATAAGTCTAAAATATTATTGAAAATATTATTAAAAAAAATTTGAGCTACAAAATGACAATTATTAGTTTTTTGAGTTTAGAAAACAACTTTTTGTAGCATTATTTTTAACAGATTATAAAAAACTGACTGTTTTCAAAATCTATCTAAATTTGTAATTGCCGTTAGAAGTCAAAAGATCATAGAGAAAAATGAGAACTTATACAGTCAATTGAGACAATTTATATAATCTAATCTGGATTTAGAAGACTGTAAAAGATCTAACTGACATAGATTTTAAAGTATTTTGCAATAAAAATAGACTTTTTTCTACGGTGTAGAATAAGCAGATTTGAAAACGTTGTTATTTTGTAATTATGCGGATTTGTTTGTCACATTATCTCTCGTTGCTGTTTAGTTTTTATGGAACACTGGACTGATGAAAAACGTTATTTAATCTTGCTACAAAAATTATAATTGTGTGGTTGTAAATCAAAGGTAATTTTGAATTCATTTAAATATACTTTGTTTTATCTGCTTATGCTATAAATGATTGGGTTTGTAAATTTAAAGAAACTAACTATGTAAAATATAAGGAATTAAATAGAAGTCTCTGAAGCTTTGAAAACATTGATTGGATTAGAGTAACTATAGAATCACAAACGATTAAGTCAAAAATACAATTAAGCTTTGGGTTTATATAAGACTATTTTTATCTTTACAAAATCCAAATTGTCTAGTTACAGAAATTGATTTTTTTTTATTATAGCCTGCAATTTGCTAAATCAATGTTAAAGCATTAAATTTATGTTCACAATTTATAGATGTATTTGGCTATATCAACAACTAAAACGACCGTTATTGGGTTTTGGAATACAGCCGTTACACAGTTAATAATTAGTTCTTACTTTTTTGAAAATCAGAACGACAAAACTTCTTTGAGTTATTTCTGCATGATGTACTGACATGATTGACTAGTTTCTAATACCACAATTTTTTACAGAACAACCAAAACAGTTGTTTTTAGAAAAAATATCGTTGCAAAGATTGGTTTCAGGTTGCGTTAAAACAAAGTACGGGAACGTTATGTGGTTTCTAAGACCAGATATCACTGGATGCAACTACTTCTTGTGTGGTTATCTGAAAGGCAAGATTTTTATTGATAATCCAAAAGATGTTTGTGAGCTTAAAATAAAAATTAGTGAAAAAATTGTTAACATTTTATCTGTTATATTGCGTTGCGATATGTAGAGTTTTAAAGTTTGGCTTCAAAAATGTATAGAGAGCGGACACCATTTGCTTGGAATAACTTTTAAGAAATAAAAATAGGATATTGTTACTTTATTACCGTTACTATTACAGTTACTTTTTAAATTACATAGTTTTACTATAGTGTTAATTTTTGCGCACCGAGTGCGCTATGGTGCACATTTTTCTGGCGTAAAATTCAAATAGTTTTGCATTACAATTTACATTTATAAACTTAATGAATTTATGAATAAAAATTGATAAGTAATTAATTAATTTGTTGTTGAATGTCACAAACATATAAATATTTAATAAGAAATAATGATTAATTATTTAATTAAAAATAAATCTAAGTTTTTAGGTTTAGTCGAAAACGCCATAAAATAAGTTATACAAGTTTTGAAATTAATTTTAGATCACTTTGAGAGATGTTTAGAGAAAATTAAAATGAGATATTTTAGAATATACAGGCACAACTATACCAATATTTTAATGTCTATGATACACTTTTGTTTTCAGCTTTTTTAGTGATTTTGAGCTATCCCACAAGACTAGAAACTTTGTGTTTAGGGGTTCCATGTGGATGGAAGCGCAAATCGTTGTGATGCTGATTGTTTTTTGGATATTACTGATAAACTTAAAACTGGGCTTATATAAATTAAGCTAACTACGTAAATTTACATTAGATTGCACATTTTTGAGACTTGTATCAATTTAATATATATAATCTTTGAATTTTTAGCAACAGTGGCAAACACTTTTTGATAGGTATTTGCATTTTACTCATAAACTTTAAACTGAGCCTATATAAGCCAATTTAAGTACGCAAATCTACATTGAATTGCAATTTGTTGGAAACTAATTTTAATTTTTAACAATGAGGTTTGTTAGTGTGTAGAACAACAGAGACTAACACTACATTTGCATCAAAAGTGCCACTTTCTGAAGGTTTTTTGTATTTTGCTAGAAAACTAAACCGAGTTTGCTACGATGAGTTTTAGTTTTTTAACAAGAAACGAACACAACTTTCTAACAGCTTTTGTTACATTTTACGCAAAAACTTTGAATTAAGCCTTGATATATAATTATATATTGTGCAAATTTTTAAATTAGTTTTAGTTTGCTACGGGGATATTTTAATTCTTTACGACAAAGAAGAACACGCCAATTGCATCAAAAGTGCTACTTTCTGATAATGTTTTGCATTTTACTAAAATACTTTAAAGTTAGCTTGTATAAACCAACTTAATACTCTGCTACTGGAAGTTAAATCAACAAAAACGAATACAACATTTGCATTTTATTCAGAATTTTTTTAGAATTTTAAGCCAATTAACAAAAAAATTAACGTTAAATTGTTAAGGACTACTTTTAGTTTGTTACGCTGAGATTTGAACACTTAAATTTATATTGAATTGTTTATTTTTTTAAGTAGTTTTAGTTTGGTTCAGAGAAATTTGAATTCTTTACAACAGAGAGGAACACGCCAATTGCATCAAAGTGCCACTTTCTGACTGTTTTTTACGTTTTATTTAAAAACTGAACTGGAACTATAGCATTGTCAAGAAAACTATTGATGAGATTTACAGTTTTTTTATCAAGACTTATACAATAGAGCTTGAATACATGGTTAGGATGCAATACTCTATCAAATGCTACTGCAAGATTTTCTTCTTGTTTTTTTAAAGTAGAATTTTATTTGTGACTAACATAAGTCAAAAAATCTGTTGTCGAACGTTTTGATCAAAATCTATATTGAGTATTTGAGAAAAAGTTATTTTTTTCTATGAATTTGAGAATGTGAAAATTATTATATTTTTCAATTTTTTTTGACTGATTGAATAATAATGCAATTGGTCTATAATAGTAGAGTTAGATGCAAATTGGTTTGCAAAATTATCTGTTTTTTTTTTGGATTAGTAACTAGATTGTTTTGATCATTATGAAAAAAGGGTATTGAAGATTTTGTACTACCTTGCAATGCATTTATTGTTATATAAAATTTTTGTAGTTTATGGAAAGCTGAAAAATTTGAGTAGCTATGTTTCTATCAATCCTATCTTATGTGGCCATTTTGACACTTTATACGTTTCAAAGTAACTATTTAACAGTTTAGAAATTTGTAATCAATAAATTTGACTGTTTTAACATATTTAACAACAATTTTGTCAACGAATTTAACAAATATGGACAATTTGACACTTTAGAAGTTGATAAAATTGTAAGCAATAAAATTGATGGTTTTAACATAATTAACAACAACTTTGACAGTTTTTGTAAACTAATTTTACCAACGCAATAAATTTTATAGTTATTACATTTCAAATTAAGAAAATTGGCTTGTTTGTATCTCATGCCAACAATTTGAAGTTTTTTAATACCAAATATTCCTGAAAGCTGGTCATTGGTAGATTATTTTTGTCAAAAATAAAACCATTTACAATAGCACATTTTTTTAATGTTTTGTTGGATTATAATTTTACTCAAATTTCTCCAAGATAGAAGTTTGCTAAATTGCATGTTTTTACCATTACAGATATGTGCAAGGACTCTAATGAAGTAACAATATTTTTAGTGTTGTAGTTATAGTAACGGTTCTAAGTATACTTAAAAAAGGTTATAAAATATAAGCGCTATTACATTTGACTTTGATAGAAAAGGCATAGAAACATATAAGAATTACTCTAGAAAGCCTCAACGGCCTATAGTTAACATTGAATTGAAGCTAGAAAATTTTAAATGACTATGAATAGTCTTAATGGATATTATATATCAATTAAACTCCTTTAATTTCAATTAATACATATATTAATACATCGAAATTAATAGTCGCAAGAAATCAAAATTTTGAATTGAAATTAAAGGAGTATAATTTATATATTTATATATATTTAATTTATTTAAACATTACAAAGTAAGCAGTCTCCAGATTATTCTGCTAAGGCTTTTCTTGAACTCGGCGTGACCGAATTTATCTGCGGGGTGTACATATGTCTTTAATGTAATGCAAATTTTTTCAGGTTTACATTGCGTCTTTAAATGTTTTGGAAATGGTGGCTGGCTGTTTTTTGTCAAAATTGTTTTACGGTATTAAAATTGTCTAGAAGATGATTCTTTAGCTTTTTAATGTTACGTGGTTGTTGTGTGGTGCACACTTTTCTTCATAATTTGTTTTTGAATGTTTTGCTGGTTAATTGGGACCATTGCTACAGACAACTCAAACTAATTTAACAGTTGTATTTTGAGTAGTTTGATGGTTAACAAACCTGCTGGTGGTAGCTAGTGTAGGAACACCTATCACCAAACGAGTAGATTTATCTATTATGGTTAGTTAGTTTTTTTTTTTTTGGTGAATATAAGCTGACCAACGTTGTTTAGAACTACTTGTTTATTGACATCCATGTGGATGGGAATGCAGATTGACTGGTTGTAGTGCTGACAGTGTTTAAATATTATTTGTAAATTTTGAACTGGGTTTATATAATTTAAGTTAACCAGGCAAATCTAGCTTGTATTGTGAAGATTAATATCAACTTGAAACGATAATATTTGAGTTCTTAACGACAGTTTTACTTTCTGACAGTTATTTGAAAACTGTAAATTTAGCATTTACATTGAATTGCGCATGTTTTTAATTTGTTACGGGGAGATTTGAATTCTTAACGGCAGAGACAAACACTTTGAACTAGGTCTGTGTAAGCTAAGCGAACTATGTGAATTAACATTATTTGGGACTAGTTCAGTTTGCTAAGTTAACAACTTGAATTTACATTAATTTTGCTTTTTTGGGACTTGTTTTAATTGAGTTTTAGTTTTTTAACTAAAGAGGCAAACATATGCATCGAAAGTGTTACTTTCTGACATTTTTTTACATATGAATTGAGTTTTTTAGCAAAATTTAAGATTGAAAATTTGAATTCTTTACGACATAGAGGAAGACGTTGTTGCATTAAATGTGCTATTTTTTTGTTGTATTTTTGCGTTTTACTTTTGAACTAGATCGGTATAAGCTTATCATACAAATCTACATTAAATTTCGCATTTTTTGAAAATAGTTTTAAGTTGATACGTTGCTATTTGAAGTCGTAACGTCAGAGACGAGTACGACGTTTGAATAAAAACTGCTACTTTTTGTTTGACAGTTTTTTGCGTTTATTCAAAAACTATAAACTGGATCTATATCATCTAATCTAACTACGTAAATTTAGATTGATTTGAGCATCTTTTATTACTAGTTTAAGTTTGTTACAATAAATTTTAGTTTTTTAATTGACATTTGCATCAAAAGTGCTACTTTCTGATATTTTTTTGCATTTTACTCAAAAACTTTACACTGGATCTATATAAGTTAAATTAACCACATAATTCTACGTTAAATTGTGCTTTTTTGGTATTAGTTTCAATACAATACGGTGATATTTACATTTTCAACGACAGAAACGGAACACGACATATAGATCTGTTTTGTTAATTTCTGACATTTTTTTATATTTCAGTCAAAAACTTTGAACTGTATCTATGTAAGCTAATTTAATCTACATTGAATTGCGCATTTTTTTGACATATTTTAACTTAATATGATGGTGCTATTTGAAGTTTCAATATCGAGACGAATACGATCTATACAGTTTTTTGCATTTTAGTCGAAAATAATTTACAAGCTATATAATGTTAATTATTGTGGCAGTTTCATTGCGGCTTGGATCTTTAGCTTTATCAGAGTTGACAGTGACACCTTCTTCTATGTTGATTTAGGCACGACCAACTAGTTTTTTCTGGTGGCAGTCTAATGTAGTTTTCCGTCTTCTTTCAACGCTAACTCAGATTTTAATTTTAAAAATTAAAACGGCATTTTCTAGAATTTCTTCTTCTATGACCTTAGTTTTTTACTTTTTTATTTGCAATGGTTTTTTTTAGGTAGAACTAACTATCTATTGTAGGTGCTATTGCGTCTTCTGTAAAAATAGACAACTGGTATCATTAGTTAATTTGAGTTAATCCGTTTTTGTTCTGCAGTGTGTCTAGAGTTTGAGTATAAGAAAATGTATTGTTTGTACTCCCTCAAATAGAACATCATGTATGGTAGTGTAACAGTCTAATATAATATGTTCATTTTTTCTCCAAAAAGTTTTAATGATTTAATTTATCATTTTTTTTCACATTTTTTAAGGCTTGTTTTGTTTTTTTTTATTATTCGAGATTTATTAATAGTTTGGCTACTTTACAAAAGTTTGGTACGTGTTTACGGAGCAACATAGGCTCATGAAACGCCAAATCTGCTTCATTACTGCTGACATTTGACAGTATGCAATAACAACAACATTTTTAATGAACAATGTTGACAGTATTTTTATGGCAAAATATGTAATAAATTTGTTAGCAATTTTGACATTTTCTCTATCTTAAAGTAACATTGGACAGGTATAAATTAGTAAGCAATAAATTTTACGGTTTTGACATTGTTACAACATTTTTGTTAACGTATTAAACCAATGTTATACATTTCTAAGTTTAAATTAAGACTGTTTATAAATTTCTACTTTAGTCAACAATATGAAGTTTTTTTTAACTTAAGTCAAAACAATTTTTGCAATTTTTGTATCTCAGAGTAACATTTGACAGTTTTTGTCTACTCATTTAATCATTGTGGTTAATAACGTTTTATACATTTCTAAGCAATAATTTTCTTGACCAGTTTTGACATTTTCTATATTTCACTGTATTGTTTGATAGTTTATGAATTTGTAAGCAATTATTTTTATAGTTTAACAATTAAAATTAACAAATTTAACATTTTTGTATCTTAGTCCAAGCTTTTGTCATGCATTTAACTATTTAATGTGGCGTATTTGACACTTAATACATTTATAAACAATAAAAATTGAGCAGTTTTGACGTTTTTCTTATTTCAAAGTAACAGTTTATAAATTAGTTTACAATAAATTTTACAGTTTTAACAATTTAAATCAACAAAATCAACGTTTTTTGACTTTATGCCAACGTTTTGAATTTTTTAACTTTATTTTAACAATTTTTACAGTTTCTGTATTTTGAGTCAATAAATTTAACGTTTTCTGTTTTTACAAATTTGTAAGAAATTAATTTTATAATGTGAAACGACTGTGGCTCTACCTAGTACAATTTTTTCTTCTTTATTTCGCGTTTTACAGATATTTTACACCGCCCGAGAAGTCTTACGACTTGTTTGAAGGGGGTTGATGGGACCAACGGCTTATTAGGTGACTTCTGAATCACCCCGGTGGATAAAGAGCAAAGTTATTATTTTAGAATATGTTCGGGGATCGAACCCGGGACTGTTAGAGTGATACACTAACGCTCTATAACTGAGGTAAAAACAAAAAAACTATTTGTTTAATTGTCTTTTGTTTTTATGCAAGGTCATACAAGGCACACTGACAAGTTTGAAGGCCCAAAGCAATTGTCTGTGCTTCATTTTTGGCTGATGTTATAATTAAATTGAGTAAATGATTAATTTATCTACTTAGACAGTTGATAAAGTTGACATTTTTAGTGACGTAAAAAATTGAAAACAATGTTCTAAAACTATTTAGTTAAAATTGTCAAAAGTTAGATCACAATTACTTGAAACCAGTTACAAACGTCAAAAATTAGTTGTAGTCAAATCGTATTTAATATATATGAGATGAGTGTTGATTGATAACGTTGGCATTTTTACATTTATTTAATATTAGTTAACAACCGTAAAAATTAAAATTGTCAAAATAGATTAACAATGTTCTTGTATTTTGACAATCAAAATTATAAAAATTTAGAGCAATCTAAAATATTTTATAAATTTGTATGAAAATTATTTTATTTTAACTATATTAGATCTTAAAAATATTTACAAAAAAATATAAATGCAACGTACCTGATACTTAAACATAATATTATTACACCAACAATCACCATGACAAATAACGTTAAATTTGGGCTTAACATCAGAACCACCTTCCATATAAAACCCTCGAATATCATCCTGCAATCTATTCATAGCCTCACACAAATCAACATCTCCAACAAATAAATCCTGAGCTTTCTGTGCATAAACACAAAAATGATTTAACAAATTTGGATGAAATTTGGTTGCAACATTAAACACATTGCTGATTAACTCTTCATATAACATTTCATCTTGATCTTGCATTACAAAACTAATGGCATGAAATTTAGCAAATTGATTTAAAACCATTAACACGTGAGCTCTATCCATTGAAATTTTTTGAGTAGACATGTTAAATTCTTGACTTATTAAGTTTTCCAATATTAGCATCTCTTGATATTCATTTGATTGAGTTATGTAACATTTGGGTATTGAATTGAAAGGCTCCACGTTGCGATCGGTTTGGAATTTTAGCATTTTTGGATGTATTACATTGTAGAATTTAATTTCTTGCACATAAGATTCGTTTACTGGAACTGTAGCTCGTTTTTTATCGCTTATTGGTGCACTTTTAATTATAACATTTATTGTTTTATTACTATTGAATATTTTGACTTTAGTCATATCACTCATATAACCATCACCTTTCTGTGAATCTGATGTTATTTCTAAATTGGCTTCTGTTATATTTTCATTTTTAATAACATTTTTTAGAAGAAGTTCGACTTCTTGCTTTGTTAATGTGTTTTTGCTTGAACTCATGGTTGTTTACTGAATTTGTTTTTGGTTAATCCTTTAAGTCGTAATTGGATTGTTGTAGAGTAAATAATTTTAAAATTATAAATGCTGAACGTTTATATTGTTGAGTCGATTTATATATAGCTTATCTTGTACACTTTATTATTGCGAGAATAAACATATTTTTTTTAATTTATTATCTCATAGCAACTGCTACAGAAATTAAATTAAACGTATAATTTTTTGTATTAAATAATGTCAAAACTGTTTGGTTAAGATTTAAATGATAAAACACAAATTTTAATTTACAATTTTATTTTTTTGAAATTTTATAATTTGCTCAGCAGCTTTGAACATTAATTACTAATTATGGAATAAAACAAAAACTAATTAATCAATTTTGTTGTAATTTTTTGTACATATTGATCAATTGTTTAATGATTAAATTAACGTGAAAGTCAAAATTTTATTAAAAAGTATTTTCTTGCATTTTCTTTTTAAATAGTTAAATTACAAATTTTGGATATTTATCGTTAATTTTGAAATGAAATAAAAACTAATTTTGTTGTAATTTTTTGTGCATATTGATCAAAGTCAGATTGATGTCATTTTAGCTATTTTAAATGAAAGTAATTGAAAGTTAGTAATGTATGTAATAATACCAGACCATATTTTGTATGAAATAAGGAATGTGACAAGAAGATATAAAAATTGATGCAGTCCAAGTTTAGAAATTAAATTATTGTGAAAATTGTAGGTTAAGTGGAAGACCAGTGCTATAACTGAATATTCTAAAACCTTAAAAGTTTTCTCAAAACTACCGGCCAATCAGTTTTCTATGCACTTTAAGTAAGGTCATAAGAAAGGGTGATCTACTTTTAAAACTGCACAGGCTAAAGTTTGCTAAGGCAAAACTTTTATACAACGTTTCTATTTCGTGATCCGATGCTGCCAAGTATCTGGGTATCACCTTTAGTAAACGACTTACGTACAAATTGCACGTTCAGTCCATTCTAGACAAAGCCAAATTAGCAGAAGATCTGCTAGTTTGGAGCAAAATTTGGATGTTCACTACTATCATCAAACCATATCATTTTGTAAAATGAATTGTGATAGAAGTATTCAAACTTTAAACAAGTCTAGAAAAAAATTGAGAGCATCAATTTTAATTAAATTAGTACTAATAATGGTATCACTATAGTACAAAGTAGTATCTAAATTTTTTTACAATTCTATTGATTAGTTTCCAAAATATCACAAATAATTAATTTTTTCTAAAATGTATTGTGATCAAATTCTTTCATATCTAAATCCAAGCACACAAGAGCTGGGACAAACAATGGATATATTAATGACTTACTTTTAGGCGTGTAGGGTGGTCATAGTAGAAGAAGTAACTCGCCCACAAATTAAGTTTCTTTTTTTAGATTTATTGTTAAACAATTCTCTCATATCTTATTGCAAGCACACAAAAGGTAAGACAAAAAATAGATACTTTGATGACTAACACTTGGGCGGGTGAGTGGGTCAGAGTAGAAGAAGTAACTTTGCCCACAAATTAAACTTTGTCTTTTTGGGCGGCTGGGTTACAGTAGAAGAAGCTACATGCCTACAATTTAAACTTACTTCTTACCCACCCACCACAGTTTTAACTTAGTTTCAACCCATTCACCCACCACAGCGTTAGTTATTATGAAATTTATTGTTTAACAATTTTCTGATATCGAACTGCAAACACACAAGAGAAGGGTCAAACAGTAAATCCTTTAATGACCAACACTTGGGTAAGTGGGTGGGATACGGTAGAAGAAGCTACTCAACCACAATTTAAACTTTGTTCTCACCCATTCACTTAAGTGTTAGTTATTATGACATTTATTGTTCAACAAATTTCTGATATCTAATTGCAAGCACACAAGAGGTAGGAAAAATAGTAAATTTTTTGATGAGTAAAACATGGGCGGGTGGGTGGGTTATAGTAGAAGAAGCTACTCGCCCACAATTTAAACTTAATTCTCACCCACCCACCACAGCGTTAGTTATCATGAGATTTATTGTTCAACAATTCTCTGATATCGAAGATTTATTGTTTGATGACTAACACTTGGGCGGATGGGTGGATCACAGTAGAAGAAGTGACTTGCTCACTAATTAAACTTTGTTCCTACGGCTGCAAACACCCACCTTAATCGTCTTGAGGTCTTCCAAAGTTTTACCTTATGGTATGTTCAAAACGAAGAAATTTGTAACAATCTTGGTATCTTCATCAAAACTTTGACCAAAAAGTACTTTTTTCTAAAATACAATCACCAAACGTAAGTAAGGTATATGAGCTTTATAGTATCAAATTTTAGGTATGATGCGGGTAGAATTTAGTTTGTAGACAATCTCTTTCAGAGGGTGAAGTGTGTCAGACAGTCTTTAGACAATTTTCTTCTAAAACCACAAAAAAGTCACCAAACAGACATTGACTAAACCAGAGTGAAAACCATCTAATATAACGTATTGGTTCTTTTACCTACCATCGTGAAGTCGAGGTTTACCGACTAGTGCAGATGGCAAAAACGAGATAACATACAGAACCCTAATCACTCACAATCACTGAAGAAGCTCCGCAGAAAAAAAATATTATTAAAGTTTCAATTGAAGATCAAGACTAACCAAACAGATTTACAACAACGACTTTTGCTAACAAGAGTAATGGACAATACTTGCGCACCAACAAACGCCCCACCCGCTCTAACTCCAAAGGTTTACCACCACTACTAAGTGAACCACACGACCTTGGCGGCATTGCACATACTGCTCTTGGAGTTGTAATACATACGGTCACTTGAACGGACCTAACGCCGCCTCAACGTCGGTTCACTAAGCAACCCCATGCATCTAGAAATCCTTGAAACAAAGAGCCAATACAACAGCCCTAAGGCTTTTTCACACTTGGAGGACATCTCTCAAAACTCGGTGGACAATAAAACACGAAAGCAAAAAGTCTCCGCGCATTAAAACGTGGAATTATTGGCCGGATTTGATGTATAAGTAACTTTCAGTTACAAAATTGTTTACAATATTATAATGCAAAGTGCCCCGAGGCGGCACTTACCTCGCTTACCGTCTACCGCCGTCCCTGCTTGTCAGCTATTTATCTAATCGGTTTTTTTTATCCGATTTGTTGGAGCCTCACTAGTGCAAATTTGAGTTGAAAGTTATTTGCTATTGTCATTATCTTTTTTGAAGTCAGCTTCGATTATTTTTAAGTAATTTTGGAATTTTTTTTTTTACACATTTTCTTCTTCTCTTGTTACGACTGGTTTTGAACTTGTCACTTATGAGGTATTATGTAGTGTCTACTCATTTGTCTTCTATTTACTTGCTTTTTCGGTTAACTTGTTTATTGTTTGTTTTGCTGATTATTATCAGGTTGGTGTTTCTTTTTATTGCCCTTATTTCTATCATGTCGTAACTTGCTTTTTTTATTTGCGTTTATCTGAAATATTTTTATAACTTGGTTTTGGCTTGTTTGGTGGTTATTCGTCATTTTTGCTGCTTCTACTCAGTTTTTATCTTTTTTCTGTAGCCGGTTTTTTTCAGTTTTATCTCCTATGTGAATGCATTCGGGTATGGCGTGCGTGACCGTGTCTATCTCCTCACAGTGCTGGCATATGTATCTTTTTTGTTATGGAATCTTAACTACCAAAGCATCTATGGCCTTCTAACACTTGAGTAAGGTAGTAGTGTACATCTCCGTGGTCTCTGTTTATCTTTTTTTTAATCTATTTTCTTATTTTTCAACAAAGTTTTTTTCTAATTTTGCTGCTTTTTTCTTGCTTTTTGTACGTCTTTGTTCTTTTCTCTACAAAAATGTCAGTACAGGTAATACCATATTTCCAGGGAGGTAATACGGTATTCACTGCATGCTCTTAGACTAGCTCTCTGTTGGATTTTGGTAAGAATTTGAAGTTTGTTCTAAAAGTGTCCTCTGACGCTTGCAGAGAAGTCAAACATTGAATCTCTTGATCACGAACACTTGGGTGGGTGGGACAATCCATAGCATAATAATGTGTCAGTCGTTTGAATTGAAGTTGCCTACTTACTTACCCAACTGTTAGTGTTTAAGAGGTTGGATTACAATCTTCTCTTGGAACAAAGTGAAGCTTGCCGAGAGGTTAAACATTGAATTTTTTGATCACGAACACTTACGTGGATAGGTTGGACATTCTATAGCATGATGACGTATCAGTGTTGTTAGGATTGGAACTTCGGATTACAACTTTCTCTTGAGACAAAGTGACCTTTCACGTGATGCTGTTTTGTGGTCGGAGTCACACTCCACCAATGGCATCTCAGCCCTTTGTTTTCTCCTTCTATAAATACTTGACTTTCACGGTCACCAACTTGTCGAACTCCGAGAGCCTAGCAGAGACTACATTGTAACCACATTACCAGATCCACATAGACCGGAATTTCGTCTGGCTCATTATGTGATCACTACCCATAACCTCTGCAGTTTGCGACATGTACCACCTTGCACGGTGCCGTCGACCACCACACACGATAGATACCTCTGGGTTAGGCCGAGGCTATTGTAACCCCGATTTCTGGTCTGCACCTTTACCAGAGGACACCACAAACAAAACCAGAACTTATATAGACCAAAAGCTCCAAAACGCGCCCAGAACCTCCTTCACTGGAGTACAACGACCTTGGGAGATAACCCACAACTCTCAAGGGCACACACGGCCACACACTTAGCACCTGGGGGAATGCAGCTGGTGACACACGCTTGCAGAGAGGTCAAACATTGAACTCTTGATTATACTTGGGTAGATAGGTGGGACACTCTATAGCATGATGATGTGTCAGTAGTTTGGATAGAGTTGCCCACCCACCCATCCAACTGTTAGTGTTTAAAAGGTTGGATCACAACTTTCTTTTAAAACATAGTGACCTTTGACCCTCGCACAAAGGTCAAACATTGAATTTTTTGATTACGAACACTAGGGTGGGTAGAGGGGACACTCTATAGCATGATGACAAATCAGTGTAGTTTGTATTGGAATGACCCACCCACCCACCCACTTAACTGTTAGTATTTAAGAGGTTGAATCACAACTTTTTCTTAGGACATAGTGACCTTTGACGCTTGCAGAGAGGTGAAACATTGAACTTTTGATCACGAAAACTTAGGTGGGTAGATGAGACACTTGATAGCACGATGACGTGTCAGTAGTTTGGATTGCTGCACCCTATATAGGATTATAGAGTTTACAACTGAGCACAGTAGTATTTTTTTGCTGGATCTACGAACGTTTCTGCCAGCGCTATTAGTGCTTTTATGGCTTTTGCGTCTGCTTTTTTTAGGGGCTTTCCTTGGTTGTTGTTTCTGTTGAAGATGAATTTTAGATGTTGAGGCAATTTTTGCCTTTCTGTGAACCGCCTTCCTTCATATAGGACCACTACTTCTGTTTTTTTATTAGCCAGTTTTGTGGTTAGCCTAGTTATATTCTCCTGGTTTGGTTTATTTTGTACTCAGTTTTGCTTTTTGTTTCTATGTGTGCGACTATTGCAGTGTTGTCCCCAAAACCAAAGATCTTTACTACTTTTCTGGTTTTAATTCTTAGTACTTGGTTATATAAGATGTTTTAAAGAACCGGGCAAAGACCGCAACTGATTTTTATTTCTTTTCCAACAATTAATATAGACCTTTTACTAAGGTAATTGTTTAGCAAGTTGGTTACTTCTATTTTTTGAAGCTTTTTCTTTGTGTAGTTCCATCTGGCAGAGTTATATGCGTTTTTTGTTGTCAAGGGTTACCAAAGGGCAAAAGTCCCTGCTTTTATATGATTTTTTTTTTGTTTTCTTTTAGAATTGATTTAATTTTGCTCATGGCATTTATCATTGACTTTTCTGAAATCGCATTGTTAGTCTGACATCTTCTTCTGCGTTTTTTGGGCCAGTCGGAATTTGAACTAGCATCTAGTAGACAGATTGGTCTGTATTCTTTTTGCCTTGTTTTTTTTCCTTTTTCAATAAAATTTAGTTTTGCTCATTTTCAGTTTTTATTGAAAACATTCCGATAGTTAGACATCGATTCATAAGCTCCAAAATCTTATGCGGACATACCGCCACCGCAATGGTTATTTAGTATTATTGCTATTAAGAACTCACTTTTTTACACAGAAAAATTCAAGTTTTAGCAGTATCTCAGCTTATGGCGGCGGAATGATCGTTATGGCAAATGTAGTTAATCTAATCTTTGGCGGTTAAAGCCTTCGAACTTGTTTCTTTGAACCACGGATTAAATTGTTAATGCAGTTTACTATTTAAAATTGCGGTACAAGTTTTCGGAATTAAGTAAAGATATTACACGAAATGGCAGCCAAATTTGTTGTTTAATCTTACTTTTTCTAAATTTATTCAGAAAACGTTAAACTAACTATAATTATAAAGGCAATACATGAAACTGAGATAAGATTTGATATTAAAAACAAAAAATTACTAATCGAATTTGATGGTATAATTCTTTTTATTAATCAGTTAAATTATTGGGCGATTTTGAAGATTTTTTTTTACAAAGTTTGTAATTTTATTTTTAATTTGTTCAATACGATACTGATAAGACCTAGTATTTTGTCCACCTAGACGATTATATTAAATTTAATTATGGTTACATGTCCTGAATTAATAAATGGTACAATTTCTTAAAATAATCTGTCGGAGCCGGGGTTCGAACCTGCGACAATTTATGCGCTGAGTTAAACATCAATCAACATTGACGGGAATATAAATATGACTCATTAGTAATTATTTGCAAAAACTTTAACAGCTGATTATGATATCCATAAATGTTTAACATTAAATTAATTAATTACTAAACACTGATTTATGATTGAATAAAGCAAGTATAGTCAAAAAGTTTAATTAACCTGCAACAGTAGGCATTTATGACTAATTACGAAATATTTCACTGAAACTTTAAAGTAGAATCATAAAATTATTTGCACTCCAAGTGCTTTCATTATTTTAATTAGTTTTGAAATTAACAAGGCCCTAAATATAATTTCATTTGATTCAATATATCCCCCCTGCTGAATGAAATTAATTCCAAAATATGATTTATGTTAATTGCATCATAAGCAACACACGATTTGCTTGGCATGATTTTTGCATCCGTTTTGCATCTTTTTATAATGAGGCTATTACCCTCAAAAAATGCGCGCTTTTAATGGTCGCAATGTAAAACATTTCCCTCTGAAGATCGATAATGATAGGAAAACAAATAGGTACAAAGATAATGGGAATGCGCTCGGCGGCGCATTTTAAAACAAGACATGCTGTTTAGAAAATGTGGCTCATTGGAGTGTACTTGACAGTATATTGATTTAGTGCAGTATTGTTCCTGGTCAGTGAGGTGCTCAGGGCGTGCGATGCCGTCATTTCCGGTTCGGGAATCTGCACGGCCAAATACGCGGAAGTCGATTATGTTTGGAACGTTTTCATTTTTTAATAGATTGCGATCGCGTTAAATAATCTTTTGAGATGACTCAATTGTGGCCGCGAAATTGTAACAATGATGACATTGAGGCGCACATGTTTAGGATTCGTTTTGTTTGTTTTGTGTGTCTAAGCTAATTTGCTTTAATTAGGAGGCATTCGTGTTTGCAATCGTGCCAATTAACTTTGTATTTAGAAACGGTTCTATGCTTATTTAACACGCATATTTTTGTAGTTAAATTTTATTAATTTTAATATATAATCTATAGAATACATTCAAGTTATTTAATCATAAATTTGTAGGAAAGTAATCTATTTAATTTGCTTTAGATGTTTTAAAGATTCTCCAGTAGTTTGCAAATCCTTTTCAGAAACTGGAAGTAATGAAAGATTAAATTTCTTTTTAAATTTTATCACTAATTGAAACTGTTGATTATGAATGGTGTAGTAGACATAGAAATGTATGGTAGCTATTAAATTATTTTAAAAGCATAAAATTCCTTAATAAATTTAAAAGTTTGGACAACTCTATAATGTTAAAAGTATCGTATAAAAAAGGGTTATATTTTAAATTACACGGCCATTATTAATTCAAGCGATTAAAAATAAATTGTATACATAAAAAATATGACAATAGCGCCCTTTAAACTTTCAACATACTAAAAGGGGTTGCTAATGACCCATATAATTGCATCCCCAGTATGAGAGACCCGTTACCAATCCATCATCAATCTAAACAACGCGTGCCTGATATGAAATATGAATACAATGACCACAACAATGACCCGAAAAATACGTATGTGGCAAAGAAAAAAAAATATGACGTGTCGTAAGCGGTGAAGCATCTGATTGTCGAATTACGACGTGCATCAAAGCATAAAATAGGAGAGACCATTTGAATACCACAAGAAATACCACCCTCGTAGCGTAATATTTTAATTAATACGTTACATAAATAACTGTCAGGATTTGAATAAAAATATTTAAAAAAGCTGTCAATCGATCAAAAATTAATTTTCTGCTTGGCAATGTTGTTTAATTTTTTTAATTGCCAATAAAATATATTTACTGTTAAGAAATTTTCTTTGGCGAGCAAACGGATTATAAACTTTTATGAATCTCGTTTCCAATTTCTGTTATTATATTGCTAATAAAATGAGATATTTTTGTTTCAAATAAATGATATATGTAGCAGATTATTATTATTATTATTATCATAATATTTATTTAATGTAATGACCAGTTGCTTTATCCAATTAACACTTTCAATATGC
This sequence comes from Tachinus rufipes, assembly GCA_963932245.1. NCBI lineage: Eukaryota > Metazoa > Arthropoda > Insecta > Coleoptera > Staphylinidae > Tachinus > Tachinus rufipes. The sequence continues at coordinate 8,924,540 of OZ010743.1, forward strand.
ATCCAAAGTTTAGATCATTAACATTTTATTTATAAATCCCTGTTGACATAAAGCATTCGCGCAATCAAATGCATTGCACTGCTCTACATATGCATCAATAATAATTTGTCAGATTTATTTATAATTCAATTGGTAATTGAATATAAGTGTCGCTGACCAGTCTCAATTAATTACTATTATTAATCCATTTGATTGAATAAATGTTTACTGTATTAATGCATCTCAAATTGTAATCATTTAATTTACACAATCCAACTATTTTTTTTACTTTTACAAAAGACTCATTATAACTTCACGTTGTTCTAGACATTAATTATTCATACACATCGACAGTACACATCCCTAATATTAAGCGTCTTAATTCAACATGAATATATTTGCAAGTATCTCGCAGCGGCGACATTTTAATCCATTAATTCAAGGTTATAAACGCATTAATTGTGTATTTATTATTTATACAAGCCGGCATTTCCATCTTAGTTTTAATTTTATTCACAGAGACTAAACAATTTATTTACCTAATTCTATATAATTTTGCTTTATTTGCATAATCCATTACCATAATTCAAGCGCAAAAGGAAGTAATTGTTATACGTCATTTTGTTTTTAAATAATAAGATGAAATATAATATTTTATATAGTGGGAAAAATTAGCACAACATCCTTTTGAAAGGTTCTTTTCTTAAGCAAAATATTTTTGTACAAGCTTAGCCATCAGCAGTACTTAACTATAGCAAATATTTATTAAATTTATTAAGTATTTAAGACGTACAGTAGCAAACATATAATTGTTTGGACAACTGCATTAGTTAACTTCTTTACTATAGTCTATTTTGGCTTTATTTCCTTGTGGCGTTTATACGCTTATGTATCAATTAGGACTATTCCATTAGACTGTTAAAACGGTTTGCAACTGTTCCAACCGTGTACAAAAATGTTGTCACTTAAACAAGGATTTATGCCCAGTAATTTGTTTGAGAGTTTAATTTTAACGGTTTTCAAACAGAATTGAGGAGGTTTTATTAAAAAGTGTACAAAGTCAACACAAAATTTAGACCACACGAATAGCATTCTAAAGCAACATTTAAAAAAAAAGGATTAAAAGGCATTATTATTAGCGCAGTTGGCAAGATTTTTTATATAAAATTATTTAAAAAAATAATTAAAGAAATATTATTGATGCTGTTAGTAGGGCTTACAAAAGAGAAGAAAACACTAAAAGAAAATTGCATTTTATGGATTTAGTTCCAAAAAATTATAGGCGCGGTAAGATTAACAAAACAAAAATTTATACGTTTTTAAAAACAAATTTTTGTGCAAGAATGTAGTTAAATATTACAAAACTACAGCGAAAGATAAAAAAATATTGGCGCAGTCGGTAGGATTCACCAAAAATTAAAATGATTAAATCAAAAATTGATGTGGACAATATGTTTTAGTATGGTTAGTTTTTTTTTGCTGTTTAGTTAAGTCAATGAATTTAATTGAATTTACAAAACATTTTCATTACCAATGAACATAATTTTTTCAAAAAATTCAATTTTCTTTTGTTGCTGTTTGAAGTTAGATATAGTAAATTATTAACACAGTCATTAGAAATTATATATAGGCGCAGTTGGTAGGACTTTTAAAACAAAAATTGATGTGGACCTTGCCATCTCATAGGGAAAAGTCAATAGAATTCTTTATGTATCTACTTAAAAAAAACTCCTATTAAAATTACAAACAGGTAAGTTCATAAATAACAGGAACGGTATTTTAAGACTTTTTTAAATTCTTAGGGTTTGCGGCCTGCAATGCCGCTTGACATAATAATTATCAGTCTGTCCGGTTTTAGTATTTTTTCAATATTGTCCCGATCAAATTCCTTTGACTGTTCTCAGGTATCTATTCTTTATCCATTTGTTTTGATATGGTATTGTTACATCAAATTTCCTACTAATGCAGTAGCCCTTCATTAAGTCCAACTTCATCAATAGAGTTTTTTTAATGTTAGGTCTGTGGATCTTAAAGTTTACATTGTGTTTATTCATCTGCAGCCATTATTATTAGGTGAAGTGGCGGTAACGATAGTAGTACTTTTATAGCTGCTGTGGTCGTTGTTCTCATTGCCCCTAATGCAAACATGCCTCTGAACTTTGTCTAGTTTTTTGGCCGTACACTTGAGAGTGTTTTTTTCCCTATATAATCGCCCCGTATGTGATAATGGGTCTTGCCACCACTGTGTATAACCAATTGGTCATATTTGGTGGATCCCTATGTACGTCTTATCATCGTTTTGGTTACAAAAAACACTTGAATGGTTTTTGTTATATTTGTTAGGTGTGTGTTGAAGTTTAGCCTAGTGTCAAGCGTTAGTCTTACGTATTTTACCTTCTTTGACATCGAGAGCTTGGCTTGATAAATCCTCAGGTTTTAGATCTGTGGTGTTTTGCCGTCTTGTGAACGGTACATTCGTTGTTTTGCTTGGGTTCACTGATAAACCTTCCTTTTTGCACTACTTTTCTACGGTATTTAGCGCGTTCTATGTCATGTCTGACACGGTTGCTTCAAACTTCCCGCATGCAAGGGTTGTGAGATCATTTGCATAATCTAGGGCAAAGATTTTGTTGAGAATCTGTAGTAATTTGTCCATGACTAAACACCACAGTAGGGGTGAGAGTACGCCTCTCTGTGGGCACCCGCCGGCAACTTTGGCTTCTACAGTTTTTTTTTATATAATGTTATGGTTAAAGTCCGGTTCTTGAGCAAGGAGTTGATCTATTGTTGGACGAGAGGGTTTATTCTTTGGTTTTCTATTGCCTTTGCAAATGCCCTTATAATTGGCTCCTGGCGACATGAATGGTTTGGATGTGTTGATCCCATTTTAGGTTGACCTGATTTATTATGGTATTTGCTTTTTCTCAGTCCCTTTTGTTTGCCGTTTTATTTGGCAATTGCAGATCTTTTTGATCTCGTACTTCTATTAACTTAGAGCCCGGGAAGTGTGTCTGCATTAGCTTTTGCAGGGATCCAATGGCGCGTTACTTTTGTTCATAATAACGAGCTTAGATTCAACTATAAATTCTAGGAGTTTCTCACCTTTTATGTTTATGTCTTTGCTTCCCCAGGCTACGAGGTCGGCGTTGGCATTGCATCCTAGGATCAGCGGTACGTCATCCCCACAGCTTGTTATCTGCAGTATTTCTGCAGATGATGGTGGTCCTTGTTGATTGCAGTGAAGGTACCAGATCCAAGAATGATTTCTTTTCTGGTTCCTTTTTTTACTATCACCATCATTATCTCTCTCTTTTATAGATCTAAGGTTCTTGAATCAGGGCGATGTCAATATTGTGTTTGACAATATACGCCGAAGCTGCTCTGCAGTGATGCAGATTGATTTGCACGATGTTTAACATTGTACTTATCGTTAGTGTTTTTCGGCGACCAGCGGTGGATTTTGATCCACAGTTTTCTTGACGGTTTGAATCTCTTTAGATTTGCTGTCCTTCTTCCTGGAGGAGACCAGAACACAACAAATTTTTTTGGAGAAGTCTAGGAAGAGTTTGTCTCTTAGGTTTGCCACTTTCTTCTAAGCGCCCTTATCCATGAGTAAGTTGTGTTGGGTTTCCTTGGGATTGGGTTTGGAATTGACTACTTGACAGGTTTTGGTGTTAATGGTGTTTTGCCTCGATAACCTTTTTAAGAGAGTAGCCGGTTCCAATTGTGGTTTTGGTACCCATGTCATTACCCTCCTTGGTTCAGGTAAGTTCTTCAGATTCATGATCTGAGGTTCTTTACTCTCCATTAATTTTTTGTTGGCCGATGTACTAAAGAGCTTAGTTGGCTCGTCCATGCATACAATTTTTAGGAATCCCCTCTTAAAGGAAGATTTCTGAAAACGAGGTGATGCCTACTTATTTTCTATTTTATCAATTCTGCCCAGAATAGTTGATTTTACCAATTCCGCTTCCACAGAGTTGAGGTAACATTTGGAGAATCCGTTTGGGATGATTGCTAGTGCAATGCCCTAAAGTCCTTTTTGAAGCAAGGACAAATGTTCTTTTTTACCGGTCTCTTTTGCGATTCCGGCGTGCTGCTACTCGAAAAGTTTTGCTTTTGCGTTCTTAATGTTTTTGGGGTATTTGGTGCTGGTAGTGTAGCGTAAAAATAAATCTTAAAAAAAAATAGTAAGGCCTAAGTACCTTTCTTTAGATGTGTTTCACTAAGCAAAATTGTGTTGCTTGGATGTCGAATGTCGTTAGCATTCTAAAAAATATATTTAAAAGGTGATTGGGCATATTTTAATATTGAATTATTGGATATCGCGTTAGCTTAAGCGAGTACTTGCTTGTACGTGCATACACTTGCAGTTTTTAGAATTGAGGCATGTTTAGTATCACATTTTAGTTTATGGATGGTACTCGATTCTTTGGATTTTTTGTTTATCACGTGGTAGAAGCGGATACAAACTTTTGTTTTTCCAGTTGTCTTCACGGGCAATTTAGATTTTGCAGCGCCAGGCTTTGGTTTTGGGGTTGTTTTGGACAGCTTTATGCGTTCATGGTTAAAGTTTGTTGACTTCTTATCCATGGCCATTAGTGAACATTATGAGTGCCCAAACATTGCACAACTTACTACCGGTTTTAATTTTGTTGTTTTGGATTTGTCTGTTTCTGAAAATGCCTGTTCAGCCGTTGCCAATTTAGTTTGAATATCACGTATTTGGCTTTAGCCTGCAGGTGTTGCCTGAGTTGCCCGCTATTGTTTTTGCTTTGCTCCTCTCGCCTGCAAAGAGTAAAACTTGGCTTGTTTAGAAGGAAAGATATAGAATTTAGGCGGTTTTAAGCTGTTTAAGGTACGCATTAGATTTACGATGTCCATATATCATAACGGAGTTATACGTGACTTGCGAGCTTGAGCAAAATTGCCAGTCGGTTGTCTCGATGCGCTTTTTTACATGCTAGCTCATGAGGCAGAGTTAGATAAAGGACTTTGCTTTGAGAACTTGCCGCCCGAGACAGAGAAGGTATAGTTAACTTTATCGTCCGCAGGTGTGGTTTTTGATGACTATAATTGCTTAAATCATTATCGTCGTTGATGAGATCAAGAAAATGCTCATTGTTAATTGCTTCTTGAAACGATTTATGGTCTGACCATTGCTAGACCTGTCTTGTTGGTGGTCCGCTCATTAGCAAATCCGTTGTTGTTGTAACCCTCTGGAATGGTTGTTAAGGCTTAGCTGGAGTTTGTCATTTCAATTAGATTTGCAGGTAAATGTTGTTCGTTTAAGTGCCAACACATGTACTATAGAATTTATTAAATATCTTGTTATGACTGAGTCGTATTTTTTATTAAAGTTTGAGTTGGCTCTAAGGTTTATAGTAACTTTTATTAAATTGTTTTTCTAATGATTTGTTGTTTTGTACTTTATTTTGCCTTTATTTTCAACTAAAATCAAATTTTTTTGCTAAAGAATATTAAGTCATTATTGTTAGGATGGTCGAAAAGATTTACAGCGTCACACACAATTTGCCTGGCCAGTGGAGTGTTACTATTATATTTTTAGTGATAAACGGCCTGAAACTTTCACCACATTGGCCTATTAAAAGCTAATAACAAAACTGGGTATTATTTTGTGAATTTAGAGAATATTTTAGTATTATCTTATTAGAAATAGCGCAAGTACCGCCTACCGCAATACCTTGGGTTGAGAGAGAAATATAAGTAAAAGTCAGATAAAGAGCGAGACTAATTTTAGGAACTCTGGAAGCTTCTCTTAACGTATACTGAATTGTGACAGAAAAATCTGGTATTTATTGGAAATGAGAACCGTAAAAAAGCAGTGATTGTCTGGAGGTTGCTCTGCTTACTTGTGCCAACTTTTTTTGTCAACTTTCTGCGACAGCGGATATGGATTCATTTAACTAGGAGGTTTGGGTTTGAAACACTTGTGTTTAGGAATGGAAGAAATCTTTAATAAACAGTGTTTACTAGGAGACAATTATGAGTTTAGATGTTGCGGAGTCAAAAGTTTGAGCATTTTTGGAATAAGCTGTTTGTTTGCAGTTTTAAAGACCCTGATTTGAGGTGGAGTGCTGGGGAATGTGTTTTGCTGTGGAGACAGTGGTTTCTTTACATCGTTTGTCATCGTAGGTTCCAACGGTAATTCTCCTTTGTTTCTCAGGTCATGTAGTCATTATTGTAGTCTTTTGTTTGATTTTGTGACTAGTTAGTTGTTTTAGTGTTAGCTACAAGCGTTTTGTGCGTTTCAACTGGATTTATTGGGTCAAATGTTTGTAATTTTATGTGTGTTAATCTAAGTTTGTTTTGGAACAAATATCTGCGCAAAATATTGCTATTTTTTTGTTTGAGATTTTTGCCAGGAGTCTGTTAGTTGTTTTGCCAAATTTGATCAAGAGCACCATCTCTGCAAGTCTCACAGACACAAACAAAATACTCCACCCACAAACTACACGGAAAATTTAGATACAGCCTCTCAAATAACTTTATCAGAAGCAAACTTAAAATATTTGGCGCTACACGCGTGGGATAATCAAGAAAGAAAAGTTCTTGTTCCACGACCATACTAGCTTCTTGGAGGACTACTCCAAAAAACATACAATTATTTTTGGAAAAAAAGACTATTTGGCTTTTTGTTCCTACAACTGACAAGACACTGCCATGCAGTTGTTTGCCAAAACAGGAAACGCTGAGACTACGTCGTAGCAAAAACTAACCCAGATAGTAGCACCTGAAAATGTAGACAACACACACCACTTCATTGTTGAACCTATTGTTGCAATATTAGAAACATTAAAATTACGTTTTAAAAAACTGAAGTTTTGTCCATGGGAACAAACTTGAGATAACTAAGAGAGCAAAATCATCTAATCTACGTGATCAAGAAAGAGGAAACAATATACTGCTTCAACTGTTCTAGTAGTGTGTAGTGTTGACACACTACAACTGACTTCTCATACAGTCTACAGTTTTCAAAGTGTAGAAATTGGTATAGTCTATTTTTTGTTTGAATTCCATTGTTTGTAATTTTTTTTAATTGAAAAAATAAAAATGGTTGCAGATGAGTATGCAAAATTATTCTCCCACTTCAAGTACTACAAAAAAAATTGAAGTTAAAACTTTTTTGTTTGAAGTAATTGTTTTCTAACATTTATCTCTTCAAAATAATTTCATTAATTTCATAAAATACCAAAAGAATTGTTATTATTTAATAAAAAAACTAGAATTTATTACAAATGCAAGTGATCCTGAAATAACAAGCAATCATGAATTCAATTGCATTCTAACATAAAACTGCAAAAACAAAGATAATAACGGAATTTCCGCCAAAAATTACGATCCAGACGCAATTTTCACGCTGTACGAATTTAATTCGACTTTCCAATACTTTCCATTGTCTGCATGCATGTTACAATTCAAACCAGTTATAATAAATAGTTCTAACTATCAATAAGTAGCATAAGAAAATCTCAATGGGCCACCCATCACTATATTTACATTATAATAGATTACATAATGCAAAACAAGTCCATTGTAATCTGATACATTATAATGTAAGCTAATTAATATTATTCTTCAATCATGACGCAGCTAAATCTTCAAGATGAGCATTGTTATGTTACATATTTACTAATTAATATACGAAATCGTAAAGTAATGACCTCGCTCCCGATTAGCACTTTATGAATCCGGGCTAGTTTATATTAGTGATATTAGTAGATTAGTACATAAATAAATTATAAATGGTGCGTATTGTTTAAATTTACAGCGAGATGATGTGATATGTTTATTTTAAGTTCAAGATTGTACTTATTGAAATTAAGTGATAACTTGACACTTGATAGATGAACAAGAAACTCTATATTTAAATGTGAACCGTATGCGATATTATTTTTTATTTCGTTTGCAGACGGATGTGGTTTAAGAAAAAATGTTTTACATGATGATTGGTACTTCAGATTGATATTATACAAGTTTAATTTTATAATATAAACAATGTATTGTGTTAATTTAATTAAGCATATTATACTTTAAAAAATATGTTTAATATAATTTGTCCATAATTTTATTATTGATTTTATTGGCACTAATTATAGAAATTTTACGAGAAAATAGGTGCGATTATCTTGCTATTTGAGTGAAGAAATCGATTACCAATAAGGAGATTTATGGATGGACTTATTTGTATTTGGTAATTATTATAAGGTGGGCTGTAAACTTGTAAAATGTTATATTAAATTGGATTAGTGGTGTAAGAATTGGGAACAGGTAAATATCGTTTCTAAATTTAAAAATTAATAAATTTTTCCTTAACATAGTTAAATGTTAAAATGTATTAATGTATTGATATTGAAATAAAAAACATTTTTTTGAGAGACTAATCTTTTGAATACAAGTAGCACTGCTTACCGATTAAAATCTCACTGAATCATACCTGGAAGTTTGAGAGTATAAGGCTCATATACTTTCCGTTTGGAGATTATATTTTAGAAAAAGATTGGTTGCGACGCCTTATAGACTATGAAATGGGATTGTAGGATAAGACTCTTTAGGAAATGATGAGGTTGATTGATCTTCTATAGAACGTTTTGGTCAGATCTGGGTTGGGGTGAACTGCAACATTATTGAAGTACTTTTTGGCCAAAGTTTTAATCGGAGATTGTTACAAATTTTTTTGGTTTGAATATTTTATGGGGCTTTGACGAGCCATTGCAATGTAAGACTTTGGAAATCTTTGAGACGATTGAGGTGCGTATTAGCAGCCGTTCTTGAGATTGAAGACGCAAAAATTATGTGCGGTCTGATGTTGGTGGTGTACATTTACATATTTGTTTTGGAGTGATATGCTGCTGTTTTGCCAAAGGATTAGACTTGGCAAGCTTTTTGGCATTCTGCAATTTACTTGGCAGCATTGAACTACAAAATAGGAACGTTACTTAGGAGGACGTTTTCATAAAGAACGGTTTGTTGCCGTAAAAGAGAATAGCTTTGTTTTTTTTTTGGGTTCACTTTGACTTGCCAGTTGTTGAATCAGTATTAAAGATTACTAGTAACTCTTTGTAGTCCTAGGGTGACCACTTTAGATGACCTAGAGCTGTAGAATAATACTGTATTGTCAGCATATTGAGTTATTTTAATTCCGTGCATTCTGCCCGACAAATAGGTTAAATAGCAAAGGCGAAAGAATGGAACCTTAAGAGAGTTCTGTCGTAATCTTTTGAGAAGTAAAATTAAATATGAAGCTTTATAAGATGCTGAGGAAATTTTAGTTTTTGCAGTTTTAGAAGTAGATCTTTGTGCCATGTCTTGTCGAAGTTTTATTCAACGTCAAAAAACATCAGTCATTTGGCTTATTTGGTGGATAGAAAGAAAATTGTTGGACTTTGTATGGTCTTGGATTATGTTTTTTTTAAGTTTTGAAATGTTTATGACGAGAAAGCCTATCTAAGTTTTTGGTTTTGGGTGCCCAAAGCAGTTTTGGTGAGAGCCATAATTGATTTATGCTAGTTAGATTTGAGAGCTTAGTCAGGACCAGAAGCAGATCGAGCCTTTAGTTCAAAGGTTAATGCTGTTTTCGGTGTTTTCAAAGAAGTCATTTGGCTTTTTGGTGGACTCTTGTGACGTGTTCCAGACCAGTGCCTTTAGTCATTAGGGTTTCCTATTGCATATTGCTTTGGCTTTCTTCCACAATTTTCATTTTTTGTAATTGATTCCAAAATTAGTGCAACTTTATCACTATTCTGACTTCATTGTCAATCGTGTTTAAAATCTTGCAAATCAATGTTTGTTTGTGGTCAGAGCTAATGGCATTGATGGTCTTGTTTTTGATTTAGAAGTTGACGTCCTTGTGTATTGCTACATCAAGAACGTCTCCTTGGTGACCAGCTGTAGTGAGTGAGTTTATATGGACCCAATACTTAATAGCTTTTTTGTGTAACGTAGTCTAGCTTAGCCTTTGACGTTGTTTTTGGCACTGTTCCACGCCGGGTGTTTGGTAATAAAGTCTTTAGCAATTATAGTAGGAAAAGGATTTGTAAGAACTATTTCAAAATTTGTCGATAATTGCATTTGTTTCAAACATAAGAGTGTCAGGAGTATCCACTTTGAAATAGTTTGATGATTTTTTTGCAAAGATCAGTGTCTCACGTTTTGGATTTACGTTTAATTTTCTAGGTACGTGTCGGTATTTGAGATTAGCAGGGTATGTTTTGGATTTGTGGTTTGACGTCGATGTTCTGTTTGAAGAAAAACTATTCTATTTCAACCATTTTATTTGAAACTTTGTTTGCATTTTAGAAGCAAATTCTAAGTAATACGTCAGGTGTATTATCCATAGTTTTAAATGTCGACATGATCTGTTAGAAAGCAACAAATTCTTTGTGTTTGCCGTGATTGATGCTAGTGGCAAAAGAATAAGTACAAACAATCTGTTTGCTGTTACAGCTGCTGGTTTGCGGGAACCTGAGCTTTAAGAAACTAGTCTGTTTTGGGCTCGCGAGCAGGTCTAGCGGTTTTCTTAATTTTGCCTTGTGAAGCGATCTAATATGCCTTGCATCCCTGGAAGTTACCAGAATGAGGACCGGAGCAAAAAGCACATTTAGGAGATATGCTTTATATTACATTAGTGAGTTTTCAAACAGGTTTAGTAGACTTGAATTGCTACAAAGCATCTTTTAACAACTTTTTACTTTGAGTTAACTTTGACTTTCAGGCCAAAGATTTTTTTAAGATTGTTGGTTTTTATGCTTTTAGTTTGGGAGTTGAACAGAAATCATTGGAAAACGCAGACATTTGTTTTTATTTGGTGAATGTTAGAGGGAGCAAAACCGAGGAATTCAAGTGCTTATCCTACGATTTTTTTGTTGTTTGGAAGCGTTCCGAATTACCACTTTAAGGCAACGTTTGTCTAAGGTCGACTAAGTGGAGAAGTAGATTCTTTCAATTTTAAGGAAAGTTTACCTTTTTTTGGTAGGCGTTTGTAGCCGGAATGACCCGATACCATGGTGCAAAAAATATGGTAATGTTATTGTTGTTAAAGTATTTAGAGAAATTTGTGTTTTTTAGTCAACACAATTGCCGGATGGAGGAAGTTAGATGAAGAGTTTATGAGAGCTTGGTTACGGTTGTAGCGAAAAGGATAGGTTTACAGGTTTGAACATTTTGGCTTTTCTTTTTTCAATTTGGTTTGAAAGACCGGCAGAAACAACCATATGATAGTTTCTGTGCAGTTTCTAAAGACGACTGTGATGGGGTGTTCTAAATAATAGGAAGAGGAAGAAACTTACTCGGGATTTTTTGTTCTGTTTTTGTTGGACCATAGTATATTTATTAGATTTGTCGGCTGAGTTATCTATGATAACGTTGTTGGTAGATGGGTTTTTTTTTTTGGTACGGGAGAGTCCACGTAGAGATGGGCAGCGTGGAGCTTGGCTTACAACAAATTTTAATTATTTCAAGATTACTTTTGTTATTATTTGTAATTAATTTGGTTGTTTTTTTGTTGGCGTAGGTGGAGAATCTTTTAAAGACTTCACGTTTACAGGGGGCGCCTACCATTAAATCCAACTTAATCTGTGAGAGCTTGGAAGTTTGAGACATTAGTCTGGTGTTGTACTATGCGTTAGAAACGTTCCGGTGGAAACGCATCCGTTTGGAAGCATGCCAACCAAGCAAGGTTTTAACTGAGTGGCAACACATATGTGCGTTTTCAAAGGATTAACCGGACGCTTTCTAAAACCATGTTTGGTTGGCATCTTTCAAAACGGGTGCGTTTTTACCAGACCATTTCTAACGCAGACTTACGGCTCATGTATCTTCCGTTTGGAGATTTAGAAAGGTGGAGATAGTTGAGGTTACGCTCTATAGGCTGTGGGGGTGAAGTGTGGTGTTATCCATTTTAGGTTAAAGTGCGGCTACTTGCTTCACAGGTTGCTTGTAGATGAAGTTCTTTCTGTCTGGCTTGGCGAGTCGAATTAGGTTAAGGTTGGAATGATTTGCAATATTATTGAAAATCTTTGTGGTTTTGATGTGTTGGCATAATGTGGTATCCCGAGATTTGCCCAAATATCTGTATTTTGGACATACCATGGAGCACTGTGGAACATCCTCAGAATGTTGCTTTGAAAAACTTCGAGGCTGTTGAGAAGATTGTTAGCTGCGGTTTCTCATATTGGCGACGCGTAAGCAAGCATGGGTTTAATGATAGATGTGTAGAGCCGGGTTTTGTTTTTGGTCGACAGGCCATTTTTTTGATGCACCATCAAAAGATTTTCTGCCATTTTGACTTTATGGAGAATGGACTGCACGTGGAGTTTGTATTTAAATTTTTTGTCAAAAGTAATCTCCAGATACTTAGCAGTGTTGAACTACGGTATGGGAACGTTATTTAGAAGGACGTTTGCATTAGGTGTGATTTGTCGTCATGTGAAGAGTACAGCTTTGTTTTTTGCTGGATTAATTTTGACTTGCCACTTGTCTTACCATTTTTCTAGGTTGTCGGTGGTGTTTTAGAGCCTCTAAGTGACTCTCAGGCGACTTTGAAGTGTATATAAGTCATGTATTATCATTTTGACCTTGTGCTTTGATTCCGAAAGCAAAGTATAGGTTGAATAGCAGCGGAGAAAGAATGGAACCTTGAGGGATCTTTGTCGTTATTTGCTGAGAGGTAGATATGTGTTTTTGGAGCTTTACTGCCAACGATCTGCTGGTTAAATATGAGGCTATCAGCCTAACAAAACGTCTAGGAAAGTCAGCTTTGTACAATTTGAAGAGAAGTCTTTTGTACAAACTTTGTCAAAGACTTTTTTGACGTCAAAAAAGTCTACTCCGGTGATTTTTTTACTATAACGCGGTTTAATTGAAGTCTGTCCAAGATTACTTAAGGTGCTAAGAAAGTTGCTAGGCCAATAGACTTGTAGAAACTTTTGGTCTTTTCCAGGTTTTGGGATATGAATCATTAGTGAGCTTTTCCAATCTGTAAAAAAATTATAGTTTGTGTGCAGTTTTTAAAGGTGACAGCTTTGTGGTTGCCTGATGGGGCGTTCTTAATAAAAGGAAGAGGAGGAAACTTACCTTTTTTTTTTTGTTTTTGTTGGACCATAGTATATTGTTTAGATTTGTCGGCTGCGTTATCTCTGATAACGTTGTTGGTAGATGGGCTTTTTTCTTTAGTACGGGGGAATCCAGATTTTTTTTCATGCACTTGGAGGTGAGAAACATATTTGCCTTTGTCCTTCAAGGGGAAATCTAAAATTGGTCGTTTATGGTTAAGTGAGTGAAAGTTTCTTTAACGTTTTGTTCTCTTTCTACTAGTTACATGACTTAGTGGGTGGTGGTATGAGGGCTGTGTTAGTAGGGGTTATCGTCGTAATGGTTTTTACTAGTCTCTTGATGGTTAGTTGGAGGGCTTTGATTTGGTGGCAAGAACAACATTCATCATTTTTTTTATTTCCAGGATCTGCTGGGTAAGGACAGTAATCTTAGATTTGGATTTTTTATTTTTTCTTCATTTTCTTCTTGAAGAAGCAGACTGTTTGCAGACTTTTGAAGTTTTTAAATTTCTGCTTTGTCAGGGGCGCAGTTGCAGCAGCGTGGAGCTTGGCTTACTTTTGTTATATGTGATTAATTTGGTTGTTTTTTGTTGGCTTCTAAAGACTTCATTCTCTTAGGGGGCGCCTAATTTCACTTAATCTGTGAGCGCTTGGAAGTTAGAGACCTTAGTCAGGTGTCACACTATGCGTTCGGTGAAATCGCATTCATTTCGAAGGATGCCGACCGAGCAAGGTTTCAAATTAGTGTCTACACATGTGCATTTTCAACTGATTAACCGGACGCCTCCTAAACCATGCTTGGGCGGTATCTTTCAAAACGGATGCGTTTTTACCGGACCGTTTCTAACGCAGACTTACGGCTTATGTATCTCCCGTTTAGAGATTTGGAAAGATGGAGATAGTTGGGGTGAGGTGTGGAGTTTTCCATTTTAGGTTAAGATGCAGCTACTTGCTTCACCGGTCGCTTGTAGAAGAAATTCTTTTTGTTTGGCTTGGCAAGTTGAGCTAGGTCAAAGTTGGGAAGATTTGCGAGATTATGGAAGTAATTTGCAGCCAAAGTTTTAATGTGTTGGCGCAGAGTATAATTTTGGCATGGCACACCGATTTTTTTCAAGTAATAAATTTTAATTTTCCAAAAACTTTATAATTCATTATCTTGCTTATTATAAAACTTTTAATACATTTTTTTAACATTTATCAATAATATTAATTGTAAACTATATTTCCTCGAATTTATGCGCATAGGTTAAGAATCATCCTGTATTTCCAAATATTTATGTTTCGAACATATCATAGAACTCTGTGGTACATCCTCAGAGTGTTGCTTTGAAAGGACTCGAGGCTATTGAGAAGATAGCTGCTGATCCTCATACTGGCGACGCGTAAATGAGCATGGGTCTGATGATAGATGTGCAGAGCCAGGTTTTGTTCCGGGTCGACAGGCCACTTTTTTGATGTATCATCGAAACAAGTAGATTTTTCACCATTTTTGCTTTATCGAGAAAGGACTGCACGTGGAGCTTGTACGTGAGTTCCTTGTCAAAGGTAATTCTCGGATTTTTAGCAGTGTTGGACCACGGTATGGGTCGTTTAGAAGGATTAGGTCTAATTTGTTGCCGTGTAAAGAGTACAGCTTTGCTTTTTTTTGGATTAATTTTGACTTGTCACTTGTCTATTTTTTTACGGTGGCGTTTTAGAGCTTTAAAGTGATCATTTTTGCTGTGTGTGTGTGCTGTATTGTCAGCAAATTGTGCCATTTTTATGTCGTGCTTTGATACCGAAAGCATGTCAGCAAAGTATAAGTTCAATAGCAGCGGAGAGAAAATGGATCCTTGAGGAACCTCTGCCATTATTTGCTGACAGGTAGATAGATATGTGCTTTTCAAACTTTACTGCCAACTATCTGCTGTTTAGATTTGAGGCTATTAGCCTCACAAGACTTGGAGGAAAGTCAGCTTTGTACAGTTTGAAGAAATATTCTTTGTACAAACTTTGTCACCCCGGTGATCTTTTTCATTCTAATACGGTTTAATTGATGAACTGTTGAACGTCTGGGGGGAGAATGTTGTTCGATTCCGTGTGATCCTGAAATTTTTCCAAGATTACCTTTTCAATGACTTTACTTAAGGTGCTAAGAAAATTGATAGGTCAATAGGTTTTTAGAAATTTTTGGTCTTTTCCCGGTTTTGGGATATGAATTACCAGTGAGCTTTTCTAATCTCTAGAAAAATTTCCAGAAGAATTGCTTTAGCAATGTTGGTGAGCGTCATTATTTCTATATGCAAGAACGCTTTGAGGGCCTGGAGCAGTACAAGATTTAAATTGTTTGATCATTTTTTAAATGCAAAAAGGTCGTACGTTTTCCAGCGGCGCGTTGTTGTCAGAAGCCTCCAAAAAGTCTTTAATTTTTTTATTTTGACTTGCTCCGTATCTTTGGTGTTTGAGGTAGAGCATTGGAGTTTGAGACAATGCCTAGGTTATTTTTTATAGAGTACTGAAGCCTATTTTTGCCATGATTGACTGAAATGGGAAGTTGTCTGTTCTGCAAAGCTTTGGAGATCATCTTTTGTGATGACAAATTTTTGTGTAATTTTATTGCCTTCTTTCCTTTGCTGAGGAGCAAGTTTTGAGGTTGCGATGCCTTTCCAATAGACGCTTGGCGGAATTTTTTTTGCGGATCAATGCTTTGGTTTTGCGTGATAGTCTAAGTGGATTATTGACATAGACCTGAGGAGTCTTAGAATCCGTTTCTGTGACTTGGTGTATTGATTTACACGGATTGCACTTCACCAATACCAGTTATTTGTTGGAGGCCTTGTTGATGATTTTTTGTGGGAGCATTAAAGGACCAATGAGAGAACGTTCGAATTTTTAGGGTGCCAAAGTAGTTACTATTAAGCATCGATTGCCTACAGATTAGACTGGATCTTAACCTTTTCCTAGAAGTCATCATGTAACTCTATAGCTTTTTTTCTTACGGCTACCACTACGATACGATGGCTGCCTCAGATGCGTCATTTCTAGCACTTGGCTTGCACGGTACTTACAAGCCTGCACTAACCGCCGTAGGTCTTCTCCCAATAATTGGTAATTACAAAGAGAGTCTTCTGATAATGCTTACTGCTTACGCTTTGACACTGACGACTTGTTTGGGGGTTTGCACTTACTTTCCAAATCCACACACAATTCACGGCATTGCATCCACTGCCGTAAGTTACGTCTTGACTTCTGGGAACTAAACACAACAAAAATGTACTATGAGATTATGACGGCACTTTTAAAGCGACCCCATAGTCTGCTTTAATAATCCATCAAGAGGTGCAACAACTTGGTTTGTCTCTAAGTTGCACCAACTTTTGCAAGTAATAGAATAATCTTATATGCTTGCTAGGTGTCCTTGGCCGTTGAAGGGCACAGTTGAACGCTGGTCGGTAATATTGACCAAACATTATGTTTAGACACGTCACATCCTGTATGACCTCCAAAAAAGTCAACTCTAACCAAGTCTAGGTAGAATATTACGATTATCTATTTAAAACTACACAAATGCGTTGAAAGATTTTCAAATAAAGCTTTTTAACACTACCGAACTCCCCCCCACCCTTTTTTTATTATGTTGGACAAGGTCATAAATGGCGCTCAACGTGGGGTTTATGAAAAACATAATACCTGATAAGACCCAAATACAAATAGAGTTCGAATGCAAAATAGAATGGTAAGTCACCAGAAGCTTTGAAGCAGCAAAGGGATCGATGGCAGAGTGGAAATGAAACCAACGATTTGTTTACAGGAACAGGTTTTTGAAGCAATGCTAGAGCACATGCAAACCTGTAGATGGCTTTCCTCCAAGCCACTACACAGCCAAAGAGGTAACTATCTATACTGCCCAGAACTGCCGCACTTCAGCGGCAAACCGCATGAGGACTCACACAGGTTTATTGTCGACCTCAAACAGCATCTGCAACAAAACCGAATTTCTCACACCTATCACCACTGTCTTCTAATGCAAAGTTTGCTGGGAGAAATTCACTTACTCAAACAACGACATGAGCAGAAACCTTTTTACTTATTTGAACAAAAAACAAAGTACTACAACAATGAGCCGGCTTTGTGGTAGTAGCAAGATCAATGGGCACGCAGCACCACGACCCACATAAACCTGTTCAAAGTTTTTTATGCATTTAACCAACGGATCCAGCTCTATCAATAGAAAGAAATACTGGCGAATGTTTTGGCGACCTTAGTCGAGCTACGCATCTAGCAATCACTTAACGCTACTTCAATCAACTTCTGGGCATGGTGATAAAATGTGAAACAAACATAGCTTGCCGACAGGCAGAAACCGAAAATAAATTCAAAGTTTTTGGAACCGACCGGAACGCTCCGAGTTAGGAAATGGACCAATAAAGAAATAATAGAAAAACGGGTAACCCTCAGCTAGCGTAGGAGCAGGGGAAAAATACCATCTACCACGAATAACTATTCTTATCAACGGGAAGAATGAAAGCGCTAGCCGACTTAGGAGCTAGCTTCACAACTTTACTAAGCTGCAACTGCTGAACACCAAAGCACTGACCATGCGGGACAACAACCAGCAACGCTATTCAAGCACATTTATAAAAATCTTCAATATTCAAAATATCTATTAATTTTTTGTACAAAAGACTTTGTATATTTTTTTCTTCATAATAAATGATTTTTACTTTTTCTTTACAAATCAGAATTTTTTTTTTAATTTTTTGCTAAACAACAATTTCTTTTTTATTGTTTGTTATTAGGTATCTGCAAATTGTAAGTTCTTTGACATATTGTTTTATATATTAATTATAAATAGTCTAATCTTTATGAACCCAACCCTTGTTTTACTTTGTTACTATTTGCTAACCTTTACAATTTTTTTCAAATTTATTTACCTTTCTTTTTGAAATGCAAAGCAAATCATCATCCATAATTATAACAATCCGTCATTGCTTAATTTTCCCACTAAATCAAATCAAAATGAGTCACTTGAAACCATGAATTTGATTTTAATTGTTTTTTAAGTGCCACTGTTTCAAATCACATCTAAATCTAATTGAAAACTCAACACATGCGTCGTCGCATTCTTCCGTTCCCATAAAAGCAATGACATTTCACGCGTCTGAATGTGCTCTCATTCCTGATAAAATTACAAAAAATGCATAATAACGATTAGGTCTCATCAGTTTTGCAGGAATAATTACACGGTTGTGCACTATACGGATTATATGAAATGTACATGCAGCGGATAATTATATACGTATGTTATATAAACAATGATTTACTAGACCGAGAGATGATGAGAACACGAACGTAGAAGCTGCGCTATGTACCAAGTGCACAGAGTTAGAACGGGTCGAGGCGCCACTTCATTAAAAGCAAACAAACATTACGTTAAGTATTCTGGATGTGTATGTACAAGCCATCGGCTAATATGATATGACAGTTGTTATGGAATGTACGGAAAAAAATGTGTCTCGAAACTATTTTGTAATTGAATTTAGTAATATTAATAATCTACTTTAAAAAAAATTATACTACGCAATATTATTTTTATTACATAAATTACTTTTTTTAAATTAACTATACTATATTGAGCTTTTTATGGATGTCTATCAATTTTGAAATTAAACTTTTTTGATAATTTTTTGTGTTTTGAATATTTAAACTGTATAGAGACACTATTGTTAATAAATAATTGTTTACATATTTTTTTCTGTTTTTTGATTAAAGTTTATTATTTAATACTGAAATTATTGAAATTGTGAAAATTTCTTTTAATTTTAATTTGTAATCAAATATGTAAAGTAATATTACTAACAATATCCAAGGTTGTATAGCTTGAAAATATGTTATTATTAAAGTTTCCATAATTAGCAATCAATTCCATTCTTATTAAAATTTTATCGTTAAACGATGCACTTTAACAGCGTAGATATATATTTTTTTCATCTTGATATACCTTATTGGGCTAATAGTAATAATAGAATCGTGGTTGAAGATTACACCAAATTATACACCTCGTGTGAAAACAGGCGTGAATAAATTATGAGGAAAAAATGTTGATCTTTGTGTTAAACCGAATGGTATATTAAACGCCTTGTTATAATAATTATATTGAGCTTCGAGCTTTAATTGGGAAGAAACTATTTTATTTTCAAGAAAATTGAAATGGGAAACTAATTACAAAAATTTCTTAATACTTAAAAGACTATATAATTTATTTTTTTTACAGATTCTATAAAAAGCATAAACGAAGACGACGACAAAACAAAAATTCAAATCACTGCATAGGTCTCTACAAGCGGGTACGATTGTGCAACAACCAGGTAATTTTTAAACTCATTATTACCAACACTTACTAGCTTCTCTCATTAATTGCGGCTGTAATAACCCAATGAAAAACTCATTTCAGCTACCTAGTTAACCCGAAGCGAAACTCTTTGATTAAAACCTCACGTGCATTAACAAGGTCATTAATAATAAGTAAATCTTCTTAAAATATAAATAGATTAGAATTGGTAATTAAGATAGCGATATATGGCGCGTTTATTAATTCTGGGTGGTAATTTTAATCAATTAATTCTCGAACGGGATCGATATCTGCAAGTGAGTTTATTAATATAATATAAATGTAGGGAATCTGGACAAGTGAATCCTATTAAAGCAAGTTAGCGTTCATTTGATTTCGCTTCGGGTTTGAGTGGGGTCGGGTTAAGAATGGTGTTAAATCATTGTTTATTTGACAGTTGTTACTACTTTAAATAATTGTGTGTGTACATTTAGAGGTTCTTGTATGGGGCAATATTATGTATTGTTCGCAATGTATTAAATGCGTATACAATTTATTTGCTGTTAAGAGTTGTCACATTGTTTATTGCTATTTTGGAATGCAATAATAATTTTAATATTAACTAGTTACAACTTAACATAATTTTAATTTAAGTGCGTTTTGTTTTGTTTTTAGTCAATATCATAACGATCTTATATTAAAGAACGAGTTTTATAAGACAAATTTTTTATTGCATGCGTCCAAGTTTTTAAAGATCAAAGCAATCAAAATAGTCTTATAAAACGAGTTATTATACTATTTTTAGTTATTTTAATAGTCACATTTGTCGTTTATATCAATTAATTTAATATGTTTTTCTGATACTAATCTTTAAAAATTAAATGTTTTGTAAATTAAAGAAGAATACTGGGATAGATTTACCAAAGACCTAGAACATGACGTAACCGGAACACAGAACAAAGTATGGATGTGATTCGGAATCAAAGGAAAGATATAAACGAAAATAGATGCAGAAGACATCAAGAAAGCTTAGAAAAGTCTTAAGGGGAGGAAAGCACCAGGGCTGGACAGTATACCAAACAAACTGTTGGGGGCCCCGATCCAATGTTAGAACTGACTGTACTCAAAAAATATTTGATTACCAGGAAATCTCTAACGATATGAAGACTAGTGTCACCATGCCGATACATAAAAAAGGCAATACAAAATTACCCGAAAACTATAGAGGAACTACTCAGCTGAAACTCATAACAAAAGTCACTCTTAACAAGGTCAACTTGGAGCTGGAAAACAACAAAGAACAGATGAGGTTTGAAAAATTGATAGAGTACAACTCTCTGGCCTTCATATGCTTCGTTGATCTTTCCAAAGTGTTTGATTGTGTGAGACTCAAAGACGTAATAGCAAATCTTACTGAAAAGGAAGTCTCCAAACTGCTAACTAATCTGATTCAACACCTATACCAACATACAAGGGGGGGGGGGGGAGCAGTGCGAACGTGATATGCTATGCAGACGATGCGGTCCTGATTGCCAACAAAAGACGACCTCCAAAGACTTTTATTCAAGTTCATAACAACCTCAAAAAATGTCAACATGGAAGTATCTAAGGAGAAAACAAAATGCTTAACAATATCAATGGAATCTTTAAGATGCAACTAGGAAATTGAGGGTCGCGTCATCGAACAAGTAATGACCTACAGCTATCTAGGCGTTAATATCTCTAGCGCACGTGATCTGAACAGAGAGGTAACGAAACAACCGAACAAGGGCTCCATGGGATTGGGTTGCCTGCGAGACGTCATATGGAAGAACAAATACATGTTGGTAACGAATAAAGACAAAATCTACAAAAGCATAGTAAGACCAACACTGACCTACGAGAGCAAAACTAGAGTTGAGACGAGCAAAACAAAACTTAGAGTAACCGAGATGTGGGCGCTTAGGACGATAGTAGGGGTAACTCTCTACGACAGAATACCTAGTCCAGAAATCAGGAACAAATGCGGTATTTAAGACATAATCAAATTTGCCAAGTCCAGAAAGAAAGAATGGAACGGACACGTCGATCGTATGGATAAACATTGGCTACCAAAAACCGTGCGAGGCAGAGTCCCCTTGGGCAAAAGACAACCGAGAAGACCACCAAAAAGATGGGCCGAAAGTTGGGCTTTATCATCTATAGAATCGCCACCACGATAAGGCCGAATACTAATAAAAAACAGACAAAATGCATAAAGGAAAGATGATGAAGAAGAAATATTGTAATGACAATATTCCAACACGCGTTAAATAATGAAATAACGTTTACTAAAAAGCTCCAAAGCAATATAAAAATAATAATTTGTCAAAAACATTTAATAGAACCAGTAGAGTTAGCTTCTTTACATAGCTTTATCTTACAATCATTACAAACATTATTTGAGTACAAAGAACAAATAGAAAGAATAGACAAAATTGAATTTCTAGGTACGTTAAGAGACTTATTTTTTAAATAGCTAAATATTTTCTAATATCCTCCATGTATTTTTGCTTTTGAGCATATATTCCATCATATTTTTGGCTGTCAGAGTTAAGCTTGTAGTCGTCTTCTGCTTTATGCATTGCCACTTATTGCATTTGAATGTGGTGTGTTTAGGTGTATACGCATTGGTCACTTTCTACTATGTTTATCCTTTTCAAGTAAGTTTGAAAGCAGACGTGTCCTGACAGGACCTCGGTAAGGAGGTAATCCAACTTCTCCGTGTTTTCTCTTAACTTATGAAATCACTTTTTGGATTAGCTTCTTTGTCCATCTTTCTGTGTTACCTTCTACGTCTCATTTTACGCATTCTGGTTTGTACTAACAGTGTATTTTCTTTCCAAGACTATAAGGTGTATGGAGGTGGTCTCTGCTACTACTTGTATAGCTCTGGTGTACACGAACCTGTTGCGCTTGCCACATGTATTGCCATCTTTTTCTGTACCTTTTCTAACATTTTTCTGTATCTTGGGATCTGTGGACAGTTGCATTTTGTGGGGGCTTTGTATAGTACGATGAAGTTGGCCACCGAGCTAATAGCTATTATCAGTTGCGCAACTGCTGCCCAATATTAGAGTGCTGCTACCGTTTTCCAGCCTTTTTTGTAGTCTTTGCAATGTGGGCTTCCATGTGAGGATTTCTGCCACAAAAGACTTTGAAGTAATTGGCGTTATTTTTGCTGGTGATAATGACATCCCTTACTCTTAGAAACACAAATTTAAGTGAGTTACTTGCGATCAGTACAACCGCTTTAGTTTTGTTTGGGGCCAGTTCCAATTCTTTTCTTGCCAACCTTATTTCTACGCAGTTTGCGACGTACTCAGCATTTTTTTTATGATTTTTTTTGCACGACCCACACACCATCAGAGCGAAATTATTCGAATTACTCCGAGTACCCCATCGTAGTAAGTGTTTCATAACGTTGAGATAAAAACTGAGCCTTGTGGTACTTTGCAGGTCATCTCCAACTTGCCGCCACCAACCTGGATTATTTTGTTGTGGAGGTAATTGCAAATATATTAGATATATGCTTCTCTTCCAGTTCCATAATAATGCCCTTCTACGGAGCCAAGTTGAAAGCATTTTTGACGTACAGCATCAACAACACTTATTAACTTATTTTTTCTTTTGGCGTTTTCCGCTATGTTTTTGACCTTTTGGATGACATCTATTGTTGGCTTGCTCTCCGTAAAACTATGTATTAATTTTGCATAGGCAAACCTATTTCTAGCGAGTGGCACGTTGATCTGGCCAATATTTTTTTTTTGTAAGCCAGGACTTTTTCTGTTTTTTTTTGTGCTGGTTTGCGATTACTGCAGTGGTTGATTGTTTTAGTTTGGTTGACTTGCATTTTTTTTTTGCTTTATTTTTTTTTCTGGAACTGATTGGATTCTTTTATGCTTTTTTTTTGTTTTTGGGGCTTGTACAAGGTTTTTCGTTTGATGACTAGTGCCTACGTGTTGAGGAAGGAATTGCAATACTTTTTAGATGTTTTTTTTTCCATTGTTTTCTTGATGAGAGAGACCAAGCGTCTGCTGTTGTCGGAAGATGTGTCTAATTGATCAGGTTTGAGAAATTTTATGCTTTTTTTCTTTGTTTTGTTTGGTTTTGTCTTGTCATATGGCGTGTTGCTAAAATTATTAAAATTTGTTGTCGTTATTCAATACGTTTTTTTTAAATCTATAGCATTAACCGGAGCTTTGTTTCTAAATTTGAATCGGCTTGATTTAGTGTTGTTTTTAAATTATTGGTTTTATCTTTTTTGATAGTTTCTTGTAATTTTGTAAAGAGTTGTCCAGCAATTTCTCAGAATGGTTAGAAATTTTTTCCACTTTTTAGTAGGGATCTGATTTTTATTCTCTTCTTGTCACTTGTAGTTTGTTGAAATAAATCTAGCAAAGAAATTTGTTATCTGGCATTGGTTGGAGTTTTTCTGGTTATAAAGCTTTTTTTTTCTTTAAAATTTTTATTAATTTTTTAATTTATTATCTGGATCCGCGTTTGCTGGCGGTTTGTCATTGGTATGGGTGGATTTTATTGGCAGCTATTTTTGGCATCTTCTGCAGTTTTGATCAGTCTATTCTTTGTAAAGATGACTATTCCAAGAATGGCTTCTTGAGTTTTTGTGTATTGCAGGACCGTGATTTTGTTTATCTCTAGATAGTAAACTTATTTTAATGCTGCATGGAAATCTTTACAGGTCTTTTATGGTTTTTGTATCTTCTAGAGACTAGCCTTTAAATTCTTTTACTGATTGTTACAAGCGATTTTTATTCTACGTTTAGAAATGATAATTAGTTCTAGTTGGGTCGTTTTGTTTTTTTTTTCAATTTTTAGCAACAAATTTCCACCTTGTTAGGTTAGGTAACGACGAAATTTTATGATTTTTTTTAATTATAGTTTCATAAAATATTTTTTAGTTTTTGAGGTAGAATTTTTGCTTCAAATTGTGGAAAATTTGTGGATGGCAAAGTTACTACGTTACGATAAGTGTGTGGGTACCCTGGAAAATAAAATAGAAATTAATGGATATCAAGGTTTTGATCATCATTCATGAAGCAAAAATACGTAATGCTTTGAATAGAGAAAGGGAAAGCTCCTTACTAAGTACCTAGTTGTTGCAGATTTTTTATCTTAAGGGAATTAGGAGTCTTGGAGGCTGTTGAATTTTTTTTAAGCTAATACGTGTGTGGTGATATACCTACATAAAGCTTATTTGTTGTTTTTAGATTTCTGAGTGGTCTTATTTTCTCATATGCAGGCAAGTCTTTTATTAAAAATATTTGCACGTAAAGAAACACCAATAATTATTATTATCTCTGCGCCATTATTAGCCAATGCTCAGTTATATTTTTTTATTACACAAGGTGACCCAAAACTGTTGTTTTTCTATAAATTCTCAAAGTTGTAAATAAGTTTAGCAAGACTTTTAAATTTGAAGAATATTTTTGCTTCTAACGATATGATTACACAGGAAATATTCATTCTTTTAAGTATTTTCAAAATATTAAATTTTTATTTATTTTTTTAAATTTATACTTTCTGTGTGCCATCTTGAGGATTAGCGAGTATTTTGGCGCCTACACAGTTTGCTTCATATTTGTTGAGCATTTTTTTAAATATTACTTTGATAAATTGCTGATTTTTGTTGAATATTTTGCGTAAATTAAGTTTGATTATTGTACAGAATGACCGAAAAGTATTGTTAATTTTTTATGAGTATTTGTTTGGTAGATTAATTTATTATTTAAGTTCAAGTGTGACAGTTTATTCCTTATTGGACAGATTGTTTTATTAAAAGGTATTTTAATTTGAATATTATTCATTTGACATTTTGTTCTGTGTCCGTTTATTCCTACTTTTGTCCGTACAGTATTTGACTGTTTATTTATTTAAAAAATGTTTGAAAAGCATTTATTTTAGAGTTTGTCGTATATTAGCTTACTCTATATATTTTTGGTATTACAGTGATTGGAAAAAAAAAATGGTTTGGCAATTAATTATTTGACAAATTGTTTTTCAGTTTAATAGTTTGATTATTTGGTATTTAGCAAAATCGATTGCAAAGCGTTTTTGTGCAGCAAACACATCTTTCTGGGCATTTTTTTTTTTTTAATTTACTTTGATTTTTGATCAATTTTAATCATTAGGTATGCGATATATAATGTAGTTTAAACGAGCTATAAATGCGTTTTCAAAGCGTTTCTATGCAAAAAATATGTTTGGAGACATTAATTATGCGACATTTTAACTGTATTTTAGTCGTTTTTTGTTTTTGTTTTCAGAAAACTTTTTTTCTGAATATAATCTACGCGATTTTGCTTAAAATTGCTGTTAAAACATTTAAGCTGCAAATGCGTTATTAAATTATTTGCTGTGCTGCAGTAGCATTTTTTTCTGAACAATTTTTTCAAATTTTTTACTTGTATTTCTGTAGAATACAGTTTTTCAAAATTTTTTAGGCATATTTCAGTTTTTTGTTAATAGTAAATTTTAAGCATTAGATATGCGACATTTAAGCTTTAAATGTATTTTCAAAGCGTATTTGTAGAAAATACACTTTTTTGAGCATTTTTTTGAGCATTTTTATGCGTTTTTGCTTAGAAATTGTAGTTTTTGAATTTTTGGTGAGTGTCAAGCATCAAATATGCGATGATTAAGCTTTAAATGCGATTTCAAAACGTTTTTTTTAAGAAAATGCATTTCTCTGAGCGATTTTTACGTTTTTATTTTTTTTCTATAGAAATTGCAGTTGTTTTCAAAAGTTTTCAAAAGTTTTTTTAATTTTGAGTGAGTTTTTTTAGCTGTATTTTTAATTTTTTTCTGCAGCAAAAGTTTATATTCCAAACAATTTTATTATGTAGAAATAGCAATTAAAAAAAAAAAAACTATTGTGAAACGCTTATTTTAATAATTTTGATAAATCTGGGATATTTAAGCTTTAAAACGATTTTGTGCAGAAAATGCATTTTTTTATCAGTGTCTTACATTTTATTGATTCAAATGAATTTTTAAGTGTTTTTAACAGTTTTATTAGTTTTTGTTGTGTTTTTATATTTTTTTTTAATAATTTATTCAAAAATTGATTATTAATTATTTAATTTAAAATAATGTTAAGCGTTTTTTTAACAGTTTTGTTAAATTTTGCTGCTTTGTAAAGCGTTGCAAATGTTGTACATGCGTTTTTAATATGTTTCTGTGGTGGAAATACATGTTTTAAAGTTTTTTTGCGATTTTATGTAGAAATTATTAATTTTATTTTATAGTTTTTTTTTTTAATTTGCAGCTTTAAATCGTTTTTTAATACGCTTTTGTACAGACAATGCATTTCCCTGAGCATTTTTTAAACTTTTAATTTTTCTACTTTTTTTCTACATTTTTTAGTTTTCAGGTTTTTTATATTTGGAGAATTTTAGGCGTTAATTGTGCCGTAATTAAGCTGTATTTTCATTTCTAAAGCATTTTTGTGCAAAATTTGCATTTTTTCTATAAGTATTTTACATTTAATTGATTCAAGTAAGTTTGTAACAAAATATTTTTAATTATATATTTTATTTTAAACTGTCATTTTAACAAATCATGTTTCTTAACAATATAATTGGATATTACATCAGAAAGCGTGACAGTTCATATTGCTAGCAAGCAAGATTTGTTAAAATAAAATTCATATCGGTTAGTTAACAACATTCATCTTTCTTACTTCTAGCAATGTGCATAGAAAACAGTCTCGACTAAATTAAAAAAAGAGTTTTTTTTTCATGAAAATGCTCAGAAAATTAAAAAATTGGAAATAATTTAATTTTTGCTGTACAAAATCTGTTTAATGCAAAAATGCAGCAAAAATTAATAAAGCTGTTAAAAACACTCAAAACCTATCGAAAAATAAAATTCTTTTTTATTTAAAAAATGTTTAAAAAAGCAAAAATTATGTTTTTTTGAACAAAAATTTTTTGATAATAGAAATAAAGTTTAATTACGCTTGAAATTTTCTAAAAATAAATAAATTTAACTATTAAAACTTGTTGAAAATGCAAATTTTACACTTTATTTTGCTTTGCGCAAAATAGTAGAAAAAATTAAAATGGACAAGTTTTATGCGTTTTTTAATAGTTTTTTTTTTTAATTTTGTAGAATTTGAAGCGTAAATTATGCGATTATTAAAAGGTATTCTCATTTTCAAAGCATTTTCGTGCGAAAAAGCATTTTTCTTTTATTTTCTTACATTTTAATTCAAGGGTGGCCAACCCAAATGATTTTGCGGGCCACTTTGGAAATGCTTTATAACTCCGCGGGCCGCATATAAAATTATATAACCATATATTAGATTTAGACTCACTATAGACATTTTTTTTAAGTGAAAAATTGAAACAGAATATAATTTAACTGTTTTGAAAACCATTAATAGACGAGGCTATAAAGAAAAGTAAAAAAAGAGCCAAAGACAAGGACAAGGATAAGATACAGAAAAATGAAACAAATTGGTAGTCAAATTCTAATTTTTGCGGATGACATAATATTAATAGCAGACAAAGAAGAGAAACTATAATGAAACAAAAGAATATACATAGAAAAACTAAAAAAGATAGGCATGGAAATATACACAAGCAAAGACACAAAGACAATAGTAGTAGCAAGAAAACCTAAGAGGCACAAGATAGAATTGGATCGACAAATAATTGAACAAGTAAAATATTACTACCTTAGTACAATAATAGAAAAAACAAGCAACATAGACAAGGAAATAATTGCAAGAACTGGAAAAGGATAAAGAATATTCAATGCATTCAAAAGGCAATTCTTGGTTAAGAAAGAAATAACGAAGACAATAAAAATAGAAATACAAAAGGTAGTAAGGCCAGCTCTAATATACTATATACTATTAATGCAATGGAGATAAGATTACTAATGATAATTAAAGAAATAACAAGAAAATATTAAGTGATGAGCTTGGAAGTAAGAAATAATTTAAAAATGAAACCTATAGAAATATTAATAGAGGAGAGACAGCTAAGAAGGCTAGGACACATACACAGACTGGATAGAACCAAAATTACAAAGAAAATACATAAATTAAGATTACAGGCTCATAAAGCAGCAGAAAAAAAAAGAATAGAGTGGAGCCAGATAGTAAAAATAGTCCAAGATAGACAAGCTTGGAAAAAAAGAATAAAGGAATTATAAAATAATACAGTCCAAAACACATATCTGTCATATATGCGCAAAAATATTATTTAAAAAAAAAAGTTTATTTTTGTCATAATTTCTACAGTTAATTTTTGAATATATGGATGCACAGATAATGTATTTTTTTAAATAAATTGAAAAAATAGAATTGCATTTTTGATAGATTTTAAACTTTTTTAACAGTTTTATTAACTTTTACTGCATTTTTAGCATTAAATAATTTTTGTGCAGTAAAAGCTAGACTTTTTTTGACATTGAAACTTTTTTAAAGCATTTTGATTAAGAATTTGTTTTTGTGTATACATAATAGATTTTAAAATCACTTTTAATCTGTTTTATTAATAATTCCTGGATGTGTACCATTCTAAGTAGAACATTTGAGTTTAAAATGTATTTTTAAATTGTTCTTGTGCGGCAAAAGTATTTTTTTAGTTTTGTACGCATTTTTGTATATTTTTCAAAAAACTTTAAGCTTTTTTTAATTTTTTTTTATTAAATAAAGAATTTCAAGCATTATATATTCAATATTTAATCTAAAATGCATTTTTGTGTGGTTTTTACATTTTCATTTTTTTAATTAGTTTTTGTGTGGAAATTTAATTTTGCAATAAATTTCAAGTCTTTTTCTGCTGTTTTTAATATGACAGATTGAATGACAGTCACTTGTCAATTGTCACTTATAGGTCAGAGGTGGGTACAATAACAAATTACTTGATAACTGACACTTATGTGAGTGGGCGGAAACACAGTTTATAAATATTTGGCCAGTGGTTTAATATAGTGTTCCCGCCCACCCACCCAAGTGTTTGACACTAGCGTAGTGTTTTAAGACTTATTGCGCAAAAAGTTGAAGTAAATAGACATGTGTAACCAAAAAACTTAATAAAGTGGAAATTACCATCAAACAATTTTAAACATTTTGTAGCCGCCACACTAAGATATGTAGTAAAACCCCAGTGAACATTTTTAAATAAACGGACTACTCCCACTCCGTTCAATAGTGTTAAAACCAAATCGATTTCACCTGGACACCACCCTAAATTAGAACCATAAGCTGTTACCAGCTCCTGTCCCGCATAATGAAAAGGGGTAAAGTCGGTGGTTGTGCAAAGGTGTATTAAATACCCTTTCAGTATTTCTGCATCAGCGGAAGGTAAATAACCGTAGCTATTCACCTGGTGGTGTAAACATAAAAACAAACGTCTCTGGGAGTTGTGTACGACGTTGTGTGGTTAACCATAAAGCTGGTTTGATGCTTCCACTTAGCGTCTATTTGGTGCCCGTGACTATTTTGATGGAGATTCCATTCAGAAATCAAAAAAAGTTGTAGTGATCTAAAGGTCGTTGTGTAAACGACGCATTTGTCTCATAGTATATTGTAAAAATCTAGTTTTTAGGTGTAAGGATGTGACTCGGTTGGTGAGTGCAATGTCGTGGGTCAATTGTGGCTTTGGAGGAAAAGTGCAAGTCCCAAAGGCCATCAACAATGTAAAAAAAATCCAGTTTTGATTGTAGTCGACGTCGATTGATTACAATTCAGATTCTTGTGAAACATGAGGAGAACTACGGCAGGGAGTGCAAGCCGGTAAGTCCTGTGCAACCCATCTGGTCGTCGCCTTGCTAATAGCCACTGGTACGAACACTGCTTTAACTCACCTGGTGCAGAGGTCCATCATAATCTACAATGTGGCGTTCATTAGACCTATGTTTGTTGTGATAGCCCGGTTTTAACCTCCTTACATTCTCCCTGACGTTCGGCCAGTGGTAGGCTCGTAGAATGGCAGCCGTGGATTATCTCGTTGCATGTAAAGGGGTACCACTAGTTACTCATGGCCAACATTTGTCTTCATAAATTGTTCATTGTCGCTTATTTTGTTTTCCAGGTCTTCTCCGTCTGAGTCCTTAGAGTCGTCTACTTTTGTTTGGTACCCTTAAATTGTAGTTTGAGTCTGCAGACATGTGCATCAAACAACCTAAGTTTTCCTTTTCAGTAGGCATAGCTTGGCTTTGATCGGATTTTAAGCACAACCAAGAAATAGGTAGAAGTAGCCTACGTAGGTTCCGTTCCGGCTGGTCTGACGGTGACCCTGGTCGGATCTTTTTAAGGTACCCCTTTTCGGAGTCGTTTGGCAATCAGCTCATTGCTGAAATGTCTACTTAAGGCATTCGATAGCGGGTTAGTAACACCACGAGTATGCTCTACTCTATA
Source organism: Tachinus rufipes (assembly GCA_963932245.1). NCBI lineage: Eukaryota > Metazoa > Arthropoda > Insecta > Coleoptera > Staphylinidae > Tachinus > Tachinus rufipes. The sequence continues at coordinate 8,955,315 of OZ010743.1, forward strand.
GCATTCTAACTTGTTAGAATGCTATCAAATTTGGCAAAGGTGAGTTTGGCACTGTCGTAGAAGAGGGCCGTTTGAGCTTTTCATTTTGATACAGAACTGCCCTTACGCCAATCTTGCAGACATGCGTTTAAAGTACCAACGGTAGACCCTGTTTTGGTTACTCAAACATTAATGGTTGGTCCAAAGTAGTTTTAATGTTGTCAAACTCAGTGACTTTGATTTCAATCCACACAACGGTTTCTTAGAGCGTTGATGTGCCATAAGGAATTAATTTGGAACATACTCTTGCAGTTAGCTGCAGAGCCCTAGAAAACAACTGTTTTTTGTTCCAAGCGGTGACTCTTCTTTTATCAGCGTAAAGTAGTGTGTCGACTGGTCATTTCACTCGCCGCTAATTCGATAGACTAGATACTCAACTAAGTTTTGCTAATATTGCATTTTTGTTAGTACTCTCAAAGTCTCTCCTGGACTAAGCAAAGGTGTACCAGGTGTCCATCATAATCTTTGGAGTACACTAGCACGATGTTTCTTAACAAATCTATCTGGTGCGTTTTTCAGCCAAAAAGGCTTTAATTTAAAATAATACAGCTTTCGTCCATAAAGATTTGCCAGTAGCTCGTCTTCAGATTAATCTTACTAAAAATTTAGGTGACTCCAAAATCCTTCAAAATTTCTTGTGTCTTGGGCAGGGGGGGGGGGGGCTGCTTCTTTCCTGCTGATTTTGTTCAAAGCGTGGTAATCCTTATGAAACTGCGATAACGCTACCCTACTTTTTAACTATGACTACTGGAGCACAATAGCTGCTCCGTTTTATGATGCCGGTAGCAAGTAGCTCGCGGACTTGGATAAAAACCATCGCCTTTTTCTGAGCGTTGTAAGAGAATTTCGCCAATCAACCTAGGGTAGTGTCGGTCAGTTTTATGCAGTGTTCCATAGTCGGTGTCGTCGTAGGTGTGACATTTTTCCAAAAAAACGGTCTAAAACTTGCAAACTAGTCAGTTAATGAGTGAAGCCCAAGTCATCATCAAGCGCTGAACAAAACCACAGGAGCTATTAAATAAAGAATTTCAAGCATTATATATTCGATATTTAATCTAAATTGCATTTTTGTGTGGTTTTTACATTTTTATTTTTTTAATTTGTTTTTGTGTGGAAATTTAATTTTGCAATAAATATCAAGTTTTTTTCAATATTTTTTTCTTAATTTTTAGTGAATTTTAAACAATAATTGTACGCTATTTAAATTGTATTTTTATTTTCAAAGAATTTTTGTACAAAAAACGCATTTTTATGATTAGTTTTTTTACATTTTTATGCATGTTTAACAAATTTTTATTAAGGAAACGACTTTTTTAATTGTTTTTTAACAGTATTATTAATTTTTGCTTCATTTTTAGCATAAAATGTTTAAAATGTAACCTGGAAATGCGTTTTCAAATTGTTTTTGTAAAGCAAAAGAATTTTTTAAGAACGATTTTATTAATTTTTTAAACTTTTTTATGTAGAAATTTTAAGCATTTTTGCAAGTGTTTTTTTTTTTTAATTTGTCGTGTGTTTCAAACCATGAAATGTGCGATAATTATGTTTCTAATAGCTTCTGTGTGTTCTTTTTGCATTTTAATTGATTTAGATCCATTTCCAAAGCATTTTTAATCAGAATTTTTTGAACAATTTTTATACTAATAATGGGCTGCAAATGCGTTCTTAAATAGTTTTTTGTTTTTAGTTTTAAGCGATTTTCAAAAGAAAATAATTTTTGTTAAGATTAAGCATTATATAATAATATGCAATATTAAGCGTTTCTTAAAAGTTTTTTTGATTTTTAGTAAATTTTAAGATTTAAATATTTAATTTCCATATCCATCTTTTAAATGTTTTTGTGTAGAAAATACATTTTTCTTAGCAGTTTTTACTTTTTTTATTTTTTTGTCTTCCTACACATTTATGTGTAGAAATCGCATTTTTTAAAAAGTTTTTTTATAGTTTTATTTTTATTTGTGCTGAACTTCATTAATATGTAATATTTAAGCTGTTTATTAATCGCGCCTCTAAATTTATCTATATTGCTTTTAATAAATTACGTTGGTGTATTTGGTTTATTTAAAAAAAACATAAACTTTTACTTTTTTATCCATTTTTAGTGTGATTTAACTTAGTGTTTGGTATTGATTGACTTTTATATTTGACAATATATTATTTTTAATGTGTTAAATAAGTGTTTATAAAGTATTTTTTTTTAAATAGAATAAATGTCAATAATAATTATGTATTAAATTCTTTTAACATAAAACTACAATTAAAATGTTTCTATTTGTTTCAGGAATGCCCATCGGGACTCGATTTTCGAGTAGAACAATGTGCATCTTACAACAATTTACCATTCAAAGGAAAGAATTATGCGTGGGAGCCGTACTTAAAAGGTAAATTATGTTTCATTCTTTTTAACTAAGTAATAGAAAATTTAATTATAAAAATCAGATACAAGTAAATTTATTATTGATTTGATAGTAATAACGTGTTTATCAATAATATTTGGATCAAAATGTAGATAGAAAATACATATAATATAGCAATATATTTTATAGAACAACTTGAAAAACTTGATTACATTTTTTTAATAGCTCTGGTTGCGTTAATTATCGACGATATTATTTATATGCAGATTAGTTTCAGAAATTTAACTACAATTTCTCAAATATTGAATGATTTTGCTGTATTGATTAATTTGTGTGAATAAAAATTTACAAAATAATTCCAATTTTATCATAAATTTTTTTAAATATTTTATGTTAAGTTGATTTGTTTTTTTCTTAAATGTAACATTTTAGGAATCAATATAGACTGCCCGTATTAGTTTTATTATAAGCGTTGACTATATGCAACCAACAAAGCAGGGTGGCGTTAGAAGCTGCATAGAGTGCAGGACTGCTGGAATTTAAAATAAAATATTTCTTTAGTCGAGTGAGTTGTTTCAAATAACACCAAACATAAATTAACCATTATTGATTCTTTTTATATGTTTTGTTGCTAATATATGTTTCTATTAATTTAAAAAAATATGAATTATTATTATTCAAATTTGCAATTGGGATATTTTAGACAAAATGTGATGTGTGATCTATGGAATTAAAAGAAAAATTAAGCTGCACTCTAAAATGTTTTCTGCATAAGCAATGTTTAGCTTCTCATTTGTCTTTGTTTATGAAATATTTTGCATTTGCTTTTTTTTGTTTTCTCTGCAGCGGTTTGCATCTTACGCAAGTGCTACCGGTTAGACTATAGTGCAGTTGACTCGAAAACTTTGCGTTTGCAGTTTTTGTATACAAATTGCATTTTTTAAGTTTTAAACGTTTTTATTAGTTTATTTATATATCTTTTAGTGAATTTTAAGCATTAAGTTTGCAAGTTTTAGAAGCATTTTCAAAGCGGTTTTTTGTAGATATCATTTTTTCTGAACGATTTGATTGGTTATTCATGTAACAGTAAAGCGTTTATGTGCAGTAAACAAATTTTTACATTTCTATTAATTTTTGATAAATTTTGAGCATATCGTTTAACTCTCTACGATAATATTAGATGCAATATTTTGCATCCAATATGGAACTTTCCGTTTCTCGATAGTGTATAGAGTTTATACTTTACGGCAGATTTTTAATTTTTATTTGAACATTTTTATTGGGCCTATAAAAACTACGTTGTATTGCACATAATTTGAGAATGGTTTTAAATCTCTACAATGATATTTGATTGCCCAACAAGGCGGTAGTTTATGCTAATATAATTTTGCAAAAGTTTTTTACTATAAATTGTTTATCTTCTAAAACTATTTTTAAGTCTCTACGGTGATATTAGAATTACCTACTTTACAAGATTATAGTTTTTTACTTCTTTGTAACAGTTTTTTTGGTATTGAGTATACAAACTAACCTACACGTACATTAAATTGCTCATATTTTGAAACTATTCTTAACTCTTTGCGAGGATATTGGATTACATAGTTTATTAATGCTCCATTATGCTCCACAATGAATTTTATAAAATCTTTTACAACTTTAAGTTATGATCTATGAACTTGATTCTTGACATTATGATGTCAACTGCTAAATTGACAAAAAACTAAATTGTCTCACAAATCTGTAATAAGAGTCGTCAATCAAAAGTTTGTCAAATGAAATGTAAATTTTGATGTCAGCAATTCTGTTATATAAACTGTCGGAGTCTAAAAGATATTTCTCATCTTCTTCTGCAATGTTCTTGCGGCGACTCTGTTATCGAATCTTCTACTTCTATCTCTTCTTAGGGTTTGATTTATGGGGACGTGAAGGCAACATGCCATCATGGGCTTTGTGTTGACGACGGAGGCAGATGGTTCAAGTTCAGAAGTTGTCCTGGTGATGGATTTGAAGCGTTGGAAGTGGTTGTGTGGTAAGTTGGCATTATACAAATTGAAAGTTTTGTTTTGGAGCAACGTGGAAGTATCGGAGCAGCTACCAGTGACCGTCTTGAAATTTTAGCGGAGTGTGCAAACACAGAGTGTAATGATGCGCAGTCCCTCTGACAATCTTAAGGATATGACTGCGGTGTGGTTGTACCAGTATTGGGGCTGTTTGTAGGAAGCTGCAGCAGCAGTTGTGGATTGCCACAAGGTGGCCTGAGACAGAAAATTTTATGATAGTTTCTGTAGTTTTGTTCCACGTTTTACGATGACCTGGGCTTGACTGATTAACTGACTGGTTTGCAAGTTTTGAACCGATTTTTGCAAAGTAGTCACACCTACAACGACACCAACCATAAAACACCGAATTGAACTTACCAATACTACCCTAATTTGATCGGCGAGATCTTCTTACAACACTCAGAATAAAGCGATGATATTTAACCAAGTTTGCGAGCTACTTGCATCATCGAACGGAACAGCTATTGTGCTTCAGTAGAGATAGTTAAAAAGTAGGGTGGCACATTGCAGTTTTGTGTGGATTACCACGCCTTGAACAAAATCAACAGGAAAGAGGCAGCCCCTCTGCCCAAGATACAAGAAAGTTTGAAATATTTTGAAATTGACAAAGTTTTTAGTAAGATTAATCTGAAGGCGTGCTACTGGAAAATCTTTATGAACAAAACTCATATTATTTTAAAGTTTTAGGCTGAAAAACGCACCAGGTAGGCCTGTTAGGAAACATTGTGCTAGTGTACTCCAAAGATTATGATGAATACCTGGTACACATTAGCTTGGAGAGACTTTAAGAGTACCTACAAAAATGCGAGTTTTGCAAAAACTTAGTTGAGTACCTAGTCTATCGAATCAGTGGCAAAGGAAATCACTCGTCGACACACTACTTTACGCTGATAAAGGAAGAGTTATTGCCCGAAACAAGAAGCAGTTGTTTTTTTTTGGGCTTTGCAGCTAACTACGAGAGTATTTTTCCAATTATTCCCTTATGGCACTACAAGGCACCAAGAAACCGTTGTGTGGATCAAAGACGAAGCCATTGAGTTTGACAACATTAAGACTGCCCTGGACCAACTATTAATGTTTGCGTAACTAAAACAGGGTCTATCGTTGGTATTTCAGACGCATGTCTGCAAGATTGGCGTAGGGGCAGTTCTGTACCAAGAAGAAAAACTCAAACGGCTTTCTTCTACGATAGTTCCAAATTCACCCTTGCTAAATTCTAACAGTTAAAATGCTATAGAGTAGAGCATACTCCTGGTGCTACTACGTAGACATTTCAGCAATGATTGCCTAACGACTCCGAAAGGGGGTACCTTAAGAAGATCCGACCTATGCCTGCTCAATGGTAAAACTTAGTCTGTCCGACGCGCGTGTCTGCAGACCCAAACTTTAATTTAAGGGTACCAATCAAAAGTAGACGATCCTGAGTACTCAGATGGAGCAGACCAGGATAACACGATAGGCGACAATAAAGAACTAATGAGGACAAATGTTGGCCATGACCAACTAGTAGTACCCCCTTACATGCAACGAGAGATAATCCACGGCTGCCATTCTCCGAGCTTACCAGTGGCTCGTTAGGGAGGGTGTAAGAATGTTAAAACCGGGTTGTCACAAAAAACGTAGGCCTAATGGACGCTACATTGTTGATTATGATGGACCTCTGCACCAGATAAGTCAAAGCAGTGCTTGTACTAGTGGTCACTAGCGAGGCGACGACCAGACGGGTTACACAGGAATTGAATTATAATTACTCGACGCCGACCCCTGCTTTTCCACATGACCACACTCAATACTGGAATTTTTCTACATCGTCGATGGTCTTGGGCACTTTTTCTCTAAGTCCACAATTGACCCACGGCATTGCACTCTCCGCCGTGATTCCATCCCGACACCTAGAAACTACTCTTTTACGATAAACTATGAGACAAATGCGTCGCTCACACAACTACCTTTAGATCACTACAGCTCCATACGCTTGTCAGACATTTTAGATTCCTGAAGAGCGTCTTCATCAAGATTTTTACTAGCACCAAATGGACGCTGAGTGGAAACATCAAATCAACTTTATGATCGATAACACAACGTCGTACACGACTTCCGGAGACGTTTGTTCTCATGTTAACATCAATAAGTGAATAGCTACGGTTATTTACTCTCCGCTGATGCCGAAACACTGAAATGGTATTTAATACATCTTTGCACAACCACCGACTTCACTCCTTTTTATTATGCGGGACAGGAGCTGGTAACAGATTTTGGTTCTATACACTATATTAAACCACCGGCCCAAAATTTATAAGTTGTGTTTTTACCCACCCGCCCAAGTGTAAGTTATCAAGAAATTTATTATTGTACCCACCTGTGACGTAGAAGTGACAACTGTCATTCAATCTGTCATATTAAAAACAGCAGAAACGCAACAAGTGTGGGAACAAGCAAATTTCTTAATAACAAACACTTGAGTGGGTGGGCGGGAACAATTTATTAAATCAATGGTTCAATATTTATAAACTGTGTTCTTGCCCACTCGTCCAAGTGTCAGTTATCAAGTATATTGTTATTGTACCCACCTCTGACGTATAAGTGACAACTGTCATTCAAACTGTCATATTAAAAACAGCAGAAACGCAATAAATGTGTAAATAAGCAAATTTCTTGATAACAAACACTTGGGCGGGTGGGCGGGAACACTGTATTAAACCACCTGCCCAATATTTGTAAACTGTGTTCCCGCTCAACCGCCTAAATATCAGTTATTAAGAAATTTGTTATTGTACCTACTTCTGACGTATAAGTGATTTCTGTCATTCAATCTGTCATATTAAAAACAAGTTTTAACCGTGAATGTTGATAGACGTGGACTGCTTTTGTATACTGCAAGAAAACTTACTGTGCTTGTTTACCAGGTGCAGGGTGTTGTGCTCTCGTTTACCATTCTGGTGTGTTGGTGCTGCAATGTTCTGTTTGCTAAAGTTGTATTTTTTGTTGTGACGGTAATGATAGGTTGGATATGAAATTATACGCAATAACCTGTGTTTTTTCTGATACTATTAGGGTGTTCTTTGTATCGAAGTCAGTTGTAAAACCGATTGTTGTAAGTAGTAGTGTTGCGTTATGTTGATCAAGCAGTTTCTATATGCTACTGTGTGCTACTATACTTTTAGGTGGTAATAAACATAGATGTTTGTTTGACAGTGGTTTTTGATCTGGTTTGGGACTGCGTTGTTGAGGTCATTTAGATGATTAGTTGTTCTGTCATTATCAGAGATGGTTGCTGAATGCTGTTATTTTTCTTTTTCAGAGTGTCCCTGTTGCTGAGTTTTTTTCTTCTAGAGTTGTTGTTTGTGGGGTTGTGAAGGCACCATACCAATTAACAGGATTTTACTGAGTACGGGTGTTGCGGTGGTTCAAAATGTTTAAAATACTTGTGGGGCACTCCATTCATTGAATGTGGGCGGGTAGTTTTTACTGGGGTTTTTGGTCATCCACCGACTTGTTGGTGATCCAGAATATTTTAACGTTAACTGTGAGGCGGCTTTTGTTAGTAGTGTTTTCTCCAGTTGTGTTTCTGATGACGGGCAGTAAAGATAAATCCGAAGTATTCCGCAGCTTTGTACCTCTAGGTACTGACGGTTTCTCTGATGTTGATTTGTGGTATGGTCTTAAGTAGCTGTATGAAAAAAAAATTGTCTACTAAAACTTTCACTTAGAAAGCACGTGCAGACAGGGTGAAGTTTGGTGCAAACTAGTTTGGGTTGTTTTGAAGTAGGTGGGTGAGGCACTCAGTTCAGTTTTTTTTTGTCGAAAAGTTTTATTTGAAGTCATCCAGAACTTGGAAATTTTTTTCTTCTACAAATGTCATTAAAAGGGAGAGCGGTACACTTATATAGATTTCAGAAAAAAAAAATTAATTGGAGTTAGTAGTATTAAAGATCTGTTGTGTCAGTTAAGTATACACTCTGTCCTGCTTAAACCGTAAACTTAAAAATATATTCGGATGAGTACTTTTCCACTTAGTAAAAGTTTTAGAGCAAACCCAATACCCAAACTACTCTACCTGTAGACTCTAGCAGGCATTTAAGCTGGCAAACATTGTACACTTGTCTGTAGCCCAACTTTGATTTTTCTACAATTTTTTATACTTAAAGAAATTGAAATTATTGCCACTAGAATACTAAATCATGATAAATAGTTATTATCCTATCTTTATATTTGCTTGTGTTAAGACTCAACATTGCTCAATTATACCAATCCAACATAAAATATATTTTTTAGTAAATTCCTAACATCTTATTGAAGCAAAAAACAATAAACAATTTTATTTTCACTAAAGTGGGCCACAGGTGATTGCGTAATTTTCTAACATTTTACAATTGATTTATTGGAAAATTATTTGTGACTCTAAACTAGAAACGATTTATACGTTTCTGTTCAAGAATGTAAAGGGATCTAAGAATAGATAAATTATATTACATGAGAATGGAGCTTCCTGCATCTATAAGAAGTAATTTCGCTATTGCAAAGTTGAAAGCTTCGTTTGATTAAATTTTTCTAATATCAAAATTGTATTTTTAATAAAATTTTAACTGTTCTAATTAAAAACAAAATTAATAAATCATTATTGCTACAAAGCATAAAATTTCCATATTACACTCCAATTAAAATTTATGATGACAATATATATTTTCGTCACACACTAGTGCATTAATAAGGAACTAACGTGTGCAACGTATATAGCTAACAGCAAACTGTACTGTTTATAATAATAACTATAATTACAACCACTGAATATTGCAATGTCTTCGATGAAAAGTTCCTATTAACAGTAACAATAATTACCATACAGAGATATTATTAATTGCAGACAGTGTCATATCTCACATTGGCAATTGGAAACAAGGAAACGATTGCTTTATGCGCAATATTATTCATTGGAAATCATTACGGAGTTTATAGGCGGTGTAATAATTGGTAATTGATACTTATGGGTATCACATTTGAATATTTAATATAGAAAATATTGTTTAATAATATGAGTGAAATGTCTTTATTTATGTTTTATTATCTGATTAACATAATAATATTGATTTATTGCTGTATTGTATTTTTTATATAAAGTAATTTCAAATATAATAATGGAATGGCACAATTTCATTCGCTATTCACAAAATGCAATTTAACTTTTGTTTGCATTGTATTATGATAAATAAAGCCAAATGTCTATTACATACATGCATATCTTGCAGCGCGTGTTCCGGTTAAGCCGGATATGCTGAAGAAATATTACCTCCAGCCAAGTTACAATAATCCCTTGGACTTTTTTTATATTCTATACAGTACACAAATGCATTTAGTGGATAAATTAATGGGGTTTGTAGATATATAATATGCTGTGATTAAAATATGTCCACCTTCATCATCTAGTTAATCTGTTTATCTTCTATAATAAGGGATGATATACTAGTATTTATATTTAATATCGTGGGAATTATAATAATTGTTAAAGCTAAATTAATTCAGTAAACTTTAAACAGTGATTTATTTATTTTATTTTTTGATTAATTTTAACTTGTTTACAAAACTTGAAGCTTTTATTTTCAATTTTCTAGGCCAGTTTTCTACAATGCCAGATTTTTCCAATTTCTATCTAAATTTATTACTAGATCAACTTAGAATTGAATATACTAAAATAATTGAGTTAAATCAATTGGTTATAAATCACAATCAAATGTTGTAAATAATTAATATAAATATACTACTTAAGTGCTTTAAATATTTTAATCTAATTAAATAGTCCATACTCCATCTCAAATAAACCCACACACGAAAGCTCTCTATAATTTACTCTCGGAAAAGATAGAGGTAGAAACTATATAATTATTTAACCGCATTGAGATCACAAATTCCCCAAACAAACTAAAAGACTTATTATTTAATGCATTTCCTTCCAAACCGGAAGGAATCACCATATTTTTTTCTTTACTTTTGTAACAACACTTTTATGCACAATCAATCTTCAACCATTTTTTTTCTTCTTTGTTACAGCCATTGATGAATGCGCTCTTAATTGTATACCAGTAGGGGGCAGTTTTTATGCGACCCTAAATAAAACCGTTGCGGATGGAACTTCCTGTAATAAACCGACGACTTCCACGGGAAAACCAGCACCGATTGGAACGAGAGGAGTATGTGTGGATGGATACTGTAAGGTAAGTGCCTCATATACTATTGATGCTACTAACACGATACGCTTCTTTTTCTCTACTTGGTTTGCTTCTGTGAATTATTAATTGTTCCATTTGGGAGATGATAAATTAAAGGTAAAAAAGTGTGAATAAAATATATATTATGTGACGAGGAAGAGGTCTGTCAGACAGTTGCTTTTTTGTTCGTTTCGTTTGTCGGGAATCCAGGTGGAAGTTGAGCGGAGTTGAATTGGTTGGAAAATAAATTGAATGCGACTGAGAGTTTTTGTTTGAAATTAAGTTATTTTAATTCTTACAATGAGAATTTTTAAATTTGCATTAATTTAAAGTTTGTAACTATAACTATTCTTGATTAAAAAAGGAGTTTTGTAAATAATTTATTATATGCAGACACTCCTTACTACATAAAATTGTTGATGCTTGAATAGCCAAATAATACTACATTTTTTTTTAAATTTAAAATGTAATATTTAGGAATGACTTAAAAATATCTTCGAATATCAACGAGTCAAACTCTCGCTAAAACTATCACATTGAAGACTAAATTTATGCAGACTGTGAAAATTGACTTTGAATATTTGTGGCCTATAAGTCTCAGGAAATACTAAATTTGTTGATAGTACGGTTAAAGAAACCTTTCTTAAAAGTTTCAATTCTACATCTCTGAACTGACAGTGAATATTTGTTAGAATTCTTAACAAGCCATGTACTAAAAGTAAATATTTGTTTAGATGGCAAAATGTTTTGTATTTTGTTTGAACAATGTTCATTAAAATATCTATAGAAAATGCAAAAATCTGCAACATGTAAAGTATCTAAGTCATTAGTCAGTTTTGGATCGGTTATGATCTGAATAGCTTGTATCTGAATAGAGTTTAGAAAAGATAGTGTAGTTTGCTCTTTTCCATACTTGAAAACAATATTCAATACAAGGACGAATATAAGTTTTATATAATACACAAAAGTTGAACAAAAGTAAAAATCTGTTTACATCTATTAAGAAATCCTAGTTTTCTAGATACTTTTGAAACTATGTCAACAACATAGTTGTTCTAGAAAAGATTATGTGAGATTGCAACACCTAGAAGACACATTGAAGAAGATTTTGATATGGATTTGTTGTTTAGTTTAATATTTGGTACTGATTATTTAAGAACATTACAATTAAATTAAAGATTCGTTTTGCTTCTTCAACCAGTCTTTTGTTGACATCTGAAAAATATATTGTGTGTATTTCCACAGCCTCATATGAGACACATATGGTAATTTTTATTTCAAATAACTTGACTAGTTTGCTATTTGTATTTATAATACTATGTATAACAATAGCAATCAATAAAATTAAATTTAAATTAAAAAAAAATGAATTGATAAATTGATATTAATGTTACTGTAATAGCTATAATTGCATTGTACAAAGAAAAAATGGTGCACTTAACAAGTTATTTGAAACAAAGATGTCAATGCATATTTTCAGACTTACATCAAATTAGGTATTTCTTCTTAGTACTCCTAAACTACTTTGCAAACTATATTCACGCGTTCGGGTAGCCTCGGACGTACGAACATCAAATACAACATTGGTTGAAAAACTAAACCTAGAAAAAAAGGAAAAAATTAACGTATAATATACAAATATACATATCTTACGTGTACAAGAAATGTATATTATACAAATACACATATACGCTTTTTACATCATATATACGTGTAATAAACTTATATTATCCAAACTTGTGCTTACTGGGCTGTATCTTCAGTAAAGGTAAACATTTTAGTAATGAAAATAAAACTTCTTTTGCAAACAGAATCTGACCAGAATATATCAGACAGTCAAAATTTAAAGAAGCCATGGCATTCCATGGTTATTCGTTTCACAAGGCCAATAAATTATTTTCAACAAATACAAATTTCACTTAGATATCTAAGGACTTCCCCTCTTAATTGCAACTTATTTTCCACAATGAATCGCCTATCTTCCAAGGCAAACACTAAGAGCAACTGTTTCTAATTTTAACTCAACTTTGGTTCAATCTACAAAACGTAGAAGTAGATCCTTTAAATTCTCTCCTTCTCGAAAAATTTCTCAAATTAATTTTTATGTTTCTGTTCCTTATACTCCTTTAGCTTTCCTTGTTGATAATCTAGATAATCTCTGTGACGCTAGCTATATACACAAACTAGTAGATACTTTTATTAAGGCAGAACAACAATTCTCAGTTGTCAATCCAGCATACAGCTCTGCTCACATGAATAATCTTTTATCCGATCTTCACAACTATTTAGCTGGAACATACAATCTGGCTGTGGTAAACAACCAGATCTGTGCTACTTGGTCCAAGAACACCAAATTAAGGCTATTTTTTTTTAGTAAAACTCTAATAAACACCTATCTATTCCTCGCTTTAGCTCCTTTCACAATAACAGAGATAATGGGTATGGTGGAGTCTCTTCCTTTTTCCATAACTCTCTCAGAACTAAATCTAAAATCCCGTCCTTTAACGTTTTCTCTCATGTACAATTTGTAGTCTCGTCTATTGCTATTATCTTTTTATTTTTGTCGAGTTACTGCTCACCCAATTGATTTATTAATAGAAAGCAATGGCTGGACATCCTCAACTCCATGCCCCATCCTTTTATCCCACTAGGTGATTTTAATGCTCACCACCCGGCTTGGGGTCACTACAATTATAACCGCAATGGCCTAGAACTAGAAGTTGCTATCGACCAGTTGGGGTAGGTAATCTTAAATGATGGTTCTCCAACTAACATCTATAAAAATGTTATTGACTTAGTTATTGCGTCCTCCGACATTGCAATCAGATGCAATTCAATTACTTTCCAGGATACGTGCGGTAGCATTCATTTTTCTATAGTTACGGAAATTAATAATGCCTTTACCCTTAGGCCAGACCTTAGATCTCCCGGGTTAATAATCACTAAGAAAATTGACTGGGACGTTTACAGAGAAGATCTCGTTAAACGTAAGTCAGCCATCTCTAGACTACTGTCAAGTAGTTAACTGCCAATCAAAACATTTGCCGTGCTCGTGGTGGGACAAAGGGTGTTTTGATGCCGTTAACAAACGGTGTCGCTTACAAAATTTTTATTATTGTACGGGCAAAATAGCACATCTGATAGCAGCGAGGAAAGCAATGGCGGAAGCCAGGAAACTGTTATTGCGCAAAATACTCGACAGTTTTAAGGCATTCTGTGGCACTCATAGCAGGACTTATCCTCTTCTTACATATGGTCCATCATAAAACGTTTTCTTTTTGGTCCCACTTCTTGCTACTTGAGGATAAAGACTGGAAAAAAGAGTTTTTGTGTAGATTAACTCCACCATCTGCACTACACATCTTCCATATTCTTTCCTATCAATCTATTCTATCAAACTCTCCATTCCTTTACTAATCAAACTTCATTAGACAAAATTGTGCTAGCTAATGCAGGCAGAAGAGATTTTGCGGTAGAACTTGATAACATTCTATACCCATTAAGACAACAGTTGCATAGTCAGCTGTAAATCACTCTCCAGAAGCTATTCAACACCATTCTAGATCAAGGGAATATCCCAGAAGAATGGAAAATATTTAAAATTGTCCTTATTCCGAAAGAACCGTCCCCTGAATTTAATAGTTTCAGGCCGATTGCTATCTCATCCTGCGTTCGGAAAACATTTGAGAACATTTTGAAACACCGACTGGAGTGGTGTAAAAAGGAAAACGTATTCCCCTATTCTATAACTGGTTTTTGCAAGGGTCACAGTGTTAGTGATAATTTATCATCACTTTACTGTGAGGTTATTTCAGCATGATCCCGCAGACAAACAACATGCGTCTGCTCCCTGGACAGCAAGGGAGCCTACGACAATGTCTGCATTGCGACGCTGAAGTCAATCTTGATTAGTTTATCCCTCCGACCCTCGTTTATCAATATAATTATTAACCTGTGCGGCCTTAAAAACTCTATATTTCTGAAACCTCGGTTGAGAGTCCCATACTTTTTAATATATACTTAACCAAATTAACCACCTCGACAATTCCGTCAGTTAATATAACATCTTATGCGGACGACTTGGCTATATACCACTCTGCTTTCTTTCCTGACAGTTTTTTAAGAAACTTAGATAGATGTTTAATGGAAACCACAGCTCTACTTTCTGAACGAAATCTTGATTATCCCTAGAAAAGTGCATGTATTTTCTTCTCAGCGCGCACTCGGAATGTGATTCCAATTGATTATGGCTCTATAATCAATGGAACTCCCATATCCCGCGTGGCCTCTTACAAATTTCTGAGAGTCATTCTCGACAAAAAGTTATCATGGAATTAACACTTTAAACATCTTCAAAAGTCGTGTGCACAAGGGATTAACATGTTGCGTTGTGTTTCGGACACATATTGGAGTAGTGACCCTGAAATTCTCCTGAGCCTTTATACGGTCTAAGTTGAATTTTGACTTACATCTTTTCTTCTTTTCTAGTTCTTGTTGTTTTTGATAAAATCTAAAATAGTGCAATTAGAATAAGTTTAGGATACATGAACACAACTCCAATTAATGTCATGGAGGTTAAATCGGGCTTAATGCTTCTATTCATCCGTAGGAATTTACTTGCCAAAAAAAAAGTTTTAAAGCTGGTTACCATGGGCAGTGGTATGGCCTTGGAAGCCACTACCAGTATTACCTATTTTTTTGGAAAAAAACCGATCTGGACATCTAAAGGACAGCCGCTTCTAGTTTCTGCATTTAAACTTTTTTATATTCCTTAGGAATCTATTATCTCTGCTAAATCGTTAAGGGTTTTTTCAAAGGAGTTAACCACCATTTTACCTCCTTCGCAGGTTAATCAGGCTTTTCGAGACTTTAGTAACGAATATTGGCTACAATATATTGAAATCTATACAGACGGTTCAAAAACTAGCCTCCCTCTGTCGGTATCCTTAGATTTTGATTTTGAAGTTAGAAGTTGAGTTTTTTTAGAGTTAAAATTGACCATGTTAGGAGTGATATTGTTTTGAAGATTTTGCTTATAGTTGCTACAGATTCTAACCTAGAAATTTCAAGACACTCTGCTATATTTGTCGGTATAGTTTTTGGTAAGTATAAAGTATGAAGGGTGCTATTATCTGCAAAACTATGAATAGGACTAGTTATTTGAAAAAGTTTATTAATGTAAATTAAAAATAAAGTTGGCAAAAGAGCAGAAACTTGAGGAAACCACCATTTATGATTTTGTCCGAGTCAAAACATATATACAATGGAGTTTATTGACAAGATTAGGATGTCATATCATACTTAAACAAACTTTTCAAACTCAGTATCGAGGATAAACGAACGGTGGTGTTTAGTCCAAACCGAAATAAAAAGTTAAAGTGATGATGCGACCTGCTGCCGACACAAAATCTAATAAACGCACTATGCTCCCGTTTGATTGGTGTCTGCCAAAAAGAAGCAGTAAGGTTTAAAG
Organism: Tachinus rufipes; assembly: GCA_963932245.1. Taxonomy (NCBI): domain Eukaryota; kingdom Metazoa; phylum Arthropoda; class Insecta; order Coleoptera; family Staphylinidae; genus Tachinus; species Tachinus rufipes. The sequence continues at coordinate 8,971,447 of OZ010743.1, forward strand.
AACTAATAAAACTAACTTTTGGGCAAAGAAGCATTTGTACAGAAGGAAGTTTTGAAACTAGGTTCAGAAACTTGCTTTAGCATTTGTTTCTGTTTTTTTAACATATTAGTAGTCTTTTGATTAGTTTATAATGCCATAAAACCTAATTTTTTATTCCAATGGGCTGGGCAAAACGGAGTAGTTTTGGATTTTTTTTAACCACCGAAGTTAACTTAAGAACTATAGATTAAATACTATTAAAAATTTAAATTTTGCTTAGAATTCTACATGAGGAATAGTTGGGGTTGGGCTTATGTGAAAATGGCAGCAGGATTTTCCAGATAGTTTTGCTCAAAATTTAATGAGCAGTATAGTAGCTAGGATTGTTGAACTTCACTCTATATTAAAAAGGACTCTTTTACAATTTTGAAAAAAAGCGTACACAATTTTGTATTTTTTTTTTGTCCCGTTATAAATTATTGAAATGTTCAAAATTTTATTCTTAAAAAATCAAAAATAACAGAATCTAACTATTGTTAGAAAAAACCAAATATAAACTGTTTTATTGTTTAAAATTTCAAAATTTTGTCTTTAAACATTAAAATATTAAACAAAACTGTCAAAAATGTAAAAAAATTATAAAATCTCAAAAATTTGCAAAATCCAGCTTTAAAATATTATTAAAAATAGCAATTTTGGTCATAAACTGTTAAAATAAGTAAACTTTTATTAAAAAAAAATTAAAATAGTAAAATCCGGTCATAAAAAGTTAACATATTAAAAAAAAAAAACAAAAAAAAATTCAGCCAAAAACAATTGAAAACTGCAAAATTCTACTTATAAAATCTCAAAATAGCCAAAATCTAGACGTGAAATTTCGAACAATTGTCAGAAATTGCCAATAAACTTTTAAAAGTGAAAAATATTTATAAAATTCTGAAAGTAGCAAAACCCAGTTTTAAAATATCAAAAATATTGTTAGAATGAACCAAAATTTGGCATCAACTGTTGAAAAGTGCAAAATTCTGACTTTGAAATTTTAAACAATTGTCAGACATGGCCAACAAACTTTTAAAAAGTGAAAAATAGTTATAAAACTTTAAAAATAACAAAATCCAGTTTTAAAATATCAAAAAAAAGTTAGAATAAACCAAAATTTGGCATCACCTGTTGAAAAGTGCAAAAATCTAACTTTCAAATTTTAAACAATTGTCAGAAACCATCAAAATCCGGCCTAAACTATTAAAAAGTGCAAAAATCTTTATGAAATTTCAAAATTTTAAAAAATGCAAAATTTTATTTAGAAAATGTCAAGAATAGCAAAATCTGCCACCGTTGGTACTGAAATAGACGTGGAAATGGCACTGTGTGCTTGTAGGTTCCTTCGCTTGGAAATTTTTGCCTAAAGATTGCTATTATTATACAGATTCTGGCAAAAAAAATGTAATACTTTATCACTTTGCATTTTAGGTAATTTTTTTTGTAATCTATTTGAATAGTTTTTAACACCCATTACATGTACTTTAAATGGGTTTCTAATTATATTATATTTTTCAATATGAACGTTTTGTGGAATATTTTTTTATAAAATTTGGTCACTCCAATTTAAACTATTATGCTCCGAAGTACCCTTACCTGTTTACCCAAGCGTTGGTCATTAAGAAATTGGATATTACTAAGTCCTCCTAAGATTTCTAACGCTTGCAGAGAGGAGAAACTTTCAATTTTTTTATAACATTCTGTTGCATGTGGTCAGTCCAGTTTAATCTGCTTACTGGTTAGTTTGAGAAAATAGTTTTTTTCTGAAAAGGCTAGATGCCGGCACTGATAATTATTGATTTTTTTTTTAATTTTTATAGATCTGGCCTTATCCAACTGGATGCGGTCTTAGATTTGGTTTTGGTTTGGTTCGGTTCCGGTTTTTTTTTGTAGGTGAGATGGTTCTGCTATTCGGTTACGGCCAAAAAGTGAATCCGGCGACAAACTACTTCTAACCGCTTACCCTAGTCTTCTTCTTCTTCTTCTTCTCAGCCTTCAAATGTCCACTTCTGGACGTAGGCCTCCTTCATAGTTTTCCACTCACTTCTGCTCTGGGCTATCTGATACCACTTTCTTCCTGCCACCTCCCTGATATCATCTAGCCACCTCTTCTGTGGTCTCTCGATACTGCGTTTGGTTGCTCTTGGTCTCCACATGGCTATTGTTTTTGTCCACTTACTTGTATCATCTCTGGCAACGTGTCCTGCCCAGCTCCACTTAAGTTCCGCTATTCGTTTAATGACGTCTGTTATTCCCGTTCTTCTTCGGATTTCTTCGTTGCGGATTTTGTCTCTTAAGCTTATGCCAAGCATGGCACGCTCCATTGCTCGTTGCGTTGTTTGAAGCTTGTTTGCACTTTGTACTGTGAGGCACATTGTTTCTACTCCGTACGTTGTCACTGGGAGGATGCATTTGTTGTATACTTCTCTTTTTAAGCTGTGTGGGATGTCTCTGTTTTTTAGTATATAACCCAACTTTCCGAATGCAGCCCAGCTGTGTTGTACTCGTCTACTAATTTCAGCCGTTTGGTTATCCTTGCCCAGTTTTATCTTATGGCCCAGATATATATATTCCTCCACTCCTTCTATAATCTGTTCCTCAATATTGACTGCTGTATCGAGTGGGCTCATGATCTTGGTTTTTCCTAAGTTCATCTTTAGACCTACTTTTTTTGACTCTGTATTAAGCTCTTTTAACATATTTTGTAGTTCATCGATATCGCTGCTCATAAGGATTATATCGTCTGCAAAGCGAAGATGGTGTAGGTGTTTGCCGTCGATGTTGACACCTTTGTTTTCCCATTTTAGGTTTTTGAAAACGTCTTCTAAGGCCAGAGTGAATAATTTTGGGGATATTGTATCGCCTTGCCTAACCCCTTTTTCTATTTGGATCTTATTAGTAGCCAAATCTTCGTCTATAGTCACTTGTAACGTAGCGTTTTCGTATATTGATTTTATCAAGTTAGTGTAACGTGAGTCTATTCTTGCATTGTCCATAGCTGTAAATATGGCCCATAATTCGATGGAGTCAAACGCTTTCTCATAGTCCACGAATGCTAGGTGTAGTTTGTTATTGTATTCTACACACTTCTCTATTAAAGATCGAATTGTTTGCAGGTGATCTGTAGTGCTGTAGCCCTTTCTGAACCCGGCTTGTTCTGGGGGTTGGTAGAAGTCTAACTTATTTGTTAGCCTAGATGTTAATATTTTGGTCAGTAGTTTATATAGGTGGGACAGTAGACTAATAGGCCGATAGTTCTCAATTTTACTGATGTCTCCTTTCTTCGGTATTAGGATGACATTCGCGTTTTGCCAGGTTATTGGGATTTTTCCTTCGGCTATGCATTTGTTTAGCAGGATGGTTATGGCTTTTAGTACCCTAGTATTGCTTATTAAAAGATTAAATAACAACAACTCTTCCTCTGACTGAGATACTACTATTGCTTGCAGAGAAGAAAAGCTTTCAATTTTTTGGGCGGGTAGATGTAAACTCCAGTTTAAACTACTCACTAGTAATTATGCTTTGGAGTGTCTCATGTACCCACCCAAACTTGATCATTAAGATATTAGATATTACTAACTCCTCTTTGGAAATAGAGACTTTTAATGCTTGCAGAGAGGAGAAACTTCAAATTTTTTTAAAATAAACATTTGAATGGGTTGGTGGGCACTTTAGTTCAAACTACTCTCTGGTAATCAAGCTCTGGAGTGACCAACCCACCTAACCAAAAATTGGTTATCAAGAGATTGGATACTACCAACTTTTTCTTGAGTATAAAAACTTCTAATGCTTGCAGTGACCAGAAACTTCCAATTTTTTGATAACATTTTTAGACAAAATATCATTCGACTACAACCTACTTTCTAATAATCATGTTCTGGAGTGCTCCAACTAGAAATTGGATATCATAAACTCTCCCTCCGACTTAAAGACTTCTAAAACTTACAGAGAAAAAACTTTTAACATCTTAACAAACTCTTGGTCATGTTATGGAGTAACCCATCCGCTCACCCAAGTGTTGGTCATCAATAGATTAAATTCATAATTTCTTTCTCTGACTCAGAAACTATAATTCCTTGATAACAAACACTTGTGAAGGTAGGCGGCACTCTAGTTCAAACCACTCACTTAACCATTAACCTTTTTTGGTCTCACTCTCTCATTCAACTGTTAGTCATTAAGAGATAATTATTACCAACTTTATCTTTGACTAAGAGACTACTATCACTATTTTAATGCTTGCAGAATGGAGAAACTTGTAATTTAGAAGATGTAGTCACTCCAGTTCAAGCTATTTGCTGGCAATCATGCTGAAGAGTTTCACAAGTGTTGAGTTTTTTTTAAATTTATATAATATAAAACTAAAATAAAAGCACTAATTTGGCTTTATCGTAAAAAGATGGCATAGAGAAAGCCGAAATTTGGTATAGAAACATCAAAATATTGTCAGATAGCACCAAATTTCAGCCATACATCTCATACAAATCTTAAAACGTTTAATATTATAAAAATCGTGCAAAAAAACATTTTGTGCTTAAAATTTGCTCCATCACCTTTTTAATTGTATTGTAGTCTTCTCTGAGAAGTACCGAATGTTCAATTGGAAAACCGTAATTATTTCCATTATGGATTAAAACGCACTTCAAGCTTCTCTTCAAATTGTTCAAAAACAATTGCCACTTACTTAAGTCATATAGTATCACATCTATAAAATTTAATAAGCCAGGCACATCATGGCAGTAAACAAAATCACTGTCCACTTTAAAATATTGTAAAAATTGTGTTTCTTTGGTTTGATAGATTGTAACTTTAGTACCTGGCTCGAGCAAGTTTTTTTTCATTAAGTCTGGAAGCTAGCAATTTTGATGCTTTTTTTGAAAGATTTAAATCTTCTACTAAATCTTTTAATTTGGCTTGGTTAAATCTATGAGGTGTAGATTATGTAAAAGAACCGCATTCAAAATCCATATCAGCATCTTGTTTGTCCTCAAGTAATAGAGATTCCTTAAACACTAGCACAGGTACTTTTTCAGAATAGGGTATTGAGCGCATTCCTGATTCTAGGTTTGGGTATGTGATTTTTTGTTTAGTTTTTTTGTTATAGCCACTAGTTTTTGTTAAATAGAAATAACAACCATCTGCGTTATTTTTAGGCTCTCGCCATATCATTGGAATGCCAAATACCAGTTTTTCTCGCATTTTTTGCTCCACTGTCGTAAATTTTTAAGACAAGGTTCACATACCTTATATTGAGCTCAAGACTTGTCTTGGTCTGCAAGTCGTACTTTAAAGTTTGCAAAGTACACTTGCTTAACAAAATCGCTAATATTTATCCTTGACTAGGCACAGTGAAGCTTCCACATATATAGCAAAATGTATCTGGCGAATTCAAACAGTTTTTTCTTTCACTTGCACACTCTTCTATATTTAAAAAAACTAACTTACAGTAAACACTTCTGAAATTTTTGATTGTGAAACAACTGACCATTTAAGGGGCTGCTAGGGTCATGTTAAGAAAACAATCAAGATCATATGGAGCTACTTACAGGGTTGAAACCTAGTGATCAAGAACGGAAGATTCAAACTTACGAGAGGGGTACCACTGGGCTCAGCACTATGAGTTACTTCGAATGAGGTTGCCGGAAGGAGTGACAATAACGGCATTTGCGGACGACGTCGCACTAGTAGGTAGGGACGTAGAAATGAATATACTAATAGGAAGACTAGAGCTGGCAATAGATATGATACAGTTATGGATGAGAAATCTTCTTCTTAAAGTGCCCTATCCGTTCGACGAATGTTGGCGATTATGTTGGCTACTATAACTTTATCGACAGCTGCCCTGAAGAGTCCAGTTGTTGTTTGTCCGAACCACTGCCGAAGATTCTTAAGCCATGATGTTCTTCTTCTTCCTGGGCCACGCCTTCTTTCCTTCGATTTTTCCCTGCATCACTAGGTGTAAGATATTGTACTTATCTGGTTGTCTCATTACATGGCCGAAATAATCTAGTTTTCTGATCTTCACGGTGTTAACAATTTCCTTCTCTTTCTTCAATCTGTTCAGTACTTCTAGATTAGTGACTCGATCTATCCAACTTATTTTCAGCATGCGTCGGTAAACCCACATCTCGAACGCCTCGAGTTATTTCAGGGTAGCCTCAGTAAGGGTCCATGATTCGACCCCATACATGAGGACAGAGAAAATATAGCATCGGGTCATTCTCATTCTCAGTTCTATATTCAGGTTGTGTCCACAGAGAACTTTCTTCATGCTTATAAATGTGGCTCTCGCTTGTTCGATCCTCGCTTTTATCTCTCCCGAGGGGTCCCAGTCCCCGCTCAGTATTTGTCCCAGGTACTTAATTTTGCTGACTCTTTCCAGCCTATTCTGCCCAACCCATAATTCTGCATCTCCGATTGGTTGTTTACTCACAGTCATGAGTTTTGTCTTCTTGAGGTTGATCTTAATCTCAAATCTCTCGCAACTTAGCACAACTCGATCCAGGAGAAGTTGAAGTCCCATTATGCTATTTGCCATCAGAAATGTGTCATCTGCGTATCGAAGATTATTGATTACCACGCCGTTCACTCTTATCCCCTCATTGATGTTGTGTGTAGCTTCCTGAATGATCGATTTGGAGTACAGATTAAAGAGAAGCGGTGACAAAATGCAGCCTTGTCTCACACCTCTTTTGATTGACATCTCCTCAGTTGTTCTGTTCCCCATTTTTAGGTTTGCTTTTTGCTGCCAGTTTGCAATGAAGTGTAAGTCTTTGTTATCAATGCCAGTTGTCCTTAGCACTTGGATCATTTTTTCGTGCTGTACCTTGTCAAACGCCTTCTCAAAGTCTATAAAGCACATGTAGACGTCGCAGTTCATGTCTCTGCATTGCTGTGTTAAAACCTGAATGCTGAAAAGTGCTTCTCTAGTTCCTAGACTCTTTCTAAATCCAAATTGCGTATCCTCAATATGCTCTTTAATTTTTGTATAGATTCTCTGTTGTATGATGCGCAGAAATAGCTTCAGAACGTGGCTCATCAGACTTACGGTGCAATGATCACTGCATTCTTTGGCTTTTGTTTTTTTTGCTATAGGGATAAACGTCGATTTTAGCCAGTCCGATGGGATTCTTCCTCCTTCATATATATCATTGAAAAGTTTAACTAATAATTTAATCGTATTCTTCCCTAGTATTTTTAGGATTTCAGTTGGAATTTGGTCAGGGCCAGTTGCTTTCCTTTTCTTGGCCATCTGGATGGCCTTTTTGATTTCATCTCTGGTGATTGGAGGTCCAGTTAGTTTCCGTGATTTCTATTCTGATCGTCCGTGAATAGTTCCTCTATATACTCTTTCTATCTGATCAACTTAAGTTCTATTTCCATAATTGTGTTTCCGTTTTTGTCTGTTATGTTATCACTTTGGTTTCTGTTTTTTATTCCGGCTGCTTCTTTAATCTTCTTATGCAGATGAAAAGTGTCGTGTCTGTTTTCACATGCTTCTATTTCTGCACATTCCTGAGAGAAGTATTGGGCTATTGCTTCTCTAATTCTTCTTCTTATTTCCATATTAAGCTGTTTGTACATGTTCTTGTTACCCTGTAATTTTTGTTGTCTTCTTTTCTCCATAAGCTCCAAGATTGCTTCTGTCATCCATGTCTTCTTCTTAATTTGCCCTTTCGGCATAAGTTTCCTTGTTATTGTTTCTTTCGTGGTCTTGGAAAACTGTTTCCATTGTTCTTCTACTGAGGTGTTATGTTCTCCTCTAGCCATCTCGCTCTCTATGATATCTGTAATTTCGTTTCGGATATCAGGGTCTTTTAGCTTATAGAAATCTGGTTTCCGTTGGTATTTTGGTCTATGTATTTTCTTGAGACGGCATGAGAATTTAGCAAGTAGAAGGTTATGGTCAGATGGGACATCCGCGCCGGAATAGGTCTTTACCATTTTGACTGAATTTCTATATCGTTGATTGATGGTGATGAAATCTATTTGGTTTCGTATGATGTGGTGCGGTGAATCGCCTGGTGCTTTCCATGTTTTATACTTTTTTGGTAACTTAAAGTGGGTGTTCATTATTGCCATATTATTTTCTATACAGAATTGCACCAGTCTGTCTCCTCTTTCATTCCTAACACCTAGTCCAAACTTTCCGACAACGTCTCTCTCAATTCCACATCCCACTTTCGCATTAAGGTCACCCATTAACATCGTTACTGTATTATTTTTTAGTTTAGTTAGAATACTATCTATGTCTGTGTAGAATTGCTTTATTTTGTCTTCTTCACTTGCGGCAGTGGGGGCGTATACCTGTATGATATTAAGGTTAGTTGGTATTGCCTCTACCTGTAGCACAATCACTCTGTCTGAGATTGGCATGAAATTTATCACCGACTGTTCTACTTGTTTGGTTACGATTATTGCCACTCCATTACGATGATGTGGGCTGTCTTCTCCCGAGTAGTATACAACATGTTCTTTTAGTACCAGTCGTCCTGATCCTGGCCATCTCATTTCACTAATACCCAAAACGGATATATCTAGCCGTTTCATTTCTTTGATGGTGTTATCGATTTTTTCACTCTCGTACATGCTTCTCACATTCCAAGTTCCTATATTTCTGTAGTCTCGTTTTTCAAAATTGACTTTGGCTGACTGGGAGATTCTTCGCACCCCTGCTCCATTCAAGGAGCGCCCGTTCTCGGGGCCGTTTGTATTTGTAGCCATTATCATGATTTTCCTGGGAATTTGTAGTGTAGTGGTCTTCCGTTGCCTTCTACACCGCTGTATAAATGCCGCTTTTGATGTCAGCTTGTGGTCAATCTCGAATATGCCAGCTACCGCCTCTTCTTGCTATATTTTTGGTCCGCCCCGGATATTTGATTTCTCCGGTACCAGTCATATCTGACAGGCGTTCCCCTATCCGCCACCTGGGGAGACGCCCGATGGGGGAATATAACAAACCCCACACGGTGAGAATACATTTCCTTTATTCTCGTTGGAATGGTTATACCGCCATGACTCGGTCGGATGAGAAATAAGGGTTTAAAATTAGCAACACAAAAAACAGAAGCGGCCTGGCTATTGATTAAGAGGGCTAATAGAGGAACAGGTAGGAGACCAAGTGATAACCATATGGAAAAATATCAAATACCTCGGGGTGACACTTGAAGCAAAAGAATGGAATGAACAGGTTAAGGAAGCAGTCATGGGAACAAAGGAAAAGGAGAGAAAGCTCGGTAGACTCATGCCGAACAACGGAGGTCTAGGAGAAGAAGCGAGAAGGTTAATAACAACAGCAGCAAGCAGCAAATTGTTATATGCCGCAAAAACATGGAGAGAAGCCATGAAGAAAAAAAAACAAAAATTAAATAAGAAAAGCTACAAGAGCCAGTTCGTTAAGGATCTGCATAGCTTACAGAACGGTGTTACAAGAGGCAGTAGAGGTGATTGCGGCAACACCTTCTGCGGATATGATGGTGGAAGAAAGAATAGAAATAAAGAAACTAATAAAAGAAGGAACCAGTAATGGAAGTTAAGAGCAAGAGAGAAGACAATGGAAAGATGGCAGAGACAGGAATAGAGGAGAAAAGGGAGAATGGACAAGAGAACTAATCCAGGAGATAAAAGAGTGGGTAGAGAACAAACCTGAGACGTGCTATTATACAACACAAATACTGACCGGACATAGAGCTTTAGGAAAGTTCTTGCAAAAAATTAAAAAAATCAAGGAAGAGGAAAGATGTATATTCTGTCAGGAAGAAACACACGATAATGCAAAACACAATCTAGTAAAATGCAAAGCGTGGGAGGAAGATAGAAAAGAACTAGAAAAAATACTGGAAAGCAAAGTGGATAAAACAACAACCATTAAGAAATGCCTAAGAGATGAAAATAAATGGAGGGCGCTAAGAAACTTAGCAACAAGAGTACTAAGAAAAAAAAAAGAGGAGTTTGACAATGGAAGTATATAGAAAAAAAACAAACAAACAATGGAAACAATCACACAAAATAAAAGCTATAGAAGAGAAAGGGGAGAAACGAAAGAAGCAAAATGGAAACAACAAAACAGAGAAAAAAATCAAACAGAAAGAAATAAGGAAGGTTATGCATACCAAGAAACAGAAGAAAATAGAAGAACATTTACAAAAACTACGATACCAAACGAAATTGCAGAGATAAGGAGAAGGAGAAAAGAAATGCTGAAAGAATGCAGAATAACAGAAATAACGAGGCAAATACCAAATGGTAAGTACGCTATCTCGAGGTTGACGGATAACGCAACTTTTGAGGTGGTCAGAATTTACCTGGCAACGAGAGGACACGAAGAAGTAATTCCAGATGGAGATACAAAGATATCACTGGAGCTAAAACTAATAAATTTAAGACTGCCAAAAGGAATACAGTTAATGGAATTTTATAAACTATATTTATGAAAGATAGAGGATACAATGAAGAAAAAGTGAACAAAGACCTAAGAAAACTAAAAACGCATCTGAGGACAAACTAAATAATTAGAATAAATAACACACGGATTGGAAAAAGAAGAGATAAAAAAGGTAGGGGCTATAGAAAATCCGCGAGGCAATAACCAGCCTACCTCGAACTACTGCCAAGTGTAGACTAGTTTGACAAGGACATATAACAATAGGATTTACGCAGAGAAGAAAACCGAAAAGTATTGCCATGCGTAAGTCATTCTTAAGGGCTAAAGGGCACGCTACTTACATGACAATGCACCCACCGCAGTTGTGTAAACAGGTAGGTGGTCTACCTGCAAGTGAGGCCTTAATGGGAAACATATTGGACAACAAAATTCGAATTTAAATTAAAATAGAAAAAATTCAAAATGCGATAGAACAAAAACTTGACGTGATAAGCAAAAACTGTTATCATTTTTGAACCCAACACCCAATTAGTTAATAATAAGTATCAGATCTAAATCAACAAAAAAAAATATTTTTTGGTGAACACATTGATAGTTTATGCAAATAAGTGGCTAAATATTGTTATCTTTAAAGACAACTGAAATCAATACTCAATTAAAAAAGCATGATATTTAACTGTATTAAAGCCATCAACCAACTACCGGACTGCATCGCAAAATAGCCATGACTACAATTCAAAATTGCATTTAAAAAATTACTCCTAACAAAAGCTTAATATGTACTTGGGACAAATATATGAATGATTTACTTTTACTAAAATTTGTCACTACTATTTCTTTATTTATTATTTTATCTCTACTTTTTATACTTCTATAAATCTATAGTTTTAAATTCTAATTGTTAATCTAGTCTTTAAAACTGTAAATCTGGTCTTCAAAGTGTTTATTTTTTCTGTCACTCATCACTTATAATCCGGCCATAAAATATTTTTAGATAGAACTAAAAATTCTATTTATAAAATTTTAAAAATAACAAAATTTGGTAATTGAAACATCAAAATATTGTCAGATAGCATCAAATTTCTGTTGAAAAATATTAATTTTTACTTTTGATAATTCAAGATGGCGGCTAGTGAAAACGTGCAGTTGCGAGCTCCTACGGAAAAGTGCAAATATTGCGGTAGTGTACCACAAAGTGGACCTAGTTGTATAAATTGTGGAATAAAAATGCATCCTGGCTGCGTAAAATATATAAAAAATGTAACACTAGTTGATAAAGACTCTATTATCTGCTGTTCACCAAATGAAGTGAATAGTGACGACACCGAAGAGGGCAACGATCTCAATTCTTCTACTGATAGTGGAAACACCGTCATACACACAAATAAGTATGAGGTAGAAATAAAATACTTAAAATGCCTCCTGCAGACCAAAGATAGCATTATTAATCACCTGAGCGACAATGTAAAATTTTTACAAGATCATATTAAAACCTATGATAAATTGCTAATGATCCAAAATACTAACTGTGAAAAACAATATAGGGATTATTCTACTAACAAACCAGATGTAGTAGTAATTGCCAATCAAGAAAAAGAAATAGTCAGCAACAAAGAAACGATTAAATTCGTGACCCCGCAAGACAATTTTTCTATCGCAGAAAAAGAACGCGAACCAAAAAAATTTAAACAAAATTCCAACGATAAAGTTAAAAAAATTGACAAAAATGTGAGTTCAACGAACGACAATGCTAATAAATTTTGCAAATATGAAACAGCTGATTTAAATAAACATATAAATCGAACTGCAACCCCGAGAACAAATAATCCGCACGCGCTGATTAATAAAAACATTATTACTGGAATTAATAAAGACAAACAGAGTATAGTGTACAAGGCACAAAAAAAGAAATGGTATCACGCCGGAAAATTTAACTGTGAGTTTACTGAAGACAAATTAAAACAAATTCTAACTTTAAAATGCCCAAACATAACATTATCTATCGAAACAATTGAGCGTGTCGATCCATTCTCTATGGAAAAATATAAGTGTTTCAAAATTGGTGTACCGGAGGAATCTACAGATATGATTATAAACCCCAGCATTTGGCCAGAAGGAATACAAGTAAGTGAATTTAAACATTTTTTATACAAGAGGTCATACAACCGAAAACCACAGCACATGAAACGCTGAATTATAACGCAGTATTAAAAGTCATGCATCAAAATATAAGAAGTGTAAATAGTAAAATGGATGAAATCTTGGTTGCAATAGATAACGATAAACCAAATGTTATATGCCTCACTGAAACGTGGTGCAATATAAATAACATTAAATATGTGCAAATAGCTGGTTACACAAATATTGCAAATTTCACCCGTAAAAAACAAATACATGGAGGATGCATGATTTTAGCTGACAATAAATATAAATATGAATCTTATAAAATAGATGAAAAGTATTCTGTAGAAAGTGAAATTGAATGTGCTGTATGCACAGTTAAAACATTAACTGATACAATTGCAATTGCTTGTGTTTACCGACCTCCAACTGGAAATATGAATATATTCTTTGACAGACTATCTGATATGCTGACTGATCTTGACAAGTCGCATAAATACTTAATAATATGTGGCGATTTAAATATTGATTTTCTCACAAATTCTAGTGCAAAGCACCTACTCAGCGATCTATTTGCATCATTTAGAATTACAAATAAAATAAATGAGCCAACCAGAATAGTAACAACTAGTACAGGTACTAGTAAAACTCAAATCGATTATATGGTCACTAATATTCCATCAGCTTCTTGGAACTGCATCAACATATATTTTTCATTATCAGATCACCATGCACAAATAATAAACGCTTATCTTAATATGTCATCATGCGTTACTACAACTAATATAAATAAAAAACAAAGACTGTTTAAACAAGAAAACTTAAATGAACTTAAACATCATCTAAGCAAAGTAAATTGGCAGATAATCAAAACTGAAAATGCAAATACAGCATTTGAAATATTTGTGAATGAGTTCTTACACTGTGTTAACATTTCATGCCCATTAAAACAAAAACAAAATATGCATAATAAAAACAAATGGTTAAATGCTGATGTAAAAATATCAAGCTGCAATCTAAGGATGCTGCATTCTCTTATGGTCAAAACACAATCAATTCAATTAAAAGAACACTATAAAAATGAAAAACAAAAGCATATTACACTTGTAAAAAATACGAAACAAGAATTTTATGACAAGCGAATAATAAATAGTGACAACAAACAAAAAATAATATGGAAGTTGGTACGTGAAGAACTTGGTGATCAGAAAAAACATGAGACAATAAATATAAATGAGGAAAATGGACACATAGTAACAAACTCCAATGAAGTAGCTAACATTTTTGCAGAATATTTCTCAAGTATAACTGATAATAAAATTATTGAACACTTTGGACATAACGTGTCCAGTGCATGCACGACGTCTACAAATAAAACACACACCTTATTCCTAACTCCGGTAAGCGAAACCGAAATAAGTAATGTCATTCACAATCTTAGAAATAGTGCAAGTTCTGGCAGAGATGAAATACCACCACTATTAGTTAAAAGTACAGTAAATGAGATAATAGAACCAGTACAATACCTAATAAATCTATCATTCAGCACCGGTATTTTTCCGAGCATTCTAAAAACATCAAAGATTGTGCCAATACACAAAAAAGGTGACAAGAAAGATAAGAATAATTACCGTCCTATAGCACTTCTGGATATATTTTCAAAAGTGTACGAAAAAATCATTACTCTAAAATTGCAGAGTTTTCTTGAAAACTACAACTTAATTAACAAAGCGCAACATGGATTTCGAAAAAACCGTTCTACAGAAACAGCAAGTGTAGAGTTGATAGAGCACATATCAAAAAATGTTGATGCGGGTAAGTGCGTTGCAAGTCTCTTCTATGACTTCTCGCGAGCTTTTGACACCGTGGAAGTGAAATTTATCAGTGATAAACTTAATGCGCTTGGCATACGAGGAACAGCGTTAAAACTTGTGCAATCATTTCTGACAGACCGTAATCTGTATGTACAAATCGGACAACACGCCTCGAAAACATGTAATCTCAGCAAAGGAATTGTGCAAGGTTCAACCTTAGGTCCAATATTATTTCTTCTGTTTATTAATGATCTTAGTGAGTATATTAGCACCGGATACATGATCAACTTTGCCGATGACACCGCAATAGTTTTATCAGCTGACAACCAGGAAGACCTGGTATCTAAAATAAATACTACAAATGTAGAAGTAAGTGATTGGTGTTTTAAAAACAAACTTATTTTAAATAAAGAAAAAACAACTTCTATTCAATTCTATAATCGGAAGCCTCCTGAAAAACCTATAGAAAATAATTCAAAGTTTGTCAAATACCTAGGGAGCCTAATTGATGACAAACTGTCATGGGATAAGCAAGTTGATCACGTAACCAGTAAACTAAATAGCGCATATTATGCCATATTAAAACTGAAACGCAATTTTAGCTTTAAATCATTGATTGACATGTACTACGCACTTGTATACTCGCATATGTCATTTAATGTACTAGTCTGGGGCAGGAGCGACACAAATAGAGTCTTTGTTGCACAAAAGAGAATCATTCGCTTAATATTTGGTATAAGAAGTACTGAATCTTGCCGTCCAGTATTTACTAAATACAAAGTTTTGACTTTAATTAACATATATTTATACAAGTGCGGCATATATGTTTATAAAAATAAAAGTAACTTTGTTAAAAACTGTAACGTCCATCATTATTCAACGCGACATGTATCTAATATAAGAACTATCGCACATAGCAGCACTATGTACGAGAAAACAGCTAAATATTCATGTCAACTGATATACAACAAACTGCCAGAGTATATCAAAATCTCTAAAAGTATAAAAACGTTTAAAGATAAACTAAAAGAATTTCTCGTGCAAAACTGCTTTTACACCTTTAATGAGTTTATTGCTCACTAATTTTAATATGTTTTTTTTTAATATGTTTTTGTAATATCTAAATGTATTATATTTTAATTAATTTAAGTATGTATGTGTATATAG